>JARCFY010000007.1:48532500-51032500 GCA_029233225.1 Lepidodactylus listeri
AGATACCTCTAGGAGCTCCTCAAAAAGCGACCTCAAAAACACCCTAAATCTTCAGTGCTGTCTCATCCAAAGGAAATGAAACCTGGCTACTGCTGGGTATCACTTGTGTTTCTCATGGGTTACAGAAGCCCGGCACGTGTTCAATAATAAAATGAAGCCTATGGTAGCAGGACTCACATGGAACAGAAATGCTGTTTCTGTACTTTATGTGAAGAGACTACATGGGTTTTTTTGCATTGAATAGGACAGTAAGTAGCAGTAAAAGCAAGCTAAAAATTCATTCTGGCCAAAGGTTTTATCAGAAAGATCACTACTGAAAAAGAAAATCCCTCTGGATGATGAAGAGGGGATCTCTGGGAGGACCTTGGCAATTGGCCAAATTGTCAGAAAGCGTGATTCTTGTGTTTTACTACAGCTGTCACCTAAGGCTGAAAATTAAGTTTAGCAAGGAATCACAGGGCTGGGGGACAATTTGGTAATCCCTCAGGTTCCCAAATCCCCCCTCCAATTGTCTATAACCTCTAAAACATAGCAGGCTAATTTTGTTTCTCGTCCTTTAAAATGGCTCAGCTAATCTCAACATTCTGAAGCATATCTCATCAAGGTGTTTAGTGTTTCTTTAAGGCGGAGTCTTCCGAGTGCATAGAGCCTTGTACCTTGTTTGTGGGCTGTTTAGTTTTGCTGCTTTCATGATCGGCATGGGTACCAGCAACTTTGTTATTAGTTCTAGCAATGTGAAACACAGCTGAGGTCGGTGTATGTATGTGAATGCTGAAGATCTCCTGTGACATTCTATGTGAATCTTTCCCAACCTCTGTGAGCAGTTACCGCAATCATTGCATTAATTAATTAATCAATTAATTATTAATTTAGATTTATAACCCGCCTAGCCAGCATAGCCGGCTCAAGGTGGCTCACAACAGTTTAAAACAATACATACATAAGTTGAAATAAAATTCATTGTATTGCCTCCATGAAATCTTTGTGATGCCACATAAAAACTAATGAGGAGAATACGGTGCAAGCGGACAGTCAACAGACCATATGATGGCGAGATAACAACCAAAGAGATGCAGACAGCTAACCGAATGGGCTGCAGGCCACATTGGGTTCACTGGAGGATATGTACAATTATGTGAACAACATTTTAGACTTGGCTTTATCATCTGAACAAATTCACTCACTGACTGTCCCTGCCAACATTTCCATTCCATTTCCATGGTCTTTTTTTTCTTGCATTCTTGCACCAGCAACTTAAAAAGCTGAATACAGATGTTTTTATAGACTAGCCTTTTCTTTTATTTGTGAATCTATAATACTCCCATCAAACATTTGGAAAGCTCAGTGCAGGTCACATTAAGAGTGTTCTTCTATATATATGGGCTATTTATTAATTTAAAATATTTATGTGTCATCGTTTCTCCCAAACCATTGGGATCCAAGGCAGATAACAAGCATTTTTTTAAAAAATACACATTTAAGATCCAACAAATGTTGAGCCAGACCAGGCATATGGCCTCTTAAATAACTCTGGTTTACAGTCTTGCCTGAAAGCCATCAGAGTGAGGGTCTTCATCATGCCCTGAGCAAGGCTGTTTTGCAGAACAGGAACTGCAGCGGATCAGATTAAGGTTTTAT
Source organism: Lepidodactylus listeri (assembly GCA_029233225.1). Lineage (NCBI taxonomy): Eukaryota > Metazoa > Chordata > Lepidosauria > Squamata > Gekkonidae > Lepidodactylus > Lepidodactylus listeri. The sequence goes on from JARCFY010000007.1 coordinate 48,534,139, forward strand.
CCTTACAAACCAAGAATGTTTGGGTAGCACAGCCAAACCCACTCAGAAGAAATTCCACAATCACAGTTGTCATTTCCCCAATATTGTTCAATGCTCAGGGTCTTATGAAGGATTTCCAAGACCTCACTTTGATACAAAACGAATTTAACATAATCCAAAGAGATGCACACCCTCATTAGGACATTGACAGTGCCATCCTAAGTGCCGACACCCTTCTAAATTAAATGACTTCACTGGACACTGCATAACTCTGTTTACAGTGGTCTTGATAGTCTTTCATTTCTTGCAGCTTTAATTCTCAATTTAATAAAAAGTGGGCATAGAGGGGGGAAAAAGGAAAGAAAAAAGTCAGATTTTTGCCGCCTGAATAACACAACACATGCTAGTGAGTCACACCTTTTTTGTTTTTTTGAAAGAAGGTGGGTGGAGCTCCAAAGTCTCATGATTAGATATGAATGATCATAGTAGCTAATTGTTTGGATTCTGCAGAAATTGGCTCTCTAACGCAGAAAAACAACCTTGTCTGCCAAATCTACAGTCTGATAGCACTGTATGACTACTGTTAATTTTCACCCTACTGAATTTTATAAAAAGGATTATATCATTCAAATGATGACATTGTTGCATAACCACAAGTTGACAGAGCCATATGCTATAAACTATCAATGAAGCTTGGAATTTGGGAAATAACCAGAAAATGTAAGCCTTAAACAGAAGAAGAGATTGGATTTATAATTTGTCCTTCATTCAGTCTGTCTTCAGTCTCAGAGCAGCTTACAAACTCCCCTCCCCACAACAAACACCCTGTGAGGTAGGTGGGGCTGAGAGAGCTCTGAGAGAAATGCCCTTTCAAGGACAGCTCTTGTCAGAACTATGGCTTGTCCAAGGTCATCCAGCAGCTGCAAGTGGAGGAATGGGGAATCAAACCCAGTTCTCCCAGATAAGAGTCTGCGCACTTAACCACTACATCAAACTGGCTCTCGTGAGTGAAGTTAGGCACTTAGTATCAAAGATGTTGGGGGGGGGGGAGTTTTGGATCTAGAACAGGGGTCCCCAATCTTTCTTGAGCCTGCAGGTACTTGTGGAATTTTGAGAGAGGGTGGTATCACCTTGAAATGGCTGCCACAGGAGGTGGATCCGAACCCCAAATGGCTGCCACAGGAAGCAGAGCTCAGCACAACACATCTCTCTTCACTTTGCTAATGAATCTCAGAAAGGGGAATAAAATGAAGGGAAGTCTGGGGGAAGGAAGGTAGAAAGAACAGGGGGAATAAAAAGAAGGAAAGCCTGAAGGGCAAATAGAATCGCAAGTCTAAATGCTCACGGGTCCTCTTGATCCTACAGTGGGTGCTGCTGCTATTGCATCCATGGAAAATCATTTCATTTGAATGAGGGCAGCCAATAACAAAGGGCCTGCCCCCTTTCTGGAAAGCTCAGCAAGTGCTAGGGGAAGTACTGGTGGACACCATATTGAGGGACCCTGATCTAGATGACAGATGTTTTAAAATTAATACTGAGGAACTCCTAATCTGGTATAGCATAATACTAAGAGCTTAACACATATACACACACAAGTCACAGAGTTCTTCTTAATTCAATTTCTGTCAAGGATCTGCTACCTCAATCTCCCTCTGAAATTTGGGGATGACAATACTCACCTGCACAGCAGGATTGTTACATGTTAGATCCAGCCAGCTTTTTCGATGGTGAACAAGGGAGGAAAGGCCCCCTTTGACCACCAAAAAAGGCCATGTTGGGGATCATGGGATCTGCATGAACAAAAGCCATGTGGGTTGGAGAATATAGTAGAGAGAAATTGGGTCAGACTGAGTGAAAAAAGCTGCCTGGATCCAACCCAAGGACTGCAGATAATATGTCTGAATCACTCTGAGCACTCTAAAATGTTATAAGAATGCCAAGTGATAAGGGAACACTAACAGCTGAGCTGGAAGAGGATGGCTAATCCATGTGGTGGTTGTTAAAGGAGAAGGGATACCACTGGGGTTGTGAGGGACTGGAATGGTAGCTGGGACACCTGGGGAGGAGGGGCACTGGTAGTTCAGAGGAGCTGGGAAGCAGACTAGGCCTGAGGGCTTCACAAGGCTGGCAACTTGGAGTGAGGGAATTTAAAGGGCCCCAGCTAAGGAGTATTGGATTAGAGTGAGGTAACTCTGCCAGCAAACGCACTATGATGTAAGCAGTTGTTGGAGGGAAGAATAAAACTAGTGCTGTTGTGGTTGAATTCTTGTCTGGTGTAGTTCTGATTTTGGGGAAGAAGGATGGGACCACGCCTACCTCCCAGCTTCTTGTGAGCCTTCACCCTTGCTATCCCATGCCCACCCGCCACAGTCTATCCTATTTGTATGTAATTTCAGAAAGCTCCACCCCATTTTCGTTTTTAGTGGCAGGACAGAACTTTCCAAAACTAGCCAGTTCCCTCTGATTGCAGTGGCAGAGACTATAGAGGGAGTGGACAACGGCTGTCAGGAGCAGGAGCAGCTAAGCCAGAAACAGTAAGATTTATGTCAAAAATACTAGGTGATAGAAATTCTAGGCACCAGGGTACCCAGCACCTGGAATTTGCCATGTCCCATTATATTTAATAGTAAAAGGCATGAATGTATTTATTTTTCACATTTCATAGAACACAAAGCATCGTACATGAGGTTCCCACGCGGTATCCGCTCATGGCTGATGTGACCCAATCCTTGCATATCTTTGGTTAGGCTACTACGTCATCTGCCTACAGATAATACCCTGGGCATGGCTATTCTCTTTATTAGAACATAAAGTTGTTCTGGCATTGCAAAGAACTAGATCCTGACATACATACTTACTTAACATGGGCAGATTCACAGTCTTTCCCAAAGCGTGAAGCTTTTTTTTTTAGATGGCATTCAAAAGAATCTGGAGTGATCTAATGCTAGTGTCAGTTCTTTCCATTTTCCAAGTAAGAGGCTCTTCTAAGCAATTATCACCTCCGTACACTGACATGTGCTCTGTTTACATTGTGCCACTGATAAGCAGCAGGAGCAGCTGCAGCAGCTCTCCACCCTGCTGGTCTACCAGCAGGGTGTCGAGAACAAAGGCAAAGTTGGTCCAAAGAGGAATTCTGCTCTATAAGGCTCAGATATATACAGGATAAAAATGGGAAGAGACAAAATTATTTTCAGAACCATTTTACCCTGGACTCTACTGGAATAAATTTAGGCTGGACTATAGCCAAAGTCAAAAGGACACGCATCCATCCACCCTTTGGAGATCAATGGGAATAATGCTTGTTTCTCAAAACCACGTCTGGGTGGGGACCGCAAAGTGCTGACTCAGATGAAAAAAACAAAACAAAAACCCAGACACCATATGGCCTCAACAATGGAATGCATTCCATTCATCTCCAGAGTCAAATGATGATTTATCAAACTTATGATATATACCACATTGATTCAGTCAGTCCTTATAAAAGGAACTGATCATTTTGACACTTCTTAGACATTCAAGCTCTGGTTTCTCTGACAAAGTGAAAGCTTTGAGTGGTGAGGCAGTGTTTTACCCTCTTTAGTGTAAGAGGTCTAATGTTAGTGTGAGGGTACCATGCTGGGGTGGAGTCTTAAGTTCTTTTATGAGCCAAATATCTGAAGATGGGTCTTCCTTCCCTGCCTTCTACTAGGTGCCCCACTTAAGGGTTGTTATACCATTACAAAAAATAGTTTGCTTTGCCCTGACCTGAGCCCGTTCGCGGGAAGGGCGGGGTATAAATTGAAAGAATAAAATAAATAAATAAATAAATAAATAAATAGCCCAGGCAAGTTGGATTTCGTCAGATCTCTGCAGCTAAGTAGGGCCAACCCTGGCAAGTATTTAGATGGGAGACCTCCAGAGAATACCAGGGCCAGGAGGCCAGAGGCAAGCTATCAAGCCACTTCTCTGAATGTCCTCTGTGCCCCAGTAGGAGTTGCCATAGGTCGCCATGACTTCCAGGCATGGGCAGGCACATGTGCACACACACACACACACGCACACACACACACACACAATGCAAAAATACACTATATATATAATACCCTACTTGAAGAATTGTGCTAAGAGAGCACATACTTAGTGCCATTTCTGTAGGTGAAAGTCACTCAATTGGCTCATGTTGTTACATTGACTCTCATTCAAATGCAGTGGAGTCCAGGACTCCAGGAGTCATGGAGAATCAAATTCACAATTATTGTCAACCAAGGAGCTCATTTACTTCCATCCCTAGCATGAGGCCTGCACCTCAGGGAGGCCTGCAGCTTTGCTATTCAAGGATGGAAGTCAACTGCCAACCTCAGTCCCCACCAGGCAAGGGCCGTGTCCTCTTCCCTGAAACAAAGTGTGGGTGCCACATTGGAGAATGGTGCTTGGAAGAGGTGGCATGTCAAAGATCCACATGTGGCTCCTGAGCCCCTCAGTGAATATCACTGCTCTAGAGTGGACAACACTTTGGCAGTGGGCAACACTTGAATATTTGTCAGTTCTCCATTCATCAATCATTACAAAAACAATCCAGGATGTTGCCATCAAAAAGGGGGAAACTTTTTGGCAACACCCAAATACAAAGTCCTACAATAAAATGATGCAGCACCTGACCTTTAATGTTGTGGATATCCAGGCTGCCATCACCCTCATCCGCCTGGAGGGACAAGTGCTACAGGGGTCTTTACATAAAAGTGGAAAGAACCAGTCAAGTTGGGAGCAAACAGCAGACCGTCCATTACTCCTTATTCTGAGTCAACTTTCCTTCTTCAGAAATACAGTGGTCATTATCACCTCAGGTGATGAACCAGAGGATACAGGAAAAAACAACACAATTTCCAAAGAGAGACCATAACAGTAGGTTTATTTGGAATTGTGTGGATTTCCCCTCTAAATCTGTACCAAGATATCTTCGTGAGAACGAATCATGATTTCTTCTTCTAAATGATAGTAGGATCCAAGTCCCTGTTTAGTAGCTCCCGGAATGCTTCTATTTTCTGCATCATCTTAGTAGCTGTGGGAGGCTGTTCCGAGGCTGTGTATATACAGACCTGCTTGCACGAACCACTTTGTTACCTGGGCTGCACTTGCTAGGCAAGGTCAAAACTTTGCTTACATCCACTGGCAGGCAGGCAGGCAATGCAGATGAGAAGGTGTCAGAATCTGTCAATTCAGCCAATGTATTCTTGCATGCATGTCTTTACCTGTCATATGTATCTAGAGTTTATTAGAACCTATGTAACCGTAATGTATAATACCTGTCTAAGTCGGGAGGGTGACAACCATTAATTCCCAGAACAAGGAGGCCTCACATCTCTGCCTCCGCATTCCAGCTGCCCCGGCAGTAACTTCAAGGGGAGGATGCTTCTCATCTCTTATCTCATGCAAAAGAACCTTGGAGCCATGAATTGTTATGTGAACTCGCTACATCTGAGGGGTCTGGTTTGAGAAGGGAAATTTACTGCTTAACACCTCACTTTTTTCCTGTGAGAACCAAACGGTCAAGCCACCTTCTAGCCCGCCAATTTTCCCTTAAGGGGATTGGCTATCTATGGGTAATTCAAACTCCTTGGAATGGTATAATAGACCCGCTTGTATTATTTGCCTCATCTCTGACAATAACCCGAGATGCTGTACTAATGTAGGAATAGGTAATAAAGAACTGTGGTTAACCAACCAAGATCTGATCCTTGACTACTTTGAGCAGAACTCTCACAGATTGTCAGAGATCTGTGATTGGGACTCAGCCGTTCCTGACCATGTCAGACGACGACGCGGTCCCCCTCAAGCCTACTACTCCAGAAGAGACTCCCGCTACCCCGGCGGATCCGGGGAACGGGGGTGGTGGCGGCGGCGGAGGTCCCGAAGTGCTGGTGACCACGAGCCAGGGGGCTTACTACATCCCGCGCCGCCCGGCTCCTCATCAGAGCGTGACCCCCAAGTACGCATGGAGCCATTTCGGTCAGCGTACCGTGGATTCGTGGGTGCACGACCGGAAAGGGGTGAGAGTTTCGCTCACCGGAGACCAGCTCGATCGAGGGAGACCGAGCTACCTAGGAGACGATCGCGAACCGATCTATCGTGGAGGGCCGCGTCGCCCGCCACTCGAAGGAGAGGGGATGGATCTGTATGGGCCCGATCCGTATCGCGAGGAGCAGACGGTCCCTTTGGATCAGATGATGGGAGAACTGCGGCTTCAACTCACCGCCGAGCTCCGCGAGTTGGCCCTCGATCTCCAGCACCAATTTCGCGACGCTATGAGGGCAGTACAAGGAGCTCTCCCCGGTCAAGGGGTAGGAGCCCCACTACAACCGCCGGCGCCCGGAGGGGTCCCGGTCCAGCCACAAGCGCCCGCTCTCCCGGCGCAACCAGCCCAGCCGGTCGTCCCGGTTCCAGCGCCAGGGCCCGTTCCAGTGCCTGCCCCGGTCCCGGTCGCGCCGGCCGCCCGCCCAGCCCCCTCCGACCCTTTGACGACCACTTTCGATGGGGACCCGGAGAAGCTACGTTTCTTCATGCTGGAGATAGGGAGATTCCTGGACAGTTGGGGCCACCTCTATCCCACCGAGAAAGAACGGATTGGCTACATCGGGTCCAAGCTGAAAGACACTGCCAGCGACTGGTATGTGAGCCTGCACGACAACCCCGGACCTGAACTGTGTTCCCTGAACAATTTCATGTGGGCCCTTCGCCATCAGTTCGAGGACCCCCTGGGCGAGGAAAAAGCCCGTAATCAACTAAGAAAGCTGTTCCAGGGGAGATCGTCGGTGAGGGACTACACTGACAAGTTCCGGCGCATCGCGGCCAAGATCCACGGATGGCCGGAGGAGCTATTCATGGAGAAGTATTGGGAGGGTCTGAATCCGGAGATCTACGAGACCGTGCTGTTGGGGGGCCGCCCGGGCACCCTAGCCACCTGGATGAGAGCCGCCATCGACATGGAGGAGCGATTCGCCCTGATCAAGATGGGGGCGTCAGTAACGGCAGCCAGCAAAGCAGCCCCGAGAGCGAAGCCCCGATCCAGTGTGCAAGATGTCCGAGATGCGAGGTTTCGACAGGGGTTGTGTATGAAGTGTGGGGAGAGTGGCCATTTCGCCTCCGCTTGCCCAAGAGGGGGGGGGAAAGGCCCGAAGACCTCCACCCCCGGAGCAGGGAGCACCCCTAGCCGTGGAAAGACACCAATGAAACCCCGGGCGTTGCAGCTGGAAGGAGTTGCCAGTGACCAGGGGGAGCTGGAGCTGATGGAAACGCAGATGTCGGGAAACTCCAACGGCCTGCAGTGAGCGGCGCAGAGCTGCAGGTCCCCCGCCAAGAAGCGCCATCTCCGGTGAGCATCCCCGGCCCCCTGTTGTATATGGTAGTGACGGTGGTGACCCCTGGATCGGGTACACACATGCGGGTTCGCGCGTTAATTGACTCTGGGTGTGCGTGAGACCTGATCAGCCCCCTAGTAGTGGAAGGGCTGGGACCCAAAGTCACCCCGTTATTGGAACCCCTGAAGTTCACTCAGATGGATGGGTCGGAGATGAAGGAAGAATGCATAGCAGAGACTGAGAGCTTGATTTTGGGGACGGGGGAGCACTGGGAGAAGCGGGCTTTCGTCATCACCCCAAACGCCCAGTTCCCTATGGTGTTGGGCAGCCCTTGGCTCGGGGCGCACGACCCTTACATAAAATGGAGCGAGGGGAAAATCTCGTGGGTGGACGAACGCTGCCAGAACCATAAGTGGGACCCAGAATGGGGACCTGGACCTCCGACCCCTCCTCCCCCGGCTCCCGCGCTCGCTCTCGCCCCTACCATGGTCCCTAAAGAGTATAGAGACTTGCTGGAAGCGTTCAGCGAGACTGAGGCGGATGAGTTGCCCCCCCATCGCCTGTCGGACTGTGCCATAGAACTCCTCCCAGGAGAAAAACTCCCAAAAGGGAAATTATACTCCATGAGCCCGTTGGAACGGGAAGAGTTGCGAAAGTTTTTGGACAAAAATTTAGCACGGGGGTTCATCCGCCCAGCCAAATCCCCCTTTGCGGCGCCAGTGCTGTTCCGAAAGAAAAAGGATGGGGGCTTACGACTATGCACTGACTACCGGGGGTTGAATGCAGTCTCCACCACTAACGCTTACCCCCTCCCGTTAATAAAGGACCTCTTGGCGGAAGCGGCCAAGGGGAGGATTTTTACCAAGTTGGATCTACGAGATGCCTATTTCAGGGTGCGCATCAGGGAAGGGGATGAATCCAAGACTGCCTTTAATACCCCCTTGGGGCAATTTGAATATCTAGTGATGCCGTTCGGCTTAAGTGGCGCGCCCGGGGTCTTTATGAGTTTAATCAACGAAGTGTTGCACAAGCACCTATTTAAGGGCGTGTTATGTTACATAGATGATATCTTGATCTATTCTACTGATAAGAAGGCGCATGTGACTTTGGTCAGGGACGTCCTCACTACCCTACTCAAAAACCAGCTATATGTGAAACTGTCTAAGTGTGAGTTTCACCGTGAGTCTGTGGACTTCCTGGGCTACCGCATTTCTCAGAAGGGTCTGGAAATGGATCCGGGGAAGGTGGAGGCGGTGGTGCAATGGGAGGCTCCGCGAACGAGAAAGCAATTGCAAAGCCTCTTGGGATTTTGTAATTTTTACCGAACGTTTATCAAGGACTTTGCCAAAGTCACTCTCCCCTTAACGGATTTATTAAAAACAAAGGGGAAGGGGCCCGAGGCCGGGAAGCCAGGAGAAAAGTTGGCTTGGAACGGGGAGTGCCAGAGGGCGTTTGAGACTTTAAAAACTCTTTTCACTTCAGAGCCCATTCTGGCACACCCTGACGAAACAAAGGATTTTATAATCCATGTAGATGCCTCTGATGTAGCCATGGGGGGGCCATATTGCAGAGTGACTCGGAAGGGAAATTGCACCCCTTGGCTTACATTTCAAAAAAATTTAACGAGACGGAAAGGAATTGGTCGGTGTGGGACAAAGAAGCCGCAGCTATTAGGTTAGCGCTCACTACGTGGCGCCATTGGCTTGAAGGAGCGCAAACTCCGTTTGAAATATGGACTGATCATAAGAATTTGGAGGCGTTGCGCACTCAGCGGTCCCTCAACGCTAAGCAGCTGCGATGGGCCGATTTCTTTTCCAAGTTTAACTTTGTGCTTAAACATTTTCCTGGGAAGGCTAACTCCTTGGCAGACGCGTTGTCCAGGTTGCCCCAACACGAGAGTGTCAAAGAAGAGGTGTTTGATTCCATGTTCTCCCCCCAACAACTAGGAGGGGTGGTAATCACCCGGAGCCGAGCCAAGAAGGCCGAGTTGGACATTGGGAAATGCAATTGGGGGGGGGATTACGCTCCTGAAGAGATAGAGGAACTGGAAACTTTGGAGGAATGTTCCCGGAGAGAGGACCACTGTTGGCTACATGGGGACAAACTAGTGGTGCCGAAGGCCAAGCGCAAGGAAATCTTGTTAAATTGCCACTCCTCAAAGCTAGCTGGGCACTTCGGGTTCCTAAAGACTCTTAATTTGATCCAGCGTCAATTCTGGTGGCCGCGCATGCGCCGAGACGTCTCAGACTTCGTCTCGGCATGCCAGACCTGTTTAATGTGCAAAAAACGGGGGGGGGAAAGTTCCGGGATTATTGCACCCCCTCCCCACCGCATCAAGACCCTGGGAAGCTATAGCCATGGACTTTATCACTAATTTGCCCCCCTCTAAGGGAAAAACCGTAATTTGGGTGGTGGTAGACACTTTTTCGAAGCAAGCACATTTCACCCCCTTCAAGCAATTGCCCACCGCCAAAGGGATGGCCAAAGCTTTTTTCAATCACGTGATCAAATTACACGCTTTTCCAAAGAGAGTGGTTTCCGACCGCGGTAGTCAGTTCGTTGCCACCTTCTGGCGGGAGCTTCTGAAACTAATGGATATCGAACCCGCCCTAAGCTCGGGTTACCACCCAGAGACCGATGGCCAATCTGAACGAACTAATCAAATTTTAGAGCAATTCCTGCGATGTTACACAAATTATCACCAGGATAACTGGGTGGAATTGCTGCCGTTTGCAGAATATAGTTATAATAATGCAGTGCACTCATCCACGGGAGTTTCCCCTTTCATGGCAGTGGGGGGTTTCGAGGGGAAGCCATTGCCTACTATCGAGGAGGTCCCTCAAGCCCCCCCCTCGGATTTTAAAAAGTGGTGGTCCAGTCTCCAAGACTCATGGCCATTAATAGGCAAAGCATTGGACCATGCCAAAGAAGATTACAAAAAATATGCGGATCGTGGGCGAGCACCGGGATGGGATCTTCAGCCCGGGGACTCTGTCTATCTCTCTACCAAAAATATCCATGGGCTGCAGCCCAGCAGGAAACTGGGATGGAAATATGTTGGACCTTATAAAGTGCTACGCAAAATTTCTGATGTGTCCTTTGAACTGGAACTGCCTAAATCACTGAGTTCTGTGCACCCTGTGTTTCATTTCAGCCTGTTGAAGAAAGATCCTGGGCCGAATGCTTGGCATCCAGTTCCTCCAGTTCCTCCTCCACTGATGAAGGAGGGGAGCCCTCACTTCGAGATAACTGAAATCCTTGATTCCAAGATGCGAAGAGGCCGGTTATATTACTTAGTTAGGTGGTTGGATTTCGGCCCAGAACACAATGAATGGATTCGCTCAGAACATGTTCATGCCCCTAAACTAACAAAACTGTTCCATAAAATGTTCCCTGACAAAGCTAGGTGAAGAGAATTATGGGGAGGGCAGGGTGTCAGAATCTGTCAATTCAGCCAATGTATTCTTGCATGCATGTCTTTACCTGTCATATGTATCTAGAGTTTATTAGAACCTATGTAACCGTAATGTATAATACCTGTCTAAGTCGGGAGGGTGACAACCATTAATTCCCAGAACAAGGAGGCCTCACATCTCTGCCTCCGCATTCCAGCTGCCCCGGCAGTAACTTCAAGGGGAGGATGCTTCTCATCTCTTATCTCATGCAAAAGAACCTTGGAGCCATGAATTGTTATGTGAACTCGCTACATCTGAGGGGTCTGGTTTGAGAAGGGAAATTTACTGCTTAACACCTCACTTTTTTCCTGTGAGAACCAAACGGTCAAGCCACCTTCTAGCCCGCCAATTTTCCCTTAAGGGGATTGGCTATCTATGGGTAATTCAAACTCCTTGGAATGGTATAATAGACCCGCTTGTATTATTTGCCTCATCTCTGACAATAACCCGAGATGCTGTACTAATGTAGGAATAGGTAATAAAGAACTGTGGTTAACCAACCAAGATCTGATCCTTGACTACTTTGAGCAGAACTCTCACAGAAGGTGGGGTAGATGGATAGATCTAGGCTTTCAAACCTTCCCCAATTAAAAAAAAGAAGCCAACCTGCCCTGCAGGTGGCAACCAGTTTGCTTCTACCAACTACTGAGCAGGCTGTGAAACCTGGGGAGAAATAAAGAACCCTGTCCTTCCCTGTACTTGATGCCTGGCTAATTTCTGGCACTGGAGTCTCAGTGGGAGAAAAATGCTTCAGGCTCCAGAGTAGAACAAGGTAAAGTGCAGGAGGCTTTAGCTCCTCTTGCCTGTATGCTTTGTGTTACTGCCACAGGAGGTGGTGGTGGCTGCCACAGGAGGTGTAGTGGTTAAGTGTTAGTAGTAATCATTGGATTAAGTAGTAGCTGGACAGAGGATATTAGATCCAGCAGCTCCAGAGGGGTGTGTGTGCTATTAGGGTTGTTGTGGGGCTCTGTGCCCGGCCGCTGACAATCTGAGGCTGCTGCGGAGATCAGTTGGCGATGCTTGGGTTACAGATCCCGGTGTTCCTGGGGAGGGGAAAGAATAGCGGTGGGTCCAGGCAGAAAAATGAGGGAAGGGCATTGAGAAACAGGATGGCTTGGCGCCCTTCCAGCCTGTGACCCATCCCGATGGTTGTTGGCACCGGGGCTAGGATAAACCCCCCTCCAACACTGGTGCTGTGCAACACCAGGTCGATAAATAACAAGGCCAAGGTCCTCCAGGACTTCTTAGTAGATCAGAAGGCCAACCTGGCATGCGTGACCGAGACCTGGGTGCAGGACGGAGAGATGGTAGCTCTCTCCCAACTAGCCCCCCCGGGATTCTTGGTCCTGCACCAATCATGGACTAGGGGGTGGGGGGAGGTGTGGCAGTCTTCATCCAGGAGGCTTACTCCTTCAGGGCACTCCCACCGGTGGAGATCACGGGCCTGGAGTGTGTCGGTCTGGTGTGGGAGGCTGTAGAGAGTTTGGCTGTGTGGGTGGTGTACCAACCGTCTAATGCACTGGCCAGCAGCCTGCCATCCCTGACGGAGGCTGTATCAGGCTGGGTGTTGGAATATCCCAAGCTAGTGGTCTTGGGTGACTTCAACATCCATCCATGGGTGACTTCAGCATCTATGATGCAGCCTCCACTCAGGCAGCAGATCTGGTGTCATCCATGACAGCACTGGGACTCTCACAATACATCTCAGCCCCCACACACCGGGCCAGGCACATGCTCAATTTGATCTCTGCCGTGGGGGTGACAGTGGACCGGATTACTGCTTTGGCAGTTCTATGTTCAGACCACTATGCCCTGGGGCCCCATCTGAATGTTCCACCCCGAGCCTTAGGTAGCAAGCTTATTTTAGCTCACCCGCAGAGCCAAATGGCCCCTTCGTGGCTCCAGATGGCCTTGCGGGATCCGGTGCCCCCTGGCAGCTCGTTAGATGAGCTAGTGGAGGACTGGCATAGCTGACTCTCCATGGCCATTGATGAGATCGCTCCACGGCACCCTCTACGCTCTTGCAGTAGGCTTGCACCCTGGTATACCCAGGAGCTGTGGCTTATGAAGCGAGAGCTACGACGGCTAGAGAGATGGTGGCAGTGTACTCGAGATGAAGCTACAAGAGCATCTTATAGGACATTTATAAAAGCCTATGAGATGGCAACCGAGGCTGCTAAAAGAGAATTTTATGCGACTACGATTGCGTCCGTAAGCTTACGCCCAGCCCAATTGTTTAGAACAATTCGGTCTTTAACCGTTCTGCCACAGAGCAGACCAAACGCTAGGGAATTGGAAATTGGCTGTGAGGCATTTGTGAGCTATTTCGTGGATAAAGTCTTGACGCTCCACCACAACCTCCCTGCCACAGTTAAAACAGTTAGCGAACTCGAGGCCCCTGGCACGTCTTTGACTCTGGGCTTAGAGGGGTTTGGCCCGCTCAGCCTAGAGGAAGTTGACAGATTGCTCCTGACTGTGCACCCAACCTCATGCATCCTTGACCCTTGCTCCTCCTGGCTGATTAAAGCTGGCCACGAGGGGTTTCAAGGTGCTGTCCGGGAGATTATCAACAAGTCCCTCGCTGAAGGGCGGTTCCTGGAGACACTCAAGGAGGTGATGGTCCACCCTCTCTTGAAAAAATCAACCCTGGATCCCGGCCAAATTGACTAACTATTGGCCAGTTTCCAACTTGCCATATTTGGGCAAGTTAATAGAGAGGGTGGTGGCGATACAGTTGCAGGGCTATCTGGATGACGCTTTGGTCTTAGACCCCCTTCCAGTCCGGCTTTCGCCTGGGACATGGGACGGAGACAGCACTGGTCGCTCTTACTGATGATCTCCGGAGACATCTGAATTGAGGCGGTGTGGCAGCGTTGCTGCTATTAGACCTGTTGGCGGCATTTGACACAGTCGATCATCAACTGCTGACCCACCGCCTCGCCGACTTGGGGATTCAGGGGTGGGCCTTGCAGTGGCTCGCTTCCTTTCTCCAGGGTCGGGGACAAAGGGTGGTGCTAGGGGAGCAGCAACCCATGAGACACCCACTGGAATGTGGTGTGCCTCAAGGGGTGGTGCTTTCCTCAATGCTGTTTAACATCTATATGCGCCCCCTTGCCCAGATTGCCCGGAGGTATGGGCTGGGGTGTCACCAGTACGCTAATGACACCGAGCTCTATCTGATGTTGGGTGGCTGGTCAGACTCCAGCCCAGAAGATCTGGACCGGGCATTGCACGCCGTGGCTGGTTGGCTTAGGCTGAGTCAGCTGAAATTGAACCTGGCAAAGACGGAAGTCCTGTGCCCAGGTCGGGGCAGTCTGGGGGGGGGGGTCCCACTCCCGGCCTTCGATGGGGTGCCATTAGTGCCTGCACCGAGGGTTAGGAGTTTGGGAGTACTCCTGGATCCCTCCTTAACAATGGAGGCCCAGGTAGCAGCCACTGCCAAATCTGCCTTTTACCATCTTTGGCTCATTTGGCAGTTGGTTCCCTTCCTCAGCCATGAAGACCTGGCTACAGTGATCCATGTGAGTTAGATTACTCAAGGTTAGATTACTGTAACTCTCTCTACTTGGGGCTGCCCTTGATGCAAATCCAGAAGCTGCAGCTGGTGCAGAATGCCGCAGCCAGGCTATTGATGGGTCTCTCTAAATGGAACCACATCTAGCCTGTGCTGGCGGCACTGCACTAGCTGCCTATAGCATACTGAATTCACTTCAAGGTGCTGGTGCTTACCTTTAAAGCCCTTTATGGCCAGGGTCCAACATACCTGAGGGACTGCCTTTTCCCGCATATACCCCAGCGAGCATTTCGGTCCAGGTCGCAACATCGACTCCAGGTCCCAGGCCCTAAGGAGGCCAGGCTTGCTGGAACCAGAGCCAGGGCCTTTTCGGTGGTGGCTCCTTTCTGGTGGAATGAGCTCCCGGAGGAGATCAGGGCCCTGCAGGACCTTATGCAGTTCCGCAGGGCCTGCAAGACGGAGCTCTTCCTCCAGGCTTTTGATTAGGAGCCGCCACCGCCCGCGATCATTTACCATCAACCATCGCGAGCAACATCAGCAATGAGGGCTGGCCCTGAAGGTAGCCTGGGCCAGGCAGAGACCTGAACATGACACCAAGGTCGGCACCAAGATTTCAGTAGGATAGCCATCTGAAATGCTTATTCTAACATCACTGCAAGCACTTTATATGTATCATCGTTTATTGTATTTTAACATGTTTTAAACTGTTTTATCTTGACTGTTTTGTAAGCCGCCCTGAGCCCGCTTGTGTGGAGGGCAGGATAGAAATGTGAAATAATAAATAAATAAATAAATAAGTGCACGGACTCTAATCTGGGAGAACCGGGTTTGATTCCTCACTCCTCCACTTGCAGCTGCCAGGTGACCTTGGGCAAGCCATAGTTCTGGCACAGCTATTCTTGAAAAAAGAGCAGTTTCTGTCAGTGCTCTCTCAGCCCCACCTACCTCACATATATTAATGAACAAAGTGGCCCAACTGCACTCCTAATACTCCATTCTTAAATGTCTTTACTCAAATGGAATGATGCTACTTTTAAAATATTCAGCTCAAGGTGTCAGCCATATCTAACTCAAACACTGTGGCTTAATTGGATTCACTTGCCCGGCTCTTGTCCACGGTTACTGGCAGTGCCACAAATATAAGTTCAAGCATCAGGTAACACTTACTCAGCATCTGTGAGATGCAGAAGCCAAATGAGGTCTGACAACTCCTGTACTGATTCCCGCTAGTCTAAAAAGCAGGTTGGGGAATGGCAGGATCACCATAAACGAGAGTCTAAAACAATAATTTTTGCAGGAAAAAAAATCTACTTTAGTTGATAGTCTTTTTCTTGTAGTATAAACTGGTCATGGGATACTCTGCTGTTTGCCCTCGTTTAGGTCTCTTGACAGCCAGCCTGTTTGGTTCACTGGATCGCAGTAGCTCTCATTGCCACTCCTCTTAGATTTCACCCACATCTGTCCATTTGAGGTTAGTGCCCTCAGTCAGTAATCTCTCTCCTCTTATGTGCTTTCTCCACTGCACCTAGATGTCACTCACTTTTCTGTGACTGGACCTTTAAAGCACTGCAGGGGTAGTGACAAGAATAACATGTGCCCCTGAAACTTGATATAAGGAGTTCTTCTGGCTATGTTAGAGAGACATGGGTTATAGCAATTAAAACCCGTGAAACCAGCCAGCAGGGGCTATAAACTACAGCTAGTTTTCTTCCTACATGTGCAGCATGTTTGAGTCTATATGAGTAGGCAGGGTTAAGGCCATGATCCTATCCTGCACATAGTGATGAGCTTGTAAGATCTGCCTTCATATTGCTCTCAGCCAATGCTCCCTCTAAGGTGTGGAGTCTTGTGAGCAAAAATTCTACTTTGTGAGCGACAGGCATTGAAGTTGTCAGCGATTAGTAAATATGTGAGCTGGAGGCTAAAAAACTGTGAGCTAGCTCACACTAACTCAGCTTAGAGGGAACACTGCCTCAGCCCACTGTTGATGGGCATTTTCCAAACCAGTACACTGTCACCTGTATGACTGAGGTACTTGTCATTCCACTTGCCTTGAACTCTTCAGGCTACATGCCTAAGGTAGAAGCAGCAGCGTGGGATCTCTCCCAGCAAACAGATGGCTGGCACTGTCTTTTCTGGCAGCACGAACCAGCTATAGTGTCTCTGAGGGGAGCCAGGGATCCCCAGCATCAGTTCTCCCACAAAGAAGTGAACAGCACCTTCAGAAACCTTTTGCTCACATGACTCCACAGCTTAGAGGGAGCATTGCTCACATGGTGATGTAGGGAGGGGAAGGGAAAGCCAGGGTATAATTATTGAAAGAACAACAATAATAATTCTTAACAATACATTTTGTCTCTTTTGACCCCTTAGTGTTCCTGTTTCTCCACTCAAAAATGGCTTGGACCTGCCTGTCCTGAGAAAAGAACGTTGCACCAACCAGCCAAAGGCCAGCAAAGGAGTTGGCCTCACTTTCAGTGCTGCATTGTACAGACAAAAATACATGTTACATCAGAATGAACTAGATCCCCATCTTAAACTCTTACTCCTGCACATTAATTAGGCCCCTAGAATAGATCTAACATGTGCTAAGGAGCTGCCTACTTATATATCACTCCTCCTACTCTGGATAACCTTAACTGCCACAGGGCTTCTGCTGTCTGGCATGGCATGGCCATTCTAAAGCCTCTGAGGCCAGCAATCCGAAATGCAACTGTTGGAAGTGAGATCAAGAATTAGCTTTATGACAAATGGCATATATGTATATGCCATACACACACACACACACACACGGTGTTTTAAAACAAGTCCTGGCATTATCACCACAGTAGTTCTCCATCTGTGACACTACCTACATTACTCACATTTTTTTTAAAAAAAATTAATGCTCAGTTTGTGAATTTGAGGAACACTCCTCCTGATATATGAGAAGAAATGTTTAGGAAGCATCACTCACTCTTACCATCACCACACCCAACCCTGCAAGAATACAATCACCTTAGCTTCAGCCATCTAACATCAAATCTTTATCTGCTAATGGATTTTGAAACCAAGACAGTGTTGAACACGACGTTCCTATCATATTACACATAAACATTCCAAGAGTCCTTTGAACTGCCAGAACTGAGTGTTGCCAGTTCTCACCATTTTTATCACGAGTTGCGTGACATATAATAGCTTTGACTCTTCTAAAAGTTACAGAGCCTAGAGCTGTATTATTGCATGAATCTCTTAAAATTGCTTAATTTAAAAACGATGGTGACTCTTCTCTTATAAAATCCTGAAGCTGTATGCTATGGAGATATGCAGAAAAGTTAGGAGGATGAAATCCATAACAGATTTAAAAATAAACTTTTCTAAAGGGGAGGAGGGGCGCTATAGCAGTGTAGGATGCGTGGGGAAGAAGAAGAGAAGAGATTGGATTTATACCCCGCCCTTCACTTGTAGTCTCAGAGCGGCTTACAAACTCCTTTCCCTTCCCCTTCCCACAACAGACACCCTGTGAGGTAGGTGGGGCTGAGAGAGCTCTTTCCCAAGCTGTCCTTGAGAGAACAGCTGTTACAGAGCTATGGCTTGCCCAAGGTCATCCAGCCAGGTGCAAGTGGAGGAGTGGGAATCAAACCCGGTTCTCCCAGATTAGAGTCTGCGCACTTAACCACTACACCGAACTGGCTCACCAAACATGGGATCTCTTCACAGTTCTAAGATGCTTTAAGTCAGAGGTGTCAAACTCATTTGTTACGAGGGCCAGATCTGACATAGATGTCCCTTTGTTGGGCTGGACCACATGTGCCATAAAACGTATTTCACCCACAAGACTTGCTGCAGCTCCACTAGCCAGTTTTATTTTCCCTAGTGTTATTCCAAATTTCTTTGAATGGATACATGAGTGACTTCTGCAGCTAGCCCTTTTCCTGCATAGTAGGTCCAAAAGAGATAAGCAGCTTCAACATGCAGATGTAGCCTTTAGATTTTCCAGATGATTGGGCATGGTCATTCCCATGGTGGCTTTAAACGATAGGTTACATGCTAACAAACTTTTAGAAAAATGTGATTCAACTCAACTTTCAGCTTAAAGTACGTATCATGGACTCTCTCTCTCTTTAAACATGTTGAAACATTCACTTAAGGTCAACATTAAATCCCAACAGTGGTTAGATCCTAATCTCAATTACCACTTTTGCTGGTAGAAAGAAGCAACTTTTGAAACTTACTTCCTACCATGTGTATGTAAAGTGCCATCAAGTTGCAGCCAGTTTACAGGAACCCCAGCAAGGGGTTTCAGTGCAACTGAGAAGCAGAGGACGTGAAGAGTTTTGTTAAAATTGTGGGACATTCCTTCTGACAGTGTTTTCCAGCTCTCTGCCCACTCAAGAAATTGCCTGTCTGTAAGATGCAAACAACTCCAGGAAATCCATTCCCCCCCCCACAACTGAGAATTCAGCCCACAATCAGGCAAGCAGTCTCAGGCTAAACATATTAGATTAATATTAGGAAATGTCTTGGGATGATGGAGACGTGCAATACTTCATCATGTGAATTGCTAGTGTGAATTGACCCGCAGACAAGTTATTTGGGAGTAAAGGCCTTGGCTATAATCCAGATAACTGTACAACTAGATCTGTGTGATTAGCAAGGCTTCAAACTTGTGTTTACCTAACAGTCTCCCATGCCGTACAACATGGGAAATTACTTCCACTTCTGAAACAAATTCTCTGTTAGACCACTGCACAAAAAACAAGGAGGAGTCTCATGGTTCCTTCAAACCTAACAAATTTATTGTGGTTTAAGGTTTCATGGACTAGAGAACGAGATGTATTCTTAGTTGGTAGGCAGATATGAAGGCCATGAAATACAAGAGATACAGGCTGTGATGTTTCTTGGTAAAAATCAAAAATTATATTCAAGCAGTGTCTTTTTTGTTGGCGATGACACCGTTTCCTTGGTTTGAGTAATCTAATTAATGCCTGTAGTGGGTGAGAAATTATTCACTTTTTAAAAATGCAAGTCTTGGTAATATAGTGAGATATCCCAATAAATCCTCATTCAGCAAATTCATTCTGGAAACCTCCCTTTAAAATACTTATTTCAAAAATGGGCTGGCTTTCAGGTCAACAACAGGGTGTCTCGAGTGATGGAAATATCTCCTCACTGGTTTTTTGATATAGCTTCCTGAATCATTCTCTTCCACAAGTAACATTGTAAAGCTTATTTTAAGTGTCACAGGACTGAATAATAATAAATATAATAATAGTAATAGGAAGAATTGTGTATGTGTTCTTTATTTACATGCCTTCCCTCTTACAGAAGAAAAGGAAATCTGCACTGAGAAACCTCTAGCAGGTGCAGATGCTTATGAGAGGCTGTTGCCGTGAGGAGCTCTTTTCAGAGCCCTGTAAAATGGCTGCATACATCTTTTGATGGATATGGATGAGCGCTATCATCCAGACTCACTGACTGCTGCATGAAAATGTAACTGGGCCAGAACTTGTAATTCTTGGACATCAAAGGTGGTCAATATACTTGTCTTTGTTAACCTCACTCTTTGAACTATTCTGGGCTTTGGTTATTGCGATCCTGTAGCTGCAAAGCTGGCTTCGGCTCTAGGAGACCTCACTTAAACTCATACATCTGCCATAAACTCCTGCCAAGTCGCTATCACAAGTGTATTTTCCCAACAGGTCTGATATGGAAATAATGATAATCCCTTTCATAAGACTGCTGTGGTGGATGGTCACGATAACATTTATAAAGCACTTTGGAAGTTTAAAGTGACAGATGCAATATAATGTGCAATAGCTAGAAGACTTTACCACGAATGTTGATGCAAGCTGAAATCCTTAGGCTGTGGTCACACACACTTAATAATCCATTTTCAGTCCACTTTCAATGCACTTTCCAACTGGATTTTGCCAGTTCACACAGTAAAAATCCAGTTGGAAAGTGCACTGAAAGTGTATTATTTAGTGTGTGTGACTGCAGCCTTAAGAGTGCTTTCCTGGGAGTACATCCATTGAATAAAGTGAATTTTATTTCTGAGACCAGCTGAGGATTGCTAAATAAATGAATGCATATGAACTTTTTGTTTGCTTGACTTATAGGCATACATAAGGATGTACCTCAAACATGGGCGGGTGGTGGTATTAAATGGAATTCTAAGCGAGGTAATGCAGTTGGGAATTCATTAAAACGAGCCACGTTATGTGACTCTGGCAGCCCATCAACAGTCCTGAAGCCTCTTACTCAAAGGCAGAATCAAGGATTTAAAACAGAAATATTTATGAGTAAGCAATTTCAGGATTTTATTCTCTCTCCATTGTTTTCTTTTGTGTTTCTAATAACAGCTTAGATATTCCAAAGGGTATAAATTAAAATGACAAGGTTTTTTTTTTTTTTTAGTGGTTCCTGTATTTTAATATTTTAGCTTGATCTTTTAGAAATCTGCAGCACCTTTGTAGGATAGGCATGCAGACCCCTTGGTAGTTGTGGCAGACACTCGACATTAGGACTGATTATGAACAAAGGAGTTGCTGTTTTTTGCTGACAGTAGGGCCATCTCCAACAATGCCATACCTGTCTTCTGATATGTTCTGAGAGTTCCCTGCTGGGCTTTCCAGATTAGGAAAACAGCACAGGGAGAAGTGACACCCCCCAAAAAACTGTACCTGAACATTGTTTAAAAATTGCTGGAAACTTTGAACATGGAACTCCCAGTGCACCTCTGGTTTGGCTCTGTCATACCACAGGGCTTGAGAATTATCTGGTGCTATTACTGTGCTCATTTGGCTATTCTCCTGTGAATGGGAAAAGCAGTTTAAAAGCCACAACTTCGGTGGCCCATTTCCTGACTGGAAACTGTTGTGACCAGCTGGTTCTGACACAGCGGTCTCCAATCATGGAATATAAAAATGTAGGCCTGGCTTCAACTGTGTCCCTATTGCTTTGGGTCATCCCCCCCCCTTTCCACATGTGTTTTGCTCCCTCTGCGACTACTAGAGAGAGCAAAACACTTGGGGGGGGGACCCTGAAGCAATAGGGACAAATGAGTGACAAAAATGACAGTGCGGAAGTGGAAGGTTCCCCCTCCCAAGCATACCTGAGATGGTGTGGGTTTCTGCAGCTGTGCCTCCCCAGAGGATCTCAGAAAAGTCAGGTACAAATTCAACTGTATCACAGCACAGTTTCCTTAGTTCTGCTACACCAATTTGCTATTAATAAGTGTTATATTTTAAAAATTGTAACACTACATTTGTTGCTTAACAGTGGATTTCACTCCTACAACTTTGGTATTTACAGAGTTCTGGGTTTCATGGGTCAAAAATCACTGAATGCACCAACCACATACAAAATCTGGTTGAGACAGAAAAAATGAAGAAGAGATCAGACCTTTCTGGCACTACATAAAAGTTCTTGTCAGTTTGTTAATACTTTTTGGTATATAACAGAATGCAAGAGAAAAGGGGAGAAGAAAAGATGCCACAGAGTGGAGAGCCCTAATTGTGAAACCAAACATGCTATTCCCTACATAGTTCACACCCACAGGCAAGCTGTGAGGTGACAGAATGGACTGTACCTTTCCAGACTGCAGGTGAGGGGTATATCCTTGCATGCTCCTTGCATTAAAGGTTGCTTGCTATTGGTTTCCAGTTTGCCAGGAGTTTTTAACACAGGATCATCCCAAAATGTGATCCTCTCCATGATCTTTCACTCACAGTCCAAAATAGTACAGTTGATCAGGGCTATTTTTGGGCAGGAATGCACAGGAACAGAGTTCTGGCTGGCTTCCAAGTTGGCCACGCCTACATCCTCACCCCCGCCCCCCCAGGTTCCCCAGGCACCTCGCAAGCCACGGGGTGCCTGGGGAAGCCAAGCTGATTCAGGGAGGGAAGGCAGTTTAAACTGCCTCCCCTCCTGGGGGAGCCAGTTCAGAAACTGCCTTTCCTCCCTCAAATTCCCCATGTGCTCTGCAAATCGCGGGGCACTGGAGGAAGCTGATCCTAGGAGGGAGTTGCGCTGTCAGGGGCGAGGCCTAATATGCTAATGAGTTTCTGATGTTGGGTGTGACCTATTATGCTAATGAGTTCCTGCTGGGCTTTTTCTACAAAAAAAGCCCTGCAGTTGATTGTTCTACCAAATTTCCTTGCATGTGTACAACGGTGGAAGGAGGGGCATGTCCCGAGGTGTCGGCTTGCCCTTCTTGAGACCAGTGGAAACGGATATAGATTGCTTTCTCAAATGAAACATAAGAAAGGCAAATGAACACTTTTTTAAAAATCTAAGCCTGAGTTCATGTAGACTTGTATTCTACCTCCTGCTCACCCTCTGTGTTCCCAAACACATTTGAAGATGTTTTTTTCTGTTCCTTAAAAAGGTCATGTATGAGCTCTGGAGGACATAAGGATATTTTAACTGGAAAACAAACAACTCCCATGCCACTGTAGGGAGAAACTGACAAGACGGTTTTCCTTGTAGGCAAGGCAGTTGCCTTGCACTGTTAGAGCTGGGTTAGCAGGTAATGCAGAAAAGCTGTTTTGCACACCATAAGACGGGCTGGTATTCAAGTGTAATTGCAAGGCATGATGGGCTAGCAGTCGAAATAGGCAGGTGAAAGAGTGTCTCCTGCTGTACTGGCTGGAGCAAGATATGACAACATTCAAACCGGCAGAGCCTACCTTGTGAAACGTGGGAAGATTCTCAAGCAATAAGCTCTGAAACACAAATATAACGTTGGCCTAATTGTGGGATCAAGTATTAATTTAACACAAAACTTACACTGGCCAGGCTTGAACTCTACAGCAGCAGGAGTACTGTAAGCCAATGCTCATCTGTCAGTGCAACCACACTTACAGTAAATGTTCTACTGTATGAAATGTTAAGACACTGAAAGATTGGATCCACCAGCCATGCAGTTGGTACGCATTTAAAAAGGATTCCTCTACAAGCTTGATGGGAGACAAATGTAGCTTCAGCTGCGGTGCTGAAAGAACTGTATTACCAATATTTCAAGCAGTTTTAATATGGTGCAGTGCTTCGGGGTAAGATCATATGCACCTGCATTGGCCCACAGCAAAATCCAAAGAGTGGCCCCATAACAACTCTTATTATAACTAGCTCAATTATCATAAATATGGGGTTTTTGGTTGCATGCTGTTATGGTGTTTTGTTTGGTCCTAATAAAATATGACCTTTTTTTTTGGTTTTGGTTTTTATGCTTCACCACAGTTCATTGACCTTTGATATTAGTACCCCACCTTCTCTCCTATCATCCGTTCCCATCTGCAGCACTGTATTTGCTGACTTGCTGCCAGCCAGATTGACCCTGTTCAGGAGACAGGGAAATCTTGGACAAATTCTGTGCTAAAGTTCTGTTATCTTATCTGGTAAACATACCAATCAGGCCTCACCTCGTTTAACATGGTGCAAAAATTGCCACCGCTCCTGAAAGACAAAATAGCTTGCTAGCTGAAATTATTATACACATTCACAGGATGAAAATACACAGGAATCGTGTGACATCCTAAAGACTGACAAGTTATTTATCCCAGCAACAACTTTTATGGTTTAAAGGCTGAGCCCACTTCATCAGATGCAGTGAGTGGATACTCACTACGCTGTCATTTTAGACAGGAGTTATGGAAAAACACACACAAAACAACAGGGTGAAGGGACAATAAAATGCAGGAAGTACTGGGTAAAATGTCATTATATAAACTTCAGTAATAATCAAGAAAAACACAGAAACAGCATGGTAAGGATATACTCATTGTATTCACACCCAGATCCTAGTACCACGATGGCTTCCTGAATTGAAATAATCTATGCAGTTTTCTTCTTGGCATCTTACATTCTTCTAGTTTTGCTCTTCTGAAACCAATGGATTTATACAGTCCATTATGCAACCTGGGCTTAACTACATTACATGGGAAGATCTCCCAGACATATTTTTCATGTCAGAAAGCGGCTCATGGGGAAGGTGGAGGTAATTTGAACCAGAACTGCAATGCAGGGGAGTTTCTTCTCTGGCACTATTTTCTTGATAGATGCACTTCCCAAGCTACTATTAGCCCCAGTAGGCAGTGAGACATACAGGGGAGTGGGTAGGAAGGGGGCTCCTGGGAACTCTCTACTCAGGGCCCCCCAAAATCTGGAACCAGCCCTGTGTACAAGAACAAACTCCTCCATTTGTGTATGTGTGGGTGTCTGAGAGAAGGAAAAGATGTGTATATAACCAAAGAGAAATGAGTGCGCGTGAACGGGAGGACAAGAGGGGGAAAAAATCTCCTTCGTTGCTGCATCTTGGCCCTTTCTCTCCATTTGGATTTTCTTACTGACCCCTGCATCTAAATAACACAACTATTCCAGATGCCACTTGAATTCAGTTCACTGACAAGGGCAGCCTGCTCTACCACTGGGACTCATCATACTATGCAGCGTTTTGATCCCTGGCTCTTACTCAGTCTTAGCTATTTTTTTTTCTGCCATCAAGTTATAGCTGAGTTATGGTGACCCCGTAGGGTTTTCAAGGCAAGAGATGTTTCAGAGGTAGTTTGCCATTGCCTGCCTTCACACCATGACCCTGGTATTCCTTGGAGGTCTCCCATCCAGTATTCCCTTTAAGCTGTGCATGTGAGTGGTTGCTCACTTAAACAGGAAGCCCTGCTTAGCAGCAGTCTGGAACCATGAAGGGCCTTGCATTGTCCATTTTAACATTACAGCAGTTATTTTCTGCTCAAGATGTGAGCTGCTCCATTCAGTGTGTGTGTGTGTGTGTGGGGGGGGGGAATTAGAGGAAACACTGCTCTCATCCAAATACTAAGCCGACCCTGCTTAGTTTCTGAGATCTGACAAGGCTAGCCAAAACCTCTTAAGCCTTCAAAATAATGCTCTTTCACAGGGATGCTACAGAGGCTGGGCTTGATGAAATCCCACTAGTATGGAATGCAGCAGACCTTCATTGCAGGCACAGTGCAGTGGGTTGCCTGGCTGTTTTGCCACACATCCTGATGCCCAGCAAGCCTAGAGAGAACCATGTGGATTTCAAATGCAGCTGTCATCTTGCAGAGCTGCCAGATGGAAAGAAAGAGATGGCCTGACTTGGCACACAAGCTCCAAGTCCCACATCCCCACTGCGTGCAATAAAAGGTCTATGCACAGTACACTGGACTAAGCTCAAGGCAGGATGTTATGAAGCTCCACACTACCAGACTGAGGCTAAACGCACACATTCTGCACGAGAGCCAAACACACGGAGAGCAGATGCTGCACATCTTGCTCACTGGAGTTCAACCAACACCACAGCTGGGAGGAAGCCTCTTTGGGTAGGTGGTACAGAGTTTACCTACTGTGGGTCCAAGGTCCACCTGTCCCAGAAATTCCCTTGCCCTGCTGCTCGTGGGAAGTTTCAAGAGAATGAGTGTCAAAGTAAAATGCTTTTTTCTGCATTAAATTTTATTAATGGCTTTGCCTCCACCCAGAACGGCTCCATTCAATACGAATACTGAATTATTTATATATATCACAGTCAGGGGCACACAGCCAGTACGATCTGCCTCTACTGTGCTTAAACCTGGCTCATGTTTAGTGACTTCACGGACTGGAGCCAATTAATGCAAACAAACCTCTCCTGAGATAGGTAAATTACAGGGATATTAACATTATCTCGTTTCTCAGATAAGGGACTCCAGAGGTCCTTTTATGCTCGTATCTTACCTCTAGAACCACCTCTGGAAGTTACTATCATTGCCATCGCTTATCATTTTATACGTTTGTATCAATTACTGTACTGAGGATACACACTCTTAATCTCCTTCAGATGAAGCGGAGAGGTAGATCACTACATTTTTAAAGCGGGAAAGTGAAACTGAGAGTTACAGACTAATGTGCAGCAAAAATAAGCCAGTGTCCTCTGCCAACTAACAAGTTTTTATTCAAAGTCCCACAAACGGGACTTACTCATAAGGGTGTGTGCAAAGAAGGATTGCTTGCAGCCCTCTGACGTTTGTGCTGTATTTCCACTTCCTCTCAAGATGCCAGTAAGCCCTGAAACTGATCTACCAGTAACATTTTCAACCCACCTTTTTCCAAGACTGAATTCTGCAGGACATGACTGCTAAAAAGGCATAGTGTTAATGGTACTAAATTCAAAATGAACACCTCTGTCTGTTCCAGTGGAACTGCATGTGTACTTATTTATCTTGGAGAACTTACCTTTGAGTCTGCTTCCAGCGTACCTTGAATGGTAACCATTTCTCTTTTGCCTGTATCTTGCAATTGCTTTTCCTATTCAAGAATCTATTTCTCTTTTCTGGGCAAGGGTAGCCTATGGCTACTCACAGGAAGCAAGAGTATATTGCCTTGGATGAACAAGATATTGCAGCCACCCATTTTTGTCCAAGACAGAAGCAATTACAATTTTTGGAAACCATCTGCAGTTAAATATGTGCTCTCTTGGGATGCTCAAAAAGTACATTGCTAGATTTTCCTAAGCTGAATTTATTTATCTCAATACCAAGAGCCTCTCCCCATCCAGTTTCCTGTTCAAAGTGGCTACCATCAAAGATGCATGAATCTTATGGGGTGAGGGACTCTCTGAAGTAGTTCTAATAGTAAACTAGCAATAAAAAGCAACATAGCTGGTTTGAGCTGTTGCTTATTTTGAAATTTTACCAGGAATGGACTGACTATTCTCTTAAGTCAAGCCAGAAATTCACTGCAGGGCCTCTCAACATACAACAAAGAATGAGTATCTTGTTTTTTTTAACTCTAGCTCACCAAGAGAAAGCATGTTTCTCCAACAAAACTACAAATGGACTATGTGTCTATATTAGAAGGAAACAAAGTGTGTGTCTAGTCATGTATGATATATACTTGTCTACCCCACTCCCCAAACTAGCAGCCACCATTACAGATCCTATTAAAAGGTCATAGTTGGTCTGGGGAGTTTCACGTTCCTGAAGAATACACATCCTTACAGAACACAATGGGGAGTAGCTTCCCAAGATACAAGTTAGGGATGTGCAATTACAACGCTAAGACTCAGCACTAGAATGTACAGAGTGCAGAGTGCAGCCTGGCCCACACATAGTTGCAATTAGGGACCAAAGCTGCCAAGATTAAAGTATGCTGGTTCAAGTCATGTTTGAGCTTCACTACTGTTTGGTACTAATTGGTACTTATTTCTGAACCCATTGCCTCAATCCAGGGAACAGTCCATGGCTTAGTGGTAAAGTGTCTGCTTTGTCGGCAGAAGGGACTAGGTTCAGTTCTCAGGATCAACAGTTACAAGGATCAGGCAGGAGGTGATGTGAAAGACATCTCTATAAGATGCTGGAGAATTGCTGGTGGTCAGTATAGATGGTACTACTAATCTTGACGGACCAATGGTCTGACTCAGTATCAGCTTCATATCTGTACGCGCAGCTTCAGGCTATCCCTTTTTTGCCAGTTGTATCTTGGAGAGAGAGCCTGTGATGTTGTAATACCAGGCTAGGGTTGCCAACTTCCAGGTGGAACCTGGAGTTCTCCTGGGATTACAACTTATTCTCATACTACAAAGATCGGTTCCCCTGGAGGAAAAGGCATATTCTGAGAGCAAATTCTGTGGTCTACCATGGAGTCTACGATGAAGAGTGACATCACATCCCTAGAGCTTCCTCCTTTCCCCAAGTACCATCTTCCTGAGGCACCACTTGAAACCTCCAGGAATTTCCCTAACCAGAGTCAGCAACTCTACCAGGGACACTTTGGTTGGAATCTCTACATGTCATTCAAGATACCTGGGGACTCTGTATCAGCTATTCGTTCTCAACCTAATCTACTTCAGGGGTCACTGTGAGTGATAAAAGAAGAGCAACTTGTATGGGGTCCTGACCTCATATAATATCGTGCCTTAGCCCTAGTCACTAGGCTTGCAAACTTCCAGATGGGACCTAAAGACCTCCCAGAATTAGAACTCATTTCCAAGTGATAGAGATTAGCTCTCCTAGAGCAAATGCCTGCTTTGCAGAGTGGAACCTGTGGCATTCTACCTCATTGAGGTCTCACCCCTCCCTCCCAGATCTCCATCCTCAAAATCTCCAGGTATTTCCCAACAGAGAGTTGGCACCCTACACAAAAACGTCTCTGGGCGCAAGTAGCAGGTATTCGGGACAGCCCTTTAAAGTGCTCAAAGGCATTTTGCACCGGTGACTTCGTAAGGTAAACCTTACAACCTTGAACACAACCCCCCCCCCCCCCATACACATCCGCCCGCCCGCCCGCCCGCCCGCCGCGGGAGACTGGACACGGGCCGAGCAGCGGTGGCCCCGAGAAGTGAGGTCATCCCAGGGGCGAGATCTCAAGCCGGGGACTTCCTCCTGCGTCGTTCCATGAAGGCGGCAGCAGCAGTGCTGGAAGCGCCTTTCCCGCGGCGATGACTAAGCCGCATGTCTGGCGCGCTCGGGGTCAAGGGCGCGATTTCCAGGCAAGGGTCGAGCCCGCCCGCCGCCGCACTTCTCACGTTAGCTGTTATGTGTGTGGGGGGGCGGGGGTGCGAGAGCTCGCCTCCAGGTCCACCCCCGTGACCCCACCCCGCCTTGCCCACCTGCTTCCTCTTCCCAGCCATGTGCCCCGCAGGGCCTTTCACGTACGCCCGCCGCCCGCGAGAGAGGAGCCAAGCCTCGGCGGGAGAGAGGGATCACCCCGTCACGTTTCGGCGGCGGCGGCACCAGCAGCAGCGACGCCTGCCTGTTTGCCTGACTGCTGCTCCGGCTGGGCTCGGCTTTGCGTTCCCGCGCCTGCTTGTGTGGCCAGGAGCGGCGGGAGGTGGGGAGCGGCTGAAGCGTTGTCCAACACGTGAGGCTCATGTGATGTCGGGCGGGGGGGGGGGCGGAGAGGCAGGTCCGCGTCCCTCCCTCCGGTAGCAGCCAGACGTGCCTGGAGTCACAGGGTAGAACACGTAGCTCCAGTCCACCCACTCGCTCACATTTAACCCAGCCTGCAGCCTTCCAATTACTTCTCAACTCGCCCGCTCCGGCTGGCCCCATCACAGCCGCCGAGCGCTGCAGAGTGGAAGGACATTGCAGCAGCAGGACGAGCGGCGGCCGCTGACGCTCCCTTGTCTGCCCGCGCCGTCGGGAGAGAGTCACGCTGCCCTGCGACTCTTCTTGGCCGGGGACGTTTCTGGTGCCCACCGGTTGGCAGAGCCAATCCTGCTCCTGGCTGGCTTCGCCGCTGTCCGCGCTTGAGAGTACGCGCTGTGACCCGCCGTCCCGCCTTAACCCCAGGAGAGATCTTGGGTTTTTTAAAAAAGAAGCCCGGAAAAGTGCAGATTAAATGGAAAGGATCACCAGCGCCCAGCCTCCTCCACCTTGCCTGGGCAAACTGCCTGCCCTCGAGAGCAACGAAATGCCGGGGTAAGCATGCAGAGACTCTTTCTTTCTTTCTTTCTTTCTTTCTTTCACACCTTTTTTTCAAATTTATTGGAGCAAACTGGGTTGGGGTGACGGGTTTCTTTTGGATCGTGGGCTCTACTGTTTTAGTAAGTTTTGGACGAAGGAAGGTGGCTGTCTTATAAGATCCTAATTAATAACCAGTGGCTTTTTAAATTCATCTACAGGTTGGATTTTGCTCACATGTATCAAGTTTATAAGCCCAGAAGAGGGTTAAAAAGAGGTGACGACAGCAAGGTAAATGAAGATGTTCTTACATATTTCTTTGCATCCTTGGATGATCATTTGCGGTAATTTTAGGACAGTTTAAATGCACGCTTGGGATTCTATTATTGATCACATTAACCAGCAAAATATATGCATGAAAAAGTCTGAAGTTTATTTATTTTAAAGGTTTCCTCTCCATTTAATATACTTTTGGAGGATGAGGTATCTTTGAAGATGAAAAAACGTCCCAAAATTTTTGAAGTCTTTTGTTAATAGATTTATGTTGTTCTTATAATGTATATATTTTAAATATTCCTTTATACTTGCATAAAATGGTTTCTTGGAGGTGATTAAAATTTATAAAAATGCTAATAGAAACTTTAGGTCTGTGCTAGTTACAGGGATTTTCCTATTGATTTTTAAAAACATTTCCTCCTTCTACTTGTATGACTTTTTGACTAAGTCCTTTACTAAAGATTGTCTGGGTAATGTAAAGTAATCATTTTCATCTGGAATGATGTAATTATGTCCCCCCCCCCCCCCCCTTTGACTTCTAGGAGACCTACAAGTTGCCCCACAGACTGATAGAAAAGAAAAGACGCGATAGGATTAATGAGTGCATTGCCCAGCTGAAAGATCTTTTACCAGAACATCTCAAACTTACAGTAAGTGAAAATCTGGCCAGGGTCCAAACTCTTCTTCCTTTAGGGGAGCCTGTTAGCTTTAATGGGTTTATGTGCAGGTAAAAGTGCCACCTAGAGGCTTCTTGGGAGCACTGCAGATCAACGTGGAAAGGGTTGTGGCTGAGGGCAGGATTGCCACTTTAAGCCTCCTGCTAGTACTTGGCTTTGTTGCCAAGGTGACAAATTTCTCAACAACTTACATGCATGAACTGGAGTAGATGATACACTAGGATCAACGGGGCAAAGATGTATTTTTTAGTTGGCCTTTAAGAAGGAATTGGTGGAGCCCTGTTTCTGTATCACGATGTTGTTGCTTGAGATCCCATTTTAGACTTCTGGTTCATCCAAACTCTCCTCTCCATGGCTCTGTGCAGCCTGGGTATAAAGATGGGCAACATCTGCATGTTTGAAATGGACTGTTTTTAAGCACAGATCCTAAACCATCCACATTTTCAACTGGGAGACTGTTTTCTTTGCCTGCTTCAGTTTTCTGGACTCCTCTTTTGGTCAACCCCCCCCCCCCACACACACACACACTTCTGTTTGGATCCTGTTTTAATATCACGGTGCCAGCTGGGCAGAGAAATGAAAACTCATTTACCATAGCTCCATTTTTCTCTTACTTTTCCGTAAGGATGAAACGATAGCCTTCTTTTATATTCTTTTTCAGAAAAGCTTGCCTGATATGTATATCATCCTCGCTTGAGATTTAAAAACAGTTCTGCCATTTTTAACCCTGCTCCTCCTGCCATCCTTCCTCCCTAAACCCTCCTGACATTCTGTGCAGTTGTTTTCAGACTGGTGTTCAGGCACCGAGACAGACGGACTCAACCATTTATTTATGTCTTTTTCCCCCCTGCAGACTTTAGGTCACTTGGAAAAGGCCGTTGTTCTTGAACTTACCTTGAAGCATGTGAAAGCACTCACCAGCCTCATTGAACAGCAACAGCAGCAAATCATTGCTCTGCAGAAAGGTTTACATGCTGGTGAGTCCCTCAGATCATTCTGTGAGCCTGACAGGGCCTCTCGGCAGGCTGCAGTAAATCTCGTTTCTGGAACGTGTCCCTTGACTGACTGGCTTCTCTTTTGATAATTACCAACATTGGAGTAGTCCTGTTGGTTTCAGTAGAACTACCTCAGGGTGTGGGGCCTCTGAATCTCCCTCATCTCTGGTTTTGTAGAAAGAAGGCACATAACACTCAGCCCTTGCCCTTTTGTGTAAGTCACCTGCCTTTCTTTCAAAACTAGAACTTTATTTGAAATTGGATCAGGTTTTAAAAGTTTGGACTGCCAACCCAAGCACCCCCCTCCCTGGTATCACTTTCGGGTATGAGGAGGACCTGTGGCAGGAACAGCTTTTCCCAACATGGTGTTCGGCAGCCTTGAAGCCTGGAATAGCCTCCCCACCTCTGACTAGCAAGACACTTTCCCTCTCCTTCAAAGCCCTGCTCAGAACCTGCTTCTTCAGCATACCATTCGGCTAGTATTTCCAACTTTTGCTAAGCCATGCCCTCCCCTTGCACCTTTGCCCAATCCCTCTACCTTAGAATGTGTGCAGTCTGTTTCCTGCAAACTAACTCTACGCCACGTTCGGCTGCCAGATCTAGAACAGCTTATTGTATGAATCACAGCTATCATGAGGAGAATCTCCACACCGTTGCCAGCCACCACCAGGAAATTTAGTAGTGGCTTGGAGTATTTCCATATGGTTGGGCGGATCCTTGTAATAATGAACTCCTCTAGACGTCATAGCTGCGGTGCGGGGGACTGCGCCAGGCGGGTGTAACAGAGCCTTTAGATCAGCTTCTTTGCAATTAAGTTGACTCACCCTCATTGAACTTCATGAATTAAAGGCTGTGGTCTTAAAGCTTGTGAGATAGTTATAGGATGTGTTTATTTGTAATATCTGTATTCTGATTTCTGAAGGAGTCACTGAGGATGGCTAATAGTACATAAAAATTAGGGGAATAAGGTATTTTTTTAAAAAAAAATAGGCAAAAGGATACTACAGCCTCTAAATAACACGGTTAAAAGCAGCAAAATAGAGAACAGCAGTAATTAATAAAATGTCAGTTTGGCCAATTCATAGACTTCCTGGAAGAAAACTCTTCTGCTTTGAAAGGCCGAAAGAGATGAGACAGGTGTTTGCATGTTCTATAGCTGCCGAAGCTTCC
Organism: Lepidodactylus listeri; assembly: GCA_029233225.1. Taxonomy (NCBI): domain Eukaryota; kingdom Metazoa; phylum Chordata; class Lepidosauria; order Squamata; family Gekkonidae; genus Lepidodactylus; species Lepidodactylus listeri. The sequence continues at coordinate 48,566,913 of JARCFY010000007.1, forward strand.
AAACTAGCATCAAGGACTGCACATTGAAGACACCTTGAGTGTGCTGCAGTGGTCTAGTCAGAATGTCATGTAGGACAGTAGCCAAGTCAGCTCTGCTCAGACCCTTTCTCAGTAGAATGGAATTCTAGAAAGGACCGGACAATGAGTTTTATTATGCTGCACCTCTGTTTTCACCCCACCGCCATATATTACGCTGAAGACTTCCATCATAAAAACCAACTTGCTTTCTGTGACTTTTGTTTGTGAGATTTAAATGCTTCGACTAGACTGAAGGTGAAATTCCACTGTAGTGGAAGGTTTCCTGTTGACTTTAGTGTAGTTGAAATTCTAGCTTTAAGTTAGCTACTCTTAAATTCTTTCTCAAGCATTGGCCCAGAAACGTGTGGCTTTGTAAAATTGTAAAGAATTGTGTGATTGTTGCTATTACTTATCACTGTTCTGATACTAAGCTTTGAACTCCCCCCCCCCCCCACTGATTTCTCCCCTTCAGATGAGCTGCCACCAAGGAGCCTTGAGTCTAGCCAGGAGATGTTTCGATCTGGTTTCCAGATGTGTGCCAAAGAAGTGCTGCAATACGTGGCAAAACACGAGACTAGCAAGGATCTGAAATCTTCCCAGCTCATTAGCCACCTACAAAGAGTGGCCTCTGAAGTTCTTCAGAGTGGAGCCGGCAGAAAATCTGGAGAGGCTGTGCCTAAACTGATGGACTTGAAGGAGAATTCTGGCTCTTTGACCAAAGTGGCTGAGGCACATGGGAGAAACTGTGTGCCAGTGATTCAGAGGACTTTTGCCCATTCCAGCGGAGAACAGAGTGGCAGTGACACAGACACGGACAGTGGATATGGGGGAGAGCTGGAAAAATGTGACTCCAAATCCGACCCGCAGTATTTCAAGAAGGACACTGAGCTCAAATACTCTGTCCAAGAAAGACTCAGTTCTATCAAACAAGAAAATGAGGACCCCCCTGCCAAAAGAACCAGGATGGAAACATCAGAGGACGATGACCACTTTAGTAGTGACGTCCTTGGCTCCCCAAGTAGTTTCTTGGGCCCTCACCCTCATCAGCCTCCTCTGTGCCTGCCTTTCTATTTTATCCCACCCTCTGCAACAGCCTACCTGCCTATGCTGGAGAAGTGTTGGTATCCAGCCTCTATGCCCGTCTTGTATCCAGGCCTCCCAGCATCCACTGCAGCTCTTTCAGGGTTAATAAACCCTGATAAAATTTCTTCTCCTTTACTGATGTCTCAGCGGCTCCCTTCTCCAGTCCCATCTCATTCCCCCATGGACTCTACTGCTCTGCTTCATGCCTTGAGGCAGATGTCTCCTTTGAATTTGGAAACCAAAGAGTAGATACAGGGAGGGGGAGGATTCCCATTGGGATCTTTTGAGGGGGGCAGGATTGAGCTTGAGATTATTGCAGGGGCGAGGGTGTGTGTCTCAGTTGTCTGAACCACAACAGAAGAGTTGAGAGGTCGCTGATTGTGTCTGTGTAGGGAAACTTAAAATCCTCCCTTGCTTCGACTGCCCAGGAAGTTTAGGAAAGAGCTCTGAGATATTCTCAAACTAATATACAGAAGATGGGGGTTGCAATTAAATGCTTTGAAATGCTTGTTAACATTTTTTTTGCCATCTTCAGATCAGATCAACACCTGACTTTAGCTAGCTGAGATTAAATTTCGAAGCTGTGAAGCAGAAGTAAAACATTAGTCAGATTTGGTGGGGGTGGAAACTGCTGTCAAGTCACAGCCAACTTATGGCGATCCTGGTAGGGTTCTCAAGGCATGAAGCACTCAGAGGTGGCTTGCCATTGCCTGCCTCTGCGTAGCGACCCCTGGATTTCCTTGGTGGTCTCACATCCAAGTAGTAACCAGGGCCAATCCTGCTTAGCTTCCGAGGTGATCTAACAAGCTTGGGCTAGCCTGGGCTATCAAGGCGAGAGCTGTCAGATTTAGGGTCTGTGAATTTTTTTAAAAAAGCATGGTACTACTTGCAAGGGCCCTTGGCTTAGATAGGCCAAGAGCTGGCTTCCCCGTCCTGCTTCTGCTAATATCGACAATCCTTAACTTAACATAAACACATGCACATATACACGCACGTGCATAAATGGTGATTGAAGCATTGGTATTAAACCTGCTGGTAGCAGTCAGTGGCTGGTAGAGCACAGCAAGTGATTCAGGGAGATTTTGAGAGTGGCTCCTCACAGCATTTCTGCTGAATAGATAGACAGATAGATATATCCCCCCCCCCCCCCCCAAATGCTGCCTGGAAGTTTTGTTATAGAGTGCAGAATGAATGAATGAATTTACTAAATCTGAAGTGCAGCTCTATTTCGTTTGAGTTGTTAGGTTGGACTGGTCTGGGGTGGAGATGTCTCATTGCTTCTCACACTAGACGTTGGTTTGTGCAGCTCGTGGACAGGAATCTCTGGGACTGGCCTGTAGCAGGAAAGCAGAATGACTAAAGAGGCAGGCTGGGGCATGATCCCGGTCTGCCTAGTGAATAATGGTATAAAATTGTTACTTTTTTAGGGGAACGCCTGCCACCAGCTGTTCCCTCTATGGATCCAGTCCTGTCTGCAAAGATATTAGCATAGTCACGTTATCAGACCTCAACTCTGATTTTGTCCCCTGTATTATAGAATATGAAGAAATCCAACTCTGGCTGTTACATGAGGGAGTTTTGTGCCTATAATTGGGCGGGTCGCTTTCTCCCAAATACCAGTCCAAACTACTCTGTAAGTGAAGCCCATAAGAAACGTTACCATTGCCAAGATTAAGGGCTTACCCAGATCTCTCTTGCATAGTTGGTGCCAGCACTTTGGCAAGGCCAGGCAGCTGCCTGGGGCCCATGACTGTTTGAAAGGCCCACCCAGCCCCTCCTGAACAATCCCTAACCATCCTCCCTGCTTCCTCCCTGGTGTTCAGAAGGCAGAGGGTGAAAGATGAGAACAAAAAAGTCAAAATAGCAGTTCAGATCTCATCCTTGATTCAGAATAAAGCACTTTAAAACAAACTGAAATATATGGAATTTAGAAGCAGAAAGGTGGAGGGATTCTCTGGAAGCTGCTGCCTGAAGCATCTTCCATACAAGTGGATTAAGGATTGTGGAAGTGAATAAGCAGTACATTCTTGGTGAAGCAAATGCAGGTTTCTTGTCCAGGTGGCGATGTCAGAGTTGGCCATGGGCTCTCATTCGAGAGGGCAGAGGTGTGTGTGTGTGGGGGGGGGGGGTTGGTCGCTGTTCGTTCATATCCCTGTAGACAACTGCTGCCACCCACAGTTGTGTTCCCCAGCTGGTCCACACTGATTGACTGAGACTAGCACGTGCTATGCAGTTATCATAGCTAGACTGCCCTATTCACTGTAGGAATGTCAGAGTGGAAGACGTACCCACCTTTCCATGAGACATTTCCTGCACTCATGGTTGTGGGCTACAGCACCAGATTACGGTGCCATTGTCCATCTGATTCCAGACATCTCCCCTGAAACTGCACACATTCTGCACTGATGAGTTTGCCACCTGATTTGGCTGTTTAGAATAGTAATTATCAACATCAAATGATGGTGTCATCTTGGTAGTTTTGCAAATTTCATAGAGTGGCTGTCCTATGAACTTTCCTTACACTATTGCACCAATTGCTAGAATGCACTATGCTCAACTGCAGATTGTGTCTGACCATTTATTTTATTGTTCGTTTAAAAAAGATTTTTTTTGTACACAGTTGTTGCCTTTATTTGTAAAATCTGTTATAAATATAAATGTGTACATAGAAAGATATATGGATATGTAAAATATAATGTTTCAGAAGTCTATTATTTGTAAAACTACTTCAGTACAAAGAAAGTAGGAGATATGAATGTATTTCTGTTTGTTTTTCTTTCTTTCTAAAGAGGAGACTGTTTTGTTTTTCTCTAGGGAGAGGTAGAGTGTTTATATTTTTGGAACCTTCCTGAAGGTTGTAAATATTTTTATCAGATTAAATGTTGAGTAGTTGTTTTAAAAAATACTTAATAAAATTCTTTTCCTGTGGAACAGGAGTATTGCTGCAGTTTGTGGCTGAGGGACTGTCTGATCACAATAATAGGTATCTCATTGCCTGCATACAGAGAGTAATACTAAACAGAAATACAGAGGCACCCTGATCCAGAATCCAGACTTAAAGGGGTGTTCTTGGATTTAAGCTGCTTTACCATTGAAGCGCCTGCTGAATCAACAGTAAAGAAAATTTTGGGTAGCCTTTGCACTAGCTACAGGGACTCAACCCCAACTCTCTCTGAGCCAGTACTGTTCCCTTTTATGGGGCATATGCAGGACAGGGAGAGCCACTTGAACCCCATCTTATGAATCATGTGTTGGCATAGGAGCTATGAGAGCTCTTCCGTTGCTGTTAAATTCTTCAGGGTGAGAACACTGGAGTCGAACAGAGTGGAAATCCCCTGCCTTGTTGCCAGTAAAAGATACCACTTAGCTTCAGCGGGTCTGTCCAGCTACGTTTTTGAAAATAGTCACTATATCGGTTCCCATAGGCTTGTACTGCCCATTAACTTCTTTTGAAGTACTCCAGGATTGGACAGAACTGAGGACCGTGCTGGGTGCTAGCACAATGCCAAGTACTTTGGATTAAGTTTATAGCAGTGGGTCATGTTAGAATGCAGCATTCATATGGGTTACGTTAAAGGCTTGCGGATTTATTCTTCACTCTGTGTATGCACTGATACCAATAGGGCTCCTCAACATTTTTTTGAGGGTTATGGTGTCTAAAGAAGACTTTTCTTATATGTAGTACTGATGAGTTTTCTTTAGAAGGTCATTCTGATGGCTGGGAGCACAAGTTGTACCTACTTTATGGAAGTTATTTTAAATTGTTCCACATGGTAGCTGTCTGTGTTTGATGAGACACTTGTGAACAGTGGCTGACTGTGCAGATCAGGCGACTTGTTTCCCATCATGCCTCTGGAAATCACAGGAAAGGGGAGGGAGTGTCCATTGCAGTTCAATTAAATAATTTTAGACCCTGGGCTTAATAGTGTTACTGGGGGGAGAGTGTTATATGGTAGTGCACCCTAAATGCAAAAGTATAGCCTGATTTTCAGGCCTTTCTGTTTAACCCATGGCATGGGGCACTGGACCCACCCTGAAGTCTGGGGCCCTGATAACGTCAGTGTTCCAATGGCACACATTAAATTTCATTTTATGAGATGCTGCAGAGAAATGGTGAAGATTGCCAGGTGGAAAAATTTAAATGGACTTCCATATTGTGGTCAAAACATGCACTTGGCCTAAAAGTAGACCTTGATTCTTGATTAGGTATGTGCTAACACCCAGTGGCTGGGCTCACACTTTAGGAGCAGGGAGCTAATTCTTTGGAGAGCTGTTTGGATACATACAAATGAATTTGGGAGTTTCTGTTTGCAGACTCACACTGATTTGTCTCGCAGTTAGACTTTCTCACTGCTATCACCCCTGTCACCCATTTGCTGCTGCCACCACCATCTCCAATTTGAAAATTAACCACCATCTCCAATTTGAAAATTAACCTTGAAAATAACCTCTGGCTGGATTAGCTACCCTGGGTGTACTTTTTTTTTTTGGCAGACTACAGAGAAAGGTAGCCATAGAACCTTTTCTTCTTACATTGTCACCTGTACAGCAGTAAACAATGCCCCCAAAGCCTTCCCATTTACAGTTGACTTTCTGTAAACAAAAAAGTACCAGGGGGTTGAAAACAATAAGTGAAAATAGACATCTTGCCATTGGGGGTAGTTTTTAAATTCCAGCTCATGTAACATACTGGGGTTAAAAAAAAATACTCCATGAATCCCCCCCCCCAAAAAAAAAAATTGTACCAGGAAAGATTTTTGAGGTACTCTAAAGAGATATAGCCCTTCAGGTCAACATAATTACCCTTCCTGGTGACCTGTCTTTTCTACAAAGAGATATATTCTTGAGGTAGAAGAAAATACTTTCAGTTAAAAAAATGGAAATGATTAATTTTAGATTTTAAAGTGTTTTCCTTTAAAGTTCATGATCATTTGTTAGTCTTCTAATGTTGTTAGCTGTTCAGTCGTGTCCGGCTCTTGGCGGGTTTTCTAATATCTTGGATTAAAAACACAAGTTTTGTTGTTTCAGATCGCTGGAAATTGGCTAGGGGTAGAAATATACCCCAAATGTGCTATATATATATAACCCCCCCCCCCCAAGAGGTTCATTTGAAGGTGGAATGGAAAGGAGGGGGGATTAGTTTGAGATTTTTGAGTTGAGACTTAACGGCTAGTGTCTCTGTCTCTGTTCATGAACCCCCCTCCCCCGACCTTGCCATCAGTTCCTGTGATCAGGTCTTGAACAGATACCACTGACTGAACAGATGCAAAATATAAGCAGCATGTTCTACCTGATGTCAGCCGTTTAAAGGGAATGAATAGCACGTGATTTTGTGCTTAATACAAATCAGTCGACTTAATTACCCCAGCAACCATGACCCCTCACCCTGAAAGGGTACTGCCTTTTTTTCTGTACACAAGTTGGTTTGGTTCTTAGGGTTGCTTGGGGCCCACTGGCCACCAGCTGGCAGTGGAGGGGTGGGTTGCCAGATCTGGGCTGCAAAACTCCTGGAGATTTGGGCATGGAGTTTGGGGAGGACAGGGACCTCAGTGCAGTATAATGCCATAGAGTTCACCCTCCAAAGCAGCCATATTCTCCAGGCCGACTAGTTGGTCTCTGTGTGAAAGAATATTATTTGTTTATTTGCCTGTTTATTTCATTTATATCCCTAGTGGAGCTCCAAAACATCTTACTTTGTTCTTTTCTCCTTCATTTTCTCTCCACAACAACAATCCTGTGAGGTAGGTTGGGCTGAGAGTGTGTGACTGGTCCACAGCAAGCTTCCATGACAGAATGGGGAGTCTGGGCCTGTCTCTCCCAGAATACAGAGATCAGGTCCCCAGGAAAACATGGCTGCTTTGGAGGGTGGATTCTATGGCATTAGAACCCACAGAGGTTCCTCCCCAAACATTGCCTTCCCAAGGCTCCACTCCTAAATTTTCCTGAATTTCCCAACCTGGAGCTGGCAATCCTATAAAACAGCCAAATCCTAGTCTAACACCCTAACCCAGGGGTGGCCAAACTGTGGCTTGGAAGCCACATGCGGCTCTTTCACACATATTGTGCGGCTCCCAGCAGGGCAGCTGGGGAAGCAAAGGGGAGGCATACTTTTTCTCCCTCCCTCCCTCCCTCCCATCTATTTGCTTTCTTTGTTTCTCTCTATCTCTTTCCACCTCTTTCATTCTTTCTTTCCATTCCTCTCTTTTTCTCTCTCCCTTAGACAAATCAATATCATTAGCAAACAAATAAATATCATTATCAATATCTGTTTTTACCCGCTTTTGTTTTTATTTTTGGCAGTCTCATTCAATATTAATAAAATGCAAATCTGCATATTTTTTAAAAATAAAAATGTGTGTGTAATATTTGTTCCTGTCTTGCAGCTCTCAAACATCTGACGTTTATTCTATGTGGCTCTTACAATGAGCAAGTTTGGCCACCCCTGCTTTAACCACTACACTATGCTGGCTCTCTAGTGGATATGATAGACTATTAGTCCGATTCAGCAGGTCTTTTCTTATATTCTGGGCATGGGCTTTATGGTTTCATACTCACCATTCCACACTTCAGCCAAAACCATCAACACATTCTATTGATGAACTGCTGGATGAAACGAAAAGGTTTACCCAATAATAGAAAGAACATGAAATAACTATAAGTAATTAACAGCTAACTCCTGAGTAAAAAATTGCCAAAAATTGTCAGTGATCAATAAACACAAAACAAATGATACATGGATTACTTTACAATGTGTGAATCTGTTAATTGTTCATTTTTTGCACAAACTAACAATCTTTTTAAAGTTCTATGAACATTCCCACATTTTAAAGATGTCACTCAAAACAGTTGTCTCCTCTTGAATTAATGTCAGAATAAGAGCAGTTTACTCATAAACTGTGGTTTAACAGTGTTTGTAATGAGAATGCTGTGCTGCAGGTAATATTAATTATACAAGCAGGAGACCCTCAAGGACTTGTGGGAGGCATCTCATATTTCCTCTGTGCCTTCCCCGAAAGCTCCCATAGGAAAACCTGCTTCCTTCTCTCCTTGCTACCCACTAACCAATGTACTTTTAGCTGCTTCCCTGCCTTTAGCTTTCTCTCCTTCCCTCCCCCTGGCAGCCTTTCCCTGGGGAAAAATAGCATGGTCCCAGCTGGCCAGGCTCAGTTGTGTTGTGGGAACCCACAACAATTTGCAGAGGTTATCTCCTTTTTCTCTGTATCCCTCTACCCAAACTATTTTCTGTTTTCCTCCCCCTGGCAACCCCAGAATCCTCACCTTTCCATACTTCCTTTTCTCCTTCCCACCCCGTGTCTTCAGCTATATTTATGATTTATTTGCTTCATTTATACCCCACTTTTCTCCACAAAGGGAATCCAAAGCAGCTTACAGCATTCTCCTCCGCTTTTTTATCCTCACAGCCTGTAAGGTAGGTTGGGCTGAGAATATGTAGCCAAGATCACCAAGTGAGCTTCCATGACAGAACGGGGATTTGAGCCTGGGTATCCCAGATCCTTGACTAAAACTTTAACCACTGCACAAATCGGGTTCATGGTAAGTTGTGTGATAAGTAAGTTGTGTGATAGTAAATTGCCTGGAGCTTGCTGCAGGCCTGGTCTGATGAGTCCTTCCTCAAATACCAAAAGGCCCTGTCCTCTCCCTCTGCTTTTTGTTAAGAGAAACCACAGCTGGAAGGCCAGCAATATTGCGGTGGTTGCCTAGCAGCGGCCACTGAGGACATCTGTTTCTTAAAGCTACATGCACTGCTTTGGGGGGGAGGGGGGATTAATCCTCCAGCGTGCTTTTTTTTTTTAGATTTCAGATTTTCTGCAAACCTGAGACTTTTATCAGGTTTGTAGAAAGATCCGTCTAGTCTCTTCATGCTCCAGTCTCCAGATTTAAGTATCTACGGACAGGGCACCACTGAGAATTAGATATGTTGATTTCATGCAACCAAAACTTACTATTCTTAATAAGGCCCTCAGTACTGAAAGAACTGAACACACTTGGGTAGAAAAAAACAGCCATGTGTCACAAAAGCTAACCCCTGTATTGACCTTTTCCAACATTATAGCTATAGAAATAAAATAGTCAGGGAATCTTTTTGAAGGGGATTTCCTCATGGAATGTTCCTTCCAGGGTGCCTACCCCTGTGGGGTTTTCCCCAGGAGGCTATCTCAGCCAAAAACATTTTAGTCAAAACTTTCCCTGAGAAGGGATCTCCCCAGTATTTTAATTTTTTAAGCTCAAGAATCTGATGAAGAAACTTCTGGAGAAAAATGTTAGATCATGAAAGACTGAGGTAACAGCATGCCCAAGATTGTGAGTTGTGAAATTCCTGGGTCAAATCTCACCTCTGTCTCACTCAGGCTCACCTCAGTACTCAGCATTCCCTCAGCCTATCAATTTGAAAATGATTCCAGACTGCCTTTGAGGGCTATTGTAACATTCTGAACGTGTGCACAGTCTTGAAATGCACTGTATAAATAATCCACATTAGTTTTAATAATAAGACATTGGTCACAGTTCCCTATACTTCTCCAAAGCTTTGTTCTAAGTCCGCACTATTTTCCATTGTCAGTGGCCTCCCCCTCCCCCACACCATCACTCCAGTCACATGCCTAATTCTATGCCAGTTCCTACTCCCAGCTTTCTAGCGAAGCAAGCAAATCCCTTCTCCCCTAAACAACCAGAGAGACAGGAAGGATGGCTGGAGTGGGCCACTGAGCCTTTCTGATTATATTCTAAGATTCCATAGTGTGGTTTGAGAAAGAGAAACCAGAGATGTCAGTGATCTTGTTGGCTATATATCCCGTGGCTAAGGACACCCTTAGACAAAACTCCCTGTGTCCTCCTACAAGACTTTGCACACACTTCTGTACATAAAGCCCAACACTTCCTGCTGTTTTGTAATTTAAATGGCAATGTTCTAAAAGACAACGAAAGAAGGCAGCTTAGTGGCAGGGTTGGGCTTGGCCTGATGAAGACGGCACACATGCACCAGTTGAGGGGATAGCCAGGCTGATTTTCCAGGTCACTATTGCTCTCTCTCCCTCAGGCTTCTGTGCATGCTTCAACGTGCTGTCTGGGTGTAGCTGGTGTACACCTCTTTGAAAGGAGGGATTCCGGCTGGTTGCTTCAGATACCTCTTGGCTTCCTGTATTGTTCAATTGCCCCTTGAAAGTGCTGAGTCTTTTTTGCAATCTGTCTTTAAAGGAGGGTATTGAGCAAGAAATCCATTTTAAAACCCAGGATTTTTATTTTTGCTTTCCCCAAATATCTTGCCATTTTAGGACACTGCCATTATGCCAAAAAGATATGTAAATGCCAAATAAGCCAAACCTTTATTAATATTGGCTACAGTTCAGAAAACCTCCAGATGGATTGCTGCTGAAACTGCAGGGGCTTATAACAAGCTTTTGATAAGGCCAGTGTGGTGGTTGGACAGTATGTGTGTTCGTGTGTACATGTATATATGTGAGGTGGTGTAAAGAAAAAAAGTCAAATGTCCAGCTGACCATGTAGCTACTCTTGGTCTGCCAGATGCAGCTCTTAGACTTGTGCCCAATGAAACCTTCCAATGAATTAAGAACAAAAAAGCTCCATCAGTGGCTATGAGCCACAAGGTATAGATAGGAACTCTTGGTCTGGGGCAAGTGATGCTCTGTATTCTTGGTGCTTGGGGGGGGGCAACAGTGGGAGGGCTTCTAGTGTCCTGGCCCCACTAGTGGACCTCCTGATGGCCCCTGCCATTTTTGGCCACTGTGTGACGGAGTGTTGAACTGGATGGGCCAATGGCCTGATCCGACATTGGCTTCTCTTATGTTCTTAATGTTTCAAAATGCTTAGCTTCAAATGAATTTGCAATATTTTGTAAAATTAATCTTGCCTTTCAACAGCTTTGGTTCTGCCCAGAAATTTTGTTGCTTAATGCTACTGTAATAAAACCAAGCAGTGACTCACAGAATTGGGACCATAGCTTTGCTGTTTTAAAAATTTTTTGCAGTCAAGTAGGGGGTTGTAACTAGTTCACCTAAACAGTATTACTGTTTTGTCAGGGCTCAGGCATTAGCCCAGAACTCAGACACCCAGGTTTGGATCCTCACTCTGCTATGAAGTTCACCAGTTGACCTTGGGTCAGTCAGTCTCTCTTTAGTATGACCTACCTCACAGGAGATAAAGGGGGGGGGGAGGACTGTGTACTCTGCTCTGAGGTCATTGGAGGAAGAATGGGATAAAAATGGGACAGATAAGCTACTCATGGTCAGCCTACAGGATGGGTGCCACAAGGGTATGGATGCCAAGCCTGGCATCCCTGCTCACTGCCAGAGGAAATGGTGAGGGGAAAGGAGCACATGCCAGCATCGTGCCAGCATGTGTATGCCACTTCCAGGAAAAAAATGGAAGTGACATGGTGGACACTTGAGCATCTTACAAAATTGTAAGTGGTAGAGCATCTAATGATGTTGCTTCCATTTTTAACTAGAAGAAGAAGATGTATTTATACCCTGCCTTTCACTTGGAGTCTCAGAGTGGCTTACAAACTCCTTTTCCTTCCCCTACCCACAACAGACTCCCTGTGAAGTAGGTAGAACTGTCCTTGAGAGAACAGCTCTGAGAGAACTATGGCTTGCCCAAGGTCATCCAGCAGCTGCAAGTGGAGGAATGGGGAATCAAACCCGGTTCTCCCAGATTAGAGTCCACACACTTAACCACTACACCAAACTGGCTCTCTAGAAGTGTTGTTGGCATGGCAAGCCTCACCCCCACCCCCAATTTCTCCCTGGTGTTGCTAGCTATGGTTTGGCAGTCCTACATGGCAAGTGGTACAAACAGTGTGAGCTTATGGCATTCCAAGATAGGGGGTGTCCAACCATATGTGGACTTTACAGAACAGGACTTTCCTGCTTCCCCCTCCCGCAGCAAGTCACCAAATTTCTGGTTGTTAGACCTTCAAGAATAGCACAGGTAGCAAAGCAGGAGTCTGCAGTGGCACGGAGGGGGGCAGCGTTCCCTCTAGGCTGAGTTAGTGTGAGCTAGCTCACAGATTTTTAGTCTCCTGCTCACACATTTTTGTCTTAGCTCATGAAGGATGGCTCCAGAGCAAACTAATTTATGCAGTAGCCAAATCGCTCGCTCACAGCTTTAAGGCCAGCAGGTCACAAAGTAGATTTTTTGCACACAAGACCCCACAACTTAGAGGGAGCATTGGAAGGGGGGGGGGGATCATCAGAAATTGCTGCTCCCCTTCCACCAATGGAAATGCCATTCTATCCAGGTCACCTGCATCCCAGAAGCAAGAGGGCTTGTAGATGTGGCGATGGCCATCTCCCCTTATTCAACAGACTAAAGCAGCCCTGCACAAGCGGAGCCCAACTGGGCAAGTCGTCATTGCCTTAACACAATAAGTCCTTTGCTCCTGCAATCAGGGAGGGAAGGAGTGATAAAAGGACAGATGGTTTTCATTGTCTCCGAGATTTTTTTTCTTCAAAGGATGTAGTAGGCAATTCTATTATGCATTAGTGATTGTGAGAACAATCTAAGGTCATTCACTCTGCCATAAAAAATACAGATTAAGAGGCACATGACAGCCGTCTCATAAACACGAATTAAAAGCATGGAAAAATCCACCCGTCGCTACCCAGACTGTATGAACAAAAGGGAAGTTCAGTTGGGTTGGGTGCGAACTAATCCACATTAAGAGAAGGCTGGAAATGCTCTGGCATGCATAAGTGTAATTGGTGTCGGCGAGAGAGAGAGAGAGAGATGGGAAAGTGTTAATACAGAATGAAAGATGGGCTGACAAAGGACCCCTTAACATTTTTTAATCTGGAGGAGAAATCGTCTCTCCGCACCAGAGTCTAAGGACATCAGGCATGAGTGTTATCCTGCAGGGCGCTCTGCTTTCTTCCCATGGAAAGTCCTACATAAGCACACACTCTTGTTATATAACTCGCTATGCAAATGTGCATGCTGGATTGCCTCCCTATTCCTGTATGTTCTCCTTCCTTGGCTTTGAAGCAGTGTTCAAACCCCCCCCCCCTCAAAAAAAAAGAAAACGCTCTTGGGCATGTGAGCATACTCTCTGCCCTGGCAGAAAAACAAATCTCACATTAGAAGGAGGGGGGGGGGGGAGGAGAGGAGAGGAGGGAAATCATCAAAGAGCCTCTGTGCAGCTGGAGTTATCAGCTTGTGACGGGGGTGCTTCGCACACTGCCTCCGCACTTGGACTGTTCAGACAGGGCGTGTTGAGTTCCCCTCCCCTGGCTTGTTTTCATGGTCTCACCCAGCTCTGACCTGCCTCGAATGTTGACACAATGTCACGTTTCCGACTGCAGTCTTTCATGTGCAGCCGGAGGCTAAATACGGCTGCTGGTTCCTGGAAACAGACGTGCTTGGCACCCTTTCAGTAGAAACCCAATCCCCATGCGGGCTTGGCACAGCGAGCTGAATAACAGGGCAATAACTCTTTCGGCGGCATTGCAGCCCCATAAATAGGGCTCCCCAAGCAAACTCCTGGAAGCGCAGAAAATACGCTGGCACTTTTCTTGCAGGAGACAAATGAGGCTGGGCAGAAAGCACATGTGGGAACGAGAGATGGCATATTATTATAACGCCGGGTGCACTAATCCGTGTGGGGCGGATATCTTAGGGAGAGTGGAGATGGATGGGCACTAATTATATTCTTAGTTTACGACTTGTGCCTGTCTAGAATCCCTGAGAAACCGCCCAATGGCCCACCCAGTGCCGAAGAAGCTCCAGGGTACGTTACAACGTGCCGTGATGGAAGGAGGCAGCTAAATTTCCTATGCCAGATACTACACAGAGACAGTGTCTCTCGCAGAGCTGTTTTATTGTTTCTCCCTTCTTGCAAACCTTTATTCCCCAAAGAACTTTACCGCCACCCCTCTCACTTCCTTCCTCATTGATTATAGTAACATCCTTACAACAACTGGGGGGGAGGGGGGAAGGGGAGGCTATGCGAAAGGAGGTTTGCCAATGATGATGGAATGATGACAGATCTGCAGAATATAGAGATCACTTCCCCAGAAGAAAATGGTGGCTTTGGAGGGCGGACATCGCAGCATCACAAGCCGGTCGAGTTCTCTCTCTCATCCCCAATCCACCTTCCTCATGCTCCGCCCCCAAATCTCCAGGAATTTCCCCAGAGTTGGGAACCCTAGGTGAAAGGCTTGTCCAAGGTCATTGTTGAGTGGGAATCTGACCCTAGGCTTCCCACAACCAAATCAGTTTGGTGTACTGGTTAAGAGTGCAGACTCTAATCTGGGAGAACTGGGTTTGATTTCCCATGCCTCCACATGCAGCTGCTGGTGTGACCTTGGGTCAGTCATAAGTTCTTTCAGAGCTGTTCTCTCAAGGGCAGTTCTCAAGAGAGCTCTCTTGGCCCCACCTACCTCACAGGGTGTCTGTTGGGAGGAGGGGAAGGGAAAGGAGTTTGTAAGGCACTGAGACTCCAAGTGAAGGGCAGGGTATAAATCTAGTCTCCTCCTCCTCCTCATCTTTCCTCTTCTTCTGTTACAGTCAGCACACTAGCTTGCCTCAGTTCTGTGGCCGCTTCTCCCTCATTCATCATCCACCCCACACACAGATACCCTGAGTTCTGCTATGCTGTCTCCCCACTACCACCACCTCCAGTTAGATTTCTGCTTCTTCCCTCTTCTCTCTCCAAACTTGGCTTCAGATACCAAATGACTTCCAACACTATTGCTATCCATGCCATACCTTCCTCCTTGCTTCCTCAGTGCCTGTATGTGACAGGGTGAGGAACTTAAGGCGAAAGAAGGGAAAATATTTTATTGCAGGCATGCACACGCTCACAATGGCTTCTTTTATTCCTATTTATTCAGCAGCTTGGGAGCTGTCCTAGAACAGCTGCATACAGACACATTAAGCCAAAATTTGTTTTGACTTGTGTTTATATATAATACGGTTGGATCAATATAAATATAGAATCTTTTTGGTGGATGTGAGTGGAGGGGGGGTACAAAAGAGGCAAAATAGATAATGGATATATTTTGTTGAATTTTAGTTTGACATTTTGTATCCCCACCCCAAAAACCTAAGCTCTTTCCCAGAAAGGAGATGTATTCTTATCCAGTGCAAGTTAGATGTAATTGAGAAGCACTTATAATTTTAGGTCTTCATCACCTGTTTAAGAAGCTACTTAGCCATTCCCAGATGGTGTGTACAAGCATGTACTTCAGAAGTTTTTTGTCGTTGTGTCCAAAGCATAGACTGGGGCCCACAGAATTTCAGAACTCTGGAATCAAATTCCAGTTTGCTGTGATGTCCAAATGCCGGCACATGGATACACAGGAGTTTATTCCTCCTATACAAATCAGGATTTTAAACCACAAAGATTATCCTGGTTTGTGGTGAGGAAACCAGCTTCAATTCTTCCAGGTGCCTGCATTTCAGAATCACAGCCAAATGGAGTCTGAGTCAAGATTTCTGAAACCAGGAAGCCTTCAGCTGAGAGACAGAGTGGTATAATGGTTAGTAGGACACTCTCTGAGAGATCTGGGTTCAAGTCCCATTTTGTCATGAAACTTCCTGGATTGATAATGTCACCATGTTTTAGCAGTATGTTTCCAGAGAATAACCCCCAA
Source organism: Lepidodactylus listeri (assembly GCA_029233225.1). NCBI lineage: Eukaryota > Metazoa > Chordata > Lepidosauria > Squamata > Gekkonidae > Lepidodactylus > Lepidodactylus listeri. The sequence continues at coordinate 48,582,644 of JARCFY010000007.1, forward strand.
ATGGCATTATCACTTTTTTTTTTGTTACGTAAAATGTTTTAATTCCCCACCCTACTCCCACACACTGTGGCAGTGAAACTGTGTGGAGAAACAGTGTCCCTACATCTTTAAAGCACACAACTGCAAGTGCTGAGTGTTTTCAGCAGGCTTTGCAAGATCCCTTGAACTGTGTCCTAGTACAAAAGAGGCTTTGAAATGAGAAACACGTTGTCATGGCGTGTTCCAGGCCGGCAGCCCTAGAATGAACCAGATAATTGCAACTTTGGCCGCCTCAGTGCAGGAAGAAAGCAGTAGAAGACTCGTGTCAGCTTAGTCATTTTTCTCCTAAACTTCGGAGGTGATGCTAGAGGCTTTTAAGCATTCTAAGCAAGAGAGGTGCACTTAGGGGAAGAGAAAATGAATGCCGCACAGAGATGGTTTCTTCAGTGTGGCCGATGCCTTCCTATCCAGCCATGAGGAGTAGGGACAGAAAATGGTTCCCGGCTGATACCTTTCTGCCAACTGCCAACTGAGGTTTTGCTGGTCTGTGGCCATGTAACTGAAGCCGGGCCAGTGTCAGGGGATATTTACCCTGCTGTGTGACATAGGATATTGACCTTTGCTGTGTCATGTGATGGTAGCTAACAGTTTCATATTAGTCACTTCAGGAGTGTACAATAGACACTGATGGTGGAAGGAGAGGGTTTTTGTATGTATTTGCTGAAAACGGGAATTTTATCACCAACAGCCATATATTTTCCTTCCATCTGTATCAGAAAATGTTTCAAATTAATCTCTCTTGAGAACTCTGACAGGGTTTTTTCATATTCTGTAATGTAAGGCCACCCATACTCTGTTGACAAGCTATAGTGGGAACTCTAGAAGGTAACTAGGGCAGCAAATAAATTAATAACTGCTCATTAAATTAAATAAGGTATATAAAAGATGGACATTTGGGGCTCATCTTCAGGGGAAAAGAAATATGACATCACTTAGGATTTGAGTACTGAAAGAAATGTTTTGTTATGACATGGCTGTCACTGAAAACATGCTTCCATATGGCCAGGGCCTGACATAGCCAGAGGTAAGATACAAGCAACAACTATATGGATTAAGTGGATTACATTTACTTCCCACTCCAGTGTGGAAGTAAGCATGTGATCAGGAAGCTAGACATGGCTGTTGCCTGGGTGCAATACATATAGAGCTTAAATGGTTCAGAATTTGCAGCTCAATATAGTTCTCGAGATGCACCTACTGCAAGCTTAGCGTCAGAACACCTGAAAGGAGAAAGAAGGGTGTTATGGATTATCTGGACACCCAGAAGGTGAGACAAGGAACAAGGCAGCAGTTTTAGTTCTGCATCAGTTGATTATCTGAACTCTGGACAAGACAGGTTGTCCTGACCAACAAGTTGGCAGATCGTTCAGCTTTTCTAGTACAGAACATATCTCTCATTTTCCAGATGCTAAGGCACAACTTTGTCTGGTCATGAATACTGTGTGTTTATTGAAGCCTGGGCGTTAACAGTGCATTTTAAGGAAGGCCTCACATCTCAGTGAAATAGAGAAGCAAGCTCAGGGAGGTGCCTAATTCATTTTCAGAAGCTGAAAACATTTACATGGTTTTCTCTAACAGGAACAGTCATACTCAGGGCAAGAGGGTGCTTCCTAGTAATTAAAGCAACTTCTGGTGGATGATTAATAGTTGTGGTGTTTAGGAACTAGCCAGTAGATGCCCTTGAAAATGGTCTAGGGTTTAAAATGGAATCTGAGAGACAGAAGTGGACATGAATTGTAGGTTAATGGCAGAGGCAAGAGGTTCTACTTCTTATGCAGAAGGTCCCACTTCTGTCCCTCGTATCTTCACTTAGAGAATATCGGATACTGGGCATTGGGGAAAAGCCTTTCTCTGTCTGAGACTCTGGCTTCCAGACTGTAGACGAAATCAAGTTATACCAATCCATTCAGCATCATATGTTCATATGCCTAGTGGGAGAAGAGTCAGAGGTTTCCTGCTCAGACCAACCTCATGTTGTAGTGTGCTCTGTCAGTAACAGTAATTCCTGGATCCCTCTGCACTACACTGTCATAAGCAGGAGTCATTTCGAGCAGGAGCTTGGGGGAGCACAGCTCCGGGAGTTGGTGCCAGCACGTCCCCCCCCCCACGGGGGAATGCCTGCGTGTGTCATGGCTGCATCAAAATGACCCTATCCCCTGGAAAGGTCCTTGTTCCTCCGACCAGCCTTCTGAAGGCTTCAGCCACCACTGAAGCTATCCTCCCAGAATAGTGGTGTTTCTGCGGCTTGGATTAGTAGCTGTCCCCTCTCTGCCAACTCTCTCTCTCTCTCTCTCTCTCTTTCTTTCTTTCTTTCTTTCTTTCTTTCTTTCTTTCTTTCTTTCTTTCTTTCTTTCTTTCTTCTTGCCTTCTGACATACTTCCGGTGATGTCAGGTGGTGTAGCATATGCAAATAAGTTATGCTAATGAGTTATGCTAATGAGCTCCTGTACCTTTTTTTCTATGAAATGACCCCTGGTCATAAGTACTCAAGACTAAGCCTTAATCATATTTTTGATTGAACATTCCCCTGTGAAAAGCTGTGAGGGACTTCAAGGATGACCCAACTGTCTTCCAGTTGACAATTAACAGACCTAATGCAAATGCTAGCTCCTTTTCTCTAGTAATAATGGCAGTAATGATATTCACAGTGGTACAAAACCATTTGGGGTTAACAAGAAGAGATTTCCCTATCCCCCATTATCACTGTCTTCCACCACTGGGTTTTTTTGTTTGTTTCATTTGGTGTTCCTTTCCCGCGGACACTCCTTCCTGTTTTTAAAGTGCATTTTTAATGTCTTTTTAAACTGCTCATTGTCTTAACGGCCCTAATTGGATGGGAAGGAAGGATAAAAATGGTCTAAATAAATAAATAAAGCAAAGTGTGTATGCAGGCAATCGTTACCCTAAAAATGCACATTGCATTTATGAGCAATGCTGTATAACATGCATCTCATATACTTTATGAACATTCAAGTTTTTACATGGATGGTGCATAGGCCTCTTATTTACCTACCCCAGGTAAAGATCATAGAGACCACAGAGTGGTGGGGAGACTAGGTAATTGGAGCATCACCCATGACATCACATCCTCCCCAAACTCTGCCCTTCCCAGGCCCCCCCTAAAAAAAATAATCTCCCGGCAAATCTACGAGGCCTTGGGAACCTTGATTGTGCTGCATTAGTAACTGCAAAGTTTTTAGAATAGATTATTTAATGCTTCCTTAGTTTGGGGTAATATTCTGTTCTGTATCATAACAAGTAAATTTATGCCTAGGTCTTTGGTTGATCTTTCTGATCATACTATTTAGTTTACTAATCTTACGGGTTTTTATTTGTATTTTAGTTACCCTATTGGTTTTACCTGTAGTTGTTTTTGATTAGCCATTCTATTATTAATTGTTGATGTGCTTTTTATATTTTCTGATGCTTAAATAATTTTATAATAATTTTACTTTGGTTATATTGGTTGATTCTATTAAAGGGATGTGTTCTTAATTTTTTAAATTGTACATGAGCTATTTTTGTGCTGCCTATGACTGTTCATATTATTGATGTTTTACTTATCTTTATTTTATTGTTTTATTTTTAATTGTAATTGATTCACTGGTGAGCAGTTAACAAACTAATATTGTGATTTACCAGGGCATAGCTGCCATGGAAGACATCCAAAATATTCAAGTATTTTGTGTATGGAATATCAGAACCCCTTATAAGTGAAAGGGGTGAGAAGCACAACTGTTCCCAGTCTGTACACATGGAAGGCTGTAGCAGTGACCCTGTTGCCTTTTTTCTACTGGTATACCACACTGAAGTCCCTCGCAGTGGGCCAGTATGAGGAAGAAGAAGGAGATATTGGATTTATACCCTGCCCTTCACTATCCAAAGGAGTCTCAGAGCAGTTTACAATCCCCTTCCCTTCCCCTCCCCACAACAGACACCCTGTGAAGTAGGTGGGACTGAGAGAGCTCTCTCGAGAACTGTCCTTGAGAGAACAGATCTGAAAGAATTTATGACCGACCCAAGCTCACACCAGCAACTGCATGTGGAGGAGTGGGAAATCAAATCCGGTTCCCCCAGATTAGAGTCTGTGCTCCTAACCACTACATCAAACTGGAGCAGTGTGGTACGTAATGCTTTTTTAATCCCTTCTCCTCGTGGTCTTAGCAGGTACAAAGGAATGGAACATCAGGTCTTGAATTTTATAGAAGAGAGGGCTCTGGGAATTTTTTTTAAAACAACAGTAGATCTATCTGTATGGCTCTGTAAACAGTGCTTTACCTGTTAGTGTTTTTGCAAAACCACAGCTCCGTATGACAAAGTATGCATCTGCCATTGATGATATTATGCATCTTGTATGAGTGCTCCCCTATGAAATGCAATCTAGCCAGTCTTCTCATAAACATTGCCTGAGCATACAAGTTTCTTGATCTTTGAAACTACTTTGTATACATTTCTTCATGGATTGCTCTAAATGCAAGAGCACAGTGGCCATTGGTGTGAAAATCCTGTTTGATTATGAGAGCTCAAATGTTACTTTCCTTATCAAAGAGAATAGAGCTGAGCTTATGTTGCATTACCATCATAGCATCCATTATTTGCACTTTGCCCAGAGAAGCCACACAATACAAGTATGTTTTAGAGAAGCTTATGGGAGATTTACCTCTTATTTCTATTCTGGACATCTAATCCTTAATAAGGCTATACTGTATTAAAAGCCTTTCTCATTGTTCCCAATGAAATAATTCACGGCTGAGCAAAATATAGTCAGTAAGGTAGGTGCAGTCCTTAAGATACTTCTGCGATGCCTATAAATATGCATAAGAATCCTTTTACTCTCAAACACTTTCAAGCCAGTATGACTGCCAAGAAAAATAAAGCAAAACTACATAAGAAGCCATCATCAATACTAAGATGCATACATTTTGTGTTTTAGTGACCTTGTTGTTTAAGACTTCATGATTTTGAAACACTTTGACTTCTAGAATTGTCATTATCATAAGTGTATTAGAAAGGAAGCTAATCTAACATACATTAGTAAGACTTATTTCTTGGTAAACATGTTTAGGATCAAGGTATAAATTAAAACAATTTAGGCAAGATAATCCGGGGGGGGGAGGGGGAAGTGAGGCTATTTGCTCCGGAGTAATTTGACCCGCAGTTGCGTGATCACACAGTTCCGCGAAGCTGTGGGCACAGCCCACCACTGTGTGATCAGACGCAATCACAGGTGAGTCAGGGTTTTTTTTGCCATTTTTTTGTCTGATGTGCTTAAACGGGGGATCGATGAATCACATCTCCGCCCTGAGGGCTTCCTATGGCAGTATGCGATGATGCTCATACTGAGAAGGGGAAAAAAACAATGGCATGGCTTCGGGATAGCCTGATCAGACTATCCCCAACGCCATGAGTGCATGCTGGAGCGATCACACGGGGAAAGTCCATCTTTGGCCCGTAGCAAACCTGTTTGATACTGGACTTTCCCTAGTATCTTTTAACTCTGCTTCTTTGGCAGAGAGAAACAGGTTGCCAATGGGTGTGGGACGCTTGCCAGATATTCTGGTGTGATTGCGCCCTTAAAATCCGCATGGCATTTGTGCCTATCGCACGGCTAATTCTGCATGTGATCAGGGCCTCAGAATACGATATACTGTCCCCTGAACTCCCCTCTTTCTAAAGGTACGGGTTTGTTGAGAAAACAATTTCACTACTGAAATAACACAAAAGTTTGACATAGCCCACTACACACTGCCAAGGAAACTCAAGTAGCTGCTTGGGCCACCACAGCTGGACAAAGGCAGTGGCACAGGAGCAAGTTGTGTTTCAGAGGTGCTGTCCATTGTAGGCTGTATTATCTGGGCTATCAATGGGGCAGGCCTGCTTAGGGTGGTGAACTACCTTGGGAGGACCCTGCTTCTTAGGCAATGTATTGGTATCCTTGATATAGAGTTTTGAAAAATGATAGTATTGCTTTAATCCAGAAGGAGATTAGGGGAGGGGCTGTGGCTCAGCGGAAGAACCCCTGCTTTGCATGCAGAAGGTCCCAGGTTCAATCCCCAGCATCTCCAGCTAAAAAGGATCAGGTAGTAGGTGATGTGAAAGACCTAAGAGCCTGAGATCTGCTGCCACTCTGAGTAGACAATACTGACTTTGATGGACCGATGGTCTGATTCATCATAAAGCAGTTTCACTGGTGTTTAGAAAGAATGCTACAATGTGTCTCACTGGTAGGTTTGCCAGATCTCCCAGAATTACAACTGATCTCCAGAGATCAATTCCCCTGGAGAACATGGCTGCTTTGGAAAGTGGATACTATGACTTTATACCCTGCTGCAGTCCCTTCCCAAATCCTGCTCTTCCCAGGATTCAGCCCCCAAATGTCTAGAGATTTCCCAACCCAGAACTGGCAATCCTACCACTGGATACACTCCATGCAAAAAAGGGCTTTGCCTACATAGAATTAATTGGGCTGCACATAATGGTCATTACCAAGCAAAAATGCCTATCATTCAGGACAAAATGGTGATGTTCTTAGAGGAGTGATCATGGTGAATCCAGGTCTTCCTTGTCCTTCCCTTTCATAAGAAGTGAATGTTGGTGTCAAAGTACTGGGTATCTTATTTGAGGCTGTATGACTGAAGGTTCTATGTAGCAGTGTGTTCACTGTTGCACACAAGGGTCACATAACTGGAGATAGGTCATAGGTTATATGGGAAACTCACCTCCATACTATTGATAGAAGAGAAGAAGAAGAAGAGATTGGATTTATACCTTGCCCGTCACTACCCGAAGGAGTCTCAGAGCGGCTTACAGTCTCCTTTCCCTTCCCCTCCCCACCACAGACACCCTGTGAGGTAGGCGGGGCTGAGAGAGCTCTGACAGAAACTGCTCTTTTTCGAGAACAGCTGTGCCAGAGCTATGGCTTGCCCAAGGTCATCCAGCAGGTGCAAGTGGAGGAGTGGGGAATCAAACCCGGTTCTCCCAGATCAGAGTCTGCACACTTAACCACTATACCACGCTGGCTCACACCACGCTGGTAGTGGTGGTGTTCTTATAATTTCACCTGCTACACCATTTAGAATTTTAACACTGTATTGATTCTTCATTAAAAAAAACAGCACCCCAAAACAACACAGGAGTTCGGTGGCACCTTAAAGACTAACACGTGTATTCCAGCATTAATAGAACAAATATTGTTAATTTTAAGGTGACCTTGGAGTTCTGTCTTATTTCACTACAACAGGCTAAGAAAGGTACAATTGCTCCTCCATACCCAGGTAAGATTTCACACCGTAATAATAATTGTGTGCTGTCTAGTCCCAGCTGACTTATGGAGACTTCGCAGGGTTTTCAAGGCAACTGATGTTCAGAGGGGGTTTGCCATTGTCTGCCTCTGTGTAGCAACCCTGAATCTCCCATCCAAGTACCTGATTTTATAAATCATGAATGACATTAATAGATTGTGTGATCTACTTCACAGCTGTCAAATTAAGCCCTTTAGAACCTTAGGAAAATAAACTGTAGCCGAGGTCAGACTACCTCCTGGCCTGGAGGAACATTTGCCTCAGATGTCTGGCTTCCAAGAGACTGTCTGAAAACTGCTGGAAAGAAGGGAGTGGAGGCTGCTGATGTAGTTTTTGGAGACTGAGCAGCAGCAGGGAGTGGCGGAGAGGCAGCATGGCTTTTGGGAACAGAAGGGCAATGAGGAAGTGGTGAAAGTCCCAGAATGAATAAGAGGGAGGGGATGCTAGCCTCAGAGCATGAGAATACCCTTCCAACTCCCACTCCTTGGAAGCACCATCTGTAAGAGGTGGTTTTCTGTTGTGCAAGTTAGCTGGAAAAACCAAACCCTTTGCTTGAAGTGGTGGGATTCGTCTTCCTCTTAACAGAATAGCCTGCCGAAGCAGGACGTGCACAGCGTACACATCAACATGCCCACTCGTGCTGTTTGCCTGCAGGGCTTCTTTAATGCCGCATCTGGCTGGAGCTGGGATGACTCAGGGACTTCTTGCAGCAAGTGCAGAGAAAGAAAGAGAAGGTGGTGACCCCTCTGGGTTTTGCTTGGAAACAGAAGCAATCTGCGTTGTTATCATGGAAAAACAGCGCTTTGTGCAAATGGAAATTTACCAGAATGATTTTTTCAGAGATTTTCCCCTGAATTTCTGGAGCTTTGAAAAACAGCGTTTAAGTCCTTGCATTTGAGAGATAGCTTTTATCTCTTTCATTGGCTGTGGGGATCATGCTACGATTCCTTGTTGGGGATAGGCCCACTTTTTCTTCTGGGCGAACCTGGGCTTATCTTGTACCTCTTATTTTAGTGTTGTCCTATATTCCAGCATGTTTTTACTTTGGCAGAATCAGTTGAAGGCTCCTAATTTCCAATCACTGTTCCTATATAGAATATATAAAATCACATTAGGGTTGTCAGGCAGTGTTCCCTCTAAGCTGAGTTAGTGTGAGCTAGCTCACAGTTTTTTAGCCTCCAGCTCACAGATTTTTGTCTTAGCTCAGGAAGGATGGCTCCAGAGCAAACTGATTTATGCAGTAGCCAATCACTCACTCACAGCTTTAATGCCAGTAGCTCACAAAGTAGATTTTTTGCTCACAAGATTCCACAGCTTAGAGGCAGCATTGCTGTCAGGTCCTCTGGCCACCAATGGGGGATAGGGAGGTACAGTTGCCAGCTCCAGGTTGGGAAACTCCTGGAGATTTGGGGATGAAGCCTTTGGAGGACAGGGACCTCAGTGGGGTACAATGCCATAGAGTCCACCCTCCAAAGCATCCATTTTCTCCAGGGCAACTGGTTTCTGTAGTCTGGAGATGAACTGTAATTCTGGGGGATCCCCAAGTCCTACCTGGAGGTTGGCAGTCATAAATCACATGAACTTAATGTCACTTACTTTTAAAAGTACATTAATCTGTCAAATATGATAACAACATAATGGTAGCTTCCACACAGACAGGGCTCTTCCTGCACACTCCCCCCCCCCAAACTGCAGTGCGTCTTTTTTTGGGGGGGCTTTCACGTGACATCATCCCACTTTTGTCCATCTTTCAGGTTTTTCCTGTCTCCGCTCTGCAGTTTCTCAAATTGCCTTTCCTTAAAGATCACACTCAAGACCAGTGTGAGGAAAGTGTGGACTGGAAGGTGTGGATTTCTGACCTCCCTACTCAGATCTGAAACCATTTCCTGCCCATTTCCCCTTGCAGCTGCCATTTCATATCATTGATGGGCATACAACTACAATAATATCCACTTCTGATTTGCTAAAAAGTACTGTCAAAAAGCTTGTTGAAGGCAAGATGGGGGTACTGTGGTCATGAAGGGAAAGCATGGAGAAAATAATCATTTAGACACTCAATTGCAGCTACAAATGCCTTCACTGCGAGGATTCCTTCTGCTCTGAGGTTAGGAGGGCATCTTGGATTGGGTGGTTCCCACCAACTGCTCAGGGAGGCAGGACTAAACTCTTCAACTTCCTGTCTCCTGGGTGGGAGTCACCCTAGCTTAGTTTGGTTACTTCACGAGCTAGTGAACCCAGTGACAGGAAGGAACAGAACAGTGATAAATCAACAACCAGAACAGGTGAAGCATAACAAGATGATAATCAGAAAAGAGATATGAGCAGGGTTAAAGAAAGATCAGAGCCAGCAGGCCATCTTCCCCTACAAATTGATCATATAGGTTTGGTCAGACTCAAGATTGAATCATATGGTCAACTATATATGTACTGAATGTAATATGGAAATTATCCAACACACATATAAAAATCAAGTGAACACTGTACACAGATTATATATAGCTTGTAATTTGAGAACAAGGCTTTTGCCTGCAGTCAATCTAGGCAGGGGGGTGGGGGGTGGAGCTAAACTCTGCCTTTAAAATGTGGCACAGAACTGTTTTTCTCCTCCCTTCCAGCCATTTTTTTTTAGTTCACAGTTGAGGTAGCTCAGCTATGAAGGGGGAAAGAGGAAGAGGGGAAGGGAGGGGATGCCAGAATATGGTAGCCTGGCAAGAGTATAGGGTTGCCAACGGGCTGGAGAAAAGAGTTTTGCCCCCTTAATAGAAACTTAATGAAATGCTATTTAATGTTTCTCTCTATGACATGAAAAGCCTAGTCTGTCCATTTCCACGTGTAAAGCATCTATTAAAGGGGAAGAGCATCCCCCACCCATTCATGTTGTTGGCAGGCACCCCTACAAGATTCTTGTAGCTAAGGTACCTGTGGGCTGAAATGATGGAGGGGAGGGGAGGGGTAGGAACACCAGTGGAGTAGCTGATCTTAGGACCATCTCATTAGGAATTGTACCTCCCTTTCTCTGGTAGAAAATACGTACCTAACATCTAATTGGATCTAAGCTAACTAACTGTATTAGCATACACAAACAAACAGGTTAACTCTTTCTTAACAGAAGGGAATGATACTTGCATATCCCAACACTTCCTGTTGCTGCATCTCCAGCAAGTATAGCCTGGTCTGCCATGCAGCTATTAAAAGGCACTAGAAATCCTGCCGGCGGGTGGGGGGTGGGTGGGGTTAAAAAGTTTGCTCTGGCTTAAAGGGGAAAGCCCTGGAAACTAATGAGCTGAGCCTGGAAACTGTCCCCTAAAGCGAAATGTCTTTTTTTCCTAAACAAAATCAACCCCCATTAGCCCTTGAATATCTGCATCCCTTGTCTGCTTTTTTTCCCACCTAAGGGCTAACAGCAGTATGGCAGGGTATGTGTGTTTATATTCATTGTAACTGCATGTAGGGGGGGGGGATTTGAACCTCCTGTCACTGCATTGCTGCTCTGGTGGACCTGACTGGGCAGAATGGCATAGGGTTGCCAATCTCCAGGTCATGGCTGGAGATCTCCCGCTATTACAACTGGCAATTTCAGATCTTTTCAGGAAACAAAGGCTGCAGCCCTGAGAACACCTGCCAGCGAGGGAGCCCCACCGACTAAAATAGGACTTTGCTTTTAAATAAACATGCACAGAATTGCACTGAAAATGGCTCAAAGGAAAGCAAAATGCTCCAAAATCCGAAGAGCATTTGTTCCCTCAGGCTAGCTGTTGTAGAGCTACCCTTGCAAAAGGGGCCAAAAATCCTCAGGGGCGAAGCTGAATGGAGTGACCTCACAGAGGACCATGGCCATATGGCCAAGGAACATGGAAGACTGGAGAAGTATAAGCCAGGAACTTATGATTGACCCAAGGTCACACCAGAAGCTGCATGTGGAGGCGTGGGGAATCAAACCTGGTTCTCCCATATTATAGTCCACGCTCCTAACCACTATACCAAACTGGCTCTAGGGGGACAGCCGCTGGTGACATTGTGACATTACTTCTGGCAAAAACCTATAAGTGATGTCATACCTCTCTTGAAATCATCCAAAATTCTATGCTAGAACCATAGAATTGTTGGCAGTTCCTAGAGATACTTGACATTACTTCTGAGTTTTCCCTGGAAGTGATGTCATCAATCTGAAGGCCTCCCCCCGCCCGATGAAATAAGAGGCAGGGTATCCCCCTAATGGGGAGCTGGCAACCCTGCCATCCAGTTGGCTTATTTTTGAAAGCTGCAAAGATGACAATAATGTTCATTTATATCTGCTCAAAACAGGAAAAAAGTATTGTCATTTTTTAAATTAACTGTCATAGTTGTGCCTTTAACAGCAACATGATATGTAACCATTTGTTAGTGCCAGAGTTTATTTTTATCCTGGGAAAAGTTTTGCTTGCTGATGGCCACTCATCAAGTGACTATTAAAGGGAGAAGAGCAATTCAGGCTGTGTTTTTTTTCTTCTGGTCAATTGCCTACCCTACTATAAATCATCAAAAAGTGCCTGAATCAAACTACTGTAGACCCCAAAAGAAACACTACTATCATTTTGAGAAAACTTTCATTTATTTATGGAAACCTCTGATATTACAGCCAATGATGAGTAAGTTGTAAGGGTTTCCCAAGTAATTGTCTGTCTGTCTGTCTGTCTGTCTTCGTCTGTCTGTCTGTCATCTTCATCATCATCTATCTTCAAAGGCAGCAAATGTATGTACGTGTGACTGAGGCTGAGATAAAAAAGTAAAGACATGGCTATTGATTTCACTGCTGCAACACCCCAGATAGCTTAACTGTATCCTGGGACATTTAACTATGGTAATCTGAGTGGTGAAACCTAAAAGGACCTCTCTAACCTCCCAGTCAAATGCAGTACATACTATCACACTGTTCTTGTTCCTGAAGGGGCTTTGAGCACTCTTGAAATAAATCCTTGACAGAGCACACGTCTACAGCTCACTGGCTACACTGAGATGAGAGAGAGAATTCCCTGGCAAAGTCCTCTTGCAGAGAGATTCTTATAGAATAACAAGACTTTGGGACAATGTTTATAAGTAACATTTTAAGAAACCCTTTTTTTAAAATTGGATTAACCAGATGTTAAAAGCATGTTGCAAGCTTTTGAAGCTTACCAAACTCCATTTGTGAAAGTCACGGTTGTTCTGAAAAGGAAAACAAAAACAAGTTTAAAAAGATAAAACAGAAAATGTTCTTTCTTGTCCAGGTTTAGCAGCTGGTTCAATGCTTTTTTTAAAAAAGAGAGAATCCCTGATATACCGATTCAATTTTAGCTCGTTTAGAGGAGAAGAGGCATAAACAAGCTAGAATCCTCATTTCTAAAATAGTGGACATGTTTTAATTTGAATATAACATATATTTTTGCCCTGCCTTTGCAGGTAGGGCAGATAATAATCGAACAGGCTGATCCTAGGAACACTTTCCTGGAGCAGGCCTCAATGAACTGTTTTGAGTAGGATTCTGAGTAGACCCAGTTTAGGATGGCCATGCATATAAATCCATCTGTAATAATAAGAGGATTTGTCGGCCTGTTCTTCTGTCAGTCTCTACAGAAAATAAAGCTAGGGCTCTCCAAATTGGCCACCAGATTCAGGAAGATCGTCTGAGGTGCAGTGCCACATATGAAGAGCATGAGGACATCCTGGCCCAGGTTATCTCCAGAAACCCCTGCCCCCATTCGGTCTGCAATGAAAGTTAAGGCTCTCAGTTTATGGCAGGCCTAACTTAACAGAAAAAAATTCTGTTTCTGAGAAACAGAAGGCTCTGTTTGTGGCAGGCCTAACTTAACAGAAAATTTTTCTGTTTCTGAGAAACAGAATTTCTGAGAAAATATAGCCAGGCACTTGAAAATTGGCCACCAACTTCAGGATGCTCATGGGAACTGCAGTACTCCCCCCCCCCCAAAAAAGGGGGGGGAACTGAACATCCTGGACCAGATTAGCTTTGAAACATCCCTATGCTATTTACAATGGAAGCAAAGAAGAAGCCAGGAAGGGAACAAAGGGAATTAAGAACTTTCTTGAGCTATCAGAGCCAGTGTGTTATAGTTTCAGAAGGTAGCCATGTCGGTCTGCAGTATAAGAGCTGGATTTGAGTCCAGTAGCAAGGTTTTCGAGATATAAGCTTTCAAGAGTCCAAGCTGCCTTCATCAGATAAAAGTAGAAATGAGAGAAGGTGGGAGGGAATGCTGCAAGGAAGGCAGTTACTCAGGATGCAGACGTACAATGCAAAATGTAATCAACCTGATGATGTCCCTGTTCAGCCCATTGCTGACCTACGAGTGGCAGTCCAACAGAGAAGCTTCAAGTAGGGCTGCCAACCTCCAGATGGTGGCTGGATATCTCCCGCTATTACAACTGATCTCCAGGTGACAGAAATCTGGAGGAAATGACCACATTGGAAGTTGGACTCTATAGCATTATGCCACAAACCCCACCGTCTTCAGGCTCCACCTCCCAAAATCTCCAGGTATTTCCCAACCCAGAGCTGGCAACCCTAGCTTCAAGAAGAGATTACTATGAGAGACTGCTGAACTAGAGCCCATTCAGTAGAAAAGAGCAAGAGTCCAGTAGCTCCTTAAAGACTAACAAAATTTGTGGCAGGGTATGAGCTGTGTCAGTTCCCCTGCAGTGAAGGGCTGTGCCCACAGTGAAATGGATTATACTGGGATGTCTGATCGAGCAACTCTGTGCCAAATACCAACGAATGAAATAGCAGTGCTTCCTGACCATGCCAAATGGCATGTCTGATCACAGCCTTTGAGTTTCAAAAGGGGTCCCCATCAGTCTTATACCAGGGATCCCCAACATGGTGCCTCTTTTTAGAAAGAGGGTGTGGCCTGGTGAGGCTTTTGCCCAGCAAGTCTTCTGATTGGCCATTGATGATTTGATTAGCTGTGCAGATTTTTTAAAACATTGTTTTGGCAAAATCTACTACCAAAGCACAAGTATCTTCACTGTGCGACTGAAGGTAAGCCATGGCAGCCATTTTGTGGCTGGCTCCACCTCCTGCAGCAGCCATTTTGCAATACTCTGTCAGAATTCCAAAGGTGCCCACAGGCTCAAAAAGTTTGGGGTCTTGTGGGACCCTGAAAACTTATTGGTGTCAACAGTCCCACTGGACTCAAATCTAGCTCTTCTACTGCAGACCAACACAATTTACCCCTAGGGTTGCCAACATTCAGGTGGGGCCTGAAGATCTCTGGGAATTAGAACTCATCTCCAAGCAACATAAGTCAATTCCCCTGGATAAAATGGCTGCTTTGGAGGGTGAGCTCTATGGCATTATACCCTACCTAGATCCTGTCCAGTGTTCCCTCTAAGCTGAGTTAGTGTGAGCAAGCTCACAGTATTTTAGCCTCTGGCTCACCCATTTTTGTCTTAGCTCAGGAAGGATGACTCCAGAGCAAACTAATTTATGCAGTAGCCAAATCACTTGCTCACAATTTTAATGCCAGTAGCTCACAAAGTAGAATTTTTGCTCACAAGACTCCAGTTATTTCCCAACCCAGAATTGTGATGCCACAGGACTCCCCCTTACAGAGGACCTCCATTTTGGATTCCTGTACTCATGCACATCTTAACATGAGCCTAGCAATGAAAAATGGAGTCTGTATCAAAGGAATATCAAAATGACAGTGAGTCATGCTGAGGGCACACAAAGAATGTGAAGCAACTCCTCTATAAATCATGTGAAAGCCACATCTCATGGGAGTCAAAGGAAGGGTCTTTTCCTCCAAGGACCTAAGGGGTACCCTCCCAGATAATCTGGCCTTAATAATTACCCAAATAATCAAGACAGTGAGCAACGGGCCTCCTCCATTTCCTCCTTATCTTAAGTGCTGGACAGGAATATTTCTTCTCCTACTCCATCATGTAAAATACTCAGCCATCTACTTTCCTATCTAAACTTTCAGTCTCCCTAAAAGAACGCTTCTCCTCGATACTTTTACCTGAAGTGCAAAAGAAGAAAAACTCCCCTCCACAATGCACACACACAAAACTCCCTTTTCAAATTAGCTCATCTCCAGAGAGATGGACTTTTAAAAATCTCTCCTGCATTCCAGTGCCAACTCCTTTCTCCCTCCTCAATCTTAGCAAAAATGTATAAAAATTTATTCCTCAGCCCGTTTAATTTGTAGCAGGTTTTAGATCCTGGCCTGTTACCCCAACTGTATGGCTGGCTTCTCTCCTTTTCCATGCTGTTCTGCTGCGCTTCTCCAGTCTGGTCCATTTTCCTCTCCAGATTTGCCCCGCCATCTTCAGGAAGTAGGCTTGTATCTCTTCAATGTTCCTCTTTTATTTCCTTCCTTAGTAAAAGGTAGTTTGTTAGGGAAGGCTTTAAATTGTATTTGTACTTCACATGTGCATTTGTTTCCCTTCTGTAGCACCTCTATTTTTATTTACCTGATTTAACTTTTCCCCCCTGTTAAATCCAATGCATTTCCCCCCCTGTTTTAGAAGCTTATTCCTCTTCATCTGTTTTGAGTGTTGGTCTGTATCTCGACCACCGTATACACAGGTTATGGACTCGATAATTAATACTCCACAATACACATGTTTTCTCTTTGCTAGCAGGAGGACGCTTTTGCTGGCTTCAGGGGCTGAATGTGTACTGGTGATTTGGGTAACATTTGGCAACCCTAGCAACCCTACTGAATTTATTGGGGATAAAGGCAGTAGAAACAGGGAAGGTGGAAAGTACCCTTTCCTTTACAAAACAAAAGGGGAGGGCTAAGAACCTCCCTGAGGTATCAGACCCAGTTTGGCGTAGTGGTTAGAATGTCAGACTAGGATCAAGGAAACTCAGGTTCGAGTTCCCAATGTGTCAAGAAAGGTTGCTGAGTGACCTTGGACCAGACACACAATCTCAGCCACTCTCTCCTCTGGCACTGATGTTCTAGTGTAATACAGATAAGGTTGCCAGGTGCCTTCCTCCTGGTGGCGGGGGGATTTGGGGGGCATTCCAGAGGTGGGCAGGGATGTCAGCAATGCGCTGATGTCACTTCCGGAAGCGACGTCATTGCATTGGGGATATTGGGGTGACACTCTACTTTTTGGGCAAAACTCTATGGTAAAAATGGCTACAAAAGTAGAATGTCACCCCAACATCCTTGATACAATGACATCATAAATGACATCAGCGCATTGCCAGCGTTATGCAAGGATGTCTGTTTGGGGGTGGAGTTTTCCCTGCCGGCCACCTGGCTGCTGGTGGGCCAGAACCTGTAAAAACAGAGGATCCCCCGCTTCCACTGGGAACTGGCAGGCATAAATACAGACCTCCCCTAGAAGCTTTACATTTAAAAAACCAGAAGAATCTTTTGAATCACATGTTTATTTATTAGTGCATTTTTATCCTGCCCTTCCTCCAAGGAACTTAAAACAGCATACATAATTTCCTCCTGTTTCATATTATTCTCACAGCAACCCTGTGAGGTAGGTTAGGCTGGGGGGGGAGAGGGAGAGGGAATTGGGGGGGGGGGCAAGGTCACCTAGGGCAAAGCAAAGATTTGAACCTGAGCCTCCCATATTGTATTTGTAATCTAACATTTTAACCACTGCATCACACTGGCATGTCATTATTTGGCCCATTGAACTTCTAGAGTTGTTACTGCTTTTACTTTATGGAACATCTATTGCAGGCCCGTAGCCAGGATTTTTTAGTTTGGGGGGCCTTTTAAAAAGTGGGGGGGCACTGAAATTCACACACGCCCCCTCCCCACTACCCTGCTCCCCCCCCAAGCATTTAAAGGGTCCATTTAAATGCTTTGAGGGAGAAGCAGGGGGAAGCCCCACATTTGCCTGCACTCCAAGGCCCGAATGTGCGGCTTGGAGTGTAGGTGCATGCAGCCTCCCCCAGCTTCTCCCCAAAAGTCGTGGGGCCTTGGGAAGAAGTCGGGGGGGCATGCCCCAGGAAGCCCCACTGTAGCTATGGCCCTGATCCATTGCTTCCAACCAATGGGACTTGTAAAATGCTCATTAGAAAAGTATCCAAGGCAACCCCAAGCTCAGCCCGGTGTGGTGACGGGAACCATCCCACCTCCAATGCTTCAACTATTTTCTACAACATCACACCGTAAAGTACCATGGAGTACTCAGCATACATTATTTACAGTGCAGTCCTAAACAGAGTCACACCTTTCTAATTCTATAATGGGTTTCAAAGGGTACAACTCTGTTTAGGATTTCACCATCAGTGCCCTTCTCCAGTAATACCCATCAGCGGAAAGGTCACAGAACCTGAATGTTGACAGGAGGGGGGAAAAACCCATTTATGTAATCCCAGCTCCTCATCACTGATGATATAACAGCTCTCAAGCATGGCTGTGCACACCTTCAGTAGCCTAGATCTCCGTGTCCCTGGAGGAGCTATGGTAATGCCCGCTTTAAATGCTCTACCTGCTTGTCAAAAGGCACACCTAAGAGTAATTATGCCTTGACAGAAGTCTGTGAATATTTGCTGCAAGTTACATAAGGGAAAACTGGGTTACTTTCTGAAGTGATGGGGGGGGGGATCATAGGAATGGGTATGGGGAGGAAGGGAATGCAAAAGACACTGTGCCAGATTGATTTGACAAGTGAATTCTTCCATTCATACCTCCCCTTCTGATTTGGGAAGGGATCAAGAAGACAGGGGGTCGGGGGTGGGGGAAAGCTAATTCTATTTCTCTCCCCTGGGAATTGAAATGGCTGGCAAAGGAAGAAATGCAAAAGTAACTTCCAAGTATGCAATCCTGGGATTCCCTCTTGCACTCTCAAGGCCTCTGCTCTGCTCTCCTGCAGCAAAACCTGACCGCTGATTGTTCTCTCATTGCTGGCTCTATTGGGAACACCCAGCAGTTAACTACCCACACTAGCGCACTTTACAGTATAACACTAAGGAGGTATAGCATGAATAAAAAAGGTAGAGCCGAAGGTACAGTAGGAGCCTTTGTCCTGGAAGGAGGTGGAATGTGCTAGTGGTTTCTCCCTTGTGATGCTGTGTGTACATAACCATGGTGGTTGGACTAGGAGTTGGGAGTTTCTGGATTTGAATCCCTGCTCTGCCATGAATGCATGCTGGGTGACCTTGGGCCAGTCATTCTCTCTTCACACATTATAGAGAGAACAGAGATTCCATCTGGAGTCACCAGTCTATTTCTGTGTAACAGTAATATGTGACATGCAGGTTCTCTTCAATTCCTGCTTAGGCAATGCCTGATTTGGATTTAGGGTTGTCTTGGCACTGCTTTACAATCAGCGAGAGTCCTGGGGGGGGGGGGGGAGTACCATCAGGCACTGGTGTGACATCATTTCTAGGGAAAACCCCAAATGGGACCTCCCACCTCTCAAGGAATTGCCAGAAGCTCTGACAGTAAAGCCATAGAGCTTCCGGTGATGCCTACAGTGGACTGGCATCACTTATGCAGTTTTCCCAGAAGTGATTTCACACTGTTGCATGATGGTGATTTTGTAAGATTACCTTTTTCTCCCGCTGGCTGCATGACCAACAGCCGGAAACAAAGAGGTGGGGGCAGGAGCTTCCCTGCCTCAGCAGGCAACTGGCAGCCTTATTTGCATCGCAATTGTGGCACACGTGAAGAAGGTGCTCTGGAGGGGGGAGATCCTCAAGTGTACCCAGTGTGACAAATAACACACCCTGGGACCACTGAAGGTTAAGAAAACGTGTCTGTGTGTGAACCCTTTTCTTCATGTGCACCACAGACAGACTCCAAATCAGGCCCCATATGCATGGGAACTGAGGAGAACCTACAGGTCATACGTGCGACTGTTACACTAGGGCCCAGGATGGGGACCACCCCAGACCCAAACTGTGTTCTCCACGATGTGTTGCTTTGAGGGTAAGGTGGAGAAGGGGAGAACAATGTTGGAAGTTGCTTTTGGTTCCTATTGGAGAGAAAAGTGGGTCCTAAATAAATGAGATATGCCCCCAACCATTCTTTGGCCCGGGGCAAACCCAAAGAAAGAGGGGGAGGGTTCAGTGCAGCAGAGCCAAATTAATCTCAGCAGAATTTGGCTCGGAGCTGTTATGGCTGGGGCTGCCGTAGCGACTCACCACACCCTTCCACTGCCCTGTTTGCTTCACCTCCCCAGCAAAATACCATATGTTACAGGTGTGGTCGGGACAGACATCAGCAGAGATGAGAGAGGGCAGAGCTGAGCCCTGCTGGAACGCCTGGCTGCTCTGCCCTGCAACATGTGAGGCCAGAGGCAGGATTTTAGAGGCCAGTCCTTCTGCTGTGATGTAAAGGACACGGGAAGTCACAGGAGGTGGGCCAGTTCACACCCACTAATGAGAATGCTCTCCAGTCAGTGCCAAAGGTGGCCGATGAGCAAACTCGGCTATGATGTAATTCTTCAGGATATTCCTTGCATGTGGCACACCGTGTAGGGGTTGCCAACCTCCAGGGGGTAGCTGGAAAGCTCCTGCTATTACAACTTCTCACACTTGCCCATAATCACCATTTTCCCCACTACATTACCATAGGGGGTTTGGGGGGCTTTTTTTTTTTTTTTTAAAAAGGTCATTTCTGTAGCACTATAACAAGGCAAAGTGCAGCCCAATCTTATGAAGGTTTACTTGGAAGTAAATCTCATGGTGTCCAGGGGGGCTTATTCCGCCACAACAGCACAGAATTGCAGTCATAACTTTTATTTCAATCTCCATAAAGTGTGCTTTTTCATGTTAAGATGTCAGTGTCACAAAATGTTATCATCTGTCCATGACCCACTGCAAAAATTTGCACGTATTCTGAATTTCACAGAGCAGTACAAAGATTATAGATAGCCATGTAGAAAAGTTTTTTTTTAAATAAAAAAACCCAATAGTGTAATACTTTTTTTCTTAGGACCAAAAAACCCTCACAAAATGGTGCTCAAACTCTTGAACTCCCCCAAATGCCTCAACAAGATGGATTATAGTACAAGAAAAGTGGAGAGAGGAAGGGAACAGTTTTTCACAAATACATTCCTAATCAGCAGTTAGTTGAGACTTAAAGAATGTGGCAGACTTTATCGGATTAGATGATGGCTGGGTGAAATAGGTGTCAAGGTCCACTGAATGCAGCAAAAAATAATTCAATAACCAAAGCCCAAGCCCAAAAACTTTATATTAGGACCTACAAAAATAAGAAACCCCCCTGAAAGTTTTGAGCTCTCCAGAACTCTTTGTTAGGGTGGTTATTTAAAAAAAGAGAAAGAGAGGAGGGGAAATGTTCCAGGCCCTGATCTGAAGGCCAAGTAGATTAAAATCACACAACCCCATAGAAACACCATAAAAACAATAAACAGATTCAAGTTGCTTGAAAGTACCACAATATAGCGATCTCCTAGTTAGAATGTACTGTGCCATCAGGTGATAAAGGTGTTTTCAGATGACCTCTCTGAGGCTAGTTGCCAACTTCCAGGTTGGGCTTGGAGAGCTCCAAGAATTACAGATGATCTCCAGATAACAGAGGTCAGTTCCTGTGGCGAAGATGGCTGCTTTGGAGGGTGGACTCTATGGCATTATATCCCAGGGCATTATCCTCCCGGCCCCAAACTCCATCTTCCCCAGGATCTACCCCCCCCCCCCAAAATCTCCAGGAATTTCTGAACCCGAGTTGGCAATCCTCCCACTCTCAAAGGATTTTATTATTTTTCAAACTTTATTCTATGCAGAAATAAATCCCACAGAATTCCAAGGGGTACATTTCTTAGCGTTAGCAAATAGTTGAGATTTGGGGGGGTGGAGCTTGGGGAGGGTGGGGTCTGGGGAGGGGCAGGACCTCAGTGGGGTATAATCCCATAGATTCCAGTCTCCAAAGCAGCTATTTTCTCCAGAGGAACTGATCTGTCACCTAGAGATAAATTCTAATTCCAGGAGATCTCCAGGCCCCACCTGGAGGTTGGCATTCCACCCTTAGTGCATCTCCAGCCTTCGTGCTCTGTTAGCCTTGACTCTTTTGATGCCCTTTCCTTGCAGCTGCTGCTCTTTGAGTGCCTTTTGGTCTCCCTCATGTGCACCAATGGGAAAGGAAGAGAAGGCGATTG
Organism: Lepidodactylus listeri; assembly: GCA_029233225.1. Taxonomy (NCBI): domain Eukaryota; kingdom Metazoa; phylum Chordata; class Lepidosauria; order Squamata; family Gekkonidae; genus Lepidodactylus; species Lepidodactylus listeri. The sequence goes on from JARCFY010000007.1 coordinate 48,604,057, forward strand.
TGAGCTGCTCCGAGACTCCTTTGGGTAGTGAAGGGTGGGGTATAAAACCAACTCTTCTTCTTCTTCATGCAAATAATTCCCAGGAGCATTCCCTGTAGGAGTTTCGAGTTGCAATGCTCAGCATGCTTACTCTCTAGCACTGAATCCTGTTGAACTCAGTGGGATTCTTCCTTTCTTTCTTTCTTTCTTTCTTTCTTTCTTTCTTTCTTTCTTTCTTTCTTTCTTTCTTTCTTTCTTTCTTTCGAGCAAGGCATACATTTACAGGTAGCTCTTAAAATGGTATTTTTCCAAGAGGGCTGTGCAATGTATCTGAGGCCTCAGTGGCTGAAGCCGGGTGTCAAGGCAGCGCATACAAACCACAAGGGAGATAGGGAGTGCCCAGCTAGCCTTGCTCAAGAGGGAGGCTAGGACAGAGGACTCACCCGTCCCTCCTTGCCAGGGAGGATAATGCCGGTTAGAGTGGGCAGAATTAATCACAGGGAGGTGAATAGCTCGGCTGCCTTGGGGTGGAAGATCTTTGGCAGTCGCTTGGGAAAGGTCTTTAGCTGCCCAAGAGCAAGGCACATGTGCTCAGCGTGAGTGCCAGCAACTGCTTTGCATGTGACAATTACAAGCCAAGACTACTGAGGTGTTTCCCACTGAGGGGAGGGGAGGGGGGAGGAGGGTTTCCAGTCAGGCTCCAGGATGAGGAGAACCTTGTGAAACAATAGCGTGCGGGTTGCAACTGAACCCAGGTCACCTCAGTCAAACTTTTTTTTTTTTTTTTATAAAGACGCAAGACTGAACTTTGCAGGGCGGTGTTTGTGAGTTTGGGTTTGGTTTGGGTTTTGTTTTGCTTTTCTTTTTTCTTTTTTGCAGATTTAGGAACACTGGAAAAGGATTATGAGCCTTAAGCACATCTCAAGACTAACCACAATTAATTTGTCCCCTTGATTCCAATAGGATGTAAGATCAATGTCCTAAGGCGTTACATAGAGGACCACTTCTGTCACTGACTATGTTAGTGTTAGACTCCTGGATTAGAATTGCGTGAGGGCTGCCAACTGCCTGGAGAGGGAGAAAATGTCTTCTCCCTTTAATAGAGGCTTAATTGGATGCTGTTTACCAGACGATGCTATGCCCTGAAAACAGGGTTCCCAGTTCTGGGTTGGGAAATACCCAGAGATTTTGGGAGAGGAGCCTGGGGAGGGTGGGGTTTGGGAAGGGGGAGGGACCTCAGCAGTGTATAATGCCATACAGTCCTCTCTACAAAGCAGCTGTTTTCTCCCAGGGAACTGATCTTGGTCATCTGGAGATTAACTGTAATAGCAGGGGATTTCCAGGTCACACCTGGAGATTGGCAGTGGCAATCCTATCTGAAAAGGCTTGGCTGCTCATTTCCACACATAGTATGCCTCTATTCTAAGGCAGAACAATTTTCTCTGGGCCTCTAGGCAACCCAGACTGAGTCCCGTAACAGTTGGCTCTGGGGAGTTCACTGGTGGTGCTGGTGGTGATGGAAAGTGCCCTCAAGTCACATGGGGTTTCCAAGGCAAGAGACGTTCAGAGGTGATTTGCCATTGCCTGCCTCTGTGTCACTGGTATTCCTTGGAGGTAGGGTTGCCAGGTCTGGATTGGAAAATACCTGGAGACTTTGGGGGTGGATCTGAGAGAGGGCAGGGTTTGGGCAGGGGAGGGGCCTCGCCTCAGCATGGTCCAATGCCATAGAGTCCACCCTTTGAAGCAGCCATTTTCTCCAGGGGAGCTGATCTCTGTCAGCTGGGGATCAGTTGTAAAAGCAGGAGATCTCCTGGCCCCACCTGGAGGTTGGCAACCATACTTGGAGGTCTCCTATCAAAATACTAGCCAGGGTGTCCTGCTTAGCTTCCGAGAACTGACAAGATCGGGCTAACCTGAACTATCCAAGTCAGGGCTGGAGGTCACTGACACTGTGGTGATCTGGCCCACTCTTATCCAGGGACCTAAAGGTTGGGACTAGGAGGATTTAGCCAGGCATTAGAACCCTCTCCAGGAATGAAACAAGGAGCAGTGGATGAGCAACAGCAGTCCCTGCAATTGACAGGCATCACCGAACCTCTGGTCAGTCCTGCTCTAAATACTTAGGAGTTTAGCTTTCTGCCTTTCCTGGTCAACAAAGCGTTGCATCATTTATTTTCCTAGCCGTACAGCTCACACCTGACTTCAGGATGTATGGACCTGGATTTATAGGGTTGTCTGCCTCCACATGGTACCTGGATATCTCCCACTATTTCAGTTGATCTCCAAACAACGAAGATCAGTTCCCCTGAAGGAAATGGCAGCTTCAGAGGGTGGACTCTAAGGGATTATGTCCTGCTAAAGTCCCTTCCCCACCAAACCCCACCCTCCCCAGGCTCCACCCCCAAAATCTCCAGGTATGTCCCTACCTAGAACTGACAACCCTATGGATTTAGGTACACAATCCCTGGCCTACATGGCCCTAACATTCCTTCCTCCCTCCTCCCAGTTTCCTGGATTATGAATGGAAAATAATGCATTCCAGTATAGGTTGTGCCATGTTGCCAGGCATTCCGCCAGTCAGAGCTTCACTGCCTTGCTCTGGCTGGGTTCTCCATAATGTGTGGGTCATGATCCCAGAGTTGGATCCCTTTGTACAGTGGAAGCCGGCTCAATTCAGTTCCAAATTAACATTTTTTAGAGCAAGAGTTAATTATTTGAGGCATCGACTTGGGCTATGTGAAATCCAGACTTCGTTCCACCTCGTATTCCTTGCTAAGGTACCTTTTGAGGAAAGTTATCGCTGTTCACAAGTAACGTTGAAGGCACATGCAATCCGTGTACAGTGTACCGTTGATTTTTTCTTTATATGTGCATTGAGTAATTTTTATGTTTCATTCAGTGCAATAGCTTAATGTGACTTGAACCATACATTTGTACACTGACCATAAGTTGCCTCGTTCTTTCAAACAGCTGTACGCAGATACATGCAGGATATATGTGTGTTCACTGTAATGTGAACAAGGCTTATGCTGTCCAGGGTACATAGGAAAATTGTCACGTTTGGTTAGCAGCAGGGTGTTGCAGTATTGGTGAAGCTTTTCAATGTATACAAAAAATCACGCCAAAAATGGAATTCTGAACCTTAGCGACAAGCTTTAATTGTGATTTTAAATGTAAGCTATTTAGAGAGCCAATCTTGTTGAAAATGGAGTATAAATACATTAAATGAATAGATAAACTAAGACATGAAACCCACAGCGAGAGGCTAAGAGCATATCTGAGTGAGAGGACTCAAGTCCTTCTGGCTTCTCCTCATTCTTTATCTTTTTACATGTGTAACTTTTGTGTCTGTGTCTTGCATCCTGGAGGATCAGCAAACTTGGTCACCCCACAGCTTACAGGTGGCATGGCCTTCAGTTCTAGATTGCCAATCTCCAGGTGGAGCCTGGAGATCTCCTGGAATTACAACTGATCTCCAGGCCACAGAGATCCGTTTCCTGGGAGACAATGGCTCCTTTGGAGAGTGGACTCTGGCATTACACTCTACTGAGGTCCCTCCCTCCCCAGGCACCTCCCCCCAAATATACAGGAATTTCCTAACCTGGAGTTGGCAACCCTATCACCAGTTCACACTGCCCCACCTTTCAGAAAACAGCAGTAAGGAATTGACTCTGCATTTGGCTCAGAGCACCAAGAGCTCCTGTGCCCTTTTCCCTTCCTGAGCAGAAGATGAAACAAGACTGGGCATGATTTTGCCCACAGCTGCAGAAACAGTGCTTGTTCGATCTCATGATTTGTCTTGTTCTTGTTCTTTTTTTTTTAAAACTCATTCACTGCTAAACCACATCCTTCCCTGGCAAGTGTCAAGGATCAGAACAGTGAAATCAAAAGTAGGTCAGGCCTTCTAATTTTTTTTTTCATTTTTCTGTCTCAGAAATCTATACACTGATTGTGTCACTTTGTATGTACTAAGTCCCCTTGATGTTTCAAGTAATACTCTATCTAGATTGTAGACCATCCTCTTCAAGGCCCAGCATCAAAGTAAGATCAGCTAGGTGACTTAGCAAATGCATTGAGTGCATAGGTCTGTATTGACTATCAGATGAGGAGGAGTAGTAGCCTAGAAATGTGATCAGTGAAATTACATTTAGAATGACTCAGGGTCAAATCAAACACGATACCGGAAGAACTGTGAACGTGCCTCTAGTATGTTTTAAATTGCTGAACAGGGAAAGGAAGTAATTTGTATTGGAGTTCCCCTCATACCATTCGGAAGCAGAAAGTGCCATCAAATTACAGCTGACATGGTGAAATCAGTTCTCCTGGAGAAAATGGTCGCGTTGGAAGGTGAACTCAGTGGCATTATACCTCATTGAAGTCCCTCCCCTTCCCAAACCCCAGCCTCCTCAGGCTCCATCCCCAAAATCTCCAGATGTTTCCAACTCAGCGCTGCCAACTCTACCTGTAAGGTTTTCAAGGCAAGAGACATTCAGAGGTGGTTTGCCATTTGCCTGCCTTTGTGTAGCAATCCTGGCATTCCTTGGTGGTCTCCCATCCAAATATTGACCAGGGCTGACCCTGCTTAACTTCCAAGATTTGTTGAGATCAGCCTAGCCTGGACCATGCAGGTCATAGCCCATACCATTGACTTAACCTCAAATGGCTTCCTGAAGCTCCTGTTTTCCTTGCTAGGGAAAACAAAGAAATTCTGGAAAATTTAGGTTGTAAAACAATGCAAGAAGAGTCAACACCCCCCCCCCCCAAATTCCTGAAGAGAATTAGGAACTCCTTAGACTGCTATTTAGCAGTTTAAAAATGTTGGCAATCCCTTCATGGATGTTCCAACATCTCATCTGGTTTGACTCTGAGTAGACGGATCTTGTTTGAATATGATCACCACAGTTGGGCTCAGGAAGGTATTTACTTAAAGGTCAGGTTGGCTGGTGATCTTATTTATTTATTTATTTATTTCATTTCATTTTTATCCTGCCTTGCCGGCGAACTGGCTCAAGGCGGCTAACAACCTTAAAATACCACTAAAGTGGTTTACAATTTAAATAAATTAAAACTAACATAAAACAACATTAACAATACAAACAATGTAAGGCAAGAGCATAACTGGCAGCATCGGAGTTCTCATGGTGACCAGGTGGTAATACAAATTCGACTGAAGGGCCAGGGCGATGTTTTCCTGTAAATTCTCCCCGGTGGCGGCTCCTAATTGAAAGCCTGGCGGAAGAGCTCTGTCTTGCAGGCCCTGCGGAACTGTAATAGGTCCCGCAGGGCCCTGATGTCATCGGGGAGCTCGTTCCACCAGTATGGGGCCGCCACCGAGAAAGCCCTGGCCCTGGTGCAGGCTAGCCGGGCATCCTTCAGACCGGGGAGTGTCAGGCGATGTTGTGTGCCTGACCTCAGTGCCCTCTGGGGCATATATGGGGAAAGGCGGTCCCTCAAGTAGGCAGGCCCCTGACCATATAGGGCTTTAAAGGTCAACACCAGCACCTTGAACCGGATCCGGTATGCTATAGGCAGCCAGTGCAGTGACTGCAGCACAGGCCGGATGTGGTCCCGTGAAGAGAGACCCATCAGCAGCCTGGCCGCAGCGTTCTGCACCAGCTGCAGCCTCCGAATCCAGGACAAGGGCAGCCCCAAGTAGAGAGCGTTACAGTGATCAAGTCTTGAGGTGACCATAGCATGGATCACTGTTGCTAGGTCTTCGCATTCGAGGAAGGGGACCAACTGCCTAATCAGCCGTAGGTGGTAAAAGGCTGCTTTAGCAGTGGCTGCTACCTGGGCCTCCATTGTTAGGGAGGCATCCAGGAGCACTCCCAAGCTCCTGACCCTCGGCGCTGGCACATTTGTGCTGCAGTACCAGCATTACTGCACGCATTGTGCTTAGGGGGAAGTTGCAATACTAGCATATTAGATATACAAAAGGTAAAGGGGGGGAGAATTTTGCTTCAGAAAAAAAATCAAACACACCACTTATTGAAAAGAAAGACACATTCCCCCGTTTTGGAGAATAAGACCACACATCCTTCAGGGTTAAAGGTGGTGTGGGGGAGAAAGACAGAGAAAAAATGGGAAGGACCAAGGTAGCCCACCTCCAGGTGGGGTCTGGAGTTCTGGAATTATAACCAATTTTCAGATTTCAGAGATCCATTTCCCTGAAAGAAATGGCAGCTTTGAAGGGCAGACTCTATGGTATACCATAGATTCCAGATGAAATTCTCCCCCACATTCTCTCCTCCACACCACAGGCATTGCACCACCCCCAAATCTCCAAGAATTTCCCAACCCAGAGTTGGCAGTCGTACACTTAATGATCAGCACTCGTGCCCTATGAATCTGGGGGGGGGGGGCATCTCTGTCAGTACCATGGCGGCTCAGATGATAGTTGTAGATAGTCACAGCGGGATTCAGAGGACAATTACACTCTCTTCTTGAGAAGGGCAACATGACGTCATGAGCCAGGGCACCCAGATGTCTTCCAAGAGTCTCTCAGGAAACCCAGGAGTGGTGGGAGGTATTTAAATCCCTATCCCTCAGCAGATGGGCAGCAGCAGCTGTAGAGAGTGAGGGCCAAGTCAAGGGTACAACTTTAACATAATTCCCCTTCCATAATTCTGAGGACAGGCGGCAGGACTCTGTTAGCCAGGAAAGGCATGGTAGCTGAAGAAGTCAGGCAGCCCATAAACTAGGGTTGCCAGCTCCTTCTTGAGTAATCCCTGGAGATTTGGAACCAGGGGAGAATGGGGTTTAGGGAAGGGAGGGATCTCAGTGGGGTGCAATGCCATAAAGTCCACCCTTCAAAGCAGCCATTTTATCTAGAAGAACTTATATCTGTTGTCTGGAGGTCATTTATAACACCAGGAGATCTTGAGGTACCACCTGGAGGCTGGCAATGCTACCCATAAGCCATTCAGGTTTATGTGCTGATCCCCCTCTGGGGAAGAGAGAGGGAATAAGGAAAATTATTTACAAAATTAACAAGGCATTATTATCATAGGGATAGCAGTTATATTTTCCAAAACACCTACAATAGTGATCAAACTTCACAGATCAATTTTTTTTTTAAAAAACCCTGTTTAAAAGTGCCAAAATGTTTAGGCTGTGTATATTGTACTAAGTAATAGATAGCCATAAGGTGCCCACTTCTGTTACAGGTGGTGGTGGTTGTTTTGTACTGCCTTGTGAGAAAATTTTGTTTTCCCAGGAATCACAAGCTGTAGTTTGAATGCTGAGAAAGAAAGCAACGTTCCAAGAATGGAAATGCAACATCTGTATTCCAAGCAATTTAAACACCCTAACCTGGATAGCCCAGGCAAGCCCGATCTCGTCAGATCTTGGAAGCTAAGCAGGGCTGACTCTGGCAAGTACTTGGATGGGAGACCTCCTTGGAAATCAGAAATTGAGAGATGGGGGCAGGCTTTATCCAGCCACCTCTCTGAATATCCTCCAGCCCCCAAGTAATGGTCAGTCACCAGAAGTTGCCATGACTTCCAGATGCATGCACACTCAGACATGCACGCACAAACATGAAAAATACAACCCCCTCAACAAAAAAAACAAGAAAAAACTTGTAAGGTTATGATCATAATCATATTTACTTGGAATTCCAATCCATTTGGGAAATACAGATTTCCCTGAAAACTAAGGAATATGTTTTCTCAGAGGTCTTGAAGAGGAGGCTGTATTCATTAACAGTGATAATTTAAGCTGATGTACAGTCTCTGTAAGGGCTTGGACCAGGTAACCTCCAAGTTCCTTAGTATGTGAAGCATATTCCAAAACCATTAAAATATGTCATAAATGAGTGTGCAATTACAACAGCAGACATCTTTGTAAAGTAACACATTGCATTTGAATAGAATAGATGCTGAGACCCTTCAGGTAGCAAATTTTGAAACAGTCTATAACTATCTTTTTGGACTCGGTTTCATGAGTTGAAGCTACAATGGTATCTGGCATGGTATTATAACAGTTCCTTCCCTTGTCGAATACTTGTGCTCAGCCCCAGCAATGAAACATGGAAGCAAGATCATATGCTCAGAGCAACCCACAGAACAGATTCCCCCCCCCAATTTAAAAGGTATCGCCTGCCTAATACCTTGAGTAGCACACATACCAATCAAGTGTGATGGATCATATGGATCATCCTTCCATAAGGGATCAGCAGAATCACCATCGGCACAGCAAATAACCTTTTCATGTGGGGAGACAGACACTATTAAGGTCCCCACTTTCTTCCCCGACTGGTGACCAAAGTGGCCAACGTTAACTATCTTTGTGTACAATAATGTCTGCACAGGCCTAACTACACATTATACTTTTCTCTGGTACTTCTCCTCAGTTTGTAAACAGATGTGTTCTGGGAGTTCCATACTTCCCAGTTGTGGAGGGGCCCAATTTGGATCAGGGCTAGGGATGCCACCTTCCTGGTGGGACCTGGGGATCCCCTGGAATTACAACCCATCTCCAGACTACAGAGATCAGTTCCCCTGGAAGTAATGGATGCTTTGGAGGATGGACTTTGTGGCCTTGGACTCCACTGAGGTCCCTGCCCTCCCCAGACTCCATCTCCAGATTCCTAAACTGGATCTGGCAATCCTACCCCTCCATCACCTGGCAACCCAGATCAGGACCGCTATGTGTTTATAGGAGGTCTATAGGAGGCTTCAGTCTTCACATTCCACACCCATTTCCAGAGCAGAAATGGACTATGGGAACTGTTCTACATCTCATTGGGGATGCTCTCTCTAGGGCTGTTTCAGATCAGGAAAATGTCACAAGGGGAAGGCTTAAGCTCCCTTTCCCCACATGCTCTGGTCCCTGTCAAAATCAGGGCCCACCCCTCCTTGGGGATTGAATTCTGAGGACAGAATCCCCAGACTTTATTTATTATTATTATTTATTTATAAGATTTATACCCTGCCCTCCCTGCCGAAGCAGGCTCAACTTGACCCAGTGATGGATACAGGGAAAAGTGTAACATGTAATTAGGCTTTGGTTTTTAATATTCATTTAGCTTTGTCTATCACTGAACTCACTTTGCATAGCACTGTGTTTAGAGTGCATCACACGTATTATCATCATCTAATCCTCACAACAGTCTGATTAGCCAGCATTATTGTTCTTATATCGCAGATCAGAAGACAAAGAGTTTTAAGGCTGAGAGAGAGAGGGTTGCCTAAAATCACCTGTTAAGTTCATGGCAGAGGTGGCATTTGAACTGGGGACCTTCTAGAACACAATTCATTCTCTTACCCATTATATTACCCCAATGCCCAGGGTAGGTCTACCAGTTGCCCGCCCATGGCATCCAAACTCCCCACACTTGTTCAGTGGAGGAGTGGGAGAAAATTGGGGGGGGGGGTGATGACAGGCCATTTCTATTAACACAGCCTCCTATGATTTGGGGGGAACCAGATTTGTTTTTAAACTATAAACCTTCCCCTTAGGTAGTGAGTGTATAGGCTTTCTATTTGCTACTGGGAGGTAAATTTTGTGGTGCAGCAGTAGAATATGGAGGTCACCGAGTCAGAAATTATATATTAACAACAAAGAAGATTTATTTATTTACAAGTAGGTTTCAAGGAACAGATTGGCACAGGGCCCCAGACAGACAAAAAAGGAACCTGGCTGAGGCCCATTAATTTAGAGCAGAGGTGTCAAACTCAATTGTTACAAGGGCCGGATCTGCCATAAATGTCACTATGTCAGGTCATGTGTGCCATAAAACATAATGCCAGGTACCGGTAATATAAACTACACAAAGGACAGCAGCTGGTAAGTTCCAGGTTATTGTATCCTCACTGCAAGGCCCCATGGGCTGGGAAGGGGGTGCAAAGGAAAACCCATATGGGTGGACTGGAGAGCCAGAGGTGTAGCACTGGGCAGATGCTCCCATGCTGCTTGACTGCTGCAAACAAGGTTGTTCCGCCATGCTGAAGCCATGATTGTAGTGGCTCTGTCCACTCCCCCCACCCCGAGCAGTCTCCTGTTCCCTCCCTTGCACTAGTTGCAGGCCGCATGAGAGCCCTGGACTGACTAGTTCCAGCCCCCGGGCCTTATGTCTGACACCCCTGATTTAGAGAGTAGTTATACTTTTCTTTAATACTTTGAAGCATAAACAGGCTTTTACTGACTAGCCACTAGGTTGGATCCTAACACACACAGAGATAATTCAAACCCACACCACCCTGCCCTTTCCCAAGAGTCAGACTAGACCTGCACAAGGTCTGCTCATTGTGAGAGACAGGCCTAACAACTGGGTACTCTATTCTCTGTCGGAAGTAGAGCCAAAGCACTCTGCCCCACTACCAAGCAGAGCTACCCTTCACTCTGGCTGCTCTTTTCCTGAGCCAGACCTGAGCTCTCCCTGCTCTCTCTCCCTGAGGCAGAACTGAACTCCTGCTGGGTTTTCCCTCCAACATTCAACCCTCCTTCTCAAAGGTGAGTGGATGTTGAAGTAGCACTCCTATAGGCTCAAGTGCATGGCTGTTTTCCCCTTCAGGGTCAGGACAGTCTTTGTCTGTGTTGTGGGATGGGGGGGGGGGGGGGAGAACAACAGTGAGGATAACTTGATGTTACTTCCAGGCAAGCACCCAGGGATGACATCACAGCATTTGCAGTGCTCTATGGTCTTTATCAAGGAGATATGGAATGAATTACTAGAGTGCAGCGGCTGCTGTGATGTCAAAATGTCACCTTAGCCTAGAGACAAATTATAGTGATTATTTCTGCTGGAAGCCAAACTCAAGAATAGTCAGCATGTATATGACCCATTTCAAGACAAAAAAATCTGACATTCTGTGGCAGGCTATTCCCAGTATAACTACACCACAGAGAGCTTAATGCCTGTTGGAAGTGGAGGAGTGTACGCTGTCTCCTGCCTCAGACTTCATAGATTTAGAGGCAGATAGAGAGGTCAGGACATACAGAGCATCCTTTCCCTCCTGCTATCTGATACTATCCCTTTGAAGTAGAATGCTATTCTTAGGGACAAGACTTCCTTCCTTCCGGCTTAACACAGTTCTCTCTCACACACGCAAAGAAGGAGCACACTCTCCATCTTTGGCACCATGGACACAGGACATACATTCTCCATCTGCATCCATCATAGCTAATTAGATTAGATTCTATCCCTGTCTCTCACCTATGATTTATCTGGATGATGTAACTGAAGAAGTGAGCAGTGACTCATGAAAGCTCATACCCTGCCACATATTTTGTTAGTCTTCAGGGTGCTAATGGACTCTTGCTCTTTTCTACTGCTACAGACAGACAAACACAACTACCCATCTTGATCTATCTCACCTATACTATCTGGAATGTAGTTCCCTGAATAAAGGACTCTTATAGGTACCACTTCAGTGGGAAGGTTACAGCATTCCATGCGCCTCAGCATCTAGTCATGCTGGCCACATGACCGTGGAGATGTCTTCAGACAGTGCTGGCTCTTCAGCTTGGAAATGGAGATGAGCACCGACCCCTAGAGTCGGATTCGACTGGCTTTCGAGCAAGGGAAACCTTTGCCTTTTTATTAGTTTGATAGTTTGAAACTGACAAAAGGCTCCATGTAACTCTGTAACTTTGCTAGCACACACAATACCAAGAAGCTGCTCTGCTGCATGTAATCCTTGTGCACTCTGCTATGTAATAGAGATTCCTGGGTATACCATACCAGTGAATCTAACAATGTCTTCCATCATGTGATCTGAAAACCAGAAAGTTTAGGAAACAGTACCAAGCTGTTGTGCCTGCTCATAACCCAGCTTTACTGTGATGCTTTACAAACAGAAAGGGATTAAAAAAAAAACCCACAGGAAAAAAAAAACCAGCAGGGAGTTTCCGTCTGTAGTGTCTGCCATCCCCACGCAGAGTTGTTTAGTCATCCATATCTGTGTGTGTGCGTGCAAGAGTATGCCTGCATGCATGTGACCAGGGATGGGAGGGAGGGAGGGAGGAAGGAAGGGAAGAAAGGCTTTTGGGACTTCACAAAGATTAAAGATTTATTATGACCCCTGAATGAGCTCCCAGCCTGCTAATCTCGCCCTGATCCTATCTTACACCTAGGGCGGATCCATTTCACTTTCCTTTATAGCACTTTCCTGATTCAGCCTACGCTCCCAGTCCAGACACGTTTTGGTGGGAATGCTGAAAGGCCACAAGCCTCATCTCCAAGGCAAGTTCCAGAGAGCTGGTGTGGGTAACAGATGGGTGAGCAGAATTCTTGGAAACCACTCCCAACATGCCGCAGCTGCAGTGGTTGTTTAAATCACCACGAAGGTGAGGTACACAGGACAGAATGCTTGGCAGCTACACCCAGCGTGTGAGAAAAGGATTGGCAGGCAAAGGGAGGGGCTCTAGGCAGAATATCAGGCAAGTGGTTACAGCAGCATTTGGGACCTGGACCTGGCAAAGCTTCTGTTCTGAAAGAACTCCGGCTGGGGATCATCTCTGTTTCAAGTCCTCTGCAAGCTATTCTTCCCTCTCACTGTCTCATGCTTAAGATCAACCCTACTGAACCTCAAAAGTGGCCAGTTCAGTATGCTGAAGAAAAGGTTATAGCATTCACAGTGCCGGGCTGTGACCCTGTAGTAGTGTGTGTCAGGATATCTGTTGCAGGGGATCGTATTTTGCAGTATCCAAGCATCTGACTTAAAGAGTGGCTAAGACTGAGAGACAGCGTGGCATAGTGGTTAGTCAGACTAGGATCTGGGAGACCCAGGTTTGAATCCCACTCTGGCACGAAATTTATTAGATGGTCTTAGTCCAGTCATATACCCTCAACCTAACCTACCCTCACAGGGTTGTTATGAGATAAAATGAAAAGAGGAGAACAATGCTGTAAGCTGCTGTGGGCCCCCAGTGGGGAGAAAGGCAGGGTACACACAGAGTAAATAACATGTGGCCATGTGGCCAAGGTGCCCCACCTTTCTGCTTCTCCCACCATGTGATGTGCCTGGTAGCAGCAGGGCAAGGCCTCCTTTCCTAGCCTTGTTCCCCCCCCCCCCCCTTTAGTGGTGACAGCCAAGTCCTGCTCTCTGCTGCTCATCTGCCAGGATGGATATCTTGCCACCTACTAGGTAAGATAAGGTCATTTCACAAAAACTGATTCATTGCATCCCAGTGAGTTTAATTTAGGCTTAATCCCTCTTCTGTAAAAGCCTCACTGGGTGGCCTTGGGAAGATTGCCTTCTCGATATCAGACATACATATTTTCCCCTTTCCATAAATGGCAGAAAAGGCCGCCTCCGTGCATTACATGAGGTCCACGGTGGCTCAGAGGTTAAGACTCTGAGCTGCAGACCGGAAGGTCAGTAGCTCAGCAGTTCAAGACCCGAGTGCTGCGTGACAGAGTGAGCTTCTGTCTCTGGCCCCAGCTCCTGCCAACCTAGCAGTTCGAAAGCAAGAAATTGCAAGTAGATAAATAGGTACCACTTCAGTGGGAAGTTAACAGTGTTCCATGTGCCTCGGTGTTTAGTCATGCCAGCCACATGACCATGGAAACATCTTCGAACAGCGCTGGCTCTTTGGCTTGGAAATGCATATGATCACCGCCCCCTAGAATCAGATTCGACTGGCTTTCAAGCAAACCTTTATGCATTACATGAGGAGTGGGTATATTGTTTATTTATTTAAAATATACTCTCCACGGGGGGGGGGGGGCAAAGCAGCTTGCAACATCATTCTCCCCTCTTCTCCTTTATCCTTAGTTGTAAGGATAAAACCGAGAAGGGGCAAATGATGTAAGCCTAACCTGTAAGAGAAAAAGTGACTGGCCCATGGTCCCCATGAAAGCTACCACGGCAGAGAGGGGATTTGAACTTTGGTTTCCCAGATCCCAGTAAGGCACTCCAACCACTACACAACACTATGCTAGATAGCACAACACGGGCTGTATCATGCCAGTGGCACTGGTTTAAGGCTAGCACCAGTAGAATTCTAAAAGTAATGTGTGTGTGTGGGAGGCACATGAAAGCATCTTGGCTAAAAACAGGTAAGTCTGTTCCATATCAGTGGAGATCGTATTGCTGTACTTCTTGCTCTTATCAGTTGTTTTGTGTTTGAATTCTTCTGCCTGGGAAACTGCTCAACTGACGGCTCTGAAGGCAGCTGTCCCCTCCCTTTCTCTGCAGAGAACGCAGCCAGAGAGGAGCGGCAACACATACTTCACAATGCTGCCCCTTAGCAACATACCTCAAAGATGAGGTGACAAGAAGCTGTTTAAGTCCTGCTGCTGGCTGAATCACTGTTCTATCTGATAGGCCAGATGCCAGGAATGGCAGATGTGATGCTTGTCCCAGTGACACGGAAGGCTCCATCCTCTGCACAGCACCCAAACCAGGGCTGTCGCTACAGTGGGGCATTTCAGGGCAACGCCCCCTCATTCATGAGCCATGCCCCACCACTCACCCCCAAAGGTGGGAGCACCAGCCATGCTCATTTGCCTTGCTACAAGAGAAGGAGAGCTGGCCGGTGCGCTCTCTGCTCTACAGCAGACAGTGCATTCCGGCTGGCTCTCCTTTTCCCAGGCTGGGGGACAGCTGAGGTTGGGACTGGTAGTGGGCTCTCCCTGCCGACACAGACAACCTTTCTCCCCGTGCAGCCCCAGTGATGCTGCGAAGAAAGTCTCCACTGCATGGCTTGGCTTTGGGGGAGACCTCCCTGAGTGGCAAGGGTGCAGGCAGGGGGTGGTGAACCAGTAAGAGGAGGGGGTTCGCCTAGCGCGGAAGGGGGGGGGGAGAGGAATCCACAGCCCCCAAAAAGCGCAGCTGAGTTGTGCTCGGAATGGGAATTTGGATGCAAGGCAAACAAGCACACTAGCTGGCTGCCAACGGGATATCTCTCTCACTATCAGCCCCACCCCCCTGATTTCCCCTACTTTTCACCCACCAACCAAAATTTTCTAGCTACGCCACTGACTCAAACCTGTTCAAGTGTCAGAGGGTCTTCTTGCCCCTTCAAATACAATCATGGGCTTCACATTCATTTGCATTGTTTAAATACTGAGATTTGGTTGTCAATCAGTGCAGTCCTAATCTGAGTCACGCCCTACTAAATCCATTGAGGTCAATGGGTGTAGAAGGGTGTAACTCTGATTAGGATAGATCAAGACTGGTAGCCCTGTTAGTCTGTTGGTAGCAGTAGAAAAGAGTAAGAGTCCAGTAGACTAACGCACTTTGAGGAAGGGCATAAGCTTCCATGAGTCACTGCTCACTTCTTCAGATACTTCTTCAGATTAGGATGGCACTGTAAATTGGCTTCTGGGCTCTCAGCTATTAACGTGCAGACTCATTTTCAAGCTTTAGCTACCCAATGGAATCTTGATTCCCCCTCCCCTTAAAAAAAAGGAATCTTATCTCACATTTAGATAGGAAGAATCAGCCTTTGTGAAAAGAAAATCTACAGTTGTTAATCTTGTGAGAAATATTTCTTGTGAGAGTCACGGTGGCGCCATAATCAGAGTGTTGGACTAGGATGTGGGAGAACCGAGTTGGAATCGCCACTCTGCCCTGGGAAGCTCCCTGAGGGACTTGGGCCAATCACAATGTCAGCCTAGCCTGCCTCACATGAGAATAAAAGAGAGGAAGCAAGTATGATTTTGTAAACTGCTTTGGTTCCCCATTGGGGAGAAAAAGGGTGTATACATAAATAATAAAATTAAAAACATAGACCGAAGCCTCGTGTCTCATTCCGAGCCAGTTTATCTTTCTACTCACTTATTGCGCAGCTCTCCAGTACACACATTTTTGTGGTTTATATTCAGTCTTTGGTCTTTCCCCTCACCACACTGCCTTTCAAGCAGACAATACTATTCCAGTCATTTTCAGCATTCTAGGGAATTCCAGAGACACTGACTAGGGCATTCCTTAATGAGAGCTCAAGCAGACCAGACAAAAATCGTGCCTCTCATGCTGTCCATGAAGAACAAATTGCAGGTTCATGCTGCAGCCTCTGTTTGCCTTGAAGCCATATGGGGAGGTTTATTCCTTCAACCTCCAGTTGGTTTTGGCTATTTGAAATTGGCTTCCCTGCTCGATGAGCATTTTAAAGGAGAAAACATGTGACCTATGAGCATTTTAAAGGAGAGCCAGTGTAAAGGTGTAGTGGTTAAGAGTGGGCTCTAATCGGTAGACCTGGGCTTGATTCCCCACTTCTCTACATGAAACCTGTGGGTTGACTTTAGGCTAATCTCAGTTTTCTCTGAACTCTCTCAGCCCCACCTACCTCACCAGATGCCTATTGTGGGAAGAGAAAGAGGAGGTGATCCTAAGCCACTTTGAGACGCCTTCAGATAGATGAAAGCAGGGTAAAAAACCCCAACTCTTCCCCTTCTACATTTATAAAGCTAATGAATCCTCCTGTTTTTCATACACGCCTTCCAAGATAAAAAAGAAAAGACTGATTCCACCAGCATTGGCTAACTCATGCTGCTACTACTGGATATTTATTTAGGGCCAATAGGATACATGACACTGAATAGAACTGTGACTTTTAACCTTCTCTCTCTGAATCTACTGTGTTGTCTTGAAACCTCCTAATGTTTGCTGTGGAGCTCTCTTGCACTGCAGTGCATTCTGGGGATTGGTTCTAGGTTGCAAGTTCATAGGTTACTTTACCTAGTCCACATTGTAGTTACTGTGAAACAGGCACTGTGGAACAGCTGGATGTCAGTGGAAAGAAGTCAGTCTTCATCTGTGAAGTTTGGTTTAGGACAGAACAGGAGAGGCAAATGTGTCAATCGAGATAGGCCTTGAATATGTTTGAACTGGTGACCTGGAGGTGAAAGATTCAGCAGGTTCTATTTCAAATCCCTGGGACATCCAGTTCTAATGATAACAGACTGATGTGTAAATATAGGAATTGCTGAGAGGTGCTTTTTTCTGCAATGCTCCTCTTATACATCGTACAGGCAGGGTTGTCATGAGGATAAAATGGAGGAGAGGAGAACGATGTAAGCAGCTTTCGGTTGCCACTGAAGAGAAAAACTGGGTAAAATGAAATTAAATAAATAAATGTTTTTTTCTCTGTACTTAGCTTGGAGTGGTCACATCTATATATGATACCTAAACCACTAGGAATTCCTTATTAACGCAAGCAGCAAAATAAAGGCAATAAAGGCAAACTATTTGTTAATCTCCCAAGCCTAACATATGGGGCTTAGCTTGCATGCAACTGATAGCTCTGCTGGCATAACTAATTGAGGAAGAACCAACAGGGCTTCTGCACTGGGAAATCTTGTCTTACCAATCTTCTTCATCCTTTGAATGTGTTAACAGGTATGATGACCAAGTAAGTGTACATTTATGGACTCTCCCAAAGTATCTGACACATTCCGTTAGCAAAGTCGCCTGAGTAAATAAAAGCCAACATGGTTACTGTCGAACAAGTATCTGGGAGACCCAGGCTTGAATTCCCACCCGGCCATACTTGCTAGGGTTGCCAACACTGCCTCAGTTCGGTGTAGTGGTTAAGAGCGTGGACTCTAATCTGGGCGAACCAGGTTTGATTCCCCACATGATTCCTCCACATGCAGTTGATGGCGTGACCCAGGGTCAGTCATAATTTCTTTCAGAGCTGTTCTGTCAAGGGCAGTCCTTGAAAGAGCTCTCTCAGTCCCATTTACCTCACAGGGTGTCTGTTGTGGGGAAGGGAAGGGAAAGGAGTTGTAAGCCACTCTGAGACTCCTTTGGGTGGTGAAGGCTCCTGGGGTATAAATCCAACCACCACCTCCACCCTCCTCCTCCCAGGAATTTTTGAAGGTGGTGTTCAGGGAGGGTGGTGTTTAAGAAAGATGTGGTCACTTCTGGGTGCATTCCAGGGATTTTCCTCTAATCTCTATAGTAAAGACTGTACAGCAATGAAAAAAATTCCTAGCATACCATAATGGAAGCCATTTCTAGCATTTGTTTTCTCTTATTCATTAATTTCTTGAGGGTAGAGGGATACTCACTGGGAGCAGACAAATGGCATACCTCAAGCCTGCTGGGTGACTTTGGGCCAATCACTCTTTCTTAGCCTAAGCTAACTTATGGAGTTGTTGTTGTGAGGATAAAATGGAGGTGGAGCAAATGATGTTGTAAGCTACTTTGGGTCCCCAAAAGGGAGAAAAGTGGGGTATAAACATTCTTTCAGTTCTGGCATATTTGCTTCTGTGTATTGATGCCTTTTAACCTTTATTAGTTTCCTGCAATTTAACTTCCTGCCATTGGTTCACAGGGTCGGAGATCCATTTGTATTTTACTCTCTGTTTCTTTAATTGCCATAGAATTTAAAGGGGTATTGTTTGTCCATGTTCTTATTGCAGTGTCTTATTCTGGGCCAAAAAAACTGACAGCAGTCTTTGGAGTGCCTCCTTTGTCTACATGTGCACATACCCACAGGGATCTTCACTTGCATTATTTGAGCCCTGTGGGTTCATTCCACCAATTTTTATTTCTTGCTTTCTACCCGTGGCTCTGTCCTTGATTGACACCCCTGCTGTGCTCACTGTGCTCATCTGCTACCGTCACTGACAATAATCCTTTCTTGGGAGCAAGTACCACTGAATTAAGCTGCATGATGCAATCCTATTTACACCAATTTGAAAGTAAATCTCATGGACACCAGAGGATCTTATTTCTGAGTAAATGCCCATAGGATTGCAATGGGGGAAAAAGGGTTTAATAAGAGACGTTCATTTTGTATCAACTCAGCCAGTTCAAGGAAATGATCTAACACATTTTCATCTCACCCTTCCCTAAAGAGCTCAAGACAGCATCTGTGATCCTTACAACATCCCCATGAGGTTAGTTGGACCGAGGGCCAATTCACACATTACAAAGTCCACGTGGGAGACATGTGGCCATCACAAGGACCTTGGGTCAGACATATGCCTAGAGTTCCTCTTTGGAAACTTAATTCTCAGGCATGCACAGCTCCAATTTGAACTGGGTGTGTGAAGTTAAGGGGCTTAAACCTCCTTCCTACACTGTTCCCCTGACCAGAAATAGCCCCATGCAGTTGCTGTTTGCCCTGTTGTGGAAACTTGCATGTACCCGTTAGTATGACTGATCATTCCCAATCGGCAAATAGTTGCTCTCGGGGGCTATTTCAGGTTGGGAAAATGGCTTGAGGGAAGACTTTTAACCCCCCTTTCCCTCACATGATGTGGTCCTGATTTCAACTGGGCCCATGTGCATCTGGGAATTAAGTTCCCTGTGTTGAATTCTTAGGACACGTCTGCTGAAGGCCCACTTGGGGAACACATGGACTTTGTAATGTGTCAGTTGGCCCAGAGTCTGAGAGAATGTGAATGGTTCAGCATCCTCCAAGAGATTAATGGTGGAATGCAGGCCTGTAACTACAGTGGGGCATTTCGGGGCCTGCCCCCACGACTTCCTGCCAAGGCCGCACAACTTCCATCCAGCCCCCAGGCCCCAGCTCTCTGGGCCACCTGGAGGACTCCTGAGTCTCTGGACCTCTCAGAGGACTCCCCATCACTGCCCCTCCCCCAAGCACGGCTTGCTTCCCCACGTAGGCAGTTAAAGTGCAAATGCTGCAAAAGTGAGTTTTTAAAAGTTTAATTTTATTTCTTATTTTGTGACATCAGTGCCCCCTGACTTATTTAAAGGCCCCCCGAATTACAAAATCCTGGCTACGGGCCTGGCGGAATGAGAACTTGAACTCAGGTAAGGTTTTATTCATGGTCTATGACCAAAACATAAACCACAAACAATAAAATGCCTCATTGGGGGCAATACAGCAATAGTAAAATCATTCACAATACAATTTGAGCTAGTGTTGCCAGGTCTTGCTTGGAAAATACCTGGGGACTTTGGGGGTGAAGCCAGGAGAGGGTGGGGTTTGGGGAGGGGAGTGGCCTCAGCATGGCACAATGCCATAGAGTCTATGTCCAAAGCAGCCATTTTCTCCGGAGGAGCTGATCTCTGCCAGCTGAGGATCAGTTGTAAAAGCGGGAGATTCCCAGGCCCCACCTGGAGGCTGGCAACCCTAATTTGAACAATACCTCATAATAAAATCATTCAGAATAGAGTAGAATATACACTGTCTACTAAGAAGTTTAAAATCTCAACAATCCACTATATGAGCTATTACAGTTTTCCTGTGCCTTGCAGCGAGCCAGCCAGATCTAGCCACCTGGTGAGTAACATTATGATGCCTATCTGAAAGAAAGCTCCTCAGAAGACACGATCTCTGCCTGCAGTTTAAAGGTAATGACATAGGCAGCAGAAGGGATTCATGAAAATTATTGTACACCTTGCAGTCAGACAGGATGTGGTCTAGCGATTCTATGCCTTCATTACAGCAGGGGCAAATCCTTTCTTCATAGGGAAACTTTTTATACTTTTCTTCAAGGACAGCTGAGGGAAGTGCGTCACAGTGTATTAATGTGAACACTCTCCTATACTCTTGATTTAATAGGTGGGAAAGGTAAGGCATAGGGGTTGCCCTCATAGTAGGTTCCAGACAAAGTCTCCCTCTCCCTATCCTGTTCAAATCATATTGCCTTGCAGTATCATTAACCTTTTGTTTGACCAAAGCCTTGGTTTTCTCATAACTCAAAGAGCACAGAAATTGCTTGGGAAACCCATAAAAAAAGGTAATTTCTTTTTGAGTGCACTTATCCATGGAGGAGCAGAGGAATCTAGAAATATTAACTTTGACAATCCTCTTGAACGCAGAACTTCCAAGACCCACACCAACAATCTAGCCAGTACACCAACCTGGTTCTCCAGAATCCTAGAAATCAGAACATTATACCCACTTATAATCAGAACATTATACCCATATATGCATTGTGTTGCTATGAGTAGGTAACAGTTCCTCAGTTTCAGAGCTTCATCTGTGATCTATAAGTCCTAATTTTTATTTATACCTCACTTTTCATAGAATCATATATTCAGAGTTGGAAGGGACCTCCAGGGTCATCTAGTCCAACCCCCTGCACAATTCAGGAAATTAACAAATACCTCCCTCTCCACACCCCCAGTGACTGCTGTTCCATGCCCAGAAGATGACAAAAAACCATCCAGGATCTCCAGCCAAACTGGCCTGGAGAAAATTGCTTCCTGACCCCAAAGTGGTGATCAGCATTTCCCTGGGTATATAAGGAAGAGCCACAAGAACTAAGCACTGATGCAGTCCTTCCTGCCCTCCCTCTCATGACCTGCCTAAGTTCACAGAATCAGCATTGCTGTCAGATGGCCATCTAGCCTCTGTTTGAAAATCTACAAGGAAAGAGAGTCTACTACCTCTGGAGGAAGCGTCTTCCACTGAGGAACCACTCTAATTAAGTTCTTCCTCATGTTTAGCCGAAAACTCTTCTAATTTCAACCTGTTGATTCTGGTCTGACCTTCTGGGGCAACAGAAAACTACTCCATACCATTCTCTATATGACAGCATTTCGAGTACTTGAAAATGATGATCATATCACCTCTCAGTCATCTCCTCTCCAAGCTAAACATACCCAGCTCCTTCAACCTTTCCTCATAGGACTTGGTCTCCAGACCCCTCACCATCTTTGTTGCCCCCCTCTGGACATGTTCCAGCTTTTCCATATCCTTCTTAAATTGTGATGCCCAAAACGGAACACAGTACTTTTGGTGAGGTCTAACCAGAGAGGAGTAAAGTGATACCATCACTTTGTGTGATCTGGACACTATACTTCTATTGATACGGTCCAAAATGGCATTTGCCTTTTTAGCTACCGCATCACACTGCTGACTCATGTTCAGTTTATGGTCTACTAAGACCCCTAGATCCTTTTTGCACATACTACTGCTAAGACAAGTCTCCCCCATCCATTTGATTTTTCCTATCTAAATGCAGAACTTTACATTTATCCCCACTGAAATTCATTTTACTTGTTTTGGCCCAGTTTTCCAGCCATTCAAGATCATCCTGTACCCTGACTCTGTCTTCTACCATATTTGCTACCCCTCCCAATTTAGTATCATCTGCAAATTTAAAGTATTTCCTCTGTTCCTTCATCCAAATCATTGATAAAGACGTTGAACAAAACAGGTCCCAGAACAAATTCTTGAGGCACTCCACTTGTTATTCCTCTCCAAGAGGATGAAGAACCATTAACAAGAACTGTTTGGGTGTAGTCTATCAACCAGTTACAGATCCACCTAACAGTCATAGGATCCAAATCACATGTTACCAATTTGTCAACTAGAATATTATGCGGAACCTTATCAAAAGGCTTACTGAAATCAAGATAAACTATGTCTACAGAATTCCCCTGATCCAGCAAGGTAGTAACTTTCTCCAAAAAAGAGATAAGGTTAGTCTGACATGACTTGTCCTTGAGAAATCCATGCTGGCTCTTAGTAATCATAGCTATCCTTTCTAAATGCTCAAGGACTGTCTGATGATTTGTTCTAAAACTTTCCCAGGTATAGACATCAAGCTGACGGGTCAGTAGTTACCTGGATCCTCCTTTTCCCCCTTCTTGAAGATGGGGACAACATTTGCTGGCCTCCAATCTTCTGGCATCTCACCTGTTCTCCAAGAATTCTCAAAAATAATGGACAGAGGCTCAGAAATTACATCAGTGAATTCTTTTAGTACCCTTGGATGCAGTTCATTTGGCTCCGAGAACTTTAGTTTCATTTAAAGAAACTAGGTGTTTATGTACTACCCCATGCCAATCCTACACTGCAACTCCCTTCGGTCATCATGTGTTCTGTTTTTGAGCACCATTTCCCTCATAGGAGAAGACTGAGGAAAAGTAGAAACTGAGCAGTTCTGCCCTCTCTTCATCACCTATTACCATTTCACTTTCCTGTCCCCTGTTCTCCCTAATGGAAACTTAAAGCAGTTTACAACATCAGTATTTTATGGTGGGGCGTGGCCTAGCTTACCAGGTTACTGATCTGGATATAGATTTACGAACCCTTTCGGGCCACACCTGGACTGAATGTAGATTGGTTGACTTAGGAAATAACAGAGTTACACATCATTGTTCTTTAAATAGGAATCTTTTATTTAATCATTTAGCTTGCATTGAGATTGAAAAGCATCTTCAGCAATACTTTGAATTTAACTCTTCTTGTGGCGTTTCTCAAGACTTAATATGTGATGCAGTGAAACCAGTTATTAGAGGGCGGTTCATCTCGTTGATGTTCTTCTATAATAAAACAAAAAAACAATTAAAATTGGAGCTAAATGGAACCATTAAACTATTAGAAGAGAAGCATAAATGAACTTGCTCTAAGAAAATTTATAAGCAACTTTTGTTAGAAAGAAAAAAATTGGAAGTCCTTGAGACAACTCAAATACAGAAAAACCTCTTATTTCTTAAACAGAAATACTGGTTCAGGCATCCTAAATCTATGAAATTTCTGTCTTGGAAGATTAAAAGGGAACAAGCAAAGAGAAACATAAATGGTATAAAGGACGCCCAAGGTAAAATGTTAACACAATCTAAGGATATTTTATCTTCCTTTTCACAGTTTTATAAAACATTGTATACTTCAGAAGATCCATCAATACATACTATTGATGATTATTTACACTCACATGATTTAATTAAAAAATCTCTTTAGAACATTGAGACATTATGGAAAACCCAACTACACTTCAAGAGGTAGTGATTGCGATGAAACAACTGAAACCTAATAAAACACCTGGCCGAGATGGGCTCCTGGCTAAATTTTATTAAAAAATTGTAAAAATTCTTGCTTCCCCACTTGCAGATACTTGCAATTATATTTTGGAGACTGGAAGGAATCCCCCAACATGGAACCAAACTAAAATTGTGGTGATCCCGAAAAAAAGATCTTACTAATCCTAAATCATAGACACCTGTTTACTAGAAATGAAGTCTGCTCTCTCAAGGTAAATTACAACATTTGAAAGATTATTGTTGATATCAGGACTTTCTGAGAAGTCCTGATTTCCTGAGTTTACCAAATACTACTGGATAAGGAAATGAATTACTTACCTTCTTACACTACTCCATGGCATACGGACTGCAAAAAAGTATTCACTCCCTCCTAGTGGGAATCAATGTGGTCTTCATTTGTCTTGAGTACTAAATCTATAAATATACACCAACAAAATTATAAGGTTATGTCTAGGTGGTATATGACTCCATCGAAGCTTTATCACGTCAATATTTCTTTTTCACCACAATGTTGGAAGCAGTGTGGTAAAACTGGCACTTACTACCATTGTTAGTGGAATTGTTCTGTTATACAAAGATTTTGGAAGTCTGTTATAGATCGCATAAAGGACTGGACAGGTGAACACATACCATGTAAGTCTGAAATTGTGCTCTTGAACTTATGGGAGGGCCTGAATATTACACAAACCCATAAAGAACTTATAATGCTGCTTTTTTCAGCAGCCAAAACCATGATTGCTTCTTGCTGGAGATCAAAAGAACCACTTAGGATCTCCATGTGGTATTCCAAGATATGGGACCACCTAATCATGGACCAGGTCTCGGATAGTGTCTCAATATCAGATCCCTCATTAGGTCCATTTAATTATTTAGATATATGGTTTCCAGTAATGGAAAACTTAGATACTTTGATAAAAGACATTAGACCCTCACAACAAAAATAATATTATGAACTTTTGAAGTCAGGCTGGTTACTTTAATTAGATCAAAACACAAATCTTTCATCCTTCTTTTTTAGACGTTGGTGATATATTTGTTGCATTAATAGTTTATGTTGTATCTGTTCTATAACAATTGTGTAAAATGTTATATTTACTCACTGTTGAACAGTCTTTAAAATTGTTGTTATTTTTGAAAATTAATACAAATTATTATTTTTTTAAAATTATTATTTTATCATCCATTTTATCATCACAACAACCCTGTGAGGTAGGTTAGACTGAGAGAGAGTGACTGGTCCAAAGTCACCCAGCAAGCTTCCAGGGTAGAGTGGGACTGTCACCTGACTCTCCCAGATCCTATTCCAACACATTAAATATAAATAATAACAACAAAAGGACTGTGAAGAAAGTGGAACACAATGAAGACTATAAAAACCTTTTGCATTTTTTTAAAAAAAGAAGAGTGATAGAACTAGTAATAGATTTAGAGTAGCCCAGCAATACATCAGGTTGTTTCTATGACAAAGTAAATATAACTAAACCTTTTCTTTAAAAAAGAAGAACAAAGGAACAGTGTAGGGAACCAGTGTTGCGTTAGTACTTGCTAGCAAGTGAGGGCTGCCCTGTTTTTCTGCCCTCAGACAAACCCCAAGCAACTGAAGATACCAGACTCTTCTAAACAGGCCTGCCAGTGGGTTTTTTATTTCGAGTTAGCACATGCTCTGAAACGAAGGCACTTCTGTCATGCAAATTCAACCCTGCCTTAGCAGCTTCTGGTTTCCTTTCCCTTTCAACAGGCTGCCGGGCTGCCCAGCCCCTGCTAGTCATGGGTGAAGAGAAGGTCACTGGGGGACTCTTTTTACTGTTAAAGAAAGGGTAAGACTGGCTCTGTTTTAGATCCTCCTAATCCCCCTGTTGTAGCCAATTAAGCACAGCCAGATCCAGTCCAGGTTGAGCGGGCCTGTGGTATTTGATCAGGCCAAGTCAACCCAATGAAGCCTACCATCTAGTGACAAGAAGTACTAATTAGCTTGTTATTAAATTCATTGACTTCAGAATTCCAGCCCTCGAGGTCTTCCCTCCTTTCAGGTCATTTCGCTTTAGGCAACCAAAGTCATGAGGGTAAATTCTGCTTAAGGGGCCACTTTTGGTGGCAGACCTGTGGGACAGATAAAGCAACTGTGGAAGTCCATGGATGTTCCAGTACAGTATGGATTGCTGAAAAGGAATCTGAACCCAATTATTTGATTTATTTTCAAGAGATTTAGTGACAGCCAGTGTGGTGTTGTGGTTAAGAGTATCCGATCGGTATCTGGGAGATCTAGGTTCAAATCCCCACTCACGCCATGGAAGCTCGCTGGGTGACATTGGGCCAGTCACACTCTCTCAACCTAACTACTTCACAGAGTTGCTGTGAGGACAAAACGGAGGAGAGGAGATCGAGGTAAGCCGCTTTGTGTGTCCCCCTTGGGGAGAAAGTAGGGTTGCCAAGTCCAGGTTGGAAAATACCTGGGGACTTTGGGGGTGGAGCCAGGAGAAGATGGGGTTTGGGGAGGGGAGGGGCCTCAGCACGGTACAAGGCCATAGAGTCCACCCTTCAAAGCAGCCATTTTCTCCAGGGGAGCTGATCTCTGTCAGCTGGGGATCAGTTGTAAAAGAGGAAGATCCCCAGGCCCCACCTGGAGGCTGGCAACCCTAGGAGAAAGGTGAATTACAAATGAGGTATAAATATATAAAGTGCATGTGTATCTCACTTTTCCATAAGAACGAACACAAAGCAGCTTTCAAAAATAAGAGTGACATCACTCATGCCTTTCCTACCTGAACTGCCTCCCTGGTTTTTTCCCCTCCCTAAGGGGATTTTGCAGATTTATATGTTTATCATGTGTTTTAAATTTTATTGTATTTATTGAAATGATGTAACCCACCCTGAGCCCGCTCCTGGGATAAGCAGGATATAAATGCGAAAAATAAATAAATAAATAAACCCCAGCTAGTTCTCCTCACTGGGACAAAAACAGCCCGGGGAAAGGTGGCTTGCTGGGGAGCAGGAGAGCAAAGATTCAGCGTGCCCCTCCCATCCTGCACTTTGAATGGCCCCTGCTTCACAGGAATTCAGCACCAGTTGCACATCTGTGGGAGGGCACTGCTGAGTGAAATTAGGAACAGAGAAGGCTTTATGAAGAAGATACTGTGGGGTCAAGAAAGTAGCTCTCTTGATGATTGGGAAAGATGACTCTTTTGTATTTGTGGGCTAAAGCAGACCACGAGCATCTTTTTCACAGTCGTGCTCATTGTTTGTGGAGTTCACCATTTTGAAAAAAGGCACAAACATTATTGTTTCTATTCATGGGTCATTTCGTAGAAAAAGAGGTGCAGGAGCTCATTAGCACAACTTATTTGCATATGCTACACCACCTGACATCACCGGAAGTGTGTCAGAAGGCGAGAGAGAGACAGAGAGAGACAGAGGGAAAGAAAGAAAGAAAGAAAGAAAGAAAGAAAGAAAGAAAGAAAGAAAGAAAGAAAGAAAGAAAGAAAGAAAGAAAGCTGGCAGAGAGGGGACAGCTACTAATCCAAGCCTCAGAAATACCACTATTCTGGGAGGATAGCTTCACTGGTGGCTGAAGCCTTCAGAAGGCTGGTCGGAGGAACAAGGACCTTTCCAGGGGACGGGGTCATTTTGCTGCAGCCATGACACAAGCAGGCATTCCTCTGCGGGGGTGGGGGTGGGGCTGGCACCAACTCCCGGAGCTGAGCTCCCCCGAGCTCCTGCTCGAAATGACCCCTGTTTCTATTTATATAAAAAACCCTGACCCCTGAAAGATTAATACATTTAGGTAATTGCAAGCCAGATGCATTTATGGGACTTCGGTTCTGGTTGGCTGATTTATATAAAACAGATCCACACATTGTAAAACCATCTGATTATCATCTGTTTCATGTTTTTGATTACTGATAATTCCATGTTTTTTTAATTAGATTGATCACATCTCTTTCCATTTCCCTTGGGACAAAACTTTGTTACTGGATTCATTTTGTTTTGGTAAATTGTTATTAGTCAATAGATATTTTTTATGATTTATTGGGGTTTTAAAGGTAAGTTTTCATCCTTTGTTTAATTCACATTAATACCTGTGCGTGTGTGTGGGGGGGAAAATCATTGCTCACACATGCTAACTTTGTCCTTTTGAGGCAACTGTAGATAATGTTGATTCATTTTTAATGTATTTTTTTCTAGCTCCAAGCTAGATCAATCATAAAAGGTTTCCCTTGCTCGAAAAGCCAGTCAAATCCGCCTCTAGTGGACAGTGCTCATCTCTGTTTCCAAGCCAAAGAACCAGCATTGTCTGAAGACTTCTCCGTGGTCATGTGTGTGGCATGACTAAATGCCAAGGTGCACGGAACGCTGTTACCTTCCCACCAAAGTGGTACCTATGTACCTACTTGCAATTTCTTGCTTTTAAACTGCTAGGTTGGCAGGAGCTGGGGCCAAAGACGGGAGTTCATTCTGTCAGGCAGCACTAGAGTCTCGGACTGCCGAGTTACCGATCTTCTGGTCTGCAACTCAGTGTCTTAAGCTCTGGTTTACAGAATTTACTGTCTGTAGGCTGAAATCCTAAGGACACTTTCCTGCGAGTAAGCCTCATTGAATAACATGTGATTTACTTCTGAGCAGATCTGCTTAGGATTGCTCCTGTAGGCTCCTGCAGATGATGGCCGAGGGCTACGTAGAAACCTTTACCTTTGTGGCATCATGGTGGAAAGATGGGGAGCTGATAGAGGGAAGTTGGCTCTTTAGGGCATTGGGGCCCAGCTTGCTCCATAACTCATCTTTTAAAATGTTAGTGCCCCATTCTCCTACCTCTTTCAGGTGAAGGATGACCTACTGGAATGGAGGCATTTCTTCCTGGTTGTACTCTGTGGATTAGGGCTAGAGGCTGGGAGAACAGAGAGTTTTTCTTTGGGGGGCGTGTTTGGGGAAAGTATGCTATGGAAAGCTTCAGCTGCCCATTTTCACACATTAAGACACTGTAAAAGGGACAGGGCATTTTTCTCCAGCCCTGTTGGCAACCCCAGGGGTGAATAAAATAAATAGAAGAAATGACAAGTACTCACAAGCCTGTATGTGTTTGACATGTTTCCTGAGACACTGTGAAACCACCATTCAGGGTACATGCAGTGCCCCCCCTCCCACTCTGATGCTTGTGCATGCACACTGATGTCACTATTATTGCTTTTATTTTTAGAGTATGGTTTTATCCAATGCTTTAAACTTTTCCTATCTGTTTGCAAACCTGAGGTTCCCCTCCTCCCCAGGTTTGCAGACACATATCTTAATCTTGGGCCCCCTCAATTGTGGATTCCCCCCCCCCCCCCCAACTGCCCAGGGGGCCATGCCTGGCTTTGTCGAGTAGATATGTGTTGAAAAAAGAAAGGAGGATTGTCACTGCAGATTCACTAATGCTGATTACATAATGGTGTGATTTTGTTTTGGGGACACCTAGATTGTCCTAAACAGAAGTTTGTTGTCTGAGGCCACTGGCTGGTACAATAGAACAAGCACCACAACCCCCAGCAAGGTGTGGGCATTCCTATCAGTCCAAACCATAAGCTTTCATCATAAGCATATAAAAATATCTGATGGAGGAGGGTTGTTTTTTTTTTAATATGTTTGGGATAAAGATCTGTTCCCAATCAACGGAGCAGTAACAGTGATAAGCAGAAGACAGTTGAACCTTGGAACTGGATATATGGAGAGATTGGCAAAGTCCCTGTCATTTCTAAAGATATTTTGGCCCTCAAACAAATAATTTTATTGTGGAAAATAGAGCTGTTGAGTACCACTCTGAAAGGGAGTACCTGGGCAGGCAGTGGGACATTCCCCCAATTTTACTTTCCCTTATTGCTTTTTTATAACAGGCCCAGCGTGAAGATGTTGAGTGTGGAGAATGTAGCCCCTTTCATGAGTGATGTGAAAACACAACCTGTTCTTGTATTTACTCCTCCATTAAGCCAAATTTTGAAAGCTATGCTGACTAGGATGGGCATTCGTTTTAAGACTGGCCCTTTCGCACTTCCTGATCCGTATTAGCAGTGTTGAGAATCCAGAGGGAGAGGCATTTTTCCAGGCATTCTAAATGCGATGGCTACACATTCACGTGTCAGAATTAAGTCAATGCTGATTTTTAGGGGTGTTCATCTGGACATTAAGCAAAAACTGAACCCGAAAGGCCCTGCTCTTTAATGTCGTTGTCATAACTAATGCACATGCAAATCAAAACATGACAATAATATTCTGAAAAGGGGCAGTTATGCTCAGTGAGTGCAGGCCTCTTGCTCTCTCATAATTCAACGAGAGCAGTGACAGTAGAAGAGGGAGAGAATAAGCCTGCAAATAATAAGTGACCAGGGTTTTTACAATACAGATCTTGCCACTGAAAAGTCTTGTACTGCTAGGTTTCAGAGCACAGTTTCCATCAATCACTGCACTGTCTCAGTGGCTTGGGAGCAGGGGACTCTCTGGAGTCCATATATGCAGAAGCTTATTTTTTTATTGGAACCCGCCCTCCTCGTCCTACTCTTCAATGCACAGAACAGCTCACAAATAACAGATTAAAAAGCCCTTCTACAAGTTAAAACTCTTTTAATCAATAATTCAAACAAGGCGTCAGAAAGATACCCCCAGTCAACATTTTAAAACCACCCCAAAGCCAATGTAAAAG
This sequence comes from Lepidodactylus listeri, assembly GCA_029233225.1. Lineage (NCBI taxonomy): Eukaryota > Metazoa > Chordata > Lepidosauria > Squamata > Gekkonidae > Lepidodactylus > Lepidodactylus listeri. Next base: position 48,634,348 of record JARCFY010000007.1, read on the forward strand.
ACACACCTCACAGGAAATTCTAAAAGCCGGAAGAGTTGTTCCCTCTAAGCTGAGTTAGTGTGAGCTAGCTCACAGTTTGTTAGCCTCTGGCTCACACATTTTTGTCTTAGCTCAGGAAGGATGGCTCCAGAGCAAACTAAATTATGCAGCAGCCAAACCGCTCGCTCACAACTTTAATGCCAGTACCTCACAAAGTAGAATTTTTGTACACAAGACTCCACAGCTTACAGCAAGGGTGGGCAATTGTTTTGGCTCGGGAGCCATTTAATGGGAGCGGAGGTTAGCAGAGGGCCGCACCTTTTAAAATGATTGCATTCATTAATTAACTTTGCATTGGCACAGCCCGGGGAAGGCGAGGGTGAGGGCAGGCAGGGCTTCCCCGGAGCGCTGCGGCCCCAGGAAGAGGAGGATGGGGGAGGGAAGGTAACTTACCTTCCTTCTTCTGCCTCCTCGTCGCCCAACAAGGCTGCTGGGAGCAGGGGGTGGGGCTTGGTAATGTGCCCGCCCCCTGGACACTTCACTCCCAGAGCGCCGCTTCTCTGACTGAAACTACATGGCTGACTGTCTTGGCGGGCCACAAAAAACTCTGTGGCAGGCCGCATGTGGCCCGCGGGCCGCAGTTTGCCCACCCCTGGCTTAGAGGGATCATTGGTCGTGAGCATTCGGCTTCCCTCTGGCATTCCAGTCCACAGTTGTGCAGCTACAGGTGAGAATGCCTACCATCTCACTGACACCTTCAGTATTTCCCAGTGAGAAATAATCAACAATAAAAATGTCCGGGCAGGTCTAAATATGTGACTAGGTCTGTACCAAAGGAGGTGGTCCCTCCCTCGAATATGTGGACTTTAAAAGCTGTAACCAGTATCTTGAATTGAGACTAGAAGCAATCCAGTAGCCATATAGGTGCTTTAAAATTGCTGCAATATGCTTGAACCTGTTTACTGTGAGTGACTGATTTCTGCAAAAGCTGAAGCTTCCAAGATGTCCTCAACGGATGACCCTGTGTACAGTTTTACAGTAATCAAGCTGAAAGCTTATTGTAGTGCGGATCAGCATTGGCTGGTCCGTAGAGTCTACAAGGGAAGATAACGTTTTCACCAGGTGCAGCTGGCTACATGCCCACCTTCTGTATCTGGTTCTCAAATAACACCCCCCCCAAAAAAACTTTTTGCCTGATCTAATAATGATAGTTGGTTAATGTCATTATTATTTGGTGAGATTAGTTACTGTTATAGTTGTTATGTTTTTCGAAAGGTTAATGTTATTAATGTTACTACGGTAAGTTGTTTTGAACAATGTTTCTAAATATCATTGTTAACACTGTAATAGTCATGCGTACTCAGAGGTCCGTTGGAGCGGGAGCGCACAGGAGCGCAGATCCGGGAGTGAGGAGCCCAGGGGGCGGGCACATGTCCAAGCCCCACCCACTCCTCGGCTTCCCCGAGCAGTGCAGAGGTGCAGTGCACCAGGGAAAGCCCTGCTAGGGTCTTTATTGTGTTTAATGTTTTGTTTTAATATTGATAATTTTATCATTGTTCCTTTTATGACTGTGAGCTGCTTTTCCAGAGACTTGCTCAAGGTGGCAAATAAATTTTCTAAGTATACCATTTTTTATCTGGGCACATGGCACATAAGTACTGGAGAAATTTCACCAACCCTTCAGCAGCTTCCACCCCATCAGTTTGGTGTAGTGGTCAGGAGTTGGACTTTAATCTGGGAGAACCGGGTTTGATTCCCCACTCCTCCACATGCAGCTGCTGGTGTGACCTTGGGCCAGTCACAAGTTCTCTCAGAGCTGTTCTCTCATGAGCAGTTCTCAAAAGACCTTTCTCAGCCCCACCTACCTCACAGGGTGTCTTGTTATGGGGAGGGGAATGGAAAGGGATGGGTGGTGCACATGTCCTGGGTATCTCAAGTCTACCTGAAACCTGGTGGTTTCAAGGGAGCAGGAAGAGAATGAGGGTGTGTTCTTTACACTTATTTTTATTGCAGAAAGTATTGGATGGGGAAGGGAATGGAGGAAGAGCAGGTCAGTTTCACTCATCTGTGGAATGGAGCCTGAGGGGTGGGTGTTGCCTTCTGACACACTTTCGGTATGTTAGGGGGTGTGGCATATGCAAATGAGTTATGGAAATGAGTTATGCTAATGAGCTCCTGCACCTCTTTTTCTACGAAATGACCCCTGTGCGTACTGGATGTTTTTTTCCAGTAAAGTGTTGCATATGATATTTGTTATTTTCTATTTTTGAAATAATTTTTTTAAAATTATAGTAATAATAGTTTGGATAGTTACAAATCAATAAACCTATCCTTTCTATAATACCAGCTTTGCCAAACAGCATTTGGGAACCTCCATCTTGTTTAGATTTAGTTTCAGCTTGTTCTTTCCCATCCTGTTGACAATGGCATCCAGGCACTGATTTAAGATGAATGTGACAGCCACACTTGGAGATATGGTAAAAAATCCTTGACAGACTATGCATTTAAAGGTTCTCATGTAGCTTGACTTGCTGTTAGGAATTGCTGCGGTGTGACTGAGCTGTGGGAGAGAACGCTTGGCTTTCTTTAAGTTGTGATAAGTGTTACTACCTGGAGGGTCTGAGGTTTCCTCATATTCCTTTGTTCCTTCAGTATCACCTTGTGTATGCAAAAAACATAGGTTTTCCACGTGGGGACAGGTTTGATCAGTTTCCCTGTTGCTGCTGTGGCTACCAGTACAGTGTAGGGGCAACAGGGCTTCCACATGGCTGTTTCCTTAATCCAGTTCCCGTATAGTGGCCACCTCTACTACTACCGGGGCATTTTCAGTTTTTGTTTTAACTGGCAATTAAATATCATTATAGCATTATAATGAGAGCCAGCATGGTGTAGTGGTTAAGAGTGACGTACTCTGATCTGGAGAATCGGGTTCCATTCCACACTCCTTCACATGAAGCCAGCTTGGTGACCTTGGGTCAGTCACAGCTCTCTCAGAGTTCTCTCAGCCCTCAAAATAAGTCTAGCTCACCACCTAGTGGTACCTAATGCTAAAAGAGCTGGAACTGTAGGCTACCAGACAATCTTAGGATCTCCTGGCTATTCTACACACAATGCCAATTGATAATTATTACTATTATAGCATTATAACAATCTGTGTATCAGATTCTCTGAGTTACAAAAAAGTCTTTATCCTTGAGACCTGTATGAGCCTGCAGGCTCCTTTTGAATTCTGAAACAGGGTGCTCAACCGAAAAATGGGTGCACAGCCACAAAACTGCTAGGAGGTGGAGCCAACCACAAAATGTCAAGGAGTGTGGTGGTTATGCATAGCTCTAATAGGAACATTCAGGCAGAAACTGTGCTTACGGAGATGCCCTTTAAAAACAAACTTATTGTTCAAAAGTATTTTCTTTACCTTCAGTTAGGGTCGGCAGACATGGCCTAGCAAACAGCAGGAGGCAAGGGAGGCAGGGACTTATTGCGGGGAAGTGCAATTGATGTCCCCAGTGTGATGGTGCCACTTCCAGCGTGACCTGGAAGTGACATCATTGCACCAGGTTTAAACCATGGGGGCAAATGTTAGATCGTTGCCTGATGTGATGACACTGGTGAATCTCTGCTCTAGTCTCTTTCCTTTTAGACACATGCCTTTCCTCTTATATCTTCTAAGTAACAGGGGCTAGAGACTCATTTCTTTAAATGAAAGCTTGGAATTTAGAGAACCCAATACACAAATTATTATAATGTTAGAACAAGATTCAATTACTGATTAAAAAGCAAAAAAGTCCTCTGGAGGCAAAGGGGGGGGGGGGAGAGATGGGTAGGAAAAATTGCTGCCAGGTGAATGGGACCAGGAAAGTTTGAACTTTCCCACCCACTTGGCAGCCATACAGGCTTTGCTGCAATCTTTCCCAAAACACTGCAGCAAAGCAGACTAAGAAAAGCCAGGGAAAACTCTGAAAGTGTATGGAAGCACGATGAAGCTGTAGGGGGGAGGGCGACAATTTCCCATAGCACCAAACCCCAGACAACTAACCTGTGTGGGAAAGATCCTGGACAGGCGCATTGGCTCATAGCAAACCGCAACAACAAAAGGCTGTGCCGTGCCTTTTATGAAGGCTATCCAAAATGAAATAACACAGTGTGTAAGCTTTCATGTTCTCTGAAAGGCTTTAACAGAGTGATTGTTAAAAGGGAGGGGGGAGGAGGGCTCTTTTAGGCCACGGTCTTCAGGTCTCTTTATCAGCATTTTCTGTAGAAGGCCTTGCTGACTTTCACGGGCACAGGGTGTGGCCAGCATCAGTTTGTGCCCGTGGCCCTGAAGAAGCAGAGAACTGGATGGCATCTGGAGAATTTGAAAGTTGGCACACTGTGCTGCATTGTTTTGGTAAGCCTGAATACAAGGCAGGGGCATTGTTGTGCCTAATTGCAGCAGTCTCCAACCCAAGAGCGCACTCTTGCATACACAGCGCACACACACAATCGCCTGTTTGTGTTACAGCAATGTTTGCAGTACATGTGACTCAAACAGTGAGGCGCACATTAGCAGCCTTCTGTGCGTCTCGTTCACTGCAGTGCTGACATGTTTAAAGGGATCTGCAACCACCACCTATTTTATTTATTTTTGAGCATTTCTCTTTCGCTCTTTTTGCCAGAGGCATTCGAGGGGACTTGTGCCCAATTAAGAAGACAGTAGAAACAATTGTCACATTTTGAATCATGTTTTTTAAAATAACCATTTTATGCATATACTCCATTTCTACCTTGCCTTTCTCCCCAGTGGGGACCCAAAGTGGTTTACACCATTCTCCTCTCCTCCATTTCATCTTTGCAACAACCCTCTGAGGCGGGTTCGGCTGAGAGTGTCTGACTAGCCCAAGGTCACCCAGCAAGCTTCGATGGCAGAATGAGGATTCCCCACAAAGCTGAGGAAAGAAGCGAAACCAGAAGTGTAGCACTGTTGTCCTCAGATGAACATCTATGGCCAGAGTGCCCCATATTTCAGGAACCACCACAAAAAAGACACTGTCTCGTCTGACCACCACCCCTGATTTCAGATAATGCTGGTACATGAAGTGGGGCTTCAGATGAGGATTGCAATGATCGGCTCATATGGGAAGACGAAGAAAAGTTGGTCTTTACACCCTGCTCTTCACTACCTGAAGGAGTGTCAGAGTGGCTTACAATCAGTTTCCCTTTCTCTTCCCACAACAGACATCCTGTGAGGTAGGTGGGGCTGAGAAAGCTCTGAGAGAACTGTGACTGACCCAAGGTCACCCAGCTGGCTGCATGTGGAGGAGGAGTGGGGAATCAAACCCGGTTCTCCAGATTAGAGTCCACCGCTCTTAACCACTACACCGTGCTGGCAGTCATTCAAATGCCTTGGTCCCAGGTATACCTATGCTTCAGATGCATAGCCACCACTATAAAATAAATAAATAAATAAATTCTAACATTATTACACCGCTCATTTTTACTAAGTTCTCATATTTTATTTATTTATTTTATTACATTTTATTTTATGACACTCATATCCCGCCCTCCCCCACAAGCAGTCTCAGGGCGACTCTGTGCTGCTCTTGCCGTGTCCTCTGCTGGGAGAAAATGAAGGGTGGGAGCAGTGTTCCCTTTAAGCTGAGTTAGTGTGAGCTAGCTTACCATTTTTTAGCCTCCAGCTCACACGTTTTTGTCTCAGCTCAGGAAGGATGGCTCCAGAGCAAACCAAGTGATGCAGCAGCCAAATTGCTGGCTCACAACTTTAATGCCAGTAGCTCACCAAGTAGAATTTTTGCTCACAAGACTCCACAGCTTAGAGGGAACATTGGTGGGGAGTATACAGAAGGGAAAGATTAAGCGACTCTGGAGACTGACCCAACAAATGCTTTAAATTGCTCTGTACTCACTGTGCTGCACAGGAAAGAAGGACAGAGGTTGCTCCATTGTGGTTTTCTCTTCACATCACTTAGGAACATTTATAACATTTATTGTTGCTTTTATATTGCACCTTTCTTCTGTCATGGATCCCAAGACAACATGAACATGCATGGACATATGAAGCTGCCTTATATTGAGTTGGGATGTGGAATGGTATGCTATGGTACACTATGGTACGGTACGGTATGGTATAGCCTGATCTTGACAGCTCTCGGGAGCAAAGCAGGGTTGGTACCTGGATGGGGGCCATCAAGGAAGGCTGCAGAGGAAGGCAATGGCAAACCACCTCTGTTTGTCACATGCCTTGAAAGCCCTTGCTGGGGGTCACCGTAAGCTGGTTGTGATTTGATGGCACATATGTATACTGAATCAGACCATTGGGCCATGGTCTATCCAGACTGGCAGCAACTTTTCAGAGTCCAAGGCAGAGGTCTTTCACAGCATTGGCTATCAGATCCTTATCTGGAGATGCCAGGGATTGAACCGGACACCTTCTGCTTGCCAAGCGGATGCTCTGCAACTGAGCCACAGCCCCTCTTCAACAGGATTCCAAAGAGGCCCTACATCTAAGCCCTGACCAGACCCAAGTTTTCTGTGATGCAGCAAGACTGTTGCATCACGAGCCTTCACAATATCCCCTGGGGCTCCCAACTGTTGTTCTGAACTTAGAATAAATCCACTTTCAAGGAACTTCCCCGAAAAAAAATAAATAATGGGTACACTGAAGTTCAAATGAACAAACGTGAAAACTGTAAAAATGTGAGCACATTTCCAGGACTGCTGAGAGCCACCATGGGCCCCCGGACAAACATTCCACCCCGGCCTCCCAGATGACCCCGATCCAAGTCAAATATGACAAAACAAGTCACCCGGCTGGCTCTTACCACACATCTATAATAATAAAAGAATCTGCCTGTCCATCTGCCTGGACATTTGTGGCAGGCATAACTCATCAGAAAATAAAACTATTGGCTACCAGCTTCAGTATGATCGTGGGAGTTTCAGGGCCCCAAATGAAAGGAATTGAAACATCCCGGCCCAGGTTATTCCCCCCACCGCCCAGTGCTATTTGCAATGGAAGCCAAGCAAAGTTCTGATCTCTGTTCCTCATTTATTAGTGCAAAGGCAGATTCATGCATGTAAAGGGTGTGCGTGAGAAGGGGGAGAAGCATCCTTTTACTGCTTTGATAGATTATGGGGAAATATTAACTTCTCCCTTCTGTTCATAATATTAACAAAGATTTGCTGCTACACTACGATAAATACTAAGTTGCCAACCAGGATGGATGAGAGTAAAGACCAACACTAAAAATGGGGGTGGAGGGGTGGGGAGCAAAATCAGGGGGTGGGGATAGAAGAATGGCTGATCGTGGAAGGAAGAGAGCAAAATGAAGGAGGAGAGACGTGTGGGAAAGACTTAGAGACATTAAGGAGAAGACAACAAAAAGTTTTTTCTGTTTTGCTACCACACACTAACAGGGCTGCCCCTTTGCAAGATCTGGCTGTGCAGACAAAACTATGGAGCTGGGTGGAACTCAAGGAAGAGGGGAACCAGAGACTATGGTATATAATGACCATATTAGGAGGCTGCATCCTGGCAACAACTGTAGCCAGTCCTGGCTGGTCTTTCCTTGCTCTGATGCTGGGTTGGCTGATGGGTTTAGCAGGATCTGAGAAGCAAGTTTCCTTCAGGCTCCTAATAAACATTGAAGAAAGGCCTGGGCAGCTCCTGTTTACTGTGCTGTGCCTTCCCTGAATCCATAGTGGCTGCAGTGCAGAATTGCATTAGAAGTTAAAAAAAATAAAAAGTAAATGCACTTAGTGACTGCAGCATAACCCTGGCTTCAGAGGTCCTCCAGCTGACTTGGGGCCCCTGGAATTTCCTCTCCTCAATCCCTGCCTCTTGGCGGCCCTGCACATTTCTCATTCTTGCAGAGAAACCTGAATACTCTACAACATCCAGATCAGCTCCACGCTACTGAATGCCTGTTGCTTGACCTTGAGCCACGGAGGAAGTGGGTTTCACAAGAGACCGAATTCTCTGGAAAGTGGGAGGAAGACAAAAAAAAGCCACCAGAATGTATGCTGTTGTGAGACCCTTCTCACCTTTTCTTCCTCGCACCACAGAAGCCGGAATGTGGTCATGGGGTGAACTTGAGGAGGATCCTCCTGAGCTCAGTGGTACAGCTCAGTGTGTACAGTGTTCAGTCTTCAACACTGAGTTAGTGCAGCTTTCAGAAAGCCACTCCCGTTAGCATAAGTACTGGATGTCTTGGTTTGCTAAGAAATGTTTGTTAATCACTGCTGTTACCAGCATTTTGTAGGAGACAGTACATTCTGCTTTCCCCTTTTATTCATCTACATATGAGGTCCTTTCCCATGTATCTGTTATAAAATGGGAGTGGTGCAGACTTGATACCAGTGGAAAGAATTGTGTTTTCATATAGAGGAGAGGCAGGCATCAATCAGGGCATAAAAATGAAGGATTACTTAAATGCTTTGTTGTTCTCTGCCTGGTTTAGATGAAACTAGCTCGCAAGACTTAGAAAAACCTACACATTTCAAGACGCCTCTGTTGGTATCACAAAAGATTCAGCAGAACTGACTGCATAGTTTCTGGGCCACTCATGTCCTGAACGAGTCGTGTGTCTTGCACCAGCATCAGATAAAATCCATGCAAAAGAGAGAGAGAGATCTTTTCACAATGGGCCCTACCTCTTTTTAATATTTAAACCTCCCACCTTGGTAATCAGGTCAGATCTTCAGGCCTAAGTATCCCAAGCAACTTAAAAGGCAGGCGACATATTACTGACGTCACATACTGGAGGTACATGCCCCTTTTTCAGATAACAGTGATTATTCACATTTTAATTGACCATCCTGGGTGGTGGAGAGGTAGGCTAGGCAGAAGACACAAACTCGCTTTTCTAGGAGGACCCTGGGGTTGGTCAGAGTTACAGTAATACTATATTCTTAGGTGAATAAGAAAAAATGTCAGCATTAAAATACAAATATTAAATCAACCACTGTGCATGACCCCCTATCAGTTTATAAATCTGGATGACTATGCATTCGAACTAACATCACAATTTTAAAAAATATGGTATATACATCCAAAGGTGCATTTGCATAAATATTTACAATTAGCTTCCAGGAAGGAATACAGTAGCATTACAATGTTTTGTTCACACATATGCACAGATAATGCGACGGAGAGACTAAAAGAAGTTTTTAATTGTCCTATTTTGTTCCAGGTTGTGTAGCTGTTAGGGTTGCCAAGTCTGGGTTGGAAAATACCTGGGGACTTTGGGAGTGGAGCCAGGAGAGGGCGGGGTTTGGGGAGGGGAGGAGCCTCAGCATGGTACAATGCCATAGAGTCCACCTTTCAAAGCAGCCATTTTCTCCAGGGGAGCTGATCTCTGTCAGCTGGAGATCAGTTGTAAAAGCGGGAGATCCCCAGGCCCCACCTAGAGACTGGAAACCCTAGTAGCTGTGTTAATCTATAGCAGCAGAACAAAATTTGAGTCCAGTAGCACTTTGAAGACCAACCAAACTTCCCAAAATATAAGCTTTTGTGAGTCAAAGTTCACTTTGTCTGATACCTCATATCTGACGAAGTGAGCTTTGACTCGGGAAAACCTTACACCCTGGGACAGTTTGTCAGTTATCCCTATTTAATTCCTTGTTCTCAAACAGCTAAATTGGATAACAATGAACACATCTTAAGCTGCCTTCTTTGCCCAGTTTCTCTTCTGCTTTCTTCTTTGAAAGAACTGTTCCATGAGTCTCGTTGTAGGCCTCTTTACCAGGAAAATGGGATCAGCAGCTACTGGCTCTTAGAACTCTTAGTGGTGATGGTGGCAGCTTCAAGAGGAACTGGTGGAACAGAGATGGACGAAATCCTCCATGCAGTGGCCTCAAGGAACCCCCCCCCCCCCCCGAAGCACCGGGCCTGGCTTTTAGTATCACTTCTGAAAATGCCCTTCAAGAGAAAGGCTATCCACTTTTTAAAAAATCCCTTTCAACACTGGGACACACAGTTCCTGCATGGAGCATTTCAGATGGAGCAATCTTCTTCTGCATTAGGCATCATAAATCTGTAAAAATAACATTCTGGTTAAGGAAACTGGAACGCTGAGACGTCCCTGTTTTATTCCTTCATCGTCTGTTCCCGTCTTATTGACAATCGAGCCACTGGCTTCGGATATATTATGTGAGTTAAGAGATAAGAACCGCGCAAACATATGCTGGCTGCGTGTCAAGGCAACAGCGGCACATTCAATAGGCAGCCCAGGAGGCCTCCGATCACGAGGAAACCACGTTTCCTGATGGAGGGGGCCGGACTTGCTTATAAAACTCTGAGGGCATAGAGAGGCCTTCATAGGATCACAGCGCCCTCTGCTGGACACGTCTATAAGTGTGTGTGACAGAGAACATATGAGAGGGAACGTATGTTGGGTGGTGGGGATGAACTGCAAGGGGCTATAGAATGCAACAGTAGGAGAGTGACCAGATGAAAAAGATTCCAAACGTTAGGACAAGCCATTCAAACTGAAAGAGCCCCCCCCCCCCCACATGCAACTTAAATTTGTACTTATGTGAAAATAAACATGAGTCTTGTGGCACCCTAAAGGCAAACACAATTGTATTCCAGTGTAAATGGTTATTTACTCATTCGTTCAGTATAAGCTCACTCATGCAGGGGTTGTATGTAACTCTGCACTCTCTCCCCATAAATATGTTTTTAACCTCCAAATTAGAAAGGAAATGGGATTTCCAAAATGTTTGGTTTGATTTAATGCTTTTGACCCACAAAATTAAGATTTCCAATGAAATTAAAATATATATTAACTGGATGGGGATCCCTTTTATGAGGTAATCTCTACAGTGGAAGCAGCTCTGTTCTTTTTTGATCTTGCTTATCTGAATTACTATTGCCAGATATTTCGTCATGTGAGTTGATTTAGGACATCTTTGCCAAACTCCATTTTTTTTACTCCACTTGCTATGACCACTAGCGGTAACACACTGTGCTCTTTCACCTCCTCTACAGGAGAAATCACCCTGACCTGGATAGTCCAGGGTAGCCTGATTTCATCAGCTCTTGGAAGCTTAGCAGGAGCGGCCCTGATCAGTACTTGGATGGGAGACCACCATGGAAGTCCAGGGTTGCTATGCAGAGGCAGGCAATGACAACCCCCCCCTCTGAACATCTCTTGCCTTGAAACCTCTCAGAGTCACCATAAGCCAGGTGTCACCTGACAACAAAAACAGCAGAAATCACCAATCCTGCACAATTATCTGCTGTTCACAATACCTTGAAGCTGTTGTAACAGCACAAACTGGCCCTGAGTTAGGAATTATCAGTCAGAAAGCTCCTGATCTGAATCTCACTTCTGCCGGGGCCTTAGACATGTCATGATCGTTCTCTCACAGAAAGGCTGCCAGGGATCACCTTGGGTCACTAGAAAAGGATCCCCCTCCAAACCCTACCAGAGCCAATCCAAACATAGTATAAAAGGAAATCATCTGACTTGCCCAAATCCATGGGACTCCACAGTGTTCCAGAGCCCTCCAAATGTTGTCCCCCAAGTTGCATGAAGCTTGCCTTATTTTGAGTAAACCACGGGCTTATCAAGGGAACTGTTGTCTACTCTGATTGGCAGCCGCTCTCCGGGGTCTCCAAGGTCTTTCATATCATGTGCTACCTGGTCCTTTCAACTAGATATGCTGGGGATTGAACCTGGGATCTGTCTGCTTGCAAAACAGATGTTGTACCTCTGCGTAGGGTTGTCAGCTTCAGGTTGGAAAATACCTGGAGATTTTGAGCTGGAGCCTGAGGAGGGCAGGGTTTGGGGACAGGAGGGACTTCAGTGGGATACAATGCCATAGAGTCCACCTTACAAAGTGGCCATTTTCTGCAGATGAACTGATCTCTGTCGCCTGGAGATCAGTTGTAATCCCAGGAGATCTCTAGCCACCATGTGGAGGCTGGCAACCCTATCTCTAAGCCATGGTCTCTCTCCTACTTGGAGGCAACTATCTTTCAGCCTTGAACAGCCGCCTACACAATATCACCATCCCCTATCTAACAGGTTTATTTAAGGATTTCACATTGTAGACAAAGTGCGCTGAACACTCAAAGTACTACACAAATGCTGAGTATTGATACTGTTAGTTCCCAAGGTGTCTTCCCCATCCTTGGGTGTGTGACGTGTGCCTTGTCTCTAGTTCTGTTTCAGCTCAGTGTTAACGTGATCAGAGTAACACTACAGACCTGGGCAACAACTCTTACACGTTTAGATACTTCCAAAAGAGTAATTGTTGATTGACACGAAGGAATACAGAATAGTATGTTCTATGTCACTCCACCTGTCTCCAGGAAATATTTCTTTTGAGGCTGTGGCTGACTACCACCACTGTACTCACTGAGGATTTTGTTACCTAAGACATTGTTCTCTGCTGTCTCTATGCCACATGCATTGTCAGCTTAGTACACGGCAACTTTTACAGCCCATAAAGGATGACCTCGTTTTATGCTTACCGAGTCTCAAACGACATGTGATAATGGTAGATCCACTTATTTGAAGCTGAGGCTTACCTAGTCATGTACAAAGTGGAGAGGAGGCCAATTCTGTGTGCAAAAGAGGCTTATGGCTGAAGGAATCTAAGCCTCTTCTTTCCCCATTCCTTCTTCGCAGCCACTTCCTCCTTAAACAGTTTTCAACACAAGAACCAGGGCTGCTGAGCAAGGGGCAAACACCCCCCCCCCCCCCCCCCCCCCCGATCAGGTTCTTTCAAGCAATCCAAGAAATCCACCTGCCTCATTATGTTCTCACGCTCACATTCAGCACAATGCCTGTAATTATCTCAGGGCATCAGCAGCAGCTAGAAGCCACTCTGGGAATTTTTCATTGCTCATTTTAACCCTTTTTTGACTTAAAAACATAATAAGTGCTCTCCTGCACCAAGGCAGCACTTGCCACAGTTTTCAATTAAAGAAACAGTTAATGTGAGTGATTAAAGATTTCTAGAAAGGCCTTCTTGTCATTAAAGATCAGTGAGTTCCTTTCCCTCTCTCCCTCCCCAAGCCCTCTCCCTCTCCCTCCTTCCTTTAAATGGGGGGTGGGGTGGGGAGGAAACAAAAGGAACCTTTTTTTCAGAGACCCTTAGTGGCTTGGAAGTCCTGAGAAGTGAAGTAAGATAAAAGGGCTGGGGGTGGGGAATGCAAAGAGGCAGGAACAGAGAAGATTCAATCCCTTTCTATCCATCCCTTTATAACTGGCATGTACCTGGATTTGACAAATGGGTCTATCATACAGTTGCCAGCTCTGGATTGGGAAATTACTGGAGATTTGGGACGGAACCTGGGGAGGGTGGGGCTTGCAGTGGGGAGGGACTCAGCAGGATATAATGCCATTGTCCACCCTTCAAAGCTGCCATTTCCTCCAGGGGAATTTGATTTCTGTCATCTGAAGATCAGTTGTAATATCAGGAGAGCTCCTGGCCCCACCTGGAGGTTGGCAACCTTAGTCTATCACTGCTATTTGTGCTTTTTTTTGGGGGGGTGGGGGGGGTGGGATTAGCTTTAAAAATAATAAATCAAGCTTGTGTTATGTCAGATGCACGATGGCCCTGTTAGTAACCCAGTCACTTCTGTTTGGGGGGAGCTATCCCATGAGATTACAAAAAATGAAGTCTTGTTAATAATTAAAAAAAACCAGAGTTTAAAAGAGAATGTTTAGAATTAGGATCCAGGACTGATCTAGAACATTATAGACCTATCAGTTCAGGTTCAGGGGAAATGGTCACTTTCACACACACTAAATAACACCCTTTCAATCCACTTTTAGTGCACTTTGCAGCTGGATTTTAGTGTGTGAAATGGCAAAATCCACTTGCAAACGGTCGCTGAAGTGGATTGAAACTGCATCATTTAGCATGTGTGAAAGCAGTCGGTGAGAAAGATTTCCTGTAGAAATTAGCAGTGGGTGCTTCAGCTACAGAACACAAGTTGACAAGCAGAATATAGGGAAGCATACAATGTTTTCTAGCTAATATTATTGTCAAATGCTGTGGGTCGGTGGGATACACATCATGGTCATTAAGAAAACATGGATCTCCTGAACCAGGCCTGCAAATGCCAAAAGTCACACTTATGCCTAACCAATCAGAGAATACAAATAGAACACTGTAAAAGATTTGAATAGGGAAAATCAAAAAACCTTGGAATTGTGGAGTTCAGGAAAGAGTAGGAAGGCTTTGATCAAACCTGGAATACTCATACCATCTAGTGGTCATGAGGAGAAGTATAATCAAGAATACAGACAATATGCTCTTATACTACTGATGTACATAAATGACAGCATTTTGAATGTACCTACCCCCTTCTCCTTGTCGGGAACCTACATGGCTGAAGAAGCACTGCCAGCACAAAGACTTCTGCCTTTGGTAGTTGTGCATCTTGTAATATTTGAAAGGGAGCATGCAGGCTGTCAACTCATTTAGACCCTATGTGCACCTTTGCAGAAACTCCCCCATTAATTGCAGTATATCACCAGCTGAATGTAGAGGAGACTTCATATTTACTCGGCAACACTTCTTAATAGCATCTGAATCCAGTCGGAAAGGCAGTAGAAGGTTGATGCATTGTATACACACTGGCCAACATGTGTTGGTGTCAGAAACACTGCTGTTCATTTATTGACATTACTTGGTCAGTTTATATATTCCTTTCCTGTTTAGTAAATTCTCAAGGCAATCATTTAGCTGTTACCCAGAGGTGCTGCCTTACTCTCGGGTAGTCCCAACAGCAGGGGCACCCCACTCCTGACCTGAACCAGAGTTCCCCAAAAGTCAGGCCAAAGAGGACACTCTTGGTTCTGAAACACAGCTCTGCAAAAGGGTTTCCATTTCAGGTTGCACAAGGCAGCCCTCCAAGACAATCTCCAGTCGCCCCCTGCACCCAGCAAGGTATGCATATGAAACAATGCCGAGTTCCACCAGATACATTTCTAATAATAGCTATTCAGTGGCCACCTAGCAAATAGCCCTTCTGTCTCCAGAACTTCCCTTGTAGCCCTTTTGTATGATACCTATGTCTATGTGGACATCCTTTGTCCTTCCTGCTCCCTCCCACAGGATTCCAAGATAAACCAAACATTCAAATTATTTTCCTTCCTGATGTCTATCAGGGACCTATTTCCTACCTTTTGTCTAAATCTGGAAACCTATTCAACCTGGCTTGGTGGTTTGTCATCAAACCCATTCAGCCAGCTCCAATAGAGCCAACACTATTGTGAATCCAGACTCTGCCCCTCTGGGACTTCATTGATCAAACCTAGGTTTTACTCCTCCTGGTGTCACACACCCCTGGGACCCCTTATTGGTTCAGGTAATCTTCTGTCTTCACCTGAGACAAGCCCCTCAAGGCCTCCCATTGGTCCACATTGTTTTCCAGTATCTATATCCTCCAAAGCACATGGCCTAAGAGTGTGTGTCTGCCCCAGGATGCCAACTAGCAGTTCAGCCTCAAGCTCTATTTGGGCCATAATCCCTTCTCCATGGATGTCTGCACATCTGGACAGGTAGCTATAAACCCCATCCTCATCAACGCTTCACTCTCTTTTGTCTCTGATCTCTTTCAGATTGCTTCACCTGTTTATTTCCTAGCTCTCTGGAGTGTGTGTGTGAGAGAGATAGTCCATTGATTAGCTGAATGTATTAGGATTATTTCCCTAATACATTTCCTAGAAGATATTTCATGTCTGTTGTCTGTGCTACTCTGAGAGGGTTCTGGCTCTGGTATAGTTGGAGTATGATCCCTAGCTTGTGCACCTATTAAGCAAACAGTCTCGTAGCTAATTTCCCTCATCATAACTTAAACAGAGACCTGGTGTTGCGGCTAACAAAGCTAATAAAAGACAATATTAAAAACATCAATGAAATGGACCAGTGATCAGATTAATATCAAGGCCTTCCTGAAAAGGGGTGTTTTCAGATTATGACAAATGGGCTGTGGGGATGGCACTAGTGGTATTTCTAGGCCAAGAAAGTTGCACAGTTCAGGATGGTCTCTATGGTTAGTTCCTGCCAGCCGTATCTTGGACAACACACTTGAGACCCAAGCTAGTTAAGGCTTCAAAAATCAAAATAAGTAGTTTTAGTATGACCTAAACTGGTGTCAGATAATGCTGCCATCCCTTGCCCGGGAGGTGGCATGAGTTGCCCTGCAACGTAGGATTCTTGGAATGTTCACTTTCGTTTCCCTCCCTGCTTGCTTATCGCTTGCCGCCTAACACTGACTTTGGTAACTTGTTAGTGTTTATTGATGTATCTTCCCGCTTTTTAGCCAGTATATTGGGCGACTTTTTACTGATTTATCTGATTGGTTGCATTCCACTGCGAGACCCTCTTTGAATTCTGTATAATTGCCTTGGCTGGGGAACCGTCTAACCATTGCTGACACAGAACGTGTAGATGACCACATCAGACTTTTCTCAATAAAGATCAACCTTCTTTAAGGACGCTTGTTGTGACTGACTGCAGAATTCTCACAACTGGGAGCCAGGGCAGTTGGTAAACCACATATGTTATATACTCTTTGTGGTAGACCCTTGTTAACATGCTAATTCCAGAAAACAAGTCAGACAACATAAGGACACTATGCTGTAGATTAATAAACAGCTTTACCAGAGGTGGCAAACAAATGAAAATCATAGCAGCATCTCCATTTCCTAATTCCAAAAGTTTAAAATCTTGAAGCACTAAAAATAGCCCCCCAAACAAAGAGATGATCTTCCTCACAGGGCTAACCTTTGAGCTTTTCCTGGCACATACCTTAGTGTTGTTCAGGTGCTAGGCCAAAAAATTATTTTTCCCCTGGCTTTTAACTGAGGAGCTGCATCTTTTTAGCTATTTTATTGATCTGCTTCCAGCTTGGATATTATTTAAATCCACTGGATGGTTATTATGACTCGGTATTGTTTTAGGACTGATAATTCTTATATTGTTGTTAGGATTACATTTTTTTTAACACCTTGTGGGCTGTCCTGGGCAGGCCTCTGGAGAGGCAGCATAGACATTATCCATATAAATAAATAAGCTCATCAGGTGCCAGAAGAGAATTGATTATAGTACTTGATAAGTCTTTGTTTCTCATATAGATCTGTTTGTATTAATGTCAAGTTGCTTCTGACTTATGGTGACCCTATGCATGAAGGACCTCTAAAACGTCCTGTTGTTAACAGCCTTGCTCAGGTCTTGCAAACTGAGGACTGTGGCTTTCTTGATTAAGTCACACCAACTAATGTTGGGTCTTCCTCTTTTCCTGCTGCCTTCAACTTTTCCTAGCGTTATTGTCTTTTCCAGTGAGTCTTTCCTTCTCATAATGTGACCAAATTACGATAGCCTCAGTTTGGTCATTTTAGCTTCTAGGGAGAGTTCAGGCTTGGTTTGATCTAGAACTCACTTATTTGTCTTTTTTGGCAGTCCATGGTCTCCGTAAAACTTACCTCCAATACCACATTTCAAATGAATCACATTTCTTCCTGTCAGTTTTCTTCAGTGTCCAACTTTCACACCCATACATAGCGATCAGGAATACTATGGTATGAATTTTCTTCAACTTGGTTGCCAGCGACACATCCTTAGACTTAAGAATCTTTTCTAGCTCCTTCAGGGCTGCCTTTTTCAGTCTCTGTCACCTTCTGATTTCTTGATTGTACCCTCCCTTTTGGTTGATGATAGAACCAAGGAACAGAATATCTTGAAGAATTTCAGTTTCTTCATTGCCAGCCTTAAAGTTATATAATTCCCCAGTAATCATCACTTTTGTCTTCTTTATGCTCAGTGGTAATCCTGTTTTGGCACTTTCTGCTTTATCCTTCATCAGTAGTCATTTCAAGTCTTCACTGGTTTTTTTGCCAGTGATGTGATAGCATCTGCATATCTCAAATTGTTAATGTTCCTTCCACCAGTTGTCACTCTACCTTCGTCTAAATCAAATCTAGCTATCCTTGTGATATATTCTGCATATAGATTGATGAAATAGGGAGATAAAAAGCATTCTTGTCAAACACTTTTGCCAATTAAAGCATTCTTGTCAAACACTTTTGCCAATTGGAAACCTTTCTGTTTCTCCATATTCTTTCCTAACAGTAGCCTCTTATCCAGGGTACAAATCACGCATCAAAATAATCAGATGTCATGGTACACCCATTCCTCTGAAAAACTAACCATAATTTTTCATCATCCACACAGTCAAAAGTTTGCTGTAATCTATGAAACACAAGCGGATTTTCTTCTGAAATTCTCTCACAGACTCCAGTAATGAACATAAATTTGCAATATGATCCCTAGTCCCTTTTCTGAATCCAGCTTGAAGATCTGGCATTTCTCATTCCATATATGGTAATACTCTTTGCTGTAATATTTGAAATGTCACTTTACTTTTGTGGGAAATTAATGCGATGGTCTGATAGTTGCTGCACTCCTTGATGTCTCCCTTTTTCAGAATGTAGATAGAGTGTTTTCAGTTTGCAGGCCATTGGTTGTGGCCACACGAGCGAGATAAGCTGGACAGGAATAGACACAAATTTGTGCCGGAGCAATTTGCACTGCAGTTGCGTGATCACACAGGTCTGTGGACCTGCTGGGGCAAACCGCTGCTGCGTGATCAGACGCAACTGCGGGCAAGTGTTTTGTTTTTTGCGGTGGGTTTCTGAGGCGCTTAAATGGGGGATCGATGAATCGCTGCAAGGGAGGAAGGGGGAATCGATGATTTGCTTAGACGGAGGGGCGGGTGAAGAATCGAGTATTTGCCTCAACGGGGGGGAAGGAGGATCGATGAATCACATCTCCCCCTAAGGGAGCCTTTGATTATGTGCACACAGAGAAGGGGGACAACCGGCCCCCCCTGGTGTGGTGTCGGGATAGCATGTGATCACGCTATCCATGACGCCACACTTCTGCGCTGGCACGATCGAACAGGGAAACTCCGGTTGTGAACCGCAGCAAACCATTTGCTACTGATGTTTCACTAGTAGCTTTTTACCATGCTTCCCCACTGGATCAAAAGGGTTTGCGACGGTTTGACGATGGTTGTGGGACGCTTCCCAGATGTGCTGGTGTGATCACGCCGCTTTGAACCGGTGATGAATCGTCCCTCTTCTGTGGCAAATGGGTGCGTATGATCGCCCCCTGTGTTGTTTTCCATATTTGTTGGCACATTCTTGTTACAATTTTGATGGACTCCATTTCTGTGGCTTGGAATAGCTCTGTTGATATCCTATCTATGTCTACTGATTTGTTTCACCCAGTTGCTCTCAGTGCAACTTTCACTTCACTTTCTAAAACTGTTTCTTCCTTGAAAATTTCTTCTTTGTTCTATATATTGTTCTTCAGTGTATTATTCCCATCCTTTCTTTATTTTGTCCTGTTGAGTTAATGTATTTCTGCGTTGTTCTTTCAGCATGCCTAACCATGCTTTAAATTTCCCTTTGATTTCTTGGATCATGTGGAATAGATCTCTTGTTATTCATTTTTTGCTGTTCTTTTCTATTGCTTTACACTAGTTATTATATAAGCTTTCTTTGTCTCTTTGTGCCAGTTGCTGGAACACTGCATGTAGACTTCTAATTCAATTTCTGTCACTTTTTAATTTTGCTTTTCATCTCTCTTTAGCAATTTTAAGAGTTTCATAAGTCAATCACTGAGGCTTTTTATTTCTTTTGGCTATAGATTTTTTACTGTCTTCCTTGATAATATTTCTGGATTCAACCCAAATTCTTCTGGTTCACCTTCATTTGAACTTAGTAATGCAAACCTGTTCTTTACATTCTTCAGGACTGTTGTTTTGTGTATTTTGGCACTATGAATGCTTTGGTGTTTTTGTTCAGCTAATTTTTGATATTAACAATTCATAGACTGTTCCACAATCAGCTCCTGGTTTTGGTTTAGCAGAGAGAATAGGACTCCTCCAGTTTCTGCATATGATGATGTGATTTATTTGATAATACATTGGCCATCCAGTTACGTCCATGTATACAATCATCTGTTTAGTTGACCGAAACATGTGTTCGCAATGAACAAATTGTTGTCTTCACAGAATTCTATGGATCGCTCTCCTGCTTCATTTCCTGCTCCTACCCCAAAATTTCCAACAATATTTGATTCTGCTATGTTTCCTACTTTTGCGTTGTAGTCACCTATGATTATCAGCACATCTTGTTTAAGTGTGTGATCAAATTTCTTCCTGGACATCTGTGTAAAAGCTTTCAGTTTCTTCCTCAACTGCATCTGTAGTTGGTTACATCAACTTTAATGATGATTATGTTGTTAGGCTTTCCATGAAGTCTGATTGATATTATTTGGTCAGACTTCGCATTACAGCCCCTAACTACTTGTGCTACATCTCAACTCACCATTAGAACTCTGTTTCTTCTGTTATTTGGCATTTCCTGAGTAAAACACTTTTGTAATTTTCTGACTGAAAATGTCCTAATCCAGTCCACTTCAGTTCACTCCTTCCCAGGACTGCAATCTTTAAACATTCAATTTCTCATTTTACAATTTTGAGCTTATCTTGATTCATACCTCACATTCCATGTTCCTATTATATGTGTTGAATGGCTTAGGACTTTCCTTTTGCATCCATCCATATCAACAACTGAACTTCCTTTCAGCTTTAATCCAGTTGCTTCATTAAGAATAGTAGTACTCATAGTTGTCTTCAGCTCTTCCCCAGTAGCTGATTAAGTACTATCTGACCTGGGGATCTCATCTTCCAGCACTATATCTTTTTTGTTTTGAATTGTCTCATCATAGGGTTTTTGAGGTAAGAGATGATCAGAGGTGGTTTACCATTGCCTTTTTCTGTACATAACCAACTAGGGCTGCAATCACATGCAGAATTCGCACCGACATAGGCGTGAATGCTGAGTGGATTAAAGGAGCACGATCAGACACCAACATCTGACAAGCGCCCCCCAGCTGTTGGCAACCCATTTTGTTCCGCTGCACATGCGGAGTAAAAAAACACCTCAGAAAGTCCAGTAGCAAATGGGTTGCTATGGGCCACAGACGGACTTTCCTGCGTCTGATCGCACCAGCGCGCTCCCATGGCATCGGGATAGTCTGATCAGCCTATCCCAACTACGTGCCATTGTTTTCCCCCCTTCTCAGTATGCGCACCATCGCATACTGTCATAGGAAGCCCTCAGGGCCGAGATGCGATTCATCAGTCCCCCATGGTTGCATCTGATCATGCAGTGGCGGATTGTGCCTGCATCTACAAAACTCTGTGTGATTCTGCAACTGTGGGTCAATTTCCTCTGGAGGAAATAGCCTCACTTCCTGCCCGCTTTATCTTTGGTGTGTGACTGTAACCTAGGGTTAGCTGAAGTGGACCTACTGTTGCCTATGATATATTCTCCAACAGTGTCATTTTCCACTACTGCTGCTGCCCAGTAGCTAACCTTCAAGGATTCCTCTGCCCCCATCACCACTGGAACTGTACGTTCTCTTCTGTTGATGTGGCTGTTGACCCCTGAATGGGGTAGATGCATCTTAGTGTGGTATCTCAGCTGTGACCATTCCACCTTGAGTGACTCTGCTAAGAGTGTAGGCTCTTGGGAGTCTAAACTCATTACAGTATTGCTCTCAGCTTTGCTGATGCATACATGTCAATACCCACAGACAAAAAAAAAAAGCCCTATACACATGGCCTATTGTGATACAGGGCCAATGAACATGGAGGCGGAGTAGGATCAAGCACTATAGCCCCACCCCTCCTATACATATTTTCAGCATATAGTCACAGCACTTACTCATGTACAAATTGTAGGATTGGGGGAAAGTTCCTGATCACAGGGGAGGAGTATTGTTCACGCATAGATGCTCTGTCCATGTGGAACCAGGTAGAGAGCTTGGCCAACATGCTCATGCCCAGTTCCCCTCTGTGCGCGAGGACCCTGCACATCAACGTGTTGTGTGTGTGCAAGACTAAAAACTGAAACCAATGAAAACACCGTTCTTTAAAATGTTTAAATAACACTAATCAAAACAGTCTGCCAGGGTAGGGGTGTAGTCTAGCAAGATCATCTGCTGTCAGAGGCTGACTGGACTATAAGGTTTAATTATGGTCCTGGGGGGATTTATGTATGGCATGGAAGTAGGGCTGTCACAGCCATAGCCAATCTCAGAAATAAGGAGGTGACTTGAGTAGCTGACACAACCACTCCTATAGGTCCTCTCCTAATGACTAGAGCCCAATCACCACCAGTGTTCCCTCTAAGCTGAGTTAGTGTAAGCTAGGTAAAGGTTTCCCTTGCTTGAAAGCCACTCGAATCCGACTCTAGGGTTGCGGTGCTCATCTCCATTTCCAAGCCGAAGAGCCAGCGCTGTCTGAAGACTTTTCCGTGGTCATGTGGCCGGCATGATGGGATGCCAAGGCACATGGAACGCTGTTACCTTCCCACCAAAGCGGTACCTATTTATCTACTTGCAATCCCTTGCTTTCGAACTGCTAGGCTGGCAGGAGCTGGGGTCAGAGATGGGAGCTCACTTTGTCACACAGCACTTGGCTCTCAAACTGCCAAACTACTGACCTTCTGGTCTGCAGTTCAGTGTCTTAACCACTGAGCCACTGCGGCCCTTACAGTTTTTTAGCCTCCGGTTCACACATTTTTGTCTTAGCTCAGGAAGGATGGTTCCAGAGCAAACTAATTTATGCAGTAGCCAAATTGCTCACTCACAACCTTAATGCGAGTGGCTCACAGAGTAGAACCTTTGCTCACAAGACTCGACAGCATAGAGGGAGCATTGGTTACCATGCGCTCCTAAATAGACTCGCGCCCTCCTAAGTCCACTGAATTCAATGGACTGTGATGTGGCTGATGATGGCACGGTTCACTTCCTGACATACAGGGGCCAGGACATCTTGGCACTAGTTACAACTCGACAAAAGGCAGAGCTCCTTTTAGAGCCTACTCTGCTGTAGTGACAACAGTGAAGAAAAGTTACCTCTCCAGAGGTACCAGAGCCAGCCTGTGGGTGCTTCTTCCGCAGACTTTAAAAAACTGCTTGGTACAGATTCTTTGTGATAATTCCAGTGAACCTTTACCAGCCTGCTGTGAAATGCTTGCCAGGCTCTTTGAAGTTAAAATGGCATCCATTCCAATTGTGAGATTACTATTTGATAGCATGTGACATACCCAACAGACGATGTGAATGCACACTGATAAGAAAGCAACACTTAATAACCCTTGAGCCAAGACAAAAGGTGGGATATAGGTATTTTTAAAATAAACAATGGACAATAAAGTACATTTGACATATATGATGCATCAACGTCAAAAATGGTATGCAATAAATAGTCCCAGCATATACTATGCTGGATTCCATAAACTCAAGGAATGGATTGTGGATTCTTCCCCCAATCCCCTCACACCTGAAATCCTTTCTGACCTTGGGAAAATTTATTCCTGGGCCATGGAACACACATGGACTAACAGCCGCATGGGTCATGACTCAGGAAGATGAAGCAGGGATGGGGAAGAGCAAAACTGCTCAGAACTGTGTTGATAGAAGCAGCAAAAAGGCCAATTTCACCACCTTCCCCCTTACCACTGTGTTAGGGTTGCCAGCTCTAGGTTGGAAAACACCTAGAGATTTTGGGGGTAGAGCCTGAGGAAGGTGGGATTTGGGGAGCGTATAATGCCACAGAGTCCACCTTTCAAAATGGCCATTTTCTCCAGATGAACTGATCTCGGTCTCCTGGAGATCAGCTGTAATTCCAGGCAATCTCTAGCCACCCCTGGAGGCTAGCAACCCTACACTGCATCCTTCCAATCTGTGCCTATCAGTGACATCTGCTAATGGAACACAGTGTGATCCAATCTTAGGTTACCCAAATATACCATCTCCTAATTAGTTGGAGGAATTAGCAAAGGAGACAGAGGGAGAGGCAAGCAACTGGGATTCTCCAATTATGTATACCATGATTTTTCCCCTTAAGAGAACTCTCAAATAAACCAGGCAGATGTTTGACCAGAAAGGTTTTTATTAAAAGGAAAAGGAAAATTTAAAAAAACACACACACTATGAAACACATACAAGAGCTGACTAAGGAAAGCAGAGAGGAAAGGGGAGAGATTTTTAGAGAAGAGCAATAATCACTGCCCTTGATGAGGTCAGTAGAAGCAGCAAGTTGAAGAGCAAAACGGCCAGCATTTTGGGAAATGAGAGAGAGAGAGAGAGGGAGAGCCCACAAAGTGGGGGTGTATGCGGTTGGTACCAGGAACATACACACACTGCTGGGTAGCAGGGTGCCATAGTGATAGGGCAAAATGTACCCTGAGGCAGGTTGATGCGCTTGCCAGAGAACAATGACTTAATGGTTTTATCAGAGGTAGACAAAGGTGTGTGAGAGGCATGATGGCTCCATAAGCAGTGGACGGGAAGTGCAATTGGGAAGGTGAATAGACTTAAGCATAGATCAATGGCTGCTTAATCAAGGGTATTGGGTGAGGGGGAAGTCGGACTTGGGCTTTGATGGGATTATACTGAGTGAATCAACAGGTCCTGGGGTACCCAGTGTTTTGAAGTCCTGCATCTCTCTAGGGCAAGGAGGGGGAAGTAGCCAGCCAGTCGTTCTGACTTGGATCTTGAAAACTGTTTTCCCAGGCGAATACCTGGCTGGCATCCATCTTGGTCCATTTTGGCCCAAGCAGTGCCCTGCACTTATTAAAGTTTTGGGGTGATATCAGGAAGGGTTTTTTTTTACTCTTTTAATCTATAAACTGTCCCTCTGCAGGTGGAGGGGTCTGACTGCTAATAGTTATATACGGCAACTCATAAAAGACAAAGCTAAAAATGGAGAATCACAGAAGTCATTATATTTAATAGCAAAGAGACTGGAAGAAGCAAAACCCAGGCTATCCACAGACAACGGCAAAGGACTCTATATACTCAGGGGACTCCTATATATATCTCCATAACAAAACAGTGGCCAGGCCTGAGTAAGACTGAATATGCTCCATGAGGGAGATGAAATGTTAAGAGTAACTGAATGTTGGAGGGGAAGGGAGAGGGAAAATTAGCCTGCTCACTCTTGAGAGACTACAGAATCCTGGAGAGGGACTCTTGGAAGTGAGGGGATTTTTAAACTGTCCCCCCTACATGATTTCCTGCAGACACCCACTTGTAATATAAAAACTCAGTGATTCCAAGTGGAATCATTTCAAATCACTACTTTAATTGTGTAAAGCGAAAACAGCCTAGGCATATTGCAGACACCTTAGGGCCCCCAATAGGCATGACTACCTTTGAAATCGTAATGTGGAATGAGTCAATGGTGTTTCTACAGTGCATTTGTGACCCTTACAAATATTTCATTTTGTGAAATTTTTACAGTGTGGTATAATGGTTAGAATGTCACACTAGGATCTGGGAGACCCAGGTCAGTTGTGTATTCATACCTTCAGTTTTGGTGAGCATCACTCTCTACCGTGGTTTTTTTATGCCCTCTCTTTGTGGCTCATCACTCTGCAAAACTGAAAGGCATCTCCATGGAGGGAGGCAAGGGGAAGAGGGTAAATTCCCTCCGGTCCCCTCCTGTAGGAATTCTAATTGCCTTCAAGACCACGGTCTGTGGGGAAAACTGTATGGTACAAACAGCCTTGATCCCCACCTCCCCCTTTGCTTGCATGCTGTTGTCTGCTCTGCTCCCAGATTGGTCCAAAGGGCAGATGCTTCCAGGGAGGGCATACACCGGGAGTGCCAACTCTGGGTTGGGAAATTCCTGGAGATTTGGGAGCAGAGTCTGAGATGGGAGCTCAGTAGGAATATGATGCCATAGAGCCCACCCCCCAAAGTTGCAATTTTCTCCAGGGGAACTGGTCTCCACAGTCTGAAGATCAATTGTAATCCCAGGAGAAAGCCAGGCCCCACCTGGAGGATGGCAACCCTAGCATATTCTTTGCCCCACTGCCGCTGCAGAGGCTGCACAAGAGGGACAAAAAACCATCGAGTTTCCCCCCAAAACTAGAGTGTTACCCCCTGGCAATATTATATTCTGGACTGTATCACCACTTCACAACCAAAGGCCTAGTGACACATCTCTGCCTTACAGGCCATGTGGTACTATATGTGCTATCATCATGAATAGTGCAACACATGCCTTCAGCACATATGAATGCACATCTGCAAACTTATAACATACAATGAAGGCCTAAATGGTAGAAATGCAGGATATAAATCTAATAAAGGAATGATGAAACTGAGTAATAGAAAGGAACAAGGACAAAAAAGGGAGCGGGGAGAATACACTAGAACACACCTCCCCAAAAGAGAAGACCCACTAAAAAATTACTGAACTTGTTTTTAAAGTATCCTCTCTCCATAGACTTCCAACTGTCCTTTTCAGAAAAAAATTAAAAGCGCTCCAGACAGTACATATTTAAAATTGGCTTCTTTTGGAGATTTATTGTAACACAGTGAACTTAACTAAATTGCCCAACCTCTTCAAAAGGAATAAATAAGTTCTTCTCCATTTTCTTTCCCATTTGTCAGCAGAAGGGAATGTTGATTAAAAAAACTCCACGATCCATTTTATGCCAGCCCATTTCCAGTTGTTGTTGTTTTTAAATAATTCCAGTTAAAGGTGAAATGGGTGAACAGTCATCCAGTTTTCACAGGAAGAGCTAGCTCCAATTTGGGGGGAGGGTTGGGCAAAAATACCCTCCCAGTGGCTCTCATTGTGCACAAAGTGTAATATGTGCACACATTAGGGTTGCCAGCCTCCAGGTGGGGCCCGGAGATCTCCCACTTTTACAACTGATTCCCAGCTGACAGAGATCAGCTTCCTGGGAGAAAATGTCTGCTTTAAAGGGTGGGCTCTATGGCATTGTACCATGCTGATGCCCCTCCCCTCCCCTCCCCAAACCCCACCCTCTCCCGGATCCAGCTTCCGGGTGATGATTTGATCCTTATGGTACCTGTTTATGGTTGCCAACTCTGGTTTGGGGAATTCTTGAACATTTGGAGCTGAAGCGGGGGGGGGGGGAGTAGAGCTTGAGGAAGGGAAGGACTTCAGTGGGGACCTCAGAGTCCACTCTCCAAACTAGCCATTATCTCCAGTGGAATTTATCTCTAGTCTGGAGAGCTACTGTAATTCTGGGAGATCTCCAAGTCTCACCCGGAAGCTGGCAAACCTAGAGGCAGCTGAGCAGGGAATGCGAGGCCATCCAGCCCACCCTCTAAAACTGCCATTTTCTCTAGGGGAACTGATCTCTATAGTCAGTTGTAATTCTGAGATAACTCCAGGCTCCACTTGGGACTGGCAACCCTAACTGACCCTTCCCCAACTGGAACGCGGAACACGTTTAAATCTTACCCTGATCAAATAAGGGTTATAAGAACCGGGTCTTTTTCTTTAAAAAAGTTACACTAGTACTAGCAGCGTTCCGTCTAATCTGAGTTAGTGTGAGCTAGTTCACAGGTTCACACATTTTGTCTTAGGTCAGTAAGGATGGCTCCAGAGCAAACTAATTTATGCAAGAGCCGAATTGCTCGCTCGTAGGATTTTTGCTCACAAGACTCCACAGCTTAGAGGGAGCATTGAGCGGCAATACTATTAATGTTTGCTACTGTGAGCAGCCGAGTTGATTCAAAGCATACCCCGTCTCCTCATCATACAAAAAGCCATGTAATAGGTCAGCCTCACACAGCTTCTGGCTTCGCGCAAACTCGCTGTATTTTTATTTTGCGTCTCGGCCTTCCCTCCCCGCGCTCTTCGAGCGGCTTCAAGGCTCCCGTGAGTCGGCCGGCGGAGAACTCCCACCCTCGGCCGCCGCCCTTCCTCCAGCTCCTGCCGGGACCGCCTGTAAGTCCTCCGCACGTGGTGGCCGGCAGAGGCCGCTGTGGAAGCCGGGCTCCCAGCGGCAGACGGGGCGGGACCGCTCTTGCCCCCACGGCGAGCCGTCATATGACCGCGGCACCGGGAGCGAAAGGTAGCAGCTGCAGCCGGAGTCGGCCCGAGGCGCGGTCGGGAGAAGTGGAGTGAAAGCAGGCGGAGGAGTGAAACCGTCGCTGGGTTGCTGCTGCCGCCGCCGCCGTCATGCTGGCGTTGTTGTCCCGGTTGCTGGACTGGTTCCGGTCGCTGTTCTGGAAGGAGGAGATGGAGCTGACGCTGGTGGGGCTGCAGTACTCGGGCAAGACCACCTTCGTCAACGTCATCGCGGTGAGAGACTCCTCCGGGGCAGGCGCTGGCCTCTCTGGGGGGCTCCCCCCTTCCTGGGGGACGATTGCCTCTTATTTCTCCCCATTCTATCTCTACACTCCCCCCCCCCCCCAGCTCGGAGTCTAGCCCACTTTTCCTCCCTGTTTTTGCTGTCGACCCTCCTCCGTTTAATACACGCGACGGAGTCAAGTGGACGAAGCGTCCCCCGTGACTCTTGATGCCTTGAAGGTGCAAGTTGCGTGTCTGAACGCGGCCAGGGGACCAAAATACCCCCACACCAAACCCCTTTGCACATAACACAGCCACACTCAGCTTGTCTCCTCCGTGCGAAGCTTTCGATCTTTTACGGGTCTCGCCCTCCCCTCCCCGGTCTGTTTTTGTTTTTGCGGTGCTGGAGCGTCCTGAAGGGGTACAATCCAGGGGAGCTTTTCTTTCCCGTCTTAAATCGTTTAATTGTTGGTACAGACCAGGCCTCTGTCAGATGTCTCTAGGATGGGTGGGGCTGGGCCTGGAGAGATTACCTCCTTCTCCAGTTTCTGGCCTGCACACCAGCGCGGAGTAGAGAGCTTGTTGAAGAGGAGAGGCTGATGTCTGTCCTCTGGGGCTGGGCAAGTCTCCGCAGCAGCAAGCACTTGTTGGGATGGGCAAGCAAGGTCAGGAGCTCCCCCTCCCAGCGCCACTTGTGATTCTGACTCCCTCTGTGGGTGTGGCGTTCCCCAGGATAACCTTTTTGTGTGTTTCCAGTGAGTATGAAAGCCCTGGGATGTGATGGCCTCATGGGCCTGCCCTCTGAAGATCTTCTGTGCGTACTCTGTGTTACTAACCTTTAGGCAGTGGGTGCCACTAGTGTAAGACCACCAGTACCTCACTAGCGCCACATAATGCATTTGGAGCCTCATTGGTGTTGAGGTACCTCGTGTGAAGTTAAGCAGCTTGAGAATCCTGTGTATTCCATGCTGAAGAGTGGGGTGGAAGTGTCCTTGAGTTATTCTTTAAACTACCACTTGGTTGCATATTTAGAATCTTTAGGCTTGCTTTTCCCAGGTGAAGCTGTGGTAGTGTTAGGAGAGAATTTCTCTGTACTTCATCTTGGGTGGGGATATAGGTCGTGTAGAAGGACAGCCTTGGTGGTAGTAATGGTTTCTGAGCACATCCTCGGCATGTTTACTTGGAAATAACTCCCAGTGAGTTCGATGGCATTTACTTCCAAGCAAGTATTCAAAGGGTTTCACAGTTAATCTGGAGCCTTGATACTACATTTCTTAGTAGTACTAATTTTGTGCATTGAAGCACATCTGTGTACGTTCTAATTGTTTGAAGAGGCAGTGAATGGGAATTCTTCTGAAATAGTAAGAATTAATAGGACCTTCTCAAAGAGACCAGGTTTGTATTGGCTGAATTTTCTGGTAGGACAGAAGAACTTTTTGCTTAGTGCAGCAACAACGAAAGGATTGTGTCCAGGTTATGAAAATCCTTGTTTGTGATGGCATGTGGCATGCTTCTGTTGTGAGCCTAGAGTCAGAATATGACTCTTCAGTTTAACCATTAACTTATCTCTCCTAAAGCTGGCTCACAAAGGGCTTTCTTGTTGTGCTTCTAAATTATGCATTGGAGCACAATAATAAATGCTATACTTTCCTGACCTAGTATGTTTGTGTTGTTCCTTCACAAGGATGTACAGCACTGTCCACTAGATTAAACCTGTGAGCTTGGTGTCTGTCTGCCAGTATTGAGTAAACCAGTATTGTTGTGTTAGTACCCTTCAGAACTTTGAGTACCTTTGCTAGGTTTACTGTTGCAGAGAGCTGTTGCCATCAGTCCTGTAGCTTTTAACAAGTACAGGCTTATTATGACGTAAGATGCATATTACGGCCTAGCAGTACAGCTCCTTGCAGGCCTGGGAAAATGCTTCCTGGTCTGTGCCCGCTTGCTAAGCCAGTTTCATATAACAAGTTTTGCCTTTAGATGTTTTATCTGAGTTCTGAGAGCTCGTCTGGAAACATGGAGAATCTTAGGTGCTTCTCCAGCAGGAGCACTTAAAATTAAGAACTAGCAAGGATTAAGTCTGCAGAACAAGCTGTTCGTAAAGCATTGATGAGTAGTGTGTGGATGTTGGCTTATGGGTGGCTGATGTTTTTCGCAGTGATACTCTTATACTTGGCCATTAACAAGGTCAATTTAAATCATTCACATTGCTAGGAAGTATTGGCAAATGCATTCTCACTTACCTTATGTTTGTCAGCTGCAATTACACTTTGTAGTCTGGTGATCAGTGCAATTCTAAGAACATGTTCCTGAGTAATCCCCAATGAGTAAAACTGCTGTGGATTGTACTATCTGTTCTTTAAGTGACCTGGGGATTTTTGAAATGATTTCCAGAAATTTTGGATCTTTCCCTCAGTGAGACATTGTGTTCTGATCCAGAAACTGTATTGCAGTACCCTTTGTCTACATGGAGTGGGATATGAAATAGCTTTGCAACAGAAAGTGGACATAAACCCTCCACTTAAAATGCATGAGTATGAGCTGCCATGTGTTGGGTCTTTATAGAGGATGTGATGTTTGTTGTGATTAATGATTATTGAAGGGAAACAGATATGAGGATGCTGCCCCCACCTATAACCATAATTGCTGGTTTATGAGCACCAAAGCTCTTTACACATGGCGTTATGTGCATAAGAGGTGCAAGCAAACTGGCTCTTCGTCCTTCCCATGTGTCATCATATGAGCATAGAGTATATGGGCATAGAGTGTACCTATGAAGACTCCCTCCTTGTATCAGGGATGTTTGAAAAAAGCAGTATTTCTGATCACAAGGAAGGGGCTCTTAGGTATACCCCTTACAATCATGGAGTCTGTGTTCACAAGCAGGCAGTCATGTGGGGACAGAGTGTGGGGCCAGCAAACTTTTGTCTGTTTCTCCCTGGCATCAGTTGCTTTCACCCACTGATAATGTCATTTGTAGCAGTAGAAAAGAGTGAGAGTCCAGTAGCACCTTAAAGACTAACACAATTTGTGGCAGGGTATGAGCTTTCGTAGGTCACTGCTCACTACTTCAGTGACTCATGCAAGATCATACCCTGACACAAATTTTGTTATTCTTCAAGGTGCTACTGGTCTCTTGCTGTTTTCTAATGCTACAGACAGACTAACACAGCTACCCATTCGTTTGTAGAAGCTCACAGATAGGTGGGACACTGGGAGATCGCAGGCTAATTTATGGCCTGATTGTTGATGGGATTTTTGAAGAGAATGTTGCTGTCCATTATGGACCGATATTCTTAAGTGAGAATCCATACTCAAGTTCCCGTATATTGGATTATAGTTATGCTTTAACTGTTAAGAGACCATAAAAAGTTTCTAGTTGAAGAGAATCCATAAAAGACTCAAGTTAGCTACCTTTTCCCTTGTTTTGGTCAGACAGCACATCACTGAATGAGTTGAGCACCACTGTTGGTGTATATGAGGAGTAGCCTGCTAGAATTGGCTGTTTGTTTTAAAGGGCTACATGTGTGCGTGAGTGCTACAAAAAGGGAGTGATCGTCCTGTAAACAATAATTTTTTAAATAAAAAAGACTGAATACACAAAATGGTCAGGAGGGTGACAAATCTTTGTGAACTTTTAAAAATTCTGTGTACTGTTCCTCCTCCTGGATACATATCTGCTGATATAATGAACAACTGTTTTGATTATGAATCTTAATTTATGTGACTAATATATTGTCACATGGTGTCTTTAAACTGAACTTTTCATTATGGGCAATTCATAGGTAATTGGGAGGGAGACACAGTAGTGTTGCTCTTTCTGTAAAACGGAACAGCCTGTAAATTTCACAGCTAATTTAGCAGAATTTGTATGATGTTGGAATATCATACCCTAAACTGGGATGACAGTAGCCAGAATTATGCATCGTAAAAGTGTTCTCCCCCCCCCCCCCCCCCAATTCTCCTGGGAACTAGCATCAGAGATTAGGTAACCCAATGATCACCTGTCACTTTTCTGACCCTGATAAATAAAATTAAGGTATTTTACGTTGCTTTTCTCCTCAATTGTAGCTTGGAGCAGATTACAATAATATACTAATCAGAAATTCACATATTATACTTACTCTGTATGTTGGTCTTGAGATCGTAATAATAAAATAAATAATCAGAAAGAATGACACCTTGGGCTCTATAGGCTCTTTGGTGTTTGCCCTTCGTCTTCCACCTCTGGCTGCTCCAAGGCTATTTATACTGCAGGAGGTAGGGAGGTGGAAGTTCAGCTTGGTCTACTCCAACTGGCAGACGTGTTCCCAGTAATTCCACACTGGCTGATTAAGGGAAGATAAACTTCTTATTTGGGAAGTATTAGCATGGTATGAGTAAGCATGATGATATCAGGCAAGTAAAAAGAAATAAGTAGGTAGTGCTGATTGGCTTTCAGCTGCCAAATTCAATTTGTACTTCCTCTATTGCTGTTCTTTGAATGAAGAATTATATTTTCCACAGGTGGAAAGCATTCTGGTGCTGTCAAGAGAGCTTGATCTTTTGCACATGAGACCAGTACCTTTCTTCTTCTTTAGAATTTGCATCTGTGCAAGAGTGTTTCATGCAGGCATTGGAAACAAAACATAGTTAAATTTATAACAGAATGAGGGGAACCAGTGGAGCTACTCATGACAGAAGGACTGGGGGTGGAGAGGAGGGGTGGTTCTGCGACGAGGTACTTTGGGCCTATGATGTTTGCATATTTGCAAGACTGAAATTGTATTTTCTGCAATTTCAGTGGTTGGATTCAGATGGGTAGCCATGTTGGTCTGAAGCAGCAGAACAAAGTTTGAGTTCAGTGGCACCTTTAAGATGCAACAAAGTTTTATTCAAAGTGTAAGCTTTTGTGTGCATGCACACTTCTTCAGATAAGTGTACATGCACACCGGAAATGTATACCTTGAATAAAACTGTGTTGGTCTTAAAGGTGCCACTGGACTCAAATTTCAGTGGTCTTCAGCATAAAAATAATTGTATCAATTCTTCAGTGTGGATATAATGGTATATCAAGTTGCTTCCGACTTATGGTGACCTGATGAATTAATGAGTTCCAAAGTGTATGCCAATAAAAGGTTCTGTTGTTATTGTTGAGTTCCAAAGTGTCCTATTATTAACTGCCTTACTGAGGTCTTGAAAACTGAGGAACACATCAAAACAGTCAGATGTCATGGCACACCTATTTGGTCTAATAGGAGCACGGACTCTAATCTGGGAGAACTGGGTTTTATTTCCCGCTCCCACATGCAGCTGCTGATGTGGCCTTGGGTCTGTCATAAGTACTTTCAGAGCTGTTCTCTCAAGGGCAGTTCTTGAGAGAGCTCTCTCAGCTCCTCCTACCTCACAGGCAATGCTCCCTCTAAGCTGTGGAGTCTTGTGAGCAAAAATTCTACTTTATGAGCTACTGACCTTAAAGTTGTGAGTGAGCGATTTGGCTACTCTGTAAATTAGCTTGCTCTGGAGCCATCCTTCCTGAGCTAAGACAAAAATGTGTGAGCTGGAGGCTAAAAAACTGTGAGCTAGCTCACCCTAACTCAGCTTAGAGGGACCACTGGTCTCAACCCATAGCTCTTCCAGCTCCCATTCACTTGAACTTACTAATGCAAATCTATTCTTTATATGGTCTTTAAACACTTCCAGGAATATTTGTTTAGATTGTATTTTGGCATGATGAATGTTTTGGTGTCTTTTTTCAACTGTATTCTGATTTTCAATATTAACAGTTCATGGTCCATACCACAACAAGGGTGGTTGTGGTATTATGTGCTTTGCAAGTTAAAGTCCCAGTACTGCATTCTTAACTGCATTTTTGGGAAAGGAAGAACCACTGAACTCAGTAAGGCTTGCTTCTGAGTAGGTAGTCAAATCTTTCACTGCTCATTGTTTGTTACCACCGAAAGCTTTATCATTGCATGGGGTAAGCTCTTCGTTGTCATTAGCTAAATGTGGATCATGACTTGTTTTCTCTGACAGATGTAATAGCATGACTCATTGAAGATGATATAATGTTGATGGCTGGATGCTGATGCAAGATGTTACCCCACCTATCTAAACTGGGAATATTTTAAGATTTCCAGTATTTTACTGAGCAAAATCCATTTTTTTTCTGTTTGTACAAAACAACTAAAAATACATCCATATCCAATAATGTAAGGCAGAAAACCTTTCTGAAATAGAAAATTTTGAAATTTTTCGGTGCTTTATTTTTCCTCTGCAAATTTTTATTTCCGAAGATTCATTGTGTCACAAAATTATTAACAATAAATGGCTGGTATTCCCTTTACAATATTAGAGAAGCTTGATGAGGACTTCCGGTTTCGGCGAGCTCAATGGCAGGCACGTCTTCCCGTAGCTCTGGGAGACGCGGCCCGGGCTCAGCGGCCTGAAGGGGTTCCAAACTGGTTTCGGACCCCCAGGGACCCTTGGAGAATTGATTCAGCTGCAAAGGCCAAGAAATTTATGGACTTTTGCAAAGAAGGAAAAAGTAAAGCCCCCTCAGAGGACTCTTTGGATCTTCAAGAGAGCATTTATGGTCTGGATGACTCGAATGCATCAAGAAATAAAAGCTCAGAAGAAGAAGGGTCAGATTCAGCTTTGGGAGCAGCAGCACCAAAACCCCAGTGAGGAAAGAAGAAAAAGGGCGAATACAAAGAAAAATAAGATGTTTCTGTTGAAAGTCTTATTTGTTAATGCAATTCATTCTGAATTTTAGCCGTTCATGTATTTTATAAGCCTTTTAAAGGTAGAATCATTAATATTCTATAGCCTGTGTTAATTAAACTTTTTCTTGACCAGTTTGAAGCAAGAATACGAGTAATAACTTTTTTTTTTACTTCTGTTTACCTTAGGGTAGTTTAGTATTTTAGGTATTGTAGTGATTTTAGTTGTTAGTAGTTATAAAGTTCAATAAAAATATATTAAAAATAGAGAAGCTTGTGAGTTATGAAGTTGTGATTAATATTTTTGTCCAAGGAACTGTGTAAAAGAGTACATTGTATATTTTATTAATCTGGAACCTGGGGAATAAAGTCACATAAAGCCCAGATTAGCCATGAAATTACTCTGGGATTTGGGGCCACTGTGCTAGTATATTTACACACGCACACACTGAGCTGGTTAAGCTGATTCTGAGATTTTGAGATCTTGAAATGTGGTGAATTAGCACATTAGAATAAGAACCTTGGCCTGTTTGCATTAGCACGCATTAGACATCTTTTGTTTAAGCATTTCTCAGCCATTGTGCTCTTTATAAACCTTTTGGCCATTCATGCTGAAGCAGTGAAGGATGTAATGAAATGACTTTTGCGGGACTAGTAAGAGCTCCATCTGTGTTATGCAGCATCTACTAGGCTTTGCATGCCTACTGATGCAGCTTGGAGCTATATATGCATTTAAGCGAAGCAGATATAAAAATAAATCCAGAGGTGTTATTAGCCTAAAAAAGAATGTGTGATAGTAGTCTGAGGCATTTTGGCCTCAAAAGGGGAGGAGGTATTACCTTTGATGTCCCACATGTAATCAGAGGAATGTTTGTTTCTTTCCACAAATTCAGAAGAGCCAAACTTAATATCTGTTACCCATCTAAAAAACTGTTATTAGTTTGGACCACTTATATCTGTAAAATCTCTGAGTTTAGGAAGATGTCCTTGAATTGCCTGTTTTTAGTGGCCCTTGTCTGTACCAGGAAGGCATTTCCTTGAGAGATTGTATGCTGCTATGATGTAGTTATCTTCACATGACATAATCATTCCTGGGCAAAAAAGTGGAGGATCCTGGGTTAAATTTGTTGTCCAACCATTTATTGCAGTGTGTCCTTGATTAATAACCTTGGTTCTTGCAAAGTCTTCTTGGCTGTCTTAGTAACTTCTAATGAAGCATTGCTAAGTTGCAGTCAGGCCAGAAGCAATACACTGCAACCAGAATTTGGAAGTGAAATTGTTCTTGCTACTTTCTGTTTGGGTTTGACACAAATAAAGCAGCAATAGGGTCTGCTAACCTTCTGGAATAGGTTTTAATAGAGTTTCTTGAAGGAATAGCTGACAGTTTCTTTCCTGCAGAGGTGGTTGGTCAATACAGTGTGTCCTCTGAACAACTTTGAATTCTAGCCATCTGTGAGTACCATATTACAGGTTTCTCAAATTTTATGACTGGAAATATACAAGTGCTTCAGTCTCACTTGGAAATCTTTTGGCTGTGGGTTTGGGGGAAGACACATTTAATGGTAAGTAACAGTCCCCCCCCCCCCCCCCCAGTATATTGCACATAAATTTCAAATCCTTTTCTAGTTGCCACCATCTTGCAAGTGTGGTATAGTGGTTAAGAATGGCGGATTCTAATCTGGAGAACTAGGTTTGTTTCCCCACTCCTCCACATGAAGCCTGCTGGATGACCTTGGGCCAGTCATCTCTCTGACCTCTCTCAGCCATACCTATCTCACAAGGTGCCTTTTATGGGGAGAAGGGAAGGAGATTGTAAGCTGTTTTGAGACTCCTTAGAGTAGAGAAAAGCGGGGTATAAAACTGACTCTTACTAACTTGAACATCATGTTGTAACTGGCCTCTAAGTCAGGCTCCACAGTGATTGCTTGGAACCAGTGTTCCCTCTAAGCTGAGTTAGTGTGAGCTAGCTCACAGTTTTTAGCCTCTGGCTCACACATTTTTGTCTTCGCTCAGGAAGGATTTATGCAGTGGCCAACTTGCTCGCTCACAACTTTAATGCCAGTAGCTCACAAAGTAGAATTTTTGCTCACAAGACTACACAGCTTAGAGGGAGCATTGCTTGGAACTGTAGTTATATCAGGTGAATTGGAAGAGGTGTGTGTAGAAGTTCTCCATTAATATAAGTGATCGGTCCTACCTTTTATATCCAGCATGGAAGGAAAGCCTCCATGCCAAACTGCCCTCCTACTTGTCTGTGGTGTAGGTGGTGGGGACCTTTACTTACGCCTCACTTTTCTAAATCTCAGTTGCAGAGGGAAGCAAAGCAGCCCACAATACTGAAAAAATATAACAAACAGGAGGAGGGGAAGGCTTCTGAGTATCTTTTCCAGGTCTGGCACCCAGCTTAAGAATCAAACCTTCAGACTAAAAGCTGAAGGATAAGAGCCTTCAGGCTTGTACCCAAGGCCTCATGCTTCTGGGCACACCCAGGCCTTAAGTACCAGTGAACAGAGGAGAAACCAGTTCAGCCGAATCTTGTTTAGGTGCTGCTAGCCTGTGAGCAGACTGTTTGCTTTCTCCCTGTCCCCTTCTTTGGTGCTTCCTTCCTTAACTCCTTGAATTGTAGATAGGTATGCTCCATTCCTGCCTACATGCTAAATATTTTGCTTTTCAGCACTCCCTCTTCTCTGAAGTGCAGATATGCTTGAGTCTGATTGAAACTGAGACAACTTTCACACTTGCTGAAAACATAAGCAATTGGGATTGAAGTCTATCCCTGCTTGTTCAGTGTCTCACTTGTTATGCAATAAATATGAACTTTCATTCTGGAGACTTTTCTAGCGAGATTGGTTTTAATAAAATTATTTCTTATAGGGCACAATAAGAGTAGACAAGAAGCTGCTCTTGAATCACTTCTGTCTCATCTTGGGCTATTACCCAAGTCCCACCTTTATATGGTTTTGTAGCCCTCATGGTTATAGCCAAAATGCTAAAAGAGTCTTTTGTATAGCTTAAGACCTATCTCTGGAACTCCTCTTGCTTACAGTATTTCCAAAGACTACAATTGGTATTGTACATTATATAGGATTAATAACGTTTATTGTCTAGAACTAGACCATCTTCCAGATTTACCCAGACCACACCAGGTGGCCATTGTCCTGGCTCCAACCTCTGAGCCGCCAACTGCTCCCATGACCATGCCAATGGCAAGAAAGCCAGCATGGCTAGGCAATGCATAGCTAATGTATGTCACCAAGTGGCCCCTTTAAGGAACTGCCAACTGTCCCCCCTCCCATTTTATATTTTATGTATTTTATTAGTTACATGCTTGTAAATGTCATGGGCAGAACAGTTGCCTCAATATTACTTTTTAAGCATATTCTTGTCTGCGGCTAATGCTAGACTTTCTTCTGAACTCACCTGGGCTGCGGTAGGGGCCATTACTGCGGACATGATTTTCAGGCTGCCAGCCATTCCTGTGGCTGCGTGATGGCAATGCATAGCTCCTTTGCATCATTGAGTGGCCACTTTAAGGAGCTTCCTGCTTCAGCTGGTCCGGACTGGTGAGGCTCTCAGACAAATGGGGAAGAGGGAAGGGAAGTCAGGGGAGGCCACTGGGTGTATGTGCATGATTAAGCCTTGGCCATATAAGGAGCAAAGTGGAAGGCCAGGGGAAGAGGATTTATGTCCATCTCGTCTTCTCTGAAGCGCAGTATGTTCTTGATAGATCTCTCATGACTGTTGAAAACAGACACTGGTGTGTTTATGCCTCAGTCATTCAGCAGGCATGACTCGCGTCACTGTGACTCTGTAAGTAGCAGATGTTGATCAGCAGCCATTTTTCTAAGCTGGAAGCACCAGAATCTTCACCTCAAAAGGCATGGGCGCACTGACAAATTCCCAAGTGAAGTGAAGGGCCAATTCAAACCTGTAACTTTTATCGCTGGAATCTGTGATGCCAGTCCTTCTAGGGTTTGTAGCAAGCGGCTTCTTACAACTGAGGGAACTGTTTGAACCTTCAAAGAGGTCCAGTCTTTGTAAGTACACATCTTGTAATTCTATCTCATTGTAAATCTTAAATCTCAAATTGCATCTGTCCATGGACGGTTTGGTGTGTATGAGGCTCTGGGTGGATTCAGAAAGGTGAATAGTGAACCCAGGGTTGGGTGGTGGCAGCAGCACCATAATCTAAAAGTGAGGCTTCAACTCAGTAGCTTGTACAACCAACTGAAATGTAGTCTGACCAGGAAGTGGCTGTTTGCAGTGTAGTGTGTTGCAGTTTTGTGTGTAATGTGTTCAGTCATTCATGTGACCAGTCGCATGCTAAGGATACTCTTTTTTGCTGATTTCGTTGTCTGCCTTGCTTCCAAAGTTGATCTAAGAGCCAGTTCTGTGTAGTGGTTAAGAGTACGGACTCTAATCTGGGAGAACTGGGTTTGATTCCCCACTCCTCCAAATGCAGCTGCTGGTGTGACCTTGGGTCAGTTGCAAGTTCTCTCAGAGCTGTTCTCTCATGAGCAGTTCTCTTAAGAGCTCTCCCAGCCCCACCTACCTCACAGGGTGTCTGTTGTGGGGAGGGGAAGGGAAAGAAGATTGTAAGCCACTCTGAGTGAAGGGCGGGGTATAAATCCAATCTCTTATTCTCTTCTTTCTCTTCTAAAACAATAGATGGTTATTTCAGGTGTATGACTACAAATATAACTACACTACAGGTGAAAACAAAGTGTAAGGTACTTGATATATTCAGGTAAGGTCACATCAAGCAAATGACACTGCTGGCCAAGTAGGGAAACCTAACTCAGTGGATTAGCTTTTCAGAGTGTGTGTGTGTGTGGGGAACCTCATGTGTAAAGCAGATTGCCAGGCAATGCTGTCGCCCCAACAATGGTAATTCCAGTGTTTGCCAGTCTGGTGAACTGACCTGTCAGGGTTTCATTTTACATGCTGCTGTGGGCAAAGTTAGCTCTGATCTAATTGGATACACTGTGAGGTGACTTTCTTCTGATCTTGAGGTCAACAATCTAGGGACAATAAACAATCCATAACTTAATTTATCTAGAAAATGTATATCCTACCTCTCCAGAGATGACGTTAAGGTTAACATCTAGGCAGGCACCTTTTACACTGCTCAGACAAGCTTCAGAACGTATTAATGTCAGAACTTCCACGGAGGGTGTTGGGAATAAGTATCTGTTGCAAGAGTTTAAATAGCCGCTGTTGCAAAAGAGTGAGTTGAGCAATACAACTGCTCTTCTGGCAATGCAACAGCTATCAGTGTGGGAAATTAGAATGCGTGGCAACCCTTTGCGGATGTCGTCTTCCAGTGATGTCCTGCTGGATAAGCACCTTACCCTTATGTTGGGTCATGTGCTAGAATACAGTAATCCTTAACTATCAGCCAGACAACTTGCAGAAACTTGACTGCAGTTTATGCTTTGTCTACTGACACTTTTGGGGCTCATCCATATGATGGGTGGTAGCTGGAAGCAGAATGGAAGCAAGCAATCCACACAGCACTTAATATAGCACTGTGTTCTCCTCCCCATCCAGACCCTCCC
This sequence comes from Lepidodactylus listeri, assembly GCA_029233225.1. NCBI lineage: Eukaryota > Metazoa > Chordata > Lepidosauria > Squamata > Gekkonidae > Lepidodactylus > Lepidodactylus listeri. The sequence goes on from JARCFY010000007.1 coordinate 48,674,745, forward strand.
TGCCCGGTAATTTCCATCCCTGTAGGCAAAATCCTGCCGTAGGTTTAAATCGCAAAGAAATCCTGTTTTCAAAGGTTTTGCTTCTCTGCAATTTTCCTTTTGTTCACTTTGGCTTACTGCCTAATTTCCTGTTCTCACTTCCCTTATCTTGTAGTGGTCGTATAATGCTATAATGAAACAATATGAAGATAACTGATACTTATCAATTGATTGCTCCACAGTAAAGAACAGGAAGTACTGAAAGTGGGAACATAAGGAAAGGAGAAGATTGTCTTGGGACAGTACCTCCAGAAAACTAAGTTATCACTTTTGGCTGTCCACACTGGATAACTGAATTTGCATTTTACATTAATAGCCACAAATCAAGTCTGATTTATGGAGGATAACAGGAAAAACACAAGAATGTAATAGGTTTACAGTGACATCTTCTGGAGTCTGTGTAAACTAAGTAAATGGGTCCTGACAATTCCAAGCTAAACAACCAATATGGAAACATGGGCTTCTAGGATACTGTCAATTTCTATCTTGTCACTAATGTGCCTATATCTCTGGCCAACCATTGGGACAGACTGCTCCACACTTGCATGCATATTAGTGATCTCATTTCTTCTTTTATGTAGTCAACCAATACAGGAGCAGCCCAGTCTCTGAATGCCTGGGCATAGTTATGGGTTGGATGAGAGCTGACAAACTGGAGTTTAATCCACCGCAGAACAAGATTTATGAAAGACCAGTCTAAAGTTGGAGAACTGTCAGTTTTATGTATCCAAAATGGGGTTACATTATCCCTGAAGTACAAGAAATATGGCTTAGAGGTTCTTCTGGATTTTGCCTTGTCACTGACTCTCAAGTTGATGTGATGGCCCAAAGGACTTAGCTGGTGAGCCAACAGTGAGCAGTTCTCTGGCAGGAATTTGCGCTCAGTCATACATGCTGTGTTAACCTTTTGTATTGATTATTGAAACACTTTGTACGTGAAGCTACTTTCTGAAGAGGGCTGAGAGACAGCTAATACAGGATGCTTAGCGTTGCCTCCTGGCATGAATGATGGTATGGAGGCTTGCAGATTATTGTGGACAGAATGACTTGAGTTGTGGTGACTCTGAGTTAATTGAGGAATATGTTGCCTCTTTGTAGTGGTGGTTGAACTGAATAAGAGCTCAGACAAGCAGAGTGCATGTAGAGTGGAGTGAGGGATGGGATGGGAAACAGGAGTCAAGGGAAACGGAAACCGATTCAGTCTATAAACGTGAACAGTTGAAAATTTTGCCAGCCCTGTTTCTCTAAAGGAGTAAATAGGCTAAAAAACTGCTATTAACCCTAGGACTTCTGGAATAGATTTCCATTGCTGGTTCTAAAAAAAATAAGCTTAGAATAAGACTTTGCCTAGTGTTTCCCTGCCTTGTTTCAATCTCAGAAGTAGAGTTAGGAGAGCCAAGTGACAGTTTCATTTAACAAAAGAGATTGATAATTTGGCCCCAGTTGAAAGTGTATCTTAAACTGGATACATCTTTCAAATACACCTTCATGTTGGCAAGTGTGTGTGTAAACTTGGCAAAAGAGAGAATGTCCCTCGGTTGAAGTGAACTATCATAAGTTTCAAAGCATGGTGATGCGGGGAGCCTGTACTATTTCTGTCTGTGCATGTCAGTTCCATTAGCTACTGATTTTCTCAGCAACAGTAAACAACCTTTGCCAATTTTATCTTCTTCAGAGCATTTGTGGTATCGAAGTACTAGGTTTCTCAGCGTTTGGTAGCATGCTTAATATGTTACATCCCTCCTTCTGTAAACTCTCCTGAAGCAAGTTGGATCGGATTATTCCCGTAGTATATTCTGGTAATTCTTTCTGGAAGCCTGGCCCTTTCATCTGTAGCCTTTACTAAAGATCCATGTTGACATTCTGCTGCAAGTCTTGGCCAAGCTTTCAGGTGTATTTTCATATGGTCCTAATATGTAAAGCCTATCACTTGCAGGTTAGCCTGTTGGAACTTCTGCTTTCCACCTTCCAAGTTTTGCACTGTGGAATTCCCCCGTACTTTTTTTTTTTTTTATAGCATTTGCCTAGAATAAAGCTTTGAGTGCCATGTGTTTGCCGTTGATGGTGCAAGTGCCAGACTGTCTATCTCATGTTTGACTTTCTGTTGGTTTATTTATTTATTTAGATTTATATCCTGCCTGACCAACACAAGCGGTTTAATAGCACTGGCATGAAGAAATCTTACTTGGAAGCATCTTCGTACTTCATTGAACTGGTGGCCTGTGTACCTTGCCACTAGATTTTGATGTCTCATAGGAGAGGCATAATATATTGCAGTGGCATAGGCATATTATATTGCAGAAGAATAGTAGATATGGGGTTGCACTTCCAGAGCACTACTTCCAGAGCACCAATCTGCACGAGATTCTTTAGAGTAACTGTAGGTCAGGGAGAACAGAACACAGTGCATGGTATGAGTCCGTCATTGGTATGAGCCCGTTTATGAGGAGGGTGGGATGCAATAAATGTAATAAATAAATAAAATAATTCTGCCTCTACTGGAAAAAAATGATACAATGTGGTCCATGATTCATGCTATAGTACACTATATTGCAGGTTTAGAACTTGTGAAATATTCCCCGGTTCATTAGCTATAGAGACATCTTGAAGCTTACTGTCAACCTGGATATCTGGAAATTGTGCAATTGTGTGATGCTGGTATAGCTTCCCACATGAAGCTGTTCAGGTTCTTCCAGATGTTATCTTGTCACGTCAGGGATTTGGGATTACTTCTTTTTGGGTTGGTACTCAGTTTCAAAAAGCTGAGGCATTTTTTCGGACGGGTGGCTAATGCAATTTCTTAACATGCTTGTTAGCTTATGACTCCTTGGGAGGGGCATGCTTGACTTCCACCGTCATACTGGGGAATGGAAACTTCTCCCATGCTTGATTCTTGAGTTAAAAGTCAATGGGAATCTACGTGAGACTCAGCAGGTGCCAATTACTCCTCTCAATTAGTACCTTTGATTTTCATTGTATCACGTACAACACTTCTTGGTATTCTACATTCAAATTTCTTCCAACTATCAGAAGGCTCATTAAGCCTTCATTAGTCGTCCTGCGTTTTAAATAACTGTGCTGCAGCATTGCAGCCATCAAAGAGAAAACAGTAGGCATAGATATGTACTTAAAAATCCAGCTAAGCCGCTTAAGAGATCCGGTGCCTGTTGTCCTGTTGATGAGCATATTTTCTGTTTTCTTTTCAGTCAGGTCAGTTCAGTGAAGATATGATTCCTACAGTGGGCTTCAACATGCGGAAAGTTACGAAGGGTAACGTCACAATAAAGGTTTGTAGAATTCAGCACAAAGGCAGATTTGTTAAGCTGCTGACATTGCTGTTTGGAATGCTTTAGCAAATGAGAATGGGCTGAGGTCAGAAGGAAAAAAGGAACTCTTCCCCCTTAACCCCACCTCTTTTAGTCCATATGCAACTTACCCTGCTACACATTGCACACATCCGTGATTTTTATTACCTGCTACAATTACAGAGAACATACCATATCTAACTGCTTATTAGGACTAGAGGGTGGATCATGTGCTCCTTTTAAAATACTGTGTAAATTAGGCAATGACTTGAAAAGAAACCTTAGGGTGGTGTATGCCGGCCTCTGACTAATGGCGAAGGAGTGTCAAGGTTGTAGGGGAACAGCGTCTGGCGTGTCTTTTCTGCCTCCCTAAAGTTGGCTGCAGAGAGTAGGTTTGTTCAGTCCTTGCCATTTGTCAGGAGTGGCACTAATTTGTTGGGTACAAAGATGCTGTCATCACCATTGGTGTGGTATGTGTATGTAGCAGTATGTTCTTGGAACGTAAAACTCCATATCACCCAGGTCAGCTCAAGAATTTCAGGAAAAGGTACTCCTTTTAACTAAATAACAAAGTCAGGGGCCTGTTGGCTTGGATCCTATGAAACACTTTGGCATACAGGAGGATTTATGTCAGTGTAGTGCAGTTCCATCACCTCTCCCCAAATGCTGCTGTTTCCCCCAAGAGCAGCATTTCAGGGGGCATTTGGGGCTGCAGCAGGAGAGGGGAGGTGAAGAAATTGTGCTCTGCTGATGGAAATTCTTCTGTTGGTGGAAATGATCCATGGGCCTTGGGTCTCGAGACGGTTACAGTTGTCAGCATCTTTGGATAAGAAAGTCCTGCTTTCTGTATAATAAGAAGCAAGACGCTCAGTACAGGTTACTCTTGGAGTAGATCATTTTCAGATTTCATAGTCAATGTAGCTTCCTTTTGTTGTGATTCTCAAGTTTTAAATGGAGCTTCTCTTCCCCCCCCCCCCCTCAATATCTTTAAAAAGATCTGGGATATAGGAGGACAGCCACGTTTCCGAAGCATGTGGGAGCGCTACTGCAGAGGAGTTAATGCTATTGTGTAAGTATAGGCCTTTAATGGCTGCTTTTTGTGCTGTGTTATACAGCAACTTGGTTTTTTGGAGCTCCAATATACAGCTATATTCTATTCTTCCTCTAACTGTTCAGGAATAAGCTTTCATTGCAAGCAGTGCAGAACTAGGTCCCTTACTTTTTGCAGAGTTCAGTAGTTACACATTGATTTTTAGTCTCTAGAGAAAAAACTCCGTTCAGTAAATTTGTTTATAATGGCTTGGCTCCAATATAGCATGAGTAGAAATTGGTGAAAGAAATGCAGTTGTCTACCCATTCCTGCTGCTTCCCATTGCATCCCCTGAAATGCTGTTCCCAGGAAGCAGATGCTGTGGAACAGCTCTAGGGGTGCACTGGACAGTTGGATTGGTGAAAATGCACCTTCTCTCTCGCCGGAAGGAGGACACTTCTGCCGTGGAAAACAAGATTTGGATCCAAGGCAATATGTTCAGCAATCTCAGTTTTCCTAGGGACAAAACTGATATTTATAAGCAATATAAAATACACAAGACTTGTCTGGGCTTGCATTCCAGCAGTAAATTTCCAGTACTGGTGCAGTGTAGCCTAGCTGCTGCTGTGCTGTTAAAATCCCCTGCTTGCCTGTTTCAGGATTTTGACAAGGCTGTTATCCATTATTCTTAGTCACTACTGATGAAGTTCATACTTGGCTTGTAACTTGCTGAGTCCTGTTACAGCATACATCATTTTGTTAGCCGTCTCCTTGTAGTTGGATGTAGGTTGTGGTTCTCTGGCTAGGCCTGGACGGGGCTGTCATGTTACGTACATGATTTGTACACTAATTCCTTTTACAGATATATGGTTGATGCTGCAGATCGTGAGAAAATAGAAGCATCTAGAAATGAGCTGCACAATTTACTAGACAAACCACAGCTACAAGGAATTCCTGTGAGTAGTAGAACTCCCATGTGAAAGTGACACACGAGGCTTACAAACAAGGTGAAAGTCCGTAAAATAAGGAAAGCTGTTACTTAGAAAGAGATGCAGCTTTGCGTAGTCTTTAGTTGCACATGTGCCCCTTTCAGTGTTGAAGCGTAAGCTGCTAATGTGAGAAGCTGTTTTTTAAAAACCAAAAAACCAACCCCCTGTGATGTGTTACATAAGTCAGTTCCTAAGCAGACAATGAGCATTCTGCTTCCAGAGAGGGAAGCAGAAGAGCTTGTTCTGGCTATTGGTGAATAAATATCAAAAGAGAGGAAGTTGAAACTGCTTGCTTGTACTTGGAATGATAAGGTCATGGCAGTGTTTATTTAGAATATTTATTAGCTGCCTTTTTTTTCTTCTGGAGCTCAAGGCAGCCTACAACATAGATAAAACACACAAAATACCTTAAGCATAAAATTTAAAATCACAGCTCAACACTGCTGGTAAACTTAGTCAAATGCGGCTCTACATATGATAGTGTGGCTTGGCTTGGAAGAGCTGGGCTTGTAATCTTGCTTGCTTTTGCAGCATTGTGCAGCCAATGACCTCCTCTGTAGGTAAGCAGAGATGAACCACATCCAGACAGTTGGGGGCGGGGGGATTAGGGGAGAGCTGTACATAAACATTCTACATACTAAAGTATAACTATCCTACTTTGATCTGTGGCAAAATTTCCAGCGGTTGCTATACCATATCTAGGCAAATATTGAAATGAAGTTCCTTTCTCTGACTTTCTCATGCTTGCAAGGAATTGATCGTCCTCTTTAAATAAAATGTAAGCTGCTTTGATCATAGGAAGTGGCAAGATGCAATTAAATGCAATGTTTTCACTTTTAAGGTTCTAGTGCTTGGGAACAAGAGAGACCTTCCTAGTGCTTTGGATGAGAAGCAACTTATTGAAAAAATGTAAGTCATGAAGCAGACATTCTTTAAGATGCTCCACACTGTTCCTTTCTGCTTATAAAAACTGATACGGTAACGGACATGTTGAAGAATAGTGGTACTCGCTCCATGGCTTACCATTAACCAAGAGCTGTATGATTATTGTATGCCCTGTGCAATACCCTACCAAACGTACGCGATAACAAGATAGTTATTAAATATGTATCTATAACCTCTAATTACCAGAGTGCCTCTGTGCATGTCTCGCCTCACCATTGTTCAGTCTTAATCAGCCCTTGCATATCTGGAGTAAGGTGAAGGGCCTCTATCTCTGCCTTCTTGCTCTCTCCTCAGCATGAGGGATAGCAGCCCAGGAGAGAGAATAAGATGGTCAGAGTGCCCAAAGGTGCTGGGATGATTGTGGAGGCTGCAGAGTGGGGGAGGGGGGTTTTTGGAGAGGAAGGGCTCTTTACTTATATCCCTAGTATGGGCCTAGTATGGGCTCATCTTACTCAACCTCCAGTCACTGTGGCAGCTTAAGATGGGGGCCATGTGCCAAACACAAGCCTAATTGGGCGATAGCCTTATTCCCTTGCTTAGAAGAGTCACATGTAGTTCCTTAACTGCTGAGTTTCACTATTGTAGAAACTAGTTTGAGATGTCTTTTCTGGGAGGAATAACAGAGTGTTCTAGTAGATTGCCTTTAATATGTATTGGTATTACTTCAAAGTATTGCTAGCCAAACTATAACCGAAACTCTACAAAAGGCTGTTGTCAACTTGTTTATCTGCTACTTCTCTTCCAGGAACTTGGCTGCTATTCAAGACAGAGAAATTTGCTGCTACTCCATTTCTTGCAAAGAAAAGGACAATATAGGTAATTAACATCTTGAAAAGGTAGTAGTTACTGGAAGCAGAAACTGGCTACATTGGGCACTGTTGCCAAGGATGTATGCATTTAGCGAACACTTGCTAATGTGAATTTATGACTTCTGCTCTGTATGTTCTTTGTGATTGACTTGTGTAGTGTAGAATAGGGCAGTGTATCATACAGGAGAAACAGGCAGTGTCATTCACAATAGTTCTGAGCTCAAAATATTGTGATTGAGAGTGAAGTTCTCATGGTGAGGCATGTTTGTCTTAGAATACAGCTAACTGGTGGGTGGTAAGTATCAGTTTCCCCTTGACCTACAGCAATTGGGTTAATCTGGAAGTTCTATGGGATAAAGGATATTTGGTGTTCATACAGTTTCTAAGGCTGGGATCTGCTTTGTACTTGGAGACAGGTTTGATTGAAATCAGTGGATTCTGCTTGTAAGGAGGGCCAATCCAGAGAAGTGTCCAGTGAAACTTGCCCTGTACTGACTCTGGCCATTAGACCATTTAGTGTAGTATTGTCTGCTCTGATTGGCAGCAGCCCTCCAAGATCTCAAGAGCCTTTCAGATCACCTGATACTGGATGGGAGGTGCCAGCAAATGAATTTCTCTGTGGAAAACAAGCGCGGTGCCCCTCTGATAAGGGTTGAGGGTACTAGTGCATCCTCAGTCCTCTGTCCTCAGTCCTTTCTGCCACATTTATCTAGTGCACTTAAATGTTGTTGTTACCTAGCTGAGAATGTGCCAGTAATTTTATTTAGTGTTTCCCATTATAAGGCTGAAAGTAGTAGTTCAGAGATGTAAAGAACCCTGAAATACTGAGTGAGTTAAAATGGTTCAATACCAGATTAACCTGCTGCTCTGAGCATGAAGCAAAGAGAAGGGTATTATAGTCCCACTTGCCAAGCCGTATGGGGCTTGGAAGGTGTCCCAGCCCCGAGCCGCTGGGACTCCTGCACAACTCCCCAAATGCCCCGTGGTCTCCACACTTACCGGTGGAGAGTCTGAAGGAGCGCCAATGGGAGGAGGCCACCTACCAAGTTGTGAGTCTCATGGAAGGGTCGAAGACTGCTGCTGCCCTAGTGGTGACCAGGGGCTTGCTGCGCCGAGCCCTGGGTCCGTGGGGCCCGTGGAAGCACAGATGGGGAGTCGGGGCTGAGCTGGGAGGAGCCTGGCAGGCCGAAGAAGAGGAAGGGGACCACGGCGGCGTGGCTTCAGTGGCCAGCTCCGGAACTGTGGCAGCTGGTCTGGCCCCTCCAGAGGCCCAGGGGACCTCGACCCCGCTCTGTGCCATGGGGGAGCATTGTGGCTTATCAAGGGGGGGGGCTGGCCAGGAGGGGAGGGGGCGGGTCTGGGAGCGGGGTTGGGAGATAAAAAGGGGGAAGGCGAAGGGTCAGGGAGGAGTGAAACCTGGAGGACGGAGGGGTCCAGAGAACGAGAGAGAAGGAGGGCAAGCTGATACCAGCTGGGGCTGAGAGACAAGAAGGGTGCTGTTAACCCTGTCCTGTGCCCAATCTGAGACCCTGAACCTTCCCCCTCCCCTGGGAGCCCACTGGCTTGGGAGTAGGCCCCGATGGAAGGGCAATGGCCACCGGCGGAGAAAACCCTGGGGTGGAGGTGGGGCACAACAGAAGGTCTTTGAAACAAATTTCCATCAGGGCAAATCAGCCATTAGGAACCCAAGTCACGTGTAGGTTTCGTGTACAAGTGAAATATATTGAGACATGGTAGAATGTGGGGGAGGTCACTTCCTTAAGTTGCGTAGGTCCTGGTTTTTAAACTATAAAAGCATAAACTGGTTCTTTTAAATCTTGGATTTTTACCTGCTATAAACTGGTCAGTTGGTTTAAGATAATCTCTGTTGCTCTCTTTCCTAGATATCACACTTCAGTGGCTTATTCAGCACTCAAAGTCTAGAAGAAGCTGAAATCTTGCCGATAACTCCCCAGTTGGCCATAATCTCAATTGTCTACTCCCTCCATGATGAAACGTTACCCAGGATAGCCCTCCTGTATCCAAGGAATTGCCTTTTTTCACAGTTCATGCCTCATGTGCACTGCTGAAGACTTATATTCCTACTTCTGTCATAAAGAATTGCCTAGAGTTGTCATGAGTTGTGCAGATGTTTTTAAGTTCATCTAAACAGTGGCAGTGGGTGCTTTTTTAAAAAACAAAAGGAGAGAAAAAAAGCTACCATTGAAAGTGTATTTCTGCTCTGGTTGTCCCGAGCTAGATTTTTTTATATTTGATTTTCAGCAAACTTATTTAATTCTTGTATTTAGTGGCTCATTGAAGATGCTGACCAAGGGCAGCATGAGGGTTCTAGCACCACTTCCTGTGCTTAAAAGCTTTTCAAACACCGTTTAAATGGGGTATTAACTTGTCTCTCAGATGCATGTGAAATGTATTGTAAAATGGTTTGCAATGGAGAGTGCCAGGCACTAGATATTAAATCACTTAATAACTTCTGCTCTTTCAAATTGTATAGTAGCCTCATCCCAATGAATTAGGAAAAGTCACACGTGTTTTGTATCTGCTGTTCATCACTAATAAAGATTTCTTAGCCCATATATAATGAAGGGGAAATATAGAACAGTACTTCAAAATGAAAGCTTTCAAAAGTTGGACATCAAAGTAGGTAAAACCGATTTTAAGAACCTGTGGCTAGATTAACAATCCCACTTCGTTCTCGGAATGTTTTGCAAAGACTCTACAGCTGCATGACATTTGACTAACTGGTGATTGTTGGTGTCGCACTGGTTCCCAGCACAAGAGATTCTGTATCACTGTCTGGTTTGTCCTTTCCTCCGTTCATGAAATAGCTGTGCACAGTTGCACTTGGTGCTAGGAAATACCTAGGCTGTTTGTGACAACTCTAGATCTGCCTTCTCTTTTGATGTGTAATCATGTGTAAAGTCCACAGGCTGTGAAAGGCTAAATGGCATCTTGGAGCTCAAGAGAATCATTGAACTGATCCGTTTCTTGGTTAGCTTCTACAGTATAGAGATATACAAACTGAAAACTGTAACTGTTCTCTTGTAGCTTTACCTTCTTGGCAGTGTCAATATTTAAAGGGACAGTTCTTAAGGCTGGTTTTGTTCATACAGTAATGTTAATGTACCCCGCTGTGTGCATATAAATATATGGGAAACCTGCTTGTGTTGCCTTTCACTGTGTGGTGTTTGGTTCCTCCCCCCCCAAACAGCACTTGCATGTCCTTGACTCAAATGCTACGCTTTCATAATCATTGTTTAATACATCTTTGATATACCTGGGGGTATGTTCATACTGTATGCCTGATGTGTTCAGAGGGTGAGTTTGAAGGAGAAGGCCTTTCATATTGGCCCAGGCGCTACATCTGTACCAAGTGCAGTGTGATTCCCTTGTGCTACCCTTCACTTCTTGTGAAGCATCTCTAACCTTGTACATGTATCCCTCTGTTACCCTTAAAGGCTTTTTGCTGGAAGTCAACAGATCCCACATTAGGATTGTCTGTGGGATGTCTGTGCAAAGCTGTCACAGTCTTGTCAGTTGCTGAGAGGTATGCAAGCTGGGATAATGAAGCAACTGCCAATCTATCCTAAAGTGTATGGCAGCAAACATTACAAGAGCTGTGTGTGAGTTCTTATACCAAGTCACAGCAACTTTGTCATTGGTATTGGACCATGCTAACACACACACCCTTTGATTTATCTTGCCATGGCCTTACTGTTCCATACCAATTACTGCAATGTTGCATAAACACTGTGCTGCCTCCACTTGCAAACCAAGCTTGCATTTTTGATTGCAGTGTGCTTCGATAAATCCTGTAATCTTGTTGGTGCTGTAGAGAAGGGTTAATAACTTGCTACTGTATTTATCAGTTCACTGTGGACTTCTGTACTTGCTAGAGCATCTCTGCTTGTGCCTAAGGTAAGAAAGTTGAACTAGAATGTCTCAACCTTTCCTGTGGGAATCGAATTACTGTCTAGGTAATTGGCCTATTGCTGAACTTAATATGTGTTTGCGGGGGGGTGGGGAGGGGTATTCAGTGTATACGTCACTGCTTTCAGCATTTGACATTCAGAAACCACTACCAAGTTTTTAACCTGTGCATTAATCTCTGCATGTTAATAACTTCTACATTTACCAAACTTTGTAAATATGTGAATTTTTTTATTTGGGTGGATTGCATTTTGTTGGTTTACTGCTCTCCAGCTTTATCCAATAAACTTACATTTTCAGGGTCATGTTGACATGTATGTAGCTTGACTCTTCAAGGCCTGTTACGACTGCTTGTGCAAACTTTTGAACGTTGCTAGGCCTCCTACTTGGTTTTGAGTATTATCTTGTGAAACCTCAGTTGTTAGTGCCTATAGTAGCTAGAACACTGACTAACCCTTAAAGCTGTACTCTTTGTGCAGTGTGTGTGGGGGACGGCATGCCGTAAAGTTAGTGTCAAAAGTATCCAGCCTCATTCCTATATTATACTTCTGTAACTGAAAATAAGGAAATTTGAGCTTTATTAGTAATGGCTTCCAGGGGATAGTATGCAGCAAGACTAGAAAAAGTACAAATACCACAGCAGCTTCTTAGAACTGAAGAATATATATATATATATATATAATGTGTATATATATATATATATATATATATATGTGTGTGTGTGTATATATATATATATATATATATATATATATATATATATATATATATTAATGGTAATAATCACGCTTGCAACAGTAACCAATTCTGGGTACTTACCAGATTCAGTCCTGTCATATACTTCAAGTTTGTAGAGTCCTTGAGTGAAGAGAGTTTTTAACCAAGAGCTAGAAGGAAGTTGCTGCTTGTTCATAATCAGTAGAAGTTGGGTAGAGATTTTTGAGCTATTCTGCTCTTGAGGAAGTGGCCTAAGTGAAGAAGCTTGATTGTCAGTGAAAATGCTTGGCTTGCATTTTGACATTATGCTGGAACTTGAACAGGAACCATTATTTAGTGTGCTAATCTATTTGAAGTTTTGTGTGGGGTAGGCCTGTTGCCTACCACAGAAGAACTATGACAAAAATATTGCTTGAATTGGTCTTCAGCTTTAGGAGTTCCGTCACTAGCTATTAGCGAGGCTAAGCCCTAATGGTTGAAGAATTAACACACTGTTTCCTAGGGAGATTATTTTGTTCATTAGCTGTGTGAAAAGCTTGAGAGAATTAATTCTTCATGGGTCTCATGCTCAAAGTCCATTCAAGGCATTCTACTTTAATTATGTAAATGTGGGTTCATGGTTATGTCAGAAGTTATTCTGGGCAAGACTACAGCAGAATTAAGGTATTGGCATGCACAAGAGGGATCTACAGAGCTATTCAACAAAGGAAGCAGTAATAGTACAGCTTAACAGTGCTATCCTCTGGGAGGCAGGCTTGGAAACAACCATGAAATCTTGATCACCCACTTAGGCAGAAGATGGTAAGTATAATTTAGTGTCTTATGTTCAACTGGAAGAATATGAGCTTTTGGCTGAACATTAATGTCTGTTATAACATAGAGTAAAGGCCTTGTTATCCAGCACTTGAGAGTACAGAATGCTCAATTAACCAGTATCACCCAGAGGGCAAACTCCCCCCTCCCGATCACCATACCCTGTGACTTTGGGTACATTCATGTCTTGCTTCCATCTCCTCAGGTAGTAAACTTGATGCCTTCCACTGCCACTTGATGTTATCCCCTCCCCGCAAACCTGTCCTGAGCTGTTGGCAGCTGTGTCCAGGCCCATAGCCACAGTGGGGCATTTTGGGGCTCTGCCCCCTCACATATGAGGGATGCCCCACAACAACTGCTGCCTCTCTTCCTGTGACATTCAAAGGGCCCTCCAGCCAATCAGTGGACACATGTGGCCCACTGATCATCTGGAGGGGCAGCTGCCAGCCACACACCTTCCCTGAACTCTAAGCGGTGATTTCGCTGCTTGGAGATCCAAGTGTGAGCGGCCCCTGCTAGAAAAACAGCATGCCTGCGCCTGATCTCCAAGTGGTGAAGTTGCTGCTTGAAGATCAGGAAAGGTGTGCAGCTGCCCCTCTCCCTCCCCCTCCCCTGCTGTCCCAGAAAATTTCCGCATGCCCCACCAACTGAAAATGTCTGGCTACGGTGCTGGCTGAGTCTGCCAGAAAGATCCTGGGAATCTGGCACATTTGTGGGCTCTGTATAATGGTCCCTTGGTCTGAAGGGGGGCGGAGAATCCTACTAGGCATGGGGGGCAGTTACCACGACATTTTCAACAGTGTTTGGTTGATGTGGATTCCTTTGGGTAGAAAGGAGAGAACACAATAAACCCAAGTATCTGGCGCATCTGATTAACTGCAGCCTCCTTTGCCCATGAGTACTGGATAATGAAGCTTTTGCTGAATATCCATTGCAAGCTAATGAGAAGGAAAAAAGTTGAATGGATTATATGAGGGATCAGGCAAAAAGACAGCTAGCCACGGAGCCCCAGCAATTTAACCCTGCCTTCAATTTGCTATCTGGCTATTTCACATTGAGCATTGCTGTACTATGGTCTAATATCTCATAGTATAGGAATTACTTTGGGATAGATAGGTCTGGTTAAGACTAGGTCAGTATTAAATTAGAAGTGAATCACAGAATCAGAGTTGGAAAGGACCTCCAGGGTCATCTAGTCCAACCCCCTGTGCAATGCAGGAAATTCACAAATACCTCTCTCCCCTGGTGGTGACCCGTTCCATGCCCAGAAGATAGCAAAAAACCCCCTCCAGGATGCCTGGCCAAACTGGCCTGGAGAAAAATTGCCTCGTGACCCCCAAGTGGTGATCAGCATTTCCCTGGGTGTGTTAAGAAAGGGCTACAAGAACCAGCACTGCCTGCCCTCCCTCTCATGATCTGCTTAAGTTCACAGAATCAGCACTGCAGTTAGATGGCTATTTAACCTCTGTTTAAAAACCTCCAAAGAAAGAGTTGGGTGTTGAGAAGCAATTTTAACCAGACTTCACAGTTCTCCCTTTAGTGACTCTGGATTATTTTACCCATTCCTGCTCTATTGCTTGAGTATTTGAGGGACGGGGCGGGGGGGGGGGGGGAGTTACGCCGAGGGGAGGATTGAACAATCTACCCAATACGATGCTCAAATATTTGAACAAGGTGCTGCTGCCATCTACAGTGTCCCATCTTCGTTCGTTTCTGACAGGCAGTTTACCTCTGTGTAGCATTCATTTCAGTGACCTCCAGTACTCCCTCTAAGCTGTGGAGTCTTGTGAGCAAAAATTCTACTTTGTGAGCTACTGGCATTAAAGCTGTGAGCGAGCGATTTGGCTGCTGCTCTAGAGCCATCCTTCCTGAGCTAAGCCAAAAATGTGTGAGCCGGAGGCTAAAAAACTGAGCTAGCTCACGCTAACTCAGCTTAGAGGGAACACTGGTGACCTCAGAGGTACTGACATTAGAGTTGTAGACTTCATTTGTACCTTCCATGTTGTTCCTGTTCCACTTGAAAACGAATGTGCTACTGAACTGAGAGCTGCAATAAACGGGTATAGATTCCTGTCCAGTGCGTGTTAAATTTTTAGCTCCGGTTCTAGGCGTGCAGAGAGTCGCCCACTGAATGCGCGTGCCTAGAACAGAGCAGTTAAGCCTTCATGTATGTCAAAAGTCACAAGCGCTCCCTCTAACGACCGTCACGTTGAAAAGTCCCCAAGGAATATCCTAAATTTGGCCTCAAGGATTACCCCCAAATACTCTCCTTTGATTGGCTGCGCTACCCATGAATTAAATCGTAGCTTGCCACGCCACCCTAGCTCACCACCAAGTTCCACCTGTCAAAAGGCAGAGGCCTTTAAAGGACTTGCGTCATTCCCTTCCGACAGTTCCTTGTAAGAACCTTCCGAAGCCACCAATAGCGGTGGAAAGCGTAGACCAATCCCAAGCGCCCGGCTTGTGTTACGTGTCACAAACTTTCCCTTCGCCCCGCCCCCTTGTTGCAGAAGCCGCGTCATGACCCAGGAGAAGGCGGCGGCGGCGGCGGCGGCGAAGGAGGAGTCCGCTGAGTCTGAGGGCGGGGGCAGAGCGAGCCAAGACGAGGCCAAAAGACTTCCTCGCGGTGATCCCTCCCCCCCCCCCACATCTCCTCCACCTCCACCTCCACCTCCAGTGGCCCGCGCGGACTTGCTCGCCAGCGAAGCTTCCGCTTAAAGTATGCGCGTGAAAGGGGTGCGCGGCGGAGGCGCTGACGACAACTGCTCCGACCATGCAATGGCGGTCGCTGGTGTTGGCGCTGCTGGCGCTGCGGCTGGCCGGGCACGCGCTCCTCTGGCTGGCCGGGCCCAGCGTGGGCTTCTACCAGCAGCGCCTGCGGGCCTTTGTCTGCAGCCCCGCCGCTGCCGCCCAGGAGGCCGCTTCGAACCGGCACTGCTTCCCAGACGGCTTGGCGGCTCCGCACTGGGCCTCGTTCCTGGGCAGGGCCTGGGGGGGCACCGGTAGCGGCGGCGGCGGCAGCAGCGGCTCCTCTGGGGGCAGGGACGGGAGCCTCGTCTGGAGCGGAGGGGGCGGCGGCGGCGGAGACGATGATGAATACGAGCAGCGCTACAGCCGCGCCTTCCCTCCTCAGCTCCGCGGCCAGCTCCGCGACGCTGCCAGGGGCATGTTCGCCTTCGGCTATGACAGCTACATGGCGCACGCCTTCCCTCAGGACGAGCTCAACCCCATCGACTGCCGCGGGCGGGGGCCGGACCGCGACGACCCGTGAGTGGGCCGAGGCGAGGCGTGGGAGGGGCGGCCTTAGGTGGTCACCGGGGGAACGTCCCTCTCCCGCCGTATGCCTCCCGATTGTTTACACCCTGTTCTCCCCACCCCTTCCCCGATGGCCCAGAGCTCTTCCAACATTGTGCTCCCCCCGGCCCTGTTTTATCCTCGCAACAGCCTTGTGAGGGACTACTACCTTAGGCAGGGAAGGAGTGACTGATCTAAGGTCACTTGATGAGATTCCACGACAGAAGGGGGCTTCGGCTCTGAGGCTTCGAGATCCTAGTCTGACACTCTGATCTCTTGGCTGTACTGTAGTAGCTCTCCTCTCTCCCTCCCCTGGTTAACTGTGGGCATAGAGGTGGTGGTAGTGATGATCTGTCACATTTTTATAGTGTATTATTATTTTACTTGTCCTTATTTACTTTACTTATTTACGATAGCAGACGTGACTATCTTTTTTCCTTCGTTTTATCCTTAAACAACCCTGTCAAGTACTCCTGAGTGGGTGACTGAGGAACCCCCTCACCAGTTTCAGGGTGAAGGTTTGAAGCTGGTTCTTTGCAGCCCTAGTCTGATTCACTAGCCCATCACTTTCTGCGTGTGTTTGCACACACGTAGCTCTGTGGGTGTGCTGCTTTCATGTTTTGGGAGCCCCCTAGTTTTGCCTTGCTTTGGGGATGTGGTCTGACCTGAGGAAACGGACTCTGTGGACTGCAGGAGGTGGAGGTAGATGTAAGAGGGGATACTTGGGGCAGTGATGTGGTGGGAAGCAGGAAGAAAGGCTTGTGCTGATGTTAGGCAGATCAAAGTCTTGTGACCAAAGGTGAAGGATCAGGGTTGCAGAAACATCAGTAGGAAGCCAGAATAACTGCCGCCTCATGAGTCAGCATGTATTCCCTGCTTTACATGGAATTGTGGATTAAATGCAGAGGCCAAAGTTAACCACACAGGTACACCACAGTTATATAGTGCCTGTCTGAAGTGCATTCATCTTTCCAAAGTGCAACGAATGTGCCAAACCTTGGCTTCCTGAAGCCTTTTCCCTCTGGTTTCTGTTTGGTATTGCATTCTCTTCTGCATTATGGAGTCCATAATAGCATGATCCCAGAGTGTTATATCCAGGCCTGTAGCCAGGAAATTTGTGGTATGTGTGTGTGTGTGTGTGGGGGGGGCAAACACATTCAGGAGGGGGCTTTTATTTCAGGAAGGATGAAGGACAAAATTCAGGCACATTCTCCGCTGGCTGGTGTCATCCCTCCCTTTCGATCCTGTGGGGTCATGTGGATGGATGGTTTGCACTCCCTGCGCTTTCTTCCTCACCTGCCCCCTTGCTCACCCCAGAGCACTCCCTATGGGGAAATAACCCACCTGGAATGCTCCTACTGAAACCGATGCACTTTTATTGCTGTCTGGATTCAGTCAACTTGGCACAGTTTAAGAGAGTGCAAAAACTGCTGGGCTCCCTCCATCATCCGCTTCCCCCTCTCTAAGCCTGCCTGTGTTTCTAATCTTGCTTGACCTTCTCGAGCTGGGACGTGGAGGGGGGGACAGAGAGAGAGAGGCTCAGAAGAGCTCTGGCTTTAGGCAGGTAGCTCCAAGGTGGAGGAGGGCTGGCAGGAGCCTGTGTGAAGAGGACAGGGCCAGGGTGAGGCATCAGCATGTGGGCTGGGCTGCATCAGCACCAGAATTTGGAATTGATGGGGGAGATTGGGGTGGTGGGTGCCGCAGATTCGATAGGGGGCACCGCCCCATGCACCCCACCACTGGTTGTGGCCCTGGTTGTATCTACTGGTGTCATTTGTATGTTATGTGGTGATGAAAAGCTCTGTGAAGTTGTAGCTGACTTACAGTGACCCTATAGGGTTTTCAAGGCAAGAGACAAACAGTGGTGGTTTGCCATTGCCTGTGTTTGTGGCAACCCTGGACTTCCTTGTTGGTCTCCCATCCAAGTACTAAACAGGGCTGGCTGGCCTTGCTTAGCTTCTGAGATCTGACAAGGTTGGGCTAGCTTGGGCCATCCAGGCTGTTTGGTATTCTTAAAAAATCTTCAGATGTTTTGCTGATTGCATAAGTGTTGCTCCATTCTTCCCAAGGAGGGGGCTCCAGTGGGTGAATCCCTCAGGTATAAAACCTGGTATTAAGGCTGTGATAAGCTGCTTTGGAAACAACTAATAGATTCTGCCTCTGTGCTTCTGCTGCTGTATCTTTGCAGATACTAACATACTATTTCTGCTGTGTTTTCTGGTTTAGATAGTACATAACTGCAGATCAAGGAATGCGTCCATGGTCTTCTGGTGTAATGTGGTTCGATATAATGTAGTATTCAATGTTACTGTTAAACTAAAAACACCCTGGCCACATGCTATTTGCTTTAGAGGTGAGCATTAATATAATTGATAACTGGCCTGAAAAGTTTCTAGTCCATCTAGACTTACTCCCTGCAAATAACTCAGACAGCTCTGAAAAGGAAAATTCCATGTTAGGAATTATTAGGAAAGGGATTGAAAATAAAACCACCTCTATTGTAATACCCCACCAATATTGTTATGTCCCTGTATAAACCTGTGGTTATGCCTCATTTGAAATACTGTATGCAGTTCTGGCTGCTGCATCCCAAAATAGATGTTGCAGAGCTGGAAAAAGTGCAAAGGAGGACTATCAAGATGATTAGGGGTTTGGAGCACCTTTTTATGACAAAACGCTGGAGAGTCTGAGACTTTTCAGTCTAGAAAAAAGTCAGCTAAGGGAAGACATGATAGAGGTTTATAACAATATGCATGGTGTGGAGAAAGTGAGTAGAGAAAGCTTTTTTTCTTCCTGTCCCACAATACTAGAACTTGGGGGTACCCAGTGAAGCTATTGAGAAATAGGTTCAGGACAGACAAAAAGAAATGCTTCTTTATGAGTAATTAAAGTGTGGAATTCACTGTCTGTGGGGTAGTGATGGCTATGAAGAAGAGGAGATTGGATTTATACCCCACCCTTCACTACCCAAGGGTGTCTCAGAGCGGCTTACAATCTCCTTCCCCTTCCCACAACAGACATGCTGTGAGGTAGGTGGGACTGAGAGAGCTCTGACAGAAATGGCTCTTTTTCAAAAACAGCTGTGCCAGAACTATGGCTTGCCCAAGGTCATCCAGCAGGTGCAAATGGAGGAGTGGGGAATCAAACCTGGTTCTCCCAGATTAGAGTCCATGCACTTAACCACTACACCAAATATAGATAGGTTTAAAAGAGAGGGTTAGACAGAGTGATGGTCCATCAGTGGCTACTAGCTGTGTAACATAAGCGAGCCTCCATTTACAGAGGCAATAAACTTCTGCTGGGAGGCAGCAGTAGGGGAGGGCTTTGGTCTCTATGCCCTACTTGCTCTCTCAGACAACCAGTTGGCTGCTGCGTAAAGCAGGATGCTGGACAAGATGGACTACTAGTCTCATCCATCAGACTCTACTTATGTCCTGTTCCTAAGTTAAGAGAAATTGCAGTTGTAAGAGAGACCCAATAGTAGACCTCATGCTTTGCTTTGCTTGGCTAAACCCCTTGTATCAGTTAGAAGGATCATTTGTAAAAGAGTAGGGAAATCTGCATGAGATCCTGGAGACAGACCCCCTTCTTGTTCAAACTGGTAATACTGGAGTAGACAGTTGATTGATATGGTCTAGGGATGAGCACAAACCTAAAATTTCCAGTTTGGGGTTCATGGCAGTCCCCAAACCGAATCTGAAACCAAACAAAAAATGCCTCTAACCAGTTTGAATCCTCCTTTCTCCCAGCTGTGGCAAGCCACAGCCAGGCGAAGGGGGGATCACTTTGAAGTGGGGTGGGGGGAGAATGGATGGTTCAAATGGCTGGCAGCCATTTTAGCAGTTGGTTTTGCTTCCCCCCCGCTTCTAAACGGGGTGGAAGTGAGACCAATTAGTGAAATGGCTAGCACCCATTTCAGCCTAATAGTGGGGCAGGTGCACCCACTGAAGAGACTGCAGTCTCTAAATTTTTTCTCCAAGCCATGGCAGCACAATTTGGTGAGTGAACTCAGAAGGCATTTAAATGCCTTCTGAGTTCACTTGCTAGTTTCACCGTCGCAGGGGCACGGCTTGCAAGCAAGTGACATCCAATTTGCTAGGTCACCCGGAAGTGGTGACCCGGAAGATGCTCTGTATCATGAACCGCAAACTGGTTCATTAAATGGGAGGGTGGAGGTTCATGAGGCCCCACGGACCATGAACTTTCACGAACTTCAATTTTTCCAGTTTGTGTGCATCTCTAATAGTTATTCAGTTGGGGGTACTTCAGCATATTTAATATTTCCTCTCACTCTTCAGTAGACTACTTACAAACTTCAATTTTTTTTGAAGCATTGAATGTCAGTTGTAAACAGTTAGAAATCCTTCTCCTGCAGAGCTGATTCTGTGTTCTTTGCCCACCAGTTTCGTTTTGAACTGTTTATTCTCTGATGCTTTTTGTGGCTTAACTGGCACTGGCACTACCTTCCTTCCTGTATAAAGATGTCAAACTTGAGCAATTGTGTGAATGTGCCCACTTAGGCTGTTAAAAATCATGCTGATTCCCTTTGTGCTGTGGGGCCTAGTTGGTAAGAGCACTAGGAATCTGAGTCCTGGATCAAAAGATAGGATTTGCATTCAGAGCAAATTACTGCTAGAGTGAACTGCTTTTTGTTGGGGTACCACCTGTTTCTAAGGAGAAAAACTTTTAGTCTGGATAGTGACTTTTCTCTGCCACAGTTACAGTTTCTTCATTGAAAACAGAAAACTAAACTCTGGCTGTATGCACCTGTGTCTGATTCCACCTTAAGGGTGCATGCCATGTGCTTGGAAAATATGGGGGAAACCGTCTGTCTTTTTGCAAACTTGTATTAAAGGTGGCTAGGTAGTAGTTGTATTCATACTGCGCAATGAACTGAGATTGCAGATTAAAACAGCTTGTTGCTATGCGTGTGTTTCCCTTTCTTCTTCTTTCATGCATGAAGACTGATTCAGAGCTTCCTCATTTGATCAAGGTCCAGTTTGCCCGGAATGCAAGCAGCCATTGAAAGCTGGAGTTAATTTACTCCCCACAAACCAAAATTTTCAACTGGGTTTAAACCAAGATTTAGAATCCCAGTTTGTAGGAAATAAACTGCAGTGTCGTATTGAACTGGTGCTTCATCAAGCCACGTGGTTTTGGATCAAGCTTTGTGCATGAAAAGGATGGAGGTATACAAGTTGTGTTAGTGTCCAGTTTCAGTTTGTTGTAACATCTGAAGGTAGTCTATGGTTAGAAGAAATTATTGGTTGACCCTGAGTGTAATCAGTAGGAAAATGTTCCACATTGCTTTGACCTGCCATTCTGTGACAGCTTCATGAAAACGACTGCTTTTAATCTCATGCATCTGGGATGTGTGGGATGAATTCATCTGCTGAACATTTCCCAGTCAGCTCATGGATAACTCTCCCATCTCAAAAGTCCAGGGCTCCAGTAGTCATCCCTCCCAGTGTATGTTGCTTGTATTGCAACTATTAGGTGTTGAGAGTGAGCAAAATTTCAGATGGTGTCCACCAGTGCTTTTCCTAGAATCTAGGTCCATGGTTCATATAGGACACCTACCCAGTTTCTGAATATACTTGTAACTTCCATGGAAGTTGCGGTTAAGATCTGTTGGTGTGAAAGTAACTGCATGTGGCTGAACTGAAAATGCATCTAGACAGTGGCTTGATTTTATTGTGTTAATACTGGATTTTAGTTATGTGGCACAGAATAGGCATAGGATTGGGCCACATGATTTACAGATTATATATTTGGATTAATCAGGCAAAAAACCCCTAATAGTTCTAACTTCTAACCAAATTTATTTCAGTTCTAATCTGAATATCAATGATGTCCTGGGAAACTACTCGCTTACTCTGATTGATGCATTGGATACCCTAGCAGTGAGTTCAAAATGTTTTTTAATTACTGGCAGAAAGAACAAAAATATTAAATATTATCAGAAGTTTTCATTATTTAGAAAAGAGTAAATTGTAATTTGAAGGTATCTTGGGTAAAGTCCCAGTGATATGAGGAAAGAAGAGAAGTATTATTGGAAAATAGATATTCTTGCTTCCTCCTCTCTTTTATGGTTTCTGTGCATGCGATCTGCAGAGCTGGTCACCAGTAGATACTAGAAACATCTAATTCTTATATTTAATCTGGGTTGTCCAGGAGCAGGAATTTCCCCAAGTTCTTTGTTTATTTCAGACAGTTTCAGGCTCTCTTTCTTCAGGATTGTTGGGAGGGGCAGGTAGTGCCAGGTTTTGGAGATACTTGGAAGCAATGAGAGATTTAAGGGTGTATCAGGGTCTGTGGCATCTGTAAATGTGTGTAGTAACAGATAAGTGAAGGACTATTGGTATAAGCTATACAGGATGGAGACACAGTTGAGATGTTCAAGAAATTTAACATATTTGCAAATCATGAAGCCAATGCAGTTACTTACTTTAAGAAAGAACTTGATTTCTTTTAGTGAAATTGTTCTGGTAAGGATACTTGAGTACATCTTAAAATTGTTCGATATTGGAGCCCAGTTAGAATGTTATGTGTTGCAATTTCTTATTACTGTGAACTTTATAATTCTGTTTCTAGTGAAACGCTTCAGTGCCATTCCATGTATACACCCATAACCTCTACTTTCCTTTTGTGTCACTGTTAGTATTGATCTCAAGATGTTTTTCTACCATGAATAGAGAGCTAGATCTTTTGTAGATGGTGTCTTGACATAGTTACCCCATGTGTATTCAATGAGGTGTTTCCTTTAATACTGGACAGGCTTGTATAATTTCAGCCCTAGGCTCTTTCAGTGCTTTTTGTCCCAATAGATTAGCATTTTTAAAAGAGGCAGGCTTTCAGAAAGCACAAAAATAGAAATAATTATATAACATACTTGTTATATTTTCTATTAGTGGCTTAATATGTAATAGTTAACAAATTTTGTAGTCTGAAATCTCAACTTTCATTTGATACTCATTTTCTTTCTCAAAGGTGATGGGAAATTCTTCAGAGTTTCGAAAAGCTGTGAAATTAGTGATAGAAACAGTTTCGTTTGACACAGATTCAACTGTGCAGGTCTTTGAAGCAACAATCAGGTATGTTCTCCTGAAACAAGTGGACTGAGCAATAATTCTGTACCTTAAAGAAACTGGAAAAGAATGCTTGTTGTTTAAACAACATGGTGACTGATACCATTAATGTAATAAAACAGCAGTAAAACTAATATTAAATACAATGCGCAGGACACAAACTTCATTTTAAACTAATCCTAGCAAGGAATTAAAATGCAGCTTCAAGTTCAGTCCTGCAGTGTGTGTCAAATTAAAATATCTTTACTTCCCTGGGAAGCCAAAGAAGAGGTTGGTGGATGCTGAGACAGCTTACTGAACGCACTTCCAGTCTAAGTGAAGCATGCAGCAGTCTATCATTTCTTCCAGCAGCCTCTTTTGCACTCCCTTCCTTAAGAGATATTTCTCAGATTTCATAGGGAGAACTTTCTGAAGTGACCTGTAATACAGTGGGTGGGACTGCTTTGGGAAATGAATATTCATGTGTACAGAAACTCTTAGTGTGAATGTGATTTTTCTCAATCCTGGTTAGTATTTTTATCTTAAGCTGTAACTAGAAGTACTAATTAATTTGCTCAGGTGCCATTTGTGTTAGTGGAAAAGTTCCAGTGTACTCAAGGAGCAAATGCTTCCCCAGTGTTTAAAAACAAGAAATGGGTGTTGTGTGACTTGTAACTGCTTTGAGCCTTTTTAGTTGAAAAGTCCACTAAAGGAATATATGTTCTTTCCCCATTCTCTACACATAGATTTAGAATATTTAGTAGTTTTAAAGAAATTGAGAAAAAAAGATGTAACGCTAGCATGAAGATTTCTGAAAGTAACATACCTCCAGTAAGCAGTCATTTACAGAAGTTTACCGAAAATAGAACATTTGAAACTAACAGCTGTAACCCAAGCAGATTGTTGAGTCAAAAACATTAGTACCATGTAGAAGCACTACTACCAATTAAAAAATCAATACTAAAAGCTTCCTGCCAATGTTTCTCAAGGTGGCTTCCACTATTTAAAGGTAAAGCACATAAATACACAATCAGTTGTTTGCTTTTACTGTTCATTTATTGTTACGAGATTATGTAAAGCAACTGGAGACATGGTTGGATTCAGCCAGACTTTCAGGAAAGAAATGAGAGGTTCCCTTTTCACCACCCAAAAGTGTTCTGCTGAAGATCATAGGTTCTACATGGACAAAAGTAATGTGGATTGGTAGCTATGGTAACAAGGGGAATTGAGCAGGAATGGTTTAAAAAGCTGGCTGGATCCAACCTCGAGCAACAGGCAAATAAGCAATAATTAAAGCAGCAAGAGCAGGAAGGAAAAATCAAAATCAACCAAAAGCCTCCATAAATGAAGCTTTCACTTGAAACTAAACTGGATGAGTAAAGGAAGTACCTGGTGCCAGAGTGGCATGCTAAATTGTCTCTAGAAACAATGAATAATCCGTCTATAGCTCTTTCAGGACTATTGAGGCATGTTCCTTGTAATTTTATGCCAGTCCTCCATCTTGCTATTTAGTTTTGCACTAGTTGAAACTTCCTAGTAGAGTCTCAGTGCTGACCTGCAGATGGTTACCTAAATCTGAAAAATAACAGTATTTGTGAATGAAAATACAGAATCAGTGAAGAGCACACAATCACTTGGCAAATCAGAGAAATATGGGGTGTATCAAACTCTGGTCTGGCAAACCAAACTGGAATGAGGAATTATGCCTCTAATTCTAGAACATAGTGCAGAAGATTTGTTTCTGGTAGTATGATTTACCCAATGAAGATCCTAATTCCATACTTTTACATTGTAGCATAACTATGAGAACTGCAGTCTGATAGATTTTGCCTCACTTGTTGGTTAAATTTGACACTACTTTACACACAACTCCAAAGTGACTTTCATCAATAATTCCTCCTTCAAAGTCTAGAACAGCTCTGGAAAGGTCCCTACCTGGAAAGGTCCGCCTTTTACTGACAGAAACACAGGGTGTAATACTGGCAATACTGTTGTGGTTGCCTAGCGATGGCCACTGAAGGCATTCATTTCTTAAAGCTACAGGTGCAGCTTCTATCAATTTGGTGTTTAAATTGCCCAGTGCATTTTTAAAAAAAGATTTCAGATTTTTCTGTAAACCTGGGGCTTTTTCCTGATTTATATAAAGAACTGTCTTATCTGTCCATGACTCCAGTCTTCAGATGTAAGAATCCATATATGGAGCCATGTTGAGTATTCGATTATAAATTCACCTGGGTTGGTTGTGTAGATCAAATCAGAACCAGAGCTAAATATTGGAATAACTAACTGTGAGCCAAATGGGAAGGCATGGTATAAATACTTTAATAAATTCTGTTGTGGAACCAACATGCACTGCAAGTAATGCTACCTGGAATGATAGCAAACTGGTGTTCCCATGTGACCTCAGCAAGAGAATTAAGTTGAAAGAATTGGTGTATTTATTGCTGTTGGGGCACAAAATTGATATGGTATACTTTTTAAAATTTATTCACTATATGTAAGGTAAAATGAATATCCTACTTTAGATTTTGTGCTTTTTAGAGAATCAGATTTTTCTGGGAAATACTTTGATCCATATTTTTTAGCTAACCCATTATAATGTAAGTGATAACATCTGAGTTTTTTATCTCTCTGATATGAAAACATGTTCCATCTGGTGACAAAAGCAGCAAATTTAATATGTCTTTCCATTTCTTCTCTCCTAGGGTTTTGGGAAGTTTACTTTCAGCACACATCATAATAACAGATGCCAAACAGCCTTTTGGTGATATGACTATAAAAGGCTATGATAATGAGCTGTTACATATGGCTCGTGACCTAGCAGTAAGGCTTTTACCTGCTTTTGAGAACACCAAAACTGGAATTCCTTATCCTCGGGTAGGTGTGTTGTGAAGGCCAACTTATACGTGAGATATTCTCATGCTGATCATTTTCTGTAGCATTACATATTTCACCTGTGGTCTTAAGTATTATATGAATTATCTAAGTATAGAAGTTTGTTTTTGAGAGATTAGTGTAGAATATCCCCCAGTTCAATTAAGCACTGACTTGGCTCATTCTTGGTTACATACACAACTTCCTCTTTTATTATACAACCATAGCAGCTGAAAAATATGCCACTGCGCTAACAGCTTCTGTAATAGTGGACTGGCTGAGTTATCTGCTAAAGTGTCAGTGCTGCTGTGTTCACAGGGCTGTTCTATGAACATGGCTTCCCATGTCTTAACTGGCCCTCTAGCTGGATATTTACAAGACTCTTTCCCTGTGGAATATGATGCAATTTCAGAACAGAGCACTGAAACATTTGAGTCACCTTGTAACAATTACATACAATGATTATAAGGATGTGGAATAGTGACTTTGAGGGACACAAAGGGTAGGAATGTAACTGTGTACAACTGAAGAAAGAAGCATATAAAACTCTTCCTTTTTCAGGTAAATTTAAGAACAGGAGTTCCTTCCGACAGCAATAATGAGACTTGCACTGCGGGAGCTGGCTCTTTGTTGGTGGAATTTGGAATTCTTAGCCGGCTTCTTGGAGATTCTACTTTTGAATGGGTAGCTCGTCGAGCTGTGAAAGCACTCTGGAATCTAAGGAGCAATGACACTGGATTGTTAGGTACTTAATCTGTTTCCAGAGCTCTTGCATTATAGCCTGTCACTAATTTTTCATCAGGAACATGTGTCTTAACTATAAGAGTGTAACAATAACATACATTTACACTTGCATAAACAACTGTATTGTATATCAGAAAACATTACACGGTAATCCTCATAAATACGACAACTTCTGTTCTAAAAGCAACAAACCCAATTAATCTGATTAGTGCTCTTGCAAGAACTTTCAGTTTATATTCCTCTCCCTTGAAAAGAGAATACAAAGTTTTTAATTTATATTTACAGGGTAGCAAAAATCTCTTAAAATCCTATTGATTAGATCGTAGGATCTGTGAGCAGAGTGGCACTTGTGACTGCAGGTATTTCCTGTCTTCCTCTGCTATCCTGCGACATCTGAAAAGTGATGAGGGGGATCATGGTAGTGTTATAGATAAAATGTTATCAGGTATGGAGGGGCTGCACAGTGAATAAGGTGAAATTGGCACACTCTGCTTTTCTGGCATAAGAGGCTCCCTTGATGGACAGAGAAGTGGATCAATTTCTTCTGTTTTACCCTTCACATAGTAGCCCTCTTTGGCATTTTCGTCTGTGAAGTTCCCACAGTCCCCAGCAGCTGTTTGGAATTTGGGGGGCTGCTGGTGGAAAGGAAAAGTAGAAAAGATCCTCCTGTACTTTCTCTGTCAGTGTGACCTAAATGTACAGTGCACCTCTAATGTCATGTCTTTATTTCCTGAGTATACTGATCACCCGAGGGATTCATCTTTGGAAGAAAGCAGTTCTTAAAAGTGTGTGATGCAATAAGCTAGTTGGTTTTGAATGGGTCACCGTGCTCATTCTTTATATTAAAGCCTCTTTTAAATTAAGAATTGGTCTTTCTTGGGGACCCTGTTTGGGTGGAAAGGCAGCATAGAAATGTTTTAAATACAAAAACATTAAACTGCCACCAGCACAGTAATACTCTGTGGGAGAACAACTTGTTCCAAGCAAGGGGATTTCCTTGAACCCAGTATGCAGTATTTTTACAAGACAAAGTTGTAAGCCCACTACATAGGATAGGTGTTTTTTTTTATGTGCCACTCCTTTAGCTAAAAACACAGCAGAGGAAAGAAATATATTTACATGTGTCACAGTTTACACTGTTTTTTTGCATGTCAAATCTGTTGATACAGTCATTTAAAAAGAGCCTAAGGTTGGATCCATACCGTCCTTGCACAAGTGAAATGCATTTTTGGTTGGGTCTGTGCCTCCTCCAGTTGTAGCCCTCTGTTCCACACAGCCCTTTCTTCCCGAGAGTCTCTTCTGTAGGAAGCTGGGGGGGGGGGGGCGGTCATGAAGAAGGAATTACCCTGTTCTGTGAACAGAATCCCATGGGTGGTGGTGAAGGCTTACACATTCTTAGGAAGATGCTATCTTTGGCTGGTTTAAACATTATGTTGAACATAGGGTTGTCCTTTTGACCTATTTAGAAATATTTGGTGAAATGCTTTTAAAGCAGTAAAGTTACTGGAACAAAAATACTTTAAATCATCAGCCAGTGTGGTATTTGTGCTGGTTGTGTTTAGTGCTTCTGACTTAACGGTGATCCTGTGAATTAATGACCTCCGAAACGTCCTGTTGCTAGCAGCCTTGCTCAGGACTTGCAAACTGATGGTTGTGGCTCTTTTTATTGCGTCAATCCATCTCATTTATGCTAGCTACAAAAACAAAATAACTATAGTTGAATTTCATCTTTTCACAGTAATAGTTTTTTAATGTAGTACATTATGACTTTAGTAAGGCTTCTATGAAGATGAAGATGTCACTGAACAGATTTTTCCTGTGGCATTTATTCTGTAATATTTGTTGTCGTGCAGTTTCAGAATTTAAAACCAGAAATAAAGTTATCATCAGTGATTAAAATCTAAGTCCCACAGCCCCAAGTACTGCAGCTGTGGAATAGGAGAATGTGTGTGTGTTGTGTGGGGAATCAGTAACCTCTACCCTCTTTTAGCGGAAAAGTATTGCTGGATCCAACCCATTTAGTTTTCAGCCTGTCTTGAGAATTGTCAGTTTATGATACAATTTGTATAATCCATTGCTTGCCTTGGATAATATGTAATGAAATGTTGTCCTTACATTTGTTTTACTTCAAAGGCAATGTTGTAAATATTCAAACTGGCCATTGGGTTGGTAAGCAGAGTGGCTTGGGAGCAGGACTAGACTCCTTCTATGAATATCTTTTAAAGTCATACATCCTCTTTGGAGAAAAGGAAGATCTAGAGATGTTCAGTGCTGCTTATCGGAGTATTCAGAACTACTTAAGGCGAGGGTATGTGCAGCTTTTTAATGGGTATTTAGCACAAGCCTAGCTATGTGGAATAGATTCTGAGACTTCCTCTCGCAACATAATTTCATTTTTTCTGATTTTGCATCTTGCTCTGCATCTGCCTCTAGACATTTCTTCTAGAAGCTGTGAATGAGCATTTACTGTTGAATAAATTAGCACCTTTTTGTTGTTGTTCAGTCTATTTTTATTTAAGGTTCCCACGTTGCTTTGATGCCTTCACCAAATCTTGTGTAGGTGTATTAATGTAATGCTTGTTTCAACCACTGTCTGCTTGGTTTGGGAAATTTTAACCATGTTTGGTATCTTTTGTTTTGAAAAGGTACCAAACATGGTTAAAATTTCCCAAACCAAGCAGCTTTGCTCTGACCTGGATAGCCCAGGGAAGCCTGATCTCATCAGATCTCAGAAACGAAGCAGTGCCGACCCTGGCGAGTACTTTCAAGGAAGATCTCCAAGGAAAACCAGGGCTGGGATGCAGAGGCAGGCTACTCAAGCCACCTCTCTGAAAATGTCCAAGCCCCAGTAGGGGTCACCAGAAGTCATCATGGCTTCCAGGCCAGAATACTAAAAAAAACCCCAAACCAGCTTTTATGTCTGCTACAGGTGCTGTTTATAAGAGCAGTGTTTGATGACTGATATTTAGTTCCATGGATAAAGATTTGGCATGGGTCTTTCAGAGGGTCTCTGCTTGTGGAAGGATTTCTGTCAGTGGAGCATAACTGCCTTTACTGTTTCATCTTCTCCCTCCTCCTGTGGCCCAAAATATCCTCTCAGAAAGCTGTTTCGCTGGAAAAAACATTTTGGCAACACAGGATTTGGGGGTATTTTAGGCTGTAGCCAGGAAGGGGGAGGGATGAAAAAGTTGGGCTCCTTTGTTGGGAATCCTTCTGTCAGCAAAGATGCTGCATGAGACCTAAGCCACCTTTTCCCTGCCCTAGTGCAAATCATGAATACTGCCTTGTTCTTTTTTTTAGAAGAGAAGCCTGTAATGAGGGCGAAGGCGACCCACCTCTCTATGTTAATGTAAACATGTTCAGTGGGCAGTTGATGAACACCTGGATCGATTCTCTTCAGGCATTTTTTCCTGGACTTCAGGTATTGTCAGTATGGTGGAAAGTGCAGAAAACATTGCACTTTTCAGGTGTTTTGTAAGAAATTCTGTTTCCCCAATCAGAAAGGTATCTTGTTGGTTTTCACTGCAAAACTGGCATCTGTCAGAAGGCCTGCATGCCCAGCATTGAATCTCAGGTTGCACTTGAATAACCCAGCAAGTAAATACAATGCTAGTTAAACTACTTGTTATGGTGTTATGACTCATCTCTACTTCTGTTGGAGGAAGATAGTGGAGAAGCAGGACACTGTTGATTTCTCAGAGCATGGAGAGGTTGCCAGGCAGCTGCTCAGCATTCCTGGAAATTGCAGGGGTGTTACATGGCTGGGTTGGCAACAGTAGCAGGAAGATAATCTTTCCTATGGAAGTGGCTTTTGCTTTTTTGCATTTCCTCAGACCACAGTGTTTCCTCCACAGGGGATGTTTTGCTGTGGGAGGGCTTGTAGGGTGATGTGATTTTGTGTTCGTATGTACACCATATAGTAGCATTCTTGTGCAGGAAAAGCTGCTGTTCCACATTAGTTAATGATAGTGTGGTATCTGCTACTTTCCTTGATGTTGAGGAAAGAAACTGATAGCCTTAAAATTGGTTTTCTTCATCTGCATTGAGCTGTTCTTTTATGTGTATGATTTTGCAGTTGTTGCTTCTCTTCAGGTTTTAATAGGTGATGTAGAAGATGCTATTTGCCTCCATGCATTTTATTACGCCATATGGAAACGGTATGGAGCTCTTCCAGAGAGGTACAACTGGCAGTTACAGGCACCAGATGTCCTTTTTTATCCACTAAGGCCAGAGTTAGTGGAGTCTACTTACCTTCTTTATCAGGTATTTAGATTTTCTCTTGAAACACTTGTGAGAAACACATTTTTTAATTAAGAAGCTTTTTATTCCACACTTTCTGCGATCCATACAAATATGCTTAATAGTCTAATTCTTGCTAGGCAGGAAATCAGACATTTTGTCCTTAAGCTTTTGGGTAGTATAAAATACATCACTGTGTATCTAAGGGATGGCTGACACTGTCCTTTTGGGTTGTAGTTTATCATGCCTGTGATAAGCATTTTGAATCAATGGCAACCACAGCATAGATATAATTTCCTGAAACTTTATGGTTTGGGGTATGGTAAATCAGACAGCTGCTTTCCCATAAATTCACTGTTCTTTGTGACCTGTAATCCCCAGCAAAAACCCCTAAGTGCCGCCTTCAAAAGTGTTTAATGGGACTGTAGATTGAATTGTGTTCTGAGTGCTTTCTCTTTGCTTTCTGAGTGCTTTCTCCTTTTTCTGGGCTCCAGATAAACAAGCTGTTACTCTCCTTACATTTAAGCAGCCCTCCAACACTTCATGAGAAACCATAAAGCTTAGCCAGATGTTCCACAAACAGATACAGACTAACTTTTCTGTAAGTGGAGTGGAACTTCCTTGTCTCCTCACTGCAGCCGAATGAACTTGTTGAAATGCTGCTCTTGAGGGATAAGGGATCCTGAGGAGTTATAGAGAATAAGAATTGGTGTATAAGTATTTTAAAGTTATATAACCGTTACCAGAAATGAAACATAGATACAAGTATTACTATTTTGAATAAAATGGAAAATGGGTTATGCTTCAGAGGTGGTGGGAAACCACCAAAACAAGATAAAAATAGAATGTACAAATAGAACAAAATGTTATATAATATGGAAAAAGGGATTTGTATAAGGTTAAATGTATTATTTTTGATGTTTTTTTTTTGAAAAATAAAAAAAATTTCTTTACAAAAAAAAAAGGGATCCTGAGGAGTGACATTAGAGGAGTCTGCAGTAGGAAGGGGGAATTGACGGAATTGGCAGAAATTGCCGGTTTAGTCTGGATCCAATTTACAGGCTCTTCAACAGGGAAAAAAAGATTGATCTTTGGTCTTCTGTGCAGTCCCACATTGGGACTGTGCAGGCCAGCCAGTCAGAAGAATTTGGGGTCTGTAAAAAGGGAAGAAAAATCTCTCCACATCTAACAATTTCTAGATAAAACATTTGAAGACTTTAAGATACCACTTGTATTCTATTGCTGTTAAAACTGGATAATAAACAAGGTTGGTAGGGATGTTAGCCTGTAATTTAGGCATCACAAAAAATATGTTTGTAGAAGTAGTAGCTTTACTTTGGTCTCATATACATTTCATTAAAAACATTTGTTTCAGCAAAAGCTCAGAGTGGAACATTGGCTGGTTCTAGCTTGTTAGTATGTCATTCTTCCCTTCTATATTAGTGGGGAATCTGTCATTGAGCTTCATAGAGTCTCTTGAAAAAACTTGATTTTAAAAATATCTATTTATATTTGCCAACCAAATTAAAGCAACAATGTGGCACTTATTCTTTTAAAAAGAATAAGTTCTTTTAAAAAGAACTTATTCTTTTAAAAAGAATAAGTATAAGAATAAGAATAAGTTTGGTTGTTTTTCAGATTAGGATTAGTCGTGTTGAAGAATAAGTGTGGACACTTAGCTTATCTAGTCACTTAAAAACATTCAAGCCATACTTCTCTAACGAACAATATCATAGTTTGTTATCGTATTTCTAAAATATTATTAGCTTCCCTCTAAAAGTATATTGATGTATTTCTTTTGTAAGGTGTAATAACATTTCTTCACTGTTTACATAACAAGCCACTTTTGTAAAATGTTGCGCTATGCTCAGTATTGATGTTATTGTT
Source organism: Lepidodactylus listeri (assembly GCA_029233225.1). NCBI lineage: Eukaryota > Metazoa > Chordata > Lepidosauria > Squamata > Gekkonidae > Lepidodactylus > Lepidodactylus listeri. Next base: position 48,707,427 of record JARCFY010000007.1, read on the forward strand.
TTATCTGTGAATTTTCTTGTTATGGTTGAATATGATGTATATTGTTAAGATTTGATGGAATTCTTATGATTTTAGGGGGAAAACAATATAGACTGTTTAAGAAGTTGTCCTTTGTAGACCTGAGTGATGTATTTTGCTTTTATAGTTTTGCATTTTCTGGACTTAAAAAAAAAAAGAAGATATTGCCCATTGCCCTTAAATTTATTTCCTCTCTTTATTTAGGCCACAAAGAATCCTTTTTATCTTCATGTAGGAATGGATATTCTTCAGAGCCTGGAGAAATACACAAAGGCAAAGTTAGTTTTGAAGCTCTTCTTTTCACATTGTGGTAATATTTTTAGTTATTGGAGAAGGCAGAGATGTAGAATTTATGGCAAATGTTTCCTTTTCAGTTATTTGTGAAATAAGTTTTATTACTTTGAATTGTGCCATATTAATCATTGAGCAGATATGCCTACTTCTGAATGAATTTTAAGGAATACGTCATCTAATGGGAATATGAACAATTTTTATTCGCCTTTCTCTTTCTTGAAATTGAAGAACTTCTCAAGCAGGCAGGAGAAAAGAGCAATTGGAAGGGCAACCCCTTAAAAAAAACACAACCCCCCACCCCACCCCCCCGGTACCATTATAAATGAGGTTGTTTGGATTTGGTTCTCTTGTCTGATATCGTTACTCAGACAGAACTGACAGACAACTGTAAAGCTCAGCCCAATAGTAGTAGTGCTCTGCTTAAAACAAATATTAGTTTATTAGGACCTTGTGGTAGCTTATTGGAGACTGAGGCTAAGCAAGTGATGTCAAATAAAAATTTAATGTTCCTTTCAGATGTGGCTATGCTACCCTGCACCATGTCATAGAGAAGTCCAAAGAAGATCGGATGGAGAGTTTTTTTCTTAGTGAGACATGTAAATACTTGTATTTGGTATGTTTATATTTTACCCATTGGTCACTTTGGATACTTGTATATTAAACACTCTTGTCCACTACAGCTGTTAAAAACAAATTGCAGCAATTAATAATCATTGCTAGAGTTTTTATTGTGTGTGTATATCATATTAGCAGATGGAAGAGTATTAAAAGTTTGTGGTGTGCTGGCAGACCTGTTGGCCAACATATTTTTGTGTTTTGGAAGTGTGCATGTTTTTGTGAGCATGTGTGTACCTCGCTGTAGAGGAATCTGCCACTTGCTGTGTAACAACTGGATAAGAACATAAGAGAAACCAATGTTGGATCAGGCCAGTGGCCTATCCAGTCCAACACTCTGTCACACAGTGGCCAAAAATACCAGGTGCCATCAGAAGGTCCAGCAGTGGGGGCAAGACACTAGAAGCCCTCCCACTGTTGCCCCCTCCCCCAAGCACCAAGAATACGGAGCATCACTTGCCCCTGACCGAGAGTTCCTATCTATACCTTGTGGCTAATAGCCACTGATGAAGCCATCCATACGTGTAGCCACCTCCACCTCCTGTGGCAGTGAAATGAAAAAATCTGTTAGTGAATCTATTAGTGCAGTCTTATTGTCAAATATGCTGTTCCAAGCTTGAGGTTTTATTAATGATCTGCATAATCTTTCCTGCTAGTTGTTCGATGAAGAAAATCCTGTGCACAAATCAGGAAACAGATTCATGTTTACAACAGAAGGGCACATTGTGTCACTGGATAAACGTCTGCGTGTTTCATTATGGCAAGATACCTTCCCTGAAGAGGAGAAGAAAGCTGAAAAGATAAAGCGTAATGAACTCAGAGCAAACAATTCCATTTCTAATGTAAGTATAAATAGGCACCACAATATATGGTGTTTATATAATGTGTGGCAGAGAACTTACTATTCAAATGTAGAGTGGTCTAATTTGATCAGAGCAGGCAGACTTTAACAAAACACATGTGCTATTTTTCAGTGTATGAATCCCTAGTTCATCTTGTGGGAATGTCTCCTTCCTTGAATCTTTGATAGCTTAACTTGGAAAAGACCATCAGCTATCACGAGTCCCCAGTTTTTGCAAACAGAAAAGATCTTGACAAGAGGTATCTTAGACACCCCCCAAAAGCACTATTAATGGATGCTCTGGTAGCTGCCCTATTTTCATGGACAGTTTTTCTCAAGGATAGTGAAGGGATTCAGAATGGAAAACCAGAAAAATGAGAGACAAACAGAGCCTCTTTTTAAGCATGGAGAGTTTTGTCATTGCCTCAGTCACTGATAGAGCTGCAGTCCTCTGTTGGAGGACATCCATGCAGATATTTCTAGGATAGGCAAGTATTCTTCTGCTAAAGCAAGGATGGTCCTGCAGTTGTTTAATGCTTTTGTACTGGATTAATTTGTTAATTTCTATCTGGGATGTGGTGCACTGCTTCTGGATAAGCTGTTCCGGTATGTTCTCTACTGTAAAGGAATCTTATTACTCGTCAGGAGTGTTATGTTCTCAGCAGATCTAGGATGTCCTGCTTTTGTTCTGGGTTTAATTGTGTTGAATAAAAAAGTAAGAATTCTAGTTGTGCATAGTTGTAATAGCAGACAGTTTAAATCAAGGATAGAAAGAAGGGCCCCTTTAGGCCAGCATTCATTTCCACTGCCTTGTAAGTCTTTGAGTTAAGTTTTTAAGGGTTTCACTCCTCAGCAACACATCCTGGAAACAGGGGCATGTTCCCACATTGGGGGGCTTTTGGTCATTTTATTCTCCCAACCACTCTGTGAGGTAGGTTAGGCTGAGAGAGAGTGGCTGGCCCAAGGTCACCCAGGGGCACGAGTGGGGATTCCAGCCTGGGTCTTCCAGATGTTAGTCCAGCACTCTTAACCACTACACCACACCAGCTCTCCATTGTGTCAGAACCTTCTTAAAAATACATGCATCCAGTTTCATCTGTATCCGTCTAGGGAAGAGCCCATGTTTGGCAAGTTGCTGGAAGCACTACCAGTGTTTCTTCATTGTTTTCTAGAAACAGCAGTTGAACCAGTGCTTGGATGTCTTTACAGATAGTATGGGGATCATGATTGTGGCTAATCAGTAACCTCAGTTTAAAATAATAATAATAATTTCTTTTTTTAAAAAAAAATCATTTTGCTCACAGTGCAACAGAGTACCCGATGAGAGGAGATACCTGCTGCCATTAAAGAGTGTTTATATGAGACAGATTGATCAGATGGTGGGCTTGATCTGAACATTGTTCACGTGGAGTAATACTGAAGATGGCAAGATCGCATCTGAAGCAGCTTACCGGGCACAAGGGCTCAAGGAGTCACTGAAGGATGACTTCATGAAGGATTTAGGTTTATGCTGGAAAGTTGTCTGTGGTTGTGAGTACGTTTGTCCCATTTGCAGTACAGCAAAATGGGGGCACATACAAATGAAGTTTTCATGAAACTTCAGTTCTTTTATTGTTGATAAAGACTCCTTAAAGACTGCTTGGAGTGAAAACAAAACAAAACAAGAAGAGGGCTGCGCCAGAAATGCTGTCTTGCAACCTCATTTTTATTTGTATTCTAGGTGGGTACATTTGGAGAAAATGTAAAAATTTAAATATATTGGGGTGGGAAGCAAACAAGGGAGTGTGCAATCTTCTCTCACCATGCTTATTTAGATCATTTTCATTAGCAATAAACTGCTAATTATTGCTCAGGTAGAAGGGATATCCATAGGTTCTGGTTTACTGAAGATGTCTGGTTGATGATACGGCATTATTGCAGTGTAATGTAGTAATACCAACAGAAATATTACATCACCGTGTTCAGGACTAACATCTAGGCTGATGTTGGAAACAGTGTTCTTAATTTGAATTGCACATTCAGGGGTGTATGGAGTTTACTAGCTTCTGAAACCAGTAATAAAAACAAAACAAAACAAGGTGCCTTCTAGTAGGTGAAAATGCACAAAGCCACTCGAATCTCTTGCTTATTTTACTGTCTTGCATTGCTTATTTGAAGAGTCCTTCACAATGTTCTTCATAGTCACACCCCCTTCTTTGTGCCTCTCGGGGAAATCTACCTTAATTAATGCATAAACTGAAATTTACATTCCTTGTAGTTATAATATGCAAGCTTTTGGAGCTAGTGCCTTCTTAATGTGTTATTTAAAAGAAAAGTAAGAGGTTTAGCTCTTAATTACCAAAAGAAATTGTTTTTGGCGTAATTTCTGCTGGAATAATATCAGTTCTTAAGATCCCAAGAAGTATTTGAGGGTTGTACTTGCTATCTTCCACACATATAAATTGAGTATTTACCAATGAATAGTTTCCCTTTTCTGTAGGAGGTATTCTTGTAGCAGAGCAGGTGGACAGTTGATCTTCCAAGATATTTTGGTGCTTTGATTCCTTTTGAAATTTTGAGACAAGAATGATCCATCATCTTCTAAGGGAGCATCAGTGAAGCACCTTGCATTAAAAACCAAAAAGGCTGTAGCTTGTGGCCTTATTTGTTACTATCTAAGTCAAGAGTTCCTTTCCCCGGTCCCAATTTTTATCCCCCAGTGACTAGAAGGATGGAAAGTAGTATCTACTTTCTTTCATTAAAACACAGAATACAGTTTAAACATGTCCAAAGAGTATCTTAAAATTTTTGAAGAATCAGTCTTTTCAAGAGAATTTTTTGAGTAATTTGAAACATGGTTTTCAGTACTTTAATCAAAGAAGAGTCCAGATTTAAATGTGTGTTTTCCTCTTTAAAGGAAACAATATGAAACTTAGATCAAATTCCAGACTACAATGTGTAAATATCAGTTTTACTACATAATCTGGCTCATTTCTTCATGGAACATGTACCGCTTATGTTGCAAGAAAACTGTGTAATACTCAGCACAGAAATAATTAGGGCTTGCTTAATCTCTGGCAAACAAGTGAATCTCAGGGATCTTAAAGTAGACTTCTGTTTGCATAGAATATTTTGGTTTGAATCAACTGACTTTTTTATTTTACAGCATTGCTGGGTTTTTTTGAAGGGAAATTTGAGAGACCAGCCAAGTAAGAATCCCTTGAAGCATAAAATCCTTTGAGCCTATGCTTTCATTATCCTCCAAAATTAGCCCTAGGCTTAACTAATTTGGAAACCAGACAGCAGTTTCAGCATGTTATGCCTCAAAGGTGTGAGGGGAAAGCTGGTCATAGACCTGAATGGGCTGCTGACAAGCAATTCAGGGTAGGGTTGCTTACTGGTCTGGAAAACTGAAGGTAGAATGCTTGGCAAAAAAGGGCGGGTATTGAGGGCAGGGTGCTGTAAAGCAGAAGAGCTGCCTACTTGAAGACGATGGCTTGAGTTTTCTCACATGGCAGTGTGACATGAAAAAACACAAGCCAGGATCCAGGGTGGTATGGCTGTGCAAATAGCTTTGCAGTGTTAATGTATGTTTTAAAAAACAAAAACCCTGCTGCCTCATTTATCACGGCGCTAAGTACTTTCTGAAATCCTCAGTTTCAAAAGCAGTTTGGCTTATGGAGTGGGGAGGTGAAATGTACCTTCAGATTCCTTGGGTTTACGGTTAGTTCTGTGGTTCTTCAGGTCCTGGCCGTAAGCTTCCAGCCCTCAAAGGGAAGCAAAATGCAAACTAAATTCAGTTTACCACTGTTGTAATCCACGTTGTCAGCAATGTATTGCTGTCTTAAGTTGTGTAGTGGATCCTAACAGATGTAAAATATTTCCATCATATCCACATTAGTGTTAAAAACCCTCTTTAAGTTAGGTTGCTACATTGCTTAGTCAAGATTGTGTTTGCTAAAATAGTGTCCACACAGTGATTTGCACTTTGACTTGGTTTGCCAAGTAATATATTTGAGATGCTGATTTTTCAAAGGAGCTGAAGAGCTTTTGTTAGTCACACTACTGGGAGTTCTAAATTCTAACTTAATGGCACTCTTAGAACAGGCATGCTTCTGTTAGCAGTAGCATACTCCTTTCCATATTGTCCAGCCAGCCATTTCAACTTTGTTTTGTTAGGAGTGATTAACTGAAGGTGATAGTCTTCTCCTTTCTGTGGAAATGGGTTCCTGAGAAAATGGGTGCTAATATGTGCTAGAATCATTCAGTTATCTGTATTAGCATAAATAGCACCCAAGAAGTTTTATGGAATAAGGGTCCTAAGGTAACTAGATCTGATTTAATTTTAAACTGCAAGACTTCTGAGATTCCCAATTTCTCTCCCACTTATAAAGTACATTGGAAGTGTACCAATGCTGTTCTGTAGAATGTCATTCCAGTTCGTGGAAAGTGACCAATGTTTTTTGTATTGCAAAACTTAGTGTTATGCCCAAGTCTAAAGTATTTGCTTGGGTAATTTGCCAATCCATATAACCCATTCTTAATTTATCACTATAATGTGCAATGTGTGTTTGTTTTTTCAGCTTTACATGGCATTGTTACAAAATATATTTAATATGGTGAGGGAGCTGAAAATTTTATAAAAGTATCAGATGTTCTGAGAAATGTTAGCATTTAAAAATTTGTAGATTTTATGTATAATTTGTATTAAAGTACTATTTCTTACTGTTTGGGTGAATTTTCTTGTTTGTGCCCTATCACAGAAAATAAGCGGTTTGACTACTTTCATTGTGAGGGGGACAGATCTGATGACAGAATGGTATCATGTATTTTTTTCTGTACAGTTGTATGTTAACGGGTCAGCTTGACTTCATTCAGTTTTGCTCTCTGCGGAAGTCATTTGAAGGTCCTCATGAAGAGTGCTGTCACCATCAAACCTCATAAAGCCTATTTCAGGGGTGGCCAAACAAACTTAACATAAGAGTCACATGGAATAAACATCAGATGTTTGAGAGCCACAAGACATGAATAAATATTGCACGCATTTTTACTGAAAAATATGCAAATTTGCTTTTTATTAACATTAAATGAGGCCGCCAAAAATAAAAACAAAAGGGGTAAAACCAGATATTGACTGATCTTTATTTGTTTGCTAATGATATTTGTCTGAGAGAGGAGAGAGAGAGAGGTGGAAAGAAAGAATGAAAGGTGGAAAGAAACAAAGCAAATGGAGGGAGGGACAGGAAGGAAGGAAGAAAACATGAGGGAGGGCAGGAAGGAAGAAAGGGAGAAAGAGAAAGATGTAAAGAATGAAAGCTGGCAAGAAAGCAACTTTAAATGCGTCCTCCAAGCTTCGCCCTCATGCCAGCTGGCTTGGCTTGGAGAAGAGATTTAAAGAGACAGATGCCTTCTCCAAGCTGGGTTGTGGGGGGGGGGGGTTGAGAACACATTTAAAGCTAAAGTTGTTTTCTTTCTCTGCTCCCCCACCACCACCTCAAGCCTACCCAGGGAGGGAAACACTGGCTGGGGAAGGGAAGACCCATCAGGGAGGCATGCCTCCACTTCCCCACCCACCCTGCCAGGATCCACACAGTATGTGTAAAAGAGCAGCATGTGGCTCCCGAGCTGCAGTTTGGACACCCTTGGCCTACTTCAAAACCTTTTTTGTTTGTATCCAAGCGACTCTGGAAACCTGGCAGTTTGGCTGTGCTTTTGTACAGTTACCAGTTTTGTATTATGGCTCTAGTGGATTGGTTTTACTTGAACCTACAGACAATCCTATGTTCTCATTTCCATTGGAAAACCTTGACAATCTATCTGCCTATGGAGCCTAAAGCTTCTTTTATAAAAACAAACAGTTGTAGATGCAGCTTCTTGAAGCCAAAGACTGACATAGGCCAAAAAATAACTCCTTAAAAAAAAATTATCTAAGAGTTGTGAAAAGTAAAAGCATAAAATGCATACATAAAGAGTTTGGGCTGAAATGTTGTATGAGTTCAGGGTAATGAAATTTGATATAAAAATCTGAATCTTGATTCTCTTCTAGAGAGAGTAAATGACCCTGGTGTGGCAGGTATTTTTACTAAGCTATGTCTGGCCCCTGCTCAGAATTAGTCTTGTGCTGAGGTGGGATGAGCGTTTGTGGGATGAGCACTTCTTTGACTTACAAGAAGTATGGCCAAGACCCTTTGCAAAAAAGCACATGCATCTAAAGAAATTAAACCTGGCACTGTCCAGTTGTAATGAAAAGAGACCTGAGAAGATGGATTTTGAAAATTCAGTCCTGGAATTGTCATAAGCTCAATGCCAATAGAAAGTCCAAGCAGAATCTCAGAAACAATGTAATTTCATACATTTAATTAAAGTGGCCGGAAGACTGTTGAGGTCTCAAAACTATGATACTATGATAAAACTTTGAAAACCATGATAAAGCTGTAAAATACTGGGGAGTATAGAAAGAAACAGCAAGAAAGTTTGCACATGAGAAAATGGCTTGATGTTTGCAACATTTAGTGATGAAAATGCTGTTAGCGAAAGCAGTGCATACTCAGCCACATGGCACTGAACAATGTACAGTCCCTTAATGCTTGTTCCCAAGGCAAATTCTTGATAGAATAGAGGACATCTTGTGCCTTGTAAGTGTTACCGGCTTCCATTAGAGGGCACTGTGGCTTCACAGTTTTTAAAAAACTTTTTTAAAGAACAGCAGTGAGTAAGTTTAAATGCATTCTCATGATCTTTGCCTTCAGCTCAGCTTATAAGGAAATTGCACAGGATGCTGAAAGGCAGATGGAATAAAATTTTATACTGGAGTACCCAACACCTATGTAGTCTACTGTTACTATAATTGTCTGTAAATTCTCTGTTACCTGGAGAATAAATAACCTACAATACCTGGGAAACATCTCATCCTGGCTGATTTTTTCTGAGATGTGTCAGGTCTGTAGCTTACTTGTAGTGATTTGGAGAAAAGGGCTGGGAAGCCAAGGAAAAGGATAACTTATTTGCTATTTCCCCCCAGATGTAGGTGTGGAGCAGCAGATGCATCATGCTTCCTAACTCTTCCCAAGCCTACCTGGGCAGTTCAGTACATTTGCTGTTGCAGTGGCTGTTTTGTAAATGAGGTTTGCTTCACTCCACACTTCTCTGTCATGTGAGAAGCGACCTGGTTTGTGCCAGGTGGGAAGGTGCCCGGCCAGGAAGTGATTTGCATTACAGGGGGCCAGTGGAAGAACCACATGTGCTGACGTTGATCCAACTATCCTTCAAGGAGCCTTCAACTTAAGTAGCTTTTCCTCCAATGGTAGAACAGCATAAGTTAGAGGAAGGCTTCAAACTTTGCTCAGGGGAATGGTAACCTAGGGGTGGGATCTACCCCACTGCTATGAAAGTACCCAGTTTCAGCAATTGCATCTTCTTACCTTGAACCACTTCTTTTAAATCATTTATGGGTGGTTATGGGTGGGAGGCCGGCAGATTTTGCAGCTTGTACAGGCTGAGAACTAGGGATGTGCACCATGGAGAAAACTGGTATTTTTGGATCTGGATACCAGTGAGGTGAAAAATATCAGTATTCCTGGTTATTGAGGTTCCAAATACCAGTTTGATATTCAGATCTGGGTTTTTTTTATAGGAATCTGATACTTTTTTGGCTCCATTATTCCATATGGGGTATCTTTCTTGGGGCTGGAGGGAGTTTTTTTGTTGTTGTTGTTATCAAAGGAACCAAAATTGCAGCTGAGCTGTGGGTGCCTGTACCCTAAATAACCGCCAAGTTTTAAGTGAATTGGACCAAGAGATCCAATTCTATGGGCTCCTGAATAAGGTGCCCCAGCTATCCTCCATTGTTTCCTATGGGGGGGGGATTCCAAGCTTTCTCCTGGGCAAACAATAACCAAGCACACAAAAGCAAGCAAAGCTACCACTATCCAAAAGCCTCCCAATGCAATCAGACCCAACAAGCCGTAAGAACGGATAGAGAACTGGGGAATCCCAGCAGAAGCACAGGACAATGTGGCAAACCTAACAACAAATAATAAATCAGAGAATCCAAGCCAGTGTTGAATCCAAGAATCCAATCAAACCAACTTAAGCAAAGAACACAGTGTTGCAATTTGTAAGACCAAGAGCTAATTTCAAAGCACAGAATCCACACCAAACTAACCTGGTAGGTCAGTATCAAGCTCTGGCAAGAAGGCAAGAGAGACACAGCAAAATTAACGAAAAAATCCTGGGAGCCTTAAAATGCTGGCTCTCGATATTCAGGGTTACTGCTGAATATTTCTGGAATTTGGAGGGCCCATTTACTGGTATCCCAGGAAATCCTGAATACCATTCAGAACACAGATCCCTACTCAGAACTCTTTTCTTCTGGCTTTGCATGATTTAAATATGAGCCCTGGAACTGAAAACAGATCCCAGTATTATGTATGTATGTATGTATGTATGTATGTATGTATGTATGTATGTATTTAGATTTATACCCCACCCTCCTTACCAAGGCCTTTGGTTTCACTGGGCCATATTGTATTATATGAGTGCTGTGTGGAAACCACTTTTTTTTATGGGTCCTTGCTGCAGTGCAGCCCCATGCATGCATATTAAACAGATGAAGCTTCTACTGACATTTTCTCCCAGTATCAGGGAAAGCTTCATCTTAAAAAGCACAGGTGCCAGCCATTTGAAAAAGTTGGTGACTTTAGCCTCCCCCCTTCCCTTTGTCTGAGAAAAGAGAGGGAGGTACAGTGAGAAGAATGTACTGGTACTGGTATTTAAGCTACTGTCAACTTCAGTTTAAGATGCCCCCTCCCCAGTTCAGTAATTCAGTTCTTTGAACCTCCTCAAGACCAGTGGAATGAAAGATATGGGTGATTAGGCAACATCTGCATTTTCAGACATTCTTTGCCATCACAACTAAGCCTTCAGGCAACCAGAGCTTCCCTTCAATTTACCTAGCATGGTAATTGCTTCTAAAAAGTGCCTCTTTTACAAACCGTATGAGAGTTGTTCATTACTCTGAAGTTTAAATGCAAACTGCACCCATAAAAGTTTGGCCTTGCATTTCCCTGCTTTCCCCTGTGCTTTCACAGCAAACCAGCCCTACCTGCGTGTGATATATGAGGGGCCATTTAATCTTGGAAGGCACTGGTCGTTTAGGTTCTTCTAGTGGAGAGTAAAACACCTCTTCTCTTTTCCTTACTACTATTGACCATTAAATTCAAACATGCTTTCACAGTCCATTAACCCCGATAATCTTCTGGGTGTGTTTTTAGGTCCAAGTCATTTCTCCAATGTGAGCAAAAGGTGGAGGAAAGCAGCAATAGTTTGAGGTGGGGTTTTTTTGCCTTGGATTTCACCAAACAGTCTCATAGATTGTAGCTAATGATTAATGACATCCATAGTGCTATGCATATTTTTTTCCCCCAGGTGAGTAGCTGTGTTGGTCTGAAGCAGAACGAAGTTCAACTCCAGGGGCACCTTTAAGACCAACAAAGTTTTATTCAAGGTATAAGCTTTCATGTGCAAGCACACTTCTTCAGATACATTGAAAGAGAAGTTAGCAGTCCATACATATAGGCAGTCAATGAACAGCAAGTTAGCATACATCATAATGAAGATGTTTGAACAGATGCAAAGACCAAACAGGAATAACAAGCTCAGTTTATATGGTCACCATTTGTTTGGATTTAATTCCGGGGGGGAAACATAGTAAAGGAAATAAATATATCAAAATCGGAGATTTGACATTTAATGGCATATACACTGCCAACAGTGCCTTTCAGTTCTCTACATAGGGCAAACAGGTCAAACCCTACATAAATCTGACTGAAAAACCTGTAGGAGACCACTTCAACCTTCCAAGACATTCAGCGGGTGATGAAGTAGCTGTTTCATTGCAAAGATGCTTCAGGAATAGACTAGAAAAGGAAATTGCTGTTTTACAAGTTATTACAACACTCAGAACAATGGAACCCCCAGGACTTAACAGAGACATTGGTTTCTTATCCCACTATATATGCTACCATCATTACATCTATATTCTCACCAATCCCCCAGAAGAGCTATACATCCTCTCTATTTTATTTTATTTCTTATTTGGAATAGTATATTGGAATACTAGATTGTAATGTAATGAATAGTAGAAAGTAATGTAATTTGGAATGGTAGATTGGAATGTATTTCTCTGGTCTGGCGACTGAGGAGATACACTACACAGCCAATTGAACCACCTCAAAGAAAAAGAAGCTGTACCTTTGCCTCCATGCTTGAAAGGAGACGGATGGAGCTTAATAGCAGAGATTACTCTTGGCATTCCACAGTTAAGAAAGATACATTGGCCCACCAATCACTGATTTTGATACATTTATTTCCTTCACTAGGTTTCCCCCTGGAATTTAACCCAAAGAAATGGTGACCATACAAATTAAGCTTGTTATTCCAGTTTGGTCCTTGCATCTGTTAAACACCTTCTACTTATCTGTATGGTCTGATAACTTTCATTTCAATGTATCTAAAGAAGAGGAGGAGGAGGAGGAAGAGGAGATTGGAGAGATACCCCGGCCTTCACTACCCAAAGGAATCTCAGAGCAGCTTACAAACTCCTTTCCCTCCCCCTCCCCACAACAGACACTCTGTGAGGTAGGTGGGGCTGAAAGAGCTCTGACAGAAATTGCTCTTTTTCAAGAACAGAACTATGGCTTGCCCAAGGTTATCCAGCAGGTGCAAGTGGAGGAGTGGGGAATCAAACCCTGTTCTCCCAGATTAGAGTCCGCGTACTTAATCACTACACCAAACTGGTGTAGGTATGCACACAAAAGCTTATGCCTTGAATAAAACTTTGTCTTAAAAATAACACTGGACTCGAACTTTGTTCTTATTTTTTTTAAAGAGAATCTTCGTTTTGTTATTACATTTACTTTTGCCAAGAGCCACCATGGGTCTCTGGACAAAGATTCTGTCAGGCCCCCCACCATGACCTTGATCTAAACCAACTATCAGGGGTCATTTCGAGCAGGAGCTCAGGGGAGTTCAGCTCCGGGAGTTGGTGCCAGCACACACAACCCCCGCGGGAGAATGCCTGCTTGTGTCATGGCTGCAGCAAAATTACCCGTCCCCTGGAAAGGTCCTTGTTCCTCTGACCAGCCTTCTGAAGGCTTCAGCCACCACTGAAGCTATCCTCCCAGAATAGTGGTATTTCTGAAGCTTGGATTAGTAGCTGTCCCCTCTCTGCCAGCTTTCTTTCTTTCTTTCTTTCTTTCTTTCTTTCTTTCTTTCTTTCTTTCTTTCTTTCTTTCTTTCTTTCTTTCTTTCTTTCTTTCTTCCTTCCTTCCTTCCTTCCTTCCTTCCTTCCTTCCTTCCTTCCTTCCTTCCTTCCTTCCTTCCTTCCTTTCTTTCTTTCTTTCTTTCTTTCTTTCTTTCTTTCTTTCTTTCTTTCTTTCTTTCTTTCTTCTTTTACCTTCAGTCTTTCCCAGCATCAAGGTCTTCTCCAGGGAGTGCTCCCTTCTCATTTGGTGGCCAAAGTATTTGAGCTTCAGCTTCAGTATCTGGCCTTCCAGGGAACAGTCAGGGTTGATTTCTTTTAGGATTGACTGATTTTATCTCCTTGCTGTCCAAGGGACTCTCAAGAGTCTTCTCCAGCACCATAATTCAAAAGCATCTATTCTTCGGTGCTCGGCCTTGGCTCTAACATACACTGTAGCAAATAACTGTCTGTGTAGCTGGATGGTGCCAGCTAGCCTGATCTTAGAAGCTAAGGGGGGTTGGGTCTGGTTAGGAGTGGTCCAGGATCACTATGCAGAGGAAGGTAATGGCAAATCACCTCTGAATATCTCTTGCCTTGGAAACCCTATGGGGTTGCCATAAGTTGGCTGCTACTTGATGGCAGTTTACACACACACAGAACTCTTGATACCAAAGAAAGTGAAAGAGGAACATAGAAACAGGTTAATGAGGTGCAGTGCAGCCGAAAGGAAATGCTGTTACTGATGCGGAATTCAGACGATCCCTCAGTACTACTGAGACGGTGCGATGATTGGCAGAAATGCTGTGATCTAAAACATAGCAGCACAATCTTTTTCGGTAGCCAGATCTGTTATTCTGCTGGGTTAGAACTGTAATTCTCAATGAGTTACTGGATAGCAAGGCACCAGACCTTGCTGAGGATTAATGACCTCTTCTAATATCGCTGACTCCATTTCAGTCACACAGAGCCCAGACAGCTCACAAAAGAAGGGAGTAGTCTTGGGGCACACAAGCAAGAGGACACTTCTTGGAAGTATTCTGTTCCCAGTTATATTAAATGCAAAAGATTTGTTCATGCCAGGACTGCAGAGAAGGGAGGGCTGCATATCCTGACTGGGCCAGAGGGGGAAGAAGAGGTGATCCAGAGTCCTAGGAATGATTTCTAACAAAATAAAAGAATGACAAGTTCCAAGTGGGAAGAAGGTAAGTTTTGGAGTTAAGATTAATTCTGTAATGGGTCAGGTTCAGCAAGCAATTCAAACTGTACAGATTAGGACTAGTTCAAAGGCAGGGAGTGAAACGGGGGCTTGCCCATATATGAGTTTGGATGCTGTGCGTAGATAATGCTAATCACAGCTGGTTCTGCTACTGGCTAAAGGCACTGATTAACTACTGGGGAGTCCTTGATTAATGATCTGAATGCTAGACAGTGGGTGAGCTCCCGGAGACTAACCAGAATGCCTGATCAACTGGAGTTGACATGGTGTATTAATTACAGCCCTGTTTTCTCTGCTGACTTTCTGCTTTTGCAATGGGCAGAGATTAATTTTCTTGCTGAGATGCAAAAAACAGGGAAGGCGATACTGGCTCTAAAATGAAAGGTGAAGGAAAACTAGCAAAATAGAGGCAGCCTTGCAACAGGTGAGCTGAAAATTTTACCTTGGTTGTATGTCTGTGGGATTTTATTGAAGTGTTCAGGCTGTGGTATTAGATCCAATGGCTTTTTTCTGTTAAAGGAGGTGAGATGGACAGGCTAGGTTCTGCCTCTCTCTAAGAGCAACCAATGAGAGCGGACAGAATGTTGAGAGAGAGAGACTTGAAAAACAGTAGCTGAAAAAATGACATGGGTTAGTAGCAGAGAAGGAGACAGCTTAAGTGTTGAACTGAAAAGCGGTGGCAGCAAGTGACTGAAACAGTGTTTGAGCCCCGACTCCAATAGCTCTGTGCAGGGATCATTTCGAGCAGGAACGCGCAGGAACGCTGTTCTGGGAGTAACAAACTCAGGAGTGGGCACATATGGTGATGCGCTGTGGAAAAAAGCAAAAGCATACTAACTTGATCTGCTTTTCATTCTTATTGAAGGGTAGTTTCCCTGCCAGAGCAAAGGAAACCTAAAGTGTCTTTAGTCAAAGTGTAAAGCTGGCTCACCAGCTCTGAGTTGGGAAATACCTGGAGATTTTTGGGGTGGAGCCTGAGCGGTGGGTGTTGCCTTCTGACACACTTCCAGTGATGTCAGAGGGTGTGGCATATGCAAATAAGTTATGCTAATGAGTTATGCTAATTTTAAAAGAGAGAAAGGTGGTGAGTGTGATGTCCTGACCTATGTATAACCCATAACCAATGCTCCCTCTAAGCTGAGGAGTCTTGTGAGCCAAAATTCTACTTTGTGAGCTACTGACACTAAAATTGTGAGTGAGTGATTTGGCTACTGCATAAGTTAATTTGCTCTGGAGCCATCCTTCCTGAGCTAAGATGAAACTGTGTGAGCCAGAGGCTAAAAAATGGTGAGCTAGCTCACACTAACTCAGCTTAGAGGGAACTCTGCCCATAACCTGAATAAGACAGGTTGTAGAGGGTGGCAGGCACTCTGTGAGTGGAGAAGGGGCATCACAGGAGGAATTAATATTGGCACTAGAGAGGGGTCACAACTTGGAGAATAGACATTTCCAAGAGAAGTAGGAGCCGATGTAGTCATGGATACTTCTGCCCTTCTCCACGGACAAAGTCCTGCTTGCAAGGACCTGCTGGCTGAGATAAGAACAATAGATCTGTTAAAACAAGACCTCAAATTTTATCTAGGTGATTTTTGTTGTCATTAGATTAGCCCAAGAATTCTTAGTGTCTCGTGCTGGAATAAATTCTGTTCATCTGTGAGGTGCCACTAGACTCCTGCTTTATTTTGCTGTTACAAAGTGACATTGCTGCCCCATTTGGACCTAAAACTGATGTTACTCCCTAACATCTTTTATCCACTCTGATATTCACAGTCAAGATGGTTAAAGGCTGCTAAAATAGTGAAAATCCCCCCCTTGCATTTTAATGAATAGAGGTTATACATGCCGAATCAGAGGCCTGTTGGTTATTCTTGATTGTGTGTTTTATGTGCCATTGAGCTGGTTCTGAATTATAGTGACACTTTGAGGTAATGATCTCTAAAAATGTCTTATTAATAGCCTTGCTCAGGTCTTGCCAACTGAAGGCTGTCACTTCCTTGACTGAGTCAATCAGTTTCATGCTGGGTCTTTCCCTTTTCCTACATCCTTCAGCTTTTCCTAGCATCATTGTCTTTTCCAGTGAGTCTTGTCTTCTCATGAGGTGCCCAAAGTACAATAGCCTCAGTTTAGTCATTCTAGCTTCTAGGGAGAGTTCAGGCTTGGTTTAATCTAGAACCCACTTATTTGTCTTTTTGGCGGTCCATGGTATCTGTAAGACTTTCCTCCAACACTGCATTTCAAATTATTCTTGATTAATTGATACAGAATACCCAGCTGTGAATTTTCTGGTATTTTGTAAGTAATAATTTCTCAGTGGTGCCAGTATTCTTCTGCTGGCGGATGGGTGGGTGTAGGCCTGAAAAAAATAGGTGGCTGTTTTATGACAATAGTGGGATTTGACTGCAGAGAAATATGGGACTGCTTTGAAACTGGAGATGTGCTTAGCTGTACTTTGCTTGTGGCTAGAAAGGGCATGAATGACGAGTCTAGTGCCTGACAGGCAGCAAAGGAAAGACAAATTAGAAATCTTAGCTAGGAAGCCCACTACTTCAAGAGATAACGTGTGTAATATTCCTGTCAATCTGATTGATCATTTTGTTTCAGCTCAAGGAGCTTTATCCTTGTCTGGAACAAGATAGATCATCCTCCAGACAGTTTTATTGCTGCCTATAACAGATGTCATTGTCTTTTCTTTGAATGTCCAGGTTAGCCTAAATCAGGCCATCTGAGGGTAGATTTTTAACACAGAAAAAGGAAGTGATTTTTGTTATACTTTGAGAATCATCCTAGTAACTGCTTCAAGCTATAAAAGGAATGAGTCTTGCTTGAAACAACTGATGCTCTCTTTCATGCAAGGGTTTCTCCTGAAAATGATGTGCATGTCCCTAGAGAACCACAAGGGGGCTCAAAGAGAAGAATGGAAATTAAGTTGTCAGTAGCAGTTGATTTGTGCAGATGCGGGCAAAGCGAAGCAGCTTAACTCAGTGCAAAAGAGGAGAATGTCTTAACAAATTCCACTGGAATACCTTTGGTTCCAATTGCTTTTGGTTCCCACACGCAATGCAGTTGTATGGCATGTGCTGCAGTACTGATGAACAGGTAAGCTCGTACAGAATTCTGGGGAATATAGGCTAGAGAGCATGATACATGATAGCAAATATCCCCCTTATGTCAATTTAGAGATGAATGCATTTCAGTTGCTTTAAGCTTCCTTTTTGTGTTTGCCTCCGATTCAACACACAGCTAACTCACTGGATTTAGCAGCAACACAAAAGCAACAGAAACATAATGTCTTTGTATCCACACATTGTTGGCTTATTGTGCCATCACTGAATTACAGGAATTATTCACAACTGGATTTTCCTGTGCAGACAAAACAATCCAGAAGGTAAATGATGATTAGTAAAATATCTAAGAAGGTTTAGATGCAGCCATCTAGGGTCAATTAAAAACTATTGTAAACTACTAAGAGTTTTTGTGTTAATCTGAGTTCTTTGTCTGGTACATTTTTTTTTAGCAGAAAATGGGTGTGGGGAGAGAAGAGAAAAGGACAGTGAAGAAACTAAATATTCAGTTTGTAGTACTATGGAGTGTGCGCTGAGACAAAAATTGTTACAGTTTTGGATCTGAGCTTAGGGGGATTGCTTCATTTCAGGTAGGGCATTACTGGTTTGGGTAAGAAATTCATATGATGTTTTTGGGTTCCGAATTTTCAGGACTATTCTTTTCAATGGACAGCCAATTCGAGGATCTGGAGCAGCAGTCATTAAAGGTAATGGCACCAACTCACACAGAGCACAATCCTCCCTCTTCTCTCAAGAGCCCTCCCTCCCCCAAATTTCTAGCACATGCAACAAAGAAGTTCCATTTTACAGGACCCTGAAATCAGTAGACTGTTATGGATCTGATTGGAAGGATCTGATTGGAAGGAAGGACATTGCATAGGAAAACACTGGAATGCAGCATATACAGCATTCCCTCTCTGCTGCTTGTCTGCAAAGGTGATTAAGAACATAAGAGAAGCCAGTGTTGGATCAGGCCAGTGGCCCATCCAGTCCAACACTCTGTCACACAGTGGCCAAGAACACCAGGTGCCCTCAGGAGATCCAGCAGTGGGGGCAGGACACTAGAAGCCCTCCCACTGTTGCCCCCCCCCAAGCACCAAGAATACAGTGCATCACTTCCCCTGACTGAGAGATCCTATCTATACCTTGTGGCTAATAGCCACTGATGGACCTCAGCTCCATATGTTTATCCAATTCCCTCTTGAAGCCGTCCATGCTTGTAGCCACCCCTGTTGCAGTGAATTCCATATGTTAATCACTCTTTGGGTGAAGAAGTACTTCCTTTTATCCGTTCTAACCCGACTGCTCAGGGGGTTATTGTCCTCCTCCTGCTGCTGCTAGCTATCCAACAGAACCAGGTTGTTTCTGTAAAACCTCGAGGGGCTCTCCCAGCTCCTTCAGCAACACTTGCCAGACATCATGGATCTTCTGGGGGGGGGGGGGTAGGCTTTGATTCTGGAGCAATGCACACTGCTTCAGAGAGAATACAACTCCCAGACACAAATCCTGACCTTTCCTTATAATTTCTGAACTGCCCTATGTGCTGCTCCTCTTCCTGTTTTTACCTGTCGACTCTTATCTAACCATGTCTCTCCTCCTCTATTTATATATCTAATAGTGAAGGCCCCCCTGCGTGCAGATATCTAAATCTGTGTGGGGGGCACCTGGGGGGCAGGGAGATTTTTCTGCACATGTAGGAGACTCCCCATGTGTTTCCAGAAAAATCCTAAAAGTTAAAAACACTTTTGGGGGGATATTTAAATCCCCCCAAAAGTTAAAGACTGTTCCCTGCGCATGCGCAGGGAACGCTCTGGGAACTGCTGTGGGCCCGGCGGCTCTGTGCTGCGCAGGCCTCGCTGGGGCAACCGGGGGCAGGGGGAGAGATCAGCGAGGCCCAGTGGCTCTGCACCACGCGGACCTTGCCGGGGCAACTGTGGGTGGGGGCGAGAGATCGGTGAGGCCCAACAGGCCTTGCCGGGACAACCGGGGGCGCAGGGGCTTTGCACCACGCAGGCCTCGCCAGGGCAACTGGAGGTGGGGGGGGGGAGGCAGGGTGGGAGAGGAAGCCTTACCTTGGGCTGCTGCTCCACTGGAACTCCTTCTCTCCTCACCCCCTCCCCGCGGGTCCCACAGGTCCCGCCTCTTGTATTTCCCTAACAACAACAATCCTGTGATGTAGTCAGCTCCACTGTACTAAATTGCCCCCTTTGAGGCCCCTAACATTTTTTTCTGGGTATGGGGCTGATTCCTACTACTGTTCCGAGAATCTGCTGTAACAGCCTGAAACAGCTTTTTTCATGTTTGCTTTTCACTTGGGAAAATGGAATAGCAGAAGCATTTTGAAATTTAATTAGGTTCTAGGTACAAAAAGATATTGGGTTGCACCAAAGGGTATTGGGATGAAGGCTCATGGTCTGTTGGCCTCTGGTTAACAGGGAGCAGATTTTCCCTTCAGTTTGGACTTGTTTAGGTTACTTTTCATGTATTCAAACAATGCAGTACAGTGCAATGAGCAGTGTTTTGCACATGTGCCTTCTCAATCTGATAGGACTTCTACTCCCACCCGTGCCTCTATTATATCGACTTTGACACAATGCATAATCCATCATCCGTATACCTATCTGATACTTATGGCAGGGAAAATAATAATGTAATAAGTGTATTTCCATGGTTATATAAGCTGACAACTGTAGTCTTATTTCTGTTTTAAAAGCAAGGAGACTGTCCTAACTATCATGTTTCCCAGCACTATAAGATCATTTCCCTGTATTCTTCCCAGATTCTCTCTGGTGAAAGTGAATGATGATGCTGTGGCTATCATTGTTTTATAAGGTGGCAGTTTTATTATGGCTGTGAGAATTCAGCCTTAATGGCATTACTGAATTTTTTCAGGATAATATTTTATTGTTGTAGATACCTCGTAAGTGAAGCCTTCACTGCAACTGTGTATAAATCAGATCTGAATACATAAACCTGCTATTAGTTATGTTTCTAAAGAAAACTGATCCTTCATTTTTTGTCCTGGTTCTTTGGGAACCATGAATGCTAGGGTTCCCAGGTCCTCCCTGGCTGCTGGCGGGGGATGGGGGGGGCAGGGTTGTCAGATCCCGGTAGGGAAACTCCTGAAGATTTGGGGATGGAGCCTGGGGAGGACAGGGACCTTAGTGGGGTACAGTGCCATAGAGTCCACCCTCCAAAGCATCCATTTTCTCTAGGGGAACTGATCTCTGTAGTCTGGAGATGAGCTGTAATTCCAGGGGATCCCCAGGTCTCACCTGGAGGCTGGCATCCCTAATTTATATTAAGTCTTCTGCTGTTTCTGTTATTGCAAAGGTTGCTTCTAAAACTTCTTTCATTTTCTAGTATCAGTTTCTGTGACAGTGTTCTTGTGCAATTCCCATTAATTGAAAAAAAGCTGTGCTTGAGAAGGGTTGTGCCCTCCTTGTACTAATGGATGAAATCAGATCCTGAATAATCTGATTTCACTCCAGTTAGCAGATCTCAGCAAAAAAATTCATCTCAAGAACATTGTTGGTTTCTACAGCTTACACCTATCCCATAACCCTACTTGTAGCAAACCAGAGTGCAAAAGTCAAACTGGGACAGCATAATCAAACAGAGTTTTTGAGATGTTGGATTTCAGACTTGAGAAATGATATTAAAAATGTTTTATTCATAAAGTGGAAACTGAAGCTTTCCTGTTCTGTTGACACATGATTATTAGATTTTGGAGGGTCTCTCTACCTCTGCATGTTTTGCTTAGTGACACAATATAAATGGCATCAGAACTTCTTGAACCATGGAAGCAATTTACAAATTCAATATCAGCAGTGAAGAGAAACAGATAGGCCTTGTCTGTTAGCACAGAATGGTCCAAAAAAGCATACAGCTGCAATCTCATGGCTGACCTGTGCCATAATTTGATACTGCTGCTTTCTCTAACGGAATACACATTTATTACTTTGAATCCCTACCTTTTAGCAAAGCTCACATAAACATTCATCTGTTTGGTGGGTGGATTGATCTGAAGCAAGAAAGGGGTTAAGAGAAAGCCTTAAGAGACTTCCCGCTGTGCTCATGCAGTAAATTTTTTCCTATTAACAAAAAAGCCCCAAGGATTTTGGAAGCTATTATAATTTTTGCTTTGGGTCTCCGCCAAATATCTTTATAGGTTAAAAGAAGGTTTTCTTTAGGCTTCTACTCTAGTCCTGTAAAAATGTAAAAATATTCTGGGTTTACTGACATCCAAGATGAAATTGGAATTTTGGGGGGGAACAGTCACATAACATCATCCCCTAATTGTCCATTTTTATCTGTCCTTGGTAGTTCCTTCTCAAACATGGGGGATGGCGCCTGGGGAGGCTGACTGGGGAGTCTTATCGGTGAACTCACTATCCCTGGCCTCTGGTATTAGTGCTTTAATCTTTAGGTGTAAAAAAGATACTTTAGGTGTAAAAAAGATACTAGAGCACCAGTACAAACCTGTCTACATCCAAATAATTTGACCACTACTGTATTTCATTTACTGTGCAGGGAGAGTCCAAACTAATTAGGTATCATTAGAGTTCTTCATTCCCATAACACAATACAGAAACAAGAGCCTCATTAGTGATGGGTGGAATCATACAAAGAAAATTAAGAAAATGTAATAATGAAAAAGGGGGGATCCAACAGGGGGAAACGTTTTAATGCTTAATGAACAGATCCATGGGCTTCATTAACCTGCACACACTTTTTTTTTTCAATACGGCGGCTTTATTACCCCATTAATTAAAACATTACCAACAAGATGCATTCATTTAATGAGACTCTGTTCCTGATTTAAACGGCAGTAGTAATTAACCCCATAATTGAGACATTTCCTGCTCAGTGAACAAAATGGAGGGAAAGACTACCTTGGCATTACTAAGCAAAAGACTGCATTCACAAGGAGGAGGGGGAAGGTCTAGATCAGGCCTGTTTATAAGCATGTCTGCATTCTACTGTTTGTTGCTACTGAGTGAGAAGACTATGGTAGCAGTATTTTTCATTTATGCTGGTCTCTTTGTTATACAATGACTGCTGATTTTATGTAGTATTATATTACGGCATTTTGTGCCATTTATGCTGATTTTTTTTTTACTCTATATTGATGCTGCTGTTCCATGAGCTTTATGCAGTTTTTTAATTCATTTATTTAATAAATTTATACTTTGCTTTTCTCACTGAGACTTCAGGCAAATGACATAGTGTAAGTCAATGCTATCAGCATCCTGATCCTGAGACTATCAGTTTTGGGAGCTGAGCCAAGGAAAACAGCACCAATGTATGTGGGACCTTCAAAAATGAATGTTTTCCTAGCTACACTCAGGGCTTCTGGGGCGGGGGACTAGGAGGGACAGAATTCCCTGGGCCTAAGTCAACTGGAGGGCCCCATCATGCTGCAGTCACAGTTTACTTTTTTAATGCAATTCTGCACTGCAGCCACTAGGAGTGCAGGAAATAGGGCTGCCAAGTCCAACTTGGGAAATATCTGGGGACTTTGGGGGTGGAGCCAGGAGACTTTGGGGGTGGAGCCAGGAGAAAGGAAGTGACATCATTTTGTGATGTCACATCCTGTGATGTTGCTTCCACATGCTGACACATGAACTCATGAAGTTTCCTAATACTGAATCAGGCCATTGGTCCATCAAGGTCAGTATTGACTACTCAGACTGGTAGTCGCTCTCCAGGGTCTCAGGCTGAGATCTTTAATGTCACCTATTACCTGATCCTTTTTTAGCTGAAGAGGCTGATACTTCCTGCATGTCAAGCAGATGCTCTATCACTGAGCAACGGCTCTACTGAATCCTTCCTCATCTCGGCAGAATATGAAGCACTAAGTGCTACACAAGTGCTAAATATGATTTTCATATCATAAGAACAGGAGAGAAGCCACAGTGGATCGGCCCATCCAGTACAGCCCATCCAGTACAACACTCTGTGTCACAACAGTGGCCAAAAATACCAGGTGCCCTCAGGAGGTCCAGCAGCGGGGCCAGAACTCCAGAAGCCCTCCCACTGTTGCCCCCCAAGCACCAAGAATTCAGAGCCTCACTGCCCCAGACAAAGGGTTCCATTTAGACCTTGTGGCTAATAATAGCCACTGATAGACCTCTGCTGGATGGGGACAGAGATAGACAGACAGACAGACAGAAAAAAGAAAGAGGGAGAGAGAGAAGGGAAAAAAACTGGCAGAGGCACTTACTTCCATTTAGACCTTGTGGCTATAATAGCCACTGATAGACCTCTGCTGGATGGGGACAGAGAGAGAGAGAGAGAGAGACAGACAGACAGACAGACAAAAGAAAGAGGGAGAGAGAATGAAAAGAGCTGGAAGAGAAACTCACCTTGCCAGCCACATGCAAAAGCAGCTCCTTCAGTCCCTCCTTAATCTCTGGGCGGACCTCTCTTGCTGTGGAAGCTCTCTTGCTGACTTCTTAAAGGGGAAATGTCTGGCGAGGCTTTTTACTGCAGGGCAGGCTCTCTGCAGACATTTCCCTTTTAAGGCAGCCATTTTGTCCCCCCGGTGGCCATCTTTGGAAAAGCGGGAGGTAAGCACAAAAAATCAGTGTTTTCCCCGCCCTACTGGGGGACTTGGCAGCCCTAGCAGGAAAGAGCATAGTATACAGGAGTTGTTCTGACTCTGCTGGCCAGGCCTTTCTGTAACATTTACTAGTATTCTGAGGGAAACCTTTGCTTCTCAGATCCTGCTAAACCCATCAGCCAAACCAGCATTAGAGCAAGGCAAGACTACCTAGGGAAAGCTACAGTCATTGCCAGGATGCAGCCTCCTAACAGGGTCACTGTCTCTATCAGTCTATGGTTTCCCTCTTCCTTTCATTCCACCCAGCTCCCTAGTTTTGTCAGCACAGTCAGATCTTACAAAGGGGCAGCTCTGTTAGTGTGTGGTAGAAAAAGCTTTTAAAAACCATTTTGTAGTTTTTTCCTTCATTTCTCTAACTTTTTTTCTCCTTCTTTGTTTTTCATACTTCCTTTCATGATCTGCCATTCCTCTATCTCCTCTTCTAACCCCACCCCCATTTCACAGTTTTGGTCTCAACTTCTTCTCATCCATCCTAGTTGGCAACTTAGAACACATTTAACAGCAGTATAGCAGCAAACTATTGTTAATATTATGAACAGAAGGGAGGAGTTAATATTTCCCCATAATCTATCAAAGTAGTAAAAGGACCACCCTTTACATGCATGCTAATAGAATGTTAATCTGTCTTAGTGGTAATAATGAAGAGATGTTAGAATTTAGCATAGTTTCTATTGCAAATAGCATGGCGGGCGGGGGGAGTCTGGAGATAACCCGTACCAGGATATTCCAATTCATTTCATTTCTTGCCCTGGAATTCTCATAATCATCCTGAAGCTGTTGGCCAGTCTTGGAGATTCCTAGTTTCATTTTCTGATGAGTTATGCCTGCCACAAATGGACAGACAGACGGACAGATGGATTCTTTTATTTTTATAGATGCGTAGTAACAGCCAACCAAGTGTTTTCTTTTGTTATGATAGTTGGCAGGGGTCATTTTGTAGAAAAAGAGGTGCAGGAGCTCATTAGCATAACTCATTAGCAAGCTTATTTGCATATGCTAAGACACCCGACATCACCGGAAGTATGTCAGAAGGCAAGCAGGAGAGAGGGAGAACGAGAGAGAGAGAGAGAGAGAGAGCTGGCAGAGAGGGGACAGTTACTAATCCAAGCTTCAGAAATACCGCTATTCTGGGAGGATAGCTTCAGTGGCAGCTGAAGCCTTCAGAAGGCTGATCGAAGGAACAAGGACCTTTCCAGGGGATGGGTAATTTTGTTGCAGCCATGACACAAGCAGGCATTCCCCTGCGGGGGTTGTGTGTGCTGGCACCAACTCCCGGAGCTGAGCTCCCCCGAGCTCCTGCTCGAAATGACCCCGGATAGTTGGTTTAGATCAAGGTCATGGTGGGGGGCCGGACAGAATCTTTGTCCAGAGACCCATGGTGGCTCTTGGCAGCCCTGGATGCAATGGTGCTTTGACTGCAATCTTTTCTTTGAAAAAAGTTATATCAAACCATAAGAACCAATGCTTTCGATGTATTTCATTTCATTTTTTGTCCTTCATTATCCTTCAGTTAATCTTTCTATACTTCCTTGTCCTTGAATGGAAAAATCCCAGTACCTTTGTTTGCTTAGTAAGAAGTTGAATTTACACACTGGACCTGTGTAATGATACAAACATAAATATGTGAGTTAGTCCTCCCCCCCCCCCCATCCTTAGTGGCAAGGAAGCCCCTGGAAGAGCATATATATATATATATATATATATATATATATATATATATATATATATATATATATATATTTTAAAAAGATAAATAACAATGGGTAAGGAATCATATTTGTATTAGGTTGCTTCTGGACTAGTACTTTCTTTGAGAGAATCACCATTCACCCATTCTTACTCTTGAGAAACCAGATGATGTTTGTTCTTCTCCAACAGTTGCATCCATCTGTTTTTGTGCTGGTGTTCTTCTCAGTATTTATTGATTTAAGTTATTGATACAGCCATCTTTCTCCTGAGCATCTCAGGACCCAAAGTGAGTAACAACAAAGTAAAAACAATTTTATAAAACAAACATTAAAAACAATAAATATGCAAAATTTAAAACCAGTCTAAAAACACCACATGCCCCCTGCCAGCATAAGGTATTCCCCCTCTGCCCTGGCTCAGACTGCCCCCAAAGCTTTCTGAAACATCTGCAGCTTCACTGAAAAGCCAGGTTGATGAGAGGTGAGAACTCAATTTCACTCAGATTGTCTTTGCAGTGATCAGCTCTAGTTTATTTAGTGATTTCAGGAACACTACAAGGACAAAATCCAGGGCTGGCTGTCCTGTTTTGTTGTGTATCAAGACCGCGGTCGCCAGGGACTCTAGTAATGGCGACTGCCACATGGTCATTCACACATGGCCACAATCTACCTGAGCTTCAACCAGGTAGAACAATAGCTGATCAGATTCAAAACGACCATGAATCAAGAGCCTACGTTTTCCCCAGGAACTGCTTACACTGACTTAAGGTCCTATCAGGACATTTGGGCGAGGTCGGGGGATTATCTCCAACCAGCATAAAAGAGGGCTCCAAGCCGAGAGTTTCTCATGTTACATCTTGACCCGCAATAAACTACCATGCTGATTTCACTGTTACCGGCCTCCCGACTCCAGTACTTTTTATGTTTATAAAGCATGCAAAGACCACACCCTAACACACCCCAGTCCCAATGACAGGCTATTTACACAATACTACATCTCTATTGACCCACTCCTGAATCCTGGTAATCTATTGTTCTGGGGCAACAAGCTCAACCCATTCCAGGTGCTAGCTCAGGGATGACTCATGCTCAGTACACAACATTTTCCAAACTGCCTTTGTATTCAGTTTTAGCAACTGGTTCCTCTTGGATTTTTTCTGTTATTTCAGATGGACCCATTTTAGTTACCAGCTGTTAGCAGAATTTATTTACCTGTTCACACAAAACCGCTTGCATTGGGTTAGCAAAGTGTGATTGAGCTGCTTTTGAGAAAAATGGCTTTCTTCCATTTTCAACCCCATTGTCGCACTACTGAATCACTATGGTGTGCTGTTTAAAAAGTCCACAGCGCTTCCTACAATGCCGCTTCCCCCCCGCCATTTTTTGCTATGCAATCTTCCTCAGACTCTTTTTTAACATTCTAAGGTGAGCACTATAGAGTTAAACCACTATAACACTCCAGTATTACAGTGGCACCATTGAGATGCATTGACTCAATAGAGTCAATGCATTTCAAAGGTGCTATAGTGCTCACCTTAAAACGTTTTAAAAAGTCCAAGAAAGATCGCGTGACAAAAAAGCGGTACTGTTTGAAATGAACATAGCGCTTCAGAAACGGCTCATTAATGGAAGGAAATTCGCTGTATGAAACCCCTGTCCCTTGAAATCGGGACAACAACAAATGTCATCCTGTTCAGAATGGTAATATGAAAAGAGCCAATGGAATTGCCTGCCAAAACTACAGTTCAGAGCAGTAACCTAGACTCTACAGTTACCAACCTTCAGGTGGGAATTACAACTGATATCCAGACTACACAGTTTTGTTGAACCCACAAATCTCAAGGAATTTCCCAACTTGGAGCTGGCAGCCCTGCTTGAGACATACCATCCTTCCTTGCCTGGAAACCTCCCCTATGTTTCCTAATCTGCAAATATTGATTGGAGAAAACAGTCACCCATTGTACCCTCCATTCAGCCAATCAGGTGACATACCTGACTGCCCATTTTTCTCCTACATTCCTTTCCCAGAAAAACTGTTGTTCTTGACACTGATCTCTTGCCCTAGACCTCTTGGCCTTTATAGGTACTTCCTTTCTAGTTCCATAGGGAAGGAAAGAGTAGTTTCTGCTACATGTTTCTCTATTATGTAGCTATTAAAGGAACAGGAGCAACACAACATGTTTCAGGATCAAGACATAGGAAGGGATGGGGATAAACATAAGACCCTCTGAAACTCTCATGCCTTTTGTAAGGTTCTTTCTCTTACTCCCATCATTTGAGCTCTGGAATGGTCTTTGACTTGACTTCCTGTTAGTGAATGAGGAGTGGAGTGGGTATCTAATGGTATAAAACTGATCTGTAAATTTACTGGTCATGCTACTATAAGACCATTTTTTATGAGTGCTTCCACCACACTGAGTACATTTTATACCCTTGATAAAGCAGCAGAGACATTGGCTAGGCATTGGTGAGCAAGTGGAGGTGGGAGGAATCTCTGTTCTAATTTGGATTCATTTTTGTCTGACACAAAACTACATACCATGTTTTATGTTTGTGATAATATTCTTTTTGAGATTTTTTCAGGATGTAAATTCTCAAAATTGACAGGACAGATGCCTGCTCCATTTGGTTCAGTTCACTGCTAACCTCTCATAAGTTCATGATGGAAACAAGCCCTTTGTCTTTCTGGTGCCAGAAAAATATTAAAATTATAAGTTTGGAGGTTGTAGCAGGGGAGTGCAGATATCATATACCCTTGACTGAAGAATGGTACACTCCTTCTATCTGGGATGGTCATCCTTTTCCACTAAGCATGCAGCTTTGTCAGGGATACACATAGAGTGGTGAGGGAGGTAGGAGATACCCACCTAGCCAACCAGATCAGTTGAATCAATTCTGGCGATCAATGGGTGACAGAGGTCATGCCCAGATCACCTTCACATCCTGTACAGTTCATAAATTTGTTTATATAAAGACTTCTGTCCCTTGGAAGCAGTCCAACCTAAATTCCTTAGAAGGATATTTGGTGTTCCTTGTTGCATACCCAATGCAATTCTTAGAATATAATCATGGCAGTGTTGAAGTCTGCAGTTGGTACCAAATATTATTTTTTTTCTAGCTCAAGCTGAAATTTCACCCAATTGGATTAACCCCCTTAATTCTTTTTAATAGCTATTGCTCAGGTTGGGTGGATGTGGCTGAGAATAAATCACAGCTTCATGGCTTCTCCCCCTTAGCAATAAGCCACCTTGGGTTCTTGGGAGCTAAAGAAATGCTTAAACAATGAATCTGGGACAAAGATCTTCAAGCTGATAGAGCTCAAGCACATCTTTATCTGGTGGTAGGGAATCATGGCCAAAATCTTTACGCTCTAGAATTCCCCCATACTGCAGAGCTTTCACCTTGGCCTGCTTTAATCACCTGTCCTCAGTGCTACTGAGAGATAGCTACACGTTCAGTGTTCCTGCCAACTGAACACAATCAAAACAGTGGGACGTGTGCTATTATCTATATATCTAATAGCCAAGTGCCCCCCCGCGTGTGGATACCTAATTCCGCGCGGGGGGGCACTTGGAGGGCAGAGGGGGGGTTCTGCAGGTGGGGGGTGACCCCCCCCCCCGCCTGCAGAAAAATCCAAAAAGTTTGAAAAACTTATCGGGGGATATTTAAATTCCCCGAAAAGTTAAAGCGTTCTCTGTCCACGCGCGGAGAAAGCTCTGGACACTGTAGGGGAGGGGGTGGCAAGCAGCGCAGTGAGGCCTCGCCGCCACCATTTTCGGGGAGGGGGAAGAGCCTCGGCGGACGGCGGTCTCCCTGCCGCCGCCGTTTTGAAGGAAGGAGGGGGGGGGAAGCCTCGGCGGACGGCGATCTCCCTGCTGCCGCTGCTGCCGTTTTGAAGGGAGGGAGGGGGGAAGCTGCCAAAGGGGGAGGGGGTAGAGGCTCGGCGCGCTGGGGGAGAGGAGGAGGAAGAGACTCACTCCCCCCCCCGCGAGTATCGCGGGTCCACCGGCTTGTACTGCCTATTTTACAAGGACAATCATTCCACATATCTCACCCCTACTGTATCCAAATTCCCAGGAAGATCTGATAAATCCTATACATATCTCCTCCTTGGAGACTGATCTAATGAGGCCACCTTTAAAGGGGCTACATTCTGTGCTGAGGCTTTGCCCATTAGAAAACAGATATTCTTTTAACTACTTTTTACATATAATATAACTACTCCTAAAAGCCTATGCATTTTAATTGTATAAATTTTATATTTATATGTAAACTGCTCTGGTAAACTGCTGTTGGCTGATCTTTCGATTGTAATACATGTTGACAATGATGAAAATTATTTGACAAGATTGTAATTGGCTTTGCTATCCCTGATGTAATTTCTCAAGAATTTTGGGTAGCAGAGAACATATTCTGGTGTAAGTTATAACCACACCACTATGTTTGAAGCCAGCACTTTACTAAAACCCCTCAGAGGGTATGCTGGCAAATGAAGCAGTTACTAATGTACTCAGTAGACAGGCCCCAGTTTTCTTAGAAGTTTGTATAATGTACACATTGTAGCTATTGTTCTTCACCCCTAATCATACATCTCCATTGTC
This sequence comes from Lepidodactylus listeri, assembly GCA_029233225.1. Classification (NCBI taxonomy): domain Eukaryota; kingdom Metazoa; phylum Chordata; class Lepidosauria; order Squamata; family Gekkonidae; genus Lepidodactylus; species Lepidodactylus listeri. Next base: position 48,737,608 of record JARCFY010000007.1, read on the forward strand.
CCTGGGGCCATATTGTGGATCTAGAAGCAACTGCCGGTTATTGAATTTCATTCTATCAGGAGATAATTTGCATCTGCTTGCTTGGGGAATTGATAACACCATGCCTTTGTTTTCTGATTAATTTGTTTAATTATTTCCTGTTTCATTTCAAAGGCTGTGGGGTTTCCCTAGGATTCTTTGCAGTCAAAGGATATCAGCAATGGAATTTTACAGAATATTAAAGCTAACAGAAACAGTTCTCTACTCCCCCTCTGAGATCTGATAAAACTGATGCAGGCCTTAAAAATATTTCCCGTGGTTATTTTTTTATCCTTAAAAATATGGAACATAATTATGCATTTGCTTCCTTTAGACCCCCTCTTATTCTCAGTTCACTGCATAGTATTGTGGTGTATCAGCTAGAATGGGAGAAGAATTCCTGCTTTAGAATCTCGTTTGCAAGTTCATGTGCAACCATTCTGTAACACATCAGACATGGTTGTTGGCATAATCCATTACAATAGGGGTTTGGGGGCACCATCAAAAAATGACTGACATGGAGGCTAGAGCCAATCACAAAACATTAGGCATTTGCAAACCAAGCATCCATCTGTGATGGAAGCAACTGTTTCTGAATGGGTGTTCTCAACAGACACAAAGGAGATATCTCCTGTTTCTTCTGAAGCACACCCTGTTTCAGTGAGGTGGAAGAAAGCCAGGGCCGCTATTCATTTTGGAGAAGAAGTAAATGGGTGTCAGAAAACCCATCAGCTGGCACCATGGTAGCTGGGGGGCACCATGTTGGGGATCACAGCATTGCACACTCCTCTAACGTGACTCCACTCATGCTGCTTACGACCCAAGCTAATATGTTTGACTGCGAGGCACTGTGTCCCTGAGGATCTATGAGAGAGGATAAAAAGAACAGGATATACTATGGAGCAGAGGTAAAGAAAGATGAAAGAAATGGAAGTAGAGTTGCCATGTTTTTTCTACCAAATGCAACATGGGTGCAGCAGAAACTTGCTTTTCCCTATCCATGCTCTCATTTCCCATCTCCTCCTAGATCAGAGGGAATGTTGATGTGAGCAGGACACTTTAAATTTAATGGACAGAAGTGCAAAAGCTTGCGGACTCATGTTGGCTTCAGACATTAAGAAAAACAAAAAGACTATACAAATGACATCTAAAATTTATTAACCGCTCTGTTTTAGACCTTGCCCAGATGTTTAGAATGACAATATGCTGAACACTCCTTTTTGTATCCTCTTTGGCACTTCTAGGTAATGTCCAAAGCAACTTTTTGTACACATGAAGCTGCTTTATACTGACTCAGACCAATGGTCCATCAAAGTTGGTATTGTCTGTGCAGACTGGCAGCAGCTTTCCAGGGTCTGAAACAGAGGTCTTTCACATCACCTGCTATCTGATTCTTTTATTTGGAGATGCTGGGGATTGAAGCTAGGACTTTCTGCAGGCCAAACAGATGCTCTACCGCTGTGCTGTTTCCATGGAGCTTACACACTGGAGCAGTAGACGTAGTCCAGAATCAGAGTCAACAAACAGAGCCAGAGGTCAGAGAGCTGGGGAGTTCTTCCAAGATTGCAGAGTTCAGGAACAAGGAGCAGTTGCTACACACGCAGAAGCAAATCTGGAACGTGCAGAGTTGCTACCACACTGAGGCAGGTGTGTGAAGTGCTTATCAGGAGGTTCTCCCTTCCCAGGGACTGGAGTCTGCCAAGGTTTACAACTCCTCCCATTGCCTTTGCAGAAGCTGCAGTCTTGCACTCCTTCTTTGCTCCTGCATAGTCAGCCTTTGGCGTGCCCTACGTCTGGGGCATTCAGGAGAACTGGGCAGGGAATCTGGCCTTGGGGTGTCTGCAACTGGGGGTGCTGGGCCAGGCTCAGGATTGGTCTCTCCTTGTGGCTACACCTCCTGTGCAGCTGCTGGGGACTCTTCCTTATCAGGTACTGTGGAGGGTTCTTCCTCTGGGCTGACTCCCGAGGAGGCTGGGTTGCTCCCTGTCTCTTCCTCATCTGAGGAGGAGTCAGCCTCAGCAGAGCCAGTACCCATGACAACCACTGAGCCATGGCTAGGGATAGGCATGAACCGAACCATGAAGCAAAATTCATCACAAATGTTGCCCTGTTTGTGGTTTGCAAACAGACGTTCATGATGGTTCTCCCGTCACACATTTCCATAAACTATTAGAGCAGTTTGCACAGTTCATGGATGGAGCAGAAAGAAGGAGTTTAAAAGGACTTGGATCTATACAAGCTGAAAAAATAGCTGAAAATACCTTATCAGTATCTATCAGCTGTTCTTACAGCTGGTTATAGAGGGGGGTGTATTTTTTGCTATCAAGCCTAGCCAATCTCAGATACTCCTGAAAAAAAATGGGATTATCTGGGGAAACAGGATAGCCACCATTAAACAGCATTTAAAGAGAGTGCACTTCCTTTAAATGCCAATTTGGGTGATGCTGCAGCTTCATGAATGCATTTAAAGGGACCATAACACTTTAAAATGCCTTTGGCTCCATTATAGCCTATGAGGAACATTATAGTCAATGATCCCCATAGACTATAATGGGGAATCTATCTGGGGGGTATATGGTGGTTGGGGGCTGTTTTTTGAAGTAGAGGCACCAAATTTTCAGCAGAGCTTCTGGCACCTCTACTTAAAAGACCCCTTAAGTTTTAAAAAGATTGCACCGGGGGGTCCAATTCTATGGGGCCCCAAAGAAGGTGCCCATCATCCATTATTTCCAATGGAGGGAAAAAAGCAAACAAAGCAGGGACCAATGTCAAACCAGAGAGTCTCTGCAGTAGAAACTGAATATGGGGGACATTTTTGCAGAACTAGATGGTCTGTATGCCCCTTCCAACTCTGTGATTCTACAACTCTATGATTCTGTAAATCCAAGCAAGGGTTCTTATTTTTTGCAAGCCTAGCACAGTCAGTGCATGTACAGAGTGCCCACTGTGGCAATGCCAGCTCAACAAATCCAAGTGGGGATGGGGTTTGCAAGCCTAGCACAGCAAGTGCATGTACAGAGTGCCGAGTAGTACCAGTGCAATGTACTAGTAGGGCCAGTTTGGTGTAGTGGTTAAGTGCGCAGACTCTAATCTGGGAGAACCGGATTTGATTCCCCACTCCTCCACTTGCACCTGCTGGATAACCTTGGGCAAGCCATAGCTCTGTACCAGCTCTCTCAGCCCCACCTACCTCACAGGGTGCCTGTTGTGGGGAGGGGAAGGGAAAGGAGTTTTTAAGCTGCTTTGAGACTCCAAGTGAGTGAAGGGTGGGATATAAATCCAATCTCTTCTCTCTTCTTCTAGTGCCCAGCAAAACCCAGTTTGCTTTCTTTCCCCCCCACCATTGAAAACAAAGGGAGGATGGGGCACCTTCTTTGGGCACTCTGTACATGCAGTGGTTCTGCTGGGCACTCTGTACAAGTGCTGACTGTGTTGAGCCTGCAACCCCTCCTTGCTTGGATTTGTTGAGATGGCATTTCCACAGTGGCATTGGTTTGGCTGGGCACTCTGTACATGCACTGGTTCTACTGGGCTTGGAAAAATCCCCCCCTTGGTTTTTTTTGCAGTTTCCCCCCACTATTGGAAACAATGGAGGATGGGAGCACTTTCTTTGGGAGCCCATAGAATTGAACCCTCTGGTCCAATCTTTTTTGGGGGGGTCTTTTGAGGAGAAGCACCAGAAGCTAAACTGAAAATTTGGTTCCTCTATCTCAACCCCCCCCCCCCAGCCCTCCCTGACCCCTGGATTCTCCCAGATAGACTCCCCATTAAATATAATGGTCCTGTAGGCTATAATGGAACCAGAAAAAACAGGGATTTCCAAAAAAAAGAACCCAAATCTGAATACCCCACGGTATAGGAATATGGTTTTCCCCCAGGAATCCCTAATGTTTTTGTGTCCAATATATTCGAATAAAAAAATCCTGAATTTTTTTTGTGCACATCCGCACTATAGATTCTGATGGTGATATGAGTGGTTGTGGAGAATATAGAGTAAATAGAAGAGTAATTTATTTATTTAAACAATATATATTTGGCTGGTTGGTGTTCTCTGCTGCTGGCTGGAGCTCTCAGCCATTTTGGAATTTGTAGCACATTGATGCAAGTAAGTTGGCATGCTTGTTTTTCTGGAAGTGGTCCAGAGAAAATTGATTCTAAATACTTCCTTCTCCAGCCGGGAATGATCCACTCTTCAGTATTCAATCAGAGAAGTACCTTGTGGGAAAACAGCAGTGTTTACCAGTAATGTTTATTGTCTGCTGACCATTCTGGAGATATTTCTAAGAATGCATACATTCAATCTTCACTTCAATTGTCTTCCTCCCTGCACTGCTTTTTTCTATACAACCACATCCTTTGACACACAGAGCTTTCATGCAGTGCCTTTGGCAGCTGCAGAAATTGATCTCCGTTTTGTTGTTCATTGCAGCAAAGCACATGGCTCTGAAAGCCTGGTATTTGCTTTCCATTTTGCTAGATCCCGTTTTGATATATATCAAGGGCAGCCTGGGATGCTGAATTGTAGCTAGTGGAAAAGTGTCATCTTGGGATACTGTAGGGATGTATCCCAAGTCCATTCTCATTAGGAAAGGTTTGAACCTTACCAATCTGCACTGGACTTTCTTTTGGCTATTGTTTATCAAAACACTGCTGGTGATTTTTTTGTGTCATCAAGTCACAGCTTTGGCAGCCCCCTAGGGCTTTCAAGGCAAGAGATGTTCAAAAGTAGTTAGCCATTGCCTGGCTCTGTGTAGTGACCTTGGTATTCCTTGGTGGTCTCCCATCCAAACATTAACCAGGGTCAACCCTGCTTATGCTTCCAAGATCTGACAAGATTGGGCTAGCCTAGGCTATTCAGGTCTGGCATCCTCCTGGGGTGGGGCCGGGCTCATCTGGGGTGGGGCTCTGCCCTCAAATGCTCCACCGTGGCTATGGGCCTGGTTGCAGCCCAAGAAAAGGGGAAAACCATCTTCCATGACTGCTCACAAGAGCCAGACGCAAGGTGGTAACCTCTGAGTATTGCACTAAATCTAAATGAGATTGGGATAGACAAGAGGATGCAACAAGAGTCCAGAAAAAGGAGGGGGAGCCTGATTACCCCCAAAAGCATGAATTCCTACTCTGAAACAGGAATTTCCTAGAGATTAGGGGGTAGAACCTTGTGTGGGTGAGGAGGGGGACCTCAGTGGGGTATAATGCAACAGAGACCACCCTCCAAAGCAGGCATTTCTTCCAGGGAAAAGAGTAAGAGTCCAGTAGCACCTTAAAAGGTGATGGTATAACAAAAAGTAGAGACATCACCCTGCCAACAAAAGTCTGTATGGTCAAAGCCATGGTATTCCCACTAGTGATATATGGCTGTGAGAGCTGGACTATAAGGAAGGCCGAGCTCCAAAGAATAGATTCTTTTGAATTATGGTGCTGGAGAAGACTCTTGAGAGTCCCTTGGACTGCAAAGAGATCAAATCAGTCAATCCTAAAAGAAATCAACCCTGACTGTTCCCTGGAAGGCCAGATACTGAAGCTGTAGTTCAAATACTTTGGCCACCAAGTGAGAAGGGAGCACTCCCCTGGAGAAGATGCTGATGCTGGGAAAGATTGATGGTCAAAGAAGAAGGGGACGGCAAAGGATGAAATGGTTAGAGAGTGCCATTGATGCATCAAACATGAAATTAAGCAAACTCCAGAACACGACAGAAGGGCCTGGCGTGATGTGGTCCATGGGGTTGAAAATAGTTGGACTCAACTGTGCGACTAAACAACAACAACAAAAGCACCTTAAAGACTAACAAAATTTCAAGTATCTGAAGAAGTGAGCAGTGACTCATGAAAGCTCATGTGCTGCCACATATTTTATTAGTCTTCAAGGTGCTACTGGACTCTTGTTCTTTTCTACTGCTAAGGATCTTAAGGAGAGCCGGTGTGGTGTAGCGGTTAAGAGCAGCAGACTTTAATCTGGAGAACCGGTTTGATTCCCCCCTCTTCTGCATGGAGACTGCTGGGCCTTGGGCCAGTCACAGTTCTCTCAGAGCTCTCTCAGCCCCACCTACCTCACTAAGTGTTGTGGGAAGAGGGAGGGAAGGCGATTGTAAGCTGCTTTGAGACTCCTTAAGGTACAGAAAAGCAGCATACAAAAACCAACTCTTCTTCTTCACAGACAAAAAAGTAGTTCTGTATCAATGACGAATCTGAACAAAGGCAGAACTTCCTAGTGAAACTTCCTATTTAAAAGCATTAGAGATAAGAAAAGGACAACCGGGTACCTGGCTGTTTGTTGAGAGTTAAGCCCCACTGAATTCAGCAGCTCTTACTCCCAAGTAAGCTTGCATTAAAAATGAAGCATTACTCCTCTACATTCCTACATGGTGTATGTTCCAAGCTTGCCACGATCTAGCCACAGCATAGTAAACCCTCTATTTTTTTTCTCTGTGGAACTCAGCATAATTGTTTAGATCCATCTTTGTTCAGGTGGCATCTGGGGAGAGCTTGGGCTGTCTCAGCAGCAAATGCACAATACTAGAAATACAAATTTAGCTCGTTTGTGTCCCTCTGCTTTTAGATAATGGGCTTCCTGAGCCTGGTGTAATTTCACGAGGTTGTTTTTACAGTGACTGAATCCAACAAACCTCAAGACCTCTCACAGGTGGGAGTAGGAACCACAGTCCACCCCATTGCATGCCTTAGAGATGCTTTATAATTGAGTTTTGTTGTGTTAATTAAAGGCAGCAGCTTTCAGAACCAAGATAGTTCCTCTAAGCATTAAATTGATTATGTTTTAGTAATACAACAATCTTGCTGGAATTATGTGAGAAGCCAAAGGGCTCAATAAAAGCCCATTAACACTAACAGTGTAGGCATCCTTCCATTGTCTTTGGGTGGGTGCCTTAAAAGAACTGGGGGGAAATGCATGGAGGGGAAGTGACATTATTAGCATGCGTTACCATCCTGGCAAATTTGGTGCCAGCTCACTGGCAGAGACAGATTTGTTCCCTGTACAACTGGAGCTCAGAGCTGTCACGACCTACTCCCCAGCACATTGCATTAGGCAGAGCACTGGGCAAGCTTGTTTTTGGACAAGAATGGGAGAGAATCCCACCTCTGCTCACTGTTCCTGACAGCTGCTTCTCTCTTTGGGATCACTGGACTTTGGACTGTTTCATGCATTACAGCTTTCAAGTGTAGTCAGTTTATGATTTGTAAGCCATTTACCTCTGGGCTGCCAATTTTGGATTTTTTTAAAAAATACAGTCCCCTTGGATGTAGCCAGGTGGTAGAACCAAGGCAAAGCCAGGATCAGAGGCCAAGAGTAGCACAGAAATCTTGATTGGACTGATTCTGGTGCTTGCTGATGTTTCAGACCCAGATGTTCCTTACCTTCCAGAATGTAGTTTTACTGGTCATTATTTTAATACAAGAATGAACATTTGGCAACCATGTGGAACACATGAACCAGCCCAGTAGGATACAGACGCTCCATTCTAATGTGACCCTTGTTTGTGGCTGCTAATGCCACAGTGGAGATTCCATATTATCGATCTGGTGCAAATAGAAGAGGCACATAAAGTTTGAGATCTCCTTCACTGTTCTCCATGTTGGGCTGCAATGTAGGAAGCAGTCTGCCAGAACCCACAACATGAGAAACCGAAAAGCCCTGATCAGGTCAGGTCAGGAGGCTGCTTATAATGTCTGCACTGGTGGGTGTTATGATGCTTAAAATGGTTAGGGCTGTACACAGGTTTTTGTTTTTTTTAAAAAAGCACACACTACACTTTGCCATGCAGCTTACAGTATTTCACCCCTTGCAGGAAGCAGAAATGGCCTCCCACACCCTGCTTTGCCACTGTTGCTCCTATCCAAGAGCCAGAGGTGAGAAACCGCCTCACATCTTTGCTGCTGTGTAAGCCAGCACGATGCTTTCTGAACTTTTATAGGGATCTGTGAGAGAAAATAAGTGGTGACTGAGAGTTGGAAAAGGCCCACTTGCAAGCAATTCACAATTCACAAGCAGTCTTGGAGGAGAAAAAGCAGCAGCAGTTCTGATGCACACATCTGTACCTAGGTGCTCCCATGGCTGAGTTGGAAATATACAGTCGGAGTCCAGCAAGTTAGATGAATATCTGTTTATTGCACTGGAAACAGGGAATACAGGACTGGGTGCTTTAGCACCCAGTATCACCAAGCTGTATTCTGGCATAACCAGGAAGGGCAGAAGGTCTTATACCCCAGATGTTATGTATTGACCATGCGGTCGCCATGTGCTCTCTTCATTGCGACCGCATGGCCAGAGCACATGGCCAGAGCATGGCCAGAGCACATGGCCAAGAAATTACCTGAGCTTCAGCCAGGTAGAACAAAGGCCAGGTGGATTCAAACCGGCCACCAATCCTGTACCTAGGTTTCTCCCAGGGAACCTATGAAATGTAAATAGACTTCTAATAGCCTATCAGGCCAGTTGGGTGAGGTCAGGGGATTGTCCCTGACCAGCATAAAAGGAGGGCTTGGAGCCCTGGGTTGTATGCTTCATCCGGACCAGCAATAAAGATCTAGCTGTTTCACTATTCCATGGACTCCCGACTCCAATACTTATCAGTGGCGACGAGGATGGGATCCCGATGAGCGACTCCCCAGCAGACCACAGCAGCACAGCGAGCTCCGTCCCGCCGGCCGCAGGCATCTCCGAGCTCCAGCGCTCCAACGCCTCGCCGCAAGCCGCTCTGAGCCCAATCCTCCGGCACTAGCCAGCGCCAAGCCTCAGTGCTCCTCGGCACCGCCGCAAGACACGAGGACATCGCTCAAACAGCTGCCGCCGCTCCTGCTCTGGTAAATATGGCAAACGCTCCGGGACCAATTACCCCTTTCAATACGTCTCGCCCCGAGACGTGGGAGTCCTGGCTCAAGACGCTGGGTTGTGCCTTTAAGGTCCACGGAATCACAGATGCGGACCTGAAGAGTGCCTGGCTCTTGAGTTCCGGAGGGGTGGAGGTCATGCGGGTGGCCCAGAACCTACTAGCCCCGCAAGACCCCACCGAGGTGTCTTACGACGTGCTCACCAAGACCCTCGGCGATTACTTCGCCCCGAAGCCATCAAAACTGGCCAGGCGCTGGGAGTTCATACAGCGCCAGCAGCAGCCGGGGGAGTCGGCCGCCACTTTCCTGGCTGAACTCCGTCGACTAGCCGTGGGCTGCGAATTCCGCCACATGGATGACCACGTGGAGACCGCCTTCATGGGAGGGGTCCGGGAAGCCAAGCTCCGCCGGCGCCTCATTGCAATGCCGGAGCCAACCTTGGAGAAGATGCTCGAAACTGCGGCAGCCTTCGAGACAACGCAAAAGGACAAGGCAGCCACCAAAGTCCACCAGGCGGCTCCTCCCGAACCCGACTCAAGCGAAGAAGAGGACGTCCACCGGATGCAACCACGCTCGAAGAAGGGTGAGCCCGGCGTCCCCAGGCCCAAGGGCCGGCGCCCAGCATCTGTCTCTGTTCCCTCTCCTGCTTCCCTCCACAGGCAGGCCCCAACGTGCGCCAGCTGTGGGGACCCCCACGACAGACGGACATGCCGCTTCCGTGATGCCATCTGCCGCGCCTGCGGGAAAGCAGGACATCTCGCCCGGGCCTGCCGCCTGAGGAACAGCCACCGTGCCCCAGCAGCGAACTTCGAAGAAGTGGGTAGTGTCGTTCCCACGGCCACGGTAATGAACTTGCCTCAGCCCATCCCGGGCGCAATTTCCGTGTCTCTCCGAATAGAGGGAGTTCCTTGCTCCATGGAACTGGACTCAGGGTCAGCATATTCAATTGTGTCCGCAGCTACGTTCCGCCGCCTCTGCCCGAAGGGGGCACGCTGGCTGCGGCTGCCGGCTGGGTTGGTCCTCCGGGACTTCCAGAAAAACCCAGTGGCTATTAAGGGGCTAGCCAGGGTCCGGGTCCAGTACCATGCCTTTAATGGCCTACTGGACCTTCTCGTGGTGGAGCGCAATCTAACCAGTCTCCTAGGTCGCGCCTGGTTCAAGCCGCTCGGAGTGCAGTGGACCGGAATACACCGCATGGGCTCTACTGACTTCTCATCCATCTGTGAGGAATTTCCCGCCGTTTTCGATGGCTCATTGGGCTGCTACAAAGGACCCCCGGTTTCCTTCGACCTGGACCCGGCAGTCCGGCCCATCCGCGTGGCCGTCCGCCGGCCACCACTCGCCTTCCAGCCCAAAGTGGAGGCAGAGTTGGAAAAGCTCGTGGCACAAGGGGTGCTCGAGCCGGTCTCCCACGCCAAGTGGGAGACTCCCATTGTGACCCCCCTCAAAGCTAACGGGGAAGTCCGCATCTGCGCGGATTACAAATGTACAATTAATAAGGCATTACAGGACCACGCGTACCCGGTACCGGTGGTCAGCCATGTTCTGGCCTCCCTCGCGGGTGCCAAAATATTTGGAAAATTAGACTTGGCCCAAGCCTATCAGCAGCTTCCCGTAGACGAAGCAACGGCTGAGGCACAAACGATTGTGACTCACAAGGGAGCGTTCAAGGTAAAACGCCTCCAATTTGGGGTCAGCGTAGCACCCGGAATCTTTCAAAATCTAATGGATTCTCTCCTAAAAGATGTTCCAGGAGTGAAGCCGTTCTTCGACGACGTCCTCATCGCCGCCCCGGACGCCGACACATTCGCAGCTCGCCTCCGGATGGTGCTGCAAAGGTTCCAGGACGCGGGTCTCAAGGTTCGAAAAGACAAGTGCACCCTGGGAGTCTCCTCGGTGACCTTCTTGGGGTTCCAAGTCACCGCAGACGGCATTCACCCTACAAAGGAGAAGGTAGCAGCAATTACAGGTGCACCCCGCCCGTCCTCAAAGGCGGAACTCCAGGCGTTCTTGGGACTTGTGAACTTCTACCACGCCTTCCTTCCGCACAAGGCGGCGGTCGCTGAACCCCTGCATCGTCTCCTGGACAAGGGAGCGGCTTGGGCCTGGGGTCCCAAGCATGATGCAGCCTTCCGGGCCGTCAAAGACTTATTAATTTCAAATGCGGTCTTAGCGCATTTCGATGAGAGGCTCCCTGTCATCCTGGCCTGCGACGCATCCCCCTATGGCGTTGGGGCGGTCTTGGGACACCGGCTACCCAACGGAAAGGAGGTACCGGTTGCCTACTACTCCAGGACCCTGTCGTCGGCAGAACGGAACTACGCCCAGATCGACAAGGAGGCCCTAGCAATCGTAGCTGGCGTCAGGAAATTTCACGACTATCTCTACGGACGGTCGTTCACCGTGGCCACAGATCACAAGCCGCTGCTGGGTCTCCTTGCCCCCCACAGGCAGACCCCTCACATGCTGTCACCGCGGGTCCTGCGGTGGTCAATTTTTTTGTCAGGCTACTCCTACGAATTGGTACATCGCCCGGGGAAGGCGATGGGTCATGCAGACGCCCTCAGCCGTCTTCCCCTCCCGTCCTGCGACCCTGATCCGGCTCCCGCTTTCCACGTCGCGCTCCTAGAGGATCTACCGGAGCGCCCCGTACAGGTATCAGATGTGGCCCGTCGCACGCGGCGGGACCGCATCCTTTCCCGTGTCTCGGACTGGGTGGGAAGGGGGTGGCCGGAAAAACCGGGACCAGATTTTGCCGCTTTCACGGCACGCAGGCACGAACTATCGGCCCACAAGGGATGCCTGCTATGGGGATCTCGAGTGGTGATCCCCGGGCCCCTGCGGCCCCGAGTGCTAGAGGCCCTCCACGAGGCTCACCCGGGAATTGTGCGCATGAAAGCTCTGGCCCGGAGTTACGTATGGTGGCCAGGCCTGGACAAAGACATTGAGGGGCGGGTCCAGAAGTGTACCAAATGCCAGGAGTCACGGCCAGATCCGCCACACGCTCCTGTCCGATCCTGGGAATCTACTAACAAGCCCTGGTCCCGCCTGCACCTAGACTTCGCGGGACCGGTCCAGGGCCGGTTGTTTCTTATCGTTGTTGACAGCTACAGCAAGTGGCTTGAGGTAGTGCCGGTAGCTTCGACCTCCACCAACGCTGCCTTAAGAAGTCTCTGGCCGATCTTCGCGACACACGGAATGCCAGAAACTCTCGTGACCGACAACGGGACCGCTTTCACCTCCGGCGAGTTTCAACGGTTTGTGGAAGCCTGCGGTCTGCGCCACATCCGCTCCGCTCCGTTCCACCCCGCAACCAATGGCCAGGCCGAGCGCATGGTGAGGACAACGAAGGATGCGTTAAAGAAGATGGAGCATGGCGACTGGGAAGAGCAGCTGTACAAGTTCCTGTTCTGCCAACGGAACACACCCCACTCAGGGACCGGGCTCCGGCCAGCCGAACTTCTGATGGGAAGACGACTGGGAACCGTCTTGGACCGCCTACATCCCGACCGAGCAATCGAGGGGAACCCGACAATGGAGGACCGGCCAGCTGCCCGAGGATTTGCTCCCGAAGACCCCGTATACGCAAAGAACTTCGCGCGGGGTCCAACATGGCTCCCCGCGAGGATCGTCCGAGTCACAGGGCCTTATTCCTATGAGGTCCTTACGGAAGATGGCGTAGTCTGGAAACGGCACATTGACCAGATTCGACGCCGTACCCAGAACCACGATGATACCCAGGCCCCCGAACTCCCTGCACCAACAGACCGTGACATCGACACGACTCCAGCAGCAGCGCCAGACCCGGATCCGGAGACTGCGGAGATGCCGCTCCTGCCCGCGGACGAAGCAGTCGCACCATCCACACCTGAACAACCCCCGAGCAGACAGGCCCCGCCAGCAGAACAACTACCCACACCGCAACCTGCCGACACTAGCAACACGCCCCGCCTTACAACCCCCCGGCGCTCTGGACGTGAGCGCAGACGCCCGGACTATCTCAAAGACTATGTGTGCAGAGGGGTTCTGGACTATAGGGGGAGGGGTGTTATGTATTGACCATGCGGTCGCCATGTGCTCTCTTCATTGCGACCGCATGGCCAGAGCACATGGCCAGAGCATGGCCAGAGCACATGGCCAAGAAATTACCTGAGCTTCAGCCAGGTAGAACAAAGGCCAGGTGGATTCAAACCGGCCACCAATCCTGTACCTAGGTTTCTCCCAGGGAACCTATGAAATGTAAATAGACTTCTAATAGCCTATCAGGCCAGTTGGGTGAGGTCAGGGGATTGTCCCTGACCAGCATAAAAGGAGGGCTTGGAGCCCTGGGTTGTATGCTTCATCCGGACCAGCAATAAAGATCTAGCTGTTTCACTATTCCATGGACTCCCGACTCCAATACTTATCACCAGATGACATCACATATAGTTTACACATTAAAGAATCTTTAACTGGTACCAAGCACTTAACATCATGCAAGCATCCTTTGTCTTTAAACCTTACTATTGGTCTCGCCTTACACTGGATATGAAAGTCAGTGATTGCATTTGCTTATCTGGTCTCCTGAACAATGGGAACATTAGAGAACACTGGGTCCCTTTCTGGCCTCGCATATGGAGAGCTAGCTAATAAGGGCTATGAATTACATTAAACCTCGCCCTCAGCGTCCTTGCAAATAGAATTCCATTCTAGTTGCATCCTAATTCCTTCTACACAGGCTTCTAATAATACATTTGCTTAATATGGCTTCTTATACAAAAAATGCAATTATAAAATATATATGTTCTGCTATAAATTTCTCTAATCAGAAGATTCTAGGTTACATACCAAGATCTGGATCTATTATGATTCAACTTTTAAAGGCACAGTGACAGCTGTCAATATATATCAAGGAGAGAGTGTCAGAAATCACATTCAGAAATCACATTCTTTTCCCCTTGTCCTACAGTTCCCCAAAGCAGTCCTAGGCCAAAAGACACCCACCATCAATGTAGAGAAAAAGGTCAATGGAAGTGGAATTGTCCAAGCAAAGGAAAGATGCACCAGGGAAATGAACAGCTGCTGATGTAGAAGAGCCACCATCAGCAACTATAAGAGATGTATTTATAGTGATCAAGGGACAGAGTCTGAATCATGGTTTCTTCATGGATTGTGCTGACACCTGCAGATAACCAAGGTAAAGACAAGTGCTGCCTACCCTGTTAGTGATGGGGGGAGGAGGCATATCATTGAGACTGAGAAGATGCAGGGAAATTGGGAGGGAGATGTAGGTCAAAATGCAGCCGTGGGGCGAATAGTGTGAAATTGACCAATGCAACCTGGGGAAAATGGAAGAGTGAGGGTGGCACAGCTGCTTGTGGGGAATTGGTCAGGATCAGCTGAATCTGTGTCCCAGCTCTTCTCACAACTTGCTCTCCAGTAGCCTTGTAGAAGAAGATCCATGCTTGGGTACACTACTTGGGAACAATGCTCCTTGCTCCACCTCTTTAATTATAATATGTTTTCACTGTAGCCTCATGAAGGAGGAGGGTGGAGGCCGAGACTCTAAATCAGGCACGAGGGAAAACCACAGATTGAAGACAGTCAAAGGCTTGTTAGATGGAGATTAAAGGGTAGACCAATGCGACAATGAGTTGAGAAATGTCATGCCTGCAGAGCTACCCTCATAACCCTTTCTAATATAATAGTAACAGGCGCGATAAATTAGAGGTACCTTGAAATTAAAATTTCTTATTCAGAAAACTTCATGCTTGTGCTATTTGGAAAACAGGCCATGAAGCAATTACATGGTGATAAAGCTTGTGGGCTTTTAATCAGTTCGGGAGGCTGTGGCAGGCTGGTCTTTTTAATTTGGAGGTTATAATTTTGAAAGAAACCATTCTAAAACTTCTTATTAATGATGAGTTGCTCCCCCCCCCAAGCTTTGTGACCAGGTGTGTGTGTCTTCTTACTGATATTTACCTTGCTGTGAAAGAGGTATACTTAATCTTGGCTGCTTCATACTGTCTGTTCACCAGGCATTTAAAGGAGCCAGTGTCTATCAAAGACCTTGAAGTGTGCACTATATTTTAAGCATTTTTTAAAAACAAAATAAATCCCCAAACATTTTAAATAGCTTCTTACTTCCAGTCCAGCATTACTATTGTATTTATGATGTATAACAATTATTAATAATTGATATTGGGTTAGGGTCTCCAGGCCCCCACCAAGGGTGGCCAATCCCCTGCTCTGGAGCCTGTCTCTGAGTGCGGAACAGCTGGCTAGTGGGTGACTTACCTGAAGGAAAACTAGGCCTAGGTCTATGTTGCCGACAATGTGGTGATGTCACTTCAGAGAATGTACTGGAAATGAAGTCATCATGCTGCTGGCAACATGGGAATGCTCTGGTATGTGGGCAAAAACTATGAAAATAATAACTTCTATCATAGAGTTTCTGCCCAAGTACCAGAGCATCCCTGCATTATTGATGATGTAATTACTTCTGGTTGTACACCAGAAGTGGCATTGCTGTGTCCACAGCAACATAGGCCTATGCTTGTTTTTGCCTCCGACAAGTCCCCCATACTCCCTGCTCATTGCTAGGGGGTACCTGGAAACCCTGTGTTGGGTTGGGATCAGGCTGTTCTATCAAAGACCTTGCACTGTGCTGAGTGCCACCACAGAGAAGACCCTGTTCTGGTCATTGTATATAAAAGTTTAAGTTCCTCATTTTGTAAGCCACCTGGTAAACTTTAGTAAGTTGAAAACTGGAATGTAATTTTCATTTTAAAAAACTGTTTTCCCCATTCTAATATCTACAACTTTTATTCTGTGACTCTTGTCCTCCCTCCTGCCCATAAAAAAATTCTCCACTTTAACCTGTCATTGCCTTCATTTCACATTCTACTGGTGGTGTTCCAAACCTTGGGATAGAGTTGCCTCCTCAGAGATTGATTTTACATAGCAGTATCACCACACAAGGAAACCAGCCTGAAAAGCATGTGGCAAATCCTGAGTCTATCAGTTTTCAGATTTATGTCCTCTTAAAATAGATGAGTGTTTGCTTAAAATGACTCACTGTATCAGAAGAACCCTTGTATAAATTTCAGTGCTGTATTGAAAGAAGGAGGAAAACATTTTAATAATGCCAAGCACACATTAAGGAATACATCCACATGGCAGCATCCTGAGCTCTCAGATAGGCACAGTAGTACACAACTGGAGCATGAGAAGTGTCTTGAGAAAAAGACAGACTGAAACAACTTATCTCAATTACTTATGCAGGTCCTTATGGGTGAGTCCAGACGTACTGGGAATATGAGGCTCAAAAGCACTGAAATAGAACACAGTCCTGATTAAACCTGAATAATAGTTTATGGATGATGATTGCTCAGAATTCCTTCCTCCAATGGAAGAGCCGCTTGAGTTGGAAGAAGACTCCTTAGGCTGAAGAAAGGCTTCAAACATTGCTCAGTGGGGTGGGAGGACAGTTGGTGGGATACACCCCAGTGATTATGACACCCCAGTGATTATGACTTTTCATTTTTGGCATATCCCTCAGTCAAATCCAGCCTATGCTTTCCCTACATATTGTCTAGAAGTGTAGGGGTTGTAAACCCACAGGGAATAGCTCCATTGAGGTCTTGATCTTGAACGGTGCATGGTCTACATATACCAAAACTGAAAACCTCTGAGGAGGCAGACGTAGGATGAGACGACATGTGACACCCAGATTCTCTTACTGCTTATTAAACCAAAGAGAGCTGAAGGAAGCTGCAGTCTAGAACACAGGGTTGGAAGAAGGGGAAATACTTAGTGCTCCCTTGCTGCCATCCTTCCCTCTTGCTGCTTGCTTCTCTGTTCAAGATTACAAGTTAAACGATAATCTGCAAGTACCACTTGTTTGTGATAAATGTCATGTATATTACAATGTATTACTATAAAACCAATAAAAATATATATTTTTAAAAAAGATTACAGGCTCATTCAGTTATACTTGGTGGTTAATGTGTGTCAGTGCAGTCCTAGCCTTTAAATGACCAGTTCAGAAACTTTCCCTATGATATAATAATCTTGCCTTGTGGTAGTGATCATGTGTGAGTTTCCCTCCTGTTTCATAGCAGTTGTATATCATATAAAGAACCCCGATAGTAATAAGGATCTGAAAGAGTCAGCGCCAAGCTGCTTGGGTGGTATAAGGATGACTAGGACCAGTGTTCCCTCTAAGCTGAGTTAGTGTGAGCTAGCTCACAGTTTTTTAGTCTCTGGCTCACACATTTTTGTCTTCGCTCAGGAAGAAAGGCTCCAAAGCAAACTAATTTATGCGGTAGCCAAATCACTCGCTCACAACTTTACTGCCAGTAGCTCACAAAGAAGAATTTTTGCTCATAAGACTCCACAGCTTAGAGGGAACATTGACTAGGACCCAAGGAATATCTGTATCCACTGGGTAAAGGTAACAGATTGTTGTCTCTGCTGGCTGCCACTAGGGGGCTAGCGCATGTAGTCCTGACCTTGGTCCAGGAAAATAATAGGGACCAGGATCCTAGAAGACCCATAGGGAACCAATAAGATCACTGGCGGGAAATTCAAAGCCTCCAGTAGGACCGTTAGTGTGGGCTAGGCATTGTTATGCCTCTGTATATAGGTTGGCTGTTTTTGCCATGTTTGTTGTGTGTGCTGAATAAACTGAACTGTTCACTATGCTGGATTGCTGACTCTCTATGCAACGAATCCAGTATTCAACACAGATACAGGCTAAAATGTTGAGGGGCGATTGCTGAGCATGTTATTTTATGGACTCTTTTGGATTTCTTGTTATACTACTCTGAACATAGGAAGAAGAAGCAGATGAATCCTAGCATGAATCCTACTAGTTCTATGAGTGGAATGGAGTTCAAGGTGTAGGACTTTCCCTCTTCTGCTTCTTCCTGCAGCCCACTGAAGCCCCTGGTATTATTTCCTGGGGATCAAGGGACCCTCATGAACAACACAGGAGCAATACAGAAGCCTGTAGTACGAGGGTGAAATCCATAAAACATTGCCCTAACCCACCCTTCCATCACTGGAAAAGGACCATAGGATAGAAGCAACTCTGTAGGCAAGTAACAGTGGCATCCTAAGCAGACTTCAATGACATTAGAAAGGCTAACTCTGCTTAGGATGGCACTGTTTGTTAAGTATGACATTGGATAGATTACTGTTGCCCGGGAAAATAAAAAGGAGTCTGAATATTGGGGGGGGGGGGGGGGATATGGCACTAGGAGTTCCACGAATGGAAATTCCAGTGTAATTTTTCTTTAAATAGCAGCAATGCATGGGCCTAATTGGGTTTGCATCACAAAGCGAAGGAAGAAGAAAGTTTAAGCATTGCTGGTGATGTGATGGCATAATTTCTGGTCACACTGAAAGTGACATCACCACATTGCTGATGACATCATCATGTTCCTGGGTGAGTTTCCTGCCAGTTGTCAGCTGGGTTGAAAGTAGCCTGTAGCTTCACAATTAAGGTATACATCATCAGAATATCTAATTGAAAATCTGTGAAAATGGTCCCATCTGTGGAAATTTAGAGGAGGGAGTCATGAAAGCACAAGACAGATCTTTCTACAAACCCAAGAAAACCCCCAGGTTTGCAGAAAAACCTGATTTTTAAAAAACTGAGGGATTGAATACCCCTCTCCCAAATGACATAAGCAATGCCTGAAACTTTCAGAAATGTATGCTGTCAGTGGCTATTATTGCCTGTGTGTGACTACACACTTCTTACACTTACTTTTTTGTGTACATTAAAAAACCCAAGTTTTTGTCTTTAAAAATGCAGTGCTTCAGTGGCTGTTAATTTTGTAAGCTGCAAGGAGGGTGCTTGGTCTCAATAAATTACCTCTAGAGGGTGCTATTGTAATAGTAAAAAGTTGCAGTGTTTCTATTAAACCACAAAAGGCAAACTCCATGATAGGAATTATTGGGGAAGTGATTGAAAATAAAACAGCCAATATTATAATGCCATTGTCTAAAGCTATGGTGCATCCCCATTTGGAAAACTCTGTGCAGTTCTGGTCACTGTACCCCAAAGGACATTGCAGAAGTGGAAAAAGTACTGGGCTGGGGGGGGGGGGAGATGATTAGGGGCTGGAGCACCTTTCCTATGAAAAAACACTGAAGAATCTGGGATTTTTCAGTCTAGAAAAAGATGGCTGAGATAAGACAGAAGTTTGTAAAATTGTATGTAGGATGGAGAAGGGTTTTCTCCCTTCTCCATAAGACTAGAACTTAGGGGCATCCAGTGAAATTGCTGGGAAATAGGTTCAGAGCAGACAAAATGAAAACTTCTTTACTCAATGAGTCATTAAAATATAGAATTCACTGCCACTGGATGTAGTGATGGCCACCTTAAAACAAGATAGCATTAAAAGGGGATTAGACAGGTTCACAGAGAAGAGGTCCGTCAATGGCTACTAATCATGGTGACTGCCTTCATATCCAGAGACAGCAAACCTTTGAATACCAGTGCTGGGAGGCAGCAGCAGAGAAGGACCTTAACTTCTATGCCCTCTTTGCCTCCAGTGCAATTGTTTGGCTGTTGTGTGAAACAGGATGCTGGATGAGATGGACCATTGGTCTGATCCAGCAGGGTGTACTAACATTCTTATGTTATTATCTTTTACAAAATGTATGAATATAACATGGATCACCTATGATGGACTTTTTTTAAAAAACCAAAAAGTTCTTAAAGCAATTAGATAAATTAAATTGATATGTGTTCAATGAAAACTGTACAGGCATACCCATAAAATCTTATTAGATACCACAAATTTGCAGAGCGGACACTCCTGAAATTTGGGTTAAGTATCATTAATCAACAATAAACAATACAGTGAACAGGAACTGACAATAAGGACTGTGGATCTGGAGAAAGCATGTGAAAAGAAGAGAATGTGAAGGGCCAAAGAAAAAGAATTTCCTGATTACCTTTGATTAACACCGTCTATCTACATGCTAGCATATGTATCATAACAGAAATCCCGCCTGATGTTGTGTGGGTGATCTTTTAAATCACAACTTTTGGCCTTTCTAACAGGAAGCTAGTTTAAGCAGTCCAATTATTTATTTTTAAAGAATATATAAATAAAAGTCTGCTCTCCAGAGACTTGCTTCCCCCAAGAAATCATCTTGGGAGAACCATGGAGTTGTTGGCAGGCTTTGTGACTCACCAGAATCACACAGAAGTATCAACGGTGTGAGTGGGAGGTAGACTGGTGTGTTTCCCACTGTTGCATAATACTGGCTTTTTCCTGAGCTCTGATCACAAATCACATACATAGGCCTTAAGTCCAGGTCTGCTGGTAGTCTTGTATGCTTTTGTGTGTGATTGCATGGGGCACTGGTGGACAAACATGTCTTCTTCACATACTTGGCATTCCATCACATGTTACACTCCTTTATTGGGCTTTGGGGAAAATACTATAAACAGGACACCTTAAAGAGTAAGAAGTTATTTGACAAAATAGTCTCTAGTCCACAAAACTTTAAACTAGAACAAAAAACTTGTTATCTCTTAAGGTGAAACATGACTTCCATGGACAGGACGACCAGGGTCATCTAGTCTAACCCACTGCCATGCAGGAACTACAGCTTATAATATCCCCAACAAACAAGTAACCAATTAATGTTTAAAAACCTCCTTTGATGAAGAATCCACCACCTCATCTGGGAGACTTGTTCTAATGTCACACACACTGCACCATCAGAAAATGTTTCCTCAACAGGTATTAGAAGGTGGCAATCACATCACCTTGCGAGTGCCTCCTCTACAGCATATCACTTGCAATACTCACCACTTCTTTGGCTTGTCCTCATATGACATGGTCTCCAACTCACCAGCTTCATTGCTCTATGCTGGACTCACTCCTGCTTGTCCACATCCTACCTAAACTGTGGTACTCAAAAGTGCTCCAGGTGAGACCTTAAACCAAGGCAACGTACCCTGGCACTGATACTTCACATTAGCCTGCATCACACTGTTGGCTCATATTAAGTTTATGGTTCGCTGCAACCCCAAATCCTTTTCACCAGTGATCCTTCCCAACCAGGTTTCACCCATCCAGTAATTATACAACTGATTTTTATTACCCAAGTGCAGCACTTTACACACACCTCTATTACACTTCATTTTATCTGCCTGGACCCAATCTTCCATCTCATTTCTTTCTACCAAAGTATTAACTACCTCACTCAGTTTAGCATCATCTAAAAACCTGATGAGCATATTCTGTATTGCCTCATCTAAGTAATTTATAAAAATGTTAAACAGCACTGGGCCAGAAACAGAACCCCAAGGCACCCCAATATTCACCTCCCTTGCCATTCAAGGGGATACAGAATAAAAAAGGGGTAAAAGGGAAAATAAGGAACATAAAGCGTCATTTGATAACACATTTTAAGGACATTGCTTAATATGAAAATATAAAACATGAAAAGATAGATTGACAAGTCACAATGGCATAAAAACAATCTATACTTCTGCATAATATATTTCCATCATTTCCTATCTGTAGGGCTGTGTAAGGAGGAGGCAGATAAGCCAGGAACAAAAGAGAAGGGAAGAATTATTTCTCAACTTTTTATAAGATTTTATACTCACATAATAACTAATAGATATATATCTATGAAAAATTGATGACAATAACTACAGAAATGTGATTATATAATTTTGACTATTAATCAGTTTATATCCCTTAATATTGTATCTCCTTTTACAGCTTTATCTTATCTATGTAGTTTACCTGTAACAGTTATAAAAAGCTCTCCACTTATTCTCAAACTCAATGTTCGGTTTTTTATTTATATAGTTTGTCATTTTTGCACCTCCATCCATGTTGATGGAGAACACAAACTGTCACGCTTTGGGTACGATCTGCCAGCCAGGCCTTAATCTACCCAACAGTTATAGGGTCTATTTCATATCTCACCAACTTCTCAACAAGAACGTCATGAGTCACCATGTCAAAAGCTTTGCTAAAAACGAAGTAAATCACATCTACAGCATTCCCCTGATCCACTGAACTAGTAACTGTATTGAAAAAAGAGATCAGATTAGTCTGACATGACTTAGAAAGCTGTGCTGAGACTTAGCAATCACACCGCGTCTCTCCAAATGTTCACAAAGAGACCTCTTATTAATCTGTTGTAAAATCTTTTCCTGGAATCAATGTCAAACTAACCAGCCAATAATTCCCTGGATCATCTTTTTTTTCTCTTTCTTAAAAATAGGCACATTAGCCTTTTCCCAGTCCCCTGGTAGCTTTCCCATCCTCCAAGATTTTTCAAACATTAGAGAGGTTCTGAGATAACATCAGGCAACTCCTTCAGTACCCTAGGATGCAATTCATCAGGTCCCAAGGACCTCTATGGATTTAAAGCAACCAGGTGTTCCTAAACCATGTCCCTACTTATTCAAAAGTGAAATCCCTCTACTTGATAATCCTTCTTCCTCCCGTTGAATACTAGTCCCTCTACAGGAGAAAACTGAAACAAAATAAGAATTTAAAAGTGCAGCCATTTCACCACCACTCATTAAAACTTGCCCATCGCCTCCTTTAAACAGACACACTATTTTCTTGTTCTTCCTCTTCCTCCTAATGTATTTTTTAAAAATCTTCTTCTTATTATTTATTTCTGTCACCAATCCAAGCTCAAGTTGGGCCTCAGCCTTCCTGACTCTCTCTCAACAGATCTTTGCTACCCTACTAAATTCACCTCTGCCAATACATTCCTCCTTCTACTTCCTATACTTAACCCTCTTAAAACTTAGTGGATCCTCAGCAATCCCTCTGTGAAGCCAGTCTGGTTTCCTATGATGACTTCCATTCTTTTTCCTTCCAGGATGAATTGTGACTGTACCTTCAGTATCTTGCACAAAATCCCACCCCTCCTGAACCCCTTTCCCTTGAAACATTTTGGTGTAGTGGTTAGGAGTATGGACTCTAATCTGGGAGAATCAGGTTTGATTTCCTCCACATACAGCTGCTGATGTGACCTTGGTTAGTCATAAGCTTTTTCAGAGCTGCTCTCTCAAGGACAGTTCTCAGGAGAGCTCTCTCAGCCCCACCTACCTCACAGGGTGTCTGTTGTGCAGGGGGGAAGGGAAAAGAATTTGTAAGCTGCTCTGAGACTCCTTTGGGTAGTGAAGGGTGGGGTATAAATTCAATTTCGTCTTCTTCTTCCTTCCTTCCTTCCTTCCTTCCCGATACCACCCAATGCTTCCCTCAAATTCCTAAAATTAGTTTCCTAAAATCCAGGATACACGCCTGACTCCTCATCATATCCCCTCTCCTGACAATGATAAACCCTAGGATGACATGATTGTTCACACTAAGTGCTCCTGTAACCCCCTAGCTGGGCATGGACTGAGCCAGGAAGGGCTGAAGCCTCTAGATGCAGAAGGATGCAGACCTTGTGGAAAGCTGAAAAGGGGAAGTCAGACTGCCTTGCTGGGGAGCTTAAATGCTAACTCTTAACACCTTGTTTTAAGGCAACTATGATTTATGGATGGACACTGGTAAGGGAGGGAGACTTCTGTTCTAAATTGTAAATTTTAGAATTATTGTTTCAGGGCTGTATCATCTAGTGGGGAGCTCAACTGGGATCTCATTTTAGAAGCTAGTGTACACAGTGTTCAGCTGGAGAGTTCTTGACCCACCAACAAGAGGAAAAGGATGGACTTTGGGGGGTAACAAACTGTGAAGGAGGGAGAAGTTAATGGTCTGGACTTTAAAAGACCCCTGTTCTGTTGTGTTAACTAAGTTCTATGTTTTTGTTACATGATGTTAATTGAAAAGTAAAAAATGTTTTATTCTCTCTGAATGATTGCAAGATTTATTCCAAGTTCTGCCCCACAGAACCCACAACCTGAGGTTACACTCCCACTACTTCAACCTCTTCTAACAGATTCTCCTGACATGTGCAAGAGCTCTGAGTGTTTACGTTGCCAGGCAGGCAAGCATAACTAACTAATATATTCTTACTGATTGAAAATAATAGTGACTTCATTCTTTTCCAGCAATGCTTGAAGAAAATTCTTTTCAGCCAGATATGTAGGTTCTTTAGGTTAGGCTCTGGAACTGTGCAAACTAGTCAGGAATTCTGCTGTCCGCTTTGTCAGTGGATCATATCCAGAATACAAAAAAATGAGAAGCTGCATTTTTAAAAAAAGTTACCGTGAGCGTGGTATTGCTGCCTATATATATATACACAATCATTGTCATTAAGGTTTAACTGGAATGTCAATGCGTTATGCAAATTAACTGCACAAAGGTTTCCCACAGGAAACAGAGACATAATTGACTTTCCCCAGATCAGTTCTAATGGCTTAAAATAAAACCCATTAATTTTTATTTCCCTCTCTTAAGTGATTGTCCCCTGGCCTTTCTTTTCCCAGCAATAATGTTAAATTATTGTCCTGTTTGTGTGCAGCTGGGTTCCTTATTCCCTGCTGTGCATTTTTAATAGCATTATTCAAAGCCCATGGAAGGAAAGCAGAAAAGGATAGGATCTGGTTCAAAACTTGTCTGGTAAGGTTGGCTTATTTTCCAGATGGGAAGAAAACTATTTCCCAACTACACTGTTTGTTTGATTTAAATTTGGGCAGTTGCCAGAACTGGAGTAAAAAACCCAAAAAGTTATAAAAAAAGAAGCTTCAAATTGGTTAAAAAAGCAAAGGTTTCCCTTTTTTGAAAGCCAGTCGAATTTGACTCTAGGGATGGGGTGCTCATCTCCGTTTCCAAGCCGAAGAGCCAGAGCTGTCTGAAGACATTTCCGTGGTCATGTGGCTGGCATGACTAAATGCCGAGGCGCATGGAACACTGTTAACTTCCCACCAAAGTGGTACCTATTCATCTACTTGCAATTTCTTGCTTTCGAACTGCTAGGCTGGCAGGAGCTGGAGCCAGAGACAAGAGCTCACTCTGTCATGCAGCACTCGGGTCTCGAACTGCTGAACTACCGATCTTCCGGTCTGCAGTTCAGTGTCTTAACCACTGAGCCACCACGGCCCTCTTCAGATTGGTTAGAAACCCTTTATCAGTGCCAAATGTATCATTTGTTCATGTGCACTGCTCTGGCTGGAGGCCTGGATTGTGTGGAGCAGACTGGTCCAGAGAATGTAGACCTGGTCAAGAAAGGAGTATCCCCAGATGCAGCTGTTGCTTCCTGATAGCAACTTGGGGAGTGCCAATGCATCTTTATACCACTGTTCTCATGCATCGCTGTTGAAAAATGTCATTTGTAGCCTGGGGGGAGTGTGTTTGTCCTGCCCCTCAAAGGAAAAACAGCTATTCAACTGTTTTATCCCTGAGCCTAGGGGAGTGCTGCTCCAACATCTAATCACCTTTTTTTGGGGGAGGGGGGATGTTGGAGGGAAATACAACAGGAGTTACTTCAGTTCTGCCTCAGGGAGAGGCAGTGATCACTTGGGTCTACTTCAGCAGACAGTTGGAAGGGTAGCTCTGCCTGGTAGCTTGGCAGGGTGGTTTAACACTACCTGCAGGACAGAATCGAGTACCCAGTCACGAGGCCTGTCTCTGGTGATGAGCAGACCTCATACAGTTTAGTCTGACTCTTGGGAAAGGGGAGGCTGGTATGGGTGGAATCCTGTGTGTGAGAGGATCCAACCTAGTGTTGTTCAGTTGCACAATCGAGTCCGACTTTTCGTGATGGACCACATCACACTAGGCCCTCCTGTCTTCTGTTGTGCTCCGGAGTTTGCTTAATTTCATAACACTGTCTAACCATCTCATCCTTTGCTGTCCCCTTCTTCTTTGACCGTCAATCTTTCCCAGCATTAGGGTCTTCTCCAGGGAGTGCTCTCTTCTCATTTGGTGGCCAAGGTATTTGAGCTTCAACTTCGATATCTGGCCTTCCAGGGAACAGTCAAGGTTGATTTCTTTTAGGATTGACAGATTTGATCTCTTTGCAGTCCAAGGGACTCTCAAAAGTCTTCTCCAGCACCATAATTCAAAAGAATCTATTCTTCAGTGCTCGGCCTTCCTTATAGTCCAGCTCTCACAGCCATACATCACTACTGGGAATACCATGGCTTTGACCATACAGACTTTTGTTGGCAGGTGGACGTGCGCTAGAACAGCACAGCTGTGCACTGCGGCAGTGCTGCCAGGAGCCGCTGTGGAGTGTGGATGCTGTGGTCCGCCTTCTCCCCGGTAGTCTCCCACAGCGCTGCAGCCAGTGCGAATGGGGAGCCCTGGGACGAGTTGTTCCCGGGGCTTTTTTGCCCACTCGTACTGCGCTGCAGATTCCCAGTCTGTCCTCAGCCCTAGTCAATGCAGCAGATCCAGCCATTACCTATTGGAAAAAGAGCCACTTAATTTGGCTGAAAGCTCCTTAGGCTGGAGGAAGGCTTTAAATTTGAGCCAAATGGAAAGTCAGACCATAAATATTTGAATGAATAAATAAATAGATAAACTTTGCACAGTAGAGTGGTATGATAGGGGTAGGATTTACCCTACTGTTCCAAATCCAAACAGATTTATTTCTGAAATTCAAGAATGGCTGGAAACCTTTCTGACTGAACATAATCCATTCGGGCACCTTGCTTTCTAGTTTGTTTGCTTGCAGGGTGGCTGGGGACCAGTCACACACTGTCAGTCTAACCCAGTGTTTCTCAGCCTGTGGGTCGGTGGTTTGTGAAGCTTCTGAAAGTGGGTTGCAGGCCAGCCCTCCTTAATGGTGGCTCCTGCCCTTTACATCCTTCACTTTCTTTCCTCCTTACCAACTTCTCACATTCTCATCTCCCCCTCTCTTTTGTGACAATAATCATCTCTTTTGTGACAATAATCATCAAGAAACAGCCATGTAGCAACTAGTAACTTCACGGTAGTAGATGAAGGATGGGGAGGTTGGAGAGAAGATGGGAGCTGTTAAGCATATCATGGAGAAACCAGAGGAGTGGGGTGTGTACGCACGTGCTCCACTTTGGTGCTGCTCCCTCTTGTCCAGCCCCCTGCAGTAACTCACTGCCCTCTACCTGCTGTGGGAGGTGTACTGCACTAAGCTGCTTGCCACTGACCTCTGCACCACCATCTGCCATCTTTGCATATCTACTCAGCCCAGAGCACCCCCCCCCCCAAGTTCACTTCCTCAAACTTTAGCTCTTTTTCTTTGGAGGCAAATGGAACAGCAAGGGGAGACATTAGTTATGTGCCTAGCAGAGGCATCGTCCAACCAGAACAGTTAGTAGACCTCCTTTCCAAACAACATTATCCAAATATACATGGCTGTATAGTTTTTACATTACTTTCTGTTAATCACTTTCTGATACCAAGTAAGTACAGGTCCTGTTCTTGCATGCGTTTGCTGCTTTGATGTAATGCCTGGAGAAACGTGAAAATTACCCTGATTATTTGATTATGTGAGAAAGTGGGCTGCCATTTTCTTCTCTGCTGTCCCACTTCAGCCCAAAAACCAGAGCCCCTAACGGTCCTTCCATCCTTCCTCCCCATGCATCTTTAAACATAGTGTGGCAAGTTACAAATGTCCAATAGGACTTCTTATGGACATACATGGCTTGCTGTGGTTGAGGACACCTACAGAACAAGGCAGGAAGGAGCATTATCTAATCTAGCTTCCATGGGGAAGTGGTGGGGCCAGGGTTGGGGTGAGTGAGCAGAAGCAGGTTACAGCTGCAAGGGTATTGGCCAGCATCTGGCAGACTCAGGCAAAACCCTATCTTTTTGAGTGACCACGAGGCATAATCTGCTAAATGTTTGAACTGGCTGTTATATTTGAAATTATACTTCTAGCCATAATTCTAGTTTCTTGCTGAGCTTCAACAGTAACTGTTGATCTGGCATTCCTGGGAGTTGTCTCAAAACTTGGGCTGATGTTTCGTTACTACTTAACACAAATGTGTGTGTGTGTGTGTGTGTGTGTGTGTGTGTGTGTGTGTGTTTAATAGAATGTTTTGACCACTTTTGACTGTACCTTCTTCCCACAGTTTAATCTGAATGTTTTGCTCCAGGTAATGATAAATGTGCCCAAGAATGCTTAGATTCTGAACTGAGTTGAGTGCCTTAGTCCTAAAGCAACTTTCTGAGTCTTACAGTCAAGAAGCTAATCCATCTAGAAGGTTTGGTTACTGACAAATGGAATATTTCATTTTAAGTGACAGCTGGAAGCTACAAGATACTCAAGGTCTGATTTAACTTGCACCTTAAATAATAAAATAATACCTTCTGGCCACATTTTCTCCTGCCATGCCTCCTGCAGTGAAAGAAAACTCAGTTGAGTCATATAAATGTATAATTATTCTGTAGATTCAAAGGTCTTTTGTAAGAAGATATTGGGGTCCAATCTACTCCTATTAAGTCAGTTTTCTAAAAGTCTGGTGCATTTGAGATTGACTCCAGTTTAATGTAAAATTCTTTTTTAAAATAAAGGATTGCTGTTTGTAGTACAGTGGCACACCTACACCGATGTCTTGGGTGAGTAACACCACATGACATTCACTCACATGTAAGTATTTTGCACATCACATGTGCTCTTGATCAAAGTTATCTTATTTATTATTATTTATTTATTTCCTGAGATTTATATCCCTCCCTCCCCACCAAATGGTTCCAGAATCTTAGGTTCCAATCTTAGGTTCCAGAAATATACAGAGGCGTACATACAGAGAATACACAATAGCATTTTTGTTGCACTGCTTTTGTAACCAGGGCAGAACAAGATAAATATGGAATCATGGGCTGGATCCAATGACAAATTTCTGCTGAAGGAAGGTGTGCGTGTGAGTGTGTTTGCCAATTCCCCCCTTCTGCTGTAAATCCTGGACTCCCCCTGACACTGTTCCTGGGAATCCCCCCTTCCCCCCCATGAGTATCTTTGGGGACATTTTGGGCTGCAGTAGCAGGTGGAAGGCAAGGAAGTTCCATTTTGCTGGTGGAAATCTCTTCCATCAGCAAATATTTTCCATGAGATTCAAGCCAATAACTCCAGAAGTAGTTTCAGAACAGTCAAAAGAAAATACTTCTTTAATCAATCAGCAATTCAGCTGTGGAATTCACTGCCAGGGGAGATGGTGATGGCCAAGAGTAGAGAAGTCTATCAGTGGCTACTAGTCATGGTATTGGAAGAGTGCCTCCATAACCAGAGGCAGTAAACCTCTGAATACCAGAGCTGGAAGGCAGCAGCCGTGGAGGGCCTCATCCTCTATGCCGTTTGCCCTCCTGGGCAACAGGTTGGCTGCTGTGTGAAGCAGGGTGCTGAGCTAGATGGACAACTGGTTTGATCCAATCAGGCTTCTCTTATGCTTTTATGTTCTTCCAAAAACTACTCTTCCAGGCTTATTGACTTCACTTTTGACACCCGTCTCTCGGAAAGTTTCTGTTCCTGGCCTTCCCAGAGATGATTTTTATGACATGCTTTTTTGATCATGTTATCTTGGAGGTGACTTTCCTTTTTGATCATGTACTTTTGGAGATGTAACATTCCTGAAGTCCCTATGGTAAAAAGGCATACTGATAGATACCTTCACTGCTGCAACAACACAACAAAACTACTGTTTTCCCTGTGAAAATCTCATAGAACCCCAGGAACTTGGTCACACATTTTCAAATGCCCAACCTCACGTAGGTACAGTCAAGAAAACAAATATCAGGATAATAACTTTGTTTTATTAACTGCAGCATCCACCCAAATGCTACCACAAGAGGCCTGTCTCATTGTTGTGGACATTAGCTGTGAGACAGGGGGCCAGAAGGGTACAAGCGATTGCACAACTATATATACCAAGGTCCAGTTCAGCAGGAAGACTCCAGATTTAAAGAGTAATAACATAGTTTTATTAAATAATTTTTCTGATTACAATCACACTAAGCAGTCAAGAAAGAGCATGTAATCCAGAATTAAGAAATAAGGAGGTGGTGATAGTGATGTTTAGGAGCAATTATGGGGGTTACACTACCTGTCCAGATGGGCAGAAGTCCATGAAGAGGAGAAGTATGGCCCAAAGAAGAGACTTCGGGGGTGTATGCAATAATAGGCACCCTCAGAGTACACACTGAGGTGGGGCATTCTCTCTATTTTTATAGGAATTCTGGGGGTGGGTTCTGGGCCCAGAACTTGTTGGGAATAATGTCCATTGATGGTCCTACCAGAGCTGGCTGAATGGGTTTGATGATCACTGATGGTCCAACTGGGGTAGGTTGAATGTGTTACCAGGCTCAGACAAAAAGTGGGAAATGGGTCTCTGATTAACGTCAAGAAGGATTGTTAATAACTTTAATGTTTGATTCGTTTATTTTGGTATTCTGAAGAAGGAGGCAGGAAGGACAGGCATTGAGACAAAGTATTTCCACATAGGCATAGGTGGCACACAAAAACGGCTACATGAGGGTTTGGAAACAGAAGAAGGTTTGCCAGATGGCTACTGAATAGGTATGGAAATGCAGATACTTTATCTGGTGGAACTCGTGATTGTTTCATATGCATACCTCTGCTGGGTGGAGGGGGAAATTGGAGATTGCCTCGAGGGCTGCCTTGTGCAACCTGAGATTGAAACCCTTTTGGGGAGCTTTGGCTAGCTCTGTGGCATAGGTCAAGAGTGTCCTCTTTGGCCTGACTTTATGGGTCCCTGGTTCAGGTTAGAAGTGGGGTGCCCTGCTGTTGGGGCTACCCGCAAGTAAGGCAGAGCCCTTGGGCTACACAAGGCAGCTGCTATATTAAGCACAAGGTCACGCCATACATTCTAAAGAATTTATTTGGGTAACTGAGAACCCCCAATATCTGGGAAGTAATGCTTTATGCCATTCATTTTATTTGTGGGTCTAACTTAACAAAATACCCTTAAAATGAAACTGGGATTTTTTTTTAAAATGGGAAGGGGTTTGTTTTGAATATGCCCTTTTTGGTTTTGTATGTTGTTTTGTGACCTTTTTCATTTTGTCTGTTTTGGTTGCAGCTGTTCCCATTTCCTTTCTTGTCATTCTTATGCGATTTGCATGCCGTGTCTACACCTTTTATATGCCTGTTATACACTATATGTCATTTTAATGCTATTTATATATGATTGATGGAACAGCAGGCATCAGTTTTAATGGGAAGTTTTATCAATTTGTGTTAGTATGGTTGAGGAAAAGGAGATGATTACAGTTTGGTCCCAAGTAGGGTGAACCAACATCAGAAACTGGAATTTTCGAATCAAAATAGAGTGTTTACAAAATTTGGTAGCATCTCTAGTTGGAAAACCATAGAACACATTTAAGGGTGTTTTCACACATGATAAATAATGCCATTTCACTCCACTTCAGCGACTGTTTGCAAGTGGATCTTGCCATTTCACACTGTAAAATCCAGTTGCAAAGTGCATTGAAAGTGCATTATTTAGTGTGTATGACAGCACCCTTAGACTCTTCTTGAAACAGAAAGAAAAAGTGACTCTTTGGCTGTTTGCTCAAGTTTTACAGCAGTCCTTTCACTTTACAGAGGGCATCAGCAATGCCTTTGCCTCTGTCCAAAGGTGCTAGGTTTGGTGTGGGTACGGGGAGAATTGGACAAAGTTGTGGATGTCTCCGCCTCTGTTCTCCTCCTACTACTTGCCTTCTCCCAAAGTGAGCAAGCAAAGCATTTCCTGACCTGCAATCAGCCTAAAGCCCTGTAGCTGGAATGGCTCTAATAAAGAGAGCCACAACTTATATCAAACGAGAGCTCTCCCTATGCCAGTGAGTCAGCAGTGCACAGAAATAGCAATGGGGGTGATGCTGTATTATATGAATATGTCTCTGGTTGGATAGCATGACTGTAGGGCTCATCTCTGCCAAGACACTACCCCCTTACTTAACCCCCCCTCGCTTCGCTGCCATAGGGAAGGGCAGAATGCTCACGGCATAAAATGGAAACTGAAAACAGACATTGCACCACTGCCAGAAACAAGATTTAGAGCTGGCATGTTTTATTTCCTGCCTGAAAGGCAGAGCTAATTCATTTGGAGGTAAACGGCCAGGGTGTGTTTGAGCTGGATTTTTGGTTAGTCGCGTTTTTAGAAAACATACTTTATCAACACAGACCAGCAAGTTCTTTGTCCACACTGTAACACTGATACATAAAAAGATGGAAGGACAAGGGATTGAAGAGATAAATTTCATACTCACATTTCTAAGGTCATGGACAAGCATTTGAATTTAGCATCTGTTCCAGTGCAGCCTCGTAAGTCTCAGCCCATAAATATCGTGTGTCTGGCTTCCCCTCTGGGGTACAAGCACAAATCCCCCTATCGCTCACTTATTGCAGCATGTGATTCTGCTGCTTGTATAGATTGATAGCGGACTGACTGGTCATAGCTGGAAGTATCCATAATTTCATTTGCTGTCCTCCAGCGGCAGAGTTCTACATTATTTAAACCAGCATGGAATTATCCTGCAGAACAGTAGAGCCTTCTGGCTGATCTGAATACTGCTATTAAATACCACTGAGGAATAGGACCTCAGTATGTCAAAGGCTCTTCCTAGTTTTTTTCTTTGAGAACCATCAGGGTACCCCACAAGTTAAGTGGGAATGTCAGTCTGTGCTACAGAGTCTGCAGTGGGACTGGTGCTTGGGAACTGAGCAGAGGTTAAAATGACAAGGAAAGGTTGCAAGCTTGATAATTAGAAGAGTCAGTAATGTTGTTCAGCATATCCTCCTTGGTCTACAATAGAAGCAGAGGTCACAGCACTTTGGCATGCCTTTGCTAGCCTGGCAGACACTCTGCAGAAAATGTGCCAAACAACTTCTGACTCTTTGCTAACTGCTTTGGTTCTTCATTCACCATTTTCACTCTAAATAAAGAAGAAGAAGAGTTGGATTTATACCCCGCCCTTCACTCGGAGTCTCAGAGTGGTTTACAAACTCCTTTCCTTCCCCTCCACGCAACAGGCATCCTGTGAGGTAGGTGGGGCTGAGAGAGCTCTTTTGAGAACTGCTCCCGAGAGAACAGCTCTGAGAGAACTTGTAACTGACTCAAGGTCACACCAGCAGCTGCTCGTGGAGGCATGGGGAATCAAACCCGGTCCTCCCAAATTAAAGTCCACACTCCTAACCACTACACCAAGGTCAGTGATAGCCAATCTCTTCCATTATCATTCTCTAGTCTCATGGTATCTCCATCTCTATTCATCCTTTGAGGAGGGACTGTTCCCGGGGGCACTCAAGGAAGCGATGGTCCACACTCTCCTGAAAAAAAACATCATTGGACCCGGCTGAATTGGCCAACTATCGGCTGGTGTCCAACTTGCCCTATTCGGGCATGATTTTAGAGAGGGCGGCAGCGATTCAGTTGCAGAGCTTCCTGGGTGACACCTCTGCGCTAGACCCATTTCAGTCTGGCTTCCGGCCGGGTCATGAGATGGAAATGGCACTGGCCGCCCTCACGGATGACCTCCAGTGGCATCTGGATCGGGGCGGTATGGCGGTGCTGGTGTTGTTAGATCTGTCCGCCGCATTTGACACGGTCAGCCACCAGCTACTGATCCATTGCCTCGCCGACACGGGGATTCAGGGGCTTGCCTTGCAGTGACTCACCTTTTTTCTCCAAGGTTGGGGACAGAGAGTGGCGCTGGGGGAGCAGACGTCCTGGAGGCACCCACTAGTGTGTGGAGTGCCACAAGGGGCTGTTCTGTCCCCAATGTTGTTTAACATCTATATGCGCCCTCTTGCCCAGGTTGCCCGGAGGCATGGGCTGGGTTGTCACCAGTATGCTGATGACATCCAGCTCTATCTGTTGTTGGGTGGCCGGTCTGGGGCCACCCCAGATGACCTGGAGCGGGCGCTTCAGGACGTGGTGGGCTGGCTCAGGCTGAGTCGACTGAAATTGAATCCAATGAAGACGGAAGTCCTGTGCCTGGGTCAGAGCGGACCAGGGGTAGGGATCCCATTGCCAGCCTTTGGGGGGCACCATTGGTGCCAGCGCCAAAGGTCCGGAGTTTGGGAGTGCTCCTGGACCCCTCGTTAACGATGGAGGCCCAGGTAGCGGCCACTGCCAAGGCAGCCTTTTACCATCTGCGGCTGATTAGGCAGTTGGTTCCCTTCCTCGAACGCAATGACCTGGTGACAGTGATCCATGCAATGGTCACCTCGAGGCTGGACTACTGTAATGCTCTCTACATGGGGCTGCCCTTGTCTCAGCTCCGGAGGCTGCAGCTAGTGCAGAATGTCGTGCCCAGGCTGCTGATGGGTCTCTCGGTGTGGGACCATATCCAGCCTGTGCTGAGGACACTGCACTGGCTGCCTATAGTGTATTGGATCTGGTTCAAGGTGCTGGTTTTAACCTTTAAAGCCCTATATGGTCAGGAGCCTGCCTACCTAAGGGACCGCCTTTCCCTGTATATACCCCAGAGAGCACTGTGATCAGGCACTCAACATCGTCCGACCCTCCCCGGCCTTAGAGAAGCTAGGCTGATGACCACTAGGACCAGGACCTTCTCAGTGGTGGCTCCTCACTGGTGGAATGAGCTCCCGGATGACATCAGGGCCCTGCGGGACCTTATGCAGT
Organism: Lepidodactylus listeri; assembly: GCA_029233225.1. Taxonomy (NCBI): domain Eukaryota; kingdom Metazoa; phylum Chordata; class Lepidosauria; order Squamata; family Gekkonidae; genus Lepidodactylus; species Lepidodactylus listeri. Next base: position 48,771,992 of record JARCFY010000007.1, read on the forward strand.
TCCACAGGGCCTGCAAGGTGGACCTCTTCTGCCAGGCTTTTAATTAGGAGCTGCCACTGGGGGGGGCAGGGGGGTCCCTGGGTAGCGGCAGAATAAATCTAGTGGCGCAAGTCTCTGCAGTCATGGGCCAGAATTTGCTGTGCTTCACTCTGGAATGTAATGATGGCTGCCAAATTTGGTGAATCTTGTGATTATATTTTAGCTGTAATTTTATGTATATGATTAATGTTGTGAGCCACCTAACGCCACTAGGCAGGATATAAATCCCAATAAATAAATAAATAAATAAATAAATCCTCTCTGCCATATAGTAGAGGTTATCAATAGGGATTGCTGCCTCTGATTACCAAGGTGTACCTGGGTGTTACAAATAGTAAGTGTTACCCCTGCTTGACAGAGGGAGCTAAGCTCCCCCCCCCCCCGGATGTTGCCCTCTGTGACGTGGGAGCCACTATAGCAATGTCTCTTTTCTGCACCGTTTCCTAATATCAGAAGCAAATGTCACATATAAAAGAAGGCACTGTGGTGGTTTCTTCCCATACTAGTATTGTTCTAGTTGACCTTGGTCTGTGAAGGTGCCATAGTATTGGACTTCTCCTACATGGCCTCAGACTGTGACATTACCAAGGCCCACTTGCATAACTATGAAGGATCCATTGAGGCATGGCTCTCCCCCCACATAAAACAGCAACCCTTGAAGTCAGAGTTAGGAGATCATACCATGTGCCTTCCTGCACCAACAAAGCCCTCCTAGGAACTGTGGTGTGGGCACCTCCCATGGCACCTTGAACTTCTGACTTTGCTAAATGCTGTGGGAAACAACATACTGTGGCAGTTCTTACACTGCTAAAGGTAACACTACGAGAAGCTACAAGTGAATTTGGAAGCTATCCTGCAACAATTCCTGTGTTATTAACAGTAACTCTGGAAAGGGGCCTGACGTCTCTTGATGAATCTTTCTAACTGTACTGGGAAATTCCTGACACTTACGTGAGAAACTGTGCCAGTGGTTGACCTTCTCTCTGCAGGTTTGTATAAATGCTATTAACAAGAAGGTGCGAAGAAATCTGAATCTTGCCCTCTCTTGTTACGCCTAAAGAAAACAATACTGAAGGTTAAAGGGGAAAAAGCTCAAAAATTATTTTTCGAATGAGTTGTAATTATGCTAAAGAATGAAAACACGGGCTCCTTGCCCTTGCCCTCTTTGTGGCTATAATAATATGAAACATTAATCATTAAGGAGAAGAAATTAGTTCACCTGAATTGATCCTGATGCTGTGTAGAAAAGATAGGCAAAATAATGAATGCGTAAAATTTCTTGCAAAGCAATCATTCTCCTTGACTAATTTTGCTCACAGGCACCAGTTAGCAACCTCTTGAGAAATAAGGCAGCCGGCTTCGGTGCTCCTGCACTTGCTTATTTGGTATATGAAGAAAGATGAGAGGAGTGTATGTTTTGAGGCAGTTATGTTTAAGATTCTCAGGTCCGTAAAAACTCGGTGCCTGGAAGCTTAAAATAATTTTGAAACTCTGATAACGTGTGTGTTTACATATTTATCCCATGTTAATCCCATACTGACAATGCCAATTTAGAATTAATGTTTTTTTTGCAAATGCAAAAAGAACAACAAAGAAGTAAATTGTATTCTTTGTGGTTATGCTAATTTTGATGGCCCTCAGTTCTGACTACTACCTTGTTTCATAAGGTATCCAAGATGTGTTTTCCTTCTTTTCTCCTCCCTTTGTTTCCTCCAGCCATCCCTCCCTGGCCCCATGCCTTTTGTGCCCTGAGATCCTCTAAGCCTTCCATAGTTAGAGGCAAAGATGAATCCATCCTTTTGATATCACGGCAAGGTGGGTCAATTAAGGCATGTATTTCTCCATGCACTTTCAAGCAGAAATAGCTTATTAGTCTGGCAACATCAATCAAGGATCATTTGTGTAGCACTCCAAAGTTCCTCATGGCCATGACTAAGGATCCAAAGTTGCAGAACAATAACCAAAGGTCTCAGAATCTCTCTCACAATGTAGACTTCTCTGGTAACTCAGTCAAGAGCCCAGGAAGGGCCAATCCCTCCAATCTGTAGTTGGTTTTGCTCCTGGACCTTCTTCCACTGAAATCACCTCCTTATAAGCAATGCAAGGTATGCTTTTCCTCTTTCTCATTCTGCTTCCTTTCCTGAATTGACCTTCCACATCATTGTGTCTGCTCCCCGGTCTTTTAGTTTCTGCTTTCCTTGATCTTAGCTGACCAACCTTACAGCCAACTGATCAGCCCTCATAGCAACCTCACTTGGCTAGGGACTCCTTCTTTCCTTTCCTAAAATCCTTCACCTATTTATTTCACTACAGATTCCAGTACCTTTTTGGTCTCTATCTGATCTCTCCAGGTTGGTTTTTCTGGGCTAGCCAAATGGGAGGAACATGACACAACTCAACACTAGGGTTGTGGTAATGTGAATAGTTTTTATTGAATTGCAGTAAGTAAATTGATCTGTATTGTTGTCACTGAATAGTTCCTTCACATTGTCTTGATTACTGCCATTTCACTTCCTTTTTCTGTATTCTGTATCCTCGATAGGGCAATAAAGTTATTTAATGATTAAGTATCTATATCTCTTCCATTCTTTCCCTTTTCTTTGGAAGAACTGTTGTGGAAAACTCATAACTGTATATACCATAGCCTCAAATGATCCCTTTTAACCGGGAACTCATGTTCTAGTTCTACACACATAGAGGATGCTCTCTACTTGTCTATCTTAAGTAGGGAATGATGTGGATAACAATGTTCCCTTCACTGGATTTTATCCATGCACCTTTCCTGATTACTGGTACCAAATATATCCTTATACATCCATATGCTTCAGAAGCCATTACCAGGAAACAGCATGTGCAGAGCACTGGTGACAACTTCTGAAGTGGCAGTTTAGGAAATCGGCTGTCTGGTACTACAATTCTGAATCCCTTTGTTCAGACTAGGGATCTTTTGAGAAAATATAACGTGCTTAGGCATTTTAGAGTAAAAGTAGGCAAATAGCTTTTTCCCTAAAAGATTTTGGGGGGCAGAATCCAATGCTTGGTGTTAGCCAAGTTATGTTCAAATTGGTTCAGCATTTAAACCTGAAATAAAAATAAAAATGGTCCCCCCAAAACAAGGGAAGCACTACTGTTCACAGACCCTTCCTCTCACTGAGTGGCAGTTTATAGCTAGCATAATTATAAACACACTTCCTAAATTATCATCTCAAATATCATAAGTGCAATACACTGCCTGGCCCAAAATGACACAAAATGGATGCCAGCCTGAAACAAGCCTGGACACATAGTTTAGAAGTGTGAGTAAGAGCAGCTGGCTACCTAATAACCTTCTCCCCACCTTGGAGAGATAAATAATTAGGAAAATGGGTCTCCAAGAACCTATTGACTCCCCTTGGACTAATCTCATCAACACTCAGCCTCACTTCCTTGCACCCATTTACCTTAAGTAATCAATAGTCAATTCTATTCACCAAACCTAGTAGCTTTTGCCACTCGGTACTTGCAGGATCATCAAGCCCCATTCACACCTATAGTCCAGCTATAGTCCATTAATGCTCTCATGTCTTTTTGTCCAACTCAGAAAAGACTGTTAAGTTATTGGAGTATTTTTTGCAAACATGTTATACTTGCCAGGGGGCACATTTTGCCCTTTAAATTATGGCATCCTGCTCCATAGTAGCATGTATGGGTTCCTGGTACTAGCAGTATGCACCCCCACTTTGTGGGTTTCTTCTCTTCTCTCCATGAAACACTGGCTGTTTTGCTGCTGCTTCTGTGGACCTCTACAAGATCTGGTAATTGTAGCCCTTTCTCTTCAACTATTCCCTGATTTCCTCTTAGTTAGCATTGCATGTGTTTAACTGTGTTTGTTTCTTGTGTGTGTTTTGCCCTTTTATTTCTTTTTTAATAAAAGTATTTTCTCATTGAATATCTGCCTGGTTTATTTGAGAGTTCTCTTAAAGGGGAAAAATCCTGGTAAAAATTGGTGGAGATCCCAGTTACCTGCCTCTCACTCTGTCTCCTTAACCTAATTCGCCCAATTAAATAGGAGACTTCCTCTTTGGGTAACACTATATTTGCATACCTCTTTTATGGCAAACCATTTTGACACTGTCCCCCTCCAATAATATTTGTTTATTTATTTAGTTATTATTTCAATTTATATCCTGCCCTTCCTGTGAAAGAGCTCAGGGCAGCTCACAACAATAAAAACAAATAATATAAATTCATACAATAAATAATACAATAAAACCAGTTTAAAATTTAAAGTAATTAAAATATTTAAAGTAGGCAGTGCAATTTTAGTATGTTAGATCCAATAATGTTCTTTGAATTCATAGGTGAGTTCACATTACAAGGGACAATTAAAAAGCATTACATGAATACTGTTCATAAATCATGATAATGTGATATAGCTTGTTGGCAGCTGCTTTATTACAATAAAAACATAACAGATCTGTAAAATATGGAGTAAGGCTATTGTGCAAAACAAGTCTTTACCTCTATTTGAAACCAAACCTTATTCTGTTGCATATGTCCCCTAGATGTAATTTACATAAGAACAATTTAAAATGTATTTAAAGCAACATTAAGAAGAGCAGTGGTGTTATCGTTATTATGGCCCTTTCTGCACTCTCCTTTTAATCCACATTCACTGCGGTGTCCTCCAAGCAATTCTGCACTAAAATTGAATTCAACCTCCTTTTAAATCCAGATTTCTCCCCCATTCTGCACTAAAATTGAGGTTAAAAATTAAGGTTAAAAATTAACCTTTTTACTCCAAGTTTCCCCGTGCTGTATTACATTACCTCCAGTGGTCAGCCCAGTTTCAAACTGTTGTTGCCCCAGGTTATTTGGATGCTATTCTGCCGAGGACTTAAATTGCCTAAACTTGAACACAGAGCAAATCCAGAGTGGCAGGCAAAGGTGGAAAGGACCCATATCTAGAACAAGAGGTAAAGATATACACATGGGTATGTATAAGCACATGAAATCAGGAAGGGGCAACTCTGAGTCGCAAACATCTTTGTCAGTATGCCACTGCCCAAGAATGTGAACATTTGATATGGAAGTCCAGGGCATTGTTTGTAGGTGGAAGGGTCTCTGGTGACAAAATGATTGGCTGTGTCCTTTTCATGCATTGTTCATATTTGTTGCATGGTACTCTTTGTAGAAGAACTGTTCTGCATCCTGAGCAGTTTGGTTATTCCTTATTTAGGCACTTACAGCTTACTTAGGCACTTAAGAAGATCACAGTGCTGCCCTTATTGATAGCAGTCTCATATTGTCAACTAATACAGCAGTTCACTTGGAAAGTGCTCCACCTTGTAGGACAGCTGCTTTGAATATATTTCAAGGCCACTGAGTGTCATAGCTGTCTGAATTTCCTGCTAGAATTTGCCAAGGCCTGTTCATCAATGATAAGTGGTGCTACTTCACCTACAGCTGTGGCTCAGAGCTCAGGGGGCAAGAGATTCCAGTAGCTAGCAGGTAAAATTGACCCTGTGTAAAGTCTCCCATTCATATTCCTGTTGCCACTAATACCAGGATGAGTTCTTTCACCAAGATAGCAGAAAGGCTGACACTGAAATTAGCTCCATAGGCAATGGAAAGAAATAATTATTCAGTCTGCTTCAAAGCATCTCTTTTTACCAGTGCCTGAACCTTTATGGCCCCCTTCAAACAATGAAGACAATGTCAGATGCTTGTTCTCCAAGAGGGCATCTCTAAGTGGTACCTCATGGTAGAAAATGCTTTTGAACATACATGTCTAGCTGCTCTTGGCATATGGCATAAGAGGCATGTGTGAGGCATTTCTTTGAATAGACATAGCAAGAACCTTTTCTTATCCAGTCTGGCATCATTCTCTCCTGTTCCTTTGAAGCAAAATGTTACTCTGTCAGGAACAAGAAGTGTTTTGTTTGTTTTTTGCCTTGTTGTTTTTCACAACATCAGCTTTGGTACAAAAGGATTTCCAGAAAGCTCTGCTCCTGGATTGTGGTGTCATTTATATAGCAAATAGCAAAGTGTGACCCCCCCATCTGAGGATATCTAAATCCACTGATTGGGGTCACAATGACAAAGGAGGAGGAAGAGGAGAAGAAGAGGAAGAGGAGATTGGATTTATACCCTGGCCTTCACTACCAGAAGGAGTCTCAGAGCAGTTTACAATCTCCTTTCCCTTCCCCTCCCCACAACAGACACCCTGTGAGGTAGATGAGGCTGAGACAGCTTTTTCGAGAACTGCTTGTGAGAGAACATCTCCCAAAGAACTTATGACTGATCTAAGGTCACTCCAGCAGCTGCATGTGGAGGAGTGGGGAATCAAACCCCGCTCTCCAAGATTAGAGTCCGTGCTCCTAACCACTACACCAAACAGATTTTCCTGGAAATTTCAGGGACACCCCAAGTTTGCAGAAAAATCAGAATTTTTTAAAAATACATTGGGAGTTTAAATTGGGACGAGGCCCGGGCTGGGCGGAGGGCTGGAATACGATCCTGATGTTAGCACTAAGGGAGTCAGTCTGATGCCATCTGAAAGTTTGACATCAACCTCATAGCGAGCACTTATTTGCAACAGTTGCAAACTGTACTGTTATTGTAATGATTATTTTAATTTATTTAAATTGTTTTAACTGTTTTATCGTGACCTGGCACTGAATGCTTAATTGTAAGCCGCCCTGAGCCTATTTGCGGGGAGGGTGGGGTAAAAATTGAAATAAATAAATAAATAAATACCCCCCCCCAAATAAAAATTGTTCTTTGTGCAAGCTCAGAGAATGTACTTATCTTCATTCTGAAGAGCCATTGGTGAATGTGTCCAGGAGCCATTCTAGGTCTGGCCATGGTGGCAGTGGTGTCCGGGAACTGCTCTGGGCCCAGCTGTGGTGGAGTAGTATCCAAGAGCTACCCTGGACCCAGAGCAGCTCTGGATACCACTGTCATGGCCAAGCTGGAGGAGGCTATTGAGGCTTGGAGCTGTGCTGGGCTTGACAATGAGGGGGGAGGATGGAATCCCCCTTGTGAGTCTCACGGGCCCCCACCAGCAAGAAAAGATCATGGTAGAGGGGGAAAGAGAAATGGAGGGATATTCACAAGAAGGGGAAGGGGCAAGAAAGTGATGAGATTATGAGAAAAGAGGTGGGGGAGAAATAGGGGGGATTGCGGGTTCCTTACCATTCACGTGGGCCTGGCTCAGCAGCCGGCACTAAACAACTGGGACATAGATTTCCTAGGGGAAGATAGTAGGTTGACTGTTGGCTGGGAAGGAGAGAAGAAGGTAGGAAAAGGCTATGGGGCTTTCAGGGAAGGGAAAAAGGGAAAAGTGGATGAGAGGATGCTCCCAAGTCCTTGTTCTTCTGTGATCTTACTCTACACATACATGTAAATTTTCTCCTGTAAGTGGTGATGACATTTATACTTCTCAGCTTGTTTTAGCCATGTTTGAACCACTTTGGAGGCTCACCCAACTTCTAATCAAGAGAATTTCACTTGATTAGGGCACTCGATTTGAGATGGGGCACCAAGGAGGTGTGAGAAGCCTGGGTTGGTGTGAACAAAGGATGAGACTGCAGCTGCCTGGCTTTTCAAGAGCATTCCAGGCCGGGCTTAGAAGGACACAAACATGGGATCATTGTCTGATGAGCTGGAAAGTAGAACTTTTCTTCAGATCATAATTTATTTGCATTGTCGACAAATGAAGCTGAAGTTGGTAGAAAGGCAGTTGCTCTGAGCAAAATCCAGGGTGGTTTGTTTCCCTTTTATTCTGAAATAGAAAGTATAACTAGATGAAATGATGAGAGATCCTTGAATATATCCAGCCATTTAAAAAAAAAATAGCAGCTCCATGGGGACCTTATTTTAGGCTGAGGACAGACTGGCAATCTGGAGTGGGATGAATCCGGAGGCAAAAGCTGCGGGGGAAAAATCCCCCAGGGCTGGCTGTCCACATTGGCCAGGGTATTGTGCAAGGATGCTGTTACGGAGTGTTCAGACTGCTGTGGAGTGGCCCCAGGTGGGCCGGCCTCCGCAGCTCGTGATAGGGCTGTTTTGGCAATTTGTGCATGTGTGCATGCGCTCATGTGTGCATGCACACTCATGCGCAAACTGGCAAAATGCCGCGTTCACACTGCCGCCTCCGCTTGCCTCCCGCCTTCTTCTGGTTCACACTGCCTGGAAGCGGGAGGCAAGCGCAAGACGGCCTCCGGACACTGGTTTCTCCCAGTGTCCTTCTAAAGTGCAAGAAAACCGGCTTCAAAGCAGGTAAGTGCGGAAGGGAGCCGAGGGACAGCTGCGCATGTCTGAACAGGCTCCCTTCCCCCGCTTCCCATGCGGACCTATCCTGGGGCAGATTGCCAGTCTGTCCTCAGCCTTAGACTGGGACCAGGGAGTAGGGAAGAAGGTATCTAATTCTTTAATTCTTCCTGTAGTTTTCCTAATCAAAATCAAATTCGTCTTGCTGTTGGAAGAAAAAAAAGGACAGGTAATAGATGGGTCCCTTCCATCTCCTGAGGATTGGGCCTCTTCATTTTCAGACATGTGTATCTTGAAACAACAACAATCGAATCTTGTTTGCAGGTATTGATCTGATTGGAGTGGGTCACTGAAAGCTAAAGATGGAAAGTGAAGGTAGACTAGATAGGTGAATGTAGGCAGAGTGTCTTGCAGAACAAGATGCTGGGTTACTGTCCTCCTGGCAGCAGGGGAAACTCAGTAAGTCAATACCAGTCTAGTGGTTACAGCACTGGCCTAGGACTGGGATGCAAATCCCCACTTAGCATGAAACTTATTGGATGGTCTTGAGCCAGTCATTCTCTCAGCCTAATCTACCTCAGCGGTCGTTGTGAAGATAAGTGGAGGATAGACAATCCAGGTAGTCGATGCTGAGCCTTTTGGAGGGAGGATGGAATAAAAATGCAACAGATAAATTAATCAATAAACCTATCAAGTAGACAGAAAAAAAGCTAGGAATGCCCAGGCTAATGGAAGTCTGAGCTTCTATTTTTGGTATAAACTGTATATATTAAGTATACAATAGTGATGTAACAAACGCAGGAGAACTTTTTAGCAACAGACGTTTCCTTTGGCTGGCTCATGCCAGATGAATCATAAAATTGACAATGTTAGCAGTAAACAGTTTTAATTTATACAGGTGACATTTAAAATGCAAATCAGACCTTAAGATAATTGCTGGAAGTATGGAAGCCTCTGTTGGTTTAGGGAACATTTCCAGTTTCTATGGAAATGATGTAAAAATATAATAAGGAGATCAATAAAGGAAGTGATGCTTTAGCAGACTTGGCTGAACTTTCATGGAGTCCAAAGCCCTCTTCCAATTTAAACAGGTTAAGTCACTTAATTGTTTGACACACTTAATCTATTATGGTCCATCTCACATTATACAAATAACACCAGTGTAGAAAAACCTATTCTGGAAATCATGGTTTATTTTGAAGGAAAGCAGAGGCACTAAACATACAGCAGCAAGATGATAAAAAAGATTATATTTAGAAATATTTTAAAAGTTAGGATTTTGCTGTGTGGGAATACAACAATGCTTACCAGATTAGTTGGCTCTCCAGAGTGAGTCTGTCATGTAGAGTCATGTAAAGAAAGCACTGTTGAATTTATTTGTGTGGGCCACTAACTTAAAATAGCAGATTCATGGAGAGTAGGTCCATCAATAGGTATCAGCCATGATAATTAAATGGATCACCATGTTTGGAGGCAGCAGCTCCCTGAACACTAGTGCAGGGGGAACAGTGGGCAGGATGCACTGGCCTTTGTATGATGCTTGGAGGTCTTTGAGGGGGCATCTGGTTGTCTGCTGTGTGAAACATGGTGTTAGGCCTTGCACCACTGCTCTTAAACTCTTACTAATGTAGACTTTATTATATCTGTCAACCAACAGCTAAGGGGAAGAGAAGGGGTGGCAACTAATTTCATTGCCCTGAGAGAAGAGGTCATAATAGCAGGAGGTTGCTCCAAGTCAATGTGCCGGCATTTTGGCTAAAGCTATACTGGAATTTACATTGAATGCACTCAAAGGGTAGATAGTAGTTGGAACTCAGGTCTAGTTCTCCCAAATACCGATGGGGTGGTAAATCTATGGTTGTGTTCAGACTGGCAGTTTGGCCTGATATAGGCACATTTCACAAATGGATTAAATGGGCCCAGTCACACAGCCACATCTGTCAGGCATTCCCCAGATGTACTCACCCCATCAGAGGATGACTTGGAGCTGGGTTAAAAAGCCACCACCTCCGAAGTGGTGTTTTTGTTTCCCCGTGCATTCATTGTGCATGACCAGATGTCTGAACACAGGGGAGTGCGCGCAGAATGGATTTGGCAGTCTGAACCTGTAGATTCATTCTGCCACTGGGAACTATGCTCATGCATGAATTTTGAAATTTTTTTGGCAGTGCACTCCGTGGCTGATGCGCTGCAATAATGTGGATGCTTTACCACAGGATGTCTCTGTAGGCAGCTTGCAGCAGGGTGTGCTGTGTGGCTGATATGCCCCGCAGTACTCTCAACTGGTTCAATTAGAGGCGGCATCATGTCGCGCCAAGCCGCCAGTGTGATCACAGCCTGTGTGTGGACTTTAACTTGCTTCAGCATGTAAATGTGGGCTTACATGACTGAATGCTCTATCATGAAAAAAAATCTAAACACACACACACACAGAGGGCTAGTCTAGAGTCACTTCAGAGAGAAGGCTAGTCTAGAGCCATTCTCCCTGACATTTAGTTTTGTGGACTAGTGACAATGCACATATGCCTCTTAAACAAGGGTGGATTGGCCATTAAGGCCACTGGAAGGGTGCACAGGTGATCTGGGTCTTAGAGCTGAGAGAACGGAGTGACTCTCTCTACCAAGAGCAAGACGTGAGCAAAGAGTTTGTTATTTGCATGGCATGGCATGGAAGTTTCCAACACATTGATCTATACACCAGGGTTAAGTTTACCAGGGCCCCGTCCACACTGTCACTTTTGTCGCTCATTTCTCCCTATTGCTTCAGGTTCCCCCACCCCCCTTATGTTTTGTTCTCTCTAGTAGTCCCAGAGGGAGCAAAACACATGTGGAAAAGAGGGAGGAACCCAAAGCAATAGAGAGAAATGAGCAGCAAAAGTGACAGTGTGGACGGGGCCCAGGTCTCAGAGTTGAGTCACAATGCATAGATTTCTGGGGCCCATTTTCAGATCCACAATGCAGCAGATTGACATTTTAGAGCCATTAGCCATTCACACTTAATGGCTTCCTTTAAGCTTACTTCATTTATCAACTGCCTGCCTTGTTGAGGTGCAAGATGGATTACAAAATTATAAAACAAATGTGATAAATACCAGTAAATACATACAACAAACAATGCCATCAAATTACATCTCTGTTTAGTGCCAGTTTGGTGAGCCAGTTTGGTGTAGTGGTTAAGTGCGTGGACTCTAATTTGGGAGAACTGGGTTTGATTCCCCACTCCTCCACTTGCACCTGCTGGATGACCTTGGGCAAGCCATAGCTCTGTACCAGCTGTTCTCTCAAGGACAGTTGTCTCAGAGCTCTCTCAGCCCCACTTACCTCACAGGGCGTCTGTTGTGGGGAGGGGAAGGGAAAGGAGTTTGTCAGCCACTCTGAGACTCCAAGTGAGTAAAGTGCGGGATATAAATCCAGTTTCTTCTTCTTCTCTTCTCTTCTCTTCTTCTTCATCTTGGATTACACATTTAGAAAAACAGAGAAAATGGTATCATATATCCAATAAACTGTGTTACGCAATTCGATTGAACAAGGGAGGCAATGATCTAGTACTAACCACATTTTATATTTAGTGTATCGTTATATTCCATTTTGTGTGTGTGTAGGGAATTTCCTCTAGCTATTTCTTCAAAGTCACATAATTGTGACTACACTATCTTGTACATACATAGTCATATGTGGAGGTACTCCTATTCAATGTGTTATCACATGGTCCAATCCCATGATCACACTAAACAATGCCTCATAAATTTTAGGCTGTGGGATATGGGGCTCTGGTATTGCTAACCACAGCTGAACTCATAGAGGGGAAGGTAGCTGCTTTGCATTTATGTAACCACCTTTTAATATATGTGAAAGGGTGGAGCAAAACTACATTTAAGAAATCCCACAGACATTTGTCAACACGAATGAATAAATGTTCTCTTTGTTTGTAACCACTGGTGGTTACAAAACACAATATCTTTATAGAACAGGAATTTCTTTAAAAGTCAGTTTATTACAGATCAGAATATTATACTCCATAAAATTTTGGCATCAGCAGAAGCAGCTACATTTTTGAGAACTTTTTAGACACATTTTCCTGCAAATAATAATATAAAGCCACCTTTTCAGTTACAAAATTGGTTCTTGTTGGCAAACAGAAATCCTTTAAAATATATTATTTTTTAAAAAGACTCGCACAAAGTCACTCTTTCTCCAAGTACATTAACAACCCAGTGTGTCAATGCTCTCCAATATTTACATGTTTTAAAATATTTCCACTGGTTCTTCAAATAATTCATTATAAGGAATTACATCTTTCTCAAAGTATGCTTTGAGTACTATTGCCTACAATTCCCTGAGGGAAGTCTGATCTCTTCATCTGAATTACAGAGAATTTTCTTCGTATTTACAATTTATAATTTTCTTTATTTATTGAATGGTATTTTCTACTCTTGCTACATGTTTAGTTGAGGCTCAATAATTGCCCATTCCCCCCCCATAGTCTTAGGGTTCAGGCCCTTTAATCATCTGATATTCACCACCCTTTATCTTTTGCTGCTGGGGGGCGGGGTGACACTGCGGAAGATGGTGGTCGTTTAACTGACAGGCTCTGACCCTCCTTCCTCACATTATATCTCCAGAGACCTTCAAAATCATTAATTTTGCCTCGGAATGGGTAGGAATGATAGCCCTAAGCACTCAGCCCAAAAACTCACTAAACAAACCGTTCAAGATTTCTTTAATCCACGAAATACAAAAGTGGAGTGGGAAAAAACAGGTTTGGCTCTCCCTAAAATGGTGGCCACTCAATCTCTGACAAGCACACTAGAGACCCAAGCCACAGAACAAAACCTCCCCTCTTTGTTACAAAAAATGGAACAAAGACTCACCGAAAACATGCTGCGGATGGTACAGCCAGTGCGAGAGCAATTAAGTAGCATACAAGAAGCTTTGATCAAAGCTTCCTCTACGGCTGAAATGGCTTATAACTTGGGCTTGCGGCTCAAACATGAGATGCGCGAGATTCAGGACAGGGAAACCAGCTATAAAGAAAGGCTCCTCAGCCTGGAATCGCAAATGAGACAATTTAACGTTAAATTTTGGGGGATTCCAGAAAAAATGGGGCGCGGGGGACGGGGAAGTGAGGCTATTTCCTCCAGAGGAATTTGACCCACAGTTGCATGATCACACTTCCCTTTGAAGCTGCGGGCACAGCCCGTCAGTTTGTGATCAGACACAACTGTGGGTGAGTCATTTTTTTGGTCCTGTTTCCCCCCCATGCACTTAAACGAGGGATTGAAGAATTGCACCTCTGCACTGAGGGCTCCCTATGGAGTTTGTGATGATGCACATACTGCGAAGGGGGGAAAATACAATGCCACGAAGTCGGGATGGCCTGATCAGACCATCCCGATGCCATGAGAGTGCACTGGAGTGATCAGACAGGGGAAAGTCTGCCTGTGGCCAGTCGCAACCTGTTTACTGCTGGATTTTCCCTGGTGTCTTTTAACTCGCTGGAGCAAAACGGGTTGCCAATGGCTGCGGGGCGCTTCCCAGATGTTGTTGTCTGATTGCACCCTTTAAATCCACCTGGCATTTGTGCCTGTGTTGTGTCTAATTGTGTGTATGATCGCAGCCTCGGTCCTGTTTTATAACACTACAAAAACATTACATAGCATAAGAACAGTTTCTTTAGATCCAGTTTAGTGTTCTGCCCCTAAATGGACAGATTCACAGAGGATAAATTCTAAAGGGTTTTGTAATGAAGTTTTGGTTGGTTGTTTTTTTTTTCTCTTTATTTGTATATGTGTGCATGTTTTATTGTAACCCACCTTGGGTCCTTTAGGAGACAGATGGGATAGAAATGTTTTAAACAAATAAAATTTGGGAACTATGTAATGAGATCCTCAGAATGTTTCCTCAGAAAGAACTTCCCCTGAGCTTCCAAGTCAGTGTGTACCAAACTGCTATTGAAGTTTACCTCACCCAGCAAAACCCAGGCTTCTGACACCACGCAAGCCAAGTAAAACATGGAAAGAGTTACTGGGCTGTGGTATTTGTTGGAGGGGTTGAAGCTGAGCATTTTGCATGTGTGCTTGAATAATGCAAGCTGTATTGACATGTACTGATGATGCATAGAAAGACTCTCAACTTTCACCAACTGACATAAAAACTGATGCGTACTTTCCAAGGAACTGGAGCTCTGCAATTTGCCACAAGTGTATTTCAAGTCATGCCTATAACAAGAAAAATCCAAGCACAGGATTTTTGTACATCTGTCTCTCCTAAGTACCACTCTGCTTGTACATTTATACATAAGCAAACATTACGAAGATTCCATAAATCTTCAGTGCTTTCTCGTTCAGACCCTATAGCACTGCCTCTTTAGAATATTTCACCACTCATAGAAGTCAGGAGAGTTTAGTTGTATAATCAGTCTGCTTAGTTCAAATCCTTGCATGGTTACTATCATACAATTGGCATTCTTTGTGGTAAAATAGCTCTGCAGTGCAGCTGCCCTCAGTTTTGTTTCACCAAAACATTATTTCAACACTGTATTGGGTTATCACTCATCTGTCTCTTTCCCAGCATGTTTGGAAACGTGCCTTGTGATCCCCGACCCTCACTTAAGCATGGACAGCTGCTGCCTGTGTTGATGGAGCCACATGTTAGTTTTCATGTCCAGTATGATGCCCACTGTTGCCTCTTTCAGATGGAAGATGAAGTTGGCAGGGAAATGAGTGTGGGCTTGGTGGTAGCTAGCAGGGCAAAAGCAGTTTTGGCTAACAAATCACCCTATCTATTTACTTTAACCACACAAATGTAATTTTGGGACAGGTTTGTTAAATACAAGTCTCACAGCAAGAGCAGTGAACAAATTAGATTTTCCATCAAAACTACTTCTGTGTGTCTTTATGGTCAACAACACAGACAGACAAACAGACAGACAAACAGACTGGCCATTCTACAGTGATCTCTTATTTACTTAATTTCATTTGCCAAATTTAAATATTTCCTTTTATCTAAGTCCTTCCTTCCTTCCTTCCTTCCTTCCTTCCTTCCTTCCTTCCTTCCTTCCTTCCTTCCTTCCTTCCTTCTGTTTGCTTTTGGGATAGTTTTATTCTTCAACCTAAATGTAGTTTATTTTGTTGTATGTTAGCAAATGTTAGGATTTTGATTGCTTTTAATCATTGATGGTTGATTTTATATTTGGTGAACCTATGTATGCATGTACATCTGTTTATAATAAAGAGCCAACACATGTTTACTTTGCATTTGAAACTAAGGATCAGTAAATGTGGGCTTCATATCATACATTCAACTGCACATGATTTGAATGTAACAGCTCAACACGTGTATTAAAAATCACAAGTGTATACTGTACTTGGATTGTACATGCATTCATTGTAATGTGCAAAGAGCTAGAGTCTGTGTGTGTACAAATTGGGTGCACATAGCTTCCATCTCTATGGCATACTGATGGGGAGGGAGCCTTCATATATACACTTCCTATAGCATAGACTATGAGTTCCCAAGATGGCAACTGTACACTGGTGAGGGAGCGGTCAGCACATTTGTGCCTGCTCCCCTCCTATATGTGTTGATCTGAATAGGTGTACTGTCATTTGGAGAAGCCTTGAAGGCGTAAGAGTGGGAGATGGGAGGGGAACGGAGCTGGAAGTGTCCCAGATACTGCAGCTTCTGAGGAGAGGTGGGGAAGGTTATAAGGTAATTGTGAGAGATCCCTCATGATGTTTTACAGGCTGCATACAATTTGTTTCAGGGTTTTGGACTTACAAGGCAGAAGACTCCCTAGGTCAAGAAGGCTACATCCTCAAGCAGCGTGGTTACAGGTCTGTATCAATATTGCATGATTTTTATGTATAGCTAAATACTGTTTCTCTTATTTCATATTTTTTTGCAGTAGTCTCTCATTTTCTTTTATATAGCGCCCCCCCCCCCCCAATATTCCATGCAGAGGACTCACATCATAAGATGTTACAACAGTTTTAATTCTGTGCTAGCATTCTATGCTAGCAATGTCTTAATTCTATGTTAGCATTCACACTTATGCACCTATGTTATGTTTGATGATTGTGGTTTTGTTAACACTCTCCTTTCCTGCAGGAAGCTAGAGGAGGATAGGTGAAAGAGTCAATATAACAGCAGAGTGGAATGTGCAGCAGCTGCCTAACTGAAGTATGGGTGGAATCCTTCTATGAACAGACAACTTTCCTCCTGAATGGAATGGCACCTCTAGATCCAATCTCATGTTTGACATTGGCTAAACGACCAGGTGTACCTTATGGATTCTTGTGCACTCCCCCCCCCCCCCCCCCCCGTAGTGGTTAGGAGCATGGATTCTCATTTGGGAGAACTGGGTTTGATTCACCACTCCTCCACATGCAGCTGCTGGTGTGACCTTGGGTTCTTTCAGAGCTGTTCTCTCAAGGGCAGTTGCTGAGATAGCTCTCTCTGCTCTCTCCCCCACCTCACAGGCAATGCTCTCTCTAAGCTGTGGAGTCCTGTGAGCAAAAATTCTACTTTGTGAGCTACTGGCATTAAAGTTGTGAGTGAGCGATCTGGCTTCTGCATAAATTAGTTTGCTCTGGAGCCACCCTTCCTGAGTGAAGTCAAAAATGTGTGGGCCGGAGGCTAAAAAACTCTGAGCTAACTCACACTAACTCAGCTTAGAGGGAACACTGCTCACAGGGTGTCTGTTGTGGGGAGGGGTAGGGACAGGACATTGTAAGCCACTCTGAGACTCCTTCGGGTAGTGAAGGTCGGGGTATAAATCCAGTCTCTTCTTCTTTCCTGGTTATCATTAACTTTGTTGCCTGGAGCCAGGGGTTGAAAATCAGATCAAGCCCTGTTTCCAATCTGTTGTAAAGCTTACCATGATTAGCATTCACAAAAGGGCTGACATAAGCTGTACCACTGAAACAGGAAGGGAGAGGGGATTCATGCAGGAGAGAGGAAGAGGAAAATGCAGGGGAAACATCATCCCTGCACTTGGTGTAACATGCCTTTGACAAAAAAAGATAAGCTGGTGAGGGTTCTGGCTGAAAAAGTATTGAGATAAATCTGTTTGTTTACACTGGTAATTAATATCTACAGCCATGATGGAAGGGCATTCAGACTGGTGTGGATATTACACAGGTATATTACAATGCAGAAATGTTTTTTTGGGGAAGGGGGGAAAGCTGACACTCAACAAGGAAATAGAATGCAATATCTAATTGCAGTGGCAAAAAGGTTTCGATTGGCAGAATGTAATTACCTGTGCCCAGAAGATAGCTGTTAATTCCTACAATAGCTTTAATGACCACCAGTGGTCAGGACCTCAATTTTGCATGTTATCTGGAAATATAGAGTGCAAGAATAATTTAAGTCAGGGATCACAATTAAAGAAACAATTATCTTTTATGTCATATGCAGGTCAACCTACCAATGTACTTTTTTTGATCGTATTAATAAATTTAAAATATGAGATGAACTGACTGCGTTATGTAGAAAAAGGTCAGGCTTGTTTTATGCAGGGCAAAAACAGTACACACAAAAAAGATGCATGATTTGGGATGATCTCTCAAGGACAAGCAAAAGCTTTTTGAAAGTGACTTTTGTATGACTTGCAGTGCAATCCTATTCATAGTTAGTCTAGTCTAAGCCCATTGGGGATGGAATAACTGTAGAATTCTTCAGCCTCAGGACCAAACTAGATATGATAGTATCCATGGGTCTGACCTGTGGGTTTAAAGGGATTTAAAAATGCCACAGAATTGGGCCCACAGTACAATGTACCGAGGCACTCTGTTTTCCCCTGCAGCCTTTTTCAAGTGCTGAAATGGCTGCATCCCCTGCCCCATGGCTGTTTTGGCACTTGAAAATGTGTGTGTGTATGTGTGTGGGGGGGAACAAGAGTGTCTCAGCCCACAGGACTGCAGGCCCATCAGGACCAGGCCCTCATGCCATTTTTATATTCCTTTGAGATGGTGTTGTTGTCCACAGGTTGGACCTGTGGATACTGTCATGTCTAGTTTGGCCCTCAGCTTGGGCTTCTCAGAGGACAGTGGGTGTCATATGAGGTCACAACACACCATTTCATTTTACTTCACCAGGATGCTTGATGGATGCTAATATTTGTATTTATAGTCACAAATCAATACTTTGGGAGTGGGTAGTATAGTCATTAAGAGTGGCAGACTCTGATCTGGAGAACCAAGTTTGATTCCTCAGTCTTCCTCCACATGAAGCTTGCTGGATGATCTTGAGCCAGTGACAGTTCTCTCAACTCTCTCAGTCCCACCCACCTCATGAGAAAGGGAAGGAGAGAAAGGGAAGGAGACTTTAAGCCAGTCTGAGGCTCCTTAAAGGAGAGAAAAGTGGGGTATACAAAACTCTTCTTCTGCTGCTCTGGCACTGGCAAATCCAAAGCCTATCCAAACACATCTCTGTCAAATTTCAGAATGTTGCTGAAAACACACCATTTCTCCCAGGATATGGAACAAAGGAGATATGATACTATATATGTGGCTGCTTCCTTCTGTAATGTGTAGAACTCCTTTGTGTCCTGATGTCATAATAAACTTTGTTTTTCTGCTCCATGTCATTGGCTGCTGCTGATGGGGAAAGGTGAGATTGTAAAGGCAATAAGGGTAAGTTCTATTAAATGATGTAGAGGGGGAAGGGGAAGCTAGATGAGTGGCTGCCACTGTGTCAGCATCTCTGCTTTTAACATTATGTCTGGTTTGGCTCTGTTGTCCTATTAACACATTAGGTGTTGGATCCAGTGCTTCCCTTCTGCTAAGTGAGGACAGGGATATGGTCAGTGAAGGCAACCAGATGGATGGGTGAGGCCCACAGTTCTTAGCATCCCACTCAAATTGATTGCTGTATAAACTACTGCATAAAGTTTGATAACACAAAATTAGCAGAAGGCGGTGCCATGCTGGAGCAATCCGGGGCCAATTTTATGATGTCTGCCCCAAGAATCCCGCTGTTAGGACATAAACATAACCTTTTTTTCTCCTCCTGTTTGTAACCATTGCAATTTGAGGTGATCAACTGCAGTTAGGGAATTTCTCCGTGAGTGATGAACCAAGTGAGGTAATGCTTTTAAAAAGGCTGACATCTTTAATCATGTGTCCACAGGGAAGCAATTCAGCAGCAGACAGTTCATTATACAAAGGGAGAATTCTTGAAAGACTGCTTTTTTCCGTGCCGAAAATGGGAGTGTTGTTGATTGCATTCAGTCCACCTGAAAGAAATGACTTCAGTATTGAGCATCTCTTGTTGTTTACAAGGGAGCCTTTTCTAAATGCTGCCTATTTGCAAAAAAACCCAGAGCATTCTGTACAGTTTATTGCTACTTGCAAGAGCAATGGCAGAAAATGCAGTAAGCCAGAATGTTGGTTTGTCCTTTGCTGAAGACCTGTCATATGGCAGAGTGTAATCAATAAATCATATGTTGGTGTGGTTATTTCATGCATCAAGCTGTATTGGTACATTTTTTTCACCCAGGAGGTTAATGTAACAGGGCTCCAATGGCTATTCCGTTATACCAGTTAGTGCTGCTACAGGAATGATTCCCCAGTTTTTCCCAGCTCAGAAACTATGGATTCCAGCCTCCAAATGGGATCAAGGGATCCCCCAGCTCATCTAAAGACTACACTTCCCCTGGAGAAAATGGAGGCTTTGGAGGGTGGACTTTATGGTATTGTACACCCTTGAGGTCCCTGTCCTCCCCAGGCTCCATCCCGTAATCTCCAGGAGTTCCCCAACCTGGAGCTGGCAACCTTACCTCCCCACCCCCCTGCTGGGGGCCAGGGAGCACCTGA
Organism: Lepidodactylus listeri; assembly: GCA_029233225.1. Classification (NCBI taxonomy): domain Eukaryota; kingdom Metazoa; phylum Chordata; class Lepidosauria; order Squamata; family Gekkonidae; genus Lepidodactylus; species Lepidodactylus listeri. The sequence goes on from JARCFY010000007.1 coordinate 48,792,103, forward strand.
AAACCTTATCAAGAACACATTTTCCTTGAATTAAAAGTGCAGGCATGTTTCACACATGAAAGATGTTATTTCTGGAGTGTGAAAGAGTGACTCATTGTCAGAGGAGTCCATCCCTGTGTCTGTGCCCAGGAATACTGTGTGCGTGTCATACTGTTGCATTTTCTGCACTGGGGCTGCGGTCAGACATGCCTTTAGATCTGACTTAGCTGGGAATGCCTGATGGATCTAAAGTGCACAATCAGACAACAACATTTGGGAAAGGTCCTGCAGTTGTTGGCACCCTGTGCTCCCCCTCCACAGAAATGGAGTTAAAAGACCAGGGAAATTCCAGTCTTAACATTTGCCAACGGGCCACGGAAAGATTTTCCCTAGTCTGATCACTCAAGCGTGTACTCAGTCCATTCCAACTTGGCACCATTTCCCCCCTGCTTAGTGATATGGGCATAACCACACAACCAGTCCTTGGAGAACTCCATGGATAACTCTTTGTGCGGGTTTGATCCCTCGTTTATGTGCATGCGCACAAAAAGGCAGCCCTCCATTTACCCGAATGTGCTGTCTGATCATGCAGTGATAAGCTGCGCCCACAGTGAAATGGATTAAATTGGGATGTGTGATTGAGCAACTCCATGCCAAATACCAATGGATGAAATAGGAGTGCTTCCTGACTGTGCCATATGGCACATCTGACTGCAGCCTGGGAGTGGTGGTGTTAGTTTTTCTTACTTTATCATAGTAACAATATTTTGTTGCTTGTACACTTGTACAGTTGCTTCACATCTTCTTGTAATGCTTAAAATACTGTTAAAATATAGGCCAGTACTATTATCATCCTGATATTGCAAAAGGGAGTAAAGTTGCCAACCCAGATTTGAAGAATTCCAAGAAATTTGAGGTGGTACTTGGTGAGGGTGGGCTTGGGGAAGAGAGGGAGATCAGCAGGTATATGATGTCACTCTCAGACTTCCATCGTTCAGAGATGCTATGAACTGCCTCATAGGAACTTTGGAGCCTTTCAGTAATTTTTAAGTACTGAATTTGTTCCTCTTGGCATGTTAGAAATTCTGTTGTTGGACCCCTGTGTGCCCAGCCAAGTTTTGGATTTGCTGTTTTATAGGTCATTTTCCACATCACTGCTGATCAAGTTCATCTATGCTCCTTTCTATGAATGATCATGAAATTACCTCTCAGAGGTGGCTCTGTATTCTTTGCTATTTTGCCTTTCCCCCTCCCTGTCTTTTCCCATTCACCAAACTTTATTTAAAGTGCAATTTTGTTATTACCATAACCATATGAATATTCTGCAATTTCATGCAAGTGACCCTGGGACCATCCAACTTAAACAAATAAGCAGAGGAAGGCTGTTAAATGATAACATTGTTAAATGATAACATTGAAATGTATGAATATGGATACTAGTGTCCAAAGACTGGACAATGGAAACTTGGACATCACTGTTCTAATATACAATCTTACTCAGGGCTGGTCTTCAGCTGTTTGGAGCCCTATACCAACTGTTAAAGTAATATTTACCCATGACTGGAATGTTCAAAGAAGAAGTGATAATCTTTGAAATTCAGTATCAACAAAATGAAATACTTTCCCACTCAACAAGTAATTAACTTGAAGAATTCACTAACACAAGATGTCAAGTAATCGTTAATTTAGATGGCTTTGTTTGGTGTTACGTACCATCAAATTGCTTAGGACTTACAATGACCATACTCCGGCCCCAACGGACCCCTGACCTTATGTATTAATTAATTATCTCCAAAATGTCTATCATCAACAGCCTTGCAAAACTGAAGGCCATGGTTTCCTTTACTGAGTTAATCCGTCTCATGTCAGGCCTTTCTCTTTTCCTACTGACTTCAACTTCATGGGGGAGAGTGGAATAGAAATCGAACAAATAAATAAATTATTGTCTTTTTGAGTGAGTCTCGTCTTCTTATGATGTGACCAAAGTACGATAGCTTCAATTTAGTGATTTTAGCTTCGAGGGAGAATTCAGGGTGGATTGCTCTAGAACAGGGGTGTCGAACTCATTTGTTATGAGGGCTGGATCTGACATAAATGAGACCTTGTTGGGCCGGGTCATGTGTGTCATAAAATGTAACGCCAGGTAGCGGAGATAAAACACAAACACAAAGATTTTTTAAAACTTAAAATAAAAACATGCTTAAAACAGTACTTTTGCAATATTTTGTCTATTTAAACAGTTTCTGATAACTGACACCTCTTGCTCTGAATTATTGCATCAAAATGTCTGTGCTGTTGCAATCTTGAGTATGCTGTTCAAGTGTGTATCTGTAAGCTGCAAACCTACTTTTGATTTATTGACACTCACCACAGAAATCTCATGCTCAGAGTTCTGAGTCTAGGACCCAGGGGAAAACATAAAATGGCTGAGCGATTGAGAGAGCCTGGTGAAGCAAGCTATGATACAGCAGCAGCAAGAGAACTGGAAGCAGGAGATGACCAGTTCCAGTGTGGGCCTGGTAGAAGCCCTCTGGGGGCCTCATCTGACCCCCGGGCCACATGTTTGACACCCCTGCTCTAGAACCCACTGATAATGTCTTTTTGGTGACCCATGGTACCTGTAAAACTCTCTTCCACACATTTCAAATGAAATGGCTTGCAAGGGGCTTATTCAAATCAATAGGGGCTATTAGGCATGATGGCTAAAGGGGATCTCCATGTTTAAAGACAGCATACTTCTGAATACCAGTTGCTCGAGGAATGGCAGCAGTTGTGTGTATGTTTGTGTTGGCTCCTGTGCCCCTCTTGCAGAAGTTCAGGGACATCTTGCTGGCCACTGTGTGAAATAGGATACTTAATAAGATGGCCATAGGTCTGCTATGTTTTTTACAACATTCACATCACCACATCGAGAATTCTGAATTATATGAGTTAACAGGTCTCTCTAATGGTATATTGTTAATAAAACTTGGTATGTAGAGTTCCTAGTGTGTGTGTGTTTAGGACATTCTCTCTTCATCCAATTAGAGTCACTCTTCCCCACCAATCTATCTTGCCACAAATTCTGTTCTCCTTTCCTGCTTACTCCCCTAGCATTGCCATTGCCATTGCCTCCACCTCTATCCCTCTGTGTTCTGTGATAGACAAGAAAATCAGCTCTGCAACGTTGACCCATATTTCCACTATTTCTGAACCATTTTCTGGGTCTCTGTCAAGGAGTCAGTAGGCTGACCCACCCAGACTGATGTTTTTTTTTAAATTATGTAATAATAAAGATGAAAAAAATTGTAATTTATTACAAAGATTTAATGAAAATACAGCCAACAGATTACGAAAGGTCATACAGCAAATAAAAAAGCTCGCTTTAACTAGCCAACACTGTTAAAGATCTCTGTTATGTGGCTCAAAACTTACATCCAATTGAAGGCTTCTATTCAACGTAGCTGATGATCTCAGCAATTGCAAAGCATAGGATTAGGCCTGCAGTCCATGAAAATCTCAGCTAGCTCACCTCTGGAATCATATTCCAATTATAGTTTTTGACCCCTCAAGTCAGGTGCAGATGACCTCCAATCACTACACATCTTCAGGAGAAAGCTCTGGAAGATTACATCACTGCTCCTGGTCTTTCCCCTTCCCACCACTGAAGACACACTATCGTGGGAAGCTAACTGTCCACTTCCACTCTGACCTTGACGATGGTAAGGTACTCGGCAGGCTAAGAAACTGATTATTAACATCTGCAAGGGAAATCCGGCCTGTTATGACACACATTAACTCTTGAGGGAAGGCAAGATGACGCTTTGCCTCACAGCCTCGGCTAGGCCTTTTCTGTTGTCCAGACCACACACATGTTAGAATCACGTAGGTGTCTCTGCCTTTCCTAGAAATGCAGAGACAGCCTGACTCTCTGGGAAGAAGTATGTCTTATTGTGTAAGCAAGAGATAGCCAGGAGACTGGCTTATCACCTCTGATGGTCACTTGTTTGTTATAGAAGACTAGGACCCTCTGGAGGCCTGCCCTAGGGGGACATATAGTACTGAGGTGCAGATAAGATCCCAGAAGGGTCTGCCCTGTTGTATCCTCCCCACACACCTGCAATACTCACTGCAGAATGTGCAGTCATGCACATTTTCATCATGACTAGGGTGATGTAATGCAGGCATGAAGGACTGTTAGTTTGAACACCGTATAAAAGGGGAGCCATCCTAGCAGGAAAGGGTTGACCCTAATCTTGTTAAGGGGAGTTACTGCTGGCATACCCTCTGAACTGTAGTGTGTTTCTCTATGTATGTGGGAGTCTGTGGCAGGGGCTTTCCTATCTCAAGAGGTGGAAGGGACTTGCCTTTTGGGAAGGAGCCAGTTTCTTGCCTCTTGGGAGCTGGCAGAGGGTTTGCTGACCATGCTCTTTTTTTCATTTGCTGAATAAGATAAAGGTTTCCCTTGCTCGAAAGCCAGTCGAATACAACTCTAGGGATGCGGTGCTAATCTCTGTTTCCAAGCTGAAGAGCTAGTGCTGTCCAAAGGCATTTCTGTGGTCATGTGGCCAGCATGACTAGATTCCGAGGTGCATGGAATGCTGTTACCTTCCCACCAAACTGGTATCTATTTATCTACTTGCAATTTCTTGCTTTCGAACTGCTAGGTTGGCAGGAGCTGGGACCAGAGACGGGAGCTCACTCTGTCATGCAGCACTCGTGTCTCAACCTGCTGAACTACCAACCTTCCTGTCTGTAGTTAAGCATCTTAACTACTTAAGCCCTTTATTGCTGAATAAACTATACTTTAACTGTGAATCTGTTTCAGTGTTTTTCTGGGCATGGTAGAACAGTGGGAATTTCCTAACAGTGCATGATCCTACCCTCTCAGGGTGAGGCCTGATTTGCCTTACTCTGACACAGGCTACTGTGTGACCTGACCTTGAGAATTCCCCTTGGGTAGCTGTGTTAAGTGGTGGGTCAATTTGCTGCAGGCCATTCCTGCAATGTAGGACAGCTCCCAAGAATGCTCGGACTCAGAATGTGTTCTAATGCTGGCAGAGGGAAGATGGATCTGTGCTTCCTAGTTTCTTTAGAGCCACTCCTGCCATTTTGCAAGATCTCTAAGCCTAATGGAGGAAGCAGCGAGTGGTTATTGCAAGCAAATCAAAAGTGAATTAATTTGTTCACCTTTCTCATTCTAATGCTTCAGTTTATAGAAGGCTCTATAAATAGCAATAGTTAATAAAACATTATCATTTCAATGCCTGCATTTAGCAATCTGCTATGGTTAATGAATTTAATTACATGGAGCTCAGTGGAATTTAGAAGTCTTGTCATGAGGCAAGTGGTTCCAATGGACTAAACCACAAGATTATATAATGTGGACTGGCTTTCTTTTATTCACTTAATTAATACTGATAATGAAATAAAATTAGTCTTCCTTCTAATTATGCAGCTTGTTCAAGTTACTTCATTGTCCCCAAATTCCTTATTCAGTGATTGTGATGTACATGGATTTTTAGTTATAAGGTATCCCTTAATGGCATTTTTCTCTCCCCTTATCTAAGGTATTATATCACTTTGTAAGGTAGAGATATGCATGCATTTTTCATTGACTAGCCCTGAAATAGTTGTCACACACATAGTGAACACATGGGACTAATCTGACTAGGAAGTATGCACAAATCATTTGGATGTTTGTCATCAAAGCAGCATCCTGAGAGGAATAAAAAGTTCAGTCAAGTAACAAATAGGCATGCATACTTGACCATGTGGTTTCGCTATTCATACATTCACAGCAATGTCATGGGCCTGAAACAGTGAAGAGATTTTACAACCGCTGAATGTGAAGAGAGTCTTTCTGTGTAGTTTATGCAGGATAGAAGTAGAGAGATGGACATTAACTATTGAATCCACTCTGTATTTGTTGCAAAGGGATTAAAAATAAACAACTTCTGATCTGCATTATAGCATTACAAGTTTGTCATTTGTGAATGTTTTTGTCCTATGCGCTTGTCCTAAAGTGGCAAGAGATCCAGAGTCTGTGACCAAAAAAAGAGAGATAACATTGTAGATATCCCATCACTGAGCCTTAATGGACAAGGAATGGCTTGGTCTGTGCACCCATGAGGATTCAGAAGAGGCACACACCCTTCTTAGGTGAATGGTGGAGGGCAGGTGTATGTTTAAGTGAAAAGAAAGGGCAGCTTTGATTCTGGAAACGTCAGTGAGAGAAGCAGGCAGAGATTCTGGGGACACCATGGGAATGCAGTCTCTCTCTCTCTCTCTGATTTGACATTAAGGTCAGAAAAAACCCTGTGGCTGTCCCAAATCTCTGTTTGGTGATACCACCTCTTCCTTTCACTCCCTTAGGGGTGCCAAAACCAAAATGGTATTCACCCAATGCCACCAACGACTCTGAGATTATATCCTGCTAAACAGAGTTATATGTCTAGCACTATGTATCTGTGTTGCTGTTTCAAGGCTCCACCTAGCTGCTGTACCTGCCCACTTCTTTCTACAAGCTAGTGTGGGTACAATATACCACATTCATGTGATGGTGATCCAGGGATTGCAAGCTACCTTGCTGCCCCACCCTGTTACCACACTTCAGATAGCAAGACTGTTTAGGTGTGGTGGGTTTCCAGAGACCAGACTTACAAGCATTCATAATATGATAGTTTAATAGATAAATAAAAGAATACATGTGTTCAATGCTCTCTCTAAGCTGTGGAGCCTTGTGAGCAAAAATTCTACTTTGTGGCCTACTGGCATTAGTTGTGAGCAAGCGATATGGCTACTGCATAAATTAGTTTGCTCTGGAGCCCTCCTTCCTGAGCTAAGACAAAAAACTGTGAGCTAGCTCACACTAACTCAGCTTACAGGGAACACTGCATGTGTTCTGTTTAGGCTTTTGGGTGGAATAAGGGAACAAAGAAAAGGTGCAAAAATGAAGTCCTCTTTTCCTATGCTAGGTACCTCATATGTTTAATTTAGAAAAGGCTAGCTTTACTGGAAGATGCAGTAGTTCATAATTACCTTAGTTCTCATGGTTGGGAGTACTCTCCATTGTTCCTTTCCCTCTGATCAGGGTGGAGTCTCTAGGTCAAAGCTTAGTCCATCATGGCTTGTGCTTTCAAGAGCAGGATGCAAAAGTAAAAGTTAGTATAAGAGGGCTTCTTCTTCATGTCCTGAGGATTTATAATCTATTTTGGAGAGTCCGTTTCACTGGGGATCATTTGGAACTTCCAAAAGGAAGGGCTTATGGACTCCCGACTCCAATACTTATCAGCTTACTTTCTAACTATTTGGCTTTTAGCCTTCTCTGCCCCGTTTGGGTGTGACCTGGCAGCAGAGTATGAGGTAGTAACGCACTGTCCTGCTTATTAGCTTAACCTAGAGCTTCTGTGCTTGTAGCCTGATGCCTTCCTTTCTTCAGCCCCACCTTTCTGCCAGCTACTAGTCTGCAACTGGGGTCCTGTACATGGTCAGAGAATTCCTGTCATAATAGTTGAAATGGTGGGGTGAGTTCTTGAGTAGATTTCTCCACACCCCTCAAAGGTGACTGGGTATTTAAACATTTTATGAGATTAGCAGGGACCATGTCAAGTGGCACATTTTTACTTTAGGTCCCAGTATAGTGATCCACTTCAACACTAGTTTTTCTGAGCACAATATTGGCAGTATTATAACCTCTAAATGTCCTCTACCCTTTGACTGCCCTTGGCATGAATTATCCATGAGTAATTAACGTAAGATTGATCATTGCTTGGTATTTCTGCTTGTTGTTGTTTCGGACATCTTAGTCTTTTTTGAATGCAGAGTTAAAATTAGCACACTTTAAAAAAAACATACAGAACTGAGAACAATACGAAAAGCATGCCTGTAATGTATGCAGATATTTGAAATTGTATAAGATTTTTGACACAGATTGTCAATGATTTCGTCTATATGCATTCCCATTTAACACAAAGTACTTTACCCAATTTCTTGAGAAAAATACATTTTCCACTGCTTAAAAAATTCATAGTGTATTAGCACCCATTCATTCATTTGACAGGATTTACTTTTTACTTATGTTTCTGAGACACCTTCAAAAGTGCGGTGTAGCTGGGTTTCAGTCTTGCTGCCTGGCCCTAAACTGATTTGCTTTGTTGCAGAGCTAAAACAATACCCTAGTCGGGCAGAACCCTCCAGGTATACTCCTCCCAATAGGAGTGAAACATCTTTACCTTATTGTCAAAAACCCTGGGTTAAGACATACAGTTGAGCAAGAGAACTGGAGTTATTCTATTCCTTTGAGAAAAGGGCTATAGGAGATCACACACAATACTACTGTGTGATTGATCTTCTTGGACAGAAATACTAATCTATCAGTGCTGCTTGAGCTGCTGCACATCTGGTCCTTAGGACAATTGGTACTTGTGCTGAGGTCCTGCCACCAGTCTATGAGAGGGGTAGCCTCTGCAAAGCTCCAGATGGCAATGGCCAGTAAGAAAACTGCAGTTTGGGAACTGATGGTGGAACATTTTGTATCAGACTGCTTATTAGGGATATGGATCTTCCCCCTTATTAAAATCACCTTTATTTCTTGGCTTATCTATAACACTGTTCCCTACATAATATGGCACAGATTCAATAAACAGTATTTATAATTCTGATCACTTGAAATGAATGAATAACTGCCAGGGTAATGGCATTGTTACTTTTAGGTTGGTATTGCTTTTGGGACACAATGATTTGTTTTTATTTTACTTGAGAGAGGATAATCCATATTTTTATACTTGCCTTTCTCTTATCCAGAAGAGAACTGTCTTTTCTGTATCCTTTCTCTCTCTAGGGATTCTACTCTGCTTTCTATATTTTAAATCAAAGTTCTTCCAGGTAAAATAACTGTGACAGGCAGCTTAATCCTAAACCCCAGATGTCAGCACATTGCTGAAATGATCCACACTTTTATTGAACAGTCATTGGGTTTTTGACAGTAAGTTAGATGAATGCCATTGCCAAATCCCTTGTTCTTACAAGGGTCCCATGTATTTTCATGCTGTGTTGACAGTAGACTGACAGGTACAGCTGTCACTGCATGTCCAGTCACACATTCTCAGACTAACCTACTTCACAGGGTTGTTGCGAGGATAAAATGGAGGAGAGAGCTATGTAAGATGCTTTGGTTCCCCATTGGGGAGAAAGGAGGAGTATAAATGAGGCTGAGTGAATGAATTAATGAATGATGTCATTTAGAGAACAACTGTGCTGGTCAAACAACTGTCTGTAAAGGAGCTTGCAATGGTATTGGAGCTAGGTTAGAACAAGACAGGTGGCGACCCTACACCAAGACAAGCAAGGCATACATTAATCACTGCAGCTATTGGTCATTTTGTAGACTCACCTTGTGGTTTCCTCTGCACTTTGAATGGGTCCATCCTTGCTTCTGCCCTTATTAGAACACTGCCTTGAAAGATCCATGGATGATAATAATGCTACTGTTCAGCAGGAGAGAGCATGGGTGTATGGGCACTTAGCCACGCGATAGGCACGACTCCCAGCCGGATTTTAAGGGCGCGATCACACCAGAACTTCTGGCAAGCGTCCCACAACCATTGGCAACCTGTTTCTATCCGCCGAAGAAGTGGAGTTAGAAGATACTAGGGAAAGTCCAGTATCAAACAGGTTTGCTATGGGCCAAAGACGGACTTTCCCCGTATGATCGCTCCAGCATGCACTCATGGTGTCAGGGATAGTCTGATCAGGCTATCCTGACACCATGCCGTTGTTTTTTCCCCCTTCTCAGTATGTGCATCATTGCATACTGCCATAGGAAGCCCTCAGGGCAGAGATGCAATTCATCGATCCCCCGTTTAAGTGCATCGGAAAAATGGCAACCCCCCCGCCTCACCTGCGATTGTGTCTGATCACGCAGTGGTGGGCTGTACCTGCAGCTTTGCAGAACTCTGTGATCATGCAACTGTGGGTCAAATTACACCAGAGCAAATAGCCTCACTTCCCCCCTCAGATTATCTCACTCGTGTGACCGGGACCTCTGTTACCTATGAAGTTACTATGCTGGAAGAAAAATAAATTCATTTTACTGCATGGTATTTATCTGATTAGCATTTGTCTGGTCTACAGACAGACAAAATTCACAGATTCAACTCAACTGACTCTCAGCTCTCTCCAGAAAATATTTAATGGCATTAATAAGTGAACTAAAAAGATCTCATAATTGCACCAAGTGCATTATGAAACATTTGCTAGCACACTTTGTTCATTTGATGAGTGTAGTTTCATATTATTTATGATAGTTCTTCAGAACACATTTTGTGGCACATTATTCTGGGCTTTTTATTGCTTTGTCTGATAGTCATCAATTAGCAAAACCCACTCATTTGCTGCATTCCAGTTAGAGTTATCAGTTCTTGCTCTCTAAGGTCTTTAGACCAAACTATTTATTGGTTGCTATCCTGAATTTTTTTTTAAAGTCCAATTTTTCACCCTGTTTTTTTAAAATAAAACAAAATATGACATGTAATGCTCACTGTGGGAAAGGCAGCATAAAACAGCAGCTGATACATAACTGCAGACAGAAGGAGCCGCTTTTTTGGGTGGCAGATATTTCAACAGAAGTGTTAAGGCTGTCTATTGTGAGGGCTTTGAATAGTCTGAGCTGAATTTTCTGGCAATGGATGGGTTGGCCCACTGGGTGAACCTGAGCCAGTCACATTTTCTCAACCTAACCTATTTCACATGATTGTTGTGAGCATAAAATGGAGGAGAGAAGAACAATGTAAGCTGCTTTGGGTCCCTACTGGGGAGAAAGGCAGGATATAAATGAATAAAATATATAATAACATAAATACAATATTTTAAATAAATAAACAGGGTGCTTTCACAATGTAAAAAGTAATGGGAGTCAAGGTCACCGCAGTTTGACTCCAAAATGCTGCCAAACCCATTTGTATCTGCCCCATTTAAAACTTTCTGCCTTCTTGGAACAGTTCAGGGAACATCAGCTCATCTGCCAAGGAGCCCTGGAATATCTGCTACAAACCTCTGTGGAGGGCTGGCCTGACCATATAGGTGAACTACTAGGCAGTCGCCTAGGATGCCTGGCTTTATAGAGCACCAAATAAGATGGAAGTCACTCTGTTTCTATTAAAATATTAATATATTGTATGTTATAAATGGTTTACCTATCATATTTGAATAGCCACCTGTGATCCCCATCTGTAGATATCTAAATCCATTTTTCCTCACAGAGGTTAAACAGATTTTTCAGCAAACTTGAGGCACTCCCCAGGTTTGCAGAAAAATCTGAAAAAAAAAAAAACCCATGGGGGGTTTAAATCCCCTGAAAAGTAAAGTAGTATTCTCTGCACTTCTTACATGTGTGGTGAAGCTGTGGTGGGCCATTTGGAAACTGCTCTGAGCCCTGCTGTAGCAGCGGTGAATGCTGGGAGCTGTATACTAAACAAAAATGGAGTCATGGTAGTAGACTTCTCCATGCAAAGTCCTTAAATGTATACTGGGAAACAAATAGCCATTAACACCATAGAACTCTGACGACACACCACAAGCAGTCAGCTGTAATGACACAAGAGGGGCAAACAGGCACTGGATTCTGTCCAAGTACTGTGCTTGCTTATTTCTTAACTGAGGAACTGTACTAATCCGGTAGTCCTGAAGGCAAAGAGCTCTGCAAGTGAAATGGCAAGTGAGCAGGCTCCTTCTGGGTTTTGTGGATGGAGGCTAGAAAATTAGAACACCATTTTCATCAGATGAAATGTTTCTTGTGGAGGAGTCCCCATGTAGACCCTACTTTTTATTTTGGGGGGGGGATCCCCATGTGGACCCTCCTGAAATTAGCACATTGAAGAAAATGACACTGACCTATAGTGCTGAGACACTGCATGGGGAGAATTCCTAGAAGTGTTAGGGGCAAGACTCAATTATCGTTCTTCTGGCCCTGGTACAAACATATAACAATGATGCCTCCCCACATACAATCCTTTTTGATACTTACAGTTTTTCAACTCATGGAAGAGAAATATCAATTCAGTTCTGTAACTACACAAATAGACCACATCATGGTAATGATATCTCCTGCCAAATCAGTTTATCTATTTATTCTTAAGCTTCAGCAGTCCCCCTGCCGTCCCATAATATTAGAACACAGGGTTAGCCAATGAAACAAATTGGCAGTAGATTGAAACCAGGGAAAAGGAAGTACTGCTTCACACAGTGAGTAGTTGATTTGTGAACTTGCTGTCATAAAAAGTAGTAATGGTCACTGGCTCAGATGGACTGTAAAGGGATAGGGACACATTTATGGAGACTAAGTCTATTCTTGGTTAAGCTAAACATAAGTCTATTGCTATTTGTGATAGCTAAACAGGACATCTGGGTTCAACTTCTGAGACAGACTGCTTCTGAATTTTAGTTTCTGGGAACAGGCTGTGGGGGAAAGGTGGTTGATTTAATGCCCTTCCTCTTGGCATCTGACTCCCTACTGCTGGAAAATGACTCTGGACTAGATGGAGAATTGGTTTGATCCAACATGGCCACTCTTATGTTCTTATAATGGGTATACATTATCTCTCCCAGATACACAGCAGGTCCTGGTACAGTGCACTTATTCTATTTCCACCACTAATGCCCAATCCTGCTACCTGGTTGGGGTTCCTTTTAAGCAGAAGGAGTTTTCTGTTATTTATTTCTGCCTTGTAAAATAGAGTATCCCGTTGTACTCTTTGGTTGCCCAAATGTCACGATATTTCATGAACATCTTGGCAGCTTGGTAATGTGGTTTCCTGCATAATGCATTCCTGCAATTTCCCCCCCCCCCCTTCAATCCACTTGCATTTCCTGAGACACCAGTTGGGATCATTGCTATACACTTTATTCATATAAATGGGAAAAAACCCACAATCCCTGAAGCAAGCAAGAAAAAGAAAGCTGTGAAATATGACCAAAAGCTTCCCGTTATTGTTTACAGTCATAGCTCTGTGCTGAATTATAAAATGAAAAATGAGAATAATAGCGGGCACCAAATTTTAGATTACATTGGCAAGGGGATTCATTGTTGGGAAGTTCCTCATAAAGAAGAATACAGTTGTCTACTTGTTTAGAGTCAGGGTGTTACTTGCAATATATATATATATATACTTTACAAATCTACCTTTGTTTTTCATTGCATCTGGACATGAGTTAATGCCCTTCCATCTTTGGCTGCTGTTTTACAAAATGCCACCAGAGTTTCTTATGTTGTGCCTCCTACTGTGGAACATTATTCTGGCAGCGCTGGGGGGTGTTGCAAGCAGCTAAATCTGAATATGTTTATGGTCCTCCTCTGTTACTCACTCATTAAATGTGATTTAAGCTCGCAAAATGAAATAATGTGATTGGTATGCTGCCATGAATAACTGTCACCCTCTTGTTTCATATGACTTTATCGTTTGAAAGGCCGGATTTTTATCTGAGATCAACAAAAGAACAAGCACTGCAAGGCATGTGAGGCTATGAGCCAGGGATGTAAGATGGATTCTGACTGGGGCATGAGGCAGGGAGGGAACTGGGAACATCTGAGCCAGTTTTGTAAGACCTTAGCTGAGCATGTGTCCCTCCCCTCTCTGCTGGTACTTCAAGCCTGGGGCTTGGCCAGAGGTGTGAAGCTTTGGTATGAGCAAAAGGGCCCTTGGCTCTTTGCCTATAACACCATTCCAGCATGTCCATGTGGCTCATGACTTGCTCTAAAATCGTAATGGAGGCTGTTGGGTAGTATGCTTTCAAATTAAATTTTTAACCTGAATTTCATTTTTAAACCACTTTGGGTCCCAATGTGGAAGAAAAGTGAGATGAATTTTAGGGCTATTATTGCTTTCCACAGTCACCATACCTACTACCTCATGCCAAAACATTGTAGCCTGCCAGCTAGTTTCCCCCTCATTCTTGGCATTTAGAGATCTGTGCCACAGAATTTCATGCAGTGGCACTTGGCCGAGTGCTCCCGTGCTTTATTACCACATACAAATGCAGATCTCTTCTGTGAAAGCGATTTGTCTGCTTTCGTATTATGGTTTTGGCCATCAGATTATTGGAGATGTGACTATCACAGATTAATTTGGTATTGCTGTGGCCAACAGATGTTTGGTAAGTCTCATTCTGTATTTTGCATTATTATCCAAGAGGAGCAAACCGGCTTTGCACATACATTTAAATTCCATGCAGTTGCTGAGCTTTGAGGAACAAAGAAAGCAAACAGAATCCTTCGGATAGTACCATGACATCAGCTTTTAGTACAGTAAATGCCCCCATTACACATTTGTTATGACATCTCTCTTCAAACTAGTGTTTCCATAGGTGGCCTATTCTATTTCCACACATTAGATGTGCCACATTCTTGATTTCTACTCAGCTTTGCCTCATCTTTTATGCAGGCAATTAAATGGGATTATTACCTTACATGCTGAGTACTGACTGTCTTGAGGAATTTGTTGCATTAGTATCACAGGAACCTACCGAACAGTGTCTGTGACCTCACTCATGGCTAGTAAAAGAATTTAATGCCCATGCCATTTTGAGTTGTCTTCAAAATTCAGAAGTATTCACTGAGAACTCTCTTAGCCCCACCTTGCTCACAACATGCCTGCTGTGAAGAGAGGAAGGGAAGGTGATTGTAAGCTGCTTTGAGACTCCTTAAGTGTAAACTACTGACTTCACAGACGCATTGAGTGATTAAAGCTCATAGTTTATTGAGAGGTCGAGATAAGGATGACAAACTGGACTTGTGGGTCCACTTATATTCCCCTTCAAGACCGCACCCGTGCACATACCCAACACCCGTGATAGGTTATTTACATGCCCTTGCCACCTATAGGTCTCCCTACAGATTGTGGGCTTCCCCATTGGTCCCTGACTAGGATCCTCCGTGTCTATTATCCTGGGAGTGAAGCTTGATGGCTTCCCCTGGCCACATGTGTGGTTGACCACGTCTGTGGTTTAACGGCTGGGACATAACATTAAGGTAAAGAAAAGTGAGACATAAAAACCAGCTCTTCTTTCTCTTCAGTCCAGTTGCTTATGGACTGGGTCATAAGTAGATGAAAAGCTAACCATACTTCATTGCATCTTGGCTTTTGGTAAAATAGTTAGGTGGTAACATCGATGTGGCCTGTACAGCTCTCACAGATAGGTAATCACCTCAGCTTAAACAAACATGCACATGATTTTCACACATAGCAGGGCATTTGCAGGGGGAAAAATGCAAGAATTGTTTATCAAAAACTTTCTTTTTGGAATGGATGCTTGTAGTCAGGGCTGCAATCTAAAAGATGCAGATCTCACCAGCTGTTCTGTTTGAGTTTGATTTAATCAGTAAATGAATTACATGTTCTTTCCCCCCAAAATGAAACATTCTCCTTCTCCAAGCCCTTAGGATGGAGCTGAGTAGAATCTGAAATAAATACGCAAAGACAAATAGGATAACTTACTAGATAGCAACAGTAAAAACATATTTGTAAAGCTCCGTTATACTTGCTCAAACCTGCAGATCCAATCTGAATTCACCTCATGCTGCACAAATACTTTTTGGGAGGGGAAAAAGACGGTAGTATCAAAAAGATGGGAGCGTGTGAGTGAAAAGGAGGGGGCCTTGAAAGATGCTAGGAAATGAGTTATTGAAAGAAGCCCAAAACATTCTGAGGGTCAAGCTCTTTATGTGATGCTTTCCAAGTATGATGCCTTTTGTGCCACCTTGTTTTTCCAAATATCTGTGAGTTCTGCTCTTACCTTCTGGGGACAGGGCGTTCTTTTTGTCAAATACATAGTGACAAATACTCTTATTAATTTATTTTTGCACAGCAAATTCCATCTTTCATGTTAATATCCAAGAGAGAATAGGGTTCTCTGGGAAGCTTGAGTTCACTGGGAAATGAACCAAGCCTTTCTCCTCTGTAAGATGGGTCAGCACAATAATGGTTGCTGCTGTCCTCCCCCAAT
The DNA here is from genome assembly GCA_029233225.1 of Lepidodactylus listeri. Classification (NCBI taxonomy): domain Eukaryota; kingdom Metazoa; phylum Chordata; class Lepidosauria; order Squamata; family Gekkonidae; genus Lepidodactylus; species Lepidodactylus listeri. The sequence continues at coordinate 48,808,060 of JARCFY010000007.1, forward strand.
ATTTGTGTATTTGCAAGAGGGAATGGGATCCCCCCCCCCGAACTGGAAAGCAACAGTGGAGCTGTCAGTTTTGACCAAATTCTGCACATGTTGTTTGGCTACAGATGAGTGTTTGCGCTCTTAACATATTCATTGTTCAGATAACAGCATTCAAAGGACCTCCCTTCTTTCATGATCCACTAGGTGGAGCTACCGATATGCAGAATGAAAACACCGGCCAAATGCTATTAACAAGACAGAACTATCAAGGGCAAAACACATTGGAAATTTTAGCTAATGAGGGATAGACACACACACACACACACACACACACACACATTCCCTCTCTCTCTCATTACGCACACACTCAAAGCGTAAGGGAATGTGCCAACTTACAAATAATTTCCAACCAACTTATCAGTGTACTAACAACTTGCAAATAGAGATTAATGTGCTATAAGCTTGCCTATATTTCTTTCCTAAGCATTTATATTTAACATTTTCCATGCCCAGTAATTTCAACAAGCAATGAACTGGCAATTAACAGCACAGAATTCCAGTACAATGTGCTCCTGCTTTTGTTTGTGTCAGGTACGGAGGTGCAAGGCTGGTCAGCTAGGACAGAGTAGCCCAAATCGGGACAGAGTTCTGGTTGCTCTTCTCGAGATGTGAAATGGATATTTCCTGCTGCAACCCAGCATGCTCCCTGAAATGCTGATCCTGATGACTTTCAGGGTGGCACATGTAAACACTCTTATCCATGTGAACAGGACAGGTCTAGTCTCAAACCGAGGGGTAATCAACACTGTTTGCCCAGAGGTTTTGGAGTGAAATGAAAAGTGATGGAGCTCCAAAGCAGTCTTAGAAAGGAAAATGGAGACAGGAATAAATGGAAATAATCAGAGATCATTTATTGAGCCGAATCAGGGTTACAGACAACCAATCTGAGCAATATCTCCATGCCAATTGGTGCAATAATAGCACACTGCCTGTCAATGCCAGTACCCAATACTGGCTTCGATCCACTAGTTACCTCCATGAGTGCCTCTGAGAATAAGAGAAAAGGAGCAATAAATAAGTGGAGGCGGGAAAGGAGAAGGATGGGGATATTACCTACCTTTTCCATGCTAGGGAATAATAGGGTATGGTTTCATTCTATTGATCTTAAGACAGGCACGCTGGCTTAAGGCCTGGAGAACTGAGGAAGGGTGCTTGGGAAAAGAAGGAAAGGCAGAGAAGCCATGCAGGGGATTCAACAGTAGTTTCAGTGAATAAGTCCAGGGAGAGGGAACATGTGCTGTGAGGCTGGGCTCGATCAGCAGGTCAGAAGGAGAAAGGAGGCAAATGAGGATGCAGGTGTGTGAGCATGTGGACATGGGGAAAGCTCAGCTATATAGGTATCAAACACAGCAATCAAAAGTTTACTTTTGTGGGCTTGCCAGAGGGTAGGAGAAATCTGGAAAAGTCAGAGCACTTCTAATTAGTGTAAAAGTGCAGTGTGGAGTGGAAGTGTGCCACTCTGCCAACCAAAGAAAAAGAGGCAGAATTAGAGAAGAGACTGGGTTCATACCCCACCCATCAATACCCGAAGGAATCTCAGAGCGGCTTATAATCCCTTCCCCTCCCCACAACAGACACCCTGTGAGGTAGGTGGGGCTGAGAGAGTTCTCTCATCTCGAGAACTGCTCTTCAGAGAACAGCTCTGAAAGAATTTATGACTGACCCAATGTCACATCAGCAGCTGCATGTGGAAGAGAGGGGAATCAAACCCAGTTCTCCCAGATTAGAGTCCATGCTCTCAACCACTACTCCAAATTGGTGTAACTGGACCATGTTTGGCCTGTTTTGAACAAGAGCTGGTATGGAACAGTCTGGTTTCCCTGTTCGAAGGGAATGTAGGCAACCATTGCCTAGACCAGGGGTCCTCAAACTTTTTAAACAGGGGGCCAGTTCACTGTCCCTCAGACTGTTGGAGGGCCGGACTATAGTTTAAAAAAAAAACAAACTATGAAGATGGGCTTTTTCTTTGGTTATTTTGCGGGTAGGGAAGGTGCGCACGGGGGGGAGGTGCGCAAAAAGGCACCGTTGACGGGGCTGTTGTCTTTCCCTCTCCGAAGAAACAAAGAACTCGGCATCCTCACAAACTTTTTAAGGCAGCAAGCCCCCAGCTGCTTCTCCCTGAAACTCCACTACTGCAGGCATCATGATGGGAAAGAGAAACCTCTCTCTCTCTCGCTCTCTCTCCCCCCCTCCGATTCCCAGCAGCACAAAAAGCCTCACGTCTTGCATGGCGTGGCTCTCCCTCTCCAGGGGGCCAGGTGAAGACGACCGGAGAAAAGCAAGGCAAGGGAAAGCGAGCGCAGGCACGCACGCACACACACACACAAACGGGATCCAAAAGATGGGCTTTTTCTTTGGTTATTTTGCGGGTAGGGAAGGCGCATGGGGGGGGGGGGAGGTGTGCAAAAAGGCACCCTTGATGGGACTGTTGTCTTTCCCTCTCCGAAGAAACAAAGAACTCGGCATCCTCACAAACTTTTTAAGGCAGCAAGCCCCCAGCTGCTTTTCCCTGAAACTCCACTACTGCAGGCATCATGATGGGAAAGAGAAACCTCTCTCTCTCTCTCTCTCTCCCCCTCCGATTCCCAGCAGCACAAAAAGCCTCGAAAAAGACCCCCGTCCGGCTCTTGGGACTGGCGCAGGTCTCCTAGCCGGCTGAGAGGCCTCTCAGCCGGCTAGGAGACTTGGGGCCAGCCGGAGCACCTGCCACCCCACACTTACCCTCTTCCAGTCTTCCTTTTGCCTCCTCCTGGCTGACTGGAAGCAGGGGGGCAGGGCTTTGTCATGTGGCCTGGGACGAGTCGGCTGCAATTTTTCCGCTGCTTTGTGTGCTGCTTGGAATTGGAGGACAGGCAGCGGCACACCCGGCGGGCCAGAAAAATGCCCTCGGCGGGCCGCATGTGGCCCCCGGGCCGTAGTTTGAGGACCCCTGGCCTAGACTATATCTCTGAGTAATTGATTGGATTAAAAACAACAACATAATAACAATAGCTGTGCTGGGTTGGGTTTGCTCCAGCGCCTAAAGGTCTGGCATGCATTAGCTATTTCCCTGATGAGCCAACCATTGCCTCTGTGGGCACAGATTTAATTATTCAGAATGGCAAGCCCAGCCCCTTCCAAGACTCCACCTCCATTCATCTGGCACACTAGTCCCGATCTGGCAAAAGAATCTAACTGACAATGCTCACCAAAAGGTTAGGGAGTGATGCCAACCAAATGGAGGCATATCAGCCCTGGCAGGCTCTCTACCCAGTACTGTCTCCACTTCACAACACAATTAACAGGCTTGACAAATAGGATTTTGCGTTTTGTGGATTGTAAAAATAATGTGTGCCCTATTTCTTGGCAGCAAACCCTTTAACTCATTTTAATTTCCCTTGGAAATATCTTGTGTCGTTCACAGCCAGCACACTACGGATTTCTATAGCAATGTTCTTGTGCACTTTAAAACTATGGAATGAAATGAGAGGTTGTTTGCAATGGATATCAGCCAGAGGGGAGCAATTATTCTTTTCCTTTACATTGGACCTGTCCTTGATCCAAAGTTTGATTTTCCTTCTGGTGGAACACCTATGGGAGTCAAGGAGAACATCCTCCACGTTCTGATGGCAGCTTTGGACTTGCAACATGATTCCCCCCCTCCCATTGAGTTAAAATGCTGCTGCATTTGAAAGGGACACAAACATCTGCTGCTGCCTTGTAGGGCTATGGATGGGTGACTTGCTAGGCTTCTTTGCAATAGTCATAAAGCCAATGGCTGGAAGTGGTTTGCAATTTTTTAAATTTATGAATGATTAACACAATTTGCATATCTTTAGTATGGATGCCAGGACGCAGCTGGTGGACATGTTGTATTTAATGAGGCCATTTGTGCAATTTCCAGGGAATTCCACCTGGGAAATTTCAAGTTCTTCAGATGTCTTAGCAAGGATTGGTGACCAGTCGAGGTTTTAGTTGAAAAGCCTCTGTAAATGACTTATTTATTCTGCTATTGTGTCAGTGTTACATTAAAAATGAATTTCTACTCTTGACAGGTTTTGGTGATGGAGTAAAGCCACTTTAGCTGTAGCCCAGGTATACCCCTGTTCCTTTGGTGTTTGCCACACTAAACAAATATACCTTAAATCCAATTGTATACACAGCTGAATAGACAGACTAATTGGATCATGCGGTTCAGCTCCTCAGGCAAGGGAAGAAACAGGATAGAATAAATCCAGCAATACGCTCCTACTTCTTCACTGCTTATCAGCTGCACATTCACTGCTTTTATGACCTAGGTTCTATGTACACAGCCATGTTAACAGCAGCCTCTGGTGCACATGGTTCCTCATCCAGCTGTGGAATAGGAATCCAGAAGACTGATTCTGTGAACTCCCCATCTCATGTGCATCAGGGAGATAACATGGTAACGGAGATCTATTTCACAAACATTTCAGGACACAATGACTTGGATCCTATGCATGAATTCTGCACATACTAGATAGTCTCTGCTGTGAAACAGGCTGCCTCTTCTCCTAAAACTTCCATTCATACAAGGCCCTGTTGAAAAGACTGATCTTGTGCAAACAGAAGTTCTAGCAGAAGAGGAAGCACATTCCGTACAAGCTCCTAGTGCGCGTGGAACTCGTTCATAGGATCAATGCATATATGCTGGGCAGCTGTGTTTGCCTAAAAGTCCGTGATGAGTGCCAAGTATGCATCTAGAGATGCAATTTAACGGCAGGTAATAGTGGTGACTCAGAAGTTAAGATGTTGAACTGCAGACTGGAAGGTCAGTAACTTGGCAGTTTGAGACCCGAGTGCTGTGGGATGGAGTGAGCTCCCATCTCTGGCCCCAGCTCCTGCCAACCTAGCATAGTTTGAAAGCAAGAAATTGCAAGTAGATAAATAGGTACAGCTTTGTTGGGAAGGTGACAGCATTCTGTGTGCCTCAGCATTTAGTCATGCTGGCCACATGACCATGGAAACATTTTCGGACAGCGCTGGCTCTTCGGCTTGGAAATGGAGATGAGCACCACCCCCAAAGTCGGATTCTGCTGGCTTTTAAGCATGGGAAACCTTTACTAATAGTGGGAGAATCCTATACTCAGGTTGGCATGTGAAGGACAGAGAGGCTGTCCACCACGATCAACTGGAAGCACAGTCTGAAGATCAAGGAAGACAAAAACATTCATAGTGTGATGACTTCACTCGCTTGGAAATAAGCATGAGAGCTGAGCTTGGAATAACCTGAAAAATACAGGTGAGCCCATTCAAGCCCACTGGATTTTCACAGCCTTGGCTCTTACTCATCTTCTCTCTCTCAGCACACAGTCATCACTCATATAATCATATATGTGGCTTCGGTTCAATTACTTGCCAAGCCTGCCTTTATTTAAGTGCCTTGCCTGGATGGAGCTTGACATCGACTAATAGTTGGAAGTGGAATAATTCAATGTGTGATTAGGCTTGAATAAATCCCCAAGAACTAAACTTCCCATAATGTTGCTCATGTTCTCTGAATCCTCTATATTAGAATATTATTCATCTTAGCAATGCCTAGAGAAAAATAGTGCCTTGGCAAACATATACATATACTTTATGATTTGCGAGCGATATGGCAACTCGCAGCCTGAAAAGTGATATAAAAAAAATAAACTGCTTTGTATAATGAGACTGTTCCTGTGATTGCACACAGAATGAATCCCATCATGAAATGAATCTATAACTCCTTTATTCTTACTCTTTCTGCCCAAGTTTAAGATGAAAATGCCTATTGAAACCAACTGTGTGTGTTCCTCGTTCACTGCTTCTAGTTTTCTGCAATGCAAATACGTCTTTAAAAAAGTTTCTTGCATTCATCTGAGATAATGAGGTGTATCACTTTGCCCATGGAACAATCCTTTCCCATCAGCAGCACCAAAAAAAAAAAAAAAAAGGCCCAGTGTCTTTCTTTGCTGTATTACATTTGAATTGCTTGCAGGATCTGCATTTGGACCTGCCACACACAGAGACTGGCTGAAGTGATAACGGGAACCGCCTTTCAAGTGCAATCAGTATTTCTTCTTTGGTGGTGGTCCAGGGGCATGTTAGCTTTCTCCAAGCTTCTCCTTCGCAAAGAACAGTGCAGACATGTGCCTCAGTTAGCTTCTCTTCGTGCTTCACACAGAGATGCTCAGAGGCAGTTTTATCCATAGGCATCTATTCCCTGAAAGTAGGGAGAGACTACAGAAACATGATGCATAGTATCCTTAGGTGGCAAAGCATTGCCTGGCCTCTTAAATCCTTGAAGTTGTTTCAGTTGCTGCTCTTTGATACAGTATGTTGGGACTGTGCCCTGACCTGGATAGCCCAGGCTAGCATGCTCTCTTAAGATCTCAGAAACTAAGTAGGGTCTGACCTGGTTAGTACTTGGAAGGGAGACTACCAAGGAAGTCTAGGATGACTACACAGAGGCAGGCAATGGCAAACCTCCTCTGAATGTCTCCTCCCTTGAAAACCCTATGGGGTTGCTGCAAGTTGGCTGAGACTTAACAACACTTTACACACACACACACATACACACACATTATAACGCTGGCTGTTTCTGACAATTGTTCTCTATTTCTGTGCCTTCATACATTGCAAGTTACTGTAGAACCTTCAGTTCAGCTGAGCACTGCAAGGTAGAAAGGAAGATATAGACATATGAATCTCCCTGCTAGGATTTGTGCAAATTGTTGTCACTGTTTTCTAATCTTTTTTTTTTTTTTTTTGGTATCTCGTTTCCATACTGTTCTGTTTTGCTTTCTGGGCAAATATCCTCATTTAAGTAAGTACGGAGCAAATGCAGGAGAAGTGGAGGATATAGGGGAAGTAAATAAATATACTCTAAACCCTACTAAACCAGATAGATGAGCATTTCTATAAATGTACAAGAGTCAAGCATCTCCATATAAGGCAAAAGAATAATTGTTCTTTCATACACAAAAATACATATGAATTTGGAGTAGACCAGGGTTGCAATATCCTGGGCAACACAGCAGTGGTTCCTAGTGTGGCTAGCAAGTCATTTAGCATGGTGTAATTGTTAGAGTGTTGGACTAGGAATAAGAACCTGCAGGTTCAAGTCCCTGCTTCACCATGAAGCATCCTGGGTGACCTTGGGCCAGTCATAGGACAAAATGGAGAACCAGAGAATCTCAGAGGACAGGATGGAAAAAGGGGAATCCATGTATGACACTCAATTCCTTCAAGGGATGGAGGGATATAAAAAGGTAATAGGTACGTCATCCAAAAGCACAAATGACATTACTGTTGCAATAATTTATTTATAGACCACCTTTCTCCCAAAGTGAGTCCCAAGATAGGTAACAACATCAATTAAAACAATACAACAATAAAATCAAAGAAAAATAAACAGCAGACATTATCCCACTTGCTTGGTGGCATAGTAGAGATGCTTAAACAATGTCTGACTGCCATCTGGCTAAGGGTAAACAAACTGAAACTGAATCATGGCAAGATGGAGTTAAAGTCAGCTGGGAAGACTAAGGTCCTGGAGAAAGTAGTGTTCCCTTCTCTTGATGGAGTCCAGCTGACTCTCATTGACTCAGTGAGGAGCCTAAGGGTGATACTTGGTCCAGCCTTATTGCTGAAGAAGCAAGATGCTAAAGCTGCAAACAAGACATTCTATTCTACCAACTCCACTTAGCATAGAAAATAGACCATTCCTTGACTCTGCTGACTTGACTATGTGGTTCCAAGGTATGGTTACCCCCCCCCCCCCAGCTAGACTACTGTAATGCACTCTACATGGGTCTGCTCTTAAAGTTAATTCTGAAACCCCAGTTAGTACAGAACACTGCAGCCTATCTACTATCAGAGGCTAAGCAGAGTCTGCATGTCACTCCCTTTCTTCAGACACTCATTGGTTACTGATAAATTACTGGGTTCATTTCAAGGTCCTAGCTGTTGCCTACAAGGCCATTAAAGGCTCTGGACCCACATACCTGCAGGACTACTTGTCCGGCTATGTTCTACTGCAACTGCTGGGCTGGGCCCAGTTCCATGAGGGGGACTCACCCCACACTATTCCCTCTCTCCCCCCTGCTGGCAACTCCCATATCCTCACCTTTCCATACTTCCTTTTTTCTTTCCCACCATCCTTTTATCTGTTGCCACAATTTTCAGTATATTTATTATTTATTTACTTCATTATTAACTCTGGGAAGCTGTACCATAATAGTGGCCACCACTGAGAAGGAAATTGCATGGGCAGTGGCCAAATGCACTATGGCTGGGAAAGGGTCTTGAGAACAAGAACTAGCCAAAAGAATTGAGCTGGTACAAAAATTATAGTACAAACATCAAATCCTGCATTCTCTCTCTCAGCAAATCCCATACAGCCCAATACCCCCTGCTATGCTTTGAGTCTGTTCAGTCAAGAAGAATTCAAACCACTACAAGGCTGTTCCTCTGACTTCTACATTGCTCCCCAGATGATTTAGAGAAAGAAGCAAAGGTGACAGAAAGGTTTCCCTTTATCCAGATGTAAACTGAAATAGTCCACCAGAACTACCAAAGTCATCTTAGTCCCAAAGCTATGCCTGAAGCCAGACTCAAAAGGATGAAGGGGAGATGTTTTATTTTGGAAATACTGGGATTGCTCTGCTACCATGTGTTCAATGACCTTCTCAAAGAATGGCATATCATGGGCCAACATTTGATTATCCAGGGTGGGCTTTTTCAATAGCAGTTAATTACTGCTTTAAGCAACCTAGTACAAACCCCTCTGGTGATGAGACATTCACAGAACAATGAAGCTTTCACCATCACCCTTCATGATTTTACTAAGCAAGAAGGGCACGGATCTAACTTGCAGTCCTCATAACCCTGTCAACATTGTTCACAGAGAAAAAACTGAAATAATCAGTCCAAGGAAGACCAAATGATGCTACACACATTCTTACTGTATGACCTACTATCAAACTGGCATCCCCATCAGAATGGATCACGGCAATTTTGTCTGCAAAATAAAGTGCAAAAAAAAAAAAATCACAGCTAAAAGCCAAATTACTTCCTCAGGGACTCACCACTTGCATAAACTGTTAAATTACTCCAAATAATTGAGACAGATGTGAATTAGCTAACACAATCACAGCAGAGAAATAATGCCTTGCTGTTATCACTGCCATCTTCTAGAATATCTAATGGGCTCTATCAGATTCCACTCAAGATTTCCACCATCAATCATGTCTCTCTGCTCTCTTCAATTGACCTCACTTCATTTCTTTTTACAATTTCAGCCTCCCTTTCTCCAAGAAGTTTCTCCATTCTATCCATCTTCCTTCATTTTATCTCCACAGCAATCCTGCATGGTAGTATTGTCAGCTATGGAACATAGATTCCATATGGAATAGTTTCCATATCTAATACTGATTGCTAACAGATTATAAAAAGCTTCATAAAATTCTTATATTTCTGCTTCTAAGACTGCAGATGACACTGCATTATGAACAGAAAATAGTGAAGACTTGAAGACTCCTGATGAAAGTTATAACAGAAAGTGCCAAAGCAGGATTACAGCTGAACATCAAGAAGGCAAAAGTAATGACAACTGTGGAATTGCACAAGTTTAATGCTGCTGATGAAGAAATTGAAATTGTTCGAGATTTTCTGTTTTTTGACTCCATCATCAACCAAAAGGAGACTGCAACCAATAGATCAGAAGGAGCTGAGACTGGGAAGGGTAGCCATGAAGCAGCTAGAAAAGATTCTTAAGTGTAAGGATGTACCATCCTAATACATGCTGGTCTTTTCCTCTACCTTTCCTCAACAGGTATTATGAGATAAGAGGAAGTGAATTGGATGGCTGGAACAGATGAGATTGGCAGGAATGTCAACCAAAACCAAGTAAGTACTGGGCACACTCTCATTTGGGAGAGTAAGGGGGAAGGGCAAAATAGGAGAAGAAAGACCACAGAAGGGCAAGAGACAGTGGGCGCTTTCACACATGCTAAATAAAGCAGTTTCAATCCACTTCAGTGACAGTTTGCTAGTGGATTTTGCTGTGTCACACAGTACAATCCAGTTGCAAAGTGGATTGAAACTGCCTTATTTAGTGATTGTGAAAGTGCCCAATGTGATGTCATCAGCCCTATAAACAAGGGGGCCAAAGATGGGTCAGACAGAGTTCTGTCTTCCACCGGCAGTGGAGCTGTCCTGCTCAAACATCATCAGGACCATCATCAGGTCATCAGGACATCATCAGGTCAACCTAACTTTGGAGTGAGTGTGAAGTGTGAATGAGCTTTGCTTAGGATGCATACATGCTTTCAATAAAGCTTTATTTCATGTAATGAATCCTTAATTGGGGTTCTCTGTCTGCCTAGGGTTTGATCAGCCCTGAGATAAGGAGCCAAGTGGAGGCATGTAATTCTGTACCCCTAGGTTACCCTGAGAAAAACCTCACCCACCAAGCTTCAAGGCCAAGTGGGGACTAGAACCTGGGCCACTCTGTTCTCAGTCCAGTATCCTAGTCCCTCTGCCACACCGGCTTTCATGGTGGTTATCCAAGTATGTCACATTCCCCACATGCCTCTTGAGAACCCTCTGTAGGACTTGTGTCTTGCTGCATTTCCTTCTATGTTTGTATATAAGGGGAAAAAAGAGAGCTATCATCTTAAGCTCTTATACTGGACTTTTTGTTAAGCCACAACTACATTTCACAAAACGAGAGCCTAAGGCTCTCTGAACCTTTCGCACACCCTGGTTTTCAAGCTGCTTTTCTTGAGATCTAATTTAAAACATTTCAAGCCTTTGACAAGAACACAATCAAGAACTCAGCAGTTGGGGTTGTTCGGACACTCACTATGAAACATCATTCCCAAATTGCAAACCTAGGAGAACGTTGAGAAGCTTGTAATTTCTCAGGTCCCCCCCCCCCCCCCCGCTAGTCCTTAACCAGGCATCCAATTAGTGTTGCTCAATCTAGTGCGATCCTGGTGCTGAATGCCAGCTGAACATTAATCATTGCTTACCACAAGAGAATAATCATTAGGTCATTGCCTGAAGCTGTCCAAAGAATTGTACACAGCACAAGACAAAAAACAAAAACAAACAACAACCCTCAAAGACTAAATTATGTGTTATATCGAGTTTCATGTTTTTTAACCAAAGGCAGCTCTGACTGAATCTGAGTCTGAAGGCAAAGCCTACAGAAAGAGGTGGCCCAGCTAGTCTTGTATTGCTGACCATTTGTTGATCCAGATCAGTCCTTCATTGGTGAAACAGCAGCTTGGAGAATGTAATCTTGACCTGCACAACAAGAGAGAGGGGAAATGCAATTTCTCCTCACCTATCTTCTTTTTCTCAGAAAAAAGCCTGCTCTGAGTTGTTGTGGGTTAAAAAAAGAGAGAGAATAAAACAATGTAGATAGATTCAGGTGGGTAGTCGTATTGGTCTGAGGCAGCAGATCAAAGTTTGAGTCCAGTGGCACCTTTAAGACCAACAAAGTTTTATTCAAGGTATAAGCTTTTGTGTACATGCACACTTCTTCAGAGACAGTGAAACAGAATTTCCTCAACCATTACATATAGGAAGAGAGACAGTGTGTGTGGGGGGGTGTTAGTTGCCAGGAGGGGCCAATAAGAGTCAAGATAGAGAGAGAAACAAAATGGAAATGATCAGTCCATACATATAGGTAGAGGGTGAGCAGTAAATTATTATACAGCATAATGAAGATGTTTAACAAATACAAGGATCAGATAGGAATAATGAGTTTAGTTTATATGGTAACCATTTGTTTGGTTTCAAATCTGGGGCAAACTGGGTGAGGGAAATAAATATGTCAAATGGGAAATTGCTTAGTTTCAAGTTATTACATCACTCAGAACAATGGAATCCCCAGGACTTAACAGGGATATTGGTTTCTTATCTCATTACATATACTAACCTAAAGAATAGCCACAACTTTAAAACAACAAAGGGTGGACATAGCTTTCCTACAGGAAACACACATTAAAAACCACACTAAAATTTTTAATTCATACTGGTTCCAACAACAAGAGAGAGGGGGGTGGCAATAGTTTTATCCAAAAATGTGAGTTTTCAAGAAGAGGAAGTAGAAATGGACACCCAGGGGAGATATATTTTAATAAGGGGTACATTAAATGGAAGTCCTATGACTATGGGTTCCATGTATGCTCCAAATAAAGGACAGTTACACTTTATAAAGGAAACTATAGGGAAACTAATGTTATTTCATTGGGGGCAGATTATTCTAAGAGGAGATTTTAATTATTTAATGGATTTGGATTTGGACAGATCCAATAAAAAAGAAAGACAGTGAAAAAGAAAAACTCTGCAGCAAGTGATAAACAAGAAGAACCATTAAAAAGTTTTATTGAAGACCAAAATCTATGTGATATATGGAGACAGAGATATGACAAAGAAAGGGATTACACATATTTTTCTGCACAATTTAAAGTATACACAAGGTTAGACTATATACTAATATCTAAGGACTTAATATCACAGGTAAATTCAGTAGAAATTGGACAAATACAATGGACAGACCATGCACCAGTTACATGTTCATTTAGAAAGGGGGACACATCCAATACATGACCTCAATGGAAATTTAATAAATGTTTATGATTCAAAAATTGTTAATGAAATAAAACAAGAAATTAAAGAGTATTTTAAGAATAATGTGGACTGTGGGATATCTCCGCAAATGTTCTGGGATGCCTCAAAGGCAGTGTTGAGGGGGAAAAGTATAGCTCTATATAGCATCTGCAAAAAACAAAAACAAAGAATTAAATTAGAACTAAAAGCAAACATAGGAAAACTGGAAACTCAACACAAACAAACATGTAGTCTGAAACTTTATGAAAGACTATTGCAACTAAGGAAGCAAAAAGAAAATATGGAAGACATTGCACTAAAGACAACAGATTTTAAATTTAAACAAAAAGCAACAAATAAAGGCCCAAGAATGTTACAGATACTAGCTTGGAAACTTAAACAAAAGGGAATGGATAGGTTTATAATGGGCATAAGAGATGAGAAAGGTAAAATTCAGACTTTAAACAAAAAAATTGCTCAAGAGATGGCAAAATTTTATAATAAATTATACCAATCTTCAAGACCATTGACAGAAGATATTACAAAGTATCTAAATTATAGGACTGCACTTAAAACAATTAGTGAAGAACACAGAGAACATCTGAATCTACTTATTTTTTAAAAGGAAGTAGAACAAGAAATAAAAAACTTAAAATGTAATAAAGCACCGGGCCCCGATGGGTTTGGTGCTGAATATTATAAAGCATTCAAATTGGATTTACTTAGGTAAATATAGGTATTACGTATGGACTGGTAATTTCCAATTTTGTTTCTATCTCTGTCTTGACTCTAATTGGCCCCTCCTGGCAACTAACCCCCTCACCCTCTCTCTTGCTATATGTAATACATACATGATCATATATGAAGCTGCCTTACACTGAATCAGACCTTTGGTCCATCAAGGTCAGTATTGTCTGCTCAGACTGGCAGCAGCTCTCCAGGGTCTCAGACAGAGGTCTTTCACATCACCTACTGCCTGGTCCTTTTAGTTGGAGATGTTGAGGGAATTCTGTTTCACTGTCTCTGAAAAAGTGTGCTTGCACACAAAAGCTTATACCTTGAATAAAACTTTGTTGGTCTTAAGGGTGCCACTGGACTCAAACTTTGTTCCAACAAAATAATGTGTTACTGTTTAAAATAGCTGTCACAGAATTTTTATTTCAACATTTGTGTCAAAATTGCTAGGGTTGATGATGGAGCCAGTGAATCCCTGAACTGGCTCACAGTACCTGACACTGGGAAGTTCCATTGGCAAGGGATCAAAGGCCATGATGTTATGCCAAACTAGAGCTGTCCACCAGTTCTGGAGCAGGCACATCTTCACAAGAGCCAACAAAGGCCCTGGCTGAAGCACAAACTGGTTGGTAGGAGTTGTTGAAGCAGCAAAGGTCAGAACCCAACTGAGGAACTGTACAGGGAATAGACAGCCCATCCTTTCCTGTAGCCAAAGGAGGGTCCCTGAACCTACTAACCTCTAGTGTTAGGGTCTGAATGAGAATGGAATGCAGGAGCCCTCAAGTTGTCTGGCATGTGCTCTTTCACCAGCTTTGGCTCTGGCCTTATACCTTCTTTGTTCCTGAGGTCCCAGAGAGACTCTGGAGGTGACGGAGGCTGACAGGTCCATTGGAGCATTTCTGATTGGCCTGTTCCATGGGATCAGAAATGGGAGCCTTCTGTTACAGAGGGGACTGGGAATCTCCCACTGGAGCTTCCAGGATGCACAGAGCCTTGTGCTTGGTGTTTCTGAGGAGTCTTCCTCCCACATTGAGGTTGGACAAGAGCAGGTTCTGACAGAGTTAGGAACCCAGTTCTTTGGTTCATTTGAAGATAACTTCTGGTCCTTGGCTGAGGACAGACTGGCAATCTAAAGCGGAGGCAAAGCGGAGGGAACTGGAGCGGGGGAAAAACCCCACGGAGCTGGCCGTTCACACTGGCCAGAGCAATGCGGATCAGCGGCGATACGGAGCGTTCAGACTGCCACGGAGCGTTCAGACTGCCGCGTAGCCAGCGTGGTGCGTTCACACTTCCTCCGGATGCCTCCCGCTTCTTCCAGTTCACACTGTTTGGAAGTGGGAGGCATGCGGAGGAAGGCCCCTGAACACCGGGTAAAACCGGTGTCCTGGTAAAGCGGAAGGAAAGCGACTGGGAGACGGGTAAGTACGAAACGGAGCCGACGGACAGATGCGCATGTCTGAACGTGCTCCTTTCTTCCGTTTGCGAAGCGTGCCTGCCCCGCTTTACATTGCCAGTCTGTCCTTGGCCCTTGTTTCCCCAACCAACTTTGTGAGTACAGACAGTGGATTGGATCCTCCATACTACAAGTATAAAGGATTTGCTCTGGAGGAAAAGACTCCTTTCAGAGCAATACAACCTCCTGTGGAGCAAGACTGTCCACTTACCAAAAGGGAATATTATTATGTTTTAAGTGAATCTATACAGAGTTTAAATGTTCACTTGACTGGGCGATAAACCTGTGGAAGGTACAAGAAGAAATTTTAGGTGGTTGAATTTTGTTTTGTCTGACACTTAGCTCACAAATTAGTCCTCATTTACCAGTTCATCTTAGATACATTTGCAGTACATATTACCTGAGGTGAAAAATTGGCATAGGGTAAAGCAATCCCATTACCACTAAACAGTGGGTCAGACTCTGCAGATTAAAAAAAAAATGGCACAGATAGTCACCCTTGATGTTGATCTATAGTTGCTGTGAGTACAAGGGATAACTCTAGCCAGGAATTTAAATTGAACAGTAGTTAATTTGTTTGTGTTTCAGGGGTGGGAAAGTAGTGACTTCAAAGGCCAGTTTCAAAGAGGACTTTTGGTCATTTATTCCAGACAATGCAGGGCAAAGATACACTGCAACAGAGAATGTCAGAACCACTGTTTCAGAGGATTCTGGGTACCCTACCATTTTGAGGAAACATGACAACCCAAACCCATGTGGTGTTTTGACTTGGTGGGCATGCCTTCAGGCTTGTATGGGAGAGCCATCCCTATTTCAAAGCAGACATTCTGAAGAGTGGGTGCAACACCATCAATTTCTCCGGTGTCATAGGAATACAGCTTATCTATAGTTCTAGAAATAAGCATCTGATTGGAATGACAAATTGCATCCAGTCATTGTTCAGGTAATAACATGATTACAATATAACAGCAGAGAACTCACCAGAGTTCTTTTGTAATGCCCCGAAGAGGCCTACCCAGGAGCCCTTCTTCATACATATATATATATCAGACACATCCCAAAGTGAAACCTTTTGAGAATATATTTTCCAGTCTGTTGCCTTTAGTGCAGATAGTCATTCTCGATAATCTGTCAGGGCAATGAACCTACTTTCTGTCAATTTTGTTCTTAAAGCTAGCATGTAAATGCTTCTTTGTGTTGTTGACTGTGCAGATTATGAATGCCCCCTCTATTGTGCACCTAATGGATCGGAATGAACTGCACAAGGATAATTTTTTTCCCTTCCATAGAAAAACTGGTTAGGTAGTTTCATGCTTGCCTAAGAGGTTTCATTTGTGAATATATTTGCATCAATTTAACTTATTGCTAGAAGGCAGTAACAGCAAACAGCTAGAACTTCAGAACTTTGGGTTGAGGCAGGAACCAAGAAATAGAGGTGGGTGGAACCACAGGATCGAACTCCAGAGAGGTACTAGACCTGGGTTTTTTCATCTTGTTGGCTGAACCACCCTCTTTTCTTCTGAAATCAGTTTTGTTCCCTCCAATTCATATTTGTTGATGTGTATTTGTGTGTGTGGGTAAATAGCACCATTAGATATTTCTTTGATGCTGTGGGCCTTACCACACTGCAGAACAGTGGATTATGTTGATATGCCACATCGGTACATGTAGCCCAGAGGTGCTGCATTTACCCTAGGGTATCCCCAACAGCAGGGGGCACCCCACTTTCTAACCTGAACCAGAGACCCACAAAACTCAGGCAAAGGAAGACCTGAAAACACAGAGCAAGTCATAGCTCTGGAAACAGGATCTCCCATTTTCAGGTGGCAGCCAGGCACCCTCACAGCAAACCTCCAGTCTCTCCCCCCCACAGAAGAGGTATGCGTATGAAACAATAGGTTCCACCAAGTAGGTATCTGCATTTCTAAAAGCTAAAAGTTGCCACCTGGCGAATAGTCCTCTTATCTCCACAACTTCACTTAGCTTTTTGTGTGACCCTATGTCTCCAAACCTGTTTTTCCTGCTCCATCTTTCAGGATACCAAGATAAACTAATCATACATTCAAATGTTTAGCAATTCTTCCTGATGCTAATCAGGGATTCATCTCGCACTTTTTGTCTATACTTGGGAACTTTTTCAAACTGCCTTGACTGGACCATTAGTGGTCAGAAAACCCATTCAACTAGCCACCCAGCACCTGGCCTAATCTAATCAAGGCTATTGTTAAGCCTGACTCTGCCTCTCTGGAACTTCATTTGTCACATCCAGGTCTGGCTCCTCCTGATGCTGAAGCCCCTGGGACACAGGATTGGCCCAGGCAATCTTTTGTCTTCACCTGAGACCAGCCCCCAAGACCTTCTATTGGTCTGCATTGTTTCCAGCGTCTATATCTGTCCACACACAATCCCCCCGCTCTCTCTCTTTCTCTGCCTCCTCATAGTGCATAACGCTGGCTGTTCAAGTCTTCAAGGACTTCTGCACATCTGGACAGGTAATATTACCCAGTAACTAACCCATCTATTCACTATCAATCACCTCTGCTTTCTTAGTTCTGTATTGCTTGCTCTTTTTGAACGTTTAGTGTGCCTGTAATTAGGGAAATACTTTAATGAAAACTATTTAATTTACTCTTCAAATCTGGAGTTTTCCTACTGTGCTGGAACTTGGTATACAAGTGGTGTGCAATTCCTGTACCCCTTTGGCCTATCCTACCATATAGCTAACTTCCCCAAACAACAAAGCAGGCCACTGGGGGTAACATACATGTACATTGAGGCCTACTGTGTATGCAAGAATGATTCAGAACTCCGCTGGGCTCTGTTAAGTTCACAGTTCTTTCTACATTAGTATCCAGATTTTCAGTTTTTGATATGTTCGGACTGTTTTATGCTGGTTATGAACTGTAATAAAGCGATGATGATGGAAGGTCACAATTTGCTATGGTCTGTGTTATGTATTGACCATGCGGTCGCCATGTGCTCTCTTCATTGCGACCGCATGGCCAGAGCACATGGCCAGAGCATGGCCAGAGCACATGGCCAAGAAACTACCTGAGCTTCAGCCAGGTAGAACAAAGGCCAGGTGGATTCAAACCGGCCACCAATCCTGTACCTAGGTTTCTCCCAGGGAACCTATGAAATGTAAATAGACTTCTAATAGCCTATCAGGCCAGTTGGGTGAGGTCAGGGGATTGTCCCTGACCAGCATAAAAGAAGGGCTTGGAGCCCTGGGTTGTATGCTTCATCCGGACCAGCAATAAAGATCTAGCTGTTTCACTATTCCATGGACTCCCGACTCCAATACTTATCAGTCTGATTCCACCACTGACAGAATTCTGAATGTAGTAGAATCCAGGCATGTTTAAGACTTGGCCCAGATAATATTCAAAGGCAATTCTTCTCTTATGCTTTCTCAGGTACTTATTGCCAGGCTAAGCATGAGCAAACTAACAATTACTGTCAGTTCTCCAACTTTCCAAATATAGAGCTAGGTTCCCAAATGAAGTTTCTGTACAGTTAACTCTGCCCAGAACAACTTTGCTGTGCAAAGTGCATCGCTACCTAGTATGGTGTAGCAGTTGGAATAAACAGACTCATGTTCAAATACCCATCAGCTATGAAGTTCACTGTGTAACTAGGAGCCAGTGACTCTCAGCTTAATTTAATGGAGTTGTGAGGATACAATGGAGGAAAGGAGAAATTTATATGCTGCCTTCAGGTCTTAGAAGGCAGAGTGGGATAAAAACATAATAAATATGATTTGGGGTCAGGACTGGGATGTAACATGTATTCAGAATTAGTCCTTCACCCTATTTATTGAGACAATTTGTTTATTTAAAAATATATAGGCTGCCTGTCCGGAGACCTGCTTGAGGTAGGTATTTTTTATTTATTTTACTTAGAAATGATTTGGAATCCTATGACTCAGATCCAGTGAACTACAAGTGGAGTTCAGCTCACAGGACAATGCTTTCCTATCTGTCTCTGCAGCCTCTGGCACCCCTGCTGGTAAGGAGGACCCTCCTGCAGGTAAGAAGTACAGTGTAAGATATCGTATGGGGCAGCAAGTAAAAGATGAAAATAAGTGCAACTCCCTTACCCAAGCAGGAGTGCCTTCTCACATAAATGCACCTTTGGACTCAAGCTTATAGATCTGGGGTCCCCAGTCTTTTTGAACCTGAAGACACCTTTGGAATTCTGAAGCAAGTTAGTGCGCACAACCTCAAAATGTTGCTGCAGAAGGCAGAGTTAATCACAAAATAAGCTACTGAAGAAGGCAGAACAAACCACAAAATGTCAGGGAGTGAAGTAATGTATAACTCTAGTAGCAAGTCTTCAATACATCAGGCAGAAGCCGTGTTTAACAGAATGTCTTTTAAAATGAACGTATTGTTTAAACATATTTTCTTGCATACGCAAATGTTAACACAGTTGTAGCAGGGAGTTTCCGGTCGGAGGAATGGAGGTCTGACATGCTTTGCAAATGCGCAGGGCGGACAGCGGCTCTTCTTGACAGCTTGGGTGGATAAATCCACCTGACGCAACCTCACACAGGTAGTGTGAGGACCAGCAAGCAATATAATCCAGGTTTGAGCAAGCTCGGTGAAGGAAAAGCCTCGGAGGAGACTTTTACAACACCTTGAGCACTGCAGCCGAAGAAGATTTTTGCAAGTATCTCTAAGGAGCTGAGCTGGGCTGATTAATCAGCATAAAATCTCCAATTCCCCTGATTCCTTAACAAAGAAGACAAAGTTTAAACGTTGGGACCACATCTGAAGAGAAGTAACAACATAAGGTAACGGAAAAAAACTTTTTGCCTTACCATTACCATGTTTTGAAAGACGAAAAGCAGATCTGGTGAAGCAATAGACTGTTGCAGATTGGATGAGTGCAGTTTTGAAACGTTAAAAAGCTGAATTTGAACTTTAAAAGCCAAAAAAACAAGTTGTTTAACATTCCTGCGGTTAAGAAGAGTCGGGAGGGGGAGCCAAGCATCGCGAGACAAAGAGGGGAGGAGGGAACCAAGCATCGCGAGACCAAGCTGTGAGGACTGAGACAGGAAGTGACGGCTTGAGGAGCAGACAAGAAGGGAAGCGGAGAAGAACCGGAAGAGAGCAAAGGGGACTGTAAAAACTGCCGAACCAAAAGGACTACAACAGGAAGTGACGTGCGGAGAGCAGACAAGTAAGCAAGAGGAAGGGACAAAAGGAAACTACGGCAAGCCAGAAGCAAGGTAAAAAGACTATAACCTTTGACACAAACCATAGAGAAGTTGCGCCCACCATTTTGGATTTATAAAATTTTTAAACAGTAATATCTCATAAACTATATAACTTAGAAGGCTGAAACCAACGAAATTTGACTTGGCAAGACTAGCTTGTGTGATTACACTAAACGGTGTTTGATTTGGAAAATAAAATAAAATCGATCTTTTTAAAAGAGACAAGACGGATCGCGGGCTAAGATCGAGAGCAGCTACATGGTCCTCTCCTACAATGGCAGCAAAAAAAGAAAAAGAATTACTAGCTGTTATGGAAGCAATGGAAAAAAAATGTTAGACGCTATAGGAGAGGTAAATGTTAAAATGAATGGTATAGCTGCACAAGCAGACAAAAATTTTATAGATTTAAAAGCTGAATTACAAAAGTTAACCACTAGAACACAAGACATAGAAATTAAAGTAAAAGAACTGGAAGAAAATACTCAAAAAACAATGAAGGAAAATGACAGAATGGAAAAGATGATGCACTATAGAGACATGCAAAACCATCTGAGATTTAGAGGTATAGAGGAAAAATTAGGTGAAGACATTTTTACAAGAATGCAAGAAGCATTAGCAGATTTTTTACAAGAGGAAGAGGAAGTTGTTAAAGAACATATGGATCTTGTTTACAGAGTCAATTCTACATACGCGAGAGACAAAAATATACCAAGGGACGTGGTAGTTCAATTTACAATGAAGAGAACAAAAGAACAAATCTACAAGAAATGTTTTACAGACTCTTTTGAAATAGGTGGAAAAAAAGTTATTGTAATGAAAGAATTGCCCAGAGCAATTTTGCAAGACAGGAAAAAATTCAAGCGTCTGACAGACAAACTGAAAGAGAAAAAAATAAGATTTCGTTGGGAAATACCACAAGGACTGAGTTTTTATTATGGTAACAACAGAATGGTGATTAAAAATTCAGCAGAAATGTACGCCTTTGTTGGTGAGAACAAGGAAGAATTTGGTGATATTTAAGACTACAACAAGATGGATTACAAAGTGCTCTCATGGAATGTAAATGGACTTAATTCACCCCAAAAACGTAGAATGGTAGGACACTGGCTGGAGAAACAAAAATGTAGTATAGTTTGTATACAAGAGGCCCATCTTAAGAAACAAGACTACAAATATTTAATAAGAAAAAAGTTGGGAGAAGAATTTTTTTCATTGGCAAGTAATACAAAGAATGGAGTGGTAACATATGCCAAAAAAGACTTGGAACCTAAACTAATATTTAAAGATAAAGAAGGAAGATACTTAGCTATTGAAATTCTGTTACACGGACAGAAGACTTTGATTGTAAATATTTACGCCCCCAACGGAGCTAAAGAAATCTTTTTTAAAGAACTACAAATGGAACTGGACAGTGTAAACTATGAACAAATCATAATGTTGGGAGACTTTAATGGGACTGTGAATAATAAAATAGATAGGCGCTCAAAGAGAAAAGACGACACACTAGGGAAACTTTCAAAAATTTTTTTTGAACTGATAAAACAGGAAAAGCTGGAGGATATTTGGAGGAAGGTTAACCCACAAGGGAAAGACTATACTTTTTACTCTAACAGACATGATTCACATTCAAGAATTGATATGATCTGGATGTCTATTAATCTAACATTTAAGACAAAAAAAGTTGAAATTCTACCTAGAATAATCTCAGACCACAATCCTTGTCTATGGACTTCTGGGCAAATAAAAAGGCAAGGGAGATGGAGAATAAATGAGGACTTATTAGACAACCAAGAAATAGTTAAAAAATTACATGAAGAGACAGATTTATATTTTCAAGCGAACATACAAAAAGAAGTAAAAATTCAAACTGTGTGGGATGCGTATAAAGCAGTTATGAGAGGATTATTGATATCATTGAACGCTAAAGGCAATAAAAAGAAAAGAGAACAATATGAAAACATTGTACAAGCCATTAAAATAAAAGAAAAGGAACTGAAGAACAGACCAGGAAAAAAGAAACTGCAAAAGGAAATTTGGATGTTACAAGACCAAGCAAAAGCTATTTTGAATCAAGAGACTTACTGGAACAAAAGCATTTGAAGGTGCAAATAAACCTGGAAAGTACTTAGCATGGCAATTAAAGAAAAAATGTGAAAATAAATTTATTACTAAAGTGATACGGGACAATATTGAGATAATAGACAATAAGGGGATAAAAAGAGAATTTTTTAAATATTATGCAAAGCTTTTTAAGAAGGAAAATAAAGACAGAAGAAGGATTAAAGAATACCTACAGTCATTAAAATTACCAAAACCAACGGAGAAAATCAAAGAACTACTTAACTGCCCAATATCACTACAAGAGATTAAAAATGCAATAAATGATTCAAAATTAGGGAAAGCACCTGGATCAGATGGATTTACAGCTAAGTTTTATAAATCACTACAGGATTCGATCTCACCAGTGTTATTGCTATTAATGAATGACATAGGAGTGACAGGTGAGGTCCCGGAGACTTGGAAAGAAGCAACCATTTCACTCATTCCGAAAGAAGGTCAAGATTTAACCAATGTTAAAAATTATAGACCAATTTCTTTGTTAAACAATGACTATAAGATTTTTGCCAAGATTATAGCTGATAGGCTTAAGGAACATCTTAAAGAGACTATACAGACAGAACAAGCAGGATTTTTACCTAATCGCCAAAGAAGAGACAATATAAGAGTAGTAGTGGATGCTATAGAGTACTATGATAAACATCCAGAGAAGGAAGTGGGCTTTCTTTTTTTAGACGCGGAAAAAGCGTTTGACAATTTAAATTGGGATTTTATGTTTGAAGTGTTGGAACATCTTGAAATTGGAGACTATATGCTTAATCTTATTAAGTCAATATATAGAGAACAGAAATCCTCTTTAATAATTAATACTGAAAAAATGGATTACTTTAAAGTGTAAAAAGGAACACGACAAGGATGCCCACTCTCGCCGTTGCTATTTATTTGGATTTTGGAAGTCTTGTTACTAAATTTGAAAGAAGATAAAGAAATTAAAGGCTTAACAATAAAAGGTTTCTCTTTTAAATATAGAGCCTTTGCAGACGACGTGATGTTTATAGCTGAAGACCCTATGACTACACTACCATATTTGTTGCAGAAAGTAAGAGAGTTTGGTGATTTGGCTGGGTTTTATGTAAATAAGAACAAATCGAAAGTGATGTGTAAAAATATGCCAAATAATAAGCAAATTGAATTACAAAATCTTATAGAATGTGAAGTGGTGAAAAAGACAAAATATCTAGGTGTAAACCTAACAATGAAAAACATTGATTTGTATAAGAATAATTATGAGAAATTATGGCAGCAAGTTATGCAAGATATTAAAAGGTGGAATGTATTAAATTTGTCATGCTGGGTAGAATTGCAGTGGTTAAAATGAATGTGTTACCAAGAATAATGTTTCTGTTTCAAACTATTCCAATTGTGAAAGATGTAAAAACATTCAAATGCTGGCAGAAGGAATTGACTAAGTTTGTGTGGGGAGGGAAAAAACCAAGAATTAAGATGAAAATAATGTGTGATGCTAAAGAGAGAGGTGGGTTTCAGTTACCAAACTTAAGGCTATATCATGATGCAGTATGTTTGACTTGGATAGGGACATGGACTATGTTACAAGACAGAAAGTTATTGTCCCTGGAAGGTCATGACTGTAGGTTTGGGTGGCACGCATATCTGTATTATGGTAAAACAAAAATGGACAATATGTTTAAGCATCATTATTTGAGAAGAACATTAATCGATACGTGGACAAGATATAAAAACTTTTTTCCAGAAGAAATACCTATGTGGATTGTACCTGCAGAAGTTTTAAATCCATCATCTCACTACAAAGGACAAGACTGGTTGAAATATAGAGACCTGTTAACAAGACATGGTAAAGACTTTAAATTGAAGGAGCAGCAGCAGATGGACTTTGATTATGGCTGGTTAAGGTACAGACAAATATATGATATGTATAGAAGTGATAAAAAATCTGGTTTTAGAGAAAAAAGCAATGAAATAGAACAAATTTGGGAGGAAGATGGGAAAAAATGATTTCTAAAATGTATAAAGTATTGTTAAAATGGTTTAATGCTGATGAAATGGTAAAGGAACAAATGATAAAATGGGCGATAAACCTAAACAAAGACATTGAAATGGAATCTTGAGAATTTTTATGGAAAAAATGCAATGAGTATTTCTACATGTTATAATCTAAAAGAGAACTGTTTTAAAATGATGTACAGATGGTATATGACACCAAAAAAAATTGCAAATATTAATCAAAATATGTCTAACAAATGTTGGAAATGTAAAAAGAAAGAAGGTTCTTTTTATCATATGTGGTGGACTTGTGATAAAGCGAAGACTTATTGGTCTATAATACATGCAGAAATGGAAAATTTTTTGAAATGTACATTTAAGAAGTTGCCTGAAATGTTACTGCTTGGACTTAAACTAGAAGAGATAAATGTAAAGAAAAGGACAATAATATGGTATATGATTACAACAGCAAGAATGGTGTATGCACAAAATTGGAAAAATGAAAAAATACCAGAAGTGTGGGAATGGTTGAAAAAATTGTTATATATGGCTGAAATGGATAAATGGACTAGAAAGTTGAATAATCTGTACTCAGAGACTTTTTTAGAAGATTGGGAGGATTTGAAAGAATATGTTGAAAAATATTGGGACATGAAAAACTACATTTATACATGGTTATAATAGCATAAAGGAATAGAAATTGAGTATATGAATGTACTAAGGATAATTAGATAATGAACTTGTTTTTTAGAATTATATAAGAATATAGAAAATAAGAATTGGTATATAAGTATTTTAAAGATATATAACCGTTACCAGAAATGTAAACATAGAGATAAATATTACTATTTTGGATAAAGTGGAAAATGTGTTATGCTTCAGATGTGGTGGGAAACCACCAATACAAGATAAAAGCAAGACTATACAAATAGAACAAAATGTTATATAATATGGAAAAAAGGATTTGTATAAAACAAATGTATTAATTTTAATGTTTTGAAAAATAAAAACTTTCTTACAGGTAAACACAGTTGTAGCAGCTGTTGCTGAAGCAACTTTTAAAAACCCACACAGCCAATCAGATGGCCAATCAAAAGTCCCACTTGAACCCACCCACATTCCAGGGCTATTTTGGGGCAGGAATGCACAGGAACGGAGTTCCGGCTGGCTTCCAAATTGGCCACGCCTCCAGCCTCCCCCCCCAGGTTCTCCAGGTGCCTCATAAGCTGCAGGGCATCTGGGCAAGCCAATCCAATCCAGGGAGGGAAAGCAGTTAAACAGCCTCCCCTCCTCGGATTCCCTATGTGCCCCGCAAGCCCTGGGGAAGCCGATCCTGGGAGGGAGCTGCGCTGTCAGGGGTGTGACCTAATATGGTAATGCATTTTTGCTGTTGGGTGTGGCCTATTATGCTAATAATAGTCCCTGCTGGGCTTTTTTTTTAAAGTATTTTTATTAAGGATTCAAGAGGGTACAGAAAAATAATTGATGGTTAACAATTATAAACATATCGTAACTGTTTCAGACAACATGGCTACCATTAATGTTGGGATGTACAATGCATCCTGGTATTATACGAGGAGTTAATAAGTTGATCCTTCTAAGAGAGAAGTGAAAAATACAAATTAAAAATACAGACAAAATTTAAATGTAGTCTATGCTATAAGTTATAACTTTTCAGGTAAATATGGTTTGCAACATATGATATAAGTAGAATAGCAATTATCTCTTTCTCCAATTATAATTACAGATACAGGGGGGAGTTATTTACCCATGTTTTTGGGAGTAGACCCCCTCCACTTTCAGAATACTCATTGATAATAGGGTACCATTTAGCCATAGGGCTTCTTGCGTTCTGTGTATTATCCTTACTTTCAATTCTATCTGCTATTTTATCTAAAATAAAGTAATCCAAAATTTTGACTTTCCAAGTGCTGAGTGAGGGGCTGGTGGATTCTTTCCAGTTTACCGCGATTGTATATTTTGCCGCTGTAAGAAGAACTTCTACCAAGTCTCTGCTATTGGAATCTATTTTTAATTTTGGCCATAGATTGAGCAAGATTAGCACCGGATCATATGGGATGGAAATTTTAAGCATTGTTTTAATTTCCACCAGAATTTGTTTCTAAAAGGGGGCTATAATGGGGCAAGACCACCAAGTGTGGATGTAAGACCCTATCTCCAAGCGGCATTTCCAGCATAGGGGAGTTTGAGTTGAATATATGTGCGACAGTTTGGCAGGTGTAAGATGCCATCTAAAAAGTGTTTTCAATGCCTGTAGTCGAACAGGGGAGGATCGGGATCTATATATACTTGAGGCCCAGATCTTGTTCCATTGATTGTCTGATAATGTGGTTTTTAAATCTTTATGCCATGCTGATTGTAGGGGTAGGATCCGCTGCGACAAGGCTTGAATAAAAAAAGAGTAGAATGTTGAGATGAGACCCCTTTTTATGAAATCAGAGGATGTCATGAGGCGTTCGAAAAAGTTGAACTTTCTTTGAAAATTAATAAGATGTGAATAAGATGTGCTTTATAAGATGTGAATAAGTGGGCTACTTGAAGATACTCATACCATGGTAGTTTTAATTTGGTTTTCTTTTCCAGGTCTGTTTTTGCTAGCATTATACCATGTTCCAAAATTTCACAGAATCTTGTAAGGTTCGCAGTTGACTATTTGGGGAATGATGAAGGGGATACTCTGGGTTGAAACCAAGGCTGTCAGGGGAAGCTTTTCAGTGGTGACTCTGATGGTATCAAATTTCTTTTACAGATGTCCCAAATTAGGAAAGTCACTGAAAGAAATTGGTGCAAGACCCCTGGAAGAAGCCATTTCGAGGGTGGATTCCATAGGGCTTCTTGGAAGGACTGTGCCCTGCTGGGCTTCTTCTACAAAAAAAGCCCTGCCACATTCTAATAACTCTTGGTGGGTGCCATGGCTCTCGTGGATACCATGTAGCAGACTAGGTTATATACTGTTTATTAGGCTGTATAGTTTGGATCTTTGGACTGAGTAGGTAGAGACAGCAATATGAATGTCTGAACATGTACTGGTGGATATTGGCCCTTGTTACAAGCTTGTCTTTTCACTGAAACCAGAGAAACTTTATTATGTCTTTCTTCTTAAGCTGTTGAGAAATTCCTATAATTACAATGAGCAAGCTAGGATGCTAATACTGGTGTAATTGTTGATATCAGATGAAGTTTGTTGTTACTGAGGCAATAATAAAAAAAGTAACTCATAATAACCACTGAATAATTTGCCTACATTTTTATAGCTATTCAGCTCTCTGAATAATTAAGGCATGCATATTAAGTTCTGGGAGATGAATAAAACTAGGGCAAATTAACATTTTTAAATCAGGCTCAAAGCTGCATTTAAAAAGCTGCTTTTATTTTCCTTGTTTTTAGTGCAGAGCACTTATTAGAGAAGTGTTTATAAGCTTGTGATAGACTTTCATATTTACACATTTTAACTATTTTATTTTACAGGCAATTTAGGAACTTTTCCCTCCAATGCTTGGGCCTGATAAGCATCAAGCTGGAGAAAATGAGAATAAATTTTGTGCTGTTTATGGTTGGTCAAACACAGCTAAAAATGTGTCTTCCAGAGGAAACCATTCACCCTTGGCATAAATAATGTCCGTTGGGGAGTGAGGGAAACTAAGTGAGGCCCATTAGAAGAACAAACATGCATTGTGGAGAGATCATAGTTTAACTGCAGGAGAGAACATGCTTAGCAAGCAGAAGACCTGGGGTCCAGTCTTTGGACTACTCATTTAAAATCTTTGCTATATCATAACACTATCAGTGTTGAGGAAGACCTCTTCCTAAAATCAGCTGTTGCTGATTAGAGTAGATAATTATTAAATGTACCCAGAGCCAGATATAGCAATATACTAAGTAAGCTACAGTTTAGGGCAGGGGTGGCCAAACTTGCTTAATGCAAGAGCCACACAGAATAAGCATCAGATGTTTGAGAGTTGCAAGATATAAACAAATACTACACACCTGTTTTATTGAAAAAAGAGACAGGTGGAAAGAAAGAATGAAAGAGGTGGAAAGAAAGAGAGAGAGAGAGAGAGAGAGAGAGAGAGAGAAAGCAAATAGATGGGGGAGGGAGGGGGAAGGAAGGGTGAGATAGAAAGCAAGGAAGGAAGGAAGGGAGAAAGAAAAAGAGAAAGAAAGGTGGAAAGAAAGTGAATAGAGTAGGGAGGGAGGGGGAAGAGAGAGAGAAAAAAGAAAGCAAATAGATGGGGAGGGAGGGAGGAAGAGAGAGAAAGAGAGAAAGAAAAACAAAGCAAATTGATGGGGAGGGAGGAAAGAAGGAAAGAAGAGAGAAATAGAAAAGTGGAAAGAATGAAAGAGGTGGAAAGAAAGAAGGAGAGAGAGAGAGAAGCAGAAACAAAGAATGATGGGGGAGGGAGGGTGAGGGAGGAAGAGAAAGGAGAGAGAAAGAAAGGTGAAAAGAAAGAGGTGGCAAGAAAGCAAATAGATGGGGAAAGGAGGAAGGAAGGGGAAACAAGAAAGAGAGAGAGAGGTGGAAAGAAAGCAAATAAATGGGGAGGGAGGGAGAGGTGGAAAGAAAACAACTTTAACTTTAAATGAGTCCTCCAAGATCCCTCCCGCCCCCACACTGGCTGGCTTGGCTTGGTGAAGAGATTTAAAGAGACAAATGCCTTCTCCAAGCTGGCTGGTGTGTGTGTGTGTGTGTGTGTGTGTGTGTGTGTGTGTGTGTGTGTGTGGAGCCTTTGAGAATGCATTTAAAGTTAAAGTTGCTTTCTTTCTCTGCTCCCTTCACAGGGAGGGGAACATTGGCTGGGGAAGACTGATCAGGGAGGCATGCCTCCCTTTTACTTCCCCAGCCACCCTGCCGGAAGCCGTACAACATATGTGAAAGAACCACATGTGGCTCCTGAGCCGCAGTTCAGACACCCCTGGTTTAGAGTCTAACAATATGGTGGTTCTTTAAATAAGGGGGAAAAACCTTATTTCTTCATGCTTTCCCTTTTGATATTTTCAAAAGTAGTTCCAGCATCCTTTACATGTGAACAATAGTAATATCTTCTTTAAAATCTAGAGACTCCTAAAATGACATAGTTCAGGGTCTCATCGTGTTATGATCCAGCCCTGAATAGATCAATGGCCTGTCTCAGGGCTATTAGATGGATCGATGTTTCTGTTTTCATTCTGTGTTCATCCATTCATTTATTGCCCATTCTTTTAAGTTTTAGGCACCAGACAAAGACACTTTATAGTCCCAGTATTTTCTCAGCAATTAGCATTGTTTTGCTACTCTTTGTTGTTTTTGCCTAGTTGTTGCTGCTTTGCTGCTAAGTGCTTACTGCTGTAATGTTAATATCGCCATTTTAATTATTATATCTATCACATTTTGTTTTTCTTCCTCTCGTTGAAGAAGGATGACATACATAGTGGGATGGATCCAGACTAAGTTTTCTGCTCATGCAAGGGACTTCTGTCAGTAAAACTCTCTTGGTGCAGCCCTTTGATCTCCCCAAAATGCCATTCCTAGGAGAAAGGGCCCCTCAGGAACAGCATGAGAGGCTGCAACAGGAAGGGGAAATGGGTGGAAATTATCCCTCCTTTTCTGCAGCTGCCATCAGCAGGTCCACCAGTGGGGCCAGGACACTAGAAGCCCTCCCACTGTTGCCCCCCCAAGCACCAAGAATACAATGCATCACTTGCCCCAGACTGACAGTTCCTTATACCTTGTGGCTAATAGACACTGGTGGACCTCTGCTCCATATGTTTGTCTAATTCCCTCTTGAAGCCATCCATGCTTGTAGCAGGTAAGTTAGACTGAAAGAGAATGACTGACCCAAGATTACCCAGTGATCTTAATGGCAGAGAGGACATTTGGACTTAAGTATCCCCAACCATAGCCTGACTCCAAAATATTGTAGAGTTAATATAATTTATTGTTTTTAATGCATTTTATGCTACTTTTGCTTCACCATGACAGCTTCACCCACCTGAACAAAGCCTCCTGTGGGTACCACTATGACACATGGTTTCAAGTTCTACTCTTCAGGAGTCTCAGCTGATCACTTTCAGATGGTGGACTGGAAGGTTGAAAAGGAACAAAAAAGTTGGAGTTTAATTGCTAGCCAACTGAGAAGGGGGTGGGTCAATTTTGGTGGGGAAAGGGTTAGGAAGTCTGCTGGTTAGGGAGTCCATTAGTCAGTCAGTCAGTCGGTCAGTCAGTCGGTCATAGTGTATTGTGTGTAGCCATCGGCCTTTACAATATAAAATAGTAGGAGTAAGGCCCATTGTAGGAAGAAATACAATGGGCTCTAGAAGGAAGCTCCAGGTGAGTGTCCCGGCTGTGGCTGGTGGGGCGGTAGAAGGAAGGGGGAAACAGAGGGAGGCAAGCCGTGTTTATTTCCTTCTGCTTAGCTACAAGGCAGGGCTGTCTCAAGTCCTTTTGCTGCCCCAAGTGAGTAGTATGGGAGGACAGCCTCATGGTAACAGGTATGGTTCCCTCCACCCCTGACTTAGGTTGATTTGGGGTTATGCAGTGGCAGCTCTCCTATGCCATGTCTTCTGGGTTCCAAGGGTCTGGAAAGCGGTTCCATAGCCAGTTACTGGGTTCCCAACTCTGGGTTGGGAAATACTTGTAGATTTAAGGGGTAGAGCCTGAAAAGGGCGGGGTTTGGGGTGTGGAGCGACTACAGCAGGGTATAGTGCCATAGAGTACACTGCCCCAAACAGCCATTGTCTTCAGGAGAACTGATCTTGGTCATCTGGAGATCAGTTGTAATAGCTGGGAAATTTTCTGTAGGGGAAATGATGTGCTGTGGCTGGGGAACACTGTGATTTCTGGGAGATCTCCAGGCCCCACAGGGAGACTGGCAACTCCAGTCATGCCTATAGCTAACATGGGGCCCTCAGGGCCCGGCCCCCTAGCATTTCTTCTGGGCCCCTCCTTTCCAGGCTAGCACCAAAGTACCTCAACTTGCTGCCTGTGCTGTGATGCCTCCGACCTGGCTGCCAGACAACTGAGCTCCCCAGCCTTGCTCCGCTCCCAGCCAGTGACATCCAGAACAGTGATGGCAGCAGAGGTGGTGGCAGTTCCAGTAGCAGGAAGTGCCTGGCTTGCTCGGTGGTGTGGTGGGCAGGTGGGCTTCCTGGGCTAGCCCGAGTGAGTGGGCTGGGGAGGGTGTCCTGCTGCCTCTTCCCACTTCCACCACCAAATCTTTCTCCCACCTCCCTGCCAATCTGCCTGCTTCTCTCTGCCTAGCTTCCCAACTTGAGCAGGTATGTAGTGCTTGGGGGGAGAGAGGAAGCTGCAGCTGCTGGGCATGACTCCCCTCACTTGCCCTGGAGTCTGGTGGGGGTGCAGGGCTGCCTTAGAGTTTCACTAATTAACTTTGATTTAATTAGCTGGTGGCCACTCCCAAAAATATCCCTAGCTACGGGACTGACTCCAGTGACGGTTTAAGGGAAGATTGGGATATGTATTTTACCTCAGGACTCATTCAATATATTATTTATTTATTTATTTATTTTTCAAATTTATATCCCACCCTCCCCGTGAACGGGCTCAGAGCAGCTTACACGGGCAAACAGGCCGAATCAATACATTAAAACGATAAAATCAGCTAAAACACATTCCAAATAAATAAGATATAATTACTGCAAAAGCTTCCAATGATATAAGATCATATAAAATCAGATGGCAACCCGATGGCAGGTCCGAGTCCCCCCCTGCCTCCATGCCTGGGCTATATTGGGCCAGCTACATCCCAGATGGTATATGTGATGGGTGGTATCACCGGTGGCGGCTCCTGTTCGAAGGCCTGGCAGAAGAGGGTCTTACAGGCCCTGTGGAACTGCATTAGGTCCCGCAGGGCCCTGATCTCCTCCGGGAGCTCATTCCACCAGACAGGAGTCGCCACCAAGAAAGCCCTGGCCCTCATTCTGGCGAGCTTCATGTCCCTGGGGCCTGGGACACAAAGTCGATGGCCTGACCCTGACCGCAGTGCTCGCTGGGGTATGTACAGAGAAAGGCGGTCCCTTAGGTATGTCAGACCCTGGCCATATAGGGCTTTATAGGTAAGAACCAGCACCTTGAAGCGAACTCGGTACGCTATAGGCAGCCAGTGCAGCGCCGCCAGCACAGGCCCGATATGGTCCCGCCTTGCAGGATGACTCCCAACAGCAACAGCAAACTGTTTAGAATGTTAGAGGCAAAGGCCAATCAGGCCACATATGCAAATGACTTCTGTGTTCCGACTGGCTATGGTGAGGAGAGGAACAGACAACTGTTCAGAATGCGGGAGGCGAGACTTAGGCAATGCAGCCAGTGGATAGGGACAGCTTCTGAGTGACATATCATGAAGCCAACTGATTTGGGAGTGCATGGAATGTTCAGCAAAGGGCCTCCCGAAAACACAATTATATATAAGGGAGATGTACAAGCAATCAGAAATTAAAATTCTAAAATTACAACTCTCTGTCTATCTCATTATATACTATACATTATATACTATTCAATAGCTTTCTTGGTGGTAACACTGGCTCTAATTTTTCTCACAGCAAAAGCATACAGAGCCATCCTGTAAGAGATAAAAGGGTCACCATCTGAACACAAGAAAGCTAATTTGTCAGAATCAGAGGTAAGCTGTGTGTTAGCTGAAATCTAATTAAGGAATTTATTCCTGGGCAGACTAAAACATAGTGGGTGAGATCTTCCACTGAACCTCCACACATACAGACACTCTGTTCAAGTGGAACTTTAAGATACCGTCCTGTAAGCAGCTCAGCTGGCATGGTCTGAGAAGGTAGTAATGTAAGTGCCATTCTTATGTTATATGATGTAATATGGACCAAGTAAGAAGTTCTAGAATGGTCTTTTTTGATAGTTGAATACCATGGGGCATATTTCTGCTGGCTAATTAAAAAGTAGTCAATTATGGTATCCTCTTTATATACCCATTCCCGCAGGTTCAAATTAGGTATTTTGAAGATAAGTAAGGTTTGGGTCCGTTCCTGTCCAAAACAGTTAAAGGTTAGTTTGGTGTAGTGGTTAAGTGCACGGACTCTAATTTAGGCGAACCGGGTTTGATTCCCCACTCCTCCACTTGCACCTGCTGGATGACCTTGGGCAAGCCATAGCTCTGTACCAGCTCTCTCAGCCCCACCTACCTCACAGGGTGTCTGTTGTGGGGAGGGGAAGGGAAAGGAGTTTGTAAGCCACTCTGAGACTCCAAGTGAGTGAAGGGCGGGATATAAATCCAATCTCTTCTTCTTCTTCTTAGTTTCAGAGGTTAGCCATGTTGCTCTGCAGTAGAACCACTAGATTCAAGTCCAGTAGCACCTTAGAGACCAACAAGATCTTTGGGGTATAAGCTTTTGAGAGTCAAAGATCTTGCTGTCAGTTCAGTTAAAGGTTAAATGCTTTTCTGTTCTATGTAATACGTTTGCTCCATCAAACAAGAAACCTGGTTTGTAACTCTTATGCTTTCTCGACCCCCCCCCCCTTCCAGTAAGTTTGTTACTGTAATGCTAAGAGGGCTGGAAAAAAGGAAGACAAAGAAACAACCAAGCTATGCATACCACTGAAATAAACCTGTTTTTTAGTTGTTTTCATCAAGCTTGCTTCAAGACTACAATCTCCTTACAATAGGCCAAGGGAATGCTGAGTGGCATCCTGAGTCCAGGCCCTTATTAGGACTAGAAGAGTAACCGTCCCCAAAAGTCTCAATTATAAAAATAAAAGTGTGTGTGTATATAGAGGCCGAAGACAGACTGGCAATCTGAAGCGGAGGCAAAGCGGAGGGAACTGGAGCGGGGGAAAAAACTCACGGAGCTGGCCGTTCACACTGGCCAGAGCAATGCGGATCAGCGGCGATACGGAGCATTCAGACTGCCACGGAGAGTTCAGACTGCCGCATAGCCAGCGCGCGGGGCTCGCGCGTGCCGCTGCACTTTTTTTGGTTTTCCGTTGATGTTTTTCGCATATGCGCATATGCGCATATGCGCATATTCGCATATTCGCATATTCGCATATTTGCATATGCGCATATGCGCAAAACTTTTTGCCGGTGCGTTCACACTTCCTCCGGATGCCTCCCGCTTCTTCCAGTTCACACTGTTTGGAAGCGGGAGGCATGCGGAGGAAGGCCCCTGAACACCGGGAAAAACCGGTGTCCGGGTAAAGCGGAAGGAAAGCGGCTGGGAGACGGGTAAGTACGCAACGGAGCCGATGGGCAGATGCGCATGTCTGAACGGGCTCCTTTCCTCCGTTTGCGAAGCGTGCCTGCCCCGCTTCAGATTGCCAGTCTGTCCTCGGCCATAGATCTAGATATAGATACATATAAAGAAATTTGTAATGTATGAATTTGAAGTCCCTAGTTTCAGGTCTGGAAATGCAGTGTTGTCACAGCTACCATGCAAATGGATAAAGCCAACAGCTTCCCATACATGTGCATTCTCTACTGTGGTTCTCACCTTGTGGAATGGCCTGCCTGAGGAAGCCAGGAAGGAGACTGTGTAAATCAGAATTGTCCAGGATGGCATTTGACAAAGTGAATAGGGATGAAATATAATCGAATGGGTCAGGAGGAAACAGGACTGTAGTCTGTTGCAATTTTTATTGTATGTTTTATCCTACTCTTACTACATGGTCTTTTACTTTCATAATTCCATTTTCTGCTTTGTTTTATATATCCTGTCTGATACCTTCTCTTTTGTCTTGTTTTGTCTAATTTTGGTAATCCTAGTCCCATTGCACTGTTATTGGATGTCATATGCTGTCTGATTACATTGTTTTATATTGAGTGATCCTCCTTAAGTCTCAGTGACAAAGGTGGGCTATAAATAAAGTAAATAAGTAAGTAAAGCTAAACAGTGGCAAAGCCTGCCAAACAGGTTCATACTGGATTTTTTTTTGTAAAACTGCACACTTGAAAAGATGCTGAAGATTCAAACCAAATCAGCAGCCATTAGTGCCACTAGGGGCTACTTAGATGAACAGTGCACATTTTATTAAAATACAGTATTGCTTTATGACTGATTTGTGGCTGATTTTATTGTGTCTTTAAACAATTGCCTGCTGAGTGGAGCAGTTAATCAGCAAGGACCATGTTTAGGAGAACTCAGTCAAGCTGTGTGCATGCCCTGTATTGTGCTGTACTCTTTGGTTAGGAAGGAATACAGTGAAGCAACCTGCCAAACAGTCACAAATGGGTTGACTGATGGTTAAACCTATCACTGAAAAATCTGCTCCCTGTTCACAACTGGTGAGTCTTCAGGGATCACTAGAATTTCCTCATGTGTGGTTTAAATTGCTGTATTTGTGGTCAGCCAAAGTGGCTCAAGTGGTTAAGATGCTGAACTGCAGACCAGTAGTTCAGCAATTCGAGACACGAGTGTTGCATGGCAAGAGTGAGCTCCCGTCTCTGGTCCCAGCTCCTGCCAACCTAGCAGTTCGAAAGCAAGAAATTGCAAGTAGATAAATAGGTACCACTTTGGTGGGAAGGTAACAGCATTCCGTGCACTTCCGTGTCTAGTCATGCTGGCCACACGACCACAGAAATGTCTTTGGATAGCACTGGCTCTTCGGCTTGGAAATGGAGATGAGCACCGCATCCCGACTGGCTTCTGAGCAAGGGAAACCTTTACCTTTACCTAAAGCAATGCATTACAAAAATTGTTCACATTTGCCTTCTGAAGTCTTCAGCTTGTAGGGCAGGTGCCACTTGTGCTGCTCGCTGCTTGCAGGGCAGGTACGGGCAGTCCCCGCTTTTCTCCTACCACTTAAAGAAAAGGTTCCCATTAAATGGTTGGGGAAAAGCAGGAAGTGTGTGTGCGCCCACAGTGCTGCGTCCCTGACACAATGATGTCACTCTGTATGACATCATCACACCAGGGATGGCCCTTCTATATCCTTGCATGCCCCCCAGATCCCCCTGCTAGGGAGAAAATAGGACCTGGCAACCCTACATGAGTGAGTCAGGCCCCCTACCATCCAAGGCTGGGGTGGGATCAAGTCAGGGCTGGGTGTTGACTCCCAACAGCTGAATGACTTATCATGAAGGCACAACCTAGTTCTCTAGCAAAAGTAGCTTATTAGACAGGTGCAAAGGTACTCAGCCTGGTGCTCAAGGTGAATTTCAACAGAAAATACTGAGGAAATACAATGTGGTGTTTACCTCATGCGCAAATGAAGGAGTTTGATCAACTCTTGTCCCCACATTTGTGTTGAAATCCTCAGCATTCTTACGTTTGAGCCTTTGTGAAGAAATTCAGAAGTGCAGACATGACCTAGAAGCCATGACTGGTTTTTTTTATTTCTGTAGTTTCTAGTTTTTCTCTCTATTGCTGACTCTTCATTTCTTTATTTTTTCCCCAAGAACTTGAGATGATAACCAAAGGGATTTAGCCACTGCAGAGCAATATCACTGAAGCTCTAATACTTAATAGATTTTCAAAATCAGGGGTCAGACTAAATGACTGAAGTTAGAGAGTGGCAGTGCAATGCTAAGCCCATTGTCTCCGATGAACTTAGAAGGGTGTAATTGTTAAAAATGACATTACGGGTCTCCTAATGCATTTTTTAAATGTTAAAGACAGCCATAGAGGTCCTCACGTGGATCAGGGCATGGCATGAGAATGGCTGGTGTTAATCTCCCCCATGACATTGTTGAATAGGAATCACTGTCCTCCCTTGCTTTTATTAGGTCTGATTCCAGGGCTGAGAACAACTGGGGAGCAGGTGGTGAAAATGATGTTTGGAAAGGTTTGCCTATTCCTTGCCTTGCATGTTGTCTCCACTATAGATCACTGCTTCCCCAGCATGGCTGCTTCTGTCTATCTATCCACCAATCCATCATCTATTTCTTACCTACCTACCTACCTACCTACCTACCTACCTACTTACTTACCTATCATCTATCAACTATCTTTTGGGCTCAGGGCAGTTCACAACATAGCTTTATAAAACATATAAAATCCAATTAAACACTCTAAAATACAGATCTATAGGGTAAATTTAAAACCCCACATGGCACCATAATCCAATTCTAGTCTCCCAATTTATATTAGCAATGGGGGAGGGGGTTGGAAGCAGGTAGTGGAGCAGATAGTTATTAGAGCTGTTAATCATTAAAACCATTGCTGTCCTCAACCATATCCTTGGTATAACATCTCTGCCTTGCCGGCCCTGTGGAATTGTAGCAGAACCTGCAGGGCCCTGGTGTTAGTAAGCACAAGAGTTCCACTAAGCTGGCCCTGGCTCTGGTTGAGGAGAGCCAGACACTCTTTGG
The DNA here is from genome assembly GCA_029233225.1 of Lepidodactylus listeri. NCBI lineage: Eukaryota > Metazoa > Chordata > Lepidosauria > Squamata > Gekkonidae > Lepidodactylus > Lepidodactylus listeri. Next base: position 48,845,462 of record JARCFY010000007.1, read on the forward strand.
ACCAGGGACTTCCAGTAGATGTTGGCTGCTTGAGCGTAGTGCTCTCTGGGGGACATACCAGGTAAGATGTGATCCAGCCCTTATCAGAAGCCAGTGTAGCAGAAGTTTTTCCCCCTCCTTTCAGACTGCATCTGAGACAAAAGTTCTGAAAAAAATCAGAACAGTTTATTGGTACATAAATATACATATTATGCTCACATTCTGTCCTTCCTTTGGGAAGCTTATGGCAGCATACATGGGACTCATACTGGCTTACATGTTGAGATTCATTAGCAGATCTTAGAGTCCTGTAGGGATGACGAATGTTCTTGTCTCTTGGCAACTTGACTTTAAAAGAGCATGCATTGTTAAAATGACTGTTCTGAGCTGATTATGATGAAAAATAATGAGTGAGAACAAACATAAAATCCAAATGTTAGATTTCCCTGAAGAATCCGAGCTTTCTCTTTTAAAACAGCCTCCATTCAGGATGCAAGATATATTGTGATCCCACTGAATCACAGAAGCTGAGAGCCACAACTACTTAACCTAACACACAATCATTCAAATTGGATTTGTTCACTGCATTCTATGAGGCCAGATTGCTTAAATGTATGTTCATTACGCGACTGTCAGATAATTTAAAGCTCACAGCCATTAAGGGCTGCTGCTCACGTGGCAGACAAGGATCAGTCATTACGACAGAAAGATATGCAGACTCCAAAATGACTTCAGTACTCTGCATGGGGCTTACATTTTAAAAAAATGCTTAATACTGACTGAATTATGACTTGCACTTAAAATCAGCACTGCCTTGATGTGTACCAAGAGGTTTCAGAGAATTCTTGCAATCTCTGAAGCAAACTCACTTTTATCTGTTCTTAGATGAAGTTCTTTATTGACGTACATCGATTGCACCATGACTGGATGATGAGACTCGAGGTTGTTCGAAAACAGGCCTCCTTTCCTCATCTTCAGCTATACTTCTCCCAATACTACATTGCTTGTGGATTTTTAAATTAAATTACAGGGAGCGACAGGGAGAAGTCAAGAAAAGGAAATGAGGGAAAGCTTTGCCATGTCATAAGTTAAGCTGTTCATTTATTTGGGCTGACCACACAGATCCTGTGTCCAGATTCTCCCTGCCTTTCTTGTAATTGGTTGAGGGTAATTTCTCCTTGAGCACATAGCCACGTGGGAATGGGAGCTTGGTTGCACACAAAGTGACCCCCAACAAAAGGAGGGGAAAAAAATCTAAACCAACGATGCACAAACCTCCAAAGGAGGTTTAGAAAACTTATTGAGGACCAAAAGTTAAAAACATAAGTAAGTGTACAAAAGAGTATTTATTACAAAGACTTATAAAAACCTTGTAGGGGCCCAAATAAAGCCTCAAAAAGTATACAGAGTTGCAAATACACACACAAAAAGGACAGTGTATGCCCTGACCTGATGCATTTTGGCTCTTGAGAGCCTTCTTCAGAGGTCCTTAGAGTGCAGATAAAATTGCCTTGTCAGGGACAATGTGCCATATGGACCTTAACTGGAAGGTATATATTATTTCCAGTATACACAACTACTTGTGACACAAGGCCGGCTATATTTGTGGCCCCAAACAGAAACTTTTTGGTGTGTCATTCAATTCCAATTGCAACATTCCAATTTTGGTCCTATTTTATTTATTGTTAATTGCCTTACATGTGTTACAGGGACTCTGTTGCTTGTTATATTTTGCACTATTTAACTTCTGAAGAAGGCTCTTGTGAGCTGAAACACGTCTGGTCAGGGCATACATTGTCCTTTTTGTAACTTAGTACACTTTTTGAGGCTTTATTTGGGCCTCAGCATGGTGCAATGCCATAGAGTCCACCCTCCAAAGCAGCCATTTTCTCCAAGGGAGCTGATCTCTGTCAGCTGGAGATCAGTTGTAAAAGTAGGAGATCTCCAGGCCCCACCTGGCAGCTGGCAACCCTAATTTGCACTTGGACAAAAATCCAAGTGGCATTGGAAATCTTCATTCAATAAGTTTCATAGGATACATACATTAATGCAAGGGCCATTGAATTTCAGCAATAATATTCTGAAAAGTATTACCAGACAATGATTTTACTCCCCCCACTTCCTTTTCTAAGGAAGCTTATTTTCATTTATATAATCAAGAACCTTTCAGACTGGAAACAATTATGTTTCAGACAAATAGGTTTCTGGCTATTTGGAGAATTTACCATGCTCCAGTAAAAATTATTTAAATCTTTTAGTTGAATATTTGATTTTAAGTCTAGAAGTTAAAGTAATGCTTCACCGAAGGAGCACTATGAGCTTTGTTATCTACTGAAATGTAACATTTAGCACTTCATATTATTGTTTCCAAGCCACATTTTAGATTCAATGTGCACAAAATATAAACCTCTTTGTTTAGATTTTTAAAAAGCATTAAAAAAACTTTATCTAAACTGTTTTATACCAAACAATCCAAAACATTACATTTATTTATTTGTCTAGTGGTATCCATCTAAATATGTTGTAAATTAGTGTATTTCTCATTACAACCCTGCAAGGCAGTTTAGTCTGTGGGTGATGACTCAGAATGCTTGTACAACTGACACCCAAGTCTGGTTGTCTGTCCTGACCAAAAAAGTAATAGGCTAGTGTGGCAGCTATGGTGTGTGAGACAGAGGGCGGAACACTCTGGGGCAACTGCCTTGTGGACTGAAGAATATCCAATCCCCTACTCTGGCCTCTCCTTTAGATTCTTTATACCCCAGCCGCACACCATCAAATAAAAAGAGAGACATAAGTTCAGTAGCCTGGAATTATACCATCAATAAACTTATGAGCTGATTTTACTGCAATGCATCTCTGGACTCAGTACTTTATAACTCCCAAACCCAAAAGCTAAACAAAAGCCTGGCTAAACTGAAAAAAGTTCTTCTTTACCCTTCTTAAATAGGGATGGGCATGAACTGGGAAAATGTGGTTAGTGTTCATTTGTGGTTCACAGCCAAACCATAAAACAAACCAGTAGGTTCATTCATGAACTCAATTGGTTTGTGGTTTGTGGCCCTGCTCCTTGCCACTCAGCTGTTTTTCAGGCTTTTCTGTGCATTTCCTTTAAATTTTAAAGGGACTGCAGAAGACAGCTCAAAACAGCTGAGTGGTGGGGAGCATGTGGCTTCCTGCTGCTCAGCTGTTTTTGCGGCTTTTGCAGGGAACAGAAAGGAGGGGTTTAAAGGGACTCAGAGTCTCTTTAACCCCCTGCTTTCTGCTCTGTCCAGAGACTGCTCTAAAAAATTGTGGAAGTTTGTGAACCACAAACAGGGCAAAATTTGTGATGAATTTTGCTTCATGGTTTGGTTGGTGCCACTTCCTACTCTTAAATTTAGGCTGTCCCAGCCCCTTCCAGCTTGTAGAGTTCCATGGGTTTTGATTGGCTGACAATCACTTGGATTTGCATGAGACCTAAATCACAAGGATTGGTTCAGAGCCCTGGAGGAGAGGCAGGACTTTTAATGATGATTGCCACAGCTAGTTACTACACTGCTGGCACAAGCCTGTGGGTTGGATATAGGCTATGTTTCTGCAGGTGCAAAGATTTCTGTCAACAGAACAATTTCTCGACCTCCTGTAGCAGACCAAAATGTATCCCAGTCCTGTTCCTGAGGGTTTCCTCTCCCTCAAGAAAAGGACTTCAGGATGGGAGAGGCTCAAAATCATACTCTGAGGGCAGAAATCCTTGTGTCTAAAGAAATACTTAATCTGAATCCAATCCTAGGATTTGGTGAATGGGCACAGCATCACATAGGCATGTGTCGTAGATTACCATCAGAGGTGTTAATTCTGGGCAAAGGTCCAGGATGGGCTCCAAAAATCCCTGCCACCCCTCCTCCCACCTGGGCTATCCCATGCTCAAGCAAGGGGTACCTTCATCCCATGTAAGGAGAGAGGTATGAATGTGTAGCTGATGTTCTGTTGTCCAGAGCATGGGAAGCAGTGCCATTAGGGAACATATCTGTGGAATGCATCCTATGCTAACACCATTTATCTCATTGTATCTGGAATTTTTTTGGGCACAAACAGATAATGTTTTGCAACATGTTTGTTATTATTCTGCCCATACATAAAACATAAAGAGAAGAAGAGTTAGTTTTTATACCCCGTTTTTCACTACCTGCAGGAGTCTCAGAGAGGCTTACAATTGCCTTCCTTTCCTCTCCCCACAACGGACACCCTGTGAGGTAGGTGAGGCTGAGACAGTGCTGAGAGAACTGTGACTGACCCAAGGTCACCCAGCTGGCTTCATGTGGAGGAGTAGGGAATCAAGCCCGGTTCTCCAGATTAGGGTCCACCACTCTTAACCACTGCACTGAACTGGCTTTCAGATTCAGTGAAGATTTGAAACTTTTGTCATGGACTTAAGTTAACAGGTTTTAACTGACAGAATGGGTTGTATCACCTTGGGGTATTATTGTTAAGTATTTTTTATTTATAAGCGTAGAGTATGGAATTTTTTTTAATCACATACTTTTAAAGACAACACAATTGTGATTTGCTGCATACCCAAATCTCTCTTTTTTATACTTGTAATAATTTTTTTTGGTGGCAATATAGATTTAAAAAATAAGTGGAACAGACCACTCAGTGGGAATTAACTAAACTAGGATAATTACTTAGTCTTAAATGGACAGCTGTGTATGAATATTAATTTCTCTCTGTGGGCTTTTAAAGATAGAAAGTATGTTTTGTTTTCTGTAGTGTTATCTAGGGAATTAGAGGTTCTTATAGAGTAATAATTAAAATCATACGGTTTCTTTGCACCAAGATATAACATACAAGATCCTTGCCCAAAAGATAATTTCCAGACAAATGTTTTACTAAATAATAAATTTCTAATTTGAGTTTATAGATGTTAAGGTAATCTAATCTTCTGAGCAAACATGGACCAGCACTGGATTTTCTAGGGGGAGGGGGACGAGAAGCAAAGAATATCTTGTAATTTCCTGTAGCTTCCATGTTTGTACATGGTTAGGGGCACAGACTCTAATCTGGGAGAGCCGGATTTGATTTCCCATGCCTCCACATGCAGCTGCTGGTGTGACCTTGGGTCAGTCATAAATTCTTTCAGAGGGCAGTTCTCAAGGGCAGTTCTCGAAAGAACTCTCTCAGCCCCACCTACCTTACAGGGTGTCTATTGTGGGGAGGCAAAGGGAAAGGGGATTGTAAGCCGCTCTGAGACTCCTTTGAGTAGTGAAGGGCAGAGTATAAATCCAGTCTCTTCTCTGCTTCTTCTTCTGTATAATGAATCAATGACATCTGAGAGATTTACTGTTCAATCCTAAACAGAGTTATACCCTTCTAAACTGAGTGAAGTCTCACTGCACCATTAGAGATGTATTATGAATGATTTGGGAAGCTGCTGGCAGTGTGGATCTGGTGTGTTGTATATTTATGGATGAAAAATAGTTGATAGTTGCTGTGGTACTGAAAGATGCACCTGACATGACTTGTACCTGTGAAGGACTTCTTCGTTTAAGTATAGGCTCTTCCACACTCTCATTTTTGTTGCTTGTATGCTGCTATTGCTTCAAGATTCCCCCCCCCCCCACATGTGTTTTGCTCCCTTTAGTGGTCGATTTGATATTACATTCCTATATCTCTGGCATATTTCCCTGCATTTTAAAAATAGAATAGAAAATTGTCATTTATGACATATTAGATCATTTGTAAGGAATAACATCACTTTTGTGCAATGCAAGTTTATAACTAGCCTGTAGAAATGGTGCGTGGCCCAACCTAGCCTATGCATCTTCATTTTTGGCTTTTGAGAAAAGGCAATCAAATAAAAATTCTGATAAAATCCTGGTGATTAAACTATAGGAGTAGGCATAGATCAGGATTAGCTCTTTGTTATTCTGCACCTGGTTGATTTCTTCACACAGAACTGACCCTCTTTTTAGAACAGACAGTAGGAACCTCGTATCTTTATTCTTATGTCTACCCATTCAACTGTAAAATGGCAGGTGGAGAGGCTCTATTGTTATCAGAAAACAGAACTTGTCCCAGAAGGGAGATAAATCTTGACCCCTCCCTATCCTTACTTTCTTGCACTCTAATGCTGTCAGCATTTTTCTTCTACACAAGCTACCACAGCTGGGCTGACAGAAGAATACTTAAAGCTGAGGAGCGTAGTGAGTTAAAGAAGAACAGGTTTCAAACAGGTCAAACCCTACGCCAAAGGATAAATGGATATAAATCTGACATCAAGAACCACAAGACTGAGAAACCTATAGGAGAACACTTCAGCCTTCCAGGATGGGTGATCTCAAAGTAGCTGTTTTAGTGCAAAGGAACTTCAGGAACAGTCTAAAAAGGGAAATTGCTGAGCTACAAGTTACTACAACACTCAGAATAATGGAATCCCCAGGACTTAACAAGGATACTGATTTCTTATCTCACTACATAAGCTAACCTCATTCAGCCCTTACATCTGTATTCTCACCAATCACCCAGAAGGGCCATACATCCTCTTTATTTTATTTCTTATTTGGAATAATAGATTAGAATAGTAGATTGTAATGTAATGTAATGAATAGTAGAATGTAATGTAATTTGAAATGTATTTCTCTGGCCAGGGGACAGGGGAGATAACTCTTCTCAGCCAATTGCCCCACTTCAAAGAAGAAGATGCTGTAAGGTTGCCTCCATGCTTGAGAGTCTCAGAGTCTCAGTTAAGTACTCTCTGCATTCCACAATTAAGGATACATCTGCCCATCAATCTCCAGTTTTGACATTTATTTCCTTCACTATGTTTTCCCCCTGGAATCCCCCCCCCCAAAAAAAACCCCAAGTGGTAACCATATAAACTCAGCTTGTTATTCCTGTTTGGTCCTTGAATCTGTTCAACATCTTCATTCATTATGCTGTATGGTATTTTACTGCTAACCCTCTACCTATATGTGTGGACTAGAACTTTCCATTTCATTCTATCTGAAGAAGTGCGTGTGCCCACGGAAGCTGATACCTTGAATAAAACTTTATTGGTCTTAAAGGAGCCACTGGACTCCAAGTTTGTTCTGCTGCTTCAGACCAACACAGCTACCCACTTGAATCAGGTTTCACCACCATCACTTGTGTGCTTCTTCTTCTTCTTCTTTTTTAAAAAAAGGCATGCCATCCCTACTGTACTGGCTATGTGAATGAATGCAGGGGGTCAGTGGCTCAATGGCAGACTATCTGCTTTGCATAAAAAAGCTGCCAGGACTGATCCCGGGCATCTCCAGATGAAAAGGATTGGGTAGTGGGTGACTTGCAAGACCTCCATCTGAGACCCAGGAGAGCCACTGCCAGCCAGAGCAGACAATACTGACCTTGCTAGACTGGCAGCACCTTCATGCATGTATACGTTTGAGTACACAGGGACCTCCCAGTCACAACTTATTTGGCTGGCACTTGAGTACCAGGTCAGTTCTGCTTCACGTGGCATGGATTAAATCCTTTTTCATAGCAGAACAAAGTCACAGCCCATTTGCAGGAGCCTTGCTTTTGGTAGCTCAGAGCCTCTAAGCAGCAAGGTTCTTGTAGGAACTTTTATCTTGTTGACCAGATGGTGCAGTTTGTTTGGCACAAGCATGAGGGAATAGCTTCTGAATTTTGTATAAGGACAACTGTTCCAGCTATCCCATGGCTTGCAGTGTTCATCTTACTTGACTGACTCTTCTTGTACTCTCAGCAGAAATGCAGTTGAAATGCCCAGGATTTTTATATGGCTCTCTGTTCACCCACATAGTCTTAATATTTTTTCCCTGATAATTACCTTACTTAGTCTGGATCATCTCCTATGGAGATGAAATGAGATGTTGTGGAAAATAATTTAGTCAAGTACAAACGTGGGAACAATTAGAATTGAAGCCAAACTCTCTCAACTATCATCTGTTCTCCAAAACAAACACATAAAAAAGTAGCAAGAACAGTATGGGTGGGGTTACTGGTAAAAATAGTTTGAATGAAACAGCTGTTGCAATAAAAGGGGGGGGGGAAACTATTTATGAAAGCTGTTCTTGTTATCTGAAAAGAACATGGTCTTTCCCCTTTCATAGATTATGGCTAAAATTCATTTTCATGGGGTATCTGGGGCTTTTCCAGTGTTAGCTGTGGAAAGATCTGTACTCAACAATAATTGCCTTGTTTAGCTGAAATCCCAAACAGGTTTGTACTCTTCTATGGCTATTAATATCAATGGGCTTAGAAGAGTGTAACTCTGTTCAGCATTATACTGCAAAGCATGCAGTTTTTCATACAAGGGTGTTGTTTTTGTGGCCCCCAATTGAGACCCATGTCTTTTTGAACCCTAAGATACTCAGTGTCTCTTAATTAATGCACAAGTTTCCCCAGGTGCTTTCAAGGGGAAATAGCTAGGCTACCATGCAAACTTTGGTGGCACATTAATCAAGGATCATTTGTGTGACCCTTTAGGACTTCTCTCCCCCTAGTATTGACTAAAAACTCAAGGTTGCAGGATAAGAACCAAGCCTCTCAGAATCTTCTTCACAAGCTATGAGCCAAGGATCCTTAGACTTGTGACAAAAGGCTCCTATCTTGCTGCTTTCTCATCCTTGCTAGTGTTGATTCTGTGCTTATTTTCCTCTTCTGTTCTCCTCTCAACATTTTTGTTATTGTTCCACCAAGTAAGGAATAGTGAAAACCTTTTTGCCTTTCAGAACAATACAATCTGGAGTAGTAGCTCAAGTCACTGAAGAGATAACTGCTGTTCTTGACAAGACCAATGGGATGTCCAGTTGGACATTGACAGTGACGTCCTCAGCAGAGTTACTTTTTACTAAGTCCATTGAAATCAGTGGGTTTATAAAGATATAACTCTGATCAGAAATGTGTTTCTTAAAGGTAAAATGCTTTGGAGATAAAATGACAACTTTTCAATGTGTATTGTGTGTGTGTTGGGGGGTGTTTTGCAGTCCTCATGCAGCAATAATATATTCCCTCCTGTCCTTCTCTTAGCCAGCATTACCAACCTCAAGATGGGGCATGGAAAATTACAAATGATCTTCAGCCTACAAAGTTCACAGTTTCCCTTGAGAAAATGGAAACCTTGGAGGTGGACTCTGGGATACTGCAGATTCATGGACAAATGGGAGTCCTATAGGAATATCACATATCTGCTAAGCTTCTTCCCATCTACAAACTCCACTTTACTGTCCCAAATCTCCAGGAATTTCCCAAACCATAGTTGGCAACCCTACTCCCTATAGTTTTGTTTTCCTATTTTAAACCTGCACTTTCCATTTAATTATGTATCTGAATGCTTTGGCACTCTGCTGCTTTGGAGGTCATTGAGATTTATTCTAACTGCTGTTGTGCTGCTTTTCTCTTTTAATGCTGTCTTAAATATTCAATCATTTACTGTTGTTATTCAGATTGGGGTAGGTTAATGAGCATATTAGCTTTTGTAGTTTGCATGGATTTTGGTGCCTCAAGACTAAGTGATGGTTGTGACAGAATTCTACTAATGGAATAACCAATAAACAAACAATACCATTGATAGGCAAGGGTAAGTCCACTGATGGGTTTATTGATGGGCAAGTTACATTTATTCTGCAACAATATTACTACAGAACTAGTAATCAAATGTGGGACCCTAGAAATCTAGGGTCTAATTGGAAGTAAGTCCCATTTTATTCAATGGATTGTAGTCTGTGGAGAGTGTGGAAATTGCTGCCAGAGGATGTAGTGATGGCCACAGGAATAAACAGTTTTGAAAGTGGATTAGATAGATTCATGAAGGATAGGTCTATCAGTGGCTACTAGCCATGGTGACTGAGGGGAACCCTCCACATTCAGAGTCATTAAACCTCTGAATCCCAGAGCCAGGAGGCAACATCAGGGGAAGATCTCGGCCTCTATGGCCTGTTGTTGGCCCTTCTGAGGAACTAGTTGGCCACTGTGAGACAGGAGGCTGGACTAGACAGACCACTAGTCTGATCCAGTGGGGCTCTTTTTATGTTCTTATGTTCTTAGGATAGCAGCCCTAGCCATTCAAAAATATTAAAGTAATGGTAAAGTGTTTTGAATTTCTCCTACCCTACTTATTTCCATATTTTCAGCACAGGAGATGCAAACTATTTTTCTGCTTTGTTCCAAAACCATGAGGATTAGACAGGGATTGTTATTCATCAAGGAATGAAACAACGAGACAAGTGATAAATCTTCCTGGAATTTTTAATAAAATAATTCCAAGCAACTCTGGTTTATAATTTATGCAGCTTTCCAGTAAAATATTCAGCCCCAAAAGCTAAGAAACATCTGAAGTCTCTAAGTTTCTGTCTTGAATGCCATTCAAGGTCTGCTGTTCTTGTTTCAAAGGTAATGCACCTATAGCCCCCAGCATGGTTAGTAGTTACAATTTATTCACTGAAATGCAGCCAAATAGTAATTAATTTTCCCCTGCTAATGACTGGCATTCATAAAAGTCTTTCTTAATTTTTTTATTTTTCAGAGCAACAGTGTGTTTGTGTAGTCAGATGCTATTTAAATTAATAGAATCCCTTTTTCTTTTTTGTCATTCACTGTTTTACTTTGCATCATCTAAACCTTCATGGTGTCTTTTTCTAAGAGCAATGTCTGACTCTTCCCAAAACATTTGCTGAAGTGAACAACCAAAATAGATGATTAACCCTTGTGGATTTGCTGCCTCATTTTTCTGCAATCTTACACTTACTAAAACAAAGCAAAGTTTCCTTTTGCATGAAAAAAAAAGAGTCTGCAGAACCCTTCTGATACTACCTTAGTGACACAGTAGCCTCTGTAACTTCTGTTCTTCTCACCTGGTCTGGAAATGCCTAAAAGTTTAGGTCAAATGAGAGAGCAATACAGTTCCACTGAGTAAGATTACCCTGGTTTCTCAGACTCGCAAAGGTTACTGAAGCACATAAAAAGGTCACCTGCTATAGTAGCTCCCATGCTAGTAAAGTAATAAGAGAAGGTAGCCTTGTGTGAAGGACTGCACTTTTTAAAAGCTTAGAAGTGCTGTACAAACAGCTGAAGGACTGTGAAGGGTTAATTCTTCACAAAAACAGAGAGCCTTGAGTGACAGGCTGGTCCAAGCAATCTGATTGGTTAGCATCAGCTGAGCAGAGAAAGTCCTGAGAGCTGCATGCTGAGGAGAGAGTCAGTCAGATTTTTGCCTTGATTGAGTTGAGTCTGATTTCAGCCTTAGCGGAGAGCAGTTTTACACAGATGGAGCACTGGGGGGAAATTGGCAAGAAAGTTTGGGAAGTAGGCAAAGACTCCCATTCAGGCCAAAGAAATGGGATAGATCTTCTACTGAGAGGAGAATTTTCCTACCCAGTCAAACAGCCAGTTAGCTCTGAAAAGCAGAGATATCTCTGATGTGGTGTGGTTAACAACTGCCTTTAGAGACCTTAAGAGTCAGTTAAAAACTCAAGATGAGTACTGGTGTTTCAAGAGAAGGGGTTTAGGTACTGGAAAGAGTGTACAAGCCTTCTGGAATTAAATGAGTCAGGCGCCTTTGCGACCAGGGGCCAGAATACCTGTGGGAATGTCTCTCCCCATATATGCCCTGCTGAGCCTTGTGCTCTACTGACCAGCATCAGTTGGCAGTTCCCAGCCCACAAGATATCCATCTGGCCTCAACCAGGGCCAGAGCTTTTTCAGCCCTGACCCTGGCCTGGTGGAACATGCTCTCAATTGAGATCAGGGCCCTGTAGGACTTGTTACAATTCCACAGATCCTATAAAATGGAGCTATTCCACCAGGCCTTTGGTTGAGGCACTGGATGTACAATAACATCGGCCTCCCCTGCATTGGCCATCTATGACACTTTTATATCATCTGTCACTGGGAGTGGCTGACCTGCTCCATCTTGATCCATCACCTGTCCTAGCATGGGGTCAGCATACTTTAGTATGTAATCAACTGCTAAACTCAGATTTTTGTGTGAATTCTAATGTTTTTACTTATTTAATATTTTCTTTTTAAATGGTTATTTAATGTTTTAAACTGCTGCTGTATTGAGATATGATGTGAGCTGCCCTGAGCCTGCTTGCGGGGTAGAGTGGAATATAAATCACAACAAACAAACAAAGAAATAAATAAAATACTCAAAAGAGTGTTTGGAATACTGGAGTGTTTGGAAAACACTGGAACAAAAGCCTTTCAACATAAAGATTTAAGTAACTGTGAATAGCTTAAGAAATTCTCATTAGTAGGAACCATAAAAACTGAAGTCTGTGCATGTACTGGTTTTACCTCAGAGTTATCTGTATTGAGTTACCTCAGAATTTGCAACCCCTGATTTCACCTGACCTTTCCCCTCTATGTTTAATAAAATATTTTGCTAATTTTGAATTTCAAAATGTCCCATTTGCCATTTCCAATGGTTTAAGTTAAAGGGTGATCCTGACTCTTCCCTCATCCAGCAGTAAAATATCATGTTGACATAGGGTGGGACAGCCAAAGTTCTTCAGGAAAGAAGAAAACAGACCATTAGAGCTGCTCAGTCTGAAAGGGAGAGAAAAATGAAGGGAAAATCTTGCCTCTAAGGGAGGAAAGTGGATGGGGCCACCATACCTTGAAAAAGATAGTTTAGTTGAACATGGGGGTCAAGCCATTTCTCGAATGACCTACCCAGAAACACTCCTGGGGCACAGTCCTCCTTGGTTTTTATGTACAAGGAAAAGATTGTTTTATTCTCTCATGCCTTCAGTGAATGGTTAATCCCTTGCTTTGCTTTTATTCTGTCACTGATGTCTTTATCATTCGTATTGTTCTATTGGTGGTAAGGGTTTTTTTTTTTGTTGTTTGATTTTTATAGATCAGTAACATTGTAAGCCAGTTTGGGTTAATTTTTTAAATGGAAATGCATGATATAAATGCATAAATGTTCTAAGACCATCAAGTAACACTGAAAAGCTTCATTCTGGCTAAATTGCTGCGTCCATTTTTGTTTAAACTGACAGGAAGTCTGGATGATGGATGGATGATACAGACAGTATTGTCTTGCACCAGAAATAGATGCAGAGACTGCTACCAGTCTGAGTAGACAGTACTGACCTTGACAGACCAAGGGTCTGATTCAGTATATGACAGTTTCATGTGTGTTCCTATTCATGGAATTCCCTTTCACATTTTATCATCACAGCAATTGAAAGAAGGTTATATCCATCTCACCAATATCAGCACCATGGCCCTGATTCGATTCAATATCAGCTTTCAACTTTTTAAAAGGTTGCAAGAGGGAAATTCTGTTGACCAAACTAGGTCAAAAAGAGACTTCTCATACTCATTAAAAAACTATACTCTTCTACTACCTGCCAAATCAAATGTTCAAAGACTGGGAAATGAACTGCCAAAATCCCATGTAATAAGGGTGTTAAACAGGGTTGCACTTTAGCTCCCTTATTATTTAGTTTGTTTCTTAATGATCTTGCTCCCTTTTTAGCTTAAGTTGATTGTTGTTATCCGAAACTGGGCTCCATTCATGTTCCAGTCTTACTCTATGCGGATGATGCTGTTTTATTGTCTTGCTCCAGAATTGGCCTTAAACGCTTATTGAATAGATGTCTTCTTTTCTTCTCAATTAACAAATTACATTTGAATTTTGAGAAATCAAAAATATTAGTATTTGCAAGATTATGAAAAATGCATAAATTGGTAATTGGAGAGAAAGAAATAGAACAAGTTAAATGCTTTAGGTATTTGGGCTTGCAATTTCAATACAATGCATCATGGTCAACTCAATGCAAATTGATGGTCAATGCGGCCAACATTAGTGCTTCAGCTATATCATATTTTTTCTTTAGTGAAGGTAATCAATTTGTTCCAGCTGCACTAAAAGTTTTTGTAGGCAAAGTGATTTCCCAACTATTATATGGGATTCCAATCTGAATAAGGGCTTTCGAACAGAACATTGAATGTGTGCAATCTAAGTTCTTACAGGAAATCATGGGTTTCCCACGCTGCATTCCATATGCAGCCCTCTGTTTAGAAACTTGTCTAAATTTAGTAGAAACAAGACCATGGCTCATGACAATTAAGTTCTGGTTGTGTTTGCATTATTATGTAGATGCTGGGAGTTTTGTTCAGTAAATGCTCACTGAGCCCAATGTTTAACTGGTCAGCTTATATTGAGAAAAAAATCTTGGCCTTTGGGATTTCCCTAGATTTGCTGGCCATGTTTCCTTTCATGAGTGTGTACTTGTTAATCAAATGCAGAATCTTTGACATTGAAGCCCAAAAGCTTTATGTTGTTGTTGTTAACCATTCAGTTGTGTCCAACTCTTGGCGATTCTATGGGCCAGCTCTCTCCATGTTTTCCTATCTTGTATTGTTTATTTCAGTTGTTCCATGCTCAGGCTGGTGTCAACTTTTATGGTGTCTAGCCACTATGTTCTTTGGCAGCCCGGTTTCCTTTTGTCACTAACCAATCCAAGCATAATTGATTTTTCTAGTGAGTTCCTCCACATGACATGGCCGAAATAAGTCGCAGTTTTATGATTTTTCCTTCTAATGACATATCTGGTTTTATGCACTTTAATAATTGCATGTTTGTCACCTTTGTTGTCCAAGGAATGTGCAGAAGCCTTCTCCAGCACCACAGCTCAAATAAGTCAATTTTTGTCCTGTCTTGCTTCTTCATGGTCCAACTTTCACAGCGATAGGTTGCTATGGGGAACACAATAGCACAGATTAATCTGGTTGCTAGGCTGATGTCCTTGCTCTTCCATATTCAATTCATGCTCATCATTGGTATGTGACCCAGCAAGACTGGATGTTTTATTTTTGGACTGCATTTGCCATTTTGGTTGATCTGTGATCCTAAGAAAATGAATTCTTCCGCACATTCATTGTCAACTGTTATTTTGACGTTTCTCTTCTTCTCAGAGGTCATGAACTTGGTCTTTTTTATGTTTAGGAAGAGGCCAAACTTCTCACTTTCCTCTTTGATTTTCTTGATCAGGTATTCCAGGTCTTCTTTAGTTTCTGAGAGGAGAGTTGTGTCGTCAGTATATTGAAGATTGTTGATATTCCTTCCTCCAATCTTTTCCCTGATTTTTCACTCTTCCAGCTCTAACTTCCTCATGATTGTTTCAGCATACAGGTTGACTAGGAAAGGTGAAAGAATACAGCCTTTTCATACTCCTTTCTCTATCTTGAACCAATTAGTATCTCCATATGGTGATAGTTTAGCTAACAAGTCCTGTTCCCCTCTTAGTCTTGAGGTTCCTCTTACTACAAGGTGGATGGCTTCTTACTTATCCCTCTTACAAGTTCCCCAAACTTGGAACGATTTCTCCCTGGCAATATTCAATGCTAAGCCATCAGCAGTCTTATATGGTAGGTTTAATAAGACTGCATTCTTGGCAAGGACCTGTCTCTGTAATTCCGGCTGTGTTGAATCAATGTCACATATTCTTCTTCATTGTTACTTATATGCAGACCTGCATGCTAAACATTTAAACTTGTTTTTAGCTGGAATGTCGGGCCTTATCCAAAGTTACTGAGAAGTTAGCTCTGTTTTTACAGTCTGCACTAAAAGTCCATCAGGAAATGTTATAATTTTGTTTTTTAAGTGCCACCGAAACTTCTATATAGTTGGCTTTGTACCCTCTTTGTTCAACTGCTGTTTGTAGTATCTGTACATGCCAATAAAGGTCACTGACTGACTGAGGTTGCAAGAGATCTGATGATGGATCTCTATTTCATCATAACTGGCCCTGAGATATACAGAATCCTGCAACAGGATTACAGTTCAGATGTGAATTGTTGCTTCACAATTTTCCCTCAGGGTAGGTTGATCAATAAATCTAAATACTTAGGACTAAGCCTTTCCTGTTCTTTTTTTCTGGTATGAAAGGAGGCCATCTGACAGAGAAAGCGCTCCAACAAAAATTAAGAGACAGTGTTATCTATCCACCTGCTATAGTTTACATACATAAGTGCCATCTAGTTGCAACTGATTTATGGCGATCCCAGTGAGGGGCTTTCAAGGCAAGTAAGAAGCCTATTTCTGGTGCTTCTGAAAGAAGTGGGACCCCTGTATACATAGGTGATAGCTCCTATATTTGCCTCTTGCCTTTTTATAATATCTCAATTCCCCAATATTATCAATAACGTGAGGTAATCTGGCTAACATAAATACTAACTAAATATGTGGTAGGGAAGAGCTTTCATGAGTCACTGCTCCCTTCTTCAGTGAGCAATGACTCACAACAGCTCATATCCTGCCACATATTTTGTTAGTCTTTAAGGTGCTACTGGACTCTTGCTCTTTTCTACTGCTACAGACAGACTAATATGGCTACCCACCTTGATGTATCTCCATGGAATTATTGGAGCGCGCTGAAGAAATCCCCCCTCCAGAGCTAATCTTAATTCCTTTGCATGATTTAGCACTAGGAATAAATCAATTTTAATTGTTTTTAAATGAAGTACACCAGCACAGTGCAACCATATTTACAATGCACGATTCAGAGAACATCACCTCCATGCCCCTGTTCCTCAGAGGTTTTATTTGTGTGAATGAGGTACTCCCAAATCTCTATCCTCTGAAACCGTCGGTACTATTTGAACAGTGGTTACTGTTAAAAAAAGGACAATGTTTCAGCACTGCAATATGCATTTCTCAGAAGTGTTTTTAGCCTAGTGTCCCCTCCCCCAATGTAATACATGCGGTGTATTGGATGGATTTTATAAAGGCAAGAAAGCCTTGCATCTATTTTGTAAGACAGGGCATGGCAGCCAAATGTCACAGCAATGCTAATAGATGTTTGCTGAGGGACTCTAAAATTGCATTGCCAAGGACTGATATGGCATTCATGGGGACACGTGGGCATTTCTTCTCCTGCTTTTTGGGACTCATTAATGTGAAATTGCTTCTGTCTTAGCCAGTGAAATTGTAGGCCTCCTGGTGAATCAAGTAATTATGGTGAGTCGAATGCCAAAAAAGCACTAACTTGAAAAAGCAGAGAGAGAGAGAGAGAGAGAGAGAGAGAGAGAGAGAATTTACTAATTCTGACAAAGTAGATATGAGGACCATAAATGACCACCAGTGGTGTGAAGGTCAACCTGGATGCTTCTAATTTCCATGACAATTTGCAGAGGGCATTTGTAAGCCCTCACTGTTTACTTTCAGGTTTCAGGTCTGGTCTTATTTACCTGAAATGGTAGCATTGTGCAGTATAACATACTGATGTTCAGATACTGTTTTAGGCATTGAGAAAAGGAGTGCATTGTAAAGCCCTTTGGGTTCTAGTTGTGGGCTGGAATCCTGAAATTACTTGCAACTTTCCAAGTGAAGTGAAGGAGGCAGGAGATAATAAGTTCATACATTGGAACAGTGATCAGTAGTACTCCAGGTGAGTCAGAGCACATGGAGGAGGCAAATAAATAGCCCAGTGCCAGTTGCTCATTTCAGTGCACACATCACAGCTGATAAAGTAAAACCATCCTAATTATCATCTATACTCACTTATATACTGTGATGTTCCACATTTGAAATTCTATACTAGAATCCTAAATTCAAAGATACAGAGGTAGCACTAACTGTTCCTTTAAAAAGTGAAAATCATTACCCTGTATTTGAAGAATGTAGCTCTGGCAATGTGTGTGAGTCAGGTACTGGATCATAATGAAACACTATACACTATACACTTTCTCCTGAGCAGAATCATACAGCAATTATTAGTTAAGGTAGAGATCAACAAATATTATGAGAAAGTTTTGGTTCCAGGTGTAGTGGTTAGTGTGTCAGACTATGGTTGAGATCACACAAACAGTTCGCCCTGATATAGGTGCAAATGCCAAGCAGATTAAAGGAGCATGATCAGATGACAACATCTGGGAAGTGCCCCACAGCCAGTGGCAACCTGTTTTGCTCTGCTGCAGAAGTGGAGTTAAAAGACACCTCAAAAAGTCCCATAGCAAACGGGTTGTTACAGGCCACAGATGGACTTTCCTGTGTCTGATCGCCCCAGCGTGCTTCCATGGTGTCAGGATAGTTTGATTGGGCTATCCCAACTCTGTGCCGGGTTCCCCCCCATCGCAGTATGAACATTAGTGCACACTGCCGCACACTCCATATGGAGACCTCAGGGTGGATGTGCGATTCATCGATTCCTCATAGAAGTGCATCGGACACACGTGGCAAAAAACCCCTCACCCGTGGTTGCATCTGATCATGCAGTGGTGGGCTGTGCCCAAGCTTCCAAAGTCCATGTGATTGCGCAACTGTGGGTCAACTTCTGCCAGAGGAAATAGCCTCGCTCCCCGCACTGTATCTTGCACGTTTGATCACCACCTATGATCAGAGAGATCAAGGTCTGAATCCCTACTCTGTCATGGAAGCTTGCTGAGTGACTTTTGCCCAGTTGCTCAGACTAACTTATCTCACGTCTGGGAAAATTGATAGCCATGTCACTCTAGGAAACACTGGAAACTCTATAGTAAAACCACAAGAGTTTCTGGCAATTCCTAGAGTGAAGTGACATCATTTCTGCATTTTCCTTGGAAGAGATGTCACAGTGCATGCAACAGTGGCATGTTTTTAAATGTTCTCCTGCTCTGATTGGTGGTGGGCAATGAAGATTACCAGAGGGACATATACCAATCCTGGAGTGATTGGATGTAAAATATGGAGAGTCCACTTGTATGCTGCTTCAGGAGTCAGAGTCAGCAGAAAAATCAGAAGCAATAATGAAATTTCCTAGTTAAACTGTCTGAAAGGAAGCAGCATATACTTTGGGAAATGGTCAGGAGTTTAATAAGACAAAGAATTAAGAGAACCATTCCCCCATTCCAAAATGCATTCTCATCCTGTTCTGGATCTCTAAAAAGCTGACATGGTATCAAAATTGCAAAAATCAATATTGCAATTGCATTCTACAATAATTAAAAAAACCACCAGCACCAAAAATATAAAATGTACAGAACCTCAGAATGATCTTTTGTGTGATTGATGAATAATGATTTAGCAGAATGCAACATAATTTTGTGATTATAGCCTAATATCTTCGTTCAGCTCAATCCCATGCACATTTACTCAGAAGTAAATCCTATTGAATACAGTGGGGCTAGGCCTGGTTAAGAACATATATGACTGTGGCTTTAATCTATTTTTTCCCCTCTAGGGGTTTTGTTTTTCAAATCCTGAGTTCTATCATAATGTGCTTCTCATTACCCTGTATTTTAATTAATTTGACTGCAGTGGGATTAATTAGTAGGCCAGATCTTACAAAAAAGGAAGAAAAAAGCATTTGGGGAAGAAAATGCTTATTCATATAAAAAAGAATTGCCAGTACTATGATGTCAGCACTTGGCCTCAGACAGTAATGAGCCGCCCAGAAATAATAACCTCTAGAAATGACTGCAATAGCTTATGAGAACCAAAGAAAATTGAGAGAGAGGCCTATTAAATTTGATATTTGGGGCGGTAAACTGCCACAGATCTTAGCTTTCTGCATGACAGCTAAAGTGAAGTTTTCTGCCTACATGACAGAAAAAATGAAGTTATTTAAGCAAGCGGGGGTTAACGTGAAACTATTTGTGTATAATGCAATTTTATATAGAATCCAGCCTCTGTGCTCTGCAAAGGTTGGAACCTTTCTCTAGCCTCAGGAAGCTTTGTCCCACTTAAATGACTCTTTCTCCAATGGAAAAGCCACATAAGTAGGAGGAAAGCTCCTTAGGCTGGAGGAGTGTTCCGTAGCCCAGGGGATCGCCCTACAGCCAAAGGTTAGATGTATAACAATGGCATGTGTCATATCACTCTTCTCAGGGCAGTTTGAGCCTAAGGAGCCTTGCACCAGCTTAATGGCCCTCTTCCCCAGCAAAAGAGCTATTGAAGGCGGAGGAAGGCTCCTCAGGCTTAAGGGGAGGTTCAAACTTTGCTGAGCAAAGTTTCTGCTTGTTCATCATTTTGTTTTTACTTTTTTAAACTGTTGCTTTATTAGCTGGCTGAAAGATTAGTTAGCTGAAAATTGTCTACTGAAAAATATATTAGCACTAGTCAGGGCATTTTTTTGTGGTGGCACTCACTGGTACTCAGTACCACCAACTTTTTTTTTTTTGGGGGGGTGTCTCCCAAGTCCTGAGACAGAAACTGGTGGAAATCAGGGCTGCCTTATATATGAGTACTGGCATATGATGATGAAGAAGAAGAAGAAGAATCGTCACAGTCAGACATTTGACTGGTAGATGGTGTTCTGCAATTTAAGACCTAGTCAAGTTCTTGAGAATTGCTGAGGTATCTTCGCAGGATTCTTGCTGTTCCAAGCAACACTGTCTTCTGGAGCTCAGCTGGCATTATTTGCTCAGTGCCCAGAATGTCCAGCCATTTATTGAGACTTCTAGGTGCTGATCCAAGGGCTCCAATGACAACTGGCACAAGGGCAATCTTCTTCTTCCAGACAGGGGCGTAGACTTTTTAAATCCCCAGGGGGGCGGGGGCTCTCTCGTGTGCGCTCGCGAAGTGTGCGCGCTCGGGACCATGTCCCCACCGCTCTCCCCCCTGCCCCAGGGAGCCGCCGCCGCCGCTTCCCTCCCCCGGGCCGTGCCCGCCTGGCCGCCTGCCCGCCGCACTCCCCGCCCCCCTCCCTCCCTCCCCCCGCTCACCTCGGGCCGGCGGCCTTGCGGGCCCCTGGCTCCCGCTCTGCCTCACGCTCGGGGCGTGCGGGGGTGGCGCAGATGGAGTGCCCGGTGGCCAGTCAGCCGGCCGTTGCTGCCTCTCCTCCCCCCCCGCCCCAGGGAGGCAGGAGGGCAGGCTGGGGGTGGGGGGGAAGGAGAGGCGGCGACGGACGGCTGGCTGGCCACCGGGCGCTCCATTTTGCCGGGGGAGGCTGAGCCCCCCCCAGGAAATTTCGGGGGGGGGGGGCTCGAGCCCTCGAGCCCCCCCGTAGTTGACGCCCATGCTTCCAGAGGTGTTCTAACACTATTTTTAGGTCTTGGTATTTTGTGATCTTTTGTTCTTTTTTTTTTTTTAATCTGTTGTCTCCTGGGATTGCTGTGTCAATGATCCAAACCCTATTTTTCATTTTTTTCTACAGCTGTGATACAGGGAAGTTATGCTCCAGGTATTTATCTATTTGTAATTGGAAGTCCCAAAGAATCTGTTTCATCATTCTCCATGATCTTCTCTGATTTGTGCACCAATGAATTTCTGGCTGATGGTAAGCCATATTTCTTGCAAAGATTCCAGTGCAACATAGCTGCAACTCTATCGTGATGTTCTTTATAGTCAGTCTGAGCAATTTTACTGCAAGCACTGACCATGCAGTCTACTGTTTCATCTTTTGTTTTGCAGAGTCATTATTATGTATTGTCACACAGGTATTTGACTAGTAGATGGTGTTCTGCAATTTGAGATCTAGCCAAGTTCTTGGAAATTGCAGATGATATCATCATCATCATCATCATCATCATCATTATTATTATTATTATTATTATTATTATTATTATTATTATTATTATTATTATTAAAAACCATGGGACTACCAGAATAAAATAAATACCTCTTTTGGCATGTTAGTCCCTATTTTAATAACAGTCCAAGTATCCTGAAACAAACAGCTTATGTGGTGTATGAGATGGTAAAGATGGTCAAATTCATGACTTGCAAATAATAAATTTCAGTTATGTCCTTTTGATGCACTATCACTTGTTTTAATTTTAAGAAAGTGAATGTGTTCTGTGTGGAGCTGCCTATGGAGTCTTAAGGCCAAGGTCAACTGCTACAGGGAGCCAATATATGGAAACAAGATCTAAGGCCCAAGATGGAAATCATTCAGATGCCATTCCTGCACATATTTTTTTTTGGTTCCCTGTTGTATGTCCTCTTCAACTTGAAGCTGCCTTAAAATCATTAACTACCCTTGCCTGGAAGGTGACTCTAAAATTTAAACTACTTTCAAATTCTCTCTCTTTTTTACTTGAATGCCTTAGATCTGACCCGTTTGGAAGCAACTGAAGCCAATGGGTAGATGTAAAAATCACAACATTACCCCTCAATTATCCACACAGGGATTCATCAGAGTTTTTGCTGCAATAAGGAGCAGACTTAAGATCAGGGTTACCAAATTCTAGGTGTGGCCTTGAGATCTCCTCGAACTACAACTGGTCTCCAGACTAGAGAGATCAGCCCCCCCCCCCTAGAGAAAACGGCTGCCCTGGAGAGTGGAATCTATGGAGTCAGAGCCCCACAGAGCTCCCTCTGCTCCCTAAACCCTGCCTTGCTAGGCTTCATCCTGTTTGGCTTTAATGGTTTTTAAAATATGTTTTTATTATTTATGTTTTAAACCTGTTAACCACCTTGGTGGCCCGGATGAGGGTAGAAAGGCAGGGTATAAATTTTGTAAACAAACAAACAAACAATAACTTTGTGAACTTTTAAAAAGAGAACTAGTCTTTTGCTTTTCAAGCACTTCTACAGTTGTTTTCAGTTTATGTTGTTCTGTAGTCCAAATGATATTTGCTAATCTGAGATTTTAATGTGGGGAAATTAATTTAGAATTCCCAAACAGTTCAGATGGCAGCTCCTTCAGTATTAAATTTCTGATTCTTTATATCTTAGCATAGGATTGGATCATATGATTCCCTTTCCCCAAGGAGACAGATTTCCTTAATAGGATTTTTCCCATCCCGAAGTAATTTTTCCAGAGAGCAGGATCATATCTGCCTCTTTTTTTCAGTCTCTGAAATAAGACTTATATATGCCATTTTTAAACAGAATGTTGGTCAGTCAAAATGTTAATGATTTGCATTTAGCAAACCAGGACCGACAACACAGTTGTATTTTTAAATTGCTATCATTGCAGCAATTGCTATACAACATGGGATTTTATTGCTAATAATGTAGAAGCTGTGATATGTTTGAACTGATTGCTGTTTTGCTTTAAAATAATTGCTGAAATTCCCCTTGTAGGCTTTAGTTCCTATTAAAAGACTTTCGACCTTGAAGCTTTTATTTGATTTTGAATGGCTTTTTATTCAAATGCAAATAGTAATAACCTAGAGAGAAAGACTTCACTTACTGAGTGGATTTGCTTTCTTGAGTTCTAAGGAGGATGAGCCTAAAAAGTTTGTTTTTAATTTCTTTGGTAAAGCTTTGGGTCAATGAAAGAAAGTTAACAAAGGAAACAAAGCATCAAACTTTATCCCTCCCTTTCCTGCTGAGAATGTGCTATTTTTATGCCTAGTCCTAGTAACTGAGGTTTTTTTTTTAATCTTACCCCTTTCTATATTGTTGTATATTTTTGGAACATCCTTTGCAAGTTTTTGTTCCCTATAACAAAACAACTGCATTAGAATGATTTGCAAGTTTGTTATGGATTTGCAGGCAGGGAAGACATGAACTTGCCACTTGATAGTCCTTTTCAGAAGTTACCATCATGGATTTATGTTCTTATAGACAGATTAGGAATAAGGCCCATTGTGGAAATAAATACAATAGACTCTAGAAAGAGGCTCTGGGTGGGTGCCCTGGCCTTGGGCACTCAGCGTCAATTTGATGTGGTGACCTCAGCAGGGTATAATGACACAGAGCTTATCATTTTCTCCAGGGGAACTGATCTCTGCCATCTGAAGAACAGTTGTAATTCTGTGTGATCACAAGCCCTCCCCTGGAGATTGGCAACAATGGTTCCCTAGGAGGAAATGGCTGGTTTGGAGGGTGGAGTCTATAGCTTTCTACCTGTCTGAGATCCCACCCCTCCTCAAACCCCACTGTCTCCAGGCTCTACCCCTCAAATCTCCAGGAATTTCCCAACCCAGAGGCGGCAACCCTATTTCCTTCCCAGCCAACCATCAACATACTGTTATCTGTCCCTCTAACTTCAGGTTTCCATTACTTCTCCCCTCCCTGTAGCCTCTACCTTGGAAAACTACAGTCTTTCTCTGCAGTGGGGACCCAAGCAGGAGGGAAACAACCTCAGCAGGGTACAATGACACAGAGTCCACCCTGCAAAGCCGCCATTTTTTTCCCAGGGGAGCTCATCTTTGCCATCTGGAGAGCAGTATTAATTCTGAGTGATCTCCAGCCCTCACCTGGAGATTGGCAGCAATGGTTTCCCAGAAGGAAAAGTACAGTTTTTCTCTGCAGTGGAGACCAAAGCAGCTTACATCATTCTCCTCTCCTTTTTTTTAAAATCAAGTATTTTTATTTGTTTTTCAAAAATACACATATATTTTTAACATCTTACATAGTTTGGTAACAATACAACTATAAATTGAAAGGTTGTGTAGTACAGTATTAATACACTTTAAACCAATCTGTATGTTATGATGGTGGTATCTAGAGTTCTGAAACTATAGCTATTAGGTTAGTGAATTTGTTAGTCTTCCTAAGTATGGGGTGTTTGTGAGTTTTTGTCTGCCTTGAGTTTTTTAGGGTTGTGTAATTTAGCTATGTAGTATGGCTTGATATGTGGTGTTTCCTGGTTGGATGTCTGATGCTGAGATGAATTCCATGAACGGTGACCATTTCCATGCAAAGATGGAAGGTTTGGGATACAGTTCTGATTGTATAAGGCGATCCGTGACCTTCTCCATTATTAAATGGTCCCAGACTTTGTTGAGCCAACTCGTGATGGTGGGAGCTTTGTCTGCTTTCCATCTAGCTGCTATTGATGTTTTGGCAGCTACTAATAAGCTAGTTATGAGGTCGCAATGATTTGAAGGTATGTCCTTTGTCTTCCAGATGTCAAGAAATATTAGAGCTGGGTCCAGAGGAATATCATTTCCTGTGATTAGTTTTATTTGAGATAGTACTTCCTGCCAGAACTTCTGTATATAGGTACATTTCCACCAGCAATGAACAAAGGATCCGATTTCCCCACATTTTTTCCAGCATAGTGGTGAGTGTGTTGAAATTACTTTGGAAAGGCGTTCAGGCGTGAGGTACCAGCGGGAGATGATCCGGTGTGTCTGCAGCTTGGTTGATATTACTGGGGTTTTTATTAGCCTTGATGTCCAGATTTTTGACCATTCTTGAGGCGTTATATCTATTTCACAGTCTTTCTGCCACTGGTGTTGATATTTTAATGGTTTTACACCTTGATGACGGATTAATGCGTCGTATGTGGTTGTGATTAGTCCTTTTGATATATGGTTCTTTGGACTTATGAGCTTTTCGAAGGGGGAGGTTTGTTCTTTAACTATGTGCTGTATTTTTAGGTGATTGACCATGTGATTTAGTTGAAGGTACAAGAACCATGGTATGGGTTTTTTCAGTTTTTGTTCTAATGCAGATTTGGTCATTAGGCCTTCTTTTGTTAGGATATTTATCAAGCAGGTCATGTTAGAGAGCTTCCAAGTTTTTGCTATTTTTTCATCGTTTCCTGGTGGAAACCAGGATTGATTGATGAAGGTGGTATATCTAGATATTTTGGGCATGAGTTGTGATCCGCAAGAGTCCAGGTTTTTAATGGCGCTCACAAATATATTCTTTTTGTGGTCTTGTTGTGGGCGAGTGTGTGATGAGTTCCATATTATTTCCTGGACTGAGTGCAGGGAATACAGGGATGCTAGGGGTTTGACCCAGTCCAGTTCATCTCTGTGCCTTAATATTTTGATGATGGGTACCAGCAGTGTTGATTTATTGTAAATTGTTAGATCAGGATAGTTTAAGCCTCCCTGTGAGGTTCTGCGTCTTAATGTCGTAAAGCTCATCCTCGAACGTTTATTTTGCCACAGAAAGGAGTTTAGGATTGTCTGCCATCGTTTGAGTGTGTCTTTTGACAAAGTAATTGGGATTGTGCGAAACAAAAATAATATTTTCGAGAGAATAAAAGATCTGATGAGGTGGAGTCTATCTAGATATTTATTTATTTATTTATTTATTTATTTATTTATTTATTTATTTCATTTTTATCCCGCCTTGCCGGCGAACTCGCTCAAGGCGGCTAACAACCTTAAAATACCACTAAAGTGGTTTACAATTTAAATAAATTAAAACTAACATAAAACAACATTAACAATACAAACAATGTAAGGCAAGAGCATAACTGGCAGCATTGGAGTTCTCATGGTGACCAGGTGGTAATACAAATTCGACTGAAGGGCCAGGGCGATGTTTTCCTGTAAATTCTCCCCGGTGGCGGCTCCTAATTGAAAGCCTGGTGGAAGAGCTCCGTCTTGCAGGCCCTGTGGAACTGTAATAGGTCCCACAGGGCCCTGATGTCATCGGGGAGCTCATTCCACCAGTATGGGGCCGCCACCGAGAAAGCCCTGGCCCTGGTGCAGGCTAGCCGGGCATCCTTCAGACCGGGGAGTGTCAGGCGATGTTGTGTGCCTGACCTCAGGGCCCTCTGGGGCATATATGGGGAAAGGCGGTCCCTCAAGTAGGCAGGCCCCTGACCATATAGGGCTTTAAAGGTCAACACCAGCACCTTGAACCGGATCCGGTATGCTATAGGCAGCCAGTGCAGTGACTGCAGCACAGGCCGGATGTGGTCCCATGAGGAGAGACCCATCAGCAGCCTGGCCGCAGCTGCAGCCTCCGAATCCAGGACAAGGGCAGCCCCAAGTAGAGAGCGTTACAGTGATCAAGTCTTGAGGTGACCATAGCATGGATCACTGTTGCTAGGTCTTCGCGTTCGAGGAAGGGGACCAACTGCCTAATCAGCCTTGGGTGGTAAAAGGCTGCTTTAGCAGTGGCTGCTACCTGGGCCTCCATTGTTAGGGAGGCATCCAGGAGCACTCCCAAGCTCCTGACCCTCGGTGCTGGCACCAATGGCACCCCACCGAAGGACGGAAGTGGGAACCCTATCCCCGACCCGGTCCGACTCAAGCACAGGACCTCCGTCTTCGTTGGATTCAGTTTCAGTCTACTCTGTCTCAGCCAGTCCGCAACATCCTGAAGCGCCCGCTCCAGGTCATCTGGGGTAGAGTCGGACCGGCCACCCAACAGCAGATAGAGCTGGGTGTCATCGGCATATTGATGACACCCAAGCCCATGCCTCCGGACAATCTGGGCAAGGGAGCGCATGTAGATGTTAAATAACATGGGGGAAAGAACCGCCCCTTGAACACCACACACCAGTGGGTGCCTCTGGGAGGTCTGTTCCCCTAGCACAACCCTCTGTCCCCGATCCTGGAGAAAAGAGGCAAGCCACTGTAAAGCAAGCCCCTGTATCCCCGAGTCGGCGAGGCGGTGGATCAGCAACTGGTGGTCGACCATGTTGAATGCAGCCGACAGGTCCAACAACACCAGCGCTGCCGTGCTGCCTCGATCCAGATGTCTCCGGAGGTCATCCGTGAGGGCGACCAGTGCCGTCTCCGTCCCATGACCCAGCCGGAAGCCAGACTGAAACGGATCTAGCATGGAGGTGTCATCCATGAAGCTCTGCAACTGTGTCGCCACCGCCCTCTCCAATACCTTGCCCAAATAGGGCAGGTTGGACACCGGCCGGTAGTTGGCCAATACGGCCGGGTCCAGAGATGGTTTTTTCAGGAGGGGGCAGACCATCGCAACCTTGAGTGCCCCCGGGAACAGCCTTTCCATAAAGGACTTGTTGATAATCTCCCAGAGGGCACCACGCAACCCCCCGTGACACGCTTTTATAAGCCACGAGGGGCACGGATCAAGGCTGCATGAGGTTGGGCGTACAGTCAGGAGCAACCTGTCAACCTCCTCTAGACTGAGAGGACTGAAGTGATCCAGAATGGAACCAGAAGACGTGCATGGAGCCTCAAGTTCACACACTGTCTCAACTGTGGCCGGGAGATCACGGTGGAGTAGCAAGATTTTATCTGCAAAATAGCTCGCAAAAGCCTCACAGCCAATTTCCAATTCCCTAGCATTTGGTGTGCCCTGTGGCAACTCAGTTAACGACCTAATGGTTCTAAATAATTGTGCCGGGCGAGAGCTTGCAGATGCAACCTCGGCTGCATAGAATTGTCTCTTAGCGGCCTTGATTGCCATCTCATAGGATCTCATAAACGTCCTATAGGATGCTCTTGATACTTCGTCGCGGGCTCGCCGCCACCGTCTCTCTAGCCGTCTAAGACCTCACTTCATCTGCCTCAGCTCCTCGGTAAACCAAGGCGCCAGCTTGGAGCGAGGGCGCAGAGGGCATCGGGGAGCGATCTCATCGATGGCTGCCGAGAGCCGGACATGCCAGTCCTCGACCAGCCCGTCTAGTGAGTCGCTGGGGGGCATGGGATCCCGCAGTGCCTTCAGAAACCGCTGAGGGTCCATTAGGCTCCGCGGGCGAGCAAAAATACGCTCGCCGCCCAAACGGAGTTGGGGAGGCACCATCAGACGGGCCTTCAGGGCATAGTGGTCAGACCATGGCACTGCCGTAGCAGTTATCTGACCCACCGTAACCCCCGCTGCAAAGATCAGGTCGAGCATATGCCCGGCCTGGTGCGTAGGAGCCGTTACAAGTTGGGAGAGTCCTAGTGCTGCCATGGATAACACCAGATCCCTCGCCGGAACAGAGGCCGCATCGTCGGCATGGACATTGAAGTCACCCAAGACTATCAGCCTGGGGTGCTCCAACGCCCAGCCCGACACGGCCTCAACCAGCGAGGACAGGCTATTGGCTGGGGTGTTGGGCGGCCGGTACACCAGCCAAATAGCCAAACTCTCCCCAGCTTCCAACACCAGGCCCAAGCACTCCATGCCTGCAAGCTTCAGCGGCGGGAGTGCCCTGAAGAAGTAAGCCTCCCAAATGAGCAGTGCCACACCTCCTCCCCGGCCCTCAATCCGCGATTGGTGGAGGACCGCAAACCCGGGTGGAGCCAACTGGGGAAAAGCCACTGTTTCCCCCTCTCGCACCCAGGTCTCGGTCACGCACGCCAGGTCCGCACCTTGCTCTAATAGAAAGTCCCGCAAGGTTGCAGTCTTGTTATTAATGGACCTGGTGTTACACAGCACCAATGACAGAGGAGGGTCGTTCCCAGCCCCCCTGCCTGCCACTCTCGGGATGGGATACAGGCTGGAAGGCGGCTGAGCTTCACCATTTCTCCGCCTCCTTCCCTTCTCTACACGCCTGATCCCACTGCTGTATTTCCCCCGCCCCAGCAGCACTGGTATCCCCGGTCTAGTTGTCATCAGCACTGGCAGCCTTCACACTGCTGAACGCAGGTCCCAAGCCGAATCAGAGCTGCTAACAACCCACAAGGGTTGTTGTGCTGCCTATTTCCGATCACCAGAGCACTCCCTCCTAATAACACTTTTCGTTGTATCCCCGTTCCAGCAGCATAAAGTAGGCTAGTATCCAATTAAATGGCCTGGCTACTAGCGCCCGCCACATTAAATAAATATGTGAGGTTGAGTTTCTCCCACTTCTGCAGGTCAGCTTTGATTTCATTGATTTTAGGCTTATGGTTGATTGTCCTCTCCTCCTTTTGATCTGCACAGCAACCCTGTGAGGTAGGTTAGGGTGAAAGTCTGTGACTTGTCCAAAATCACCCATTCAACTTCCACAGCAAGAATCTGGGTCTGGCAGACCCTGCTCTGAAGCTCTAACTGCTATGCCTAGGGTAGCCAACCTCCAGGTGGGGCTTGAAGATTGCTGGGTATCACAATGGAACTCCAGACAACAGATCTCTCTCCCCCTCTGGAGAAAATAACGGCTTTGAAGGGTGGGCTCTATGGCATTCTATTCAGCTGAGGCCTCTCCCCTCCCCAAACTCTGGTTTCCATAGATTCCACCACAGAATATCCAGGAATTTCCCAACCTGGAGCTGGCAACCCTAGGCAGGACTGGCCCCAATGAGTTCCCCACAAAGGCCTGGAAAGCACCTCCTGCTTTTGCCTTTATACTGACAGAACCAAGCATGGTTGCCTAGCAGCAGCCACTGTGGGAAAAGTTAGTCCCACAGGAGCCAAGCAGGAGAAGTGTCCCCATCAGGAGAGACAGCCGTTTGGCAGTTTATTTTGTGAGAGAAGAGTGTTCAGGTTGGCAGTGGGCAGGGGAGATGAAAGGACCCAGCCCCCAGCCAATGGCACGTGAGTACTCTTGAGTGGTAGTTGATGGGCAGTGCCAGATTAACTATTAAGCAACATAAGCACATGTTTAGGGAAGCACCAAGGGAAGGGGGGCACCACAGAACCCCCCTAGCTATCCTGCACTTCATTCTTTCACTGCCACACTCAACAGGTATTTAGTGTTAAATGAATAATATATAAAAATAAGTTTATATTTAATACAGTTGTGGGGTCTGGCCCGGGGGATGGTTTGGAAGAAAACTAAATTTTTAATCTCTTATTTCACTTTCAGCACTTACTGAGTCTTAATGTTTTGTCAGTTAAGCAATGGAAGGGCTGAGGGGCACCATTGTCAGGCTGTGTTTAGGGCATCAGTTGGCCTTAATCCAGCCCTGTTGATGGGCCAATGGCTGATGGAATGCACTGCACAGCCAATGGGAGAGCTGGAAATGGCCAGTATGTAAGGGAATTATATATATAGGATTTATGGAAGTTAAGTCTATCAGTAGCTACTCACCATGTGGAGGGGACCTCCACATTCAGAGGCACTAAGCCTCTGAATCCCAGAGCTAGGAGGCAACCTCAGGAAAGGTCTTGGCATCTATGCCCTGTTGTTGGCTATCCAGAGGATCTGGTTGGTCAATGTGTGAAACAGGATGCTGGACTAGATGGACCATTGGTCTGATCCAGCAGGTCTCTTCTTAAATAGTACCTATTTAATGAGGCCTTTGAATCCCAGAAACATAATCAGATAAAGCTCTAACAATAGCTGCCACCAACATAGGGATGCTGGCATCCAGGTGGGACCTGGGGTTCCCCTGGAACTACAGCTCATCTCCAGACTACTGAGATCAGTCCCCCTTGAGAAAATGGATGTTTTGATATGGTGGACTCTATGGCATTGTATCCCACTGGGGTCCCTGTCCTCCCCAGGCTCCACTCCCAAATCTCCCTGAGCTCCCCAACATGGACCTGGCAACCTTAACCCCACCTCACCATGTGCCAGCAGCCAGGGAGGACCTGGCAACCCGTCATCAATGTGAAGTTTATTATACCAGCTATTCCTAAGATATTTTGAGGGGAAAAGTTAGTGTGGATACACATACACACAATTGATATTAGCAGTGTTTCTCATGTGTTGGATTTAGATTTTCAAGAGGTTTATATCTTGATAATTATTAATGAATTAACCACACAGTGTTACTTCTGACCTTTGCTGATCTGTTATGGCAGACTAGGTTAGGGATGAGCAATTTGGAGCATTACAATGTCATGTTATCATAGGAAATGTAGAGCAAAGGACTGGTGATGGGTGTTGGGTGTTTAGTTCTCATCACTTGCTTCTGTCTTGGACTAGCCAGCTTAGTGTCTTTGAGAAGCTTGCATGCAAGTCATGTTTTTGTTTGGATTTTTACAGGTCAGTTTTGCATAGTGGTTAAGTGCGCAGACTCTAGTCTGGGAGAACCGGGTTTGATGCTCCACTCCTCCACTTGCACCTGCTGGATGCTCCACTTGCACCTGCAAGCCATAGTTCTGGAACAGCTGTTCTTGAAAAAGAGCAGTTTCTGTCAGAGCTCTCTCAGCCCCACCTACCTCACAGGGTGTCTGTTGTGGGGAGTGGAAGGGAAAGGAGTTTGTAAGCTGCTCTAAGACTCCTTTGGATAGTGAAGGGCGGGGTATACATTCAATCTCTTCTCTTCTTCTTCTTCTATATTTGATTATTGTTGTTAGCTGTCTTGAGACTTGCAGAGGTATAATCAAGGTACAAGTAGTTTAAAATGAATAAATAATGAGGATAACTATTGTTCCCTGTTTTAGCAAAGTCAGTCCTGATCTACATATTCCATATTATTCTTAGGTGGCAAAATGGGCTGTACCTCTTCAGTCTGCAGGTAAGGAAAGTCACATTTTAAAAAAATTCGCTGTAAAATCAGTTACTTTTGCATCTTGACTCTGATCAGCCCTTCCTGGCCTCTAACCCCCCCCCCCCCCCAACCCATATGTAAAGGTTGAGGAAGTCTTGTTTCAATGTATCTGAAGAAGTGTGCATGCACACAAAAACTTATACCCAGAATTAAACTTTGTTGGTCTTAAAGGTGCCACTGGACTCAAACTTTGTTCTGTTGCTTCAGTTCAACATGGCTACCCACCCGAATCTACAAAATCATGTAACACTACAGAAAGAAGTTCTAGCCTTGTTCTTACATACTGTGCTAGTTTTCCATTTACAGGGAATTATTAATGTAGATGAAATCCAAGCCATGTGATCTCTCACAGACTGTCTGATTTGGTACAATCCATTCTACCAACTCTGCTATGTTATCACAACAATATTATTCCCTGCATGACTCGACCTGGCCTTAAATTGCTCTTCATCCATTGAACCACAACAGGCCTGCTACAGACTTGAAGTAAGGAGGTCATAAAATTGGACACGAGGGTTTGTTTGACAAGAAGTTGGCATATTTCATATATTTAATTGCTTCAGTGAATTGATTGCTATGTAGTAAACCACTATAAAACATGCTTTATGACTGTGGATTTCCTGGAAGTCTTCAAATAATAAAAGTTAAAATAATAAAGGGCATGTATTTTTGTTGTCAATACATTTTGCTAATGCCAAGAACTAAGCAGATTAATATGGTTGTCTTTTACAAAGGTTAGCAAATATATTTTGAACTGCTAACGTCTCTAAATTAATAATTCTGAAAGTTCTGGAGGAGACATCAGCAATCACCCTGCAGGGCACAAGCCAACTTCTTTCTAAAAGGGGAAATCCAGGAATAGACTGAAGATGTGAAGTGTCTTATACTGTCAGACCATTGGTCCATTGGGTTCAGTACTGTCTACTCTGACTAGCAGTAGCTCTCCAGGGCCTCGGGTAAGAGGTTCGCCATATGCTGGGGACTGAATCTGTGACCTTCTGCACGAAAAGCAGATGCTTTACGACTGGTCAGGGGCCATTCCCCTAGGTAGTTTTCGGGCACATCTACATTATAAACAAATCAGGTTTTATCCCAGTTCCCTATTATGGCTTCACCAAAGAATTTTAGGATTTGGAAACAGGGGACCTACTTTCCCCCCACTCTGTTTCCTCTTTCCCTTTCTTGAAAGCTCCCATAACCTCTCCCATTTTCCTGCTTCCTTTTTTC
This sequence comes from Lepidodactylus listeri, assembly GCA_029233225.1. Lineage (NCBI taxonomy): Eukaryota > Metazoa > Chordata > Lepidosauria > Squamata > Gekkonidae > Lepidodactylus > Lepidodactylus listeri. The sequence goes on from JARCFY010000007.1 coordinate 48,878,549, forward strand.
CTTACACCCCCCCAACAGCCAACTCACCTTTATCTGTTCTCCTTTCTTCAGCTTTTGCTTCTTCTCTCCCTCAGTAGCTTCTGCTTGGGAAAACTATGGCCCAGTTGTGTGGTGCTGGCTGCTGGGACAAATCGAGTTGAATGGTAGGGATCCCAGAAGAACTTGAAAGGTGCTTCTCATTTCCCCCACTATCTCTCCCCCCCTCCCATTTCCTTTTTAACACCTCCTGTCAACTTCCATAACTTCAACTTTCCCTACTTTCTTCTCTCCAGTTTGGTGTAGTGGTTAAGTGCGCAAACTCTAATCTGGGAGAACTGGGTTCAATTTCCCACTCCTCTAGTTGCAGCTGCTGGATGACCTTGGGCAAGCCATAGTTCTGTTGGAGCTGTTCTTGAAAAAGCAGTTATCAAAACAGCTCTCTCAGCCCCACCTACCTCACAGGGTGTATGTTGTGGGGAGAGGAGGGGAAGGGAAAGGAATCTATAAACCGCTCTGACACTCCAAGTGAAGGATGGGGTATAAATCCAATCTCTTCTTCTTCTTCTCTTTCACCCACTCACCAAGCTATCTTTTATCTGCCTCCCCATCTTCAGCTATGTTTATTATTTAATTTATACTAAGCCTGGCTCCACAATGGGGACCAAGAGCAGCTTGGATCATTCTCCTTTCCTCCATTTTATCCTCCTTTTATCCTCACAACAATTTGCTGAGACAAGTTCAGCTGATAACATATAACTGGCCCAGAGTCATCCAGTGAGCTTCCATAGCAGAATGGTATTTTGACCCTGGAACTTCCTGAGCCTAGTCTGAAACTGTAACCACTACACTAAACTGGCTTTTGTGGTGTGGCTGCTATTGAACAGTAGCAAACAGCTGGTCTTGGGTGAGTCAAGCAACTCACATGGTAGCAGGTTGACCAGTGGCAATGATATCCTCCCTTAAAGGCCAAAACAGCTTTGGAAAGGAACTTGCCCCCTCCCTCTGTGTTTTACTGACAAAATGCTGGCAATATGGTTGTGGTTACCTAGCAACCCACACAATAGTCACAGAGAAGACATTATTTTCCTAAAGATACAGGCTCTGCTTCTATGAATTAGGAGTATTTTTACCCCCCCATTTTTAAAGATTTCAGATTTTTTTTTGCAAACCTGGGGCATTTTTCAGGGTTGTTGAAAGCTCTGTTTTGTCTGTTCATGGGTCTAGCCTCTGGATGTAAGAATCTACAGATATGGCCAGATTAAGAATTAGAATATTGACATTTAAGCATGAATTATATCAAACCTAAGACTGAGAAGTAGCATTTCTCTGCTGTTCATACTTTTGTAGCAGCATAGGAGAATGAAACCCTCTACTTAAAACTCCCAGCTGGATAGACTGGAGTACAGAGCAGCCTTGGTGGCCCTGATTTACCAGAAAGGCAGGATGTAACTTTGGTAAATAAATGAAATATAATAGCATTCCCTTTCTTTACATTTGTATTCTTCATAAACCAATAGTTGTTTCTCTGTGTTTCTCACATTCTTTTTTTCTTCTCAGGACCCTCTTTATACCCATCAGAGTTGTACTGTCATAAATGAAAGCCCAAACATTGTAACTGGGTTTAAAATCATGGGGCAATATCTTAAAGACATGATTAGGTTAAATTGTTTTTTAAAGGCAGAAATCGATTCAAATATACAAAAAGTTAACTCCTAGTTTTGAAAAATAGTGCCCTATCTCATAGTTTGTGTTGAGGATAAAATGGAGAAGAGGAGAATCATCTTTGCTGCTCTGTACGTTTTGATGGTTCATTCAAAGACAACAGACTATATTGTAAGAAACTGTGCAACAAACTGGCAACAACTATAGCTCCGCCTTTAGTTCCCTGACCAGAATCTACATTTTTAGTTCCTGAATGGCTAGATACAGTTTTTGTTGCTGCTCCCTCTGTTGGTTAGGATAATTATCTATTCTAACATAAACTCCTTGGAGGAAGGGCAGGATAAAAATAAAATTAAAAAATGTGTTCGGGGGGGGGGGGGGGGTGTTGTTCCTATCACATGGGTCATTTTTTTTGCTTCCTCTTAACAGCTCTGAGTACCTCATTATACCAGAATGCACTTTTTAGCTTGCACTGATTCAAATATATTTACTTGAAAGACAATTATTTGAAAGACAATCACTTGCCTAGACCCTAGAGTGTTGTGTCTTGTTTGCATTTTTTAGCAGTGCAGTTTATATAACACCTTCACAACAGTTTTGCAGTGCTGTATTCAGCTAAATAGGGGCTGCGGTGGCTCAGTGGTTAAGATGCTAAACTGCATACCAGAAGATCAGTAGTTTGGCAGTTCAAGGCCCGAGTGCCGCGTGACTGAATGAGCGCCCATTTTTGGTCCCAGCTCCTGCCAACCTAGCAGTTCGAAAACAAGAAATTGCAAGTAGATAAATAGGTGCCACTTCAGCATTCTGTGTTCCTTGGTGTCTAGTCATGCCAGCAACATGACCACAGAAATGTCTTTGGACAGCACTGGCTCTTCAGCTTGGAAATGGAGATGAGCACTGCAACTCTAGAGTCAGATTTGACTGGTAGTGCTATCTTAATCATCTCAGTGTGTCAAGGAGTCCCAGGCTGAACCCCATGGGTCCCTAGGGCAGTTGTGCACAAGTGACCAGACTGTTGTTTAATTTTAAAAAGTGTATAAAGTTTATTTCAATTTCTATCAATATGAAAATGTATTCTATAGCCAACACATTACTCTAAAATCATGCAGCCGGAAAACAAGAAAAGTTAGCTTAACATTTTAGAATTTGTGTTAGATGACATACACCTTAAATCCAGAGACCAAAGGCCAAAGCTCAGGCATTCTCTATGTTGCTAATAATTGCAATTCAAGCAGGTCATAGTTAGGTCTTGTGTCTGAAGGCAAATGCCCTGAGGGCACTATGGTTCTTTGACTTGTGTGGCTAGCCAATACACCACCCAGTGAGAGAGAATATCCAGGCAGTAAAGGGTAGAAAAAAGTTGTATTCGAATAAGGGACATTATACAGCCAAAAAATCAGCTCAAATGTCCAGTGAGTAACAGCAGGGTTCTGACTTATATATTCTTCTTGCTCCACCCAATTTTATGTCATTGTTGACATCATTTGCACATGCTCAGTTTAAATTTCTTCATCTGAACAATCATTAATTATACATTCAACAAACAAGAGGCTACCTACCTGGCCGTGTTTCAAACTTACAATGCAGGCGTTCATCTCATTAAAAATGATTACTACAGGTGCTCATCTTCTTGGCTGCCTACCCAGACTTGTTTCACTTTTGAATGAACTTTCAGGTTGAGTTCATTCTCAGTACAAAATCTAACTGTTCCCATTTCAAAAATTGTTTCTTTACATTAATACATGCATATATGTGTATAAAAATATTAAATAGCAATTTTGTGAACAATTCTATTAAAAGTATATGAAAATATAGAAAAAATACAAGGTTATAATGATATTTCAAAGAATTAAACTCTATATATGCTCTTTTTAATGTTTTAGAATAGCCTATGGCACAAAGCTTTTGCAGATAACTTGAATTCATCTATTATTCTTCATTTTGATCAATCAGAAGATTTTTTCTGAATTTTATAAAGATTTTAAATCTAAAGTTTCTGGTTTGTAAAATATGATGTTTTACTTTGGCCAGTAGGGGTTCTTCTCATATAACATAAGTTTTTCATTTTAATGGGGTCCTTTTTAATCAACAGGTGTGCATGATTAATATCTCCTACCTCATTAGCTTTTTGATACTGTCTTTGGCCATTTCCCAAGCTTTGCTTGTTAGCAGTTTGCTAGTCTTATGGCTTAAAGCTGTGAATTAGGAAAGTTTCTTATTTGAAAATTAAGAATTTAACTAGTTTTCTTCTCCTTATAAATATTCAGAGATATTTACTCTTTAACACTTATTCTTTGCTGTAGATGAAATAAAAGTTATGTTTTAACGTTTTAAAAAGCCTACACCAAATAAGGAAAGGAGTTTTCCCAAACTTAAATCTTTTTCCAGAGAATATAATTGCACTTTGCTATGGTCACCTCAAGATTAGACCACTGTAACACTCTCTACATGGGTCTGCCCTTGTCCCAGATCCGGAAGCTGCAGCTGGTGCAGAACGCTGAAGCCAGGCTGCTAATAGGTCTCTCTGTGCGGGACCACATCCAGCCAGTACTGAGGTTGCTGCACTGGCTGCCCATAGCATACCAGATCTGGTTCAAAGTGCTGCTATTGACCTTTAAAGCCCTATATGGTCAGGGGCCTGCCTACTTGAGGGGCCTCCTTTCCCCATATGTGCCCCAGAGAGCACTGAGACATCACAACATCGCTTGACTCTCCCCAATCCAAACGACGTTTGGCTGGCCAGCACCAGATCCAGGGCATTCTTGGTGGCGGCCCAATACTGGTGGAACGAGCTCCCAGAGAACATCAGGACCCTGCAGGACTCATTACAGTTCTGCAGGGCCTGCAAGATGGAGCTCTTCCGCCAGGCTTTTGATTAGGGGCTGCCATCAAGGAAATTAGGATAACATCGCCCTGGAACCGCAGGCCAAATTTCTTGCTGCCGCTTTCACCACTGAACTCTGATTGCCGCCAGTATAGGTTGTTGTATACGTTGTTTTAATTTTTGATATGTTTATCCTATGTTTTAAACTGTAAACCATCTTAATGGAATTTTATTGCTGTAAGCCGCCTTGAGCCAGTTATATGGAAAGGTGGGATAAAAATGTGATAGATAAATAAATAAATAATACTTTTACTCGACTCAATTAATCATCTTGACATCTTATTAAAAATAGAGCCTCTTCTTGAACCAGTTATTACATTCCTTTCACTGTGTTCCTTGCCAGCTTAGCTTGTGGATATTTCTCTATTAGGGCTGCCAAGTCAGCCCGGGGGGTGGGGGATCCCCCGCTACAGGGGTTCCCGATCCGCCGGCCAGCATTCGGCCGGCGGGGGGAACCCCACCCCCAAAGTCGTCCTGTCAGGATGACGTCCCAACGCCGAGCAGCCACCAGAGGGCTCTGGCAGTTGCCGAGGGTCGGGAAATTGCATGCTCACCTCTCTCTTTGTCTCTCGGCGCGCCGCTGTCCTCGGGATGAGTTTCCTGTCTCTGGCGCTTGCTGCATCCGGAGCAGCAGGAGGCAGCCAGCCTCGGAGGCAGCCACTGCTTCCTAGTAGTGAGCCCAGGGGAGCCGCGTCGCCACAGCTGGGGGAGAGGCAATCCTGGCAACGCCCCCAACGTGATGATGTCACTTCTGGTGACATTGTCATGGTGCGCACGCAAGCGTGCGTGCCGGGGAAGCTCCCGGCGCCAGGAGACTCCCCCCCGCCGGTAAGATTTTAGGACTTGGCAACCCTATTCTCTATGCAAGCAAACAAACAGTCCTTTTTTGCCTTAAAATACTAAGCTGCTTAAAGGCAGCTATATTGCTTATAGATTCCAATAGTTCAATATTTATATGTTAAAGCATTCTAATGAAGAAAGAGAAGCTTAGTTTGATTTTTCCTTACTTAAAGTTAAATCATTATGAACTTTTGAACTCATCTCTTTGAAGTAGAGAGCTTGAACATAGTTCTCCACTATGACCGCTCGTAAGGTACCATTCTAATTAAAAAGTTTACTGACGTTGGAACACCTTTTCATTAGAAAATTCCTCTTCTGTCAGTTAAATTGGATATAAAACACCTGTTTTTACAATTCTGCTTAATTTGCCACTAACTCCTGGAGAATCCCAAAGATCTCTGAAAAGCCAACAATAGTCAATTGATAATCATTTCAACCCCTGGGCTTTCTCTACATGTCTATCAAAATCCCAACTAGTCTCTTTTTCAGGGCCTTAGTTCAATTATTGTGTTTGGGCCCAGCAACATCAGGTGAGGATGACTTCCAATCAGGATGTGTTCTCAGGGAAGCCTCTAGAAGATTACCTCATCACCCCCCCCCCCCCCGGTTCTCTCCCTTCCATCACACAGACTGCAGGTTCTCATGAGAAGCCAGTCACCACATTTCCATCTCTGGCCTTGTAGATGATAAGAGCCATGTAGGCCAATTAGTAACACCTGCAGGATCCATAACTGTTACTGTTCACATCAATTCTTGAGGGGAGGCCAGGGGTGCTTTGCCTCACACAGTGACTCAGAAGTAAGTTAGGCCCCAAGGCAAGCTGGAGTAAGTGAAGTTGTTTTTATGTTTGATTTTACCAGCATAGATTTTGCCCTGGATAATTTTTGTAAATAAATTGTTCCTGGTTGAGCTTAGAGGTGTCTCAGATTGCACCTGCTGTTCCTGCAACTGAGTACAAAGAATTATTTCCTTGCTCTTTTGACAGGATAGCCTCAGGCCATTGCTTCTTGCTATGCCTATATTGACAAGGATAAAAAGATTAAAGAATGCTTTGCTTCTCCCTTAGTAAGCTTTATATTCATGTCTTGGGTAGCATTGGTAACAACTGAATGTGCATATGCCCAGTTTACCAGGCTACTGAAACCACAAAACCATAGCAAAACATTTGGATATAGGATGTAGTGAAAGAGTTTGCATTTCTTTTTTGGCTTCCTCATGTGAAGAATCTGGATCAGTTTACTGCATAAACTCGTAAAGCATTCTTGTAGCACATGGGTTTGGTCTATATAGAGATTTGATTGGAGTGGAGGTGTAATGAGAAGACATTTGGGTCCTTCCTTGTTCAACAGTTCTATGAATCCCATCATATCATAATCTGGGATGAATCTTGACAATTACAGGACTGGAATCAGGAGTTGTCATGGTTGTGTAAATACTAGTGCCCATAGCCTAGCAAACTTCTAGGTGGAACATGCATGGTATACCTGTTTTGCAGATTATCCATTGATTACCAGTTAGTTTCCAGTTTCAGCTGAAGATGCTATTTATTACCTATAAAGCCCTTCATGACTTAGGGCCCATATGTCTGCAGAACTGTTTCTCTAGATATGCTCCATGTGACACCTTCTTACTTGAGCAAAGCCTTATGAAGGGGCCACCCTGGAAATGGGTAAGATCAACAGTTGCTCTATACAATCATTCTGTATTGTGGGTCCCATCTGGTGGAATGGCTCCCTTGCTCCTGTTGGTCTGTGAAATGTGCAAAATGGATTTGTTCAGGAGGGGATTTTTATAAATGGAATAGCTTTGTAGTTTTAATGTCTTTGGAAAAAATCTTAGGTGGTTTTATTACATTGTTTATTATATGTGTGTAGCATTGTTTTACATTTGTAATCTGCTTTGAGTCCTAGCAAGAGAGACAGACTATAAATGAAGTAAGTTTATAAACAGAACAAGTGGGTAACACTTCAAACTATTGCTTTGTAACTTGTTGGCCTCGTGTCTTCTTTAAAAATTAGCATGTTATATATCTGTCATAGATAAATATTACATAAAGTGAAGCTAGATTTGCTACTATTACTATTAATAATAATATGCAGGATCCATAATGATTCAATAAGTGAGGAGGTAAATGTGGTAATGTCAAATCTGGGCAGCTATTGGCCTTGTAATTTCCACAGATTTGTGCTGGCAGGCATAAAGTCAGAACCCAGTACAGGAAGATGTCTGCTGAGTATTGGTTTGAAACATTCCATTAGTTTACAATAACTAGGATATGACAGGTTTGTACCAGTTTGTGACAAATATATTTTGGAAGTTGCAAACATTTTTTTGTGAATGTTTCCAAAAAGCTGTAATTACAGTGTGCCTGCAATTGTCTCTGAATGTTATGACATTTCTTCCTTTTCTTTCTTAAGTGAGAAGGTTGCAATCTCGACAGTCTAAAAAGGAAAAGTCATTTGCTAACAGTTGTACCAAAACAGCTCAATTTAACAGCCTGGAAATGGATGCCCTTCTTTCCTAAATACAGGTTTGATAAGGTAGTAACATCAGTAGCCTTTTATTTATGGCGGATAGATCTCTAAGTTCATGTGAGAAGCCAGTGATAGTTTGTATAGGCTTATATCCACACTGGGATCTTTCCCTGTATAAGCCCCATTGAAATGAGTAGAATCTTGGGAATTCATATGTGCCTTTAATACCAGAAGACAAGGTCATTTGTCTAGAACTGGTGGCTCAGACTTTGATTGCCAGGCTGGCCACAACCATGAGGGAGAGGTAATGGCTCTACTTTTCTGAGATCTGGAAATCCAAAGGGCCTTTGGGATGCCAAGGAGCTTGGACTGAGCTGCGTGTCCATTGTATGCTATGCAGTGTAATCCTAAATAGAGTTGCACTAAACTCCCTCACTTCAATGGATTTAAGAGGGTGTAACTCTGCACAGGATTGCAGTGGTATTATCTCTATGTCATTTCAAAAACTAAACAGCTTTTCTAGGACATGTGATTTTACAGTGGGTGTGGAATTGTGCCTCTGTGTACCATGAGTTAAGCAATGCTACACTGAACTGTGGTCTGAGCCAGTGACAGAAATCTCCCACAACCAATTCACTATGTACATTGCCACCCCAGCATGAAATAACGAGACAGACAACAGTTTGGAATCAAACAAGGGCCACTTTATTAACTATTTAAACAGAACATGCAGCAACGGGCAACTAAGCAAGCTCAGGAACAGGCAAGGCAGGCGTCATTCCCAGACACAGCCTCCTTGCCCTTGTAATGGGCAGGTAACCTAGCCCCAGTCTTGAGCCAGTCAGATTCTGGCTCGTAACCGGCGGCCTGGCATACTGGCATCCCCTCCCAGGGGCGCCTACCCCCGAGGCTGCACAGACCTTCAGGGAGGAGCCTAGTCTGAGAGGGTCCCAGAGGCGATCTCCATTCACCCCCCCAGACCGCAAGGCCCTAGGGTGGTTCCTGATGACCTCCTGTTCCCAACAGGGATATGCCGTGAGGCACCCACCAGTTCCATTTTCTTGCTTGCACAAACCTGCCAAGTGACCAGACTAATTAATACCCGACCACCATCTATGCCCTTAACCACCAGTCACAGTGTAAGGTAGGCGAAAAAACACCTGAACCATAAGCCAAACAGGAGGAGGTGTAAAAAATTCCTACCTGGCCCCCAATGGCGACCAGCATAAGCCTACACTGCAACCAGGGCGGGTGGGTGGGCGAGCACGCCAATGAACTGCCTGACAGGAGCGGGGCAATGGCTCGGACGGAGCTAGCCCCGCCCCCCGCCAGGTCCAATGAGCGCCAACGCGCTCTGTTGCTGCCTCGCATCATGCGAGGCGGCAAAACAGCTCTCCCGCGCAAAGGCGATGCCGGGCGACGGGGAGCCCATTGCCACCCCAGCATGAAATAACGAGACAGACAACAGTTTGGAATCAAACAAGGGCCACTTTATTAACTATTTAAACAGAACATGCAGCAACGGGCAACTAAGCAAGCTCAGGAACAGGCAAGGCAGGCGTCATTCCCAGACACAGCCTCCTTGCCCTTGTAATGGGCAGGTAACCTAGCCCCAGTCTTGAGCCAGTCAGATTCTGGCTCGTGACCGGCGGCCTGGCATACTGGCATCCCCTCCCAGGGGCGCCTACCCCCAAGGCTGCACAGACCTTCAGGGAGGAGCCTAGTCTGAGAGGGTCCCAGAGACGATCTCCATTCACCACCCCAGACCGCAAGGCCCTAGGGTGGTTCCTGATGACCTCCTGTTCCCAACAGGGATATGCCGTGAGGCACCCACCAGTTCCATTTTCTTGCTTGCACAAACCTGCCACATGCAAAGCCAAGCCTCTGCTTTGGCCTTTGCTACCCCACACGGCAACCGAGTGCCATCCGAATCCCGTGCTGCAAGTCCTCTAAAAACAACCCATTACCCTTGTTTGAGAGGTGCACCCCATCAGGGCGATACAGGTCCGGGAACTTGACCTGTATGTTAGGGTGCGGCAAAAAGAGACCCAACCCGGACTCCATGGCCGTGCGAAGTTGGCTATTAGCGTTACGCCTAGCCCTGTCCATACACCTGGGGTCGCCGGCATGCCTCCAAACCCGACGGGGGAGCATGGCCGACCATACTATCATCACGCCCGGCCATCTAGCCCTGATCAGTGCCAAATCAGCCCTGGCCTGCATCACAAGGGCCACGCCCTTGACCAACCCCAAATCGTTGCCCCCCAGGTGTATGACTAAAACATGAGGGGGGGGCCCCGCCTCTCCTCAAACAATAATGGGAGGAGCGCCGGCCATCTCATGCCCCTCCTCCCCAACCACTCAACCGTCGCCACTTCGCTGAGGCCGAGCTGGGAGCCGACAGACGTTCTCCGCGCCCGATGAGCTGCCCAAAAGACCATGCTGTGGCCGCAGACTATGACCCTTTGTCTCATCTCACGGCCTGCAGCACCTGTAAAAAGAGCTTAATTAACAACGGCTGAATGAAACTCAAACAGACTTACAAGGTACAACGCCTCACGTAACTCTTATAGCAACCTGATTTCCAATGCCCGATCCTCTGTATTTTCCTAGCAGTGTACCCCATGGCTGCATCAGTTGATGCAGCCCCAATTCGGAAGGAATGGGAACAAAAACGAACCCCGCCCAGACCCAGCCGGATCAAGGCCCTCCGCGTCACGGTCCAAAACTGGAACTTCGTAAGAGGGGTGCTGTCACAATGCCGAAACAAATAGCCCGGGCCATCGCCCCGAAGTGCCAAATACCGACTCATGGCGGCAACCGGGCACAACCCTGGCTCCGAGCTGGACCCTAATTCCAGCACACTCCCCTTGCCCCGCTGGTCAGTTTTGGATATACGCAGCCTAATCCGAAGCTGAAAATTAATAATGGATACATCCCTACGCTCCAAAGCTGCCCCGGAAACATCAGCCCGAGAGCCTGCCACCAGCTCGCTAATTCTGAGCGCCCCCAAAAAGGCGGTCAGCGAAGCAGCATGAAACAGGCCCACCTTGTAGCTGTCACTACAACAAGAAGGCCACTGGCCCTCCAGCCCCCTCAGGACCGTGGGTGTCAAAGGTTCCCTAGTGTCCACTGCCCTAATAGATTCTCAAGACCACCCCTCGAGCATCTTCCGGAGACAGAAGTTGCCCATGGTGTCCTCGTGACCCGAGGCCTTACTAGCAAAAGCCAGCGCAGACAGTTTGCCCCTAATTGTGTGAGCTGAAAGGCCGCCATTCCGCAGTGTAACACAAAACTGCATCAGGTGTGACACCGGAATAGGCCAGACCTGCTGCAAACCCGCTCCAACCCTGAAGGACAGAAACTGCTTACCAGCCTTCAGGTAAGCTCTCCTGGTAGAAGGGGCGAGTGCCAGGCTCATTGCCCTGTTGGCCTCAGCCCTCCAATCCCCCACACCTCGGCGGGCATCCATGCCGGGAGCGGGTCGGCCTCTGGAGCCAGCTGACGAAACCTCTCCATCTGTTTGCGAGAGAGAGCGTCAGCGATCCCATTAGCGACCCCCGGGACATGTCTGGCCCTAAACAAGATGTTAAATTTAAGGCACTGCAAAGTAAAAGCCCAAACCAAAGCCATGACCCTGGGGGATTTGGATGTAAGGGCACTGATGACATGAACCGTGGACTGGTTGTCGCACCAGAAGTGGACAGTCCTATTAGCTAAATCAGCAGGCCAAATCCAAACCGCTGCGACAATTGGAAAAAACTCCAGGAAGGTGAGGTCCTTGACCCACCCAGCCCGAAACCAATCTTTAGGCCAGTCCCCGGCACACCAATGCCCCCTGAAGTAAATTCTGTAACCGGATGAGCCGGCCGCATCAGATGAAATCTGAAGCTCAGCCTCTAACAAGAGCTCATCCCGCCACAGAGAGACCCTGTTGAACGAGTCCAGAAACTGTTCCCACACAAAGAGGTCCTCCCTCATCCCCCTGGAGACCTTGGTCCTATGGTGTGGGAGACGGAGGCCTCTCATTAAGTCACATAGCCTCCTCACAAATGCCCTCCCTGGCGCCACAACTTTGCATGCAAAGTTGAGGTGGCCTACCAACTGCTGCAGCTCCAAGAGTGTGACCCTTGTAAGGGACCTAACCAAGATAACCCGTGTCCTTAAAGCATCCAATTTTTCTTGGGGTAACCTGCAGCACATACTAACCGTATCAATCTCAATACCTAAAAACGTTAATGTGGAGGTCGGGCCCTCAGTCTTTTCCTGAGCAAGAGGGACGCCCAGCTCATCAGCCAGGTAGACAAAACTGTCAAGCAGGAAACGACACTGGCCAGAACCCTTCTTGCCCGCGAAAAGAAAATCATCCAAATAATGGGCGGTACTACAGAGACCAGTCCTGGTTCTCAAGGCCCATTCCAAAAATGAACTGAACCTTTCAAAAGCAGAACAGGACACCGAGCAGCCCATGGGTAGGGCCCGATCCATGTAAAATTTTTCCTCAAAGGCAAATCCGAGTAGCTCAAAATCCTCAGGGTGCACCGGGAGGAGCTGAAAGGCTGATTTAATGTCACATTTAGCCAATTCGGCCCCCACACCACAGAGGCGGACCACCTGCATGGCCTGATCAAAGGAAGTGTATTTGACTGAACACAATTCACCTGGGATGGCGTCATTCACCGACCCTCCCCGAGGGTAGGACAGGTGATGAATGAGGCGAAACTCACCAGGTGCCTTTTTTGGAACTACACCTAAAGGAGAAATTCTTAAATTGGGCACTGGTGGACTAACAAACGGGCCCAAAACCCTGCTCTCCTTACACTCCTTGGCGATCTTGGCCCTAACTATGTCCTCCATGCCCAAAACCGACTTCAAATTACTAGCCAAATAGGGAACCCTCACCCCCTGAAACAGTATGCGAAAACCAACAGTGAACCCTTCCAAGAGGTATACCCTGTTGCCAATCCTTGGATAACTACGCAACCAGCGTCTCAAAACTCCCAATTTAATCGGGCTAGGCCCCTTTGTCAGAAGCGGGGTTGTGTGGCTTCCCACCACCTGGGTACTTGCCTCCGTTGCCTCCCCCACGGCCCTTGGGCTGTGGACAACTGGATAAGGGATGAGGTCCCGCGCACAAGGGGCACTCATGCCTAAAGGTGCACGACTTACGACCGCAGGTTCCCTGGGAAGAAAACTCCCAGCAAAGCTGGCGTCGTTGAACCGCCTGCCCCACCACAGGGCAGGAACCTGACTGCACCAGCGCCCTCTTAACTGAGTGGCCACTATGAGACCGCTCACCCCAACCGGCCCTGGCAGGAGACATGAGTTGCAGCCACAGGTTAGAACATATTCTATCCCAGCGCATGGCCGGGTTAATGGCCGCCCTCATCCTAAATTGCTCATCATATTGTGACCAAGCCGGGCTTGGAAAGTCTGTAAAGGCCTTGTAGATGATGTCCAGATACTGGAGCATCGAAGAAGCCCTCCACGGCTGGTGTCGCACAATGACAGCTGCATAGATTAGGAAACCAGGAAACCAGTTGGCCCATGTCCTATCTACCACCCTGCGCTTCAAGCGCTCCTTCTCCCGTTCGTCTAAATTATCCTTGTCCTTTTTTTCCATCTCCCGGTAAAGTAGACCAAACACGTCTACATACTCCCCCTTAAGAATCTTTTCTTTGGTGGCCATGGAAAGGTGGTCTCCTAAAGGCAAGTCTGCGTCGCCGCATGGAACGGCCCCTGCAGCAACCGTATCATATGCCGACCCACCACCAAAAGGGCAACCCACACTAGGCTGGGGAAAACCCCACACCGGCCCAGCTCCATGGCACACCAAAGGAGAACTAGAATAAGGGTATACAGGCCAGTTAACCTGGGGGACCTGAGAAGTGGTTGCACCTTGCTCAGATGCCAGACCAAGAGGCTGGCCAGTGTGAGGCATAGACGAAGCAGCGGAACTCTGGCCTCCATGGCCCCAAGGCCACCCTGATCCTTGCCTACCCCATGCCATCTCCTTACCTCCAGAAACTTGGGAAGGCGAGTAAAGAGCCACCTGCTGCTCCCCCGCACCTGGGCCCTGCTGGCCAGAAACTGCCCCGACCTGGCCTGAAGCCGCCGCCTCCTGCCTGTCCTCCAAGAAGGCCAACCGTGCCAGCACCTGCGCTTGAAAAGAGACATTGGCATGTTTGTCAACTGGTAAACCTCCCACAGGCATACCACGCTCCTTCTCAAGCGCCTCCAGCCGCTGAAGGATAGCCATATTGACCACGTCCTCATCTTCATCACTTGAAGGAACCACAGGATCAGGCCGCGCTGGAGGTCTCTTCCGAGCTGGCTGCTTGCCCTTGCCCTTGCCCTTACCTTTTCCAGACGCCATAACTGAACTTCTGACAATATAAACCAAATAAACCGTCAGTGAAATCACAATCAGTATGTTAAAATAGCAAAAAACCACAGTACAGGTCAAAAATTATCTGCTCAGGCGCAACCAACCGACCCCTCTATAAAGCTTCCCCACCCCAGGAACTTATACAAAACGTCCCAGGCCTAAGAAACCTAATGTAACAAGCCAGCTAAAATGGCCGCCACAGACCTTACCCAAAATGGCCCCCGACCATGAGGCTTGAAGGCCTCACCAAAATGGCCGCCTAACACCAGGGAAGTCAACTAAATAGGCCAAGCGACCTTATCAAAATGGTCGCCTTACAAGCCCTGCAGCCGAATCCCACAGAACAGCTCACCTCCCTCACTGGGTGCCAAACCGCAGTCCAACCGGGTGGGGGGGGGGCATCCAAATGCGTCTCCCAGTGCTGCGGCCTGGCCGGGGGGGGGGGGTAGCAACGTCAGCCGACGGTATTTTAAGGCCCAAACAGAGGGGGGGGCGGATCAAACCAGTGAAGTGGAGTGCCGACAGCCGCCCTCAGCGCCACTGGCAAGAGCTTGTCTGACAACCTACACTCCCGGCGCCCCGCCAGCAGCCGCCAGCGGGGGGGGACAACAAATGCCGCTGCCGCCTTCCTCCCAATACTGCAGCCACCCTCCTCTGACCAGCCAGCCACAATGCCTCGCACCACGACAGGCCGCGGAGTTAAACGCCGCAGCGACTCAGACGGGGTTGGAGAGGGAGAGGGGGGAAAAACGCCCACCGCCGCCACCTTATAGGCTACCTTCCCAGTCCCCGAGAGCCCAGGGGCAGCCGCGGCCGCCCTCGCCACAGCCGGAAAGAGGGGCAATCAAAACAATAACCTCCCCTGCTCTACACCACCCCCGTGGGAGAAGCCTCGCCAAGGAGCCCGAGGACCGGAGCCAGGAGCAGTGCACTCCGAAGACACACAAGCGGACGCAGACCCAAAGAGGCTTAAATGGAGCCGCTGCCGCTGCACAAACAGGATCCTCCTCGCACCCCCGCACAAGCCGCCCAACAAACCAGCAGGCCCGCCGGCAAAGAGGAGCCTCAGCAGCGTGCTCGCACCTAACCGAGCACGCCAACGAACTGCCTGACAGGAGCGGGGCAACGGCTCGGACGGAGCTAGCCCTGCCCCCCGCCAGGTCCAATGAGCGCCAACGCGCTCTGTTGCTGCCTCGCATCATGCGAGGCGGCAAAACAGCTCTCCCGCGCAACGGCGATGCCGGGCGATGGGGAGCCCAATGTGCTGGAAAACTTTAATAATTGACTAAAAAAGGGTGGCCATGTTGTTACCCAAATTGGTAGTCTCCTGTTTATTGGGGGAAATTAGCTTAATTGGAGACGAGCAAGAGGGGGCAACTAGGGATTTCCACCAATGGATACTAGGATATTCCCTTAGAGAACTCTCAGAATAAACTAGTCAGATGGTTAACTGGAAATTGTTTTATTAAAAATAATAAAAGGTAAAACATACACACAAAGCACCTGGGGAACACACAAACTATTTAAGAGGAAGATAAAAGGGAAAAGTGAGAGAAAAGTAATTTGAGGAGGGCGATAGTTATTGATCTTGGAGAACGAGGTCCTTGGCAGAATGAAACAACCAGCATTTCACAAAGAGAAGAAAGATACCCACACACATATGGGGTGTATGGAGGATCCAACACACACAAATACACAGACTGCTGGCTGTGTACTCCAGATATAGGGCAAAATGCTGCCTGAGGGCAGGCTGACATGTTTGCCTGCAAACAATAACTTGATTGCTTTCCATGGGATACACAATGAATTTAGGGAAAACTTGATGGGTTTCTATGATATGAACTAAAGGTGATAATGTTCCCTGATTACCTTTCATTACAGGATAGGAGAGACTATCAAGTTGTATGAATAGTTGTTAAGTGTGGCTAAATGGGGGTAAATGGGTAAGGGAGAGCATGACCAGGTGTGGATGAAGTTAATCTCAGGTGAGGTAATGTTTTCTTTGGTGACCCATTGTTTAAATTATGTGTCTCTTTAGGGTGGGGTGGAGGGTCATTAGCAAGTCAGCTGTTTTGGTTCACCTTCCAAAATATTTTCCCAGGCTCTTACCTGGCCAGCATCCATTTTGTTTGTACCAGCTCCATTTTAATTTCACTCTTAAGCCAGGCAGTGCCCTGCATGTACAATTCTGGGGTGATATGAAAGAAGGGCGTGTATCTCTATCTAAGCACAAACTGCACCATCTGCAGGAGGAGGGTCTGACTGCTAAGAATGTGGGCAAAGCTGTCATGAGCTTCAGTTCTTATAACTGTTTAGACTTTTATTTTGGGTTCTTACACTATTGACTGCATTACCAACTAGATTTTAGAAGCCATGTCTCCACTTGCTACTCCTTCCCCAAAAGTTTGAGAATCTTGAAAGAAAGATCTATCCACACAAAACATAAGCAAATGTAGATTAACAGAGTTGCTTGTGTAATATATACAGTGATACTGTTGTATGTTAGAGGGCCTGTGAATATGTGTGATTATGTGAATATGTGGCTTCCAGGCACTGCAAAGACTGTAGGGAGGGGAAGCTTATCAGTCACCTGGCAGGGCAGAATATATGGCTGCTGATCTTTTGGTATGACTTCGTGAGTCATAAGTTGTATAAGCCTGTTGCAAAGTTTCTCAGGGGTTATATAGATACCTTGTTAACAGCCTTGCACAGATTGGATTGAGCTCTGTTTATAGCCATGTGCAGATTACCAGAAGCCATGGTTATCATAGTTTTGTTGTTACCCATCACTGATTTTAACAAGCATTTTTACATCTACTGCATTTCATGAAAGGACAATGGATTTGTAGTTACTAGCAGTGCATTGTGAAGTGAAATTACACCCTTCTAAACCAACTGAAGCCAATGAGCTTAGAAGGGTGTAACTCCAGTTAGAATTGCATTGTAAATCTGACAAAAACAGGCCACTAATAACCCTGTGTTGCAAGACAAAAAAATGCATTTTTCTCTTCAGAGGAAAATTGCATTGATTTTGTATTTGGCTCTATTTAAAAGAGAGATGCTCCAAAGTTTGACTCAGCATATATTAGCAATGTAGTGTACAGTCCTCTTATATTTTCCATTTGAGAAATATATCATCCCCTGAGATCCTGACAGGAGTGAACTTGTATACGGCAAAGTAGAATGAAAGTCACAGAATATTTCACTGCATTCCACGGTACATTTCTGCTTATTCTAAACTTGTATGTCCTTTCCCCTGTGATGATCATTACATTGCACAAGGGCAGCAGTTCCCTAAATACAGGTCAGGTTGCATAGTAAAGTGGTGAGGTGCTTTGGCTCAGTGCTAAAGGACACAATGTACATACAGAACCTTCAGGTTTAGCCTTTGGCATTTGTAGTAAAAGGGTCTTAGGTAAAAGTTGTAGGAAGGACCATCCTGTGCCTCAGAACTTAGTCTCTATCATACATTCTAATAGTGAAGTCAGCCTGATCTGAGGATACTTTCCAGGGCTGTTTTGGCCTTTGAGGAAGAACTCATCAGGGCTAGGCCTGGCAGCAGCCACTGGGTGGCTTGATACCACCTGACTTGCATGACTCAACTAGGCCTGGCTGCTTGCTACTGTTCCACAGCAGCCACCCTATGAAAGCCAGTGCAGTGTAGTGGTTAGAGGTTCAGAGGAAAGCTGGGAGACTTGGGTTTAAATCACCAGCCTGCCATGGAAGCTCACTAGGTGATGTTGTGCCCATCACATGCTTTCAGCCTAACCTAACTCACAAGGTTATTAGTGCATTGTAATGATTTTATGCTGATTGTATTTTAATTGCTTTTAAGGTTGTAAATTCATAAATCTAAATAGTAGTAGTAGTGGTAGTAGTAGTAGTTGTAGTAAGGATAAAAAGGTGAGGAGAATGATGTGAGCTGCTTTGGTCCCCACTGTGGAGAAACACAGATTATAAATGAAGTAAATAATTAAGATAGCTAAGGATGGGAAGCAGATAAAAGACAGACTGATGAATGGCTGAGAAGAAGAGAATGAAGTAGGGAAAGGGGAGAGGATATGGAGGTTCTCAGGGGGAAGGGAAGGGGAAATAATGTGGAGAGGGGAATACAGGGGAAAGTGATGTCCCCCCCCCCCCCCCACAAGTTCTTGACAGTTTTCCTAG
The DNA here is from genome assembly GCA_029233225.1 of Lepidodactylus listeri. NCBI lineage: Eukaryota > Metazoa > Chordata > Lepidosauria > Squamata > Gekkonidae > Lepidodactylus > Lepidodactylus listeri. The sequence continues at coordinate 48,896,943 of JARCFY010000007.1, forward strand.
GTAGAAGCTTCCGGGGGTGGGGGAGCTTGACAATTCCAGGTTAGGAAATTCCTAATTTGTTGAATTCTGTTATTAGAGTAAACATGGAATGTTTCCTTCAGGAGTTGATAAGTAGAAATATAAGTGACAATTTTGAGTATAATGGTTTATTATGACTTTTTAAGATATATTTATAATTGAATGTGTATCTTCTTTCTTCTAGTGAGAAGAATTGTGATTGCTACATGCTCAGTTAAAGCAATTATTGTGAAATGAATTGTTTACATTGTGCAGCATTCATCTTGTGTAAACAGTTATAGAAGAGAATTTTCTACAGAATCACTACAGTAAATGATTTTGCAAACATATCTTTATTGACTCTTCATTATTTTCATTACAAATGTTGTTTTTGGATTTCCTCAACCTCCAGGTGTGGACTGGAGATCACCCACAACTGCAACTGTTCTCCACAAGACAGAGATCAGTTCTGCTGGAGAAAATGACTGCTCTGCCGGGTGGACTCTATGGCATTATACCCTGCTGAGGTTGCTTCCCTATTAAAACGTTGCCCTTCTAAGACTCCACCCACAAGTCTCCAGGAATTTCCCAACCTGGAACTGGCAACCCTAAAGGGAACTGTGTTGCCCTGCAAGGTGCTAATTGTGCTCTTATGGACTTGGGAGTTCATGGCCCCGTCCACACAAGCAAGATAAGCCGGACGGGAAGTGAGTCAAATTTGTGCCAGCACAATTTGCACCGCTTTTGCAGGATCACACAGGTCCATGGACCTGTGAGAGCGAACCACCACTGCGTGATCACATGCAGCCGCGGGCGAGTTGTTGTTGTTTTTTTTGGCCATTTTCAGTGCGCTTATCTGCTTCTACAAGGGATCGATGACTTACCTGTCCACCCTTAAGATCATCTGATGATGCGCATACCGGGATGGGAGGGGGAAAAAAAACCAAAAAGCCCGCTTCCCAACGCCACTTGTTTGCGCTGGCGTGATCACACCAGGAAAGGTCAGTTCTGGGCCGTCGCAAAACATTTGAGACTGCCTTTTCACTGGTAGCTAAATAAGTCAGTTCCCCACCAGCTCAAAGTGGTTTGCGACACTTTGACACCGGTTGCAGGACGCTTCCCAGATGTGCTTGTGTGATCATGCCACTTTGAGCCGGCGGGGAATCGTCCTTCTTGTGTCACAAATGGGTGCGTATGATCACGCCCCATAAGTGTTAAAAAGAGACTGTGTTAATACATGTGCAAAAAGGGACTGAACTGTGTGATGACCCAAAGTGATGCCAGCTGTAAGCACATGCCATCAGGAGATGCTGCTTTTCCTGGGATGTTGTGCCAGTGGTTCCTGAGATCGCCCATTCTAAGAGATATCCCTAGACACCTGAAACACCCCAAACAGCCACCCACCATTGCTGTTCTAAGCACCCACCATTCCAGACGCTATTACGAATTCTTCATCACACAGGGAACCTCCCCCTCCCCACTGAAAGCATTTCTGCAACAAAGGCACAAAAGCCACCTTTGTCCTCCTCCAGTTAATAGAGAACTTTGCCCTGAGAAACTGGAGTCACCGGCTCTTAGACTAAGGATGAAACTGCCAAACAATAGGTGCCAGCCGGATGACCTACTAATCCTTTCAGGTGTCTCTGCCACAGAAACTAGAGATCAATATTGATCAACCCTTTAGCCTCCTACCCCCAGACCCTGTTTTGGGTCATATGCTTTTTGGAATGGACCACAAGGAGGGCGTTCCAGGAGGAGGCAACCAAGCCCTCCCTCAAGCCCCCTTATAAAAGGAGCCACCCCACCGTGCACTACTCTCTACTCTACTCTACTCTGCTGTACCCCCTCTCTTACCCTACCCTATCTTTACAACTCCTGGTTAGCGCTACCTGAGTTTTCATGTGGTCTGCTGGTTCAGTCCGTGATCCCTGATCCCTTCTCTTAGTCTTCCCTAGTTTTCCAGTTGGAGACTGTGATCTCGCCAGGAAAGGTAACTATTACTTCTCAACGAACTTCCTGCTCAAGCAAACGTCACTGTCCCTTTCTATCTAAGTTTTCTAGCTCTGTATAATTGTGTGTGTGCTCGAGTATTGTTTTTTCTGTGAAGATTCAATCAGTAAAGATACCATTTCAACCTGAAATCGGTCTCTCTGTGTCTATTTCTGGTGATTCTGGAAGAAGCGGGACCCCTGTATACAAAGGTGTTTGCTCCCATATTTACCTGTTTCCATTTTAATATCTCAATTCCCTAATATTAATAATAAATCAAGGCAATCAGACTAACAACTGATATCTGTAGTCAAGAGATCATAAGAACATAAGAAGCCAATGTTGGATTAGGGCTGCCAAGTCCCCCGCTTGGGCGGGGGAAACACCGATTTTTAGAGCTTACCTCCCGCTTTTCCAAAGATGGCCACCGGGGGGACAAAATGGCTGCCTTAAAAGGGAAATGTCTGCAGAGAGCCTGCCCTGCATTAAAAAGCCTCGCCAGACATTTCCCCTTTAAGAAGTCAGCAAGAGAGCTTCTTCCACAGCAAGAGAGCCCCGCCCAGAGATTAAGGAGGGACTGAAGGAGCTGCTTTTGCATGTGGCTGGCAAGGTGAGTTTCTGTTCCAGCTCTTTTCATTCTCTCTCCCTCTTTCTTTTTTCTGTCTGTCTGTCTGTCTCTCTCTCTCTCTGTACCCATCCAGCAGAGGTCTATCAGTGGCTATTATAGCCACAAGGTCTAAATGGAAGTAAGTGCCTCTGCTAGTTTTTTCCCCTTCTCTCTCTCTCCCTCTTTCTTTCTTTTTTCTTTCTGTCTGTCTGTCTCTCTCTCTCTGTCCCCATCCAGCAGAGGTCTATCAGTGGCTATTATAGCCACAAGGTCTAAATGGAAGTAAGTGCCTCTGCTAGTTTTTTCCCCTTCTCTCTCTCTCCCTCTTTCTTTCTTTTTTCTGTCTGTCTGTCTGTCTCTCTCTCTCTGTCCCCATCCAGCAGAGGTCTATCAGTGGCTATTATAGCCACAAGGTCTAAATGGAACCCTTTGGCTGGGGCAGTGATGCTCTGCATTCTTGGTGCTTGGGGGGCAACAGTGGGAGGGCTTCTGGAGTTCTGGCCCCGCTGCTGGACCTCCTGAGGGCACCTGGTATGACACAGAGTGTTGTTCTGGATGGGCTGTTGGCCGGATCCACTGTGGCTTCTCTCCTGTTCTTATGATATGAAAATCATATTCAGCACTTGTGTAGCACTTAGTGCTTCATATTCTGCTGAGATGAGGAAGGATTCAGTAGGGCCGTTGCTCAGTGATAGAGCATCTGCTTGACATGCAGGAGGTATCAGCCTCTTCAGCTAAAAAAGGATCAGGTAATAGGTGACATTAAAGATCTCAGCCTGAGACCCTGGAGAGCCACTACCAGTCTGAGTAGTCAATACTGACCTTGATGGACCAATGGCCTGATTCAGTATTAGGAAACTTCATGAGTTCATGTGTCAGCATGTGGAAGCAACATCACAGGATGTGACATCACAAAATGATGTCACTTCCTTTCTCCTGGCTCCACCCCCAAAGTCTCCTGGCTCCACCCCCAAAGACCCCAGATATTTCCCAAGTTGGACTTGGCAGCCCTATGTTGGATTAGGCCAATGGCCCATCTAGTCCAACACTCTGTCACACAGTGGCCATACCAGGTGCTATCAGGAGGTCTAGCAGTGGGGCCAGGACACTAGAAGCTCTCTCACTGTTGCCCCCTCAAGCACCAAGAATACAGAGCATCACTTGCCCCAGACCAAGACTTCCTATCTGTACCTTGTGGCTAATAGCCACTGATGGACCTCAGCTCCATATGTTTATCTAATTCCCTCTTGAAGCTGTCCTTGCTTGTAGCCACCACCACCTCTTGTGGCAGTGAATTCCATGTGTTAATCACTCTTTGGGTGAAGGAGACTTCCTTTTATCCATTCTAACCCAACTGCTCAGTAATTTCATTGAATGCCCACAAGTTCTTGTACTGTGATCCTTTATGATTCCAGGAGATATCCAGGCCCCACCTGGAGGTTGGCAACCCTAGAAGGAGAGAGGGAAGCAAGAAAAAAGGGGAGGCTATGAGGGCTTTATGGAAAGGAAAAGTAGAAATAGTGGGGGAGGGGAAATGAGATACCTCCTGCAAGTCATTATGGGCTCATGCTTGTGTTAATTATATTACTGACATAAACAATAGTCAACTAAAAATATATGGACCATGTGTTCATTTTATCCTGTAGAGACCTGCTGGCATAGTAGCAACTTCTTTTAAAGGTAGTTTGTTATCTTGAAGCACATTTAGATTCCAGTTTAGTGTAGTGGTTAAGTGTGCAGACTCTAATCTGGGAGAACCGGGTTTGATTCCCCACTCCTCCACTTGCACCTGCTGGATGATCTTGGGCAAGCCATAGCTCTGTACCAGCTGTTCTCTCAAGGACAGTTGTCTCAGAGCTCTCTCAGCCCCACCTACCTCACAGGGTGTCTGTTGAGGGGAGGGGAAGGGAAAGGAGTTTGTAAGCCACTCTGAGACTCCAAGTGAGTGAAGGTGGGATATAAATCCAATCTCTTCTTCTTCTATGTCGGGGCCCCCAACCTGTGGCTCGTGGGCCACATGCAGCCCTCAATCTCTTTCTGTGCAGCCCTCCAACCTGCTTGTCAGCGGCTATCACCCTGAAGGCATTTTCCCACACTGTTATTCCTGCCTTGAGAGGCACCATCTACTGCTTTTCTTTCAGTCTTTTTCTTGCAAAAAACACCATAGCAACACTGTTTCTTCTGGCTGCCATGGTTCCTTCTGTGAACCCCCTCTTGGTCTTATCCTCCATACCAGCATTTTGGCCATTCTGGGTGCTTTGCTAGCCAGAAAAACTCAGGTACCTGTACCACTCAGCTTTTTCACTCCCCCTCTCCATGCATTACCATGTTGAAAGCTCTAAATGTGTGTAAGGAAGATAAAGCAGCTGTGTCAATGAGTAAAGGAGATGTCTGGCCTGTTTTTACAAAACAGGAGAGTAAAAAGGACAGTAAAAGGGTGGGTACCACTCTCAGTAACATACATTAGCAACATGATAGCTGGCCCTTACAGTAGACAGGTTCTCCTCAATGTGCTTTCTAAAACTATTTTTCTGCAAAACATTTTATTTTTAAGAGACTTTATCTTGTTCACTCGCACCTCTCCTTGATATATTGAGTAGCTCCTGTGGCAGGATTGAAAGTACCTTTTAACATTGTACTCCTTTAATACTGAGACAATTTCAAGACATATCAGGCAAACTGCTTTATACTTGTTTAAAACAAAGACATAAACAATAGTCTGTTTATCATTAAAGACGGTAATCATCTGCAATTTTTTGTTTCTTTTGTTTCTTTGAAACAGCACTTTTTTGCAGACATCTTACAGAATTTTTAGCAAAGCAGCAGTTGCAAGATACCAAGAGCACCTTTGTTGATTAGATTTTTCAGGTTGAGCAAGCCAGTTCTATATCAGGGAGCATTTTGATGAAATTCCTGAGATTTGTGTGCATGCAGTGAAGGGGAGAAGGTTCTGTTTTGTATGTCTGTGACTTTTGGGGTAGATTGTATCCTTATCTCTTGACAACTTCTTGGTAAGTGGATGGGATTGTGTTTTTTTTATAAAACAAACATTTGATTAAAAGCCACTTCAAATGCCATCCAGAATTTTTTAAAAAGATACAGGACATCCAGGTATGAAGAAAAATGATCCAGTATTAGATTTTAAAAACTTAACAGAAAATTTGAGAAAAATTTGCCCTTCCCGAACTGGCACTTGTTGACCATGGGAATCACTGAGCTGCAAACACATAACATAGAGTCATAGAATTGGAAGGGACTTCCAGGGTCATCTAATCCAACCCCCTGCATAATGCAGGAAATTCACAAATACCCATGACCCCTTCTCTATGCCCAGAAGAGGCCAAACCCCCCCTCCCAGTATCCCTGGCCAAACTGGCCTGGAGAACAATAGAACAATTGCTTCCATCCCCAAAGTGGTGATCAGCATTTCCATGGGCATGCCAGAATCATGTAATAGGAAAGTGGGGGAAGAAATATGACTTCACTGGTGTTAAGGCTATAAGCAGCAGATCAGAAGAGCTAGGAAAAGGAAACATTGGAAGGTGTACCCTAGTGAGGTACAAGGCATGGGGAAGAGCCTTGGAAGACTTATTTGCACCACTGAGTGATTTTATCTTGCTGTTCCTCTAAGCATGCCTGCAAAGAGATTCAGGAGGTGTAACACCCTTGCTCTCTATGCATGTGCTCTAACAACAGGTCTTTCCAAAAAGCAACAAAATGGTGGGAATGTAGGGGCTTGTGATCCAGCAGATGGGGTTCTGCAATCATCTGAAAACCCCACCCCATAGATTAAAGACCACTGCTCTATATGAGGAAGATCCCAGACATGTCATTGAATCATAGCACTTAGTGGGAGTACTTATCAGAATGGATTGTCTAGTATTGCTCTGTAAATTCCTTGAAGCTTCAGTAGTAGAAACATGAAGTTTGTGCCGTTTGCTGTACTGGAAAAGAAAACAGTGTATCAAGAGGGATAATGTCCCTGAGACTTCTTGGCCGAGGACAGACTGGCAGTCTGGCCCGCTCTGCCTCCGCTTTAAAAGCGGAGGCAGAGCGGCCGTTCAGACTGCCGCATCTGCCCGGAGGCGGCGGCCCGGATGTGACTTCAAAGTGGTGTCCCGGCTGCTGCGGTGTGCGTTCCACCTGCTTCCGGCGGGTGTGAACGTGTGCTGGATGAGGGAACCGCACGGCGTTCGGCCGCCGCCGGCGGAAGCCACCCACAGTCTGGACACTGTGGGCGGTTTCCTTGTGGCGGCGTGTGAACGCCGTGCGGTGGGGGCAATTCCCCCTGCCTTGTTCTGCCGTGCTGTGGAGGCATGGCAGAATACCAATCTGTCCACGGCCCTTGTTACTACATGCATACATTATTGGAAAAGCATAGCATCAAGTGATGACTTGCATATTATATGGCTCATGAAAGATGTAAAACCACAGACCGAACTTGCATATCACTTCAAAAATTACCATTTCAGCGTATTCAACTGAGTCCATTCAACTGAGTCCATTTCCCCCACTCACCAAATATGGGGGGGGGGGGGGAAATCAAATGATGTTCCTACACCGTGAACTAGAACTGCTGCCTTAAGTAGATGGTTTATATTGGAATTGGGTTTGCTAGTGGACTGCACAATAATTCTTAATCACTCTGGAAGAGGTGAAAGGGATAAGTGTAGTGCAGACATTTCATAGGATCTATCCAGTGTGTTTTAATCGGGGATTGTGTGTCCACAGCAGGTTTTTTGTTTACTTTCTCCAACTGGTCCAGCAGCTGTTTCTTTGAAATGTCAGCAGTTTTTCAAGAATGGGATAATTTCAGTGACATTTTGTGATGCTACAGCTGTTAGGAAAAAGTAAATAAGAGATTCCGCTTCTCTGGAACAGAGACTGTGAGGGATTAGGGAAGTGGATCCTCCTTTGCTGACCTACTATTGGAATTATGTGCTGTAGGCCTTAAATTGTCACACTGGAGTAATTACTTTCATCAATATGTGGTTACTAGCAACTGAAAGGAAAATTTACTAGAACTCTGGAACTTAGGTAAAGATTCTGTCTCTCTAAGGCTTTTCATAATTCTGGATGTTTCATAATTCTCTTCACATAAGGAAATCCAGCATAATCTAGTTTTCTATTAGTCCTGATTAGTAGCTTTCAAACTTCCTAATTTCATGGAGCACTTTTCTGTGTCAGCTTGTCCACAGAAGATCCTTGAGTCTGCCTAGTAGTCTCCTGATGCTGGAGAAGAATTTGTAATATGTACTAGGTGTAAGGAACATGAGAACCCTTAAAAACACTGAAACAAAATATGATACAATTTCCTCTTTGAGCTGTTACACAAAGTTTGTTAGGGTTAAGCTACGCTTAATAAAAATAATTGGAATGGGTCAGTTGGGTTTGGGTGTCCTCATTCATACATTTAAAACTTTCTTCATGGCATGACCCTATCACTTGCATCTCTTGGGGGAATAAGGTATGAGCTAGGTACTCAATACCAATTCCTACTAATAATCTAGAATGTTTTGCCTCTTTTTTAAGGGAGAGAAATAATGAGTGTGTGCGTTAGAAGCATGGAATGCAGCTTTTGGTATTTAACCCATGTAAGAAATATGAATGTGTGAATAGCTAGAGGTGCTAACAAAATGAAACCAGTAATCTCTTTCGCCTCTGGAAGACCAGCTGCTCAGGATCTCAAATAAGGAACATGAGGACAATGTGGTGAAAACATAACTCAGATGATCATTGGGCAGTTGACCAGGATTAAGCTGCATGCTACAGAGCAGGTTGGAAGCTCCATCTGTTTTTCATTTCTCAGCTTTTCACCACCTGTGAAATTCCAATGTCATTATGTTCTCTCCACCCTGCCAATTCTCCTCCCTCTTTCAGTATATATCTTTTATAGATAGACCAAATGTTATGAGTGTATTTTTATCTCTTTAAAGACACATATGAAGCATGCTTTTATAATCGATCCCCCCCCCCCCCCACTTCCCACAGTAACAGATAAACTATGACAGGAGTTTGCAAATAGTTCTCATACACAGTGATGCTTCACACATTATTCTTTCGCTATATGAGTATAAGTTCTATGGTGAAAAATATTTGTGCATAGCTTTGAAATGCTGTCCTGTCAGAAGATGGCCCCACTTTGCTTGTGTTTTACATGTTTAAAAGCAATAAAATTAGTGGCGAAGGATTAAATGACGGTATAAAAATGGGGACTCAGGCTTGACTCCTGAGTAGTGTTTCTGCAGATATGAGGATTCTGCTTGCAAGGTGCAATCTTCTCATGTTGGAAGGTGAGGCAGAAAAGTCACACTCTACAGGAGGAAGTCCTTACACCCATGGAAACATTAGTCTGGATCCAGTCCTTATACCTGAGTTGTAAACTAGGCTAAAGGGCGCATATCTCAAAGCTTGGAACCTTGGCATCACGGTAACATACTTCTGCTGTAACATAACCAGGGCTATTTTTGGACAGAAATGCACAAGAATGGAGTTCTGGCTGGCTTCCAAGTTGGCCACGCCTACAGCCTACCACCCCCCTCGGGTTCCCCAGGTGCCTTGCAAGCCACGGGGTGCCTGCAGAAGCCGATCTAGAAACTGCCTTCCTTCCCTTGGGTTCCCCATGCGCCCAGCAAGCCACGAGGCACCTTAGGAAGCTGATCCTGGGAGGGAGCTGTGCTGTCAGGGTTGTGGCCTAATATGCTAATGAGTTCCTGCTGGGCTTTTTCTACAAAAAAAGTCCTGAACATAACCTTAGCTGTAATATGCTTACTACCCAGAATCCCTTTCGTAATATGGTTGCAAGACTCCCCCCTGCAGGGGGTGTCCCCTGCTGCCAGACACAACTGCCCTGCCACTGATCAGATGGCCAGCAGGGGACTTACCCAGGAAAAGAGCGAGGCCCAGTTGATGTTGCAGCGATGTGTCTACATCACTTCCAATGTGACCCATAAGGGATGTCATCACATTAGCGACACTGGGGTGATGCTCTGGTATTTGGGCAAAAACTCTGGTAGAAGCCAAGTTTACCATAGAGTTTTTGCCCAGATATCCAAGTGTCACCCCGAAATTGCTGTGTGATGATGTCACTTCCAGGTTATGTAGGAAGTGACATAGACATGTCACTGCAATGTTAGCTGGGCCTCCCTCCCACTCTCAGTAAGTTCCACTTTCAGTAAATTCCTCCCATCCCCTGCTGGTTGCCTAGCAACTCTATTCCCTACTGATGCTGCCTAAAAACTTTCCAAGGCATATAACCCCTAAAAAAAAATCACAGTGCACTTTGCTTTTCATTTTCAGCAGGCATATCAATTGCATTTTGTTGGCCAGATTAAGGGCTTTTCTGCATATTTACTTTTCTTGCTTGTAATTTCCCGTTTCTTCTGGTTTTCCACCCCCCCTGTGCTGCACATGTTTTGCTTCCTCTAGTGGTTGATTCTATATTACATCAGTTTATGTCCATGATAAAAACCTGCCCTTTAAATCTGCAGGGAATTATGTCAGACATACTGGTGTAATATCAAATTGACCACTAACTGCAAAACATATGCAGGAGAGGAACTCCCCCCAAGAAATAGGAGATTACACACAAGGAAATGAGAATGTGGAAAAGCCCTATGTTTGGAAGCTGTTTTGAATCCCATAATGAAGCCAGGCAGTGTAGAAATATTATAAATAAATACCCGGATAATGAAGGACGAATTTTGAACTTCTCTCTTTTATAAAACTATGCAACTAGGTAGAGAAAGAAGGTCCCATAACCTCTGAAAGTAGAGCCAATCAGAGCCTAGGACTCATAATCACAGCTCCAATAGCTAAGCAAGCTAATTAATACATGGATTTTCCAGAATGTGGAAGGGCGAATTGGAGGACCTTTTTTTGGTAACATATGCACAACTACATATGTCTAAAATGAGGGCAGGTGTCTATGTTCAGTCCTTTGGTGTCCCTGTGATTCTCTGAATTGGACTCACTATAATAATCTATATACTGCTGACATTTTTTCTTTGTAGCATTTTTCTTGGAGATTTTTAAAATTTCTTTTTGTGTGCTCATCACAGAATAAACTCTGCAAAACCCTCAGATTATAACATCATGAATTTTTCTGTGATTTTTATTTCCAGTAATACAGAATCCACAAATATGGAAAGAAATTCAACAAAGGGAGATTTCATAAATGTCACTGTTCTTTTTGCTGGTCAGATGTGACAGCAGCCCAAGAAACGGCCTTCAGCACAAGAACTGCGGAACTGGCTCTTCTCAGGAGCAGGCAGCCAAGCATCCAATTTCATGTCGCCCTGAGCCTGCTCACGGGGAGGGTGGGGTATAAATAAATAAATAAATGTTTGTGGGATCTGAAGTATCAAGGGGGAGAAAACTCCCCTGCAGAGTACCTTCCTGTACCGCCTGGTGCAACTGCAAAATAAAGAGAGCCCTAAGACACTTATTAAGATACAACATTTGTCATGTTAACCTCTAAATTGTGACATTTCTTAAAAAAAAAAGATGGAGGCATTGGAATCTTAGGGTAATATATCAATGACCAGTTGTAATTGCTTTCTCCAAAAAACCAGCATTCTAAATGGGTCTATGACTTGGATATATGTAGCGAACAATTTAATTTATGTAGAGGCAGTGAATCTGAAAAGATGGTGAAGGGTGTGTGGTGCATAGCCTGTATTTCTCTTAAATTATATTATATCACTCATCTCGGGTTATGTTCTTGTTAGCAAACTTAAATTAAATCCCAAGTGATATACAATAATTGGCTGTATTTACACACCTGCAAATCATATCTAGGGGGCTATGAGTAATACTGTAAATTCTATAAATAAAGAGCAAAATATAGGATGGGATTTATTATTACAAGAGCAGCGAAAATGGCAACCTGTTATTGACAGCTATGTCAACACCATCATGACAATCTGTCCCATTTCTCCTCTTCTTTAACAAGGAGTTTATCTTGATCTTATAAATCAGCTTTGGCATGCTATTTATCAGATAGATTTATAGACATGAACCTTGGTATGCCAAGTTAGCACAAGTCCCATGCACTATGATGAGTCTTTGTGACTGGAAAAGCCATATTGCTCTGGTAATGCCTGAATAATAGAAAGATGTGTTGAGCCAATTACATGCATAGGTAATACAAAATCATGTGGGCTTCTACATTATCACAAGATTTTCCCAAGCCTACATCATTCCATTAGTCAATAGGTGCTAGAACACTCTGAGATCCAGAAAGCCAGAGAATAGCATTCATAATGCAAATATACACAAAATCATTAAGCTATGTCATACTGAGGCTAAAGTACACGACTTGCTGGGAGCTCCCCAAATGGAGCTTACAGCTCCCCCCCCCAAAAGCCAAACCAGGCACAAGGGATCTTGGTTTTGATTGTATCACTTGGAGAAGGAAGGGTTAAGCCATTCTCCTGATCTGAAAGGGCCCCATAGGGGAAAACATACAGTTACCAACATCTTCCAATTTAGCCTAGCCCCAAAGATGGACCCTTACATTGAGATGGATGATATGGCCATCTGGATCCATGCCACAGTAACAGGGAAACTAGAATACTGTAATACACTGGACATTGGTTTTCTTCCCTTAAAATCAGCTTGGTGCAGAATGCCATGGTTTCACTATTATCAGAAGCTAGACAGAGGTTGCATATCACGCCCATTCTTCAGTCACTCCTTGGCTGTCCATTAGTTATTGGGCTCCGTTTAAGGTACTGTAGATCAGATAAGTTTATTGTCTTAGCCATAGGCCATAACATAACACATCAAGGTTGAGTAGAAGTTTAAGGTACTGGCTATCACATACAAAGTCCTTCATGGCTTTGGTCCCTCATATCTGTGGGAATACTTCTCCCACCATACTCCGCCATGAGAGCTTTGCTCATCTGAGCAGGGCCTTCTGCAGGTGCCAACCTGCAACTAGGCAAAATCTTATGATGGGGGAGGCTTCTCAAACTAGCCTTTTTTTGCTTACCAGTTGGGGGGTGGGGTGGCTCATTGCATCATCAGCTCCTGGTTGGGAAATTTCTGGAGATTCAGGGCTGGAGCCTGAGAAAGGCAGGGACTCTGGGGACAGAAGGGAGCCTAGTGGGGTATAATTCCATCAGAGTCAATCCTCCAGAGCAGCCATTTTTTCCAGAGGAATTGATCTCTGTCATCTGGAGATCTGTTGTAATTCTGGGAAATAGCTAGGCCCCATCTGGAGTTGACAACCCTACAACCATTGTATGCAAGCAAGGAAATCTATGGGCAGATCAATGCCATTCTGGACTTGGAGCTGGGGGCCGGGTTGCCTATAACTCTGGCATGACTTTGGCAGCCCGATAGCTGGGGTGTCCACAGTGGGGCTGGGCTATGTAGGCTCAAAGTAACAACTTAATAAAGAAATCCCAGTTCAAACTATTTGCATGTCATGGTAGCTTTATTTGGAGGATGTCTCAGTGCCTTGTAAATAGAGTGCTGATGAGTCAGATCTTTAGTCCTTTTGCCCAGTATTATTCATCTAACTGTCACTACCCTTCTGAGGTCTAAAGTGATGATCTTTCATAGCCCTATTGCCTGAAATCATTGAGGTGAAGATGCTCCCAAATCAAGGATCTTGCACAAGCAAAGTGTGAGCGACACATTTTACTGCAATCTGAAAACTGAGCATCAATGTTTCTATTTCTGTTAGATGCAGCAATTTCTAGGAGCATAGTCCCAGTAGTCTGTGTCTTACCTCTCTGTTCTGCTGAGTGCATTTTCTGCCTGCACAAGGAGGCTTCTGCTGGAGGAAGGTTCTGTACTTATCTGAATAGGATATGATCCAATGGATTTTTAGAGTACCCAAACAAAGGTTTATCAAAGGTTAAGTATGTAGAACATTTTGACATGACGGCAAGGTAGCTGAAGTTCTTAGGAGAACATGAACTGTTCAGAAACTTATTTGATATTTGTCATTGGGGTCTCATTTCAGATCTGATTTCAAAGTCATTTTCAGATGCTGCAAAATTAACTCAAATGGGTCACTACCATGAATAAAAAATAGGGTTGATCTGATGTTGGTATTTTTAATATAGCCTTTCAGTATTGGTGTATATGGGTATATATAGATACCATATTTTCTGGCTTATGATCATATATAGCGGCCCCACACTTCTGGGCACATTTTGAATAATTTCTTTACAGCCTCAAATGCGAAGCTCATACAAACCCTTGTCAACAGTGCAATCTTAAGTAACACTCTTCTAAGACCATTGACGTCAATGGGCTTAGAAGGGTGTAAATCTTCTTTAAGTGTATAACCAGCAATTTAATCAGCAGGAGAATGCTTGAGGGGTCTTGACTCATCACCCCCCTTGTGGTTTTGCCATAAATCTATTTGTGACCTTGTAATGCATCGCACACAGAATCCTGTTTCCAGTTTTCTTCTCCCGCTGCTTCGCCTTCCAGGCCTAAGTGGATCTGATTTGTTGTGAGTTTATGGTCTGCAAGGTAGTTTGGAGATCATTATATTTCTTAGTCAAGACTATTAAAGACATTGAAATTTCCATTTCTACAAATTATACTTAATGTTGAAAAAGAAATTGGGCTTGTCTTTATCTAAGTCCTAATGGAGTACAGTCTGGGGAATTATTTTCAGCTCCATTACTTGCATTTTATAATTATTGAAACTTCTTTTTAAAAAAAGAAAAGAAAAAGAAAAGGGCCATGTTTTATGAGATGTCTTGGAACCACTCAGGTTCATTAAAATAGGTAATAGGTGCTGTTAATGAATGAAGGTGAAAGAAAAAAAATGTAGACAGTCGCATCAAGAGTACAATGATTTTACATCAATTGGATCACTGAGGTATAGGCAACTAAAAATGAAGAAAACTGAGGCTGAAATGTTGATGATTCAGAAGAAAGCAACAGGTATGGTTGCCAGAACCAGGCTGGGAAACTCCTGAAGATCTGGGGATAGAGTCTGGGGAGGACAGGGACCTCAGTGGGGTACAACGCCATAGAGTCCACCCTCCAAAGTATCCATTTTCTCCAGGGGAACTAATCTCTGTAGTCTGGAGATGAGTTGTAATTCCATGGAATCCCCAGGTCCCACCTGAGGCTGGCATCCCTACCAACAGGTTTCAAATAACTACAGTTTTTCTTTTGTTGTGCTCAGGGGTAATTTTGTAGAAAAAGACGTGCAGGAGCTCATTAGCATAACTCATTAGCATAACTCATTTGCCTATGCCACACCCCCTAACATACCGGAAGTGTGTCAGAAGGCAACACCCACCCCTCAGGCTCCACTCCACAGGTGAATGAAACTGACCTGCTCTTCCTCCATTCCCTTCCCCATCCAATACTTTGTGCAATAAAAATAAGCGTAAAGAACACACCCTCATTCTCTTCCTGCTCCCTTGAAACCACCAGGTTTCAAATAGACTTGAGATACCCAGGACATGTGCACCACCCATCCCTTTCCCTTCCCCTCCCCACAACAAGACACCCTGTGAGGTAGGTGGGGCTGAGAGAGGTCTTTTGAGAACAGCTCTGAGAGAACTTGTGACTGGCCCAAGGTCACACCAGCAGCTGCATGTGGAGGAGTGGGGAATCAAACCCGGTTCTCCCAGATTAGAGTCCAACTCCTGACCACTACACCAAACTGATGGGGTGGAAGCTGCTGAAGGGTTAGTGAAATTTCTCCGGTACTTATGTGCCATGTGCCCAGATAAAAAATGGTACACTTAGAAAATTTATATGCCACCTTAAGCAAGTCTCTAGAAAAGCAGCACACAGTCATAAAAGGAACAATGATAAAATTATCAATATTAAAACAAAACATTAAAAACAATAAAGACCCTAGCAGGGCTTTCCCCAGGGCGCTGCACTTCTGCACTGCTTGGGAAAGCCAAGGAGGGGGCGGGGCTTGGTCATGTGCCTGCCCCCTGGGCTCCTCACTCCCGGAGCTCCGCTCCTGTGCGCTCCCGCTCCAATGGACCCCTGGTTGTGCTTGATATCTGATACTGAAAATTCCAGAGAATGGCCTGCTACCCCACTAAGAAAAGTGTGCAGCCTTCTTTCCCCTTAAATGGCTTTTCCACCAGAAGAAAAGCTGGGTAAGCCAAAGGAGGGATCCTTAGGGTGGGGAAGGGTGTCAAACTTTACGAGCAGAGTGGGAGGGTACAAGCCAATAACAGGGCATCTGGAGATCCTTGACCATGGAAAGCAATGCTCTTAAAAATCCCTGTACTCTGCTATTTTGCTTCATCCATGCAGATGGCTAAAGCTGGAAATTTGAAATTCTTCTTGAACCTTGTCCTGATAAAGTCTATAATGTCTTTCCTCTGCCTGTTTGTTTTCTTTGGGGGGACAGGGGAGGAGCTAGAGAAGGAAGTACAATTGGTCTCAGCCATTAGATGAGTGTTGATACCTGTGGTTGTCAGTCCAGTATTTCTGTGGGACAGTGCATGTGTTATACTAGAAAAGGAGAGAGGCTTTCCTCTCCAGCTCCATGTTAGAATACATATTTCTGTTGTACTGAAATTACTTCTTAGAATCTATGATTGTAGTCAAAGAGATATCTCTTTCCTTGGCAACAAACAGTTGTTTTAAGAACATAAGAACATAAGAGAAGCCAATGCTGAATCAGGCCAATGGCCCAGTGGCCCATCCAGTCCAACACTCTGTCATACAGTGGCTAAAAATACCAGGTGCCATCAGGAAGTCCATCAGTGGGGCCAGGACACTAGAAGCCCTCCCACTGTTGCCTCCCTCCAAGCACGAAGAATACAGAGCATCACTGGCCCCAGACCTATCTGTACCTTGTGGCTAATAGCCACTGATGGACCTCTGCTCCATTTGTTTATCTACAATGGACACAAGATCAATAAAAATCAAAGTCTAGGAATGAATCAACAGCCTTTGTACCTGCCGCTTTGCTACTCCTACTGCTTTTCCTTGCATAGCAGACTCTTCACTGGAACATTTCTCATCCCCCTCGTTGCCAGCCCCTAAAACCTGTTCCCATTCCTATCCACAATTACCCTCTTCCCTCTCTTCTTTCACACTCCCACCCAGACCACGTGAGTCACAGGCATGCAGCGATGCCTCTTGATAGAATCTAGTTAAATCTGGATTACTTAGACTTCTGTCAAAATACTTTCTGACTGCCACTGGAGGGCAGTAAGATGATACACACGCTTCATGCCAGCAAAATGGTCCAAAGGCAGAACTCTTTCTGAACATCATACTCATATATTTTACTAAATTATTTTGTTTGCCTGTTTAAATCCATGAGAGGAATTTTATTATTTTACTCTTTCCTATATCTATATCCCATACATCTCCCAGCGCACTTGAAAAGCAAAACATGGGCCCTTTTCTTTCACGCTCATAACAACCCACTAACCAAGCACCATCTAATCTAGTAATGTCTGGGAGTGGGACACATCCTGCATGTGAAGAAGTCAGAGGCGGCATATACATTTTCTGAATAAATAGACAAATTCATGGAAGACAATGCCATCAATGACTATTAGCCATGATGTCTAAATGGAACTTTCATGTTCAGAGGTACTAACATTCTGAATAAACAGCAATTCTGGGGAACAGCAACAAAAGGGAGCTTATGGCCTCTGAGCTCTGCTTGTAGGGCTACTTGAAGAATTTGACTGGCCACTGTTAAAAAAAGGAAGCTGGACTAGATAGACCATTGATCTGATCCAGCACAGTTGCTCTTATTTTCATTGGTTCTGCTTATGATATGACTTCTATTTTAGGATTTTTTTGTGGACCACAATAGCTATGGACCACAATAGACATATGATCCCTATAAAGATGGTGCGGCTGAGAGATCATGACTTGCCCCAAGGCCATCCAATGAACATCATGGATTTGTATCTACACACCTGAACCTGTGGGCATAGAGCAGGGGTCACTGGGGGCGGTAAGGGAAATAGCTGCGAATGTCCTGCATTCCTGTCCAAGATTCCACCTACTGTGCCACTTTGGTTCTAGCTTTAAAAAGACTCCACAGTTCTATATGAGATCGGGTTGCAAGGTCAAGATTTTAAATGTAAGGGAGACTTTGGCTACTAATCTGCCTTTAATGTACATTTACCTACTGATCATAATATTTGAATGGGAAGTAAAACTAAAACTTTTTAAAAATGCCACAAAAGTAACAGTCTTGGTGGATTCTATCAATTCTAGCCCCTGACTTGGAAATTTTGGTAGTTTTTTAAAAAATTAATCCATGGCATGTTCACATTGTATTTTTTTGTTGTAGAAACAGCTGCTGATCCTTTAGATCGAATAACCCATGGTTCAGTGAAACTGTGAGCAAAATTCACACATGTGCAAACAAGGCCTTTAATTAAAGTTACAGATTAATTAAAGTTACAGGCAGGACATAGATTTGCTGCTGGGTGCAGGCCACGATCATAAAATTCTTGCAGCTTGTATTGCTGGAATATATGTATGCATTATTTTCTAAGCCACTCTGGGAACTACATGATGAGGTTGCATAGAAATTAATGACTGTATGAAACTATGAATACATCTCCCTGATTTTTGACTTTTCATACGTATAAACACTAGCTTTAAAAGTGAAACATTTGGGACTAGGATAGTTAAGCAGAATGTTGTTGGTGACTCTCATAAATACAGTCACAGTAAGTAGTAAGCATTGACAAGGCAGCTTTCTGGAGTGAAAGTAATGACCCAGAAGCAGTTGTTACAGGCTATGGGTTAAGTACATTGAGACTATAAAATAAACACATTCATATGACAGAGTGTAATGGCTGCTGTGGCATCAACAAGTGACCACTGGGTAGGGAAAGTAATTCTGCCTGTGGAGAGCAAACTTATAGAGTTGATGAGTTTCTTATTGTTGGTAAAGTCTAAACTCTTGGGAGTCTTAGGCAGCACTGGGAGCCTCAGTTGTAAAGGTATGTTGTAAAAAGGATTGCCATGTGCCTGCTGGGGGCAGGTGGTTCTTGCCTACTGGCACTCCAGCAGCTGGTGGGAGAAAGGGGAAAAAATCACTATCAGTGAAGAAGGAGAAGAAGAGGAGACTGGATTTATATCCTGCCCTTCACTACCCAAAGGAGACTCAGAGAGGCTTACAATCGCCTTTCCCTTCCCCTCCCCAAAACAGACACCCTGTGAGGTAGGTGGGGCTGAGAGATCTCTTGAGAGAACTGCTCTTGAGAGAACAGCTTTGAAAGAACCTGTGACTGACCCAAGGTCACACCAGCAGCTGCATGTGATGGCCTGATGTCACATCTGGAAAAACCTGGAAGTAATGGCAGTCCTGTCTAGAAAGTGCCAAGAACTCTAGGGTTTTACTGTGGAGTTTCTGGGAATTCTTAGAGAAGACTGACATCATTTGTGGAAAAACTGCTGATGGCTCCCCATCCCATGTCTCCACCTCCTCCTGCTGATTAGTTGATAAATGATAGTTCCTTTCCAGTTTATAGACTGAACAGACATAGAGATTAATGCTGCAGTTATTGACATATAATTACCATTTTACACATTGTAGCATTTCAAAATGAATCAAACACTGTTCTACACTTTCAGTTTCCTCATATTGTCCTTCTTCAATGGGCAGATGAGCTAGACTTAGCTCTCTTTAAGTGCAAGTCCCCTTTTCATAGTGATTTTTCCCCTATTGGTCATACTGTGACTGTGTGTGTGTATATGCACGCGCACGCGCGTGCACACACACACACACACACACACACACACAACCGTTTACTACATTCCTAGTTAGTGACATGTGGAAAGAGCACTTGCCACAAGTGTTGTTTATTGTTAACAATGATACATTGTATGGTGTAAACGATTTTTTAAATAATAACTTTCCCATCATAGTGTACTTTCCTCCTCCCCTTTCTCAGGGCTCTGGCTGTTCCACATCCCATGAGTCAAATGCATATGGTGACCTTTCTGTATGAACAGATGTGTCATGTGAAAACAGAAAACTCCCTGGGGTGATCGCATCACATAGGGTAGACCTGCCAGAACCCAGGATGCACACAGGATGACTCTTAACTCTTAATAAAGAGGATGACCATGGGTAGAGAACAGGCTCAGCTAATGGTGCCTCCAGTGCATTTTTCCCATACAGGTGAATGGTTGCCACTTGACTATGTGCAAAACAGTAAAGAGCAGCCTTTGATTACTAAGCTTGCCCTCCCCAGCTGGTACTGCATGAGCCATCACTCAGTGTTCTTCTGTGCACTATAAGGACACAGTTCCTCCCTACACACCACCAGTCATTATGTTGAACAATATGCTTGTTTTACTGGCATGTATTCATCCATCCACATTCTTTGCAAAGCAAGACTTTCTCACTTGCCCCTCTTGCTTTAGCCTAATGAGTCCCCTGAAATTTTATTCCTGAGGGTCTGCAGTGATGGGAGCAATCAGTGGTCATTACCTCCTCTCCTGCAGATAGCACTCTGTCAGAGGAACTGTGTGGTTCGCTACCCAGTAAATTAATGCCAATATATCAATGTATGAAATAGAGAAATGTCAAAGCAAATGGTGAGATGCCTCTCACACACAAAGATGTAGATCCAGCAGAGTGGGAGCAATTTCCCCATGGTGTACTCTCATGTTGCTGGGGAGTCTGAGCAGCAAATTAAATAACCTTATGTGCAGGGAAAATTTCATGTAGCTTGTGTACCCAGCTGGTGCTTTCTTAAAGATGAGAGTTGATCATGTGGCAAAGGTATGCTCATTCATTCACAGCAATGGTAACTTCCACACTATTGCTCATGGAAAGAGGACCAACTACAGGTTGTAATTGATGTGTATTTCTGTATTAGTAGAAAAGGTGGAACAGTGTGACTTCTTTTACTCAACAAGTATGCTTGCAGCAACAAAAGGGATCCAAAAGCATACAAACAACTCCCAAAACCAAAGGTATAATTGCCACTGTGATTGGCTATAAATATTTTACTACTTCAGTGTTGGAACTGATAAGAAACAATAATATTTATAATGCCACATAACCATCTTTGATATTTTGCTATTTCTCCAATGATATATTAAAATCACAATGGACTTTTTTCTGCTTGCATAATATGTGCTGACAGAACTGAAATATTACTCTGTTATTGATTTTGCTTCAGAGTTGGGTTATATTATGATTTTATTTTATGAACTGTTTTACGTTAAGGAAATAAAACAATCATAACTTTTGAGAATAGCTTTGAACTTTTAGATTCCCCTGATATTTTCCGAATTCCATCATTTGTGCAGTACTAAATACCTGAAGGTAAAACTGGCAAATGAGCCTTAAAACAACTAGTGTTTGGGGACACCATGTGCCAGGATGCTTTCTCCCTGGCTTTATGCCCTTACCACAATTTTTAGTTTGTTTGTCCTTTTATTCACTCCATAATGATAACCCATTGATGTGTCAAGCCGTGATCTGACTCATTTATGAGAGTGTTAAGTGATCAGGTATTCCCATTGGGTTAGATCCCCTCAAGTATTTCCACAGGCAGAGGAGCATGTGCTCATAGAGTGGAATTTTCTCACTTCCCCCCTCCCCAGGTAGATTGAAATGCCCCCACCCCAATTTTGGGGGGACATTACATGCTGCAATGGGAGAAGGAAGGAAAGTAATCTGCTCTCTGTGGCTGCATATCCCTTTGCCTGTCAAAATACTCCAGGTGATCTAAGCCTTTGTTTCCAGATTAATGATCCAGTCAATCGCCCAAAGGCCAGTTTTTGTAGTCCACATTTTGGCAACTGAAATTCTATATGTCACTATCAGCAAGCACTGTTTCTTTTGATTACAGAACACTCTGTATCTCTGAATTAACTGTTTAATCAAGATATCAAAATTATTTGAGCCATTGGGTTGGATCTAGCACCAAACTTCCACTCATGCTAGACCTCTTGCACAAACAGAAACACTTAAAAAAAGATCCAGGTGGGCAGCTGTGTTGGTCTGAAGCAGTAGCACAAAATTTGAATCCAGTGGCACCTTTAAGACCAACAAAATTTTATTCAAGGTATGAGCTTTCGTGTGCGCACTTTGTTCTACTAAAAAAAAGAAAAAAAGACCGAAGTAGCCACTTCTAATAAGTCAGAACTATGGTATCCCCACTTGCATTTCTGCTTGTACAAGACGTAGTGCAACCAACATCTGAGCACTATAGTTTCTTGGGAGAGAAGTGCTAGCAGTTGCATGAGATCTTGTGCAAGCAGAACTGCACTAAGTCCGTTTGTGTTTCTGCTTGTGCATTGCTGAAACTGAGCAGGGTTCAAACATTATTTAATTCTGAGGTTCCCTCTCATAGCACTAACTTTAACTAATCTAGGCTGCAGTTTTCAAATTCTTGGTTTATTTGTAACTAGCCTGATACTTGTGCTTCGCTATGGTATTTAAGTTCTGTAAATTCAGTTATAATACTGATGATGTGAAGTTTGAAATGTAACATTTGTTGTAGGAATTCTAATGGAGAAGATTGTAGGGTAAAAAATGAAGTGAGACATACATACTGTTTTTTCTTTCTCTACTGAAGGACCTCTCTGTAGACCACATTGGTCATTCTACCCTCAGGTGCTAGGATTGCCAGGCTGTTTGGTGAGCTCACTCTGGGCCAGGCAACATAGAATTGCCATTTAAGAAGCAGTCATCTGTTAAGTCAACTCCTGCCACCTTCCACGAAAGTGATGGCCTTTCTACTGGTGTTCCTGGATTGTTTTGCTCATATGGAGACTATGTTGTTCTGAGTACCTCAGGGTGATCTCACTGGTACTTGTCCTGCACAGCTCAGTGCCCCGCAGGAGTACTATGTGTAAATGTCTTTGCTGTATTCCTAAATTGCCTTCTCCTTGTAGTGTTAAAGTACCCTGGCCCTGCTCCAACACCTGACAGACACCTGCCTGTCTGGTGTGTGTAGGGATTATGTTTAAAGGCATCCAGGAGGCTGGGCCAGCAGAAGGGCTAAAACAGTTCTGCTGAGCAAACCTCCCTAGCGGCTGTAAGCATCCCACCTCCTCTCCTACACCTGACAGGCAACTGCCTGCCCAGTGTAGGAGGGGGAGGGGGAGGAGTATAAGAAGCCATTGTGGAGGTGGGGCCGGCAGGATCACTAAGGCATTACTGCTGGGGCAGGCTCCTTAGTGGCTTTAAGCACCATGCAACCACTGCTGCACCTGACAGACAACCACCTGTCAGGTGTATGAAGTGGTAGGAATGTGTTGGAAGTCATCAGAGAGGCTGGGCCAGCAGCATTACTGCACCTCACAGGCGGTTGTTGGCCATTCCTGATCTCTTCAACTGTCATTAGCTCTGTGCAGTCTCCTGTAACTGTTTTTTTTGAATCTCATAACACTGAGCTTTGCAGCTGACCAGTCCAGAGAGTGGGGGGTGCAAGGAGGCAGCCACATAGGAATCAATGGGGAGAGCATATTTTACCCCTTTTGACCCACTTAGGGGTTGAATTTCTAAAAATCCTTCCTTAGTGAGCACCTACACCATGGTAGCAGCGCTCTCCCCAAATTTGGTGTTTCTAGGTCCAGTGGTTTGGCCTGGGCATTGATTTTACTGTGAGGCGACTTTATTTTATATGTATAGATGAGTGTCTCCATTAGGGTATTGTACAACTTTATCTGATGGAAGTATTGGATAAACTGTGGTCAGTTGAAACATATCTGTATGTATTACACATTGCTTGTCATGCAATTAATTCCAGGTGGGTAAGTAGAACAGGGTTTGAATGGCACAGAATTACCTAGCCCTTGTTAACTCTTTTAGACAGTAGTCAGTGACAAAGGCCAGATGTGCAAGGGATGTGATTGAATCATTTCTTAATTATTGGTATTTCATACTCGGAATTCTTGGAAGAACTGAAATCAAGACCATAAGAACCTAAGAAGACGCCTACTAGACCAGTGGTCAATTTAATTCAGCATCTAGTTTCACACAGTGGCCTAATATTTGTCTTGGAGGACCAACAAACAGGACACAGAGGCCAAGGCATCTCCTGATATTACCTCCTTGCACTGATATTCAAACCTTTAGTGCCTCAAGGGCTGTAATCACACACACTAAATAATCCACTTCCAATCCACTTTCAGTGCACCTTCAAACTGGATTTTGCCAGTTCACACAGTAAAAATCCAGTTGGAAAATGTATTGAAAGTGGATTATTGAGTGTGTGTGATCGCAGCCCTGTGGAATTCCCTTTAGTCATCATTGCTGGTTGGCCAGCGATGGACCAAACCTCAGTGACTTCATATAATCCCCTTTTAAAGCCATTTATGCTGGTGGCCATCACTAGAGATGCTGCAGATTTTACAGTGAATGTGTTCGATAATTGCAATTACTGTATTCCACAATGTCAATCAGACATGAGCTGGTCACCAGGTTTGTTTGGTTATGTGCCAAATAGCTAGAATGTCTGCCAAAGACGTTTGCATCAGGTTTTTTAAAAATTGTGCATATGCAATAACATTGCTATCCAAACAGATTGGTAAGTCATTAGTGTTGCTAAGGGCCACTGTGACAGACTGGCTAGGTTCAGCCTCTCCCTAAAAGCAGCCAATGAGAGCTGACAGAATATTGACAGAAGGCAACCTGGAAAATAGCCGTTTTAAAAATGGCAGGGGTAAGCAGCAGACAAGTAGACAGCTTAAGCGCTGAAGTGAAAAAAAGGCGGTTTCTGAATGACAGGAACTGTATAGAAAAGCTGCTTGGAACAGGCTGAAAATAGTAAATCTGTAACTAAAGGAGGCCAGTTGTAGCTATAGGACCTCAGCTCTACATGCTCAATGGAAGTGAAATGTTGTTTCTTAGATTTTACTTTTTCAGTGTGTTGTTCTTGTAAAAGTTTCTTGTTTTGATTAAGAACATAAGAACATAATCCAGCTCCCTTCTCCCTCCAAAGCTGGTGGCACTTGGAGGGAGGGGCCACCTTTGCTGCCTGGGAAGGAGGGAGACAGACTCTGCTCGGAGCAACACTCACATCACTCCATAGTAACAGGGGGGTGGAGCCAGGAGCTATTGGAGGGCTCCACCCCCCTTGTTCGGCCTCTTTCAAGGCAAAGATCAGAGCCGGGAAGAGCTCTGTTTCAGCAGGCCTACATTTGGGCCAAAGATAGCTATTTGCCAGTGAGGAATTTGTCGGGATCAGGCTGGGTCAGCATTGGCCCATGGTTTGGCAGGAGACAGCCTTAACAGCAGCGGTGGCAGCAGCAGCTTGAGTGACAGGAGGTTCGCCCACATGGTTGGGCTGCAAGCAAGCATGAGAGATCAAATGGGCACCTCATGGGGGGGGGGGTTCATATTCAGGAGTGGGTCCAAGGCGCCAGTGTGGTCCTGCTGAAGTAGCGGCTGTTGCTACTTTGGCTTCTCAGAGGGCTAGTATCACCTGGTTGAGGGGCAGTGGGTCCCAGGGGGCGGCTGGTACAGGCACCTGGGTGTCCCATGCTAGACACGGGCTATTGTGCCTGGGGGTTTTGTTGATCTGTGTTTAGGAGGTTTGGAGGGGGCTAGGTGCAGGTTTGGAGCCGTTTTTCTTTTCTGTGAACCACCCCCCTTTTTATTTAGTGCCTGTTTGGTCCTGAAGGTTCTAGGCTGCCGGCCTCATACCATTGTTGATGGAGAGGAGAAAGGATATACCTCCTCAGGTACTGGTGATCCACCTTGGTAGAAATGATCTGGGATGGATGAAAGGAAAAGCTCTTATCATACAGGCGAGAGAATATTTGGGGAAGATTAAGAGTAGATGGCCAGGAATTTTGCGTTGTGTGGTCTGCCTTGCTACCACGCAGAGTGTGGTATGCTATGGGTGACCCCAGAGGGCTAGAGAGAGCATGGAGAAAAGTTAATAGGCAATTGCATTCTGCCATGGAGAGAGGTTTGGGACAGTTGGGACACACCCCAATATACAGGTTGAGTTGCCTGACCTGTATAGGGATGATGGCATACATTTATCTGACAAGAGCAATGATTTATTTTTGTATGATTTGCGGCAAGGGGTTTGGGCAGATATGGGCTGTCCGGTGGGCGCTAGGACCTAAGCAGAGGCTTGGTCCTGGCGATGGTGGTTTAGGGTGAGTTACAACACGGAGCCTGTGAACACCTGTATGATATTCCTTTGGGCATAAGTGTTCCTCACAAACAACCTTCAGGTTGTAGGGCCCAGCGTTGGGGTCGAGGGCCTTTGGAAGGACCCTGGAGAGGTTCCTCCGGCAAGTTTTAAGGCTTCCAGGAAGGGGCCACAGGGTAGCCTACAGCTGGCCAGGGCTTGGTCAGGAAATGAGACTTCGGAGGGCATAAGGTGTCTCACCCATTGGAGAGCAAGGAGGTGGTCCCGAGTGGGACCAGTCTTGCTTATTCTGCATGTGTCATTTGTTAGTTCCCTTGTCACACAGATTAATTAAACAAAATAAAGTGGCCCTTGTTTAAATCCATATCTGTGTCTGTCTCTTTTTTCTGAATGGGATGGCAAGAGAAGCCAATGTTGGATCAGGCCAATGGCCAATCCAGTCCAACACTCTGTCACACAGTGGCCAAAAATACCAGGTGCCATCAGGAGGTTTAGCGGTGGGGCCATTAACCCTGTGGGCTGCGTGTCTAAGGGAAAGAAACACACACACACTTTAATATCTTGGTCTATACACATATATTATAGGATATGAATGAATGGTGGCAGTGAGTGATTATTTGAAACAGTATTTAAACCCCAACCCCAATAGCTCTATGTGACTGAGGGCTGATTACTAAAAGGGGCTGGGCTACCCTGTCTGTGGATGTCTCTGGGAGTGTGAGAGAGGAACTAAGGTGTAAGATGGTCATGGCTCTCTGTAGTTTTTAAAAGAGAGAAGTGTGGTGACTGTGATGTCCTGACCTTTGTATAACCCATAACCTGAATAAGAGAGGTTGTAGAGGGTGGTAGGTGCTCTGTGTGAGTGGCCAAGGGGCGTTACAGCTACTTAGATTAACATAGAACTATAATGGCTTTTTTAAGCACAGCAATTACTTAGTTCTGATCCATATGATTTGTGACTGATTTAATTGGCTATTTAAATTATTGCTTGCAAATGGAGCAGCAGACAGCAATGGAGAGAGGGAAATATAAGTCCATTGGGCTTTGTGAGAATACAAAAAGTCCACTGAGCTGTTTTAAAGAAGTGGTAACTGAAGCAAAATGCCAGACCACCACAAATAGGCCAGCAAGCAGATCAACAGTCCATTGGGAAATGAATTTCCTGTTTGCATCTGAGAAACAGGATGTCACCTGAACCAGGGAGTGTTCAAGCATCCCTATCCAACCCATTAATCATCTTGGTTGCCCTTGTCTACACATGTTCCAACTCTGCAATGTATTTCTTGACAATGTATTTTCTCAATGGTTTTGTTCTGATTAATTATTGATTGATATTTTAACTAAATAGTGTATGTTTTAAGCATGATGTATACCGCCCTGAGACCTTCAGGGGAGGAAAGTCTAGAAATTAAGTACATACATACATACATATGGTGAGCAGAACTGCACACAGTATTCTAAATGAGTCTGTACTGAGGTTAATTGGTATGGTTAGTCCAGTCACCATTAGTTAGCAGAGTGTTTAAATAAAGCTACAAAGCTTTACCAGGGTACTCAGCTTACAAAGGTATACAGAGGCACACTGCAAGTTTAGAAGAGAAATACTTCTCTCTTTATTTGAAAAGTACATTTTGGATAGGAAAGTGCAGAGACTGATAGAGTACTAACTTACTAGCTAAAGGATGGAAGCAGATGGTGAGAGGCCCATCTGCCTCACGGTGCCAAGAGAGGACCGCACGTCCTCTTGGGCTGAGGACAGACTGGCAGAATGAAGCACAAGGGAAGCGCGGCAAAAAGACCTGGGCCAAGTTGTCATGGGGTTTTCCGGTGGCACTGCGTGGACTGATGCGGGACCGTACCAGGGAGGAGGCGGAATGGAGCGTTCGCACTGTGGGGTGGCCCCTGGTGGTGCCACCATGGTGGTGTGTGGCTTTGGTCCATTTTGCCAACCTGCGCGTAGGCGCATGGGCGCAGCAGCCAGATCAGCAGGTTCATATTACCGGCACTGCTTGATGTGCGGCTTATTTGCATCCACACTACTAGGAAGTGGGATGAATGCGCACCCAGATGGCTTGACACCGGTTTCACCAGTTACCTTTTTAAAGTGGGAGGAAAGCACTTCAGGATGGGGTGAGTGCGGCACGGCAACAGCAGGCAGCTGTGGCTGTGTGAACGGGCTCTCTTAATTCGCTTGCAAAGCTGGTCTGTATTAGGCCAAACTGCCAGTCTGAACTCAGCCTTGGTGCGTGCAGGTAGAGAGCACAGTCTTCATCTAAAGTGAGAGTGAAGGAGGAAGGGGAAATTGATCCCTTAGAATACAATCTGCATTTCAAAGAGGACAGTGGCAGAAGAGTAAAGAGTAAAGAAAGGTCAATGTGTCTATCTAGCTATTTAGTCTCTCTTGCCACTCAGTTTGGAGGTCTGAGTTGGGGACATAGCATCTGGAACTTCCAACAGTCTGGACATTATAATATGGACCACTGTTTTCCAGTCCCTTTTCTAATAATCCCGAGGATGGAGTTTAACTTTTTCACTGCCACCACATGCTGATTTGACACTTTAATTGAGCTCTTATCGACAATTCCAACATCTCTTTCCCTCACAGTCTGCTATTTTGAGGGAATACAGAATAAAAAGGGGGAGAATAAAAGGTAAAGTTATCAAAACATAGAATAAAGGGCATTTTTTGTAAATATAAAGGGCAATCCTTGATTTAAATACTTGATTTTTTAGGAAAATTATAACTTTAAAAATAACTATAATGGTCTTCAATACAAAATTGATATGACTCTATTTGGAATCACTTTATGCTGGGCAAAATAAATTATTCTACAGGTACTCAGATTTTTGAAGTTTATTGTAAAAATTTTCAAGCAATTTGGTCTTGTGTTGTTAAATTTTTGCAAGATAAGTAAATTGTCTCCTCTAATATGTATGATAAGAAATTATTGAATTTTAAGGAATTTTGTAGTAATGGATATAATTTGGAATTTTCTCTGTGTGTATAGAAGATATTGTGTGTATTTATAATGTTGTTTGGTTTAGTTTGGTAGGGTACTGTTGTATGCATATAGTGGATTTTTCAATAAAATTTAATTTATATTAAAAAAATCCAACTATAACAACCTACTCAACAGCCTAACATTTTCACATATTTTGTTTCACTATGCATCTCCTTACACTTACTTTCATTGAACATCATTTCCTGTGTTGCTGTCCACTCATCCAATTTAGAGAGATCCTATTGGAGCTATTACAATCTGCTTGAATGTTCACCATCCTGAATGATTTGGTATCATCCACAAACAAGGCCACTACACCGCAGTCTCCAAATTCAATGTCATTGATAAAACAAATAGATCAATACTTTAGGCACTACACTGCTTATTTCCATTCTACTCTCTGTTTTCCATAATTTTAATCATTTTTAGTCCATAAGGGGATCTGTCCTTTTATCTATGACTGCTAAGTTTATCCAGTAGACCCTGGTGAATGATCTGGTCAAAAATTCAAGTAGTATATAATGTCTCTCAGATCACCTATATACTTGTTAAATCCTTTTGAAGAACTCACAAAGGCTGGTTCCCTTTGCAGAAGCATGCTCGCTATTCCTTCAGCAGGCTTTGGTCCTCTATATGCTTAATAATTACAATTTAATAACAGTTCTCATGGTTTCAGGCTACCCTGGATGCTTTATCAATAAGCCTCTTGGTAAAATAATCTGTATAGCCTGATTTATTTCCACAGTGGCATGGAGGTCGGTGGGGCCCATGCCTATCTTCCACTATTGTAAGGCCAAGTACTTTTTCTACACAGCACAATGAAAAGCCATTTGAAAGACATTCTTAGGACAAAAGAAAAACCTTGCTTTGTTGTTGTTGGGGTGGGTTTTCTTTTCTTTTGAGTGCTTCAGTCTGGGTTGATTCCTTCAAAGGACCTCAAAGGAAAGCTTGCCCTCTTTCTATCATTGTCATTTATGGGAACGAGGAGGCATTCTTTTTTTAACACTCCTTTTTTCATCACATTTTTTGTTTCAAAAGACAGCAAGAAAATACTTCAATCGGTTCTTAAACTTTGTATTGCGAGACTCATGACCCCACACTCAAGAATGTAGGCTTTTTTATTGCAGTAGACAGACTTTGATTGAAGAATGACAAGTATTGGTTAAGTCACTGAAGCTGGAGCCCAGCATTGGCCCCTAATTCATGGGCAAATGTCAGAAGGGAGAATGGAAAGAAGATGGACAAGAGATCAGCTTTGGATTCTATCTGAAACTGAATAGATATGGATTGCTCTTGCACAGGGTTAAAACTAGGGGATGCTCAAACTCCTGTTGGTTCAGCTCCCTGTCTGTTCACTGGATGTGAACAGGCAGCTGATTGCCTATTTATTGGTTCACGAGCAGTGCAACCCCGTTCATTGGGTTACTTTTCACATATTCAAACACTATAGTACAGTACTGAAAAATCAGCACTATTGCATGCATGCACATTCTCCTGGAGCCCAATGGCAGTTTCTTCTTCCCTGCCACAGAACTGTAGTTGCTACATGGCACTTGGCAACCAATGGTATAAATAAACAGTGAGCAAATCAATTAGTCAGCCAGTGATTATAAGTAAGCTTTTTTAAAAAAAGGTCTTACTGTTCAGTGTTCATATAAATCTGTGTTATCAATGTTATTTTATGCAAACACTTTTTTGCACAGAGTTATGAGAGGCTTAGTTCTCCTCAAATCATTTAATCCAAACATCCATGACCCCTGGTAGCATCAATCTCAGTTACTGCACAGATGCAAAAGCCCCCTCAAGACAAGCATAATTCCTCCACCACCAGAAAGAAATGAAACTCCATGACCACAGCTATTGCACAAATGAAAAGATGTTCAGCAGCCATTGGAGGTGACTGAAGGCCACGTGAAAAGATTGGGTGTTTGGCTTAGAGATGATCATGGCCGTTGAACAAAGTATGTTCATTCCCTGAATTTGGTTGCCCAGCCGTGAAATTCATGATATCTCTAGTTAAAAGCACTAGTTCTGCTCTGCATAAAATGGCATTCAATGGATGCTGCCTGAAATCACATCTGCCTGCTGGCTTTTCCATGAGGTAGTTGTTTGTATATAGTGAACTGGCTGCCACCAGACATTTTTCCCCACAGGTGCAAATTGACAACAGAAACTATGACTGATCAGTGTGGTGAACAACTACACACAGTTTGCACAGTAGAGCGGCTGTTATGTGCATGCAATTTCAGGTTGTCTTTAAGTAATGCCCATTTTGCATAAATAAGGCTTCTTTGAACTATCTTTCAATAGCATGGATTTTGCAATTTAATAAAGGCCAATAGTAAATTAGATCATTGATACAGGAGCAGAATATGCATTCCTTTTCCCCTCCCACTCTTGAGATCATAGAATCATAGAGTTAGAAGGGGCCATACACACCATCTAGTCCAACCCCCTGCTCAGTTTAGGAACAGCCTAGAGCATCCCTGACAACTCTGGACATAGGCGTAGAGTACGGGGGGGCTCGAGGGCTTGAGCCACCCCCGAAGTTTCCCGGGGGGGGCTCAGCCTCCCCCGGGAAAACGGAGCGCCAGCTGCCACGCCTCGCCTTGCCGCTGCTGGAGAGGGAGAGGGAAGGGGATCGCGGCCCCCCTGCTGAGCTCCGGCTCCCCAGCGGTCAAGCGGCAGCAGCAGCAGGAGGGAGAAGAGCCGCTCCAGGTGAGGCGCGCAGGGCAGGGCAGGGGAGGGCTCCGCTCTTGCAGGGACACCCGGCCTCGCGTGATGCCCCCCCAGCCAACCAGCGGGGGTCATTCCGGAGCCACTTGGGGGGGGGGGCGAGAAGCAGCTCCCGTGTCCTCCTGACCCACGGGGGGGGCAGCCCCTCCTCCCCGGGGCATGGTGCGGATGTGGGAGGCGGGCGGCTTGCTTGCCCTCCTGGGGGCGAGAGGCGGAGGGTGCGGTGGTGCAGAGACATCCTCCCTGCGAGCAGGAGAGAGACGCGCCCACTTTGGGGTGTGTGTATCTATATGGGATGGGGGGGCGCGGGCGAGACAGCGAGGCGGAATGGGCGAGGGAGTGGAAGACAGCAGCCTGTTGTTAATTGCCTAGGTTACAGTTCCTGCATCCCCGGCTGCTCGGACTCTTCCCAGTCCTAGTGCCCTCCGGGTTTCCGCTGGGAGTGTCAGGTGCCGCTGCCGGGTTGGGGCGGAGGTCGGCGGCCGGCCTAAGCGGCATCTTCCAGGGGCCCGAGAGTTGGCAGCACCCAGTTGACATTTGAATGGGACCAGCACTAGCTATAGGAGCCGCGGCGAAGTCTGAGTGCTCCGTCTGGTTTTGTCCTCCCCCATGTAGGACTGCTGACCTCTCCGGCAAAGGACTTCAGCATTTAGCAGTTGCCCCCGAAAGCGAAAGGAACAAGGTGAAACTCCCGCCCCCGCCCCCCGCGCCATTTCATGCTGGCAAAGGGGCTGCGCTGTTTGAGTCTGGTCCCCCCCTCCCCAGCCCATCCACAGTGTTACTAGCCAGCTCCGCCGGGCCACTCCCTGCCTGGCCCGGCCGGCCCTCTGCTCTGCCGGCAAGAGTGGGCGGGCAGGCGTGGGGGCTGGGGGCTTCAGGCTGGGCCAGGGCCGTGTGGCGCGCCATCGCTGCGGGAGGCGGGACCATCCGGGTGCCGCCGCCTGAGTGGCGATTCCAGCAGGCCGCCTTGGGCCGCGAAGTTGCCCTTGGTGGGAGTGGGTGTTTCAGCAGAAGTAGGGCCTCCAAGTCCCGCGAAGTGAGGGTCCCGCTTTCCCCTGTGCTGGTGAGACCTCCCCCTGGCATACTGTGTTCCGTTTGGGGGCACCACAACGGAAGAAGGCTAATGCTCCCTCTAAGCTGTGGGGTCCCGTGAGCAAGAACTCTGCTTTGTGATCTCCTGGCATTAAAGTTGTGAGCCAGCCATTTGGCTGCTGCATGAATGAGTTCCCTCGGGAGCCATCCCTTCCTGAGCAAAGGCAAAAATGGCCAGGAGGACCAGAGGTCGCTTGTTGGGCCGGCTCTCTACAAGCCAGAGAGAGGAAAGCGCTCTGCCCGGGGCTTTCCTTGAAGATACCCCAGAAACCAGAGTGGTTCAGAGTGTCCAACGCCTTCTGCTGGCTCCTGAGGGCGGCTGGGGAAGCCCCCCTCCTCCAATCCGTGCTGAGACAAAGCCACTCGAGGGTGATGGTGATGGGGAGAGGGTGTGTGGCTCAGCGGGAGGGGCGGAAAGAGGCACCGGCAGCAGCGGCTGGCGGGCCTCGGAAGAGCCCGGGGAGGCGGGGCGGTTTCCGGGGGGGGGGGAGAGAAGAGATTGCTTCAGCAAGCGCGCGCGCTAAGGAGCCCCCGCCCCCCCCGGGATTTTCAAAAGTCTACGCCCCTGACTCTGGATGCTGTTTAAAGACTGCCAGGGAGGGGGAGCTCACCACCTCCCTAGACAGCTGATTCCACTCTTACTGTAAAATAGTTTTTCCTAATATCTAGCCGGTACCTTCCTGCCTTTAATATGAACCTTCCTGCCTTTAATATGAACCCATTATTGCGAGTCCTGTCCTCTGCTGCCAACAGGAAGAGCTCCTTACCCTCCTCTAAATGACAGCCCTTCAAATACTTAAGAAGAAGAAGAGAAGAAGAGATTGGATTTATACCCCGCCCTTCACTCACTTAAGAGTCTCAGAGCGGCTTACAAACTCCTTTCCCCTCCCCTCCCCACAACAGACACCCTGTGAGGTAGGTGGGGCTGAGAGAACTATTTCCCAAGCTGTCCTTGAGGGAACAGCTGGTATAGAGCTATGGTTTGCCCAAGGTCATCCAGCCAGGTGCAAGTGGAGGAGTGGGGAATCAAACCCGGTTCTCCCAGATTAGAGTCCGCGCACTTAACCACTACACCAGACTGGCTCTCTCAGACTGGCTTAAAGAGAGCAATCATGTCCCCCCCACAGTCTCCTCTTTTCCAGACTAAACAATCCCAAGTTCCTCAGCCTTTCCTCACAGGGCTTGGTCTCCAGGCCTTCAGTCATCCTCATCACTGTCCTCTGCACGTGTTCCATTCTGTCCCCATCCTTTTTGAAGTGAGGCCTCCAGAACTGCACACAATACTCCAAGTGTGGCCTGACCAAAGCAGTGTACTGTGGGACTATGACATCTTGTGATTTGGATGTTATACCACTGTTGATACACCCCAAGATCACATTAGCCTTTTTTGTCACTGCATCATACTGGTTGCTCATATTTAACTTACGATCCACCGGTACCCCAAGATCTTGTTTACACACACACTGCTACTCAGAAGTGTATGCCCCATCCAGTATGGGTGTTTCTCATTTTTGTCACCCAGATGTAGAACTCAGCACTTATCCTTGTTGAATTGCATCTTGTTTACATCCGCCCACTTTTCCAGTGTGTTCAGATCTCGTTGAATTCTATCTCTATCTTGTGGTGTGTTCACTGCTCCTCCCAATTTGGTGTCACCTGCAAATTTAATGACTAGCCTCTCCACACCCTCATCCAGATCAGTTATAAAAATATTGAAATGTACCTGGCCCAGAAGTGAGCCTTGTGGCACTCCACTGGACACCTCCCTCCATTCAGATGAAATGCCATTGAGTGCGTTTTTCCAACCACTTCCCTACCCATTTAACTATCCTAGAGTCTAGTCCACAGTCCTCTAGTTTACCCATCAGAACATCATGGGGAACCCTGTCAAAAGTTTTGCTGAAACCCAGGTAAACAACAACTTACTGATTTGTATTTTTGGTTTACTGGATCTGCTGTATTTTGCAAAGACACAGTTAAACTGAATAGTTTCTTATTTGTTGGAATTATCTGGAGTTTAAAAAAAGTACAAATAAATACTAAGCTTGTTTTTTTCTATCTTGAAAAAAGGAAAAAAATCTGAATAATGTGTGCTTATAGCAAGCATCATTAAGACAAAATTTATAGTTGGATGGCAAAGGATAAGTGATTTTTCTGCATATCTATGGCAACAATTTACTTAAAATGTAATTACTGTTATAAATCTCTTAATATAGTTTATATCCTCAGCAAAAGACCTAAAAAAGGAATCAAGGCTACCATCCAATGAATAACATCTATTTATTCAAGCAACTGCTGGGACCTTATCGGCTTGTCATAAATGACTTTGGCTCTATTTGCAGCATTCACTATGCATTACAAAGCATGATCTGCAGCTGAGGATACTGACCAGCATGCGGGTGTTGAGTGTTGTAGAAGTCAAGGTTCATAATCCAAACAAGCAATACCCAATATTTCTTTTGCAGGAACTGGGCTCCTGCGTTCCCGGCAGAGCCAATGGAGCACAGGAGCCGTTTTGCCATCCAGGGAGGATGGTGGGACGGGCAACGGCCCTGAGACATGATGTGTTGCAGCAGAGGGTGGGGGCAGGGCTAGCCTTATAGGCTTGGCCCTGTTCCCACCCACACCAGTTGCCACCTTGTGCTCGCCCCACCCACCCGCCCTGGGTTCAGTGTAGGCTTTTGCTGGTCTCTTGTTGGGGCCAGGTAGGAATTTTTCGCCTTCATTCTGATTGGTTGTGGATGGAGGTGTTTTCATCTTCCTTGCACTGAGCTTATGGGAATTTCATGGGTCGGGGTGTTGGCTTTTAAATAGTTTGGTCACTTTGGTAGTGGGGGTTGGGAAAGCAGAACCAGTAAGCATCTTTAGCCAATTCCCACTTGGGAACAAAGGGGGCTATCATGAGTGGTCTGCAGGTTTTAGGGCCTTGAGCTGTGAATGGTGATCACCTCTGGAAACCCTTTTAGGCACTTCAGGGGTAGGCACTCCTGGGGGGCAACCAGTGTAGTGGCCTTAGACTGGGGCTGGTGGCTTGCCCATTTGTGAGGCAAGGAGGTGGGCTGTATTGCCATCTGCCTGGCCTGTTCTGACCCACCCCCCTTTTCTCTTCGTCCTTTGCCGTGTTTTAACAGCTAGTTAAATAATTAATAAAGTGGCCCTTGTTTGACTCCACAATGTTGTCTGTCTCATTATGTCTTGGCTACTCTATCATCATGTGCCCAGAACAGAATTGCCCATCACAACAAAGGTCAAAGTCTAGAAGAATTAATGTGCAACAAAATTTCAGTGGAGACATTGGCTTGGATCCCCTGGAGATTTCTGTGGATGGAAGGAATTTCCATATGCAGAACAGGACTTTCCTGCCTTTACCCTCCTGCAGCCCAAAACAGTCCTGCAAATGTTGCACCTGGGAGAAAGGAAACCCTCAGGAATGGTGTGAGGGGGAAGTCAGAGGTCTGCAGTTAGAGGTGGGAATCAGTGAATATCCCCTCTTCCATCCATGGAAACCTGTGCAATACAAGCCAACTGGACTGGATCATAAGCCCACAGTGGAACCATGGAGTCATGATAGATGAGAAATTAGAGAATCGGTTTAACCTTGTATCAAGCTTGAATTCTCCTTGGAAGTTAGAATGACTAAACTGAGGCTGGTCATATCGTGAGAAGACAAGACTGACTAGAAAAGACAATAATGCTAGGAATAGTAGAAAGGCAGTAGGAGAAGAGGAAGACCCAACATGAGGTGGATTGACTCAATAAAGGAAGCCATGGTAATCAGTTTGCAAGGCCTGAGCAAGGCTGTTAACGATGGGACATTCTGGAGGTCAATATTTATTTACTTAATTCATTTATGCACCTTTCTCCCCAATGACAACCCAGAGCAGCTTCCATCACTCTCCTCTCTTCCATTTTATCCTCACAACAATGCTGTGAGGTAGGTTAGGCTGAGAGTGTGAGACTGGCTCAAAGTCACCCAGTGAGTAATTCATAGGATCACCATAAGTCAGAAGCAACCTTGGCGACACATAACAGATATACGCTATCACTACCTCAGTTTTTATCCTAACTGTATTCCCCATAATCGTCTTACCCCCCCAGGTTTGCCGCTTTGTTCCAACAACAAATGAGTGACCATCAAGGCAGCTCTGGTGTACCTAATATTAAACTTTACCTAAACTTCAGCTATACTATACTTCCTCTTCTTGATCTGTCTGACCTCTATTTCAGTGCTAATAATATGGCTCTGTTTAAGGATCTGCTTTACAATCTGTATCACAATCCCATTTGGAAAGCACTAAATAATATTATTGCTGTAATACCGCCAGGGCACTGGGCCTGAAGGACAGGATCTTGACCTGGGTCATCTAATGAAATCATGGTTAAGTTGGTGTACTATACTAATACATGACTATTTCTGTGCATCCAGATATCAAAGATACAGCTTTTAAGCACTCCCTCCAGCAAAGGTGTGCTACAAAATTTTATTCACTTTAATGTTTAGCTCATTGTCCTCATACTGTTGCTTTCTTTATTCTATTTGTTATTTGTTTCCATTGTATTCAATGCATTTCTGGCTTTCCTGTTTTCCACCCAATTGTGGTGACGTTTTCAGAGAGTACACCACATAGTCATGGGATCATTTCTGCAAAATTTCAGGTAAGAAGGAAGTTCTATAGACAATTACCGGTTCTATAGACAATTCTATAGACAATTCTATAGACAAGTTCTATAGACAATTACCATTCTATAGACAATTACCGGTACATTTCTTGTTTGCAAGGAAGGCACAGGAAGGCATTTGGCAATCCTAGAAGGGAGACAAAAGATTAGAATGGCCAGTAAATGCATAGTTTCTCAGAAAAAAGTATTTGATGCAGACCGGGAAATGGTGGCACTCCTTCTGCTTTCAAGAAACTCTACCCTATCATACAATGGCACAATGAACAAAGCTGACAGGAAGAAAGTAGACTCTTTTGAAATGCGGTGTTTGAGGAGAGTTTTATGGATTTTGAGGGCTGGTGAAATGACAGATAAGTGGGTTCTGGATAAAATCAAACCTGAATTCTCCCTAGAAGCTACAATGACTAAACTGAGGCTACTGTACTTTGGCCACATTATGAGAAGGCCAGAGTCACTGGAAAAGACAATTATGCTAGGAAAAGTTAAAAGCAGCAGTAAAAAAAGAAGACCCAACATGAAATGGATTGAGTCTATAAAGGAAGCCACAGCCCTTACTTTGCAAGACTTGACATTTTGGAGGACATTAATACATAGGGTTGCCATAAGTCAGAAGCAATTTGACAGTACTTACACACACACACACACACACACACAGTGCAATAATTATTATAATGCTGTAGAAGGTACTCATCCTATATGGCCTTTCCCTCCTTCCCTTATCCCCACATCAATCCCCAAGATATTTTTCTGAGGGTCAAGGACCCTCATGAACAAAGTGTTATGGGGAGCTGCAGTAAGAAGTTGGCACTGGGCAAAAATCACCTTCTGAACTTTTTCTTGTGCAAGCCCCTCATATGCATGAATTCATAGGATTTGCTCAGGGACTTGTTTGGTTTGGGTTTTGATTAGTTCCCAGTCAACTGCTCTACTTAATCCAAATGGGTTAAGTCACAATGAGAAGTGATGTGAGACTAGATGGTATGTGGGGAAAAATAGTACTGTCTGGACCTGCAAATGAATATATGATTCAGAATATACTGCAAAGTTTATGAGTTCCTGTTTAGCTTGCCGAGTGGAAGAAGGTACTATAAAGATCAGGGCATGTAGGCTCATCCTTTGCCCAGTAAGAGGACAGATATCAGACTGTTTTCACAGGCAACTCAAAATGTAAAAAAAAAGGTTTAATAAACAAAAGGATTGCTCCTTCTCTCCCACAGGCAAAAAGCAATGAATAAAACATTTGGCAGGAATTCCAGAGCTTGGCGTTTTATATATTGCCAATGTGTGAAGCAATATTAATCCAGAGAAAAAGATTTTGTCTCTATCCAATGTTCAGCCTGCTTTCTTTTATTAAAACTCCCATAAATGATGTCATTCTAGCTGCACAGTTCATACAGTGTTCAACGTTCCAACATTCTGTTACTGAGCTTGCTCTCCAAAGCTGCAAACTTGTATTTTCAATGGGATCTTGGTGTGTCTAGCTGTGTACAAGATTGCAGTGGGTGTAGGGTTGCCAGGTCCCCTCAAAGTCCCCAGCAGGGACATTGGGGGGTGTTACAGGAGGGGGTGGGGCATCCCTAATGTGATGACATCACACAGAGGTGACACCATCACGTTGGGGAGCAGGGTTCCTGCTTCTCCTCAGCACCTTTTGGGGAGAGGTGGGGCGGGAGAAGGCCACATGCACCTGCATTCCAAGCCCCAAATTTGGGGCTCAGAGTGCAGGTGTGTGGCCCCCACCACTTTCCAGCAACATTTAAAGCCTTGCTTTAAATACTGCTGGGGAGGGAGGGGGGAGAAGCTGCATGTGCCTGTATTCCAGTCCCTGAATTTGGGGCTTAGAGTGCAGGCATGTGGCCCTCACCTCTCTCCAGCAGGGAAGAGGTGGGGACAAGGCTGGGTGATTGTTCTTTGGGGGCAGGGCTCCTTCCAAATCAGGCAACATCCACCAAACCGGGGGGGGGGGGGGCTGGCAACCCTATGTGGGTGGCTGGAGATCTGAAAGGCAACTCTACTAATGAAAACATTGTATATTGAAAAGCATGAATGGAAAAATAGCTGTTTAAGATACAAACCTCAACTCTTGATGCCTAAGGATTGGAAATGATGCATTGTGAAAGCAGCACCATTCATGGAATGAAAGTTTCCTACCTCCCCCTGCCTGCTGTGGTCTGCCAAACTTCCTGAAATCCTGTTCCTGGGAGGTCAGTGGACCTTTGAGCAGGACTGCCAAGAAGGGAGGACTGTGGGAAAAATCTTTTTTGGGGGGAGGTAAGTCATCTGGAGGGCCCCTGAAGCCAGTGTAATACTGCAGTCATGGAATGCCATGCAATTCTATACTGCAGCCACTAGGAATGCAAGGAAGACAAAACACAGTAAATAGCAGGAACTCTGACTCTGCTAGCCTGGCTTTCTGAAAAGTTTTCTATTAGACTGAGGCAAGGCCTTGCCTATCAGATGCCGCTGAACCCATCAACCAAGCCAGCACTGGAATCAGGCAAGACCAGCCTGCACAGCTCATGGTTGCTACAATCATTGCCAGGATTCAGCCTCATAACAAGGTCAATATCTTCAACAGTTTATGGTTTCCCTCTTCCTTTAGTTGCACCCAGCTCCATAGTTTTGTCTGTGCTGCCAGATCTTGCAAAGGGACAAGAATGACCATAATATTAACAAAAGGTTTGCTGCTATAATGCTATTAAATATGTTCTAAGTTGCAACCAAGATGGCTAAGAAGAAGTTGAGACCAAAACAGGAAAAAGAGGAAGGGAGGAATTTAGAAGGGTGGGGTGGAGAGAAGAATAAAGGTAGATCATAAAAGAAGGTGAGCAAAATGAAGGAGGAGTGTGGAAAGCGGAAGATTCTTTTATTATTAGAGATGCATGGTAACAGCCAGCCAAGAGATTTGTTTTGTCACAATATTAGATTTGGATCAGTGCCATATGGGGGGAGGTTTCCAGGTGGAATCTTTGTCCAGGGGCCATGATGGCTCTCATCAGCCTTGCCTTTGAGGACCCATAGGGAGTTTACAATGGGAAGGAGGATTTGGCAGGAGAATGGAAATGCCACTTGTGTGAGCAGAACAAGGCGTAGGATCCAGCCTTAAGAGATTTCTGTATTGTCTGTTCATTTATTCAAAACACCCCACCGTTCCATATAAAAATTCCATATAAAAATCAAGACAGCTTACAATATAGGTTTAAATTATATAGTGAAAAGGTAAAGAACAATTACATCAGCAACTAAAAGCAACTAAGACTCATTAGTCTATCAAATTATAATCCATTTCTTGCCTCTGGCATTCACCTGCTTCACCTCAGAAGGTGACGGTACCAACTGGGGCTCTGATGAAGATTTTTAACTATTGCCTGTGTTCACCTGGGAGCAAGCAGTTCTTCAGGCACCACAATCCAAGATTATTTAGGCCTTCAGAAGTCAAATACAGCATTGTGAAATGTGCCCAGATACTATCTGATAACCAGTGGAGAAACTGACCAGCTTTGTTCATTCCTTCATTAATCCGTTAAAAGCTTCAGTTCTATGTTTGGAACCAGATGACATTTCTCAGCAGCCCCATATAGAATGTATTACCATTTCTTTGGTTCACTTTCAATTAATTATTTTGTTCTACATTAGGATAAAAGCGATATGAATCTCAGACCCTCTAGATGCAAACCACATGCATCATTGAGCCATGGCCCCTTCTCCCCAAACAGGATTTTATTTGACTGAACAATGTCATTCTGTTCAAATGACTTGTTTGCTCTACAGGTAATCACCAACATGTGGTTGTGTGGGCATGGTGCTTCCTAATAGTACACATCAGAAGGGGTAATTTTCTGGAATTTGCTTTGGAGTACCACACAGCCAAAAATCAATTAAGCTGCTTCTGGTTAGGGGTAACATATGTGAAATGATTACTGTGCACTTATGCCTGTATGTATGCTGGGAGGCACATGCATGTGAAAAACAGCAGGCTTGTCATGTTATACATATGCACCTGAACTGAAAAAGTAAGCAGAAGGAGCTTATACATAAGGGGTACTAAGAATGGAGTTCCACATTATAACATCTATTTGCTGCCTGTGTTTGTTGTTTTAGTATCTAATCAGCTTTT
Source organism: Lepidodactylus listeri (assembly GCA_029233225.1). NCBI lineage: Eukaryota > Metazoa > Chordata > Lepidosauria > Squamata > Gekkonidae > Lepidodactylus > Lepidodactylus listeri. Next base: position 48,938,226 of record JARCFY010000007.1, read on the forward strand.
AGCCTTCATGTTCAGATGCAATGGACTGTATCCTATTACTCCATTCAGTGAAATGTTATGCCTTCCTCCAACTTAAGTTGCTTTTCTTTGGGCAGAAAAGTTGGAGAAATGCTCCTCAGCACTAAATAAGGCCTTTCATGAGCAGATTAGTAGGGTACAGGCCACCGTCTTGGGGATTCTTTCAGCTGCTGAAGAATGCACTAGAGGGGGACAACTATTGTTCTCATACTCATCCTGTGGGATTCCAGAGAGCATTACTATTGCAGTCCAGGTCCTGCAGTCTGTAATGAATTTACCCAGGGCTGAGATAGAATTGAAGCTGTACCAGCCATCTCTCTCTCATACAGTATAGACAACACAAAGAATATGGAGAAACACAAAATAGGTATATAAAATAATAATAAGAAATTGTTGAGATAATTTCACTGATCTTCAGGATTCTGGATTGGATGTGTTAAGATGAAAGTCCTCTGCTTTACTCAATATACAAAACTTCCCATAAATATGTTTCAGATCCAAAACATCTCTCATCAAGACCAGCTCTTTTGGCATGTGGACTTCTAGCATGATGTACTGAGTGTGCTATTGTTACAGTATCATAGTTTGATCTGAATGCTGTAATTGGGCTGCATAAGGAAGTGGAAGAATGAGATCTTTGTAACAGAGTATTGGGCTCAGGTTCCAGAAAATTTCACATTCATTAATGAAGCACTGTTCACGTTTCACATTCATTAATACTGATGTTTGGACTATCCTGGGTGGCTGATAGGAATGGAACAAATTTAATGAGCAATGACTGTCTGGAGGTGATAAGCAATGTTTAGGGAATGTACCACACTTGCTAAAAGTGTGAGGCTGGAATCTTCATTTGGCCATGAACTCTGTGGCTGACCTTCAGCAGAACGGTAACATGACTATAACTTACAGAGCTATTGGAAGAGTTACTCAAATAATATCATAATGACAATGATAATCAGGTCTGTAGCCAGGATTTTTTAAATAATTTGGGAGGCCTTTAAATAAGTCAGGGGGTACCCTGCACAAACACCCCCACACCCCCCAAGGGAGCACCACAAATAAAATTAAAAAAATTGGAAGTCAGGGGGCCTGGGCTGGATGGGAAGTTGGGGGCCTTAGCAGTAATTCAGGGGGGTGGGCCCTAAGATGCCCCACTGTAGCTATGGTCCTGATGATAATGACAACAACAACAACAATGTTGGATCCTACCATTCAGCCAGACTAATAGTGGGGGGTTTCTGTAGCACAAGGAGCATAATAATAACTTTGCTTATTTGTGTTCTTTATACCTTGCCTCTCTCCCCAATGGGTATCCAAAGTATCTTAAATCATTCTGCTCTCCTCCATTCTCCTCCATCTTAGCCTCATAACGACCACTCTGTGAGGCAGGTTAGGCTGAGAGTGTGTGACCCAGTGAGCTTCCATGGCACAGTGGGGATTCAAACCTATGTCTCCAAGATCCTAGTCTGATACACCATTACACCATATTGGAGACCCAAAGGAACTTACATCATTCTCATTTTCTTGCCTCCTCTTCCCTTTCTCTGTTTTCTCAGTGCTGTCCACTCAGCACTGGCTGAATTTTGGTTGTGATAAAAGCAGCACTGCATATGTGGGAGTCTCTAAAAGCCATCAGATTACCTATCACTTCAATGAAAGAAAACGGACTTTTAATACTAAGAATGAATCCTACTGAGCACAAATAATGGGAAATATTTATTTTATTTACCAAATTTATATCCCACCTTTCTGCCCTTATCCGAGCCAAAAAGGTGGTTGACAGATTAAAAACCTACATAATAAAAACACAGCTTAAAAACTGTTAAAACCAAGAAAACACATCATTTAAAGAATTAGAACCAAGTTCAAAAATAATACAATAAATACACATACATAAAAACAACAATTCAAAACAGGGCAGGAAGGGGGAATCAATGAGGGAATACCAGGCAGAAAACAACATTCATTACCCACTGGCAGAAAGGGGACAAGCAAGTCTCTCTAGAAATTGACTTCCAGAATTTTGGTGCTGCAACTGAAAAGAACCTCTCTTGCATTGCTATCCAACTAGGGTTCCCAGACCCTAGGTCCCAGTGGGGTTTCCCCTGCTTTGGAGGCTCCAATCAACCACCAGCCAGCTAGCCGGTGGGGGAAACCCCACCCTCAAACAGGGATGTCACACAGTGCAATGACGTAACTTGGAAGAGATGTCATTACGTTGCTGACTTCAGGAATGATGCTCTAGTTTTTGAGCAAACTCTATGCTTTCAAAGGCAAACAACCTTAGAGTTTTGCCCCAAAACTAGAGTGTCACCCCCAACATTGGCAACACAATGGCATCTCTTCTAGGTATGAAGGATGGCTCTAAAGGTAACATCTGCACCTTGAATTCTCTGTGGGAACAGATTGGGAGCCAGTATAGATGAGTCAAGACTGGAGTGATATGGTCCCTACAGTCCATTCTCATCAGCATCCTGGCTACAGTATTTTGCAGCAACTGAAGTTTCCAAACACTTTTCAAGGGCAGCCCCATGTAGGGTACATCTAATCTCTGTGTAACCAGGGCATGCACCACAGTGACCAAATCTTTTCCACCCAGGAAAGGCCAAAGCTGACTAACCAATTGAAGCTGATAAGAGCCAGTCCTGGCTACAGCTTCCACTTGCTTATCCAGCAGTAGGCCTGTATCCAAAAGCAGCCCCAAACTAAGGATCTGTTTCTTCAAAGGGAGTGCAACCCCATCCAGAACAGGTGACCACTTAAGTCCTGGGTCAGACTTTCCACTCACCAGTAGCACTTCAGTCTTGTCAGGAGCAAGCTTCAGTTTAATAACCCGCATGCCCTCCAAAACTGCTCCCAGGCACTGGTTTAGGGTTTCTATACTACCTCCCTGGGATCAGCTGGAGGTGCATGATAGAGCTGTGGCTTGTCTGTGTATTGGTGACAAGCCAGCCCAAATCTCCCTATGACCTCACCCAGAGTTTTCATATAGATGATGAAAAGCATAGGGGACAAAATGGATCCTTGCAGGTCCCCAGCACCACCTTCTGGAACCTACCTTCCTGGTAGGGCTGGGACCACCACAAAATGGCACCTTGCAGTCTGGGCCTGGAAAGGCAGTACAGAAGGATACATGGTAGATGGTACTGAGTGTGACTGAGAGGTCCAGAAGAATCAACAGATTCACACTTCCTTTGTTCATCTCCCTGTATTGTTCATTCACCAGAGCAACCAAGAATATTGCAGTCCCATAACCAGGCCTGAAGCCAGACCGGAAAAAAACAAACAATCTGTTTCTTCCATGAATACAGGAAGTTTTCCAGCCTCTACCATTCATTCACCTTGCTCAAGAATGCAACATTTGATACTGGTCAATAGTTACTGAAATCTCCTGGGTACAGGGAAGAATTCTTTAACAGTGAATGCATGGCAGCCTTTTTCAAAGCTGGGGTGACTACCTTGTCTCTCAAGGAGGCATTAACTTTGGACCCAGTCAGCTAGCCCCCACCCTGGCAGATTTAAGTATACTCAGATTTTAGAATACTGAGAAGACAGTTACTAGCACGGTTGCCAGCTCTGGGTTAGAAAATTCCTGGAGAATTGAGAGTGGTTCCTGGGGAGGGCAGGGTACAATGCCATACAGTCCACCTTCCAAAGCACTGATCTGTGTGTCCTGGAGATCAGTTGTCATTCCAGAAAAATACCAGGCTCCACCTGGAGGTTGGCAACCCTAGTTACTAGAGTCAGACCACCAAACAAAACAACTGGAAGTTGTAATGTTAACTAAGCCTACACTTACATAGAGTATACCTTCCATTCCTGGAAAGTGGATGCAAGGTGGCAGAAGCTTTTGGACAAAACTTCCTTTCTCGGCCTCAGTCAGAACAAGAGGATGATGATTCAGGATTCAGCCTGGAGAGTTGTTTCATATAGTAGTTCTTCCACACATGGGTAATCATAAAACACCCCACTCATTTTATACTGAGGACCTCAGTTGCCAGGAAGAAATTTGGCTTTATGAATGTTTTGAACAAACCTGCAAACTAATATTCATAGAATCATAGGATCACAGTTGGAAGGGACCTCCAGGGTCATCAAGTCCAACCCCCTGCACAATGCAGGAAATTCGCAGATACTTTATGATAGCAGCTAGTGTCTTACCATGCTCCCATGTTCCCTATTTTGGACCTACCTTTCCTAGTTATTCACCTTGTAAAGAATGCACTTAGGACCTTTGATAATGGTTAGCCACAATCACAGCTCCCATAGATTTTGTGGGAAACCGTATTTCTTTCACATCAAATATTGTGTCAGTCAATCCCCAAAAGGCACCATGATAAAAAAAGGGTCATATCAAGCACTCTGAGCCATTTGTGAGGAAGTACAGTCTCTCAGCTTTTGAAGACTTGGTCTCATAAGTTTGAGGCTGTAAACAGTATTTTGCTATGACACACCTTAACTGTGCACATTAGTTGAAGACCGAAAGAAGAGAATTGTCTATTTTTTTTAAAAAAGCTTTCATATACCATTTTTGACATTATAGAAAAATTTTTCTGGAGGCTATCAGATTTCAGCTTGTCTCTGTGGATTTATTTGATCTATGGTCGAAGACGCCTGGTAGTGAAGAAAGCTTTTGATTTTAAGTGTAGCAGACCATGGCCCAAAGACCAAGCAAGATTTATGCACAGTGACAAGAGGGAAAACCTTAGAAGAAAGGTATGGCTACAGGCAATGGTTCCAGTTCCCTCAGCTCGAGACAGGCAAAGCATATTGGAGCTATCTGGCATGCCATTGCGTATCAGGTTATTGGAAGCAAATCCTGCCTTACTGCGCTATGGTATTTGCACATAATTTGCAATCTCCTGATGGTGTGATTTGTGTCTCCTTCTGGTTTAGTAAAATCTTCTCAAAAGGTATTTTTTCACTTCTGCAGAATTTGCTGTTTGAGAATCCACTGGGGCTCAGGGGCTACAACTTCAGCATGCTCCTAAGAGTGTGCACACAGCTTCTTAAAAGAGGATCCACATTTACAGGGCAGTCATATTTACTGCTGGTACACTGGGGTTACACCGATGTTTCCTGCAATAAATACATGAGATGTGCATGACAAATGCATGTCTTTGTACGCTTGGATACATACACTTTGGCAACACTTTGGTCTGGATCTTAATGCGGTGACTTGATGCATGTCGGTAGGATTACAAAGTAAATCCACATGTCATACTGTACCAGGGATCCCTGAAACTGCTGTAGAGATTTAACATGTGATCCATCTGAAGCATATGATTGCCCCTTATGAACATTACAGCTAGGGTGTCAAACCCCAACTGTATTGCCTGAGTTTATCTTGGTTCATAATGTGTGTGTGTGTGTGTGTGGTGCTGTCAAGTTGCAGCCAACTTACAGTGACCCCATGGGGTTTTCAAGGCAAGTGATTAAGCAGAGGTAGTTTGCCAGTGTCTACCTCTGCAAAGTCTTCCTTGGTGGTCTCCAGTGTTCCCTCTGTTGAGTTAGTGTGAGCTAGCTCACAGTTTTTAAGCCTCCGGCTCACACACTTTTGTCTTATCTCAGGAAGGACGGCTTCAGAGCAAACTAATTTATGCAGTAACCAAATTGCTCGCTCACAGCTTTAATGCCAGTAGCTCACAAAGCAGAATTTTTGCTCACAAGACCCCACAGCTTAGAGGGGGCATTTCACATCTAAGTACCGACCCTGTTTAGCTTCCAAGATCTGATAAGATTGGGCTATGCTATACCATTCCCCATCCCAGTTCAGAATGTAAGTGGCATTAATCTCCTGTACCCTGCTTCTCTAAATAGGCTGTAAAAATATGGCAGATTTCTAATGTTTGATTTATTAATAAGTTCTCTTTTATCTCATTAGCAGTGGATCTGACACAAGGTAATGGAATATGGCATGGTTTTAAAGACAAATGTTCTTTTAAATGAAACATTTGCAGTTTTAAAAAAGAAACAATTGAAAAGTACTTTTCTTTTAAAAATGATAGATTGGAATATGAAAGCTTCAGTTCTTTGAGTCAGTTTCTGACAGCTGATCTAACAGTGTCTACCCAACTGAATCAAATTAGTCTTCTAGGGTTATACATCCAGCATTATAGAAGGATGAAACCTTTAAGGGTTAAAGCAAGGGGCATTTTTCCTTTTAAATTTTTATTGGTGGCCACTGATGACAAATAATACTGTTTTCTGGAGCTGAGATGAATTTTGCAGGTGTCAGGATTTTTTTTAGTAGAGTGACTGTTTAACATGGGAGTTCTTAAATAAAATACATATGTCTGGATGTATTTCCTCACAGAGAGCTGTACAGAAAGTCCCCACATTGTTTCCTTTTTGTGTTGGAGAGACAGTGTTGCACAGTGGACAAGGGACAAGAGAGGGGGTTCGGGGTTTGAATGCTCACTCAGCCATGAAGCTTGTGGGGTGACCTTGGGCCACTCACCATGCTCATCTGAACTTCCTTGTTGTGACAGGGGCACACTGGTGGCACTGCTGGGAATGAAATGGTGGACAAACATCTCTGATCAGCCTCCTATGGAAAGGCAAAGCAACCCACAAGGGGAGATACTGAGGGCTAACAACCTGGGAGACAGCCAGGCTAAGTCAGCAGTGATTAGCAGCAGCCAGGAGTGGGTGGGGAGTCAGGTCAGCTAAGCCAAGGTGCTCATTAAGGTGACCTTTACAAGCAGCAGCCAGAACAGAACTGACTTGAGAATTTGGTGTGTGCATGGGGTAGGTTTGCCATTCCCTTCAGGAGCTGGGGGTTGCCCACTTTTAGGGCCCCCAATCTGCCAGCCCAGATCCAGCTGGTGGGGGGACCCCCAAGTGCACGTTCTGGTGTGATGATGTCACCCGGAGGGCACGTTGCAGGAGGACACTCTATCATTCGAGGAAAAACTCTCCCAAAGAGGAAGAAGACCTCCCCCATGGCAGCCAGGTAAGACCTGGCAACCCTAGCATGGAGGGCTAGACCAATAGAATCTAAGCCTTTTCCCAGCTTACTACAGGTCCCAATGCTACAGATTGCCTGGGAGGCCCAATCCTGCTACAACTGTGAAGATAAAACAGAGGAGAGAAAAACTATGCACTCTGCCACCTGATCACCTTGGAGGAAGGATGTCATGTAAAGCAATAAACGTATAGTTTTCTTTTTTTGTTTCAAAGGCTACAGTAGAGTTTGAGGTCAGCTCTGCTGTTGTCATAGCATAGCAAATGGGTTTAGCAATCCTGCCTGGATTGCTCGAACCCTCTGGCTGTTTCTTCATGCTGTTATGCTACTTCCTGTCCCATATCTCTCACCCTCCTTTGGGAGGGTCTGCTGCAGAAAGGCTGCTCATCCTCCTCACTCCAGAAGCAGTGGAGCAAAGAGATTCTGCACCAGCAATTTGCCAAGCAAGTGACTATGGCAGGAAATGGACTTGCCCCCCCAAATGGCATGGACAGGGAAGAGAAATAATTAAGCCAGTGTTCCGAGGTCCAATTTAGCCGCACAACAGCTCATTTTAAGGCTACAGAGTAAAGAGAGAATGTGGTGGTGGGGGGAATGAGGCTTACTTATTTTGGGCTCAGAGGTCAATTTGCTGCTTTTATACAATATGATCCATCTCTCAAGCCCTGGGGCTTTAATAGTCAACATAACTTTTAAAAAGTTTTTTAAAAATATATGACCCAGAACAAATTAGCACCCTGAAACACACTGATGATAAACTGTTGATTTTCTCTGACATTCACTGAGGAGATAGTTGCGAGATGGCTCGTCTAGATAGTTATGACTCATATTTTATAACAGTCATCAGGTATAATGAAGAGTAGAGTCACGGGGAAGGTTATCTTGTTCTTTGTGGTAGAAAGCAGTGGTCTGGTTCTGTCTGAGGTACAGGAATAGGAGTGTGTTCAATACCATGGTATCTGAAGAAGTGTGCTTGCACACAAAAGCTCAAACCCTGAATAAAACTTTGTTGGTCTTAAAGATGCCACTGGACTCAAACTTTGTTCTATTTCTTTTGTGTGCCAGTCAGCCCTGACTCTTCTTTATAGGGTTGCTAGGTTTCCTGCAGACATCCCTTGAGGCCTGTCACCTTTCAAAGCAGTGGCAGGAGAAAAACCAACAACACCACTCACATTGCATGCGGTATGCTGTCACTTCTGGGGCAAACCTGGAAGTGGTGTCATATAGCTCTAGGGATTACCAGAAACTCTGTGGTTTTACCTACTAAACATGGAGCTTCTCCCCGTTGCTGGACAACAAGTAGGGACCTGGCAACCCTAGTGTGCCTGTATAATAGGTAGCATGTCAGTTGGTAAAAATTTCCCCTTCATTGTACCTGCATGCTGTGAAAAAGTTGTTTTTGAATTTCTGCTTTCCCATTCCATGGTTAAATGCTGTAACAGATAAACAAAGATCCTGCCCCTTTCCATCAGTCAACAGTTCTTTTTGTGCTTTTAGTCAGCGTGGCCCCAATCCATCAACTTAGATTTCTGCAGATGGGGCTATACTTCGCTATTAAACTATACAAGCAGGAACCTGTAAGAACTTGTGTGTGTGTGTGTGTGTGGGGGGGAGGTACCTTATTTCCATACCATTTTCTCTTTCCCTCCCCCTAAAATACCTATAGGCTGTCCCCTTTTCTTGCTTATGTCTCTCCTTCCCACCCAACAGACAATCTATCTTTATCTGCCCCCAGGGGTCCTTTCGTAGAAAAAGAGGTACAGGAGCTCATTAGCATAACTTATTAGCATAACTCATTAGCATATGCCACATCCCCTGACATCACCGGAAGTGTGTCAGAAAGGGAATGTCAGTTTCAGCCCCATTATACCCTATGGGCCATTGAAATCAATGGCAAAAACTCATAGGGTATATGAGGGGCTGGAGGAAAGGGAGTTTGAGGGAGAGGCTCCAAACTTGCAGGATAGCTGCTGGGGCCTCTCCTTGAAATACCCACCAAGTTTCAAGAAGATTGGACCACGGGGTCCAATTCTATGGGCCCCCAAACAGGTTGTCCCATCTCCTCCATTGTTCTCTATGGTGGGAAAAACATTACTTGTTTCCCGCCATAGAGAACAATGGAGGGAATGGGGGCAACCTGTTTGGAGGCCCATAGAATTGGACCCCCTGGTCCAACCTTCTTGAAACTTGGTGGGCATTTGGGGGAGAGGTCCTAGAAGCTTCCCTGCAAGTTTGGAGCCTCTCCCTCAAACCCCTTCCCCTACAGCTGCTTTTAAAGTTGCTGCCAAATTTCGGCGGCAATTCGGCAGCAGGCTGAATCAGATCAGAGAATCTGATTTGGCCCATGGCTGCCCTACTGCCCCTCCTGAGCTGGCAGAGTGGCGCTTCACCTCGCTCCAGCTCCAAAGGACCCCTGTCTGCCCCTCTGTATTGAGTCCCCCCCCCAGAAGCTTCTACCTAGGGAAATTATGGCCAAGTTATGTGCTGCCAGTTGTTGGGGCAGGCCCATATCTTTTCCCCATTCCCTGCCCCAATCTCTCCTTCTCTGCCATTCACCAACCTACCTTTAATCTGCCTCCCATCTTGAGCTGTATTTATTGTTTAATTACTTCATTTTAGAAGAAGAAGAGATGAAGAGATTGGATTTATACCCCACCCTTCACTACCCAAAGGAGTCTCAGAGAGGCTTACAAACTCCTTTCCCTTCCCCTCCCCTCCCCACAACAGACACTCTGTGAGGTAGGTGGGCTGAGAGAGCTCTGAGAGAAACTGCCCTTTTTCAAGAACAGCTGTGTCAGAACTATGGCTTGCCCAGCGTCATCCAGCTGGTGCAAGTGGAGGAGTGGGGAATCAAACCCGGTTCTCCCAGATTAGAGACCACACACTTAACCACTATACCAAACTGGCTGTTAGGGTTGCCAGGTCTGGGTTGGAAAATACCTGGAGACTTTGGGGTGGAGCTGGGAGAGGGTGGGGTTTGGGGAGGGGCCTCAGCATGGTACAATGCCATGGAGTCCACCTTTCAAAGCAGCCATTTTCTCCAGGGGCGCTGATCTCTGTCAGCTGGAGATCAGTTTTAAAAGTGGGAGATCCCCAGGACCCACCTGGTGGCTGGCAACCCTACTTCATTTTTACCCTACGTTTCTCCATAGCAGGGACAAACAGCTTACATCATTCTCCTCTCCTCCTTTTTATCATCACAACAAACCTGTGAGGTAAGTTGTGTGACTGGCCCAAAATCACCCAGGGCGTTTTCTCACTAGCTTTCCCCCGCGGTTTACACCGAAGCTAGCACCGGAGCTTCTGGTCAGTTTCCCACCATTTGCTCCGTGCTCACAATTTCCTCCAGAGTATCACGGCACTGCTCCGGAGTTTCCCTGGAGCAAGAAAATCCTGTTCCTAGCAGGATTTTCTTGCTCCAGGGAAGCTCCGGAGCAGTGCCGTGATACTCTGGAGGAAATTGTGAGCACGGAGCAAATGGTGGGAAACTGACCAGAAGCTCCGGTGCTAGCTTCGGTGTAAACCACGGGGAAAGCTAGTGAGAAAACGCCCCCAGTGAGCTTCCAAAGCAAGATGGGGATTCAAACCTGGATCTCCAGTCCCTACTGTGACCTTCTAACTGCTACACCACTCTTGCTTTCATAGGTTGGCTGATGTTGAACAGTAGCAAGCAGCCAGGCCTAGTTGAGTTGTGCAAGTCAGGTGGTATCAAGTCACCCAGTGGTTGTTGCTATGCCTGGCCCTGATAAATCCATAGTGATTGCTTTAGGAAGAGATTATTGTGGTTTCAGGCCCCATTTCTGACAGAAACTGGCTAAGGTCCTGGTCACATGAGCAAGATAATCCAGGGGGGAAGTGAGGCTATTTGCTCCGGAGTAATTTGACCCGCAGTTGCGTGATCACACAGTTCTGTGAAGCTGTGGGCACAGCCCGCCACTGCATGATCAGACGCAATCGTGGTGAGTCGAGGTGTTTTTTTTTTGCATTTTTCCCGATGTGCTTAAATAGGGGATCGATGAATCGCATCTCCGCCTTGAGGGCTTCCTATGGCAGTATGCGATGATGCACATACTGAGAAGGGGAAAAAAACAACGGCATGGCGTTGGGATCACCTGATCAGATTATCTTCGATGCCATGAGTGTGCATTAGAGCGATCACATGGGGAAAGTCCATCTGTGGCCCGTAGCAAACCTGTTTGATACTGGACTTTGCCTAGTATCTTTTAACTCTGCTTCTTCGGCGGAGAGAAATGGGTTGCCGATGGGTGTGGGATGCTTGCCAGATGTTCTGGTGTGATCGCGCCCCTAAAATCCGCATGGCATTCATGCCTTTTGCGCAGCTAATTCTGCATGTGATCGGGGCCTAAAATGCTGCAATATCTGGAAGGTCAATATTTGCCTCAAGAATAAAAGCTTGGCTGATAAGTGTTCTCAACACTCAGGAGCTGACAAGTGAAATGTTATTACTTAATGATCCCAGCAGAAGCTGTGTGTTACCTATAAACGTTTTAAGGCTTTTTACTGAACATCTTTATTTTCCCTATCCCTGGTAGTGAATAAAAAGTTACTGTTTTAAAATCCTGTTTCCTTGATGTCTTCTATGTGAGAACTGCATTTAGAAAGCCACTTGAGTATAATCTATCTGGAGAAGGTTGAGGTATATCTGGAAATATTCCTGGAAATATCCAGGACCTAATTATAGATATTCTGAGAAGCCTGAATATCACTCTGGACACCTGAAAAGCAATAATTTTTTTAAAAAATGAATATACCTGAAGAATGCCAGTGGTGCTTTTTGGATGTGTGTGTATTTCAGACCAGAAATATCCAAAGGTACAACCCAACTCACAGGGTTGCAGCAAAGGGCAAATGTAGGAAGGGGAAACTATACAGAGAACTCTGAGCTCCTTGGAGAAGGAGTAAAAGTATGATGAATGAAAAGATATACCTTTATTCCTTAGGGTGAAGGGTCAGCCTTCTCCTGATTCCAGCACTGGGCAATTTGAAAAAGTGAGGAAGGAGGGCTCAGTGGAAAAGCCAATGCTTTGCATACAAAAGGTCTCTGTTAGGGAGCCTTTCTGTTTCTAATATAGGCCCCCCAGCCTTTTCCAAGTTTTCTATCAGGGAGAGACAAATCATTCAAGGCTTTTGGCGAACAGAGCAAGTTGTTTTACTAGAATGACCATTCTGATGCTTGCCAGAAAGCAAACAGACAAAAAGTCAGGGTCTAGAATTCTAAAAGAAATTCCATCAATCTGCTGTCTTGGACTTGATTCTCACCAACAGGGAAGAACTGGTTGATGAGGTGAAAGTAGTGGGCACCCTGCATAATAGTGACCATGTAATTTTGGAATTTACAGTCTTGAGGAAGAGAAAAACTGTACATAATCAGACATATAGGTTGGACTTCAGGAAAGCAAATTTTGACAAACTTAAAGTTAGGCTGGGTAGAATGCCATGGTCAGAAATACTTAAGAAGGGAGTTCAAGAAGGGTGGGAGTTTCTTAGAAGTGAAACATTGAAGACAGTATCACAAATGATTCCTATGAGAAGGAAAAATGGGAGGAGCCTAAAGAAGCCAAGGTGGCTCCATAAACAGCTTTCTGAAGAACTGAGAACTGTTTGACCAGGGATCCTGGAGGTTTTTTGTCATTTTCTGGGCATGGAACCAGGGTCACTGGGGTTGTGTATGTGGGAAGAGGTATTTGTGATTTTCCTGCATTGTGCAGGGGGTTGGACTAGATGACCCTAGAGGTCCCTTCCAGCTCTATCATTCTATTAGCCAGTTTGGTGTAGTGGTTAAGTGCACGGACTCTAATCTGGGAGAACCGGGTTTGATTCCCCACTCCTCCACTTGCACCTGGCTAAATGACCTTGGGCAAGCCATAGCTCTGTACCAGCTGTTCTCTCAAGGACAGCTACCAACTCTCTCAGCCCCACCTACCTCACAGGGTGTCTGTTGTGGGGAGGGGAAGGAAAAGGAGTTTGTAAGCTGCTCTGAGACTCCAAGTGAGTGAAGGGCGGGGTATAAATCTCTTCTTCTTCTCTCTATTATCCTAATTCCTAATCCTAATTCCTAATCCTAATTCCATTCTCAGACATAATTCCCCCTTTCAGAGATAAGGATGGAACAGACCCTTGGCTGAGATAAAGTTGCTTAGTGATCAGCAGGTCAAAGAAAAGATTTTGGGTAAGGGTGGGAGGAAGTACAGAAACATCCTAAATATATAGCATCTCAACCTTAGGCTCACTAATCAAAATCATCACAAAAATCTTAAATATTTTCTTAACTCCAAATGGCGAAAAAAAATGCTTTAACAGATTCTTGGCATCTCCACCTAAAAGATTTCAGGTAGGATGTATTAATAAAGAGCCTTTCTTGGCTGAGATTTTGGACAGCTGTTGTCAACTAGAGCTTTTGCGCCATCTGACTCTGCATAAGGCAAAATAGGTACATATACAAAATTTCCCATAGTTCAGGATATGGTTCAGTATGACAGGGGAGCAGGTGTAAGTACTCCCCTATATTGAGAAAATCAGAAATATTAGATGGTGACACAGCATGGGAGGCAGAATTCTTCATAGAATGTTTCATTTTGGGTGGAACATGGATCATCATGATGCTGCTACTCAGGGGTCATTTCGTAGAAAAAGAGGTGCAGGAGCTCATTAGCATAACTCATTAGCATAACTTATTTGCATATGCTAAACCACCTGACATCACTGGAAGTATGTCAGAAGGCAAGAGAGAGAGAGAGGAAGAAAGAAAGGAAGAAAGGAAGAAAGAAAGGAAGGAAGGAAGAAAGTAAAGAAAGAAAGAAAGAAAGAAAGAAAGAAAGAAAGAAAGGGGACTGTTACTAATCCAAGTCTCAGAAATACCACTATTCTGGGAGGATAGCTTCAGTGGTGGCTGAAGCCTTCAGAAGGCTGGTCAGAGGAATAAGGACATTTTGCTGCAGCCATGACACAAGCAGGCATTCCCCCATCGTGGGGGGGGGGGCTGGCACCAACTCCTGGAGCTGAACTCCCCCGAGCTCCTGCTCGAAATGATCCCTGCTGCTGCTTAAATGCATGCAGTCGTCTATGTTTGTGCAAATTTTGAAGTCAGCCATACTTTGTTGGCCACACTGCCTCCGATTTGATACTTTGAGAAACGTGTGCTGTCAGTTACCCTTTTCTAACTGCTGGATCCAAAGACAAATCAAACCCATAACTTCCCCACAGGAAACAGTAAAAAACCTCTTTCCATTGCCACCTCTTTGTCTATTTTACTAGACAAAGTTTGCAGTCCTTGAAGGGTCTTCCGTGGGAGTGAGACTGCAGCATCCCTAAAGATCGTTCAGAAGTCTTGAGTTTCTTATTGAGCTTGTGTTCAACATCTAGACCACTTGGTGAGTAATTCCCCCCTTTATGCAGGACATAAAATGAAAGCAAGAAAAAATGTTACAAGGAACTCTCTTTATCTGGCACAACAAAAAATAAATATAACTCTGTTTTTATTCCTGGCTTGGCTTATCTCAACTTTCCCACACAGAGGAAACTGAAAGCCCTACAAAAGCTCTTTTGTTTGATCACAAATGCAAAATTGGTGTATGGCAGTAATTAACTTTTCTCTCACACTTAATTGAATTTGTGTGAGGGGGGAAAAGAGAGGCTTTTATTGCAGCTGGGAGGAAGGCTGCTTCTCACACCTAACTTCACTCACACTTGACTAAGTGCTTCATTAGGACATGGGCATGCCTCATGATGGGTCATTAATTTTCATGGGCATAATCTGGGAAGCCAAATGTTTGTGGAAGCCATGGGCTACAATAAACAGTGCAAATGCATGCTGATTCAGTACGGAGCAGGGTCTGCACATTCATACTATCTTTGTCATGTTACAGATGTAATAGCTTGCTTGAATCAAGACTTCAGATGTGCACAGGAAGAGGCATATTGTGTGTTTGCAGACCAGAAAAGGCTTTATTCATAAAACAATGTGGCTTTACAACTGGAACTTCAGCTGGAGGTTTAGGATGTGCCCACATATACCAGGCTTCTGGAGGTATTATTGTTGGGGTTCCCAGGTGTCCCCTATCATCCCTGCTCCTATGCCTTTAACAGGAATTTTGCAGGGTTTCTTTGGTGGTTTTATTTTTCTTAGTAGGTGATTTCCCCCCCCTTGGCATGGAGGTAAATTGATAGAGCAAACTTCACCAGGTTAATTTCTGTGGTTGGTTTTAAAGGCACAGAAGCAGAGCAAAGGGGGGGTGGGGGAAGAGAAGGCAGAATACCCATTTGTGATTATTAGGGCTGTCAACTTTTTACATAGATAAATAACAGGCAGTAACTGGCTGTACTTTTTCATAGAATGGAAATACCATGATGGAAAAAGTATTACCTGCTGTGTTTATACCTTGCAGATAGACATTAAAATTGTAGGAGCTTCATCCCTGAGGCTTACACATGAGATCTGAGACTCTGAACCTGTGGAAGAAAACAAGATGGGACAAAGCAGCCAACAGTTTAATAGTATATTTTCTTTACGCAGAGCATTTGTACCCTGCACTTGGGGGAAGCTCATGTTAATTTATGACTCTTATAAGATATTGTAGAAGCACAGATGTGGTATGTATGAAATAATTTGCATCTGAGAGTGAAAGAAATGGTGGTATAAGTGATTATCATCTCACTAAAAGCATTTATTTTTAAGAAACCCTTTCCACCAGAAATGGCCCTCAAGGCAGTTTACAGAATCCATCAAAATATGACAAATTAGCAACACACAGTGTTAGTGGACTGATGCTTCCATGTCCTCTCCTGAGTCTCGAAGGTCTTCCTTCCACTGCTAACCTTGGCTGTTGTTTCCTCTTCTGGGTGTAGTGATGTTGGGTAAAAATACCCCTTCCACAATTAGGTCCCCAAGCATACATTTAGCATCCAGATATTACGTGTCTGTAGGGGGGATATAGCTTATTGGAGAATGGAGAACCTGACAGCTTCTTTCTATTTTTTCAATTGCTTGTGGATGCTGGAAAAAAGGAGATCATCAGCTTGAACTCACTCTAAGCACAATGGAGGCACTGGCTAATGGCTGTTTTGTTGGCTGCTTCCTCTTTTTCTGCTGGCCTCAGCAGTTATGTTAAAGCCCCAAATGCAATTCTGTGCCTGAAAGCTGGGGACATCAACCTAGGTTCATATTGTAGGGATGACTTGGATTCTCTGAAATAACCAACTCTCAAGCTGGTCCTTATCTGTAAAATGGGAATGAAAGTGAAGTCACTTCCAGAGATGGGAGGAGAGAGGTGATTCCTTTGAAATACAGTGCTGGAGGAGAGTTTTGTGGATGGCCACCCATGCTGTTTATTTCCGAGCTATCAGCTGGTGACCCTTGTCATTTCACTGGAGTGGGCCAGACTGAGAACAGAATGAAGCTGCAGGGATCACAAAAACATTTTATATATTCCCGTGTGTACGCCCGTTTCACATTAGCTTTTCTTCTGCACCTAATTGCTCAGAGGAATTTGAGAGCATGAATCAGTCATAGATCTCCCACAAAATTGTCAAGCATTTTAAACACTGGGTAACAAAAAGAAGGTCACTTAGGTTAGATTTTAGGTAGAGAATCAGCCGCAAAAAAGTGGACCCTCCTGCCGACAAGGCTGATTTGAATTTTATTGTACATGGTTCCTGTCATTTGCATTTTATGTGAAATGATAAAAAGTGTCAGGAGAAAAAAAATTAAAAATACATCAATAGACATATATGCGACTTTTCATTACCATTTCCCATCATAAGCCTGTCCTTGGATTAAGTAAGATGCTAAATATTAAAAGAAAATAAAGTAGAGGAGCCAGAAAAAAACTGAGTATTTTGCTAGCATGTTTAAGAAACATTAATATCATCTGAATAATGATGCAGTGATGGATAGGAAATGCCCAGTTGCTACATCTGAATTCTTTCTCACCCTCACAAATTCATACCCATTTTCTAAGATTTGTCCTCTTACCATAATGAATCTAACAGCTAGAGTATTCAGGTAGGATCTGGGAGACCCAACTTTGAATCCTTACTCTTCCATGAAAGCTTTCTGGGTGATTTCAGGTCAGTGACCATCTCTCAACCTAAACTTCCTCACACGGTTGTTATGAGGATAAAATGGAGGAGGGAAGGATAATGTTGTGAGCTGTTTTGGATCCCCATTGGAGAGAGAGAGAGGCAAGTGTGGTAGAAATGTCTATATTCTTAAAATCTGAGCAACTTTTAGAGAAACTTTAAGGCACTTACAGTTTTATTCGTGTTCCAATAAACAGGGAAATCATACCATAATATCTGTGTCAGGTAAGAAGTGACTCACACTTTTTAAAACCCATTTACTTCAACCTAAGGCTGTGGTCACACACACTAAATAATCTACTTTCAATCCACTTTCCAACTGGATTTTGCCAGCTCACACAGTAAAAATCCAGTTGGAAAGTGCACTGAAAGTGGATTGAAAGTAGATTACTGAGTATGTGTGATTCCAACCTTAGAAAGATATAGCTCTGCTTAGCATTGCAACGGCAGACATTTTTTCCACGGTTTATGCAGACATTTTGTATAGTCTGATGTTTTGTGCTTGCTTACATCTTAAACTTTATGAAGCTACATTTTCCCTGGATTTCAAAATCTCAGTTCCCTTCCACTGTAGGGTCGGGTTGTGACACCAGAGCCAAGAAAATAAGTGTTTTCAATTAATGGGGTATAGGATGAACTGTCTATGTATAATTGTTTTGTAGTATGCTGGGTTAGCATGATTTTGCTGCTTGCAGCAAGCCACCCTGAGCTTCAAGCACCTGCATTTCCCCCTGGATTTTTAAATCTTTCAGTGAACAAATTAAAAACACTAAAGATAGACTCAGAGTGATGTAAATGTTCAACAATAATTTGGTTACTCATCCAAACTGATGACACAGAATGCCCATTTGAAGGAATGGATGTAGCAGAAATGCCAATTTGGAAAGAAATCTAATAGTGCCTGGGCAAAGTGCCTTAACTAATGGAGCAGCTCCAGTGGATCCATAATTATGGAAGTGACAGAGCTCCCTGGGGTAACTCCCTAGATCCCAAAAGTTCTAGATTTACTCATGAAAGATATTTGGGCTTTGCTCAAGTAATTTTGAGTTTCTACTTCCTGATCACCAAGGAACAATTTTTGAGCCTTCTATGTTCAATTCCCTGTTGTATAGAATCTAAAACCAATCGATAACTACTGGGCTAATCCCCATTTGACTCTCTGTTGCCTTTACACTGACTGGGAAGGAAGAATTTTTGTATAAGTAACCCCATCTGATAACAGCCAGAGAGGAAGAAGAACTGGTGTATCTTTTGATGTAAGATTTGTTTTCCCCAGACACCCAGCAAATAAAGATATGAGACAGCGGTGCAGGTTGAACTGATTTATTTAAAACAGTTGATCTACTTCGTAATAAATGTGCCTGACTATGGCTGCCTTCATTGTGCAGATACATCCTGATTCCAGACTCAGCCAGCATCTTCTGATAGCCTTGTTTACTGCCTGCATAATGGGCCAAGAGGTGCCCAGACCCATCGCCTTCCCTTGATGCACTAGAAAGCCACTATCAGGCTCGAAATGATGGTGCACAGCACCAAGGGCATCACTTCCCAAGCCCAACCTTGCCACAAGGCCAATGACATGCTGTTCACGACGCATCCTCCATCACTCCTGAGGTCTCAGGGTTCTTGACAATCATCCCTACTTATTCTTAGCAACCGACCATATTCCTGCCAAACTAGTTATGGCCTAAACAGTAAAAAACCAGTCCTAATTAAACCAAACTTGTTTACCACACTATAAAGCAGGTATAAAAGTCTACTACCCTCCGCCAAGCTGGGGAAGCCCAAACAAATTCCTACTTAGTCCCAACGGTGAACAGTTAATCCCATGAGGTCTATAGGGAGTGGCTCAGTCTTTTATATGCCCTTAGGCCATGTTTCCCTGTTGCCTGACTTCATACCCAGCTGCCCAATGAAGCCTCATACTTCATTTGAACCATAGGGCAGGAGCAAACTGTTCCCTGGCCTTCGTGCTGGGAATTTCTTGTCCTGAACCATCATTCAATCAGCCCCTTCCATGGTCAATAATTAGGTATGTGCACAGAAATGTTATTTGGCTTGAGTTTTGTTCATTCATTTAGTAATAATTTTGTTTGGCTTTAATATTGTGATTTCACATGTCCAGAGTTGTTATCGTATTAGGGTGATGGCTTTGTTGGCTTCAGTGATACATATAGTCCTATCATCAGTATATATATTTTTGTTTTGTTTCCCCAAACAACTGGGATGAAATTCTTAGGGAGTGTATCCTCAAGGGATCCTTCCTATCATCTTCTGCACTGATAGGAGGAAGATTTTCTATTCTAGAAGCAATTAAATTTTTCACTCTCAGAATGGACTGGGGGGGGGGGATATTTTGAACACCCAATCCTAAAAACAACAAATTCAGGATTTATACTACCTTCCCATCTACTCCAGTTTTGTTTAAAAACAGAACCTCCCTACTGTACATGTGAATGAGAGACTTGGGTACACCCCTGTGATGGTGCCATGTGCTACAGAAATGAAGCAATAATATTAGCAGGGTCCAACCTATTGTTTGGGGTTTGGAATATGAGCTTCTGTCTGGAAGTCACAGCTAAGGCCGTATTACGCCTTAGATAAAACATCACTCTGAAGTGTTAAGAGAAAATACTAAAGTTGCTGGGTTTAGGTTTCACTGGCTACTGGTGTGTTTGACCTAAACATCCTTATTCCACTATGTTCCACTATCACCACAGCTTATATTAAGAGATAAGACCTCTCTCTCCTGACCTTTTCTTTTCTTGACCTGTCTGCAAACTCAGCTTTATTTAAACTCTTTGTCTGCTTTCCAGGTTGTTCATTTCAGTTCTTAATAATCCCTTCCTTTCATTTGAGGTGACTTGTACAAATCTGAAGTGCTGCTGTGGCTGCAATGGCAAGGTGGAGGCTTTTAGAACTCACTGGAAACAGCCAAGATTTAATTTGTGACAACATCACAAGCCCTTCTGAAGTCAGCAATTCCAAGAACACAAAATCAACTGTGTATTACTGGAAATAAGGCGGACCTGAGGTAACTTGGATGGGTGAATCACTTCTAGGAAAACATATGTTCTTTTTAAAAAGATAATGCTATATAATGCTCTCAACACCAAGGACAAAAAGCAGTACTTGTTTAATGTCATTTAACTTCCCTAGAGTTAATTCTGATAATATCTAGTCCAGAAGCTGTAAACCACAGCTGCTTTGCCACCTGTGTGCATAAATTTCATTATTCCTGGCCCTGTTGTCCCTGTCAGGGACTGATATTTGTTTCACGCTCCAAAGTATGTAAGGTAAATTATGTCATTTGACAACTGTATATAAAAATTTGCTCTTTTGCATGACTTTATTTCAAACTAGCAAAAAGGCTGTTAAATGCACCAACAGGGCAATTCCAAACAGATTTTAAGCCTTTAGCGGACTTGCCTTTAGCGGATTATATGTTTAGCCAGTCATTTCCTACTTATGGTGATCCGTCCCAAATGTCCTATCCTTGACAACATTATTTAGGTCTTGCAAACTGAAGGCCATGGTTTCCTTTATTGATCCAATCCAAATCAAGTCCTTTAGCTACTGCCTCCAACTTTTCCTAACATTATTGTCTTTTTGAGTGAGTCTTGATGGAACTCAGAAGAGCGTAATTCTGTTTAGGATTGTGCTGTCAGTCCTCTGATTGTACCGAAGGTGCTGAAACAGTCCATGAAGTTGTAAAAAGACTCGGGCACCTGAGTGCTAGGAATGTTCCCCAGCCCTCCTGTTGAATATCTAGCTCTCAGACACATCTTGTTCCATGGTGAAATGTCATATCAGTGTTTTTATCTCTTTATTGTAGGCCGAGGACAGACTGGCAATGTAAAGCGGGGCAGCCCCGCATCGGAAGTGGAAGAAAAGAGCCCATTCAGACATGCGCATCTGTCCCTCGGCTCCATTTCGCACTTACCCGTCTCCCAGTCGCTTTCCATCCTCTTTAACAGGACACCGGGTAAAACCGGTGTTCAGGGGCCGTCCTCCGTATGCCTCCCGCTTCCAAATAGTGTGAACTGGAAGAAGTGGGAGGCATCCGGAGGCGGCAGGAAAACAAAAAAAAAATGCAACGGCGCATGTGAACCGTGCACGCCGGCTCCGCGGCAGTCTGAACGCTCCGTATCGGCACCACTGCGCATTGCTCTGGCCAGTATGAACGGCCAGCTCCGTGGAGTTTTCCCCCTGCACCAGTTCCCTCCACTTTGCCCCGCTTTACATTGCCAGTCTGTCCTCGGCCGTAGTATTCCTGCCTTCAGTTTCCAAGTGTTTGCTTCCACTGGGCTCAGTTCTCCTTTGTTAGTGCCTGCTAGGGCTGTATGTGTAATTGATTAGAACGTTGGATGAGGATCTGTGAAACCTGGATTTGAATTGCCACGCTTCTATAAAACTGCTGGGTGATCCTTGCCCAATATCTCTTCCTGAGCCTAAACTACCTCAAAAGGTCATTCTAAAGGTCAAATGGGAAAGGAGAACCATGTAAGCCTTTCTGAGCTCCTTGGACAAAGGGTTGGATACAAATATACCACATATGTACTTACATATAGGACACACATGGAGGATTTCTGTTCTTTCAGTAATGGCTTTCTCTTTACCTCCTTTCATAAACTAATTTCTTCATGTATTCTTTCTTAAAAAGTGAAAAGCACAATCTACCGGAAAGTGTTCCTGTGTAAGTTGCATGGTAATAAATGGAATGAATGGAATGTGTTCCAGAGAGCATTACATGTGGTCCTCAAACTATTTATTTCTTGAGTGGGGCTTGCAGAGGAGAGCTTTCTGGTGGATTGCATGACAGCATCTGTACTCTTTGGAGTTAAATGAAAGTATTTTTGCTCTGTTGTTCATAGTCGGTGATTCATAGCTATGCTGATGTTCATATCCAGGGGCAGCAAATATCAATATGTTTGATACAAACAGTAACAGAGCAAAACCCCTAATATCACCAGAAGCTGAAGATATTCAGAAACTCCCGTCTACTGACCAGCACAGAGAAGAAAGAACACTGTTTACAATAATAACATAAGCAAATAATTAAAAAAGAAAGAGAAATTGCAGACTGCAGATAGTAAACAATTTCAGTTACTATTCAGTGGTTTTACTAAAGAATCCTTTGCATCACAAAAGCTGTTAAATCAATTTTGCACCTCCGCACACATACCAAATTGTAATTAGACAATTGTGGGCATCAGATTTTGACAGGTATAAAATTATAGTGCCAATTATTTTGTGCGAGTCAATAGGCAGCCATCATTCTGAACAAAGCAGATTTGGGAGCAGCCTTCTTAAGATAATGCGGGCTGCAATGTGTCAATTCCCTGAACTGTTTGCAGATGTAAATATACTTTGTAAGAAAAAGGCATTTTTTAAAATTTATCAGAGAGGTTTCTACTTCCTCTTTCCATCATATTAAAGTTCAGTGGAAGGGAACAGGTTGAAGGCAAGCTAGACCATTCCATAAACTAGATGGAATACTTGGTGAAGCCTAACCCCATTCAAGGAAATCACACTAACTTAGCCTAAATACACATATGACTTCCTCCACCCATTGTCCATAGCTGTGCCCAGTTATCCTGGTGGATGATTGGGTTGTCACTGGGAACCTCCACTGCTTAAATGCCATGTTTTGCCATGCAGATAGTTACTTGAGTGACAGAGATGCACCCTTCTAAGCCAATTGTGTTGGATCCAATGGAGTGTTTCTGCAGATGGAAGGATTTCTGCATGGGGAGCCTGATTTTCTTGCCTCTTCCTCCTGCTACAAACCCCAAATCCCTCCTGAAATGCTATCCCTGTTTCCCAGGAGCAGAATTTTGGGCTAGACCAGGATGTCGAAAGACAGGAAAGTTTCATTCTGAAGGCAGGAATCCTTTTGTCCATGGAAATTCTTCACTGGATCCAGACTAGGGGTGGGCATTTGGATCCATGTGAACCAAAAATATTCCTGAAAAACACCTTATCAGTATTTTTGTGGTATATTTTAGCATCCCAGTTTTATCTGAGATTTTTCAGAACTGGGAAAAAAATCCCCGAAAAAATAATGGATATATTTGGGAATTACCGGCAAACCCGAACAACAGCTGAAATGGCGGGAGCAGATTTCTCCCACCACTCAGCTGTTTGGGAGTTATCTTCTGCAGTGCCTTTAATCAAGGGGTGTTTAAAGGGACTGCAGAAGAAAGCCCACAAAATAGATATGGGGAGGCACTTTCCCCTCTGGCTTAGCTGGGGTTCTTTTGGGTTTTTCGACTGAATTGCCAAAGAGAGCTCCAGTGGGGCCTGAGGGGGGAGTTCTCCCTGCAGGATCAGCTGCTTTGCGCGCTCTGTTAGGCAGTCTTGTTTAAACCAGCTGAGCCCCAACCCAGCATGTGGGGAACATTCTCCCTGCAGAATTGGCTCCTTGGCAGGCACTGTTGGATATCCTGGTTTAAACTGGGCTGCCCAGCAGAGCCCCAGCCCAGTGTGAGGGGAGAGTTCTCCCTGTAGGATCAGCTCCTTGGCAGGCTCTGTTGGCAGTCCAGTTTAAACTTTTGGGTTTTCTGAAAAATCTTGGATCCAAATACTTTATTGGTATTAGGAACCAGTTTTTTCTGGGAATCCCATTTTTTTCCTGGTCCAAGAGACCTGAACTGAAAAATATCTAGGGAAAAAACCCCTGTGCACCCCTAATCCAGACCACTCGATCCAAACCTTCAATAGACTTAGGTGTTATTTGCACTGACAGAGTCTATGTGGTCCAGGCTGATTTTAACTATGCTAGAATAACATATCTAGAGCACCACACAAGACATAACCATCTTCTGCTGCTGGAAATCTTTCTTGTCAGAAGAATTTACCACTGGATCCACTCCCGAATCTAGGGGATGGCAATAAGCAACATATGTGCTTGAGTTGTACAAAAGCAGTTTTGAAAGATGTAAAACAGAAATGAGATAAGAAGCTGGCCATGGGCTTAGCCTGACCAGTGGAAAGGGAGTGATAGTTACGTGGACCAATTCTCAGATGCTGAAATAGCACTCTAGGGCTTAATGCTCTGTAAGCTTCCACACCCAACAACTTCTTTTGGGATGCCACAAGACCAAAGGAATACCTTTGTTAACCCCACCCCTTTGAGTAAAGATAGAGGTAGCATAAGGCTATATGCAAGGCAGATAGATACTTCATGTGCACAGTGAGATGACAATGCCTATATGCATTTTTAGTCCACTGAATCCTGGTAGAGTTTTTTTTCCAGTTTAGTCTGCATTTTATTATACCATCTTGAGAAATAGCAAAATAAGAGCTATTTTGACAGATTCCATGACCTGGCTACTTGCACTTTTCAACAGAAATAGACTAGATGTGTCAGTAGAAGGAACCATCCATTAAAGAACTAGTTAGTTCAAATCAGCTTTTTCTTCCCTTCCACGGCATTTTGGGCCTTAGGGTTGCCAATAAAGTAGTCGTTACTGTAGAGGGTGCAATTGGCAGAATTTCCCTACCACTTCCTTCAGAGCCCTCTGTATCCTCTGCTCTTTCCCACAGTCCATTCTCCATTTAGCCCCCTTCTTTAGCATTTCTTGTCTCTGGGCCCCCTGTCCCTTAACTTCCTTACATCTTAGGTTTCCTCACTAGCCTTCAGCCTGTTCCTTATGCGGTTTAGTCCCAGCCAAATGGACAATTTCCCCTTCCATCACAGAACTGAAAACTGAACAAAGTTTGAGTCCCCTGGCAACCTTTAAGACCAAAAAAGTTTAATTCTGGGTGTAAGCTTTCATGTGCATGTGCATCAGATGCCTGAAAACTGAACTGAAAACTGTGTGCAAATAAATGTCCAGTGCTATTACACCAGCTCAGCTGAATCAGTTTCCCAGTCTCCACCAAACACAATATGAGATATATGCTGATAAATGCAGCACTGTGATAAAGGAGGCTTGCTACCTGGGGCGGATGAGAAGTCTTTGAAGCTTCATAACTTCTCAATATAACGGTATGATGGCAATTATAGTAATTTTGTAAATTATACACTTTTCCACATCACCTTCAACATTTGGTCTCTGTAAAGTAATTTGTAAAAGAACACTGTGTTCTCAGCCGTTGCTATTCTTCTTTTAATAAAAGCATGCAAATAATAACATTTGTTATAAACATATTTCATTATAGCTTAGCAATACATTGAGGGCAAATGACATCTTTCTTACTGGGAAGCAGCACAAAAAGAGGTCACGATGACTGATGCAGACTATTCGTTCAAGGAGAGGTACAATAGAAAATGATCACAGGCTAAGCTACAAAATTGTGTCTTGTAAGTGTCATGGCAAATTCTAGCTGTCGACAATTCATGATCAAAATACTAAAGGAAAGAAAGGAATGTTTTAGAGAGGAAAAATGAAAAGTAAAAAAACATACACACCAAAACACATCATTAGATAATATGGTTTTAGTGCCTCAAATGTGGATAGTGAAGGCACTGAAAGAAATATTTTCAGGAGCTCCTTCCTATTACTGCTGTCTTCCAAAAGTTCACCACTTAATAGTTTCTGTACCCATGCCTTTATATTTTAACATTTTATATTTGTATAGACAGACATTTTATAGGTAGTTTAAAATGCTTCAATGTGTCAGCAATGGTGGAAGTTATAATTTGTCATTGATGTTGCATCTATTGGGAATATACCTTTCATTGCAACCCAGTTCTACAAATGACAGGCAAACTGCATGTAACTCATCCATTTGCATAATGATAGGTCTGAATGGGAAAACTGTTGTTGGGAAAAACTTGAAAAGTCAGCTTCTTCACAAGTTCAGGGGGTGAACCTGTCAGATCCAAACACGCTTACTCAGAAAAAAATTGCATTTAAAGCTGGGTGTGATCAAGCACTCACTGATTTGACATGCACTGTGAGCATGTAAGCCAGCAAGGTGCTTTTGCACTCTTATGAATTATAAATTCATAAGTGATAAATGGACTGCTAATTGTGTGAGAGGAACTAGGAAGAATAACCAAGGAGAAAAAACAGCTACAAATACTCCAGCAAATACTTGAGACAGCGGTTCCTGAGGTTGCCAGTTCCAGGAGGCTTCTCTTAACACACAAAGAGACTCACACAGAAAATAGCCATCTTGTCTCTGGCTAAAGACATGTGCTCATAAAACTCCATTACCGTACATGTTCTCTACACATTGCAGGCTGCAACCCCCCACTCCAGCATTCCTTGAGCAGTGAAACAATGGACTTGACCAGCTAAAAACCGGTTTGGCTGCCCAAAGAAGTTAATCCCATCTACAAGACAATGCTCCTATCCGATTATGTCAGCTTCTGACCCCAGGTATTCCTCTGATCATGCTAGGTAGAATCTAACATTGCCCATCCTCCCTTTTCCTACTGGACAAGAGCTAGTGGGTGGACCAGCAAGGGGTGGTCTCAGGACAGGCATCTGGCCAAGCCTGCCCCCAGAGACCACCCCCCTATAAAAGAAAGCTAGCTCTCTCTTGCTTTGATGATCTCCTGCCCTCCCTTACCTTCAAGACTCTTGGTCTGCGCAGCCAAGGGCCTACACGTGCTGCTGCTGGTTCAGCACATGTGCTCCCCCCCCCTTTCTCCCAGCCTATCATTTATTTTTCCAGAAGGATCACACCAGCTACTGGAGAGGTAAATATTGCCTTCTACAGGAAACCAACAATCTCCTGCTCATGCAAATGTCTCTCAATCTCTCTAATTTCCTAGAATCTGTATAAGTGTGTGTGTGATTCTGTATTGTTTGAATGAGATATAATTTCTTAGTAAAGAAACACTGTTTTATCATTTAATTCAGTCTCTGTATCTACTCTTTGGTTTGTTTGGAAAGAACGCAGCCTCTGTATACACAGGTGATGATCCGTTTTTGCCTATTGCCAGTTTATTTAAAGTTCATAATTCCCCAATATTAATAACTAATTAAGGCAATTGGACTAACAAGCATGTGCCACATTCATGGGCCTGACTGTTCACCACGGTGTTTGGCTCATGTGCAAACCCTTTAGATCGCCTGTCAGGGTAACTGACACATCTGCATATGAATAGAAAAGCACTGATCTTTTGCTCCTGCTGCCTGTTGCCATATTGACACTGCCATTTAAAAAAAATTGAAATAACATAGAAATTAAGGATTTCATGGATTCCAAGGATTTTTTTTACTGTTTGGAGTCTGTCTGAGTCTGTCTAACAGCTGGAACATTAGTCACTGCCAAACTGTATAGATCATCCAGCCAGTTCTTGTACAGCCTCATAGTAATCACAGTTTATTGGCCCTGTGCTACTGAAATACAGCATTTAATATTTTTTACTGTAAGAAAAAATAAAGGATTGTCATGTGTAGGGACTGCACTCTGACAATTCAACTGTAAAAGCATGCCATCTGCCCAAACTGGGGATCTTCCAAAGTTTGAGTCCAGTTTAATTCTGCAGTTCAGGCATGTGACTGGCGGCCGTCCCTCTCCCTCCTCTCCTGCCAGTTTTAAAGGGCCCTCCAGCTGATTGGCGGGCCATGTGCTCCAGCTGAAGGGCCCTTTAAATCTTACAGGAGGGGAGGGAGAGGGGTGGCCACTGGGGGCTGCTCTTGGGAGCAGGGCTTCCTCCATCAGCCAGTTGGCCTGTGGCAGGCAGAAGCCCAGGGCATTAGGGATCACCTGCCCCCACCTGGGGACTAGACTGGCCTCCCTACTCCTCAGCAGTGCCTTGGTGAGGCTGTCTCCTGCTGGAGTCTCCTCTTGGGTAGGTGTGTGAGGGGTTGGGGCCCCTATCCCCAAACACAATCCTAATCAGGGCTACACCTTTCTAACCCCATTGGCTTAAATTGATTTAGAAATGTGTAACTGTTTAGGATTGCACACAGTGTGCAGGGTACAGGGCTGGACCTAGAAGCCGCATCCAAGGGGTTGCATTACTATCTTCACCTTACAGGACCAAATTCAATTTTGCAGTATCTTTGTTTGAAAAATGAAGTTGGCAACAATTTGTGGAATTTAGTGAGGAAAAATGAAAATCCTGGAAATTGCTCAAAGGTCTCAGGAATTATTTATGGAAGTTTTGTACCCCTTTTTTCCACTATTCAAACACACTGGATTGATGTTTTTTTAAAAAGGGAGAGTCGATCATTACACTAAAGCTTTAAGCCAATCTATATTTTTAACTGCATACATTTTGTGATTACAGTTTCATTATAGTCTGATCTGCACAAGTAAGCAATAAGAAGGGATGTGCTCCCTTCTTTCAGCTGCTGTGGTAAGCACTTATTCAGTCACAGTAAATGAATACCTCTTTTGATATATCACTGTGACATGGAGCCAAAACAGGGATATTGGAAAACAGCAGGCATCTCACAAGGGTAAAAATTCTGTAATCAAAACTGCACTTAATTATGATGGTGATAATTTCACAACCAATTTCCTCTAGAGTAGAAATAGTTTGCTACAAGGCTTTTGATATCAACAAAAGATGGTACAACATATGTTTCAGTATTTTGCTCTAGGATCATGAAGTTGGAAAGTTATTCTGGATGATTACCATGTTCTGGGAAAACTGGCAGAGATGACAATTTTCCCTGCCCCAGGAGAAGATATAGTCATACTTCTTCAAAGGTTTTTCATGTTATTTATTTATTTCGGATATTTTAATCTTGCTTTTCTCCCATTATAAGGACTCAAAGAAGTTTATGAAATGAAATAAGCATAAAATTACAATTAAAATCTATCTGTCATCTCTTTCTCTTTCTCTATATCTCTCTTGATATATATATATATACATACCCACACACCCCAAGTGCCCCTCCCTAGCAACAAGTCAAGTAAGTCATGAGCAACAAGGGTGTCCCAAGCTGATGGTTCTGCTGGCATAGTGAACACAGAACCCTGGGCTGTGAGTCAAAGGCGAGCAATCAAGGACCAAGAGCCTCTGGCCATGCTAAGGTTTTAAACTGTCTGCAGAAAGGGAGGGACAATGCTCTATGGGTTGGATCCAGTGATCTGGAAGTGCAGGGATAGCAGGATCTTCCCTGCCCTCCATTCCCCCCTTGGAGTCATTTCTGATCATGCTCTGCAGCTTGAGCTCATGAAAACACTAATCCAAATCCAAGGCATTATGCTTAATTATCCATATAATCAGCCTACTAATTTGAATGAGAAAGAGACAATGAATGACAGCTACAGGTTTAACACAAAGGAGGTCTGTTTTCATGCAGTTCACACTTCTATCAGAGGGCCAGTGTGAACAAACTAAGGCTGTTTTTACATCTGACTTTCCCGCTAGAATCATTCTAGTTCCAAAAAAATCTGCCCACACCTCTGTGCGGTGTGAAACCGTGCTGCTACTGAAATGTCCACATCTACTAACTGCCCTCCTGTGGTCAAGCTAGTATTCAACCGGCTTGATTCTGCTTTAAACAATTGCTGTTGATTAGAGCACTTAGACCCCCTGGAGTGAAATTTCACACCACTGTGAAATCAGCACAGGTGTAAAATGACCCTAAAAGAAATGAAAGCAGAGCCATGAGTGGATTTTAGCCAACATGATTAGGACATAACATGCTTAGGGTCTGAACCAATGTTCCCTCTAAGCTGTGAAGTCTTGCGAGCAAAAGTTCTGCTTTGTGAGCTACCAACATTAAAGTTGTGAGCGAGTGATTTGGCTACTGCATAAATTAGTTTGCTCTGGAGCCATCCTTCCTGAGCTAAGACACAAATGTGTGAGCTGGAGGCTAAAAAACTGAGCTAGCTCAGCTTAGAGGGAACACTGGTCTGAACTAGGGATATGCATTTAGTTTGGATGAACTGAAAAAACACCAAATAATGCCTATTGGGCATTATGCGGGCATGCCAAAAGGCTGGCCGAACAGAGATTCCCCAAATGGAGACCATATATTTGGCATTCATTTGGGGAATCCCTTTGCTGGGGAGGCGCAGCGCACTTCCCCAGTAAAGGGTAGATGTTTAAACTTAAAACACTTTCCCTTGCTTCTGGGGCTCATGCTGCCTCTGTGGTGCAACTGGGGAGTCGTGCCACAGAGGCGGCATGAGCTGCAGAAGCAAGGGAAAGTATTAAGTTTAAACACCTTCCCTTGCCTGCTTCAGTGGGCAGGCTGAGGAAGGCACAGGGAGGCTTTTGACATGTTTCCCTGCTCTCTCCTGGCCTTCCCTAGCCCATCTGCCAAAGTGGGTGGGCTGGGAAAGGTGTGAGGAGGCATGTTAAATGCCTCCCCACTCTCTCTAGGCCTTCCCCAGCCCATCCACCAAAGTGGGCGGACTGGGGCAGGTGCGGGGAGGCACTTAATGCCCCCCCATTCTTTCCTGGCCTTCCTCAGCCTGTCTGTTGAAGCGGGCAGGCTCGGGGAGGCATTTAACATTCCTTCCCACTCTCTCCTGGCTTTCCCCAACCTGTCCGCCAAAGTGAGTGGGCTGGGGAAGGTGCGGGGAGGCATTTAGAGATGCCTCCCTAGTCTTGTTTCCATTCTCTAGGTGGCCTGCTTTTGAAGGCCAGCTGGAAAAGGGAGAACAGATAGGGAGGTATTTACCCTCCTCATAGTCCCATGAGGGACAGCAGGCTCCCATCACTGAAGGGCAGGCAAATTGGGGGGGGGGGGATTTAAACTTTAAACCTCCTCAGTCTCTGGAGTCATGCCACAGAAGCAGCAGGCTCTTTTTACTGAAGGGAAGGCAACTGCTGCCCCAGCAGGAATGGGGGGATTATTATACCCTATGGGGATGATCTTCACAGGGTATAATTGAGCTGAATAAATTCAGCAGTACTGATAATTTCTGAGCCCCAGAATCTTACCAATACTGGGATTTGGGAATATCGGCAAATATCAGTATTTTTCAGGCTTGGTATATATGAACCCAAAAATACCAATTTTTTTAGTGCACACCCCTAGTCTGAACCTGAAGCTGTAGTACAAAGAGTGTTTTCAATCCATACTTATTTTTGTAAACTTTTCTGCATTGGTGGCTGCTGTTTGGAAAGTAGTTATTAGCTAAAAGAACCCTAGATCTGATTTAGCAGAGAAAGGTGTGTATTCTCCATTAGGGTTTCACAACAATATTGGTGATCATTAGGCAGAACAAGATGCAGAAAAATAAGTAGCTATTCACCCAGCACACAATCAGTATAAACTCCAGTTGGTGCTGAATGCCACAGATGCTAAGTGGAGTATGCATATTACACCCATTCTGCAATCACTCCATTGGCTGCCCTAAGTTACCTCATAGCTTGTATGGCTATCACATACATAGGCCTTTATGGCTATGGACCCTCAGGTCTAGAGGACCACTTCTCCTCCTATGCTCCTCTGTGACAGCTTCATTCATCTGACCAAAGTCTTCTGAAGAAGCCAACTTGCAAACAGATAAGATCAATACCTACATTCTCCATCTTGTGGAATGGTCTGCCTGAGGTCAGAAAGGCTCCCACATCTCTATAAACTATGTAAACAGAATTGTATAGAAGGACATTCTATAAAGGTAATACAGCTATATTATAACAGAATGATTCTGGAAGGTGCTTTTATAAAGGGAACAGACTGTGAACTATATCATTGTGTATAGTATCTATATACTAATTCCCAGAGGTTTTTTTTCTGGGTGGATACTTATATCTGCCAAAAGAGAGCTCACTTTCCCCCGACAGCTTTTCCTACATAGTCAGGGGCCTTCCTCGGTGTGCAGAAAAATCCAAAAAGTTAAAAAAAAAAACTTCAGGGACCATTGAATTCCCCCCAATACCTTTTGAAATGGCATCAACTCCAGGCATCAATTGTGAGAAATTAGAATGTTTGGGGGAGGGGGAGGCTACTAACTGTTTCTGTCAGTAAAAGACAGGGTTTTTACTGGCAGCAGTCTAGGGTTGACAAGTACCCCCCCCCCCGGCCACCGGCAGCAGATCCAGATCAAGGCTAGGAAACTCCTGGAGATTTGGGGGTGGAGCCTGGGGAGGACAGGGACCTCAGTGAGGTACAATGTCATAAACTCCACCTTCCTTTGAAAACAAATTTTATTTTTTTTCTTATCCAAAACTTTACACAATTACCTTCAGAATATTTTCATCATTATCATATTTTCTATATAACTGTGTATTCCGATTACAATTCAAACTCTTTATGACTTCCCACCTCACCTACACCATTATATATATAACAACAATTATAAAGATTTAGAAATATTATCTCTTACAGGTAACATATTTGGTTATAAAATTTTTTAAATGTTTTAAAATATTATCTAAATATCGGTTATATGTAATCTGGCCTCCATTCTTGTCACATCAAACGTTCAATATATTTTCATTAAAAAAAACTATTTCTTCTTTTCTTAATATTATTTTAAACATCCCAAAATCAGTAATTAGACAGTGTAAAAATATTATTTTTCATATCCCAGTATTGCTCTAAATATTCTTTCAAGTCTTTTCATTCTTCTAAAAACATCTCTGAGTCTTGATTGTTCAATTTTCTTGTCCATTTATCCATTTCTGCCATAAATAGCAATTTTCTCAACCATTCCCATAGGTCAGGGGTTCTCTCACATTTCCAATTCTGGGCGTATACCATCCTCGCTGTAGTCGCCAAATAGCATATTAGTGTCCTTTTGTTTACATTTACATCCTCTAACTTAAGACCAAGCAATAGCATTTCAGGCAGTTTTTTAAGAGTACATTTCAGAAATTTTTCCATTTCAGTATGAATCATACACCAAAAAACTTTAGCTTTATCACAAGTCCACCACATGTGATAGAAAGAACCTTCTTTTTGTTTACATTTCCAACACTTATTAGACAACCGTTGATCAATATTTGCTATTTTTTTCGGACCTTAAAGCATTTTCTGTAGATCAGCTCTCTTACTCTCTTGGTTGTAAATTGCACTACCACATCTCTCGGCAGATTTTTCTTGCTAGCATACTCTGAATTAACTCTGTAGACCAAATTGATATTAGATTTTAAGTCCTCTTCTTCATCTTTCAAATAATCACTCAAAGCTTCAATAATCCTTGTGAATATATCCTCACCCATCTTTTCACCTATCCCTCTAAATCTTAAGTGGTTTTCCATCTCCTTGTATACCATCATTGTTTCCACTCTATAATTCTCCTTTGTCAATTTTTGAATATTTTCTTCCAAAACAAGCATTTTACTTTCCATCTCTTTCAATTTCTTTGCCAGGTTTTGAAATCCAGTCCTTAGGTCTCCAAAATTCTTGTCCACTTGCTCAGCTAAGCTGTTTATTTTCTTGTCTAATTGTTGGTTTTGCTGGCTAAGATCGCTTAAAGCTTCCATCATCCTTTTCTCCATTGCCTCTATCATAGCCACTATTTCAGAATCTTTTCTGGTAAGCATCTTAGCTGCTGACAAGTTGCCACCCGTTTTCTCTGTTCAGGCTCTGTTTTTGCCTCTTAAAAAAAAAAAGCTGATTTTTGGTATCTTCCGATTCCAACATTCTTAGGCTCTATCAATCAGTCCTGGAATGCTTTGACAAATGCCGTTATTTTCGCCGCTCAGAAGTGTTTACTTTTCGATATTTAATTTTGAAGTTTTAGTCCTCCACAAAATGGCGGACATCTTTTCTCTATGGTACAGATCACAAATCTTGCCTCCTGGTTCTCTTTCACCCAGAAGTGCTTCTTACTTAATGCAGTCCTCCCAAGTCCCTTCCTCTTCAGTTCTTCTTTTCTACTCTCAGCCAGACGTCACTTCCTGTTATTTAATACAGCTCTCACCTATGCAGATCTCGCAATACCTCCGGTCCCTCCAGCCCTCTCCTCCGCGACCATAGGAATGGTAAACAAAACGCTTTTCAGGCAGTTTTTAGCTAAAATCCAGTTCTTTTACAACAGGAAAAAGTCTCAGTCTATTCTTCAACTGGTGCTCTGCTTATCTCTCTGTTTTCCTCGCTCCCAACCACACGGTACCGGTAAGCAAAAAGTTTTTCGTTACCTTTAGATGTTACTTGGGTAAAGGTGAAGCTTCATAAATTAGAATTTGTCTTCTTTTAGTCAAGAAATCGGGGGAGTGGAGGTTTTATGCTGAATAAATCAGCCCGGTTCAGTTCTCCAGAGTTGCTTGCAGAACCCACACTGGGGGAGGAGATCAAAGTGGCAACAAATCTCCTCCGAGACTTATTGCTCACCGATCTCAACTCTCTCTTGGGTCGTGTTTCTTGCTGGACACTCCCCTGCCTGGGGAGAGTTGCATCGGGTGCTAAAAAAGCCCCCAAACTGTCAGAAAGAACCGCTGTCCACCCTGAACAATTACAGGGTGCATCAAATCTCCATTTTCCCCGACCGGAAGTCCAAACTCCACCTTCCAAAGCATCCATTTTCTCCATGGAAAGTTATCTCTGTAGTCTGGAGATGAGCAGTAATTCCAGGGGATCCCCAGGTCCCACCTGGAGGCTGGCATCCCTAGGCAGCACCCTCTGTGTGACTTGATACCACCTGATTTGCATGACTTAATTAGGCCCAGCTGCTTTGCTACTGTTCATCAGCAGCCACCCTATGAAAGCCATTGTGATGTAACAGTTAGAGCTTCAGATTGGGATCTGCGAGACTCAGGTTCAGATCCCCATTTTGCAGTGGAAGCTGACTGGGAGATTTTGGACCAGTCACATACTTTCAGCCTAACCAAACTCACAGGGTTGTTGTACAGATAACAAGGAGGAAATAATAATGTAAGCTGCTTTAGTCCCTACTGTGGAGAAAGACTGTAATTTTTTTAGGTAGAGGCTGCAGGGGAGAGGGGTGGAGATGGAAAGCTGAAGACAAATAAAGGTAGGTTGGTTATTGGGTGGGAAGGAAATAGGGTTGGCAACTCCAGGTTGGGAAATTCCTGGACAGAAGAGAGAGAAAGAGTGATGAAGTGGGGAGGCAGAAAAACAAAGAGAATCATGACAGGTCAGAAAGAGAGATGAAGTAACATAAATGGAGGAGAGAGAGATTAAGGAAGGGGGGCAGAAGGGAGAAAGTGTGTGAGAGAAGGGAGGAAGCAAAGGTGTGAGGAATGGGATAACCATCCCACAAGTTTCTTTCAGGTCTCCACTTGTCATATCTAATTCTCAACTTGGCAAAATCTGTGGATACATAGGCTGTGGTCACACACACTAAATAATCCACTTTCAATCCACTTTTAATGCACTTTCCAACTGGATTTTACTGTGTGAACTGGCAAAATCCAGTTGGAAAGTGCACTGGAAGTGGATTGAAAGTGGATTATTTAGTGTGTATGACCACAGCTATAAATCCTGAACTTAGAGGCATGAACAGAAGAGACATCTGTTTTTACAAGCTGGAAAAATACAACAGCTTTGCAGAAAAATCTGAAATCTAAAACAAATATTTGTAAGGTATGAATTAAATAAATAAATAAAATATGTCTGAAGACTGAGAGGACAAATAAAAGTTGGTTGGTGAGTGAGAAGGAGAGAGGGAAGCAGGGAAAGGAGAGAGGATATTGGGGCCATCAAGAGGGGTGAAAGAGGACATAGTGTGGGGAAGGGAATACAGGAGGAAATGAAGTGATCCCCACAAGATCGAGGAGGAGGAGGAGGAGATTGGATTTATACCCCACCCTTCACTACCCAAAGGAGTCTCAGAGCAGTTTATAATCCCTTTCCCTCCCCTTCCCACAACAGACACCCTGTGAGGAAGGTGGGGCTGAGAGAGCTCTCTCAAGAACTGCCTGTGAGAGTACAGCTCTGAAAGAATGAATGTCTGACCCAAGGTCACACCAGCAGCTGCATGTGAAGGAGTGGGGAATCAAATGCGGTTCTCCTAGATTAGAGTCTGCACTCTACACCACTACACCAAACTGGTTCTTGTGTGTTATCTATTTGAATGTATTATGGGTCTGCTGTTTGCTTTATGTATTATCCTGTTATCATTGCATTGTTTTCTACTTATGCAATACTATTTTCTGAAATGTTTAACATATGTTTAACACTTCTGCTTGTTTCAGATTTCTGTAACCCTTCTCTTATTACATTGCTTATTAGACATCTCATTCTACTGACTGCATTGATTTACACTGTGCAATCTTCTTTGTGTTTAAGTGAGAAAAGTGGACTATAAATAAAGCCAATAACCAATAAATGAATAAACATGTGGGATTCATTACCACAAGGTATTTATATATATAACAGATGGTTCTAAGCAAGGACTAGGCCTATCCTCCATTTATCAGTTTGCATTTGCCAGAATAGCTAACAATGGTACCTTGACATTCACAGGTACCAAAATCACTTTGAGGTTGTGCAGGCTTAATTCTGGTAAGTGACTAAATGTGGGTTAGTCAAGGCCATCTATTTGTATTTGTATGTGTGAATCAGGGGTCCTTTCGTAGAAAAAGAGCTGCAGGAGCTCATTAGCATAACTCATTAGCATAACTCATAAGCATATGCCACATCCCTTGACATCACTGGAAGTGTGTCAGAAAGGGAATGTCAGTTTCAGCCCCATTATACCCTACGGGCCATTGAAATCAATGGCAAAAACTCATAGGGTATATGAGGGGCTGGAGGAAAGGGGATTTGAGGGAGAGGCTCCAAACTTGCAGGGTAGCTGCTGGGGTCTCTCCTTGAAATACCCACCAAGTTTCAAGAAGATTGGACCTTGGGGTCCCATTCTATGGGCACCCAAATAGGTTGTCCCATCCCCTCCATTGTTCTCTATGGTGGGAAAAAATGTTACCTTTTTTTCTACCATGGAGAACAATGGAGGGAATGGGGGCAACCTGTTTTGGGGCCTGTAGAATTGGACTCCCTGGTCCAATCTTCTTGAAACTTGGTGGGTATTTGGGGGAGAGGTCCCAGCAGCTACCCTGCAAGTTTGGAGCCTCTCCCTCAAACCCCCTTTCCTCCAGTTGCTTTTAAAGTTGCCGCTGAATCAGAGAATCTGATTCGGCCCATGGCTGCCCTAGTGGCCACTCATAAGCTGGCGGAGCTTCGCTCCGCCTCGCTCCGGCCCCAACGGACCCCCTGGTGTGAATGTTTCATGCATCATGGTATGATAGTTAAAAGATTTCCTCAAAAGAAGCAGCTGAAAAATTGGTTCCAGAGGAAGCAAGGGAGATAAAGATCAGAAAGGAAACCTTTGATCGCTTCTTCTGAGGAGCTTTATCCAGAGCCTTTTGAAAGTCCAGACAAATTATATCCACAGCTTCTCCTTTTAACCAGTATTTTGTTAACTCCTTGAAAGGATTTGACAGGTCTAAATACTACACTTCTTGTAAAAGGAAACTGTATGCTCTTCTTTTACTCACCTGAGAAATGTGCCATGTTAAGTCTTTAGTCATCTTCTCCCAGTTACTTTTTTCCTGTAAAGCCAAGGCAAAAGAGAAGAAAATATATGGAGCAATCCATTTCACATCTTTTAAAGATAGCTAGCTAGATGACTGAAGAGTTTAAAAGAGTAATACAAATAACAATAAACACATTTCAAGGAGACATATAATAAAATCAATTGCTGATGCTGGAGTGAGTGGGTCAGGTTTAATACCTTTTATACGAAGAAGAGGAGGAGGAGGAGGAGGAGGAGGAGATTGGATTTATACCCCACCCTTCACTCAGAGTCTCAGAGCAGCTTACAAACTCCTTTCCCTTCCCCTCCCCACAACAGACACCCTGTGAGGTAGGTGCGGCTGAGAGAGCTCTGACAGAAACTGCTCTTTTCAAGGACACCTCTGAGAGAACTATGGCTTGCCCAAGGTCATCCAGCAGCTGCGAGTGGAGGAGTGGGGAATCAAACCTGGTTCTCCCAGATTAGAGTCCATGCACTTAACCACTACACCAAACTACTCTCATCAAGAGTAGTGTCATCAAAATGATGTACAATAAGAAAGGTAAGAAGGAATCTGAGGGGGCTGCAGGTCAAAAAGTATGAGGCAAGATCAAGGGGCATGGTTTTCACTTGAGCATGAGAAGTCCTGGATTCCTTCCTAGTCTTGAATGATGTGGAGAATGAGGGCAGAGAGACTGTTTCCCTCTCTCATATTGTAAAACTTGGGATCACTCAACAAAATCAGTTAGCAGTAGATCTGGGACCTACAACAGTTAGTACTTCACACAGTTCATAGTTAACTTATTGGAAGTTGTTATCAAAAGAAACTGCTATGGTCTTTCTTGTTGTAACAGTAGCTACAATCACACACACTAAATAATCCACTTTCAGTGCACTTTCCAACTGGATTTTGCCAGTTCACACAGTAAAATCCAGTTGGAAAGTGGATTGAAAGTGGATTATTTAGTGTGTGTGGCCACAGCCTGTTTGCTGCTTGATCATGACTCCCAGTCTGCAGCTTCCCCTCTGCTACTGGCCACATGCACCAGGTATCCAAGCATCCTGTAAGAAGCAGCCCATTCTATGTGCATGAGAGAACCAACAAAGCCTCAGAGGAATGGAATTAGTGTGGGAAATATGCATGCAGAATTGATGCAATGCAGAAAGTGACTTGGATCCTATGAATGAGTTCTGGGTACACTAGGCAGTTTCTGCCATGGAGAACAATTCCTCTTCTGCTAAAAGTTCTGTTTGGTGTAGTGGCTAAGTGTGTGGGCTCTAATCTGGGAGAACTGGGTTTGATTCCCCACTCCTCCACTTGCACCTGGCTGGATGACCTTGGGCAAGCCATGGCTCTGTACCAGCTGTTCCCTCAAGGACAGCTTGGGAAAGCGCTCTCTCAGCCCCACCTACCTCACAGGGTGTCTGTTGTGGGGAGGGGAAGGGAAAAGGAGTTTGTAAGCCGCTCTGAGACTCCCTTGGGGAGTGGAGGGCGGGGTATAAATCCAATCTCTTCTTCTTCTTCTTCTTCTTCTTCTTCTTCTTCTTCTTCTACATGGGTCCACTGGAAACCACTGATTTGGGGTAAATGGAAGTTTTAGCAGGAGCGGAAGCATGCTCCATTGCAGAGAAAATCCAGTGCACACAGAGCTTGGCTATAGGATCCAAGCCATTGCCTCCAGAATATGCCGAACAGAAGACTTCTTCCTCATGTTTGACGTTATGCCACAAATCAGTGCAACGGAACAACAGGGGTCAAAGGAAAACACACTGGTTTAGAGTATCTGAAAAGTGAATCTTTGTGAAAGAGGTAGTTGTACTAAATGACATTTTGACTTTCGCTATTGCTTGGCTGCTTCGTTTAGAGAACAAATGTTTGATCCCAATATAAGCTATCAAAACTTTTTTAAAAAAACAATCCACTTTTTAACCGGAGCTGTTGATTTAATGAAGCGGAATAAATGGTGTTTGAATTAGAATTTGCTTGGGGGAGGGGGATGTTAAAGTATTTTCCTAATTTGATAGGTCGGACAAAATATTTTTGCCAATTAGCAAAACATTTAGCTCTAATAAGATTTGACAAACACAATTTATTCTAAAGAAAGTATTCCTGAGAGAACACAACAGTCTTACTAGGGCAAGCTGAAGTTTCTGTATTCCAGATTCAATTTGCGTAGTAGCAAAAGAGTGCAGATTTGAAAGGAAAAGTGATTACATAGTTCTAAGGCTGGCAAGGGAGGGAAGACAGCATGGTATAGCCTGCTGTCATCAGATTGTGGAAGCTAAGCAGGGTAGGTACCTGGAAGGGCGATGACCAAAGAAGACTCTGCGGAGGAAGGCAATGGCAAACCACTTCTGCTTCTTACTTGCCTTGAAAGCCCCTTGCTGGGGTCACTGTAAGTTGGTTGTGACTTGATTGCACTTCACACACACACACACACACACACACACACACACACACACACACACACACACGGTTGTAGTTATGACTATTCTACCAATTCTGTTTCACCTGGGTAAAATAGACCTTAAATTAAAAATTAAAAATTAGCTAAGTTTTTTTAAAAGATTTTTTTCCTTCATAGAATTTATGGATGTGCAACCAAATTTTCTATTCTACTGTTTTCCAACCCCCCCCCCCCCCACACACACACTTTGGTGCTTTTAGTAAGAATCAGGCCAGTCTTTGAAAAGATCAGAGCTTAACCTCAGATATGCAGACGATACCACTCTAATGGCAGGAAATGAAGAGGACCTAAAGAGGCTCTCGCTAAGCATGAAAGAGGAGAGAACAAAAGTTGGCTTGAAACTCAACATTAAAAAAACTAAGATCCTGGCATCCAGCCCCATCACCTTCCTGGGATCACCTTCCTGGGATCCAAGATCACTGCAGATGGTTACTGCAGCCATGAAATTAAAAGGCTCCTGCTCCTTGGGAGAAAAGCTACGGCAAACCTAGATAGCATAATAAAAAGTAGAGACACCACCCTGCCAACAAAAGTCCATATAGTCAAAGTGATGGTATTCCCAGTAGTAATGTATGGCTGTGCGAGCTGGACCATTAGGAAGGCTGAGCGCCGAAGAATAGGTGCTTTCGAATTATGGTGCTGAAGAAAACTCTTGAGAGTCCCTTGGACTGCAAGGAGATCAAATCAGTCAATCCTAAAAGAAATCAACCTTGACTGTTCCCTGGAAGGCCAAATTCTGAAGCTGAAGCTCAAATACTTTGGCCACCAAATGAGAAGGGAGCGCTCCCTGGAGAAGACCCTGATGCTGGGAAAGATTGAAGGTCAAAGAAGAAGGGGATGGCAAAAGATGAGATGGTTAGACAGTGTTATTGATGCAACGAACATGAAGCTGAGCAAACTTTGGAGGATGACGGAGGACAGGAGGGCCTGGTGTGATGTGGTCCATGGGGTTGTGAAGAGTCAGGCTCGACTGTGTGACTGAACAACTACAGCAACAAGTCTATATACAGATTTTTTGCTGTGCATTTTGTAAAGAGTAATGGGAAGATCAGGCAGCCTTAGAAGGTTATGAATCCAGAGAAAAAAATATGGAGACCTATGTGGAATGATCTGTTTATATCTTTGTAGATTGAACAGATGTTTAAACAAGCACGCAGGCCACATTATCAACAACTAGAGGGTAGCCCTCCCCAATCCAAAATCAAACTGCTGCTTTCTCTGTTTCTATACATGTGTTTCCTACTCTTGGTATGGATATGACACACTATGGCATGTGGAAAAGCCAGCCAATTGCTTCCCAGTAGTATTCCTGGCCCACCATTGTGAGGCCTTACAGGAAAGCCCTTTCTCAATTTGGCGTAACACTGAATTACTGACTTGCAACTAAATGGCTGCCAATTTGAGTTAAGGAATCCATAGAGCAACTAGCATCTGTACGTAAAGCTGTTTCCAAGCGGCTGTGTCTTTACTGGCCTAGTAGCTGTAAACAGCTGCTATAATTTCCAAAGCAAAGGCAATTCAATAGATTTCTCTATAATTAAGGAGAATTGTAATTTTTAGAGAGCAGTAAGAACATTGCAGTGATTGGGCCAAGGGACCAGAATCTAATTAAGAAAAAAGTTAATGCAGAGGAACCAGAAGATGAATGCTGTTATATAGCTGCCAGCAAATACAGAAAGTACTCTTAATCTTACTTTGGAAAGAAGTGTTTCTATCATATTTTATATATATATATATATAGTCACTGAGCAGTAGGGGAGGGGAATCTTGGGCACATGCCTACCAACTGAGTCACATCTGGGCTGGACTTCTGTTTCTGTTACAAGTATTTATGCCTGAGTGGAGTGAGAGGTGTGACTAGCCAAACAGTAAGAACCAAAGGACTGTTGGGCCTTAGTTTTTAGTTCATGGCTTGCAGCTTTGTGGTCCTGAGCTGGCCCAATGGATCCAAGACCAGTCCAGGAGTTATAGTTGCATATTTAGTTGCTGCTGTTGTTTGTCTAAATTGTATGTCTAGTTTTGCATGTCTTTGTAAGCCACTTTCATAGAACCATAAAGTTGGAAGGGACCTCCAGGATCATCTAGTCCAACCCCCTGCACAATGCAGGAAATTCACAAATACCTCCCCCCCAGTGACCCCAGCTCTATGACCAGAAGAGGGCAAAAAAAAAAATACCCTCCAGGATCCATGACCAGACTGACCTGAAGAACAATTGCTTCCTGAACCCAACGTGGTGATCAGCATTTTCCAGGGGGTGTAAGAATGGGCCACAAGTCTCCAGTGGGGAGAAAGCTAGCACAGATATACTTCAATAATCAAACAACTCAGGAGACCTTGTAATGCAACCCCCCCCCCCCCAAAAAAAGAGCCTTGCTCCATTTTTAGTCAGGCTATTTTAGTCAGTTTGAATCTGAGCACACTGAAATGGAACTCTTCTGTATCACCTAGCTGTTAGCCAGGTCCCTCCACTTCTACAGCAAAAAAACCTGCTTTTCAAAAGGAAGAGGGAATAGGCAGCAGCAGGGAAGGCCCACTGAATAAAGGGGAACTAGAGTTGCCAGTTCTCAATCAAACCCAGTTCTCCCAGATTAGAGTCCACCCTCTTAACCACTATATCATACTGGCTCTCAGTGGTATCGTCAAAGAATGAACCTTTCAGCATCAGCCTCAGGTAATCCAACACTGATGGGTCCCAAGTGGAATACTTTGCCCCTATAAATTGCTGCTGAGGGACAGGAGGTCAACCTTTACCCCAACCCAAGGATGGTAATCTTCTCTAGTAGCAGTGGTGCTGGGAAAGGCTTTTTTTTTGTGGGGGGATCTCCAGTTTCTTCCCAACTGATCTGGTGTCAACTCTCTGCTATAGCTGCTTTCAAGATTTTGTATCCCAAATCCCAAATTCAGGAAGCCATTTTAGCTTAGCTTGTGTGATTCATGTTAGCCATGCTGGGCTAATTTCATTCTTTAAAATGCTTGGTGTCTGTCCTTTAA
Organism: Lepidodactylus listeri; assembly: GCA_029233225.1. Taxonomy (NCBI): domain Eukaryota; kingdom Metazoa; phylum Chordata; class Lepidosauria; order Squamata; family Gekkonidae; genus Lepidodactylus; species Lepidodactylus listeri. The sequence continues at coordinate 48,981,067 of JARCFY010000007.1, forward strand.
CCTTAATTGGTGTCTGTCCTTTAATATTATTTATCAACTCTTTTCCATATTATTTCCATTTTTTTGCGTTCCTTTGATGGTCTTCAGAATACTCTCTCTGGCCCTACATTATTGCATGATGAAAGACTGTCACAAACATCTTTAGTACAAATTCAGTGGCTCAAGGCATTCATTTTTATATGACATGCATCAGATTGTTGACAGCAAGTTAATGCTGGGCACATATTTCTTTGATAGACGAAACACACACAAATTTATGTGAGCTGACAATGAAATGTCACCAATGATTAACTGCAGGACTGTATGTTGTTGCCCTTATTCATACATCTATGAAGCAGATGCTTGCAATAAATAAGTGTATGAACTAGTGTAGAATTTGCCATCAGTTGCTTAAATAAATAGGTACAAAAACATGTGGTCACTGGCATGCTCGTCAGGGTTTTAGAATCATAGCATTCTGTACAATGATGAGTTTACTTTTTCTTAGCCTACAGTTCCTTGTAAAGGTAAAGGTTTCCCTTGCTCGAAAGCCAGTCCAATCCAACTCTAGGGGGCGGTGCTCATCTCTGTTTCCAAGACGAAGAGCCAGCGCTGTCCAAAGACTTCTCTGTGGTCATGTGGCTGGCATGACTAAACACCGAGGCACCCAGTACACTGTTACCTTCCCGCCACAGCGGTACCTATTTATCTACATTCGAACTTGCTTTCGAACTGCTAAGTGGGCAGGAGCTGGGGCTAGAAATTGGAGCTCACTCCGTCATGCGGCACTAGGGTCTTGAGCTGCCAAGCTACCAATCTTCTGGTCTGGAACTCAGCGTCTTAACCTCTGAGCCACGGTGGACCTTCAAGAGTTCCTTGTACTATATGCCAAAATTATCATGACAGAGATAATAGAGCACTAAGCTGTGACATTGTGACAGCACCATCCTATGCAGAGCTGCACCCTTTTAAATCTACTGAAGTGAATATGCTTAGAATGGTGTAACTCTGTTTAGGATTGCATTGCCAGTCACTTAAGGGGAAGGAGGGGGTCTGTAAGTGTGCAGAATTGTTCTCTCCCTCTCAGATTGGTAAAAGTCACTGGCAGCAGTTGCCATGAGTTTAGGAGTGCTTGCATGGTCAAAGTGACCTGCAAAGACATCACCAGCAGATGGACTCGGGTTCCCAGCACTGCCTCTGCAAATGATGAGAGAGGTGCCTGGGGGAGGTGGAGTATGGGGAAGATATGACATCACTTCTAGGCCATGTTCTAGTGTTGTTACTACATGCAGTAGATGTGTGTTAACTTTTAAATTAACCACTGTACGACTGCTAGGGATTTTTGGAAGGTTCCTGAAAGTGAGCCATAAACTGCTATTTGTGTGAAACGGCACATGACTTTTCTCTGTCAACTGGGCTAAGAGGGCGCTCCGGCATGTGAAATATCAGAACTATTGATTACAAACGAAGCAAGCCACATTCATTTTACTGAAGTTGTACCAGAGTCTGATTTGAAGCTTGCTGTAGTGCATTTTTTTTTTTTAAAAAAAGGTTTTCACAGAGGGAATTTGATCACTTATTTGCTGTCAGAAACTCTGTTCAATTAAAATTAAATTAAATCTAGTCATGCACACTATTATGTGACTGTTACAAAAAGGGGAATTCCATATGGATTGTGGCTTCCAGAAAAAATATGGTGTAAGCACTGCCTACCTCCATTAACTTTTCATTCTCCTGGGTATTGCAGCATATATAAGCAGGCAACAGTAAGAATTTAATATTTTTGCCAAAATACTTCACATGTTCCTTTCCTTTCATCCCAAGCTGATATTCAGGCAGAGACAGGAGAGTTGGAGTTCTGTCCTAGAGGGTAGACATTTGAGCCTTTGTAGCAAAATAAAACAAAATAAAATAAAACTGCTCTGTCCTGAGCAGAATTACACAAAATCCATTGAAATCAATGGATTTAGAAATGAATGGGTTTAGAAAGCAGTGGTGTGTATAGATATACAGTTACAATGAGAACCACACATGTGTGTTTATGTATGTGTGTTTGGGTATGTGTATATAAACACATACATCTAGACACATATGTGGGTTCTCATTGTAGCTGTCTTCATCTATATATCTAATAGCCAAGGGTTCCTCTGTGTGCGGATACTTATTTCACATGATCTGGGGCCCATGGAGGGTAAACAGATCTTTCAGCAAACTTGGGGCACTCCCTAGGTTTGCAAAAAATCTAAAATGTTTAAAAAAGTATATGGGGGATACTTAAATCCCCTCAAAAGTAAAACTGCTTGCTCTGCACATGGTGAGGGAAGCTGCCATGGCAATAACTGTCCCCACTGCTGCTGGGACCACTGGGAAAAGACACTGGAGACACATGTGAAGTCACCGCGCCAGTAACCATGTGCCCTCACTGCCAGACCTGTTCCAGCCGTTGCCAGGACTGCCGGCGACGAAGAGAAGAGCTTCAGCCCCCAGGTTTGGGCATTCCTGGGAAGGGAAGGTGGCAGGGTGGCCAAGGGAGCCAAAAGGGTGGCAGCACCTCTCTGAAAGCCAGCCCGCCTGTCTGCCATCTGCTGCTGCTGCCCAAGCTTGCCCTGCAACTGGTCAGCTGAAGCCTGAGGAGGTGAAGCCTGTGCTGGCCTCCCTCCTTCACAAGAAACAGAAAGAAGTGGGGTTCTCTGAGAGGGGAGAGAAAGAGACAGAGAAAGAATAGGGGATTGTCTGTTGGGGGAAGAGAAATGGGAGATTGTCTGAGGGAAGGGGAGAGAAAGAGAAAGAAGAGGGGGAGATTGTGGGTTTTTATAGGGAAATAGTGGAGAGAAGGAGAAGGGCAGGCTGAGGCGGCTGGGGAAAGAGGACATTGTCTGAGGAGGGCTGGGGTAAGAGGGGGTGAGACATACAAGAGGTGGGAGGAAAAAGGAGGTAAGAAGGGTTTGCTAGAGAAGGGGGTAGGGAGGAAAGCAAACATAGAAGGGGTGAGGAGGAGAAGGAGAGGTGAGGGAAGATTGGTAGATAAGGGGTGCATGCAGAAAGACAGAGGAGGGAACTTTGACAACCAAGGTGGGAGAGGGAAACAAAGGTGGGGGAATGTAATTTCCTTGTGGGGACTGCCGGTAATGAAGAGTATGGTAGGGCCACAACACATTATGCAACATTTTGTTGCAGGCCCCCTCTTGTAGACATCACTTTTTTTTGGTGCCAGCCACATATTTTAAGAAAATTTGTGGGGAGAGGTGGTGCTTTGCGCAAGAAGACTCTTCACAAAGGTCTTTACTGCATGACAGAAGGTAAGCTGCATCTATGCAAGCAAATATTTAAAATAATATCTTCATTTTAAAAGGCATCTCGGTAAGCAAAGTGTCTGCAGATGGACCTATTTGTCACAGCCAACAATCTACAGTTGCTGCTCTCAGCTGGGCAATTCCTAGAAAGTGAGAAAGGGTGGAGCCCAGGGAGGGGACAGGCCTCAGCATGATATAAAGCATGGAGTTTATCTTCCAAAGTAGCCAGTTTCTCCAGGGAAACTGATCTCTGTAGATAGTTGTAATCCTAGGAGATCTTCAGCTACCACCCAGAAGGTGGCAAGTCTACAACTATCCAAAACATCAGCAAGGAAAAAGGCCTGCTGAAACAACACTAGTTTACATATTCGTGGAGAAGGCAGACTCGGGAAGCACTTTCTACCATACAGATTCAGCTCTAGAAAATGCATGGAAATGGGCCAATGAAGTTTCCACCAACAACAGTAAAGACATAGCCAGTAGGTATGAAAACAGATTAGGTCACAAACTTGTATATTCTGAACTATTAATCATTAAATTGCGCATCTCTAAATGTCTGCCAGTCTTGTGATGGGGTGGAATGTAAGCAGCAATATGGAGGTATCACAAACAACTCTACAGCATCACTCCAGTGGCTGTTGATTCATTTTGAAAGCAAACAGGGAATGGCCTCTCTTGCTGCTATTAAGAGGATGCCGATGAGCAACTTACTACCTAGTGGAATAAAACTGCCATTTTCTGGTATCAAGGCAGCACAGTTTTAATGCCTCTCTTCACATACTATCATTTTTTTCTAGTAATAATTTCCCTTTATTCTTCTATGATATTAATGTCAGCCCATTAGCAGAAGAAGTGTTCGGTCTATAAATATCTGTCCTCTACCTTCATATATCTTGAAGAATACATATTCCAGTAATGGAAATAATTGGCTATAGCTGACAGTAGCAGATTTCCAACACGATACACAACATTTAGAATGCTTTGCCTGATTACTGTGAGTCCCTTCTAGGCATTGGCTAGAATTAGTGCCAGAAAGGGGAACTGATGTATATTAAAATAGAATGATGAAGATGTTTGCATAATGAACCTCCATAAGCAGCATCTCATTTTATAATGTTAAGTATACGTTGCCATGTCGCAAGTCCCGCTGAACACCATGAGGTTTACCTACAAGTAAACTCATTGAGGACTGGGCTGCAAGTCAAACCAATATAGTAGAAAAGACAGCTCTCTAGCTTTCCCAGTAATACATGCTGGCACCTTGATAAATAGGCCATAGATTTATATTGCCACGGAAGCAATACAATTTCTTCAATTAAAGCCAAACTTATTTCCTCTGGCGGCAAAAGGAACTTAAACAAATAACTGAAAGAGACCGAAAATGCAGACCTACTAATGCTGAGCATCATATAATTTTTTCTTTCAGAGCTACACTACACTGTGCCTTGCATATATTGAATCCTCTTATCATTGCAATCCTCTAGATTGTACAGGAGAAAGAAGGTGGCATGGTATAGCTCAATCTTGTCACATCTCAGAAGTTAAGCAGGGTCAGTACTTGGAAGGGAGACCAGTAAGGAAGACACTGCAGAGGAAGGCAATGGCAAAACACTTCTGCTTCTCATTTGCCTTGAAAGCCACTTACTGGGGTCACTGTAAGTTGACTGCAACATAACAGCACTTTACATACAGAGACTGAACCTACAGTAAGGGAAAATAGTTATCATGTGAACTGTACAAAAATTAACTGTTGCATTTCCCATTTTTTGGCCTATTGTGGCAAAAACCTGTTGCTGCCTGAACTTGGTTTATTACAACTGTGCAAAGAGTAGGAAAATATTTATAGGCCTTGTCTCTCTTCTGGTTCAGATGCTTTCCTGGGCTGAAAATCATGTTGTCATGGAGGAGCAGATAATAGAATATGGGTAATGTGGATTCTCTATGCAGTGATTTATGGCATGTAGACTTGGATATGGGCTTGAAGAATTCCCTCCACCTTTTGGGCATCTGCTCCAACTCCACAGAGACAACCTCTACTCTGCCTCCCAGCATGTCCAGTCATGTATAGATAGGTGGCAAAATTCTCTGCATTAGATGGGAAGGTGCTGATATGACTGGCTTCAGATATGTTTCTGTGTTCAATATGGTAAATGTTTATTTGTCCTTATTTACTGAGCCATAACATTTCTCATTGAAACATGGTAAAAGTTTGCTTGCGGTTTATGAGTACATAACATTAAGGATAAGGATGTATGCTGGCGGGGGCTGCAGTGGCTCAGATGCTGAACTGCAGACCGGAAAGTCAGTAGTTCAGCAGTTTGAGACCCGAGTGCTGCATGATATCATGAGCTCCCGTCTCTGGTCCCAGCTTCTGCCAACCTAGCAGTTCGAAAGCAAGAAATTGCAAGTAGATAAATAGGTACCACTTCGGTGGGAAGGTAACAGCGTTCTGTGTGCCTTGGTGTCTAGTCATGCTGGCCACATGATCATGGAAATGTCTTTGGACAGCGCTGGCTCTTTGGCTTGTAAACGGAGATGAGCACTGCATCCCTAGAGTTGTATTCAACTGGATTTTGAGCAAGGGAAACCTTTACCTTTACTGTATGCAGGCACCCTCATATACTTCCAGCCTGGCTTCACAAGTGGGCATCCTCTATCAATTGGCAAAGGCTCAATAGGCTGTACTGACTGGAGTAGAGGTGCTGCCACCACTTTCTGAGCAGCTGCTACGAATTAAGCTGCCCTTTTTGTCTTGGTCTGGGAATTATTCCTTGTATTGCCAAGATGAAATGTTTTTCCCTCACTAAGGAAATGACCACACAAGTGGTGAAGGAGAATATACAGCTTTTATTGAAATCTCTCTGTTAATTCACCGAAAAGAAACCAACATGTTATAAACAGAGGATACATGCTTACACGCTCCTCCACATGCAGCTGCTCGTGTGACCTTGAGTCAATCATAAGTTCTTTCAGAGGTGTTCTCTCAAGAGCAGTTCTGGAAAGAGTTCTCTCAGCCCCACCTACCTCACAGGGCATCTGTTGGGGAGAGGGGAAGTGAAAGGTATTGTAAGCCGCTCTGAGACTCCTTCAGGTAGTGAAGGGTGGGGTATAAATCTAATTTCTTCTCTCTTTCTATACTGCTGCCAGGATCCTGGAACAACCATGGATGGATGACTTGCCACTAGAACTGGATGACTTGCACAACACTTGCTCTGTAGTTCAGCCTGAGCTGAGGTTCATTGTTAGAGTGGCTCCTAAGGATCTGTGTACATCTTAGGACACATGATTTTACTTGGGTATTGGTTTACCCAAAGCCAACTGATCAGTAGTGACAAGTGGCGAGTGTCTTGTGTGGATAGTGATGCTAACTTTCCTATACTCCTGTACCAAGTGCATAAGTTTCACATATAAACAGCTCGCTTCCAAATGCAATAACAAGGTCATAATGATAAGATGAGCATTAAGGAAGAAAAACATCTTCAACCTGTGAAGGACATTCAGGCCTGGCCCGCAAGGCAACCAGGCACAAGATGGAGAAACTGTGGCAGACCAAACCTAACTCCTCAGATTTACAATGGTCTTCCGCAGTGAAACCACACTTCTGATGTGCCATATGGGGCAGCTGACAGCTTAGAGGAGAAACAGGGGGAGGTAAATGATGGCTAAAGGCCTCTCTCTAAGCCTCCTGCTGATGCAGCTGCTACAGCTACTGCTGGCATTCTTTCCTTATCCCTGTGGAAGCAATAAGGAAAATATACTTGCATGTCTCCACGTTGGCATTTTAGAATAGGGCCCAGGCTAAGAAGTTAACTGGTTACTCTGGATCTCTCTTTCTGGGCTCTTTCCTTCCTGCCAGCAGCAGTGGGCATCATGGGGATAACAATGGCTAAAATCTGTGAGAGAGAATCAGTGAATACAAATTGGACATAAGAAATCACAACATTCAGAGACCAGTGAGAGACATTTTAATCTCCTTGCATACTCTTACAGACTTAAAAGCCACTGTTCTTAAAACTTTCAAAGGGTATATTAATCTGAAAGTGCTGAATTAGAACTCGTCAAGAAATTAAATACCACACATCATCCTGGTTTAAACAGTGGCTTGACTTTCCTTACTTATTACAGTCTCTAAAAGTTTTCCAAAGCCCCTTTTCAGAAAATTTAATTGACTGTGGTTGCGGTCACACGCACAAGATAAAATTGGGGGGGGGGGGGGGAGAGGGAAGACAGGCTATTTCCTCCAGAGGAATTTTACCTGCAGTTGCATGATCACACCTCCCTTTGAAGCTGTGGGTGCAGTCTGTCAGTGTGTGATCAGACACAGCTGTGGATGAGTCATTTTTTTGCCCTGTTTTTATTCCCATGTGCTTAAATGAGGGATCGATGAATCACACCTCTGCACTGAGGGCTCCCGATGAAGTTTGTGATGATGCGCTTACTGCAAAGGGGGGAAAACAATGGCATGGAGTCGGGATGGCCTGATCAGACCATCCCAATGCCATGAGAGCGCACTGGAGCGATCAGACGGGAAAGTCTGCCTGTGGCCCATCACAACCCGTTTACTACCAGATTTTCCCCAGTGTCTTTTAACTCCACTTTTGTGGCAGAGCAAAATGGGTTGCCAACAGCTGCAGGGTGCTTCCCAGATGTTGTTGTCTGATTGTGCCCATTAAATTCACCCAGCATTCGTGCCTACATTGGGTCTAATTGTGTGTATGATCACAGCCTGTTATAAATATGTTCTATCATACTATAATCTTGTTCCAATATCAGTTATCTTCACTAAAAGTATGTCATACTCCATCATTTTGCTTATCTTTTTGAGTCTCTGACCTCTCTCACCATCCATTATGTGTAGCTGCTAATTTTGTTATGATGGCATTTGTCCCTAACCTTTCTTCCATTACCCCTCCATTTCTCCGTAATATTCAGAATTTACACTTGAAAGATTCGGGGGAATTTACACCAAACCTCTCTGTCTTGGTTCCTCTTTCTGTAATCATCCCCATATGAAAAATTCTCAGCATGGTTTCCCTTCACATATCTATCTGAAGAAATCAGCTTTGACTCGCAACAGCTCATATTGAAATACATATTGTAGTCTTTAAGGTGCTGTTCACTGAGCTTCCTGCTGACGTGGTTGAACTGCTACTGTTGCCCTTTATTCTAGATGCATTAACAACAGAAAGAGAGGAGACCTGAATGGGCGGGCATTTTTGTGAGCTCTCAAAAGATTCCTCTTTTGTCTGTAAGAACAGCAGGTCTAATGATAGAAACAGCTGAATCCTCAAACCCTTTTTTACTAGAGCAAAGTTCATTTCAGTGAATTGAGTTTGCCTTGGCAGACCGGTCTAAGACCAGAGCCAGAACTGCATACTCATTCAAACCATTAACAGCTGTGGGATTTATAACATTTTAAATTACAATGACAATTTAAAAATAATTAAGATTATATTCAATGTGCAATTCCTACCTCTAGTAAAAGGTTTTGTCATTTATTGGGAATCAAAAAGTAATTACGACTCTTTTTGAAGATAAAATACGTTGAATTTCCTTGGGGCTCACCAAGAAAATTGGCTAAAATATGATCATTAGTAAAAGGGAAAAAAAGAGAGATGCTTTTTGTAACATCAAAAGCTATTAATGAATGCAATATGTCTAAATCATATTCAGCTCTTTCTTTAAGGACTATTAAAGCATCAAAACCATCAAATTGGATATCTATAAACCGTGGCAGAGTTTTGGAGAATCTTGACTCACTAATGTATTGGCTGTGCTGCCATTTTATGCGTGGCAGTGGAGGGAAACTGTGTGAGACACATAAAATGATGATTATCTCAATCGTTGCTCTCCAAAATAATAAAAAATGAGTTCTTACAAAGGCAAAGAGCAAGGCAGAATGTATATATCTGTCACAGACAAAACAGCTTGAGGATGAACATATTTGGCATTAGAGAAATAATTACCTCTCTGTTTGAAAAGGCTGCCTCTATCTGGCTTTGAAAACTTAGACAAAGCATTCCTTTGGCTGAGTTGCTGTGATGTGATGGGTAGGAATAAATTAACCCTAGCATCTACCAGTGGTGGCTTATCAAATGGGTCACTACTCCACAGGCCAGTGAGGGCTCCTGAAGGTGGAGTGGGTTGGTTCCTTACTAGCTGGGATCAGGAAGTGGCAATGGAGCTGCCAGGCCAGTTGGCAGCAATGGCAGATACACAGCCACTGAGTTTCTAACACAACCTGGTGGTAGCAGTGGATGTCACCTGTGACCACACTGGATCCTGCAGTCCTCTCAATAGCAGTATTCTTGCACAGTGCTGTGCCCCTCTGTGATAGGATTTTAAATCCTGTTTCAACAGAGGTAGCATGCTGCACAGTTCAGTTGGAGTGGCCTCTATGCCAGAGTTCTACTGACTGAACCTGTGGCCTTCTAAATGCAGATATTACATATAAGCCATCAGGGAAACATAATAAAAGAATGTTTATTCACTACAGGGATAGGAGAAATAAGGAAGTTCAGTCATGAGGCTTAAAATTATTTACAGGTAATACAAAAATTTTGCTGGGCACATCAAGTTATAATGTTAAAGATGTTAATGGAGCCAAAGGTGTGGCGCTTCAGGTGTCTATGTACCAATGCTCAATGCTCGAAGCTTGGACAATAAGAAGGAAGAGCTTGAGCTTCTAATGCAGACAGAGAGATATGATTTAGTAGGCATTACAGAGACTCAGTGGAATGAGTCCCATGACTGGAATGTTGTAGTGGATACGAGTTGTATAAAAAAAACAACGAAAGGGTCGAAGAGAAAGTGGAATGGCACTGTATGTGAGGAGAGGGTTTGTTTGTCAAGAACTACTGGAAGGGGAGGGTGACAGCCATCTGAATGCACCCTCAGAGGCATGATGAGAATCATTCCATGGGCAAGACTGCTGGAAGGGAAAGGAGCAAGTGAAGGGTGGGCTCTTGCAAGCTCAAGCCATTGGTATTCCAACAAGAAGGAAATATGGTAGGAAATCTAAGAAGCGAATGGGGATGAACAAGGAAAGGCGCCCTGAGTTAGTAACTGATTTATGATGAAGATGAATGTGCTTGGTGATGTGGTCCTCCTTACATGATCTTAGCAGCCTGGATGGACAAGGTTTCAGGGCACAAGTAGTGGCCTTCCCAGATCCTGGGGTCCTGGCAACATCCACGACAAAAAAAAAAATGGGTCAAAATTGCCCATAAACAGATCCTAGGATCCTCTCAACATCCATTACAGTAATTGGGTCAAAATGGTCTATAAACAGACCAGACAATATCTTAGACATTTCTTCTGACTGGCATGTTACAATCATCATCCAGATGAGGATGTATGACCATCCACCACACCCTCCTGTTTCCTTTTGATGCTCATCTAGAAGGGTGCTGCCTTCCTCTCCATCTTCAGCAATGCTCATTGGTTAATTTTGGGATTTTCCCTGTGAACCACTGAACAAGCCAGCACTGATCCCTTCTCTAATCTGCTTCAGATCATCTGAAATGACTGAATTAAGTTGCTGGCCATCCTCTCAAAGGTTTTCTGGACTCTGAACTGGAACTCAGCGTACCTGAAAACATGAAACTGCCTTATGAATCAGACCCTTGATCCATCAAGGCCAGTATTGTCTACTTAGATTGGCAGCAGTTCTTCAGGGTCTTTCACATCATTGTCTACCTAATTCTTTTTTTTTTCAGAGTAAAATTTTTATTGAAAGATAAAATTATTTTCAACAAAATACATAATATTTTTCCTTTTCAATACATAACGCAGTTTCAACAATAAGAAATACTAAATATATATAACAGTTGGTAAGCCTGTTAACATTGTTCATGTATATTATTTGTATATATTCTTTTAACTGGAGATTCTGAGGATTGAACCTGGGATCTTCTACATTATGCCAAGTAGATATTGGGCCACTGATCTGTGGCCCCTTCCCAAAGCCCTGGTGTGTTGAGATGAAATGGCAAAAAATGGAAAATTTGGTGAATGATCACAAATAGTAAAAGCTCTGTTCACATCCATTGGAAAACTGAGATGGAAGAAGGCCTAAGACAAAGAAAATGTAGACTCATCCCCTGAAAGAGGACTGCTGAAAGAAATAGGCACAGGGCAGATATGCAGAGATTTCAGGAATGGGTAAGGGGTGATGTGGAACGCTGAAGGCTGAGTGAAAGAGTAACAAACAGGTAGTGATGAAGGAAAAGTTGGGCCTATCAGACAGCATGCTTGGAAGGCAGTTTTAGGAACAGAAAGTGTTATGTGCGGTTGAACTATGGAACGGAAAAGCAAGGCCCAACATTCTCCACTGTGGGCTGAGGAATTGTAGATACAGTGTGTGTAAGGAGAAAGTGTGAATTTCAACACTATCAGCCAACTTTGGGCTGTACACCTCAGCTTTATGATTAATTTGTTCCAATAAATCCCTCCACTTTGGTTATTTCCACCATTCTGCTTAGGTGGCATCCATTTGCAAGGGATGATAAAGTTTAAAGGAACATTAACAGCATTCTGTTCTGCGTGTGGTGCCTCTCCACAGGTACCCTTTTTAATGGTTCACAGCTTTGAAAGCAATGAACTGTGTGTTCAAAGCTGCACACTTGCACTCAGTGCACAGTCCACAGTTGCTCTTCAACTATCTCCTTTCCCCTCTCCCCTTGTCTCATAGCTTCTAGATGCTATAAGATAATTGCTGCCGGGATACAGTAATCAACTTGTCAGCAAGCAGGTTTCTTTCATTTAGGCTTCATTTATTCCCATTTTCACTGGCAATTTCACTCTGATCCTTTCACCTCTCACTGCTGGTCCTGGCAGTCAGGGAACTAGAAACAAATATTTGGGGAGATGGAGAGAAGTAGATTAGTTTATGTGTCTTGCTCATGTGAACTGTTAAAACTTATGTCATGAAGCAGTTGCAATTCCAGTAATGCAATTCCAGTCATGCAATTCCAGTTTGTCAGTAATATACTGCCAGCATTGGAAGATTGTAATTAGTTGCAAGGGGGTGTAGTGGTTAAGAACGCAGACTCTAATCTGGGAGAACTGGGTTTGATTCCTCACTCCTCCACATCCAGCTGCTGGTGTGACCTTGGGTCAGTCATAAGTTCTTTCAGAGCTGTTCTTTCAAGGACAGTTCTTGAGAGAGCTCTCCCAGCCCCACCTACCTCACAGGGCATCTGTTGTGGAGGGGAAGGGGATTGTAAGCTGCTCTGAGACTTCTTCAGGTAGTGAAGGACAGGGTATAAATTCAGTCTCCTCCTCCTCCTCTTCTTCTTCTTCCTCCTCCTTCTCCTTGGCCTTGGGTGAGAAATTCTAGCTAGACATCAGTTTGGGGCCATTGTAATACTGTGAGCTCCTATGCTCTGTTAGTTATCATAATATCATAAACCTTATCATAAGCCTTATAATTATGGCTTGCCAAATTAGCAGTTGATGTGCGAGCAGTGGCTTAACCAAAGGTAGAGTTGTCAACCTCCAGGTTGGGCCTGGAGATCTCCTACAATTACAGCTGATTGCCAGAGAGATCAGTTCTCCTGAGGAAATGGCAACTTTTCATGAATCACCTCTCCCAGATCTACAGTAATTTCCCAAACTAGAGTGTGCAACCTTAACCAAGGGCTTTAGTGCTCCTTAATTGCCTAATATCTATGTCCCACTGTCATAGCCCTCAAAATTTGGGAAAGAGAGACAGTGCTAGAAGCTGCTGATGGCTTGGTTTTGGACATATACACAGAGCGGGGAATGTTCAACTTGACAAACTGAGGCTTCCTTAGAGTGCGGTTGCTATTTAGGAATATAATACATTGTTAGCTGTTGTGCCATATTCTTCCGGAAGTCTGTTTGCTTCCAAAATAAGGCAAGAATCGTTGCTGCAGCAGACTGACATGGCTTCGTCCCAGAATTATTGTTTCCTTCCACTCGTTCTCTTTATATGTTCATAAATATAGAGCTATTACAAAGATACCATCCCTCTCTCTCTCCTCTCATCCATGGGAAACTAACCTGCTAAACTTCTTAAATTCAGAGAAATGCAGAATGCACAACTATATGATTGATTATGAGAGGTTTGTGACATTGTTGAGATGCAGCAGGATGTCATGGGAATGCCGTTGAATGGTTTTTCTTCTCTCTGATGGGAGCTTCCAGAGAGTGGCAATCAGCAATTTCTAGAACAACACACTTCAGATGATTAATCTATGCAGTTAAGCATTTTAACATTGTCTCTTAGGGCCCCTTCCTACGTTACACAAATGGTGTGTGAAGTGCTGTAGTCAGGGCCCAGGCATTGGGGTCAGGGCAATGGCGGCACTTTTCCAGAGACCCAGGCTGCAGCTTGCTGCTTTGACGTGATTATCCTGTTTAGTATTGATGTCATTTCAGAAATAAAATGTAATATTTTCTCATGAAATTGTGCTATGGAATGGAATTATGGGGTGGTGGCTAGGCCAACAGATGCTGGCACCCTAGTCTTAGGGAGGCATGAATAAGCAATTTGGCATCACACATCAATGCTTGATGTCACTTCTGGTGCAAAACTGACATCATTGTGTCCAGTGTGATGCTCTAGGATTCAGTGAAAAAATTATGGTTAAAGCACAGAATCAGAGTGAATCCTAGAGGGTGCCCTGATACGATTACATCATTTCCACTTCTATCACTTCTGGTTTCGTGCCATGTTGTGTATTCATGTGGTGCTGAATTGCCCCTCCCCATTTTCCCTGTCTCCCTGTCAAGCAGCTGTAGGGAACAAGGATTCAAAGTCAGGAGGTCTTCCACTGTAGCAGGATACATGGGTAGCCTAGTGGAAGACCATATAACAAGTTTGTATGAGGCCAAGTGAAATGATACTTGGGGGTAATAAAGGGTTTCCTGACACTGCTCACAGTAGTGATATGAGAAAATAAAATACATGGCCATTAGTCAATGGTATAACATCACTTCTGGGATGTCACACCTCTCTAGGAATTGACTAATTTCTCAGGTAAAACCATAGAGTTTTCAGTGCTTCCTAGAGCAGACTGGCATATGGTATTCCTGGAAGTGGTCACACGACTGGTTGATGGCCAGCCCTGTTGCCCCTGCCTCCCATGTCCTGCTAGCTGCCCAGCCTAGCAGCCGTAAGGGAAGAAAAGAAAGGCATTGGCCAGCATTGCCATACGAGACCTTTTAAATGTTGCTCCATCTTCATGAGCCTACAGATGATTTCTAATGTCCCTGATGCTTTCACCTTAAAAATCTATGCTTCATCTTTCTTATTCCTTGCTCTGACTATTTGCTGCAGAATGCATGCATTTTTCAACATTATTATCTCCGCACAAACTGTATAAAGCCCAATATAAATAAGTCTGTAAAATCAAAAGGAAGAATTTAAATTGACTATCCTCTGTCTGTCTGTCTGTCTGTCTGTCTATCTATCTAATCATCCATACACTCACCCCAGTGTGAGTGCTTGCTTTTTTACCTGTGGGTTCCACCTAGCTTGGGTATCATTTGGTGATTCCTACAGAAGCTGTACAATTCCCTCAGGGCCTAACTACATGATACACTTTTCTTGAGTGTTGCCTTACATAAGGTTAACAGATGCAGTCTGGGAGATCCATGCTTCACAGACTTGCATAGGCCGAATCTGAACTGGGCCTGTGGTTTGCATGGAAAGACCTGGGGAATGTCTGTTTGCTCTGTTGGAAAAAATCAATGTGCACTGTTGAGACACTTAATAACTTTCCTAAACAGGGCAAACTAGTAGCTCCCTGGGGCTGTTTGAAGATGGGAAAATTGTACACGAGGAAGGCAAGCCCCCTCTCCTTATTCACCATGGTCCTAAAATGAATCAAACCCATCAACACCCAGGGAGCACTGAACTTCCAGACCAGTTCCATCGACAAGACCTGAGATATAACTGGGGAAAGTGTGTAGTGCAATTCAGCTCTCAGTGGGATGCTTATTTTGTTTTTGGGATCTTCTCAGTCAGCCCTGTTTATGTGGCTGGAAGATTTAATTATTTCCTGAGATATTCTGGGACTGCTTCTAGAAACATGGCTCACTCAATATTAGAATGATATTTAATTTCCCCCTCCCCAACGTGGGATTGTAAGGTTTTTTCCATCCCTGTTGAACTGTCTGGATGCACCTTTTGTGGTGAATATGGATAATCATCCATGTGTTACAGGTTTGTTACACATGACTAGCTGCCATGAATACAGCTGGATGAGGGCCAAAAACATGAGAGAAGTAGTCAGTAGAGAATATAATATTTATGGAGGGATTCTGTCATCTTTCTGATATATGCTGGAGAGATGTGAACTTGGATCATGATCAAGAAATACAGTTTTTACACAAAGAGCTTCTCTGTGATCTGATGAGAGAGAGAGGCTATATACTATATAGTCTTCACTATATACAATTAATTAAACATTATATGTGGCCAGAAATGTCTCAGAAAATTTCAGTTGTCTTCAGAAGAAGAGGAGTGAGGGAGAGGAACAGAAATGGGGAAGCAGGCTTGATTGCATTTCTTAACCAAGCCTACTACTTCTCTCTCTGTGCCAATGTGAGTATGAATAATGATGGTGGTGGAAAGTGATGTCTAGTCACCACTGACTTATGGTAACTCCATAGGGTTTTCAAGACAAGAGATGTTCAGAGGTGGTTTGCCATCACCAGTCTCTGCATCTCAACCATGGTATTCCTTAGAGGTTTCCCATCCAAATACTAGCCAAGGCTGACCCTGCTTAACTTCTGAGATCTGACAAGACTGAGCTAGCCTGGGCTATCCAGGTATGGGATTGACTATTAGGGTGGGTATAAAAGGTGCATGAATCTGCCATATACTTAGACCATTGGTCTGTCAGAGATAGCTCTGTCTACTCTGACTGGTAGCAGCATTCCAAGAGCATAGGTAGATGTCTTTCACAGCACCTGCTACCTATCTTTTTAACTAGAGATGCCACGGATTGAAGCGTGCTCTTACACTGAGCCACAGCCCTTCTTCAACATGTTTTTTGAAAAAAAAAACCAAACAGAAACCTCCTACAAATGAACAAGCTAAAAGAGAGCTGAAACTGGCAACATGATAGGTAGGATAGACAGGAATGCGTTATTAATGTATGGAATTTATTTCCACAAAATTCCACTAGCACTGAGTCAGAAGATGATATGTCAGTCACTGATAAAGTGTCCTTAATAAAGATTTAGACAATTTATTAATCATGGAATCTTTCTTCCCAAATTTCTCAGAAATGGGAGAAAATGCTTCCAATGCACAAAAGCAACTAAAGGAAGAACATATTTTGGGGCTATTTCCCTATTTAATTGGAATGAAATTCTCATAAGTTATGCCCTTCTTCAATTCAGTCATTGCAACCAGATTACTCATAGACAGGTGTGACTACATGCTTTTTTAATTTGGAGGTTTGAAATGAGCAAAACCTTCACTTTGAGCTTTAAAAGCATTTTTTTCTCCCTTTAGGCAACAAAGAGGCAGGAAGTGGGGAAGTCCAGTTGCTTTCCAGACTTACCTCAGCCTACCTTCATACAAATGCTAATAGGTCTAGACAGTGGGATGGTCAAGCTTCCCCCCTTCAAGCAGGAAACAGAGATTTGGAGATGTTAAAATACTCGAGGGATTTCGGGAAGCAAATCCTGGAGACTTCAAGAAAAGCCTCTCTGACATGGCCTGACCTAGTCAGTGGGTGGGGAAGAGAGAGGTGATAAAATTCAGGGAAGCAAGGAAGAAGCTCTCTTTGGTTCTAGATCCATCAGAGCAGACAGAACTCTTAACTGAAGTCTGGAGGAGGCAGCCAGTGACCATGTTGTTGCCTGAAGAGCTGAAGGAAACTTTAAGGTAATGGTAACTCTGTAGAGATCTGTAACTTCCTAAGCTAAGGAGCCTGTCTTATATCTGATAGGGCATGTATATAGAGAAGGACAGAGGAATTATGTTTTACCCATTTCTTTTGAATCCCTTGCTCAGTTTGGTGCTGTGCTAAAAGTATGCTTGTGAACATTTTCTTCTTAATAAATACTTTATAACTTCGATGCTGGCAGTGGCTCTCTGTACCACATAGACTTTCACTGTCTTGGACACACTATTTTAAAAGAAACACCAAGAGGAAGGAAGGCTGTTGACAAAGGGTGCACAAGGCTGTGATGACCAGGCACTGGGCAATGGTAGACACAGAGGCAAGGCTTCAATACTTGGAAGAGAAGCTGGGAGTCTTAACCCTCCCAGAGGGCAATTCCTTACACAGGTCAGGTGGTGGCAGTGGGTTACCTGAGAGAGAAAGAAAAGCTTCTCCGTGTCAGGAAAAACGTTGGAAGGCAGTGTGGAACAGGGTCTGAAGGCCAGTGCAAGCCTGTTCCATCACAACAGGAAAAGATGTTCTTATTTCATAAGCAGTTAAATTTCACAATTTTAGAAAGGACAAAAGGAAGCCAGAGTCATGCAGTAGATTCACAGTAGGTATTTGGAAGGCAACACTAAACTCCATTCTCTGACACAGTTTGCTAAGAAATAGCAAAACATGGCAAGTATCAAAAAATCCATAACACACTTAAATGTTCCCATTGAGATAATAATCAATGTAGGTAGGGCCCACATAGCATCCCAAAAGTAGTCCCAAACAGAACAATGACTAGCATAAACCTATCAGAGCAATTCTCTTCTGTGGTAAAATCAGTAATTTTCTCTGTTGATTGGCTGACACAGTTGTCTATCACTTCTGTCATCAACTACTGACTCATTGTCTCCTGGATTTGCCAGTCATGGCCTGACAACCAGCAGGAAGTAGAGGAACAGGGATGGGAGGGGGGGGGTTCCTGTTGGTGATGCTGTGACATCTCCCAGAAGTGATATCAGTCCTGTCTAGGAATCACCTGAA
Source organism: Lepidodactylus listeri (assembly GCA_029233225.1). NCBI lineage: Eukaryota > Metazoa > Chordata > Lepidosauria > Squamata > Gekkonidae > Lepidodactylus > Lepidodactylus listeri. The sequence goes on from JARCFY010000007.1 coordinate 48,999,242, forward strand.
ACTCATTGGTAAAACTATAGAGTTTCTGGAAATTCCTAGAGAGAACTGATATCACTGCTGAGTTTTTTCCAGAAGTGACATCATGCCATTGGGCTGACAGCCATTTTTCTCTCTCACTGTTGCCCTGAAGAGTGGCAGGGAACAGGAACTGGGGATGGGGGAATCCCTCACCCCCACCAGGGGCTTGGTGGCCCTACTCTCTCCCCTTTCTTCACCCTACTAGCCTCAGCATACTGAAACAGGATTAGTAAAGTTTCAGAATATGTATCTGTATGCAGATACATTTCCAGTTGTGATTCATAATATTAGTATATAAAAATAGGACATAGTTTTGATTAATTTACAACCCAGTGCATATCCCTATTTGCAAGGAATGAATAATCACAAATGCTCTCTCTAAACTGTGGAATCTTGTGAGCAAAAATTCTTCTTTGTGAGCTACTGGCATTAAAGTTGTGAGTGAGTGATTTGGTTACTGCATAATTTAGTGTGCTCTGGAGCCATCCTTCCTGAGTGAAGACAAAAATGTGTGAGCTGGAGGCTAAAAAAACTGTGAGCTAGCTCATACTAACTCATCTTAGAGGGAACACTGAATTCATAACAATCCATGACCACAGGACAGAAAGTGAAGATAGAGCTGGACAGGAAAGGGGTTTTTTGTTTTTTTTTAAAGGTCTTTTTCTTACTTGCTGTTGGCATCTCCATTACCAGGCCTTCACATCTTTAAAAGCAAGTCTGACAAAGTGGCACACACAAATCATTTTTATAAGAGAGGAAAAATCCATGCACTTAGTTCTCCAGGTCATCACAGAATCTTGGTCAATAATGCAATCAGGTCACTGAAATGAATCATCTCTCAAGTCACTGGCGTGTGACCAATTTAAAAAAGGCAGAAATGGAATGAAGCCACATTTTGTTCATCTCCAATATATTTCTTTTGTACGCTTGGGTCCCACGCTGCTGCTACCACTCATCTCCATGGAAATAGCAGCATTCCTCCCAATATGCTGTATAACCTCAGAGATTAAACAAGACACCTTGTTGAAGTACTCCTGGTGTTGCTAGTACCTGTGCTTATAAATCAGCCCAGCTGTCTTATGTTTGAAGAGTGAGCAACTCTTTTCCTTGCTGTTTTTTAATATTTGTAAAACTCCTTTCCCAACGTCTGTAAAACCAACAGCTACCATTCAATCATAAACCTCATGATATGAATGTCTGTTCTTAAAATGCGAAATAATCATAGCAACGGCGACCCTCTTCAGTCTTCCAAATCCCTGAAGTATGCATTTCTCAAACTTTCCCCAGTTTCAGGTTTGCCCCCCAATCCGGAATGATGAGACAGACAACTGTGTTTGGTATCAAACAAGGGCCACTTTATTAACTATTTAACTATCAACAACAACAATGGCAAGGGAGCTAATGGGAGCAGAACAGGCCAGGCAGGTGTCAATCAGCAAACCTCCTGGGCCTTGGTATGGGCAAATCACCGGCTCCAGTCTATGGCCATTGCTCTGGCCCATGACTGGCAGCCCAGCAGACAGGTCCCCCCCCAGGGGCTCCTACCCCTGAAAGCCCTAAAACCACAGGGGGCACTTACCCAGGAGGTTCCCAGAGGAGATCACATTCCCAGCCCCGGACCCTAAAACCCAAGGGCTGTTCTTGATGACCCCCTATCCCAAATGGGGATTGGCTGGAAGTGCTTACCAGTTCTGCTCTCCTTACCCTATAACTCTGCCAAGTGACCAACCTACTTATAGCCCCCACAAATGCCCAATATGGGTCCCTGAGTTCGATGCAAGGTACGCAAAAACACCCTCCACCACAGGCCAATCCAGTAGAGGACGAAAAATTCCTACCTGGCCCCAAAGGCGACCAGCAGAAGCCTACACCAAAGAACAGGGCGGGCGGGCGGGTGGGCCAAGCATGAGGCGCAACTGCGAAGGCGGGGGCAGGGCTGTGCCTATAAGCCCAGCACCCGCCCCCACCATTGCGACACAAAAGCATCGCAAGCAGCCATCTGCCACACCCTCCTTCTGGGCGGCAAATCGGCCCCCGAGCCCCATGGCTTTGCCAGGGACGCAGGAGCCCAGTTGTAATTGTATTGTTGGTGGCGGTAGAATGAAAGGGCTGATTCATTAGTGCATTTCTGACCAAGGCCAAGAGCCCCCAACTTTGTTGAATCTGTGACCATTTTTGGAATTTTGAAAGCATGTAGTGGGCAGCACCTCAAAATGTCTGCCACAAGGGGGCATAATGGCTGCTAGTCAGGCTGCACTCAGCTTCAACCAGATTACGTGGAAGATGGAGGTCCCCGTTAGAAAAGCATTAATGTTGATAGTAAATTAATGGGAGGCTCTGGCACTTGTTCCAGGTTCTGTGCTTTTGACAAAGCTGCAAGTAATATGCGTCTATGAACCCAGCAGATGTGTGAAGCAATAAGCAATTTGGGAACCGATTCATACTCATGTCGTGTTTGGAGCAATACTTTCTCTAAACTGTGGAGTCTTGTGAGCAAAAATTTTACTTTCTGAGCTACTGACATTAAAGTTGTGAGTGAGCAATTTGGCTACTGCATAAATTAATTTGTTCTGGAGTCATCCTTCCTGAGCTAAGACAAAAACCTGTGAGCTGGAGGCTAAAAAAGTGTAAGCTAGCTCACACTAACTCAGCTTAGAGGGAACACTGGTTTGAAAGTGTTGTCCTGCTGAATGTTTTGGGTTCCTTTAATCACTAATTAGTTTCATTTACTGGACTTATCTTTTTGGACATCGTTTTGCCATAACATTTGGAGGTTTAAAAAGTTGTTACATGAACTGGATTTAATGTGTTGTCATTTTGCTACACAGTAGTTTTTTGGGGTTTTGTTGTGACCTTGTACTGTGTTTCTTGCTACTTGTTTTTCATAGGGGGCATAACTGCTGCTAGTGGGGCTGGGGGCCAACCATAATATAGTGAAATTCCCAAGTCAAGGATTCTGCTATGATAGAAGCAGATATTTCCAAATGGGTGCTTCTTGCAGGCACAAGAGTTGACCCAAGGCTTTTCTGAAGTGCCTCCTGCTCCAACCAGATGAAAGAAAGGCAAGGTTGGATCTTTGCTTTGGAGAAGAGATGCTTTGGGGAAGAAAAGAGTTGATGACAGGAAACACATAATGGGTGCCATGCTAAGGAATACTGATGTAGTGGTTAGAGTGTTTAGCTAGGATCTGGGATACCCAGGTTTGAATCCCCATTCTGCAATGGAAGCTCACTGGGTAATCTAGTGCTAGTCACTTTTTCTTCAGCTGCTTTCACACACATTAGCTCTCAATTTACTGGATTTTCCTGTTTCACACAGGAAAATCCATTTGCAAATGATTGCTATAGTGCATTGAGAGTACATTACCCAATGTGTGTAAAAGCAGCTTCAATTTAATCTACTTCACAGGGTTGCTGTAAGGATAAAATGTAGAAAGAGAGAGGGCTACAGCTCAGTGGCAGAGCATCTGTTTGGCATGCAGAAGGTCCCAGGTTCCATCCATGGCATTTCCAACTGAAAGGATCAGGTTGTGATGTGAAAGACTTCAGCCTGAGACAATGGAAAGCTGCTGCCAGGCTAAGTAGACAGTACTGCCTCTGATGGACTTATGGTCTGATTATTCAGTGTAAAGCACCCTCATGTGTGTGCACACAGATGTTTTAGCTACTTTGTGTCCTTGCTGTAGAGAAATGTCGCTGCAGATCCAAATCTGGGGATACTTAAAACTTGTGACTAAAGCTGTAAATGGGCAAGACAGATTTTTTTTTTACAAACCTAAAAAATACCCCAGTTTTGCAGAAAAATATGAAATCTTAAAAAGGGATTTTTAACCTGCCCCAAATAATAAACAGAACTCCTGTAGCTTTAAGCAATAAATTTCCTCAGTGGCTGTTGCTAGGCAGCCCAAGCATTCCCACAGCTTTGTTAATTTAACACATGGTATCCTATTAGAATTTATTCTATTAGTAGACTTTGGTTCCGCCTCTTTGGTTACCTTGTCAGGATTAGTTTCAGTTTGTTAGACCTTATCCATCCCAAAACTGCCTCCAGGCATCTGTTCACAGTTTCCACAGACCCAGTGAGAACTTTGGGAAGCACAAAGAGAGCTGAGTGCCATCCACATGTTGATCACAAATTGCCCTAAATCTCTAGATGATTTCTCCCAGTGGCTTCACATAGATATTAAAAAGTATGGGGAAGAAGACAAACCCCAGACTGGAAAGCTGTGGTTACCTAGCAACAGCCACTGAGGGAATCCAATTCTTAAAGCCACAGGTACTTCTTTTATCACTTTGGGTTTTTTAAACTCCACAATTTATTTTGTTTAAGATTTCACATCTTTCTGCAGATCTGAGGTGTATTTCAAGTTTGTAGAAAAATCTGTCTTGCCTATTAACAGCTCCAGTCACAAGATTTAACTATCTTTAGATTTGGCCAAATTCATTATTAGTATATAGATGGTGATAATATCATACATAGATGCCAGTGTTCACCTCACTAAATTGTTATATTACAAATCAGCCTAAATCCTACACAGAAAGTCATTTTTAGTGTTTCATTAACTTCACAGAACTACCAATAAATAATCAAACAATAAATAATCAAACAGGAGAATTATCAGCTTCTAAACATACTTTAATATCTGTTACTGCACACCACAATAGGAATTACAGTAATTCCAATAATTAAAAATATTTAACAAACAGTGGCCATATATCAACAAGTTTTTGGCTGATCTTGATTTTTGCATCCACACACACACACACACACACACGCATAGACTGTGATCTTCATTTATTTATTTACAAAATTTGTATCTTGCCTTTCTGTCCTCACAAAGGTCTACCATGGAATAATTACTGGAAGTATCATGTAAAGAAGCACACAGCAAAAAGTTCAAAATCTATATAATATTTGTTTCAAAAGTTGTTAAAGATTTTACTTTTGGCTAAAACTGTTTATGGCATCTAGAGTTTGGGCCAGTCCCCTGAGTAATGTACACCAAAACTGTATCTAGTTTATTCGCTATCAGGTACTTTATAATGAACAGACATATCTCTGCTAAGATAACATTTCTGGAGACAAACATTATCAGCTAACCATTTGCCTATCAGCACTAGTACTCATAGTGCCTTATAAATATGTCTGCCCTTGCTTGACCTTCTGCTTAATAAACTGGGAACAGATGCATGAGGATGCAAAATAATGTAATCTGAAAAACTGCTCGAATATGTTTTTGTGGGAAAATAGTGTATTTTGTCTAGTCACAACAACCTTACAGAGAGACAATGTATGCCAATTTAATGTGTAAAAAACTAGCATATGGAAATGGTTTGTAGGTTATGTTTTATTGACCCAATCTAAGTTTATTTTTAATTTTTAAAAAATGTAAAGACAGAATTTGGGAGGAAATTAATTATCTAAATCAGTTATTATGGTCTTACTTATCTATACAAATCGTTCGGTTAGTAATCAGATTCAGAAGAAAGCTTATTTTAATTTTCCTGTTCAAAACTCAGCCCATCCTTCTGGAAGTCAATCAGACAGTCTTGCTGTGAATTATAAGATTAGTTGCTTTTTAGTTAATGATCTCATACTTTCCATGTTTGGTGTCTGAATAGAATAGACCAGCAGCAAACAGGAGCATCTGTTACTGTACACTTCAGGATGATGGTCAAAACTAGATATCTGATAGCATTAAGACAAGCACATTTTCTTCCTGATTAAGAACATAACAGAAGCCATGCTGGATCAGGCCAATGGCCCATCCAGTCCAATACTCTATGTCACACAGTGGCCAAAACCCAGGTGCCATCAGGAGGTCTGCCAGTGGGGCCAGAACTCTCAAAGCTCTCCCACTGTTGCTCCCCAAGCACCAAGAATACACAGCATCACTGCCTCGGGCATAGTGTTCCATATACTTTGTGGTTAATAGCCACTGATGGACCTCTGCACCATATGTTTATCCAATCCCTTATTGAGGCTGTCTATGCTTGTAGCCATCACCACTTCCTGCAGTGTTAATTACTTCCATGTGTTAATTACTCTTTGGGTGAAGAAGTACTTCCTTTTATCAGTTCTAAGCCTACTACTCATTAATTTCACTGAGTGCCCATGAGTTCTTGCATTGTGAGAAAAGGAAAAAAACACTTCTTTCTCTACATTCTCTGTCCCATGCATAATGTTGTAAACCTCTGTCATGTCACTTATCAGACATGGTTTTTCCAATCTAAAGAGCCCTAACCTCTTTAACTTTTCTTCTTAGGGAAGGTGTTCCATCCCATTAATCATTTTAGTTGTTCTTTTCTGCATCTTTTCCAATGCTATAATAACTTTTTTGAGGTACAGTGGCCAGAAATGTACATAGTATTCCAAATGAGACCACACCATCAATTTATACAGGAGCATTATGATACTGGCTAATTTGTTCTCAATCTCCTTCATAATAATCCCCAGCATAGCATTTGCCTTTTTTTGTATTTGTGTGTTTGTGTGCCCCTGGAAGTCACGTTGACTTCTGGTGACTGACCCCTACTGGGTGCTTGGAAATATTCATAGAGGTGGCTGAACAAGCCTGCCTCTGTCCTCCTGCCTTGGTATTCCAAGGGAGTCTCCCATCCAAGTACTAACCACAGTCAACCCTGCTTAGCTTCTGAGATCCGATGAGATTGGGCTTGCCTGGGCTATCCAGATCAGGGCTCATTTGCCTTTTTTATTGTAGTTGCACACTGAGTCAACATCTTCAATGAGTTATCTACCATGACTTCAAGATCTCTCTCCTAGTCAGTTACCACCAGTTCAGACCTCATCAACATATTGGGATTTTGGCTCCAATGTGCATTACTTTGCATTTGCCCATGTTGAACCTCATTTGCCATCTTGACGCTCACTCACCCAGCCTTGATAGATCCCTCAGGGTTCTCACTACCCTGAACAACTTAGCACTATCTGTAAACTTAGCCACTTCACTGCTTACTATCAATACCAAATCATTAACGAACAAGTTAAAAAGAAGTTTTACCTTTTATTTTGTGGACAGTAAATCATGTGCAACCTCACTTGTGCACATATCTAAACTTAAACTCACTGGACCATTTTGTGGTTCTCTGAAAGGACTGATCAACAGAAGACAAAATGTGTATTATGGTCCTTCAGAATTCATGTGTTGTCAAACGGTGTTCTTGTTTGGTCCTTGAATCTGTTAAACATCTTTGTTATGATGTATGCTAATTTACCGCTCACCCTCTACCTATATGTATGGACTGGTAACTTCCATTTCATTGTATTTGAAGAAGTGTGCATGCACATAAAATCTTTTACCTTGAATAAAACTTCATTAGTCTTAAAAGTGCCATTGGACTCAAACTATATTTTCATCAGCATTTGCCTGGAGTTATTCTGGCCACCTCCCCATTCTGTATAATCATGTTGGCTTCCTTGTGTTGAGATAGCAACTGTGATTTTAGCATAGTTTGAGATTTTTGTTCAAGTGTGTTTGAAGAGTTTGCTCATCTGCTGTTGAAAAGGTGCCTATACCTTTGACTGCGTAGACCTCAGGAACTGAATTCTTTTTGCAATATTCTAGTTTTGATAGAAGCAGGTTCATTTCCAGTCAATAACTGACATGGCTCACTCAACGGTAAGAGAAGTACCATAGGGAAGGAAGTTCAGTGCAGTGTAGGAAATGCAGCCTAGGAGACATTAATTTTGAATCTGCAGGGGTACAAACAGTAGGACAAGGTCATCATCAGCTGCTTCTCATTTAGAAAAAAGCTGCCTGTGGTGTAGAAGGAGAAAGCTTGGCTTGGAACCGCCTCACATTTTGTGGAACCTCCCAGGGTTTTGTGATGGTCTACTCCTTCATGACAGGCATTTTGAGTTTGGCCACACTCCCATTTTGAGGTGACACCTGCTAGCCCCATAATCTAAAATAGCAGGGTGCAAAAACTGGCTTGGCATCTGAACTGACTAGTGATTTTGTGGAGAAGTTTAAAGCCAAGGTCATTGCCTCTATTGGCTCCCAATATCCCCTGGCAGAAAATAATTCCAAGATGGTACAATGAAGCAACCCAATTATGGGTCTCACCTGATGGCCCATGCACTGTTTCTGCTGCTTTCATTCCTGCCAAGCAGACTGAATAGAAAGCGTCCTCGACTCATCTGATGGAGTACACAATCTATGGAAATGGATGCACTAATTACATTCTGTCCTTTGGAAAGATTTTACCATAGTGTTGGATAAACATCTTGTTTATATATAACAGATTCAAACACTATGGCATGTACCTAGGGGCTGTAATCTATATAGAAAAACAAAATCACTTGAAAAGTTTAGCCACCTTGGGTGTGTAAACTGGCTCTGATTAGTGCAGAAAGAATCCCTGGGCAAACATCTTTATGCAAATAGCCTTTTAAATTCTAGTTGCTGACATTTTCCTTGAGACATGTTTCTCAAGATTCTGATACCACTTGCATGAAATCTAATTTGCCACCTCTTTGCACTCACTTCCCATTGACCAATTACATATAACAGCTTCACTAAAAACAATGGTCCAGTGGTTCCCCTCACTCCCTTTAAAATTGCAGATCAGTATTCTGGTAAAGATCATGCTGTAATCCTTCTGGCAACAAGACAGAGACAGAAGCATCCATTCTCTCCTGAAAATCAGGATCAGAAAGAGGAATAAAACTGTTATACATTTGGATTATCAACATACTGGCTATTGAGTGGGATGCTCCAGAGGACATTTTACGTGAAGAGAAAATAGATTCGGGTGGGCAGTCATGTTGGTCTAAAGCAACTGAACAAAGTTTGAGTCCACTGGCACCTTTAAGACCAACAAAGTTTAATTCTGGGTATAAACTTTCAGGTGTGCTTACATGCTTCATCAGAGAAAATGTAAGCCAGTGTAATGTAGGGGTTAGGGTAGTGAATTAGGATCTTGGAGACCCAGATTCAGCCAGTCACCCTCTCTCAGCCCAATCTACTGTTACCATGCCTCCCTTTTAATTCCAGCCTTTATGTTTTTATATAATAAAGTCTCTCAAGTCAAATCAGGGTGTTACCACACTGTTCCCTGCACCTGTACCAGAATGTTCAGATGTAAGGCAAAGTTATTTTCTTTGAATGGACAAATCTTCACAGGAAAGACTTTTTATTATTGGCCAGGACAGCTTATCCTTTATCTATTACCCATGTAATTTATATTACTGTTTATATTATTCACATGGAGAATGAAACCAAGTAATGAGTTTATTTTACTGGTCACCATGATACCACTGTGAGCTAGGTCTGAAGCATGTACAGAGTTAAAAATCTTTGAGAGGCTTATAGTCATATATGCCACAGTAGATATATTTGTTACTTGTAACTGTTATTGAGAGGAACAGCACCTGATATCTCCTCAAACAGGGTCACCCAACCTTTTCAGCCTGTGGGGACCTTTGGAATTTGGAGAGGGGGTGGGGAGTCCCAATCTAAAATGGCTGCTGCAGGAAGCTCAGTCATCTGCATTTCCTACCTCCATGCTTGCAAAAGAATTGCAGAAGGGGAATGAAAAGAAAGGAAGGAAAGCAGGAGGGGAGAGGGAGAAAGAGATCAGGGATTAAAAAGAGATGAAGGAAAAAGTCTGAGGGTGACATTCTGACTAAGAGAAGCCTGGATGCATACCAGTCTTTCTGGTCTTCCAGTTGCTGTTGGCAGCTATTGCAGCTGTGGAAAACCCATTCATTTGAATGAAGGCAGCCAATAACAAGCCTTGCCTTACAATGGCATTTTCTCAGAAGCTTGGTGGGTAGTAGGCAAAGTACTGGTGGATGCCCTAGAGCCAACAGGCACCATGTTGGGGAACCCTGTTTTAACCGGTCTCTCTCAAAACCTCTGCTTTAGCCAACTCCCCAGCTGGTCAGCTGTTAAACTGTTTTTTACCCCTTAACATTCTACTCTTCCCTCTGCTCCCTCTCAAAGATTAGCTATAGCTTCAGGGGGAAATTTTTTTCATCCATCAGACCCCACAGGGTTGTAGGTGTGAAGATAAAATAGATGGGAGGGAAATTATGCATCTTGCCCTGAGCTCCTTGGAGGAGAGGTGGGATAAAAATGTACTGAAAAGTAAACACTTCCCACATTGTGGTTTGGGTTGCACTTTTTCTCCACCTGTGCTCATCTTTTATCTCCACTCACACATTAGACGCAGCTTCCCATCAGTTTCTTACTTTGTCCTTATACTAAATCAATACTACCTTCCTCCACTCACTTGTATCTCTATGACTATTCCTGCCACCATCATTCACCACCATCTATTACCCCTTTCTGCTCCTTTGGCTCATTTTATTCACTGTCCTGCCTTCCAGTGGAAAATTCCACATTATATCACACTGATACAGGTTTGGAAGGTAAAGGCATCATCTTTGGGTCTTGTGGAATGAAGCAACATTAAATGGAAAATGGTAGTTCACAGTTATCAGTAGCAGAACGTTCAATGACTTTTGATGGATGGTTGTGGTATCCGAGAACCATGAGCTCCCTTTTCATATATTTATGTCAGTTCATAGGTTCAAAGGTAGTGTCCCAAATATAACAGTTCCACATTTCCTTCATTCCTATGCTCTTCATTTCCCTTTCTGACTTAAGGAGTTCTGTAACATCCTAAAGGCAATTGATAGAGGAAAGCAGTCTATGTTTTGAACTCTTTTGCCTTAGGGACCAACTTCCCTTGCTTCAACAAAAACCCAGGTTGGTAAAGAACACAAAATATTAAACTAATATAGATCCAAGCCTTTCCACATAGCCTTTAAACAACAATGGAAACAACTTGCTCCAAAAGCCTTACAACACAAAAATGAGCAGATCTAGAAGTGTGCACCAGATTTTTTTCCCCAGATGCTGGATTTAGGGCCCCCAGTTTTTTATTATTCAAGATTTCCTGGTATCTTGTTACCATTTCAGGACTCTGTTCCAGGTGTCCCCCCCCCCCCCTTGAATTCTGGAATTTAAGGACCATTATTTCATATGTGGAAATAAATCCTGGGATAAGCGGCAGCTGTTTTTTAAAGCTAACGACACTGAATTTGCACATACGATAGTGCTCCTGCTAGACTAAAGACCCCCCCAGATTTGAAGGATAGTGGACAAAGTGGCCTGGTTTTACAGAACCCTGAAGGAGGTGACTCTATGGAAAAATATATCATGCTATGCTTCTTATGATAGTTTATAGGTTAAAACAAAGGAAGGACCTAATGGGCTTCAGACTTACCTGGCTGGCATTGGCCCCACTGGCAGCTCCAGGGCCATGTTACATACCTCCTTCCCAGTTAGTATCCCTACAGCTGGCACTGTAGGCAGCAGAGCCCACTCGGACAGCCATAAAATGGAGGGCAGGCCAGTGAGTGGGCTCCTGGAATCCTGTGTGGCTTAGCTGCCCATAGGAAACAATGGGCTGTACTAAAGCAAATGATTAAGGGGGCTCTCAAGAGACCCTTTTGATTTAATAGGAGCAATGAATGCCAATTGACTTGCATGGGCTTCACTGAAATACGTTAACGCACTGTAAAGCTGCAAATAAAATGAGGAATGAATCAGAAAAACCTAGTGAACAAGTCAAACACAGTCCTGAAATTAGAATGTAGCTGCAATATTCTTTCCTTGGAGAAAGCCTCACTGGAAAAAAAAGATACTTCTAAAAATACCTGATTAGGGTTGCTCTCTGAGTCTGGAATGATAGTCCTCAGCTCCCACAGCTTCCTTAAGTGAAGCCCCCTCTCATGCACCAGTGCACCAGTGGGTGACAGTTGATATGACCCATCCAGCACCCACTCTTCCCATTATTTATCACCTTCTTAATCCTCAGCATGTTTGGCACAAGCAACACCCTCCTAACTGTTGCTTCAGGACAGAGGCAGGATGCCCCCCCTCATTGCTGTTGTGTTGGGGGACAGTTTGTTTGGTTGCAGAGCTGCTGGCTCTAGAAGGTCCTAGCTGAGGTGAGAATGGATTTCTAACCCAGGTGCTCCTCCCGAATTGTTGTCTTTGGGGAAGACTGAAACACAAGAAAGTTAGAGATCAGAGGGTTGATTTGTGATTTGGTGGGAAGAGGTAAGACAGCCTTGCTATCTTGCTTTCTTTGCTTCCTCTTGTGTCCCCCTCCCCAGTACTGTGCCTGAGAGCAGCTTATTATTGCTCTTGGGAAAGGTGAGAGGAGGTGGGGAGAAGAAACGAGGAAATGTCTAACTTTGGGTTTCATTTTGGCTCAGGGATACTGTAATGTACATCCTGTAATGCACAATAAGGAAGGCTGTTGATGATAGGACAGTTTGGAGGTCATTAATTCATAGGGTCACCATAAGTAAGAAGATACTCAATGGCACTTATGCACACAGGTCCATCAAAGGAACTTAGCTAGGATGACTAAATTAGGGGTGGGCACAAACTGGGTCATGAACCTTTGTTCATGATTAATTTTGGCCGGTTCATGGTTTGCAAACTGCAGCTCAGCCATTAACCTCCACAAACTTTTAAGACAGTTCATGGAGGTTTGTGGGTTTGTGGGGAGTAAAAAGCAGGGGTTTAAACCCCTGCTTTCTTCTCCCTGTGAAAACCACCAAAACATCAGAAACAGCTGAGCCACAGGGGCAGCCTGCTCTCGTGGCTCAGTTGTTTAGATCACATACAGCTGAGCCATGGGGGCAGCCTGCTCCTATGGCTCAGCTGTTTACAGCCTGAAACAACTGAGCTGCAGGAGCAGGCTGCCCCCACAGCTCAGCTGTTTTGGGCAAGAACCTGGTCTGCTTCATATGTGAGGTGACTGGGTTCATGGGGTTTGTGGTTTGGTTTGTGGTTTGCCCACAAATCACGTACTGAACCGCATTTTTGTGGTTCATGACCATCATTAGACTAAATAGAATCTCTGAGGTCAGAGACGATAAAACCCTGAATACCAGTGCTGAAGAGCAACAACTGGTAGAGGCAGTGGCCCTGCTTGAGGACTTCCAGGGACACTGGTTTAGCCTTTGAAACAGGATGCTGGACTAGATGGAGCATCAGGTCTGACCCAATTGCTCACGTGGTTCTTATGCTGAGTGGCAGGAGGTAGAGCCCAAAAGAGGTCAATGGATTTTTAGTATAAATCCATATGATGAGAAGGCAAAAACAGGGTTAACAACTTATTTTTGATTTTAAAATTTGTATACCCTAGTCATTATGGCCATATTTGCATCCATCAGAAGATTCCATGCTTAGAACAAAGGAATGATTGGATCCAACTCTGTGCCTTTGAAATGTTAAACTTCTTGCCTTCTGAAAACTGATGGAGTTGACCAGTGCTGTGCTTCCCTAGCACAACAACAGAAGATATGTGCAGGCTTTATTGTAGCAACCTGTAGCAACCCGTAGTTGGCAACCTGTAGTAACGGGACACAAGTTTATATCTTAATCCTGAGTCATAAAATGCCTGTTCTCTGAATTACAAGTTGGAGAGCAGTTGTCCTGTTTCCATATCCTTACCCAGAAGTATTTCTTATTCTGAGTGCACAGAACTCTAATCTGAAAATATTGATGGTTAAATCTTAACCCCCCCGCCCCTTGCCAAAGTATTTATAGATCAGGGGATCAATCTGTCTTGCTGCTGGGTCTGAAGCGTTGTGCCTCTGAGAAGCCTCTTGGCATAATGCCTGAAAAAATTAGCTCATTTCTTTGCTCCTTTTGGAAGGTGTCTGCAATTCTCTGTCTACAGGACACCTGGCATTCACCTGCCACTAGTACACCATTCACCAGCTGAACAAACACACACACTGGGAGAGGTAGAATCTGTGTGTTTAAGTGTGAGAGACAGAAAGGGCTCTGCTTATTTGCAGTAAACATTTAAATTGATTTCTACTTCGGGTGTTAAATAAATTACAAGACTTTGCAATGGCCTATGGTGCCTTCATTTCTCTGACATTTTTTAGTTTCATTTTACCAGATGTTCTCCTACAGGGTTTTTTTTTTTGTCTGGGGCTCAAAGGACATCTTTTCTGGATCACAACTTTTTGCATATTGTGCTTCCCGGCAGCAGGAAGTGGTCATACCAGATACATTAAGCTTTCAAGCTCAGTCTTTGCTCCAATTTGATACATATTGGTTTCAACTGACTTCATGTAACCTTTTTATTCTTTGCATTGCACCTCGAGGTGCTTGCATTTCAAATGATATAATAATTCAGTGACTGACTGGCTCAGTGCTTTGCCAATTAAAGTCTTTGAAAATCCCAGTGTGCCTCTTACATGGAGGCTGCTGTCTGCTATTATTGATGGGCTCTATTTGGAGAAGACTTCTGACTTCTACTGTCATGCTCAGCTTGGTAACTCATGGCACATTTGACTAGTCTCTCCCATTCCCCGTCTCTCCTTCACATTTGCTTTCCAACTCTTTCTGAATTGGGCCCTGTTGATTTATGATGGTTGGAGTACAGTTAGCATATTCATAGCATGGTCAGCAATTTTTGTATTGTCTATTGGAAAATAATGGGGGAATTTTATGACTGGAAAGTCTGTGATTAATTTATCGTTTAACCCTGCTCTGTCATAATCCTGAAGGGAAACTACAATGAGGAGGCACATTTTCAAGGACATCCTTGGGAAAGGGACTGCAGCTCAGTAGTCAAGACAGTGCTTTGTATAAAAAAGTTTCCAACTTAAATCCTGGGCATCTCCTTTTAAAAGGCCTCCAGGAGAAAGTGTTGGGGGAAAATAAACACTTTCACTGATTGAGAGTGCAGAATTGATGTCAATAGATAATACTGAGCCAAGCAGCCCAGAATTCTAAATCAAGCTGGAGTGCTTGGTGTTCAATGACAGTTTAGCTATACTAGGTATCTCAGAAACTTGGTGGAATGGGGAAAATCTATGGGATACAGTCATTCCTGGACAGAAGTTCTATAGGCAGGACAGGAGGGAATGGGAGAGGTGTTGCATTGTGCATCAAAGAGGGCATAGAATCAAATAAGTTAGAAACTATCAGGGGAGTTAACACCCTTCCTTTGTTGAGGCTTTGGATTTATTTATTTATTTATTTATTTGGATTTAGAGTGGACTTATCTCATGGTGGGGGAAAGGAATGGAGGGTGAAGGCAGAAAAGGAAAGGAAGGGACATAGCTCTTTGGCATTCTCTCCCCATCCCTTTCCTCCCCAAGTGTCTAGGGCAGCTCTAGCAGGCGTGCTGCTCTTTCAGCTTAACACTTGCAGTGCCTCAGCAGAGGCATGGTGGGGAGTGCAAGACTGCAACTATCAGGATTATGTAGCTCCACTTTTTCAACAGGATTCTCCCCTTCTCATGCATGTGTGGGGTGAAAAGGGGAGGGGAAAGAAAGAAGCATTGCAGGAAGTGCTATGGAGCATTTCACACAGCACACCACAACAATTCAGAAGTGGAAGGAAGGATTTGAAAAGGAAAGAAAAGCTTAGTGTTAATCACTTTCTTTCTAAAATCAACCTTGCTAGCAGAACCCCTCCAGTCTTACGCCCATTGAGACAGCATCTAGCACTCTGCTTTTTGGAATCTAATTTTCTCATTGTTATTCATTGGCACTCATAGGTTCATGAGTGGGTATGAATTCTCTCCTTTCAGTGTGATATGGGTTGTTAGATTAACACCTGCTCTTGCCCTGTTTGGGGAAATCACAGAAATCTAGTCTCTCCTGTGAGTTCCAGTTGAGGACATGCTTCCTCTGAAATTTATACATGAAGGGAGAAGAGAAGAAGTGTTTGGTGTAGTGGTTAAGTGTGCGGACTCTAATCTGGGAGAACCGGGTTTGAGTCCCCACTCTTCCACTTGCACCTGGCTGGATGACCTTGGGCAAGCCATAGCTCTGTACCAGCTGTTCTCTCAAGGACAGTTGTCTCAGAGCTCTCTCAGCCCCACCTACCTCACAGGGTGTCTGTTGTGGGGAGGGGAAAGGAAAGGAGTTTGTAAACTGCTCTGAGACTCCAAGTGAGTGAAGGGTGAGGTATAATTCCAATCTCTTCTTCTTCTTCTTTTGTACTTTGTGAGCAGATGCATTTAAACCACTTTTCTTTTAAAGGTGTTTACTCTCTGAGGGTGTCTGCTCTCCATAAATCCTAAGGTATGGAAATATTTCTAAAATTTTGTATGGCAAAGGAACACAAACCAGTGCTGAAGGAACTGGAGGATGCTAGGGACTTCATTGTGCATGGTTACCAAAAGAACTGTGCATCATGCAGAGAAGAACGTCACTCATAATTAAACATAGAAGCAAATCCCTTCTGACCAGCCTAAGGTAATATGACAGTGCTTTACCATTCAGAAGAACCGGAGAGTAGAGACAAATGGAAAAAAACATTAATTGATGGTGAAAAAGAGGGACAAGGTAAGAGGAGAAGAGTTTTTCCTCCTTTTATCCTCCTTTTCCTCCCTCATTCACACTTTCTGGCTCAATGTCCAGTTGCTGCAAATCTTTTCTTTTACGCTAGAAAATGCAAGCTTTGAGCAAAAGGGGTCTGTTAGCCCCTAATGATACAGCATGCACACACACCCTACTCTACCATGTTCCTTAATGCTACGTTCCTATTGAAAGATATTTTAAATAGAAAATTCGGCCTTGGGAGGGGAAATAAATTGCAAGTGTAGGAAGAAATGTCTTCATTCTGTTGCCACTGGCTAATCCAGTTGCCCACTCTTGCTTCCCTCATATCATTTCCATTGTGGCTCATTGCCCTTCTGTCAACTGCCCTTCTTGTTGCTGCCCCCCCCCCCCATCCCTCACACAAACATCAAATTCCATGGAGCTATAGGCAAAAAGACTCAGGCATCCAAATCACTTTGGCCATTTCTCAGCTCCATAATAACTGGAAGGTAGCTAATCTACCTATTGGTGCAGGTAGGCAACTTCAGACAAAGGACTTAATGGTTTTAAGGCCACATGTTATTAGTTGTTCTGAAAATGATAATTCCCAAAATACACTGGGAGAAGGAAGCTGAAGACTCAACTGTCTCTAGATTCAGCCTGCATTTTTGTGCTTTTCTGATGAGCTCGGATGGCTGGACCCCCAAATTTCACTGCAAAATCTAGTACTAATGGCATGCCTGGATCTAGCTATAGAAAAAACAGCTAACAGTACTCCATTCCAACCCTCCAGTATTTTACCACTTGCTAGCATGATGAAAATAAGAATGGAGTTATATAGATAAGAGCAGACTTGATTTTCAAAAGGCTGGATATCTAGAAAATGGGTGCAGGTTTCGTTCTCATCCCCAAAGTTCTCATCCAGATGACAACTATATATGTGTATGGCTGCTGTTTGTTCTGGGAAAAAGTAAAGAGCATGGTAAAATTTAGTCCTAATGGTTAAATCTGCCCTTTATCTAAAAACAAGCACTTTCTGGATAGCTAATGAAAGGCCTGTTAAATTTGCATGGGTGGGTAGAGTCTACTTATCTCCTTTAGTACTGTGATAAAGATAAAATTTTGGTTTCAGCATCTATAGTTGTGTCTGGGCTATTTATAAAAGTTATTATATTGCTTTGTAAGTACATGTTAGGCCTGGTAATCCTAATCATGGATGATAGAGGGAATACAGTGGTGCTCATCCCTGAAAAAGAAGAAAAGAGCTGGGAGGAGCTGTTGCCCTACAAGGTGCTTATGAGCTGTTATAGAACGAAGTCTATAAGTGTTAATAATAGACTGTGTTGTTGAATGTGTAAGAAGGACTGAGATGCAATGTACCCACATCATGATATCACCTGTACACAGATGCCAGCCGACGCATGAGATGATGTGCCAGTGGTTACTGAGGTCGCCAGCTCCCAGAGACATCCCTTAACACAAATACTCACACAGAAACAGCCACTCACCATTGTGGTTTGAACATGTGCTTCCAGATGCCATTAGTGAAGCTCTTCTTCATTACGCAGGCAAAACTCCCCCCCCCCCAACCTTCTTCACTACGAAGGGACAAAAGACTCTTTCCGGCTTTCTGTAGACAATGGACTTGGCCAGCCACAAACTGGTTCTTCAGCTCTGAGAGCTATAAGCTCATCAACACCACAACAGAGCTAGCCGATGAGTCATTCCAACCCTCCAGGTATCTCTGTCACAATCCAGGTAGAGTGTAACATTGCCCAACACCTTAAGCCCCCTCCCTCTTGTGGACAGGACTTTTGGGGCAAACCATCAAGGGTTGGTCTCAAGGGGGGTGTCCAGTCAAGCCTTTTGAAGCTGCAGGCACAGCCCACCAATGCATGATCAGATGCAACTGCAGGTGAAGTGTTTTTGTTGTTGTTGTTTGTCTCCAATGCACTTAAATGAGGGATCGATGCTTTGCACCTCAGCCTATGGAGTGTGCAGTGATGCGCATACTGGGAAGGGAAAAAACCAACAACATGGAGTCGGGATGGCCTGATCAGACTATCCTGATGCCGTGAAAGCAAAATGGGTTGACGGTGGCTGTGGGGTGCTTCCCAGATGTTGTTGACTGATCACGCTCTTTTAATCTGCCCAGCATTTGCACCTATGTTGGGGCTAATTGTGCATGTGATCGCAGCCATAGTTACTATTCTAAGCCAGATGATGTTTTCATTAGAATGAGAGACCCCCACCTACCAGGAACTCCTTAAATAATAGTAGTAATTAAGGTACTCCAATAGTGGATGCATTACATTCACCACATGCAACCACACACACCACACATGTAATTTTTTTTTTAAAAAAATTCAACTGTTTTCAAAGATTACAGTGATGGTGGGTGTGTGTTCAAAGGAAGCCTTCCTTACTTTGTGAAAGGAGGTAATGGCTCACAAGGAAGGATGGCAAATATAGAATTTTCAGTGGAAATGTAAAAAAAAAGTCAATCAGTGTAGAAGATTATGTTAAGAAAAAGGATGTAGCTAGGATGTATTTTTTTCAATGCTGACAGCTGGCTCTCTTCTGCTGGGCTGCTATCATCCCCCCCCCCCCCGAGGAATCAAAGTAAGTACACCTACTTTGGGGGTCTGTAAGATCAACCCCTTTGTCCATTCTGCTTGAAAACTGAGGGGTCTTTGGATGAAACGAAAGACTATGTTTAGTGGAAAATTGGTGCCATTATTTTTAGAAAAACAACAACTGCACCAGACCCTCAAATTAGTTCCCCATTGAAAATAATGGTCCCCAAATTCCAGAACCAGAAAAAAACACACAGATTTGAATACCAAACTGGCACTGTCCTACTCAGAAATCAGGAATAAAGGGTAAAGGTGTCCTCCCTGATCCAAAATTAGATTTTTCTCAGAGCCCATTCCTAATAGTTACCATTCCCCAGTAGAATTTCTATTCTAAATCAGTAAATTAAACAGGATACTATTATTTTTATTAGTAAATGAATTGCTCTCCATTGATCAGTCTCAGTTGTATGTGGGAAATTCACAATAAATTTAGACAGACATATTTTAATTCCATATTCACCTCTTTTTACTCCCCCTCCCAATCGTTGACAAGGATTTGACACTGTACCTTTATAGGGTTACTTGTATTAATTCAGTCAGGAGCTCTGACTGCATCGAAGAATGTTGAGGCTTAAGTTGTTCTATGCTTTAATCTTACTGACATCAGGGCTATTGTGGTTTTAAAATTTAATATGGAGATATTGCAGTAGATTCTCCAAAGCTTTTGTAATGCTCTCAGAATGTACAATAAGTTTTATAATATATTGTACAGTAACAGCCCCCAAGGCCAACAAAAGGCTACATAGTTTGAATTCTTAAAACGAATAGAGTTATTACCCCCTGAATCCATATACTGCCTTCACATTGGTGTGCCATCATTTTGGGGGGGGGTTTCTACAAAAGGTCATTCTTTTGGTCAATGAAAAAGCAAGGATCACTTTGAACAATTCCTGCAATTTCTTGTTCCATTCTCCTGGGAGAAAGCCCATGTATAATTGAAAACTCTTGTTTTCATTAATTATGTATCTGCTGAAGAAAAGAATCCGGATTTTTAAAAATCTGTGACAAATCCCCATTGCTGTTTTGCCTAGGAAGGTAATCCATCTGAGGATGCGAACTAAGGATAAAGGAGAATAAATATGGTTATTAGGAATAGCCTCAGATCTAATAATTTTGGACTAGTCCTTCAAACTGAAATCTCTGCTTCTTTATTTAAATGTAACGGCCATCACATCACCAAGGCTTGAGGCATGTAAAAAGACTCCATTAAAGAGAATAAATTTTTACTCCCACCTCCCCACAGCGCTCTGCCAGATCTTGTTCGCAAAAGCCAATCCAGACTAGTAGGCTAGGACTTTGATAAATTTCCAAGAGGAGTCACAGTGCAATCCTAAATTAAACACCGTTCTAAGTTTATTGAAGTCTAGGGCTTAGAAAGTTTAATTCTGCTTAGAATTGCATCGTCAATTCCATATCTGTAGGACACTTATTCCTCTGGGAACCTATGCCATTGAACTCTGATGCACGGGAAGATTGTATTTGATCAGTCTTGAGGTCTGAAAAGAACACTGGATGAACAATGTTTTCTCAAGTTTGCTGCCCCTAGAGTTTTAAGGGCTTCAGGATCAAAAGAAGAAGAGAAGAGATTGGATTTATATCCCGCCCTTCACTCACTTAAGAGTCTCAGAGCGGTTTACAAACTCCTTTCCCACCCTCTCCCCACAACAGACACCTTGTGAGGTAGGTGGGGCTGAGAGAGCTCTGAGACAACTGTCCTTGAGAGAACAGCTGGTACAGAGCTATGGTTTGCCCAAGGTCATCCAGCAGGTGCAAGTGGAGGAGTGGGGAATCAAACCTGGTTCTCCCAGATTAGAGTCCACACACTTAACCACTACACC
Organism: Lepidodactylus listeri; assembly: GCA_029233225.1. NCBI lineage: Eukaryota > Metazoa > Chordata > Lepidosauria > Squamata > Gekkonidae > Lepidodactylus > Lepidodactylus listeri. The sequence goes on from JARCFY010000007.1 coordinate 49,020,072, forward strand.
AAACTGGCTCTCCTGAATTGTTACAGAAAGATGATAGGGACTAGTGCACACTGTGGATCAAGATCTCTGCCCTGAGGACCCCATCCTCACCATTAGGTTACAGCATGCTATGCACGTATCCACAATTTCTGGATTATCTTCACAGGAACACACCCCTCCCCCCCATATAGTGCATTGCAGTACATTGGCCTAGAGATGCTAAAGGCAAGGACAAGAGTTTCTATGTCAGCATCTTGCAAAAAAAATCTGCAGTCATTGCTTTTCACTCTTAGCTTGCAGATCCCCAGGAAATAGTGATGACATATTTTAGGCATATATCAGGGCTGATGGTCTTAATGAGAACACTTACATTTTATCTTAGAAAAACTGGCTGTGATTTCATGTATTAGCAGAGGAGAAATACTGGGGAAAGGGGAACATACCCTTTTCATTGCCCACGATTTCTCAGGTTCAAATTACCCCTCCAACTCCTTTTGTCCTCACAAACACAGAATTAGGGAGTGGCTGAGGGTGCCAGTGTCGTGTAGTGGTTAAGAGTGTCAGAATAGTATCTGGGAGACCCAGATTCAAATTCCCACTTGTGCCATGGAAGCTTGCTGAGTGAGCTTGGGCCAGTCATACTCTCTCAGCTTCACCTACATCACAAGGTTGTTGTGAGGATAAAATAGAAGAAAGAAGAATGATGTCAACCACCTTGGGTTTCCATTGAGGAGGCAGATGAGGTACAAACGAAATAAATAACAATAAAAAATTGAACAGGGAAGCTGAAGGCCAGGAAAGAATTAAGCAGCCCTCCTCTCACAGCTTCTCTGCTCCAAATAATCTCTTCTCAAATAGTTTTTGCTTAGAAAAAACACCACTGAGGATTCATTCCATTCCCTTTTACACCATGTCTTATTAGACCTATAGTGAAAAGGTTTGCTGAGCCCCACCAGTGACAGATATCCCAATCCAGCCATGCACTGCCCCAACAGGATTAGAATTTGTAAGAACAATCTGGAAGGGGAGTCCCTGTCCTTCATGGCTTTTACACATTCAGATCCTGTGATCTGTACCATAGCCTTATTGGGTGGTCAAAGGGAATCTCTTCTTTCTTCTTCACCTGCAGAATATCTGGTTGGTTGGATCCAACTCATAGATTTAGAGAAGGCAGAATGGTATAGCCCAATCTCATCTGATCTCAGAAGCTAAGTAGGGGTAGTACTTGGATGGGAAGACCACCAAGGAAGGTGGTCCTTGGCAATGGCAAACTACTTCTGCTTCTCACTTGCCTTGAAAGTCCCTTGTTGGGGTCACCATCAGTTGGTTGAGACTTGATGGCACTTCACTACCCTTTGATTTGTATCTATCTTAGGCCAGCGTTCAAGGTTGTTCTGAACCTTTTGAGAAATGATTTCTCCTCTTATATGAAAATTCCACACTGTCTACCACTGCAAGAAAACTGTGTCTTGCTGATCCAAAATGCTGAAAACTTCCCTCGAAGCACAAGGGTGGAACATGTAGCATGCAACAGTATGAAGAGAAATTGTGAGATTTATACCATTTTATTCTTATTGTTTTTGAGAGCACACTGCTCAGATCAGAAGTATCATCAGGTTATAAAGTTTAGGGATACCATATGGCTAGGACTGCCAACTCCAGGCTGGGAATTGCCTGAAGATTTGGGAGAGGTGCCTGTGGAGGGCAGGGGTTGGGGAGGTTAGGGAGCTCGGTGGGGATGTACTGCCACAGAGTCTGCTCTCCAAAGCTGTGATTTCCTCCAGGGGAACTAGTTTCTGTGGTCTAGGGATCAGTTGTAATTCCAGGATAGCTCCAGATTTGTTGAGGTAAAACAGAAATCTTTGGTAGAGTTAGATTAGGATAAACTCAGCTATAAATTCCAGCTCTTTTATACTACAGAAGTCTTTTTTTTAAATTTTTATTGATTTTTTCTATATCTACTTTTACATCGCTACTTTCTAAGCTACATTTACCTTATACAGAGTGTGCTTTATCATTTGCTTAATATTACCTTACAACAAATACTTATGAAGCATTTTAAACCTTGGTTAAATTTTCAATTAACATTGTTACTGTTGATATAAAAAAAATAAAAAAGCTATTTGACAAACATGCTCTTTTGGAGGAATGCTTAATTATACAAATTGTATGAAATATATAAGTGCAATTTTCAATAAAAACAATTCAGCCCTTATTTCTTCTTTCGTCCTCTTCTTGTCTTAACAGTCTCATCTTGCACCTTTGGAGCTGCTGCTCCTTTTTCCGAGTCAGAAATTTCTTCTTCACTCTTTGAGCTATCAAATCCATACATACTTTCTTGGGATGCCAGTGAACCATCTGAGTCTCTCTCTTTTTTCTTTTCTTTGCTTTTTTCCAAAAATTTTTTTGCCTGTTGGACAGAGTCAATCTTATACTTTTTATCTTTGATGCTGAAGCTTAGTCCTTCCGGAACGTTCCACCGATAGATAATGGATTCAGACTGTAGCCAAGATGTCAGTTTCCCATAGGCTTTCCTTCTTTTCCTTATTTCAAATGGAATATCTTTCATCACTTTAACTTCTTCTCCTTTGATCTTCAGAACCGCTTTGTTTGTGGTCCTAAGCACCACATCCCTTGTTGATTTTTTGGAGAACCTTATCATAATCTCACCAGGCAGGCTTTTCTTTTTAGTATAGTCTGGATAGGTTCTGTAAACCATATCCATGTCGCTTTTTATTTCCGCTGCTTTTAAGCCTGTTACTGGTTCAAGCGCTTCATTTAGCAGATTTTTAAGGTCTTCTCCTTTATCCTCTGGCACATTCTGAAGTCTTAGGAAAAAATTCGATCTTTCCATCTGTAGTTTCAAGAGCTGATCAGAATGGAAGGCCTTTTCTTTCTCCGCTTTTTGTAGTCTTGAATCATGATTTTTTACTGAAGTCTTAACTTCCAGAAGTTCTCGCTGCAGCTCCTCTGTAGTTTTATTCGACTCCTTCAGTTCCAGCTGCATTTTATCCATCTTAACGTTGAGAGCTGTCATTTGGTCCACAAGAGGTCGCAATAACGAGGAGAACACAGCGCTTATCTCTGTGGTATCAACCTTTGAACTCGGAGCTGCACTTCCTAGTTTGGGGGAAGGTTTCGTTTTCCCCGCCATTGTTGAGGCTGCGCTTTTTGTTGATAGTTAGATAAGATGAACGAAAGAAGCAAATTCTACGACTGCGCTTATAACTTTTAAAAGTTCATATCCTCTAAAGCGTGTTGCTGCCATTTAGCAAGCCGAACGTACTTTTTAGCATGCAGTAACGCCACGTAAAGAGTCTCGTAAGTATGCCAGTCTCGGGGGGGGGGGTTCACTCCACCCGCCTTTCCCGCTGTGTTCTGTTTGATTTTACTTTGGACTCACGTTTTCTCCATGTGTAACTATAAGTTCAAGCTTCAAGGCTTCGCATTCTCTGCTGCTTCACGGATTTGCGCTTTCAGCCATATGGCTCCCATGGGCGGGGGAACCTATGGGGGTGATGAAAAGGGACCTCGATCCCTCGGTTGCCACCGTAGGGAGAGATCCCCTTCGTGCCACCCCAGGCAGAGTCCCCTCACTGGGGTCTCTGGGGGCTTGGTACCGGTCCAGAGCCCCTTCTTCCCTCCGGGTACGGATCGCGCTCCCCGCAGTTGTGGAGGAGCGCGTCCGCCATGGTCGCAAGTCTTGCCGGAAGTCCTATACTACAGAAGTCTTAATCCACTGCTAGAATCCATGAGCTTTAAGTAATTATCATTTCCTCTGTCAGGATTTTTGAGGTAATCTGAGCTTTCCTGGCTAGTCCAGGCTAGGTAGTTTTCTTTTACATAGTATCTTTTCTTTTACATAGTATAGTTTATTTTCAGACCATGATTTCAGGCACTTAATGCTTCTAATGAGCCAGTATTATTCAATCACATTGTCCTAACCATCCAATTCCATTGTGGATATTACTGTTCCAGTGCTTTAATATGCCACCAAATATTGCTCCCAAATTGAATTTGAGGAAATGTTGTCCACCTGTTTCCTTTTCCAAATAAGGTATTTATTCTGTGCCATAATGTTTCTAATATTTGGGAGATGATTTTATTTGAGACAATAATTCAAGCCATTTGTACTGCTACGAACATCTGGGTTGTATTTCCTTTGTGAAGTACAAAGTGCACATAAATTGATGCCACGGAGATGGTCACATTTTGGGTTGTAATTTATTTCCTAAATATCTGTCAGATTTTACAGGTAAAGTTCAGCTTTCATGAAACGTTGCAATGATCACAGTAATTAACCTTAAAAATAGATATTTGTATAAAGTTGACTGTATGTAGGTAATCTGCATCTGCTTATGCTAGGCCTAAGGCCAGGCAAATATTTGGTTTGGCAAGGAGCCTATTATTTTGCAAAAGAGCCACAGTTGGCATTTTTAACCATACAGTTTCCTCTTCCATGTATATAGCTGTATTTGTATAAAGCATTCATAGGGACCCTTGGGCAGAACTGCAGGTAAACAATGAACTAGAACTATTCCCTATAGGGGGATTTGGAGTCATTGCTCATTAAATTCCTTGGCACAGTACAAGTGATTCTTTTTATTGTGCAAGGATGCAGGTAACATTCTGTTCTGTTCCAGGCTCTGATTCACGCGGCCAACAATGTTTCTCCCAAGGTACTGGCTTGAAAATACATGGTTGAAATGATAATGCCGAATGGTGTGACTTTGATGTTATTATTTAAAGTCTTGGCTTAACTGAGTTATTCCTCTTTATTTCATTTTAAATACCAAATTTCTCATTAGGCACCTTGTTATCCTTCATATAAAGCAATGACATCGATACTCAAATAATATTAATCCCACCATTTCTCCCTTCACATCTGAATTTTATGTTCTGTTGGCTTTTCTTTCAGCCCATAGAGTACTGGATTGTTGCTCTCTTTTATTCTTACCTTAGCTTCTTTTTTATTCTGTATGTTGATGTTCAAGAGGATCCTACGAAGAACAGAGGGGAAACTAATGAGGTTGACCAGAGGCAAAGAAGGATAAGGCTGCTGTACTCATTAACAGCTGGGTTAAAGAAAGAAATTTGGGGGGGGGGGAAAGCTTGCCATGAGGAGCTGAGAAAAGTTACTCCTCAAGCAAGGGGGCTTCTGAAATCCATTCTTTTCTATAGCTACCATTGTCTCCTATCTACTTCCTCAGCCTTCCTGTTGTATGGTTCATGCTAAAACTGTGACCCTACAGGCATGGATTCAACATTTTAAGAGAGTGATTTTATAACACCTAATAATTTTAGGCGCTTCATAAAGTATGATGGCAATGAATACAAATTTAGAACTGTGCACCTTTGAATCCAACTACCATAGTCCTAATGCTTGCAAATCACTTAAGTCTTATCTCCCTTTTAAAAAAAAAATGTGCCTGATTTTTTTTTTAATTTGGTAGGTTTGGTTGATTTATCAGAGAGAAACCATCCTAAAGAAATTTCCTTTGATTGTTATTGTGGGATTTGCTGAATGGCAAGGCTTTTTAAATAATTTGTTCACAGTTTTTGTGATCAGGAGAGGCTGGGCAGGACCATAGAATCACAGAGTTGGAAGTACCCATACAGGCCATCTAATCCAACCCCCTGCTCAATGCAGGATCAGTTTAAAGCATCCTTGGCAAGTGTTCTCCAGCTGCTGCTTGCAGACTGCCAGTGAGAGGGAGCTCACCACCTCCCTAGGCAGCCAATTCTACAGCTGAAATACTCTTACTGTAATCCCACCCCCATATCCAGCCAGTACTTTTCAACCCATATTTTCAACCCATTATAGATAAATGATTTCCCCTTTTTAAAAAACAGTGTGGTGTAGTGGTTAGAACAGAGGTGTCAAATTCATTAGTTACGAGGGCCAGATCTGACATAAATGTCACAATGTCAGGCTGAGCCATAAAATGTAATGCCAGGTACCAGAGATAGTAACTGTATAAAGGACAGCAGCTGGTAAGCTCTGCGCTGGTGTATCCTCGCTGCAAGCCCCTTGGGGGTGGGAGAGGGGTGCAGAGGAAAACCCACATAGGTGGACTGGAGAGGCAGCAGTGCAGTGCTGGTCAGATGGCTCCCACGATGCTTGACTGCTGCAGATGAGGTTGTTCTGCCGTGCTGAAGCCACAGTGGAGTGACTCCGCCCACTCCCCCCCAGTACTCCCTCCCTTGCACCAGTTGCTTGCAGGCCATATAAGAGTTCTGGACAGGCCAGTTCCGCCCCCCAGGCCTTATGTTTGACACTCCTGGGTTAGACTGTAGATTTAAGATCTGGGAGAACCGGATTCAAGTCCTTGTACTGCCATGGAAGCTTACTGGGTGACCTTTTGCCACACACCCTCTCAGCCTACCCTACCTCACAGGGTTGTTGTGAGGATAAAATGGAGGAGTAGAGAATGATGTAAGCCACTTTGGGTCCCCATTTGGGGGAGAAAAGTAGGATATAAATAAATAAATATCCCTTTATTTCCCCCCAAAAAAAACAACCTTAGAAAACCTGGGGTGAATTCTCAGGAAAGAGACATTTTTTAAAAAAATTGACACGACTGGTGTGTCTCCCCTCACCATCCCTTCTTTCCTTAATCCCTCTTGATGCTCCCCAGCTCCTTGGTATCCCATCACTCACTGAGCAGCAGTTTCCTTGGAGTGCAGAACAGCAGTAGAGGATCAGACACATGCAGCACGTGCATTTTGTAGCTGGTTCCCCTCCAGAACCTTCATCCAACGCTGCAAGTGTGAAACCACTGGAACAGTCATCTTCAATACAAAGTATGATTTCTTCTCTCCCATCTTGCTCTCCTTCCCAAATGTAACCCTTCACATCTTTCTACTTGTTCCTTAGCTCATCCATTTCCTATTCTTGGCAAATCTGCCTGACTGCCAGCTAGTCATAGTTCACTGAATCCCTCACCTCTTCTCCACTGAACTCCTCCCACCATTGAAGCCTTCCTTCATAATCCTGAAATTCTTCCCCAGTTTATTCCCACTGCATCTTCTGGTCATGTTTTGGGTAACCCCTCACCTATCTGTCCTCCAAGGCTGAGTTTTCACGGGACTAGCGACATGTGAGGAACATAATTTGGAATAATTTAGAACTGGGCATTTAACTACCTAAAATTTAATGCAATTACACACTAGAATTGCTTTACATACATACATTACCATGGTATTATAGCAAGTGCTCTGTCTTGTACTAGTGCCTCAAATTCTCCACTGTATCTTCTTTTTAAAAAAATAAATTTTATGTACATCCAAACATATTAAAACAACAGGGGAGAAAATTTACTTTCATAAAGAGTACAGATTTCTCAGGGGATGGATCTCTCTGGGGAAGGAGTTTCGAAGGTTAAATATAACAATCAAGATGGCAACAAGGGTACACAAAGAACACCACTGTATCTTCTGTAACTTGGATAGGGAGAGAAAAGTTATTTGTTGATTAAGTGCTTGTCTCCTTTCCATCTTTCCTTCACAAAGGTTTATTGTACCAAACTGGGACCTATGATAATAAACAACAGGAAGTGTATTATTGGGACAGGAATACTTGAATACAGTCACAATATGTAGGCCTACCGTCATATTTGGATATCAGGTTGAACGTTGTAACATAGAAAACACCATCATTAAGCACATTAAAGCATATTGATTTAAGAGCCATTGTGGTCAGACCAGGATCTGGGAAATCCAGGTTTGAATCCCCATTCTGCCATGGAAGCTTGCTGGGTGACCTTGAGCCAGTGAGCATTCTCAGCCTAATCTACATCACAGAATCATGGAATCATACAGCTGAAAGGGACCTCCAGGATCATCCATCCAACCTTCTGCACAATGCTGGAAATTCACAAATATCTTCCCCCTTCACCCACAGTGACCCCCTCCAGAAGAGGGTTGTTGTGAGGATAAAACAGAGGGAGGAGAACAATGTTAGCTGCTTTGGGCCCCCAAAAGGGAAGAAGGCCAGGTATACATTTAGTAGCTAAATAAATAATTGTTGCCAATATTATTCACATTTAAACAATAAACATACCCTTTAAATATGTTGCATATGTTGTGCAGTATAAATTAATTGCTATTGTTTAATATAAATATTTTTACGATGTACATTTTGAGTCATACCTTACCTTAAAAAACATTTCACTCATTTGAACAGGGGAAAAATACAGGTTGTTTGTTTTCAGAGCTCCCCCAAAATTCACAACTTTCCTCTTTTTTCCCTGGCATTTTCTAGAGGCTTTCCAGGCCCTTATATTTTTATCTTGTTGGTTTCATGATGTCAGATTTCTAATGCAAGGGAGCTCTTTAGATAGTAAGATAAAAATCTAAAAGAGAAAAAAATTGAGGGAGACAGATGGTTTGTACTTTATGAAAGCCCAATGAAACTGTTCATTTCACATGGCTTTGTTTCCAATCTTTTATCTTACATGAACATCTCTCTCTCCCCACTACGGTTTCCAGGTCCACCTTGGCCACCAGCAGGGAATTGGGGGGGGGGGGGTAGGGTTGCCAGATCCCAGATGGGAAACTCCTGGAGATTTGGGGATGCAGCCTGGGGAGGACAGGGACCTCAGCAGGGTACAATGCCATAGAGTCCACCCTCCAAAGCATCCATTTTCTCTATGGGGAGTGATCTCTGTAGTCTGGAGATGAGCTGTAATGCAAGGGGATCCCCTGGTCCCACCTGGAGGCTGGCATCCCTACTCCCCCCATCCACGCACGAGCATGCACACACACACATACCCTACCCTTCTCTCTAGCTTTCTCTCTCTTTAGCTTTCTTTAGGGTTTTGCTGCCTCTTCATTTATGAATTCTATGCTGTAATTCCGAACACCAGATTATGTAATCTCTTGTCAATATTTATAAGAACAAAACATGCACCAACACTAATACAGTTTGCTGAGAACCACCAACTCATTCTCTAAAATTTCCCTTCTAGCTCTTTTTGGCTTTGTTAAAATTGGCCTTCTCTATGCTGGCAACTAAGTCAGATTCCGTCTTCCCTTAATCACTCACAAAATGTCACATTGGCCATTTCCCAATAGATGTCAGATTGTTCTTTATGGATTTCCTTAACAGGCTGAAAAAAAATCCATTCATCTCCTAATCACCAGTAAAGAAAGAGAATTACAAAGGATAAAAAAACCCCAGCAGATCAAGTTTCTTGGGAAACCTCTAAAGAAAGAACAATTAATGCACAACCCTTTGTTAATGAAGCTGGTGTTAACAGATCAGTATTTGCATGTTCCAGGGTCTATAACCTCAAATGTTAGGTCAGGTAAATTAAAAAGAAAGGGGGAGGGGGAAATGAAAACAACAACAGTCAATCCACAAATAGGATTTGGGCTATAGAACAAAAACCCATAAAGAGATAGGTTAATCCAGTTCTCTAGAGAGGGTACAGTTCCAACCTGAGAAAGAACTAAGCAGCTTAGAGCCTTAGGAAAGAGACCCAGAAAATTATCTGTGTTCTAGTGCCAGCATGAAACGACTGATACCAAAAGCAGGCAAGCGACAATTAACACATTTCCCAACCACTGCAGAGCTGGCCTGCTGCTGCAAACCCTGGCACAGTAGGAGAATACTGAATGTATAAAAGACACACACAAGGAAGCAGGGTAGCACAGGGCCTAGAAAATGAGGGTGTGGTAGCAGGTAGTGGAATGGAATGTACCACTTCAGAATGCAGGTGTGGGATGACTTTCCCCCCAAAATGCTCTGCTCTGTAGCAAAAAATTCCACAAAACAAAACTATCCACAGCAGGAAAAGCAAGTTAGAGCCTTTCTTCCTTGTATTTTAGCTTCTTTTCATGTAAAAGTTTTTTTTTCATATGGGTGGCCATTTAAAAATGGTACCCCCCTATCAGAAGCTACACAGTCTGCTCTAGCATCTTACATTTCTAAAACCTCATTTGTAGGCCAAGTGTGGCTTATGGACTGACGTTCCCCAGCCAGATCTTGTCTCTAAGTGGCCTTAGGATCAAATGCATCATGAAATAAGAGCTCTGCGGTTGGCATTGCTTGTGCATTTTAAAGAGCTAATTAGCAGCCCCTTGTGGCTACTTTGAAGATCAGCGGAAGGGTTGCTAAGCAAGGGATTTCTATCCTTTCTTCCTCTTCTATGATCTATATCATCCTTCTAAAGCTGTAATGTCACATTCTGCTCAGGAACAAAAAACAGGTTCAGGCTTGAGGAGCAAATTTCCACAAATTTTCATAGGCAAAATTAAAATATGGAATAAGCATTTCTAGATACACAACTTTAAAAAACGCAAGAGTACCTCATTATGGATTACTTAAATTAGGTTGTCCATTGAGTATTCTAGCCATGCCTACAAGACATATACAATATACGCACATAAGGTAGCATTTTATTATGGGGTGGAACTGGCCCACCCATGGCTGCAATCACACGCACAATTAGCCTCAACATAGGCGTGAATACCGGGTCAATTTAACGTGTGCAATCAGACACAAACATCTGAGAAGCGTCCCACAGTTGGCAGCAACTGTGTTGCTCTGCCGCACAAGTGGAGTAAACAGGCACCGGGGAACGTTTAGTAGCAGTCAGGATGCTATGGGCCACAGGCAGACTTTTCCCTGTCTGATCGCTCCAGCATGCTCTCATGGCATCGGAATGGTCTGATCAGCTCATTCCAATTTAATGTGTTGTTTTTTGCCCTTCTCAGTATGCACATCATCGCACACTCCATAGGGAGCCCTCAGGGCTGAGGTGTGAATCATCAATCCCTCATTTAAGCACATTGAAAACAAATGGCAACCCTCCCCCCCCCCCCCCCCCGATTCACCTGCAGTTGTGTCTGATCATGTAGTGGCAGGCTGCGCCTGCAGCTTCAAAAGTCCGTGCGATTGCACAACTGTGGGTCAACTTCTGTCAGAGGAAATAGCCTCTCTTCCCCCCCACTTTATCTAGCGCATGTGACCACAACCCATGGCTCTTGTCTGGCTCATGAGCAATTGGTCATTACCTTATCACCAGATGTCAGCGACTGAGCATTATGTCCCCATATACTGTCCCAGTGCTAATGAGTAATGGGTGGTGGAAGCAGGAGGGAGTTAATTTAAGGAAATACTTCAAGAGTGTTAATGTTTTAAGCCTGCTTGTATTTTGAGTAAAAAATAAATAATCGTTAATTGGGTTTGACTGTGTCCTTTATAAAGTTTATATCTCTGGTACCTGGCATTACATTTTACGGCACACATGGCCTGGCCTGACAAAGTGACATTTATATAAGATCTGGCCCTCGTAACAAATGAGTCCAACACCTCTGTTTTACACATTGATATACTGGCTTTCAACCCTTGCATTCAAGGTGGTTTACAATTCAAAATATGTAGAAAGCATGAGAAACAGGGCTAGGAATCATACCCGCCATTGTTTGCAGGACTGGAAAATCCACCCACAGTATCAGTTTGATTTACTTTGTCAGATACAAGCTCATAAGACCTGGTTTAGTGATGACTGGGCTGCATTGTTTAAGGTGGCACTTAGCCTTTGGAATGCCCTCCCCTTTGATGCTCACCTGCTGCTTCCATACAGGCTTTTAGGCACCAGTTCAAAATGTTCCTGATGGCCCAGTCTTTTAACTGAGACTTTTATATATACTTTTAGCTGTTTTCTGGTCAACTTGTGGTCTGAGGTCTGTTTTATAGTGTTTTTTTTAAGGGAGCTCATTTCCTAAATGAATGAATGAATGATGTTTAATAGGCCTTTGCTTCATGAAGCTGAAAAAGATAAAACAGAGTGTTAGCATAACTCATTAGCATAACTTATTTGCATATGCTACACCACTTGACATCACCGGAAGTATGTCAGAAGGCAAGAAAGAAGAGAGAGAGAAGGGAGGGAGGGAGGGAGGGAGGAAGGAAGGAAGGAAGAGCTGGCAGAGGGGGACAGCTACTAATCCATGCCTCAGAAATACCACTGTTCTGGGAGGATAGCTTCAGTGGTGGCTGAAGCCTTCAGAAGGCTGGTCGGAGGAACAAGGACCTTTCCAGGGGACAGGGTCATTTTGCTGCAGCCATGAAACAAGCAGACAACTCCCGGAGCTGAGGTCCCCTGAGCTCCTGCTCAAAATGACCCCTGCTAGTACCTACTTGGGTTCATTTAACAAAGGACTGAGCAGTCTGGATGCCATGAGAAAGAAGGCAAATATAGGGTCCCCATGGGGAAATCAGTTTGTTGGGTATCAAGTGCAGCCAATGAAGAATTCATGTTTTACTGCATTAAAGAGAAATTATGGGTGTCCCACATGTCACAGGTCAGAAGAAATGGAAGAACCCAAAGCTTCACAACTATAATTTGTCATGATTGTGAGCTAACTAACAAGAACTTTTAGAAATTTCATTAAACTAAGGAGGCGGGGGAGAGTGTCAGCTTCACTGACCATGGAAGCATTGAAGTAGATATTGGAATGCTCCATACTTAGCCCATAGGCATCAACTACGGGGGGGCTCGAGGGCTCGAGCCTCCCCCGAAATTTCCCGGGGGGGGGGGCTCAGCCACCCCCGGGAAAATGGAGCGCCCGCCGGTGGGAGAGGCGGGGAGGGCCGCCGGGAGCCCGGGGGTGCTGGGCGCGGCAGAAGGCAGCCGCCAAGGAGGGGGAGTGGATTCTGGAAACGGGAAATCTGCAGCGTTCACGGTGGATTGGGGGGGGAGGCCAGCGAGGAAGGTGCACCGCCACCCCTGGTACTCCCCCTCCCCTGCTCCGATTCTTACAAAGGGTTAAAGGGGGGCAACGAGTCTGCATTCCTAGAGCGGATGGGGATGGCGGCAGTTCGTCACTTCCCGCCAGAGCCACTTCCCGCTCCCCCACCCGGAGAAGGGGGCCTTGGTGCCTGCAGCAGTTTCAAGCCGCAGAATCCGGTGAACTAAAAATGCAATGGGGTGGGGGTGGGGAAGAGCTGAAAATGCAATTGGGGGGTCCCCCTAGGGCAGCAGTGGAGGGAGAGAGGGAATTCACGGTTGGGAGAAAAGGAAGATCAAGGGACGGAGGGCAGTGTTCCCTCTAAGAAGAATTAGTGTGAGCTAGCTCAGTTTCTTAGCCTCCAGCTCACACATTGTTTGTCTCAGCTCAGGGAGGAGGGCTCCAGAGCGAACTAATTTATGCAGCAGCCAGATCACTGGCTCACAACCGCAATGCCAGTAGCCCCCAAAGTAGGACTTTTGCTCGTGAGACTCCACAGCTTAGAGGGAGCATTGGCGGAGGGTGAGCAGCCGTTTTGGGCGTCGATTTTGCTTTTCGTCGAGTGCGGTTGACTTCTGGATTGTCTTCGAGGAAACTGGATCTGCTGGCCGGGGGGCGGGGGAAAAGCGGCGGGGACATGGTTACAACCGGGTACCATTGCCCCCCCTCCTTTAATAACTTCCTTGACCCATCCCTCCCCTGCAGCGTTGGGGGGAAGCGTGCCGCCATGCCCGCTGGCGGTAAGAAACTGGGTCTGCCAGCCGGGGGGCGGGGGAAAAGTGGCGGGGACATGGTCCCATGCGCGCGCGCTTCGCACGCATGCACAAAACAGCCCCCGCCCCCCCCCCCCCCGGGATTTACAAAGTCTACGCCCCTGACTTAGCCCAGTTGTTCATTTAGAGTTTTCATCACAAGTAGTGGCTCTAGGAGGGCAGAAAAGTGGGGTAAAATATTGTTAATAAATGAAATAAATAAATTTTAAGTGTTTACTGTGACATGTTCTATCATCTCCTGGGCCTATAATAGAACAACCAAATGGCTTCAGTCAGGGAAAGAAAGAAAGAAAGAAAGAAAGAAAGAAAGAAAGAAAGAAAGAAAGAAAGAAAGAAAGAAAGAAAGAAAGAAAGAAAGAAAGAAAGAAAGAAAGAAAGAAAGAAAGAAAGAAAGAAAGAAAGAAAGAAAGAAAGAAAGATAGTTAGTTAGTTAGTTAGTTAGTTAGTTAGTTAGTTGCTGCTGGTGGAAAGTCAATCCAGTCAGTGTAAACTAGGCTAGCAAGAACTGTGAACTGATGAATAGGTCTTAATTTCTTTTGGGTTCCAGGCCACATAAATTTAAGATTTATCAAGCTCTTGGCTATCTTTGGTACATAGGTTAGGTGGCTACAGGATGCAGCCCCATTGAAACTGACCCTTAAACCCTAGGTGAAAACTTGCCATGCCCTTAATAAATTTACGCAGCTCTGTTTTAAAGGTCTTTGTTCCCCCAGTCCTACAGAGAACTTTCTGCCGCCTTTCAAATACTTAGATCTTTTCTTCTGGCTTCTAACCTTCATTTATTAATGAGTTATTTATAGCCATGGATCCAAATCCTTTTATTGTTCCCATTTATTACATTTCTTTGCTCTATGCGGTATTATGTCAGACACCACAGGGACTGCATCTGTCCTCCATTTCCTGTGCTCCTTCTCCATTTTCCTGACTTTGGCTTCCTGTGAGTTTTTCAGACAATACAAATGGCAAGTATTGTAAAATTACTATGTGGCCCATGATTGATATTTTTCATATTGTCTCTACATTTTTCATTTTTATTTACTGGAGCTTTTGTCATCCTGTTCACTATATTAATTCCCTGTGAACAACAAACAAATAATTCTCCAGCCCCTCCCCCCATAGAACAGGTTCTATAACCAAGAAAAGAAAGGGAATGGAACCTTAAGGCCAGTCACTATGAATATACGTTGTCATTATTCCTTTGGTTAGCTCTTTATTTGGGTTTGATTTTACTTCGTGCTTATTGTATTTTTTCCCTTTCCTAATCTTTCCTGAGGAGTTATGAAGTGGTGTTAAATAAAGGGCCCTTTTAGGTTGTAAGTCTTTAGGAAGGACCCTAGTGTGTGTTTTTAGTGCCAAGTTGGTGAACAGCTCTCAGTTTCATTTTTGGCTGAGAGGATAAATGGTGCACAAATAATGATTCAAATGCATATGGCAATATGTCACAAATGAAAATAGGCATATGATTGTATAAACCATATTCTTATACCAAAGATTACTTTGCAAACTCCCTCCTAACACTGTACATGTTTAAAAGGCACTTCACCACTACCTGTTGTGTATTTTGTTATTTCAGTATGCACAGGTCTTTGATTTAAAAGCCAAGAGTATGATGCTTCTTTAAGTTGAAGAAATGCTGAAGGATGGCAATGCTAGTGATTCATGCCTCCCAAAATTGAACAGAGTATACCTAAAAGGCACAAATGGGGAAAAATTGTAAAATTGATTTTACATAGAAAGGGAACAGGTAATAGAGATTGTCCTGGTAAATAGGGACAGATGGAGCCAATGTTATGGTCAAGTATGACTCTAGACTAGGATTGACAGGTCCCTCCTGGAAGCTGGTGGGGGATGGGGGGGATGAGCTTACCCAGAGCTGGGAGTTTCATTGCATGTTTCAGTGACATGCCCATGTGACTTCCAGTGTGACCTGGAAGTGACATAATTGTTATTTAATTAATTATAATTGTAATTTCCTGATACCGATGAGTTTTGCCTGTGGCTTTGTCAGGGGACCTATTATAATCAGGGAAATACACTCAAATTAAAAACATTCATGAGAAAATAATTCCTCTAAACATTAAAGTTAAAAAACAGGATCCTACAATCTGAAGAAGTCTTTTCTAATATACATGTATTGTATTGATTATATATGTCTTGTGAATGTTTTTAATTCATGAGTGTATTTCCTTGATTATAAAAGGTCCCCGATGAAGCCATAGGCTAAACTCGTCAGTATCAGGAAATAATAATAATAAAGGATTTACTCAACACCTTGGTATCTACTACTGCTGTTACTGCTGGTGCGGCCCTGTCTTCTTCACTACTTGCCCCCAAACCAGAGCATCACCCTGATGTCCCCAATGTGCCTACGTCACTTCCAGGTCATGTTGAAGTCATGTAGACACATTGCTGAAATATCGGGTGTTTCTCCCTTGTTTGGGGGTGTCACACGAGTCACTTGATCCCCACTCGCCGTCACTGGAACCAGAGAGAACAGGTGACTCAGCCACCTTGTGCGGCCCCTCATCAGGGTAGCCAGGGCCTCAGATATGTGAGTTTGGGGTGGGTTAACAGCACCACAACCCCCTCAATCCAAACACTCTGCCTTGCTATCTCTCTGTGCTCTCTCAGAGTGCCTGGTGCATCCTCCCTGGCCCTGTAGGCACTCTTCTTTTATATTCCTCCCTCCACCCTCCTTTGTGTCCTGGGATCCTCCCTCTCTTGGCCCCACCCCCTTCTTATGCCTAGACGCCGGGCGCTGGGTTGGGCCTGGATGTCTGTAGCCGCTTCCTGCCCTGCCTGTTCCTCCCTCCCCGCACCCGGCCGTGGCCTGCAGATGCAGGGGCAAGCTCTTGCACTGGGCTGTGGGCCCTGCACTTCCTGCTTGCCTGTGGTGGCCTGGGATGCTGGGCCAGTGTGTGGACTCGCCGCTGCCACTGGCCACCAAGAGGAGCCGCTGGTTGGTGGCTGCTGTGACCAGGAGGCTGCCGGTGTCGGCGCGGTGGGTCGATGGTGGCAGTGGCTGGGAGGTCCGGCAATGGGGTGGCAGCTCTGAAGATGGCCGCCTGAAGAACTCCTCAGCCACGTCCGCCGTCCTGCTCAGTCCCTTGTCGTCCTTGCCACTTCTTGGCTGATGGGTTGTGGTGGGCTCTGACTGCCCAGTAAGTGAGGCTGTCCTGGGCCTCAGTGGCCCCCTTTTGGGGGTTGCTGCTGGTGGGGGGGAAGGTCCCATTGTCGAGACAGGGGGTAATCCCTTCCTGCTAGCCAGTTGATTGGCAATGGAGAGATGGGGCCTGGCAGTGGGGGACCCTTGCCCCCCCTGGGGGGGGGTCTGGCATGCCTATACTAGACAAATATAAATTAACTTCCTTGGGAAAAGTCAAGTCATCCATGTTCATGTTCAGCCATTGGAGCAGGCACCAGCAGAAGTGCAGGCATACATATAGGACACTCTGGATCCATGCATCATGAAGTAAGTTAATATTACAATTCATAATGAGCATTTCCATTGGAGATAGGCAAGCGGAAAGAATTGCAAGTCATGACAGGTGCACAGCACATTGTGCTTGATCCCCACCACCAAAATAGACTCACTGCTTGCCATAAATTGAACAAATCAATGCATTTTGGTTCAAGTGAGTGGTTAAAAATGAAGTTGATTCAATTTCTCAAAGGTATGGCAACTTTAGGATTAATAATACATAGCATGCCGCCACAGGAATGCCTAGATGCCTGGCTGCTCTTTTTTGGGCTATTCAGTTCACTGGCTTCCAGTCCTTAAAAGATTAGTTTAATAAATGTATTCTGCAGTGATGTGGAAATCATTACCTTAGGAAGTATAATGCATTTACTGAAAAACCACTTAGAAGATTCCACAGCGTGCTCTTCAGTTATACATTAGAGTTGCTGATCTTAGATAAGGGGTATATAGGCCAGTCATCATAACTGAAATGTTGTTGGGGAAAGTAAATATGAATTACTCAAGATTTTGTTAATCTAATAAAGCCAGTTTATGTAGCAATATTATTTAACCCATCACAGGATAGTAAATTATCTTGAGCTGTTAACTGCTGTTTATTTTAAGGGCAAAGAATGCTATCAAATTTTCTTTTTATTGGTGTAGTGTTTCTATGAAATTGCTTAGTGAAGCAAACCTTCATCCTTTAAATGTAAAAAAAAGTGACTCATTCAAATTAGGTGGTACTTTACAAAATATGATCATTGTTCAGTATCATGAAGTTCTTCGTATGAAAGTATCAGTGCTGAAATTATGATCAGAGGGAGGGGAAGTGGGTGGAAGGGGAACAATATCAAGGTCAGGTCAGGGCTATGGGTATCTCAACCAAGTCTGCTTTCTTACTTGGATTCCTCAAGATCAGCAGCTCAGGTTGGAAGCTGAAATGCAGCAAGCAAAGAATAGTACTCTAATGACTAGATAAAGGCAAATAGCCAGAAGTCAAACTACAAATAAATCCAGATTTTTGCCATACCTATCAATAATAGGAACTAATGCTGCATACCCAGGGTCTGCTCATGGCCTGAGTGGATGTATCAGGTGGCAAAACACTTAAGAACATAAAAATTATGCTGGATTATCATATACCAGATTGTGAACCCTTCTGGGGTAAGTAATTTCTACAAGTGCTTTATTACTTGAAATTGTTTCACTATGGGTGATTATATGATGCTTTCATTATTGTTATTAGGTCAATGAGATTATGTGAAATTGTCCTTTTTGTGAAATGGTATATTGACTGAGACAACAGACACATGAGTTTTATTATTGTTTAATTTATAGTTCATAATATGTTAGTATCCATTATAGTTTTATTTATGTTTCTATTTATCAGGATTGATAAAGATCTCAAAACAAGATCACATCCAGAATCATTGTCTATGATAATATGATGACAGATATATACAATTGATTCTACGGCTACATTGAGCCTTGAGCCATGGTACTTGTGAGATGGTTACATCGTCCCTTCACCTGTTTATATTATATGGCTCTTTTTGCGAGCTGTTAAAATCATGAACTGGATTTCATCTTTGATCTTTGTTATATGTTGATATGTTATTTGTATTTGGTTTTGGTCTTTTAAGATATTTGGCAGCATTGTTAATAAAGTTTCTATTTTACAGCAGTTTAGGACTACATAGGGTTTATACTCCCTTCTACTGAATTGGCTGTGTTCCTGGTCTTATCTCATTATGGAGGTCTCCTTTAGTCATCTTGGTTAGTAAACCACTGATGGACCTCATCTCCATGAAGCTGTCTAAGCAGCCCCATTCACCCCCACACTTGCCTGCTCCAGAAGAGATGCTGGTAGTGGGAAGCCTCGTTGAGGCACTGCTGAGGCAGGCAGCCTGGCCAGAGGTGGTGAGGAAGGGAGCAAGGGTGAGGTCATACTCACAAATTCCTCAGCAGTGGCCCCAGAGTCCGGCAGGCTCAGGGAACACACCAGAGCAAATGGGGCCTCCAAGGGCCTTAGCAGGTAGGCAGAGCAGTCTTTTAAAACCTCAGAGAAAGGCAGGGCAGGACAAGGGAGGGCCCAACCAGGGAGGTCCAGACTCCACTCACTGACCAGGGACCTGACCCTGGGGAAAGGGCACTGGGGGAGTCTGGGGTCACCCCACTCCCAGGAAATCCTCTATTGGGCCAGCCCAGTAAAGGTCAGGGAGAAAGGCCCAGACCAATCCCAAGAAGCCATGGGAAAGGCTTGCCTTATTCTGAGGTTCTTCCTGGGAGTTTCCTACAAAAGGGGACACTGGAGGGTGCCTCAGCTCCATATATGTTGTCAAACATTGCTCCATAACTATGGGATTGAAAAAAAAATGCTTCAAGGAAAAAAAGATGACAAGAATGGAAGTCTGGAATTTTTTGTAATGCTTTTATTTCCTGTTTTTGAGACTGTTGAATTTTATTTAGAGTGGTACCTAGGAAATTGTGACTGGTTGTAATGGTTTCCAAGACATGTAAGGCTTGATCTGGATCATGAACATGACATATAGGGATGCTAAAATCTCCTCACATGCCATTTTCCTGACTTGAAACAGCTCTAGGAAGACACTAATGGTCCCATTGGGGAAACCTGAGTAAACCCCATCAGTATACTGGGAGCCTCCAATGGGGCAAGTAGCACTTCCCAGGGCCATTTCACTTGGGAAAACAGTGTGCTTAAAGCAGCCTTTCTCTATGCCCATGATCCCAAACTGAACTGGGCTCCATCAGGAATTACAACTGTGGTTCCAGCAAGGAACTTGCAAAAGTCTGGTGTTGAATCTGGACACAACTCAATGGGCTTTTTAACACTCAATTAGGCCTTCAGCCACTATTCATTCAGCCCCATTATTATCTTAGACCTGGGACCAAACGGAGAGAGCAGGAAACAATCTATGCTGGAAAATAAGGCATACACATATGTGAGTAGAATGGAAGTTGATTATTATTGATTTGCAGTCATTGCAGGAATGGTTCCCAGGGTTGCAACACAATAAAAAGTATCCCTGCTCCAGTGTCTCTCATTGAATCTGTATGCCTGAAAAAGAGAGAGAATGGAGCAGGGATACTATTAATTTGCTGGGCCTTTTATTCACTTCCTTTTTCTTCTTCCAGCAACAGGAACATGGTATTGTGCTTGCTGTTGCAAGAAGGGGAGGCAGTTGGATGAAATGACTAGGGAATAACTGATCAGAGTTGCCATGACTACTACTCTTCTCCTAACTTGAGCTGTGTGTTTAAAGAGAAATGCTTGTTCTCCAGATTACAACCCAGCAGCCCTAACTGCATAATTGGATGAAATATCCCTATAATATGAGCTGTTTTCTTCTAGCCAAAGTACAAAGCATTCATAGTTTTTATATCATAGGTTTAGTTAGCATGGCTATCATAACCTTTCCAATCCATCAGAAACATGACACTGCCATAAAAAGTTAATGAAAAGTAATGAAAGAAACATGTTCCAGCTCTGTGACTCATTTCAAACACTGAACCATGGTTTGGGAATCAGAACAGCTCTCTCCTCTCCTTCCCTGACCTTTGATCTCATGGATACAGGCTTTCTCCTCTGTTTCCTGCTTATCATGGTGTGTATGTTCCTATGATTAGTATTAAAACTAATTTCTATCTCATAATTGTCAAGCCCATTTCAAACTGTTATTTAAAATCATGATTGGAAGCAAGGCACTAGCTGTAGTTTCTTTGTCCAACAAACTATGGTTAGGGAAAATCAAGAAAAGGGGGCCACAGGCGCACTTCTGATGGCCAGCCATATTTTGCCATGATGTCTGCATTGTGGGCTAGTGGTGGTATATTTCTCTCAGTCTGAGGATCTGAGCCAAGTATAAAGCCCATGAATGGACAAATTGTCACCAAAACACAAAGCCAGCTTCAGTTTGAACATAGATATTAAGATTAAAGAAAGGTCTGCTTTCAATATGCAAATTCTAGGCGGTTTTCAATACACAAATTCTATTGCAGTGTCAAAGAAATCTCTACTGCTGGGTTTTCCATAACATGAGACAGGAATTCCAGAAGGTTAGTCTGTTTCAACAGAATAAAACAGGATCTGTCAAGGCTGACCCTGCCTTGATATGGTAACATAACCAAACGTAGGCTAGGGTTGGTTCAAGACACTCCCCAGCAACTCACACAAAATGAAATTAAAAAAGCTTTATAGATGAAGCACAAGAAAAAGGTCTTAAAACAAAGCATATAGCTCAGTACAGTCTCGATGAACAGCAAAATAACAATACTAGCTGTCTACTTACTTACTCCTAGCAGCAGCAACACTGGCTCTTATAGCTAAAACTTAATGTTCCAGAGCCTACAAAGAGTATCTTCACACAGCAAGAATGGGTAGAGGAAAAGGGACAAGAAAAAAAATGCTTATCCCTTCATAGGCTATATTATATAGAAACTGCAGGTGATAACCTCCTGACCTTCTTCAACCAATCACAGGGCTGTCTCCATGACACTCTTGAGACAACAGCAAGCTCTCCCTCCTACCCCAGATTCACAGCTGAACTGTGTGAACTCATTAACAGGCCTTTGCGATGTCCTTGACAAGGAACCATTAGTCTAAAGGCGGGTTGGTTGACACCTGCAGAACAGTCAAAGGTGAAAATTTAGCTGGAATTTTCCTCTAAGATGGCGTCTCTCTTGGCAGCATCTATTGGCACCTTAAAGACTAATATAAATGATAAATTGTATTAAAATATAAAGAGATAAATTGTGTTAGCCTTTAAGGTGCCTTACTGTTTTATTATGAGTCATATTGGATAGCTCCCTGTGAAAAATTAGTTAGAATGTGTATAAAATACACTCAAAACAAATAGTAGACTGAAAACAATAACCTGATTGATGAATACAAGAGGAAATTAAAATGATATACCATAGGAAAACCTTTTTTTTTGCTTTGGAAACAGAAATAACTGTCATGAAAGAAAATTGTGTTTTGACTGTGGTACTATCCAATGAAATAACCTGGAGGAGAGTTAATCTTTTGAAGTTTATAGAGAGAATATACTTACTGTTAAAAATATAAACAGTATTTTGCCCAAATATGCCATCTTGGGAACAGAATAAAACTCCAAGGCAAAGACTTTGGAAGATCACTGCTTTTTATTATTTACAAGAGAAAGAGACGGATCTCTGCAGCTGCCGAAGGCCGGCTTTGGGGGGACGAAGTTGCCTCCTTGTAAGGAGGACTGATCAGACTGGCTGCATTTGCAGCCTGGTTTTGCTGGGGGGCGGGGCTAGCATGCTGAAGGACAGCCCCGGCCCCAGCAGCCTCATTCATGCCTTGTGCTCCACAGAGAAGGAGCATGAGGCTTTTTTCGCTTGCTCCCTGGCTTTTGGCCTAGAGCTGGCAGAAACTCAAAGGGTATTCCCTCCCCACCCCAAAATCAGCCTCCCTTCCCTCCTTTCTTAGAGGCTGTGGCTCGGCTGGGCCTGGGACTGGCAAGGGGTTTTGGGGGGTATTTTTGGGGCATCCCCTTGCTGGTGGAGGCAGCACTTGGGTCTGGAGCTCCTGCAGGACGGAAGACACGGTGGCGGCTGGGGAGCGACTGTGGTGTAAATTAGAGTCGGCTGTGCTTCGGCTGGCTCCTAGGCTGCGGCCTGCGTGCTGTTAGCCTTGTTAAAGCAAGGATTACATGCACATACACTTAGTGGGAGTTTTCTTAGGCCCAGGGTTGGGGGTTAAAATGCAGTTGGTGAGGCTGCTTGGGGCCTAGTTGGTCATTGGCCCACTTCTCCCCCCCCCTTTTTTCTCCTTTTGGGTTCTATAGATTTACAGCCAGTTCTTAGCAGTTTAGCTGTTGCTGGGCAGTTTTTTCGCTGTTGTTAGGTGGTTAGATGTTAGGTGGGGGTGGACTTTGCTGAAATCATCAGGGACTGTGGCCATTTTGGGAAGGTCTGCTCCTGTGGGCCGAGTGGCCATTTTGCCTTTAAATTGTTCCTCTGGGGTATCCTTAGGATCGGCCATCTTTGGAAGGTCCTTTTAGGTGGTGGCCATTTTAGGACAATTCTATTAATTGAGGGAAGCCTCCCAGCTCATTGTCTTTTGGATATGGCTTCTAGAAAGGGTCAAGGCCAGTCTAAAAGAAAAGGGCCTGCACCGAAGGTACCTAGGCATACTGCAGCACCCCCTCCTGTTTCTCTGTCATCCTCTGAGGATGAGGAAGTGCAGGAGCAGCAGATTATATTAGATAAGTTTGCAGCCTTACAGCAGGCCAGGGACACTGTGTCCCCCCCCCCCCCCCTTTTCAAGCAGTCATTCGAGCTTCGGGAAGTACTAGGGGTAGAGCGGAGCGGAAGAAGTTTCGTGTGGAGGTGCTTAAGAAAATATACCTTCTTGAATCTCGTGCTGTAGAGTCCACCGGTCACAGCGAGCATGAAGGGGTTCCAACAGTTGCATCCAGGGTGGCATCAGTGATGCCAGTTTCTGAGACATCTGTAGCGACGGCGGTGGCTGAGGTGGAATTGCCTGGGCCCAGTGGTAAGGATGAGGTAGAGGCACAGCCAGCCAGTTTGGCCCTGGGGACTTTGGGTGCATAAGCCTAGTTTTATGCAGGACCCCTCGGGGTATGGGCAGTCGTGGGCTTGCGGCCCTCCTCATATGATGCAGGATTCACCTGGGACTACTCAGCCGTGGGTCTGAGATCCTCCGCCTATGGGCTGGCAGTCGCCTTGGGGCCCTGTGCCGCCTCCGGGCATGATATCGCCTCCTAGTCCATGGGGGCATGGGGTTTTTCTCCCACTTATGACAACCCCTATGGGGCGGCTTCTGCAAAGGCCATGCCCTTTGGCGATGCAGCCTTGCCCCTTGGTGACCACCTTTTGCCAATCACTAGGGAAAAGATTTGCAAGGGTGAGTACATTGACCTCTTCAGCCTTCTTTACCGGGAATTGGAGAAGAAGGATAAAGAGGAGATGGATGACAAGGAAATTTTAAAGAAAAGGAGGGTTGATAGGACATGGGCAAATTGGCTGGCAGGGTACATTGTCTATGCCAGAGTGATTTCTCGGGCCCGGAGCTGGAAAGCTGCAGCACTATACCAGTACCTGGATATCATTTATAAAGCGTACACTGGTTTTGTGGGTTCAGTCTGGCTCAAATATGACAAGGAGTTTAGGATGAGGGCTGCTATGAACCCCAACCTTCCGTGGGACCAGATACATCCGCATCTTTCATTACAGCTGATGTCGCAGGCGCGGCCTAATGTTGGGGAATGCTCACATGGTGGGCACATGGTGTAGAACCTTCCAGCTGGTGCTAATACTACTTCCCGTGGGCCCACGGGGCAGGCGGTTCAACCCCACTTGCTTTGTTGGGAGTTTGGTTCACAGGGGGCCTGCGATAGGACGACGTGCATTTACAGGCTCGAGTGCCCAATGTGCAGTGGACCGCATGCATTCACTGCATCCCCCAAAGGAAGGCCCAGGTATAGCCAACGGCCCAGGGGAGGTGGTGGTCCTTCAGCAGCTACTGGAAACCACACCAATTAAGCTTGGTCCATTGCAGAGTTGGTTGAAGCAGTATCCTAATAAAGAGGATGCTGTGTATTTGCTGGAGGGTTTTCAAGGGGTTTTTAGAATTTTGTTTTCAGGGTTGAGGGCTCCTTTTTTAGCCTGCAATTTAAAATCAGTTAATGGCATGGAGGCTGTGGTTGCTGCGAAGATTGCCAAAGAGGTTCAAGAAGGTAGGGTTCTAGGTCCATTTCCGGCACCACCGCTTCCTAATTTGCAGATTTCACCTCTGGGTATAGTACCTAAGAAGGCACTTGGTCAGTTCTGTTTAATTCACCATCTTTCTTATCCCTGAGGTGGATCGGTAAATGATGCTATTCTGGATCATTTGTGCACGGTGAGATACACCTCATTTGACCAAGCTGTGCATGTGGTGTGCCACTGTGGTCGTGGGGTGGAGTTGGCAAAGTGTGACATCAAATCCACATTTTGTCTCCTCCCCGTACACCCAGATGATTTTGAGCTGTTGGGATTTTCCTTTAAAGGGCAGTTTTTTATGGATAGGGCCTTGCCCATGGGATGTTCTGTGTCATGCGCTGCATTTGAGTGCTTCAGCACATTCCTGGGATAGGCAACACATTTTAAAACAGGATTATTGGAAGTGGTTCATTATTTAGATGACTTTCTTTTTGTGGGTCCTTGTGGGATGGGTAGATGCACCCAGCTGTTGCAGGGTTTTACACAACTAGCAGAGGAGCTGGGAGTTCCGTTGGCCCATGAAAAGACGGAGGGACCTGTTCAGAAGTTAGTATTTTTAGGGGTAGAATTGGATACAGTTGCCCAGACATCTCGGTTGCCATTGAGCAAGATTCAGGTCTTGCAGGTCCGGCTTTCTATATTTCTTAAAAAGAAGAAGGCCGCTTTGCGTAAACTTCAGCAGATTGCTGGGCACCTCAATTTTGCGTGCAAAGTAGTGGCTCCTGAGAGGGCTTTTGTTAGACGGCTCTGCGATGTGATGAGGGGACTACAGCACCCGCATCATAGCATGCGCATTGCGAAAGTGCGGGCCGACCTTGGGATCTGGCAGGAGTTTTAAAGGTTTTTTTAATGGTGTCTCCTTTTGGAGGGAGGAATTGAAGCTGGAGGCTGAGCTCCAAGTGACATCTAATGCTTCCGGATCTCTGGGATTTGGTGTGTACTTTTGTGGACACTGGTGCGCTGAGGAGTGGCCTGGGGAATGGGTTTCAGCAGGATATGTTAGGGATCTCACCTTTTTAGAGTTTTAGAGAGGTGACGGCATTCATTTGTCAGAGCAGGGTATGGATATCTTCCTTAAGGATTTACGGCAAGGACTGTTAACAGTGTTAGGGGTTTAGTGGGTGCAGGGGCCTAAGCAGAGGCTTGACCCTTGCTGTGGCGGAAGTTTAGTAAATAGTTGTTGCGGCTTGGTCAGCACCTATCAGCAACCCTGGTGGGAAAGGGGCCTGTTTGGATCATAACTGCAGCCTTGCGGTCTGAGATGAGGGGAACAGGCTGCCTTTTGGAGTGCCGTTGAGGGAGACTCAGCACTGACCTTGTGGCTGTGTGTGAGGGATCATCAAGGCATGTTCCAAGGCTGGGCTGCCTGGGGTTCAAGCTGCTTATAGCAAGCTACGACCTGGGGCCCAAGTGCATTGCCCATACTATGGCAAGGGTGGGGTTAATGGTAACCCCAGACCTTGTTTAATGCAGAATAAATACAACCAATATAAATTGCCCAACAGGGTCTATATGTGTAATAAACAACCCACAGTTCTATAAGCAAAACACATAAGTCTCTCTTATACAAAATATCATGAAACAAATACACATGATCTTCAGACGGAGGACGAAGATGCCGGCTTTGATCCTTCGTTTCGTCAGGAGCTTCTTTAGCTTGAACCTGCTCTGTACAAGGAATCCAATTGCTATTATATTCAATTATATTCAGATGATTATTCCCAAAACAAGAGCATCACCGGGCAACCAATCAACAGGGCCACAGCCTCACCTAGTCGGCACGCCTGTTTTTAGTCTACTACCATATCAAGATAAAAATCCAATGGAGACAGGGAACAGACTGTCTTATCATGTAGACAGTATTCGAACAGTGACTTCAAAAGATTTAGAAGAGTATAACTTTGCTTAAGATGGCTGGGGTTGCCAGCTCTGGGTTGTGAAACTCCTGAAGATTTGGGAATAGAGCATAGGGACAGTGGAGTTTGGCGAGGGCAGGGACCTCAGCAGGGTATAATGCTAAAAAGTCAACCCTTGAAAATAGCCATTTCCTCCAGAGGAGGTGATTTCTGTAGTATGGAGATCAGTTGTAATTCTAGGAGATCTTCAGCTCCCACCTGGAGGTTGACAACCTTAGATTGCTCTCTCTCTCTCTCTCTCTCTCTCTCTCTCTCACACACACACACACACACACACACTCTCTCACACACATAGCAAACTTGAAGATAAGGCCTTGACTACCATTGTACATCACCCTGGGAAGTCTTGAAGGAAAGTGCAGTGTGACGGACTACATTTAAAACACTGTTTTCTTAATGCAGTAACATCAGAGAAAGGAGGTGAATATTAAACTCTGCTCTAGAATGTTGACTTTAAGTGACAGGCTGCTCCTTTTCTCTAATTGGTGAGTGTCAACTGAGGAAAATGTAAGATCAGCTGTGTGCTGAGGGGAAAAGGAGTTCATTTTGAGTTCAGCAGCAGTTACTGTTCAGTAAAGTAAAAGTTCAGCTACAATTTGCCTTGCCTTCAATGAAGGCAGCATGACGCTGCCACGGCATGACTCCAGGAAGTAGGGGGGGGGATCATTATACCCTATGGGGATGGTCCCCATAGGGTCTAATGAAACCAAATAAATTTGGCAATACCAGGCATTTCCCGAACCCCAGTATCTGGGAATATCGGCATTTACTGGTATTTTTAGGATTTGGTGATTCTGAACCCAAAAAATACTAACCGGGGGGGGGGGGGGGGCACACCCCTAGTATTGTGCCATGAGGTAGATATTGTTTCATGAGATAGGTGTTGGGTGAGGGAAGAGCAACTCATCCACTCTGGCAAGGTCCAGATGGGAATGGTGGGGGCTGAGAATGTCTCCCAGGTCACTCTGGACACTGGTGGGAGGGCAGGAGAGGAGATTCATGGCCATGCAAGAGAGGTTGGGCCAGATGGCAGCCTTGCATGACCAGTATTCCAGGCGATTAGTGGAGGTGGACTCAGGGGACTCAGCGAAGTATTCTCACGCCATCACCTCTGCCGAATCATCTGCTGTTGCATGCCTGGCATTCCTGCCATTGCTGACCTCCCAGTTCACCACTGGCAACCAGCAGTGAGGCTTCTCCCTGGTTGAGCTCTTTGAGGCAGAGGTGTTGAGCTGTAGCTCCCCCCCCCCCCCAGCCTCTTCCACCAGCTGTTCCATCTGGCCATGCCTGCTGGGCTGTAGCCTTCATACTTCTTTGCAGAGCTCACACTGCCATTGCATGAACTCTGCATTCAGGAGAGCAGTGCTGCTTTTTATCTGGGAATCACACATACAGGCCAGCTTGTATCCCCCTTCCTTGAAGAGAGGATGCAACCTGGTGGTGATGCTCACCTGCAACTTCTGTGCCAAGGTCCTGACCCATGGGAAAACAACTGTCCCCTTGGGGCCTGTCTGCAGTGTGGACGCCAGCGCCTGGTCCAGCCCCCAAATCAGGGGGATGACTTGGCCCAGGCTGTCCGTATGGGTGCAGAGCACATTGGTGGTGTCACGGAAGGGCATGAGGACATGCACCATTTGGGAGAGGGTCAGCCAGTCATTGGAGCTGATGGTGAGCCCCTCTTCCCAGTCCAGGAGGGTCATGGAGGAAATGACATCCTGCACCATGCTCTTCTGCTCCACCAAATGTGTAATCATGGCATAGGTGGAGTTCTAGTCAGTGGGTAACTCAAGAATCAGCCAGTGTTCAGGCTCATCCCCCTACCCCTGCCTCTCGCAAAGCAGATGGGCAGACTTGATGCCACACGAGAAGTGGGCAGTCAGCTGTCGGCAGGTCTCCAGCAAGGACTGCATTTTGAGGATGGCAGTGTCCCAGGTGGCCTTGACAGTGTTCCCCAGCCCCAGAGCATCCTTCACCACCAGGTAAAGCATGAGCACCAGGCTGATGATGCCCTTGGGGCACACAGCCTTCATTGCTGCCAGCATGCTGGCATCCATGGCCATGTAGCTACAGACCATGTTGCTGCTGCCCACCCACTCCCTCAGGCTACTCGGTGTCACAGTGCCAATATTTTGCACTGTGTGGTCTGCATTCATCCCCTACAGATGGAGCAGTACCACTGTCTGGAAATGTATCAATTCACAAACCACCACCAACAGCACCAGAGTTTGTGGAATGTTTGTGCTGATTGTCCTTCCATGAACATTGCTCCACGAAGCATGAACCACCAAAAATTCATGATGACTTTACTTTGTGAACTGATGCATGTCCATCCCTATCCATGGTGTCTCCATCTTCTGCCTTATATTTTCCTTGTCAGTTGAATAGTTTCTATACAAGCCCTCCAGTGAGGTAGAGCACCTTCCTCAAGTAACTGGGTCCATGGACAAAACAGTTCTTACCATTAAGAAGTTTCTCATGATGTTCAGCTGAAATCTTGTCTTAGTCTTGACTGCTGGAGCAGGAGAGAACAAATCCTTGCCCTCTCCCTGCAGGGGTTCCTTGTAATCTACTAGCCCTCGAACTGAAAGGGCATTTTGATAGCTCTTGATAAAATGCATTCACAAAGACCGTCAACAGAGGCTCAAAACAAAGATCATTATGGATTATCCAGCATGTATAATAAAGCTTATACATTAAATTTTAACCACGTATGGTTAAAGGCTATTAGGGTGTTACAAAAAAAAAGCATGCCAGAGTGAGCTTTAAGACTGAAAATTTCATTGTTTTGATGGCCATTCTGGCAGTAGCCATAAATTTAATAGATATTTATGTATGTGTTTCATAAAGCAAATGACATTACACTGGAAAGCTGAAGACTACACTCTAATTGCATCACAAATCTCCACACAGTTTTGACATTTTCTTCATCACTAAAATAGAAGTTCAATGTGTACCATCTGCATAAAATATACATTATCTATCAAGAACATACAAATGCTGCATGAATTACATTATTGCGGGGGTCATTATATCTATGAAATCTTACTAGGAAAAGGATGTCAGTTTGCACAAAAAGCACAAGACACTAAAGTTACACAGTAATATGTTGTTTATTGAGAGGTAGTATAGTCATGATGGGTTCATAACCCAAAATGGATCTCATGTCTGTTTAAAAATAACACACTGGTGCCCCTTGTCTAGCGTGCTAGTGTTTTTGTTACTTAAAGTAAGGGGCCTTTCTCGTTTAGCACCTCTTTTTACAGTGTGCAATAACTGGTGATGTTTGCTGTGGTAGATATTGGGGGGGGGTTACTTGGTTTACCCTCTATCACTAGGATTCCCAACATTTTTGAGCCTGTGGGCACCTTTGGAGTTCTGACACAGCATGGTGAGCACAACCACATAATGCTTGGTATGGGAGGTGGAGCCACACACACAGAGGAAGCCCAGGTGCAGGGGAGATGGAGGAGCAATTAAAAATACACTGGGAAAGAGGAGTGAGAGGGAATAAAGCAAACACTGTGGTGGCAGCCTCCAATGAAACCATATTATTTAATCTGCATAGCCTACCAGATTTTCAGGGGCAATTCAGAAGTCTTGGTGGGCAAGAACCCTACTTGGCCTACACTTGGTGGAGTCCAGGAAAGGTCTTGGTGGGTGTCATGGTGTCCACAGGTGCCACATTGGGGACATTCTGCTTTGCCCCTGCAATTTCCCTGGAACTGGTGGGGACTACCTCTTATTTCCCTGAGACTTAGCCTCCCCAGAGAACAACTAGCCAGCAAAGGAATATGTCTGCCCAAGGATTTTGACAGGATGCACCTTTGGAAAGGGGGCAAATGGGCTGGAGATGGAGATCAAGAATATGGACTCTTCCGCATTCTCCTTTTTGCTCCTCGTTTGTCCCTATTGCTTTGGGTCCCCCCCTTTCCACATGTGCTTTGCTCCCTCTGGGACTACTAGAGAGAACAAAACACATTTGGGGGGGGGGACCCTGAAGCAACAGGAATACAGAAGTGATGAAAATTAAAATATGGAAGCTCCACTGTAAGCCAGCTCAGACTGGACAGAGGTGGGGAGTGGAGCAGATGGGGACTGTATCATTGGAGAGAGGGCTGAAGAAAGCCCCAAAGTATTAGTTTAGTAATATTTATTATATAGTTGAAATATTGTTACCCGCCCTGAGCCCGCTTGCGGAAAGGGCGGGCTATAAATATGAATGAATGAATGAATGAATAAAGGCACCTGCAATTTGCCCCTGCAATGAATAGGAGAAGAATAGGAGAAGAAGCAGGCTGATGGGGGTGACGCAGATCTACAAAGCAATGCTGCATGCCAGATTCATAAGATTTCATGGCTGTATTTCCCCAGAAAGGGGGGCGGTAGTAGCAGACAATGAAGTGACCTGTCCAGTCTACACGTGACCAAATAAAGCTGCTGAATAAAGAATGGCCTACTTCCCAGTTTTTCCCATGGACTCCAGCCTAGTTATTCAGGAAATTGTGTTGTTATCTGTGATTCGACACCACTGAAATGCACATTGGGGCACATTATTCACTTCATTAGATTGTTCCAAGGAAAGCCTTGCTCAAGTCACAGTTTTGTTGTGAGTATATTTAGAAAGCAAATGTTTAGAAGTCAAATTCAGAGGTGATAAGGATCCGCATAGTTTTATCCCTCTCATCCTATTATGTTATGAATTACAAATATTGTAATGGCATCCCATCACACCTTGTGTAGATGCTGTCTGAGCCCATTTACCAGAATTTGGACCTTGGTTCCTGTAATGTTTGAATACCAAGCATTCAGAGATTTACGGAAACATTAAAGCAACTCTGTGTGAACTTCCGAACCCTGTGGAGTTTTGAATTTTGTCTTCTGTGTCCTACTGATTGTAAGTGTTTTCTCAGGGGCTAACAATGCATTATGCACAAATGTGGGTAAGAGAACTGCTTCACAGCATTTTTTTCTTAAAAAAAGACATTACGGTTCTCTTTTATCATTTGAACATTATGCATTGTGATATATATTATACCAAGGCCAGATATAAACACAGTGTTTTTAGTCTCAGATGAATATGAAATGCATATTTCTCATTTTTTGTGTTTTTGCAAATGCTCCTTCCTTCCCTCCCTCTTGACACTGTGTTGGTACCAAAACCAATTTATTTTGGCTTCTAGCCTTAATTAAAAAATGTTAGAGAAAAAAACTACTTTAGGATGAGGTAATTTTGAACGGGGAAGCCATGTGAATGGAGGTACTTAACCCCTTCTTCACCAACCATTTTTCTATAGGGATGTACAACTTGAAAACAAAATCTGCATGGGGGGGGGGGTATCCAGGTACCAAGGAGTGGGAAAATACTGGTATTCCTGGTTATCCAGGTCCCAAATACTGGTTTGGTATTCAGATCCATTTGTTCCCCTTTTTGGAATAATAATATTATTCATTTATTTATTACTTATTACTTGTATTTCTATCCCACCTTGCCGGACAAGCTCCATTATGCCCTATGAGAAACATTTCTGGAGGGCTGGAGGGGCTGTATTTTGAGCAAATAGCACCAAACTTGCAGCAGAACTGCTGGTGCCTGTCCACTAAACAACCCCAAAGTTCCAAGTGAATTGGACCAAGAAGTTCAATTCTATGAGCTCCTGAACAAGGTTTCCAAGGTGCCCACAGCCATCCTCTATTATTTCTTATATGGGGGGAAATTTCATGCTTTCTTCGGGGCAAAGAATAGCCAAAGACTCAAGATCAAGCAAAGCAACCATTGGCCAAATGCCTCTCAAAGAGGACAGAACCATCAGGCCCAAAGAACCAATGCAGACCCAGGGAATCTCAACAGAAGAGTGGGACAATGTGGCAAGACTAATACAGCAAATGTACAACCTGAGAACCCAAGCCAATGTCCAGCAAAAGAATTGTCCAAGACAAACAGATTTAACAAGGAACACCATTGTCCCAACAAATGTCAAATCAGAGAATCCAAGCCAATGTACAACCCATGAGCACAAGGTAATGTCAAGCTAGAGAATCTAGTACAACCCACCAACCTGGCACACACCAACTTGAGCAAAGAACATAATGTTGCAAGTTGAACAAAATAAATTTCAAATGACAGCATCAAAGTGAAACCAACATGACAAGCTGATACCATGCCCTGGCAAGACACAGACACACAATACAAATAAAGAAAATACAGTCCTGGGAGCCTTAAAACTCTGCATTCCAATATTCCCAATTACTCTTGAATATTTCTGGGATTTTTAAGGACCCATTTCCCTGTATCCCAGAAAATCCCAGATACCATCTGGACACCTGAATATATCTGGAAAACACTGCTAAGGTATTTTTTGGATATATATTCAGATCAGAAATATCCAAATGCACATCCCTATTTCTCTAATAAAAATATCCCTAAGTAGTTATTCCCATGTGTTGTAACAACACATTTACCACATTTTCAACCTTAGGTGACAGCAGCTGCTGGGAAGGGGAATTCAGTAACGTTTCTTTGTTTCATCTTCTGGTGGGAGTTTTAAAGATTGCCCAGTTCAATGTTTTCACAGTCAATGACAGAAACCAGAAAGAAAGAAATTACTTATGGTGAAATAGAGGAATTTTCAGTTGATTTTGAGGTTTCCTGAATTGCTTTGCAATGGGAAGTAAATTGTGGCAGTGCTGCTATTATACCACATTGAACTATATGTACCTAAAAGAATGTTGCACTGGCTAAATGAAGCATAGTCTTAATGCCCTACATGTATTATATTAATGTGCAATGGAAAGAGAATGAGCCATAATACATCTGATATACTTGACCAAACTCCTTGAATGATATTTTCACAAAACATGTTCATTTTAAAGTGTTTAGACTTTTTTTTTTTTTTTTTTAAAAACACTCTACTTAGCAAGGTAAACTTGAATTAAAATGCTGATGTTAAAAGCTGTATTCTAGAATACTCTTCTCTGTGGATTATTTGTGTTATATGGAGGAAAATAGAGGCCCCTAGTCTAAGTCTAACCCCCTGAGGAAATACCAAAGTAATTAATAATATAGTAGTGACAGACTACAAACCAACCCTCTTCAGTATGTCTTCAGAAGAATTCCTCACTGATGAAATCTGTGTGTGATACTAAGTTAAGCATCACCATCATTAACAAGCTATAGATACATAAGTAATCACAGGTCAGGAGAAGAATTTGGAAGTCTCTGCCCCTATACCTCCCCCTTCAGAATTGCATAAGCTCCCACAACATTAAGCAGGCTGACCCCTCCTTATTTTCTTCAACTGCCTCTCAACTTTCCAGGCCTCCTGAAACATATTCAGTCCTCAACAAATCATCCCCCTCCCATTTCTTTTTTGGTTAATTAAATCACTTTTTAATGCATACTGCCTTCCCCGAGCATGTAGAAACACCTATTTCATCTGCGGGTGGCCCCCTTGTGCTGCATTCATAATCATCCAAGCAGCCAGCCACTTCTCTCTTAGGAGTGATAGGCTGAAAGATTGATCCAATAATCAAGATGAACAGAATGACATTAAGAACTGCAGCAGTAGAAACAGAATTTAATTCAGTAGTTCTGGTAGGAGATAGCCATGAGTTTTGATACAATGAACAAGTTTTGTATGCACTATATAGTCCCTGCCACGGATCATGATTCCCCTTCTGCTAAAACTTTCATTTGCCCCAAATCAAGGGTTGTCAGGAGGCCCCTGTACAAATGGAAATTTTAGCAGCAGAAGAATCAAGAGTCCAAACGCAACTCATTCATTGGATCCAAGCCAAAAGCAGTGAAATAACGAAGAAGGAAGGAACTTTTGATATGTTAGATTATAGGATGACTTATCACTGCCACCCTAAGCAGAGTTATACCCCTCTAAGCCCTTTGACTTTAGTAGACACAGAAGGATATAACTCTGCTTAGGATGACATTGTAGGACACTTGATTTACTTGTATTAAAATATTGTCTGCAAGGCAGTGAATATATAGGACGGCTACTCTTTGTACTGTACTCTGCTGTCTCCATTTCCACTGACTCATCCCCTAGAAACAGTGCTAACATTTCTCCAATCAGTGGAACAGGAATCTGAAACATAAGGGTCAGCAACGGCTCAGGGAACCATGTTGTTTTGTGTTACTTTGAGACTTTCTTCAGCAGCCTTCTAGTGACAGGAATGGCTGGATCTCAAAATACTTTCAGCTACAGAACTACAGAGCTGTCATTCATGGATGTCCTTTACCTGCACTTTATTATTTTCAGTGCCAGGGGCTGGGCTGCTGGTGGTGGAAAGCCTAGCGTGATGCCTGAGTTGTGCCCCAGTTGCCAGGCTCAGCAGGGCTCCCAGGCTGTGTGGCCGCCAATGTGGGGCCCAGCAAGGCTACCGAGCAGTGTTGATGATGCTGTGGGGCCCAGCAGGTCTCCTGGGCTGCATGGCTGCATGGCTGCTGTTGCCAAGCCCAGCAGAATCCTGAGCTGTGCAGCTGCTGACACATCCCCCAGCCTGCTTCTTCACTGATGCCAGGCCTGATGTGGCCTCTCCTCCAGCCGCCTCTGGGCCCAGGACAAACACTTGGGAAATAGGTAGAGAGATGTGCTGATTACTGGATGAAGATGAGGGACTCTTGCATTGTCTGTCTTACAATAGAATATGTTCCTTTGTTCTACCATCACCCATAGTTTGGCAAAGCTGTGTATTGAAGAACTATTGCAGGGGGGAAGTGCATTTTATGGTAGGTCGAAGTGTTTGCAACAAGTGACTGCCGTTTCAGCTCAATCCTACAACAAATATCCCATGAATATGAAGAGACTTCAAACCACTGGGCAACTTGCTACCACGAAACTTGCATGAATCACTCAGGACAGGCTGATCACTACTGTTCAACAGCAACCGCCCCGTGAAAGCCAGTATGGTGTAGTGAGAATTTCAGAATGGATCTGAGAGACCAAGGATCAAATTCATACTCTGCTGTGGAAACTCACTGGGTGATTTTGGGCCAGTCACACTTTTTTGGCCTAACCTACCTCACAGGGATGATGTGAGGATAAAATGGAGAAAATAATAATTATGCAAGCTTCTTTGAGTCCCTGTTGTGGGGGAATACAGAATATAAATGGAATAAAGAAATAATAAATATAGATGAGGATATGGGGGCAGATGAAAGACAGTTTGATAGATGAGTAGGAAAAAGAAAGCAAGGAAAGGTGAAGATATGGGGGCAGCCAGGAGGAAGGGGAAGAGGGAAATGGTGTAGGGAGGGGAGACAGGGGAAAGTGAGCTACTCCCCACAAGTCCTTACAGATTCCCCACCAGCTCATCTGGCACCACACAACTTGGCCAGAGTTTTTCTGGGGAGTGGCTGCCAGGGAGTGGGGAGGAGGGAAATCTGATGAGGGCAAACTATGATAGGTTGGCTGGTGGCTAGGAAGGAGAGAAAGAAGTGGGAAATGGGGAGAAATTATGGGGGGGCTTCCCGGAAGGGAAAGAGGAAATAGTGGGGGAGGGAAAATGAGATGTACCTTGCAAGTCCTTGTGGGTCCCCTGCTTGTGTAATACTACTGGACTGCTCCAAGTCAGTCTGGGATTTCTGCTCATGGAGCACACATGCATGTGTACAAAGACGATAGTTCTCTTTGCTTTCAAAGGAAGCCCTGGGGTTTGGTCTCTCTTCCTTCTCAATATCCGTACAGGAACACAAAGCCCCAGGGTCATAGGTGGTCAAACAATGAAAAGATCCAGTTTCAAATTCTTCATTCAAAGGCCACATAGATAAGAGATGTGGTGTAGTGGTTAGATATCAGACTTGGATCGGGGAGACTGAGGTTCAGATCCCTGTTCTGCCATGGAAGACTGCTGGGTGACCATGGGCCAGTCACACATTCTCAGTCTAACCTACCTCACAGGGTTCTTGTGAGAATAAAATGGAGGAGAGGAGAGTGATGTAAGTTGCTCCGGGTTCCCATAGAGAAAAA
The DNA here is from genome assembly GCA_029233225.1 of Lepidodactylus listeri. NCBI lineage: Eukaryota > Metazoa > Chordata > Lepidosauria > Squamata > Gekkonidae > Lepidodactylus > Lepidodactylus listeri. The sequence continues at coordinate 49,056,688 of JARCFY010000007.1, forward strand.
AGGCAGTAAATAAATAAATAAATAAGCATATAGGTGAAGGGGATTCAGGAAAGATTTTTTAACCCCCCCCCAGAAATAGAAGAAAACATACTGCCAGCTTAACTGCTTGCTATACCTCCTCTTGAGGTGAGTCAGACTTTCCAGGAAACAGAGTTGAATGCTATGAGAACTTACAAAGGGGACAATATTCTGACAAAGTTTCAAAAGGTCTCTGGATGGATACTTGAGAGGTGTCAGGTGGAAGGATGCTTTACCATTGTTCCCCCTCTAAGTGATACTGATACAGAACTATGACACTCACCTAGGTGTCTAATTGGGGATGCTGCTGTGACTTCCCCATCTCAAGAAAATGGGGCTTAGTTCAACTTAGATCCGAACACAAACTTGGCTTGGGTTCATCCACCTCAATATAGCGATGAAGGACAGTTTGAGAGTGCTGCTGCATTAAAAAAATATCCCTGCAGTAGATTTTATTGGTCTGATAGCCAGATGTCTGGTTATAGGAACGTATTTGCACATTGGGCAGTCAAATGGTAGGAAGTATCTTAACAATGTGAATCATACCTATTTTCCCAATCAGTTTCAACAGAAGTGACACAGTCTTGCTTGCATTAGGAAACAAAGGGGTTACTTTCCCTGTCGAGCAGATAATTCAACCTGCTCATTATTTTTGATGAGCATGCCAGCTCAGCAATGTGAAGTGACTTAGATTCTAACCACCCACTTGGCATCACTGACTCTCAGAAATAACTAACCATAAGAAGCGACCCCTCACTTTCTACAAAGAAGTCCAGAGATTCCCCAGCATTTTTTGTGCTGCTTCGATCCAATTGGGGGGGGGGGGGGGGCGAAGTAATTTCTTTTTACAAAACTCTCCAGAAAAGAGCTAATTGGGAATTCTCTGTCATACTGTGATGGGACTTGCCTAGGAATGTCAAAGAAAAGATAGATACAAAGAATAGGTTTTGATCCTTTCCTTTTGTTATTTGTAGTAGCCAGGTTAAGCAGGAAGCAAAGCAGAAGGTTTTGCGGCTTCTGTGGAGAGAAGATGCTGCTGTATGTGCAATCAGGTTTGCACTGCAACAGTGGAGGAAATGTCTGTTCAGGTCCTGTGTCACATTAGTGCCCTAAACTCTTCTTATTCCTTAGAAGAGTTTCCAGGCTGTTCCAACAATGTTGACAAGTCTTAGTCAGTTTGTATTTGTATACATGACTGGCAAACACAGCCAAATAAACTAGGATCCCTGGCTGCCAGATGCTCTAGTTCTAACTACTTGGCAATGATCAAAACCTCAGTGGGCAGAAGGCATTGTTTAACAATAAGTCCCCTCACTTGTCAGCCAGTGCAGGTGGCCCTGTGTGTTTGATTCAGGGTTAGTTAGCAAGATCTGTCATCCGTTTCTAGTATGGTGTTAGCTATATAAGCATGAGGGCCACTAGGTGGCACTATGCAGAGAGGCCAGAAACAGGAAGGGGAAAAGAAATTTCAGTTTTATCTCAACATAGTGCCTGGACTTAATGTAAAGAACCCAAGAACGTAAGAGAAGGCAGTGTTGGATCAGGCCAATGTCCCATCCAGTCCAACACTCTGTCACACAGTGGCCAAAAATACCAGGTACCATCAGGAGGTCCACTAGTGAGGCCAGGATACTATAAGCCCTCCCACTGTTGCCCCCCCAAGAATACAGAGCATCACATTAAATTTACATGGTGTTTGAATGAAGACTAACAGGAGCTGGAAGCCTGACACAGCAGTAGGCCTTGAAGGCTTAACTGCTGCAGCCATAACCTGTATGTCTCTGCTACAGCATCACGCCTGTGGGAGCCCAGCCTGCAAACAAATATGAGTGAGTCCAGAGCAACATCAAGTACACCTAGCAGAATTTTATTTCCAGCACTCCGAATGCTGAGTACTTTAGATTTATTTATTTACTTCATTTACACTCAACTTTTCTCCCCAATGCGGACTCAGTGGGGCTTACAACATCCTTCCCTTCTCCTTTTTATCCTCACAATAGTTCTGGGAGGGGGATAGGTCAGGCTGAAAGTGTGTGATTGGCCCAAAGTCATCCAACAAGCTTCAAGGGCAGAGCGGGTATTTGAACCTGAAACTCCCAGATCCGAGCCCGACATTCTAGCCACTACACCATGTTGGCCCATTGTGATTCCACAGGTAACAGGCAGATTCCACTAGGGTTGCCAGTCCCCCGGCTCTTGTCTCCCACTGCCACTCTAAAAAGCAGTGAGAGAAAGATTGAACAAAATGACTGTCAAGCCTATGGCATGGCATCACTTTCTGGGGAAAAGCTGGAAGTAACAGCAGTCCTCTCTAGGAACCACTGAAAGCTCTATGCTCAAACAGGCAATTGCTATAAATGCATGACATCCCTTTCAGCTTTTTTCTGGAAGTGACATCACCCTGTTGCCAATGGCCACCCTCCTATGTGTATCCCTCCTCCAAGCTCCCACTGTTCTCTCAAACCTCTGGCCTACATTAGCAGCCAGAGGAAAAACAAGTGACACTCTCTTGTATACAACGGGCCCAGCAGCAGAACATAACACCCTTGGGGGAGGGGGTCATAGAAGCTCAGATGAAACAGTTCAAAACAGTAAAAAAGAAACACATCTTACCTCACTGCAATATGATCTTTGAATAAGCCTTTGCTACAAGATATTGCTTTAAATCAAACTCCAATATTCTGTATTTACGCCATGCAAAACAATTTATTACAGTTGGGGCAAAATTGGTCATTGAAGGAGAATTAAAATTTATCTGTTGGTGTTTCGCTCTCTGTTCTATATATGAGACTGTTCAGGATCTCATTACTTCTATTTAGTGGTCATGTGTTTGCTGTGTGTGTGTGTGTGCACATGTGTCTTTCCTGGGCAGTCTATGACCTTGTCATTCTTCTTCAGTTGAAGTGTTGGGAGCACTACAGGATAATTACACTGTGGTGGCATTGCTCCCCATTTTGGCTCTGTTTCAAAAATTGTAAATTAAATATATTAAAAACAAGGCTGGCAGTCTTTTCTCCCTGATGACCCATGATATCTGCTAGAGAACTAGGAACGTGTCTTAATGTTTGCATGCCAAGGAACAGAGAAGTGTTTATGTTCTTCAAGGAGAAGGAGAATGAATGTGTAGCATATCGACTAAAGCTAAGGAATACCAATAAGGTTGGGTGTAATGAGATTATATGTCTTATAAACATTAGCAATTATATTCCCATTACTAAAACACACTGTGCTAATGAGGACAATTATACTGCAACCAAACTGGGAAAAGAACATATTACAAAGTATATACTAGAATTTGACGGATAATCTACATGTTTTTATTGGAACTTTTCTGTTGTCATCTTGGCATAAATAGGCTCATCTTTGGAAATGTGACTGGGCTGGTGTCTTCTAGCCCTTTTTAAAGATTTCACATTTGTCTGCAAAATCTGGGGCTTTTTTTAGGTCTGTGGAAAGATCTGTTCACAGCTCCAGTCACCAGGTTTACGTGTTTTCAGATTTGACTGACTTAGCTATTAGAATATACAAGTGGAGACCTGCAATACTTGTAGGGGGATCTCTTCCCCCTCTTAGCTTACTCCCTAACACTTGTAGGATTGGTATGGCTTCTGGCCACCCAGCAACCCCGTTGGTGATGCTGCCAGGACTGTTATGGCTCCTAATCACCCAATCACCTACAGCAACACTGCCTGACCACCACCCTTACCACTGAGGCATGTCTCCTGGCCGGGTGCCAAGCCCATGGCAGATTCTCCCCCATCATTTCCGCTACTGTAATTGGGGCCCACCACACCACTTGGCCACCCTCGGGTCCACCGGAACTTCTCCCCTCACCATCTCTAATACTGTCACTGGGGCTGCAATGGCTCCCAGCCAGCCCCCCATAGCTGCAAATGCAGCCAGGCGAGGCACACTTCACTACTGAGACCGCCGCAGCTTCTCCTCCCCATTGCTGACATTGTCTGCGCATGTGCAGACAACATTGTCAGTTCAGTTCAGTAACCTTTAATGGCATAAGCAACACTGTTTCATTTGGGGGGGGAATTTAAATCTTCTGGTGATTTTTTTTAAGATTTCAGATTTTTCTGCAAACCTGGGGGGTTTCCCAAGTTTGCAGGAAAATATGCTAAGTGTCAGTGTGATCCTGACTGGCAGATTTAGATATCTGCAGATGGGGGCAACATTTTGCTATTAAATATATCAATGATGATAAAAAAATAATTTGAGATAACCGATCAGATACTTGAAAACCAGACTGAACATTTTTGTTAAAAGAAGCTGAACATTTTTATTAAAATAAGCTATTTTCCACATTTTCTTAGCACCAATGACTTCCTGTTTGAGTTTCCTAAGAGAAATGTCAGCACAACTCTAAAGAGAGTTTATCATCTGTTGCGGCATCTAGTAGAGATGAATAAATTGCTGTAAAAATTAAAATTTGGCCAAGTCCATTTTAATTTACTTTTAAAACTTATTTTACTTACTTAGCTTACAAATTCTCCTCTTGACCTCCATCAGAACTTTGACGAGGTGGCATAGAAATCTCTTAAATCAATAACTTTTTAAAACCTTCATAACAGCTCTGTGAGGTAGGTTAGGCTGCATGTGTGTGACCTTGGGATAGGTTAGCTGAAACCGTGTGACTTTCCCAAAGTCACCCAGCAAGCTTCCGTGGCAAAGAGGGGATGCAAACCTGTGTCTTTCAGATCCTAGACTAATACTGAAACCATTACGTCAGACTGACTCTCAGAGCTTTTAAAAGAATTTGATTGTTTAAAAACTGAACATTTTCAAAAATTTATCTATCAGTTACATGTTTATCTTACTCTTCCTTCTCGGACCACCAAATATTATACCTGACATTCCTTCCTCCATTTAATGCTTACAACAATTTTGTGAAATACTTTGGACTGAGAAGGAGTCTAAGGGCAGCTTTGAACCCTCTATTGGGATATTTGGTTTTGGTATAACAGAGTTTGCCTAGTCACAGAAGTGTGATACTGAGTGCAGTGAATAAAATCTCCCAAGAAGTATATTGCAAAAAAGGTAAACTTATGGTTATTCAAGTAGATCTATTTCACATTCAGGTTGCAGTCAAAAGGAGAGAAAGAAACCTAACCCAAAGAGTATTTTCCCTATCACAAATGGCCATGTGTGTGGGAGTATGATGGCATTGTCTCTACAGGAGAGACCTGTGGGAGGTATGGGAAAGACCATGTGAAAAGAGTGAAAGGCCAAAATATAGGAGAGGTCAGATGGCAGCTCCCAGGTTAAGACAGAGAGAGGCATCCCATTCAAGGAGATATCACCTATATACAACTATAGTGATGGAGCCCCCCCCCCCCCATCCAGACACGCTGAGTTGCTCACTCCAACACCCTCATCTCCCTAGTTAAATGTTCTAATCCTTAATTAGGCTTTGGCCTTGTTCATATGTTGATGCTCCTCACATGATTTATCTACACTTAATAACTGTGCTCTTGAGCCTAGTGGGTGATAGAGTGGACAGCACCATTCAATGGCGGATAGGGGGCATACAAATTTTGAATGAGCCCCTTATAAAAAAAAAAATCTCCCCAAATAAAAAATTGGCATATCAGAGATAGAAGGGGGGGGGGGGGGTTCAGACTAACCTTTTCCTTGTTTTGGTCACTTCTATTTTTCTTTCAGTGCCCATTTTACAAGTAGAAACATTAAAAAGTTTGGTTGATCACTGCGGTCTGAAGCCCATTCTACTACCCTAGGAGTTTCTCATTTAACACTCACCTGATCCTGCTGTATGTGTAGATCTGCATTTGTTTTGTTTCATACACAATTGATAGGCTTTGCATGGTGCAGGAGTGACACTATTGTTCATCCCTTTGCCCATGCAGTAGCATCATGAACATCGGATCTCATGACCACCATAACTGGCAACTCATCATTTTCCTTTTCATAGAGTCTAAGAAGGTTAAGAACTCTTGCAATTTTAGGGATGCTTGCAATAGCGAGGTGGTCTTCAAGCCTCAAACAAAGCTTGTGTTTTGAACATTTAAAAACAGACTGAACATGTTCTGTGCATACTTGTTCTCATACTGCTTGCTCTCACACTGACCTTCATCAATAATCTTAAGCCAGTTACGAACACATGTTGGGTGGGGGCAGGGAAGTTATGTGGCTTGTCTTTCTCTTCTAGCCTTCCTTTTCTAGCCATTTTGCTCTGCTGGTTCAGTGTCTAATTCTTTTTGTAAAGGTTTTTATTCAGTTTTATTTTTTACTTCACAGTTCAGAGTCTAATTCAATGTCTGTTGAGTCTGCAATGTCACTTGCACATACTTTTCAACTGCTCACTTCCCTCTTCTTCATCCATTCACTCAGTAGGAACAAAACGTTCTTGATTGTCCTTAGTTCTGCTGGGATGAGGTAGATGCATGGTTTGGGTCTTTAGTGCATCCGTCATACTTGTTTTGCCTCCCTGCTTGACTCCTGAAGCTAAGTGTGTTCATTTGTATTAACTGGATTTATATATTCTTGCACTGCTGCTTCGGAACAGTTGTTCAAACTACTCAGTTCTGAGCATGCATCAGCAAAATGAATGACACCATCTGATGAATTCCATTGACTGTACAGGAACAAAAAGCTGTAAATACACTCTGACTAGGTTTGCCAACTTTAGATTGGAAAATTCCTGGAAATTTGTGGGTGGGAAAAACAAACAAAAAAAGAGGAGGACAAAATTCCATCCCAGAATGGACTAGGGAACCAGAAAGGTTGAAGAAACAGGGGGGAAAGCTATGTGTAGAATTATCACTGTCAATTAAAAAGCTAGAATTATAATACAGAAGCTTTAACCAACTTTAATCAATATAAAAACTTTAATAATACAATATAATACAGTACAATATAATGCAAAAGCTTTAATCATAATACAACAATCTTTCCTATGACCAGGTACATCTACAAATCACATAAAATATATGTATCATAGAATTATAGAATCATAGAGCTGGAAGGGACCTTCGGGGTCATCTAGTCCAACCCTCTGCATAATGCAGAAAATTCTCAAATACGTTCCCCAGTGACTGCTGTTCCATGCCTAGAAGATGACAAAAAACCCTCCAGGATCTCCAGCCAAACTGGCCTGGAGAAAAATTGCTTCCTGACCCCAAAGCGATGATCAGCATTTCCATGAGTGTGTAAGGGCCACAAGAACTAAGCACTGATACAACCCTTCCTGCCCTCCCTCTCATAAGTTGCCTAAGTTCACAGAATCAGCATTGCTGACAGATGGCCATCTAAACCAACCAAACAGGTTTTGTCCATGAGGCCTTCCTCAGTGGTTTAAACCTTAGTAATATACACTAGGGGTGTGCATAGACAGAAAACAGTTTATCAGTATTTATCAGCTATTCTCTCTGTTGGATATAGAGGGTGTGTGTGTGTGTGTGTATTTTTGGCTATATGCACTGGTTTTGCTGGGCTTGCAAAGAAAAACATTGTTTGGATTTATTGAACTGGCATTTCTACTGTGGAATTCGTTCTGCAAAAAAGCCCTCCCATCTTCAGTTTTTACTGCAGAGACTCTCTGGTTTGACATTAGTCCCTACTTTTTTTGCTGTTTTTTCCCTTCATTGGAAATAATGAAGAATGGGGGCATTTTCTTTGGGGGCCCATAGAACTGGATCCCCTGGTCCAATATTTTTGAAACTTTGGGCAGGGGGTTGTTTTGAGTAGAAGCCCCAAAAGCTACACTGAAATTTACCTAAATCTACCTAACCCCCCTGCCCCCTGGATACCCCCAGATAGATTCTCATTGACTATAATGGTCCCATAGGGTATAATGGAGCAAGAAAAAGATCAGGATTTCTGGAAAAAACCAAATCTGAATACCCTACTGGTACTGGAATTTGGGAGATCCCTAATTTTTTTGGGTCCAATATATCCAAATCTGAAAAATCTGGGGGGGGGGGGGGAGTTGTGCACACTGCTTATACTCACCACATACTTTTTGTTTGTTCGTTTAAGTACACCATGCCTGACCATGGCACTAAACATCAAGAAAAAGAAAAGGGAAAAGAAAACGACTGATTTGGATTAATTATTATGTGAGTATTTCAAGGGTAAAATATGATTTTTAAGGTTATTCACTAAACTTATTAAAATTGCTCACACATACCAGACATAATTTTTATTAGCTATATATCACCCTTTATTGCTAATTAGGACCATCAAAGATAGCTATCCAGATGGTTGGTGTTAGTTGTCCAAATTTCTGAAATATACAGAGAAAAATACTGTCCATGATTCTCCATCATTCATAGCTCTATCTATCTATCTATCTATCTATCTATCTATCTATCTATCTATCTATCTAAAAATACAGAAGAATTTTAAACTAGAGAATATTGAAAAATTGACTGCCATCAGCCAGGTCAGAATCTAGTGTTGCCCAATGGTGTGTTCACAACAAAGGAGATCACACAGCAGTATAATAGTAACAACAATGGGAAAGAGCTGTGAAGCAGGACACAATAGAACTGGTAACAATGTTAATATATTGGACAGATATAATGTGTGCAGTACATGAATATAATCATTGCACAATAAAGCACAATATTTCTAAATATGAATCTTCTGATACACAATGAAATATTTCAAAAAAATTCTCTTTCCAAAATAGTTCTTTCCAATGATGAATCCAGATATTGAAGACTTTGTTTTGATAATTTTCCTCAGGAAAATTACTATTATAAGTATTTTAAAGGCATACGGTACCAGAAAACTGTATAACTTCAGACTACTAATGTAGAAGGAACTGCCCTTCCAGAGTATTCAAAGAGGTTTGCAATAGAAATATAGTTGAATACCCTGGGAACCAGTTTGGTGTAGTGGTTAAGTGCACAGACTCTAATCTGGGAGAACCAGGTTTGATTCCCCACTCCTCCACTTGCACCTGCTGGATGACCTTGGGCAAGCCATAGCTCTGTACCAGCTGTTCTCTCAAGGACAGTTGTCTCAGAGCTCTCTCAGCCCCACCTACCTCACAGGGTGTCTGTTGTGAGGAGGGGAAGGAAAAGGAGTTTGTAAGCCGCTCTGAGACTACAAGTGAAGGGCCAGGTATTAATCCAATCTCTTCTTCTTCTACTACTACTACTTCTACTACTTCTACTACTTTATCAGTCAGAAGCAATACAGTTTTCTGGTACCTTATGCCTTTGAAATACCTATAATAATAATTTTCTCAAGGTAGGTTATTGAAATGAAGACTTCAATGGTATGTACAGCCATACATAGGAAACTAGATGTGACAAGCAATCACCAGTAATACCACATATTTATACTGTCAAGTACAAGGAAGTTGGGGAAAGATTTTGCAAAACAGCACCAGGCAATTGCCATACCTGATCTAAAATGGTACCATCCTCAAAATCCTGTGATGGCAGACTAAAGGGATCTTCCATATACTCAGAACCAACTGAAACGATTCAGCCATTCTCTCAGAAAACACAAGACCAATCTGTTTCCTTGTTCAGGCCATATGGTGCTTGCATTCTCTCTAGCCTAATACAATTTCTGTGCTCACATACACATTTTAATAGATCTTGTAGTCATGGGCATTGTGGTTACAGTTTACGAATGATCTTATATAGTAATTTCTAGTATACGTGTGCCTTTATGCTGACATGCCTTAATGGCTTACTATCTAGAGTTTTGCAAGGGATGTATCTTAAGATACCATACTCTGATAGAGTATGCAGGTAGTGTAGACACTCTGTATCACATGACCTTTGATGAATGTAATTACTTTTCTGAGCCTAGATATCTATTAATTCTTCCTTTGCTCCAAAATATAGCTCATATGGAGACATTGCCTCTTTTATTCAGAAATAATAGCAGACCTATCACTCCTTTTAGCTGTGAGAATTTTCAAAGCTGTTCAAATGGGGTATAGTTTTTTATATTTTAGTATATTAAGAAGCACTATGAGGTAGAGAGAGAGTAATTTCTAGTATGAGATGAATCCAAAAATGCATTTGTTTTGAGACTAAGGCTGTGGTTAGATGTGCCATTTGGTGCAGAGGGGAAGCGCCCCTATTATCTCCAGTGGAATGTGGCTTGCAGTTGTGTGAGCACGCATCCCTTTATGCTGCGGGCTCATCCCGTCACTGCATGATCAGACGCCACATTCGGGTGAGTGGGGTTTTTTGCCTTTTGTTTCCCATGTGCATAAATGAAGAATAGAACCCCCACACTGAGGGTTCCCCTTGGAGCATGCAGTTATGTGCATACTGCTAAGCAAGGGGGAGGGAAAATGCCACTGAGTTGGGATGGAATGGGCAGACCATCCTGACGACCTGAATGCATGCTTGAGCAATCAGACAGAGGAATGTCCATCCGTGGCCCATCGGCAAGCATTAGGACTGGACTTTCCCTGCTGTCTTTTAACTGCTTCTGTGGCAGGGCAGCATGGGGTGCCAATGGCTGTAGGACCTTTCCCAGATGTTGCTGTCTGATCTTGCCTTTTAGATCCGTCAAAGTGAACAATGCAGATCAACAACTATAATCTCTATAGTATGTATTTTTGAATAGAAATTGCCTGTATCAAATGTAATGATTAAGTATTTTTGTATGTTTGTTCTTAGAAAACTTTGCTCTTGGATTAATTTGACCTTTGGGAATGTACATTTTTTATATGAGTGTCATGCAGGTACACATTTTTAATTATATTAAAATTACATTGGAATTACAATTGTATAAAAATGATAAAAATCACAGTATTGATAAAATTTATAAAAATGGAAGACCCTTGTGTCACCCTATTGAAACCCTATTATAACTGTATTATAACTGTATTTTAAATTTATTTTTGATAGTTTGTATGATGGTCCCAACCTGACGAAGACCCTTAGAAATGAAAATGACTACCGGACACTTCGTTGTTATCTTTTTGGACCTTTATTGTTAAATAGATATTGGACAAACATTTTTTATTAAAATCTTTACTACATTAATTTTTATTATATTTGTTTTAGATCCATCAGGCATTTGCAGCTGAGTCAGATCTGAAGGCACCTCTGACCATGACCACAGACAGCAAACTGCAACTCTCCCACAAGATAAAAATACACTTTGGAGTCCTCTTATCATCCATCCAAGTTTTAACTGATGATGCTTCTTTCAATTGTCTCATAACAAGCAACTCTTTTATTTATTTATTATTTATTTATTATTTTACATTTGTACCCTGCCCTCCCCGCGAACGGGCTCAGGGCAGCTTACAAGGGTACATAGTGCCAGGTTCAGTACATCATAAAGTTCGAATAAAACATTTTAAAACACAACACAACATTAATTAAACAGTTCAGTATAAAGTGCTTCCAATAATATTCACTGAGTAGATGGCTTCCCACAAGGGTGGAGTCTAGTTCCCAGACCACCTGGTCTGAGTTGCTTCCAGGGCCGGCCCTCATTGTGATGGTACCAGCAATGGTGGATAGCACTGATGGTGGTGGCTCCTAGTCGAAGGCCTGCCAGAAGAGCTCCATCTTGCAGGCCCTGTGGAACTGCATAAGGTTCGCAGGGCCCTGATCTCACCCAGGAGCTCATTCCACCAGACAGGAGCCGCCACTGAAAAGGCCCTGGCCCTGGTTCCAGCTAGCCTGGCCTCCCTGGGGCCTGGGACTGTAAGTCGATCTTGTGACCCTGACTGAAGTGCTCACTGGGGTATGTATGGGGAAAGGTGGTCCCTCAGGTATGTTGGACCCTGGCCATATAGGGCTTTAAAGGTAAGTACTAGCACCTTGAAGTGGATTCGGTATGCTGTAGGCAGCCAGTGCAGCATTGCCAGCACAGGCCGGATGTGGTCCCGCCTTGTGAGACCCATCAGTAGCCTGGCCACAGCATTCTGCACCAGCTGCAGCTTCCGGATTCGCAGCAAGGGCAGCCCCATGTAGAGAGCGTTACAGTAGTCCAACCTCAAGGTGACCGTCGCATGGATCACTCTAGCTAGGACATCACAGTCGAGGAAGGGAACCAACTGCTGTGCCAGCTGCAGATGATAAAAGGCTGACTTGGCAGTGGCTACTACCTGGGCCTCCATTGTTAAGGAGGGATCCAGGAGCACTCCCAAACTCCTAACCTCCAATGCCGGCACCAATTGCACCCCGTCAAAACTCGGGAGTGGGAGACCCCGCCCCAGACCGTTCCAACCCAGGCACAGGACCTCCGTCTTCACCTGGTTCAATTTCAGCCGACTCTGCCTGAGCCAACCAGCCACAGCATGCAACACCTGGTCCAGATCTTCTGGGCCAGAGTCCGACTGTCCGCACAACATCAGATAGAGCTGGGTGTCATCAGCATACTGGTGACATCCCAGCCCATACCTCCAGGCAATCTGGGCAAGGGGGCGCATGTAGATGTTAAACAACACTGGGGAGAGCACCGCTCCCTGAGGCACATCGTATTCCAGTGGGTGACTCATGGAGTGCTGCTGCCCGAGCACCACCCTTTGCCCCCAACCTTGAAGGAAGGAAACGAGCCATTGCAAGCCCCATCCCTGTATCCCCATGTCGGCAAGGCGGCGGGCCAGCAGCTGATGGTCGACCATGTCAAAAGCCAACAGGTCTAACAACGGCAGCACAGCCATACCGCCCTGATCCAGATGCTTCCGCAGGTCGTCAGTTAGGGTGACCAGAGCAGTCTCTGTCCCATGTCCCAGGCAAAAGCCGGACTGGAAAGGGTCTAAGATCAAAGCGTCATCCAGATAACTTCGTAGCTGTAACACCACAGCCCTCTCAATTAATTTGCCCAAATATGGCAAATTGGACACCGGTTGGTAGTTTGCCAATTCAGCCGGGTCCAGGTGTGGTTTTTTCAAAAGTGAGCAGACCATCACTTCCTTAAGTGTCCCCGGAAACTGCCCCTCCATGAGGGACGTGTTGATAATTTCCCGGGCAGCACCTCACAACCCCTCGTGGCCAGCTTTAATCAGTCAGGACGGGCACAGATCCAGGAGACATGTGGTTGGGCGCACAGTCACAAAGAGTCTGTCAACTTCCTCTAGGCTGAGCAGACTGAACCCATATAAGCCTGGAGTCGAAGATGTGCAAGGGGCCTCAAGTTCACTCACTGTTTTAAATGTGGCGGTGAGATCGCAGCGGAGCATCAAGACTTTATCCGCAAAGTTTCTGGCATATTTATATGTAAACAATTAGTAAGATTTGCACTTGAGAATCTCAAAGAAGATGCCAATTTTTTTTTAAGCATTTCTCTAATACTAGCACATGTGTGATCATATGTGAGAGAAACCATTATTCTGTTTGTAGATTTGTTTCTATTACATAGACCCTGTGACAGGCTATTTCCATCAACTGAGGGGACTGACACTCCCTCCTATGATCTTGGGAGAGCCAAGTTTGTTTTAGACTGTAAACCTTCCCCTCACTGGTGTATAGGCTTTGGGTTCGCTGCTGTGAGGTAAGTTTCGAGGTGCACACATAGAATATGGAAGTAATTGAGACAGGAATCTTATATTAACTACAAATAAGATTTTTTTATTTATTTATTTACAGTTTGGTTTCCATGAACGGATCAGCAGCAGAAGACTCCAGATAGGCAAAAGAGATACCTGACTGAGGTACATTAATTTAGAGAGTAGTTTCAATTTTCTTTAATACTTTCAAGCACAAACAGGCTTCTACTGATTAGCCACTAGGTTGGATCCCAACACACACACACGGAATTCAACCCCACACCAGCCTGCCCTTTCCCAAGAGTCAGACTAAATGGCACCAGGTCTGCTCATTGCCAGAGACAGGCCTAACAACTGGGTACTCTATTCTCTGGTAGAAGTAGAGCCACTCACTCTAACCCACTCCCAAGCAGAGCTGCCCTTCACTCTATCTGATCTTTTCCTGAGCCAGACCTGAGCTCTCACTGGTCTCTCCCTGAGGCAGAACTGAACTCAACTCCTGCTGTGTTTTCCATCCAACATTCTACCTCTTCTCAAAAGTGACTGGATGCTGGAGCAGCAGTCCCATAGGTTCAAGAGAGTAGCTGTTTCCCCCTTCAGGGATGTCCATCACAGACCCTGTGGAGGGTGGTGCTTTGGGAGTGGAGTGACATCAGCAGGGTATAATGCCATAGTGTCCAGCCTCCAATGCAACCATTTTCTTCAGGGGAACTGTTCTCTGTAGATTAATTATAAATTGTAACTCAGAGAGATTTCCATGCACTGCCTGGAGGTTGGCAACCCTAACTCTAACACAGTTTATTTTAAATAGAGCACAACCCTATAGCATATATTTGTGGATGTGCAGCTGCAAATGCCACTGTGAAAATGCACAACTACCTACAGCACTGGTAGCTTTGTATTGTGAGCAACTTGAGGCAATCATGAAATGTTCAGCTAAACACAATGCAAGCATAGCAAACATAATAATTTCAAATGTTGATCATATTTTTGTGAAGTTTTCAGAGTTCCCAGTAGAAACTCCAGCAAAGTCAGCTGCAATGGGGGATTAAAAACACTTCAAAATTGACTAGGCTTTGAAGATCTTGAGATGGCTGGCTTCACTGAATTCTCTTCCTCCCCATCAACAACCATGGTTATACACATTTTTAAATGCACCTAAAATGCAGCTTCACTACTTACAGCTGTCAATGGGAATCAGCATATTCAGGTACCTACTGAGGTCCAGAACAGGGTCCACAAATGTCCCTTGATACTTCTACTCCTGATAATGGTCTCCTTACTCATGTGCATCCATCCTCTGAAAATGAGTGCGGGAATGACTAGCAAAGGGAATTAAGAGAAGTAGCAGCAACACCCATTGTTTACTCACTTATTTGTCTTCTGCTGGAAAGAGATTAAACCCAGCCTAGGCCTAATCCATACCACCACCCAGAAGATGAAAAATGACGTAAGCGGTAACAGCTGCTGCTCTTCTCTTCTCTGATTTTTGAAGTTCCCCCCCATTTTCTGTATACTCAGCAGCCAATATATTTTTGACAAAACCTTCAGGGATAAGAACATAAGAGAAGCCAATGCTGGATCAGGCCAATGGCCCATCCAGTCCAACACTCTGTCACACAGTGCTCAGAAATACCAGGATAGTGCTCTTATGAATGCATAAACCAATTGCTTTTAATCAGAGGAATCCCTTATCTGTCTCCCCAAAGATGGCTTTTATTTCAAGAACAGATCAATAGAGAGAAATGGGGAAACTGACCACAAGCTGAAGGTTCATTTCTCCACATACGTCCCTTTCCTTCAACTGTAGTCTTCTGGTTGTCACCTTCTATTTCCTCCCCAGTTTAGGATGGCCTGCTAGGCATCTATTAGAACCATTTCCTTTTCTATAGCACTTGCCACCTGTGGAACAGGCTTCCTAAAGAGGTGCAAATGGACATTGTCTATAGAAACTTTTAGGTAGAGCTGTAAGGCCATCTTATTTGTGAGAGATTATAATTAAGTTTGAAGCTACAAGCATTTTCTTGGTGAGGAAAGTTACTCTATTCTGTATTTTTTCTGTATGTTTTAACCCTGGAATTGTAAGCCACCTGTTGCTACATAAAAAAGGCATAATATAAATACTTAAATACCATTATTTTTTCCATTCAAATGTTATGTGGTAAAATGATCTTGTGATAGGGGCCCCATGTGAAAACAAGCAGAAGTCTTGAAGCACTTTAAAGACGTGACATATTTTTATTCTCAAATAAACTTTCATGGATTTCTTGCATCATCAGATTCAGGTCTTCTGTGGGAAAATTAGAAGAGACTACAGCCCCAAGACCACAGACTCACAATAATGGGTTTAAATTGTGCACAAGAAGGTACCGGCTGAATATTATGAAAAGCTTTTTTTACAGTAAGAGTTGTTCAACAGTGGAACCAGCTGCCTAGGGAGATAGTGAGCTCCCCCTCACTGGCAGCTTTAAGCAGCAGCTGGACAAACACTTGTCAGGGATACTGCACTGAGTAGGGGCTGGACTAGATAGCCTGTATGGCCCCTTCCAACTCTGTGATTCTATGATTCAAGCTGCTAGCAGTGATTTCATGAGGCAATTGTGAACATGGAATTGTGTGGGAAAGTCATGCCACGTACCTTTACCATCTCAAAAACAGTCAGGCAAAATGGCTGTGAGCGCCAAAAAACAGTGCAAAAGTGCTGGTGTAAGAAGACTGAAATGTTGCCTTTCTTACTAGTTGTATTTACAGTGTGTAGGGAATGCAGAGCATTCCAGGTAAGCATTTCATGCTGTGTGCTGGTGAGGAGAGCGACTGAACTGAGAACTTGTCACCACTTGTTTGAGGCCTTCATACAGCTGGAAGTGATTTTCCCACTCCATCTCCTTGCAGTTTATGCAATGAGGCTGCTAGAGGGAGCTGCTAACTAAATTGCTTCCTACACCTGGAATATTGGTGTGTGTCAGATGAAATCACATTCAAGCGAAGTTCTATTCTCCGCGGTGTTGATTTAAATCAAATCAATATATTTGCTAGTTGGGACATGATTGGAAGTATATTTACTTTGCTACATCCTCTAACAGCCCTGTCATTTAACAGAGGCTTCAGTGGAAGGGCTAAAAGAAGAGCCACTGAACGAAAATTGCTTTCCAGACTGAATATTTTCATTTTGCTCCCATGCGGGCTCAGCATTTAACAAATGCAGAATGTTTTTCGCCCCCTGGTCTGTAGGGACGTGTAGGGCTTTTTTTGTTTATTTGTGCTTTCTTTCACTCTTTGTTGCTTCTGTGTCTACTATTAGGCTGTGTACAGAAATCAATATTTGTGTGTGTTTTGTGGATTAGATATTGTATTTGACATTTTGCAATAAGTGCTACCAGTATTTCCGTTTCTAATCTTTATGTATGGTGCTAACTCCAAACGGCAGATTGCACTTTCTGTCCACTGATCAGCTGGGAGTGGGGTTTTAGGGCAGATTGTATGCAGGGGTGAAATGTGGATCCTATTTGCCAGTAACAGCAATCACATCTCTTATTCTTGTTGGCTGCAGTCTCTTTACTCACTTCCTTCTGATGTACACACATCAGATGCTATGTAGTAAATATATGGATGCCTGGTGGTGACTGAAACCACATCAAAGTGAGGACATGAACCTGGATAGATAGTCATTTGGTGAATCAAGCCTATTTAGCATGCTGCTGATTTGAAAGGGAGGGGGGAAGTTCACTAAAAGATGGGAGGAAATATGTTGACAGGAGCAAATTCTCCAGTTGAATTCCAATGAACTTTCTAAAGATTTCTCTAAAACCTATTCTGACTCAGTTCAAAATTGAGCTGCAGTCTCACACACACACATGCCCGGTGATCTGTGCTGCAGTTTAGGAGGGGAAATGGTGATTGGATTCAATTGACAGGAGCTTAAATAGGTCAGAATAGGCAGGTGCGGTACTTGTTTATCAATTGTATTTATTTAAAATATTCTTATGCCACTTTCCCACCGATTTTAAGGGTTTCCAAGTGGTGTGAATGTGTGTATAAACAGTTAATGTACAAGTCTCTCTTTAGAATGATGCAGTCACCTTCATGATGCAGAGAAGAGCTTCCAAAAGAAAACATGCAGTAGATGGCATGGGCTCAAGACTCACTGTAGCATGAACAAAAGGAGCAGTGATGGCATACCTAGGTTGCTTTGCCATTTCTTAGGGCTTGTTTTCCTATCTTACTTACTTAATTCCACATACATTGATTCAAGGTGCAGTTTTCTAAAAGCAGATTATAGGGGGGAAATTATTCTTTGCATTTTTGGCAACTGTTCCTGAAACAAAATAACAACAAACCCAAGCTGCGCCAGGTTTTTATGTTTGGTTGGCAACCAGAGAACAGATATATTCAATATAGGTAGATAATCTTTGAGTCGAAGCTTACTAAGTTGTAGTATCAGAGTTTTCGCTCGCTCCAAAGTATTAGAGGGTGTCACACATATGGAATCTATCTGTGGTGTCACACATATGGAATGATGCCCTTCCAATCTACTTTCAATGCACTTTGCAACTGGATTCTCCTGTGTGAAATGGCAAAATCCACTTGTACAGGATTGCTAAAGCGCATTGAAGGAGGACTGAAAGTGCATCATTCACCATGTGTGTCAAGTGTTATCACACATGGTTAAGGACACATTAAAAACTAAAAGCCAAGTGGAAACACAATCCACTTGTGAAACTCACTACTATGGGATTAACTCACAATTTAAATTAATCCATCAATGACTCTTAGCCAAGATTACAAAACCAAACATCCATGTTCAGAGGCAGTAGACCTCTGAATATCAGTGCTAAGAGGCAACATCTGTTCCCTGCTCATAAGCCAAGGCAGCCAGTTTATCACAGTATGAAACAAGATGGTGAATTAGAATGACCATTCGTCTGATAAATAAGGTTGCTCTTACATTCTAGTATGACATTGTTCCCAAAGAACCTACGGAAAAAAAACCTCTGGGTAGTATTTGCATCTTTGAAATTATACCCTTTCCTGATTAGTTCAAGAAATGAAACTCTGAAAGACACTTTTTAAATTCCTGTGTGTCTGGAAGGTATCTCTTGCAATAATTTTATCTAAATGGCTGTTGTTGTTTTTATTATTATTATTATTATAACCCTCTGTGTCACATATCCATTTCCTTTTGAATTTACTGTCGTTCCCTTCCTAGGGAGCAGCACATTAAATTCTTCATTTGCCTTAAACCTGGCAGTTTACGGCAAATGACTTCCATCTGCCACTTCAGGATTTGGTGGCCTTAGGCTGTACACTCTGCATGCCTGAGCCAGGTGTGACAGATGGTTGAGAAAGCTCAAAGGTTGGGAAGAACACAGGCCTTCTTGAGTGAAAAAGAACACTGCTGTGGTCCAGTATGTGTGTAATGTTCAGTTGCTGCCACAGTTCCAATACCAGCTCATGTGGGAGTGACTACTGTTAATATGTGAAGATGTTGGTTTTGGCTCGGATGCTGTGCAGAAAACTCCACGTTGGATTCCAGCAGCGTAACCAATTATTTTCAATCTGTTATACCTATGGCTGAAACAGGCCAACCAGTTATGGATGAAGCAAGTGAAATTCTGCATTATAATCCCATGTGTCTGGCAGAGTGCAGTAGTTTAAGGAACTCTGTCATAGTAACAACATATTTTAAACTGGGAGTTAACAGAGTGAAATTTTACCATCTTAATTTTCATGCAGTTCTCAAGATTAATATCTTCAAATGTGTAATTTAGCAATGAAATCCATATAGATTTTCAGTTGCATTTAATGAAAACAAAAATTTATCTTGGGTAACAGACAAAACATAACCAAGGCATCAACTCTCATGGAGTGTTTCATGCTGCGGTACATACTGGCTGGTTAGTTCAGCACTCTATAGTCATGGGTACACATATCTAGCTGTCTGTCATATTTGTATCCTGCCTTTCCACAAAGGAGCTCTTGGTGGTATACCTGGTTCCCCTCTCCCTGCTTTTATCCTCACAACAATCCTGTCAGTAAGGTTAGACTAAAAGGGAGTGACTGACTCAAGGTCACCTTTATGGCTGAGTGTGGATTTGGATATGGATCTCCCAAGGCTAAGGCTTTTCTGCGCTCTCATGTTCTTCACTTGTGCGCCTGTATTGCCTCTTTTTCTTTTCTCTTCCACATCTGTTTTGTTCTCTTTAGTTTTGCTCCCCATAATGGTCACTTCAATATTCCATCACTGTGTCTCCGGCTTATTTCCCTTCACATTTAATGCACAGGAATAAGCCAGAGAAACAATGATGTAATACCAAAATGACTACTAGAGGAAACAAAATACACAGGAAAGGGGAGAAAACAGACTCAATACGGGCACACACTATGAAAATAAGAGCATGGAAAAGCTCTAGTCCAACACTCTGACCAGTAAGGCATATTCCCCATACTGACTTTCAGTATGGTGAGAAGGTTATTGGTGTGATAAAAAATAAATAAATCATATTTAATAACATTAGTGTTAAATTCAGCATACTAACTATATTAATCACTGGTCATAGGAACAGGAGATATTGCAAGTATAAATCCAGCAAAGAAATCTTAATACAGTTACCAGTATATAAAAAAAAGACATATTTAAAAAGTGAAACAACAAAACATAAAAATAGTAAAAAATGAGCATTTCAGGAGGCAAAACAAAAGACAAACCCACTTATTTAAAAAGCAGAAGCACCCCTTTTACTGAAAGCCATTCCTAAACTTGTACACTTATAGGGAAAGAAGAAGAAGAAGAAGAAGAAGAAGAGTTAGTTTTTATGCCCCACTTTTCTCTTCCTTAAGGAGTCTCAAAGCAGGTTACAATCGCCTTCCCTTCCTCTCCCCACAACAGCCACCTTGTGAGGTGGGCGGGGCTGAGAGAGGTCACCCAGCAAGCTTTATGTGGAGGACTGGGGCATTAAGCCCAGTTCTCCAGATTAGTCTGTCACTCTTCACCATTACACCACGCTGGCTCTCAGTGAAGACAGTGAAGATATTCACATATTTTTTTCTCATTATTCAGTATTGCTTTTCCAATGTATCGAATGTCTAGGGTATTTGCACCAAACTGGTTTCAGATTAGATTTCACCACCAACAGGAATTGAAGAACTAGTGCCTGCCTTTTCTCCTTTTGGGGCTTCAGATACTTATAAACATTTTTTCCTGGGCACATTGCTGATTTAACCATGTTTTTCAGCTTGACTGCAACCTGTGACTTTCCTTTACTTGTGTGAATCATCTCACACATATGCTCTCCATTAAGCACCTTTCAGTGCTCATGACATACTGCAGTGTACACTGTGGATGGGTGAGACTGTGTATATTTGGTGAACAAGATAATCTTTTAATCTATGTTTCTGTATCTTCAGATAATTCCATGCAAATACATCCTCATCCTTGTTAAAAAATCACTATTTGTGTGTAAAGTGTGTATGGATACGTATAGTCAATTTCAGTACAGAAGGCTGTTGGAGTGAGCTACTCAGCATGCCTGGACATGGGGGGGCAGCGCTACAACACTTTAAGTGCATATAGGTTTTGAGGGGTCATTACATAGATAAAGAGGTGCAGGAGCTCATTAGCATAAACCATTAGCATAACTTATTTGCATATGCCACACCCCCTAACATCATTGGAAGTGTGTCAGAAGGCAAGATCCATTGCTCAGGCTCCACCCCAAAAATCTCCAGGTATTTCCCAACTCAGGGCTGGTGAGCCTACCTGGAAAAAAACTGCTCCAAAAGCACAAAGAAAATAGGCATGGAGGGACAACACAGACGGCAGCAAGAACAAGCAGCAGACCCCCATGTGTCGCCACAATTAAGTGCTGCTGGGAGCGGGGTGCCCTATAGCCAGGAGGCTACTAATGAGGGGGCGGGGCTGCTGCCCAAGCCCAGCATTCACTCCTCAGACTGGAGACCTGGGTGCGCTGGAGCTGCACCGGCAGCAGGGGAAATTATTGCCATGTGCCAGCACGCATCATAGAAGGAACCGGGCTCTGAAGTGAGCCTGTGACACTCTAGCCCTGGGCTTGTGACTCCCAGAACACCATTCCTGCTTGTTCCCCATGAAATGACCTCTGGTATTTCCTTGAATGGGATGCCTCTCTTTCTCTTAACATGGGAGATGCCCTCTGACCCCTTCTCTCTCTTTGTCCTCTCACTCACTGCATATGGCCTTCCATGGAAACACGTGTCTCTGCAGGTCTCTCCTGTAGAAACAATGACCTCATACTCACATACACATAGTGGCGGATTAGCTGATCATTTGTAATAGGGAATGTACTGTTAATATTAGGCTTCTTTCTGTCCTTTTGACTATAACCTGAATGTGAACTGGCTCTACTTGAATAAATGTAAGTTAATCTTTTTTTTTTTTTTTTTTTTGCAATATTCTTCTTGGGAAATTTATTTGCTGCTTCTATGACTGGGCAAATGCTGCTATATTAACCAAATATCCCAATAAAGGCATGCCCTTCTGAATAACTGTGTTCCTGTGAGTGCAGCTCTAATAAACCTTCATCATTTCCTTGAATCATTTGGTACGTGCTTCAATGAGATAATAATGTGTTTGTCAGCTCAGGGAAAAAATGACTAATGCTGATACATATTTTCAATAAACTTTAAGCTTTTTCAGGGGCACTCTGGTTAACTTTTAAATCAGAAAGAGTTGGGAAATGCTCGTTGCTTGTTCTGTGTCATGGGTGCTGAGGACAGGTTGTTCCCAGCACTGACAGAACCCGCAGCTGGGCCCTCTAACGCTGGGGAAATCACTGACTTATTGGCACAAACTGCACTGACACCTGGTTCAGAGAGGCTGACAAGGAATAGATACAGCCAGAGAACCCTCCTGATTCACCCCCTGAGAATAGACCGCCTGCAAGGGCGGCTCCGACAAGATTTAGAGGTGAGAAGACATCTTACCCGGCTGTGAAGTAGGAGAGCAGTCAGCCCTGAGTTTTAGCAGCAGCACACTCCTAGTGCTGATGCACTAATTGGAACCAGCAGCAAAGGGCTATTTAGCCTCAGACGCTGTGCTGGCTTTTTGTGGAAGCAAATGTCATCGTCCCTGGATGTATTGCTCCTACTCCACTCCTTGATTCCTCTGACTCCCTGCTCTTGGCTTCTGACCCTGGCGTGAATGACCCGGCTTCTGGTTTGTGATTTGGACTTTCACTCTCGGCTTCTGACATCCTCTTTTGGCTCCTGACCAATTTGTACGATCTTGCTCCTGGTTAGTGATTTGGACTCTTGTTATCATCTCCTGCTTCCCTCTCTGGCTTCTGACCTCGGATTGAACTGGGACTCCTCCCCCGCACCCCAGACTCTGACATTCCATACTGAAGAAGATGAGATATAATTTTGTTTATATGAGCACTAGGGTACAAAAAAGGAGGATTTTTCGGATTCAGATACATTGGACCACAAAAAAAATTAGGGTTTTCAAAAAAACTCTGAATTCCTATACCAGTATGGTATTTGGATTAGACTTTTTTTTTTTTTTGAAATCCCATTTCTTCCCCAGCTCCATTATAGCCTATGGAATCATTATGGTCAATGGGGAATTTATCTGGGGGTATCCAGGGGTCTAAGAGGGCTGTTTTTTGAGGTAGAGGCACCAAAATTTCAGCATAGCTTCTGCTGCATCTCCTCAAAAGATCCCCCAAGTTTCAAAAAGATTGGGCCCCCAAAGAAGGTGCCCCCATCCTCCATTGTTTTCAATGGTGGGGAAAAGAGCAAAAACCAAAACCAAGGATTGATGTCAAACCAAAGAGTCTCTTCAGTAGAAACTGAAGATAGTGTGGGTTTTTCCCAAGCCCAGCAGAACCAGTGCATGTACAGAGTTCCCCATAGAACCAGTGCATGTACAAAGTGCCCAGCAGAACCTCTGCCACTGTGGCAATGACAGTTCAACAGATCCAAGTGTGTGTGGGGGGGAGCACAGCACAGACAGTGCATGTACGGAGTGCCCAACAGAACCAGTGCCACTTTGGCAATGCCAGTTCAACAAATTCAAGAAAGGGGGGGTTGAAAGCCCAACACAGCTAGCACATGTACAGAGTACCCAATAGAACCTGTGCATGTACAGAGTGCCCAAAGAAGGTGTCCCCAACCTCCACTGTTTTCAATGAAAGGAAAAAAAAAGAAAGCATTTAAGGGAAAGCATTGGGTTTTGCTGGGCCCTAGTACATAGCACTGGTACTGCTTGGCACTCTGTACATACACTGGCTGTGCTAGGCTTGGAACCCCTCACCCCCGGATTTGTTGAGCCGGCATTGCCACAGTGGCACTGGTTCTGCAAAAATCCCTCCCCCCAAGCTTCAGTTTCGATTGCAGAGACTCTTTGGTTTGACATCAGTCCCTGCTTTTTTGCTGTTTTTCCCTCCATTGGAAATAATGAAGGGAGGGAGCACTTTCTTTGGGGGCCCACAGAACTGGGCCCTGGTCCAATCTTTTTGAAACTTGGTTCTTATTGTTGTTTTAGAGTAGAGGCACGAAAAGCTATGCTGAAAATGTAATGCCTCTACCTCAAAAAAGCATCCCCCAGACCCCTGCATACTCCAGATAGATTCCCCATTATAGCCTATTAGGATAATTGCCTATAATGGTCCCCACAGGCTATAATGGAGCCGAAGGCATTTAAAGGTGTGTGGTCCCATTAAATGCATTTGTGAAGCTGCACCCAGAATGACATTTAAAGGGAGTGCACTCTCCTTAAATGCTGTTTAACTGTGGCTATTCTGTTTTCCTGGATAAACCTGATTTCCCCCCCAGGATTAACCAGGCTTGGCTATGCTCAATAGCCAACTCCCCCCCCCCCCCATATCTGGCTGAAAGAATAGCTGATAAATAGCTGATAAATAAAGAATAGCTATTTTATTGGCCCGGATAGACCCAAATACACACCCCTAATGGGCACCATAATCTTTGCCTCTGTAAAAAGCTCCCAGAATGACTCACATCCCCTGGATCAGCTCTGATACTTTCTAACAATGCTGCCAAATTACTCCATACAGGGATGAAAGGGTGATAATGCTTTAGGGCCCTGATCAGTAAGTTTATGAAGAGAACATACCAAGTCACCTTCTGGCTTAACACAGCAGGTCCACTCCTTACTGTCATGCCCAGACAGAATACCTCCCTTTGTCCTTTCCCTGCAAGCACTCCAAGTGCAAATTGGACTTTGAAATGGAGCAGAACTCAAATCACCTAAGTTGTTGTGGTTTGATTATCATTTGGAAAACAAGCTGGATCAAAAATGTTTCCATTTGCAACTGAATGGTTCATTGGGTTGAGGTTGTTATGTTGGAGAAAGTTTGATATGCTGCCTTTGCAAACTCCTCCACCCCCCACCCCCCAAGTTCCAATGATGATTTGAGTGCAATGGAGGTAGAGGCTAAGGCTTAACTCTGTCACCCACACAATAAAAAACACTCACCCCAAGCCATAACTTCTTTAAGATGTAAGTGATGGGGAAGAATCAGATCATCTCTCTATGTGAAAGAGATCCACTGACTCGGATTTTCACAACTCTCAGTATCATATAATTTCATATGAAAGTGCTAAGGATACACACCTTTTCTGGAATATACTCTCTCCTCCTCAGTTACTATTATTCATTTATATTTATTTATTTAGAATATTTTTATGTCATCTTTCCACCCAATCGGGATCCACAAGGCAGCAAGCATAAAAAAACATAACTATGTTTAAACAAATAAAATAAGTTCAGTAGTCATGCGATAAAAGGACAAGTCCTTTTGTGGATCAAAAACTGGCTAATTAAAAGGAAACAGAGAGTGAGTATAAATGGGCAGTTTTTTCAGTGGTGGGTAGTAAGCAGTGGGGTACCGCAGGGATCAGTACTCAGTCTGATGCTTTTTAACTTGTTTATTAATTATTTGCAGTTGGGACTAAGCAGTGAAGTGGCTAAATTTGCAGATGGCACAAAGTTGTTCAGGGTGGTGAGAACCAGGGAGGACTGTGAGGCACTCCAAAGGGATCTTTGGAGGATGGGTGAGTGGGCGTTAACGTGGCAAAGGGGTTCAGTGTGGCCAAGTGCAAAGTGATGCACATTGGAGCCAAAAATCCTAACTATAAATACATGTTGATGGGGTCCGAACTGGCAGAGACTGACCAAGAGAGAGATCTTGGAGTTGTAGTAGATAATGAAAATGTCGAGACAGTCTGCGACTGCAATGAAAAAGGCCAACACTATGCTGGGGATTATTAGGAAGGGAACTGAAAACAAATCAGCCAGTATCATAATGCCCCTGTATAAATCGATGGTGCAACCTCATGGAGTACTGTGTACAGTTCTGGTTACCACACGTCAAAAAGATATTATAGCATTGGAGAAAGTGCAGAAAAGGGCAACTAGAATTATAAAAGGGTTGGAACACTTTCCCTATGAAGAAAGGTTAAAGCGCTTGGGGTTTTTTAGCTTGGAGAAATGACAACTGAGGGGTGATATGATCGAGGTTTATAAGATTATGCATGAGTAGGTAGAGAAAGTACTTTTCTCCCTTTCTCACAATACAAGAACTGGTGGGCATTCCATGAAATTGCTGGGCAGTTGGGTTAGAACAGATAAAAGGAAGTACTTCTTCACCCAAAGAGTGACTTGGAATTCACTTGGAATTCACTGCCACAGGAGGTGGTGGCAGCTACAAGCATGGACAGCTTCAAGAGGGAATTAGATAAACACAAAAGGAGGGACCTGCGGTACTTGCAGGGGGGAGAGAAGAAGCTCCAGATGGAGGAGGAAGCAGCCACAGGTAAGCTTTCTCCCCCCAGGCAATGACGGTGAGGCCAAGGCCACCAATCCTTCCCTCCCCCACACCAATGGTGAGGCCCATGGCTCTGAGCCACCAGGCCCACCAATCTCCCTCCCTGGTTCTGACGGTGAGGCCCACGTGGCTCTGAGCTGCTAGGCCCACCAATCTTCTCGTCGCTTCCAATGGCGAGGCCCACGTAGCTCTGAGCCACCAGGCTCACCAATCTCCCCCCTCATTCTGATGGCAAGGCCCATGCAGCTCTGAGCCACTGGCCCCACCAGTCTTCCCCCCTGGTTCCGATGGTGAGGCCTGCGTGGCTCTGAGCCACTGGGCCTGCCAATCTCTCCCCCCAGTTCCAATGGTGAGGGCCACACGGCTTTGAGCTGCCAGGCCCACAGATCTCCCCCCTCTGCCCTTGGCACCAGTGGCAAAGCCTCAGAGGCTCCCAGCCACTGGCCTCCCACAGTTCCTAGAGCATTCTCTGTGCATGTGCAGGGAACACTCTTTTACTTTTGGGGGAATTTAAATATCCCCTGTATCGTTTTTTAAACTTTTAGGATTTTTCTGCATACCTGGGGAGTCCCCCAAGTGTGCAGGAAAATCTCTCTGCCCCCCCCCCCCCCAAGTGCCCCTGGTGTGCAGATTTAGATATCTGGACACACGGGGGCACTTGGCTATTAGATATATAGATATGGAGCAGAGGTCCATCAGTGGCTATTCACCACAAGGTATAGATAGGAACTCTCAGTCAGTCTGGGGCAAGTGATGCACTGTATTCTTGGTGCTTGGGGGGGGCAACAGTGGGGGGTCTTCTAGTTTCCTGGCCCCACTGCTGCACCTCCTGAGGGCACCTGGTATTTTTGGCCACTGTATGACAGAGTGTTTGACTGGATGGGCCATTAGCCTGATCCATCATTGGCTTATCTTATGTTCTTATGTTCTTAAGTTAAAATATAAAATGCAATTAAAAACACATAAATAAACAACATCAGAAAGAGGGCCAATAACTATTATTAGAACAAATGACACCCAACCCTGTTCTAGGAAAGCGATGGAACGAGACCAGTTTGGATTCTGTAACCTTTGAACAATATACATGCCTCTCTCCTTTTCCTGCCAATTTCTACCTTCTTTTAAACACTGATTTTAAAATGTGCTTTTTTGTCATTTTATTTTTTCATATAAAGGAAAAGAATTCCCCATGCTGTGAGTGATATAAAAATAGCCTTTTATTGATTTTAGATGCCACTCACTATGTTATGAGAAACTATCTGACGTTAGCATGAAAAGTCAGGTCTAAACCCATTTTAATTAGAGGACGGGATAATTTTCCTGTAGTTCAGAAGCATTTTCTGTGAAGGTTTCAGCAGTTCCGAGCTGTGTGTTTGCCACACACCAAAATAAGAAACAAATATTCTACAATATAAACTTCTGTTTAGGCCTCTCTGCTTCTTGTTAGAGGGTTTTAAGCGAACAAATATTTGGTTGTTTAGGAACTTTAATTAGCTTTTAACAAAAAAGCAACGGTGTAACCAATTAGAGATCTAAGAAGTAACATGTGCATGGGCTGCCATTTTTGCAAGCAATTAATTGATAACTAGCTTACCGTGGGCTATCTAATAATTAAATGGGAAAACATTCTGAACAAAATGAAAGGCAGTGATGCAAATTAGTTTAGCATTTATCCTTTTCTTTTCAAATGCACTGACCATTTCATCTGCCAAGAACGGGGAAAACTCCAAATTACACCACACAGAGGTTCAAATTAAATCCCCCAAAGCAGAGAGCATACCTTTCTGGGAGTGTTAATTGCCTCTGTAAAAGAAAAGGTGAGGTGTACAAGTTTGCAGGAGTGTGTCGGGCGAGTTGGCTGGTCGCTGTTTTCTTCCATCGATCTCATCCTGTTTGGCAGATCAGTTTCTGTTTTCTGTGTCTTTCAGTAGGAGCCGGTTTCAGATGGGTAATGTGTCTGTAACCTATTCAATCTCTCAGGAAGAAAAAGATCTCCCTAGTGAAACAATAAAGGGCTTCTGCTGTAGTAGCATTAGTGTTGGCTGGAGACCTAGCTTTCCCATGTTCTGTGGGACTGAAATGTTGACAGGAGTTATATGGGCTGGCAAAATTGCTCAATCCATTCTTTACAGGGGGAAATTGATGCCATTTTTTTCCTACAGGGGGAATTGGTCCTTACAGCTACGAACTATACCTGTCATCATCAAATTGAAATACAGCCATGTCACACCTACTTCACGAAAGAAGGCCCCTTCTTTTGCCTATTTATGATATCTTCCTTATCTGGACAGACAGCAAAGTAAAAATGCACGAGCTCTATCAAAGCTATAAATGCTTCCCATTCATCCAAATGGAAGACTCCCCTCCCCCTAAAGATATTACCTTCAACTTCAATAAATGATTGCCTTTATCTATAGAAAAGCAATGGACCATTTTAACTACTCCTTGTCCTCAGATTATTCTTTTGAGACAGAGCAAGTGAGTATCATAATATATAACCAAGTTGTTAAACTTCCAAAATGCTAACAAAAGAGGAAATGATATTGTAGACAATAAACAACAAGAAGGAAGATGCATGATGGCAAGCATTTTGTATCGTTGACATTCATTCCATGTCATTTCATATTGTCTTGGGGGTCAGATTCATGATTTAAAATACATGAATTTGCATGTCAGGGATCTGTTAACTCACCATGTATGAAAAACCATGGAATAAGGGGGGAGCAGTCCTTTCAAGTGTTGCAAAATCAGTCACAAAAACAATGTTTAATGGACTCCAACAATGACACACCTTTCTGTTTTTTAATGTGAAGACCAGAACAGCCAAGCAATGGCAAGTTAACACCCTCCATAGATTTGTTTGTGGAGCTTTTGGAACTTTTTTTTAGTAGGAATTGCAGATATAGAATGGTTTAATCCATCCCTGACCCACAACAGAAGTCAACAGCACCATGATTTCATTCACTGTAGCATGGTGACTGCTGACCCACACTTCCTTCCAGAGTTCTACTACCATTATACCTACAGATATTACCAGATTCATCCCATCCCATACCCTTTCATTTCAAGATTCACATTAAGATCCAGCCAGCTTGTATGTTCAGTCTCATCCAATTCCATTCCTTATACAATTCCATTTCTTATACAACATGGCTTCTGACCTTGCAGGTTTAGGCCCCAGCCTTTCTGGTGGTCAAAGGGAATTCTCTCCTACCTTTTCCACCAGCAAAACATCTGGTTGGATCCAACCCAATAAGTTTAGGTATGCATTCACACAAAGAAAGGTCACATAAAACAACTAGAAATTGAGACACACTATGGGCGTGTTTCCCAGAAGTCAAAGAAAATATGTTTAATGTGCATACAAGTATCTAAGAGATAACCCATATTTTAAACTCTGGAGTCCAGTTGTGTATCGACGTTATAATGGCATTTATCTCACCATAGGGTGGAGGAAATTCTTCCAGCCTATGGTAAAATACATGCCATAAGTACTGGAGGAAGAGCCAAACATTTTAGGAAGACTCCTTTGGTTAAAGGAAGGCTTCAGTTCAAACTTTGCTCACTAGAGTGGAAGGATATGTGTCAATAATGCCTTTCTTGGCTAATATACCAGTGATTTTCTAGAGCTCTTGAAAACTATCCACATGTAGCTTGAGTCAAAACAACAGGCATGTACCAATTGAAAGGGGACCAGCTGCATAATGTATGAATTCCCTAATCATGTAGTCAGGTGCTGCTTTGCCTTTGCTCTTGTCTGTCAAACCACCCAAATGCCCTTTCAGTTTGTTTCTGACATGTTTAGGCCCCAGAATCTCCACATGGATTGTGAAAGTTATTTATTTTTATGTCTTGCTAGTTTTCCTCACTCAGTTCCCAAAGGTTTGCAGCACATCTCAGCAAGAATCGCCATGTGGCGTATATCTCTGTAGCAGCTGTCACTGCTTCAGAGGTTTTAAATTGTGTCCAATACAGCATGCAGAAGCTTTTGTTTTTTAAAAAACTATGGCAATTACAACATGATTGAAAAGAATGGAATTCTGTTAAGACCTGCATTAAAAGACAATTCTCAATATGTTAAGGGCTATATGAGTAAAGGGAGGGAAGGTGTCATGGTGTAGCCTGATCTTGTCAGATCTCAGAAGCTAAGCAGAGTTAGTGGTGGTTACTACTTGGATGGGAGACCTCCAAGGAAGCCTGCAGAGGAAGGCAATGGCAAACCACAGATGCTTCTCACTGGCCTTGAAAGCCCCTTGTGTGGTGTTGCCATAAGTCAGCTTTAACATGCATATGAGTAAAAGCATGAGTTAATCCCTTTTAAAGTCTTTTGGACACCTGTGAGGCTGTTACCTACACTCTGCTGAGTGACCCATCCATACATTCAAATGTATTGTATGAAGAAACTGGGCCTGATATCACACCAGGTCATTTGAGAATATGTGATGTATTGTAAGGTATAGTTGACGTGGGCATTGCAAAAGTTGATGTCATTTGTTGAGTTCCTATGGCTTTAGGGTTGGGATTAGATTTGTTTTATATACTTCATATTATTTTAAATGACTACACATGATTTTACTGGATGTTTTTAATGTTATTTCTGTACCTATTTTAATTGATATAATCATATCTTGATGCAAACCACTTTGAGCCCTTAACTGAAGAGAAGTGAACTGAAAAAATAAATAATAAATACAAGTGATGTAAACCAAAAGGACACTGAAGTGGGCAAATGGTCTTCATTTTTAGATTTTTATAGTTACGTTAACAATAACAATGTTAACAGCTTAGATAAAAGGGTTTCAGCCTTTTTTAGCCTGTGAGCACCCTTTGGAACTCTGAGAGGGAGAGGTGAGTGCCCCCCCAATGGTGTCCACAGAAGGCTGAGCCAACTCCAAAATAGGGCTGCTGGTGGGAATCTGGGGGAGCAGGGACATGGGGGGGCCACATTTAGCAGTGGTATGACATCAATTCTAGGGGAAAGCCAGTTACATCTGTCTAGGAATCTCCAGAAACTCTATGTTTAAAATATTTCATTTCCAGCAGTTTCTAGAATGACAGCAATTTTTTTTTTTAAACAACTGCTGACTTCCAGAGTGGCAGCAGGAAATAGGAGCCAGGGTCAGGGGAATCCTGGCTCCCAGTGGGAACTTGGTAAGCCCAATCCAAAATGGCTGCCACAGGAGGTGAAACCACACAACACCTCCCTTCTCAATTTGGAAAAAAGTGCAGAAGTGGAATAAAAGAAATGAAGGAAAGCCAGGGGAGAGGAAGGAATGAAGAGAAGGAGGAATGAAAAGAAGGTAAGTCTAAAGGGGAAATGGAACCACAAGCTCAGGTGCTAACTAGTCCTCCTGATCCTCAAATGGCTGTAGCTGCTATTGCAGCTGTGAAAACCCATTTCAGTTGAATGAGGGCAGCCAGTAACAAGCACTATCTTACAATGGTCCCACCCACTTTCTGTAAAGCTCAGTGAGTGCAAGCGGAAGTACTGGTGGGTGCCATGGAGCCACAGGTACCACATTAGTGAACCCTAGCATAGATAAATAGTTTCCATCTTGATTATTCCAGAATTTCTGTACTCTGTTCCCCTTCTCCTTAATCCCAGTTTAACTAGGACAATCAGAAAATTAATTCCAGAATTGTGTCAAGCACCCTTTGCTGCAGCTTTCAGTTCCTTTTATTTACACTGATACTGATGATGCCTCCCAGCCCAGGACAAGTAAAACCAAACTACAGCTCCCATAGGGCAATTCAGTAATATGCATGGCACTATTAGCATGAATGTGACAACACTGTGACCCAGAGCAGAACTTTTAAAAAGAGGTAAGTGTTTTCTGAATGCTTGCTGAAAAGCTTGTAGATAAGAACATAAGAACATATGTGAAGTCATGTTGGATCAGGCCAGTGGTCCATCCAGTCCAACACTCTGTGTCACAGAGTGGCCAAAACCCAGGGGCCATCAGGAGGTGCACCAGTGATGCCAGAACTCCAGGAGCCCTCCCGCTGTTGCCCCCCCCAAGCACCAAGAAGACAGAGCATCACTGCCCCAGACATAAGAACATAATAGAAGCCCTGCTGGATCAGGCCAAGGGCCCATCCAGTCAAACACTCTGTGTCACACAGTGGCCAAAACCCAGGTGCCAACAGGAGGTCCACCAGCAGGGCCAGAACTCCAGAAGCCCTCCCACTCTTGCCTCTGAACTCCAAGAAGCCAGAGCATCACTATCCCAGACAACAACAAATCAACAATTGCTTGTACACATGCCTTCTCTGTTGTGGCCCCCAACTTGTGGAATGGCCTGCCCAAGGAGCTTGGGATACTAAGGAAATTAAGATACTAAGGAAAGTCTGGAATTGGACTTAGAGGAGTTTGTCTAGCATTCCTGTCTGTACCTTAGTCTGCTGATAACCCAATGATAAGCTCTAATGGCATCTATATCCTGGTTTCTCTCTAGGAAGCTTATGACATATGAAGCATTTCCAAATGCCCTCCTACCAATACCAACCAGATTTACTTAGCTTCTGGAAGATTTGCCTATGATGTCCCTTCAGACAATGCCCTGACAAAATACCCATGATGTGAACCTGTTGCTCCTTTTAAGAACATAAGAGAAGCCAATGTTGTATCAGGCCAATGGCCCATCCAGTCCAACACTCTGTCACACAGTGGCCAAAAACACCAGGTGCCCTCAGAAGGTCCAGCAGTGGGGCCAGGACACTAGAAGCCCTCCCCCTGTTGCCCCCCTTCCAAGCACCAAGAATACAGAGCATCGCTTGCCCCAGACTGAGAGTTCCTATCTATAACCTGTGGCTAATAGCCACTGATGTACCTCTGCTCCATATGTTTATCTAATTCCCTCTTGAAGCCATTCATGCTTGTAGCCACCAACACCTCCTGTTAATCACTCTTTGGGTGAAGAAGTACTTCCTTTTATGTGTTCTGACCCGACTGCTCAGCAATTTCACTGAGTGCCCACAAGTTCTTGTTTTGTAAGAAAGGGAGAAAAGTATTTCTTCCTCTACCTGCTCTATCCCATGCATAATTTCATAAACCTCGATCATGTCACTCCTCAGTTGTCATTTCTCCAAGCTAAAGAGCCCCAAGCGCTTTAACCTTTCTTCATAGGGAAAGTGTTCCAATCTTTTATCATTCTAGTTTCCCCTTTCTGCATTTTTTCCAATGGTGTGGTGACCAGAACTGTACACAATACTCCAAATGAGGTTGCACTATCGATTTATACAGGGGCATTATGATACTGATTGGGAGCTATAGGTAGTCACCAGTGTTCCCTCTTAGCTGAGTTAATGTGAGCTAGCTCACAGTTTTTAAGCCTCCGGCTCACACATTTTTGTCTTAGCTCAGGAAGGATGGCTCCACAGCAAACTAATGTATGTAGTAGCTAAATTGCTCACTCACAACTTTAATGTCAGGAGCTCACAAAGTAGAACTTTTGCTCACAAGACTCCACAGCTTAGCGAGAGCGTTGGTGGTCACCAGGGGTCATTTCGTAGAAAAAGAGTGTGTCAGAAAGGGAATGCCACTTTCAGCCCCATTATACCCTATGGGCTATTGAAGTCAATGGCAAAAACTCATAGGGTATATGAGGGGCTGGAGGAAAGGGGGTTTTAGGGAAAGGCTCCAAACCTGCAGGGTAGCTGCTGGGGCCTCTCTCCGAAATACCCACCAGGTTTCAAAAAGATTGGACCACGGGGTCCAATTCTACAGGCCCCCAAACAGGTTGCCCCATTCCCTCCATTGTTCTCTATGGTGGGAAAAAACAATACTTTTACCCCAACATAGAGAACGATGGAGGGAATGGGGGCAACCTGTTTGGGGGCCAGTAGAATTGGATCCCCTGGTCCAATCTTCTTGAAACCTGGTGGGTATTTGGGGGAGAGACTCCAGCAGCTACCCTGTAAGTTTGGAGCCTCTCCCTCAAACCCCCTCTCCTCCAGCTGCTTTTAAAGCTGCCACTGAATTTCAGCAGCAATTCAGCAGTGGGCCGAATCAGATCAGAGAATCTGATTCAGCCATGGCTGCCCTAGTGCCCACTCCCGTACTCCTAGTGCCGCTCCATCATGCTCCAGCCCCAAATGACCCCTGGTGGTCACAAATAGATGAAGACTATGAAGATATTTTGGGGATAAAATAAGGAAACCCTTCATCCTCAGCATCTGATTTGATATAACTCCATGTTCTGTGGCCAAGCATTACTTGAAATTTCAAGTAAACTCTTAGTTAGGGATACTATTGAAGTTCTCATCCGGGCTGGTTCCTCTCAAAAATCTGTATTTTGATTTTGTTTCTATCTTGCATGAATCAAGCCTAACCTTCAAGTCACAGGATTCAAGTAATACTTTCATCGTATTCTCTGGTTTTGTTGCACTGGCTTCCTCTCCCCACACAAATATATGCATTTTCAATGCAATTTGTGTACCAGTGAAAAAGAGGTGCATACATATTGTATATGTACAAATGAAGTATATAAAAAATGCACTTAAAATCCATGAATGTATGGTTACATATAATCCAGTAAAAGTGGGCAAATATAAATAGTTTACAGTGGCAACAGATGGAAACAAAAAGAAATGAAAAAGGACATATTCATCCATCCATACTCTCAATAATTGCCTTCAGTCTTTATTTTGTATTTATGCAGAGTGAGTTAATTGCACATTATCTCCTGAAGTCTAACACATCCTCTTGGCTTGTTGGTCCTGTAAACTCTTAAAAGTGATTACAATCTTCACCCAGTTTGGCCCAGCTAGGAAATTTGTATAAAACTTTATTTTAAACAAGTTCAATTCATCTTTTTAAAATTTATTTTACAAAATTTATACCCTGCATTTCTGCTTCCATAAGGGCCACAATGGCAGCTAAGGACTTAAAACATACATAAGACCATACCTTAAAAAGCATTAAAATCAACAAGAAACACATCATTAAAACAATTAAAACCAGAACTAATGTAAGGGCTCATCATGATTTTTGGTGGTCTGACCACTTTCTGCCATACTGGCTAGGATCAAGTAGGCTCTATCACAGGCCTCAGAATGGGAAAGAGAGGGGGATTCCAGCACCCATTTTTTCTTCCTTCCCAGGACTCCCTCTCCCTCTCTGTGCCTCATTGCTTGTCTCCTGCCAATAAATGTGCTGCCAGTGACCATGAGGCTGCATTTCACCAAGCAGGGGTAGGATTGGGGCTGTGCAGGTCATCTAAAATCCATTCAAAAGTGGCATTCATGTCATTAGCAGTTGTTGATAGGTTTGCCCTGACCCCTTATGCCAAATGAGGCAGGCGGCAGCATTGGTCAGAGCTG
This sequence comes from Lepidodactylus listeri, assembly GCA_029233225.1. Classification (NCBI taxonomy): domain Eukaryota; kingdom Metazoa; phylum Chordata; class Lepidosauria; order Squamata; family Gekkonidae; genus Lepidodactylus; species Lepidodactylus listeri. The sequence goes on from JARCFY010000007.1 coordinate 49,092,301, forward strand.
GAAATATTCCAGTCAAGGGGAAGGCCAGCAGTGTAGCTACATAGACAATCTATGGCTCTCGCAAACAGTCATTTTCTGTGTGCTCCTGACACAGCCACCCAAACTGGTAAATGAGATTAGAGAAAAAAAATCAACAAATGTTGTTCAGACTTAAGTGCCTTAAAGGAATTAAAAGAAAGGAAACTCAAGAAGGAAGGCAAATCTCAGGAAGAAATATCAATTTTCAGAAGAAATCAAATGAAGAATTGTTGCAATATCCAAGAAGATCAAGAGGTACAACAGTAGGATCCAGCAATACAACTGTATTGGTTTCCAGTTGAGTAATGGATCAGATTCAAGGTGATGGAACTAACCTTTAAGACCCTTTGCAGCTAGGGACCAACATACCTACAGGCCTGTCTATCCCTGTATATATCCCAAAGAGCCTTGCACTCTTCTGAGCAGCACTGCCTGGTAGTCCCTGGCTCAAAGGACATCTGCTTTGCCTCAACCAGGGCAAGAGCCTTTTCAGTCCTGGCCCCTGCCTGGTGGAACATGTTTCTAGTTGAGATTAGAACCCTGCGGGATTTATTACAATTCTGCAGGGCCTGCAAAATGGAGTTGTTATGCAAGGCTTTCGGATAAGGCAGTGGACGTCCACAGGACACTGGCCTTTCCTGCTTAATCTGGTCAATCTGCCTCAATTGTACTACCTACACCAACTTGGCACTAGCATCAACTGATTTCTGTCAGTTGAGAGAAATATGTCCCCTTGACATGGTTGCAGCATTCACTGTAGTCAGGCACTATTAGTTGTCATCAGGTATTAATTTAAGTACTGAAATATTTACTGAGTGATATGGTTTGATGTTTTTATGAATTTTTATTGTTTTATCCTGTGTTGTGAGCTGCCCTGAGCCCACTTGTGGGATAGGGCAAGATACAAATCAAACAAATACATATACTTTTAAAAGCTGGCAAGTCTTCATCCACAATTGATGCAGCAGCTTAATGATGTGCTGCATTCCAAAGCAGTAGAATACTGGATAACAACTGGCAGGACATTTCTCATTCTGAACAACAAGAGAATGGAGCAGTGTGAAGTAAATGCTGCCCCATTACCTGCCTCCCAACAACTTTTGAATTACTGACAGGAATTGTAGCCAATTCTGTTCAAGAGTATCTACAGCTCAGTTCAATTTTACCACATGAACAAAAAGGAGTTTTCTGAAAATCCCAAGGCTCCAAAGTTCAGTTACTAATTGACAAAATGGTCTTACAGAACTATAAAAGGTGGGAAACCAACCCGAATGTTGTTCAGATTGATTACAAGAAGGCTTTTGATTCACTCTCTCCTACATGGATCCTGAAAACACTAGAAATGGTAGGCATCTGCAAAACTGTAATAACGTTGATCAAAACTGCCATGAGTAAATGGATCACCAGATTGCTAGTGAAAGGAGAAGAAATTGGAACAGTTAATATCAAACAAGGAATTTCCCAAGGAGACTCACTACTACTGCTGCTCTTCGTCATTGCCCTAATATTACTAACCATCATTCTCAAAAGCACAGGACTAGGATACCAGCCTTCCAAGACAGGCCCAAAGATTTCACTGAGACCCTGCCATTATGCTCCATCCGTCTCCCCTTATCTTGAGTAAATGAGACCCTGCTACAGTTAGAGGAAAGAAACGGAATGTAATGACAGGGTCTCAGTTAATTACTCTCAGTATGCCACAGTTAAGGATACATCTGCTTGTGAGTCTCCAATTTTGACATATTTATTTCCTTCACTATGTTTCCCCCCAGAATTAAACCGAAACAAATGGTAACCACTTAAACTAAGCTTGTTATTCCTGTTCGGTCCTTGAATCTTCATTATGCTGTATGCTATTAAGAAGACATTATGCTTTTAAGAAGTCATTTCAAGTACAGACAAACTTGTATGATGCTTGACGTTATAATTCAGTAGCCAAGAATGTGCACCCTTATCAAGTGAGACAGTTAGCTATTGTTTGGAGATGATGTTAACATCCTATAAACAGGGGAAACAGAATTGATCCAGCACTTCTCAGAAGGTTCTCCTTGCCTGTGACTTGCTTGTCTTTGGGGTAAAAAGCTTTTATGGACTGATATAGTTATTCTCTTTTAGTAATCTGTTTAACAGTGATGGATGGAATAACATTTCGTTGATTTAGTCAATGTTAAGAACACAATAGTTAGGCCTTAACAGAAAGCTTAAAATAGAAGCAGAGATTCTCTAACAGTATTTAATTGGGTACTATATTTTTAACAATCCTAGTACAGTATTGAGGTGTACCTCAGGCCAGGAGGTATGGGAAAGCTGGCTAGATGTTTAGGGCTTCTTAAGTGCATGCCTATTTCTGAATCAAGCCTGAGCAGAGTCACAGAATGGAGTTGCTATACTATGTAACTGATAATGATGATGTTGCTAAGGGAAATGAAAATTGTTTGGAAGTGAGATGATGAAGACAAGTAGGCTTTTATATCCCACCTTTCTCTACTGTAAGGAGTCTCAAAGTGTCTTACAATCTCTTTCCCTTCCTCTCCCTACAACAGGCATGTAGGGTTGAGAGAGTTCTGGGAGAGCTGTGAGTAGCCCAAGGTCACCCGCTAGGTTTCACATGAAGGAGTCAGGACTCAAACCCAGTTCTCCAGATAAGAGAATGCTGCTCTTAACCACTACACCATGCTTGCTCTCAAGAGACAGCAATACTTTCACAAGAACCGCTGTTGGGATGACAATACTTTCACAAGAAAAGCTAAACAAGACTGAAAAGGGAAGAAGTAATTTTTTCCAGCTTTGCCAAAAATGTTCATGAAAGTTCAGACAGCCCTGCATAGCTCCATCTTTCCCAGACAACATAATGTTAATGTTTTATCTGTTTCTGTTTCCAACCTAATTTACAACCCTCCAATTTACTGACTGCCATATTCAAATATGCCTGGGCTTTGCACCTCAGGGTTTGATATTTATAGGCTACATGCCTTATTTACAGTACATATAGGTCCCTCTCTTTACCTGTTTGTTCCACCGGCTCGGCAAGAATTATACAAACAGCCATCTCTATAGCCACAGCAAGAATACTCAAATATTTATTATGTCAGTCAAATTACAGTAATACTGCTACTGCTGCTGGGTGAAGCAAATGGCTTTCTCACCCTCCACTATCCATTTTCTAATTAAGTGCATTCCACCTTTTGCTATTTTTTTTCCTTCCAGCAGGGTGCATTGTGGTAGTACTCTTCAACATATTCATATCTCCGCAGAAGAGATAGTATGTGTATGTCAGCCTCTCTGTGTGTGTGTGTGTGTGTGTAAGAGACCTTTGTGTGTGTGTGTGTAAGAGGCACAGGGAAGGTTGTGGCATGTTGCTTTCAGGGAAATCATTACCAAACATTAAAGAAAAGTAGCCTGTCATTTTTGTTTGATATGCAAAGGATGCCTTCCAGCCGAGAGAGGCCTAGAACAGTTTTCTGTTGCTCAAGACAGAAAGCTGTTCTTACTGCAGTCACTTGTGGGAATTATGTTATATATATATATATAGTGCTGAGGTGTGTGGGGTCCTTATTAAAATATGGTGAGGTAATTTAATAGATACATACCTAGTGAGATTCTGTACATGCAGTGTGGAATAGATGTGCATAATGCATAGGACAGGCCACACATTGAATACCCAGCTTCCAACGCAAAGCAATAAGCTTTATGAGGCTTATTTATATGGAAGTGTTTGCCTCTCAATATCTGTTATGCTCTTCTAACTTTATTGGCTCGGCTGTAAACACAAAACACCGTATTTCTGACTGCAATCTCTACTTACAAAGGCTGTTCTTCACACAAATGGAGCACACAATATCAAAGGCAATAAACATAACAGGCCCCAAATAATCCTAGTGATATGTTTTGGGTTTCATGAGGGATTCATGGTTTGCTTCATGAAATTGTTTCCTGTGGTGTCTTGCTGCAATTTTAGCAGTTGCTTTATGAAAGTGTGGCAGGACAGTATTCACCCAACTGCGTTTAGTTTTGCTACAGTTCATCTGAAGGATGCAAAGTCACGTAGGGTAGGCCTTGAATTATGTGATAGATAGGGTTTGTTTTCTTTGCACAAAGGACACAGAAACTGAAACAGGAAGATGAATTATTTGCACTATTTTGTACTATGAAAAATGTGGGGTAGTTATCCATGCTGGAACTACAGTTGCCAAGCTATGCCTAGCACCTGGTGGGATGGTTAGGGGCAGGGATATGTGGGGCATGATGTCATCTGTGCCACTATGTCACTTCCAGTGAAAATGTGAAAGTAATGTAGAGTTGGTCTAGGGAATCACCACAAACTCTATGGTAAAGTCATAGAGCTTCCAGGAAGTCCTAGAGCTGCCCTACATCACTTACAGATTTTTCCCACCATCACCATTCTGAGCAGCAGTGAGCAACTAGGTCTGCTGGTAGGAAGCCTCCTGCCATAGTATAACTGCTTTTTTTTTCCCCAGAAAGAAGTTGGTAGAACCAACCAACCAAGACAAGTAGAAGGAATGAGATCTGATTGTCAGGTAATCTTGCAACTCTCCAGGGTGGGAGATGGGATTTACAAGGCTGGGCGAGACAACTCCACTCCTCCCCCTCCTCCTGCTGGAATGTACTCCCTTCCTTCCGCTTGCTGGCTTCACAGGATTTTTATCTCTATTCAAGGCTACTGGTAACTTCTCACAGACATGTTTAGTGTTTTTAGCTTCTTTTGCAGGTGTCATCTATTATTGCCTTCCCATTCTTTAGCCTGGGAAAGCTTTTAGGCGGGATTCATCCCGGGGTGGGGACTGGGGAACCCGTGTGACAATATGCATTTGAAAGAACTATATCTATCCTAACACTATTATTCCAATCCATTACTAACTCAACAAGTGTACCCTGAAGAAATTCCCCCAATAAAGAAAGTCTTGGTTAAGATCCTTTGCGTGGGATGAGTTCATCCAGGAAGTCTCACAGAATGTGACTTTCATAGAACAGAAATTGATTTTTTGGGCTACCACATCTCCCCCCATGGAATAGAAACAGACTCCATGTTTACTCCCGAACAGTTGGAGGGGGTAGTGGTCACCCGTAGCCAAGCACGTAGTCGCATAGAACCTACCCAATCAGACTGGATTTCAAAATCTGCAAAAGCTTACAGCCAGGAGGAGGAAGCCTCCTTGGTCAACTTTGACAACATTACAAAGAATCCTAACGGTTGCTTGTATCATGGTACAAAACTGTTCATCCCCAAAACCCTAAGGGGAGAAATCATGCACTCAGCACACAAGTCCAAACTAGCAGGGCATTTTGGCTACTTAAAAACTTTAAACCTTTTACAAGGACAGTTCTTGTGGCCCCACATGCGACAAGACATTTCTAACTATGTTTCCACTTGCCAAACCTGTCTAATATGCAAAAGGCGGAAGGGGGAACCCTGGGACTATTACAACCGCTCGAGACCCCCTCACGGCCCTGGGAAACCATTTCCATGGATTTTATCACTGATCCCCCCAAGTAAAAGCAAAACGGTCATCTGGGTGGTTGTAGACCTGTTCTCTAAGCAAGCCCATTTTATCCCCTTCAAGTATTTTCCCACAGCAAAAGCTATGGCCAAAAGTTTCATGAGCAATATTATCCATTTACATGAAATTCCAAAGAAAATGATCTCCAATAGGAGGACTCAGTTCGTTGCCAACTTCTGGCGGGAGCTCCTAATCATCCTAGGAGTTGAATTAGCTCTGAGCAATGCTTATCACCCAGAAACTGATGGCCAAACTGAAAGAGTTAATCAAATCTTAGAACAATTCCTCCGCTGCTATACCAATTACCAGCAGGACGATTGGGTAGAATTGTTGCCTTTTGCTGAGTATAGCTATAACAATGCTATACATTCCTCTACGGGGGTGTCCCCCTTCATGGCTACTGCTGGGTATGACGGTGTCCCATTACCAACCCTAGATGCCGCCTCGCTAAGTCCCAGCTGCCTCAGTGACTGGTGGAACTCCCTGCATGACTCCTGGCCGCTTATTGCCAAAACTTTAGAAGCGGCCAAAACTGACTATAAAAAATATGCAGACAAACGCAGGGACCCGGTTTGGACTCTGGAAGAAGGGGAGTCTGTTTACTTATCAACCAAAAACATCAAAGGATTGCAACCCAGCCGTAAATTGGGTTGGAGATATATAGGACCGTTTAAAGTGAAAAAAAGATTAATGCTGTCACATTTGAACTCGAACTTCCTAAGTCTCTCAAAAATGTTCACCCTGTTTTCCATTTCAGCTTACTGAAGAAGGACCCTGGATCGAATTTGTGGAGACCTCATCATCCAGCTCCTCCTCCTCTGGTGGGGGGAACCTCACTATGAGATAGATCAAATCCTCGACTCCAAACTTAAATGGGGCCACCTATACTATCTTATTAGTTGGAAAGACTTTGGCCCTGAACATAATGAATGGGTCACTTCTGAGCATGTTAACGCTTCTGCAAAACTCTGTGTCTTCCAAATCCACTGAAACCCAGGGGGTTAAAGGGTTTTTTGAGGGGGCAGTGTGTCATGTAATCCTGCCACTCTCCAGGGCAGGAGATGGGATTTACTGGGCTGGGTGAGACAACTCCACTCCACTCCTCCCCCTCCTCCTGCTGGAATGTACTCCCTTCCCTCCACTTGCTGGCTTCACAGGATTGTTATCTCTATTCAGGGCTACTGGTAACTTCTCACAGACATGTTTAGTGTTTTTAGCTTCTTTTGCAGTTGTCATTGCCTTCCCATTCTTTAGCCTGGGAAAGCTTTTAGGTGGGATTCATCCCAGGGCGGGGACTGGGGAACACGTGTGACAATATGCATTTGAAAGCACTATATCTATCCTAACATTATTGTTCCAATCCATTACTAACTCAACAAGTGTACCCTGAAGAAATTCCTCCAATAAAGAAAGTCTTGGTTAAGATCCTTTGCGTGGGGTGAGTTCATCCAGGAAGTCTCACACTGATGTTCTAGGGCTAATGGACAAATTAACAGAGCCAAGTTTGGTGCATTGGTTAAGTGCACAGACTCTAATCTGGGAGAACAGGGTGTGATTCCCCACTCCTCCACTTGTAGCTGCTGGATAACCTTAGGTAAGCCATAGTTCTGTCAGAGCTGTTCCCTCGAAGACAGTTCTGGAAAAAGCTCTTTCAGCTCCACCTACCTCACAGGAGTAGGTGTGGGGAGGGGAAAGGAAAGGAAAGGAAAGGCGTTTGTAAGCCTCTCTGAGACACCGAGTGAAGGGCAGGGTATAAATCCAATCTCGTCTCTTCTTCTAGAAACAATTTACTAAATCCAGATTGTGTTACATCTGAGGATTTTGCAGAAACTCAAATACATTGTTTTTCTAACAAATATTCAACTTGTTGATAAAATTGTCCTGCCTTTCAGATAAATGAAAGAAAACTTTATTTATTCCTTTCAATATTTACATCTTACTTTGCTCACCAAATGGACACCCAAAGTGGCGTATGTCATTCTCCTGTCTTCTACTTTATCCTGACAACAACCCTGGGAAGTAGGTTAGGCTGAGACAAAGGTCACACAGCAAACTTCCATGACAGAAGGGGGATTACGATCCTGTCTTTCCTTGATTAGGGTTCACCAATATTTTTGAGCCTCTTGGCACCTTTGGAATTCTGATGCAGGGTGGTAGGCATAACCACAAAATGGCCACCATGGGAGATGAAGCCAACCACAAAATGGAACCAACCACACACAGAGAAAGCCTAAGTGCAGGGAAAAAGAGAAGTAACATTTAAAAATGCATCAGGAAAGAAGAGAAAGAGAGAGAATAAACCCAACACGGTAGTGGCAAGTGCTGCCAAAATAATGTTATTTTAATCTATACAGCCAATCAGATCTCTAACAGCTGATGAAAAGTTCTACTAGGAGGAGCCTCTCCTGTTCACATCTACCTTCTAAAAACACTTGGCTGATTTCAGAAAATGTTTTGGCAAGTGTCATGATGTCCAAGAGCATAGTCCAGCATTCAAACCATGGCATACAGCAGATCTAGAGATTATAGGCCAGTTATTGTAACATCTGGTCTGGGTAAATTGGTGGAAATTATTATTGAACATAGAGTTACTAAGCGCATACAAAAACAAGTCCTGCTGAAGAAGAATCAGCATGGTTTCCTCACAATTCAAAATTAATAGCACTTTAAGTCATTTTCCATCTGTGGAGTAATAGCATTCAGCATACTGGCTGACCCGGTAGCTGATACTAATGCATGCTCATGATTTTCTGCCTTGCTTAGATGATGTATATCCCAGGGTCATCAAGGCAGGTAATGCACCATTTAAAATAAAGTACATTAGAATGTATATAGGGCTTTGTGTCTCTGTTCTTGTCATTCATCTGTCAGCAGCATTCATCATGCTGATGTATGCTCAGAACTGACAGCTCCTGGGCGACACTGTAATAATGCATATGTCAGTGAATACAAATGAACATGAACACGCTCTGCTTTGGGAGTCAGGAGAGGACTCCGGAAGCTGAGCAAGGCTGTACAAAGCTGAAACATGAGCAGGGCAATCCTCAGCAGAGTTCTACTCTTTTAAGTCCACTGAAGTCAATGATCTTTAAAAGGATGTAACTTTGCTAAGCATTATGCTGAACAGAGACAACCCATGAAGACTTTCTCCTAATCACTCTGTAGGATTGAGACTGCCAAGGAAAACACCTTTTAAATAATGATTTTACCCCTTTCGAGTGCATTGATTAAATGGGAGAACATAAGAACATAAGAGAAGCCAGTGGCCCATCCAGTCCAACACTGTCACACAGTGGCCAAAAATACCAGGCACCATCAGGAGGTCCATCAATGGGGCCATTGTGGGGAGGAGGAAGAAGAAGCCATGGCAAAGTATTTGCAATCTGGACCTGAACACTGAGTCAGCCAGTCAACACAGCCAATGCTAACTTCGAGAGAAAAGACATGCAGCTCCATTCCCAGTCCAAGTAGGATTAAATCTTGTCTTTAAAAAATGGATCTCAAAACTTATAATGAGGATAATGGATGAGAGTTGGAAAACAATGCACTCGCACAGGACATGTTTAATCCAATTGCAAATGTCTGAAGAATTTTTTTAAAAATATTTTCATTCTTCTCTCAGTTTTCAAACAAAATGAGATCTGAACTGAGGGATGACCAAACAACCCTGGTTTTAGAGACTTTTGACTGGGGTGGATTCGGAGGTTACTTTGGTGGTCCCCCCCCCCCCAATCATACATTATAACAAGTAGAAAATGATTTTAAGATATTTTTTCCAGCCTGGTTTACACAGATTCTAATGCAGCACTACTCAAAACCTATCAGTTCAATGAGTAGTATTAAGTTTAAGATACTACAGTTTGTTTACAATGATTGGCTGCAGCTTGTCTCAGGATCCTGTCCTTCATTGTGGTGATGGAGGTAGACAGGCTAAGGAAGGCCTTTAACACTCTTGTGTGTGAAGTGCCTTCAAGTCACAGCCGACTTACAGTGACCCCATAGGGTTTTCAAGACAAGTGATTAAGCAGAGGTGGTTGCCATAGCCTTCCTCTGCAAAGTCTTCCTTGGTGGTCTCCCATCCTAGTTCTGACCCTGCTTAGCTTCTGAGACTGGACTATACTACACCATTCCACATCCTTGTTTTAACTCATGATTCTGTAGTAATATCAGAGCACCTCTATAGGTGGTAGCAAGACCTGCATGAGAAGATCATTCCTCCTAAATGCCATTCTTTCTTCAATGCATCCAAGTCCAAACATTTTTTTTTGCCCTTGTAGTGTAAATGCTCTGCCACTGTAAGGATTCCACTGGGAGGCAGAAAGGAAATGCTACATCAGTGCAGCAGGATTTAGGAGAAAACCTTCCTACCCAACTGTGTAAACTGAGGATATTAATTTATTTGATTCATTTACATGGCTATACATTCTGTCCAGTAGGGGCATCTAAGGCAATTCATGATGAAAAGCAATACAAATAACAATACTTAAAATACACAAAATCTTCAAAATACAACCAAATCCTTTACAAACAGCAGCCAAATGTGTGTGTGTGAAGTGCTGTCAAGTCACAGCTGACTTATTGTGACCCCAGCAAGGGGTTTTGAAGGCAAGTGAGAAGCAGATGTGGTTTGATATTGCTTTCATCTGCAAAGGCTTCCTTGGCAGTCTCCCATCCAAGTACCAACTCTGCTTAGCTTTGCAGATCTGAAGATTGGGCCATACTATGTCACCTTCTTTCCCAGCAGCAAAACAGTGGCTGTTTAAAACAGCCAAACATCATTCAAAAGTCTTCCTGAACAAAATCATCTTTAGTTTGCTCTCAAAAGCTGCAAGAGAAAGTCTATGGGACAAGGGATAGGATCTCAAACCAAGGCAGAATGGGAAGTGACTTATACACTGATGTCAAATTTCATGGTAGTTATATTGATTTTGGGTGTGCTTTGAACCCCACTGATAAAACAGGACTTATTTCTGTTTAGCTAGTTACCTTTGAATTTTTCCCCTCAAACCTCATCTGTTTCTCTAGTCACGCTTCATGACTCTCAAGGAAAAAACAAACAAACAAGCCCCCGGGCAGCTTGTATTGCTTGTATATTTTAAAAGGTATCTTTTTTTGAAAATATATTTATGTTCAGCCATGAATTTAGATGATGGTATGGCCTGAATTTCTAACCTGTGCTTCTGTTCCTATTCTATTTGCATTTGCCAGAAAGGATCCCAATGATGAAAATGGGAGGTGGTTAGATATTAGGAGAAACAACAGAAGTATTTCATCTTGCCAGTGGGGAGGTACTCAGTTGAGCTTTTCTCTGCATAAGGTAGATGTATGTTTGTTCACCGTTCATTTTTGCAGCTGTCAAGAGAATGTATTCTCTGGATGCAAAGAACTTCTCTGAATGAAGTCATCTGTGAGTAATATGTCTGTGGTCCCTGTGCTGTTTCTTTTCTTTTTGTGATTATGCACTGAAGCTGTAGTTATGCATGTAGCAACAAAGTAGTCGCATGAATGGAGTCTGTAGGAGAGTTCTGTTTTAAACAACCAAGTTTTGAGTGCTGTAAAAAAAACCCCCACAAAAAACACCTTGGCTTTTCAAAGTCCTGGCTGAAATATCTCTTATTATAGTCTCTAAATCAAACAATGCTTGACAGGCTAACAATGGAGCATTCTGCTCTTAGTGACAACCATGTTACATGGACAGCTATTTAGCTGTTGCTTCCACCATTACAACTGCCAATTGTTGAATTGAGGTTTATGCAGAAATGCTTTGTGCGGTGCACTTCAGAACAAAGAAAACAACCCAGCAGTGAAATAAATAAATGGTCAGTTTCCTGTTTGAAGGAGGAAAAACCTTGAACTCTGCTCAGAATTATGACTTACTGTAACAACAGGAAGTAACTATCTGAATTCACAACAAGGGAATTTCACTTTATAATATAGCAATGTGCTCGTATTCATTGTTGCTGTAATTAATCCTGGAAGTGTTTTGATAAACAACTGCTCTTGCAACTCCAAGCCTGGAGGCCGTAGGTCGTCCTTTCTGTTGAGATCAGTTCTTCTGTTGGGGCAGGAAAACTTCCTTTTCAAGGTTTCCTCCTGGAAAGTATGATATGCTTTAGGCGGATAGTGTGCTTTGATCAGTTGCCTGTGTTACTAAAGCTCAGTAGATATTGGATGATTTTCAAGTGGTAATTTACCACAGTCATCTATCATTTTTGGTCAAGCGGAGAGGGGAATCTTTTACCACTTGGTGGGACTATACATATGCTGGGCTGGCAAAGTGGTTATGTACCCACTGTAATAAACCATTGTTTGTTGAATGGTTGCCTGTGTTCATCAAGAAACATACAAGTTTGATGGGATTAAGGCTGATACATCTAACTACAGCTCTGGTGAGAACTCTGTGAAACAGGTTGACAGTTTTCTGCTTTAAGATGAAACATTTAATATCCTTATTGTTATCATTTTCACATATTTATTTTCTTTGAATACAAGTTTGCGTGATCCAGATATGTAGTTCCAATCCACAGAGCTAGTCTTACTTATGTCCCATTGAAATCAATGAACTAAGTTTATTGTAATGTAAGTCAATTAGGATCACAATATAGCTAGTTTTGTTTGAATAGGGGCAGCTCCTCCTAAGCCTCCTAAGATGCTGCTTGGGGGAGTGTTGTTGCCCAGGACAGTAGCTAGCATATAGTCAAACTGAGCCAAGTTCAAAGTGACCACATTGTGGAATTTCTTTTCTCTCTTGTTTTGTATGTATGAAACTTTCTCATGAAATGGCATAGTATAGCCTGATCTCATCAGATCTTGAAAGCTAAACAGGTTTGGTACTTGGATGGAAGACCACCAAGGAAGGCAATAGAAAACCACCTCTGCTTTTCATTTGCCTTGAATCCTATTTCACTTGAATCCGACAGGGTCACCATAAATTGACTGTATATATTTATATCAAATTGTAGTTTTTACTGTATTTTCTGATGTTTTTTCTCTCTCTGAACTCTCTTGTCCAAGACCTTGGTGGAAAATATTAACAAAATGGTTCTATGGTTGGGAAGTTCCTATTTTTTTGCTCATTGAGAACCATCTGTATCTCTCAGGTGGAGAAAGAGGCTTTTTTTGGCCTCACACAATTTGGACACATGTATGTATCTAATACATTTATTAGCCACCTTTCCTCCATATGAAGGTCAAGGTGGCTGTCAACAGTGGCTAAGGACAGTGGATATGTCGCCTGCTTTGCCTCCGCTTTAGAGGCGGAGGCAGAGAGGCCATCCAGACTGCTGCAGCTGTCCCCCGTCGGTGGGCTGCACTCACCTGTCTGCGAGGCGCTATCCATGCACTGCAGCCAGAGACCACTTGGATCTGGTCTCTGGCTGTCTCAGTGTGTGTCCCTGCCACTTCCTGGCAGTGTGGATGCATCAGGAAGTGGCGTCGGAAGTGTGAACCGGCTGTTCTGGCTACTGTGGCTATGCGAATAGCCATGCCTCGCCAGAACAGCTGCGCGCTGCCCGCCGCCCCAGTGGAGGCTCCAGGGGCTGGCTGACAGAGTGGATGTGCCAGTCCACCTCCTTCCCGGTAAGGTCCTGCAGCACTGGAGCCAGTGCGAATGGGGAGCCACGGGACAGGTTGGCCCTGAGGCTTTTTCGCCTGCTCGCGCTGTGCTCCAGTTCCCCGGTCTGTCCTCAGCCATAGATAGATAAAGCACATAAAATAAAATACATTAAAATATAACCAAATGTGGTCCTAAATAAAACCATCTTCAATTGCCTCCTAAAGATTGAAAGGGAGGGAGCCAGGTGCACCTCCTTGGAGAGGTTGTTCCATAATCATAGCGATGCCACTGAAAAGGCCCTCTCGCGTGTGTCCACCAGACGAACTCCTTGATGGGACAGTCAAGAGAGCCTCTCACTGTGATCTTCATTCCTGGGAAGGAACATATGGGAGAAGACAATCCTTCAAATATCCCAGTCTCAAGCCATATAGGGCTTTAAAGGTCAAAAACAAAACCTTGAATTGTGCTCAAGAGCAGATCAGTAGCTAGTGTAAATGCGGTAATATCAGGATCACATGGTCCAAATAGCTGTCCCTGACCAGCAGTCTAGCCACAGCATTCTGTGCGAGCTGCAGCTTCCAAACATTCTTTAAGTTTTCAAGTTTATTTAGGTTTAATAGCTCATTGTCCATACACTGTAAAAAGGGTTTAAGAGTTTAAAAACAGTAAAACCAAAGTTTGCCAGATCTACATTCTTCAAGGCTAGCCCCATGTAGAGTGTATTGCAATAGTCTGATCTAGATGTAACTAAGGCATGGATTACCCTGGCTAGTGGGTCACAAAGATGTCCTCTAGGCCCTCCTCCCTCCACCCAGGTCCAGCCCAGGGTCTGTACCTACAATCAATATGTAGGTCTTTTGTTTTGTAGCATGGTGTCCAGAGATCTTCAATGAGTGGGTAGGCTCATACAAAAAAAAGGGACTCCATTATCTCAGGGGATGGCCACTGGGGTGCCCGTGGGCATCATGGAACCCACCAACACCTTTCCCTGCACTCACCAAGTGTTTGTTGAAAGTGGGTGGGGCTGAGTGGGACTTTTGACCAGCAGGGCTTCTGAATGGCCAGTGGAAAAGATTACAAGGTATCATTAAACAGAGCTTCTGCCTGAAATGTTGAAGAGTTACTATTACAGTTATGCACAGCCTCACTCCCTGACATTTTATGAATGGCTATATTCCCTGTGGCAGCCATTTTGTTGTTTCTTTCACCCCATGTGTCAGAATTCCAAAGGTACCTGCCGGGTCATAAAGGTTGAGGTCCTCTGAATTAGCTACTCTGTTTACATGGTGGCTATGTTGTGAAGCTGACAGGTGTTGCTTTGTTTATTTAGCATAGTGACTTAATCTGCAAACACCCTTAAACACATCACTCTGTCACAACCTGACAGTACCCTCACTAAAGCGATGGTCACGCTGGAGAAAATCATTTAGAAAGGCAGGTATAAAGAGCACTAGAATTGGCAGCCTTCAAGTTATACAAAAGAAATCCCTATCTGATGACTAGAGGGGTGGAATAAAGCATCACACTTCAGACTAGTATAAGGCAGTGGTATGTTTCTATTTTGAACTTTTCATTTCAAGTGTCATCCAATACCCATCAAGTCAATTGGTTTGTAGAGTATAACTGTCAGGCAGGTATATTTTAATTTAAACAGAGCAGTATTAGGATTGATGGCTGCTACAATTTACCATGGTCCAGATCTGATAGTCAGGTTTTCAAATGTTATGTCTGTTTATCAGGTAAAGCAATCACCACGTTTTGTCTAACAAATTTAAGAAAGCAAGTATAATTACTTATTTTTCAGAATACTTCTGTGGCACCTTTTGAGAGTCCTGCTTGAGGCAGCCTACAATTAAGAACCACAGAACAAAAAGAAAGTCATTGAAGAGCAAGCCATTAAACAAACACAAACGGTTAGACACAAGCAGCATAGAGACCACTGCAAAACTGGTAAGAGAAAGCTCTAATTAAAAGCCTAGATTTTATTTATTTATTCATTTATTTTTGCATTTATATCCAGCCCATCTCATAAACGGGCTCAGGGCAGGTTACAACAATTCCATAAATACAATAAAAATGTAAAACACATATAAAATCAATAATCATAGCTTGCTATAGGGAGAGTCCGGCCCACTGATGTAGGTGGGTCTGGCTGGTTATCAGTGGATGGGAGACAGCAACTTTGGGGGTCCATGTATGGCCGCCCGCTGCCTCAGCCAAAAGCCTGGTGGAACAGCTCTGTCTTGCAGGCCCTGTGGAATTGAATAAGATCCCTCAGAGCCCTGATCGCAGTAGGGAGCATGTTCCACCATGTGGGGGCCAGGGCAGAAGAAGCCCTGGCCCTGGTCAAGGCTAGGTGGATGTCCTTTGGGCCAGGGATCGCCAAGAGATGTTGACTCTCAGAGCATAACTCTCTTCAAGGTGTAAATAGGAAAAGGCAGTCCCTTAGATATGTTGGTCCCAGGCCGTAGGTTAAAAATGAAGGCAGGGGCACAGAGAACAGGACTTGAGGGGCACATCTTCATTCATGGGCTGGACAGTATGAGAGGAGGTAGTCTTTAAGATAATCTGGCCCTGAAAAGTTTAGGGCCTTAAAGGTATGAACCAGCACTGAACTGGGGAGCCAGTGCAGATCGTTCAGCACAGCATCCCCAGATGGGAGACCAGCAAGGAAAACTTTGCCAAGGAAGGCAACAACAAGCCATCTCTGCATCTCACTTGCCTTGGAAGCCCCTTGCTGGGGTCACCATAAATCAGCTGCAACCTGACAGCAGTTTACATACATGCATACAAGTAGGACTTCTGCATGTGTTCTTTCCATTTCACATGAAGCTCTCAGATACCACTGTAATACAACGTATCAGTCACCATAACTTTGGACACATCGGTTTTAATTCTTGAAGGTTATTCATAATGTCTTAAATGTCCAAAATGCTCTACAGGATTAATCACATAATCTCTGCATTTGTTTTATTATTACCATCTTACTGACACTGCTGTATCAGTGGAATGAGCAACAAAGGAAGTGGAAAGGAAGAAATATTTGCTTTGGTTGCTTACAATGAGCTCTTATATTTGCTTTGGTCACTTATTATGAGCTCTTTTCCTGTTGTGGGCAAATAAAGTGATCTGGGGCAATTTTAAGATAATCAATAAGGCTTTACGCTGTTTACCCAGATCAGAGACACCCACTAGAATTGACTGGTAGAAAATTCAGGATAAACAAAAGAAACTTTTTTCACATTCAACCTAATTAACAGTGTAATCCTAAATATCCTTCTAAACCCATTGACTTTGGTGAAATTAAAAAAGATGAACAGTGCAGTCCTAAACAGAGTTTTTGTGGAGATGACCAGTGGCTTAGATGGGTTCCATAGGGAATCCAGGGAAGATAGGTCTAATAATGCTGATTAGCGATAGTAACTAAAAGGAATTTTCAGAGCCAGTATAGTTCCAAATATCAGTTGCAGAGAGCCAATACTGTGTTGCCTTTATGCACATTTTGTCTTTTTCTACACTGTGGGAAAGAAGATGTGGGACTGATCCAGCAAGCTATGTTCTTTCTGGGAACAAGACCTGCTGGCCAGAAGAGATCCCGAAATACAGAAATCAAGAAATATTTTTCCGGTTACCAGCTAAAATAAATGAAACAGAAGTGTATTTTGAGTGCTCTGCTCAGAAGTAAGTCTTCCCTCCTTTATCTTTGTTTTTATTGAACATCTAGCCAGAAGAGATCTGGGGCACACAAAAGCTTGCTCTTTATTTTGTGATTGCTTATTTCACATAATTTAGGGTATCTTCAAGTCACTAGAATGGCCAAGTTACCCAGAACAGCTAAGCCTCTCTTTCAACTGCAGAAAACTACCAGGTTCTTATAGGCTAATGCTGCTGACAGAATGCAAACAGCAATAATACACTGAAGTTGCTGGAGGCCTCTGTCTTTCTATAGGACCAAATAGGTCCTCTTCTTATTTGGAAGTGTTCCCCATGTACTCTGGAATAAAGAAGTCTCAATACATTTTTTTTAGTGTTCTGCAGCCAAATTCCAGTGTTAGATGAATAATCTCAATAATGTCACCGTATTCTGTTTGGAAGTGATCAGTTTTGCTTCTAATATCATGTATCAATTAACCCCCCCGATATTTCCTGCTTTCCTTCGTACTAGTTGCTTCTGTTGTGTCTAATTAGTATTTATCCACAAATGAGTTGCATGACACTTTATTAGCAGTGCGAAGCTGAGCTAATTTTAGTAGAGTGGGAGTGGTAAAATGGATTTAACTTGTTTTGGCAGGTCTATTAGCTTCCATTCTAAGGAATACAAACTTAATCTCCTAATTTTATTACAGATGACGGCATCAAACTAAACAGATCAAGCATGTTCCATATTGCAAAGGATGCTGAGATGTTTGTTCCATGCCCTATGTTCAGCTACTATCCGTTAAGAAAAAGTTTTCAGTATCTTGAGGTCAGGAATAGGGATGGGCCCAAATTGGCTCACAAACTAAAATTCATCACAAATTTTGGGCAGTTCATGGTTTGCGAAGCGACATTTGTGGAAGGGTGCCCGGCAAGAATATTTCACAAATTTTGGTGCTGTTTGTAGAGGTTCATGAGTGGATACATTTCCAGACTGATTGTCTCTGTTCAATTAAACAGTTTACAAAACTCCAAGGCAAGGGGGGGGCAGAATTCTCCAGCCTTGGAAACACCAGTAAGAGCCTGCCAAAACTTAACAGACACTGCTGGCTGCCAAAAAGAGTTCCCATTCTGCTGCATAGGATCAGAATGCTAGATATGCCCTCAGATAAGCACCATACTCTCTCCTTTGTTGGCTGTTGGTAGTTACACAGAGAGGCAGGGTACTTGTTAAAAGCAGACTAGCAGAGCACATTCCCTACTGATTGTGAGCTCCTCTTCCCTGCTGGGGTTTCGGTGTTAGGGCTCAGGGCCACCTGTCTCTCTGCTTACGCCGAGCGGAAGGGCTTAGCTAGTGGGTTCCTCAGCTGAGGACACATTTTGATTGTGATTCCTCTCTGAGCCACCCAAAGAGCCCAACCAGGGAGAAGCCTCGGTACTGGTTGTCCATGGTGAACTGGGAGGTCAGCAGCAGCTGGACTACCAGGCACGCAATGGCAGATGATTCAGCAGAGGTTTTGGTGAGGGAGTACCTTGCTGAGTCCCCTCAGCCCGCCTCTGCTGATCCCCTGGAGTATCAGTCAGACAAGTCTGCCACCTGGCCTGACCTCTCCTGCATGACCATGAGCCTCCTCTCCTGCCCTCCCACCAGGGTCCAGAGTGAGTGGGTATTCTTCCCAACACTCACACCTGGATCTGGCCGGGATGGACACATTAACCTTCCTGAAGGTCAACCTCCCCCTGCTCGGCTACCCTTCTCTGGACCTCAAAGGGTAAGAGCAAAGCATCTTGCTGTCCACCTGTGTCCCCCTTATTTCTCCTCATCTCTGGGTGATCCAGCATGTGGCCTGCAGATTGTGCCCTTGCCACTTGGGTGGGAGGATGGCCACCTCTGGCGGGTAGGGGTGGGCTCTCTCACCCAACACCTACCTTATGAAACAAATCTAAGAACATAAAAGAAGCCAATGTTGGATCAGGCCAATGGCCCATCCACGTCAACACTCTGTCATACAGTGGCCAAAAATACCAGGTGCCATCAGGAGGTCCACCAATGGGGCCAGGACACTAGAAGCCCTCCCACTGTTGCCCCTCCAAACACCACAAATACAGTGGATCGCTTGCCTCAGACTGAGAGATCCTATCTATACCTTGTGGCTAATAGCCATTGGTGGACTTCTGCTCCATATGTTTATCTAATTCCTTCCTGAAGTCATCCATCTACCTCATAACACAACATCTACCTCATGATCATTTTAAATGGAAAACTCTGATTTCCACTGGTCTGGTTCGGGTGCCCTGACTGCCAAGCTGTCATGTGGTTACTTTGGGGGAGCCCTCTTCTGTTTCTGTTGTTGCGGGCATCACTAATCACTTTAAGTGGAAAACTCTGGTTTCCATTGGTCTGGTGGGGCTGTTGTGGACTAACTTTGGGGAGCTCCTGTAGAAACTTTGGGGTTGTCTGCTTTTCTGTCCTTCAGAACCTGCCTTTAGAGGCTTGGGGGGCTTCAAGACTAGGGGGATGCTTGCCTTGCTTCCAGTATCTGGCTGGGGGAGGGTCTGCCCAAGTAAAGTTTCCCTGTGAGTTTAGTGTCACTGGATTGTTCCTGAAATGTTCCACAGACTCTTGTAACTGCGGCTGTCTTTTCCAAAATGACCACTGGGGAGACCTTTTTTGGGTGGTCCATAACCCCAGAAGTGTAATCTGCCTCCATCTTGGAGAGATTGTAGAAGAGCAGGCAGCTGGGTGAAATTCCCTGTGTGTTTGCTGTATAGCTTGCAGGGGTCCATTCTAAACATTTTTGAACCTATGCCTGCCATTTTCCCCAAAAGCACTTTCCTGGCTTGACTTTAATCCTGCTGGGGTTGCAGTGCCACAGTGGCACTGGTTCTGCGGGGACATTGCACTGGTTCTCCTGGGCTTGCAACCCCCCCCCCCCTTCAGTTTCTATGGGAGAGATTCTTGGATTCTGTTCTGCTTTTTTGCCTAGTTTTTTCCTTCATTGGGGGCACCTTCTTTGGGGAGGGGGTCATAACTTGGACCCCATAAATCCAATCCTCACCAATTTTGGAGGGAAGGTAGAGGAGGTCTGCTATGAGTTTGGTTTCTCTAGCTTGCACAGGATCCATTCTATATACTCCTGAACCTGCACCTGTCATTTCCCCAGAAAGCACTTTGCTGGGGGCACTTTCTTTTGAGCCATCACTCAGATCCCATAAATCCAACCCTCACCATCCTTGGAGGCCAGGTAGAGGAGGATGTGCTGCAGACCCCCTGTGAGTTGGGTTTCTCTATCACACTGTGGGTACCATTCTACTGCATCACGAATTTCATGAACTGAACAAATTTGTCTAGTACAAAAATGTTTGTGACTGTCTGTGGTTCAATAACCGTGCATACTGCGAACCACAAACCAAACTGAACCTGGTTTGTGCCCATCTCTAGTCAGAAAGGCTCCCAGACCTCTGTCATTCTGTAAGCTATGTAAGATAGAATGGTTCATGAGGGCATTTTTATGAAGGTAATGGGGCTATATTATAATGGAATGGTTCAGGAGGGAATAGGGATTAGGACTGTGGACTATTCTACTGCATATAATATGCACTGTTTGTTTTCTGTATGCATTATCCTGCTCTCCCTGCAGTGGCTTCTACTTATGTCATTCCATTTTCTACTTTGCTTAACATATGTCTATTATTTATTTTGCTTTGTTTTAAATTTCCATAATCCTACTGTGATTGCATTGCTTATTAGATGTCACATCCTACTGATTGCATTGATTTACATTGATTTACTCTTTGTGTCTCAGTGAAACAGGAGAATGATAAATAAATAAAATAAGTAAAATAATAATCTGTGATTATGGTAAGAGTACCACTTTACTATAAAAAATGTGTCCCTACATGAATGCTGGGGTGTGTGTGTATGCATGTATATATGTGTGTGTACACACACACACACAATTGGATGACCCATGAGGACTTGTGGACTCTCATGTCCCCTCTTTCTCCCTCTTTTCCCCTCCTTACATTGCCTGGCAGTGCCCTTTTCTTCAACACACTCACCCATCTACCATTTTCTGTTCCCCTCTCACCTTCATTCTTCCTTATTATCTTTTCTTCTCTTTCTCCTACCACCTGTATCCTCCTTTAAAAAAAAAAAAACCTTCCTTAGTCTCTCTCTCTCTCCCTTGCCCATGCTGACACTAACTGAGCCTTGGAATACTCAGCCCTCTGGGTTGTCTTATGAGATCTCAGTTATGCACTGAGAAGCAGAGACTGATGCTATGATCTCCCCCTCCCCCCAGCTTTTCTTACCACCAATAAACAAACAAATAAATAAATAAATATCCCCCCCCCCCAGCAACCTAGGACTTCCTACAGGCTTGTAAAAGAACACTTCCTGTCTGTACCTGGCCCCATTCACTTTCGGTCTGTACTTGGCTTCATTGTGTGGTGTTTTAATCCACACTATACAGCCCAGTTCAGAATTAGATACGATGATACGAATGTCATTATTATTATTATTATTTGAGCCACCCTCTATCTCCTTCTCCTATTCTTGGTGAAAGTTTCCTCAGCAGAACTGTTTCTAAGGTGGCATATGTTGAGTGGGTTGTCCATAATTCTGATTTTACCTTCCCCTCACTGGATCTGAGGGCCAAATTAGACATGAGGATGTCTGACTGGTGGATAATGTTGCTGTCTGAGAGTTAAAAGTGCTGAGAGGGCACAATCCTGATCAGGGCCATACTGCAGCCAGTTGAGAAGCTCTTGTTCCCCTGCACCTCTTCAAGTGCTGAAATGCCTGCACCGCCCCTCTTGTGGTGGTTTCTGAACTTGAAAAGGTATGCGTGGGAAGGGAAAGAGCAGGTTGGACCCACGGATACCATGGAGCCAGTTTGGTGTAGTGGCTAAGTGCACAGACTCTAAACTGGGAGAACTGGGTTTGATTCCTCACTCCTCCACTTTCACCTGCTGGATGACCTTAGGCAAGCCATAGTTCTACACAGCTGTTCTTGAAAAAGAGCAGTTTCTATCAGAGCTCTCTCAGCCCCACCTACCTCACAGGGTGTCTGTTGTGGGGAGGGGAAGGGGAAGGAGTTTGAAAGCCACTCTGAGACTCCTTTGGGTAGTGAAAGGTGGGGGATAAATCCAATTTCTTCTCTCTCATCACATCTAGTTTGGCCCTGTGCTGTGCTCTTATAGCTGCAGAGCAGTACTTGTATCCAGTGATGCTTTCACATGACTTAGCATTCACATGACTTGCCCAGCCTCTGGCAGTGAGGTTGGAAATATACAGAAGCCAATTAAAAATCCTGTTTGCCATAAGCTCAAATCAGCATGTGAATGATCCCCCAGCAGAACATATTTCCAAAGAGAAGAAAGCTATCACAGCCTTAAACCAGCGAGCCTGAAATTCAAAGTGGGAGAGCTGATGGGTTTAAATTCTTGCCAACTCATCCATATTGCATAACTCAGCTTCTCTTTATATTGTTACTCCCCACTTCCCAAGTGAGAAGATTTAGCTTCTTTTGGAAGAAAGCAAGCACGGGAGACTTACAGTATCTTTGTAATGTTTGCTTTATTCACAAATCTGAGAGCTGAGCCTATGGGAAACAAGCAGACTGCTAAAAACAGACAGCTGGTCCCCAGAGAGAAACTTGCAGAGCCCCTTCAAGGCTGCATAGATTTGTAGCTAGAAAAATGCTCATCTCTCTTTCTGTCTCAGAATTCAAACTGGCTATTTCCAGTACACATACATCCTGCACCCTTTTTTGTTAATTGCTCATGTAAAAGACCATGTACTGTCATTAAGAAATGCCATCCTTTTTTTTGGGGGGGGCAGTTCCAGCAACCTGCCATTCCATGAAGCACCCCCCAGAGCAGTTGGCTGGGTGATAGGTACATAGGCTGGTTTACGGCCAGCCGAGGCACGTGATCTGGTGGACCCATGCTGCACCAATGCTTTCTACAGCTGTAATCAATAAGGTTGTGGCCAATTCACCCACATATTTTCTGAATTAGTTGTGTGTGTGGTTCTTGTATATGGAAGGGATATAGCTGAGGGAGCCTCCCCCTCCACCAAGAACTGGAACCTGCAATGCTTATGCTACCTGATGTGAACTGATTGATCACAGATTCTTTGTCTATTTGGGTCACTCCTTTGCCAAATTCTTGTTGCCCTCACACATACACAAATACTCATTTCACAGCATCTTTCTCTGTGTGAGATCTGTTTACAAAGCAAGCCTCAGGCTCTTTCTTGAGAGCTCAAAATGCCATACACAACCTCTAACTAGGCTGTGGAAGAGCGTCACTTCCTACATTTTTGGCCATGGCTGTAACATGTCCCCAAAGCAGCTGTTTGTAGGGTAATTTAACTGCATGGGTTGCCATGAGATTCAAACCTCGATTTGATGGAAGCCTTCTGGCTGTAGATATCTGTTTCATATCGAGTGCATCATGGCTGGGGGAATGTGCTAGGTTCCAGGATATCATGGTAACACTGTGCCTTCCCTATGTGTTGGTTGGTAGATTCCTTATATGGGTAATATGTGGGAGCATCACCCATGCATAACATTGTGGTTGGTGTGCGACGGTGGTATAGTTGTCGTGGGTCCAAGAAGAGGAGGAGGAGGAGATTGGATTTATACCCCACCCTTCACTACCCAAAGGAGTCTCAGAGTGGCTTACAATCCCTTTACCTTCCCCACACCACAAAGACACCCGGTGAGGTAGGTGGGGCTGAGTTCTTTTGAGAACTGCCCTTGAGACAATGAAAGAACTTGTAACTGACCAAGGTCACACCAGCAGCTGCATGTGAAGAACTAGGGAATCAAACCTGCTTCTCCCAGATTAGAGTCTGTGCTCCTAACCACTACACCAAACTAATTTTCAAGACTGGTCATTTCTTTTATTTTGTTATCTATTTCTACCTTGTTTCAAGAAGCATGTATAATCACAACAAAGTTCATTTGGCAAAAAAAAAAAAAAAGCCTTGTATTGTTATGGCATAGTGTTCACTGGCTAAAGGATTGTCCTGTCATTTGCTTTATGATTAATGCTATTCCAAAAACCAAATTACTTAGATGGGCAAAGGCTGGCAAAAGAGCATTGTTATGGAAGATGTTTTTAATGATACCATATTTTTTGCTCCATAAGACTAACTTTTTCTCCCAAAAAAAGTGGGGGGAAAAGGGTGTGCGTCTTAAACTTTCCTCACTTTTCCCAAGCTACGGCACCGAGTGGAGCTAGGTGCATCTTATGGTCAGGTGCGTCTTAGGGAGCGAAAAATACAGTAATTTTAAGTGGCATTTTTTAAAGTAATCAAGTCAACTTTATTTAAAGGCTGTAACAAAAGTTATGTGTATTTTTAATATTTGTATTGTGCTTTATGGTTGGTTGTCATTGGTGTCCATTGACAAAAAAATTGGTTGCAAATCATTTTAAATAAATAAATTAACAGAACAGCAGGCAGCTAATCAAATCCAGGTATTTCAAGAGTTAGAACACTGCACATTTCAAGCAGCATTCTAGTGTTTGTTTCCCCTTGTTAAAACATAATATTCTAAGCAAGAGAGACATGAAACCATTCAACCTGAATGATTAGGAAAATTCAGAACTGGATGCAAATTTTGTAGAGCGGCGTTTTCACAAATAGTTCTAAACCTCATTGCTCAGAAAAAGAACACTCAAAGGCACTGTGTTTATTATGGTGGCAAACAGATAATTTGTAATTACTCTTTTATGAATTACTGAGTTTCATATATTACTGCAAGCCACTTTGAGGTGTGGTTGGTTAAAAAAGAATCTTATGCATTTAGATACAAATATTACGCAATATTGCTTTATATGTAATTTTTTCTGATGTGGATAAACATGGAGGAAGGTGCTAAATCGTCATGGTTAAATGATCAGGTACTTGAAAAGGAGATTTTCTCTGCTTACATGATTGGAAGACACCACAAATGTGGCGATTGACCTGTTGCTGGCCCTTCAGAGTGACTGGCTGTCCATGGCATGAGATAGGATAATGGACTAAACCACTGGTCTGATCCAGCAGGGCTGTTCTTATGATTCTTTGCAAAGTGATGGAGGCTGTCCAACTGAATGATCACTGAATCTGTCCTTTAAAACCAAATAAAAATCTTTTTTTAACAAAAAAAGAATGATGGGACATACACTGTCTTACAGCAATATCATTCCAGTTCCTTCCACTGGACATGCTGCATTCTAATCACAGATTTTAAGGCTAATCTTATTATAGGGATACATAATATTCCAAGGAGTACAAATGATGGCCACATTTATTGAAGATCTACACTAGAAAGTTTGCAGATATAATATGCTTGTTATAAAACTGTGTTTTAGAAGGCTAACTGCAAAAAAGTCAACATAAGCTTCTTAAAAGAGGAATTCTTCATACTGAGTATGCGTTAGGCTTCAGATCTTTTCTATTTCTTTAAGCCTCTGTGTCAAGTGGGGCATATCATGAAGTAAAAAACTTATTACTTAGGAGAACCATATCAGCACTTATGAGAGCTCAAAAGGGTGCACACAAGCCCAAGCCTTATATATTTTATTTTTTAAAAAAACCCTGAAGAGCAGATACAGAGAAACAACGTGACACACAGTGCCATTCAAAGCAAAGTGACAGCATTCTAGTATCAATGAAGTCATTGGGCTTAGAAGGATACAGCTCTGGTCAAGATGGCCCATTTAGTGCCTGGTGAAGTGGTATACTCAAGAGTCAAGAAGTGCTACCATGGAGCAGTGCTAAAAGGTATCAGGATCCAGTAACTTTACTGGTAGAAAATGCCACAGGGCAATTGAAGCAGGTGGTAGCCACAGTTAGTACGTGCACTTGCTGTTGATTAACTGGGAATATGTAACATGTGTTGTCTGTTCCTAGCTAGTCAGTAGCCATGCATACGGATGATGCTGACAGCAGCCACAGTCCTCCTCATCACTGTGCTTCTTGCACCAGTACTTGGATCATCCTTTCAGTTGCAAATCTGTAGTGGGAATCTCTTCCTGTTGCCACTTATCTTCCAGTGAACCCCTGGACTAGTCACAATACAAAGGCTATTTTTTTTAAAGAACCCCTTTGTATTTTTTTGGATTTTCTAAGAAGCTTCAGTGGTGACTGAGAATCACATATTTTGCCTCATTCTGAAGCACTGTAAAATGAAATTTCCAATAAAATCTGAACTGTCATCAAACAATTATGTGTTTGATTTTAGTCTGGATGCTTCATAACGCCAGAATACTTCTTCCCAACTGAAACCTGAAATACCTTTCATTTGCAAATTGTATAGAGATCTGAAATTTGTATTAAAGACTGCAATACTTTTGCATGCCAGCTTGTGGGGGAAATAATAAGTTTTTGGACCTCAGTGTGTTCTGGCTGGTCATTGTGAGAAACAGTATGATGGACTAGATGGATTACAATTCTGATCCCATAGGGTTCTTCTTATGGACTCATATATCTCTTTAACTCTTCCCTCTGTTAGTCATTCTTCAGTACCTGGAATATACTGTGTAGGCAAGAGAAAGTTCCCAGGGCTTATATACATATGGGGTGACACCATAGGTCAGTGGTAGAGCATCTGTTTGACATGCAGAAGGTTCTCAATTAAATCTTCAGCATCTCCAGTTAAAAGTATCAGGCAGTAGGTGATGTGACAGACCTTTGTCTGAGACCCTGGAGAGCTACTGCCAGTCTGAGTAGACAATACTGACCTCAATGGGCTAAGTGTCTTCTTCAGTACAAGGTAGCTTCATGTGTTCATGTGTATGTTCATGTGAAACAATTTCCAGCAAAAAAACTATGCAGGTCTTGGGCTGTGATCACACTGGCGGCTTGGTGCAATATGGTGCTGTTTCTAATTGAACCGGTTGAAAGTATTGCGGGGCATATCAGCCACACAGCACACCTTGCTGCAGGCTACCTATGGAGACATTCTGTGGTAAAGCATCTACATTATTGTAGTGCATCAGCCATGGAGCACGCTACCAAAATGCCCAAAATTCACACATGCACATAGTATGCATGTGCATGCATGTGCATATGGACAATTTTTTTTTTAAAAAAAAAACCCACATCCCCAGTGGCAGAACAGATCTGAGGTTCAGACTGCCGTTCTGCGCGTGCTCCCCCATGTTCAGATGAATGCGCGGGGAAACAAAAACACCACTTCAGAGGTGGTAGCTTTTTAACTCAGGTCCAAATTGTCCTCTGACAGGGTGAGTATGCCCGGGGAACACTGGACTGATGTGTCTGTGGGATCAGGCCCATTTAATCAATTTGTGAAATGTGCCTATATCAGGCCAAACTGCCAGTCTGAACACAACCTTGGTTTGGTCATGTCTGGATAAGAGATTGCCAGGCAACTCTATTTGAACTGCTCTGAGTTTCTTGAAAGTAGAGCTGACTATTTTCATTCATTCATTCATTCATTCATTCATTCATTCATTCATTCATTCATTCATTCATTCATTCATTCAATTTCTCTGCCACCTGCACATGCTACCCAGCAGACTTCCTACAAGATTTCCCATCATATTACCATTTTGCAAGTGAGACTATGACTCAAATCAGCTTCTAAGAATATGAATAGAGATGGCTATTCATTTAGACCACACGTCACGAAAAAGATAATGTTGGATTTGATGGAGGGAGACTAAAAACAACAACAACACTGCTCAACAACAGAGGACCTTTACATGATTCCATTAGCTTTGTCTTTAAAAATTATCTAAAGTCTGATCATGTAATAGTAAACACAGTCAGTCCATCAGGTTGGTTGCTGTCATTTTGACAAACGTGAGCAGCTGGTGTTGTTATCACTTTCACTGGGGCAACAGCATATCACAGCCTACTTGACACCTTGCAGTGCATTAGATGTCAGAACATATTTGCTGAGAAACATGACATATTTCTTGCAGCCTATTTTAAAAAAATCCCTAAACTCACCTTTTCTTCTGCTATGTTTGAAAAATCCAAGCTCTCTCTCACTCTCTTATACCCTACATTTTTGAGTTGCCTTACAGACAACAAACTGTTTCATATCAGATGATCACACCAAATTATAGATTAATGGTGCAGTTCTAGGAACACTTCATGGGAGTAAGCCCCACTGAGCAGACTTGTGTAGGATACTAAATAGACTAGCTGAGGGTTGATCTGTAAGTCTGATAGGGTTAGATCTTTTGAACATCAAGGGCAAGGACATTGTGAAAGTAGATCTTCCCTGCCTTTTATTTCCTCAGCTTTTATTTCCCAGCAACCCTGAAAATTTAATGCTGAAAGTCAGGGGAATTTCCTGGGCAATGCTGCATGGTATAGAAACTACAGTAAGGTGGGGAAATCAGGTGATTTCCTTGGGCTAGGAGACACCTCGTTTCTGTCAAGCTTCCCCTGATTGTGGAAGATGTAGAATAATTTGCAACCACCTCTTTAGTGCAATCCTTCATGCAACATTTTGTCCACAAGATTCCCATGACCATCAGCAATGATGCTTGGGGCAAGTACAGGGCATAGTTTTTGGGAAGAAATCAGGAAATATCTGCCTCCATGAAACCCCTGCACTCTTTGCATACAATCCACACAATGTTTGTGAGCAAAGTTACACACATGTCCTCTAGCATTAATATATGGAATTATTAGCTGCTTCTTTGCCTTCCTGACGACCCCTCCACAAACTTCCAAAGCCCCCTTGCTTGTGTATTCTACCCTGCTTGCCTGTCTTGTCCTAAACCTTTGTGTGAGGTCTTCTACTGTCCTGGGGATTATTTCAGTTCCATGATCAGAATCTAGGACCAAACAACTATGGGCTGGTTCATGACATCACTATTCTGTCCTGTAGATATTATACAATGCTAATTTTCACCTAACTGCTAGTGTTTTAGAGATGAGCAGGGCTCTTTTTGTAGAAAAAGCCCAGCAGGAACTCATTACCATATTAGGCCACACCCCTGAAAGCACAGCTCATTAACATATTAGGCCACACCCGATGATACCAGAAGTGTGGTCATCCAGCCACATTCACTTTTTGCTTCTTAGTCTGTTTACCTTGTTGTCAAAACAGTTTTGACAAAACCAATTAAAACATTATTTTCTGTCCCATCTATACAAAATCTTGCCTGAACCAATATCTTATGTCCAACAATTATTCCCACACTGGATTGGAATCAATTCCTAAAGGTTAGGTTCCCATGGAAATCAGCTTGCCTTCCTGCAGAACTAGTACACTGAATATGATTTTTTAGGGTTGCCAACCTACAGGTGGGGTCTGGAGATCTCCTGGAATTACAACTGAGCTCTAAACTACAGAGATCAGGTCAATGGCTGCGTTGGAAAGTGGAGTCCATGGCATTATGCCTTGCTTAGGTCCCTCCTTCCCCTAAACCCCACCCTCCACTCCCAAATCTCCAGGGATTTCCTCAACCTGGAGTTGGCAACCCTAGTTCACTGGCAGAACAACGCTAGGAGCCAGTTTGGTGTAGTGGTTAAGTGCACGGGCTCTAATCTGGGAGAACTGGGTTTGATTCCCCACTCCTCCCCTTGCAGCTGCTGGATGACCTTGGGCAAGCCATAGCTCTGTACCAGCTGTTGTCTCAGAGCTCTCTCAGCCCCACCTACCTCACAGGGTGTCTGTTGTGGGGAGGGTAAGGGAAAGGAGTTTGTAAGACGCTCTGAGACTCCCTTGGGTAGTGAAGGTGGGGTATAAATCCAATCTCTTCTTCTTCTAGGTTTGTGGATGCACTGGACGGGAATAGTTTGTGGACTATTTTATTCAAGGTACAAAATTTTATTCAAGGTATAAGATTTCATGTGCCACCCACACTTCTTCAGATGGAAGAAGTGTGTATGCACACAAAAGCTTATACCTTGGATGAAACTTTGGACTCCAACTTTGTTCTGCTGCTTCAGACCAACACGGCTACCCACCTGAATGATTACACTATAATACTTTTTACAAGCAATTATGTACCAGTGGAGTAGTTACAATGCAGAGTCTGCCCCCCGGTAAAATTATCCTTTGAACAGGTGGTCTTTACCACATCAAAGTATCACTACCATCACAAGATCACCAATTGTTGGAAGTCAACTCCTCAGAAGCAGAAATCTCTCTTATCAGCAGGTTTAAGAACATCAACTTTGCTGGCCCATTAAAGGCAGATGTCAGCCCAGTGGCAGGAGAAGAGGGACAATCATCTTCATTAGAAACTCTGCCCACTTTTTAAATTTCACAAAACAGGCAATCTCCAAAGTGCTGCTGACCATGCTCATTTTTAGTTACAATTCTGTTTCTCAGCAGATGTCCCCCAACGTCCCCCATGCAACAGTCAAGTGTTCTGCCAACACACACAATGAATCTACTTTTTCAGATGTTTTCTCTTGCATGGCAGTAAGCACCAAACCACTTTAATACAGACTTTAGACACACATATATTTGCAAGCCATTCCCAACAAGACACAACAATGAACTCAGGCTTCAAACTTACTTTTCTTAAGCAGAAGATGCCATGAGAAAACTAAAGAGTGATTAACACATGGAATTCTCTGCCAGATACAAGCATGGATGGCTTCAAGAGGGAATTAGATAAAAATATGGAGCAGAGGTCCATCAGTGGCTATTCGCCACAAGGTATAGATAGGAACTCTCAGTCTGGGGCAAGTGATGCACTGTACTCTTGATGCTTGGTGGGGGTAACAATGGGAGGGCTTCTAGTGTCCTGGCCTCACTGCTGGACCTCCTGAGGGCACCTGGTATTTTTGACCACTGTGTGACAGAGTATTGGACTGGATGGGCCATTAGTCTGATCCAACATTGGCTTCTCTTATGTTTTTATGAAATGTCCAGGAAAATTAAGAGGATTGGACTCTCCTTGTCAGTTTCCAGGTACATGTCATCCACAAGGAGGACCAAGACCACTGCAACCCCATAACCAGGCCTGAAATCAGACTGGAATAGATCTAAGCAATCAAATTATGATATTTCTTGTCAACCATTGTGGTAAACCTATAGGTCATCAGACTGAGAACCGCATTCTAAATTATGAAGACTGACGTGTTTTTTTAATTAATTGTTTTATTGAGATACTAAGCAGAAAAAAATGTAAACATTACATTCATCTTGTATGTCGATCTCAGTTTTCAGTTGGCTTAAAAGATTTATAATTTTGTAACTTGTGAAAATATAACATTCGATACAATTTATAATTGTAACAAGTCTATAGCATACACATTTTTTGGTACTTTATCATTTTCTGTCATGTATTCAAGCATTGGAAACCATATTGATACAAACTGTTTCTTTTGTTTTGCATTATCATTGAGTGCATTTTTGTAGGCTATTTTTTCCATTATATAGTTTTGCCAGATCTTATCGTACCATAGTTTGGTTGTAGGAGGTAAGTTATTTTTCCATTTAAGTGCAATGCAAGCTCTGGCTAATGCCAGCATAAAGTCAATTAATGTTTTCTTTGAAATTGGTATGTTGTTGTTTTCCCAGAGAGATAATAGTAATAATTCTGATATGTTTTGAATGTGATGACCTGTTATTTCATTGATGTGTTCTAATACTAATTTCCAAAATTACTCTATTTGTGGGCATGCCCATCAGCAGTATATGAAGGATGCTTTCTGCCCACATCCCTTCCAGCTCTAAGGACTTGTGGAGGGGTATATATAATGTAGTTTATGTGGTGTTAGGTAATATCTAGTTAAGATCTTGAAAGATTGTGTTTTGATGTTTATAGAATGTGATTGTATTGTTGTGAATTTCCATATAGATTGCCATTCCAGGTGTGATATAGATCTGTTGCAGTCTTGTTCCCAACTTTTTTGATAAGGGAATGCTTTTTCGTTGTCCAGCTGTCTCAATATGTTGTATAACATGGATGTCAACCCTTTAAATGAGGCAGTTTCAGTTTTTAATATTAATTCAAATAGGGTTCTTTTGATCCCAGGTGTTTGAATTGTGACTGACTAAATAGATGCTGTAATTGCATGTACTGGAACCTGGGTAATCTGCTGCCTGCCTTATGATCTAACTCATTTTTATCTAATAGGTTCCCCTTATGGGAGACCTCTAATAGTCTTGTTAGATTAGCTTCTTTCCATTTTATGTAGTCAATTGGATTTGATGCTGGGGGGAATAATTTTTGACCCAAAAAATGTAGACAGTATAGATGGGTTACTGACTAATTTGGCACATTTGTGTCACAGATTTTTAAAGATGATTTTAGATATTCTGCTTTGTTTATATTGGCAGGTCTTTGCAATTTTTTGGCCCATATAATCTCTTGTAGTGAAAAAGGTAAAGCATAACTTTGCTCTATCTGTTTCCAATCCATATTGGCTGAGGAGGATAGTGTTATCACCAAGTTGGATAATTGTGTTGTTTCATAGTTCTTGTTGAGGACTGGTAAGCCCATCCCACCCATTTTCATGTCTCTTCTTAGGATTTTAAAGTTAATTTTTGATTTATGGAATCCCCATACAAATTTGTTTAGTGTTGATTGATATTGTTTAAGGTATATGTCTGCTATTACTATTGGGATAGTTCTAAAGTAGGAAAGGAATTTGGGAAACCCAAAGGCTTTTACTATATTGAGTCTATCTGCCCTAGTTAAGGGGAGTTTATCTCATCTTTCCAAGTCTGCTGTGATTTCTTTGACGATTTTAATGGGATTGCCCTTTAGAATATCTTTTAGATTCAATGGTATCCATACCCCTAATTGTCTCCATTTGTTTGTGACCCATTTATAACTATAATATTTTCATATGTAATCTTTACAATTTAGTGCAATGTTAATTGGGTATATTTCTGTTTTATTTGGATTGATTTGTAGTCTTGAGACTTTTAAAACTTTGTCTAGCTCTTTTTCTACTTCAGCTATTGATTTTGACAAATTTCAGTACAAAAACATGTCTGCAAAAAGACAGACCTTATACCCTGTGTTGTTGATTTTTACTACTGAAATAAATTTATTGTTTCTAATTGTGGAAGCAAGTGGTTCCACGGCTATGGCAAATAAGATTGGAGACAGAGGGCATCCCTGCCTTGTTCCTCTTGGTTTGTTGAGTTCCTCAGATGTGTTACTGTTGATTCTTAGATGTGCTTTAGAAGTTGCATATAGTGCCTCAACTGCTCTACAGAAGTTTTCCCCGAAGCTTATGTTGATAATGTTTTCTTTAGAAATAACGGTTCTAATCTGTCAAATGCTTTTTCTATATCTAGTGCTAGTATGGTTGCCTCTGTGTTGTTTTGATTACAGTTTGTTATGATATTTAAAGTTTTCCTTACATTATCTGCCATGTTTCTAGTGGGCATAAATCCTGATTGGTCTGGGATGTTATGAATGAATGAATTCATTCGTTTCTGTAGTAAGGCGGTAAATATTTTCATGTCCTGGTTGAGTAATGAAATTGGTCTAAAGGAACTTGGGTTTGTTAGATCTTTCCCTTGTTTTGGTATAACTGTTATTGCCACTTCTGTCCATGACTTAAGTAGTTTGCCCTGAGTTAATACATAATTACATACTTTTGCTAAGGGTTCTGAGAGGATATGTGAGAGGTTTTTTTATAATATCCTGATGGGAATCCATCCCTTCCTGGGCTCTTGTTTATTTTCAGTGTCTTAATTACTTTTGTTATCTCTTCCAGGGTAATTGGTCTTTCCATCACTTCTTTATTGTTGTTGGCTAATTTAGTATTTCCAAATGCCATAGATTTTAGATAACTATCAATTTGGATTGGGTCTGGGTTTCCTTTTTTGTAGAGTCCTTTGTAAAATGATACAAATGGGTCCATAATTGTTTTTGTGTTTGTTTGTAGGGTCCCTTTGCTATCTCTCAACATTGCTATTTTATTCGAAGACACTTGCTGATTGATTTTCCACACTAGTAATTTTAATGTTCTTGGAGATGAGTGCCAATATTTTTGTTTTCTCAATAATATTTTTTTTATTTATTTGGTGAGTTTCGAGGGCCTTTCTAGAGGGCCTTTCTAGAATTTTCTTTCTGCCTGTAGATTTTTGTGATTTTTTTACTATTTGTTTTTTTATGTTCTGATTCTGGATTTTGTATATTCAATAAAGTTTTTCCCCTTAAGGCATTATGCTGGTTTTTATAATATGAAGCAATACTTATTAATTTGCCACGAATAGTGGCTTTTTTGGCATCCCATGTTGTAGTTATTGGTAGATTGCTGGTTCATTCTCTTTAAAATAATTCTGAAGGTCCTTTTCTATTCCCTGACATGTCAGATTGTTCAGTAAAAAAGATGTATTTAGTCTCCATTGTGTATTCCGGGTGCTTTTTTCTGATAATCTCAAAGTGCTTTCTAGAAGAAGAGAAGAAGAGATTGGATTTATAACCCGCCCTTCACTCACTTGGAGTCTCAGAGTGGCTTATGAACTCCTTTTCCCTTCCCCTCCCCACAACAGACACCCTGTGAGGTAGGTGGGGCTGAGAGCTCTTTCCCAAGCTGTCCTTGAGAGAACAGCTGGTACAGAGCTATGGCTTGCCCAAGGTCATCCAGCCAGGTGCAAGTGGAGGAGTGGGGAATCAAACCCGGTTCTCCCAGATTAGAGTCCGCGCACTTAACCACTACACCAAACTGGCTTTCTATCCATGCATGATCTGACCAGATTGGAATGCCGATGCTTGTTGTTTTGGATTGAGCTAATAAAGAGGAAGAGATTAAGAGAAAGTCAATCCTAGTATATATTTAATGTCTACTGGAGTAATAGGTGTAGTCTCTATCTTTGGGATAATGAAGGCACCATATATCATGAAGATCATATCTCTTAATTAATGAGGCCAAGTCTAGTTTTGTTTTTTGCCTATGTACTAGTTTTGGCCTTTTTTGTGGGTTCTATCAAATTTTGGGTCTATTATTTGATTGAAGTCACCTCCAATTATAACATCTCCTTCTTTGAATATGTGTTTTTAACAGACATTTGGAAAGGCATGTTGTGGAGGCTTATTTGGTGTAGTGGTTAAGAGTGGTGGTCTCTAACTGGATTTGAATTGTTGTTCTCTCAAGAGCAGTTCTCTCAGAGTTCTCTCAGTCCCATCTACCTCACAGGGTGTCTGTTGTGGGGAGAGGAAGGGAAGGAAATTGTAAGCCACTCTGAGACTCCGAGTGAAGGTTGGGGTATAAATACAACTCCTCCTTCTCCTCCTCCTCTAGACCAGCTGAGAGAAATGATGTTCTAGGGGACCCTGTGCGTTATGTCTCTGGGATGTCTCCATGTGTATATTGGGAAAATAATTACACTGTAATCCACTACAGTTGACGATGTGGCAGCTGAAAAACCAGAAAGTAGAGGAGGGATCGATAAAAAAAATGATCACAGTTTTGCACATAGACATATCTTGGACAGGTAAAGTTAGCAATTGCTGCTTCTATTCTATGGACCTCTAAAATTTCAAGTGGTCAGTTGCCACTCTGGTCTTTCTTGTTTTCCTCCCTCTTTATAAAATGAGGTGCTGTTTTGACATCCTTGCATTTAAACATTTTGAATACTTCAAACTACAGGTATCGAGCTGTTAGGCATTTATCTTTCTTACAATGTTTATTTGGTGTTGGAGGTTATCTCCCTAGAAGTTGTTATTGAGTTGTGTTCCATAGATGAGTGTATTGCTAGTCTTTTGAATGCAGCAGATTTGTACCACAATGCTGCAATAATGAAAAGCACACCAAAACATGAATGTATTGAAAGGGGGAAGCAAAATCAGTTACTGTTGGATAATCAAAAGTAATTTTCCTTTTGCAAATATTCAACAAAAGGAAAACAGAATGCTTTGAAATTTTTTGAACCTCCCTTCTCTGGAGATCGTTTTCTATTGGTGTTGTTAAATAAATTGTAAAGCTATAGAAAGCTGGTAATAACATTCATCATCTAGTTATTTGTGCTCTCCTGTAGCTTGTTGCTTTTTGGTTTACTCCCATTTCAGTGCCATGCTGGGACAACCTTCTTCTTACATAAAATATTAGCTTGGATCTTAAGTATGTTTCCTTGGGTAACCATTCTGCTCCTCTATTGCAAATGCTCACTTTGCCTCTAGCTCCATTCCTAGGGATTCCCTATCTCAGGAACCACAGCAGGCTGCAGGTCAGAGAATTTGTTTCCATGTATTTTGCTTGGCTTTTGCTTAATGTTGCCAACCTCCAGGTAGCGGCTGGAAATCTCTTGGGATTACAACTGATTATAACCAAGAGACAGAGATCAGTTCCTTTGGAGAATAGACTGTTTTGGAAAGTGGACTTGATGGCATTATACCCCAGTGAAGTCCCTCCCCTTTCCAGACTCCACCCCCAAAGCTCCAGGAATTTCCCAAACAAGATCTGGCAACCCTATGAGTTTTGCTAAATGAGATCCATGCCATTTAAAAAAATATTCTTATTAAGAATAGTTACCAAACTGTCAAGAAGAGATTTCTGATTCTCATTACAAAACCTGGGAGAAGTATCATATGTGGCATCATGTTTTTCTTGTTTTGCACATATAACTGATAACCCCCAAATTGCTAACAGCTAGTTAGCTTTTTAGCTAAAGCGTGGTTTAATTGAGGAATGGGAAACAAAATGCTTTGCTGCCTATTGAGGAATAAGAGAAGCAATCTGATGTCCTCAGGCCAGCCTGCATTCTTTGTGCTGGAATCAATGTCCAAACAAGGGCCCAATCTGCATCTAACATTTGCTTTGTTGTTTTACCAAATCCACACTGGAATAGAAAAAGATGTGGCTCAAATACATTCAAATACCTTGGGCCAATGCCTTACTGACTGCAGAGTCACCTCTGAATGACCATAAAATGGCCATAAATCTATGCAGACAGCCACCATAAAACTGAGAAATCAAACGACGTGAAATAGGCTGCAGTCTGGACACTGCCATAGAATTTGACAATCAAAGTGAAAGTAGCATGCAATGCACAGGGGAATTTCTGTTCCAGTGTGGCTTTGGTGAGACAACGGAGCAAATGCTAGATGTGGATTGTGGCAAGGTTTCGAGGCAAAATAGTGAGATATCCTCGGAAGCTGTCAAAGAAAGATGGTTCTGTTTCTTCAGGACTAGACTGCATCAGAATGAAAAACATGGCTTTATTTGAAGGGGAACACAAAATATTTTAATATATTTGAATTTCAATATTTAGTACATGTTTGGTTCCCCTAGGTATTATTACATTCTCTTGTATTGTATTGGGAAGAGAGCTAATATAGTCCAGTGGGTAGTGTCAGGGTAGGTGTACTAGGTTTAGATCCTGACTTTGCTATGCTGCCCACTGACAGACGTCAGGCAAGCCACTCTATCTCAGCCTGACCTACCTCACAGAGTTGTTATGAGTGCTAAATGGACAAGAGAAATACATATACATATCACCCAGAGCCAACACTGAAATGTGATTGCTGCAAGCCTTCAACTTGTCTACAGGAAACCCTCATGCCTTCCGAAATTCAGTGGGAGAGCCAAGTTAACTTACTTTTTTTTTTTTGGTCTATTCCATTCTCACAGTTAACATGTTAAAAATTCTCATCTGGGATCTTGGAGAAAGAGCAGGGGACCAGAGTACTAAAGGGCCTACTTTCAGTCCAGTCCAGCCCTTAGAAAAGTTACATCTCTCTATACCCACTGACTTCAATGGAATTAATGGTAACTGTCACTAGGCCTGCACTCACTGGACTGAGTTTTTAGAATTTACTGTATTCATTAGCGTGCTGCTGTTTCAGTGTATTCAGTGTATTCACTGAGAAAATACAGGGGAAAGAGGTTATTATGTATGTTATAATTTGGCTCTCTTGAGATGGCTCTCTTGAGATGGTGACCCAGTCCTTAACCACTCCTTGAAATAGAGATGTCTTAAAGAATGTCCCCCTGAGTAGCCCAAGTTTCTATCATGAGTAAGAATATAGATTACTTACTTGGAATGGGTGTTTTTTTCCTATGGTGTTTCTGCTGAAGTTCCATTCCATTGTTTGGGAGGATATACTGGTTAGCCTTCTCAGACTGTTCTTTTTTCTTCTCAGTGCTTGTGTAGTCTTTTTGTCTGAGAATGGTCATGGCCATGGTTTGCCAGTCGCTTCTGAGAAAGAGGCCTCTCCTGCCATTGCTAGGTTCTTCTGTTGGGAAGAAGGATGGGGTTCAGTGATAGAACAATTTTATTTTATGCAGAGAGTCCCAGATTCACTCCACAGCATCTTCATATAAAATAGACCAATAGACTGACTCAGTATCAGGCAGCTTCTTATGTTCGATTTACACACATGTGCTCTGTAGGATTACCTACCATGAGGTAGGGTCTGGGTTCTTCTGGAGTTACAACTGATCTCCAGACTACATAGAGCAACTCCTCTGAAGGAAATGTCAGCTTTGGAAGGCAATTCTTTGGCTTCACATCCCTGCTGAACTCTCTCCCCTCAACAAACTCCACCTTCCCCAGCCATTGTCTCCATGTCTCCAGGAAGTTCCTATGCTGAAGCTGGCAGTCCTAGCATTCTGCCCCATCAACATGCTCATCACAGTTTGCACCCTCCTCTTTCAGCTCTTCCCAAGCTTTTTCAGAATTTTTAGGGGTTTTGAAATCCAACTTCTGGACCAGTTCTGAGTTCACCCATCACTTCAGACTTGCTTGTGTTTATATTTATGTAGGCCTCCCAAAGTATAGGGCCTATGAAATGCCCATTCCTGGCTAACTCCTGAAATTGTTATTTAGAAAAAAGCCTGTTGCTAAATTCTGCTAATGATGAAAATGCTGGCCTTTGTCTTGTGAACGATGGAGTCTGAAAAGTTGTTCAGTATATTAAACCAAAGAAAGTTTTATTACAGTCTGAAATGAGAGCTGTAAAACAAGGCACCAACTATTGAGAAGACACCCTAGGGAACAATTCCATTTTGACAGCTGGAGGGAAAGTTTGATGGCCAAATAGGTCTTTCCCATTTCTAACACCTATCATTTTACAGTATTACTCCTGGTATGCTGTTCACTTAAACAAGCCTTTCATACTAAATCCGCCCCCCCCCCAAACCCGGCAGCTGAACCTTAAACAATTTTGCATGAGAAAGGACTTTTGTGATAATTAATTAAAACATTTTAATTAATTAAACATTTATTTATTTAATTAATTTATTAATTTTAATAAATTAAACAATTTAATTAATTAAAACATTTCTATCCTGCCTTTCTTCTTGGTTCAAGGTGGCTTACAATAATAGTTAAAGCATCCCCAGCTAAAACCAAAGATAAAATAGCAAGATCCCTAGATCCCCAAAATACCTTTCCTATATGCAATTGTAGTGAGCAGACAAGTTATAATTCTTTTTTTTATTGATCTGAGAGCTTTGAAAGAGGTGGTTGTGAAAGCCCCTCCTGAAGAAGGCATCCCTGAACAAAAATGACGTAACAACTACCTCCCAGTGGCTAATATTCCATTCTTGGGAAGATTATTTTTACCCAGGCTTTTAATTAGGGCTTTTATCTTATCAACTTTTAAATAATGTCATCTGTTTCATGGTTAGTTTTTATGCTTCTTGTGTTTGTTAATGGGTTGTTTTGTTTTTAATGGCATGTGTTTTATACTGTGTTTTTTTAATTGTAAGCTATCTTGATCAGGACTCTGAAGAGGCAGCATAGAAATATTCTAAATACATAAATCTTGCATGTTTTTGTCAACCACTTTGAGTCCCCAAATGTGAGAGGAAAGCTGAGAATAAATGACTAAATAAATAAACAAATAAAATACTGGTTCTGCAATCAAGATCTATGAGTATTCTTTGTTCTGCAGTATGATGCTGGGTAGTAGAAATTAAAACAAACTCTGCATTCCCATCAGATGAAATGCATGCATAGAATGAAATGCATGCTTTTGGGGGAGGCATTATCCAAAGAACTATGAATGCACTTCTTTTTTTAGAATGGATATTTCCTGCCACTTCCTTTCTGCTGCAGTGTCTTGTAACCCCCAAAGCCATTCTCAAGGTCCTTATGCAATGTGATGGAATGAGGGGAAGAAGGCTGCCACTGGAGGGGAAAGTCATGACATTACAAATACCTTGCATAAGATATTTCATGGAATCGTAGAATCATAGAGTTGGAAGGGACTTCCAGGGACATCTAGTCCAACCCCCTGCACAATGGAGGATATTCACAAATATCTTCCCCCCCACCCCGCTGACCACTGTTCCACACCCAGAAGATGACAAAAAACTTCCAAGATCTCCAGCCAAACTGTCCTGGAGAAAAATTGCTTCCTGACCCCAAAGTGATATTCAGCATTTCCCTGGGCATGTAAGAAAAGGCCATATGAACTAAGCACCGATGCAACCCTTCCTGCCCTCCCTTTCATGATCTGTTTAAGTTCACAGAATCAGCACTGCTGTCAGATGGCCATCTAGCCTCTGTTTGAAAACCTCCAAAGACGGAGAGCCCACCACCTCCTGAGGAAGCCTGTTCCACTGAGGAACTGCTCTAACTGTCAGGAAGTTCTTCCTAATGTTTAGCCAAAAACACTTCTGATTTAATTTCAACCCATTGGTTCTGGTCCAACCTTCTGAGGCAACAGAAAAAGCTCTGTATCATCCTCTATGACAGCCCTTCAGGTACTTGAAGATGGTGATCATATCACCTCTTAGACATCTCTTCTCCAGGCTAAACATACCCAGCTCCTTTAACCATTCCTCATAGGACTTGGTCTCCAGACCCCTCACCATCTTCATTGCCCTCCTCTGGACATAATCCAGCTTGTCTATATCCTTCTTAACTGTGGTACTCAGAACTGAACATAATACTCTAGGTGAGGTCTAACCAGAGCAGAGTAAAGTGATACCATTACTTTTTGTGATCTGGACACTATACTTCTGTTGATACAGCCCAAAATTGCATTTTCCTTTTTAGCTACCGCATCACACTGCTGAATCATGTTCAATGTATGGTCTACCATTTGTCACCTTCTGTTCAAACAAGGCAGAATGCTGGATCCAAAAAAATCAGTTAAGTTCATCAACCAGCTCTTGAAATTCACATTCTATTCTCCCAGCCTATTCACTCAACCTAAAACAAGAGTATATCAGTTCCAAGCCAAAGCCAACCGAGTTGTAGACTTGGATAAATTGGATTTTATTAAACTTCATGATAAACATCTGGTTTCTTGATGCAACTGTAATATTTTGGGAAATGATCCAGTAAGTTGTTCCACACAAGGTTCACTGAATTTCAGCACCATAGCACAACTCCTACTAATTCTGTGGGACTTGTGCAGAAAAACTTCATGTTGGACTGAGCCCTCAATTCTCTAAACAGGGAGTGTCTACCTGCAGAGGAAGATAGGATTCCAGTAACTTTCTGTTGCTTGCAAGACCCAGCCAGAGGGTTGGATCTCATAATCTGCAGATGGAAGATAGTGAATGTTTCCCACATTCTCTTTTCCCCACCAGTCCTTTCCAACTACATGAATGTTTGTTCATGGGACTGCATGACTCATATAGGAGTCTGGAGTGGGAAGCAGGTAAGGGGATAAAATTGCTTCCTTCTGTGAGTGGATCTCTACTGACAGGCCCAATCTGCATCTAGCATTTGCTCCGTTGTTTCACCAAACCCACACTGTAACAGAAAAAGATGCAGCTCAAAACCACATTCAAATACCCCAGGCCAACGCCGTACTGACTGCAGAGTCACCCCTGAACGACCATAAAATGGCCATAAATTCATGTAGACAGTTCCATGAAACCGAGAGGTCAAACAAAGTGAAAGCGGCATGCAATATGGACACTGCCATAAAATCGGACAATTAATCAATGTGAAAGTAGCATGCAATGCAGAGGGGAATTTCTGTTCCAGTGAGGATTTGGTAAAACAGTGGAACAAATGCTAGATGCAGATTGGGCCACAGAAGAAGCAGAAAAGGGAGTTTCATTCCTTTGCCCACTGATATGCCTGACCAGCATGGATCCTGCAGTCCTGGAAATAATCTTTCCTAGCATCAGAAAGGACAGCTGAAGGATGAGAAGAACACTGGAAAGATCTGTGACCATCAGCACCTTCCACTGTGTTTTAGGGAACATATTCTCATTTGATTGGATGATTTTTTAAAAAAAATGTATTTCATATTTTTCTCTAAAGGTTTCAGACCAATGCACATCCCCACATATTTTAGAATCACCACAACCTGTGAAGTAGGTTAGTCTGAGAGATGGTGATATCATGGACCAGCATACAGACACCTCCTTGTCAAATGAAGAGGTCAAAGACTTAGAGGAGGAAGAAGCTAGTCACCTAATGTCATCACAGAAGGAGATAGTTGGGACATCTCCACTCCCACCCCCGATGTGCAGGAGGAGCCCCAAGAGTCTGCTCACCCTGGGAAACTGCCTTGCCTTCAGACTTGGACCCAAAGCACTCCAACCTAGAGTTTGCATCCACACCAGAGGTCTCTCCCCAACTGACTCCTCAGGACTTTTCAAACTCAAAACCACTTCATCCCCATCACAGTGTTTGCCACTGTAACCAGTCACGGCACCTTTAAATACTGGCAGCTTTCTCCTGGAGGAAAGGGGTGTGTATCTCTTTGTAGAATACTTAAAGTCTCAGTTCACCCACAGCCTTTGCTGAGACAACATCTGTGATACACTGCTGACTTTAGCGCCTGACTTGATTCCTGCACCTGAGCCTTGAGCCAGGCAGGTGACTGCAGAAATCCAGTAAGGCTGATGACTGAGCAGGGAGTTAAATCTAGGTCTTCAAAGTCATCCAGTTGTCTACTATATGAACAAGGCTCTGTAGGTCAGTTTAGTTATTTGTAAAACATGTGATTTTTAAAGCTTGGATCCAGCAAGCTTTCTAGCTGGTGGTAAAGGAATGAGACACCCCCTTTCATCATGCTATGCTGTGCTGAGGACCATGGGACCTACACAGACAAAAGTCTGGGAAGATGAAGGATATAGTAAGGAGGGGAGCTGGGAAGGATTGGGTGTAAAAGCTGGCTGGGTCCAACCCATTATGTGTACAGATGATATGCAAGTTTTTAAAGCAGCACATGAATTTCATTTTTGTCTCAGAAACAAATAATACTCTTACCTTTGAAGTTTCATGCTCCACAGGGGGGAAAGAAGCACAAGAAAGTATTTCAACATATAGTGACAATGAACACTAGCTTTGAAGCTGACATGAAGAGTTTTTAAAAGGATGAACGATTCACCACCAATAAAAACAGGAGCACTCAGAAGTAATTGTGGATATTTCAGCAGGAAGGGGAAAATGCCTTTCCTCAGCAAAATTAAAATGAATCTCTCCTGACAGAGGTTTCTCAGGGAGTTACAAAAGCTACAGTTATGTTCTCTACGGTTGGCTTCAAACCAAAACTCAGCAAACCAACAGGCAGAAAGCGAAATGGGAACAAAGTACTGAAAATTACAGAGAACTCAAAAGGTGTCATATAGGTCAAAAACTTAATAACAACAATTATCTACAAGGGCATCAGTTGTATAATGCTGTGTTAACCATTTTGTACCTGATCCAAGAAAAACACACTATTGTGAGGAGACACAGTCTTTAGTCAATAGACTGGTTTACACATAATGCCATGGTCCTTATCAATCACATTTTTATTCCTCCAAGGAACTGAGGGAGACATACAGTATATGGATTTCCCCTTCCTCATTTATTCTTATAACAACCCTGTGAGGCCACTTTGTGGATAAATGACTTTCATGGCTTAAGACTTGCCATATCCTAGTCTGTTCATGAGGTGGTTGCAGAAGCTAGATTTGCATGTATGTTTACAAACACAGGGGCATAACGTAGCTAGTGGAAGCTCTTGGTTGTGTTGCCTGATTCAGTATGGTGGGTCAGCTGAAATCAATTTTAAAGAGGCCCTGACACTGCATGAATATTCACATGTAAGCGGGGGGGGGGGGAATGGCAGAATGGATTACAACTTTCTGCCCTTTCCTATCCATGCTCACCTGGAGGTTATGTCTCAGCTGTGGGCTGGGCCATAGGCATAGAGTACAGGGGGGCTCGAGCCACCCCCAAAATTTCCCAGGGGGGCTCAGCCACCCCTGGCAAAATGGAGCGCCTGCCACCGCGCCTCCCCGGGTCCTGGAGAGGGAAAGGGAAGGGGTGTCCGGGGGGGGGGGGGGGAGAGGCACCGGCAGCAGTGGCTGGCGGGCCTCGGAAGGGCCCAGGGAGGTGTGGTGGTTTCCCGGGGGGGGGGGGGGGAGAACATCACCCCAGCGATGTTCTAAGGAGCCCCCCCCCCACCGGAATTTCCAAAAGTCTACGCCCCTGGGCTGGGCTATGGCTCAGTGGTAGAGCACTGGGTGGCTTTGCATTGAGAAAGTCTCAGCTTCAGTCTCCAGCATTTCCAGTTAAAAGGGTCAGATAGCAGATATGAAAGGACTGACCTGAACAGCTGCCATTCAGAGTAGTTAGTACAGACCTTGATAGAGCAACGGCTATTGGCTGCTCTGGCTATGTTTCACGTTTGACCTTCATAGATGAATAAGGCAGCTTCACGTGATGTGCTTAATGATATGTTTAAACCAACAGAGAACTATCCCATTTATCTTTCAAAAACCTCTGAATTAGTTTAAATTCTACATACAAGGACTGCGGGACTTGAAACACTGCTGCTTTATGGCTTAAAAGCAAGTGTAAATTGCATTAATTCATTATTTGTATTGTAAAAAGCAAAGCATTTGTAAGAAAGGAAGCAATGAATTGTTTTATACAAGTGGGAACCCCCAAGGATTTGCAGGAGGTATCTCATTTTCCCATTCCCCACTGTTTCCTTTCCTGAAAGCCCCCATAGCCTCTCCCTTATCTTGCTTCCTTCTCTCCTTCCCACCCAATAGCCAACCTACGTTTATGTGCCCCTCTGTCCACAGTGTTCCCACTTCTCCCCAGAAGCCTCTACTACTAGACCAGGTCGACTTGCATGGTAGTTTACCCTAAAGGAATTTTGGGAGGCACCCCACTTTCATCTGTATCCCCCTCCCTGCACTACTTCCTCTTTCCCTCCTCCTGGCAACCCTATATCCCCCTTTCCCCCCTTCATTCTCCCCCTTCTCATACATTCATGAACCTGTCTTTTATCTGCCTCCAATCTTCACCTGTATTTAGTATTCATTTAATTCATTTATACCCCACCTTTCTTCACAGTGGGGACCAAAGCCGCTCCCATCATTCTCCTCTCTTCCCTTTTATGCTCACAACAACCCTGTGGGGTAGA
This sequence comes from Lepidodactylus listeri, assembly GCA_029233225.1. Classification (NCBI taxonomy): domain Eukaryota; kingdom Metazoa; phylum Chordata; class Lepidosauria; order Squamata; family Gekkonidae; genus Lepidodactylus; species Lepidodactylus listeri. The sequence continues at coordinate 49,137,271 of JARCFY010000007.1, forward strand.
TTAGGCTGAAAATTTATGACTGGCACAACATCCCCTAGCATAGATATTCAGAAGTCCAAGTGTCAAAACCAGTAGGGCAAATCTGAAAACAAGCCAGGTCATGATCCAGAGGGTCAAACGCACTGAGGTTTAGAATAACACAAGGACCATTGGCAGGCACACAAGGATTGTGGACAAGTTACTTTTCTAGCAATCCTTTCTTACACACCCCTGTCCCCCCCTCACTCCTTGTATGTCAATCTCCCCCCTTCTTACCCCATGCCCTTTTCAGACAATGTCCTCTCCTCTTTCCCATACCCTTTCTCTATCTTCCCTCTTTCTCTACCCTCTATCTCTCTCCCCCAATTTCCCCACTCTTCTTTCTCATTTTCTCCCCCTCCTTCAGACAATCCCCTCTTCTTTCCTTTCTCTCCCCAGTCCCTCAGACAATCTCCCCTTCTTTCCCCTGCTACCTTGGGAGCCATAGTGGATGCTGCAGCTAGGGTTGCCAGCTCTGGATTGGGAAATACCTGGAGATTTTGGGGGTGGAGTCTGAAGAAGGAGGGTTTTGGAGTGGGGTGGGACTTCAACAGGATATAATGCCATAGAGTCCACCTTCCAAAATAGTTGTTTTCTCCAACTGAACTGATCTCCTTTGCCTAATCAGTTACAATCCCACAAGATCTCCAGCCCCCACCTGGAGGTTGGCAACCCTAGCTACAGCAGCAGGACCACAGGAGGAAATTTCTTCTCCCCTTCATTTCCAAGCCTGGTGGCTCTAGGCCTGGCAGTGGTAGTGCCTGGGAGTCATCATGGCAGCTGGGCATGGAGTGGCTCCTGGAGTCCACTGCCATGACTAGGTTAAAAGTGGCTCATGCCATCTGCCATTACCATGGCCGGGCCCAGAACAGCTCTTGGTGTCCTCTGCCACACAGTCAGATCTAGAGTAGCTCCCAGCATCTGCCGTGGCTAGGCCTGGAGCAGTTTCCTGTATCTGTGCATGCACAGAGAATGCAATTTTATTTGGGGGGGGGATTTAACCCCCCATATATTTTATTTTTATTGCAGATTTTTCTGCAAACCTGGGGAGTCTCTCAAGTTTGCAGGAAAACTTGTTTGGGGTTAGGTATCCCCCAGTTTTTTTGGGGGGGGGGGACACATTGCTATTATGTGCAAACTTCTGCAGTAGACATAACAGATCGTCTTTTCTCCCAAAGGGAATAGTATGGCTTAATATGACCATAATCTGTAGATAAATATTCTCTAAGGAATACATTTTTGACATAGTAGGCTTCCAGGCTAAAGTGACAACATTAAACAGATACAGAATGTCTGATATTATGTTTCAGTATGGCAGAGGATCTATATCCAGTGAGCTCAGGTTGTCAGACTGTTTTATGCTTCTCTTGTAGAAAAGATTTTCATTTAACAATATGTATGCTTCACTTTCTTGTAAAATGTATACTCTTGTAATAGTCTTAAATAAATCAACAGTAAACAAATTCCGGAAGCTTGCTATATTGTGCCCAGTACGCCTGATAGTGTGAATATATTCATCTAAGAGGCCTAAGAAACAGCCATTGAACTTCCACAGAATTTTATGTGCCTGGAATGTCAACTCTAACTAAAGTCTCCATGCAGCCAGGGCCAATTCACACTGCAGCAACAGGTCCATTTCTGCATTTGCACCAGTGTTCTTACTCTTAAAATAAACACATAATGAATGAAACAGTTCACATACCAAACAGTGCTCAAAAATGTACTGGGAAGCCATGAATAGTCATTACAGTGCCCTAGTCTATGCCCATGTCCACAGTGTCCCCCCAAATATTTTGAAACCTATGCCTCCATGTCACATTTTATGGTTCTTAGCAGGGAACAACTGTATAAATGCAGCAAACGTGTTTTCCATTAAAAAGCATGGATTGTAATTTCTTTACTTCCATATACTTAGTATTCCCAGCTATTGCCTAAATTTTACAAGAGCCAGTTTGATGTAGTGGTTAAGAGAATGAACTCTAATCTGGGAGAACCAGGTTTGATTTCCCACTCCTCCACATGCAGCTGTTGGTGTGACCTTGAATCAGTAATAAATTATTTCAGAGCTGTTGTCTCAAGGACAGTTCTTGAGAGAGCTCTCTCAGCCCCACCTACCTTACAGGCAGTGTTCCCTCTACGCTGAGTTTGTGTGAGCTAGTTGACAGTTTTTTAACCTCTGGCTCACACATCTTTTTCTTAGCTCAGGAAGGATGGCTCCAGAGCAAACTAATTTATACAGTAGCCAAATTGCTCACTCACAACTTTCAAGCCAGTAGCTCACAAAGTCGAATTTTTGCTCTCAAGACTCCACAGTTTAGAGGGAACATTGCTCATAGGGTGTGGGGAGGGGAAGGGAAAGGGACTATAAGCCACTCTGAGACTCTTTTGGGTAGTGAAGGGCATGGTATAAATCCAGTCTCCTCCTCCTCCCTACACTGAAGCAAAAACCCATAGGTTCTGAATGAAGTCCTAATGAAGCATGAGGGAATAACTTAATTTTGCCTGCCGACTGAAGGACTCAACCTTTGCTTGCATCTCCTGTGTTGTACAGCTGTTCCATGCATGACAACTGAGAAGGTTTAGCAGAGTTTATGGGAGGGCAGGAGGACTCTCCTATCTCCTGGGAATCTGGGATGGCCCATGGGTGAGGAGAAGATTAACCATAATTGGTGAAAAAGTAGACAGAGACAGACACTTCCTTAAAAAAAGGTGGAAGAGCCAGTAGGTTCTTGCATACTTCCCATTGTCTGTCTGGTGCAGAGTGCATGCAACAACTTCACAATGACTCTTGCTGCTGCAACCATGGAAAGCAAGGATCCCCCCCCCTTCCAGAAAGTTAATTGGCAGTAGAAGAGGAGTGGGCTTAACAACCCCATTTTCTCTAATGCTTCTGTGAATCAGGAAGCCTGGAAAGAAATATATCATGTGATAGAAATAAATAAAATGTTAGTGTAACCCATGTTGTTTTCATTTTAACATTTTATTTCTATTAAAAAGTTTAGAATTAGGGCCTAGGAGGCAAAAGGTCACAGAGCATGGGCAGTTGGTAAAGTTGCTCACAAATTACCAACTGCAACAACTCCCTCCCGCAGTCAGTCTGGCCTGCCACAGGAGAAAAAAGGCCAGGCTCGACTGAGGGAAATTGCTAATTTCTTTGCAGGCCCAAGGCAGGGAAGTGCTTCCAGAGCAGCAGCAGCAGAAGCAACAAGCACTATTAAGCATATGGGGGAAAGTTTAAGTTAAAGTTTATGATAAATGTTTGTTATATAGAAAACCATTTAACACCTTGAATGTTTCCCCCCACTATAGTTTTGACGCAATTTCACATTTGTTTGCCAGATCTGGCAACCCTACCCTTATGGCTTGGCAAACATGGTGGGGGGGGGGGGGAGAGAAGCTCCTGTTCCAGGATCTTCGTGTGCATAGTGCATGCACGCCATGATGACATCACCTGGAAGTCACATCATCACACTAGGCACATCACCAGGGGGACGCTAGAGCATCCCCCTGGCAACGTGCCCAGTGTGATTCAGACACTTTGGGGGCGGGGTTCCCCCCTCCAGCCGGATTCAGGCAGATCAAGAAGCCTTAAGGTGGGCAACCCCCCGTCCCCCTGGAGATCTGGCAGCCCTACATAAGGGTGCTGTCATTTATTGATTTGACCCCCCCCCCCCATTAGAAAGGGTTACATTAGCATTTTATTCACCACTTCTATTTCTTTGTTAAGATAAACCAAGGGCTATCTGTTGGGAAAAATTAAAGCAGAAACATTAAAAACAAAAAAAAGCATGCAACTATTAATGGCATTCTGCTTTTCTTATTTATCTTGATCATCTTTGGTTTTTGAAGAAATGAAGACAGTTGTGCACTGTCAATCTCATGCTTAATATTTTTGTTATCTAGCTGTGTGCTATTGCTGGTCATATGCCACCAGCTGATAACTACAGATAATGGTGCGATTGACATTATTATAGATACTACTTCAGTGACAGATAAGCTCTCAGAAATTGTTTTTACAAGATGGATTAGTCACATTAACTTGATATTTATGACAATGCTTTAGATACCTGGCTTGTCAAAAAGGAATGTTGCAAATCCTTTATATTGCAAATAATTGCTGCAAATGCTTTTATGTACTGTTGGTTTCTTTTTTAAAGTTTCTGATAACTATTCAGTAATTTGAAAGGCTTTATTTTGATTAAATAATTGACATAAGAAAAATGCCTGGAGGCATTACCTTATCATTTAGCTTCTGACGATTTTGGATAAGTATTAAACCAACTACAATGAAGATAATTAAAGAGTGTATATCAGCTAGATTCAAGTCCAGGAGCACCTTAGAGACTAAGAAGCTTTTCAGGGTATAAGCTTTTGAGAGTCAAAGCTCCCTTCGACAGATACAATTAGAAATGTGTGTGATGAGGGGAGCATTGATTCTAGACTCTAGATGACTACTAGAGACCAGCATTAGCTACCCTCTGAAACTATCAGTTTATATACATATATTGAATCTCTGTGAGACAGGTGGACTATAAATGAAGTAAATAGTAAGAAAACAAATTGCTCAAGTTTTAAGGATGGCACGCAACGTTGCAGGTTTTTGCAATCAAAAGATAACTGTTGCATTCTTTCTGTGTCTTGGTTATGTGATGGCTAACAGTGTAATCATGTGCAGGGTTACTCCAGTCTAGAACCATTAAAAATGGGGTTGTGCAGTGGTAGATTGGATCGGATGAGTGTTACGCATTTTGGTCTGTACTTGTTCCACAGTCTTGCTGCAGCAAGGGCTTTGTTCTGCTTCTGAAGATTCACTGCCAATTTCTGTGAATATTATTTGGGCGAATGATTGATCTTCCCATATTATTTCCATAATGATGATATGTATCCAAATATGTATCTAAAGTATATACCCCCCCCTTTGGCTTCTACCAGTGGAGATTCTCTCTTTCCTCCGCTAACTCTGCTTTCTTCCTCTTCTTCTTGCTGCAACACTTATTTTATAATCTTCAATGCTTCTTTTTCTTTTTGACTCATAATTTAAATATTTCTAGTGCAAAGAGTTCGACCCCTTTCCTTTGATCTTACTACACTTTGAATAAGGAAAGCAGGTATAAAGCATAAAAAAGTGATACCTACGACTGACTTATTTAGAGCATAGTCTCCTGGAGGCACTGCAAATGCTAAAAAGCCACTGTTCCTGTCCAATGAGAGATGAATTACATTAATATTAGGAGGTGCTGTAATTACTTTATCCCATTGGGTGAAATATATATACGCATTAGCATGCTAGTATACATTTTATCATTAAAGGAGACTATTGGCTGGATTGTATAACTGTGAAGAGGCTTGCTCTGGAGGAAGAAGTCTTGCTCTAGAAGAAAATACTTTCTGCTGCCTTCCCTTAATAGAACAGTATTGTATGATCCAGTACATTTACTTTTAAAAATTTGAGAGACAACATTTTTATAATGACATGGCACTGTGCATTAAATGTATTTTAGACACAGGCTTTTTTCACATTACCATTCTAAACTGGATGTTATTTGTTGTTGGCCCAATTTCAAGTAAAGTGTTACAGGGATGGGGGCAAATTTCCTTCCATTAATGAGCCATCTCTGAAGCACTATGGTCATTTCAAACAGTGTTACTTTCCCCCCTCCACCCCCTTTTACCATGTGATCTTCCTTAGACTTAAAAAAACCCATTCTAAATTGAGTGCTATAGTGCTAAGCTGATATTGCACTTCAGTGCTATTCCAGTTTAGCGCTATAGTGCTCGCCTTAAAATGTTAAAAGAAAGTCCAGGGAAGATTGCATGGTGAAAAATGGTGGGGAGAAGTGGCATTGTAGGAAGCACTATGGACATTTTAAACAGCACACCACAGTGATTTAGAAGCACAATAAAGGGATTGAAAACAGGAAAAAGCAGTTTCCCTCGAAAGTGGCTCAGCCGTGCTTTGCTAATCTGATGCAAGCAGGTTTGTATAAACAGGTAAATACATTCCACTAGCAGCCAGTTACTAAAATGGGTCTGTCTGAAATGACAGAACCCCCCCCCCCCCCCCCATTAGCAACCAGTTACTAAAACGAAATACAAAGGCAGTTTGCAAACGGTCATATTATGTAGCAGTTGTGATAATCTTTGGTTTTAAGCAAATAAAAATACCTCATTACTTTTAGGTATATTCCAGCTTTGCAGGACTGGATTAAAATTCATGTTAGATGAAATATATGGATAGGCACTGAAACATGGGAAAGCCTTTTGCAACTTGTCACCATCTTTTTCCCCCCTTACATTCTTGAGGCATTGACAAATTCACAACAGGCTGAAAATTATCTGGTGAAGCTTTTCCAGAGATGCAAATGTAATTTTTTCCTATCCCCACAAAGGCCCATGTAACTTTCTGACAAAGGGAAGACATGGATGATCATATGTAGATATGCCTTGTTAGAAGTGATTGCTCTAGAAAAGAGTTTTCTAGTATTACCAGAGTCTACAGAATGTGAATAAGAGAGCAGTGTGAACTACCTAATAGTTGGTTCTCTTCTTCTCTTGTTGTTCTTGCTCTCCAAAATCTGTGTTTAATTAATTAGAATTAAACCAGAATTGAGACAGTTCCTTTCACACACCCTCAGCTATTCTTTGATCACAACACGTTTTTTAAAAATCTCTTGTAAGAGTGTTAAGTTACCATACCAGCTGTATGAAAATCAGAAACACTGTGTCTTGGTTAAGAATATGGAACAGCCACTGATATAAGAACTGTTATGGTATTCTACCTAATGTGGTAGTATTTGTTCCAAATGGCAGCCTTGCATCATATTGTTCCATCTCTACAATGTGTAGTTTAAATTGGGTTGTGTCCTAATTCTGCTGTGAGTTTCCCCATTCCTACCAGCATCGATCAACAATATGGAAAAAAGGCATAAAATGCAGTGTAATGTTAGCCAAATTGCTCTGTTCTTTAATAAAGATGGGGAATTGGCATAACTATAGGATGAGACCTGTGTATACCAGAGTTGTTTTCCCCAAGAACCCAGAAATAGACACAGAAGCTAGATTACTAAAGCAGTGATTTCTTTACTAAAGGATTCTTAAACATACAAACATAAAATCAAGCATTCATACATATAATAGAGAACTAAGGAAGCAGAGGTGATTGATAGGGAATAGAGGGGGTCAGTTATGGGGTGATACTACCTGTCCAGATGTGTAGAGGTCCATGAAGAAAGTATTATGGCCTAAACCCAGAGGGTTAGGGGTGGACTGCCAGTTGGCCTCAGGGCAGAAGCACAGGGTCTAAAGCCATATGCTCACAGATATAGGCATTGGAAAACAATGCAGACCAATGGAAGATTTTGGGGGCTGGTCTCAGGTGAGAAAAATAGATTACCTGGACCAATGATGAGTCCCAAGGGTGCGTGGCATCAGGATGGGCAAGGCCTAGATGTGGCCAATGAGCTTCCAGAGGGAGCAGAGTCTGAATTAACAATTGGAGCCAGGTGTGCTGGGGCTAGCTGAATGGATTTTATGACCACTGATGGTCCTGCCAAGGCAGTTGAATAGATCCCAGATACAGACAAAAGAGGGAGATGGGTCCCTGATTAGTGTCAGGAAGGATCGTTAATAATTTGAATGTTTGGTTGGTATCCTGAGAGATGGAGCAAGCAAAGACAAAGAACATAAACATGAGATGACACAAAAGGGCTGGGTGAGGTTCTGGCTATTTGCCAGGTGGCCTCTGAGTAGCCTTTAGAAATGTAGCTACATCACCTGGTGGAACCCATTGTTATTCCATAAGCATAATCTCTTCTGGGTGGAGGGGGAAGACTGGAGGTTTGCTGAGGGCTGTCTCAGTTTGTCACCTGAATATGAAATCCCTGTTTCCAGAGCTATGGCTTGCTCTGTGTTTCAGAACCAGGAGTGTCTTCCTTGACCTGAGTTTTGTGGGTCTCTGGCTCAGGTTAGAAGTGGGGTGGCCCTTGCTATTGGGGCTACCCAAGAATAAAGGCAGCACCTGTGGCAACAGTAATTATGTCATGACACATGAATAAAGGTGTCATCCATTTTGGATGCAGTTCCATTCCCCTCAACAGTACTGGTCCATAGTCTGTGTATGTTTTTTTTACCTAAACCTACTGTTAGATAAGCAGGTGACAGCTGTGGCCAGGAGGGCCTTTTACCAACTTGGACCGGTTAGCCAGCTGAGGCCTTTCCTGAGCAGAAAAGATCTGGCCCTGGTTACTTCTGGTTTAGATTAGATTGCTGCAATGTACTCTGTGTAGGGCTGCCCCTGAAAGGTGTTTGAAACTTCAGCTGGTGTAGAATGGTACAACCAGGATATTGACTGGAGTGGGTTGCAGGAAACATATTACTCAGTCTTGACCTATTTACATTGCCTAGTGTTGATTTGTAAAGCCCTATTTGATTTGGAACTAACATACCTGAAGGACTGCCTACTCCCTTGTGAACCTACCCAACCACAGTGGTTATCTTCTGAGACCCTGCTTTGGGTGCATCTATCTTCTAAAATTAAGTGGATGACAATTTGGGAGAGGGTCTTTTCAGTTGTGGCACCAAACTCTGGAACTTTCTCCCCAGGGAGACCAGTCTGTCCCCTTCTGTTGCTATATTCCACCAGTGGGAGAAGACTCCTTTGTTTCATTTGGTGTTCCCTCAGTGATCCTTTCTTCCTACCCAGTGTTTTAATTGTTGTTTTTATGTTTTTGTACATGCATGTTTTTGTACATGCATCTATTTTTATTGATTTAGTGATGAGTTCTATTTGGTTTTAATGGTTTTTAAGATGTGATTATATTATATATGTTTTTAATTTGTTAGCTGCTTTGGTGAACCGTATTAGGGCAGAAAGGTGCAGTATAAATTACTTAAATAAACATGTTCTGAGCCCTTTTACTAATCTAGTTTGAAGCCAACCCAAGGGCTTGTGCTCACTTAGGTTTTGATCTCATGACACTCTGAAAGGGAAAGGTTGCAGCAGCTTAGTGGAAGAGAGGAACTGAATATACACACTGTTTTGGGGGGAACCGATTAAGACTCTTTTTCAACAAATGCTGCTGTTTACATGGTTTCAGTGGCACTAATAGCTTTCTGCATCTTCATTGATAGCTTTCTGTATCACGTGGAGTATCTGTGGCTGAGTAGCAGAGCATCTGCTTTGCATGTAGAAAAGTCACAGGTTCGATCCCTGATATCACCATTTTAAAGGATTACTACTAGGGGATGAAAAAAAAAAACCCTCTGTCTGAGACAGTGGAGAGCCACTGACCTTCAGAGAATAGGGACCTTGATAGACCAATTTTCTGCCTCCATATCAGGCAGCTCCCTGTGTTCATCGTGATGCATTCATTTAGTTTGTTTAATTTTTTATTGTAGCTTACTATATTTTTACTTGAAGTACTGATGGTGTGTATAAACCAGTTTGAGGCTGGAAAGCAAAGCAGAAACATAAGTACGACATAACAGTGAGAGATCTTTGACCAGCAGATTTCATGCCAAACAAATTGCTTTTGTAACAGCTCTTCTTTTCAGGAGTCTTCTGCTGTCCAGCATAAGTTGCTGCTCTGCGAACCCCATGAAGCCCAACTCTCTCAAGGACATGGGGTTCTCTGAATCCTGAACTAAATTAGTAATTTTCACACTACAAGTTCAGAGCAGGAGCTGCCTGTGGAGAGTAGAGTTAGCTGCTTCGTAACTCAGAGACATCTAGAATATCCAATTATTATTCAGACTGCACACTAACATCTCATCCAAATTTTTATATATTGCTTTGATGGTGTGATGCTGGTCTGCAGAGACTGTGAAAACATTATCAAACAGAAGTGAAGAATTAAATAGTCACTTGCAAAACTAACAAACCAGAAATTATTCATAAAATGTGGGCCCATAGTCTGTCAAACTGAAAAAGTATAATAAAATACCAAACAACAACACACACACAACCCACCCCTGCCCCCCAATCTCTCCTTGTAAGCAAGCCAACTTTCCACTGATAGTTCTCGGGTCAGTATAGGAGGAAAACAGTTGGCTGTAGTGCTTAATCCAATTGCCACTCAAACCAATAACTCATTTAATCCAGAATGGGGTGGGGGGAATCACAACTATCTCAATTGTGGCAGCTTCTAAGTAGTATTACACCCCTGTGCACAATAGTGGCAAGAAACATACTTAAGAAATTACTTCACATAGAACCAAAGTGTTGGGTCCCTAATAAAAACAAAAACACTTCATAAACCAAGGGTATGACTTAAAGCCACAGGCTGATGTGGTCTGCCTGCCATAACATTGCAAACAGCCAAGGCATGGGCAAATTCAGGCACAGCTGCAAGATGCAGGATTAGAGGCAGTGTAGCAGTCCCTGGAATGAGAACAGTGGTAGCAGTGGCTCTTTTTTTTTTTTAAATAATTTTTTATTGATTTTTCCCTATAACTACAACTAAAACGCTACAATCTAAGCTACATATACCTTATACAGAGAGTACTTTATCATTTGCTTAATACTACCTTATTACATAATATACTTATGAAGCATTTAGAACCTTGGATAAATTTCAATTACTTTGTTACTGCTACTATAAAAAATATCAAAACTATTTGGCAGATATGCCCACCTAGAGAAATACGGTTAATTAAACAATTTGTAATACATAAGTGCAATGCTTAATAAAACAGTTTAATCATTATTTCTTCTTTCGTCCTCTTCTTGTCTTAACAGTCTCAACTACTTTTGGAGCTGCAGCTCCTTTTTCCGAGTCAGACACTTCTTCTTCACTCTGAGCTATCAAATCCATACATGCTTTCTTGCGAGGCCAGTGAACCATCTGAGTCTCTCCCAGTTTTCTGCTCTTTGCTTTTTTCCAGAAATTTTTTCGCTTGTTGAACAGAGTCAATCTTATACTTCTTATCTTTGATGCTGAAGCATAGTCCTTCCGGAGTATTCCAACGATAGATGATAGACTCAGACTGGAACCAAGATGTCAATTTTCCATAGGCTTTCCTTCTTTTCCTTATTTCAAATGGGATATCCTTCATCACTTTTACTTCTTCTCCCAGGATCTTCAGAGCTGTTTTGTTTGTGGTCCTAAGCACCACGTCTCTTGTAGATTTTTTGGAGAACCTTATCATAATTTCACCAGGCAGGCTTTTCTTTTTAGTGTAATCTGGATAGGTTCTGTAAACCATATCCATATCACTTTTTATATCCGCTGCTTTCATGCCTGTCACTGGTTCAAGTGCTTCACTTAGCAAATTTTTAAGGTCTTCTCCTGTGTTTTCTGGCACATTCTGAAGTCTTAGGAAAAAATTCGATCTCTCCATTTGTAATTTCAAAAGCTGATCGTGGTGGAAGGCCTTTTCCTTCTCTGCCTTTTGTAGTCTTACGTCTTGGTTTTTTACTGAAGTTTTTACTTCCAGAAGTTCTCGCTGCAGCTTCTCTGTGGATTTATTCGACTCTTTTAGTTCTAGCTGCATTTTGTCCATCTTAACGTTGAGAGCTGTCATTTGGTCCACTAGAGGTCGCAATAACGAGGAGAACACCGCACTCATCTCCGTGGTATCAACCTTTGAACTCGGAGCTGTACTTCCTAGTTTGGGGAAAGGTTTCGGTTTCCCCGTCATTGTTGAGGCTACGCTCTTTGTTTATAGATAGATAAGATGAACGAAAGGAGCAAATTTTCAAACAGCACTTATGTCCTTCTAAAGTTTATGTCTCCAAGTGAGCGATGCTGCCATCTAGCAAGGCGGATGGGCTTTTATTTCTGCAGTAACGCCACATAAAGAGTCTCGTAAGTACGCTAGTCCTGGAGAGGGGGGTGGGTTTCACTCCTCCCGCCGTCTTCCCGCTATGTTCTGCTTTTCTTACTTCAGACTCACGTTTTCTCCATGCGTAACTGTCAGTTCCAGCCTCATTGCTTCGCACTCTCTGCTGCTTCACGGATTTGCACTTTCAGCCATACGGCTCCCATGGCGGGGGAACCTATGGGGGTGATGAAAAGGGATCTCGATCCCTCGATCGCCACCGTAGGGAGAGATCCCCTTCGTGCCACCCCAGGCAGAGCCCCCTCACTGGGGTCTCTGGGGGCTTGGCACCAGTCCAGAGCCCCTTCTTCCCACCGGGTACGGATCGCGCTCCCCGCAGTTGCGGAGGAGAGCGTCCGCCATTATCGCAAGTCTTGCCGGAAGTCAGTGGTAGCAGTGGCTCTTCATGCCTCCATTCCCTCTTGTGGGATCCTATAATAGTGTATTCTAGTTGCATACCAATGTACTAGATCATTGGTGTTGCATCTCCTGGAACAGCCAAATTTGCACACATTAGTGTATGTTACAGTACTATATGTCATATATTACTTCGGAACATTGGCCAGTTCCACAAATGCAGCTGTTCCATCCTCGGTCACCCATTCCCCCCAGTTGTACTGCTCAATTTCCCACTATTTGCTGCACAGCGACATTTTGACCCGCATCTCTCCCCAATTTTGCCCACATCTTTTTGATCATTATTTTTTAGGATCAAGAAGATGTGGGGGAAATTGAGGAGATATGTGGGTCAAAATGCTGCCATGCAGCAAATAGTGGGGAATTGAGCAGTACAACCAGGGGGAACAGGTGACCGAGGGCGGAAGAGCTGCATTTGCGGAATTGGTCTCTTTCTTGCATTAATATTCCCAGTTTCAAGTTCTTTAGGAACTGAGGTTTTAAAATTCAGCTTCACATAAAGATAGTTTAAAGTCAGAATAAGAAACTAAGGTAATCCCAGGAAGTGAATTCGTTCCCAATTCCATGCAACACAGAAAAGACAATTTCAGAGGTGAAAAGCATATGGGAATATCTTAATTGTACAGCCCTTTAATTAATATTGATGAGTACGCATGTTTCCCTGGAGAACAGATGACAAAGGTCTGAGTGTAATGAAGCCCTGCTTTTCATTCCCAATATAATGAAGATCAGAATCCCCTTCTTGGGTGCAGTCAGTTTTCATTTTCAAACTTAAAGGGCATTGTTCATAATCTTCTTTCTTGAAATTTATAAAAAAAGAGCTTAACTTTTTCACCACTGCTTAATTTTTCAATTTAACACTAGGAATTAGCTAAAATACTCTCCGTTTTATTGTGAGACCTGAGATCAAAGTCTCTTGCAGACAGGTTTTTATTTATTCATTCACCTGAACTAATCTAAAAGCCAAACCAGACATTGCACAAGAGACATGTATTTGGACTGCAAAACAGCTGTGGGAGCTGCCAGTTAGCATGGAAGGTCAGTGGTGGAACAAGAGCAGAAGGGGCTACTTAACCCTTTCACCTAATGCCATTTTGTCTAGTCATCATTGCTGTCCCAAAATTGTTATTCTCTTCATAGGGGAAAATATGACATTAAGCCCAAGAATGCATAACAGTTATATGAGCAATAATAAATCCTTCACTACAAACTATAATAAAGAATAAAAATCTCATGATTGTGCACCTCAGATTTCCTCACATGACTATTTACCCCAGACATCACACCATTACTATCACCCAGAGACATATGAAAAAGATTTCATCTCTACAGAAGTGAATTAATCTGCCATAGCATGAAAAGTCATCCATCCCCCAAGACATTTGCAGTGCAATTCTATCAGAATAAGCCCTACTGAAGACCAATTTAAGATTCCTCTCCTAGTTACTATTCCCAGGTCTATAACTCAAGGTAGAACCTGTATTCTCACCTCTGGTTCTTATTTCAGGATCATCTCCCTTCATTGCAATAATTACAGTCTTAAGCATTCCAATAGCATAACTGGTTTCCTGGTAGCTGGTTAACTGATCTCTCTTTCTGATTTCAGACCTGCATTAAGATGATGTCTCATGAAATCATGCATATAGTATAGATGCAAACATATAATCTATGTATGGTATCACCCCATATCCCACCCCCAGTTCGGGAAAGCAGATGAGGATTTGTGTGATTTTGAACGGAAGTACACTTGAAAGAATAAGGACTAAGCTGCCCTCTGACACTCTTCTACTTACAATGGCAACTCTGAGGCTCAGTTAAAAATCACCAAGAGATTGCTCTCACATAGTAATCCTAAAACTTTCAGCAGTCCCAAAACTGCCAGAAGAAAATGTCCTTTTCCTTTAACAGTGGCTCAATTCAATATTATTTGCCAGGTGATATTATTTACCTCCATGCCATACCTCAGCTGCCCATTTCCATCCAGTTAAGATACCAGTTTGTGAAGGCAGTCACAAAGCCCAACTTATGTACATTTATGTGGAAGCAAGAGCTACTTTATATGTGTACATATGTCCTCATGGCTCTCAAACACCATGTTTTTCAGCTGGGTCAGTTCACACAGTCTACTGCCACTCAAGTAGCAAATGAAACATTATTTTTTACCATATCTTATTTTCCTGGTAAACACCCCCCCCCCCCCGATGATATGAGACAACCAAGTGTGGCTCAAGTAGTATTTATTTATTTAAATAATTCATCAAATCAAATTAAGTGGCCAACCTACAACAGGTCAAGCTGAACTTGGTATTCTCCTGGTATGCCTTTTGTGTAGGTCCATCCTGACTCCAAACTCAGCCAGTGCTTCTGTTGGCCTAGGGTCTCGAACTGCTGAGCTACCAACTGTCCGGTCTGCAGCTCAGTGTCTTAACCTCTGATCCTACCAGCACATAAAACTGCCTGCCATGATTTCTGTGAGAGAAAAGAAAGGGAGGGAGGACTTCAGTCTGGTTCACATATTTTGCTGCAAAAAGGCAAAGAGTCACCAGCCTGGGAGACATTTCTTCCCAATCCCAAGTATGATGTACAGGCAGACACTGAGTTCAGACAGAATCCAAGAGATATTTCTGGGATGTCTTTTGATGTCACCAAATATCATTGCCAATTTGCTCTTGGATATGATGCTGCTGAAATATGAAATGCTGCTCCATTTGTCTCTTGTACATCTAGCTCTTCTTTCCTGAGTCTAATCCTTTATATCCTTGCTGAATTTGTATTTGTTGCCAAATCTGCCAGCCCTAGTATTGCTAATCCACCACAATCAAGTGTCAAGCACCCAGTGTGATCCATTTTAGACTCCAAAGAATCACTTCACTGCAACCCTACTGGAAAACAAACTTGGACACCATGTAATGGATGAGACACAGATGCTTAACTACTGCCCTGTGTGGCCTGAGACGAAATATGCCAAGCAATCAAGTAATGGCTTGGAAGGGAGTTGCTTAATTACTTGCAAGATATGACTGAGTAAGCCACAGCAGATGCTAATCACAGTTAGTTTATTTATTAGGGTCTTGTGGACATTGATTGAATTGGTACTCTCCTTTTGATTTCTTCTGGGAGAATTTGAAACATTGGTGCCTACCTCTTATGTGATTAAAATACCCATACTTTAAAGTGTCACCATTTGAAAGGTCACTTTGAGATAGTGAATATTAGGCAGGGCTGGGGGCCTGGTGGACATAAGGCATCTATAATTAGACTGTGCATGAATAACCTAATATAATTATGCCTTACTTAGGCAGACCTCTGCACAAACATTAACTTCTTAGTTCTTAAACTGTCTCTGCAAGAGGGAGAGAAGTATTTCTTTGCCACCTTTTGTCAGGTAAAGGAACAATTAACAAACTGCAATGAAAGGTAAAATAGCCTTGTATATATTTAAAGAAACAAAATTTACAGCCCCCCACCTTCCCCCCTTTTTCAGTAGTTATAATAATCACCCCCCAATACCCCAAAGATATGAAAACCAGCACAATCTCATGTCTAATCTCATGTCTAATGTCCAGATGTTTTTGAGTCACCTTGAGTCATTAGGTGCATGCTCCAAGAAAAAAAATCATTATAATTTCATATTTGGGATTCAAAGAGGGCAGACTGACTATTTATTCCTGGGGGTTTTTTTTTGGGGGGGGGGTATGAGAGTACAAGTTCAAGAACCAAACCTGTGATCTTTTTCAGGTTCTGAAATTTATGACTATTATTTTCAGTGGGGGAATCAGTCTAAGGGCCTGGGGCAGCTGATTTTAAAGATAATAGCACCAAATTTGCACATAACATAGTCTAAGGACCAACTATATTTCAAGCAGGTGCTACTTGGCACACTTCTCTCCACTCTTTCCTATCTCAGCAGCCAACAAAGTAAGTTTACCAGTACTATTTAAGGAATTCTTGGTGGGAAGGGTCTCTCATTCCTCTGAAAATGTCACCTGGCTCAGAGCAGCAATTGTGGGCCTTAAAAATCCTTCTGTGGAGCTTAACTCCAATGGTGTTTTACTGGAAGTACTCCTGATCCCTTGCAAGAATATAAGGAAGGAACAGAGGAATGCTATTAGAGATGTCTTGTAGTTTCATCTTCTTCAGAGCATTAGTTCTATATTTTGTCCTGTTCAGTTAATGTTTTGCCATGTTGATCTTTCAGTATGCCTAACCATACTATAAATTACCCTTTGATTTCTTGGATCTTGTGGAACAGAATTTCATCAGTCATCCATGAAGGCTTTTCCTTTCTTTTGGCTACAAGAATAGTCTTTACTTATTCTTCCTTGATAATGTCAATGGTTTCAACACATCGTTCTTTCTGTTCATGATCAAATGAATTTAGTAACACCAATCTGTTATTTACATGGTCTTTAAAAACTTTAGGGTTTAGATTATATTTTGCCCATATGATTTTTTTAGTGTTTTGTTTTAGCTTCATTATATATTTTTATATTAACAATTCATGGTCTGTTATAGGCATATGTGTTTTCATGCTGCTTTCCCCATCTTTTATCTATTATCTTCTTTAAACATTAAAAAGCAGATATTTTTTAAAAAAATTAGGAATGTGTGTTTACAGCTGGAAAGCATTTGGTCCAGTGCAGAAATAAAATAGGTGATCAATATTATATCACAGCTAATGAGAAATTCAAAAGCATCCATAAACTTTAAGTGATGCACAACATTCTCAAAAGCCTTTTTTTCACCTTCTGGAAGACTTTCAAGTAAACTAGAGGGAGGCTTTATATTTTAAGAACAGCATGGGAAGCACAGATGGAGTCTGCAATATAAGCAGGAGTCAGTGAATATCTTGTGTGATTAACGAAGAGTGATTAACATGTGGAATTCACTGCCACAGGAGGTGGCAGCAGCTACAAGCATGGATGGCTTCAAGAGGGAATTAAATAAACATATGGAGCAGAGGTCCATCAGTGGCTATTAGCCACAAACTATAGATAGGAACTCTCAGTCTGGGGCAAGTGCTGCTCTGTATTCTTGATGCTTGATGGGGGGGGGGGGCAACAGTGGCAGGGCTTCTAGTGTCCTACCCCCACTGCTGGACCTTCTGAGGGCTCCTGGTGTTTTTGGCCACTGTGTGACACAGTGTTGGACTAGATGGGCCACTGGCCTGATCCAAAATTGGCTCCTCTTATGTTATGTTCTTATGTTGTTGTCTGTACTTAGAAAATGTAATTGGGATACAATATCTCTAATCATGCTCTTATCCTTTCTTTAGAACATCTTAGTACTCTGGCATCTATCCCTAAAAATAAGCCAATTCTACCACACAATTTACACTCACCCATTTTTTTCACACAGAAACATGACAATCTGTGCGAGAGAAGAAAACCTATAATCCTTACTTTATACATGTGGTGACACATATAAATTGAATGGCATTCTACCAAGTCTAATGAATCCTTAAACAGAGTACATAAAGTGCAGCATATGCTTTTCAGGCCAATGTGTGACGGAAACCTGAGAGACAGTGTGGACCATTTATGCTACCTGTGAATCCACTAGCTGCATAAAATTCTTTGCTACAGCCCACAAATGGCTCTCCTCTACTGAAAAAAATCATTCATTAATTTGTCTGTCTATTCATCCCTCAGGTTTTACTGCAGCAGCAGAATCACACATTTTGCCTGAAGATATTTCATCTCATCCCTCCTAGATGTGATATTGGGATGGAAAGAGAGGGAGTGGTGGAGCTGACGATCCCTTCTCAGAGATCGTAATGCAGGAACTGTTCTTGCTTTTGATGATGGTTTTATGTGCCAGCAGATGAGGAAAAACAAAGGAGTTTGCCAAATGGGGTCTTAAATACTTAATATGTGCTGCCTTCTTCCCCATTTGTCACTGTTCCATCCCACCTGCTGCTACTGCCTGTCATGCAACAGAACTAGTTCCTCTCGTGGAGAGATGCCTTCAAGGCACTGCTGAATTGCAAGTGAATATCAATATCAGCTCTGAATGGCCTAAATGTATTTTAAACAAGACATTTCCAAACTGTTTTGATGCCGGCTGTGTATTGAGTGCTGCTAAAGAGCAATTAAGGTTCTGCTGACACTTTCAGTATAATCTCTCAATTGTGGATGTTTCGTGTTATTTAATGCCAGTTTTTGGTTTGTTTTTTTTTTTAAAAAAATCAGCACAGAACCTGCCATATTAAACACTTTTTTTCTTTAAAGAAAAAAAAATAGCAGTCTGTGCATTAATACTTAATTGAAAACATAATTGTGTAATATTGAGGGGACAGGATACTCAGAATATTATTTAAAGCATGAGATACTTTACTTAAAGACCTTTGCACATGTCTGTATGTGCGAATGCCAACACAATTAGCAGGAGTGCACATCTTCCCCCAAACTTGGGATATTTTATTCATTATTATGCCCATTTGTATTAATTACTATAGTTTCCACACTATTAATTTCATTTTTAGTTCAGGTGTGTTGGGGGGGTTGCCTTCACTGATTTCATTTCTGTAAATCTTGTATTTATTTCATATTCAACTGAAATTCAGTTGACTGTTAACCCTCTCCCCCATTCATGGAATCCTCCCTGTCAAATTTTACTAGGAAAGAACAAAGAGTCCTCCCCGAAAGTGAAATAGGCAATTAATTTTATGTCCTGACCTTGATAGCCCAAGCTAGCCTGATCCTGTTAGGTCTCAGAAACGAAGCAGGGTCAGTCCTGGTTGGTACTTGGAAGGGAGACCACCAAAATGGGAGATTACTAGACAATCTGTCCATAGACAGTCATTGGCAAGCCACGTCAGTTCATCTGCTGTCATGAAAACCCTCCAGGGCCACCATATGTTGGCGGCAACTTGACAGCACTTTTCACCAGAAGCAATTAATATTCTGGCTGGCACGGTGGGCAATGGAAGGAGTTTAACAAGCCAAGAAAACAGCTATTTTGGGGAGCACACTACCAATGACAAAGCTATGCCATGCAGACACACAAGTACATGATGAATTATAATAATTTGTGGGGATACCACTCGCTACTTATAAAACCAACACTGAACTATCCTCACAGTGATGTGATGATGCAACACCATAAACTAAACCAGCAATAATAGCAGTGAAGATTAGGGAATTATGAAGTTCAATGAAAACCTCACTAGAGCTCCATCTAAACCCACCCTTGCATATAAATGTGGTAGCAAATTATTCACTGCATGCAGATCAGTCACAAGAAAATTTTGGTAAGCAAAGCAAGTACTGGATTCGAGATCCCTTACTGAAGATTATCTAGCCCTACATACATGACATATTGTGTACAGGGAATGAATACAGAAGGGAGAGCAAGATTACACCCACTGGTTAGCTTGAAGTCAATTCAGATTATACATACTATTAGAAATGTAGGCCATGGCCACTTGACTGGGAGTCTTGGGAAAGTGGTATTTCTGATCTTGTGAACAAATGGCTGAACATGCATAAGTTGGGGATCAATGCATAATCAGTCCCCCAGACACCTACAGGTGAAGGCTCAGATAGTCCATTTATTTACCACTTTCGTCCCATATAATTTTGCTGTGGGAGTGTTGGGGATGAGTTCCTTCCACTTCTCCTCTGGGCACCATGCCCCAGCTGTACCCTAGTTTAGCTCCAGGCTCCTTCAGGCTACTACCAACAGCAATAGCCTTCCTCTTGGATAGTTTTGCATAGTTTGTGGGAAGCCAGGAGAATGGTAGCTTTCCTGACCTCATCTGGCAGGCCATAACATAAGGTGGGGGCACAACAGTGAATGTATGTGTATGGGCAGTTGTCAGTTTTTCATCTTCAAAGAAGATGTTCCAGGTCAATTCAATTCCCCATATTTTTATGTTTTTTGGGGGAAAATCTTCCAACAACAGATAGATGCCCCATCAGATGGGGATCACATTCTTGACTTAAAAACCACATAAGATTATCTATTTTCCACAAATATATTCCAATATATTCTTAAAATATATAAAAGCTGTGTTAGTTCATTTTCACTGTTTCTTATTGAAACAAAGATAGGAATTTTAGATGAAATTTTAAATCCATTTTTTTTATTAAGGAGATTGTTTCAGTCCTTTTCAATCTGTTTTTAGGTCTGGTTATTGGATTGAAACAGCCTTGTTCACCCCTGTGGATGAACTGCACTGTGAGATGGACACAGGGAGTACAAATCTATTGATTCTCCTGGACCTCTCAGAGGCATTTCTCGCCATCAGTCATAGCATACTATGATGGCATCCTTCTGGACCGTCTTTCTGGGCTGGGATTGGGAGGCACCATTTTGCAGTGGTTTCAGTCCTACCTGGAGGATAGGTTTCAGAAGGTGGTGCTGGGAGACTGCTGCTTAGCCCCTTGACCTTTGGCCTGCAGAGACCATATGGTTTCATCTTGTCCCTCGTGCTCTTTAACATTTCAATGAAACCACTGAGTGAAGTCATCAAGAGATTTGGGACAGGTTGCCACCAATAATTGGATGACACGCAGCTCTATCTTGCACTTCAGCAGTTTTGGAGTGGATGCAAACTAGTAAACTGAAACTTAACCCCAACAAAATAGAAGTGCTACCGGTGAGCAGAAGGTCTGACCTACAACATATTCTACATGGGGCTGCCCTGGAGAAGTGTTCAGAAACTTCAACCGGTGCAGAATACTGCAACCATGACATTGACTGTGGTTGTCTTCCAAGCCCCTGTTTCAGGTGTCCCCACCTTCTCAGATTATGCAACTGGCAACCTGGGAGATGGCCTTCTTAGCTGTGACATCAAAACTTTGAACTCTCTCCCCAGGGAGACTCATCTGTTCCATTCTGTTGTCATATTCTGCCTGTGTGTGAAATTTGCTGTTTCCTCAGTGATCACTCCTTCTTGTCCAATATTTTAATGGTTGTTTTTATTTTTTTCCATGTATTTTAGCTCCAGGTTTAATCATATGTTTCTTGTTGGTTTTAATGTTTTTTTAATGAGAATTTGTTCAATTGTTTTAATTTATTAGCCACCTTTGTGGCCTTTGCAATAGTAGAAGGCAGGGTATATTTTATAAAATAAACAAAGGTTTAGCCAACTTAAGTCTGTAAAGCAATCTGTGTGAAGCAAAGCAAAGGTCACAAGTAGGAAAATTACGTCAACCCCTTTTCTCCCTGTGTCTCCCTATTGAGAGCATTTGTGAGGGCCATTTTCCCCAGTGCATTTGCTTTCCACAACCCCTCTACTTTGAGGATGGCAAGTGGCACTGTCTTCCCAGGATATTCCTTGGGATTCAGAAAACTACTTCAGCTTTTCAGACATGCATACTACACTTTATCTGCAACACCCTTGGAATAAACAAGGTCTACAAAGGTGTTTTAACCCACAGTGGCAACAGCAGTCTAATATTTAGCAGGAAACAATCATATGCAACTTCTACTTCCGTTTTTCAAAACCAACATTTTGTGTCCATGTGACTGAGGCACATGGTCCAATGTAATCTATGTAAATCTTATCAAAGGGAATTCATTTTGTCCTTAAACAATAGTAAGGCTAGTAAGGCTACAATAGTAAGGTAGAAGAACCAGGCTTCACCTTGATAGCAAATCTCATACTAGGCTACGACTTTTGGATTTGCTTCTGTAGCTCAGACTGCCAGAACTTTTTAGAGAGTTTCTAATCTAATATTTTCTTTGGTATATATGACCCACACTAAGGTGAGTCAGTTTTGCTTGTTCTGATACCAGTAAAACATTCCTTTTTTAATATATGAATGTTACAATACATTAATCATCACAATTTCAAATTCTTATTTAACTGAATATCCCTTAGGGCTTGGATGGCTTGGACTCAAAGAATTGATTTTAGCTCTCCATCTATGTTTAATTTTTTTTTAAATTTAGGAATAAAAGCAAAAAGAGAGGAGAAACAACTTACATAGCGCTGGAGTAGCTAGACTCCTTCTAACAGTTTTCATCTAGGGGAAATTTTGATATGGAAGTTCTTCCAAATAATTACCTACGATAATATTTGAGGGTACAGTCAAGTGAGGACTGTACCATATACACTAGTGAATGTTTGAACAGGACTTGAAAACTCTGTATACACCCTTGCAAAGCCTTGCAAAGCCTTGCAAAGCCTCAGCTTGCTTTTATTGCACAGTGACTCCGATACATCAGAGTGAAGTTTATGTATGCTGTGGGTATCTGAAAGCTTAAATTATTTTTGACTGGTATGTGGCCTTATGCTGACTATCTGGTGCTATGGGCCAGGCTCCTTCAGTACAATATTCCTTAGGCTTTTCTGTTTAAGATTAAGAGGTTTCCCTACCTACCTACTATTAATCTCCGGATTAAATAATGAAATCACACTGTTCAGTGGAGCTAAAAATGGCCCCTGCAGTTATACTGGAGGGTTCTGGATCATTTGTAGATTTTTATTTAACAGACTAGTAAAAATCTAATTCTGCCCAATGCCGTTTCTGCTCCTGCTTCCTTATCAGAGTGAGCTGAAATACCACAATGATCTCATTTCTAATCTGCATTAATATAAATTTTGAGCAACATAAGAGTGCCCAGGAGTCCTGGTTGCTCAGAACTTTTTCAATTTCTCTGAAGGCTTTGCCTGTCTTGTGGCGCATTACATAGTCTGCTTGTATTATGGTCATAACATAATTCATTGAAATTCAGGAATGTGAAAGTTCTTCTGTTCTGGTCCTTAAAACAGGAGGTTATGGGGAATAAATAATAATGTGCCCATATTACTTCCCACGCATAATCTCAGTGCTAGACAAGACCACATCATTACTTGGTCCATCCATTTATGGGTTTTAGTTTATTTCACAGAAAATGGAATGGGAGCAGGTGGAGCTAAACCTTTACTTCTCCAGTTCCTCACTTTGCTGGGTACACTTTACTTTCATCCTCTGTCTCACTTCCTGCGTCAGAGTTGAGCTAGGAGATGAATTCCTCAAACAGCACTGTAGAGGAAGGAAGAGAGAGGCTGAATTCCCCGCACGTGTTTCATTTTCCGTAAAAAGGGGAGGAAATAGATCTTAGCATTTTCTGCATTACATGTGAATCATTAATAAATACCTTCATTAACAAATACCCACAGATCCCTCTGTCATGCCTAGTTTAGCTCTCAGTAAAGTTTGTGATAATTTTATAAAGCTGGACAGTATTATCAACATGCGAGATTTTCCATTCCTTATGCACCGAGGGTATGTGATTGTGAAAGAAAGGAAGTAGAAAGTATTGAGCATATTCTTCTGTACTGTGATTATTATGCTGACATTCGTGCTAAGCATTTAAATCTAAATCATGCTAAGTTAAAGGATTTAATAAGCCAATCCGATAATTATGTCTCTTTTTCTTCTTTTCTCAAAAACTGCTGTAACTGTTAAAATAGTGGCAACTGTTTTGTATCTGGCTTCTAAAAAGCGAGATTTATGCTAACTGTATTGAGTACTTCTTATGCCTTGTATTCTTATTAATGTATAATGCCAATAAAGGTTTGTTGTTGTTATTATCAACATGGGGGGATGGGGACACTAAGGTTGAAAACCAGTGGCTTGCCAAAGGCTACCTTGTCAATTTATTGCCGAGATGAACTTTAAAACAACCTTTCAGTTGCGCTTCTAGTTCTAGGCAATTAACAAACAGCTTTTGTTGTTTTTGTCCATAGATGTAATAGCAATGCATTCCATCTTTTAAACATATCAGTGCCACTGCCATATTATTTGCACTCCTGCTTGGCCTGAACCAGTCTACATGGCATTACTGGGGAACAGGTGACAAAATGAAATTTGCATAGTCACATACACTGGGTCTTGTTCAGGTTCTGTTTGCCCAAGAATTAATACAGACCCTATTTACAGCTTCATGCATAAAAGTCTATTGAAAAAGTGGAATGATCTACATTTTGCTGTTATTCTTTTTTTAATTGTAGGGACAAAAGGCTGGCTAACATCTGCTAGAGATTAAACAATAAACATTTAGCGACTTTAAGAATATGTCTTTTTCCTGGCTCTCTTTCCACTTTTTGATGACCCTGTAATATTTGGCAATATCCCTGTGACCAGCAGGTGGCAGCCAAATTACAAAGGACAAGTTTATTCTAGGAGTGAACAGGAACTCTATATTATGAATGCAGTGGGAGGTAAGGGAAGAAACATAGAATGAAGGCTGCCCATATAACCATACAGGTCATTATTAATTATACTTTTCTTCCATCATGGAATTCAAGGCAGCCTGCATAGATTTACTCCTATCCAGCCCATGATCAGACCTAGAGCATATGAGCCTCTACAAAAATGCAGCATCCTGTGCCTTCCAACCATATTCAAGGAATCTAAAGATTTAAGTAGGTGCATAAGTGGATTTATTGGTAGCTTGGAGGACAATTACATGGCCAGGAAAGGGAAGATGCTGGACATCATGGATTCGTTATTGAAACTCATCTGTTACTCCTTCCTAATCTGCCTTGTTGTGATCTGTTTGATGTTGACCTGAGTGTATAGCATACATAATTCATCTGATATTGCATATGGTTGTTTGAAACGTTCTGCAAAAAATTAATTATATTTGGGAAGCTTATATTACAAAATTTACTTTTTATTTAATGATTTTTAGGGTAGGCCAACCTACTTCACAGGGTTGCTGTGATGATGATGTCGATGATGATGATGACGATGATGGAGAGGTGAAATATGTACCCTGCCCTGAGCACCTAGGAAGCAAGATGGGATACAACTGTGATAGATTTTTAGTTATTTGCATCTGAATTTAGCACATTTCAGTGATAGCTTATCACCATTACTTTGTATCATGTTTACAAAATGTGAGATACTGTTTAGTCACAAAGAACTTGGGCCAGTGGCTCAGGACTATTGACAATGCTGCTCAGAGCGATGGGACATTCAGGATGCTACAGTAATCTCTCTCTTACTACCTAGATGACTAAAAGGCTAGATGACTTCTACTGGCCAGGCAGATAAAAGATTTAAACTAAGCAATCATATTTTTCAGATTGTTGGGTTTCCCTGCATGTTGATTGGCTGTTGAACTGCATATGTTTTAGAGTGGTGGCATGCCTCCAGGACTGAAGGGAAGGCAATTTGCTTTCCCTTCATTTGTGGAGGTGTGCCACTGAGGCAGTGCAACTCTGGAGGGTGGAGGGGGGTTAAATGCCTCTCCTTCCTTCCCTGAGTTGCACTGCAGCAGCAGCATGCCTCCAGGAGTACACGAACCTCACAAACCTGAACCGGTTCATGAACTGGGGGAGATCCAAACTGGTTCGTGCATTGTCACAAACCACAAACCTGCACAAGCCTCCATTTTCCTGGTTCATGCCCATCCCTAGTGTTGAGTTATTAAAGATTCCAGTAGTCATTAAATAATTCCTAATTCTGCCGAGATGCACCAAGCTACGTCATTCCTCATTATGTTTCAAAATTAGGCTTCTCCCCATCCCTCCTTTTAGCTTGTTATGGCTCTCAGTTGGGGGGGGGGGGGTTGGAAGGGTAATAGTCCCCTTCATAAGAGTTTCAAAAGGGTAACACTCTCTTCTCCAGGAAATAAGCCACAAGTTATTCTTGCTCTGGCCTTCCAAAGAAGTAATAGGTGGTTCATTTAGCAGCAGGCAAACCAGGTAAGGGGAAGGATGTCAGGCCCAATTCTGACCCTCACTTTATCCAGCACTGTGGGAAGGAAAATATGAGCTTCATATTCATAATGGGAAAATTAATGCCCATTTTCCCAGTAGCTATATTACTAAAAGAACTGAGCTCCACATAGAAGGTGGAATTAGTGTTTGATTTATTAATAAGGGCAAACTCTTTGATTGCAAGAACTGGAAATCCAAGGAAATGCTACCATAAGGTATGGCAGACCTTTGCTTCATTAAAAATTAGATTAGAGATAGGAAACTAAAAATTGTATTAGTCCAATTTAATACTTATGCATCATTGGAGGAACGTTTTATGGTGCCAATGATGTTCCTGAAATTGGCTGTTATCTTTCTACAATGTTGCTGCAGAAGTTTTTATGGAAATCAGTATTGCACTGTTATTGGTTCCTATTATCTTCCTCATCTTTGGTTTTCCATTTAATTCTGAGTTACAACTGTGATATACACCTCAATGGCAGGCCAAGAAAAATAAGGAAACTCTATTAGGAAAAGGGTAGCACAGGAACTCTCTGAGTAGCAAACAAGCTTTCCTCTTCTGCATAGCTGCTAACCAGAGCCTTGAAAAGACTTTCAGAGTCTATAGTAGAATAGGACACAGAATGAGAGCCATTTGGCTCATGCCTCATTAAAAACACACACAACATAACAAGGGTCTGCTGGATCAAACCAGGGGTCCATAGACTCCAACACTGTGCTTCACACAAAGGCCAATCAGTTGACCTAGAGGGCAATGATGGCATAGAGAGTGAGACCCTCCCTTGCTGCTGTCTCCTTGCACTGGTATTCAGAGATTTGGTACACAGTTCTCCCAGATCAGAGTCTGCACACTTAACTACACCAAACTGGCTCTCAGTACCATAAAACTGAGAGATCAAAGGAAGTGAAATAGGCATGCAGTATGGAGGCTCTCCTAAAATCTGACAATCAAAGAAAATATGGCATGCAATGTAGAGCAGGGGCGTAGAGTTTTGAAAATCCCGAGGGGGGGGGCAGGGGCTCCTTAGTGTGCACGCAAATGTTCTCCCCCCCCCCGGAAAACTGCCCTGCCTCCCTGGGCCCTTCCAAGGCCCACCAGCCGCTGCTGCCGGTGCCTCTCTCTCCCCCCCTTCCCTCTCCCTCTCCAGCAGCGGCTACCGGGCCTTGGAAGGACCCGGGGAGGTGCGGCGGCAGGCGCTCGGTTTTCCCGGGGGGGCTGAGCCCCTCCAGGAAATGTTGGGGGTGGCTCAAGCCCTCGAGCCCCCACATACTCAACACCTATGATGTAGAGAGGAATTTCTGTTCCATTGTAGGTTTGGTAAAACAGCGGAGCAAATGCTAGATGCAGAATGGGCCATAGTTCCCCCAGGAAACAGCCAATCTTTCCCAGGTAGTCCAGATGTTAAATTCTGAATTTATTTTCTGTTCTATAGTATTTCATCTTCTGCCAAACAAATCCATTAATTTTGTAGTTTCATGTTTCTTTTGTACAGAATGATCTTTTTGCACTCTTCAGTTGTTCCTTTTGCACATTCAGCTGCAAGCAAAATTGAAAGGAGATTGCATATAGCACTTAACAAGGAGCCATATTCCCCATAAAAATCAACTCCCAGTGGCAAGATACTACTATATACAATTCTGCAATGAACCAAATCCCTCCTAAAATTTCTTTGTTTCATTATTTTCAGGCATTTTCTTTCTTTCTTTTTCTTAAGACTTGCTGATTTTCTTCTGGCATTAATGAATAAGTGCTTGATTATCAGTTCTTGCTAGGTGGAAAATGAAGGAGGCTTAAGTACTATTTTGTTTTTTTTACAAGCCAACAGGGCCATTATTTTTTATTTATAAAATGCCTTTCTCACTTTAGACACAAGGCAGATTACATCACGTAAGTCAAATGCAATCAACAGTATGGTACTTCCAAAGAACTGTGCAATAGGGTTTGGACTAAGAAATCTAAAAACAAGCAGAAATCTAAAACAGAGGTGAAACAAACATGGAACAAACTAGCATAAGCATCGTTGAAACATGACACATTAAATGGTATAGAAGTTACACACAGGAGGCATCCTCCACTGTGTATAGAATGAGAAGAACTCATCTATAGAAAAACTAATGTTTCTGGTCTTTGGACAAAGATCCTTAAAAATTAAGTATTTTTACCCCTAAATTCCAAATACATATGGAATTAGAATTTTTTTTTATCATCCTGAAATTAGATCTTAGTACCTGATCATTTAGTACAATGCAGAATCCTCAGTTTTCTATTAACAGCAATGCATCTCATTTTTTGCTTCATCTTGCTACTTAAATCCCAGTGAAATTATGTTTCCATATGCAGGAGACTTTGATGTTCCACAGCTCTTCAAAACCATGCTCTTTCTCTAGCATCTTTATTGTGTCCCTGTGAAAGGCAGAACAGACATATCCTGCTTCTGTCTTCAAGGTAATGAACAGATGCTGAAAACCTTTTTTAAAATATATATATACATTTTACCTAAGCCAGCCAAGGAGTCATACTGAGTATTGTTCATACATTTACTAACTACTTTAAATCATGAAAAATATCAGACATGCTTGCCCAGAAATTATCTCTAGATGCCTATGACAAAAGAATCCTACTCATACAGACATATTTTCCACAGACAAATTAATCTGTTTAAGGTAGGTAGCCCATACTGGGCTGCAATAGGAGAGCAAGCTTTGAGTCCAGTTGCACCTTAAAGACCAACAAGAAAATTCCACAGGTGCGTAATGTGTATTCTCCATTGTGCTCAGATGCACTGTTTCAGTTTGCTGTGCTTCATTTTTCTCTGTCGGTGTAGATTCACTGATGTCTACTTTTTCAGTACCTCTTGGTTTCTCCCTTTCATCAATGTAGTAGATCACATTGCAGATCTTGACTGTCTCTGTTTCTGGGTTGAGGATTCAGTATCCTTTGCATCCCAGTGCATAGTGAATAAAAATGCCTTCTATCTTAAGATCCATCTTGGTCTGCTTTTCTTTAGGAATGTAAGTGTAGGCATTTTATCCAAACACCTGTAGATGATTCAGGCTGTGTTTGTGCCCATAGAACAGTTTAAATGGTGTACTGCTGGGACCTTTAGTATGTAATCTTTTTCACAGGTAGGTAGCAGTGTTGATTGCTTCTTCCCAGAACTTTTCAGGTAGCTCTGCCTCAAAGAGCATACACCTGCACATTTCAGGGAGAGAGCAGTTTTGCCTTTCTGCTGCACCATTCTGCTCTGGAGTGTATGGGATTGTAAACTGATGCTCTATTCCCTGGTGGAGGACAGTCTGGCAGAATGAAGTGCAAGGGAAGCGGGGCAAAAAGACCCAGGCCAAGTTGTTGTGGGGCTTTCCGGTCACACTGCATAGACTGATGCAGGACCATACTGGGGAGCAGGGGTCATTTCGTAGAAAAAGAGGTGCAGGAGCTCATTAGCATACCAATTAGCATAACTCAATAGCATATGCCATGCCCCCTGAGATCACGGGAAGTGTGTCAGAAAGGGAAGCAAAAGGGAGGCATCTTCAAAAGCCTCCCCTTCCCTTCCCCAGCTGGCCTGCCAAGGTGGGTGGGGAGGGGAGCAAAGCGAGAAGGGCCCCATAGAATACAATGGAAAGATCATGCTGCAGCTGCTGCTACCATTACTTTCCCTCCCCCATTGAGAACAATGGAAGGAATGGGGGCAACCTGTTTGGGGTCCCGTAGAATTGGACCCCCAGGTCCAATCTTTTTGAAACTTGGCAAGTATTTGAGGGAAAGGGTCCCGCAGCTACCCTGTAAGTTTGGAGCTTCTCCCTCAAACCCCCTCCCCTCCAGCTGTTTTTTAAGCCACCACCAAATTTTGGCAGCAATTCAGTGGCGGGCTGAATCAGATCAGAGAATCTGAATCAGCCTGTGGCTGCCCTAGTGCCCACACCAGCCCCAAATGACCCCTGCCAGGGAGGAGGTGGAATGGAGCATTCACACTGCAGGGCGGCCCCTGGCAGTGGTGCCATGTTGCCTGCAGCTTTGGTCTGTTTTGCTGACCTGTGCATAGGCGCATAGGCGCAGAAGCAATTGGGGCAGGATCCCATGGCTGGGAGGTTTAGCTCAAGCTCCTATTCCACACAGGCAGTTATGCGCATCCCTGCCGGATCAGTGCGTTCACATTACCGGTGCCACTTGACTGCGGCTTATTTGCATCCACACTTCCAGGAAGCGGGATCAACATGCACCCAGATGGCTTGACACCAGTTTCACCAGATACCTTTTTAAAGCAGGATGAAAACACTTCAGAACAGGGTGAGTATGGCACAGCAATGCCAGACAGCTGTGACTGTGTGAACCGGCCCTCTTAATCTGCTTGCAAAATATGCCTATATCGGGCCAAACTGCCAGTCTGAACTCGGCCCTTGTTCAGCCAAATCATTCCTTTGTTTTGTTTTATTTTGATTTCATTTACACAATTTATAGTCTGCCTTTCTCACTTGGACTCAGTGTAAATTACACAGAGTGAGCCAATACAATCCACAGGATGGGATATTCAATATATATAATGTAATAGGATTAGGGTTAGGGATGGGCATGAATTGGCTGATGAACTAGAATTCATCATGAATTTTGGCCAGTTTGTGGTTTGTGAAGCGATGTTAGTGAACTGAAGAACTGTCTCAGTTTTCATGTATTTTGGTGCAGTTCATGGCAGTTCCTATCTCATGGAAAAGATCTGAGCAGCCACTTAGCTGTTTGATTTAACTGGCTCAGAATCATTTAAACCCTGCTTTCTGCTCCCTACAAAAAGCCGTGGGGAACAGAAAGCAGGGGTTTAAATTTTATATGGCTCATGAACCAATACGGACTGGGTCGGTTCGTGAATCAACCTCCTGGTTTGTATGGGTTCATGATTCAGTTTGTGGTTCAGCCACAAATGGAACCGCAGAAATGCGGTTTATGCCCATCCCTAATTAGGGCTGTACAACCAATCAGAGGTCTAAAAACAGAACTGAAGCAAAGCATAGGTATTAACATGACACATTATATGGTACAAAAAATTACATAGTAGGATCCTAGTTTCAGCAAGCTACACATAATAGTGTAGACCACAGTCTATAATAATTTGTCCAAGTGACTTTACAACCCTATTGCCTGCATAGAAAAGCCCTCTTGAATAATTCAATTTTGCATCATTTGTGGAAAGCCAGGAGAGTGGGAGCCTCAATGTTCACTATCAAGTTTACAAACCTTGCAAAAATTGGCACGCCCACCTACTTGGTTGGGCCTCATCAACAGCAGTTCACATGGTGCAGTGCAGGGAGGATTTCTGTGCCCACCACTAAGTACCACTGAAGGGGGAGGGAAGTGTGGTGCCCTAACTAGAGGTCTTCTGGAGGTAGCAAAAGAGATGTGACTGCAACTGCACCACCATACAGGTTGCAGTAACAATGCAAAGACATTTTCTTATATTCAGCAGTGTTGAGGAATGCAAAATTTCTGGAGATTCTCTAAGATCACTTGACCTTCATTTTTCTTTTCCCTAGAGCAAGACTTGGAAACTGCTGTACTTTTTTAAAAAAATGTTGCTGTTCATATTAGTGGTTTTAAGCCATTCTTCATTCTTATCATCTTTCATGACAGACCCAGAAATATCATACAGGTGTGCAGCTACTAAACAGAACTTAGAATCCTGCATGGGCAAATGATAGACTACCTGCACTAATCAATAGGTGAATAGCTGCAGAGTCCTGCAGCTGTGGGCCCAATGCAGAGTTACCAGCTCAGCGCTGGTGCCTCGTGGGAGACTGAAGGGGATGGACCTACTTAATTGGCATCACACTGATGCCACAATGTCACTTGTGGCATGAACTGGGAGTGATGTCATTGCATTAGCACAGTTTTCTAGGTTTCACCAGTGACTCTATGTCTTACCCATGGGGCTGGGGTGAATCCTGGAGTGTCCCACTGCTGCAATTATTTTAGTTCCTGTTTGTTCCAGTAGCAATGCTGTGGCGTTAACCAAATCTCCCCCAATCTCCTGCCCTGTCAAGTGGCAGTGAGGAATGGGGGTCCATGATGTGGGGTCTCCAGCTTTCACTTACTGGAAGACCTGTCCACCCTAGCCCAGTGTATATATCACCATCTCCTGACACCCTTCACTAAGGGTGACATATTCATCTCCCCCTTCAGCAGTACTCAGTGGAGTAGCAATCCTCTCTGTGCCCCCATCTTGCAAGCTATAAACAGCTCTCATGATACCTACTTTAAATACAAGGAGGGGTTATTTATTGAAATATATGTTTTCTGTCTTTCTCCTCAGACCTTATTCTGTTACCAGAATTATTTTTAAAATATTGGCAGTCTTTGAAGCAATAAAATACTCCACCTAAAATGCAAAAGCAGTCAGAGTGAATTTATTTTTTTAGAAAATTGGTTAGGAAACCAGCTTGTAAGACCATTCACTAATTCAGTTAAAATAAATATCATAGTGTCTGTGCTATGCTGGCAATACTTCAAGGATATTAAATGAAGGGAAGAGGCTCTCTTGCATCATGAATATATTACTCCTTATTGTTTGGACAGATTAATTCATCCTACTGCCCACTTGAAAGAACAATGAAGTGTCTATTTTCTTTTGTGTTCTTATTGGGGAAAGGGCATTAAAAGTCTGATGAAAATAGTTATTGTGCAATGCGCTGGTAATTTATAAGAGACATTGAGAAGATCTAATGTCTGTGTTGTGAAAGTACCACAGACACATTAGTTGCAGCTATAACTGATTTTAACAGCGGTTTCTGCACCAAAGCGTAGTTAAAAGGGACAAATCAAGAGATCTGCAGCAATTAATTTAAATGAAGTCATGATTTCAAAGGTAAAGGCAAAGACCAAGACATTCAAATCCAATTGCTTAGTATATTTCTCGTGGAAAATTCCCCTGAAGGATGCTCAGTGCCTGCCTCTTTATAATGGATTATTGATTGGACCTTGTAATTGCAAGGGATTTTAGGATAATACCAATTTGGAGAAAGTCATAATGTGCAAGGTATTTAGTTTATCCAGAATCATTTGAATCAATTTTCAGCTTCTAAGAGCTGCCACAAATTAGCATGCTGATGCTTTATTGTTATTACCACAATTACAAGTCCTGCTTCAAAAGTTGGCTTTTCATTAATTCGTTTAGAATTCATCTGGCGTAGTCCAGTTCCTCTTCGGACTTTAAAGGTTTGAATTTTGTTAGTTTCTACTGATATAGACCTGTTTAATACTGGTTTACATCCTAGTAAAAGTAAAATATGATTTGAATAACTACAAGTTGAGTGTTGATTCTTAGTGGATTCATTGTTTGTTTTGTCAGTTGCAAGAGTCTCTGTCTTTTAGTTGGCCTTTTTGGCATCAGTGATAACTCCAACTCTCCTTCCTCCTCACTTCTTTCTTCACCTGCTTACTGCTGTCTGCTACTCTTCGTCTTAGCTGCTACCTCTGCCTCCTCAACCATTTCCACAGGTTTTGAGCTCTCTTTTGGGTTGCCATGGCAATGACAATGGACCTTGAAGAACCTACCTGGGAAACAGTTTGGGGCTTTGAAGGACAGGACATTTCCATTACTCTGGCTTTGGATAGGTCACTAAATGCCAGGGCAATGAAAGCAAACTTTCCTTCATGGCTTTTTGCCAAATCAGATGGTGACATGTAAGTATCCATTGTGGTTGCTGTGTCAATCCAAAATGGACCCCAAACTCTGCCTTATTTTGTATTTGCATGTGAAGACATTGCTAGTAATATGGGAGAGATGTTAACTCCAAATTATTAATTTTTAATTCTTATTCTGAAATCCCAGGTATCCCTCCCTTTCAAAGTCAAAGAGCTTTAGAAGGGAATAATGCTGCTTATCATATCTTTCTTTGTTACTCAGGCCAACAGAGACATTATGACCTCCTCAGCTGTAAACTGTCTGGCATGGCTACAGACGTCCTACTCTTATGGTTCAATCCTAAACAGAGTTACACCCTTCTAAACCCATTGACTTCAGTGGACTTAGCAGGCTGTGACTCTGTTTAGGATTTTATTGTAAAGTTCCAAGGCCTACACATATCATTAAATTATAAGGTGCCATTTTCAAAATTTGAAAGTGAACACTTTGAAGAGAGAAGGAAATTTAATGTCTACCTGATTTTTACTGTATCTCCTTTTTAAGATGTTGTTTCTTACTGTTTTACTAGAAATTACTCATGGATTTCAGGAAAAAAGACCAAACTAATAGATGTATTGGAATAAAATTTCATTCTTCAATGAGTAGAAACAGCTAAAGTATTCATCAGTGCCTTGGTTTACTTTTCTCCATATATTCAGCAGTGCAATCATAGCCATATTTATACCCTATTAAGGTCAATGAGTTAAGGGTGTAACTCTCCTTAGGAGGGTACTGTTATTCACATACCAAAGAGAACACAGTGATAACAGAAGGTTGATTTGTCTGAGGTAATAATGCACGTGGGCATCTGTAATTGTCGTGACAGGATTTGTCATTTCTCAGGCACCTAAATGCGTTGTGAGTCAAGCTGATTATAAAAACTGGTATTCACTCTGAGTCATGACTATGGACTCATCTCCCCCCCCCCCCCCAAAAAAAACACAAACATTGCTTATTATTGACAAATCAGTTTCATAATCTTAAAAAAAAATAATGGTGAATCACCAGATAACAATGACCTAAAGAAAGAGATCTTGAATTTTCGACTGTATTACGTGTAAATAAACACCAGAAAATTTTAAAAATGAAAATTTGCCATCGATGGCAATTCCTTCCAGTAAGATTAATCCTCATAAAACATGAAGAAAAGTTATACTTTATAATGTACAATACCTTCATGTGAATTATGCATAAAGTCCATT
Organism: Lepidodactylus listeri; assembly: GCA_029233225.1. Classification (NCBI taxonomy): domain Eukaryota; kingdom Metazoa; phylum Chordata; class Lepidosauria; order Squamata; family Gekkonidae; genus Lepidodactylus; species Lepidodactylus listeri. The sequence goes on from JARCFY010000007.1 coordinate 49,172,061, forward strand.
CATTTCATGATGCCATGAGAGTGACTATATAAAAAGAAACATTATTATTATTTTTTAGCTATAGTGCCAAAAATTCTATCCAATATTAAACTCATGGCTATATGTCCTACTGGTCTGAAATTTGTACTATAGACTCTGCCTTGCTCTTAAAGGTACCAAAAGTTTGTGACATATTTTTCAATAGCCCAGATATACTGGGTGTAGCCGTCTATGCTGTTTCTCTGACAGAATGGCATTTCCATTTGTGAAAGAGGGGTGACAATTTCTGCAGAGTTATCATGTTTCCCCCCTATGTTGTTCTTAAGATCTACTGAATCCCAGGAACCATTAGCTGCAGAAGGAAAAAGAAGCTAGAAAGTACCATTCCATGAAGTCTTTGTATGGTTTTGAATGAAAATGAGTTCAGGATTTTTCAAAAGATATTTGTGGGTTGTTTTGTTTTTTTTAATGAGATCACTCACTATAGCAACTTCATGAACAATAAATCAGCATCCTGGTGATATAAAGAAACTCATGGGTTGGTCCTTTACCACACAGTGGAAGACACCGGTGAAGCAGAAATGGCTCTGAGGCTTTGAGTTCCTATATGAATAAAAACTTAGGCAACATGGGTGACAGCTCTGAGGAGGAAAATGTCCTCAAAGTCATCTCTCTGTGCTTCTTCCATTATCAATAACATCGTTAAATAAAAATTACCCATGTTTTTTTTTCTGAAATCCCACAATCCATTCCTTTTTCTCTTTTCAGTAATCTAGAGTCTTTTTCAAATCAAAAGAGAAACCAAAAGAGAGGAGCTGTGGTATGTAACATCAGAAAGCCTTCAAGGGATGAAGTTCTGTATATGAGAGGTAGTATGGAGTGGTTAGAGTGCTGGACTAGGATTTGTGGGGATCAGGTTTGAATCCCCACTCTGCTATGGAAGCTTACTGAATGACCTTGGGCCAGCCCCACACACTCTCAACCTAATCTACCACACAGGATTGAAATGAAGATGAATTATGTACGCCATCTTGGGTCCTCATTGGAGAGAAAGGTGGGATTTAAATGAAGAAAATAAATAAGCAAACACTTTTAAATGTGAATTTTGGAAACAGAAATTCCACTCCCCATAACAATACTAATTGTTAGTGCTGTTAATACAGACCATTAGTACTGTTCGTGGGATAGGCAAGAAGGCTGATTTTTGTGTACATTCCCACTCTCTGTACCGCCACCCATGCTAGCTTTTCATCTAAGTGAGTTTCCCAACCTTCACTATCATATTTTTTGCAGCTTACATGTGGTTGATGGGAAAGCTGGGAAGAATACTTCTGGATATGGCCCAGCCAATTTTAAAAGCCTTTGTATGGGATTAAAAATAAATATGTGTGTCAGTAACTGCCCTGACCTGGATAGCCCAGACTAGCACAATCTTGTCAGGTCTCAGAAGTTAAGCAGGGTCAGTCTTGTCTAGTATTTGTATGGGAGATCTCCAAGGAATATATGACATGGAGGCAGGCAGTGGCAAGCCACATCAGAATGTCTCTTGCCTTGAGAACCTGATGGGGTCACCATGAGTCAGCTATAATTTGATGGCACTTTTCACCACCATACCAGCAACTGGGTGGCAGGGAAATTTTAATTGCTTGTTTTCTCTCAGTAGCTATATAAACATCACAGTTTATTAAAGATAAATGGTTAGTTGCTATCAGAAACCCAACTGAAAACAAGAACTTTGCCACATTTTTCAAAATGGCTGATTTCCAAACCAAAAGAGTACAGGAAAGAGAACATACGGGAATATTCTTTAATAAAACCAGAAGACCACATAGAAGAATATGTAAATTATGAAACTGTATAAACCAGCACCATATGAATCTCACCAGTGGTTTTGAATGGTTTTGAAACTTTTTTTTGCTGTATTTCTTTAGCAGTTCAGGGGCCCCAAAGGAGGAGTGTTTACAGCTGTGCAGCCAAGATCCCTGCTTCTCCTCCAGCATATTTAGGAACCTGATGACTCAGAAGAAAGAAATTATTCTGAAATGACACAGATCATGGCATAGTTTAAAAAAAAATCCTTCATTTATACCATGGCTTTCTCTCCAGTTGGGACCCACAGTGGTTTATTTTGTTCTCCTCTCCTACATTTCATCTTGCACAACAACCCTGTGAGGCAGGTTATTCAAGGCAATGGTATAGCTTCACTATGGCACACTAATAGGCTTGTAGCCTGTATTGAGTCTCTCCAGGCACCAGTAAAATTACTCTCCATATTTGCCCTCTCAATATTTAGTCCCTACCACCATAGGAACACAGCATGGCCCTCACTGGTAGCAACACACGTTCCATTTCTAAAACAATCTCTGTGGTCTCAGGACTGGTGCAAAAATGATCACAGGTCTACATTCCTGATCATTTCTGAATTGAGATCCAGAGAACCAACAGAATCTGTATAATGTACTGGGTCCAGAGATGCGTTAAAGTGAAATCAGCTCATAGGTTTATTGATGGTACAAAACATGACTGCTGAACGGGGCTCGGGGTCTGCTTAAATGTCCGTCTAAACCACACACCCAGCCTCGCCCAGTCTCCCTGATAGGGTTGATTACAGGTGACCCTACACCATAGGTCCCCTGTCGGATCTTGGGTGGCCGATTGGTCTAGCTTACAATCCGCCCAGGCTAATGTCTACTGAAGCAAAGCTCCGGTAGCCAACCTGGCCACGTATGTTTCCCTGACTGCGTGCGTGGTCCCCATTAGAACACAACCATCTGAGATGGCCATGCCAAAAGTATAGAAAGCATTTGAAACTAGCTATCAAACTGTGGTGGTTCCATTTCCCCTTGAATGGTTTATGCCAGCCGCATGCCAGCGATTAAATGCTTAAAATCTTTAGCCCATTACAAATGGCAAAGCAGTGAAGATTTCAAGCTGTGCAAGTGTACAGATCTACAGGTGGCTGTTCCTGTCAGTAATGAAAGAGTATGCAAGGCTCACATAAGATCAATGTTTCCCGTTATTCTGGGCTCTTTAACACACAGCAGCTACCATTAAACTGGCAGGGAAAGCCCAAAAAACCTCTGTAAAGAAGGTTCACTTATTTTGGTACCTGTTTCTTCTCCACTGATTGGCTTTGGAAGGCAATAACTTTTTCAGATAGGCATCTCGAATAATAGCAGCCTGAATCAATCATTTGGATCCTGCCCCTCTGCTCAGATAAGTACGAAACCTTCTTCCTTTGGTGTATAGAGCTTTCCCCCATAAGAAGAGACTCTTGTTTTAACTGGAAATGTTTTTAACTATATAGTAAGCCACCTTGAACTATGAGAAGAAGGTGGTGTATAAACATCTGAATAAATAAATATAATTAATCAATTAAAATATTTCGGAGGGAAGATTCTTGACCCAAAGGTAGGCTCCTGACTTAGTGGAGTGGTAAGCTCCAACCCAATATATATATATATCTATATATATATATATCTATATATATATATATATATATCTATATCTATAGCTTGCATGTCTTGGAGAGAAGGAGACATGGTACAGATCAAGCTTGTCAGATCTTGGAAGCTAAGCAGGCAATGGCAAACCAACTCTGCTTCTCACTTGCCTTGAAAGCCTCTTGCTGAGGTAGCCATAAGTTGGCTGCAACTTGACACCACTTTTTACACACACAAATACCATGTCCTATAGGGTGTGGAATACTGGCTTTTAAGTTGATGGATGGATGGAACGATTGATTGAAAACATATATATCCCCACTCTCAAATGATAATCCCCAAGGCATCTTATGGATATCTTATGGATATCTTGATAAGATCACTCCACTATTCCAGTAAAACCTCATTAAAAGCAACAATAATGCATCTTTTAAAAAAGCAATCAATATCACCTTCAGGCAACAGGAAAAAAGAGAACTCACTAGCCAGTACCAAAGATATAAAACTAGCAGTCAGAGATAAGGTTCACTCTCCACAGCATCAGTAAGAGATGTTAAAAGACAGAAGAGATTAATGATGAGTAAATATGAAAAATATTACATATTAAAGCATAAGAAGATGATGAAGCCTGACTACCTAAAACACACAGCAGCAAAAAGTTGGGTACAAACAAAACCCTTTTATTTGGTTCCAGAAACATATATTGACAACCAGTACTGCACAGTAGTTAGAGTCATATGCTACAGCTGGATAGACTCTGAAACTATGCCATCAGACTCACTGGATGACTGTGGGCTGATTGGTGTCCCTCAGCCTACGCTAAATCATAGGCTTGTTGTAGGGAATGAAAATACCATACAGTCTACCCCTCCAAAGCAGCCATTTTTTCCAGGGTAACTGATCTCTATAGTCTGGAGATCAACTGTAATTTCAGGTATATCCTCTCCCGGAGATAGAGCTAAACCACTCTGCTGCACTATCAGGCAGAGCTACCCTTCAAACTGTACTTTTGCTGAGGCAGACCTGAATTATGGCTGCACTCTCCCTGATGCAGGCCCAAAGTGATTGCTGCTGTGTTTCCCTCCAAGATTCCACCCCCTCTCTGAAAGGTGTTTGAATATTAGAGCAGCCATCTTATAGGCTCAGGAATGAAACAGCTGAGTGGCTGCTTTTCCCATCAGGGTCATAAGAACATAAGAGAAGCCAATGTTGGATCAGGCCAGTGGCCCATCCAGTCCAACACTCTGTCACACAATGGCCAAAAATACCAGGTGCCATCAGGAGGTCCACCAGTGGGGCCAGGATACTAGAAGCCCTCCCATGTTGCCCCCCCCCCCCAATCACCAAGAATACAGAGCACCACTTACCCCAGACTGAGAGTTCCCATCTATAAAAGTAAAGGTTTCCCTTGCTCAAAAGCAAGTCGAATCCTACTCTAGGGGGTGATACTCATCTCTGTTTCCAAGCCAAAGAGCCAGCATTGTCCAAAGACATCTCCATGGTCATGTGGCTGGCATGACTAAATGCTGAGGTGCACGGAATGCTGTTAATTTCCCACCGAAGCAGTACCTATTTATCTACTTGCAATGTCTTGCTTTCAGACTGCTAGGTTGGCAGGACAGCTTCTAGCACATCACAACAGGGCAGGGGCTGGTTAGCCTGGGGAGTGCCCCCAGGTGAAGCAAACCACATGTCCTAAATGTTTCCTTGGCTGACTGAAAAGCATGAGGCTCCCAGGCATAATTATATACCCAGATTCTAATATTCTATTTCAAGAGGGTAAAGGCCAAACCCTCTCCTTGTGTTGATAAGGATGTGGAATGGGCTTAATATAGACGCTATATTAAAATATCTATTTCAGCACAATGAAACTGCTGTTTTAAACAGTAATTCAACCCCCACTAACCTTGCCTCCTCCTAAATCAACAAACATAGGACACACATTAGGGAAAAAATCCTGAAATGAACATTAATTTTCAAAATGAAATGTGAAATCAATTGAATCAAGCCAGTATTTCTATGTAATGTTATAGGAAATTTCACCAAGGGATATCACAAATCACCACTTAATGTAATCTGTAATAGCTCCAAGGAGCAGAGTATTGAAATTTAGTCATTTGGAAGATAGAAGAGAGAAGAAATAGTCAATTACAACTAGTGGAGTAAGAAAACAACCTTTAATGCTCCCCAAACATCCATTGTATCTTTTTAGATTAGGCTCTGTAATCAAAGCAGAAATCCTTCAGGTAAGCAAAATGTACCATTCTTTCCTCCTCCCTTTGACTCACACTGCTTTGATTTCTTGTCAGGCGAAACACTGTCAAGCACCCTCGACCTTGAGCTGTGGACTTCGGTACAGATAATAATCTATGATCTGGGAGAGGTGGGTGAAAAGGAATCCTTATCTCCAGTGAGCCTTTTTAGGAAGAACAGCCAATAAGAAGTTGACAAAGGCGACTACACAATATGATTAAGCACCCTATAGATAAAGTAAGCTGAAAGGACCAGAGAGTTGATTGGGCACATTGACTTCAGTTTAGGAACAGATTTTATAATTTTCTACCCACAAGGAAGAATTAGCGGTCCAGCTGTATGCATTTCCATAATACTTTGTACCAACAACTGAAACAAATAATCCGTCTATGGAAATTTCGTGTCCCATTGCAAACATAGTAACAGTCACAAATGATTTATGGTGTCACCTGGGTAGCACATACATCCCACCAGCCAGTAATAGTTCCTGTCATGGGATTCATGGTTGCCTTTTCCCTTGAGTAGACTGAAGAACAGGACGAAAGCCCAATGTACTGTAACTATGGAAAGTGTTTGCGACAGCTCCAGCTTCTTGACAAACACTAAGCTTTTGGTCCAGTTTGACATTGTGTTCCTAAACTTTGCTTAGCACAACCTTTTTGGGAAAAAAAAATTGTGTTGTGTCCTTAACGCTAGGCATCAAAATAAAGAGGCGGCATAGTTTCAAACAGGAAGACACTATAACAGGTCCAGTTCTTTCTTTCTTTGGAGCTGCAGGGACAACAACTTCCTTTGACCCTGTTCCTGTCCACACCATATCCTGGAGTGGACTAAGGTAGCCCACTGGGCCATATTAAAGAAACAGAGTTTGTGTGTTTGTATTCCATGTTGGGGAAAGGTGAGCATTTTTGCACGTCTGCCCACATTGGCACCATTGTCCTCATCTCAGCCCCCCCATCATCATTTCCCCCTTTTCCCATTAGAAGGCTTTTGAGGGCTTTCAGAAAAGATTGCTAATAGACATATCTCTATCATGTTATGACATTATAATAATCCACCTACTTGCCCTTTTGAATTTCCAGCTTACATTATAATGGAAGTCTCTAAACGGTTCTCATTGTGGTGATGTGCCTTTCCCTTTTTGACTTCAAAAAATAAATGCATGCATCCCCATCAGTTATTGCTGGGAGAAACAGACAAATGTAATCAAATGTAAATATAGGATCAATGTTTCCTACTTTTGAAAATAATGGTTGAGTACATCCTAAACATTATTTTCCCATCAATGTCTCTTCACTCCAGATGGTATCTTTCAGCAATGAGCGATTCAGAAGAGCTGTATTCAATTTGCATTCTTTTTAAAACAAACCAATTGCTTTGCTGTTTTCCTCTCTAGTTTATCACAGTCCAAAGAGTTTTACTTATCTGTTTTTACAAGGCAGTCTCCCTTGAACAATCTGAAATATGATGGTTTTAATGTCATTGTCCCAGTACTAAAATTTCATGTCCGACTCACTAACTTTCCTAAATGGGATTTATGTTCGTATGCACATTCAGAAGCTGTTTTCTTCATCCAGTCAGATAGATGTGTGTACAAAATTAATAGGAAAACTATTCCTACCCAGCATTAAACCTATTTTATTTCTTCTTTCTTCAAAAAGAGGAAGTGGAATTTGGATATGATCCCAAATACATCACATCAAATATTAGATTCATAAAGAAAAATGGGTATTATGGCTTGGATTTGCTGTGACTGAAATGAGTGCAGAGCTAGAAACAGAACCAAAACCATCTGCTTGTTCCATGGAGAGCAGGGTGTGGAGCAGACCCATTAGCAGCTAGTACACTTTCCACTCCTCATCATATGGTTTCAGCACACAGTCTCAACCATGGCTGCCCTCTGCTCATGTTGTGTCATAGCCCAGCATGCATCAGAGACCCTTTTGAACTTCACATTAAATATTGTAACCAGCACTTCTCCTGTGGAGACTTACTCCTGCTTTTGTTTGGGATAGTCTACACACTTCTAGTGGAGATTCTCTTCCCTCTACTTTCTGCCCGTAGCATAAACAAAATGATATACTTTTAAAAACAGAGTGCTGAAATATGAATTAGAAATTAATGCAAGGATAATATGTCATTATCAATGAAATGCCAAGAAATATGACTTCACTTACCTGTGTCAGGAAAATCCTGTTATCTCATTATGAAAGAGGTTCTCAGGTTCAGAATGCTAGTTTAATTAAGTGGTTATTATGTTCCCAAAGAGAAACGCACTGAAAACATAAATAGTTGTAGTTCATCTGGACTGAGATAAGATGACAGACGTTGACTATATGGGTACTTATTCTTAATGGATGTTATGATTCACAGCAGAGAAGCAGCCTTTACAGCTATGTGTAGTGGCTCCAACACACTATTAGTACAACAGACCATCAAACATAAGACTCTGAATGTTGGAAATGCAAAACAGCTGGGTTAGATCAGCAACATTAAATATTGCTCATCCCTGCCAGGTATAATAACCATAACAGGAATGGCCAGAGTTGTCAGAGAGCCTACAGAAATTGAAACTCCTTCAACTGAGAATGTATGGTAAGAATGTATTCCTTACCATACCAGGGGAAAGAAGAGAATCCTGGGTATTAAAGGTATATTAAAGGGGTAGAGACTCTTTACTAGTCTGCATTGCTTATAGGATTTTTCATCAGCAAATAAATTGAAATTTATCTTTTTACCCATATCTATGGCATATCCTAATGTGTATCCATTGTGGCCTCATTAATGTGGAAAATTTAATGTGGAGGGGGTTGCCTTTGGGAACCCATAGTTACCTCAGAGACCTTGCTTCAGGTGCCATCTGAGGCTAGAAGGGTGGTGTTGCCATGCAGCCACTTCAAATGGCATTATTAAAGAATCTTAAATATGACTGCTTTGCTGAACTGTGAAAAGAACGTGTCAGAGCAATGGACAGAACTGTAGCCCAAGAGCAGTGCCCTTATGCTGGACTACAGAAGCCCCCTGCCCTTGCAGCTTTGCAACCATGTCAATGCTATGATGCAGACCAGCAGCCCTGACCTCCATGCACACTGAAACAGCAGCAGATCACAGAGGGAAGCCATGCTCTGCAAAGAGGATGAGATGTTCCTGCACAGATGCTATGAAAAACTCCCTTCTCCATCATGCACACATTCCCCCCCACGTATTAACATCACCAGAAGAAACATGCATTCCTCTCCAGCCTAAGACAAAAGGATGTGTCCGATGACAACAATAGTGAGCCATCAAGTCTTCTTGCTGCCCATCAAGATAATGGAGCTGTCAAGCATCTTGTTGTTAATCCAAAATACCGGTCCTGCAACCTGATTGGTTCTCTTCCTTTCCTACTTTGTCTACCCCATTCCCCAAAGAGGTGTCACTCCTAGCCAAGCCATTCCCTGCAATTGCCCAGCCAATAATCCCTTTTCTGCCCCATTCACAGTTTAAGTTTTTTTAATATCTCCTGGGGACCAGGTGACCAAAGCAGCCCTGCCTCAGGTCACATTTTTGGGTATAAAAAAAGAGATTTGTGCCATTGCTCTCTTGCCCTCTTGCTTTTACCTCTACTAACACCACCCTGTCTTGCTGGCTCCACTCTTAGTGCTGTTTGGAACCTACCACATGTGTTGCTGGTCATGACCCCTTTCCATTATTTTTATCCCTTTATCACTGCAGAGTCAACTCACCTCACTGGACAGGTAAAGTATCACCCCACCAATGATAGTACCTGCTAATGCAAACGTCTCTGTATTTTTCTTTCTAAATTCCTAGCTCTGTATTACTTGTGTGTGTGTTTGATTTTATATTTGTACTAGGAATAATGCCCATTGCGGAAATAAATACAATGGGCTCTAGAAAGAGGCTCTGGGAGAGTGCCCTGGCCTTGGGCACTCAGCATCAATTTGCTGTGGTGACCTCAGCAGGGTATAATGACACAGAGTCCATCATTTTCTCCAGAGGAACTGATCTCTGCTACCTGAAGAGCACTTGTAATTTTGAGTTACCCTGGAGGAAATGGCTGGTTTGGAGGGTGGAGTCTATGGCATTGTACCTGTCTGAGGTCCAACCCCTTTTCAAACCCCACCCTCTCCAGGCTCTACCTCTCAAATCCACAGGAATTTCTCCAACTCTGATCTACCCCCTCACCCACACTATACATCGGCTGACCATCTGATCCTTACCAAAAACTATGGGGAAATTGGGAAGAACTAAAGTACTACCTCTGACTGAAAAGAACAAATCAGTAAGCACCTACTTTCCTGCAGAAATGACAAAAACTCACCTGGAGATGGAAACTACGTGGTTAGACAAAATGGCAGCCGGAGTTTCTCTCGCATCAACTCAACCCCCTGCAGAGAACTCAGTGCTGCAATCTCTACAAACCTCTCTATAGGCATCATTCCAATCCATGGAAAAATTGATCCTGGACAACCTGACCAAAAAAATGGCTGGCATGCTTAATCCTTTAATAGAGCAACTGAGGGGAATTTCTAAGACTCTAACGCAAGCAACACAGACTGCTGAAATGGCACTCAATCTCTGCCAGACCTTACAAGGTGATACAAGCTATAAGAAGACTCACAGACACTGAAAGATTCTCAAAACTAAAAATAGCTTTCAGACAAGGGAACCTCAAATTCCGAGGTCTGACCAAAGGACTTGAAGAAGAATCTGAAAGACAACCAGCCATTCTGTGATTGAGCAAAGAGCACTGCTACCCCTAATGTAGAATCCGTCCCTCCTCTCTCCTGTTCCTTGGGAAACCTGGCAGCGGGGAGGGGGAAGAAGGTTGTTGGACTCGACATTTGAAGCTTACAACCTTGCAAAAATGCTACAGCACTACAAAAAGCACTACAGCTCTCCCTAAGGTGCTTTCCTCATTTGCTTGCAGAGATGCCTCATCTCTCCCTTCCTCCTATTAAGAACATAAGAAAAGCCAATGTTGGATCAGGCCATCCAGTCCAACACTCTGTCACACAGTGGCCAAAAATACCAGGTGCCTGGAAACCAGAGAAAAAGGCAGAAAAGGCTAAACTTCTAAGCATTACAAAACTGTTTCTGTAGGTAAACTAGAAATGGGAGATATCAAAGAAAAGGTTGTTGCTGGAATAAGGCCCTTTATCAGAACACCTCTATATCCCTTTTTCCTTCTTTGTCTAATGATGAACCCGAGGAGCAGTTTGGTGAACCTTGAAAGCTATCTCAGTGTGCTGTGAGTTTTACTTGGTCCTAATTTTAAAAAGAAATCGCAGCACTGCTACTTTTTCAGAAGTAGCCCCTCTGTGTTAGATCATTCAGGTTGCAAAAAAGTGCTTCTGGAAAACTAAAGACCACCCCAATATGCATTTTTTTTCCAATCCTTTTACATCGGAACATGGGGGAGAGGAGGGGAGAGTTTTGGAGGACTTGACACTCAAAGAGCAGAGTTGACTCACCACTTTCCATCGACTCCAGTCTTCCTTTCTCATAGGCTTTTCTCCAGCTAACGATTAGAAATTTATCTTTCCACCTGTATGAAGGCTACAGTTCAGTGGAATGGTCAATAACATTACAGCAACTGTCAGGCTGGCTCTTGCTCATTAGGTCATGTCAGCTTTTCATTGCAGCAGGCTTTTTCTGTGCCCCCAGTTCTGTATTAACATTGCTTGAGAGGTGCAAGATAAAACAAGCTGCCACCACAGCATGGAATTAAGGTGGAAAGGTCATTGTAAATGGAATCTATGGTAGCCCTGGCTCCAGGAAAGGTCAGAGAGCCTGGTGAACACAAGGAGAAGAGCTGCCAGAAGAGACTGGCTCAGATATTCTCATAGCAAGTTTCCTTTGATGGCATTTCTTAAAAGAAAGGTGGGCAACTAGTTCAGCACCTAAGGCCTCAACTGAAATGCATAACAAGCTTGGGGCCAAAGCAGCTAGCGTAAGAATGGCCCTCTTGGGTCCAAAACCAATGGTCCATATAGCTCAATGATTGTTACAAATGTGGGGGATGTCTATACCTGCCTCCCTCCATCATAAGTTCCTGGGGCAGATCATGACAAACACATGACATGACAAGACAACAAATTCATAGTGTGACGTAGCAATAAACAACCAGCAAAAACACAGCACTTGATAAAAACCCAGCAGTAACAGAACCAAAGAAGCAAATAAAACCAGGACTCATTTGAAATTCATTGCAAGAGAAGAAAATATCCTCCTGTTGTTGTCAAGTATAATTAGTCTCCAAAGACGACTAGGCAGGTTTGGTATCTAGACACGGGGAAGGGGGAACCATGCTACTCTGACAATTAAATTATCAGGCATTTAATTATCAAGCACACTGTCTAAAAGAAAGTATATGAATATTTTAGATGTGATTAATATAATATTGCACATATCACAATGGAAAATATCAAGTCAGTGGATAGGTTGCATTTATTTTTAATCACTGAACCATCTGCCCCATTTGGAGAACTGCCCCCCTAAGTGTTTTGGAAAACAACCCTTTTATTTGGAAGCATAACAACTCTAATTGAAAGAATGACAGTTTGTTTTTACAACAGGAATATTTATGCATGAAAAAGAACATCAAAAACAGCTGATGCTTCCCCTCCTTCCATCTCCAGTTAATATGGCCATGCTCTAGTTTGTGCACACCTGATTTGGATACTTCTGCCCACCAAGATTCTCTCTGACTCAGAGTATATTGTTTCAATATCTCTACCATCCTCCCCGATCCCTTATTATCTGAAGTCATCCAGAAAAAGGGAATATCCCAATAGCTACTATGACTGTGAGCACGGCACAATGCTTAAAGCAGAGGAAAGCATGGCAAAGAAGATATCTCGGCTTCAGGACTCCTGGCAATGCCGCTGGAGCCCTGGGGCCACTTTGCTGCCGCGGAGAAAAACGGGGCAACAACAGCTGCGCATTATGCGCAGCTTGGCACTTAGGGGGTGGGGCCAGCCGCTTGACGATGCTGCACCCAACTCCCACCTCATCAGTTGCTCCACGTGCTCGCCCAGAGAAGGAGCACGCAGATCGGGGGAGCTGCCGAGGCCTTCCTTCTGGTGCCTGTGGCTTGGACGGCGTTGCGGCAGGAAGTGTCGGTCGACTCGGTGCTTTCCTGCCCAACCTGGGTGTTGAAACAGGTTCTTCTTCTTGCCACCCCCATGGTCCGCCTTCCCTGGGCCCCCAAAACCTCAGTCCTCACCTGGGCTCAGACCCGTCTTTCCCGCTATCAAAGGCAAGTGCTGGGGCTGCCTCCAGTTCGCTGGGGAGCCACCCAACATCCTGTTCCTAGCCTGTGGTGATGGCGGCTATTCTCAGGCCACCTCAGCTGCTGCCCCTTCCCCGCCCCCAGCTTGCAGCTCGCATCCGGCAGGAGGGACCTGAGAGAAGCAGCCAAGTGCTGAAGCTGCTCTGCCTGGCCTGAAAGTGGCAAAAGTGGGCAGGAAGGGCCTTTCTGGACTGGATTGGTGTCGTTTCCAGGATATTCCATGCCCACCCCCCCAGCCTGTGCCCTGTTTTTTCCCCCTTTCAGCACTTGTCCCCTTCTTGGCTGTTTTCTCAACTGATTGAATGCCTGTCTGGCACTCCATTGTTAAAAGTTCAGGAGCCTTCACAAAGGCTCCGGGAAATTCAAAGGATTCCTCACAAGTTACAACTGGCTTAGTCCTGGAACCTGTTTCCAGCATTAGGGCTCCGGCTTGACACACATGTAATGTGTAATACTAGTGAAATGTGATTCCGAACATTTTAAACAGTGCCTTTTTTTTTACTGTTAAGGTAAACTTAAACATCATCAGGGATTATGGAAATTTAGAGTCCAGTGGCACCTTTAAGGCCAACAAAGGTTTACTGAAGGTATGAGCTTTCCTGTGCATGCACACTTTTTCAAATACATTGGAATGGGAGGTAAGAGTTCAAACTTCTAGACAGAGGCTGAACAGCAAATTAGCATGTAGCATGATGAAGAAAGATATTCTAAGATATACGAAGACAAAACTAAATAACAAGCTAAGGTTGTTAAGTCAAGAGTTTTGATTTAATTAAGGGGATAAAACAGTAAAGCAATAAATATGTCAAAATAGGAGATAAATGTGTAAAGGTATCTTTTCTATTTGTAGGAAGTAAACTGAGACTTTCCATTTGTCTCCTCTCAGGCATGGCGGTAACAACAGCATTTTTTCTTCTTTAAGGGGGGTGCAGTGTTCTATCAGCAAACATTCCAATATTCCTTGCATTAAATTCGGTATTCTTCTATACTATTCTGAAAAAGAAATACACTGAAATACAGAGAATGTATAGGTCTTGTTGAGAATACATATGTGAGGACTGAATTGAGTTAGTCTATGTAATGAGAACTCAGCTTCAGGGCTGCCAAGGTCTTCCTTCTGGGGCCGGCAGCTTAGATGGCATTACGGTGGCCGTGCAGCTACTCAGTGGCATTGGCCGCAGTGGGGGCTGCGAGGTCGAGGTGGCGGCCCAACTTCATTGGCGGTAGAGACGGCAGCAGGTGCGTTGAGGCCTTCGCAGTGGCAGTGACGGCCGCGTTGTATCCTTCATGGCAGCGGTGGCGGCGGCCACATTTCTGTCCTTGGCGGCGGCAGTGAGTGTGGGGTAAAAATGGACGGCTCTTCAGTGGGGGCAGCACCCGGTGGTGGCGGGTGGCCCTGCTGAAGCTTGGGGAGAGCCTGTGGCTTGGCTGGGGAGGGACTGGCTTGGCAGGCAAGGGGTACCTGGTTGGGTCCATGGCATCTCCAGTTAGGCTGACCAGGCGGCGGGTGATGTGAAAGCCCTCTGCCTGAGATCTGGGATAGCTGGCCGTGATTGTGGGCAAGTGTGGCTCTGACTATTGGGGTGGTAGTTGGGCTCCCCCCTTCCCTCCACTTCAGTGGCAGCCATTCTGATTTGGACTTTCTGAGTTTTTACCTTTCCTAGGCTTCAGTTAGGCCACAGCCTTGGCAGCCATTTTGGTGAGGTCCTGGCCTGCTCATTAGGGCCAGTTGAGTGCTGCCTGTGCCTCTATAGGGGCGGCCATATTGGGGAGGTCTGGGTCCACCAGGTTTGGCAGCCATTTTGTGCATTCTTTTGGGACCCATTTTGTAACACTTAGTACTACGTGTCTGGTTTGGTGGTAAGCACAGTTTCTGGGATAGCTTATATTTTCGCCTTTTAGGCTTTTTATTAATCTGGTGGAATTGGTTTCACTGACGTTTCCTTGTTATGGCTCCTAGAAAGGGCCAGGGTAAAGGGAAAGGTAAACGACTGGCTCCTAAAAGGCCGCCTGTGCCAGTGATTCCATTTGATGAGGAGGAAGATAAGGATCCTGTTAAAGCAGCCATTTTGCAATGGCTGGAAGCATTGGAGAAAGAACGGGGTTTGTCTTCCAAGGGCGCTATGCAAACAAGAAAGTCTAATGTGTCATTTCAAGCCCAGTTTTTAGTGTGACTGGCCTTCATGGAGGACAAACGAGATGCGGATGATCAGGAGCAAGGCAACGGTTTGGCGCTTGGACAGCTGGGACAAGGATTGGGGGACTGGCAGGTGGCACTTTATATGGCGCTGCACATGCAGGGCAGTATGGCAGCTGCCACGGGTGGAGATGGGTCCCATTGGCCATGGGGCCCTGATTATCAGGGTGCGGCTGACTCACATATGGTTCAAGCCAGTTGGTCACACTAAGCTCCATTGTGTTCTTCTTTTCCCCAAGTGTCTTGGCCGGCATGGGGTCAACCTCAACCTGGCATTAGTTCTCTATGTCCACGGGGTGCATCATATGATGTGGTTCCTGCAGGGGCTCTGCCTACTGGGGATGTTGATTTGCCTTTGGGCGATCATTTGTCCATTGCCACCAAGGAGAAAATCCTTAAAGGTGACTATGTGGACATTTTTAGTCTTCTTTATCATGAGGTAGAGAAGAAAGATAGGGACAACTTGGACGAACGGGAAGAGGAGAGCTTGAAGCGACACGTGGTGGACAGGACTTGGGTGAATTGGTACCCTGGATTCCTTATTTATACTGCTGTCATGGTGTGGCACCAGCCTTGGAGGGCTTTGGCGATGATCCAGTACATGGACATCATTTATAAAGCTTTTACAGACTTCCCGAGCCTGGCTTGGTTGCAATACGATGAGGAGTTCAGGATGTGGGCAGCCATGAACCCATCTATGCGGTGGGTCAAAATTAACCCTACTTTGTGGCTACAAATTATGTCACCAAATAGGGCGTCTTGGGGTGAGAGGTCGCACAGCGGTCACACAGTGCAGAGAGCTCATGGGCAGTTGGGTTCCGGCGCGCAGGAGGGGCAGGTGGCTTATCAATGCCCACTGTGCTGGGAATTTACCTCACAGGGAGACTGTGGCTGTGAGTCCTGCTCGTTTCACCACAAGTGCCCTCTGTGCACTGGGCCTCATGCCTTCTCCAGCTGCCCTAGGCCAAGGACTGTGGGGGTGGAAAAGGAGGTAAGCGCTCGGGGAGTGGGGGGAACAACAACCCCCTCAGGATAAAGGGACCCAGCCCAACTAAATAGGAAGTTTGCGGGCTTGGGTTAAGCTGTTAACCAAAGATCCATGTTCGCACTTACCTCTTGGAGGGGTTTACGTTATGTTTTGGGTGCCTTTTAGGGAAGCGGGGCACCTTCTACCTCCTAATCTAAAATCTGTTCAGGGTATGGAACCAGTTATTAATTACGTTTTTCTTGCAGGTGCTGCAGGCCGTGGGACGAGTCGAAGGGTCACAGTCTGTGGCCGCAGCATTCTTTTTTGGGCAGCTCATCGGGCATGAAGGACACCTGTCAGATTGCAGTGCTGCTGCTGACTTGTACTCCTTTCCTGGTTACTTGAGGAGGGGACCTACTCCTCACGTTGTGGCAATACCCCTGGGGGACATTGTCTAGGCTGATGGAGAGCCTGGCCCTTATGTGGCAGGCCAGGGCCGACCTTGTAAGGATAAGAGCAAGGTGGCCCAGCGTTCAGTGTAGGCAGCCATGGCGACCTTGTGAGGATAAGAGCAAGGTGGCCTGGCATATGGTGTAGATGGCCATGGCGACCTTGTGAGGATAAGAGCAAGGTGGCCCAGCGTATGGTGTAGACGGCCATGGCAATCTTGTGAGGATAAGAGCAAGGTGGCCCGGCGTATGGATCTTGTTGCTGGCCAGAGTCGACCTTGTGATGATAAGAGCATGGTGGCCCGGCATGCTGATAGGGTGGTCAGCCATGCTTTCTTGCCAGGTGTGGCAGAAAGTTGGGACCCCAGGTGTATTGACCATGCTAGGCACAAGGTCAACAGATAGATGAGGCAGACCGTGGAATCTAGGTTGGGTTTGCTTTGCAGCACCCTGACAAGGGGGTTAAGTTTTAAATCCTGCATTGGCCCCCACCGGGGGGGGGGGCATCTGGCAAACAAGAGTGATGGGTTAATTTTGATGACTTGCAGCATGGGATAAGTTTTTGTATGGGGTAGCAAAGGCCAAAGCACAGGCTTGGCAATTGTAAGGCTGCTCATAGTTTTTATGAACTTTTCGGATGATTTATGAGAGCAGTGAAAGGACTATGATGCCAGTTATGTGAGACATGAAAGTACACTAGGTAATCAGTGGGAAGATGGGGACAGACACCTACACTTTAGGGTCAAAGCACCATTTTCTGAGGTTACCACCTCCAGGCGGGAGGTTAACACAGAGAACAAAGACATTCTCACACACAAAGCCATGAGGTTACAGGCTGTATCAGCAACTCCATATAGGCATGCACTCCAGGCACGTACACAGGCTTATGCCTCCCCCCCCCCCGCAAGATCTCATTTGCATTTGCTACATCAAAGGACTTCACACCTGGGTGCGAAGACAGCTTCCTGAGAATTGGTTCCCATGCCCAGCACTCCTGTGATCCAGAAGACAGGCGCCAGATGCAGCTGACGTCAGCATCCTGCCCTGACCATCAGGCAGATCTGAATATTGACCACTCCTATAGCACCCCCTTAGTGGATAGAGATGGAGAATGGACCATCTGTAGGCTCATTTGAGATGGCACCATATCATGCCATCCTCTCAGGTACCACCTCCCAATAAAAGCTGCTCCCCAAGAAACACAGTTAGTCTAGTTCTAGTTTAGTTCCAGTTCCTGCTCCTTGCCTGTCTTCCTTCCACCCTCACGGACCCTTGGGTACACCACTGGGGTCCGCCACATGGCTTTCTGCTGGTCCAGAACCACGATCCTTTGTCCTCCCGAAGACTTCTTTCTCACGGTTTTCCAGACGGATTCCATTGATTCATATAGAGGTAAATATTGCCCTCGACAGAAACCATCACTTATCCTGCTCATGCAATCGTCTCTGTATTTCGTACCTATTTTCTTAGTTCTGTATAACTGTGTGAATGACAGTATAACACTGTAACATTGTTTATAAATCTTTTATTATACTTCCAGTAAACCATCTATCTTTTACACTTTAACTTGAGCCTGAGAAGCCTCGGTTTAGCGCCGCCCCTGTATACACTGGCTAGACCCCGTAAAGCCAGCTGCATATTGCTAAGGGCTAATATTCCCCAAATATTAATAACATAAAAGAGCAGTCAGGCTACACCTTGGCTGTGGCAGGTTTGTGCAAGCAAAAATGGAACTGGTGAGCGCCTCACGGCATATCCCATTTGGGAACAGGCGTTCATCAGGAACTGCCCTTGGGCTGTGTGGCCCAGGGTGGAAAATGGTGATTGCCTCTGGGAACCTCTCCAGCTAAGCTCCTCCCTGAAGGTCTGTGTGGTCTCAGGGGTAGGCGCTCCTGCGGGGCAACCAGTATGCTGGGCTGCCGGTTACGAGCCAGAATCTGGCTAGCTCAAGACTGGAGCTAGGTGACCCTCTCATATCAAGGGCAAGGAGGTTGTGTCAGAGAGTGATGCCTGCCTTGCCTGTTCCTGTGCTTGCTTAGTTTTTGCTCGTTGCTGCAATGTTCTGTTAAATAGTTAATAAACTGGCCCTTGTTAATTCCAAACTGTTGTCTGTCTCATTATTCCTGCTGGGGTGGCAATAGTGATTTAAAGGATGTGATCATCACAATTAGGTAACAGCTCCTGAACTTTAGAAATAGCTGTTCTCGTTCTCTCTATATATATATATCTGAAATTACCAATTCACAGGTTCTGAAATGCACATATATTTATTTTAGTTTAAAGCACTTTAGCCTGCCTTTCATCCTATGACCCCATCAAAACACCTTGTACCGAGTATCCCTTTGTGATGTTGAATAATATTGTTGCAAATGTTTGCTGACCGTGCATTAGTTAAACTGCTGTGCAATGCTAAACACAGTCCCTCCCTTCTAAACCCACTCAATTCAATGGACTTAGAAAGGTACAACTCTGCTTAGGATTGACTCCGAATGTTGACTGATGTTTCTCATTAGGCACTAATTGTTCATCAGTACCCTCCCCAATGGTTGTACTAAATGTCCATAACTTGGAGTGGAGGACCTCTCCCAGCTGAAGGGAAGGGGAAGGTATGTGTGTTCATGTGTGAAAACATGAGAAAAAGAAATACCTATGATTAGGCCATGTTTATTCATGGTGCTTAAAAAAAATTGGTTGATTCCCTTTAAAATGAAAAAAAAAAACACCAAGAAGAATTGCATGCAACTATTCACTGCAGACGGAGAGGGAAAATTCCACTGTCATCTATATTAGAAGGTGAATAATCTTTTTAAGTCTCACTGATTTTATGAAGACAGAATAAGCATTCCTCCTTCTAGTTTGCCATAGAGAGGAAACTCAAAACAACACAGGATAATGCCAGCTCATTCACAATCCATAGACAGACAGACAGACAGACAGACAGACAGACAGACATAGTTATAACTAATGTACTATAGTGTAGGAGAATGTAGTGTAGTATAGAAGAGCCAGTTTGCTGTAGTGGTTAAGAGTGTGGTGTGGACTCTAATTGGGGAGACCAGGTTTGATTCCCCACACCTCCACATGCAGCTGCTGGTGTGACTTTGGGTCATTCACAGTTCTCTCAGAGCTGTTATCTCAAAAGCAGTTCTCAAAAGAGCTCTCTCAGCCCCACCTACCTCACAGAGTATCTGTTGTGGGGAGGGGGAGGGAAAGGAGATTGTAAGTAGCTTTGAGACTCTGAGAGAAGTGCAGGGTATAAATCCAATCTCCTCCTCGTTCTCCTCCTTCTGAAAGGAGAAATGAAACAGATTAATCAAACATTAAATAAATAAAATGAAAGAATCCTAAATGAATTTTAAAAGATTGATTTATTTACTTTATTTACACATTTGTGCATCTCAGCTATGTATGAACTGCAAATCAAAAATTCATTTTTGAAACCCCACCTGGACATACAGCTGATCCATCTAAGGAGAGACTAGTTTCTGTCTTGGCCAGAGCACTGAGGGTTACTTAGCATGCTACGTTAACCTACATTTCTTTTGCCAAATCCTTTCCCTCTTCACTGAGGCTGATTAGATCAGACTAAGGGCACATTGACTTGACAGATTCTTCTGCTGATATTGTGGTGCAAGGAAACTTGATAGCACCCCAAATTGAGACAGACATCCTTCCCTCTAGCCTCAGGCTATCAGTACAGCATGTCAATCTATGATCATTATCCATTTGTACCTGCAATTTCTTTTTTCCCTGTCAGAGAAGTAAGAAGAAACCCAGCAAGCTGGAAAAAAAAATACTGCTCGGACCTCAACCAATCCCCCCCCCCCCCCAAGGTCATGTGAATATACCCTAAATGTTGCTTTGCACTGAAGATGACAGACCGGTGGACAGATGCTTTAAGAACCCCAGCAGTTCATGGCTTCCAGAAAACAGATCATTGCCTTAAAAGACTACTTGTTACTTTCCTCTGCGGAAGGGTACCACCAGTTTTATGAAAACAACTTCTGACAGATTTTTATCTAAATGTCAGACATACTACTACTGAACTGAATTTTCTGGCCATTATTTCTACATCGCTAAGCAATGGCATGTTACTTGATTTTCTTTTCAATTAATTTCCACGCTTTTGTCCAGGCTTGTTATGTTAACGATTAATTGGTGTCACACAACATTTACACATATAAGTTCACAATGTCAAAATATAGGCAAACTAATTTTGCACATGGATAATTGTCATCATCCTACTAGTTCTAGTGTTTTCAGAACATGCTTTGTTGACTGGTTTCCCAGCAAACCACATCTATAAATGAAACCTCTCAAAAAGCAAGTTGGCTTTATTTATGGATTTATTTAGAGAATATATATATATACTGCCTCTTCAGAGACCTTCTGAAGGTGGCTACAAGGTAACATGAATGCAGCAATAAAATAATAAACATAAACATGATCTGAGTCAAAACCAGTACCCCAAAAGATGTGTCTGGTACTTAGGAGGCAGCAGGCAGAACTCCAGGTGGAGAGCATTCAAAGAAGAAGAGATTGGATTTATACCCCAAAGGAGTCTCAGAGCAGTTTACAATCTCCTTTCCTTTCCCTTCCCCTCCCCACAACAGACACTCTGTGAGGTAGGTGGGGCTGAGAGAGCTCTGAGACAACTGTCCTTGAGAGAACAGCTGTGCCAGAGCTTGCCCAAGGTCATCCAGCAGGTGCAAGTGGAGGAGTGGGGAATCAAACCTGGTTCTCCCAGATTAGAGACCGCACACTTAACCACTACACCAAACTGGCTCTCTGGTGCCTCCATCGAAAAGCCCCATCTCCGGTTGCCACCTGCCTCACCACTGCAGTCAGGGTCACTAACAGCAGAGACTGCAAGTTGGATCTTGCAAGGTGGTGGGCAGAGAGTACAGACGGAAGTGGTCCTTTTAGTATCCTGGCTCCAAACTATTTGGGGCCTTAAAGGTAAGAGCCAGCACTTTGGATTGTTAGTTGTAGATTTTCCAGGCTGTATGGCCGTGGTCTTGGCATTGTAGTACCTGATGTTTCGCCAGCAGCTGTGACTGGCATCCTCAGGGGTCTAACACAGAAAGATGGAGTACTCAGAAAGATCCTCAGGGGTTTAACACAGAAAGATGGAGTACTCTCTGTGTCAGTTTTGAATTGTGTCTGGAAAACCAGCTGAACTTTCCAAATATCAAGAATAAATGATGTAAAATAATCAGAACAGAAAAGAGGGGGAGAAAAGGAGAGTGTGAATTGACTTGGAATGACACCTGGGGGTGATGAGGAGAGGAAGGCTCCCCCCAAATAGTTTTCTCATGCAAAATCCACATGGGGAGTTATTTTGCTAATTTTGCTGCTCTTATATGCCACATGGAACAGTAAAATCAGTGAAATATCTCCACCCCCAGTACAGTTTTATCATGAGAAAACTGATTGGGGGGGGGGGGATAGACTCCTTTCTCCTCCCTAAAGGGTAATTCGAAGCCCATGTGCCCCCCCCTTTAAACAAAGAAGCAGTTCCCCACAACAGTTGTGTGGCTGCAGGGAACACGTGAAAATGTGTGGAAAAGGTAACATGCAGTTTTGCTCATACTCTTACTGGGTTCCACACCTTTCCCCCCTTATTGGGAGCGAGCTGGGTTAGGGAAGAATAGTAATGTGTATTCTGTTTTTCCATTGGACAGGCAAAGGGTGTTTTTTGAGTGAGGCAGAGACCTTCCTCCCCTCACAGCACCATTAAAAGCCCACTGGGGGACGGCCGGCAGACTGAGGCGGAGGAGCTGGAGGACGGTGAGGACCTCTTCACCAGCACCGTGTCCACGCTGGAGTCCAGCCCGTCATCTCCAGAACCGGCCAGTCTTCTTGCAGAGGACATCAGCACAAATTAAAAGCCCATTTGGGCTCTCCTTTTTAAAATAAGTAGTTTCCCAGAACTACTATTTCTCTTTCTGAAACAATTACAGAAATAGTTCTGAACCTGACTTCCATGAAGATCAAAATCCCCAGAGAATTAGGCCAGGTACAGATAGGGGTATTTTCCTATAGACGTGGGTTTTACAATAAATAAATAAGTAAACACATAAATGCTTTCCCCTAAAGCTTAAGATCTCACAGTGCTTGGTCATAAGATCTTGGCTGCCATTTTGAAGGAAGCAGAAAGGAGAAGAGGAACTGGATCCACTGCCATGTGAGCCAGGTGTGGGGAGGTGGTGACACTGCAAGTGGATGGGGGGTGGGTATAATGGGAACTCCCTACCACCTCACTTGCTACCAACTGTGGGCAGGCAGGTAGGTGGGTGAAGGGGGCAGTGCTGCAGGCCACAGGGAGAAGAGGAAGTCAGAGAACTGAAGCTGCCACTGCTTTTCCACCACTGTTGCCCTCTCCCCATGTGAGCCTGAAAGTCACAGGAGGTGTTGAAGCTGCTGCTGAGTGATGGGGAAGGATGAGAATCCCCCCCCCCAAAATTGTATATTCTAAAGTGAAGCAGTTTCTCCAGTTTAAGGTTGTGATCATGCACACTAAACTTTCAATGCACTTTCCAACTGGATTTTACTGTGTGAACTGGCAAAATCCAATTCAAAAGTGCATCGAAAGTGGATTATTTAGTGTGTGGCTGAGGACAGACTGGCAGTCTGGCCCACTCTGCCTCCGCTTTAAAAGTGAAGGCAGAGCGGCAGTCCAGACTGCCACATCTGCCTGGAGGAGGCCGGCCGGCCACAACGCGCTTGGCGCCGCGCTCCTCCCAGAACAGCAGGGCACCACTTCCAGCAGGTGTAAATGCGCACCAGCCGGGGGAGCTGCGCGGCGTTTGCACGCCACCGTCGGAAACTGCCCACAGTCTGGACACTGCAGGCAGCTTCCTTGCAGCGGCATGCGAACGCCTCGCGGCTGGGGCAATTCCCCCCGCCTTGTTCTGCCGCACCACAGAGGTGCAGCAGAACAACAGTCTGTCCTCAGCCTGTGTGATCACAGCCACTGTAACAAATGTAAATACATTTATCTTAAAAACAAAAACCATGCTTTTTCCTTGCAGGAAAATAAATAAAGTCCTTGTTTTCTTTACATCTGGTCTGCTTCTCGGTTCTCATCAGTGGACAATGTTATTCCATCTGAATCAGCAAAAAAGGGGAGACGTGAACTCTGCTGCAGCCGGGCCTTGAGCATCTCCAGGATACCACTGTTGTGGCTAAACTTGGAGTGGCTCCAGAACACCCACCACACTGTGGCCAGTTCTGGAGAGGTTCCATTGCTAGGCCCGGAGCAGTTCCTGGACTCTGCTGCTACAGCCAGGCCCAGAGTGGTTCCTAGACTGCACCAGTGCCACACTTTCAGAACACAGGAGGTAAGTCCTGCTGTGACAAGACTCTTCTACCAACTGAGGGGACCCACATAGGTTCTTATGATTTTGGGGGACCAGGTTTTGAACTGTAAAACTTCCCTTCAATTACAAGATGTTCTTGGGGCCTCTTAATAGGTTATGTGCATCTACCATCTCCAAAAATTGTCCAGTTTTTCCTTATAGATGAGGATTGGAAAACTACTTTAGCAGTCACTAAATATTTAGCTGTGGTGATTGCCTGTAAGAGGACTGGATCTTGATCTGTTCAAGACCTCTGAATCAAAAGGACAGTAAGAAAAGTAAGCTAGCAATATTCGCAGGGTAGCAAGTGTAAAGGCTTTGGGTTTGCTGCTTTGAGGTAAATTTTGTGGGGAGCAAGAAGAACATGGAGATCATTGAGGCAGGAATTGTATGGAAATAAGAAAGAAGATTTATTTATTTACAGGTTAGTTCCAAAGAATAGATCAGCAGCACATATCTCCAGATAGGGCAAGGCACATAAATTTAAGCTATTTATGAGTTCAGAGTATGGTATGAATTTTCTTTAATGCTTTCAGGTTCAAAGAGGCTTTTACTGACTAGTCTCTGGGCTGGATTCTCTTATAACAAGAAGATGCTCACCACACCAACCTGTCATTTCCCAAGGGTCAGTCTAAATGGTACCAGGTCTGTTAATTACCAGAGACAGGCCTAACAATTGGGTACTCTATTCTCTTCCAGAGCTAGAGTTAAACCACTCTGCCACACTACCAGGCAAAGCTACCCTTCTTAAGTGTCTGCTCTTTTAGTGAGGCAACCCCCAAAATAATGACTGCACCCTCCAAGACGCAGAGTTGGACTCTTCCTGCTGGACCTCTTGATGGCACCTGGTATTTTTGGCCACTGTGTGACAGAGTGTTGGACTGGATGGGCCATTGGCCTGATCCAACATTGGCTTCTCTTATGTTCTTATGTTCCCTCCAACTTTACATCCCCTCAAAAGGTGATTGGATGCTGGAGCAGCACTCCATAGGTTTGCTGAGAGTGCGTTCAGATGGGCAGCTAATCCCACCATTGGCCCAACTGTAATTTGAGCTGTATCTTTTTGATCCAGTGTTGCACAACCAGACAGCCCGCCTGTGAAGCGCTTCACCATGTATGACTCCCGCGGTGGATTGTCTAGATGGTATCCACCATGAGGAGCCATGTGGTTGGCATTTTTTTAAAAAAAATCCTGTCTGCGCATGTACATAGGTGCCTCACCATATACTTGTTTCTCCACGCATGCACATACTAAAAATGGTAAAAACACAGCCAGCGGTACCTTCCTCTAGGTACCATTTCATTTAATAAAGTTGACAAGTTCAGGGGACCATAAGAAACATAACATTGTTTGGATCGCTTGAGCAGAGCTCTGGGGACATCGCTTGTTTAAGTGGTTATGCGCGCATCGCTAAGAGTTTTTTAAAATGGCAGCCATTCAGAATGGTCTGGAGACCATCCCTATGGGCTGATTGTGCACTGGAGGTACGACCTGATGGTGGAAAGTCTGGCATTGGCCCGTCGGCCAGCTTTAGACCAGACTTTAACTAGTATCTTTTAGGTACAGATCCCCGACAGGGATCGACGGGCTACTAACGAAAGCGGCACGATTCCCAGATGTTGAGATCTGGACGTGCACTTCAAATCCACTAGGCACTCATGCCCGGCATGGCTCAAAAGAGCCATCTGAGTGGCTGTTTTTCCATTCAGAAATGGGACAGCCTCCTGTTCATCATATCTTTGCATGCACAGACATTATTGTTTGGGGTGGGATTTAATCCCCAACATAATTTTTCTTAGTTTCAGATTTTTCTGCAAACTTGGAGGGTGGTTCCCCCAAGTTTGCAGAATTATCTGTTCACAGTTAGTGTGTCCTGGATCTGTGGATTTAGATTCCTGCAGATTGGGTCACACTTGACTATTAGAATATAAGATTTATATCACAAGTGGTTAGCCTACAGAAAATTTACTAATACTTTTAGGCCATTTCCTAAATAATCTCTGGTCACTCAGTTATTTGAATTTATATTGTTAGGAAGCATATGTTGGAAATTAGTCCACAGATTTGCTGAAATAAATAACATGATACTTCAGAGAACATTTTAATATGTATTGTACACTCTCACATAATAAAAGCCCTCATGGTTGCTTCCAGTAATAACCCCTTTCATCACAACTACTTCTGTCACTGAAAGGAAGTTTTTAGGATTTAATTTCTATGCCAGCCTTGTTTCCAGTTAGAGATAAATCTAGGTACAGGTAGCATTAATATCAGGTATAATATCCTTGCTTAGCCACTGGATGGGAATCTATGTGTACATCACCAGATAAATTAATTAAAATGGCAAATCATTCAACGCTAGAATGGAACAAAGAAATAATCAACACTATTAATTAAATATTATAAAGTACTTACCCCTACGGTATCATACAGTTTATTATAATGGAGACTTCAATATATAGAAATGGGTTTGTGTCTGAACAAGGAATTCATTAAAAAAACCCTCTGGAAATAATGTTCTATTGATTCCCCCCCCCCCCCGCCCCAAGAAATAGAAACGTAGGATGAGGTCTATGTTCATCAACTTGATGTGCATGCTTTTAAAATGCCCCCCTCTATAAAAGTTGCTTTTTTCTCTTACAGCTATTGATTTTTTAATAAAGAGAGCCTGGCTTGCATTTGCTTCTCTTCAGTGGTTTTTTTTAAAAAAGTGACACACATTTTTAGTTGCTCCTCATTAACCTCTTATTGTCTTCAGTCAACAACCAAATAGTAGACAGAACAAAACATTGTCCTGACCTACTACTTCTGCAAAGGATGTAAAATAGTATAGGACAGGCCAGTGGTGGGGTGCTGGAGGTAGCACCCCTATCATATTTTCATCACCCCCACCTGGCACCAGCCAGATTGAGGTCAGGTGGGGGCAGTGCTTCAGAGCCAAGTAGGGAGGAGTGCTGCCCGAGTGGGCATCTCAGTGTGGTTGGGAACCAAGGAAAAAGAGAAGTGGCACTGCCATCGCTGCCCACCCAGTGAGCCAGCCCTTTGTGGAGGTTGTGTGCACTTGGCAGCCCCATCTCCTCTGAGTGCATGCAGAGCACACAGCCACATCCTGAGCCATGCTTGACCCCCTGGTATGCAGCCAGTCTGGTCTCCCTGCCCACTCTGAGGCTAGGGGAGGCAGCCTGGCCACCCTAGATGCTCTGGTGCATCACCATCATGCTGTGCCGAGGGGGACCGTGCTTGCCCACTGCTGAACCCCGCCCCACCAGGCAAAAAAAGAAGAGGAGATACCCTTGCCCTTCACTTGGAGTGAAGGCTGTGGCTTACCCAAGGTCGCACCAGCAGCTGCATGTGGAGGCATGGGGAATGCACATGCAGAAATATTCACAAAAACTATGGTGGTCAGTACTGGAAGGCGAGAGGAGGGCAGGCAAAATCAGTGAGTTGACAAGCTCAAATCTGTTCTACTGTCTCACTGATTTTCCTCTGGGAAGCACAGTTAATTGCAGCTTTAAATAATTTGATATTACGAATTTTAAAAAGTGTTTCATTCTTGTACTCTATGAATAAAAGCATTTTTTAAAAAGTCGAGAAGTATCCAAAGCATTATTAGACTGAAGTAATGACATTAATTAACCTTCAGTTTAAGTGAAGACACATCCAAGCAGGGACGTAGGGAACAAGCTCTTTTAAAATTAATGTATGTTTTTAATTAGGAGATGTGTTTGGTAGAATGTACCCTTAAGCTCCAGTCATCTACCATTAGTTGTGAATTAACATCATCCAGGATGACCTGAAATAATTGTTTTAATTCACCCGAAATGAAATTTCTGCAAGCATCCATTCCTGCTGATAGCGGGGAAATATGGAAGAGTACAGAAAGTGACAGAGAGCCCATATTTTAACCTGTTTATTATTAAAATATGTGTAAAATGGGCAAAAGGAGGGTGCTATGAGTTACAGGAGGGACCATAGATGATGTTGTGATTAATCTCTGGCATCTGTAGCTAAAGAATATTAGATAGCAGGTCACACAAAGCCAGGGGAAACTCTTTTCTGTGTGCCCTCTATGTTCATTTCCAGGATTCAGCCATCTCTGGAAAACTGCCACTAAGGATTATGTGAGTTTTTCTAATGCAAGTTAGTTGATTCTCTAATGTGATTTTCTTTTCTTTTCTAAAAAAAATCCTTATAATGACTCACAATCAATTTTCTTCAAAGTGACATTAAAACTATGTAACATTGGAGAATCACCTACTTTGTCCCTGAAAGAAATGGGAAGAAGGGTATTTGGAAACCATGGGGTATTTTTCCTGTTTTACTTAAATTATAGGGCTGTGCAAGAACATGCTGATGGTACCTAAAACACATTTTATGTTGCCATGCCTATAATCTCCATGGAGGCTAAAAGAAACTGATTGAAAAGGGAAGGATTGACCCTATTTATTCCTTGAATTAATTAAAAATCAGCAAAGAGATCCTCAAAATTCAATTACTAGGTTGAATCTCAAGTAGTAAAGAAAGTTCAGACCTCAATCAAGTTGAAGCTGACAACACCTAATCATCCCTAGATATTACTGAAATTGACACTACCCAGACTGTATCTGCTATCCCATCTCTTTTCCTTCTCCAGTGACTTTAATGCTATAGTAGCTGACATTGTCCTCTCCACGTCTAATACAGGGGCCCATAAGATAATAGAACTCACCAGAGAAGGAGGGAAAACCCTCCCTGCAATATTCCTAACACAACCTCTGGAAATTCCTAAGGCTATCCTTGCTGAAGATGCAACTTCACAACTCATTGTTTTAGCAGTCATAATCTTTGCTGTGTGATTACTAAATTGAGAAATGATAAAATTGGTTCTAGCTTCCAAGACCACTCTATTGAATTGATTACAGGTCATTTTATGTCATCCAAAAGTGTATAAAATTACAACGAATGTGAAAAGGATCCAGTGGAAAATGTGTATTTTAAAAAGTAAAGTATAGGAAGTGCAACAGGAGTGATCAATATTTAATGGAACTAAAGCTTTAAATCAATCAAAGATATATCAAAAACAGACCTAAATAGAAAAGGCATTTAAGTTATGAAACTGAACAGAAATTTAGTTTATCAGATTGCCCAGAACACAGACAGCAGGAGAAACTGTACCAGCCAGGTGAAATTGCTGTATTGGGATTGACAACAAGTATATTTCCATTACAAATATAAATCTTGCGGAATAAGGAAATTGGGAGAGAGGAAAGAAAATTACAGTCCAACAACCAGAAGGTAAAATGGGCCAATACAATGAGAATTATCAACATGCAATCATGTGAGATTTTCTAATGCAAGTTAGTTGATTCTTTAATGTGATTTCTTTTCTTTTCTTTTAAAAAGAAACAACTAAATGAAAAATCTGCATCATTATTATAATGCATTATATTACTGAAAATAATGACAATCAGTAATTTGCACACATATTTTAAGATAGTCACTGAAATGTCTGGCATCTCTGCTGTCTGCTTTTCATAATTGCATTAGTTGACAGTTGAGAGGGGGAGAGAGACTCAAGAAGCAAAAGGGAAAATGTTTCAGCAAATAATGTACATAGCAGCCACTTTGTCCAACCCCAAAAATTAGCAGATGTTTCCACCAAAGCCAGCTGGAGTGATAGCTTTGTCTGTGCCCAGCATCCTGCCAGTTCCTATAACATGAGTGACATAGAGAAAGGCAGTGGATACTGTGGATGCTTCTAGTATGGTGCTAACACTGATCTCATACACTTGCAGGTTTCCATCTTATAGCTTGTTTTGCACATTTCTCTTGGTTGAAAAACGTGCTTCCAACTGGCCTGGATAAATATGTTTTGTCCCTTTAACAAGTGGTATACCAAGTGATAGTATTTTCCTCCATGCCATGAAAAGCTTCAAATGCTCATTTCCATACATTGAAGGGATAGTATATTTTTCTCCTGTCCCATGTTCATTAAACTGTGTGTT
This sequence comes from Lepidodactylus listeri, assembly GCA_029233225.1. Lineage (NCBI taxonomy): Eukaryota > Metazoa > Chordata > Lepidosauria > Squamata > Gekkonidae > Lepidodactylus > Lepidodactylus listeri. The sequence goes on from JARCFY010000007.1 coordinate 49,201,989, forward strand.
GGATCCACAGTGTTTTCTGTTAAAAAAAAAAGAGGGCAGATTTTGAGTAGAGCATTGCTGAATGGATACAGGTTTTACCCTTTTCACTCTCCAAATAAATATGTATTTGAAATCTGCCTGACAGTATGGAACAAGAGATGGAAAAGAGTTAAATGTTCCTCCAACTTTTCCTCTCTCCAGCCCCAGCAGCTATTCTTGTCCTACACCAGGCCTGTAAGCCAGGAATTGTGTGCAGGGGGAATAGATACCTCTTCTTCTTGGCACACCGTCACTTTGCAGGCTGATTTCCACGCTGCAGGGCCCAAAGAATGGGGTCAGTGTTGCCTTTCAGTCAAACACAAGGGGCAGCCTGGTCTTCTGGAGTCTTCAAAAGCTAGTTTGGTGTAGTGGTTAAGAACATAGACTCTAATCTGGAAAAACAGGGGCTGAAGACAGACTTGCAATCTGCCTCGGGATGGCAGCAGGAGCAAAAGCCGTGGGGGGGGGGGGGGGGAACTGACCCGGGGCTGCACGTTCCCACTGGCCAGTTTCCCGCGGGAGCATGCTGGAACGGAGTGTTCAGACTGCTGCGGAGTGGCCCTGGGTGCATGGCTGCATGGCCGCAGCAGCACTCTAAAAATTTTAGAGCTAACAGGTCTCCTGCTATATGGTTAATCATAAGAGTTTTGTAAACCCTAGAGCATCCCATGACATCACTTCCACTTTATATCAGAAGTGGCATCAGCTTGCCAGGGTGATGTCAGCATGCCAATCCCCACCACCTAATTACTTTCTGGGGTTGCCAGGCTACAGCTGGCTCTAGTCTACATCCATCTGTACAGTGTAACTATCAACAGCCTGGCTTCAGCTACAGACACTCAGACTAGGAATAAACTAACTGCAAAGAAAGCATAGCTGGCTCAACTTGATTAGAAAACTTCCCCAGATAAGACTCTTTGGTATCTCCAAAGAGTGCCCATCTCACCCTTCCAAAGCCTGGGCAGTTAAGAACTTGACATCTCTGAGTTTTGGACCCTTCCAGCTGAGGAACAGTTTCAAAAACACCAACAATACCTTGTAGAAAGAGTCAGCGTTAAAATGAAAGTCCACAAAAATCCATTCCAGACTAATTTTAGCAAGCACCTTCACCAATTAAATGGATGCCTTCTATCAACCAAGGCAAACATCTGCCTTACAAAGGATCATCTCTCATTCTGCCGGTTATTACTGTAGCATGATCAATAGTTAATGGGTAGATGCCTTTGACATTACAGCAGGACCTTCTGCAGTCAGAATGCAGCTCATTTTTTAAAAAAAAGCACAACAAAATTTTGCCATGTATTTCAAGACTTTGGCTTTCCATATATTTTTAATATTTCATCACATCAAGCCAACTTTATGACAGGTTGTCCAATATAATATTTGTGAGGGCCTTGCCTGTGTGACATGGCTCCTGTGAAACTTATATTACAAAATGTTAGTGCCTGGGGGAAAAATGTGCCTGTAAAATGACAAGAAACAATCCAAAAATTGAAATAGCATTCTGGGTTCTATTCTTTCTTACATCTTTCTCTTTGTACATCAGAAGAGATTACAGTATAATGATTTATTTAATTTATTTCCTCCATAAATCATCCCTGTTGCTCATGGAGACTCAAGGGGTAGGGGAAGAAAGTATCTTTTCCCGACATTTTATATATAAGCCACACAGTTTTACACACACACACACACACACACACACACCCCAGTTTGTATACATAACTATAAAAGCACATTTGGGAAGAAGATGAGTGTTTTAATGAAATCTTTAAAAGATTCTCCAGACCAGTGTTCCTTCTAAGCTGAGTTAGTGTGAGCTAGCTCAGTTTTTTAGCCTCCAGCTCACACATTTTTTGTCTTAGCTCAGGAAGGCTGGCTCCAGAGCAAACTAATTCATGCAGTAGCCAAATCGCTTGCTCACAACTTTAATGGCAGTCGCTCACAAAGTAGAATTTTTGCACACAAGATTCCACAGCTTAGCGGGAACATTGCTCCCCCCCCAAAAAAAAATAATGGATCCCAGCTTCTTATGAAGGAACTCAAGTATTCATGTACAGAATATACAACTTGGGTCTAGAGGCATTAACTGCAAACACTCCAGCAGGAAGTGCTTCAGAAAAGCCCAGGAGACATCAGCTTTTTGTCTGCAGGGAGCATCCTTTCAGAAACAGCAGGCTTCATCACAGGAGGATGCTTGGCTTGGAATCTCCTAATATTTTGTGACTAGGCCTAGCCACCATTAAGTAGTTGATTTGTGGTGATACCCACTCACTGCTCCCAAAATTTCAAGAGTACCCACAGACTCAAGAAAGTTGAAGACCCTGTCCTATGAGGACAGGCTGAAGGAAAATGGCATATTTAAGAAGTGAAGGAAGAGGTGAAAGAAGACATGGTAAATGTTAAATAGCGGGATTAGCAGACTCACTGCTAGTGATCAGCTCAACTTTATTTGTGATTTCAGCCAGAGCAAGACTAAAGACCAGGGCCACATGCCCTGTTTAAATAGCATGCAAAAACACCCAAACACACCCCACTCCCAACGATGGGCTATTTATATAACATTACTTCTTGACTGGTTACTGTCTGAATCCTAGTGGGCTATTGTTCTTAGGCTCCAAGCTCAACTAGTCTCCGGTAGCACAGTCCTACAGTGTTTCAGTCCTAATACATAACACCAAAATATCTGAATGAAAGAGGACAAAGGCTTTTTTTCTGATGCTCCAGTTGCAGTTGAACTTTAGAAGAAACTTCCCCATTGTAAGAGCAATTCAGCTGGGGGAGGGGCTGCCAATCGCTAGAGTTTTTCAAGAAGAAACTCCACAGCAGTCTGTCAGGGGTGCTTTAACTTTGGCTTTTCTGCACTGTGAGGAGGGCTGGAGTGGATGGCATAGAAAAGTCCTTCCAGTTACATGATGAAATCTGGTGAAAATCTCACATCATTTAATGCCGTTTTGTAACACAATGCATTATTCTAGGATGAAGTAAACCACTGGTGAGCTCATGCTGTAAGACAGCTTGAAAAAAATGTTGACGAGAACATATAATTTTATTACCTAGATAGCCCCAGCTAGCTGGATCTCATCAGATCTTGGAAGCTAAGCAGGGTTAGTCCTAGACAGTATTTGCATGGAAGACCACCAAGGAATTCCGAGGTCATTACACAGAGGCAGGCAATGGCAAACCACCTCTGAATGTCACTTGCCTTGAGAACCCTATGGGATTACCATAAGTTGACTGTGACTTGATGACAATATATTTTACTTTATTGAAAGTTTTTCTTTTCCAGTCCCCAAAATTCCAATTTTTTCCACTAGATTTTTTTTTAAATCCTCAGATTTTGCAGATTTTTTTCTGCCCCTCCCCAGCCTTCCCATCTCTACTTCTGACATCATGATGTTTTTAATATGCTTGCTACAGCAGCAGTAGCTGTTGTTCGTAGGGTGGGGGGGATTTTGGGTGGTTTGGGTAGCTGATGTTTTTATTTGGGATTCTTAAACAGCAACAACTATCATTTCTGCATAGTGCAGTCCTGTCCAAATGGTAATTTTTAATACATGTGTGTGTGTGTGTGCGTGCATGCGCACATGCAGGTGAGTGTGTGTGCACCTGGAAGTCATGGTGACCTCTGGTGATTGATCCCTACTGGGGGGCTGGAGGATATTCAGAGAGGTGGGTGAATAAAGTCTGGCTCTGCTTCTGGTGTTTCAAGGAAGTCTCCTATCCAAGTACTTGCCAGAGTCGGGCCTGCTTAGCTTCCGAGATCGAGATCGGGCTTGTCTGGGCTATCTAGGTCAGGGTAGTCCTGCCCAAATGCTGATCTCCAAACAGAATGCAGGTAATAGGTACAAGACACACTCCTCCTCCCGCACACCCCAGTCCTAGCCAGGCATCAGAAACAAATGTATTAAATTCTGGGATGTTCTCATGCAAGATATTGCTGTCCCCTGAGAAAGGATGTTGTCGCTCTTGGTGCTCGCAGGGGGAGGGGGGAACAGTAGGAGGGCTTCTAGTGTCCTGGCCTCGCTGCTGGACCTCTTGATGGCACCTGGTATCTTTGGCCACTGTGTGACAGAGTGTTGGACTGGACGGGTCATTGGCCTGATCCAACATTGGCTTCTCTTATGTTCTTAAGATTTTTCCAGTCTAATATATTTGACAGAGCAACTAGATGATGTTTAAAGTAGGGGTGTGCACTGGGGAAAAATCATTTTAATTTCAGATCCAGGATTATGGAGTCATTTTTTCCCCATTGCCCTGGATTTCTGGGCATCTTGTTACCATTATGGGATTCTGTTCTGGGTTTTTTTTTTTCCAGATTTCAGAACTCTGGGAGCACATTTCTAGTAAGGGAATCAATCTGGAGGTGTGGGGAAGCTGTTTTTCAAGCTAATGGCACCAAATTGGCTATAGAAGTAGCCTACATTAAAGACCCCCACAATTTTGACAGGAATTGGACAAAGGAGCCCCGTTTTATGGAACCCAAAAGAAACTGCCCCCATCCTTGTCTTTTTACATTTACTTTTATTCCCCCCAGTTAGGTAATTTACTCTTAGATAATTTACTGTATACCTAGTTAGTGGGAAGGCCTCATGAAAACAAACCATTAAGAAACCTAGAGTAAAAATCAACTTCCATGTATAAAGATCAGTTCCAAATACTTACTAGGGCTCTTTGTGCTGTAGAGTAATTCATTGCTGTAGGCATTAATAGATGCTACAGCTTTATAACAGAGACTTTGGAAAGGGTTTTTACTGTTTTATTTGCCTCAATTATAGAGATGGTGGGCTGAAATATCTGTTCTTCTTATATCAGTGTATTCTTGTGCAAGAGAGGCATTGCACTGACATAATACCACGGGTGGGGTTGAAACTTTCCAAAATTTCCTCCTGAATATATTTGTTTCAAATGATTTCCTCTGTGGTTCATGCATTGCTTGGTTTCCTTTACTTTTTCTCAAGGGTTCAAACAATTGTGATCTGCAACAGTATTTTTAAAATAAACTAATATAATATACACTATGGTTATGAAGTTTGTATGTTGTTATTAATCAATCTTAAAAAAAAATAATTTTAAAAATATATAATATACACTATACACCCTTGTTTCACTAAACAATGATTATTGCATTCCTTAATGCATCCTCTCTTGTGATTCTTGAGTAGCAATAATATTTATTACATGTACTTGAACTGCAACCGCATATCATTGGTTATTGTGCTAGTATTGCACTATAATAATAATTCACAACTGGATTGTCTTGTCCACACAGGAAATCCAGTTGTGAGTTATTGTTATGGTCTAATAGCTTACAGTGTGTGTATGCCTCCTGGTGCTGCAAGAAACATTATCTGAAACATGAATGACTTGGTTTAAGAGAAAGGTCCCTGTCTGGCAGTCAACTTAAAGAACTGCTCCAGTAGCAGCTTTATATTGTTGATCAATCAAACATCTTTGGTGCCTGCTTGAAATATGAAGTTCACCCAACAGGTTCCCAACAGAATGGAAATCAGTTGCTGTGCTACTAATTTGGGTTGAATTGTCAAAGAGAAAGAGAGAGAGAGAGAGAGAGAGAAGCAAAGAAAAATATTTATTTTGGGTGGGAGAGAAGAAACTGCATGACAAAAACAATATCCATTGGCAAGTAGAGTTTAATTTTGAAAGGAGAGATTAGCGTTCCTGCTTCTAGTTTGCCACAGGGAAGGGAATCTACACAGCGAAACCTAAACAGTCCATTCGCATTAAAGTATTCACTAGACTATTCCCTTGGGGAAGGAAGAACATGCATTTCAATCTATTTTTTTTTAAAAAAAAAGACAAGAAAAAAGCAGATGTCTTTAAAAAATACATCCAAAACAAGATTAAAGAAGACATCATTCTAGGATATAAAGACCTTGACATTCAGATTTCTGGGAAATAGACCAAGGAAGGCCTGAAGAAATTTACTTGTAAACCCCCAGAGAACTAAAATTTGACAGGTTATCTCTACATAAGTTACCGATAGGGGAAAAACAAACAAACAAACAAAAATTGCTTGGATCCAGGGAAGTGTGAAGTTGCTTCTGCATTTGCAAGGATGATTTTCAGTTGCCCCCTTCTGGCAGCAGCTTCTTTCATATGTTACCTAAATCAGCTCTTGTGTCAGGCTTGTCACAAACGGAGTGTCCCTATACAACAAGAACTACAACACAAGTCCCAGGGCAAAGAGAAATTGTTTTAGTCTGCTGCATACAAAACTTCAATCAATCCTTAACAAGGAAAAGAAGGAAGGCAGACTGGTATTTAATCAGCAAGTAAGAGGGGTGCAAAACAGAAGCACAAAACAGCAAGCCTGAAGTGATTAATTTCAATAATACCATGGATGTTTACACATGACATTCATGTAGTGTGCGGTTGCATTACTTTAAGCCAAAAGGCCCATTTAAGCTCCATCACAGTGTGTTCCGTCCACATGGCTAGAACAGAGCGAATCAACCCAGAGAGAAGAGTTAAGTGCTGGTTGCCAACAAAGGAACCAGAAGGTATAGCAGGGTGAATAGGGAAAGGATATCATGTCTAGAAGCAGGGGTCATTTTGAGCAGGAGTCCGGGGGAGCTCAGCTCCGGGAGTTGGTGCCAGCTCCCCCCCCCCCCACAGGGGAATGCCTGCTTGTGTCATGGCTGCAGCAAATTGACCCCATCCCCTGGAAAGGTTCTTGTTCCTCTGACCAGCCTTCTGAAGGCAGAAAAATAGTGGTATTTCTGAGGCTTAGATTAGTAGCTGTCCCCTCTCTGCCAGCTCCTTCCTTCCTTCCTTCTGACGTCCAGTGATGTCAGGTGGTGTAGCATATGCAAATAAGTTATGCTAATGAGTTATGCTAATGAGCTCCTGCACCTCTTTTTCTATGAAATGACCCCTGTCTAGAAGGGAAGGAGGCTAGCTAATGATAAGATGGACTGACTGAGAACTGGAGTTGCAGGAGCTAAGAGAAGGAATCAGACTGGAAGATGTGGAGAGTCAGGTTAAGGAAGGGAAGGAAAATGGAAGAAAACATTCTATGCCCTTCTTAGTTTCAGAGAGTAGCTATGTTGGTCTGCAGTAGAATAATTAGATTCTAGTCTAGGTCGCTAAGGTGCTAGTGGGTTCAAATTTTGCTCTTCTATGCCTTCCTTATGCGTTTAGATGTACCTGGGCATAAAAGGGTGAGAACTGCTATTGGTCAAATTTGGTGCGAAATTAGGGTCTGTGATGGCATTAGACCAAAGGTATAGGATCTAGCTGCTCACTGGTAAAATTTGGGTTGTCCTCTGATGAATGCAGTTTTAAGACACAAGACCCCATTGGCATACAGGTCAGTTTCTGGGCTACTATAAAACAGTTCAAAATTTCTATTGTGAAAGAGTACCAGAGAAGAGTACCAGGATTATGTATAGAGCCAGGAGATGGGTATGGTTGTAGATGATTGCTTTAGATGAATTGCAGGTGCAACTTATACCCATCAGCAATGGCTTGGGGTGTGCCCTTTTGGGGCTTATACTTGAATCACTCCAGAAGCTTGTGTTGTAAGGAAGATTCGGGAAGCCATAGTTACTATCCTGCAAACCTGGATCATTTACTTTGGCTGCGGGTGTAAGTTGCTTAGGAGGGTCGCACCTTACACCTTGATAAATGTTTTCCTGGAGCATTCAGACAGACAGAGGCTACTTTGTCTTGAAAGCATCTGGAGAAATTCATGCCTAAATCAAGAGACCTTGATATCAGAATGGGTGGATTTATCCATGCCTCTGACTTGGAAAGACCAGAGGATCTCAGCATGCAAAAGGCATGGGTCTCAGTGGGGTGAAGTGTATGAGTGCACCCTCAGGGATAATATGAGGGATCATATGCAATTAATGCACTCACCTGTGCCCAAATAGAATAGTTTATGATAAGGATTGTGTGTGCCCCAAATACAGATGGATGCAAGTGACTGAGATATGGCCTGTGCATAAGGTAAAGCAAAGTCCACATTGTCACTAGACAATTAGAAACTGAGTTGTTATCCCTGGAGGCTGCTAATACTTACATATGTAGTCTTATGCACATGAGTACTCCCATTAAATTCATGAGCATAAACTTACTCATGCGCATAGCCATTTGCAGTTATGGGCCCATAATTTGTAGCAAATTATTTTCTCAATGATTGCAACAGTTAACCTCTTTTACTGTCCATCTGAAGCTAACAATTTCCTAAACGTTATTTGCAATTCAGAAGTAGCTTCCTAGTAATTGGTGAAATAAGTGAGCAAATAGATCAGCGTCTTCTTCTCATCTGGGCACAGAAGTTCATCTTTGATTGCTCATTTTATCTGGCCTAATATAACTAAACAGATTTACTTGTTTACACTGGAGGCAACCCAGGAGGAAGTTCTGAACTGGTTCCTCTGCTATGACTTGGAGTTTATTGATCAGCATTACTGTCCTCTTGCAGAGTTTTGGCTCAAAGGACTCATTGCAAACTGTTTAAAGCTTAATTCCTAATGTCGCTAAACACAAAATATATTCTCTGATAGAACTGCGATTTACAATTCGACAGTACACATGCAAATGACATCAGAGTTAACAAAAACATAATTATAGATTCTCTCGAGAAGATTAATAGCTACCTCCTGCCCTGTTTATGTCAAACGTTAATTAAATTCTGTTGAACAAATTAAAGGGTGGAATTAATTTAGTGTTCAGTGAGCCAATACCATAGGCTCATGCAATACCATAAAGGAACAGGACCAACTTACCTAGACAGTATGTGTCCATTTTCTGAAAGTGGAATTCTTTCATAGTGAAAAGGTGTAAGGCAAAATTGTGTTAATTCCCTCATCTAACAGTAGCTAGCACACCAGCACTAAGGAAGCTAAATTATACACAGGATAGAGTACAGGCATGTGGAATTTGCCTCAGATGGTATTGGGGGAGAGGATTTGCCAGAAATCTATCTATGCTCAGCAGGGGTCATTTTGTAGAAAAAGAGGTGCAGGAGCTCATTAGCATAACTCATTAGCATATGCCATGCCCCTTGACATCACTGGCTGAATGTCAGTTTCAGCCCCATTACACCCTATGAGCCACTGAAGTCAATGGCAAAAACTCATAGGGTATATGAAAGGCTGGAGGAGAGGGGGTTTAAGAGAGAGGCTCCAAACTTGCAGGGTAGCTGCTGGGGCCTCTTCCCAAAGTACCCACCAAGTATCAAGATGATTGGACTAGGGGGTCCAATTCTACGGGCCCCCAAACAGATTGCCCCATCCCCTCCATTGTTCCCTATGGTGAGAAAAAACATTACTTTTAAATACAAACTTTATATTTTTCCAGAGCAGCATGAAATGAAGCCTAATGTGTTACTCAGAATAACAAACCAAGTAGCCAGTTCCCTCCATCAAATAAATAGGATTGTTTTGGAAATAATTCTTGCAAGTTCATAGTAGATGAAAATGTTATAGGACTTTCCCCCTCCTCCCTATCCACTCAGCTTCTTTAATGTTGGTCTTAATGGTTGAATTTAGTAGGAATCCAAGTTTCAGCACACAGGGTCATCCATGAACCAGTTCTGCAGAGCAGCTATTTTGGTAACAAGTTTACCATACAAACATTGTGTGCTTACATTGAAAAGACACAAATTGTTGAGCAGCTCATGTTCCAAAATTGGGCTTCCAACTAAATGCCGCTTCACACATTTCACTGACGTCAGTAAGGTGCTAATATGTATTGGACAGAGATTTACGAATTGCAGATAGGCGGTGATGGTACCAGTAATGAGTCATAACACTCTAAAACTTACGATTACGAACTGCAAAAAGAGTAGGTCAGAATACAAGCATTTATAACTCTGAAAACTTTAACTTTCAGTGAAATAAATATACTAGATCCTGTTAGCCTGGGCTCTATGTGTTCAACAGAAATTCTGTTTATCTCTTTCCCCTGCTGTTCCTCCAAGGATCTCAAAATGGCATACATGGATCTGCCCTACTTCATTTTGTATTCATAGTAACCTACAGGTTAGGATGAAAGGTCATGATTGGCCTAAGGACACTGTACTAAAATTTGCTTTTGGCAGCATATGGTAGAAAGGACAAGACTGTATTTTTCCCCATGTCCTGAGTTACCTCTTTGGGGCCCTGGCTTGACCCACAACTTTTTTCCTTGACCATCTGTATATAGATAGGCCAAACTGTCAAACAGGATACAAAAATTATGTGGCAAGAAAGCTTCATGATGCAATTTACTATCAGATCTTTATGGGACCCAGATAGTGTACTGGTTAGACTGTTGGATGAGGATCTGGGAGGAGCAGGTTCAAATCCCCTCTCTACCATGGAAGTTTGCTGGGTGATACTGGGCCAGTCACACTCTCTATCTATTCTACCTCACAGGGTTGCTGTGAGTGTAAAATGGAAGAGAGGAGAATGATGTAAGATGCTGTAGGTTTCCACTGGAGACAATAGGTGGGGCATACATGACATAAATAAATAAATGTAATGGATTGATGCATAGGTATCAACTTCAGGGGGGCTGGGGAGCTGGAACCCCCCCAAAAAAACTTTTTCCAGGATGTGCTGAGCCTCCCCTGGAGACAATGGCCTGTAATGTCTCTGGCCAGACCCCAGACCCCCCCCCCCCCGGGAAATTGGAAAGTCTACACCCTTGGATTGATTAAAAAATACTTACAGTCTTAATCTTGTTTCCCCTAACCAAATATTAAAGAAGAGTAAATTGTCCAGACCTATCCAGTCATCCCATAACTTAGCAGGCATCTCAATATGAAATCATTTATCATAGATGCAAGTGCAATACATAATCTATAGATAAAATTATGGAAAAGGCATCAACCCAATTTATGATCTTTTGGATATCCTATTAGCACATTCAATAGAAGCTGAGCTGTGGCTTGGAGCCAAACTAAACATGACAGTGGTCACTGGTCTATCCTGTGGCCATTGACACCATTTTAGAAACAGTTGTAGGTTTTAAAAAAAAAAATGCCAGAAGGCCTCAATCCAGATCAGGAATAAGCACAGCAGCCCCAGGAACTCTCGGCCCACCCATGCCTTATAAGATGTCAAAGTAGCGAGGGGGATTGTTTCTGCATGAAAAGTCATGGGCAGGGAACAAGAACTACCGAGGCTGCGGTACAATGTGCCCAATCTGGATCAGTGCCTTATAGCAATTTTTAAAGATCTACACTGCTTCTAAAATGGCATTGGTGGTTACAGGAGGGATTTGTGGCTGCCATCATGTTTAGTTTGGCTCTCAGTGGGAGAGCATCTGCTTACAGAAGGTCCCAGGGTCAATACCTGTTTTCTTCAGTTGAAAGGATTACGTAGTAGGGCATGTGGAAGACCTCTGCCTGTGACCTTGGAGAGCCAACACCAGTCAGAGTAGACAATGCTAATATTGATAGACAATGACTCTGTCTTAGTATAAGTCAGTTTCACATGTTCAAGTTATGGATTGGGCAAGTGATACTTAAAATCAGGGTTTCCAAAACAATACTAGTGTCAGAGTCTAGGTGCAAGTCAAGTCAGAGTCCAAAGTCAGAGTCGTGATTCAGTCTAGGTCAGTTACCAGAGAACAAAGTTCAGTTCAGAGCATAGTCCAGAAAGCGAGGTCTAGCAGTCCAGGGTCATATACCAGAGCAAGCAGGGCTGATATCCAAGTCCAAAGCCAGTCAAAAGGTTTCTGGAGTGAAGCAGAATCAGGAGCTGTGGTCGCAGAGTCCACCAGGTGGTGACTTGTTGCTTCCACCTCAAGCAATCTCCCTTGACTGGCTAGGGAGTAACCCTGCAGCTAGTCATCATCAGCAAGCAGCTGGTGTTGGGCCAGGAGATGTGCGCTTCATCTTCTCTCCTGAAGCTTCATTCTAAGCCTTCATCTCCAGCACTCAAAGGGCATGAGTGAAACTGGAGGGCTGGTAATGACCACCTGGGTTTCATCTGTTGGAAAGGTGCTGGAAGGTGCTGGTGGCTCTGCATCAGCTGTTGTCTATGAACTCTGACAAGCCTGCAGTTCGTCTTCTTGATTGCCCGCTTCTGCTGTTTCAGAGTTGACTACACGGTACTCCTCTCCTCCTGAGGATCCCTTCACTCCTGATTGACCCACAACAACTAGTTGGAGGCTGCCCTAGTTCCAATAGCTTCAGTATTCAAGTATTCATCTGTGGTTGAATTAGTAGTGTTTTCTGATGATCAAAATAATATCCTATTTTAGAAATTATTTGTGCACTGGGGGATAAACTGTGCATACTCCCTCCCACATTCAGTCCATGACAGTGTGACTGTGCTATCTATTGCATTGTATTAGTATTCCATACTGGTTGGTGGTAACAGAAACCTTAGTTCAATTTTTTTAACTTGTTACATATGTTTCCAAGGTTACTCATTATTATCATATAATATGTATTTAGTGGTATGAGCAGAGGTGGATTGAGACATTAAATCAGCCCTGGGGTAAACTGAGCCAAGTTGCCCTGCCATGCTAGCAGTGCCACAAGGGTCACGTGGCTAAGCTTGTCCTGGCTACCAGACACCCAGTGGCTCTCCAGGCCACTGACCCACTGAAACCTTTCCTATTAAGCTAAAGGGTCAGGCTACCACTAAGCATGAGATATTTCCTCTGGGCATAGTAATATTTTCCCTAGCACCTTTTGAAAAGCTCTGTGAACACAAAAATAGACTAGATTCACTTAAGCATGAGATTAGCTGAGATTCATAGAAGTTTTAAGGAAGCTCATGCATTTATGAAATTAAAACATTATGAAAGGACTTAGTAAAAACTGAGCCCGCTTGCGGGGGAGGGCAGAATAGAAATAAAATAAATAAATGAAAAGAAGCTGCAGTTAAGATTAAAAGGGAGAAAGCAGTCAAACTGAGAATGAACCTGACAATAGCACCCCCCAATTGTTTTAATAACTTTGATTGTTTTACTGAACAAAGATGACTAATCCTCCTTAATCCTCTATAGTTAAAACAAATTTTATAATTCTTTTTCTTTTGTGAGCAGATATGATACTTGCTAACTACTGAAGAGGAACAGTTTTGTGGGTTTAATGAAAGAGGGGTTTTCCCTCTAAATTTAGTGCATGTCCTCAGTTTGCATAGTATCTCTCTTTCTACCTTTCTCTGACCCAAGAGGATGCTCCTAAGTACCGACCAGCAGCAAATCCCATGCTTACTGACACAGATGAGGGGAATATATATTTACCAGGTTGCTGATACTACATTTACATTTTAACCACATCACCAGATACCTCTTTGACTAGGAGCGAGAATGGAAAATGCTGAGTAATTACTAATCATGTCTTGCCCAGTATGGTCTTTCATAAAGAACTACAGACATTCAAAGAAGCAAGGACAACTGGTGGCAAATAGAGAACAAGATATTTCAGTATGAATCAAATCTACCAAAAGTGGTCTAATTGTGTTACCTGGCAAGGGGGGAAAAATCCATATTATGAATTTTCCTGTTATGTAAGTATGTTTACAATAATTAAGTGAAAATACTTAACTTAATCAAGATGCCCAATGCCCCATTATTATACCAATGCTCACAGCATGTATTACATGCCCAAATGATGTCGGAAGTGTTTGTATTCTGTAAATCAACATGATTTACATATAACATGTATTCATACAAGCTATTTGCCTGCATATATGAATGATGTATGACTTAACCTCACATAAGGCTCCAAATATTTCTCAAATATACTATAGTATTCAGTACAAAAAATGCAGTAAGTAGGCTGGAGATTTAAAGCAATATTTCACATTTACTCTTTGAAACTCCCAAAAGCAAAATTCACAATTTCAGTGGACTGAAAAACATGAATGAGCATATTTCATCCCTTCACTTTCATTGTGTACATATATTAAACCCCACATCACTGGACAATGTTTTTTCAATATGCTGCAGCAATTATTTGCAAATGGAGGATAACAGGATAATTCAGTGGCAAATGATTGCTATACTGTAACAACAGCCCAAAATCCAATGGTGTGTGGATGCAGCATTTGGAAAGCTATATTGAATACAGGAGCATATATTAATTCAGCTTTTATCAATACTCGTTCTGAGAAAAGACCTCCAGCATTTCCCTCTAGTTTCCTATATGCAAGTCACATGCAAGCGGACATTTAGAAATCACAGATGGTCAATAAACCCATTTCTGTAGCTTTTAGACCTTCCTATACATCGTCTGGTTTAAACAAAAAACTCTGAGCACCAGAATACCCTGGTCTGGTTATGAAACAATTGGGAAACCATCCAGTGAGGATTGCTTTATTGTATTTGGAATGGAAAATGTGTACATAAAACTGGCAATTTTGGAGAGGCAGAAAAACTAACAAAACTGTAATCATAATGTGATTTTCATAGCATAACTACTTATGTCTCATGATGGACAGCATATTACACTGTTTGAGACGGGTCTAGCTTTTATTCTAGCAATAAACTGTTGTATTTTATTTTTATGGGCATTATAAAACAATATATTTCCATGAGAACTTGACATTAATGGATTATTCAATGCAAACACAGAGTGCATAAGACCTTACCTGCTTTTCTGTCTGGGTTTCTAGAGACTGGTTTCATTACAGCATACCTCATTTGTCCTGAACCAAAGAAAAAGAAGTGAGCAGAGCCAGGAGAGAGGGAAATATAAGTGAGTTAAGTAAGAATGAAGTACCTTGTTGAATCAGAATAAAGATATTTAAGAAGGTCTGATCAAGAACTGTGAATATAGATATCAACATACCCATTTATTTGCTAGATCTTTATCTTTCCTTTATAATATTTGTTGTCACTGTGGTTCAAGCCTTTCCTTCCTCTTACACAAGGGGACTTTTCTTTCTTTTAAACAGTTTGGTGTCATCTTCCCCAAATTTAAAACAAGGTATTTTAGACAATATAAAAGACAAGCAGAAAGACTTGTGATACTCACGAGGGGGGGGGAACTTATGGCTGAGGAGGAAGTGGCCACAGATAAGCTCCCCCCGGGCTCTGGTGTGGCTCCCAGCCACCAAGCCCACTAAGCTCTCTCCCCCCCACCCCAGCAGTGACGGCGAGACCTGTGCGGCTCCCAGCCACTGGGCCCACCAAGCTCTTCCCTGCCCCCTGGCAGCAATGGTGAGGCCCAAGCAGCTCCCAGCCACCAAGCCCATCAAACTCTCTTCCCTGCCCCCGACAGCAATGGCTGAGGCCTGCATGGTTCCCAGCCGCCGGGCCTGCCAAGCTCTTCCCTGCCCCCTGACAGTGATGGCCAAGGCCCACGCGGCACCAACTGCTGGCCTGCCAAGCCCTCTCCCTCCCCCCGCAACAGAGGCAAGGCATTGTTCCAACTGCGTTCCCTGCGCATGCACAGGGAACTCTTTTTTTGCTTTTTTGGGGGGATTTAAGTATCCCCTGCATATTTTTTTTTACTTTTCAGATTTTTCTGCACACCTGGGGAGTCCCCCAAGTGTGCAGGAAAATCTCTTTGCCCCCTAGGTGCCACCAATGTGCAGATTTAGATATCCGCACACAGGGGGTACCTTGGCTATTAGATATATAGATGTGTGACTGTTTCCTATTTTGTTGCTTTCTATTAAGAATAAACAGAGCCCTACATTTCCTTTCATTCTGAGTGTATTTTTATTTCCATCAGCTTTCCCCCATCCTTCCCTGAGTTCTTTTTACAAAAATCAGAATTTACTGTATTTTTCGCTCCATAAGACACACTTTTTCTCCCCAAAAATGTGGGGGGGAAGTGTGTGCGTCTTATGGAGTGAATACTGCCTGGGGAGAACCCCCCTCCCTCCCCCGCTCACCTTTCTTGGGCTGCGGCATGGCCACCGGCCTGGGGAGAAACCCCCCTCCCTCCCCTCTCACCTTTCCCGGGCCATGGCATGGCCACCAGCCCAGGTAGAACTCCCTCCCTTCCCCGCTCACTTTTGCTGGGCCACGGCATGGCCGCCGGCCCAGGGAAAACCCCCCTCCCTCCCCCGCTCCCCTTTCCCGAGCCACGGCATGGCCGCCGGCCTGGGAAGAACCCCCCTCCCTCCCCCGCTCACCTTTCCGGGGCCGCGGCATGGCCACTGGCCCAGGGAGAACCCCCTCCCTCCCCCGCTCACCTTTACCTGGCCGCGGCATGGCCACCGGCTCGGGGAGAAACCCCCCCTCCCCGCTCAGCTTTCCCAGCAGGAACTTGTTAGAATAACAGGCCACACACCCCCTCCCTCACTCCCCCCTCACTGGGAATAACCCCCCACCCTCTCCTGCTTACCCATCCCTCCCCCCCTCACCATTCCTGGGCTGCAGGGGGAGAGGTAGGAAGGGAAGAGCCACTCAGGCCCAAGCAAGGGGGGGAGGGAAACACCCATTCTTTCTTTCTGTCTGTCTGTCTTTCTGTCTTTCTTTCTTTCTGTCTTCCTTCCTTCCTTTTCTCTCTCTCCTCCCTCCCTCCCTTCCTGTTCCTTCCTTCCTTCCTTTCGTTCTTTCTCTTCCTTCCTTCCTTCTCTCTCTCTCCCCCCTTCCTTCCTTCCTTCCTTCCTTCCTTCCTTCCTTTTTTTCTTCTCTCTCCCCCCCACCTACCTACTATTTGGTTCAGAATATTTTTTTCCTGTTTTCCTCCTCTAAAACTAGGTGCATCTTATGCTCAAGTGCGTCTTATGGAGCGAAAAATACGGCATATGATTCTTCTAAGTTGATATTAAGCTACTTTTATGCTGATATACATTTTTTTCAATTGTTGGGTGTAAGATGTCTTAAAAAAATCCAGTAAAATGTGCTCTTTTGTATTAAATGTTTCAAAATAAATCATTTTCCTAACCAGACCTGTGTATAGGTTGGAATTATGATTCCCCCCCCCCTTTTTGTTCATTTTTCATATGGCAATTTTAAGGAGAAATGTTAATCACCTCCTTTAGGTGAATGGGGTTTTAGAAGTTCCTTCACAAAGGGGCCGTCCACAACGGCCGCAGAAAGTCCCGCGCCGAAGTGGGCTTAAATGCAGGTTGCTCCCGCATTTTCCAACCCTGGGAAAATCAACAGTTTTCCTGGGTGTTGCGGGAGGAACCCGCATTTTAGCCATCTGGCCAGCCCTCTCTCGCAATCATTGCAAGAGCGGGGCTGTCCAGATGGTCTCGTCGGCCATTCCCCCCCCCTTTACACTCGGGCGCTTGGGCAGTCAAGCACCCAAGTGTAAAAGGGGAAAACCCCCCCAAACTTACCTTTGCCACTGCTTCTGTGGCCGCGGCTGCCTCTGCCGCTTCTGCGGCCGCCTCTAATGTGGCTGCCGCAGCCGCCGCTTCTGCTGCCACAGGGGTTGGGATGTGTAGACATTCCAACCTGCGGTAGAAAAATGCGGCCCCTTTAAATCCGGGAGGGCTCCCAGATTTAAAGGGCCCATGTGACCGCAGCCTAACTGCCCTTCAGTCCAGTTGCTCCACACACCCCTCACCTATAATTCAGCCAAACAAAGCCCCACTCCAAGGTAGCCGCCAAAAACCTCTGTCTCTTTCCAGCAGCAGCCAGCTGCAAAAGCCTGGCTGGGGAGAAGATGTGGGTAGAATGTATTCTTGGCAAGCCAAACCTCCCTGCTGGCTGATACCCAGAAGGATTTGCTCAGTAAGCCTCAGGATCCCTTTGATGGAATGAAGCCAAGGTGAACTGATCTCAATCTTTAATGCCAGGTATTCCACTTTCCATGCAACTTTTGTCCCGTATGAAAAGCACCCCCTTTTCAGTGATTAGTTGTTCATACCCTTCAATACATATTCTGTTATTGCCCCTACACTCCTGGCATTCAGGCAGTTGCAGCAAGGTTCAGCTGTGAGCCATTTTATGGCTTCAATTGGCTGAAGCTTGGGTGACCTTTTTATTTCTAACTGGCTTTTGTCAAAGCATCATATACTTTTACCCAGATTTTTTTTCCCCTGGAAGCTGATTTTGAGTTGACTTTTCCCTCCTGCATAATGTTTCTGTTGGTTTTCTTCATCCCGCCACTCCCACCTACCTCCAGCTCACTTTTCAATGATTGGATTGTCATGCTCAAACCATGCCCTCTCCTCCTCCTTCAACCTGAGGTTGAGTGATTTCTTGTTCTTTAAACAGCACTAAAATATTGATATATTGTTGGAGCAATAACAATAGGCTTATTGGGTTCTCTGAAATCCTAGCTTGCTTGCTTTCCTTTTAAAAAAAAGCAAGTTTAGCCCCTTCCCACATGGAAAAAAAACATATCTCTGTGAGGGAAGGGTCAAGAGACTTTCTTTTTAAAATAAAAGCTGGGAATTCAGAGAACCAACTAAGCTTATTGTTATAATGCCCTGGTGACATATCAATATTTTACTGCCATTTCTTGGGGAAAAAAAGGTTGCTATAATGCCACCAATGATAATGGTGCCCAGCCCCCCCCAATCCTCATTATTGAATGTGTGTGTGGAAGAAATAAAACTGATTCCACAAGTGTGAAAATGCAGAGGGAGGGCAGACATGTGGCGGACCCACACCCAAACCAATTCCAATGCTTATGGATCGACTGCTGATAAAATCAGGAGTAAGTTGAGCATGCAGAAGAGTCCTTGGATTTAGCAACCCTTAGAACAGGTATTGCATAGCTAAATCTGATTGGCTGCATGATTACTGATGCAATCCTAAGTATCTTTACTCAGGGCAATGGTACTTACTCCCTAGTAATTGAGTTTAGGATTGCAGCCTCGTTCATTTTTCTTATGAAGAGGGAAGTTGATTATGCTGATTCAAACTGTAGTTGATTAGGACTGTAAAGAAAAGGCACAAAAAATAGATAAATATCAGTCCCCTCCTCTCTGCAAGTCCCTTCTTAGTACTGAGAACACTGGGCTAAACCCGAGTGTAGAAAACAGTTTAGTGCGCAAGGCATGGGTGCTCTGCCTTATCTCCATAAGCAATAATGAGAATAAACATATTCTTCCATTAATCATAAAGGTCTTTCCAAATGTGAACTACAAAATGTTGCAAATTGATGTCCAAATTGCATTGCATTGTTTTAAATGGGTTTTAAATGTACACTAGCCTTGCCTGCCTTTTGGAGGATATCTTTTTAATTACATTTTGGGTATTCTTTTCCTGCACACAGCTTTTTGCATTCTGCTTTTCTTATTAAAATGTCAAGGTCAGTTTGGAAATGATTAGGAAGGGATGTGACAGGTCTGACTGCATTATGTCGTGCTACATTTGTCTTTTCATCAGATGGTCTCAAGCTAGGAAGGAGGCTATGGCTGGAATAGATGGGTTTGAATTTTCAAATATGAGATGCATTTGGAGTTGAACAACAAACTCCTGCCTCATTAAATAATGAAGGTGATTATAATTACTGTTTTGTCTCCGCATTATGTATTGCATCTGGAAATTTAAGCATATTTGGGTTTCATTACCATAATTACGAAAGTATTGTTGCCATCACAGATATGCACAATAAGTATCTTCTAAGGACTTGCTTTTATTGCAAAACTAATTAAAGCTATCAGTTAAAGCATGAAATTCCCAGTCAACAAGAGATAACCCTGATGATGTAAAGTTCCTAAAAACTCAAAAGCTTCTTAAATATCATTTATCACACCAGGGTTTTTTTGGGATCTCTTTTACTGCTTGCATTAGGGAATATCCTTAATCCATAAGAATTATCTAATTCTATTAAAGAGAGGGGCATATTTTGTGAATGTTAAAGGTTTCCCTTGCTCAAAAGCCAGTCAAATCCAACTCTAAGGGGGAATCTCTGTTTCCAAGTCGAAGAGCCAGTGCTGTCCAAAGACATTTCCAAGGTCATGTGGCCAGCGTGACTAAACACTGAGGCACACAGAATGCTGTTACTTTCTCATGGAAGCGGTACCTACTGATCTACTTGCAATTTCTTGCTTTTGAACTGCTAGGTTGGCAGGAGCTGGGACCAGAAATGGCAGCTCACTCCATCACGCAGTACTGGGGTCTTGAACTGCTGAACTACAGACCTTCCAGTCTACAGTTTAGCACTGTAACATGTTACAGAAATTCTTTTTTATTGCCCTTGGAATTCTTGTGGATATTTTGTCCAAAGGAAGTTTGGGCAGTCCTGTTTAACAAAATTTCTGCAGGAGTTTGGAATGGGTAAAAAAAAATCTAAAATTCACAACAGTTCTTAGGGATGTTATCAAATTTCACCTAAAGCACCTAAAACATTTGTGGGTAAGTGGCTCAAACTTTTCTTTTAACAACACAATGACAAAAATATCCCCAATCTAAAAAATAAGTTTCTAATATATTGCATTTCTTTTAACCTGCACACAGATTTTTAGTAATATTTTATTCCAATAGAATCTTCTGAAATGAAACTTGAATGTCACATTTGGTAAAATTTGGGGCCATCTCTACCTGTGGGTCTCACTGCCAAGTGTCCTGGATTTGCAGGAATAATGGGAAATAAAAATAAACCAGACTGTAGACATATTGAAAATTAATGCAAGGTGTGCTATGGGGAATTCAGGTTGATTAGCTGGAATATGCTGGGTCTGCTGGGACAAGGGGAAGAGTAAGTGATTTCAATCTGGAACAGACTGGTCTGGAGCAGTTCCCAACCGGCTTTTTAGGCCCAATTTACACCTCCCCTCTGAAGTAGTTTGACTGCTGTCTTTTCCCAAGCTCATTTCACACTGGTTTCAAATTTCATTCCAGGGGGTCTGAAGAGTACTAAGCAACAACATTTGTTTAAAGCAGTATAATGCTAGCTTGACCACAGGAGGGCAATTAACAAATGTAAACATTAATTTATAAACTAGAACAAGTATGGTTTGAAACAAGAAACAGGTATAGACAGTTTTTTAAAAAAACTAGAATGATTCTAGTGGGAAAGTCAGACGTAAATTTGACCTTAGAAAAGAAACTAGGAAGTCAGTTTCACTTGAAAATTCCCCTTTTAAGTTCAGCTGTGCTTGCTTATCATTAGAAGTGTATTCCATAATGTGAGAATTGTCATTCCTGTTTTATGAAAATGCTTCAGGAAATCAATGAGATGGGGCATTCACAGCCTTTAGAGCCATGGATTGATTTTTCCCCACTTGAATTCAAAGGAAGCTTGAGGGTGGATTGGCTGGCAAAGATGTAGACACCCAACAGAAAGGCAGTTAGGATGGTTAATTATTCTTCCCTCACCTTGTGCTTCAGCTTTTACTGCTTGCTGTTGATCCACCCACCCCTGATACCATGGGATTAGCCAGTGGCCATTTGGGGTCAAGCAGGAATTCTGGGGGCATTTTCCCTGATTGGCACTTGGACAAGTCCTTTTTTTTTTTTTTTTGCCTTCTTCATGATATCCAGGCTGCTGGTAACAATAATTTAGGTGTGATGGACTCCTGAGTCCTGAACAGGCCATCACTTGCTGGATGGAGAGATGGGACTTAGGAAGGAGTGCCTTTGGTGCTGAGCAACATCTTCTCGAACCTGGGAACAAGAAAGCATTTGCTAAAGTTACCATCATGGCATGCAGTCCTTCTACCCAAGCTTTAATTTCTTTGTCTGCTCCCTGTACCTGCCCACTGTCTGTCCCCGTGGACACAGCTGATCATGAAGCCCGGTTTAAACCAAGATGCAAGAGGAGCCAGAACCAGCTGAGGCAGCGTGGAGCTCTCAGCTCCCACTGCCTTAGATGGTCTTCACTTGCAGCTCGGTTTAAACCAAGCTGCAAAAGAAACCAGCCCCAGCTGAGGTGGCACAGAGCTCTCAGCTCCTGCTGCCCTGGCCAGTCCTGGGCTGACTTCCCTTGCAGCTCAATTTAAACTGAACTACAAGAGAAACCAGCCCCAGACAAGTTTCTGCCACCCCAGATGATCCTCTCTTGCAGCTTGATTTAAACCAAACAGCAAGAGGACCCAGCCCCAGCCAAGACTGATCCTAGGCTGACTTCTCTTGCAGCCCAGTTTAAACTGGGCTGGAGGATAATTCAGCCAGCCCTAAGCCAAGCTGGCAGGGCCTGTCTTCTGCAGCATCTTTAAAGTTTAAAGGGACTGCAGAAGCCCAACAAACAGCTGAGAGGCAGGAGCTTTTTTCAGATTTACTAGTAATCCCCAAATATATCCAGGATTTTTTTGAAAATTTTTGCCAAAATATACCCAAAAAATATTGATAAGGAATTTTTGTGTGCATTTTTGGCTCAGGTAGATCCAAATGCACACCCCTAGTTGCAATTATCCTGCTCATGTGCTTCCTAGAGGCAGCTGGTCAGTCACTATGTGAAATGTCTGATCCATCATGACTTTTCTTACGTTTTTATGCTCTTACTGTTGGGAGCTGACGCCCAGCCTCAACCCTACCCTGCCCTGGCTACCCAAGCTGAGGATGGCCAAAGGCCTGATTCGCCAAGGTGAGGAAGTCAAGAGAGGCTAGGGCCAAGGTATATTGTTCCCATGCAGTCAAGAACGAGGCTGGGAGCCAGGCAGCACCAGAGAGGGGCATAGTCAGAATGCAAGGCTGGGCACAGACTTGGGGAAGGCCAGGATAGGAGAGGCTGAGAGGTAGCCCTGAGCAGCAAGGGGAGGGGGCCAGGCCGATTGACAGGAGAGGCAGGAAAGGTTTTCCTTTTATATTGTCTCAAGTGTAGCAGGTGAAAGGGGATTGGATACAGGACAGGTGGGGTTGGGGCCATGGAAACCCATAAAAGGGAAGGCCCCATCCCTGACCAGGGAAGATTCAAGACGCAGCTTAGCTGAGAGAGGGGACAGAGAGAGAGAGAAAGTGCCAGAAAGAGATTATACCAGTCTGGGAAGGAGAAGAACTCGGATGCTGGAGTTACCCCTCCTTCCTAATTCTGAGGCCAGTGGACCACACATCCTCTTTGGTGATGGGACAGCAAAAAACTGGAAACCTATACCAGGATTGGGGGAGCCTCATACTCAGAGCTTTTTTTGTCGAAAAAGCCCGGCAGGAATTCATTAGCATAACAGGCCACATCCAACAGCAGAAACCTATTAGCATATTAGGCCATTCCCCTGACAGCACAGCTCATTAGCATATTAGACAGGGGGCTGGGAAAGCACAAGGCAGGCATGGAAGCTTGCCTCTCCCCCCCCCCGAGCTTCTCCATCCCACCTCAGCATCGTCTTTCTAGTCTCCTACCCCCCACCCCGAAAGATCGGGAAGGGAAGCAGGCATGTTTGCCTGGCTGTCCTTGGTCTTCCCAGCCAGCCCGCCAAGGCGTTCAGGCTGGGGAGACCAAGGGCAGCCAGGCAAACATGCCCCATTCCTTCCCTGAGCCCCTCCACTTTTGTGAAGAAAGGCATTTTCAATGTGCCTGGGTTCTCTGCCTGCTCTTTTCCAGCTGGGACATGTCAGCTAGAGAAAGGAAGACAGAGAGAGGCTTTTCCTTGTCAATTTCACTCTCAGCTGACTGGGGGGGGGGGTGAAATTGACAAGGAACTTCCCAGGGGCTCCCCAAAAGGAAAGAGGACACTTTAACATGCCACCTTTCCCTCTTGTGTGTAACGTGGGGAGGGCAGTATGCTCTGTAGCCACGCATGCCAGAGATTTTGGCCGTAAGCGTGGCCAACTCAGGAGCCAGCCGGAACTCCATTCCTGTGTGTTCCTGCCCAAAAATAGCCCTGCTCATACTTACTAAGACTGTAATCCTAACAATTACGGTTGTCAGCAGAGCACTGGCAACCAGCAGTAACAAGGGGCAGGGTGATGTCATGGCATAATTTCTGATTTGTATCTGGAAGTAATATCACAACGCTCTAGGACTTCATTCATCTCTGTGGTTTTTACCATAGAGTCCTATGAATTCCTAGAGCATTGTGATGTCACTTCCAGGTACAAACTGGAAGTGACATCATAATATCACGTGTCATTGTGCAACTTCAGTTCCCTCTCTTCCCCTTGCTCCAACTGTAGTGAAGTGGCCTAGTGGAGATTGGAGCCCAGGGACAAGAGCTTGTTTAGGGGTGGGAACTTGCCAGAGGATGGCAAGCCTACTAAGAACATTTTTCTGGCAATGAACCTATTGGATAAAATGGCACTTGTTTTCAAGTAGATCTGTTCAGGATTGCTCTCCAGGTAACTCACACTGCAGTCCTATGTAGTATTAGTCTTGTCTAGTCATGGACTTGTATAACTGAGAGTGGACTTCCTGGCTTACTAGCTGTTCTAGGAAATGGGAAGTCACCCAAGAGATTTATGAGGGCATTCCATAGGGGGCTATCTGATGGGAAGGCATGCCTTACTGTGGGCTTCTGAGACTAATCTAGCAAAAAAATCCATGTACTCTGAAACCCTATGCAAAGCAAGTCATTGCACAAATGAGAAACTATATGTGTATGATGGCTGTAAGTTTTATCCATTCTTTAAATAGTGTGGTTGGATAGCAGGGGAATGGGAAAGCATTTTCATTTCACCATACCTTACACAGTAAATCCATCAACATAATTGCTAGTTCTGTAGCATTCTATGGCAGCGCTCTGTGTGCTTCAGAGAAAACTGTACCAGAGGGACTATTTTCTCCATTTATTCTTTCCCCCCCGCAGCATCACAAAGGGTCACACTGCTTCAAACCCCTGGTGCTTTCTCTATACTGACATCAGTAGATTGTGTACTTAAAAGTACAGCTTTAAAATGGGGAAAGGGTGTTTAACGGCATGTTCTGACTGTGTTACTCCTCTGGGGGAAATAAAGCATCCATAGATATTAAGAATTAGCCAAGGCTGGAAATTTATAACCACTATTACATCTCCCCCCCCCCCAAAGAGATTGGCAATGTTTAATGTGTACAATGAGTTCTGTGTAATCCATTCTATTTGGTGGAGCTTTCATTTGTAAAACCTGCTTAAATTTGTTTCGGTATTTAAAAAGCAACAACAAAACAGGCAGGTAGAAAGTGGTTGATTTAAACGTAATCAATGTCAACTTTTCTGTGCAGGCCTGCTAGCTAAAGAAGGTTAAAATGGCATTCTATTATTGCTAAAGTAGTAGTAATCCAAGCCCACTTCTATGAGGATAATTTTTATTATTCTAGCATGTACCTTTCTGAAGTGTATTCTAAACTATATACCCTTCTACTGTCTTCAGAAATTAGTCACGTATTAGCAAAGCCTACCAGGGTAAAAAGTAGAAATCCAGAAAACATTTCAACATGTGTAAGGTCTGGGCATAAAAGCTTGACATGTTTTTTTTTTTTTTTAGACAAAATTGTTCAGTAATGGTTCCCTGATTGTCATTAAATTGTCCTTTAATTTTTCTGTACTGAGAATAACAGCAGCATGCACAATCTGTTTGCTACAAATGAAGAAGGCTTTCCCAACACTTAAATAATGCAGATTTTTACACTTAATTACCAACTTTGATTAGCTGTGACTTGCATTTCTGCAAACAACGTTCAAAGATTCCTCCTCATCCAGCCCATCTCCATAATTTGTTTTGCTGAAGCAGAGCTGTGTGCTGTGTGCCAAATTCATAATTTCTTAGGAACTATTATTGACTTGATTAGCTAATTACAATTGTACCCAGAGTGATTCACTTTGTAATTCAGAAGCACCATGTGCCCAAATATAGGTCCAGCTGAAGATTACAGTTCAAAGCCTGTCATTAGAAACAAATGTTTAAGGCCTCCCCCTTGGATTTCACTAGTAGAATTTCTAACAAGCCCCAGACAATCAGAATAGTCCCTTCCTGCAATATGCTTCATGACTGCAGCATGCAGACTCAGAGCCAAACTCCACACACTGCTCTGGCATGTGCAATTTATCCTCCCTCCCTCCCTCCTGTTGGGATATGGCAAGATCTAAATTTCAGTCATTATAAACATATTTGTTATGATTCTACCAGAGACCTGATCTGGAAATGCAGTCTGGCTCAGAGCCAATCCTGTATGTTAATTGGTGTGTTTGAGAAACTGATTGGATGGTTTTAATTTACCAGTGTTTGGATTGGCTAATGAGCTTGAACTTCTTCCTGTTAAGGTTCTAGAGGAGAGGTTACTTGCTCAGCAGCCTCACCCTAGGCTTTTACTTTCCCCCTCCCCTTAGAGACTTGTGGCATGTATTAGCCTACTACTCCCTGTTCAAAACTTGAGAACAGGATATAAAAGAAACTGGCAGGTGTTCAAGCATCCCTAATTTACATCATTTTCTTCTTCTTTTTATTGTTGTAGGATTTCCCTTTTTGTTTCAATCATGCTAAGGTATTCCTTTTTTAAAAATTGTTATACTCTGTTAACTAAACAACAACAACAACAACCCTGTCCTTCTCTAGTTCATAGGAATTGTGTATACAAATTATTTGACCTTTTCTCTCTCATGATAAACTCATCAACGTGCAGGGGCCAGAAGACCCTACAAAACCAAACATGCCTAATTATATTCCTGTGTTTTCTGTTTTTATTACACATGATACAGCATGAATGAATATCGGACCCACAAACATCACAATATCTCAGAAAACTTCTGGAGGAAAATGTAAAGAATTCATTCAAATATGATGAAAATCAATGGCTGCAAGACAATTTACTCCAGGAATTGCAGGCAGGAGACTTTGGGCCCTTAGCACTTAACCTCAAGCTTCACTAGACAGCCATATAACTTGAACATTTCAACTACAAACATCATAGTAAATCAATATAACTTAATTAACATTATAGGTCAATTATCAAGCAAACCAACTCAATGAATAAATTACTGCATGTGTCAGTGACAGAAAACCTTGAACTGTCTTATTACAGCAATAAAGCCGAACTCTGTCTTCAAAGCATATGTTAACATATACTATGCAGTCCATGAGAGCAGCCACAGGTCAGTTGCAGAGCACATGTTTTGCATGTCTAAGGTCTCAAGTTCAGTCGCTTGCGAAAGACTTCTGTCTGAGGCCCTGGAGAGTCACCAGTCAGAACAGATTGTACTGATTTAGGTGGATCATTTGATCTGACTCTGTATAGAGGAACTCCTTAAAACTGAGTGATCTGGCTGGTCATTGCTGCTCTTGGCACACCACTGGCT
Organism: Lepidodactylus listeri; assembly: GCA_029233225.1. Taxonomy (NCBI): domain Eukaryota; kingdom Metazoa; phylum Chordata; class Lepidosauria; order Squamata; family Gekkonidae; genus Lepidodactylus; species Lepidodactylus listeri. Next base: position 49,228,979 of record JARCFY010000007.1, read on the forward strand.
ACTTATGTGAATGACCCCCACAAGTACAACAGAGAATTTTTATATCATCCCACATCATTTCAAACACAATCCTTTTCAATGAAATCTGTTCACACCTTCAGGTGCCACGTCATCATCAACTGCAACAGATTCCTACAAAAATACACTAAAAATCATAAATAGTCTAAGAATACAATTCTAGAAATACCCAATACTCACATGGCGCCGTAATACAATTCTAACCCCCAATTTACTTTACTATAACAATGTGTGTTTGTGCCCCAAGCCAGAATAATGAGACAGACACAAGTGTTGGGTTAACTAATGAGCCAGTTTATTGACTTATATTAACTGGAACAACAGCAAGGGCAAAAAAAAAAAAAGTGGTCTGGCCAAGGCCAGAGGTCCAAAGTCTTGTCCCTTGCCAAATATCATTAGGTGAGCCACCCTGCCCCAAGCGCCAGCCATCAGCTGCAGCTGACGCCTGGCCAGCTAGCATTTGCAAGACAGCCCTGGGATTCCAACCCCAGAGCCACAATGCTCACAGGGAGGACTATCCAGGGCAGCACTGCAGGCAGTCTGCTTTCCCTGCCCCGGGTCACAGGGCCCAAGGACTGTACTCACAAGACCCCTTATACTCCAAAAGAGAGGTGCCAACTGGTGCTCACCATACTGCAATTTGTATTTGCCTCAGCCCTAGCCACCACAAAGGCCAAGCCTCAGCTTAGGCCCTTGTGCCCAATGGGAGGCCCAAGTCCCCCTGGAGCCCTTGCCATAAGTCTTCCAGAAAAAATGTCCATGCCCAATTCAGACAAATGCACCCCATCTGGCCTATACAACTCAGCCCAGCTGGGATGTAATCGAGGGTGAGGCAGAAAATAACCCAAACCACTCTCAAAGGCCCTTTGAAGCTCCCGGTTTGCCTTATGGCAAGCCCTGTCATGGCGAGGGGATCACCAACACCTTGCCAGACCAAACGTGGAACCATTGCTGACCACAAAATCAGGGTCCCAGGCCGACACTGTCTGATTGCATGAAAATCAGAATGGGTCTGAAGTATCAAGGCCTTGCCTTTAATGAGGCCTAAATCATTGCCACCTAAATAGATGACTACCGCGTGGGGTGGAGGGCCAAGTCTATCCTATAACAGCAGCTGTAAGAGGCCTGGCCACTGCAATCCATGCCATCCCTTTCACTCCATGGTAGCCCACCAGCTGAGACCCCGCTGCGAGCCCACCTGCATCTGCTTGGCATGATGACCCATCCAGAATATGTAACTGTGCCCACAGATTAATACACATTTTCTGTCCTGCCGGCCAACCAAACCTGTAACAAAAGAATAGTGAACAGCAGAAAAAACTCAAAGATAACAAGCAGCAGCTCAGCCCTCATTCCACCGCCATGGGGTGCACATATGATTTATAGGTTGCAGAACACCATCTCCCCAGGTGCTGAATGTCACGAGCTGGGTAACCCATGGCTGCCACAGTGGAGGCTGTCCTGATCCAAAAGGATTGTGTACAAAAATGTACTTTGGCCAACCCTAGTTTCCCCAGAGCCCTAGTGGTCACAGCCCAAAACTGGTGTTTTGTCAAGAAGGTGGCATCCTGATGTTGGAATAACAGGCTTGTGCACATCCCTTGAACTGCTAAGTAAGCCACTAAGGCGGATACCGGGCACAACTCCTTTTCTGCACATGCCCCAAGTTCCACAGCCGTTCCCTGCTGCCATTGGTCCATCTTGGACCGTCACATCATAAGGCAAACTTGGTCTGCACCCAAACACACATCCTGTAGAGGCAAGGTGTGACCTGATCCATCCCGTTTTGACTGGGCAACTAGCTCACTAATACAAAAAGCCCCCCAAAATGCTGTAAGGGCCGCAGCGTGGAACAATGCTGCTTCAAAGTCAGAAGCACAGACCTCCCCCCAGATGGCCTGTAAACCCCTGAGCACTGCCAGGGAGATGGGCTGCCAAGGGTCAGCCTGCATCCGCACCTTGCACATCCAACCCTCAAGCATCCTGTGTCTCCTAAAATCCCCTGTGCAGTCAGAGAGCCCATGCACCTTGCTGGCATATGCAATTGCCGACAGCAGCCCCTTCATTGAGGTCACTGCCAGGCCCTTCCCTTTAGCCTCCACACAAAAATGCCAAAGATGATTACAGATTTCCCTTCCACCTGTAGTGGAGTTAACCCATGTTTGTCCATTGATAAGAAGGACTTCAGGAAACGCATCATTCAGTAGGCACTATGGTCAGTGACATAACATGGGGGAAGGACAAAACCATGGCTCTAGATTCAGGTGGGCAGCCGTCTTGCTCTGAAGCAGTAGACCAAAGTTTGAGTCCATTGGCACCTTTAAGACCAACAAAGTTTTATTCAAGGTATAAGCTTTTGTGTGCACGCATACTTATTGTGTGCACACAAAAGCTCATACATTGAATAAATCTTTGTTGGTCTTAAAGGTGCCAATGGACTCAAATTTTGTTCTTCACAATTAAGAAATTCCTAATTATATGTCCAGGTTCTTGCATTTGTAAACTGAACTAGGTTAATGCAAAACAGCTGTCATGGCCATTGCTTGGGTGGGCAAGGATCTGAGCTGTTGACTGTTCTTTGCTTCCATTTAAGGCAGGACAAGAAAAAAGCACCAATCAGTTTTCAAACACAGCAATCAAGTAATTGTTTAATTTGGGCTCCCTGTTCATGGCATATGGATAATAATGGCTGTGTATGGACTTTTTCTTAGAAAGCTGGAAACCTTTTATAGAAACTGCCCACTTCTTCAGTTCTGAAGTATCTGAAGAAGTGAGCAGTGACTCACAGACTCTCAAACCCTGCCTCTTTTCTACAGCTACAGGCAGATTAACATGGCTACATATCTTGATCTATCTCTTTTATAGAAACGTATGTGTAGATCCATCACCGCTATTGTTATATTTTTGTCTTCCTTCCTTCTCCTCTTGTTCTTTTTTTCTGATTCCCCACACATTTTTGTGTTTGAAAGAAATTTAAAAAAGGACTACCTGCTCTGTTAAGTTTTACTATTCACTGTTAGCACCTTCATTATTTAATCTGTTAGTATTAATCAAAAGGAATTATTAGGGAAATAATTAAGATGTAATATATACTTTTGAAGTAGTTTAACTTTTGTAAATTAGCTGTCTTTTAAATGTATTTATTGTGGATACATCTACACTTGCAGAGATATTTCCAGTGAAACTGCCGTGACATCTACACTTACACTTTTGATTCAATCTTTAACCATTCCTTTGATCTTGCTTTAGGAGAAAGAGGATTCTGGATGAAAACAGCCCATTTAAGAAGAACGTGTACTGCCATTCTCTGTTTCCAGAGGAACATGAGCAAGCAGAATGGTACTTTACTGTAGGCCAATAGTTTTTAAAGTGCTGGAGCTAAGCATTAAACCTACACCATTTTCCTTGTAGGGGCGGCTGGGACAGAAAATAGGGAACAAGTTTGTCAGAGTCTGTAGCTCTTTAGGGGGAGAGTGCAAAAAAAAAAAAGACCTGAAAACATAGTATTAATTTAATTGCAAATATTATGACCTTGCTTAGACATTTCAAGTTACAAATTCCACAAAGTAAAAGCAGTAAGAATATGATACAAAAGTGTTTCTTTGATAGGACTTGACTTTCAGAGAACTGCAGTTATAGATTAGAATACAGCTATGATTTGTAAAATTAGTAAAAATTATATTTCACTCTGCTACAGAAATAGCATTGAAAGTGGCTTACAAAAATAAAATGCGTACATATAACAGAGTAAGCAAAGAACTTTACTGAATAAAATCATCAATCAGCAACAGCGAAAAACAATAATAAAATAGGAGCAGCCAGTACAAGATGAACCAATATGAAGCTGCCTTATACTGCATCAGACCACTGGACCACCAAGATCAGAATTGTCTACGCAGACTGGCAGCAGCTCTCCAGGACTGCAGGCAGAGGTCTTTCACATCATCTCCTCTATGAGCCTTTCAGTGGAGATGTCAGGACTGAACCAAGGACCTTCTACATGGCAAGCAGATGCTCTGCTACTGAGCCACAGACCCTCCCCAACATAATGTTGAACTTTCCATCTGGAAATATTTAGAATGGATGGTTAAAGTGATACAGGATGGTTTGCTGTCTCCTCAGCAATGTTGCATATGTTGAATTATGTTCAGAATGAGACTAGCATGCAGTCTGGCAAAGAAATCTGAGCTTTTGACTTTGCTGCTTTTTTTAAAAAAAATGTCTTTCTAATGAATGTGGAAAAACAATTGAAATCAGGCAATCTGTGCCCACTGAATGGTTAGTAGGGAAAGTTTATGTATTCTGCACAATGTACCTGTTCATTACTCCCACCATAACCACTAATGGCAGTCAGTAATGTATCTTATCCTGACTAAATGATTCCTAGAGGGGAATCGGGGCAGGCTCATTTCTCTTTGTGTATGCCAGCATCTTGAGGACTCTAAACAGGCTTAATTAACCCTGAGGGACCTCTGGAACTAATGTCACTTCTTCTGCTCATAGTCTGAGGCACAATCTGGCTGCCCATACTGTGGAAATCCATAATAATTTCCCAACCAGAACATTATCCTACTTTGCAAGATTATACAGAAATAGATCCTGAAGTAGTTTTTGGCAGGTGAAAATCCACAATAATAATGACATTATCCCAGCACCGTTCCCCAAATAAAGGCACAAGACAACCACACATTAGGTTTAACTAGTCTATTAATATTAATTGGCTGATCTACATCATAACTAATTTATTTTTAAAGAACAGGCCACACTAGGTAGATCTTTCGTAGCTACCATCATCTGGGCAATCCCACCCTAGAAACAAGCACAGCCAGCAATTTATTCATTTGTCTTCACTTGCGCAGGCCCATGCTGAGAAGTGCCAAGCTTCACTGACCCCATCCAGTGTGCCATCAAGACATCTAAGGGTTTGGCTGATGGTGCTCAGCACCATGGATGACCTTTCCATTCACCTTGCCAAAGGGACAAGTGATGGACTTGTTCAGGAAGTATTCTCCAGGGTGCGCACCAATTCACTCTACATATCCTCAGGAACCTGACCTCTTCCTTCCAAACCAGTTATGTCCTAACAAGTCCATAGAGCAGGACTGATTTATTTATTTAAATATACTTGCCTCACTTTTCTCCTGCAAAGCAGGACTCAAAGTGGCTTACAATAACAATTCAAAATCAGAATACAAGACTAAAACAAGAAAAGGATCGGGGGGGGGGGGGCGAAGCTTGGCAGGCAAAAGTGCTCAGCTTTGCTGGAATAGCATAGCACATCCTGTCAAGTATAGCACATCCCTTCCCATCCCTGACAAAATGAACCAGGTGAAAAAAGAGGCCCCTAAGTAGCCAATCATAGAGGATCTCTCATAAAATTCCTGCGTGGCCCTGCAGCAACCAGCAAGTCCCATGTTGCAGGTGAGTAAATCCTGACACAGGAGGTGGCGGTGGCTACAAGCATGGATGGCTTCAAGAGGGAACTGGATAAACATATGGAGCAGGGGTCCATCAGTGGCTATTAGCCACAAAGTACAGATAGGAACTCTCAGTCTGGGGCAAGTGATGCATTGTTTTCTTGGTGCTTGGGGGGCAACAATGGGAGGGCTTCTAGTGTCCTGGCCCCACTGCTGGACCTCCTGATGTCCACTGTGTGACAGAGTGTTGGACTGGATGGGCCATTGGCCTGATCCAACATTGGCTTCTTTTATGTTCTTATGAACTTAAGGCAAATGGCCTGTGGGGGGAAAGTGGGAAGTGCCTTATATGCCTTGTGTTTTGGCCTTTCCCATAGGCTAGGCAATTAGCTGTTCAACTAATAAAGTCCTGTGCCTCCTTTGAAATTTAGAAGTGCTGGGACAACAGCATCCAAAGTCCCAGTGGATGTTAATGAGTTTTCACATAACAGTTCCTGAAATATTTAGTAATAAAATACAGGTTTATTTGCTGAGAATTTTATTGCTTTGATTTTCTTATTTGTTTTAATTGTATGAAACTCATTGTATTGTTTTATTGTTTCACTTTTGTTGTTAGCCACCCTGGGCATCACTTCTCGGAAGGGAAGGATGAAGTGATCTGAGCAACTTTTAGAAAATATTGCAACCTATTATGTATTCCTAATTCCCTAACCAACTCACCTCCTTATCTCTGTCCTTCTACCCATTCTGGTTGTCTGTGAGAGGAAAGGAGAGACACGCTTGGTCCTTTGGACCAAGAAATCTCTCACATGTTGGGCAATCTACAAGATAATTGATGTGCGGCAGAGAAAAGGTAGCTATCACTGAAGCTACTCTTCAGTAATTATGAACAGGAAAACAACAACAACCATAAATGTTCAAGTTCTCTTCCCTACAATTCATGCATCCTCTTCTACTGTCACCTACCATTCACCATTAGCTCCATAAACACCTTCCTCAAAATAGCTTTTCCACACTTCATGCTGCCTCTATTAAATCATGACCACATGCAACTTTGGGTAATGTACCTAATAAATTGTTAAGCATGTTAGTAATGCATTAGTATAAATGAGCACTAAAAACCAACGTGCCACTTCCCTTGTGAATCCAAACAAATAGAAGGCTACTATTTATTTTCCATTAAGCCTGATAATGTTTGCTCATTGCTCATATTAAATCTTAGCTGCATTGCAATGACATAATGGGTCATCTCTTTGATAAATGGCTTATTTTTTAAAATAATTACAGTGCAATAACTAGGGACACTGAGCACTATCTCCTACAAATTAATATTTGCCACCTGCCATAATGGTGATGAAAAATGTTAGGATGTTCATTGGGATTTTTTTTTATCAAATGCATTTCTCTAAGGAGCATGAGCAGCTTTTAAATCCAGGAGAGATGATTTTTTGTTGTTGTTCAGTTGCACAGTCGAGTCCAACTAGATGGGCTTATTTCACAGATTCTTAATATTGTAGTCATGAGAGATTCATTTCCCTCATCTAGGCGCTTCAGGGTCTAAGGAAGAACAAGAAAAGGACACCAGAAGTGCAAAAAGACATTGGGGTGGTTTCAGGAAGTGGCTGGTGCCGCACATTTTAAAAGTCATAGAAAACCACTTGCACAAATTCCAGACTCCAAATTCCCAACAGTTCAATATGAAATGTGAAACCAATTGATCCTACTTTAGAGAAAATTATCTTTCCACATTAGTGCAAGTATATCCCATCAGACAGACTGTCACCAGTTGAACTTATGGCCATCTCAGATTTCACAGCAGTAATGATCTTTCTTTCATGGCCTTAAGAGCATTTGAGACTCATTAAGGCAAACCATCATCTTTGTATATATAACCCCATGCTTGCTTACAGGCCATTTGTAGTTGGTTACTGGTGAGGAAAATTACAAGGTGATCAAAAGCTAATGTGTGGTTTTATATACTGCCCCTTCCAGGAATATAAGACCATCTTTCCTGGATAAAAACAATTGTCTATCTGATCCAGCTTCCTGTTTCCCACAGTGACCAACCAGATGCCCTGGAGGCATGGAGGCCAAAGCCTGCTCCTGCTGTTTCTCTTAGCACCGGAATTCAGGGGGCTCTTCCCCAGTGAGCACAAAGGTTCCATTTAAGTCATCATGGCAAATAGTAATCAGTGGATCTACCCATCATGAGTTTGTTTAATCACCCCTTTTAAACTAGCTAACACTACTGGGCACTGCTACATCTTGTGACAATCAATTCCACAAATGAATTATACATTTTATGAAGAAGCAATTCCTTTTGTCTGTCCTGCAGCTATTGCCTAACAGCTTGAGAGAGGGAGGTAAAAGTTCTCTCTATCCACTTTCTCCAGCCTGTTCCTTATATTATAAATTATTGTAAACCACTTCGGTGGTATGTCATGTTGTGAGCCGCCTTGAGCCAGTTCGCTGGAAAGGCAGGATAGAAATGCGAAAAATAAATAAAATAAATATAAATAAAAAAATAAATTATGCAGCCCATTAGCTGTGTTTCTCTAAAAATCCCTAAATTTTCCTTCGGTTACAGTACTGCAACCCCTTGATTGCCCTTTCACTTTCCTTTTCAAGCTCTATGATATCCTTTTCAGATGGGGTGGCCAGACCTGTACACAGTATTTCTAATGTGGGCACATCAAAGGTGTTTACAGTAATATTTCAAATTGGCCATTTTCTTTTCAGTCCCTTTTCTGATGCTTCACACAGAATTTGCCTTTTTCATTGCTGCTGCATACTGACTAATCCAACATTTTTAAATGAGCTGTCCACCACAAACCCTAGAACTCTTTTTTTTGGTTAGTTACTGCCAGTTCAGGAGCCATCAGTGTATTGTTAAAGTTTGTTTTATTTTGCCCCAGTGTGCATCATTTTATTCACACTTCCACATTCTCACACACCCATTTTGGAGTTCAGTAGGATCTGCTTCCTGGTAATTGGGTGTCATATATCAGCATCCTGGTAATTGGGTGTCATATACAAACTTGACCACTTTAGCACTCAGCACAATTTCAGATTGTTTATGAGCAAATTAAACAGAACCTTGAGGAACAGCACTGACTAATGGAAGAGAACACACACAAACTTGCAGCAGTCAACATTTAATTCAAAATCTAGCAGAAGCTGTGACTAGGTCCTATTAGAAAGCCCAGAACATCACCCCTATGCAATCCCCATTCATACCTATAGGCCTAGAGAAGCATTTGCAGTATCACTAACAATTGGGTTTCCACAAGCTTTCTGTCGTAAGTCAGTCTGTGCTGAGTGATGGCTCAGATTTTTCAGAAGAGCTACCTGCTAGCCCTCAGCTGGTAATTGAACAACTGGCTGCAGCTGGCTCTGAGCCAGAAGGAGAACAAGAGATCAGGTTAGTGGCTGATCAGAAGTCACAACCTATAGCTGAAAGTCACAAATATCCCCCCAAAATCAACAATTTGGCTATGCAAATTGCTAAGTAGAATATTTCAGCTGTTACAAAAACAAATAAGCATCAGATTGCATATTTAAACTTAAGTATTTATTTTTAAGAAGATTTTTTAATTTAACTCAGTAGAAAAAAATAAGATTTTTTTCAAGAAAATATAAAAATTCCATTTGCTCAAAGTTCATTTTAATATACAAAATTATAAGTTTTCAAATATTAAAGCAATATTTAACCTCCATGTACAAACTCCCGGATGAGAAATGTCACAAGTCTTTGCAGAATTCCTTTAATTTCCTGGGAAATTTCTCCAGTGTTTGTCCTAAGCAGAAATTTACAAATCTGGTTCAAATTTTCTTTAGCTTAAGTTTGGTGGCATGTTAAAGATTATTAGTACAAGACAGGGCAAATGGTATTACATATTTCTTCTGGTCTGTACAACAGAATTCCCACCTACTTGAACACAGCTCACCAGCTAAATATTATGGACTGCTAGGTACTTAGCAACCATTCAGTTTTGAATTAATCACTCAATTTTAAAAGGTGCTTGTAAGAAGAATGAGCTGTCAAGTTGCAACCAACTCATGGCAACCCCAACCATGAGGTATTCCAGGAAAGAGACAAGCAGAGGTGGCTCGTCATTGTCTTTCTCTGCAGTTTTCCTTGGTGGTCTTCCATCCAAGTACTAACTGGTCAATCCTGCTAAGCATTCAAGTTCTGATGAGCCTGGGCTAAGCTTGGCTGTTCAGGCTGCCTACCATTCTGGTTTGAATTAATCACTCAATTTTAAAATCTGTTTGTATTCTAGGAATTATTTTGAAAAATGTCCTTTTCTTATTTAGGCTAATAGGCACCTCAATAATCAGTAGAAGGCCTATCCTCTCCAATACATAAAGGCACAGATAGATAACCTGACCCTCAGATGCACTAAATACACACACTGCCTAGGAGCCAAAATAACTGTACAATTCTAGGTAAAAAGCCAGCTCTGTTTCAGTATGGTGCTATTTGTGTTTAGATGGCTCATTCAGTTTCATGCACAGAAGCAATAGTTCTTCTTTACAGTGACACCAATGGAAGCCATTAGCAGTTTACCAATGCTGCCAGTGTTTCAGAGGGATTTGTGGATACAGAGAAAGAGAAAAATGAGAAGGTAGTATATTTAATTTATTGCCTTCATTGGTTGTTGCCTGCTTCAGAGTAAAGATACTCAAAAAGCCTGTAGTTGCTAATGGGTGAGGGGAGGTAGTATTCATGTCTCAGTTCCGATTCAGCATTATTACTGAGGTACATCAACAGCTTTGAGGATTGTAGGAAGGAGGAGGGCTTGTGACAAGCCAAAGCTAATCATCTCTGTCCATAGCTGGCTTCTGCTGCTGGTATCTTTAGACTGAGACTGTGGCAAGGTAGAGAGATGTCTAAACTAACTACAGTGAGCATGCTCATCAGGTAGTTTCACTACTCTATAAATATTATGTGCATCTTCACATGAAGCTGTTAGAGAGGTAGGTAGCAGTTCAGATCAGGATGCATAAGCTTATAAATGTTATAGCATTAAAAAGATCAGGTGGCACATGTCCCTATTCCTTAAGAGCTTACTATCTTGGGATGCAGTAAACTATCTCAGTATGAAATTAAACGATGCTTCTGTGTCAGTATAGCTCTAGTGTTTTTACATTTTTTTAATACAACAAAGCACTTTATTTCTTAAAACTACAGCCCCAACAGAGGAGGGTATTCACACGTCATAAATGTTAGCAGAAAGCAGGCTTTGTAATGATATACTACAATACCCCTCAACATATAAATTCAAAAAGTGCAGTCAAAAGGGGGAAGAAACTACTGTTAGCAAAGACTAATAAGTTTGTGACTTTCATCCTAAAAGAAATTAACCTTGACTGTTCCCTGGAAGGCCAGATACTGAAGCTGAAGCTCAAATACTTTGGCTACCAAATGAGAAGGGAGTACTCCCTGGAGAAGACCTTGATGCTGGGAAAGATTGAAGGTCAAAGAAGAAGGGGGACGACAAAGGATGAGATAGTTAGACAGTGTTATTGATGCAATGAACATGAAGATGAGCAAACTCCGGAGGATGACGGAGGACAGGAGGGCCTGGTGTGATGTGGTCCATGGGGTCACAAAGAGTCAGACTTGACTGTGCAACTGAACAACAACAAAAAACGTGCCACAGGTTTGTAAAATTTTCCATAATGTGGAGCAAATGGGTAAAGATATAGATATAGATGGATGTCGATATAGATAGATATAACATTTTGAATCCAGTTGTTGCTTTATTGTTGTAATCCACCTTGAGCCTTCAGGAAAGGGTGGGATAGAAAGCTGGCATGGCTGGGGGTGCCACTGATTTTTGGGCTTCAATCCACCACTGGCCAGCTGGCCACCCCCAAACAGGGATGTTCTGATGGACTCAGAAGTGACATCATCACATTGCTGATGTCAGGGGGGTTCCACTCAAGTTTTTTGGGGAAACTCTATGGTTTAGAACATCCCAGATGGCAGCCAGGAGCCCCCCACCAGCAGCGAGGTAGGACCTGGCAACTTTAATTTTATGAAAATTACTTTAGGCTGCTAAATGCTTTATAGTGCTATCCTAAACTGATTCTTACCCTTCTAAACCAATTGACTTCAGTGGACAAAGAAGAACGTTCATTCTGTTTAGGATTGGGCTGTTATGCTGTTTTTATGCTCTGGTTTAAGTTTTTAATAGCTAGCTTTTAAATAATTTGTTCACTTTAACCCTTCCACGTGGTTTTATGATTTTATCTTGCTTACTTTCAAACCATCTTGAGCAGGTTCTACAGCTATAAGATTCCTAAACAAACAAACACATGTTTTCTTGTATATTCTGTAAAATGGAAATGCCCTTGTCTCAGCTCCGAAGGCTGCAGCTAGTGCAGAATGCCATGGCCAGGCTGTTGATGGTCCTCTTGGTCCAAGACCACATCCAGCCTGTGCTGAGGACACTGCACTGGCTGCCTATAGCATACCGGATCTGGTTCAGGGTGCTGGTTTTAACCTTTAAAGCCCTATATGGTCTGGGCCCAGCCTACCTAAGGGATCGCCTTTCCCCATTTATACCCCAGAGAGCACTGCGGTCAGGCACTCAATACCGCCTGACCCTCCCTGGACCTAGAGAGGCCAGGTTGGCAACCACCAGGGCCAGGGCCTTCTCAGTGGCAGCTCCTCACTGGTGGAACGAGCTCCCAGAGGACATCAGGGCCCTGCGGGACCTATTGCAGTTCCACAGGGCCTGTAAAGCAGAGCTCTTCCACCAGGCCCTTAATTAGGGTGCTGCCACTGGGGAAAATGTCCCTGGTCTAATCTGCTGGCCCAGGAAATCAACTGGTGGTAGCCCCCCGGTCTTGGGCATGTGGGTTGCTGTGCTTGGTGGGACATTCCTGTATTGCTGCCTCCTGGGGTTCTTACTGTATGTTTTAAGAAATTGGTTTTATCTTTCTTATGTATGGATCTGATCTTAATTATTATTAGCCGCCTGGAGCTGGTATCCCTGGACAGGCGGGATATAAATATTAAATAAATAAATAAATAAATAAATAAATAAATATTATTTCATTAATATAACACTGTTCCTTCATGGAACTCATGAGGGGGATAGAATGCATTTTGCTGTTTCATCCTGACAATAATCCAGTGAGGTAGGTTGGGTCAAGGGACAGTGTCTGTCCCAAGGTCAGCCAGTTATATTTTCCAGTTTCTCCTGTTTACATCCAACATGCTATCACCTACACCATATCCTTCAGAACAAACAACCATGACGCTGGTAAAGCTCAAACATATTAAAAGAGCTATATAAAAAGCCCAGTATCACCTGAGGGCAATCTACCTGCACCACAACATCCTTGTTCATCTCTTTGAGCATTATTTTGGCTGAATGCGATAATCTGATTTTTCAAACAAATATAACTTTTATGTCTCCACATGCCATTTCTCATTCACCATGTTCCTAACACAATAAGCCACCAGAAACACAATAAGCAAAGCTGTACAAAATTACATTTTGTTGAAACTCCAAATACGAGCTCTTCACTGCTTCTCTGAAGCTGTGCTTTTATTAGCCCTGTAGTTGTTAGTTCAAGGGACCAGGTTGCTTTCAAGCATATTAATTTTATTGTTTGTGTAGCAAGGTGCAGGCTGGGGCACAGCAGTCTCAAAAGATTGCTTGGTATGAATTTATAGCTTTTCCCAGACAAATTATATATTTATCACTTCACCATTTGGGTTCTTTCCCCACCTCCCTTCTAATGGCTGCGAACAAAAGAGCTGGCAAGTTCTTTGCCCATGTTGTCCCAAATATAACAATTTTAAATGTTTTCAGTTAGTAATAGATGTGTCATTTTTCAATTTTCACAAACAGGTATGATTAGTTTTCTTGTGATAATAATATTGTGCTAATCTAAAACCCTGTCAGGGACTTTTGGAAATGCTACTGCTTTTTCGTTCTGTTAGCACTGCAAGGCCAGTTCATAGTACAAGTTGTCCAAGCCATTGCTTGGGGCACCATGTTAACAGGGGTGGCACAACTGCCTCTGTGGTTCCTAGCTTCCTCAGTTGTCCCATCAGTTCCTCACCAGCCATACCCCTCCCTTGGGATTGCTAGGATGCCTCCTGGCAACCAGTGGGGGATGGGGAAGACTTACCAGGAGAGGGGAGGGAGGCCCAAGTGACACTGCTGGCACAAACTGGAAATGATATCACCACGCTGTGCTGTCACAACAAAATTCTGGTATTTGGCAAAAACTTCATGGTAAAAATGGCTTCTACCATATAGTTTCTGTATTAGCCATCAGTATTAGCCATCTCACCTCCAGTGGTTCTCCAGGATATTTAGCTGAGGTCTTTCACATTACCTACTTACCTGAAGATGATGGGGACTGAATCTGGAACCTTTTTAGCTACTTGAGTGGCATGTGGGAGCTGGAAAGCAAGGCTTAATACCTCTCAGCACTGCTTTATGTGTAGGCTAGGAAAAAATGAAGAAATGAAGCCAGAGGCAATACTGGCCAATTTCAAAGCCAAAATGGGGTTGCCTACAATGCTGGTAGCTTGATAGGCTTTGTTAGCAGCAACCTGTACCAAAAATTACAGCAGGGTCTGGTTGATGTAGATCAGCCATAAATAAAATTGAGTTTAACCCATAAACCCAGTGTCATGTGTTTTCATTCTTGGTGTAAAACAGTAAAAGGGACCATTTACAGTAGCATAGAACAAGAATTCTAGCACCATATTTTTTATATGTGGTGAAATATTGTTGGGTTTATAATTTAAATCTGATTATATGTTTTCAAAAATACTTTGATTTTTCATACAGTACAGACTTTCTTTTGTCAGAGTGGTTGTCATTTTCCACAGTAGCCATTTGCTTTAAGTTACAATTCCCATCAAGCTCTGTCCTTCTGTTTCTCAAAAGATATGACGGTAAGACCTTAGAACTATATTAGCTTTGCATCATTGCTCACAATAAAAATGGCAGTTCTCATATCTCATGGGAGGGCACAGAGAAATCTTAGGAGTATGAAGTTCAAAGTATGCAAAAAGTTTGATACAGCAAAAAAAAAAACAACGCAAGAATTTTGTGACATGCACTAAAGATAATTTGAAAAATTCATTGTAGTTTCAGAAAACATTACTGAATGAAAGCTATTTTCCCCATGTGTTTTCAGTACCTGTTGAAATAAATACATGGAACTCTGAAAGCTGAATCACATGTCACCACAGTAATTCAGGTGACAAAATGATTCAGGGGACAAATGAGTATTACAGTTACCATAGGTATTTTGCCACATTGCATGATACAAAATTGATTTTACTCATCTTCCTCAGCACAATAATAAAATGCCATAAAAGACTGCCCTGATTAATGTAAATGACACATGGCCCATGATGGTTCTCACATAACCTTTAAAAAACTTGCTACAGTCTGAGAATACATATTTACCTGTTGAGTCACATGCATTTTTTGTTCTCTAAATAGAAGAACTGATGCATTTTGCTTTGCTATGCTGCTCTCTGGCCTATTTAGTTTATGTTTACTTGCACAAAAGATCTTGTTGAAGATACATTTAATACCATTCTTTTATACTAGTGTTTGGGGAAATTGCATTGTTGAATCACCTCATTTAAAAATGTTTTCCTTCCACATCTCTCAGTTTTTAAGGTGATGACACAAATCAATAACACAATTAAAGTGTCAATTTGCTGTTGACCCCATGGAGAACTAGAAATGATGAATCTTGAAATAATAACTGTTTTCTCCCAGAAAACAGTGGCCAGTGACAGTGCTCAGTGTTTCACCATGTTCCATGTCAAGGAGAGGAAAGATGTTCAACATCTTTATAAATGATTTGGATGAAGGAATAGAGGGAATGCTTATTAAATTTGCAGATAACACTAAATTGGGAGGGGTAGCAAATATGTTAGAAGACAGAGTAAGGATACAGGATGATCTTGACAGGCTGGAAAACTGGGCTAAAACAAAATGAATACCAACAGGGATAATTTAAGTACGAAAAATCAAATGCATAATTATAGGATGGGGGAGACTTGTCTTGGCAGCAGTATGTGCAAAAAGGATCTGAGGGATCTTAGTAGATCATACATTGAACATAAGTCAGCAGTGTGAAGTGGCAGCTAAAAAGGCAAATGTGATTTTGGGCTGTATCAACAGAAGTATAGTGTCCAGATCACGCGAAGTCATGGTATTGCTTTACTCTGCTCTGGTTAGACCTCACCTAGAGTATTGTGTTCCATTTTGGGCACCACAATTTAAGAAGGATATAGACAAGCTGAAATGTGCCCAGAGGAGGGCAACAAAGATGGCGAGGGGTCTGGAGACCAAGTCCTATGAGGAAAGGTTGAAGGAGCTGGGTATGTTTAGCCTGAAGAGGAGACGACTGAGAGGTGATATGATAATCATTTTCAAGTACTTGAAGGGATGTCATATAGAGGATGGTATGGAGTTGTTTTCTCTTGCCCCAGAAGGTCGGGCCAGAACCAATGGGTTTAAATTAAATCAGATTTTTCAGCTAAACATTAGGAAGAACTTCCTGACAGAGTGGTTCCTCCATGAAACAAGCTTCCTCGGGAGGTGGTGGCTCTCCTTCTTTGGAGGTTTTCAAACAGAGGCTAGATGGCCATCTGACAGCAATGCTACTCCTGTGAACTTAGGCAGATCATGAGAGGGAGGGCAGGAAGGGTTGCCTCAGTGCTTAGTTCCTGTGGACCTTTCTTACACACCCAGAGAAATGCTGATTGCCACTTTGGGGTCAGGAAGCAATTGTTCTCCAGGCCAGTTTGGCCAGGGATCCTGGAGGTTTTTTGCCATCATCTGGGCATGGAACAGCAGTCACTGGGGGTGTGGAGGGGGAGGTATTTGTGAATTTCCTGCATTGCGCAGGAAGTTGGACTAGATGACCCTGGAGTTACCTTCCAACTCTATGATTCTATGAAAGGAAGTCGTCACTTTTGTAAGAAGAGGATTTTGCCTGATAGGTGAATTGGTTGAATGGATGGGGAGGTGGGGAATGACAGACATCACACAATCATTGCAGTCCAGACCTAATAAACACTGAGTAGACCATAACATATAAGAACATAAGAGAAGCCAATGTTGGATCAGGACAGTGGCCCATCCAGTCCAAACCTCTGTCACACAGTGGCCAAAAACACCAGGTGCCACCAGGAGGTCCAGCAATGGGGGCAGGAAGCCCTCCAACTGTTGCTTCCCCCCAGCACCAAGAATACAGAGCATCACTTGCCCCAGACTGAGAGTTCCTATCTATATTTTGGGGCTAACAGCCACTGAAGGACCTCTGGAAAATATGTGCAAAATATTTGTGATACCATTACGTACCTAGCCAGAGTTTATGTCCTTCTAAGTTTGTTAAAGTTAATAGGCTCAGAAAAGTGTAACTCTACATAAGACTGAACTATTAATAGCTTATGATTTTCAAATTACTCTAAATATTTATAAAGCAGAATGAATACTAAATGGGGCAACATTTTCTAGTTGATAGGAAGAAGAGGAATTGAAAAAAATGGATGATAGACTCCATCAGAGGCAGGACGGAGTCCGAGGGTGTAGTGCCTCCAGGAAGAGCCTTATAATAGGGTGTGGAGAGAGATTTATTTCACCCTGATTCCCCTCTTTCTGCCACCAGCGGCCTCTCCTGTGGGTTCTTGGGACTGGTCTGGCCCTTGTTCCCTGGTCTTCCCTGGGCTGGGCACTCTCTTTCTCAGGGGTGGGCTGACCCTAAGCTCCCCCAGTGCCATCTCTTCAAAGGTGGGCCCATGGTGAGTCAAGGGACTCTGGGCCAATAACCTCTCTGGCTGGGCACTCCCTTGTCCTGCCTTGCTATCTCCCTGAGATTTAAAATGTTTTATTTATTTATTTATTACTTCCATTTATACCCCGCCCTCAGGGCAGCTTACAACATTGGCACCAGTTGCCCATAAAACCGTATAAAACATTAAAACATTATAAACAATACAGCACAGTCTGTTATAAAATCATAAAATCATAGGTGCTATTAGAGGTTGTTCTGCCTGCCTGCATAGGCTCCAAGAGACCCAAGCTGCTTCTCCTATGACCAGTTCTTAGGTGCAGTCTGCTGCTTGAGCCTCACTTCCCTTCTGAGTCATGCATTGGGACTGCTAGGTTCTGGGACTACTGCTGGTACATTTCTGGGCATAGCCTCACTTCTGCTCCCTTCTCCACAGCCTCTGGTTGGGCTGCCTGTTTCAGCAGTACCTGGCTAAGGCTGAGTCCCCCACAGTCTCCACTGGAGCTGGTGAATACAGGGGCGCTCCCACCATCCTTGGATAATGGAATCAGACTAAGGTATTTTGCAGTGTGGTTTTATGCAAAATGACTCCAGTATAAATACCATGATTTCAATAACTTTAGATTGGAGTAACTCAGCATAAGTCACACATAAAATGAAGCAAAGTAACTTTGTTCACCATGGCTGCAATCACACGCACTAAATAATCCACTTTCAATCCACTTTCATTCCACTTTCCAAGTGGATTTTACTGGCAAAATCCAGTTGGAAAATGCATTGAAAGTGGATTGAAAGTGGATTATTTAGTGCAGGGGTGTCAAACATGCGGTCCCGGGGGCAAGATCAGGCCCCCAGAGGGTTTATATCAGGCTCACAAGGGACTGGCTGTCTCCTGCTTCTTCCTCCAGTTCTGCTGCTGCTGCTGCTGCATCATAGTTTGCTTTCCCAGACTCTCTGAGTCACTCAGGAAAGATAGGCAAGCTTCTGCTCCCTGCACTGGGCTGAGGCTCCTCTCCCTCCCAGACTGCTACAGCACAGACATTTTGATGCAACAATTCAGAGCAAGAAGTATCAGTTATCAGAGACTTTTAATAACCAAAATATTGCAAGAATGCTAATATTTCAAACATGTTTTTATTTTAAGTAAAAATACCTTTGTGTTTGCATCCTTTATAAAGTTTATATCTCTGCTACCTGGTGTTACATTTTATGACACACATGGCCCAACCCGACAAAATCCAATTTATGTCAAATCTGCCCCCCCCAATAAATTGTTTGACACCCCTGATTTAGTGTGTGTGATCGTATCCTATGTGTTTTCTGCTTTTTAAAAAAAATTGCATTAATATCCTTCCAGTACAAGTAAAGATAGGAAAATAGATATGTTAAAATGTATATACTTGGTTCATTGCAGAAACAATAAATTGCATATAGAATCATTTTGGTATTTATTTAATCCATGTATTATTGTTTTCATTGTAATTTATTTATTAAATTAAAGCATTTATATCCTGCCTTTCCTCATAGTTCAAATCAGCTTTCAAATTCTAATACAAAAGCATAGTTTAAGACATATAGAATAAACTCCTCAGATGATCCTGCCCCCCCTCCCCCAACATTCCATTAAAAGCTCTGGCAAATAAACTGACCTTCAGTTATGGATATGGATTCTCGTAGATACCTTTTCCCCCATGTGACTGCTTTTGAAGATACCTTGTTTGATCATTATAATACTGTGTTTTATATTTGATTATTATCTTTTACTAATAAATATTAAGATGTTGAAAGCATGGAAACAATTACCTCTTCCCCCCACTCTGACTGATCAAGCACCTTTTATTAGCTAATGAGATGTTGATGAATATATGTAAAAATGGGAGTATGATACCAAATTATTTTCTCATTGGTGTTCAATTCCCCCCTTCTTTTTCTTTCTTTCTTCTGATTTATCAGTTATCTTCCTTTGCCCAGAAGCATAGAAACCATTATAAAAAGTTACAGACTCTGCCTAAATTTTACCACATACATTTTCACTCCTACTAGACTATTATCAGTTTTCTTCAAGTATGTGTTTTTTCCCCCAGCAGTAGCATTTGCTCAGCTTTAGGGACTTCACACAATTCTAGAGACAACTTGTAATCTTCCAAGAGTTTCTGTTCTTTTACTGTTTGTTATGCCTCTTCTCTAAATAACGTATTCCTTCTGCCAATTTTACGTAATGGCAAGCTTATAAAATGATGCCTTATTGCCCTTCCTGCTTCCCATATCACATCAGAACTGAGAACTGCATTTCCCCTCAGTGCATATTTACAGTTCTTTAGCACTCTTCATTAATCTCCAGTCATCAAATAATGAAGTCTTCTCCGTAGCTTATTTTTCATAGCTTGCCTTATTCGCCTCAAGAGTTTTAGAAAATTATTTGTTATAATCGGAGAGTATTCTATGTCAGTTTTCTTGATCATCAAATAAAACAAAAGAAATAAAAGAATATATATTTGTGAAAGATTACGGTAACCTAAGGAACAGAAGTGCTAGTCACCAGACATATGAAGGATAATATTACTCTAAAAATGCAGAAAATTGCATAGGCTCTTAGTTTTCAGTTGTATCAAGGGATAAACACCTCTTTCAGTGTTACTTTCCAGTCCCAGTTTGGAGCCCTCATAGCTGCTTTGAAGTTTGAAATAAGATCTGATCACAGATGTGCCACAGGCCTATATAAATTTTCCTGCATTAAACAGCTGTTGAAAAGAGAGACCTGGGAAGCAATCCTAAGCAGGTCTACTCAGAAGGAAGTCTTGTGTTATTCAAATGGGCTTACTCCTAGGAAAGTGTCCTTAGGGTTGCAGCTTTGAATACTCATTTAGGCACACTCCCAATATTGGTTTCATCCTACTATACATTCCTTTGAAAAATACATAGCTTTCATCAGTGTATATTAAAGAGTCTTCCACCACAAAACCTGATCTATCTTTGGCCTATTATGCATGTGCAGCTTACTGCAAAATTTCGGAGCAGTAAACCTTTAATCTTGTCTTCAGATTCTGTTCCCACCTTATGCTCCATTCTTTTCCTTCTGGTGTAGTCATTCTGCAGCTACAATAACATACACTTTTTCTAAACTGGGGTAGAACATAACTTGTGAAGTGTGTGTGGGGGTGTCCAAAGGTTTTTTTTTTTTTTTTTTAAATTACACAGTTGCCCTATCACAGCTGCACAGTAGCATCTGGCAACCACTTTCCATTTAAATCCTTGTGCTTCAGGTTTTATGCATGCATTTTAGCATTAGTTCTTTGAATAAAAGGGAACAGAAAGGAATGCAGGCAAAGGGGGAAAACCGACTGTTGAAATTGACCAGACTATTTCTGCAACTGATAAGCAGCTGCTATTGCCAAACAGTAGAGGATTTTCTGCTGTGTTATCGGCCACTGTGAAAAATAGGAAAGAGTCACGTGATCTCATAATATGGGGAAACATATGTGTACAGAATGCATGGTAGAACCCACTGACACTGGCATTGCAAGCTGTGATCATTGGCAGCATGTGTGGGTGCACGCGATTCTTAAGTACAGCAGTTTGCAGAAGGTCCATGTAGTTCAGCTGCTGTTTTAATGGTAGGCTTCCAGAGACTATCAAAATGTCCCCCTCCCCCCAAAAAACTTTGGTCACTGAAACATTAAAGGGAAAATGTTTTCTTGGTGGATAATTTTTTTTAATTAAAGGTGTTAGTGGAAGAGAATTAAGCAAGGGTGAGGAGGTTGTCTCAATCAAGTTAGTCCTGCACAAGCAAATCCTAAATAAATGCTTCACTTCATGACAAAAATCAGTGGAACATGACCATAAGCATGCCTACTTGAAAGTAAGTCCCACTGAGTTCTGTGGGGCTTACTCATGAGTAAGTGTCCCCAGAATTTCAGCCTGCAAGTATTCATTTGCAACACTGCTCCTTTTAAACGTCCTTCTCATTGTTTTAATTTTTTTATAAGTGGCATGAGACTAGCGTTTGTCTCATATCACTAGACTCATGCCACTTGGTGGGTTTTTTTTTAACAATGAGGGGAAAATAGAGTTTGCACACCTAGCATTAGTCTCATATAACTAGACTCATGCCACTTGTTTTTTTTTTAAAAATGAGGGGAAAGTAGAATTTGCACACCTCAGTGAAGGAAGGAGGGTGGTGGAAAGTGCAAAGTGGGTAGACCAACTTCAGTGTGGGCAGTGGAATGGCCTTTAAGGGGGTAGGGAAAGGGTGAGGGAAATCCAGGAGAATCTGTATACCTTTGAATTACCTTCAGCTTGGAAGTGAAGTAAGGGAAAACTTGGCACAAAAGCCCTCTCAGAAAACAGTGACCAGAAAGTGAACTGACTGGGTCTTCTGGTTTCGGAGACTCTTAATGGTGGGTGCACCTCATCAGAGCTCTGATAGAGGTGGCCTGCAGCCCAGCAGATGGGAGGGGTACTGGACGATTCCAGACCCCCCCTCCAGAGCCCTTGTAGGGGGTTCCCAGCCTGGGTCATGAGGGGTGCCTCTCCCAAGATGGCAGCCAAGGGGTTGAGGCTCCCCTTTGCCCTGACAGGTCCCGCAATGGTGCCACCATGGCATCAAGAGGTGTACATTGGATGGGCGAGCAAGAGATCGAGCAAATCAGCAGAGATTTCCTTACCTTGTTATGAATATGAGAGAAATGTGAGTTAAATCATTAAACTGGATATGTGGCCAAGTGCTCCAAAGCCCCGATTTAAAGTGGTGGAGGGAAAGGGAATGCACTACCCCCCGCCATGCTAAGCAAACTTTGGAAATGATTTAAGGGGCTAGGAATACTGGCATTTGTGGGATTTAACTGAGTAAATACAGATCCACCTGAAGTGGCTGTTTAAACAGGCTTTCTTTGACTTTACCAAACTTTCCTGAATTGTAAACAGTGACTGGCAGGGGAGAAAAGATGGCAACCAGAACAAAGCTTTCACCGGGAACTACAAAATCAACACTTCCGGTTCCTAAACTAGAAGCAAACACTGACTTTCCTAGCATGTTAGCTGCAGCACTGCACCCTCTGCTGGATCAGATGACTAATCTCAACAGTAACTTTGATGCACTTCAAAAACAACTGAAAGAGACTACCTTTAAAACAGAAGAAACAGCAAAATCTGTGAAAAAGGTTGAAGCCAAGGACAAAAGCGATAAAACAGAGACTGGAAGTGGTGGAGAAAGAGAGAACCTCTGACAAAGACCAACTTTTAAGACTACAAATGGAAAATCAGCTTATGTTCTGAGATTTCAAGGTCTCCCTGAACAGAAGAAGAAGAAAAAGAGATTGGATTTATACCCCACGCTCCACTCCCTAAGGGAGTCTCAGAGCGGCTTACAAATTCCTTTTCCTTCCCCTCCCCACAACAGACACCCTGTGAGGTAGGTGAGAAGGGTGAGAATCTGAAGCAGTTACTAAGTGAAGTGTTGGCCCCTATGACAGGTTTACAAGCGGATCTACTGCAAAGCAATATGGATATGGTCTACAGAACATCCAGAATTTATTAAGAAAAAAAACCTGCCTGGGGAGATATTGGTGAGATTCTCAAAGAGATCTACATGAGACATGGTGCTCAAGGCCACAAATGGGACAACCTTAAAAATCAAAGACAAAGAAATCAGAGTATTAAAGGACATACCATTTGAGAGCAGAAAAAAGAGGAAACAGTATAAAAGCTTAATTAACTTTCTACAAAAAACTCTACCCTTACAGATGGATAACACCTGAAGGAGTTGTCTTCAGCTACGAAACAAAAAAGGAAAAGATTGGCTCTCTTACAAAAGCAAAGCGATATTTGGAACAGCAACAAAGTACAGCAAAAGAAAAAAACAACAACAGAGGAAGAGGAAGAAGAAGAAGCCAGCATAGTTGAAATGGAAAGCTCAGAAAATACAGAAAGTAGAACCCCGGAAGAGGACTGTTAAGAGAAAGGGGTGGCAGCCCCAGACTCCCTGAAAGTCAAATGGAATTTTGGAAAAAGGAAATTTAGAGGAAAGAAAAATAAATAATGTAATCTAGTTAAAATATGGAAGCTTGGAAAATTTTGTAACTGTATGCACTTGATTTAATTACTTAAATACCAGCTTATAATAGAAAACCAAGCTACAATGCTTCATTATATTAATAACATTTTAGAGGAAATCTTTGCTTAAGCTAACTGATGAATCTTACTATATGATCCTTGTATACTTTATTTTAGTCTAGTGTTTAGTGTTTGTAGTGTTTAGTCAGGGGTCATTTGGGGCTGGAGTGAGGCGGAGCAGCACTCTGCCAGCCCAGGAGTGGGCACTAGGGCAGCCATGGGCTGAATCAGATTCTCTGATCTGATTCAGCCCACTGCCATTGCTGTCAAAATTTGGCAGAAGTTTAAAAAGCAGCTGGAGGGGAGGGGGTTGGAGGGAGAGGCTCCAAACTTACAGGGTAGCTGCTGGAGCCCCTCCCCCAAATACTCCCCCAAATACCCAAATTGCTGCCAAAATTTGGCAGAAGTTTAAAAAGCAGCTGGAGGGGAGGGGGTTGGAGGGAGAGGCTCCAACGCTACAGGGTAGCTGCTGGAGCCCCTCCCCTAAATACCCACCAAGTTTCAAGAAGATTGGACCAGAGGATCCAATTCTACAGGCTCTCAAACAGGTTGCCCCATTCCCTCAATTGTTCTCTATGGTGGGAAAAAGTAACATTTTTTCCCCACCATAGAGAACAATGGAGGGGATGAGACAACCTGTTTTGGGGCCTGTAGAATTAGACCCCATTGTCCAATCTTCTTGAAACTTGGTGGGTATTTTGGGGAGAGGCCCCAGCAGCTACCCTGCAAGTTTGGAGCCTCTTCCTCAAACCCCCTCTCCTCCGGCTCCTCATATACCCTATGAGTTTTTGCCATTGACTTCAATGGCCCATAGGGTCTAATGGGGCTGAAACTGATATCTGGCCAGCGGAATGACTCCCGAATCTGCTTGCATTGCTGAAACTGACATGCGGGGGTCATTTGGCAGCTGGAACAGATACGGCCTGATTTGGCTCAATCTGAATTGGGCCATTTTTTTTATTTGCACACCCCAGTGGGCACAAATGGCAGTGGTGGCAAGCCCCTCCCCCAGGTCCCAGTGGGCCTGTGGAGGAAGCGAAGTGAGAAGGGTTTTAAAGTTTGAACCCCTTCTGTTTGGAGTCGCGCAGCAGTGGCAGCACCATCTTTCCATTGTATTCTATGGGGACCTTCTCGCTTCTCTCCCCCACCTGCCCGCCTTGGCAGGCCAGCTGGGGAAGGGAAGGGGAGGCTTTTGAAGATGCTCCCCCCCTTTGCTTCCCTTTCTGACACACTTCTGGTGATGTCAGGGTGTGTGGCATATGCTAATGAGTTATGCTAATAGGTATGCTAATGAGCTCCTGCACCTCTTTTTCTATGAAATGACCCCTGGTTTTAGTGTTTGTAGTGTTCTAGTGTTTGTAGAAGCAGAATAATAATTAAAAAAACTTTTCAGAAAAGGAAGAAAGAAAGTGAACTGACCAATGAAGGGAGAAAAAACAATGCAGAATGAAAAAGAAAACCCAACAGGCATGCACAGTGAAAGTTAAGCAAAGCACCTGTGCATAATAGGCCTTTCAAGGAAACAAGTGCAACAAGTCTTCAATATTAAAGTTTGAATCCCACACAAAATATCTGCTGAGTTGCTGTGAGAAAGGTGGAGGGGAGAAAAGGAAGCAAATCAATAGATAAAATTTCTTCTCTCTTGATGTAGCCTGAAAGCCTTCCCCCATGCTCCTGGGGGACAGGGGAATCCCAGGTACAATGAATGGGGGAGTGAGGGGAAATCCATGGGAAAGAAAAATGGGGGGGGGGAAATTACTCCTTGTTCTGTCAGCAGAATTTCTACTAGATTTAAATCTGCTTTTACTTTGAATTATTGAGTACCTTAATTTTCAAAGTTAAAACACCCCCCCCCTACTGCTAACCTCTATAAATAGTGAGTTATTCTGATATGCCTGCACCTTTTTTGGTTGTAATTGTCCTGGACATTGCTTCCACTGTTAAGATTAACATATTGTAAAATATCAGTCTTCTTAAACTCCACTGATTATGCCCCCCCCCACTATAGGAATTTATTAATTTGAAATTTACTATTTGTAAACTTTCACATATTTCAGTTAAACTCACTGTGGTGGTGGAAAGTGCCATCAAGTCACAGCCACCCCACAGGGTTTTCAAGGCAGGAGATGTTCAGTGATGGTTTGCCATTGCCTGCCTTTGCATAGCAGCCCTGGACTTCCTTAGTGGTTTCTAATCCAAGTATGAGCCAGGGCTGACTCTTCTTAGCTTCCAAGATTTGACTGGGCTAGTCTGGGTTTTTAAGCCCAGTATTTGCCATGATCTGGACTAAGCACTTTATTTGGCATGGTTAGTTTAGTAGTGCCTTCAGCAGTTGTGGCCAGTGGAATCCCCAGTGCGATGGAACCACCTCTATGTACAGTAGCCTTCCACCCAGCATTCCCTCTAAGCTGAGTTCATGTGAGCTAGCTCACAGTTTTTTAGCCTCTGGCTCACACATTTTTTTGTCTTAGCTCAGGAAGGATGACTCCAGAGCAAACTAAGTCATGCAGGAGCCAAATCGCTCGCTCACAACTTTAATGCCAGTAGCTCACAAAGTAGAATTTTTGCTCACAAGACTCCACAGCCTAGAGGGAGCATTGCTTTCCACCACCACCCCTTCCAACCCCTCTACTGAAATCTGGTACTAAATTCTACCCCTCCCCCTTGCCAGATGGCATCCAGTGAATCAGATGAACAATCCTTGGCAATCTAGGCCACAATATGAAAAGCAAAGCAGCATCGAAAAAAGATCATTGTTTTAGAAAGTACAATTTTAATAGCTTCCTTGCGACTCCTTTCTCAGTAAAGAATTCTGTTTCTCAAACTCAGGGCTAAACGCTGTTAAAACACTCACTTCACAATTCCTGAGAGATATGGCAACAGAGAAAACATTAGCATATTAATATTCATGGTATAGATTAACTAAAAAGAAAAATATATCTTTAAGGGAAATAGCAATCTAACAAGCCCAACTTTTTTTTTCAGTTTGAGGTCCACAGACCTTCTGCAGTAGAATTGTTATCATGCACATACTCTTTAGGAAGTCTCCTTTCAGAAATTAGCTAAACATTAAGAGGAAAAGTTTCCATGGGCATTGTTATTCTAACTGTACTTGCAAGTTGCAACTACAGAGCGGAAAAGTCTCCTTGTATTAAAGCAAATCCCCCATATGGTGGCAGCCTTTTGAAAGAGATTAAAGAGAGCCTTCCCTCTGGGTCTGAATGCAGTGCTGAAGCATAGTTAATGTAGATGGCACACTAGCATTTCAGTGGAGAAAAATCTCAGCTACAATTACTGACATTGATCACGTGCCGAGAGTTGTTGCAGCAGTATAATGAGTTTCCTTGAACACATACCTGCTTCTTTTGTACTGCATGTATATGTCTTAAAAATAGAAGACCTCGTAAGCTCTGCAACATTAAATTAAGCAAAAAAAAATTGTTGCATCTGCCAGTAGCAATGAGGCACTGTAGGTAGGGAGGCTAGTTCATATTCTGAGTGCCATCTGGAACAGAATTACTCCCTTTTAAGCCCACTGTCTTCAATTAGAAAGGTATAACTCTGCTTAGAATGGCACCATCAGTCTTGTAGTATTCCTGTTTTTCTCAGGGACTGTTCACAACTGCCTTAGAGGCTTATGACCAGGGCTAATTTCCTAGCAGGAGCTCATTTGCATATTAGGCCACACACCCCAATGTAGCCAATCCTCCAAGAGCTTACAGAGCTCTTCTTACAGGGGCTACTGTAAACTCTTAGAGCATTGGCTACATCAGGGGTGTGTGGCCTAATATGCGAAGGAGCTCCTGCTATGAAATGAGCCCTGCTTATGACATAGAAGAAAAGATTGGATTTATACCCCGCCCTTCACTTGAGTTTCAGAGCAGTTTACAATCTCCTTTCCATTCTCCTCCCAACAACAGACAACCTGTGAGGTAGGTGGAGCTGAGAGAGCTCTTTTGAGGACTGCTCTTGAGAGAACAGCTCTGAGAGAACTTGTGAATGACCCAAGGTCACACCAGCAGCTGCATGTGGAGGAGCAGGGAATCAAACCCAGTTCTCCAGATTAGAGTCAGCATTCTTAACCACTACACCAAACTGGCTCTCTTGATGACTAGGTAGCGTAATATGTGAGCTTTGAAAAGCAGGTTATACGAGAGTTCTGTGATGTCAGAACTGTTTCAGACATATGTAAGTTATGCTTCATAATTGCATGCATGAAGAAGAAGAAGGTGCTGTTGTGTCGCAACTGACTCACAATGATCCCAGCCATGGGGTGTTCGAGGCAAGAGATGAGTAGAAATGGTTTGCCATTGCCTTCCTTTGTGTAGAAACCGGTCTTCCTGGATGGTCTCTCATCCAAGTACTGACCATGGCCAACCCTGCTTAGCTGCCAAGCTTTGGCAAGCTCAGGCCAAAGTGGGCTATTCAGGCTGCTGAGTGTACGAGCCACCATCAAATGATTATTTTCCCCTGGAGCAATAAGCTTACAGTAAAAGATATCACTGTTCCTCAGAATAATTTTGTTTGGAAGTGGCAAACAATGACCTATCAAATACAGAACAATTTGAAATATGGCAACTTGAAATGTCAGGCTCCATGTAGAATAGAACACATTTTCATCTGCAGTCAGTCAAGACAAACAGAAGAGGTGGGACGCATTGTCTGCTGACAGTTCTCTCTACAGTGCAAAAGCTAGACTCACAACTAATTTAAGTTGAAGCCATGTTTCTGACTTTTTAAAAAAAAATCAGCATATTAAAGAACTCTATTTTTGTAGAAAGTGAGAACTATTGTATAAAGCATAATTTCCCTGTAAAGCACATTTGAAAATGGATGTAGATTCCTATGTCTGAGAAGCTACACAAAACTCCTTGTTTTTAAGGCCCAATCTGCATTTACTATATAAAGCTGTTCTGTGCTGCTTTGTTGCTGGCTTCCCATTTGGCTCAGTATAAAGCTCTCCTCTGTCTACATTAGGATGCGTTTAGAGAGAGCACACGAGAGGGGGGGAGGAGTGGCCTCCCAGGGCTGCCGGCAGGGTGCTGTGCTGCGGGGAGGAAATGGAACTTGCAACCCCCCCAAAAAAGTAAAAGGGGGTGACCTGGCAGAGGGGGAGGCAGGGGGGCAGAAAAGACAGAACGAGCTGGGTAAAAAACACAAAACACCCAGCAGCTGCCAGGCAAGGCGTTCTGGAAACTGACCCAGGAAATAACAAAAGGTTCAGGGGTGGGCATGCTTCTAGCTCTCCCCCCGTATGATCACAGGAAAATGTTCCTGGGCTGCCTTTAAACACAGATGACTGGATTTTCATCTAACTTGTTTCCTTTGTGACAATTTGCATTATCTCCTTAGAAAAGGGGGGGGGGATCCCGCTCCAGTTGTCTGCTCTTTGCTCAGAGTGGCTCGACGGTGGGGAGGAGCGGTTGTACCACCTTAAAACTACATTCAGGTAAGGCGGCCATAGAGACATTGGAGTCATTACTAAATGGTCATAAAATGATGCAGACAGCTGATGCTGAGATGAAACAATAGAAGAGTGGATGCGGCATCAAATGTAGACAGAACTTTGTGAGACGATGTGAAATCATTTGCACAATGGTGGGAAATACCAATGCAGATTGGACCTAAGTCTCTCTTCCAAGTGCTTTCTCACACTGGTTTCTTTAAAAAATAGGGAACCTGGAAATAACTAAGGACATGCTGAATGTTCCCCCATTTCAATTTTCTGAATTTGGGGTGGTTTAGGGAAACCTACTGATTCCTCGAATCAGCCCGTCAGGGATTATGCAATGAAATGGTGATGGCCTGATGGTATGTAGCCAGGCAACTTTGTATGAAGATAAGCCCTGTTCAAGGTCTCCATGGATTTGTTGTAAAGCCTCTCACTCCATAGACACATTAATGGCTGAACAGCTGTTTTGAAGTGGTATGACTATGAGAAGAAAGCAGCGCCAAGAAACTGGGTAGTTATTCTGGTCTGAGTGAGCCCCAACACCTGGAGATGGGCTGACATGGTTCTGCCAGCAGTCTCTCACCCACTTTCAACATACTGGTAGTGCATTCATACAGACTGAAGTTGCCTAGCATGCCCTCCATTTTATGCACCCTCTGCCCCCTGAAGGCTGTTATATTTAGGAAACCGGCAGATCACAGAAGGTAGTGTCTGTTCACAGTGGCAGAAGTGGTTGTGATAACTGCTGCTGCTGCTGACCCACGATTCTCTCTGCATCTAAAGGATGGGGCTGGGTTTGGCAAGGAGGAGGTGCAGGAGAACAGCTGCTGTGTTGGGCCCTGAGAAATAGGCAGCAAGTTCTCGTATGGATCATATCCTCAGTTAAGATCTGATTCTAAGGCTGCCTCTTTTTTTTTGTATCCTCACTTGTAGGTGCAAAATAGGCATTCTGAACTGTGGCTCAGCAGTGGACTCCCTCATACCCTGGTACCAGGAATGTTCACTTTTAGGTATCCGCTAAAAAATATTTCCTTTTTTGACTTTCAGGACTCCCTCTCTCCCATCCTTCTGTTTTCTCTGAACTGTGCTGTATGTACCCTAGACTGATTATTACATTTCTGATTTTAGAGCTGCTTTCACTGAGTGTTATTTTTTGTCTTTTATTTTTTAAAATATTTTTAAATACTTAATTTTTTTAAAATAAAATATTTGATTCTTGGATGCTGCTTTGGTAGAAGGATGCCACACTGTCAGCACAATGCTCTAGGATTAATAGGAAACACGATTGTAAAGCTGTGGAGTTTCTGGTAAATCCTATAACAAAGCACTGAGTTTGTGATGTCACTTGATATGATGTCTAATTTTTGCTACTATAATGATCACATGAGAAACTTGCTGGTATATCTTTTCCATTGACACACAATTACTACATACGATGCAAACTAAGGCTGTAGCTATGGTAGCTGAGTTGACAGGATGCTGCAGCAGCAGCAATCCATTTTTCTAAGAAGACACCTGGTTGTTTATAGGTTGAAAAGAAATGAGAAATGAGAAAAAAGGTAAACAGATGGAATTCTATCCCATTACAAATTCCATTGACACTAACACCTGAACCACTTGCGATATAGGCTTCAGCAGGTGAATCCTCTTGCAAGGTCAACATCTATACCCAATGGAGCTCTGTGCTCATAATTTCTCTGGGAAACATTTCTACATCCAGTGGTCAACTGTCTCTTGCAGCCTCTAGTGGCTGGGCAAAGCCTCCCTGGTTCAAACCTCTGCACAGTAACGAGATACTTTTTCTTAGTTGGATGCCTAACTGTAGAAAAGACCTGGAGTGCGGTCACACATGCCAGATACAGCCGGGGGGGGGGGGGGGGGGGAGCGAGGCTATTTCCTCCATAGGAATTTGACCTGCAGTTGCGAGATCACACCTCCCTTTGAAACTGCAGGCACTGTCAGTATGTGATCAGATACAACTGCAGGTGAGTCTTTTTTTTTTGCTGTTTGTTTCTCATGCACTTAACCGAAGAATTGATGAATTGCACCTCCACACTGAGGGCTCCCTTTGGAGTTTGCGATGATGCACATACTGAGAAGGGGGGAAAAACAATAGCATGGAGTTGGGATGGCCTGATCAGACCATTCCAACAGCATGAGAGTGCGCTGGAGTGATCAGACAGGGGAAAGTCCATCCATGGCCCATCACAACCTATTTATTACTGGATTCCCCCCGGTGTCTTTTAACTCTGCTTCTGCGGCAGAGCAGAGCGTGTTGCTGATGGCTGCAGGATGCTTCCCAGATATTGCTGTCTGATTACTCCCTTTAAATCTGCCTGGCATTTGTGCCTATGTCGGGTCTAATTGTGCATATGATTGCAGCCCTGGTATTTTCTTCATTCTGGTTATCACCAAATTTCAGTGATGCTGCTGGTTCTAAGGAAATCCCTCCACAAACTACCCATGTGCCTTTCAACCACAAAAAGTTGCTTGAGCAGAAACCACTTAAATATTGTACCTCGTGCCAGGCTTTGTTGGTTAGGCAGTACAGCAGGCCTGTCAGCCCCACCATGGTGCCTAGGGTTGCCAGCCTCTCAGTGGTAGCTGGAGTCTCCTGCTATTACAACTGATCTCCAGGTCACAGAGATCTGTTCACCTGGTGAAAATGGCTGCTGTGGACTATGACATTATACCCCACTGAAGTCCAACCCTCCTCTCCCAACCCCGCCTTCCTCAGGCTCCACTCCCAAAGTCTTCAGGTATTTCCAGACCCAGAGCTGGCACCCCTAGCTGTGTCTCTTCAGTCCTCTGAAAGGGGCAGGATCAATAGCCATACAGATTGTGGGTAAGTAGGATGCCTAGGCTACAGGAGTGGTTCTGGGGTTGCCAGCACCCCATGGCTGCCGGCTAGAGATGGGGGTAGGATTGCCAGGTCCAAGTTGAGAAACTTCTGGAGATTTGGGAATGGAGCCTGGGGTGGACAGGGACCTCAGTGGGATACAATGCGACAGAGTCCACCCTCCAAAGCATCCATTTGCTCCAGAGAAACTGACCTATATAATCTGGAGATGAGCTGTAATTCTATGGGATCTCCAGGTCCCACCTGGAGGCTGGCATCCCTAAATGGTTCCTTCTTTGGGGCAGGGAAGTGTACATGCAGCACTATACATGTGATTGGTGCAGAAGATGCATGCGCTGGAACTGGATCTGCCTGGTACTGTGAGGACAGGAATACAGTTTACTGTAATTCTTGTGAATAAGTGTGATAATCAAAAATGGTTACAATAGAACTGCTAACATTGCTACATGTGAGCTGCTCCTTTGGAACTGCAAAGTTGTGACCCCAGCAAAGACGTATGCCTGTCTTATCAAGTTGCTAACTTTTATCTGATAGGGCTGCGGTGTTAAATAAAGCAGAAGTTCAACAGATGTAAGCATAGGATATTAGGAGTCTGATTTATTGAGTGTTTATTGAATGTTTTTCCCATGCAGTTCATCCTACCTCTTGTTGTTTTTCTATCTGCTGTGTAGTAGTTTGTGTTAGTGCTTGTGTTCTGAAGGCCTCTCTGTTTTTAGTGGCCCGAGTCAGTTATTGCTTTTTTGCATAATCCTGTTGCAGTAAATTCTTTGAAAGTAAACTCCAAAGCATGGATTGGATTTTCCTGAATTCTGCAAACAGGTACAGGTTCGTAGTCTGTAGTTTGGCAGTTTGAGACCCAAGTGCCGTGTGACGGCGTGAGCTCCCGTCTCTGGCCCCAGCTCCTGTTAACCTAGCAGTTTGAAAGCAATAAATTGCAAGTAGATAAATAGGTAACACTTCGGTGGTAAGGTAACAGTGTTCTGTGTGCCCCAGCGTTTAATCATGCCAGCCACTTGACCATGGAAATGTCTTTGAACAGTGCTGGCTATTCAGCTTGGAAACAGAGATGAGCACCGCCCCCTAGAGTTGGATTCGACTGGCTTTTGAGCAAGGGAAACCTTTACTTTACCTTTAAGAGAAAAGGAGGGGCATGACTAATCCAGAGAAAGATGACAAGCAGTGCAGATATTAAGTTTGCAGTGGCCAAAATGAGTAATAAAAATTATCCGTTGTGGAAGTTCAAACTGGAAATGCTGCTGTGCAAAGGTGACCTCTGGAATGTTTTAAGCACTGACAGACCGACCAGTGATCCTGCAGAATGGAACAAGAAAAACAGGCAAGTAAAGGCAACCATGAGCTTGTTCATGGAAGATGCTCAGCTGATCCACATAAGGAAACAGCTAAAAGTATGTAGAATGCGCTCCAGAAAGTGCATAACCATTCAAACCTAAATAGCAAGCTATGTCTGCTGCTTAAACTGTATAAAATGAGACTTGGCAGAGAGCAAGATGTGCATGCACATGTAAATGCCATGCTAGAAGTCTTGGAACAGCTGTGTGGGCTTGGAGAAGAAATGAAAGACAATCAGATGGTGGCACTATTACTGTGCAGTCTTCCAGAGCCCTATGGTCCACTCATCAATGCCCTCGAGACTAGACCAGAAACAGATCCAACACTTGAATATGTTAAGGCAAATTAATGGATGAGTATAATCGCAGAAAAGAACCACAAGCAGTTGAAGACACTGAAAAACAGAAACAGATCACAAGGTAAATGAGGTGATAAAGCACATGATAGAAACCAGGCTGTGTTACTGCTGCAAAAGGGCCGGACATCTGAAAAAGAATTGTTCAATTTGGAGAGCTAAACAGAGAAAACAAATCACAGAATCACCAAAAGAAAACACTAAGAAAGCTGTAGATGAAGAATGGAATGGATGTCTAAAGGATGTCTAATCTAGAATGGATGTCTAGAGCAAAGCATCAAGTGGATGGTACATTGATTCAGTTGCCACAAGCCACATGACAAGCAACCATGAATTCTTCTCAGATCTTGATCTCAGCACAAAGGAGAAGACCTTCCTTGCAGATGGAAAAAACATTACTCCAGAAGGAATTGGGTATGGATTCTTAAGGTGCTGTGGGCCATCTAAGGGAACACATAAATGTCTTGTGAAAAGTGTTTTGTGTGTTCCAGAACTGTCTGTAAAGAGCCTCACCAGTAATGGTCTTACAGTGAAATTTCAAAGAAACCAGTGTGAGATTAAGAAAGGGAAAGAGGTTATGTTCAGAGGAATTGTGAAGGAGCTTGTATAAGCTTGCCCTACCAAAGCTGTGGTCACAGGAGCAGTTTGCACCAATATTGTTGTGGACTTAAAGAGTATGATCAGACAGCAACATCTGCTTTCTGTGCCCCAATCACCACCACCCTGTTCTGCCCCACTTTGGAAGCAAAGTAATCAGGTACCAGGGAAAGTCTGGTTTTTATGGATGTCAGTGCTGTCAACCTGCATTTCCCAGTGTCTGAACTTCTCTGTTGCTAACTGAAGCTGGTTGTGATGTGTGAACCATCAAATCCATTTCTGCCTTTTTTGGCAGCATATGTGCATATGTGCATGCACCACCATATTTTTTTTAAAAAAACTGGCCAGATGCTGCTCTCCATGGTTGAGGTGCAGCAGTAATGTGGATGCTTCATTGATGACTATTCCAGATACACTGTCATGTGTCTCCTATAATAAAAGAGTAAAATGTTTGGGAAACTCCAAGAGTTTGTGGCAGCAGTCAGCAATAAATTCCAAAGGAAGCTACAAATGCTCCGCACAGGTAAAGAAGTGAAGCAATACCTAAACGAACACCAGACAACCATGCCATACACACCTGAACAAACTGGAAGCAGAAAGGAAGAACCACACCTTAGTTGAAATGGTTAGATGCATGCTTCTGGATGCTAGATTGCTAAATAAGTATTGGGGCAAAGCAATTCTGACAGCAACATAACTACAGAATAGATTACCATTATTACCACTGTTTTATTGTGGACTTGGTCCACTAAAATGTGTAAGACGCTCTGAGCCTGCTGTGCGGGGAGAGCGGCCTAGAAATTGAATCAAATAAATAAATAAATAATAAAAGCAATTGACAGCACTCCATGCGAATTATGGCATGGATCAAAGCCAAGCATCCAGCACATCAGAGTGTTCAGATATAAAGCCTATGCCTTCCTTCCCAATGAAAAATGCTCAAAGCTGGACAATAGAGCAACAGAAGGAATACTAGTGGGTTACAGAATCTAAAGGGTACAGAACTCCATTGCTGAAGACAAACAAGTTGCAATAAGTGGTAAAGTATACTTTGATGAGACCCTAGGACCATTCCCTCTAAGCTGAGTTAGTGTGAGCTAGCTCACAGTTTTTTAGCCTCCGGCTCACACATTTTTGTCTTAGCTCAGGAAGGAGGGCCCCAGCGCACACTAATTTATGCAGCAGCCAAATCGCTCGCTTGCAACTTTAATGCCAGTAGCTCACAAAGTAGAATTTTTGCTCACGAAACTCCACAGCTTAGTGGGACCATTGCCTAGGACTAAATCTAATGCAATCTGCAGAGGCTGAAAAAAAAAATCATTAACAAGTGAGCAAGAGACACCAGGACCAAGTGAAGTAGAGGTGGAATTCAGCACAGACATGCCAGGGTTCCAAGAGGAAATGGGACCAAGCAAAGTCACAACCCTCAGACATTCAACCCAAACAACTAAAGACATACCAACCTGCAGACTATCCTATACAGCCAAAACTGAGAAAATACCTGAGCCCTTGTACACATGCGGTTGAGAAGGGATGTTGGAGAAGTGACAGCTTGCTAGGAGTCTAATTACTGTAAATGTTGCTGAAGGAGTAGTTTAGTCGACTTGTACCCTAGGGGGAGCTGTGGAGCATTCCCTAGGGTTCAGGGTTGATGGGTTTAGAGTTTTTCTCTTGCAGGTCAGCTGACCTCTTGTTGTTTCTTTCTCTGCTATGTAGTAGGCATTTTGGTGTAGTTAAAAGCAGTGGACTCTAATCTGGAGAACTGGGTTTGATTCCCCACTCCTCCAAATGCAGCCGGCTGGGTGACCTTGGGTCAGCTACAGTTCTCTCAAGATCAGTTCCCTCAGAGCTCTCTCAGCCCCACCTACCTCACAGGGTGTCTGTTGTGGGGAGAGGAAGGGAAGGAGATTGTAAGCCACTCTGAGACTCCGAGTGAAGAGCAGGGTATTAATGCTCCTTCCTCCTCTTATTCTTCTTCCTCCTCTGTTTTTTTAGGGGCCTGAGTCAGTTATTGTCTTTTTGCATAATCCTGTTGCAGTAATTTTTTAAAGAATGGACTGGATTTTTCCTGAACTCTGACAACAGTTTAAGCATTTTGTGTCCCACTTTTCTCCAAAGCGGCAGACTCAAAATGGCTTACAAAAATAAATATTCTCATCATTAAACCGCCAGTATTGAAAAAGCTGTTCCTATTGAATCTTGTTCTTTCAAGCAATTATGAAAAGCCCAGTTGCTTGGGAGAACAAAATTCAAAAGGAATTTGGATGCTTTGTCTCCCTGATAATTAAACAGGCAGAAGTTCAGCAGGTGTACGTGTGGGATATTAACTTTATTTGGTTAAGCATTTATGCCCGTCCCCCCTTTTCTCCATCTCTGCAGGCTCAAAACGGCTTGCAAAAATAAACATTCTCATCATTAAACCTCCGGTATAGGGGAAAAAAGCTGCTCCCACTGAATTTTGTTCTTCCAGGCAATTGGGAAAAGCACAGATGGCCTGGGGTGGGGAAGTAGCAAGCAACTCTAATAGGAATTATCTCTCCCCCCCCCCCCGCCCCTTCTTGTCTTTATTTTATTATTGCTCTTTTCAAAGGATCCCCTGCCAGTAGCAAATGAACTGATGCACTAAACCGTCTAGCAAGTAGCTTTTTGCCAGAGATTTAAATGCTGGAAATCAAGACCATACTCTGTAAGGCACACTTGGGAAATACCGTCGAACTCTTTTATCTGCCCATTAGGCTCACTTTTGTTCATTTTCAGCAAGTGTGCCTGATTGCTTCGGCGGAGTCCTTTGCTGGGGAAGCCCTGACATTGCTAAACATTTGCAGCCAGGTGCTTTTGCCCCTTGAAATGATTAGCCAATAAGCAGCAGAAGGGCTTTCGGGGGTGGGGGCATCTTTGAAATAAGGAAGTGGAAAAGGGAAATCGATATTAATTTTATAAATGCTGGATGTGGCAATAGCTGGTAGACGCTTTAAAGCAGAGAGAAGCACAATAGAAAATCCTGTAATTCTGGAAGGGGGAAGTGCTCCCACCCCCCAATACAATAGACAGCTCAGTTAAGAACAAGCAGTTTTAAAATTACAGCCTTTAGCTTGATCTTTCTTCCCAATTGCTGCAAAGCGGCACCTGGATTTATACCAATCTAGGGTTTTGTTTGCCAGTGTGCCAGCCATCAGTGGTAGCAGTTGAGTCATCAAGTGGTAGGATTCCTGGACGTCTCTCTTTCTAAACAAGTCTGAAGCATGCCACAAAGCATAGCAGGCGTCTTTAACAAAACCTCTCACTGCAGAAGAGAGGGCATGTGCATTTGGGGGGGGGGGGGGTTCTATTGGCAGGAAAGAATGCTGGGGATTATTGGGAAGGGAACTGAAAACAAATCAGCCAGTATCATAATGCCCCTGTATAAATGGATGGTGCGGCCTCATTTGGAGTACTATGTACAGTTCTGGTCGCCACACCTCAAAAAAGATATAGCATTGGAAAAAAGTGCAGAAAAGGGCAACTAAAATGATAAAAGGGTTGGAATATTTTCTCTATGAAGAAAGGTTGAAGTGCTTGGGGCTCTTTAGCTTGGAGAAACGATGACTGAGGGGTGACATGACTGAGATTTACAAGATTATGCATGGGACAGAGCAAGAAGAGAAAGAAGAACTTTTCTCCATTTCTCACAATACAAGAACTCATGGGCACTCAATGAAATTGCTGAGCAGTCGGGTTAGAACAGATAAAAGGAAGTACTTCTTCATCCAAAGAGTGATTAACACATGGAATTCACTGCCACAAGAGGTGGTAGCAGGTACAAGCATGGACAACTTCAAGAGGGAATTGGATAAACATATGGAACAGAGGTCCATCAGTGACTATTAGCCACAAGGTGTAGATAGGAACTCTCAGTCTGGAGCAAGCGATGCTCTGTATTCTTGGTGCTTGGGGGGGGGCAAGAGTGGGAGGGCTTCTAGTGTCCTGGGCCCCCTAGTGGACCTCCTGATGGCTCCTAGTATTTTTGGCCACTGTGTGACAGTGTTGGACTGGATGGGCCACTGTCCTGATCCAACATTGGCTTCTCTTATATTCTCATGTTCTTAATGCTCAAATCCTGGTTCATGCTGGAGGCGTCTGTCACTAGGTAACTGAGCAATCAGAAACAGGACTGTGTGGGTCCATTCCCTCAGAACCTTTGCCTCTGCAATATTAAGGATCTCTGAAACAGGTACATGCAGATTCCCAGGAGATCTTAGTTAATTCTTCAAAGGAAGGATAGCAGGCTACTGCTAAATTGCAATCTCCAGAAATCAGCAGGAGAACATGTTAATTCAGTTCCTTCTGCTCTGAAGTGAGCCAGTGTGTCATAATATATAAATTGTTGGGTGGGGATCTGGATAGACCTGGGATCAAATCCCCACACTGCCATGGAAGCTCCCTGGGTCACCTCGGGCCAGTCATACACCTTCAGCCTAACCTCTCTCACAGGTTTGGAGAGGCAGAGTGCCATTCTGCCCACATTGCCATGGAAGATTGCCGCTCACCCTTCCCTTGGCTACTTGCTTGCAAGTGCTCCATCTCCTGAGCTCCTGGCTGCTCAGGCTGCCCAGCACTGCCAAGGAAGAGTGTGTGGATAGTGAAGTTCACAGCAGGGGCATTCCCAGCCACACACACACCTCCTAGTGCCATTGAGGAAAGGGCATGCAGGTGGCTGTGAGAAGGATCATGAGCAGGCAGGTGGGGATATGTGAGT
Source organism: Lepidodactylus listeri (assembly GCA_029233225.1). Classification (NCBI taxonomy): domain Eukaryota; kingdom Metazoa; phylum Chordata; class Lepidosauria; order Squamata; family Gekkonidae; genus Lepidodactylus; species Lepidodactylus listeri. The sequence goes on from JARCFY010000007.1 coordinate 49,267,670, forward strand.
GGTGGCAGTAAGGGAAGTTTGAGTAGCCATCCTGGTGCTGGGCCCATCAAAACCTGGAACTGGCCCGGGTAATAGCCCAGCATGACTCTCTCAACAGATGTTCATTTGTTTTGCTCATCATGTTTCACACTCCACCTTCCTTGATTAGATTTCATTTTGTATTTATTCTCCTCTGTCCTCTGTCTATCTAGAATAAATCAGAGAGTTCTCCCCCCACTCTGATGGACTAATTTCTCTTTGACTGGCTATTGTTTCAAACTGGCATCTCTTTGTAACATTTCCCTAATTTTGCCTCTTTGTTGCTTGCAAATTTAGGTATAAATATATGTATACTTATAAATATGTTAATGTATCTGCTTTGTACATATACTGCATGCATATGATGAAGTGGACTCTGATTTATGGAGAGCCAGTTTGGAGCAGTGGCTAAGAGTGCGGACTCTAATCTGGGAGAACTGGGTTTGATTCCCCACTTCTCCACATGCAGCTGCTGGCATGACCTTGGGTCACTCACAAGTTTGTTCAGAGTTGTTCTCTCAAGAGCAGTTCTCGAAACAGCTCTCTAAGCCCCACCTACCTCACAGGGTGTCTGTTGTGGGGAGGGAAAGGGGAAGGGGAAGGAGTTTGTAAGCCGCTCTGAGACTTCAAGTGAAAGGCATCCAGTCTCTTTTTCTCTCTTCTTCTTCTGTTGGAATAAATTTTGTTAGTCTGTAATGTTCTACTGATCTTCTGTTTAAATAGGCTGCAACTAACTGTGCTCCCCTCTGGGTTATTGCTAGCTGCTACTACTTGGTGAAGAACTAGGAAAGAATTGGTCTGTTTGATCCTGTTGACTGGTGGCCATAGGAAAGGAGATTTAACTCTTCCCGCTGAGCAATTTCCCTGATCAAAAATGCCCCCCACAGCTATTTTAGACAACTGTTGGGTGAAAATAATGGTACAAACCTTCATTGTACTTTTTGTTCTACCTTCAGTGAGGATTAAAGAAGCCTAAGGCTATTTTCAGTTGAGAAAACAGCACTGGGAGTTAAACATCTCCAACCCAAAATCATGGGCCCAATCCATACTAGTCCCCCCTCCACCAACATGCACATACACAGCTGCTCTCTGGAACTTTGGAAATATTATTTGGTCCTAATCCCCAAATCCCAGCAAGAGATATAACTCGTCCTCCAAATTGGATGGGTTTTGCCACAACAATATGCTGGGATCTGATCTGGGATATCCATAAAAAGAAAGTCCAAGGTTACCTTACGATAACTTAGATATGAAATGTGGGGTCAGCTTCTTATTGCAGAGCTCAGGTTGCTTGAACAGGAAGGAAGCAGGGCCGGTGCTACCATTAGGCCAAGTTAGGCGACCGCCTAGGGCGCAGACCTCAGAGGAGTGCAGAAACGGACAATCAGCGCCCCTCCAACCAGCCACAGGCTCTCACACTCACCAGCTCTCCCATGCTTTTCCTCCTCCAGAAAGTCATGGCAACTGCAGCAGCAGCAGCAGCAGCTCCCTTTAGCTTTGCCTCGCACCCTGCCTGCCCAAGCCCGCCCATTTTTTTAAAAAAATAGCCGGGTCAAGTTTTGTGCTTTTAATTTTCCCTAGAATTCATCTGTTTTTGATAATTGGTTAGCAGTGTGTGGGGGTGCAAGTAGTTAGCCTTGCCTAGGGTGCAAAAAAGCCTGGCACCACCCCTGGAAGGAAGCCTACTGTTTTATGGGGCAAGAGCTAGAGTCCATATTGAGGAACCCTTACTCATCTTGAATAAATCTGTCACAGAAAAGTAGATATTGACATTTTTAACTCCATATCAATTTTGAATGGCTTGTGGAGCTAAATGAATCTACCTGAGGACAAACCAGGGACACCGTTCTACCCAGGAGTGAGCTTTCCCACCTGCTGAGCCCCCCCCCCCCCCCCGGCCGGTTGCTCAACTTTCGGCAAGCTGCAACATGGTGCTGTTTTATTAATTACTGTTTGATATTGTGGTAGAAAGGCAGAATATATAACGAAGAGTACTGTGTTATGCTGTGTATGCATATATACATCTTTGGCTCAATGGGCTTGCAATGCTGATTTCGGGTGGCATGACATATTTTATGATGAAGTAAGGTTATGATAATTATGTCCACTGCTTGTCTGGTAAGAAGTATTAGAAAAATCCTTCTTTCTGCTTGTAAGGTAGAATTTTCCATTTTCTCCAGGTTCTTCAACCTGGATGATAAGCTCCTGCCACAGATCTGCATTTCTACTGAGCTGGCACATTATGACCTTTTGTAAAACTACCTGCCAATTAAAGTGTTGTACATTGTACAGACATCCCAACTGGGCAGTCTGATACTATAGTTATCTTACCTGCCAGAGAACATCGGTATTAGTTTTTCCATAATAGGGACATCAGTTAGTACTTAAACAACTCTGGGAGGTGGCTTTCCTCATTAGACTAGGGGACAGGGGCTATTGTTTGAAAAAGACACAATGACTACTTCCAAGAAAAACCAGCAATTTGTCTTGTCTTTTCAGCATTCTAAGAAGAAGCCAAATCGAACTGATGCAGAAAGCAAACACGGGAGACAAATGGTTTATGGCACTTTCTGTTACCTTTGCAGTGCAAGGTGGGTGTGAAATGCTTTATGGGGAGACAGGAGGAAAAAAGAATGATGGGCAATTAACTAGCAACTCATGCAGCAGGTTATCATATCTCTGGCTCATCCGTCCGTGTCTCGAGCGGACTCATGAGTTTGATGAAGAAGCCATTTTCGAAGCAGCGGACCAAAACAGATCATTTCCAGCTTGGTATTTGTTTGAGGTTTTGGCCTACTTTTGCCACTTGTTTAAGATCCACAGGCACCAGATGCCCATTAGAATCAGCTCCAGCCTGATTTTTGTGGTTGTATGTATTGTCATCGAGCTCATTAAGGAGCTTATGCTGCTGCAATTCCCACTCCTCCCACACACAAATTTTATTTACACAAGGCCCTTTCCCCCACCTTAACAGAGTGGAGGAAGACATATCCTACAAGGTTTAAATTGCATTTCCTTTTTCTGCTTTTACATGAAGGGTAAACAATGAGACTAACAGTGCCATTCTAGGCAGAATCGCACCTTTCTAGGTCCATTGGTGTAACAAGGCTTAGAAGGGTGCAACTATGCTTAGGATGACACAGCAAAAGAAGGACTGCATTCTGTTCGTTGTGTCAATGTGTGGGAAAGGGAACAACAATTCAAACCTTGATGCAGGAAAAAAATTCACCCAGTGTTGTATAGCTCTTGTCAAGTCACTTGAATTAGAGTTGTCAACTTCCAGGTGAGGCCTGGAAATTTCCTGGAATTACAGCTGATCTCCAGATGACAGAGAACAGTTCTCCTGGAGAAAATGGCTGCTTTGGATGGCAAACTCTCTGACTGAGGTCCTTCCCCATCACAAACCCTGTCTTCGCCAGGTTCCATAAATTTCCAAACCCAGAACTGGCAACCCTACTTAAAAATGAATGTGGTCCTTAGTCCCCAATGAGGGTGCAATCTTTGCTACTGTAAGGGCTCCAGCATCTTTAACAATTACATGCAAATGAGAACAGCATTTATTTATATGTTCATATGTTTTATTTTCCCCCACAGAATCCTCAAAATGGAGGTGCCAAATAGTACTCTGGACTAAGCTAAGCTGAACTGCAGTTTAGTAATGCTTTCCTTTTAATGTGAGTTCCCACAGAGGCTTAACAATAGGTTCACCAGCACTTGGGCACAAACATCCTGGTTCAGATAGGAGTGGGAATATAGCTGTACAGACACAAAGGCCTGCATGGTTTATTTATTTATATTTCATTTTTATACCCTGCCCTACCCAGCAATCAGGCTCAGGGCAGCTCACAAGGGCACACAGTGCCAACCCAATACATCATAAAACATTTAAAATACAACAGTAATAATAAAACAATTACAAATAAATTACAATAAAATGCTTCCAGTCATAATGATTGTCGATGTTCAGATGGCTCCCTGTTGGGGTTGAGGTTCGGCCCCCCATGACCATCAGGCCTGGACTGTGTTTAGGGCCAGCCCACATTGCTGGTGTTACTTGCGATGGGATAGTGCTAATGGTGGCAGCTCCTAGTCAAAGGCCTGGCGGAAGAGCTCCATCTTGCAGGCCCTGTGGAACTCCATAAGATCCCACAGGGCCCTGATCTCCTCCAGGAGCTCATTCCACCAGACAGGAGCCGCCACCAAGAAAGCCCTGGCCCTGGTTAACAGCACAATTCAAGAAAGCTATAAAAAGTAATGTGGCTTCTCTAAAAAATGTGAGTGCGTGTGGGGGAAGAGACTTCTTTTTAAAAAGTGGAAGGTCTGCCTCAATGAATTGAACAGTAAGGATCACAGCCTCTGGCAAAAGAAATGTAAATCAATAATTTGGCATGCAGAAAGAGATTGTGAAGAGCTTAGGGTGGCATTTTATCCTTATAGCAACTCTGTAACTCAGGAGAAGGGGAAATAACTCACCCAAAATTATGACCAGCATGTTTTATAGTGAGCAGGAATTTAAGCCCAGATTCTTCATCAGCTCTAGTTCAACACTCTAACCTTTATGGCTCTTAGGATTCCCAGGAGGTTTCCTATCCAAACAATGACCAATCTCAGACCTGATAAGCTTCAGCAAGGCTGCTGTATCATTCACAGTGCCACCCAAAGCAGTGTTTCACCCTCCTGAGTCCATTGACTTCCATGGACTTAGAACCGAACTAGATGATGCTTTAAAATAGCATGGTGGAGAGACAGGAGCCCCTCATCCTCCTGTGCTGCAATCCCCAACAGGATCGGGACCTCATAGTGTTTGGGAAAGTTAAAAACAACAGGTTCTAAAATGGCACCACATCTCTGTGGCAGACTCAAGGATGCAGGATCATTTAGTTTGGCCCTTAGAATGATATAACTCTGCTTAGGGTGGCACTGTTAGCCATTTTAATTTTTGTGTAGATACATAGTAACACTACATGGAAGTTGAGCTAGAAGATCAACAGAGAGAAGAGAGGAGCCAGGAGGTAGGTGACATGATGTTGGCAGGAGATCAAACTCCATGAAGAATAATGGGGGGGGGGGGGGTGTCACATTTTTAACATCAGAAGGCCTGTTCAGAGTGTTCGATCTGCCATCATGAGCATCTCCTGCTTGTGCAACTGTTGAATCCAAAGCAATAAAACAATAATTGATATTGAAATTATAGAACTTTATAATATATTGATATATTTGCTGGACTGGGTCTACAGCTTCCAGGCCTCCCACTATGGCGAGAGGCCTTCTGCTGACAGCACTCTTTGCCTACCAGCTCTCCAAGCGGTGGTGAGATAATTTTTTTGGAAAGCAATGTTAGCTGTGTCACCATATCACTTCTGGTAAAAACCCAAGAGTGCTGTAGGGTAGCCCTAGGAATCACCAGAAAATCTGTGGTCTTACCATAGAGTTCTTTGGGATTTCTGGAGTTACCCTATATTACTTCAGGGTTTTCCCCAGAAGTGACATAGAGATGCTGCCAATGTATTGTCACCATGTCCCTGCATCCAACCTTCCTAAGAAGCCTGGCAACCCTAACTGGGTCCTCTGCCAGATGGGTTACTTCTTCGCACATCAGCCCATAAATCAATTATCAAATTCAGAACTATATTTTTCACCCACATGGTTCCAGTTTTTAGTTCTGAACATTTAAAAGAAGATCTTCTCTTTGAGCTTTGTTCAAAGAGTATATCAGGCTCTCTGCACAGCCAAATAGTGCTAAAGAATCCGGGTCAATGAACTAGTCCCAGTGCTGTTTTCAGCATGCTTGCAGAGCACATACAAATTTGTCAAGTTCATTACCTTCTCAACCCACAAATAATCAATCAGTCAGTGTTTCAGGAACTTCAGCTGCAGTTAATCTTTGAAAATAATTACCCCAGGACAGGAGACTTCTTTGTGAAATTTTATAGTGTAACAAGTGGACTGTTTCTTATTAGCATTTGCAAAGAATGCTAATTTCAGGATTCCCACAGAGTTTTATTTCTTTCTTTAGAATTGCTCAGAAGCCAGAAAAGTTATATATGTTGGACTGGGTCCTAAAATATTCTAGGCATGCTTTAACAAAGTATTAAAGCACATGGGAAATGATTCAAGGCTCCCTGGAGTTTGGATGTGGATCAGGAGTTTTATGTAAACAGAGATCATCCCTTTCTCTTTGATTCTGGCAATGTTCTGTTTTTGTAATGTGGGTGAATGCATGGTGCATCCGCCAGCACTGAAGAGAATAAAGCTTGGTTCTAACAATATAAAATGGCTTCCGCTTCTTTAAATAAATGCTCACAAGTGTGCTTCATTCATAACACAAATGTAACATGTAATTATCCAAATGATGTGAGCTCATTGCTTCCCTTTTGCAAATGGCAGTCTCATGTGCATTAGTTGTATGTACATTACACACAGATCATATAAAGAGATTAGGGGTGTTAATTTTGGTTTGGATCTATTGGACGCCAAAAAAATTAGGGATTTCCAAAAATCCCAGATCCCAATACTAGTAGTGTATTTAGTCTGGGATTTTTCAAAAATCCTGAATTTTTCCAGGTCTAATAGAATTGAGATGAAAAAAAAATGGGGGGGGGGAACACAAACAAACCTAGGAGCAGCAAAGGTGCAAAACACAGCTGAGGGATGAGAGCACATTGCACATGCCTTTCAGCTGTTTTTCCTCAAATTCTGCAGTCCCTTTAAACCACCCTGGTAGGGACTGCAAAAGAAAGAGGGGAAAAACAGCTGAGATGCTGGGAACAATCTCTCTGCCTCTCGGTTGTTTCTCCCATTTTTTCTACAGTCCCTTTAAACCAGCCTGGTTTAATGGTACTGCAAAAGAAAGTGAAGAAAACAGCTGAGATACTGGGAGCAGTTCCCCACTTCTCAGCTATTCCCCTGATTTTTTTTCTGCAAAAGAAACAGGGGAAACAGCTGAAAAGCAGGGAGCAGTCTCCACACCTCTCAGCCGTTTTCCCTGATCTTCCTGGTTCCCAAAAATATCTGAGATTTTTTAAGGATACCCCCCCCCCCCCCCAGTTTTTCCAAAAAAAATCTTGAATACTTTTGGGATGCTGAAGTATACCTGAAAAATATTGATAATGTATTTTGGGGTATATTTTTGGCTCTGGAAGATCTGAATGTAGACCACTTGCCCACCCATCCCCGAAATAAATACCACTACTGATTCATGGGTTCTAGGGTTTCCAGCTGTGGCTGGACACCTGCCAGGAAAAATGGGAGGGGCAGTGACATACTCACTGACATTGTGCTGATGTGAGACATTACTTCCTGCACAAAACTGGAAGTGACATCATCACATTGGGGTGATGCTCTAGAATTCACTTCCAATTCCATGGTTAGCGATTTGGTTGAATCCTGGAGTGTTATTCAGAAATGATCATGTCATTTCCTGATTTTGGTGTGATGCCCTTCCATTTCTCATGACTGGTTCATGGAGCAGCAGCAGGAATGGGACACCTTCCTAATGGGTTCAATTGGGATTTTATTCATCAACATGAATGTTTGCTAAGTGACCTTAGGCCAGTCACACACTCTCAGCTTAACCTACCTCATAGCATTGTTGTCAGGGTGAAATGGAGAGAAGAACAATGTAAGCCACTTTGGAGAAAGGTAACTATGCAGATCTTATAATCTTCCCTCCCTCACACAGGATTTTCCCTTTGTTTCTTCTTTCTTGCTGAGTAGCCCCTATATCTATTTTCTTCTTTTTGTTAGTTTATGGCTGTCCCACCTAGTCATGTTTTTATATATTTAGATGCTGGCCCAGCCTAGGGAACTGAGGAAAGAGACAAAATCACCTCTTTAACTTATACTTCTAAAATGACATACAAGAGGCTTTTGATTTTGTCTCAGTTCATCAGCTGGCTGACAAGGGGGACTCCCCCCCCCCCCAGCGAGGAATGCCAGAAATTAATCCAATGTGCCTATGTGACTCGGAAGTGACTTAGGTATGTTGGGGATGCTGGGGTGTTGCCCCCAACATGTTTATGTCACTTCCGGGTCACTAAGGCTGTTTTTACATCTGACTTTCCCGCTGGAATCATTCTAGTTCCAAAAAACCCTGCCCACACCTCTGTGCGGTGTGAAACCGTGCTGCTACTGAAATGTCCACATCTACTAATTGCCCTCCTTAGTATTCAACCGGCTTGATTCTGCTTTAAACAATTGCTGTTGATTAGTGAACTTAGACCCCCTGGAGTGAAATTTCACACCACTGTGAAATCAGCACAGGAAAAGACAACAGTCAAACTACTTTAGAGGGGAGGTGTAAAATGACCCTTAGGCACTTCACAATAATTCTGGTATTCCTCCCAACTCCCAGTAAGTGTACCTCCCATCCCCCGCTGGCTGCCCTGAGGGAACTGGCAACCCTATCCCACAGTCAGTACAAAGCCCATTACTGTGGGAGTTTCTTCCCTGGCCCCTGGTCAGATATGAATGGCTGGTCTGAGTACCTCCCCATCTTCAAGTGGCTCAGAGTGCTTGCCAATCTACAATACACTTCTAGGATATGTTTGTGTTATGTGCCATCACATTGCTTCTGTCTTATGACAGCCCTATGAATTAATGACTTCTCAAATGTCTTATCTTTAAAAGACTTGCTCAGATCTTGAAAAATAAAGGCCGTGGCTTCCTTCACTGAGTCAATCCACCTGCACTAATCCTGCCAAAGCCCCTCTTTAGGGCCTAACCAACAGGATAGGACTAATACAATTATCCTCCTTCTCCTAAACAGTGTGATGCAAGGAGAGAGATGGAGTGCCCAAGACCAAGAGAAAGAGCCTTCTATAAACCAATTAAAACTGATCTAAAACATTCTTGCTTGGCCTCAAAGTGACTAGCTAATCTCACATCTGAAGGGTGGGCAAGAAAAGGGCTTCTTTGTGGCAGAAGCTTGATGTAGTGGAGTTGCTTAGCAACAAAGAACCTTCCACAGCAACTGTTTGATCACTGTGAGATGCAAGATACCGGACTAGTCTGACCAGTGCTTCAGTGGTCCTTTTTCCTCCCATTTAAACTGTTCATTACCATGCCTTTTGCAGGTACAAGCTCCATAAGAGGTGGCACTGACTCTTGATGACCATAGGATCCAAATTAAGCTGTGTTCTCCCTCATTAGTGCCCAACAGGTGGTCTAAAACAATAGTAGAGGAGAGGTACAATGTCAGCAGAAATTCTTTATACCAGGAAACACACACACACTTTCTGCCACTTCAGTACAATTTAATGATGGAGTACCTGTCAAGCGAACATAATTCCAGTATTCATCTCACTGGTAGCCTCTATTAGATTGTCCATATTAATGCCTTGAGCAAGTGTATATTTTGTAGGCATTCTCTAGCAAAAGACAGGTAAAGATGTTAAAGCAGCAAGTTTTACGTTTTCTTTCCGAGATATGAACGCACTTATAAGCAAGTGCCTGCCGTTTGTATAGCCGATAAGATGAAATACATATGTTTTGAATTATTAATTGCCCGCTTAATAGCATGACACACAGTTATCCTATACAATTCATTTCTAAGCATTTCATTACCCAGTTGTCTCATACAATGCTAAGTGATGATAAATAATTTTAAGCACATGTCTAGTTGAAGGAGTCTACGGTTGCTATGCAGCTTGTGCCTATTTCTCAACTCTCAGTTGGTGGGTTTTTTTTTTAAACCATATTAAATATTTTAACAGCATTGTGGCATCTGCTGGCTTTCATAAATGTAAACTATGTTCACAAATCTATGTGAATTTTAATTATGGGGTGGCTATGGGGAAGATTCTAATGAAAGGAGCAGTGCTTGCTACACTTTGTGAAAAATATGACAAGCATATCTATTAGTCCTCCTGTACTAGATCAGTCACATAGAAAGGCAAAGGGCAGCTTAAAATGGTTCCCAGGTAGTCTTAGGATACTCCTGGGGTGGGGGGTGGGGGTCTGCCTTCACTCCTGGACTACTGCCCAGAACAGAAACAGCCAGGAAGGAAGGACTGTTTGCCTTTTTGTCAGGCTCCCCATCATGTTACTGAGGACACATGGAGCTTGAGAAAGGGACAAACAGGCCCCTGTGGTGCGGTTTCTGATTTGGAAAACTGTGTGTGTCGGGGGGGGGGGGGGGAGGCAGAAGCTCCTCCTCCTGCTTAACACTGAGAGCTTCTGCAAACAATGGGCTATTCAGTAAGTACATGTGGTACATGTGACTGTGAGCTGGGCTGAGTGACCCCATCCCCAATGCAACTTGTGTCACCTGTATCATCTAGAGAACCTTGCCATTCAAGTGGTTGACAGGGCTGGACAGATTGATACTTTCTCTCCAGGTCCCTACAGGGAACTACTGCTGACCCACCTAAATATAGCCTGCTAGCCATGCATGACGGCTTACCAAGGTTTTGATAAATCTTCTGAGTCTCCTACCTACAAATATAGAAAAAAGGGGATTAAGAAAACACCTGGTAGACCATGGCATATACTGCTGTTCAGGTAATTCTATCCACTGTTCCCTGTAGCAATGTATGTAACCAGCCCATCTAAGAGTTAAATACCATTTCAACTGAAGGAAGGCTCCTTAGGCTGGAGGAAGGCTTCCAGCTTTGCTGAGCAGAATGGTAGAATGCAGGCCACTGTCATGGACATGGTAATTGAAGGGGCTGGCAACAGCAAAGTTCTCAGTTCAATCCATGGCATTTTCAGTTAAAAGGATTCCAGGTAACAGATGTCAACAAAAACTTTTCTCTGCCTTAACTTTTGGAGAGTCACTGACTGCTGGAGTAGGTGTAAAGACAAGAGTTTTGAGGGTATAAGGTAGCTTCATATGTGTGGACACACACACAAAGTCATGTGTAGAGCATCTTTCCCCACGAGTTTTAACCACAGTGTGTCAAGAACTAGCATATCTCAGTACTTCTGGTTACCTTAGTCCACAGAGTATAGTTTATGAAAGCGGGCTATTAGTGCTGCTCTATCTGTGGGCATTCTACTGTGAAACTAAGGTCAGAGTCTGATGTAGCAAGTCTCCAAATGAGTGCTACTCACTACCAGGGAGATGGGAAGCTAGGGTGAAGCCTCATCCAATTAAGCCATTCTGCCACATAGAAACATTTCCTCCATTTGCGTAGATGTTGTAAAATTACAGCCAGACTTTAAAATCTGTGGCCTTTGTTAACTAGCCTGCCAGTGCTCTGTGCTTCCGACCAATTGCAGCAGTAGTGTAGTTTACTGAAATAAATACTCCCTGAAGTTGGAGGCTGCGAGTCACTGGATCTCTATTATTTGCTTCAGTGGTTCCTGGAACAAAGCTACTGTACTGTGCTCAGGACTCTATGCATGATTATGCAGGTAAATGCAAGTACCAGCAGTAGCCTTGGTAAATAATGTTATTGCTAAATTAATAGTGCTAGGGAACATATGGCTAACTTTGAGCTCAGCACAGAGTAATGGGTGGAGAGCAAGATAAGCTGATTAGGGCAGTCCCATTCCTGACAAACAATGTGCTTTTAGCCTTACTTGCATAAAATCTCCGAAGAATTCATGTTGAAACATTTGTAGGATCTGATGACACACTTTCCTGTCAAATAGTATACGTATCTATAAGAATCAGTTTAACTGATATTTATTTGAAATATTCTAAGGATTAGATTCCCAGATAAGGGTCCTCAAACACCCACTGGTTTGGTTCACTATACTGTTTGCCAGTTGCAAACAGGGAAGTGATTTTTGAATGATCAGTCCTTTGGCCTTTTGTGGCCATTTGGCAAGATATTTAACGGCATTCCTTCTTAACAATGGTACAGAGAAACTGTATTTTCCTGCAGCCATGGGTGCCATTTTGTCTGCTATGACACTACAGGGCTTTTTTTTAAAAAAACACCCTATAATTACAGAACTGCATGCTAATGATCAGATGATCTATTGCCAGCATTTCTGAATGCCCAGCTTTAATTTTTTTTAAAGTAGCCCATTTCCTTACAAAGTTATAAGAGGAATTGTGTACCACACAGGATTCATGGGAAATGGTGGCTCACTGTCTTGGATGTAGCCAAAGACTTTTAAAAATCATATAAATCAGTAATGAATAAAAGTTATGGTTTAAAAAAAATACTGAACAGTCTGGGTAATTTCCTTACCTCTAATCATTGCATTTGCTCACAGTAACTTTGACTGCTGAACATATTGGATGTTAAGTTTGTGGTATCCCTAGTCCCAGATGCTGACTGGTTGTTTTTGGGTTTTTTTAAAGAAAACTAAATGTAAGAGGGAGGGTTTGTTTGTCTAATGACGGCTACAAGGGGGAAGGAGTAGCAAGCACATTCTCAGAAGACCACCTGACTGTAGAAGAGTTTACTGAACAACTGTACATCATAGTGACCTATATTCTCTCATATACTGCCTGTAAGCACTACTAGGAGCACTGAATAAAATCAAGGTCAGATGAATGCTATTTGTTCTGTACTTGTTCCAGTGTTATATGCACTATTCTGCACCATTCCCCTGGTTTTTCCTAGCAGGGCAGAATCTGGAGGCACCCTTGTAATTAAAATACATTTGGAACTCTTCTGAAATAGTTTGGTTTTAGAACAATATAGGACATTGAGCTAGGGTGACATGAATCTTAGGGAAATTGAATCAGAAACTGATATTAGCTGAGAAAACAATAATGGCAGAACCTAATCCTCCTTTCTTAATGAAAAGTTACCCTTTTCTCCTTCAGAAGTGTTTATAACATAACGGATCTAGCAATTATGACAGGAATGAATTGGTCAGAGATTAAATTTCAAATTTGTTCAACATGAAGTCTGCATTCTTGACAGGCTATTTTAGCTATGATTGGGCATGTTATAAATTTCCACTCAAGTTTTTCCCCCATGTAAATTGGTACATAATTCAATGATAACGGGACCTCTGCTTAAACAATAAAGGGAAGGAAGAAAAATAGAGGAAACAAAGGAGCAATAAACCATTCCAACCAATTGCAGCAGTAATGTAGTTTACCGAAATAGTCCAGCCCACACAAACTTTTATTATTTTATTTTCTATTAAATTATTGTGGTTCACTAAAAGAGATCACATCATTTGCACTCTATGGGGGTGGGGAGCACTGAGGAACATTATATGATGCCTTATACTAGAATTATCCACACCAATCAACAGTGGAGGGCATGCCATGTTTCAGACTGTTGGCCTCCTCCAGCTGCCCCTTCCCTTCTTATAACTGCTACTCCAGGACTGTGCTCACCTGGGCTGCGGTCACACGGCCCCTTTAAATCCGGGAGCCCTCCTGGATTAAAGGGGCCACATTTTTTTTACCTTGGGTTGGGATGTCTACACATCCCAACCCCTGCGGAGGCTGGCGGAGGCGGGGGTAGCACAGCAGCGGCGGTAGAAGCGGCGGCGGCAGCAGAAGCCACAAAAGAGGTGGCAGAAGCCGCAGCGGTGGCGGCAGAAGGCAGGAAGGCGGCAGCGGCAGAAGAACCGGTGGCGGTGGGGGACGAAGCGGCGGTGGCGGAAGAAGTGGAAAGGCGGCGGCGGAAGAAGCAGCAAAGGACCCGCCAGCCGCCTGGTAAGTTTGGGGGGTCTTTTTCCCCTTTTTACACTTGGGCACTTGATTGACTTTTAAGTATTGAGTGGGAGGTGATGAATCAAACAAACAGGCTTTTATTCAAACCATTGCTCCAGCTCAAAGACAGCTCTATGAGAACGGCACCTTAATTTATACTGTTTCCAACTCATAACTTCAAACAATGTAACTATGTACAAACAATCCTATTGGACCTAAGCGAGGCTCAGCAATTGGTTACCTAGAGTGGCTTAAGGACCAATGAGAGTCTTTATTTGTTAGCCAATCAGAAAGGGCCTTTTGCATCCCAAAGTCTCTGCAAGCTGTGACTGTAAAATAATAAGAATACAACATTGACCAAGCGCACAAGCGCCCATGTGTAAAGGGGGGGGGGGAAATGGCCGACGGGACCATCTGGACAGCCCTGCTCTTGCAATGATGGCGAGAGAGGGCTGCTCAGATAGCTTAAATGCGGGTTCCTCGCACGACTCCCGGGAAAACTGTTGATTTTCCCCGGGTCGGAAAATGCGGGAGGAACCTGCATTTGAGCCCGCTTCGGCACGGGACTAGCCCCAGCCTTTGTAGATGGTCCCTTTAAATGCAGGAGGAAACAGCCCTTCCTCCTGCATTAAAGGGCCATGTGACCGCGGCCTTACTCACTCAGCTGTGCTCTGCTCAATGTTGCTGGGGGTAGTTTCCACCCACCCACCATGGTATGTCTGCCTGCTTGTGGCTTCCGTCTGTCTGCCAGTGATGTCCCACTGCTGAGAGCAAGCTGTCCTCTGACCCACTGTGCTGCACCCAATGCTGCCCCGGTGGCATTTGTTCTGTTGAGGGCTCATGCCCAGATTGTAGTAATTTGCAAACAGGAAAAAGCCAGTGTGCATTTGGGAGGCACAAAATTTCCATTGTATGTGTGATACAGCGTCCTCATGTTTTTCCCTAACACACGCAAGGATTTTGTAATAAGTAGATGGAGCCTGAATCAGACCACTGGTTTATCAAGGTCAGTTTTATCTAGTATGGCTGGAAACAGCTCCCCAAAGCCTCAGGAAGGAAGAATTCATGTTCACTTGCAGCCTGTTCCTTTTAACTAGACATGCCAGAGACTGAATCTGGGACCCTCTGCGTGTAAAGCAATGCACTACCACTAAACCATGGCCTTTCCCTTTTTAGCAGTGGGACCAACACAACTGAAATATTTCAATCTCTCTGCACATTATATTGCATGAGATTAATTCTAATGAAAACAAACATTTAATTTTTATCATGATCTTGACTCACTCTTCTCTCTAATTTTTTATTTAGGTGACAGAATGTCTTACTAGGATACAAAAATGCCTTTCATGTTGGGAGGCAGAAAAAGATCCTACATTAACCACTGAATTATCTTTTTCCCCCCTATAGCATGGACCTGATTACAATATGACTGAAAGCTTTTTTAACAGTATTTTGATTGTGATATGTTTTAAAAGATACATTACAGCTTTTAGGATGGAATCTAAAACCCTTTGTTTTATTAAAGCACCATATTGATACAGATGACCATTGGAAGCCATCCATTTTCAGACCCTATAAAAGGTATTGGGTTGTATCCTGTGAACAAAAGGAGTTTGTGGAACTGATATTTCCCCTTTCTTCTGCCCCCCTGAGATTATCTGTGCCTTCTCAAAAGGAAACCCCCCCCCAACTCACACTTGCTCTTTCCTGTTTGAAAATGACTGCAATCTGGGCATAAACTAAACAGAGCAAATGCCACCAGGGCTGCTTGGGGATTCCAAGGACCAGAATGGGGGAAATGAGAGCCAGTGTGTTGTCTTGGTTAGAATATTGGACTAGACTCTGGGAGGCAGGGATCTGAATCTCCATTCTACCATAAAGCTCACTGAATGACCTGGGCCAGTTACTTTCTTTCAGTCTAACCGATCTCACAGGGTCAGGAATTAGAATCATACATGCCCTCTGAGCTCCTTGGAGGAAGGACTTAGATATGCCCTAGATAGATAGAAATTTGCAAGCATGTCTTCAAATGGTGCCAGAATTTAGGTAAGGGATTTTAGGTGATTTTAGCTCTTTGTCTTTCTTGATACAGTTTTCCATGGTGAATCTCATTCTCTACTGAGAGTCCCTAACTCTCAATAGCAGCTTTTCAGGGACTGTAGGAAGAAGTGGGGGAGAGATCCATTGCAAGAATTCTTTCCTCTCATTGTGCATACGATCCAATTTCCTATCTTAAATTTGGTTGCAAAAATTGGAATACACCAGTTGTTATAGATTAACAACGTTGTTATATGTAGACATTTTATTGTAGGAAAGGTTTGCAAATATTATGTTAGCCAGTAGAAACATAACACTATTGCCTTGATATTAATTTCCCCACAATATTAATCAAAGTTCAGCTTCAAAAGGAAAACATTTTCAAATGAAAAACTCAAAAATTTGCCCAAATTTACATGTAATTTTATCAAATTTTGAACTTGTGCTAAATTTCTTTTCAGTCTTAACTATGTTTTGGAACTTTGGCATGTTTGATATGAACATTACCATCCTTGTAAATGAAAATAGATGGAAACTATGAAGCAACAGGGGGAAACCAGGCAGACCATATTATCCTTTCTTCGGCATCTTATTCAATGGACTGGAGATCATGTGAGGCTACAGTTGAATGCTTAAGCCACTACCTGTGATACCTACCACTTGACTGCAAAACAATGCAGTATTTCAACACAGTTTGGAACAGGAGGCTGTGTGAGGGTCAACTACACATTACATCTCTTCCCTTGTTTACACTTGTTTTCCCATGTTCCCTCCAGTCACATGTCAGCTGCTGGAAATGGTTTCTTAAAAAGGGGTGAGCTCAAATGGGCACCACGGGGGAGGAATGATTCTTGCCTCTCCCCACAGGTAGTTTTCTCATGCAAAAATGGCATTGGGGGAAGGTATTCCATTGAATTTGATACTCCACACACAGAGATGCTCCACATGGAATGACAAAATTGGCAAAATTCTTCCCCCCAATATCATTTTCACATGAGAAAACTATTGGGGGGGGGGGGACAGGAGCCTTTTCTCCCCAGAAGCACCATTCTGAACTAGGGGTGTGCAAAAAAAAAGGGGGGGGGTTCGGATTCGGGTATATTAAACCTGAATTTTTCGGTATTTCTGAAAAAAACTGAATATCTATACCAGTATAGGGTAGATATCTGAAAATTTTCGGGATTCCCAAAAAATTCAAGTCCATTATACCCTATGGGGCCATTGTAATCAATGGCAAAAAAGTCTGAAAAGTTCCCAGGGGGCTGGGGGGGAGGGGATTTGAGGTAGAGGCTCCAAATTTGGACTGTAGCTGCTCAAGCCTCTCCCCAAAGGACCCCCAAAGTTTTGAAAAGATTGGACCAGGGGTCCAATTCTAGGGGCATCCAAAGAGGTTGCCCCATTCTCTATTGTTTCCTATGGGAAAAAAGGCAGGCAGGCAGCAGACAGTGTCGCCTGAAAAATCTCTCCAAGAAAGTAAGTGAGGTGGTGAGAGGGGCATGTTTGCCAGGCTAGCAGCAGCAGAACTTGTGCAATCTGCCCCCCAGAAACAGGGCCACCATGCCAGTCAGTGCCCAAAGTTTGACCCAACAGGACTCACTCAGGTCAAACCAAAACTAAAGCCCTACACTGAGATTTATTTCAAGATATTATTGGAAAATAAACCTACAACCTTTTTTTAAAGCCTATTTAACAGTGGTGAGAGAGCAGGGGCAGCAGCCAGCCACAATCTCCAAGCCAAACTCTCTCAACTCTGACCAGTCCAGCAGCAGCACCAACCGTTCAGGAACAGCAGGGAGTCAGGGGTGCAGGTCTGCTTTTATGCTCTCTGGGCATACACAGAGGTTTTCAAACAAAAACAACCTTTTGTGATTGGCCAGAGAGCGGATACCAAAATCCTATTGGCTGCCAGTGCAAGCTGCCTAGTGCCTAGGAGTTCCACAGTACTTGGAAACTTTGCAAGGCAAGCTGCCCTGATGCAATGCATTTGCAAATGCATTGCAGTGATTGGCCATCCATGGTCCCTCCCCCCCCGGCCCCCTCCTGGGACCATCAGTTTGCCAAAAAGCCGGATTTTTCGGGGGTTTTATTTTCGGGATACCGGGGAGTCTCATCAGAGCCTTTCCAGTATCCCGAAAACCTGAAAAAAACCGAAATGGTTTTTTTCAGCTTTTTGGAAAGCCGAATGCACACCCCTATTCTGAACTCCCACCTTTTAAAAAAGAAGCAGTTCCCTGCAGCTGCTGTGCAGTTTTGGAGAACACGGAATACAAGTACAAACAAGTGAAGAAACACATCATGTAGTTGAGCCCAGAGTGATGCTAAATCATCGTATCCATCTAGAAAATTCTCAGTACTGGGCAAGTGAGGTGTGTTTGTGTGTGTGTGTGTGTGAACATTTTAAACTTTTAATCCCTACTGTTCTGCCTAAAAAAAAAAAAAAATCTCTGTTATGCTTTTGCTTTTCCCTTTTGTGAACTGAGCATACATTATGTATAAGAAATGCATATAAATATCATACAATTAAAATGCACAATTGAAGTGAACATGGTGAATATAGAAACAAGCATGGTTGTTACCAGCCTTAGGTCCTGGGTTGCCTGGGAGAAAGGTGGGTACATAAATATTTTATATAAATAAATATAACAAAAATACACACACACCCTTATTCATTCCTCTTAGTGACTGGTTGTAGGGGAGGCAAGTTGCTATACTGTCCACAGTGCAGGTTTTTAGTCCCGATTTTAACCCAGCAAGAACGGCATGGCAGCTGTTTCCACAGAGCACAATCCCTCCCAAATATATGCTACATATGAACGATACAATAATGTGGTGGAGCTGACTAGACAGTTCTTTTTCATTTAATTGATACCTAGGCAGGACAGAAAGCACCATCAGATGGTAAAGAACTTACTGTTTTTTTGGTTCAAATGTCTTGAACAGATCAAAATCCAACCCTCTAAAGGCAATCACCACAGCGACTGCTAAGGTGGTTTTCCAATCCTCATCTTCAAGAAAAATCTGGACAATTTTTTGAGATGATAAATTCATGTAACCTATTAGGAAGAGGCGGGAAAGAGCCATTTGGCTATCCCTGTCCTCTCTTCTGCCAGTCAACAGTTAAATGAAGTCCAGACATGCTCATAGTTGCCTCACATGGAAATGGCTCCCAAACTGTTGCATGATAGCAATCTTAATCACAACTGAATCACTGTTGCTCTTTGTGGCATCCTCCCAGCTCAAATGAATGTTTGCCATCTTCACTGCAGAATTCACTGCCACTCTGTAGCAATGTAGAATAAATAGCAGGTCATAATTGAAAGTACCACGCATTCAGTCAGAGAGTCCATCTGCAATGCCTTCAAATACTGTAAGGACAAATTGCCTTGCCTTTTAAAAATCCTGTATATTTGACATTCTTGCTCAGTGTGCATTGATTCATTCTCTGTCTCTCTCCCTCCCTTTTTGCTAAAGGAAACACAAGCAGTTTTTATTTCTTCATGTTAATTAAAGTTAAAGTATTTCCTGGGAAGTCATTCAATTAAATTATGCCTCAATATCAGCAAAGTCCTACGTAGATAGCCTCAAAATTTGTGTTTGCTCCATTCGTAAGCTGCCTATAAATAGATCCTTGGAGACAAGCTCCGTTTCAAGAGTTCTTGAATGCTTTATAGATGGCAGGTTACTTAACCAATTTCTCATCCATGAAGACCTTTAACTGCACACACATCTTTGCAGGAAGTGCTCTTATTGTGATTAAAATGAAGGTCTCAGCCAAGTGCATTGCGTGGCCGATTCTTTTGCGTCATCATCATTTGTCCTTCTGGGCAATACTGACTTGTTCACACGTTGAATTAAAAGAAATCACTCTGCATTCCAAGTTCTTTGTGGTTTTACCTATTATAAAATGGACAAATTTAGGAAGTAATGATGCTTTGATCCGTCATCATACCACATACAGAATATGTTCTGCAATGCTTCACCCTTATCTTGATTCTGGCATGATGGGGAAGAGAAAAAAGGCAATTGTAGCCAACTCCCACTGATTTCCTGTCCACTCACATAACAAAGAAAGACTGCTGTCCAAACATTTTTGCACTTTTTATTATGGGATCAGATCTTCACTTTATGCTACAGAGTGGCAACAATTATAGTACCAAAGATTTCTAGACATCTGTAGTGCATGACCAACAGTGAATCACTTCTCCCTCTTTCATATGCTAGACTTATATAATGGCACAAGTTCTGCAGCATCTCGGGAATAACATATCACACTGACTCACATAATGAGTGTTTCAAAGTCAGTGTTGTTTTTTCAAGTTCTGTGCTCACAATTTTTTAGTGAAAAGGTGACCACCTCAGGAGGAACAGGTCTCAGTTAATTTTTTCTCTCTGACTCAAACAAAAATCAGTGATTGATAATTCAAGGTTTTGAAATTGTATTTATGGGAGTAAAGGTAAAGGTTTCCCTTGCTCAAAAACCAGTCAGTTCAAATCCCTGCTTTGCCGTGGAAGCTCACTGGGTGACCTAGAGCCAGTCACTCTCACCTTAATCTTCCTCACAAGGTTGTTGGGGTGAAGATAAAACAGAGGAAGAGAAGAAGAAGAAGAAGAAGAGATTGGATTTATACCCCACCCTTCACTACCCGAAGGAGTCTCAGAGTGGCTTACAAACTCCTCTCCCTTCCCCTCCCCACAACAGACACCCGGTGTGGTAGGTGGGGCTGAGAGAGCTCTGATAGAAAGGGCTCTTTTTCAAGAACAGCTGTGCCAGAACTATGGCTTGCCCAAGGTCATCCAGCAGGTGCAAGTGGAGGAGTGGGGAATCAAACCCGGTTCTCCCAGATTAGAGTCCATGCACTTAACCACTACACTACACTATAATGTAGAGAATTCCCTTGGGTCCCAGTGGGCAGAAAAGCAAAGTATAAATATCTAAATAAAAAAAATAACAACCAGACCACTAGAAATAAACAGCAACACTTGCAATGATTATTTTGAAAACAGCTGCTACATACCATATCAGTTACTTACAATAAATGCTAGGATCAAAAAAGTGTTGTTAACATCACTTGTAGGAGTGTGCCCTTGAAAAAATGCTATTTTAAAAATTTTGGATTTAAATTTAGAATACTGGTATTCTGAATTATTTGGGTCCTTCATACTGTTACAGAATTCAGATTCAGGTTTCCCCCCCAGAATTACAAAATTGTGGGGATCTATTATTCCCTACAGGGGTACTCTTTTTATGTGGCTAGAGTGACTGTCCACTGGGGGGGAAATCCTGGAATTTCAAGCAAAACAGATTAAGGGGTCCAGTGCTATAGGCCCCTGAACAAGGTACTCCCAACCATCTTACTTGTCTCCACCGTTTCCCATGGTAGGAAAAAAAATCCATGTATTCTCCAGGGCAAAGGAGCAAATAGCCAAACATACAGGAACAACCATTGGCCAAAAAGCCCTCAAATACAAACCCAATCAACAAGCCCAACAAAACTAAAGTGAAACCAGAGAATCCCAGGCATAACAGTTTACACAAGAGATAAAGATGCCAAGCAGAATGCAGGGCCGATGTAGCAAGCCCATGTGGTCTAGTAGGTAAGTGTCAGACTAGTATTTGGAAGACCCAGGTTCAAATCCCCACTTGTACCATGGAAAATCACTGGGTGACCTTGGGCCTGTCACACTCTTGGCCTAACATACCTCCCAGGGCTGTTGTGAGAATGAGCCAGCCTTGGCTGGGGGGGCAGGATAAAAGTCTAAATAAATAAATAAATAAATAACAGGGAGGAGAGCAGAATGGTGTAAGCTGTTTTTGGTCCCCGTTCGGGAGAAAAGCAGGGTACAAATGAATTAAATAAATAAATAATAAAGCCCAACAGAGCCAGAAAATCCAACTTGGAACCCCTTCGCCAAAAGCACAGACAGAGAAAATACAAAGCAGTTAGAAATTCTTGAACAAGCCTAGAGAAGAGAACCCAACAAAACAACACAAGCCTTTTATAGCCTTTTCAAAACAGTACAAAATAAAACCAAGGATTTTTTTTAAAAAAAGAACCAGAATGGAAACGAAGGCTCCTTCCTCCTATAACTACAAACCTCAGGCAAAAACAACAAACATGAAAACTTGAAACAATGTTTTAAATAATATTGTAAAACAAAGTCCACTGCGAGCAAAACACTTTTGCAGATATCGAGGCTAATGCTCCCTCTAAGCTGTAGAGTCTTGTGAGCAAAAAGTCTACTTTGTGAACTACTGGCATTAAAGTTGTGAACAAGCAATTTGGTTGCTGCATAAATTAGTTTGCTCTGGAGCCATCCTTACTGAGCTAACTCAAAAATGTGTGAGTCAAGGCTAAAAAACTGTGAGCTAGCTCACACTAAGGCCATGGTCACATGGCACCCGATTCCCGGATAAAATCCCACTGGAATTTTATCCGTTTTTTTTTTCTTTCGGGTTGGGATGTTCATACGTCCCAACCCTGGCAGTGGCAGCGGTGGGGGGAGGCACCCTTCCTGCTCACAGAAGAGCGCTCTACACCCCCTCTGCCACCGCCACCAGCCACTGCTGGACCCATCCTCACTGCCTGGCTCACCCTGTGCTCCGCTCTGGGCCCCAAGCCCCACCAGTCACCACCTGGTAAGTTTTTGAGTTAGACCATGGGGGGGGGGGGGAGCAGGCGGCAGCCAGTGGGGATCAGGGCCGGGAGCGGAGTGCGGAGTGGTTTTTTCCCCCTTTTGCACTTGGGTGCTTGAGTGACCAAGCGCCCAAGTACAAAAAAAGGGGGAAAAATGGGAGGGACGATCAGACAGCCCTCTCTCGTAATCATTGCGAGAGAGGGCTGTCCAGATCGGCTCAATCACAGGTTCCTTGCACAAACTCCCAGAAAATACTTGATTTTCCCGGGGGTCGGAAAATGTGTGAGGAATTCGTGATTAAGCCCACTTTGGTGCAGGAGTTGTCCTGGCCGGTCTGAATGGTCCCTTTAAATGCTGGAGGAAATAGCAGTTCCTCACACTTTAAAGGGCCGTGTAACTGCGGCCTAACTCAGCTTAGAGGGAACACTGGCAGGAAGCAGCAGGCTGAAGAAATCCAAGAAACAGCCCAGAGCAGCAGCAGCAAGTACAACCAGGACGCCAGAAAATCTAGGCTTCCAAAGGAGTCAAGCTGTAGGGAAGGACTGTTTTTTCTCCTCTTTGCCCATGCTTAGAAAGTCATAGATGGCTCTAAAAGAACCATCATGACTGGGCAGACAGGTCTAGTGCTCTCTGATCCCATTGTCTGGGAGAGTTGCTTCCCTTCCCTCCCTCCTGTTGCCCAGGAATCCTGTAAAATGGAAGAAAAACAGGCCTGGGAGCCTAAAATGCTGGCCCTGGACTTTTCCAAATATTTCCTCAAATATTCAGGATGCAATACTGGTAGTCTGAGTATCCTGAATATTGCTGTGAATACCTAGATATACATGAAAAATGCCAGAGTGATGGCCATGAATATGTGAATGCACATCCCCAATCACACTGGCAAATGGCCTTTAGAGGCAGATTCTCAGTTACTCAGAGATAAATGTAACATTTCTCTTATTGCTTGATGCAACATTCAAAGTTAAATAGTAATGGCTGTACAGGCCAAAGGGTGTTTGGTCCATCTCATGCTGCTTGTATTTAATTACAGCACAGGCAAGATATTTTCATGGACTTCACTCACCCCTCTTAGCCATCCATTTGGTATCTAGTAGAACATATCACACATACACATACACACACACACAAACCTTACTCCTCAAGACAGCTCCTACTGAGTAACCCTTATAACTCACAGGCTATCCTTTCTGCTTGATCTCTAAAATCTAGATTATTGTGCCATTTGTGGTAAGCAGAAACAAAGAAAGCCAAACCAGTTATTACTGAGGATTTAAACAATTAGGCTGAGTTGCAGATGGAGGTTGTTTGTGAGGCACCACATTTAGGCAGCCCAGGAACTGCTGAGGGTGGATTCCAAGAACTTTGAAGTGCTGACAGAAGAGCCTGCGCACAGCCAAACTGCACAGACTGTGTGTGGGGTTTTACACTTCACACATATGCACATAGCAGCAAAAAACTGTGTTGAAGTCTTGCTATTTAAAATTTAACCTGAGTAGCGCATAACGTCTTGCTGATTTGATGGCTGAGGAGAGGGACAGGTTCCTGGGTAACTTGTCAGTTCTGCTGAGTTTTTTTTTCTTCTTCTTCTTAGTCTTTAAAGACACAGTTTCCAAAAATGAACTGGTGCTGGTTAGCAAAATCTTTGCATGAGAATATAGTAAGATATGGGTATCGTCCACCACTAGTGGGTGGATCTCTCTTTCTAGTGCTGAAGAAGGTCAGTAGACAGATGGTTTAACCTAAAATACATTCTCATAATTCCCTTTTATAGAAATTATTTCTCATACTGATTTATGTTGAAAGGGGGATGCCTGAGAGTCCATATTTGAGACTATCCAAGAAGTCAGTTATTGAGGATCAACTTATTGGATCCTCACTGTTGCATACACAATGTTTGCATTTCTGCAGAGAAATTCTATCACACAAAGGAATTGTACAAAGGATTTAACAGTTTGGACTAACTAGTTTTGTTGTAAAAATGATCCCTCTCCTGCAGGTCTGATGTTGCATGAAGCTCATTTCTGTGAAGATAGATTGAAACATTTCTCAGATTTCATTCCACAAGCTACCAGTCACCTTATGCAAGTTGAAAGGAACAGAGCAAAATCAAGTTGCTAATGAATTATGAAAGGTCGACAATAATGCAGTAAATTATTTATCTGCAGCTAGTCCACAGACCTGATAAAAACGTGTTTTAAAGATGTAGTCCTTTACAAACTTTTTAATTTGTATCTTCTGGATCTTATTTCATTGGCTGTACATTGTGTCTGCTGTTCATGTGCTGACCTCAAAATAATTTTGCTTGGGGAAGATGCACAACTAATAGAAGTAATCTCCAAAATATTCACAATATTTTTTTCCAGTGAATAAAACAAGTGAATTTTTCATAGCTTCATATCACAAGTGAATTATGATCTTCCTATTAATCCTTACCCTAAGATAGGCCAAAAGAGGGCAACACAGAATTTGTACCACATGTTGTTATGTATTGCTGGGGTTTTTAATTGTTTTTAATTCTTTGTATATTGTACATTGGTTACTGTGGCTGATGGAACCTGCCCTGAACCTGCTGTGTGGGGAGGGTGGGATACATAACCATTAAATAAAAAGAATATCTAAACATTTGAAAAAAATGAGAGTAGATTATTTTTTTTCATCCCTGCTCTTTTGATAAAAAAAAAACATTCCCATTTGGATCTGATTTCTCACTGGTGAAGCCTGAAAGGACAGCGATTTATTTTCATGGCATTTTCTGGGTCTTCAAACCAATTTTTCTTCATAAAATGTATGCCCTTTTGAATGGTGTTTGTACATCAGAAAAATCACTGACCCATATTATATTCATATTATCTTTAGACGACACATTATATATGTATAAATGGTGTACTTGTATAAATGGCTTATAAATGGTGTACTTGTATAAATGGCATATAAAAGCATACAGTATGTATATACAACAGGAAATGATCTCTAAAACCAACAGTGAAAAGTAAATGACATTTTTGCCAAACACATCAACAAATATTTTTTAAAAATTAAATAGGAAACATTTGCTTGTGAACAAGAATGTGATCATAATGTATTGAATGGGTTTAGCCTTCCAATGAGTTTTTTCAGAAGACTTTGGAATTTAACATTATATCAATAATCCCCATTTTGAACAAATTTTGGATGTTTATCCACTGTGTAGATTTTTGGAATGCTGAAGCTCATTAAGGGAGTATTCATCATTGACTTTAGTCCAGCTGTGGTTCAGTGATGAAGTCACAGACTGTGCATTTCACATATCAAGAGGAACTTAACAGAGTAATTCTAAGCAGAATGATACCCTTCTAAATCCACTGAAGCCTGTGGGGTTATAAGAGTGTTTCTCTGCTTAGGATGACTGCTACTCCTTTTAGGATTTCATTAGTATCAGTTGTAATGTCAATAGTCCTGACTTTATTATTTGGTTCTTTTTTGCAGCATTGCAATAAGAAGCACTTAATAAAACTTATACCTATTACATTGGCTTATTAGTTAAATCTTCGAGATGATTTTGTATAATCATATTAATCATAAGAGCACAAGCTAACTTCACTGTTCAGACACAGGAAATGGCAATGCCCTCTCTCATCATTACAAGTGGTACAAAGTATTCTGCATTCATAAGTGTTCTGCATTCGGCCGGTATCTAACTTACCCTATTTAGGTAAGCTGATCGAGAAAGCGGTTGCGGATCAGTTACAGAGCTATTTGGATGACGCCTCTGTGTTGGATCCCTTCCAGTCCGGCTTTCGGCCAGGCCATGGGACGGAGATGGTGCTGGTCGCCCTCATGGACGACCTCCGAAGGCATCTGGATCGAGGCGGTACAGCGGTGCTGATGCTGTTGGACCTGTCGGCAGCGTTCAACATGGTCGACCATCAGCTACTGACCCGCCGCCTCGCCGATACTGGGATCCAGGGGTCAGCCTTGCAATGGCTTTCCTCGTTTCTCCTTGATTGGGGACAGAGGGTGGCAGTGGGGGAGCAGCTCTCCTGCAGACATCCACTGACTTGTGGGGTCCCACAGGGGGCAGTGCTTTCCCCCATGCTGTTCAACATTTATATGTGCCCCCTCGCCCAGATAGCCCGGAGGTATGGGCTTGGGTGTCATCAATATGCAGATGATACCCAGCTCTATCTGTTGATGGGTGGCCAGTCGGACTCCAGCCCGGGTAATCTGGACCTGGCATTGCAGGCTGTGGCTGGTTGGCTCAGGCAGAGTTGGCTGAAACTGAATCCGACAAAGACGGAGGTCCTGTGTCTAGGCCGGAGCGGTCTGGGGGCGGGGATCCCACTCCCGACCTTTGATGGGGTACCGTTGGTGCCAGCGTCGGAGGTTAGGAGTTTGGGAGTGCCACTGGACCCTTCACTAACGATGGGGCCCCAGGTGGCAGCCACTGCAAGGTCAGCTTTTTATCACCTACGGCTGGTCAAGCAGTTGGTCCCCTTCCTCGAGCGCGACGATCTGGCCACAGTGATCCATGCTTTGGTCACCTCAAGATTGGACTACTGTAACGCCCTCTACATGGGGCTGCCCTTGTGCCAAATCCAGAAGCTGCAGCTGGTGCAGAATGCAGCGGCGCGGCTGGTGACAGGTCTCCCAGTTCGGGAATATGTCCAGCCCGCCTTAAAAGCACTGCACTGGCTGCCTATAGCATACCGAATAAAGTTCAAGGTGCTGGTACTTACCTATAAAGCCCTATATGGCCGAGGACCTGCTTACTTGAAGGACCGCCTCTCACCATATATTCCCCAGAGAGCACTTCAATCCGGATCCCAGAACTGCCTAACCGTCCCAGGGCCGAGGGAGGCCCGCTTGGCAGCTACAAGGGCCAGGGCATTTTCTGTGGCGGCCCCTTACTGGTGGAACGAGCTCCCAGATAACATCAAGGCCCTGCGGGATTTATTACAATTCCGCAGGGCCTGCAAGATGGAGCTCTTCCGCCAGGCTTTTAAATAGGGGCCACCCACGGTGTTTACATCTGGCCCTGGCCCGATCTTTGGCTGCCAATGTATGAGCAGATATGGGGATATGCTGGATTGCTGTTTTATAACTGTACTGAAGCAACGCCATCTGAATGATATGGGACAGGATGTTTTTATGGTTGTTTTAATTTTTAACCAAATAATGTATTATGCCATAATGGCTGCTGTGAACCGCCCTGAGCCCGCCGTATGGTGAGGAGGGCGGGATATAAATTCCAAAAATAAAATAAAAATAAGGTGCCATGTTCAATCCCTGACATCTCCAGTAAAGTGCTGGAAAAGACGTTTCTCCCTCAAACCTAAAGAAGCACTGCCAGTCTGTTAGCCAGCAAGGCACTTTCTGTGCTCTTATGGAGTTTCATATCCATAAGTCTGAACTCTGTGTTACCAACAGTGGTAGGGTCTTGTGCTTTCTTCTTGAATAGGAGCCAGCTCCAGCCCATGCCAGGAGGCTGACACCCTAAGCAGTTCACCCAAGACAAAGACAAAGGATTCTTCTTGCCATGAGGTTTCCTTCTGTCAGACATCCACTGGCTAACCCCCACTCCCCCACTATACATCTGGATAGTTATGCTAACTAAACTGCCTAGCAACTAATGTGCCAGCCATCAGACACTTGGCTAAAACCATCAACTAACAATAGGTATGGCCGGGTGAGTCATCGGACCCCAGACTCAGTGTCTGTTTCCTGATGAGATCATACTCTTGCAACACTGACCAACCCCTGGACCTCCTCCCTTTGTTCACCTTTAACCTATAGAAAGGTCCAAGAGGGACGGACCACCTAGTAGGTGTGTTAGGGGGTTGTGGTCTTCAAAGCCCGCCCCAAGACCCCCAATAAAAGTCCAAACCGAGAGTCCCTCAGCCTCTTGAGCCATCGCCCTCTATCTAACCTATTGACCCTTCAGTCCAGCTTCCTGTACCCAACCCTTGCCTCCATCTTTGAACCCCTTTTTCTCTCTCTGGACTCGCGATCCAGGAGAACCACGTGGTCTTGCTGGTTCAAGCCTCGTGGCCCCATAGCTTTTATACCTTTCTTCCCCCATCCAACTCATCTTGACATCGGACAACGCATCTAAGCTAACGTGCTTTCCCCACCAACGATACCTGCTCATGCAAAAGTGCTATTTTCTTTCTTTATTTTATTAGGCCTGTAAGATTGTGTGTGTGATTACGTTTTTTGTATGCTTGATTACATGATCCAGTAAACAACATTGAACTTGGAACCTGCCTCACGTGCCTCTTTCCTTGAGAACTCCCGGGAGGGGTGGGACCCTGGTATAGTTGGCAAGAACCCGTGTATTTTGCTGATTGCTAAACACAAATTAAGGCAATTCGGCTAACAAGTCAGAGTAGACAACAATGGGTTAAAAGTACCTAAGTTGATCCTGTATTGGTGTAATGCAGCTTCCTCTATATAAGTTTATGGTTACGTGTTATGGCACTGTAGTAGAGTGCCTGGTTCACATACCACAGGTCCTGACTCCTGAAATCTCCAGTTAAAAGATCACTTTGGGGGTGGGACTTGGCTGGCCTCACACTCTGGAAAGGAGCTCCAGTTAGGATACAGAATAATAAGTTAAATGAGCTATTGGTTTGACTTAGTATAAGGTAGCTCCATTAATTAAAACTATAATGGGAATGATTGATCCAGGCACCATTAAAGGACTTTAAGTTCTGATTTAAATGAGATACATTTTTTTTTAAAAAAGTGGCTGCTTAAGTCTCCAATTAAAATCAAAGGAACTGAACTCTGTCTGGATCATGTTTATAGCTTATCTATTACTTACAAAGTTTAATCAATCACTCATGAGATTCTGTGATTGACTGTGCCTTTGAAAATGTGAATGCAATACTGTTTTATCTTTAAAATCTCAATGATATGTTGAGATTAGTAGCCACAACAATATCAAAGATGCCATACTGAACACAAATTCATGGAAATATACATTAAATGAGTACCTTGGACACTAAACTTCAGGAAAAGGCCATATAGTATTTTACAGACTAACACCACCATCCTAAGAGGAATTACACCTTTCTAAGCCCATTGACTTCAGTGGATTTAGAAGGATGTACATCTGCTTAGAATGGTGCTGAAAACACACACACACACACAATCCAATTTCTGATTATGCAAAAGTATGCAAACTCCAGTGAGCTTGACTTCTAAATATAAAATTAGACTTGATTTTTGCTATGGCCAAAGCAAATAATGCAGGCTTACATGCAATGTTGGCATTCCTACCATTCAAGTAAAATAGCGTTTGCGGGATTAAAAATGGAGCTCTTTAGGGCAGAAATAAATAAAACAAATCTATTTCAAGCTTGGCTGTTGTAACTCTGGTCACATGTCTTCAGGGGGATTGAAAGGAAAGATCCTCAACTGAATAGTCAATACCACAGTAAAAATGTCAAATAGGGATGGGCACAAATCAGGAAAATGTGGTTTGGTTTGGTTAGGTTTGTGGTTTATTACTGGACCACGAACTGAACCAGGAGGTCTGTTCACAAACTGAATCAGTTCATGGTTCGTGGTCTTGCAGAAAGCCCCAAAACAGCTGAGTGACAGGGAGCAGCTGTTTTTGTGACCTTCTGCTCCATCCATGAACCATCATGAACCTCCATGAACTGTTTCTAAAAGTTAGTGAAAGTTTGCGACATTGGACCGCTCACAAACTTTTGTTTACGAACCATGAAGAAGCAAAGTTCATGATGAATTTTGCATTGTGTTTCAGTTCGTGCCCATCCCTAAACTAAAGCCATGTCAGACTGGATTTCATATGTAGGGACCAGTGTCATTTGCAGAGCTGGATTTATGTGCAAGCTAAGTAAGTTACAGTTTAGGGCCTCAGATTATGAGTGCCCTCTAAATACAAAAACAAATAACTAAATTTCATTTTTAAACATTGGTTTTAGTAATACTATGGGGTGCCTTAAACTTGACATGGTTTAAGGAGGTCTTCACATCTTAATCGTGCTGTGCTCATTCAAAGAAAACCATAAAACTCAAACCTCTATAAAAATCTATGATGATGAACATTTTTTTTAAAAAATCATTAGGTGAAACTAACTACACATACATCTAAAGTTTTTTTCCAAATACACAAGACTGATATGTCTGGACCATAAATCCAAAAGCCTTATGGCATGGGTGGAGTTTCCTTCATGTTACCCACTGTAAACTCCAGATTTCTCAGAATAGGTGTTGGAGATGGAAGTGATGCTAATGATCATCATAATGTGCATGTAAAGCGCCATCAAGTCACAGCCAATTCATGGCAACTGCATAGGGAATTCAAAGGAAGACAGTAACAGAGGTGGTTTGCCACTGCCTTGCTCTGCATAGCAACCCCAGACTTCCATGGTAGTCTCCTGTCCAAATACTAACCAGGGCCAACCCTGCTTAGTTTCTGAGATGTGACAAGGTCAGGCAAGCCTGGGGCCATCCTCCTAATAAAGTGACCACAAATCATGATCACGGCTGTTTTGTCTTCATTACTTAAGTAACATGCTTATGGAGACCAGCTGCACCCTGTTAGCTAGCTGAACTGCAAACATGGTGTGGGGGGAGCTAGAAACAGTAGGCTTCCTGTGCACAATTACAGCTATTTATTTCCCCAGGTATTCAAGCTACAGCACAAGAGGTCAACAGTAGAGCGGAAATGAATGCATACCGTTTCCGCAACACTAACATACTTCCTTCTACCTTGTCAAATGGCTCTTGAATTTATTATGCATTTCTGGTATGCCTCACTAGTTTCTATCCAGCTAGGGAGCCGCACATTTGTTTCTCTCTCACTCTCTCTCTTCTCCCCTCTACTTTCTACCTTTGAGTGCTGAATCTGAGTTACAGAAGCATATTTGATAATGGATTTTAGCACCACAGGGCTGCAAATCTCAGCCATCGTTCAGAATTCAGGGCAAGGGAGGGGGAGCCAGCGGTGGAAAATATAGGAAGCCTAAAAACTGCCATTCAAAGACACATCAGAGTCATTTAGCTACTTCCTGAGTAAACTAAAATGTATCATTGCCCTCTGCATTTGAATAGCAAAGTGATGCTCCTTCCCCTCTACAGGCAACATGCAGGGATTACATGGATCCACTTTCCATGCTCCACTATTTTGAAATGAAGATGCAGGACTCAACTAATGGGTTCAGCTAAGGGTTACTAAAGGCATGACTGGCCTGTGCAGCTATTGAATCTATTCAGCCTTTAATGCAGGTTCCTCACAAGGCATTCCAATTGGGTTGCTTGCTTTTGCAGCTCCAGATTCAGCCCAACAAAACTGCCAGGTCCTGCTTTTTGCTGCCTGCATAGAAACTTGAGCCCATCCATCTGTTGCTCATCACCACTATTCCATCCTATCAGTCAGTGTCGGGGCTCAAATGATGATGTCCAGCACTGAGGAAGTTCCTTCTCTAGCCCCTGCATCTAGTCATCCACAAATGGCTGTCTTGGGTATCTTCCTCACCCTCAGATGCCTCATGAGGCTCCCTAATCTATGGCTGTGATCACACAGGCAGTTTGGCCCAACACAGCCACTCCTTCCCTCCAGATCAAATGGATGTAGTCAGACATCTGTCAGGTGTTCCCCAGCCATACTTATCCTGCATTAGATGACTTGGAGCCAGGTTAAAAGGGTACCACATCACAAGTGGTGTTTTCAGTTCCCTACGTGGTCATTGCACATGGCTGGATGTCTGAATGTGAGGGAGCGTGCACAGAACAGATTTGGCAGTTTGAACCGCTGGGGAGGTTTTTTTAAAAATGCCTATGTGTGCATATGCATGCACATGCCCACTTATGTGTGTGCATGAATTTTGGAAATTTTTTGTGGTGCACTCTGTGGCTGAGGCATTGCAATAATGTGGATGCTTTACCATGGGCTGTCTCTATGGGTAACCTGCAGCAGGGTATGCTGTGTGGCTCATATGTCCTGCAACACGTTAAACTGGTTCAATTAGAGGCAACACCATATTGTGCCAAGCCGCCAGTGTGATTACAGGCTGTGATAAACTTCCAACATGTGATTTGCCATAATATTCAGTGAGGGCCCAACTAATTGCACAGGATGAGGCCACTCTAAACACTCAGCCCCCTAGGATTTATGTCAAGCAAGTGAGGAAAATAGATCTTCAGAATCAAATAGTGTCTGGTTTAAAAAATCTAGGCTGACCATGAAGCAACCAATGAATCTCACTCAAAGAGTGGGCAGGCATTTTGGCAGCCAAAATCTTGATGTGGAAGGGCCTGGAAATAGCTTTTCCCGAGTCTCCTCTAATTGGCTTGGCTGCTTAGCCAGCCTAGCTCTCACCTATAACAGTCTTCATCTCATTCTCACAAAGTCAGGAACCAGGCTAAGCCTCTTGAGATCAGTACAATACCCATTAAAACAGGTCATGTTATAGACCCTTAAGCCCTATGCTCTACCACGCAAGCTGGCAAACAAACCATTCATTGTCTGGCTTGCGGCCTGTCAAGACCTTCCCATAGAATCTGAAGCTCTGACTCCTGATAGCCCATGATGGAAACAATGTTATTAATCTTTAAGGTGCCACTGAACTCATGTTTCATTTTGCTACAATAGGCTAACTATGTTATCCCTCTGCAGTGAAGATATCAGCCATTTTCCATGCTGCATTCTATAGGGCATGTGAGATGAAAGTTGTATTCAGACTGGCAGTTTGGCCCAATATAGACACATTTCACAAATGGATTAAATGGGCCTGATCACACAGCAACATCTGTCAGGCATTCCCCGGGCATACTCACCCCATCAGAGGATGACTTGGAGCTGGGTTAAAAAGCCACCACCTCCAAAGTGGTGTTCTTGTTTCCCCGTGCATTCATCGCGTATGGCCGGATGTCTGAAAATGGGGGAGCGCACGCAGAACAGATTTGGCAGTCTGAACCTGCAGATCCGTTCTGCCACTGGGGATGCATTTTTTTAAAAAAATTTCTATATGTGCATGCTCCGTGGCTGATGCACTATAATCATGTGGATGCTTTACCACAGGATGTCTCCATAGGTAGCCTGTAGCAGGGTGTGCTGTGTGGCTGATATGCAGTACTTTTAACCCATTCAATTAGAGGTGGCACCATATCGTGCCAAGCCGCCAGTGTGATCACAGCCAATGGTCTACCACATATGAGGTGTAAAGATTTAAAAAAGAAAATGTGTTTCCCTTCCTCTCACATTTAGAGTCACTGGAGCTGTGCTATCTTTCCAAGTGGCTTATTCCAAATACTCCTCTCTATATCATGGACCTCCAGTTATTTTTGCAACAGCTTCAGCACCAATGAGGGTAGAAGTATTTTCTTTCTTCAAAGAATAAAAAGCATGTATGTGCTTTCATTATTCTTCCATGTTTGATTTTTTTTTTGAAAAGGAGGACAACATTGTCCTTCCATTCTATATAGTTTCAGAATAACCGAGTGGGGTAATAGTTTTCATTTGCTTAAAACAAATTGGTGTGGGTTCCTGCCTTTTCCTAGATGTATGGCCAGGATAATAATAACCCCTTCCCACTTTCTTCTTTCTGTGTATCTTGGAACAAATTGGATGGCTTCTGCTATGTGTCTTTTTGCAGCACTCAGAAGTCAGACAGGAAGTACTTTAATTTGCTTTCCAAAAGAGTAGCCGTGTCGGTCAGTTGCACCAAAATCAACAAAAACTTCAGTCCAATTCATGAGCACATGGGAGAAAGCCCCACTGAATATGGTGGAGTGTATTGCTGAGTAACCAAGCAGAGATCATGCTGAAAGGATCCCCTGGTGGCTTACAGACTTATAAATATACCATGTTTTAAAGAGAAGACATGACACAGAAGAAGTTGCTCTGAAGGGAGCCATTAAATTGGCACAATCCCAAGAACTGTTTCTGGGGAGTAATCCCACTGAATAGACCCAAGTAGGATTCTAAGTAGACCTGTTTAGGAGTACATTAATAATCTTGTACCAGTGGAGCCACAAATACCCAAAGTTGGCATTGACCCAGGTTGCCATTCCAGAAGTGTCCCAGTTTTTGAGATGTCTCAAAACCGTACCATGCAACAAGTTGCAGCTAGGTGAGGATTTGGAAAAAGAAATCAGCAGATCTGCTCCCATATGGGTTCACATGAAGTTTCCATATGCCAAATCAGACCAGCGGTCCACCAGTATTGCCTACTTAGAGTGGCAGTGACTTTCCAGGGTTCTCATGCAAAGACTGCCTGGTTCCTTTAACTGGAGATACTAGGGATTGAAACTGAGGCCTTCCACATGCTGAGCAGATGTTTCCCCAAAGATCTATGACCCCACCCCAAAGCATGAATGCTGGAAATACCCCCTGGAGACTCTCAAATTCTGCAAGTATCTAACAGCTATGTACTGTTCTGAAACCAACCCTCATCAGCAACTTATACTGTGCTTGTGGCAGAGGAGCCTCAACACAAATGGCATGGACATCAAGAAGGAAAAGGAGAAAGATTGATAGGAAAGGGATGAACACTGACATTTCCTTCAGTCCACTGATTGGCTGGCTAAGAGAAGACAGCGTTGGTTGGTTGTGTGTTTGTGAATGAAAGAGAGTCTCAGAGGCAACTGTTTTTAAATCTCCTTTTGAGATTAATTTTCCACTCTCAGGCTGCGGTCACGGCCCTTAAATGCGGGAGGAAGGGCTATTTCCTCCCGCATTTAAAGGGGCCAACCACACGGCCCGCCCCAAGTCCCATGCTGAAGCGGGCTCAAATGCGGGTTCCTCCCGTATTTTCCGACCCCAGGAAAATCAACTGTTTTCCTGGGTGTTGCGGGAGGAACCCGCATTTGAGGTATCTGGACAGCCCTCTCTCGCAATTATTGCGAGAGCAGGGCTGTCCAGATAGTCCCGCCGGCCATTCCCCCCCCTTTTACACTTGGGCGCTTGGCCACTCAAGCACCCAAGTGTAAAAGGGGGGAAAAAAACCCCAAACTCACCAGGTGGCTGGCGGGTCCTTGGCCGCCACCGCCGCTTCTGCCACCACCGCGGCCGCCTCTTCAGTGGCTGCCTCTTCAGCAGCCGTGGCTGCCTCTTCAGCGGCCGCCACCGCCGTTCCCGCTTCTTCAGTGGCCGCCGCCGTTTCTGCCACTGCCGTGGCTGCCGACACTTCTGCCGCCAACGCCTCTTCAGCGGCAGCCGCCACTGTTCCCACCGCCGCTTCTGCTGCCACAGGGGTTGGGATGTATAGACATCCCAACCCGCGGTTCAAAAATGCGGCCCCTTTAAATCCGGGAGCCCTCCCGGATTTAAAGGGGCTGTGTGACCGCAGCCTCAGTCTAGCATTCCATCCTAGTTCCAGAGATAAAGAAAAAACAGACAGGACTATATAATTAATTCTGATGTAAAATCACATGCCATCACACCTTTGTGAACTTTGTTGATCAGATTTAAGTTTAGCTTCCTTATCTGTTTAGTTTAGTTATCCTTATCTTTATCCAAACAGATCTGATTTCCCCTTGCTTTGCATGGAGATGTGCATCGTAGCAGGAAAAAGGCATGTCACCATGTATAAAGTGTGGCCAAGAATATATTTCAAGTGATTTGTGCCAGGAGACGCTGCAAAATACATCATGCTGTGGCTCATCTGAGGCATGGCTGCACTTGGATTCTCCCTTTGCCCTAGGACAGTGAAGACCTGCAGCCCTGCTTGAAGTGAGAAGGTACTGTGCAGCCAGGCAACCATCCATCTCCCAAGCAGGTAGCATGAGATGGGATGAAGGGATGGGAACAGCCACATTAACCTCATGAACATTGTTTGTTAGTGCAGGAGGTGCAACTCTAGAGCAAAGGTATGTTTTGGAGGGGGTGGAAGGAGCCCAGTTTAATTGCATAACATTATCTCTCTCTCTCTCTCTCTCTCTCTCTCTCTCTCATGGATTGTTGATATTCCCTTGAAAAGTAGGCCAGGAACTCTAAAACCAAGAGAGGCCTATTGCCTTGTAAAAGAAAAAAGAGCATAATTATCTGCCATTCCTGTATTTTTATCTGAATACATTTGTGATTTGAATGCATTAATATGTCAACCATGTACTGTCTAAAAATAAGAACAGATGGATTACAATAATTCTGGCTGATGTTGAATTTCTTTTCATGAAGAATCAATTAGATACATGGACTGATGGTGGGAAAGTGTCAATCCCTTTTAAACAGACACAGCACACACTAAAGGACTAATTACTACACTACTACTTATTTTAATCTGAAACCAGCGTTCTACGATAGATATAGTCCTAAAAGCAGGAGTGGATAATCAAAGCCTAACATTTTGTTGCATCTTTGCTCCAAATTCTTAATTAACTTAAGGGGGGGGACTTTTAAAAATATATTACAGTGGTAGGTTGGCTCTGTCATCCATCCCTACCAAAGCTTAATTTTTGTGTGGCTTTCAATTTGTTTTCTCACTGTCATTTAGCATCTTTGAGCATTCTTGCAATAAATTGTGCAAGTTTGGCTAAGAGACGAACATACTGCCCCAAGAAATAGTTTGGATAAGGATATATATATAAGCTGTATGTCATCTGTTTATTGATGACAGCCACCCCTAAAACTATGAATGATTTGGCCTGCTTTACATAAGGATCAAAGAGCATAGGGGATAGTATTGAGCCCTATGGGACCCTGCAGGATAGGTTCCACACTGATGATAGCTGGTCTCCAGTGGTAATTCTTTGGGACCAGTCCATGAGGAATGATTTGAACCAGTCCAATGCACAACCCCTAATGTCTTCTTCTGCCTCCAGTTGCCTCAACAAGGTGGCATGGTCCACTGTGACCGAAGCAGCAGATACATCCAGTAGGAGCAACAAGGAGGTCTGAACTACATTTAGATGGAAGTCAGCAACTGAAGCTAGCAGATCCATTTCCATTCCATATGGCAACCCCTCTTGAGGTTTTGAAGGCAAGAGGTGAGCAGAGGTGGTCTGTCATTGCCTGCTACCTCTGTGTAGGAATCCTGGACATCCTTGGTGGTCTCCCATCCAAGTACTAAGTAGGGCTAACCTGAGATCTGATAAGCCTGGGCCATCCAAGTCATGCTGCATATTTCTTTAAAAAATTGTGCTTCAGCAAGCAATGTGGATGCCTGCCATGAAATTCCAGTCTCTCAAAGAGCTCTGAGATAACTTCTAATAAAATATGCTGGTTTTGAGCATTCATTTTCAAAAAGGTCATTTTGTTTTTGGAAATATGCAATAAGCTCAGGGGAGCTCACCCATTCATCCCCAGTAATAATACTAGGGGTATAAATTATGCTATAACACTGTAAACCACATCAGCGCTGTAAGTATCAATGAGAGACAATAACCATCATCTTAGCTTCCTTTCTAATTATTTGGCAAGTTATCACTGATAAAGTGACAGATTTCTACAATGTGTTAGCAACTTCTGATGCACTCTGGATAGAGCTGAGCTAAGTACTTTTTTCATAAAAGGGTATGTAAGCGCGTACCTTATACACTCTAGTTACATTATTCCAATCATGGTCTCTGTGTAAAAGATCTTTCTTGCTTAGCATGCTAGGATCTTAGATATAGGCTGACTGAACGGAGTACAAGAAAAACTATCAACAGTATCTTTTGACTTTGTTGGTGATTAAGTAATACCTTTCTCTGCACAACTTGGGGGGAGCCCTAATATAATATGCATTGCATAAGCAAGGTAGTTTTAGAAGGCACTTGGCTTGGCTTCTTTTTTTTCAACTTTTGTATTATTAAGTATCATGATTTTGCTCTAAGGAAGAGGTGGGGAATGAATAATTTATTGGCTTAACAGCTAGCTGTAGCTACCTTCTTCTTCATCATCTAAAAGCATTCACCTTCCAGTTCCTATTTCTATAAGCAAATACAACAGAAGTATTCCATATTTATTCTAATATTAGTCCTGTGAACTCACAGGCATTCTAAGGACTTGAAAATTAAGTTCCACCCAAGTGTTTAACAGTGATATTTATTATCTCGGTAATGCACAATGCAATTTAATGAAAACATGTCAGAAATGTAGGGAATGCATTTGTCTTTTCTCCCCTCTGGCTTAACGAGCATCTTGGGGGTTTTCAGTCTGTTTGGTTTCTTTGCCCTTTGTTAGAGCTTCCTGCCCTTTAATTCCATCAGATGTCTATAGGTAAGGTTGCTGTTCTGCTGCAGTTGCAATTCCCAGCAATTGAAGGAGACAAAATATGAAAACTGTCTCATTACTGTTATCTTTAATCTTAAGAAGATTCAGAGCTGGTTCAGCTGTCACTGTTGGCTTTTTTCAGTCCTGAATACTGCTGCCCACTCAAACAAGCAATAGTGCTTTTTAGTTCTTAAAGTACTGGTTGTGAAAAGTCCTTTTCTCAGATACCATATAGGAAGTGAAAAAGGCAAGCAATTCAACCACTGCAGCCTCCTGCTACCCAGGTGATCCGAGCACTGAATGACTTAAGCACACACGAAGTAGGCCAAGCAGGTGGATAGCGACCCCACATGTGAGAAAGAGATCTATGACTCTGGAAGAAAAGATGGGTAGCCATGTTAGTTTGTCTCTGGTAGTAGAAAAGAGCAAGAGTCCAGTAGCACCTTAAAAACGAACAAAATTTGTGGCAGGGTATGCACTTTCATGAGTGTTCCTACCCTGCCACAAATTTTGTTTGTCTTTAAGGTGCTACTGGACTCTTGCTTCTTTTCTGTGATTTGAGAGGAGACTTAGAAAAAATTCTGAAAGAAGACTGACAGCTAAAAATATTGTCATGAAATTTGGGAGGGTGGCATAATAAGCTTTTTGATCCTGATTTTTTTAAAGCCTCAAGTAACTTTGATATTTTGTTTTTGCAGGAGACTTAGGCTCAGAACCCCACTTCCCTAACCCTTCCAGGTTTTAGAGCATATGCCACAGCTGCAATTGAGACAAACTCAAAGGGGAGGGGGCAGTGGAGGATTGGCTATATTAGTGACTGTGGACCTAAAAGCAGAAATTCAAGTTCTGGAAACTACATGTCCAAATTACATTCAGACACTATTAATCAAGAGTCTGTATACAGATTCTTTCCTATGCATTAATGTTTATCTACCACCAAAGAGTTCCAAAGCCCATGACAAAGGAAAGCTATAGGATCAACTTTTCAAAACACTAGAAAACTTATTGTACCAGTATCCCCATTCAAATATGATCCTTGTGGGTGATTTTAATGCTAGGATTGTGTCAGGAAATTTTGAGGCCTGTGCAGATGTTTATACTGAAATGGCTGAACAAGCCTCTCTTTTAGATTGCCACTCAGCAGACTAGTACTAGTAGTAGACTAGATTAGTAAATCAGGCTTAAAATTCTTAGAGCTACTCTCCACGTTCAACCTTTATGTTCTACATGGGACAAAACTAGACAAATCAGGTGTCCTTTTACATACCTATCTTCTGAGCATGCTACTACAATATATTCTAGGAATAAGGCCCATTGTGGAAATAAATACAATGGGCTCTAGAAAGATGTGATGTGTAATGAATGCATAGGCAGGAAGCACAGTATGTAATAGAAAGGCATAAATGTGGAAGTAAAGTCTCACATACCTTATGTTACACAATAACTGGTGTCCAAGGTCACACAATGTAGGCCAGAAAATGCAGCACACAGGGCTCTGTGGAGTAATGTCTACAATTGGGCAGTCTGCAAAGTCATTTTATGCTGGACGTCCCTGTCATTCAATGTGGTCATGGTCGTACTGTCCACCCTGTTATAGAACAGGTCTTAAGGAAAGTTGGGTTGAAAGCAAGTGGTTGTAACAAAAGTCTCAGTAGATTATTTCAGAATGATGAAGAGGAGTATGGGCCTATGAGTTCCATGAGTGACACCTCTTTTATACAATACAGCTTTACTCAAAACAGCAAATGTCCTTTTCATGGCTTTTGGCAAACAGCCAAGTTGTGACCTGGGTTCCTGTTTTTTTCCTTCCTTTTTTCACTTTAAATATGTATCTGGATGTCTGTCTCTGTCTCTGTCAGTTTGCCTCTCTCTTTGTAATTGGTTTTCACACTCTGGGAGTGCATTCAGATGGGCAGCTAATCCCACCATTGGCCCGGCTTTAATTTGATCCTGATCATTTTTATCCAGTGTTGCATGTCCAGACAGCTCCCATGTGAGTCGACTTACTGTGTGCGGACTCCATGGTGGATTGTCTAGATGGTGTCCACCTAAAGGGGCTGTGCGGTCGGGGGTTTTTTAAAAAAAATTCTGTTTGCACATGCACATATGCGCCTCACCGTGTACTTGTTTTTCCATGCATGCACAGACTTGAGTGGTAAAAGCACCATCAGTGGTGCCTTTTTCTAGGTACCATTTCAATTAACAAAGTTCATAAATTTCACAGGCCATTCAGAAACATGAAATTGTCCAGAAAGTTTGAGTGGAGCTCTGTGGCCATCGCACATTTATGCATTTTTTTGCTAAGAATTTTTTTAAATGGTGGCCATTCGGGATGGTCTGGAGTCAGACCATCCTGATGGGCTGATTGCGCACTGGAACAATCAGATAAGGGAAAGACTGCCATTAGGCCCTCAGCAAGCATTAGCCCAGACTTTCACCGATATCTTTAAAGTATGGCTCCCTGGCGGGGCTTGACAGCTGATCTCAGAAGCGGCATCTTTTCCAGATGTCACTGTCTGGACATTCCCTTTAAATCCACCAGGCACTCTTGCCTGGGTTGGATCTAAAGACCCGTCTGATCACAATGTGGGTGTGGTTAAAGGTTCCCCCCACTCACAGGTTTTATCCCAGTGTCGCACACTCCCTGTATTTTTTTTTTAATGCATATGTCATTTTCCACTTTAGCCAGTTGTTCCTGCACTCTTCCTGTTTGTGTGTGCTGATGTAGATCTGTCTGTGACTGTGTCTGTATTTGTGCTTTGCAGCATGCCTTGGGTTTTTGGCTTCCTGTTTTCTGTGTGTCTGGCCCCATCCTCTATCTCTGCTTGTGTGTGTATCCACTGGCCTATATATATATATATATTGTCTGGTCCTCCGCCTCCACTACGCTGACAGCTGTTTACTTGGTGGTTTTTTCCCCCCGTTCTCGAAAGTGTTACCTCAGCAAATTTGGCTTAGAGGATAAAGACGGTGGGTTTTGTCCCTTGAGGGAATCAATCGTCATCTGGTGAGGAGAGCTAAGGCAGTAGCTATGTTTATTGGAGCAAACCAACCATCTTCTGAGGAAAGTTTTGGCAGGTACTGCTTCTGTGGGTGGGACTCAGGCAATGCAGTCACTGGATAGGGATAGCTTCTGACTGACACATCATGGAGCCAACTGATTTAGGAGCATGTGGAATGTTTAGAAAGTGCCACCCCACTACTCAATTATATATAAGGAGAAATAGGTGTCTCTCCTGCACTACTAGAGCCAAGTAGATTACTTTGAAGTGCAACTAGTGATCATTGTCCCTTAAAACTAGTAATACATTTTAATGGTACTATTTTTCTGGTTTCATCAACCAAATCTACAGACCTGTAATAGAGGTTGCCAAGAGTAGTAAGGATTCTGAGTGGGTGGAAAAACTCATCATAGGGTCCTTGTAGTTGTCTGTGGCTGGAATACTGTGATCTGGCTTATAACCTCCAGTGGCTTGTAAGATATTAGAGAAGGAGTTTTTGAGTTAAGGCCATTAAAGATTTTCAAGTGCAGAGCTAGCATTGCTAAAATAAATACAACACTTCTGTTGGACCTGTGAATTCTTATGTCTTTATTCAATGTTTTTGGCAAAAATAAACTTGACCTGTGAAGTCACACAAAAGCCATCCAGCATAAAATATTTGTCAACTCTTCTTTACACACTGAATGTGAAATCATGTTTGAACAGCTCTCGCTTCCTCCCACAGTCTCTTGGACCAGTTGGTGAAATGTACTGACAGACATCCTCCCCCTCCAGGCAGTCTTTTAAAAAAGCACCATGCCAAATGGCTCTTGTTGAAGACAGTACATATTTCAATTCCCAAGAATCTGTACATTAGCAATGTAATGTCTCAACTGTGGTTTTCTATGGTGCCTCTGCCTTTAATAGCAACGGGATATGAGGAAATTATAGCATGGTCATAAAATCACAGGAAAACTTACGTACTTAATTTGCTGTTTAACACCACTCTTGCTGCTGTTAAAGACACAAGTGTCAGGCCAGTAAACAAACTGGTAGAAGCATCTTCAGCAGGCTGTTTGGCACACCTTAGAAGGCTCAAATGCAAGGCAAATGCCTTATTTAAATGAGAATATACCTTAAGATACGAGTGTTGTAACTCCTTTCAACCCGAAATGACCCACTGCCTTTGGGCTATTGGGTACTGTGTCTTGGCTTACATTGTGTGCTATTCTCAGTGGCCAGGCTAGTGACAATATTTGAAGAGGGCAGCTGATGAGTTTCTTAAATGAAAGGGATACAATAACCAAAACAATTGCGAATGATTTCAGAAATTATTTTCCATCAGAAGAATGGAGGTAACTTTTACTGATCCTCCCTCTACTGCAGAGCCCCATTTCATCCTGGGGATATCCCACAGGCCATGTTTTGTGCAGTTGCATAGCCTACAGCAAGAAGAGGGAGCATTCCATTCTGCTGGCAGGAGTGCCTTCCACTGATGAAAAGTGACCTTTGGATCCAGTCCCTAGTTATTGACATTGAGACCTCCCTCTTGTGTTGAAAACTAACTAAAAAAGAATAGGGGCGTGATCATACGCACCCATTTGCGACACAAGAAGGACGATTCCCCGCCGGCTCAAAGTGGCGTGATCACACAAGCACATCTGGGAAGCATCCTGCAACTGGTGTCAAAGTGTCGCAAACCACTTTGAGCCGGTGGGGAATCGACTTATTTAGCTACCAGTGAAAGGGCAGTCTCAAATGGTTTGCGACGGCCCAGAACTGACCTTTCCTGGTGTGATCACACCAGAGCAAACAAGTGGCATTGGGGAGCGGGCTTTTTTGGGGTTTTTTCCCCTCCCATCCTGGTATGCGCATCATCGGATGATCCCAAGGGTGGACAGGCAAGTCATCGATCCCTTGTAAAAGCAGATAAGCGCACCGAAAACGGCCGGAAAAAAAAAACCAACTCGCCCACGGCTGCGTGTGATCACGCAGCGACAGTTCGCCCTCACAGGTCCATGGACCTGTGTGATCCTGCAAAAGCGGCGCAAATTGCGCCGGCTCAAATTTGAGTCACTTCCCATCTGGATTATCTTGCTCGTGTGGACGGGGCATAGGAGTCAGACTAAACTTTCTGCCAGCAGAGCATCACTTCCTGCCACTCCCCTCCCACTGCAGCCCAATGAGCTCTACAAAATGCTGCTCCTGGAGGGAT
Source organism: Lepidodactylus listeri (assembly GCA_029233225.1). NCBI lineage: Eukaryota > Metazoa > Chordata > Lepidosauria > Squamata > Gekkonidae > Lepidodactylus > Lepidodactylus listeri. The sequence goes on from JARCFY010000007.1 coordinate 49,311,277, forward strand.
AGGGGACCCTGAGAAATGACTTGAGGGGAGGTCTGCACTGGGAAGGGGGAATTGTTGGAAATGGCCAATATAGCCATTTGCAACTGCAAATCTTCTTTTTTTAAAAAGTCTGTTTTTCATTGAAGTAGGAAGATTCTCTAAAGATTACATCTTTCATATTTTAATTAACATTCTAGGCAGCAATTATTATTTTTTAGTTAATAGCTGTTTAGCATCTGCAAATCTTTGATGAAGTGCTGCTCTGCTGTAGTCTCAGTATCTGCATTTTCACATTTATATGTGATTATTAATCATTATAAATCATATGGAAGGATCTCTTTTCCCTTGTTCCAGATTAACCTTCCTTCCTTTCAGGCTGATGCACTGGGCTGCTTCATCTTTCACATGCAATTTTCCACTTAATATAATTTCTTGCTACAAACGCTGACATGTATTGGCAGCCTTTCTGCTGTTAGGTCTCTGTGTTTATAGGAAGTCTTCATATCCCTAACAGCACATTTATGGAACCCCTTGGTTTGGTACCTTTCCATAGTCCATATCCAAATATAAGACAGAAAATGGCAACAGGTGGCTTGAGGCCCATGGAAAATTTCTGCAGGCTGAAGGGGGTAGTTCCTGGAGCCTTCCTGTGCCCTACAGTGGCAGGGGAAGGTGAGAAAGGCATGCTTAAAGGACATCAGTTCCTTCCTCTAATGGAAATCCTCCCTGGATCCAAACAAATTATTGGATATAACACTGAATATTGTATAAAAATAAAGCAACACTGGGCTGCCAACATTGTCAAACTTGTTTCTCTGGCTACCCTTATCACACTCAGACCCAGCCTCAATAAAACCATAAACCATATGATTTGCACAGCTGTATAGTGGTTCCTTAGCTTTTGGCATCCTTGGGGCAATGTATGCCTGCAAAATGTTGTCATTTGATTTGCTCCCCATGACCTTGAATACTCACTTGAAGATTGCTTCCTGTAAGACAGAATACTGTGTTTAATGCAGTAATGTCAGTTATGTCAGACAGGTGGTAGTCTTCCTCTTTCACCATATTTCACATCATATAATTGGAGTACTACTCTGAACGCTCCAAAATAAAGAACACCTGTGGAGACCATAAGGAAACAATGTCTTACATATGTCAAAACCTCACCAGTACTTTATTAGAATATAGTGTCCTGGTAATGTATTGAACTGGGGTTCCTTTTCCCAGGAGTATGAAAGGAGGAAATGAAGAAGCATCTCTTGAAATAAGGAACAGGTGACAAGTCAAGTGATTATTCCTCAGGGGAATTTGAGGAATAAACTATCTACTACAGTAGATAAACTACCAGCTGCAGTGCTTCAACTACATTGCCTTTTTGCAGTGCAATCTACATCTGAGACCAGGCCTTGAACTTTGCCAAGTCAGTAATCTCTTCATTTCACTGCCCACTGATACTTGAAACAGCATTCTTGGTTAAACAGCTCATTTGAATGATCCACAGTGGCACCTCAGACAGCACAGATATGTCTTTTACGTGATAAAGTACATCACATTAAATTATTTTAGTCATCCTTAGTATTACTTTTGTGCAGTTAAAATGTGTTCACCTTCATCTCAGCTTCTTCAAGAAGGCATTTTGTAGATTTAGAGCTTTTCATGGTGCTTATTCTTTTTTCTCAGAAGAAAAGCACTTGCTCAAAATGCACCAGGAAGCCCCATTTTTAATAAAACTTTGGATGCTCGCTAGATAGATTACTGGACAGGGACTAGGCAGAGACTAGGTTAAGAATCCCTGTTCAGCCATTAAGCTCACTGGGTTGCCTTGGACAAGGCAATATCCTTTATCTTAACCTACCGCACAAGATTAATGTAAGAATAAATGGGTGCTTTATGCGACTCTTAGCTTCTTAGAAGAAGGCTAGCATACTAATATGATAAATAAATAATAGAAGGCCTAATGTTAGAAACTGCAGCAGGCAGGACGAAAGAAGGATGATAATTCCCATAGTTTTGTTTGAGTCAGACACAAGAACCCCCACAGTTATTGTGCATTTAATTTTAGACTGCCTACACGCCATTCTCCCTCAGGCCTTTCGCCAGAAGAATGGGAGTTCTAGGCTTTGTACTCATTGACTAAAATAATATTGTTTTCTATTTGCTGGAGCAGAATGAATAATTGATTCCACTAGTCTCTCTCTTTCAATGCACATTTCTAAAACAGCAGCCTTTCCCGTACAAAGTATTTTCTTCAGAGAAGAAAAGAGTTGCCCTCTTTTGACACTTTAGTTTGTGGCTGACCATGTTTACCAGTGCTGCTCTCATGACAGATAATATGGTCAGGTGAAACAGCTATTGTGGTCAGGTCAGCTATCAGAGGCAGCATTTTCTTATCACTTGCTTACGGTTTTTGTCAGTGAGTGGAGGCAAACAGTAACCTGGGCCAATACTAGAAGGGGAAAAAATGTGTTAGTGAGGGGCCTCAGGAGGCCAGTGAGTGTTGGGAGTGCAATGGTATTTTGGCAAGTCCAAGGACAGAGATGAACTGCTGGGGAGAGGGATCACATCCTTCTATTCAACCATAAACCCAAACAAAAAGTTGAGGGGGAAGGAGAGCTGCCTCCACCACCTGGTGAAACAGTAGCTTAGGCCAGTTTTCTTCTGATTCATAGACAACCCGAGACTGTGCTGGTTATGTACCGAAATAAATAAACTGACTGCTTGACAACCCAAGACTACGGCCATCAGGCAATGAATTTAAATATCTACTGATCTGATCCCAGGAATTATTAGTCAAAATATGAGATGTTTATTACTCTTCAAATACACTGAAGTTACATTCAAATAGAAGGACAGTGATGGTGGAAATGTTCTACAAGAGTACTCAAATCTCTTTGCGGGAATATTGTTTGACATACACATTACAAAAGTTGTAAAAAGCTCTCAGTGTGGCATGGTACTTGATTGAACTCACATTACATCATCACATCACAGACTGTTATTGGCACAACACTTGATTGAACTCACTGACAGGAACCTGGGCCTGATCTATACATGCAGGAGAATGTGGTTGGAATAAAGCAGCAGAATGGACTGTATCAGATTGCAGATAGAGTAGGGTTGCCAACTCCAGATTGGAGATAATGGGGATGTTGCTGGGGAGGGTAGAGTGTGGGAAGTGGAGGGAGCTTTGCATGGATGTGATGCCACTGAGTCCACCCTACAAAGCAGTGATGTCTCTCCAGGGGGAAATCACTGCAGTCTGGAGACCAATTGTAATTTCATGGGAACTCCGGGCCCCACCTGGAAGTTGGCAACTCTAAGGCAGAGAATCGTAGAGCTTCATGTTTTAATAACATAAGGAGAGCCCTGCTGGATCAGACCAGTGGTCCATCCAGTCCATCATCCATCCAGTTACACTGGAGGGCCAACAACAGGGCAAAGAGTCTAAGGCCTTCTCCCAGTGTTGTCTACTGCTACTGGTATTCAGAATTTTACTGCCGCTAATTGTGGAGGTTCCCCCTAGTTGCCATCAATGCCTGTGGCTGTCCCTACATCCTCTGGCAGTGAATTCCACATTTTAATAACTTGTTGAGTAAAGAAGTATTCCTTTTTCTGTCCTGAATCTACTGTCCATCACTGGACACTCTCAAGTCCTAGTATATTAGTAGAGGGAGAAAAGTTCTCCCTGTCTAGCCGCTCTACCCTGTGTGTAGTTTAACAAATTTCTGTTATGTTCCCCCTAAGCCATATCTTTTCTAAACTGAAAAGTCTCAGACTCTTCAGCCTTTCCTCGTGAGAAAGGTACTCCAATTCCTTTATCATCTTGGTTGCCCCCTTCTTTATTTTTTTCCGGCTCTGCAATGTCCTTTTTGAGATATAGCAACTAGAATGGCATACAGTGTTTCAATGGCACACAATGTTTCAAATGATTTCAAATGAGCCAGCTTGCCCAGCAAGGCAGGATAGAAATGAAAATAATAAATAAAAATAAAAATAAATAAATAAATGAGACTGCAGCATAGGTCGGTATAGGGCCATTATAAAATTGGCTGTCTTGATTCCAGTCCCTTTCTTAATACTCCCCAGCTGAAGAGTTTGCTTTTTTCATTGCTGAGGCACACTGAGTTGACATTTTCATTCAGTCATCCCCTAGGAACCCAAGGTCTCTTTCCTTCTCAGTCTCAGCAAATTCAGACCCCATTAGCTTGAAGTTGGGATTTTGTGTTCCAGAATGCATCACCTTATACAACACCAACAATGAACTACATTTGCCGTGTTGCTGTCCACTCACCCAATTTGTGGAGTTCCTCCTGGGGCTCTTCACTTTGAGTTTGACTTTCACCATACTGAATAAGTTCGTGTCATCTGCAAACTTAGCCATCACACTGTGCACATCCAGTTCCAGATCATTTATGAACAAATTAAAAAGCACCAGCCTCAATACCAATCCTTGTGGGATCCCACTGCTTACTTCCTCCCATTGCAAGAACTATTGATTTATTCTCCCATTTCCTGTTTTTTAGCTTATCTATGAGTCTTTGGTGAAAAAGTCTTTGTCAAAAGCTTTTTGAAAGTTCAAGCAGATAATGTCTTCCAGGCCCTGTTATCTATATGCATGTTTACTTTCTCAAAGAACTTCAAAAGGTTGGTAAAACAGGACTTCCCTTTGCAGAAACCATGCTAATTATCCCTCAGCAAACTGATCCTCAAATTCTCTTTTCGTATGTGTAATTACTAACTTAAACCTCTTTTGCTAGACCCTGTGTTCTTTTCTGTTCCCTCCATGGGGCAGATCTTCTACTTTGGAAAGAAGCCCCCCCTTTTGCCTTTTACTGCTTCGTTGACTAGGGTTCTTAACCATACAGGTATCCTTTTTAGACTTGGCAGTACCTTCCCTAATCTGGGGAATGCATTCTTTCTAGGCTTCAATTAGTGTGATTTTAAATAGTTCCAAGCATACTCTAGGGATTTGATTCTGTTGTATTTCCATTTCAGCTTACCTTGAACTATTCCCCTTATTTTTGTGAAGTTCCCTCCTTTGAAATCAAATGTTACCATTTTGGATTAAAGGGATAACTTTCCACTGATAGAAATGCTAAACTTAATAGCATTGTGGTTACTGCTCTCAACTGAAGCAACAACATCTACATTGTGTACCAGGTCTCAAGGCCCACTCAGAACCAAGTCCAAGATCACTACCCCTCAGGTTGGATCTGTGACCAACAGTTCGAGTTCACAGTCATTTATGAAACCTAGGAATCTCATTTTTATAGCATGATTTGAGCTAATGTTTTTACTCAGTCAGTGTGAAGATAGTTGAAGTCACTCAATATCACAATGTTACTTGCTTTAGCAAAACTCCCTTATTTCCTTTTCCTTCTCAAGATCATCATCATAGGATTTGGTCAAGTGGGCAATACTACACCCCCATTTTTCAGTAATCCTCAAGGTCCAATATTTCTACCTATATCACTTCTGTCAGGGAGTTAATTTTCCTAATGTTTTCTAACTTATTTGACTCTATGCTCTCTTTGATATACAGTGCAGCAACCCCTACCCTAGCACATCCCTCTCTGTTTAACCTTGAGCACTTATACTCAGGGGTGAGTGTACACCATAGATTTCTTCCATTCTACCATGTTTCTGTGATATCCACTATATCCAAATTGTCATTTAGCACCAAACACTCCATCTCCTCCATCTTTGTTTCTAGCATTGACATACAGGCACTGATAATATGCTTGCCTCTCCAGCAACTGTCACCTCCCTTGGCTCTTTTGTCTTCACAGATGGCCCTCTTTAGTCATCCTAGTCTTAGTCCCAAATTTTATTGTGCTCCTACCAATATTATCCATAGTATTTATGGTATAGTCCCTCTGGACTGAGGTGTCCTGAACCAGAGGCTCCACAGCTCCTATCAGTTTCCCCTCGGGATTAGTTTAAATGTTGCTCTGCCATTTTATTGATCTTTAGCACCAGCACTCTAGTTCCCTCTTCAGTTCAGTGAAAACAGTCTCTTTTGTACTGGTTTGTCTTGGCTTGTCCCAGAAAGTTTTCTGGTGCCTAATAAATTTAAACTCTTCCTCTCAGCACTGCTTTCTCATCCACATGTTGAGATCCCTAAACTGTGCCTGTCTAGCTGGCCCTGCATGTGGAACTGGTAGCAAGCTGCATCCCTGGCTTACCAGGAAGCCATAGGAACCAGGAGGCAGCTTCCTGCCAGCAGTGTTGGCCACTGGGAAGGTTGCAGGGGTGTGGTCCTGTGGCAGCTCTCAGCTGGCTTTCTCTTCTGCAGAAGCCAGTCAGGGAAGAGAGTGTGCAGCAGTCATGGAGCTTGGGTCCTCACTCCAGCCCACCCTGCCCTTTCCCTTCTTAGCTGGCTGCTGCTGCCCTGCTCACTCACAGTTGGTTCCAGTTCTCCCTCCCACCCTCTCTTTGTTCTCAGCTGTTACAGGTTGTATTTCAGGATATTATGTTATTATTTTATGCTTTTTCATCACAGCTTAGTTGGGGCATTTGGGCATTGGAAAGGATCCTTTTTTGGGGGGGTTGTGCCTGTGCACCTGCCTCCCCCATTTTGGGGACTCCCTTCAGGGGTATTGGGGGGTGGAGCCATTCAGTGCCATGCCCAGTTTGGGGGCTGCCTGTTGGCTTTCACCACCAGGTAGCAAGGGAACAATTCAGGGACTGGACCTCATGTAGGCTGGGGGGACAAATTGCATTGGATGGCAGGTGGGTCACTTGATGCATGATCTGCCCCCATGCTGTGCCAGTGCTCCTGCAGTTGTATTCAATAAAGCTGTGGCTGCATTTCCCCCAAAACTGGTGGTGTTGTGCTTCCTTCCTCACCCTCGCTCCCTTCCCTTTGTCCCTGGGTCTGCAATTCTGAGAACAGTACCTGTGAAGTCCTGGCCATTAACTTTCTGCCTACTAAGGTGCATTTTTGCTCAGGACCACATGACAGGGCATGAGGTCCACAATCTTCACTTCAGGCAAGAAAGTCATCATGAGGTCAAAATGCCTGTCATAGACTCTATTCTGTATATTCCTGATAATCAAATCACCTACTACCAAAAGCCTACCTCTCCCCAAACCCCAGAGGGGTACTTTTTGTACAATAGGACACTGGTCCATCATCCAAAGAAGAGGTCCCATTTTAGGGTTCACACACACAAAGTGAGAAGGAGATTTTCAGACAGAAGGAGATCTTCAGTGCTCCCCTGGGTGAAAAACAACAACAGTGAATCTTCATAACATGCACAGCAGTCTTTCTGTAGTTGCTGTGTCTTTTCTTGCAGGGTGTGTTCCAACTGAAGTGCTGTTTCCACTGTTTTGGTGACTTCCTGAAAGGACAGGGTAATATCCTCTAATTTTGCGGTTAGAGGTTCAATTATTCTTTTTATTTTTATGGCCATGGAGTCTTCAAATTTATCAAAAAGACCCATTAGGTCCAACTTTTTGATCGGTTCCTCATCGGAGGTTGTCATAGCTGTTGTGGCTGCCATTTTGTGTTCGATTGCTGTCCTGTTGTTATGGACCTGTTTTCTTTTGTTTATGGGAGATGGTGAGCCTGTCAGTGCTGGTTTAGATTTAAGGCAGGAGGATTTGCCCATTCCAAGAGGCTAAAAGATTTCATCTCCAAGTGCTAAAAAAGTTTGCAAGGGTGGGTCAGGATTGGGAGCTCTACTCTGCTGCATCCACCATCCACCTGTGATGCCCTGCCCCCACGATTGCCATCAAATGAAAAAACAATCAGCTTCCTACAATTACTCTAAAGTATGATAAAATCTGGTAATTCTATGTTATGAAAAATATAGCATATAAGAATGTCCAAAATGATAATGTAAAACAAAAAGATCGCTTCCTAGCAATTTGATATCCACTACTGGAGTCCCGCTTTGTGCTGGCTAGGCGGGATATAAATATAAACAAACAAACAAATAAATAAATATATGGTTGCAACAGACAAAGTGCCTAAAAATGGATATCCTATAGATCTGTTACATCTGTAAGGTTGATACATTCTAGATATAACAATATCCAACGACAGTAACTATGTATGTTTCGTTAACCAACTGTAAGTTAAAAAAAGCTATTCATTTTTTGCAAAATGTAACTATGTTATGTTTATCCTCTGTATATTCAAAAAGTTACTAATAAAAAATGGGGGGGGGGAATAACATGCAAGGCAGTAGGAAGACAGAAGCTTTGTCCTTGCTGGGCTGGTTTCCAGTTTGTATGAAGGTTTTTGTTTGTTCATTTTAATGCAAAGGAACTGTCAAACCTGGAAACTTCACCTACACTCTGAAATGGTTCTATCCCTTCTAACACCTCATTCTTTGGCATCTGTGAACTACTAGTACTTCTCACAGATGGGCAAGCGATTGACCTCCTAATCAAGACTGACCTGTCTAATCAAGAAGCACATACAATTGCCAAATGTTTCCTCATGTGCCAGCCATGCACACAGTTGCAGTGCAATCTTAAACAGATTTCCAAGTCCACTGAAAGCAAAGTGCTTAGAAGGACATAACTTTATTTCCCCCCCCCATTGTTTTATCAGCTGTTAAATAAGCATGAGCATATCCAGTAAAACAAATTCCACACCTTTCTGAGGTAATTCTTTATAGCAGTAGGGGTATTTTGTAAATGTGTGGACTCTTTTGCAGTTCAGTTATAATGAGTTAATGTAGGGTTCCAGCAGGCATGAACAGGCTTGATCGCACTAACTCAGTAGATGCATAGTCAGTATTTTTCCAGTTTCATTGTAGAATTAATTGTTGTTCTGTATTCAGTTACACGCAATATACTCAAACCTGGGAAAGTCTGTCACACTCACATCCAATCAAAACCATGTTGAAGGGAGCATTGAAACTACTAATTAATTAATAAACTATGGGTGGTTTTTTTCATGGATGGAGTTACTTATTTTAGTTAGCTCTGGCCAATATATTTAATTGTTGAAAGCAACATGCACTGGTGACTCCAAGAGGCAGTGGCACCCAAGCTCCCTATTGTGTACTGGTTCTGACGCATGGAGAAGCAGGACAAGGTAGTGATAAACTATTAGGTATACTACAAGACAAAGTTACCAGCTGAGGCAGCCAACTATATACAGCCCCCTGAGTCACACCCACAGTCCTATTGGAGGGTTTGAATTGCCTGCCAAATACCCTATTGGTGTACTCCTGGAGTTTCAGGATCCTTGGCCCCTATTGTTTCCAGGAGCCAAGCTCAGGCTGCATGTCACTGGTGCACAGTGGCAGTCAGCAGACATAACACCCCTCCCCCCTAATTTGAACCCAACCTAGACATAGTCCTGTATAGAGGTTAGGGGCTGGTGCTCTCTTGGGGAATGTTGGGGAGCTGGTACCTGAGCTTCCAGAACCCTGTCAGTCAGATCTGTCTGGATAGCCGGCGGTGGAGGTGTGGAACCCTCGTCATGTGCCCGGCCAGCTACCAGCAGTCTGCCGTCGGAGTTGCCCACTGGAACTGGAGCCTGTTCCATAACAGGAGCCTGTTCCAGAACCCTTGTCTCGGGAGAGTCGTGTCCCAGGTCTTCTGGCAGACCATCATCCCTGTTTCCGGGATCTGGGACGTCAGCTGAATAAGGAAGCAGGCATAACCTTAGCTGGTCGACGTGCTTCCTCAGGACCTGGCCGTCATCTGTTGAGACCTCATATGACATGGGGCCTGTAAGGTGGATTATTCAGCCAGCTAGCCATGGGGAGCCCTTGCCAAAGTTATGGATGTGCACAGGATCTTCTGGAAAGAACCCCCATGGTACTTCCCTTTGTTCGGACAGGCTGCACAACTCTGGTGCACTGTCCGGATGTATTCTGTCCAAGAGAATCGCAGACCAACGGCCCATCAGGAGTTCCGCTGGGCAGCAGCCATAGGGATTGGGTCCATTGTGCCAAGAGAAAATGGGCAAGATGGAATTCTCAGTCATCTTCCGTCAGGTGGCTGAGGGCTTCTTTGGCAATCTGCACCATCTGTTCTGCTTGGCCGTTGGTTGCGGGGTGGAATGGTGCGGAACCTCATGTGCTGGATCAGGTTGCTACAAAGGAATTCCTGGAATTCCTCCAGTGTGAACACCGTCCCATTATCTGAAATGATGGTGTCTGGCAACCTGTGGGTTGTGAAGATCTGGCGTAGTGCCCAAATGGTGGCCTTGGAGGCTTGAGTGGAGACAGGGCTTACTTCCAGCCATTTGGAGTAGGAATCCACTGTGACCAGGAAGAGTAGCCCATGGAATGGCCTGGCAAAGTCTATGTGAAGCCTGGACCACAGTGTGCGGATAGACTCCCAGTCTTTGGTGGGTGTGCTTGGCAGATTTGATTGGACTGCTTGGCATGTTTGGCAGTGCTTTATCCAAGCCTTGATCTCCATGTCAATGCCCAACCACCATACATAGCTCCAGATCAGGGGCTTCATGTGGGCGATCCCAGGGTGTGCCTCATCTAATCTCTTCTCTTCTTCTCTTCTTCTTCATGTAAGGCCTTGAGGATGCGGTGACGCAGGGCGCTGGGGACTACCACCCTGGCTTCCCATAGTAGACATCTCTTGTGGGCAGACAACTTGTCCCAGTGGGTGCATTGCTTTACTCCCTCGATGGAGATTCCCAGAGGGGCGAACCTGTTGAGAGTTGGTGACTGAAATCCATGCACAGAGGGGTTTTTTTTCATGTGACCTTCCCTGAAATTTTAAGCTTCCCTGCCACATAAGAAGGGAACTTTTATACTGTAGGACCAGGCCAGATGGTCCTCCTCAAAACTTCTCCTCAGAAATATGACATGCCTCCTGTCTGTATTCTCAATTATCCTTTTTAAAAAACATCTAGTTTTGTTCGTTTTGGAGACACAAGGGGCAAATGTGAGAGTGCTTTTTGTCCAGATTGCCTGGGAAAGAGGGGAGAGGAGAGAAAGGGCCTTTTTGCACATGCCATTAGCCTCTCATTTCCTCCTCATTTCCCCCTGTGAGACTCCTTCTGAGCAACCGTCTCCAATTTTCCACTACAGCAATCAGCTCCTCTTTCCCCCCCACAGTTTTCTGTTCACAGTAGTGGTTGCTGTGAGGCTTTCTGCTGCTGCCCCATCCATTTCCCCTCCCATTCCCTCCACTTCCCTCCCCCCTGCTTCTCCCTCGTTCCTCGCTTTTCCTTTTTTTTTAAAAAAAAACCACATGTGTGGTAACGTTATAATGACATAGTGGAATGATGATAGTGCATCACCCGTCTTCCTCTTCCCAGAATTCATCAAGTCCCTCCTCAGTATTCAAATTTTCCCGCCGGTCTGGGTTGAAGCAAAACGATTGGTGGGCTACACGGACTTCCAATGTCACTGGAGGACCCCCCCCCCATGGGTGGATTCTCCGATGTGAACTGAAATGTCGTGTGCTTAACCGACAGGATCACGATCAAGGCAACAAAATGGAGGATGGGCAACATAGCGTCAGCTGGCCCCTGTAAAGTAAAAAAAAAAAAATTACATAAATGGTGGTGGTGGTGGTGGAAGCTGAGGAGGAGCAGCATGACACACAGACCAGTCTCCCCACTCCACAGGAATAGTTATAGCCCCTAAAAAACAGTTCAACCCATTTCTGTGACTTTTCTGCAAAGAAGCACGCCCAGCCTGCTCTGCAGGGGCTGCTGCTGGGGCCCAATGGCACCCGGCTCCCAAATGGCCAATGGAACGCTACCAAGAAACGGCAAATTAACCCCCCCCCATAATAGATGTGAACGTGTGTATTATATAAAGACAACAATCTTCCCTTGCTGCATCAATATGTCGTTATGTCGATATGACGTTATAAGGATTTTCTTTTTTTTTAAAAAAAGGAGGGGGGGGAAATGTTGCTTCAGGATCATGGGACCTCACACAGGGAGCGGAAAGGAAGGCAAGCGTCCCTGGCCCGCCCGCTTGCTTGCTGCGGCTTCTCTGTGGGTTTCTGGAGGAAAGCACCCACCGCCAGCTCTGCAGGGGCTGTTGCCGGAGCAGCCCAAACACAGGGCAGCGGTCATCTGCAAGCACAGGGAGCTCTCTGGCCAATGGCGCCCGGCTCATGCTACCAAGAAACGGCAAATCCATTCCCCCCCCATAATAGATGTGAACGTTTGTGTATTATAAAAAGACAACAATTGTGCCGTCTTCCCTAGCTGCATCAAAATTTCATTATGTCGATATAACATTATAAGGGCCTTTTAAAAAAAAATAAAGAGGGGGGGGAGTTATGCTTCAGGAATGTAGTACTGCACACAGGGAGCGGGAAGGAAGACCCGTGTCCCCAGCCCACCCGCTTGCTTGCTGCGGCTTCTTCACGGGTTTCTAGAGGAAAGCACCCACCGCCAGCTCTGCAGGGGCTGTTGCTGGGACAGCCCAAAGAAAGGGCAGCAGTCATCTGCAAGCACAGGGAGCTCTCGGGCCAATGGCGCCCGGCTCATGCTACCAAGAAACGGCAAATCCACCTCGCCAACGCAGTCCCTGTGGTGGGATCTTGCCTCCCTGCCTCCTTATTTCAATATAACGTTAGGAGGGCTCGTTTAAAAAAAAAAAATTCAAGAAACGCCCACCACAGGGGGGGGGGGCAGATGGAGGGCGGGCGAGTGGGTGTGTTCTCATTTAGGCTTCTCCACCGGAGTAAACAAGAAACACTGCTAGGAACAGAATTTTCTTGATCCAGGGATACTCCAGAGCAGTGCAGTGATACTCTGGAGGAAATTGTGAGCACAGAGCAAATGGTGGGAAACTGACCAGAAACTCCAGTGCTAGCTTTGGTGTAAACCCCAGGAAAAAGCTAGTGCGAAAACGCCCAAAGTTTCAAGAGAGCTGGAACTGAGTCAGTTAACCTCTTTGTTCTCATCTGCTCCATTCCTTAGCCTTTTCTGCCCGGCCCTTTGATTTTTTCTTGTTCATTTCTATCCTCTTAGATGCCCACAGTGACAAATGAGAACACTTTGCAGAAAACTGGAACATTTGCTCCAGGGGTAGGGAGCATGCAAACGAAGGCACAGGAGCAGAAAAATAAATGCCCAGTTTCACACAGCCTTGTTATATTTAGTAAACTTTATTGATAACCATTTGTTTGGAACTTGACTGTATAAAATAATATATGCCTCTATACATGCACAGAATGCCTTAACTCACCACTGAATAACTACTGTCATGGTCCTGTCCTCATCCCACCCCTCCAAAACTCTGGCATTAGGGCAAGAGAGGACTGGAGAGGTGTAAATATCATGCAGGCTTAAACCACACTCTCACTACAGAAAAAAAGGTCTTTGTTGCAGAGGGACAGAGGTGTCACAAGGGGCACAATAAGCTCCACTACCTCCCAGTACAGAAAAAAATAAGGTCCTCAGGAGAATTAAAATTACTTTGAGCCAAGAATAGCCCTGAATGCTACAACTGAAAATACTCTGGATGTATTCAGAGTGCTCCCCAGCACTACACAGGCTGAGGACAGATTTGTATTCTGCCCTGCCCCCCCCTCTTTTAACACTCCATTGACTTTTACCCCGATTCCAGGTTTTTGTCTTGCAACATCTCATGAGAGAAGAATAGAAGTACACTAATTAAATCAATGAGGAGTTCAGAGGATGATTATAAAAAAGTCATTTCCCCCATGGGTAGCTGATGGCATGCCATGTTACAGATACAAAGTTTATCCTAAGATTATATACATACCTGCTTGCAGTAACTCATTTACATGCATATTGGAGATGGGCTGCTAACAGCTAACAGCTTCACTACATTTTACATTTAGCACACAGTTCATTTCTATTTGTCTGTTTCTTTTATAAGTTTGCTATATCAATCATCTCTTCATAGCCACATGGTTGAGACTACACACAGACAGCATCCAACAGGGTATAGAAGTACTACTGTGAAGATGGCTAGTCAATGTGACAGTGCCATGTTCCACTCCATGACATCACTAGATAAATTCCATCTTTATCATCAGACAGTACCCAATGAATCTTAGGCTTTACACTTGCACTGCTACAAAAAGATTTGTCATAAGGGATCACATGATACATAATAATTATTGAAAAAAACTGGCTGGCATGGCCATTAAAAATGTTGTCATATTCTCTTGATCGGCAGAGAGTTCCAGCAAGTTTGCAGACTGTAAAACAATAAGAGTTTATTAAGAAATGAGTAAATTCTCAGAGCTGTTTTCACCATGCTTTGATATATGAGTTTAACATATACATGTAAATATTTGCTTCCAGTAATGGTCTTCCCCACCGGTTTCCTCAACCAAACTCTATTTTTAAAAGTTGCTTCAACATTATTGTGTCAAATAATGTCTCCAGAGGAGTCAAGATAACCAGAAAGGAAATGAATCAGTAATTATAGCATGGAATGGTTATTTTAGAAGTAAAAGTACCCTTTAACTATGAAACAAAGGACATATTTAGGTTAAATCTACATCTGACTTTCCCGCTGGAATCATTCTAGTTTCAAAAAACCCTGTCTACACCTGTTTCTAGTTTCAAACCATACTTGTTCTAGTTTAAAAATTACTGTTTACATTTGTTAATTGCCCTCCTGTGGTCAAGCTAGCATTTTACTGCTTTAAATAGATCCTGTTGCTTCGTACTCTTCAGACTCAGGGAGTGAAATTTGAACCCAGCGTGAAATGAGCGTAGGAAAAGACAGCAGTCAAACTACTTCAGAGGGGAGGTGTAAATTGGGCCTTAAAGAGGTAAAACCAAGAATGTAACATTTGTCTTCCTGACTCAAACCAAGGATCTGTCTACTTCATTCTGTTTTTAAGTATCGACCAAACAGATCCTTCTGGGAAACTTATCAATGGGACATGAAGGCATCAGCCCTCCCTATTGTTTTTTCCCCCAGCACCGGAACCTCAGAGGAATGATTCCATCTAAGGATAATGGCTAATCACAGCTAGCATGACTAATAGCAGTCCACATTTGTACTGATGCTTCTGTCTATAATGGTAGCATAATAATATCCCAGCAGAGATAATGTAGGTGTTCAGCTTAATGATGTTATGCTGGATTGGCAGTCTCTGTGACCTGTTCTCAAGCTGATTTGGTGGTAGCAACAAGTTTTAGGATGAAACTGCAATCCCATTGGGTTCCTTTGACAGGAATGATGATTAGCATTGTTTCCCCCACACATCATTCTGTAAATCAAATATTGTACTAATACTGGTAATTCCAGCTGCCATAGTAAAATTATGTGCATACGCAGGAGTGAGAGATAAAGAGATTTAGCAAACCTTTACAAATCCTTTTAAGTCAATCAGATTCTCCCCCCCCCCATTTTTTCTTTCATTTTTAATTAATTCTATTTTGTTCTGTGCTTGACCTAAATTAATATGATGTTGGGGGTGGGGGTGGGGGTGGGGGGGGGAGTTAAATTATTTCTTAGCAGAAATTGCAGGCAATGGACACTTCCCTATGCATATTTCATTAGAAAGCTATAAATAATTCTGTTGGAATTTGGAGATCAGAGAGGAACTACTTGCATGATGTAGGGCATTTATGTAAGACTGGTTTTGCCATGCACATTATAAGAAAAAACCCCAACAACAGTCATTCATGAAATGCAAGTCGTATGTGAGCAGAAATGACAATATCAAATTCTCCTACACTGATAGATGCACAGCAGAACACGTGACTCCCCAACACACACCCAATAGAGGTTCATGTGCTGTGCACAGATAAGCGTTGTTATAAGAAAGGTCTTTTTCTTTTTTCTTGCTTTTTTTCTTGCTGTCTTTTTCTTGCTTAGAAGAGGGATTCCTTTTCCATTTCTGTTTGCATTCTATTTTGTAACTTTGATCCTTAACCGTTGTTTTATGCTACACATCAGAGGGTGGTGCTCTAGCTGTAGGGTAGGAAAGTTTGGAAAGACACTCCCTGTCTCTGAGCATCTACAGAGTGAAATTCTGAAATTCTGCAGAACCGCCCTTCCCAACCCTCCTTTCTTCAAATCTCTATTTGATCTAAACAGGACTGATTAGAAATTGACTTCAAATTCCTAAAAAGAGGGGAAGTAAATGGATTTTTGGATTTCAGAAAGAAATTGGGTAGAGAGGGATTCAAAGAATTTCTCTTAGCACTATTGCAGATCACGTTTAGGGGATAATGAAATGTTTTACTCAATAATGTTAATGCTAAGGTTATGTATTTAAGAATCTACAACCCCCCCCCCCCCCGAGTTTCACCACTGAGTGTTTACAGTCCTCCAAACTGTTCTGCAGGTTTTACCTGATTTGGAATTTTTATTTTTTCCCCTCAAAATGTTGGTTATCTGAAAAGTTCTAAATAAATTTGTTAGCAACTTTATTCCCAGGTTGGCATTACAAATTTTGCCCACTGCTTGGGAACGTCTTCACTAGTTATAGTATTCTAGTATCGTGGCCAGTCCTAATGAGATGTAAATGATACAAACACACTTTAACTAAGCACTTGCAACTGCCAAATTTTACACATCATATTACACAGAATAACTGTAGCCCTGCTGCTCTGGAGGAACATATCCTCAAGCAAGGAATTTTGGCAGATTTTTTTGGCTTGAGGGCCACATCTGGATCACTGCTCACAGGTGATTCCTGGTTCCTGTGCCAGCACTCCTGTATTTCATCTGGCTCGCACATGTTAACATTTTGATGATCCAGTAGCTCCAAGGGGCTGCCAAAGGCTGCAGTCACAGACCCAGGAACTTGATCTTGACCCTCAGCCACTGATCGGCTTAAGCATTTTCGGGAGCAGTGGCCCATCAACTGATGTTGCAGACCACAGGATGGACTGTTAAGCAGCTAAAGGCTGGATTAAAAGTTCCTGCAGGCAAAATGTGGCCTGAAGGGCCATAATTTGCCCACCTCTGTTCTAAAGCCAACATTACACAATGTGCACAATTATTATTATAATGGCTTTAAATTGCATATATAATACTCCAGTTACAGAAAATGTATTCTATTGCCTTTTGCCTAATCAATCGTGTTTAGTACCTTTCTTTTGCCAGAGACCTCCCAGGGTGATCTGCTGTTTTATTCTTGTTACAACCCAGTGATTAGGCTGCACGAGGATGTCTGACCTAAAATCACACAGTGGCTCACCGGGAATTCAAGTCCAGGTTATCTCTGATCTTAGTCCATTACACTATCGGCTACACCACGCTCACTCTTTGTTATCAGTGACGTTTTAAAACCGTGCTGTTTAAATGCTACTTGACCTCTTTCATTCAGTTTCTGTGACTGGCTTTTTCAGTCATGGGCTGATTCCGCATGAAGGTTTTTCTCCACTGCAGCAACTCTAGTTGTGACCAGTGTTCCACATTCTACTTTGTGAGCTACTGGCATTAAAGCTGTGAGCTGGTGATTTGGCTACTGCATAAATTAGTTTGCTCTGGAGCCATCCATCCTGAGCTAAGACAAAAATGTGTGAGTCAGAGGCTAAAAAAATTATGAGCTAGCTCACACTAACTCAGCTTAGAGGGAACACTAGTAGAAGACAATGAAATCCATATCTGGTGTGAAAGGGACCTACGACTAACAAGGGTGAAAAACTGGACTACCCTGTGCCATGTGGAATCTCTGCTACAAGTGTAAATTGAGTGACAATTGCACCAGCAATGTGAATACCATCATAAAAACAAACAAACAAAAACCTTGTGAAATCAGCCATGGCCAGTAGAGTTTGCCCAACGACACTGTGAAAAATGACAGTACCTCCAAATAAGGGCAAGAGACGCTAGCATGCAAATTAACTAGTTTATTACAGGCTGGTTTAAATCAATTAAACATCCCCGAATTAGTGTAAGTTATTGCTAACAAGCAGCTACCAGCATTTTGTGCAAACCCACCTTGGCTTCAAACTTCATTTATCCTCCATGCAAAAGAGTATCAACAGGTGTTAATCCTCATCCCCCACATGGTTCTCAAACATCTAAAGGCTCAGCTGATGCTGCTCAACTACCAAGGGTATTCCCTCTCCAGCTCACCTCACCACTTAAGCCAATAATGGGCTAGTCTGGCAGTAGCACTCCCATCTTTAGGTGACTCAGGGTGCTTGCCAAATGTCCCTTCCTAGACTGTAGCAATTCATACGATTTCAACAAAAGTAGTTATGGCCTAATCAATCAAAAATCAGGCCCATTGAGAGAATACCACCACTCCCCAGGGCACTGTGGAGTAGACAAAAAAGGCCAATTTCCCCACCAATTTGAAGGAGGCCCCCAAAAATCCTGATTTGCCTTTCCAAAGATGATACTATTACCACATTACCAAAACCAATGTTAGGCAAGCCATCTAGCAGCAAATGCCTGCTGTTAAAACCAGGGCAAAGGTCAAATAGCTTCTGTTTGGCTACAAACAGCAAATGGTTAATCATGAGTCACAGTGCTTTCATTTAAAACAGTACCCCCTCCCCAGTCATATAGGCTGGGAATGAAATTCTTTATATTCCTCTGTGTTTCCTACATTTCGCAGTACCACAGTACATTTCCCATTCACAAATCCTGATCACCCCCATTGAAGATGGATAGCTTCAAGAGGGAACTGGATAAACATATGGAGCAGAGGTCCATTAGTGGCTATTAGCCACAAAGTATAGATAGGAATTCTCAGTTTGGAGCAAGTGAAGCACTGTATTCTTGGTACTTGGCGGGGAGCAACAGTGGGAGGCTTCTAGTGTCCTGGCCCCACTGATGGACCTTCTAATAGCACCAGGTATTTTTGGCCACTGTGTGACAGTGTTGGAGTGGATGGGCCATTGGCCGGATCCAACATTGGCTTCTCTTATGTTCTTAAGATTACCCTTACAATAATGTCATCTTTAACTTTCAGGTCTCTTTCTGTTCCTAAATTTCAAACATTTAAATGCTTTCTCTTTCTTCTAGTGAACAGTGGTGTTTAGTTTAAACAAATTTGTACCAAAATTGTACCAACTCATGTAACTCCAGATGTAAATAAAATTTAAAGCATGAAGTTTTCTTGTCCAAATGACATTTGGAATCACTTGGAAAACAGCAGAAGGTGAAATATGATTTGGGGAGAAATACTTGGTTTCAATTCTCTTTATCACCATTATTTTACAGAGCACAGAGGAAACCATTAATAGTATGCAGAGTTAGAGGAGATGGATGGAGACAGTGAGTGCTATATTGTGTTACATTAGTGCCTTATGACTGTTTTGGAAGTAGGAAGTGATGCGCTAGGTGGTTTAGCATCTGTCAGTTCCATTCATTTCCAATACTGCTCATAAAAATTAGCAATCCAAGGGCTCTACATGTGTCTAAGAAAATGAAGTGGGCATGATAGAAAGATGTCTTTGAGGTCACATCAAAATCTGTGGGAAATAAGCACACTGGTTGGTCCAACAATCTGTCAGTGGAAAGTGCTTACACATGCAGATCCCCCCACACACATTTCCCCTCCTCCAAGCAACCTCTCCACCACATTGATTCCTGGGCCCCACATAAGCTAACAGCCCTGAGGGCTGGGAGGCTTTGTAGAGGAGTGGTGGACAAAATTTCCATCAGTGGACCTGCCCTTGCAATAGAGGTAGAGCAGTGGGGATTTTTGTTGGCATGAGCAACTCAGCATGCTTGGGCTTGGGGGTGGTGGTGGTTTGCTACATCACTCTAAGTGTGTGTAGGTGTTATCTTCTTGAATGGGTTGTCTTTCTTTGGCTTAGCCTGGGAGTTGGCCTCTGACACCTCTTCTCACTGTGCCCTCTCTTTACACATGGCTTTCCATGGAGACACATGTCTCTGTAGGTCTCTCCCATAGTCACAATGCCGGCATACTTTCACACACAAGATGCCGGACAAGCTGCCCATCTGTGATAGGGAAAGTACTCTTTAGATTAGACTTCTCTCTCTCTCTCCTTTTGACTGCAACCTGAATGTGAACTGAGTCTACTTGAATAAATGTAAGTTTCCCTTTTTTGCAATATACTTCTTGGGAGATTTATTTACTGCACTCAGGATCACACTTCTATGACTGGGCAGAACTCTGCTCTATATTAACCAAATATCCCAATAATTTTACCTTCTCATTGCAGCCTCTTGACTTGACTTCCTATTTGTATCCTGTGATGCCATGGAGACACTGGCTGAGAGTCAGAGGGGGATGCAGGAGGAGGGAAACATGGCAGAAATCTGTGCTGTTTTTGCTGACAGCTCTGCTGGACCCAGCCTGTTGTTAAGTAATTGAAAGGAATTGCACCCAGTTGTTCCAATCTACAGCTCTGCTTGGTCTCCGAGACACACAAAGAACTCCCATTCAAGTGTTCTTCCCCATTCTGTATAATGTGGGGGACTCTGTCCGTGTATCTGTTTGCACATAGAACACTCCCACTTGACTGAACTGAATAGACAATTGTGTATGATAGCTAGTTCTATGCATGCCGCCAAGAACATCCACGCCTGCAAGGAATTGCTGGATCATGATGAAAGAGCCAATTTGGTGTAGCAGTTAAGTGCAGTGGACTCTAATCTGGAAAACTGGATTTGCTTCTCCACTCCTTCACATGCAGCCAGCTGGATGACCTTGGGTCAGTCACAGTTCTCTCAGATCTGTTCTCTCAACAGCAGTTCTCTCGGAACTCTCTCAGCCCCACCTTCCTCACAGGGTGTCTGTTGTGAAAAGAGCAAGGGGATTGTAAGCCACTCTGAGACCGATTTCCCACAGCCACTGCTCTGCCCCCGTTCCTCCCTTTGCCCCAGTCGTGTCAATTTCCCACTATTTGCCATGTGGCACATTTTGCCCCGGAGCTTTGCCCGATTTCCGCCGCGTCCACACAATCCTAAAAAAACAGGATCAAGTAGACACGGTGGAAATTGGGTGAAGCTCCAGGGCAAAATGTGGCCATGTGGCAAATAGTGGGAAATTGACACTTATGATCAGGGCAAAGGGAGGAGCGAAGGCAGCTGTGGAAAATCAGTCTGAGTGAAGGGCAGAGTATAAATCTAACTGCTGCTGCTCCTCCTCCTCCTCCTCCTCCTCCTTCCTTATAGGCCGTGGGAAACCATAGAACATTCACCAGGATTATTTGCATTGTTCAAGGCTATATAATTTTACTTCACTTGAAATATGCAAGCTATTCTACCAAAGGGAAAAAAATATTTCAAAACATGTGAAATGGTGAAACAATTGTAGAAAATTACCATGTGGCACGGTCACAGTATTTCTTCAGTCATGGTTCAAAAATAGAAAATTGTGTCTCAGTAGCATATACATAGGGTTGCCAATTTTGAGCTGAGAAGTGGCAGGAGAATTAGAGGCGGAGCCTGGAGAGGGCATAGTTTGGGGAGGGGAGGGACCTCAGCTGGATATAATGCCATACAGTGCACCCTCCAAAACTGCCATTTTCTCCAGGGGGACTAAATGATGTAATCTGTAAATCAGTTCTCATTCTAGAAAATCTCCTGGCCCCACCTGGATATTGGCAATCCCAGCATATGCATCATCCCATGCTTGGGCACCTCCTACCATGGAGGTGCAAGTGCTATTTCACAGGAGACTATGACTTAGTCTTTGACTGCTGCATAATGAGAAAGGAATGAAGTGGCAGAATTCTGAAATAATAGAATGGTCTGTACCATTCCAGAGCAGACTGCATTATAGCTCACATTTTCCCCATGTCTGACTACATTTTAAACTTTTTGCAAGTGTCAAATGAGTCCAGAAAACAGCAGGATACTCTAAAACAACTTTCCCTGCTGAGCTAGTTTTTGATTTGATTTTTTTATTTTATGTGAGGATATTAAAAAATGACAGTCCCTACCTAATGTAGCTTTGTATAGTAGTCTGTGTATAGACCAAGGAACCCAACATGTAAAGCTGGTGCCAGGCTTTTCTGTGCTCTAGGCAAGGCTAACTACTTGCTCACCCCCCACGGGCAGGGGGGAGGCAAGGCTGGAGGGGCTTGGATCTGAGAGATCCCAGCCCCTGCAGCCTTGCTCTCAGCTCTTGCGGGCAGGGGGCGGCGGTGGCAGCGACCTGGTGATGTCGGTCCCAGCCAACTGGGCCACATGGTGCTCTAGGGTGGGTGGGAGTGCCATGGCCAAGGGCTTTTGGAGAGAGAGGGGTGCGCCGGCTCTGGGTATAGGCACCTTCTAGACAACCCAGTGGAGTTGTTACAGATCCACTTAAGAATGAAAAAAGGATGATGTTAAATTTATTGTGATTAATTTCTTATGTTTCAGGATTGAACTCTGGTATTCAAAATAACTCCTGACTATAAACCTTGGCCTTCTCATTTCTAGTCACATTGCAATTTAAATGTTGCTTCACAGTTACTCTTCTGTCAAAGAAACAGTACCACACCTTAAGGCTTAGTCATGTCCTTGTGGAAAGGCATCTCCTTTGGGGCTAAGGTGCCATGCCATGCCAAGGGAAGTCTGGCTTGTGGGCCCTGCAGAGAGTGCGACTGGGTGTAGATGCCCCACCACGACTACTAGTTGCCAGACAGCGCAGAAGAAGGTCATGTGTTTGTCCCCCTTCCAGGCTGAGTGCCAGAGCAAAGCCGCTGAGCATCTATGGAGTGCTTCCCCCCCCCCCACTTCGGGTGGTGCTTCCAGGCCATGCTGCCTACAGATGAAGCCAAGCCGCATCCCGTAAGGCCAGGAAGAGGGGCACAGGCAGTCTCCGTGCCCTGCATGCCTGCCTCCCTCAGTCTCTCCCTCCTGGCTGGCCGGGGAGGCCTTGGAGTGGCAGCTTAGCTCTCACCAGGGAGGGTCTGGCAGGAGCCATGTGCCCAGCCCGGGGCCGCTGTGGGGGAGGGCAGAAGGGAAGGTGGCAGCCGCATGGTCCAGTGTCACAGGCAGAGGCAGAGAGAGGCTGCAGTTCTGGGCTATAGCAATAGGAACCAGTGCCGCACCAAACAAAGCCAGAGCCTTCCTTCTGAGAGTGGAGAGGTGGGCAGAGACGGTGCAGCCCGGGGCCCCACAGTGGAGCTGCTGCCAACTCTGTCCCACAGGTGCCACCACCACCACCACGTAGTGGGTGCTGCTGTGGGAGCCGTGGGGCTAGTAGGAGGTGGAGCAGCTCAAAGTCTGCAGCTGTCAGGGGCTGGCTGCCAGGGCCTGAGCAAGCCCTTCCAATGAGGTTGCCGCCACCACCAGGGGAGCGCGGTTGGAGCAGGTGCAGTGGTGGCAGCAGAGGAACACTGGGGAAGGGGGAAGACTGACAGGGAACTGCAGATGGAGGGGCCAGCTGCCTGTCTCCCACCCACCAGCAGAGAGGGGGGCATGGCGGGCACAGGGCAAGTGAAACAGGGCTTTTAGTGAGGGAGGGGCTGGGCGGCAGGACAGCACAGCACCCTCCTCATGACAATCATCTAACTTAAGAAGAGTGCCACACTGGCCTGCCACCCTGGCCCCCACAGCTGCCTTCAGCTCCCCTTGGGCAAGTGGGTCGCCCTCCTGGAAAGGTGGGCTGTGGCCCATGATTTACTACCTTGTTTAGGTGAGGGAGGGGAGGGGCGGGGCAGCAGGCTAGTGGGATGCTCCCTCTTAAGGGGCCACTCTAGGCAGCTGACTAAAATAAATCTACAGTCCAGCCCTGTCAACACCTTTCCTGGTGTCTGGCAAGCATTTTAAGAAAGTGGCTGGGGCCAGGTTGGCTTCTGCCTAGTAGGGCTTTTGATTGCCTATTTGAGATCTGATTGGTGTCAGTTAGCACTGCCATAAGTTCTGAAGACTGCTATGAACATTAAGATTGCTACGTTTGTTTCATTTCTCAATGCTTAAGGTTGTTCTTGCCTGTTTAATGAGCAATTAATCTTATCTTAGTTTTTCAGTGCTGTTTCACTTCATCTAGGTCCCGGATGGGAGATAGCATCGTTGGCTCAATCCCCAACCCCGGAATGCGCATTTCGCTTGCTTTGCTCGCTTTGTGCATGCTTATTGCTCATTAGCTTTTCTCCACTCTTATTTTTTGTTCACCTTTCCCTAGCTCATGGCCTTGAGCTGAAACCCTCATGTTATGTGCTATAATATTCACAGGTGTTATGAATTCCTTTGCTTGGTTTTCCTTGGGAA
Organism: Lepidodactylus listeri; assembly: GCA_029233225.1. NCBI lineage: Eukaryota > Metazoa > Chordata > Lepidosauria > Squamata > Gekkonidae > Lepidodactylus > Lepidodactylus listeri. Next base: position 49,335,279 of record JARCFY010000007.1, read on the forward strand.
CATCTGCCCCAAAATCTGAACAGTGACTTTTCCTGAGAACCTATTTTGCCGCACTTTCCTTGGGAACAATGGGCCAGTATACTTGGGCGCCAATAATCCTCCCAATTGATTGGTGGAGATTAAGGGGGCCATATTTCATATCAAGTATAATTATAGTTGTATTCCCATGCTTTGGCATTACTAACAGAAGAAGTGTATTTGACTAACAAGATCTTTTCTGCAAATAAAGGACTTTCTGTATAAGGAGACCTGTTGTGGACTACATCTATTGGCACAATCTCACAATTGGCTGTAAAGATTAAAATAACATTTCAGCAAGAGTTATCACTACAGCATTGGTTTTATTCTCACTCTCTGACTTTTCTTTCCCAGTGTATTTTAAAAATTTATCCCTGTTATCCCCTACACTTGGGTTTCCCTGGTGGCCATTTTGTAGTTGTCCCTATCAACCTGGGTCAGAATTCAAAATGTGCTCACAGGATCAAAAAAGTTGGGGAACCCTGGTGTAGACCAAGATTAAGATTCAAACAAACAGGAGATAAGAGCCAATTGTACCTTTCCCCCCTTGAATTTTGCTGTAACGGCCAAAGCCGGTCTCAGTACAGATACTTCATCATTTTAACCAGGGAATTTTTTTGCCTTTCCATAATTGCAACCCCTGGCCTGATTTCAGACCACCTTGAGATCATACCTGTAATGAACTTGTATATCTGACAAAGTCTGCCCAACTGAATGTCTGTTGTAAACAGTGGCTTATCAGTATGCATGCCAAGCTCAAATCCTTTTGCTTCCCCCCCCCCCTTGACAATTGAAGAAGAAGAGGAGAAGAAGGAAGAGGAGGAGGTGAGATTGGATTCATACCCCACCCTTCACTTGGAGTCTCAGAGCAGCTTACAAACTTCTTTCCCTCCCCCTCCCCGCAACAGACACCCTGTGAGGTAGGTGGGGCTGAGAGAGCTCTTTTCAGATTTGTTCTTGAGAGAACAGCTGTGACAGAACTATGGCTTGCCCAAGGTCACCCAGCAGCTGGAAGTGGAGGAGTGGGGAATCAAACCTGGTTCTCCCAGATTAGAGTCTGCACTTAAAATCAGGTTGGGTCTTCTATGTTGAACCTTGCCTTCCACTGAATACCAAAGCAGTGCCCCTAGAAACAGGTTGTGGTAAATCACTGAGTTTAGGAACACATTCCCCCTCTCTCTTCTTCTTCATATATAAGAATAAAGTTTTGCTGACTTTCACCATAGATGTGTCCATACTGTCCACCTTTTTGTCATCTAGGATGCAACATTAATAAAAGAGGTGACTGTTCTCAACCTTTCAGTTCATTATTTAAAGACCCTCATTCACAGGAAACTGGCACACTCTGTATGAATCTATAATGAACCTTAAGCAGCATTTAAGCACTGTTAAGTCATAATTGAGTTATGTTTGTTTTCCTCCTGTTTGCATCCTGTTGGCTTTTCTTTTTAATAATAAAAAAGTATAACTACATAGGCAGAGCTGCTAACAGATTTCCCCTGCTTAGGTGAAACATGAAAGAAATATTTAGAGTTTCCAAAAACTTCAATAAGACAAAACTGTCTCAAACGTCTAATAATCACCATATCCATCATTGTGCATTACAGTGATTCAAAATAATTACCTGCCTGTCAGCACTTGATGCCACTACAGGTCATGAACCAGTAGACCTGGGGATGTCAGTCAGAGATAAAATATGTAAAAAAGCAGTCAGGATAACTAGTAACACCAGCAAAAAAAGCCTCACAAACACTAATAAGCCAAAAGAGGCAATGTGATACAACGTGACCTCATTAGAAACTTCCAGGTCAAGTTTGCTCTCTCAGCAATAAAACAGTTTTGCTCTTCTGTCCATTGTGAAGTCCTGGAATGCTCTACTTCATAGTTAATTGTTCTAAGGACCTTTGATGCCAAGACCTAGGTCTGACACTTGCTCTAATAATGTGTATTGATTTGTTCGTACAGGATCCAGTTACAAAATATACGGTGGTGAAGGTGTTAGGGATGTTGTTGAAGTACTAAGAGAATTCTGGGGGTGCACGTTCAGCTCTATCTAAGCCAATATATATATATCTGGAAAATGCCTTATTGGCATTTATTGGCTATTATTTCAACTGGATATAGGAGGGGGGTGTATTTTTGGCTATTGAGCATAGACAGTACCGGATAATCCTGAAAAAAAAGGGGATTATCCAGGAAAACAGGATAGCTGCAGTTAAATGGCATTTAAAGACAGTGCACTCCCTTTAAATACCATTCCAGGTGAAGCTGTGGATTCACAAATACATTTAAAGGGACCACAACACCTTTAAATACCTTCAGCTCCATTATAGCCTATGTGGATCATTATAGTCAATGGGGAATATATCCAGGGGTATGTGGGGGTCTGGGTTTTTTTTTTTTGAGGTAGATGCATCAAAATTTCAGTGCAGCTTAGGATGCCTCTACTCACCCCCCCCCCCCAAGTTTCAAAAAGATTGGACCGGGGGTCAAATTCTATGGGCCCCCAAAGAAGATGACCCCATTGTTCATTATTTCTAATGGAGGGAGAAAGCAAAAAAGAAAAAGAGCAGGTACTGATGTCAAACCAAATAGTCTCTATAGTGGAAACAGAAGGGGGGGCATTTATGTAGAACCAGTGACACTGTAGCAATGCCAGCTCAACAAATCCACGAGGGTTTTTTTACAAGCCTATCACAGCCAATGCATGTACAGAGTGCCCAGCAGAACCAATGCCACAGTGGCAATACCAACCCAACAAATCCAAGTGGGGGAAGGGGGTTGCAAACCTAGCAGTACCAGTGAATGTGCAGAGTGTCCAGCAGAACCAGTGCATATGCAAAATGCCTAGCAGAACCAATGACTGTGGCAATGCCAGCTCAACAAATCCAAGCAAAGGTTGGTTCCAAGCTCAGCACAGTCAGTGCATATACAGAGTGCCGAGCAGTATCAGTGCTATGTACTAGTGCCCAGCAAAACCTGGGATGCCTTCCCTTAAATTATTTCTTTTTTCCTCTATTGAAAACAATGGAGGATGAAGGCACCTTCTTTAGGCACTCTGTACATGCACTATCTGTGCTGTGCTTGCACCTCCTCTTGCTTGGATCTGTTGAACTGGCATTGCCACAATGGCGCTGGTTCTGCTGTGTACTTGGTACATGTACTGGTTCTTCTGGGCTTGGAAAAATCCCCACCCCCTCCAATTTCTACTGAAGAAATTCTCTGGTTTGACACAAGTCCTTGACTCCTTTTTTTTTTTTTTTTGCTGTTTTTCCCTCCGTTGGAAACAATGGAGGATGGGGCACCTTGTTTGAGGGCCCATAGAATTGGACCCCCCTCGGCTAATCTTTTTGAAACTTGGGGGCCTTTTGAGAAGAGGCACCAGAAGCTACACTGGAATTTTGATACCTTTTATATATATAAAAACTGGATGAGTATCCAGTCTGTCTGACATGTTGTTATTGACTGTTAAACAGGTGGCTGCCATGGATGAAAAATAGGGATTTAAAAACTTATTGGTTTGTTTCTTTCAAATTGATTCGTTTGTTGCTCAGGTACCTGCCTTATACAAAGGCTCATGACCCTTGGTGAGACTTGGAATCAATAGATACAGCCTGCTGCATGCAAGCCAACACATGAAAGAACAGAAGAAGTGGTCAAATAAAACAAAACTACTAAAGCTGCTTGGTGTTCAACTTAGGTGACAAGCAGTAAGACTGGGACAAACTGACCCAAGCCTGACTTGCTGATTGCATTCATTGCAAAATCCTCAGCAAGCCTAGGTATGCCTGAGATTTTCTTTTAAAAATCTATTAGTGGTTAACCTGTCTTTTCCCACCATGGAATTAATTGCAGGTTTGAAATGGCTACGCCAGTCTTGTAATATTTTTAATTACTTTAATTGCACAAACATAGAAGTCCAATTCTATTGCACTTTGAATTCACGGAAGAGCTATGTCATCATTCTATAGCATGCATTCATCTAGATGTCTTTCGCCAGAAGCAAGTTACAGATAGGTCATAGTTTTGCTGCCTTGTTGATGGCTTAGTTACCCTCTACAGTACAATCCTTGTCTCAATTCTTTGGCTATATGTTTCACAGTAATATGAACACTAGCTATACAACCCAAGTGAAGGAGAATGATTTTGTATTCTTGCCTTATTAGTCAGACACCATATTGGGTTATTTGAAAGATTAAATGTGTAATGCAAGACCTGTTTTCAAATGAGTTCAAATACTTATAACTATCCATGGTAAATCATTTTTGACAGTTTTCCAGTTGCCTCCATTAATGAGCTACATACTGAATAGAATTTCTCAGTATTGAGGAAAAGAAGAGCTATCATCTAACACACACACACACACACACACACACACACACACACACACACACCCTACTCAGACCTGCCCAGTCATCCAGCTTCAACATGTCATGAAGTTATCAGCACACAGAATGCCTATGATGTGATTATGTGTTCACTGGGGCAGAATTATATTTTAAAAAAATAGTCCACTAATGAGCAGTTTTGAATCTTGATGGAAAATAGAAATAAAAAAGAGGGCTTTCCTATCCAGGTGTTACGTGGTTTTTTAAAAAACAATATAAGTTATTGCTCTCTTCTCACTAAGAACACAGAAATAAAAAGTGAAGTAGATGGGTGTATTTGACTTAGAGAAAGATTGATCTACATGGGCAGCCATGTTGGTCTGAAGCAGTAGAACAAAGTTTGAGTCCAGTGGTACCTTTAAGACCAGCAAAGTTTTATTCAAGATATGAGCTTTCGTGTGCATGCATACTTCCTCATACTGTATTGTATTGTAGCCTGTCTGGCAACTGTACTCCACAATTTCAGGTAGAGGCCTTTTGCATCACCTGCTATCAGATTCTTTTAACTGGAGGTGCTAGGGATTTAACCTAGGACCTTGTGCCTGTGAAGAAAATGTTCTACTACTGAGCCCTTAGCCATCACATGCTGAAACTCCCTGCTTCCTCAGTAGTAGTAGTTACCTCAGGATGGATGTACAAATTGAGCTTCCTGGAGCCCCACTGCACTCCCCATTCCTGATATCATCAGGAGTGCTTTGGGATTCCAAGAGGTTAGAATTCAACATATCTACAAATTTTTCTATCAGTAATTCAGTTTCTACACGCTAGATTCCAAGGCTTGCTATTCACTACTTCCAACTCTGAGATGCATCACTTATTATGGAAATTCCATTGAATTTAGTAAGAGATCTGAGCATTAACAGAGTCCACCACAATGGGAGTTAACTTGGATTGGATCAGCAGCTATGGCCCACATGTATGCTCAGTAACTGTTAAACAATTGTACCATTCAGCTTTTGGGCAGGAATGGGTAATATAAGGATTAAATCCAGTCCTTAACTTTCCTACCAAGTGGAGATGAAATACCACACTTTTTAAAGGGGGTATGTGCATGCTACCCTAGAGGTTATATAGTGGAGGAACTGCATGTATAGTACGAATGTTCAGCTCAAAAACTATTGGTATTTTTCAGATCTGGTTATCAGGGAGCCCCCCCAAAAATGGTATTCCTGTTTTTCCAGGTTTCAAATACCAGTTCGGTATTCAGATCCCCCCCCCCCCCCGATTCTGATATTATTCAGCTTCATTATTCCCTATGGGGAATTCTTCCAGAGTATTGGAGGGGCTTTTTAAAATCAATTTCTACCAAAATTGCAGTGGAATGGCTGATGCCTGTCATTTAAATAACTGCCAAATTTCAAGCCATTGTTTCCTACTGGGGGGTGGGATTCCATGCTTTCTCCAGGACAAAGAATAGCCAGAGACACAAAAGCAAGCAAAGCAAACCCTGGCCAAAAGCCTCTCAAAGCAGACAGAACCAACAAGTCCAAAGATCCAATGCAGAACCAACAGAACCATGAGGCAATGTGGCAAACCTAACACAACAAATGAACAACTTCAGAATCCAGTCCAATATCAAAACAGAGAATCATTCAACCAAACCAAATAGGAGTGCTGTTGCAATCCTAACAAATAGGGATGTGCATTCAGTTCAGACGAAGTGGAACCTCTCCCCCGCAAAAAATAATGCCTATTTGGCATTATTCAGCCCTCTGGAAGCCAAATCAGATTCTCTAATCTGATTTGGCTGGCCGAACAGGCATTCCCGAATGGATGCCATATATTCAGAATCCATTTAGAAAATCCCTTTGCTGGGCAAGGGGAAGGCACCCTCCCAGGCCTTTCCTGGCTCACCCACCTCAGCAGGTGTGCCAGGAAATGAGGGGGGCTCTGCTGGGCTTCTTTCGCTTGCCCGCTTCAGCGACCTGGCCAGGGAAACCACGGGGAGCATTTAAATGCTTCCCCATACCCTCCTGGGCCTTTTCTGGCTCACCCACCTTATGACGGGGAGGGCGGGATATAAATCACATGAAATAAATAAATAAATAAATAAACAAATAAATAAATAAGAAATGAGGGGGGCTCTGCCAGGCTTCTCCGGCTCACCCGCTTTGGCAGCCAGGCCAGGGAAGCCATGAGAAGGCATTTAAATGCCTCCCTGCACCCTCCCGGGCCTTTCCTGGCTTGTCCACCTCAGTGGGGGGGGGGGGTCTCCTGGGCTTCTTAAGCAGGCCAGGGAAGGCAGGGGAGGGCTAGCTTGGGGGGCAGCAGGTTCCCTTCACTGAAGGGAAGGCAAATTGTTTTCCCTTCAATGCAGGGAGTGTGCTGACTCTGCCTTTCCTTCAGTGATAGGAAACTTCCCCTTCAAGGGGGGGATTATTATACACTATAGGGACAGTCCCCATAGGGTATAATTGAGCCGAATGTGATTCAGCCAGCCAAATGCCACCCCAATCGACTGGCATTGCTGAAAGTGGCATTCAGGGGTTATTCGGCTGGCCAAATCACATTCGGCCCGATTTGGCAGAATCCGAATGGACTGAATGTTTTTTTGCACATTCCTACTAACAAATATAAAATCAGAGAATCTGTGCCAATTTACAATCAATCAACAACTTTGTTGAACCCAAGAATCCACTACAGACCCCAAACTTGACACAAACCAACTTGCTCAAAGAATACAATGTTGCAAGACCAACAAAAGCAATTTAAAAGGACAGACTAAAAGTAAAATCAACATAGCAAGCCAACACAGCAAACCAACACAGCAAACCACCATACCAAGCCTGGGGGAAAAGATAAAGATAAAGCAGTCCTTGGAGCCTTCAAATACTGACTCCTGATATTCATGGCTAATCCCAAATATTTCCAGGATTTTTGGGACCCATTTTCTGGTATCCTGGAAAATCCCAGATACAATACAGAGACTGGAATATAATCAGAAAATATCGATATGATATTTTTGGACTAATATTTAGATTAGATATATCCAAACGCACATCCCTCATGTATAGCATCAATTTGTGCATATTTCTCATCCAGTTATAGTATGTGTGTGGAAACTGCTTCCACAGATTTATGGGCCTAACGAAACATGGAGAACTATATATTTCCTCCATAAAGACATACATGAAGATGAACATATGTAACTATTATTTGAATTTAAAGTCCATCTGATTTTCGCCTCAAGAAATTTCCATAAGCAAAAAGAAAGCTAACTTACTGAAGTTGAATCTATCCTAATTTTTATGTAGATACTAGACTATGGACAAACATCTAGGTTTCTTGCTGAGACCATGGTTCAGGAAATTCTACTGCACATTGTTTGGTGTCAGAGAACCTAATTCTGCTGGATTTCCATGATTCAGTGATTCCAAAAGCAATCTCACAATGGGTGAAAAGGTCATCTAAGCCCTGGTTAACATGACCTAGCTCCCAATTTACTGCATCATTGCTAACACGTCCAAAAGATTGTTTGCACTCGTGTGGTAAATTGGGATTTGAGCATTTGGTAAAGCATCTCTTCACCAAGCATACCACTTTCCCCCAAAAAACTTAACGAATGGAAAATAAAGCTGAAAGGCTTCATGTGAATCCACTCTGCATCTTCATCTTGAATCTGTACTCTTAGGTCAAGATGACCCACCAGCAGAACCCAGCCCAGGGTTGCCCAGGAAGTCATTTTAACTGTCTACCTTATTTTAATTTTATTGAGGTCTGGTAATAAAACAATTGATGGCATGGGCAAAAGGCATTTTGAAGACTTGTGAGGAACAAAGAAATCCCATGTTAATGTTACAGAAACTGGCTATCTTTGCTATCGGCATCACTTGCTAGAATCATTTCTTTACTAAGTCATAGTTGTAGCCTTTCACCTTGAAGGGTTCTCAGTTCTGATGCAATGTCAGTTATAAATAATAAAAAGGGAACAAAACAGATTGGAGCCTGGTGAGGAGGGGAACAATGCAATTATATGGACAGCTTGGCTTGATAAATGGGACATCAAGATTGCAGAAATTGTGTTTGTCATTAATGTGAACCCTAATATAATCTGTTAACTTACAAACTAATTACTGAGCTACTGGTCTGCCAGAACTAAGCACAATGTCCATGATCTTCGCTAGATTTACTGATTCAGTTTAGGCAGAATGGTAACTTTTCTTTAAAAAAGCAATAGGTGGTTACCAGCTCTGAGGCAGCACTTTTTTATACGAAGCAATTTGACAAACCATATTGCTCTCAAAAAAATCAACTAAAATATAACTGTTGGTTAAATTAAAGTGATCTTCCCTTCATATCTTCCAAAATATTAAATCCATAGCAGGTAATGTAAATAGGATTAATAGAAGCAATTTGTCATTTGGAAATAGAACTCAACGTGGCGGCAAATGCTGGGTTTATATCAATACATCTAATTCTCAGTGTGGGCAAATCTGTAGATACTTAAATATGGGGACTGGAGCCATGAACAGACAAGGCAGATTTTTCTACAAACCTGAAAAATGTCCCTGGTTTGCAGAAAAATCTGAAGGATAGGCTAATTCTGTCCCCTTGTGATGAAAGAAGCACCTGTAGCTTTAAGAAACTGATGGCCTCAGTGGCCATTGCCAGGCAACCAGGCAGCTTTCAAACCTTGGTTTCTACCAGTAAAAGACAGTGTGTGTGTGTGGGGATGTTTCTAGGTCTGTTTTGGCCTCTGAGGGAGACTCACCTGTCTATGTCGGGCAGCAGTCACTGGGCATCTTGCTACCACAATGCTTACATGATTCACCCAGGCCCAGCTCCTTGCTACTGTTCAACAAAAGCTACATCACAAAGGTCAGTGTAGTGCAGTGGTTAGAGTTTTGGACTAGGATCTTGTATACACAAGTCTGAATCTCTGTTTTGTACATTTTCTGCCATGGTGACCTTGGACCAATTACATCACAGTGTTTTTGTGAGGATAAAATGGAGGAGAGGAGAACAGTGTAAGCTGCTTTATGGCTATATAACTAGTGTGACAGAATTATAATGTATGGGAGATCCAGGGGGGAAAGGAGGTCTCTGGACAGTCACACGTCACACTGACTATTATTTGAGGGTCATGTACCACCTGATGAATATACCTTATAGCAGACACAAGATAATTTCCTACAAACACATTCTTTTGTACAGATCAGCAATTCTGTATGGATCAAAAACCAAGACCTGTTTGCTTTTGGTATGAATTGGTTCTCAGCAACTTGGTAGAAATGATACTTGAGAAAGCACCTTGACATTTATGCTCCAACATGTATTCCATTCTGTATGTACACAAGATATCATTTTTGTTGTCCACAGTCTCTGTCTGTTACTTTCAGCCTCATATCAGTTTTCTTGTAAGCCATGTCGTATTTCCCAGATGTTAAACAAATCCAAGGTGGTGTCCAAAGATATTCACATGCAATCACACACTCAAGTACTTTCTCCCCCAAAACTTGGGGGAGGACTGTAGTCTGTAATCAATAAAAGCTGTGGCCTGGTTTTTATTCTCAAATTGTTGTGTGGTGTGTTTTTCGTGGACCTCTGCAGGACTCCTTCTTACTAAGCCCTGTGTCAGCAAACCAATGCATGTGTTGGGCCCATTACATGCAGACTGTCCTCTACATGTCTGGAGCAACTATTTGGTGAGGGGTGTCAAACACTCTTGTTTATACCTGAGTCCCACTTTGGCACATCACTCCAATTAAGGGGGCAGACAAGACAAGAGAAAAATGATCTCAACGAGAAATAATCTTTATTCTATACAAAGCTAGAAAATGAAATTCAATGAAAAGCAAAAAAAAAAAAAAACCCATAAAACTACATTGCAGTACAGTAACATAATCCTAGCAATGATACCCCTAGTTGTTGCCTGGTTGAGATAAATGTGAAAACTAAAGGGAATTAAGAGTAATTTAAAAAACAGCAACCCTGTATGTTGCCTTATTCCAAAGAGAAGAGTCTGTGGGTGTTCAGGGCACAAGAGAAGGGGAGTTGGTCTGGGACTAAGGAAAAACAAACAAACAAACCAACAACACCAGCTAGGGAAGTAGGGATACAAAGTGAGGGATTCAATTATTTGGCCCAAGAGCAAAGGTCTGGAAAGTGAAACAACCCCAAAGTTGGGGAAGCAGGCTCAGCTGGATACAAAACCAACTGCAGAGTTGGAAGGGGGCTGGAATCCATTGATTTCAGTGGAAGCAGAACTGTTTATCGAGTTGGAGGTGCATGAGGTGCTCTTTTTATAGGGCTTGGAGAAGCCAGGCCTACAATGAGGTTGGAAATCCACAGTGGGATTAGATCAAAAGGGTGGGGTACTAAATGGAGGTTGAAAAAGAGTTTTTAGGTGAGTGAATGAGTTACTAGGGCAGGGTAACAGCTCCCATAGTTCTAATATAGGATGAGTGGACATTTGATTACTTTTCCTGGTTAACGATTGAGCTGCTAGGTTAGGATGGATGAGAAGGAGAGTTCTAAAAGCCTTAGGTTATTAATCAGCAAACTTGAGTTTCTAGAGACCTTAGACACATGCTCTTTGGAGCATTCCAGCAGGTAGGCTGCTCCCATGTGGGAGCATCCAGAGGAAAGATTTTCTAATTCAGCCCCCCCCCACCACTTTTCTATCAAACTGGATTATTTTATCCAGACCTCTGACAGTTAACTCAGAGGGTCTTATGGGGTGCACAAATAGGGTCTTATGGGGGTCTCTGTGGGGGCATGGCCTCACTTGCAACAATTCAGGTAGTGAAATTATAAGAAGAGTTTCCCAAGCCCTGTCTAATTTCCGGAGTCAAAGCACCCTGAATCCCCTCAAGGATTCATGTGAATTGTATGTTTGCTCTATCCTGCAGGTATAACTAATTGGTTTCTCAGCCTATACAGCCCTTATCACCTTCAAGGCCAGAGCTGAAAGTGTGGTAATTAGCTTCTTATGAGAACTTGCAGCCCATAGGATGGGCGGGAATTGTTGCCCTGCAAGGCGTGTATGCGCTCTTATGGAGGTAAAAGTCTATAACTGTTAATAAAGGACTGTGTTGCTAAATGTGTAAGAGGGCCTGAGATGCAAATGTGACCAGATCACAATGCCAGCTGTACACACACGCCAACCGATGCCTGAGATGATGTGCCAGTGGTTCCCGAGGTCACCAGCTCCCAGAGTCATCTCTTAACACAGATACTCACACAGAAACAGCCACTCACCATTATGGTTTGAACATGTGCTTTCAGACACCATTAGAGAAGCACTTCTACATCACACAGGCAACCCCCTCCCCAAACTTCTCTGCTACAAGGGCACAAAAGACTCTTTCCCATCTTCCATGAACAATAGAATTGGCCAGCCAGTTTTGCAGCCCTAATACAATAAGAGCAATCAGCGAAACAAAGGGTTTGGCCGATGAGTCACATTGGCCCTCCAGGTGTCTCTGTCACAGTTCTGGTAGAGTTTAATATTGCCTGGCTCCTTAAGCCCCCTGCCCATTGCAGAAGAGACTTTTGGGGCAGACCACCAAGGGGTGGTCTCAAGGGAGGTCCAGTTAAGCCCTCAACCAGAGCCCCCTAATAAAAGAGGACACCCAGCAGCATGTTCGCTCTCTTATTTTTCTATCCTGAGTCCTACCCTGTCCCGTAGACTCTTGGTTGCGCAGCCAGAATGTCCACGTGTCTCTGCCAGCTCAGGACATGATCCCTAATCCCTTTTTGTCATCATTTTTCTACTGAGACACTTCATCTCGCCAGATAGATAATTATTGCCCTTGACATTGATACCAGCATTTTACCTGCTAATGCAAATGTCTTTTATCTGTCTGTTTTTCCTAATTCTATGTAATTGAATGTGAGATTGTGTAAGGTTTGTATGTGAAGTAAAGAAACCATTTCTAATTGAAACTAGTCTCTGCATTCATTTCTGGTATTTCTGGAGGAAGTGGGACTTCTGTATACATAGGTGCTCGCTCCCAAGTGCTGAGTGCTATACTTATAATATCATAACTTCCCCAATATTCATAATAACTAAAGCAATCAGGCTAACAGGGAGGAATCAGAGCTGATGAGGTAATTTTCTAGGAACTTCTAGCAAGAACATGTCCTGATTGGGTGTCATCATCACCTGGTTAGATCTCACCTACAGTATTGTGTTCAGTTTTGGGCACCACAATTTAAGAAGGATATAGACAAGCTGGAATGTGTCCAGAGGAGGACAACAAAAATGGGGATGGGTCTGAAGACCAAGTCCTATGAGGAAAGGTTGAAGGAGCTGGATATGTTTAGCCTGAAGAGGAGGTGACTGAGAGGTGATATGATCACCAAGTACTCAAAGGGCTGTCATCTAGAGGATGGTACAGCGTTGTTTTCTGTTGCCCCAGAAGGTTGGAACAGAACCAATGGGTTGAAATTAAATCAAAAGAGTTTTCAACTAAACATTAAGAAGAACTTCCTGACAGTTAGAGCGGTTCCTCAATAGAGCAGGCTTCCTCAGGAGGTGGTGGGCTTTCCTTCTTTGGAGGTTTTCAAACAGAGACTAGATGGCCATCTGACAGCAATGCTGACTGTGTGAACTTAGGCAGATCATGAGAGGGAGGGCAGGAAAGGTTGCATCAGTGCTTCGTTCTTGTAGCCCTTTCTTACATGCCCAGGGAAATGCTGATTGCCACTGTGGAGTCCGAAAGCAATTGTTCTCTAGGTCAATTTGGCCAGGGATCCTGGAGGGGTTTTTTTCCTCCTGTCATCTCTTGGGCATGGAGCAGGGGTCACTAGGGGTGTAGAAGGGGAGGTATTTGTGAATTTCCTGTATTGTGCAGGGGGTTGGACTAGATGACCCTGGAGGTCCCTTCCAACTCTATAATTCTATGCTGCTTGGCCAAACAGCCCAGAGAAAAGAGGCTAGCCTGGATTCTGATGGACTGAAGGCCTGGACCATGATATTCTCATAGTGCAATAGACAGCAACATAGAGACTGCATAACCTATGGCCTTTGACTCTTGGACTTAAGGTGTGTGCAGGCCTTGAGGACATGTTAGATAGTTAAGCTAGGTGTCTTGTTTTTTGCTGTATGGCTTGAGAGCATCATGTTGCCTGTAGATTAAGCCTTTTGTTTTGACAGAAATCAAATAAAACCTTGCATTTTTTTAAAAAAGAGACCTTTGGCTACTTGTGTACAACAGCCCTGGGGACCTATGGGGTTCAGCCTTAGACTCTTTGATCGTAACTCTTTTTGCATGTCTGTTTCGAGTGCTCAAAACATGATTTCAAATAATAATGTTGAGGATGCCTTAGTGGATTATCCCAGGCTTAGCTGACTACACAAAGGCTAACCTTTCCTTTATTAGAGTTTCAGTACAGTGCTGAAGGAAATATACAAAGAGAATATGGTGCAGAGGATTCTTGCAAGGTTTCCCCTTTTCCAAACCTCTTGATAGGTAGGCATTGCCTCAAAACAATTCAGCATACCAGTCTATGAATAAAAAAGAAATGGTGTTTGTATGAATTGAATTTGCTAACAGGAACACTACATGGAAGACTCATAAGTCAGTATTGTTAACCAGGAAACAGTCCCCCCCCTACAAACTGGCCTTCATATTATTCTCATCCTGGGGAATGCACATTCAAAGTAGGCCTGAGTCCCACAGAAAAAAGCTAAGAATGTTGGTCGAGTTGTCAAGGGGATGCTAACTTTGGGAGTGAGTTTTTACTTGCAGCAGCCCAAGTCTTACAGATTTCAAGAAGGTATCTGACATTTAGATGAAACATAGGAGGAGAAAAGGATATGAAGACATTTTTATGTAAATGTAGGTTATCTGAAAGATTGTATTGTATTATCTCCCCTGCTTGCTTCAGGAATGTCAAGAGCGAGGCTTCAAAGCACAAGGAGCCAAAAATGAGCTTGACAGCCTGAAATATTGGGGAGAATTGCTAATCAGGAGGCTCTATTTAATTGACTCTGAAAGGAGCAAAGCCAGCAAGGGATTCTGCACCTTCGAAATGTTGAGGCTGTGGAAAATAATCGTGCTACTCTGTCTTAACCGAGTCTCAATTGGTCATGAGCTCTCACAGAATAATAGAGAGGTTATTACCAGGTGTCACCCAACTAGATCTATTCCACGGAGAACAAGGGTGGTTCTGAATTAGAATCCAATGTGAAATTTACCCCTCCCCCACTACCCACTGAAGTGAGCAATGTTGCTGCAGCCAGGATGGCGAGATTTGGGTTGCTGCAAGCGAGCTAAATGCAGAGTTGGAGATGAAGAATGATGCATATCAATTTTATGTGCAGAGTACACCTGAGGTTAAAAAGTGCTGTGGGCCCCATAATTATCACCTTTGTCTTTCACGTGCCAAAAGCGTCAGAGAGAAATGTACATGGCTCCAGTTAATAAATCATTCGCCAAGAGCGCAGGGCGCTTGTCTTCACAGAGCATCATTAACAAGCCAAGCCATGTGTACTGCATGCCCAGGTGTAGAGATGATGTTTAATTAAAATTGGGACAGCATCCAATAAGGTGTTTCTGTTTCCAATTGCAACTTCAAGCTTTTATACACCAGAACACTAAACAGTGTTTTAATAGATTAAAAAAGCCTTCTGGGGTATGAATTCCACTGCCCCTGAAAGAAACAATGAGTTTCTTGCTAATGTTATTCTTTTAAAGGCGGCTATTATCAGTCACTGTGTCGCTATAAACTGTGTGTTTATTTTGGGAGACTAAGATTTTTAAGCCAAGTAAGGTTGGGGGAGTACTACTATGTGCTCAAATTTCTCAGCTTTTAAAACTCTATTGCTTGAACGAAGCTCTTTAAAAATGTAATAAAAATGCCCCCTAGACTCACTTTCAAATGCCTGAAATGTAAAAGGATCTTCCATGTACTCAGCTACAAGAGGTTACAAGGGCTTACATTTCTTCCTCTCTAGAATGCCCAGAAAGGGGTATTCATATTACCAACATGAAATCTGTGGCATGCACATGTTAATAGACAACTGTGACTGAACAAATAGGGAGCAATCAGAGTGCAGCATAAGAAGTTTTGCTTCTGCTGGGTGCTACATAACTATCAGTTGTAGAACTCGGACTGTGACGAAATATTTGTCCGTCAAGGTGGGATATAAATGGAAACAAACAAAAAAATGTTGTTTTCAGCACTTTTTTTTTTGCTGCGAAGTCACATCTGATTTATGGCAACTCTTGATGCAGCTTTCAAGGCAAGAGACATTCAAAGGTGCCTGACTCCATGTCACAACCCTGGTATTCCTTGGTGGTCCCCCATCCAAGTACTGTCCAGGGCCGACCCTGCTTCCGAGATCTGATGAGATTGGGCTAGTCTGAGCTATCCAGGTCAGGGCATTTTCAGCACATGGGAAATATATATATATCTAAACCTGCATTATCATGGTTGGTAGAGAAATTAGGGGTTATTGGGTGGAGCCCAAAGTAGCATGAGTAGTTCCTCAGTGAGAGCAACAGATGTTTTGTGCCTCCCCAGTGTAACTGTGGGCTATTATACTTTCTGTAATAGTGGGAGCTTCCAGGAACCCCACACACACACACCAAAGAACAGTGCAAGGTGGGGGTCTACAGAGGCCCCCCTACAGAGGCAAGGTGGGGGTCTACAGAGGGAGAACTCTATCTACTGGTTAAAAAGTAAGATTTAGATCCAAGTCATATTCAAGAATGATTGGATTGGATCCTGCAGCTGTTTCATGGATAAAGAGAAGTCCGAAATCTTTTCCTCCAGAGAAAGGCTTCTTCTTCTGGAGTAAGATGACTCAACTGATGGGAGGGAGTCATACATTATACAAAGTCTACAAGGTGTAAAATTATGGTTATCAGCCTCCAGGTGGGGCCTGGAGATCTCTCAGAATTTCAACTGATTTCCAGATGACAGAGATCAGTTCCCCTGGAGAAAATGGCTGCTTTGGAGGGTGGACTCTATGGCATTTATATCCTACTGAGGTCCCTCCCCTTCCCAGCCTCCACCCCTAAAAGCTCCAGAAATTTCCCTACCTGGAGTTGGCAACCCTATGCAAAATGCAAAGGAAAAGTAAAGATGAGTAAAATGAGTAAAATAAGGTTTATCAGCATGTATTAGACTTGTGTGTTTCTTTTGTTATTAAATGCAATAATTACAAAAATGGGGTATTTCATTATGATCACAATTAATATTAATATTAAAATTAATCAAATTCCTCATCTAAGCAGACTGTAATAAAAAAAACACAATTTTAATTTTGTCCTTTTTCATTATCACAGTCTTGACTGTATCTGGCTCAACTGGTTTCAGTTTTACAAAGCAGCCAGTGTTTTCCTAGTGGGCCCATAATTTTTTTCCCTTGTGGGGCAGACATAACATCCAATATAAAATAAAGTAACATAAACATGAATTGCAGCTCTTCAAACCTGAATTTTATCCCTTATAGGGATCAGCTGTAAGACCTAACAGCTGTTGATCAAGGAGTGAAACTGACCAGAAGTAGCAGGGCAGCTTTCCTTTCCTTCCCCAGCCTCCTGGCTGCTGGGGGGGGGGGGGGGGGGGCTGGGGAAGGAATGGAAAACTGGCCTGCTGCTTCTGGTCAGTTTCACTCCTTGATCAACAGCTGTTAGGTATCATAGCTGATTGGAGGGGAGTGAAATTGTCCAAAAGCAGCAGGGCAGCTTTCCTTTCCTTCTCCAGCCCTCCCTCCAGCAGTGGGGAGGCTGGGAAGGAATGGAAAGCTGCCCTGCAGCTTCTAGTCAGTTTCACTCCTTGATCAATAGCTGTTAGGTCTCACAGCTGATTGGTGGGGAGTGGAATTGCCAAAAAATGGCAAGGCAGCTTTCCTTTCCATCCCCAGCCCCCTACAGACAGTCTCTTATTTCACTTTAAATATTTTTAATTTACATCATTCCCATAAAAACTACCCAAGTCCTGGTTTCACAGCAAGTCTAGACTGGAATTGCTAGAATGCCTTGTAAAATGTCATGGGTGTAATAATAGAGGTGCGGTTAAGGGAAAGGAAAGGAGGGAATCAACCATTTGACCATTCCCTTTACTTTAAATGTTCCCAATCATATCACTTTTACTGCCTTGCAGAAATAATAACAACTTGTGTGGGACAGCCAAAATAGCCCAGTGAAGTGGATGAGAGGGGTCCTTGTTTCTTTTCTATGAAAGCTAGAACACTCGAGATGTTGCCAGTGGTTAAAATGGCCATTATGGTCTAGGATGACATCAGTTTTTACTGGCAGTTATTCAAATTTTGAGGGTTGTTTCCTCCCAAGCAGCAGACTACATATGACATAATTGTGGTGACATTGTGAAAAAAACAGAAATTTTGGTGCAAAAGGTAGGGGAAGGTATAAGGGAACCCAGCACTCTCCTCAAAGCAGTTTGAGTGAGCAGTCTTTGTTCTTTTATATCTTCACCTCCTTCCCTCTAAAGGTGTATTTCTATCACCCTGGTTCCTCCAAGCTGGTTGGATTACATAACATAATTGAACCAGATGTCTCTTATCCATAGTTCACAATCTAGCATTTAATTAATTGCTCTTAAACTATGACCTTAGAGTAAACTATGTGCCTTAGAGTGCTGGATTGGGTCTATATAGTATGATTGCGGAATTCATTACAGAGGTGTTATTGAAAGTTCTCTTGTTTTTGATGTATGAGTTTAATGAGCTGTGTCTTCTTTCTGATTCCCCATTTCCACAGTGCAAATCTGTTACCCATAATTGTACCTTAATTACGTGAAAGGAGACCAGAGTGTGTTTATAAAAATCACCTAATATGCATAACTTTTAAGAGTGCTCTTTTATTAGTACGATCCTCTTTAATTGGTTGCAAACGTTCACATCAATATGATTTGCTATGTATCTTGTCACCAGTGTCAACTGTAATGACAAACTATTCAACAATAAAAGGAACTGAAAACAAACAACCCCCCAAGCTGCTGTTTGACACAAGATGACTCACGTGACATCTGAAAGCAAGCGCTTACTGTAATTCTCAAAGAAAAGCTCACGGTCAAAATAATTTAAAAAAACATGTATTAGTTATGGTACAAGAGGGTAATGATGTTGGCTTTTAAATATTTAAAACAAACTCATGATCTCTCTAATCTGGTAGTGACATTTTATTTTGGCATGGAATTAACTACCCTTACAATCATTAATGATTAGATCACAGTCCACATAGGCCGTCAGTTTGATTTTTCCTGCAATCCAGACAGAGATATCTTGATTTATTTGCCCTGGGAAAGATCACATCATAATGGATATGAACAGATGTATCTTACATACTAATGTTTCTTGTCTTAGCATTTTGATCTGGCTGGGGATGCATCCCATTGCCAGACAACATGAGAGGCACTGGTTTAACTAAGAAGTACATCCACAATGAGATATATGTAGCTACTAGAAAAAATATGGGTGATTTGATAACTTACTTTGTGTATGCATGTCAGCTTCTCTTGAACTGCCAACTGGAAGGCACAACTTACTGTGATCAAACTAGATAATGGATGTAGAGTTGCCAAATTTCAATAAACCTAGGTAGCCATGTCCTTAAAAGCAGCTTGTTATGCTGATAATAACAAGTTGTCCTGTTGATTTCCAAACTGTGAAAAGCTTCATGTGCTGATTTCTGCACATCAAGATGCTGATAATGGCACAAAAGCAGATCAGGCCAGTTTTGGGCAGTTAGCAATTATTTTTTGGCAATGATCATAGATTTGTGAAAATGGTATTGTCAGAAGCAATTTGTTTTAGGAATTAGGTGAGGGATGACTATCCTAATCAGCACTAGAACTTCTATATCAGAGACTGGGTTGGAAAACAGATTTCAGCAGCAGCTGAACAGCTTTAGAAAACAGCACCAGTCAAACGGTTATACATCTGTATGCATCTGTAGGTTATACATCTAAGTAGGGCTTTTTTTGTAGAAAAAGCCCAGCAGGAACTCATTAGCATAATAGGCCACACCCAACAGCAGAAACTCATTAGCATATTAGGCCACACCACTGACAGCACTGCTTATTAGCACAGCAATATTAGGCCTCACCCCCATGTTACCAGAAGAGCAGTCATCCAGCCATACCCACCTTTTGCTTCTTATTCTGTTTACCTTGTTTGTTGTCAAAAGCCAGGGCTTTTTTTGGAGCAGGAATTAATTTGCATGTTAGGCCACATACCCCTACTGTAGCCAATCCTAATGAGTTTCTGCTGTTGGGTGTGGCCTATTATGCTAATGAGTTCCTGCTGGGTGTGGCCAACTCAGGAGCCAGCTGGAACTCCGTTCCTGTGCGTTCCTGCCCCAAAATAGCCCTGCATCTAAGAAAGTGATGAAGACTTCAGAGCCATAGAACATAAGAATCCTCTGCTGGATCAGACAGTAGTCCATCTAACCCACCATCCTTCTTCACATAGTGGCCAATCAGTTGCTCTGAAGGGCAAACAAACAGGCCATGAAGGCCAAACCTTCCCCTAACGTTGTTTTCAGCACTGACATTTAGAGATTTACTGCTTCTGACAATCCAATCCTAAGAATATATTCCTGAGAATAAACACCACTGAATAGACTTAAGTAGTAATCTGAATAGATCTCCTCAGGATTGCTCTTTCATTGCAGGCGATACCTTTAATCAGCATGGCTTGTAGCCATTGATGGGCCTATGTTCCCTCAATCTGTCTAATCCACTTTTGCAGCCAACTTTGTTCATAGCCACATCACTACAACCACTGGCAGTGTGTTCTACAGTGTAATTACTCATTGAATAAACAAGTACTTCTTTTGGTCTGTCCTAGAATAAAACATTATTATGACCATACCAAAAACAAAAAATTAAACCAAGTAGAATCTACCTCTGTTCAACTGTTTTATGGTCTATGGAATCTTTAAAATGTAAGTAACACTGAATCAACTACCCTGTTTCATAGCCCCTTTAAACACAATGACCTTATAAAAACAAAGTAATTGAGAAAAAAAAATTCCCTAGTAGCAGTGAAGCAAAGCCCATAAAGTGGCAACAAGGATGAATTTACAAATGGGAGCTTTCTTTGATTGTTCTAAAATGAATTCTGCTCCCTTGCACTTAGCAATGCAAAGTGAAACATATTCCTCTGAAAGATGAGCCTTGTATTGATTATCCAGCCAAATAAAATTATTACTGGCAGGGAGGAAATAATGACTTAGAGGTAATAGTGCCTGGGTACATCAGATGAGTTATGCAAATGACTTATCAGTAGTAACAATCTGATTTTCTTCAGGTTCTTTTGAGTTCTGAGCAGCATATGACAACAAAATACATCAATTTTTTTTTTGGGGGGTGGGGGGAGAACATCATTGTTTTCCTTCTAAAGCCCCAGTTTTGCACTTTGCTCCTTATAAACATTCAGAAGGAAGAAGCACTCCATCTTTTAGACTATCCCAGCAATAAACAAACAGACAAACAAATAAAAGAGCTTGATAATTAGTACCCAGATCTGAGCTTAAATTATCTTTCCTCTTCAACTGTGTATTTTCAAAAGGCTAAATTGGCTCTGGTATAACAGAGCTGAAGTGAATATAGTTTAATCCTTCATTAAGATGTTCAGATATGAACTCCCTGTTCTAGCAGCTCTCTTAGTACAAATCTCAAAAATAGCAAATACATGGCTGCATACTACCCTTGCTGTTTGCATACCTGTCTTTTCACAGGTGTAGAAACCTGTGATCACCTTCTGAGTACCTGTATAATGGGAATTTCTCTTTCGAATTCTGATCTGATCTGGGGGTAAACCCCACTGAATAACATGAGATCAGATTAGGAATGTCCCCTAAATTGTCATGGGACAGAACTGTATATGCATATCCCCCCCCCCCCCCCCAATTTATCATACTTGGAGAGATGCATCACTTCTGTTTTATACATGGTATAATTTGTTTTTGGGTTTTTTTGGTAAGTTGTCTTGAGTTCCTCATGAGCGGGAGGAATGTGGGACAGAAATACATAAATAAAGCATTTGGATATGTATTATAATTATAGAACTGAGGTTTCTGAGAAATTGATAGCCAGTGGAATATGAAAGCTCAAAGGTTACCCATGGTAGAATTTCTATGATGTATTATTCCCTTCATACCCTTCATATAACTTAGTATATTTATGCATGGCTTTTTCCCCTGAAGGGAATCAGAGCATCTCTCTCTCTCTCTCAGACTCAAGAAAGATTACAAATTATGAAAAATGATTAAACAGTAGATATCTGTAAGAAAAAATAAAATAAAAACAAAAAACCCTACGTAAGGCTCAAAATTGTCAGTGTAGGCAAAGAACTGTCAAGGCAAGAGTCCTCAGCATGGCCAATGGTCCATGGTGCTCACCAAAAACTTTCCTGGTGCTCCACAAGTGTTTTTAGAAACTAGGTGGGGCCAGATGGGGCTTCGGCTTGATTTGCCTTTGGAGATTTGCTTGGCTTTAAAGTTGTTTTTTTTTAAGTTGGTTCAGCAGCAACTGCCACTACAATACAAGGATCTTCACTGTGTGTTTGAAGGTAAGTTATGTAGCCACTGTATTCATGGCTCCTCATCTTGAAGTAGCTGTTTTGTGGCTGCCCATCATGGTGTGTCAGAATTCCAAAAGGTTGGGGACCCCTGGTGTAAGTTAGCAAAACTGTCAAAGATTTGACATACCATATTGAAGAAAGAGTAACAAATATAGAATAAATAAAAAGAGGTGTGATACATACAATTAGGCTGCGAGCACATGGCCCCTTTAATCCTGGAGGGATCCCGGATGTAAAGGGGCCGCATTTTTCTTTTTTTTTACACATCCCAACCCCGGCGGCAGCGTCGGCGGCTGCGGGAATGTCGGCGGTGGCCACTGAAGAGGCGGCCGCGGCGGGAATGACGGTGGCAGCTGCGGCAGCCGTGGCGGTGGCGGCCGCGGCAATGGCGGCCGCGGCTACAGCAGTGGCCGCGGCAACAGCCGTGGTGGTGGCTGCCGCTGAAGAGGCAGCTGTCGCGGCGGGAAAGGCTGCCGGGAATGGCAGAGGAGGCGGCTGCAGCAGTGGCAGAAGCGGCGGTGGCCTGGTGAGTTGGGGTTTCCCCCCCCCCCCTTTTACACTTGGGCGCATGAGTGGCCATGCGCCCAAGTGTAAAAAGGGGGGGAATAGCGGGGGGGCATCTGGACAGCCCTGCTCTCGCAATGCTTGCAAGAGAGGGCTGTCCAGAAGGCTCGAATGTGGGTTCCTCCCGCGACTCCCGGGAAAACACTAGTTTTTCCCGGGGTCGGAAAATGCGGGAGCAACCCGCATTGCAGCCCACTTCGCCGCGGGACTCGCTGCGGGCCGTTGTGGATGGCCCCTTTAAATGCGAGAGGAAGCAGCCCTTCCTCCCGCATTAAAGGGCCGTGTGCTCGCAGCCTAAATGTTGCAATATACTACAATATGATCCTTTATTAGGGTTGCCATTCCCCAGGTTCCGATGGGGAATCCCTGATTTTGGGGGCTTCTACCCACTGCTGGACAGCTGGCTGGCAGAGAAAACCTCACCCCACATGCTGATGTCAAATGGAAATGATGTCATCATGCTTCTCCTGTCCTTTCCCCAAGTCCCCCTTCCATTGGCAGATTCCTGCCAACGCCAGCCTCCGTCGTGACCTATCCCTGCTCTCCCTGCTGAGGGTCCTGGGAGGGTGTGGTGTCCTAGCCCAATGTCTTTGTGTTTGCTTCCTGCCAGCCTCACTTGCAGTTCCACTTTTGCTGCCATTCCCCAGCATGATGGTGCGGTTTGGGTGGTCCTCCTGCTCTTTGTCACCTCCCACCAATCTCTCAGCCTTGCTCAGGCTCTCCACTGCCATCTTCCTTGCTCTGGAACTGCCTTCCATGCTTTCAGCCTTGTTCCTCACTCCAGGGCTTTGTGAGTGGTCTTCAAGCTGGACCCTCTTCCTTGGCCTCTTCTTGCCTGGTTGCTCTGCAAGGGCTGGAGGGCAATGGTTCCCCCACCACCCTTGACATCACAGACATGATGATGTCACTTCCAGGTGATGTCAGCACATCGGGGACATCCCTGCCCACTCCCAGAATGCCCCCCAAATCCCCTCGCCAGCAAAAAAAAAAAATGGACCTGGCAACCGTATCCTTCATAAAAAAATCTCCAGAGCTGTTCCATTATACTATAGCTCTGGTTCCTTTATAAGAATGCCCTCCTGAACATTTCTGGTTTGTGTATTCTGTGAAACAATTGGAGTATGGGGGCCTTCCTGATATCCTCAAGCAGGCAGTTTCATAATGTGGGAGACACCACAGACAATGCATGTGAATGGGCAGTTGGGCTGATTTTACCTGTTTGCAGGATTATCTTCAGAAGGCTTTGCTCAGATGAGCACAGCTGTCATGGTGGAACATAGCAGGATAGGTGGCCTACACCTGAATGTAAGTCCAAGGTCATTAAAGGCTTTGTAGGTAAGTAAAAAACGTAGATTTAAGGTTTTAAATTAAATAAACTTAAATTTAACGGCCCAGTAACCAATGGATTGTCTGCACAATGGGAATGATAAGTACATTCTGCTGAGCACCAAGGAGTAGCTGGGCCTTGGTGATCTGTAATAACTGGAGTTTTTGAGTTGTCTAAGGGCAGACCTATGTAGAAGTTACTACAGTAGTCTAGCCTTGAGGTAACCATACCATGGATCCCCATGGCCAGATGAACCAAATGAAGGTAGGAACTATTTTTCTAGCTAGGTGAAGCTGATAACTTGTTCTATATTGCTAGCTTGCTATTAGCTTGCTTCTCCAGCAATAAAGCTGGATCTGGTACCTTTCCTAGGCTCTTACCTAAATTCCTGACAGTCAGCTTGACTTTTCAAAAAATAAAACACACAAAGTAAGTGACAATAACTTGAATCTGATTATTCAGTTCATTTAAGGGCATGAACCACATACTAAGAGCAAAAGTACAACAGCCCTTTGGAGCTTGGTCTTTGGCTCATTTCCAAGGCCTGAGCCCAAGTTTATCCCTGGGGACAGGAAGAGCACAAAGGCACTTAGCTTAGATATTGAACCTGACAGCAGTGATGTTCTTCCCATTTTGTCATCCCTACTACAATGTATTTATTTTGTGTTTGTGTGTGTATATGTACACTTACCATGCCTATCTTCGTCTATTTCTCAGTCATTCTCTGAGAATGAGTGGAGAAAGATGTCAAATGAGACTGGAAAAAAACATGCTGGAACTGTGTTTAAAAAAAAACACTTCAGAATACGGGGAAAGGATGAGGTTGGAAGGATGAGGATGGAAACCAAGGGGCTGCTTTCTGTGAGATGTAAATCTGCCTCCTGGAAACCTTGTGACATAGTCTACAATTCTGACATTTCAGGCAGCATCTTGATTCCTGATGACCATAACCTACAAAAAAAATTTCTCTCTACTTAAATAATATTTTCTAAGAATAAGGACAGCAAGGCTGGCTTCTGTGTCACAGTTTTGTCCTGATATTTGCCACATAAAAGTCACTGTCACTCTTTCCATTTCTTCTATCCTTCTCCTGTTCACTAATACCAGACCTTTCAAGCCTATGATTCTGAGCATCTGGACAAGCAGAAATGCTCCATTAATTAAGCATGGCATTTTGTTATAGTCCATATGTCAATCTGCTAGATATCATATAGGGTCATCTGAAAGTATCGGCTTGTCTTTTCCACAAACACATGACAAAAGACATTTTATTTGGAACATTTTGACAGCACATTTTTTTTCTCTTGCTAAAATTCCCTTGCTTGCAAAACAGTGCCCAGACTGAGGAGAAGGAAAGGAAGAAGGAGAACACTGCCTTTTATTATTTCCCCCCTGAAATTTCTGTGACAATTATTTGCCTGGCATGGAATTAATACAAGCTGAAAATCATTTCCATGAATATGTAAAGAACAGCAGTGTTGTGGGGCATTTATTCAATGCCATTTTAATGCCGGAATGAAACATGTCGAAGTCAGATCCTGGATTTGGGTTTCTGATTACTAGTATATATGACCATCATTAGCTTGTAATAAGCTTATATTCTCTGTCATAAAGTCTAGTAATAAGAAACAGCTTTTTATGATTGTGATTTCTGTAACACTACTCAGTTGTCTGATCAGCCATTTACAGCATGTGCTCTCAATGCACACAGAATCAAGAAGGACTGTGCCTACTGGTCCCACCACCAACACTTGTATGTACAGACGAATGTCTGTAGTGAGCTGGGTGTGTGCATACATAGGTCAAGTTTATTTAGGTTTAATAAGCCCATTGGCCATACACCATAAAAGAAAATGTTAAGAGTTTAAAAACACAGTAAAACAAAAATTTGCCATATCAACAAGGCAGTTTTGGCTGAGGCTGCTCAAAAGTAGTCTTAGTCTTGAAGTAGCAGAAATAGTTGAATACTTCAGCAGCCATTTTCTAAGGAGTCTCTCCTTTGCTGCTGCATATTTTGGGCAATAGGATATCAGATGGTGACTCAAGTTCTGTCAAGGGGCAGTCACAATAGCGCTGGTCCCAAAGTATTCTGAGAAGACGGCCCTTCATCTAGGATGTTGGAAATGCATTACAGCATGCAATCATATATGACCACCTCAGTTTCGAAACTGATAGCATGTTAAGATAAAGAGGCGAGTCAAATTTGGTAGACTGTTTTATTCCCAGATGAAGTGGGGAACATTTTCATTTGTCATTCTTGGAGAGTGTCCCAATTCATGTTCGATCCGTTTCTCTCTAAGTGTTTGCATTTTTTTCAGTTAAACTCTTTGGCTTCCATAAACCCAATTGGCTTATTTTCATATCAGCATATATGCACACAGGCTTTGTACACACAATCAAGATCCAACGGCATTACATATCACGCCTACATAGTTTATGCATCCTATTGCATATGTTTGCTGCAAGTGTACTATGCATGTGAAGGATACATTCTTTGAATGACCATATTGGGATACACTAAAAAAACAGTACAGTAAATCTGCAGGAATATCAAAACTGTACATGAAACTGACTCCCCCTATTTCAGAGAGTCTGGAAATAAGCTATGCATATTACTTGAAAGTAGGTGGCAGCTCTGTTTCTTCCACTCCAGTTTACAAAACTTGCAGAGTATGAAAATACCTTTCTCTTCTCCTTCAATGTGCAAATTGTCATTGATGTGGGCCTGCACTGGGTGAAAAGGAACAGATGCTGAGTCAGAGAATCTTCTCCATGGTTTGTCCTCATAGCCTTTATTGTAATGACACAGGATGTGGATTCCTTGGCAAAAAAAAAAAATCTAGATTATTTTGGAACACAGAAAAGGAACTGATCTATTTTACTGAATGTACTTTATTAAAATTGTAAGGATAGTAGTCTACAAGACTAGGGGACAGAAATTATAAACAGAATTTTCTAAGTGACAAATCCTTCAGGAGATATTTTTCCCAACCTGTGATTAGGAAAAGTATTTCTCTTTTTAAAATATCCTGGCTCAAGGTCATTTCAGCCTAACTTACCTCACAGGGATGGTGCATGGATAAAATTGAGAAGGGGAGAATGCTGTAAGCCACAGTCACGGTAAAGGTCCCCCTCTCCCCA
Organism: Lepidodactylus listeri; assembly: GCA_029233225.1. Lineage (NCBI taxonomy): Eukaryota > Metazoa > Chordata > Lepidosauria > Squamata > Gekkonidae > Lepidodactylus > Lepidodactylus listeri. Next base: position 49,362,220 of record JARCFY010000007.1, read on the forward strand.
AATCTGAAATTATAACAAAAAATTATTGCTGTACACTGATACCACCAGCATGGAGGTCTGTGCTAGCTGCTGTGGGCCAATCAACACTGTGTGTGTGGAAATGGAAAAGTTCAACATTTAGAGCTGCCAAGTCCCCTGGTAGAGCGGGGGAAACACCGATTTTTAAAGCTTTCCCCCGCTTTTCCAAAATTGGCCACCGGGGGGACAAAATGGCTGCCAGCAGGGGAACCTCGGAGCCTGCCCTGCTGGCCTCTTGAACTTCTTAAAAGGGAAATTTCCCCTTTAAGAGCTGATCGAGCAAGACAGCCTCGCCCAGAGATTAAGGAGGGACTAAGCTCTTTCTACTGAAGGGCTTCCGTGCAAGGTTGCTACTGAGTAAACTGCTGGGGTAAGTTGGTGTCTGCGAGCTCTTTTCCTTCTCTGTCTCTCCCCCTCCCCCTCTTTCTTTTTTCTGTCTGTGTGTCCACTGTGGTTTTGTCAAAGGAATAAACTGTCACTTCCAAAGAGGTAAACATCACAAGGAGAGGTTGCCTGTAGAAGGTCTGGGAGTGGGATTGTTTAAAATGTCTTGTCGTGACTGTTTGGGTCCCCCCAATCCTCATTTCCCTTCTGCAAATAAAAGTTGGGATTCCTCATTTTTATGCCAATTTGCTGTTTCTTTCAACCATGTCCCCCCCCCCCCTTTCCAGCAGTAAAAATCTGCATTTTTAAAAGCATTTGTACATCAAGTAACCGGTATTTTAAGTTAGGGATGGATCCAACTAGCTTTTCTGCTGGCGAAAAGGGGAGGACAAAGGTCCTCTTTAGCCACCAAAAAGCCTATGCTGGGGGGGGGGGAGAAGTTATGGGACTTACATGGACAACAGCTGGGTGAAACAAGGGCCAGAAATAAAGCCTGGGAATTGGGCAAGAGTAAGTGAAAAAGCTGACTGTCTGTCTGTCTGTCTCTCTCTCTCTCTTTCTGTCCCCATCCAGCAGAGGTCTATCAGTGGCTATTATAGCCACAAGGTCTAAATGGAACCCTTTGTCTGGGGCAGTGATGCTCTGCATTCTTGGTGCTTGGGGGGCAACAGTGGGAGGGCTTCTGGAGTTCTGGCCCTGCTGCTGGACCTCCTGAGGGCACCTGGTATTTTTGGCCACTGTTGTGACACAGAGTGTTGTACTGGATGGGCTGTACTGGATGGGCTGATCCACTGTGGCTTCTCTCCTGTTCTTATGATATGAAAATCATATTTAGCACTTGTGTAGCACTTAGGGCTTCATATTCTGCCGAGATGAGGAAGGATTCAGTAGGGCCGTTGCTCAGTGATAGAGCATCTGCTTGACATGCAGGAGGTATCAGCCTCTTCAGCTAAAAAAGGATCAGGTAATAGGTGACATTAAAGATCTCAGCCTGAGACCCTGGAGAGCCACTACCAGTCTGAGTAGTCAGTACTGACCTTGATGGACCAATGGCCTGATTCAGGATTAGGAAACTTCATGAGTTCATGTGTCAGCATGTGGAAGCAACATCACAGGATGTGACATCACAAAATGATGTCACTTCCTTTCTCCTGGCTCCACCCCCAAAGTCTCCTGGCTCCACCCCCAAAGTCCCCAGATATTTCCCAAGTTGGACTTGGCAGCCCTATCAACATTATCCACAACAGAGGAATGGCTGGTGAAGATAATGGAACTTGCAGAGATGGCTAAACTTACTTCTTTGATCAGAGAAAATACATTATTTACATTTATTGTCAGGGGTCCTTTCGTAAAAAAAGAGGTGCAGGAGCTCATTAGCATAACTTATTTGCATATGCCACACCCCCTGACGTCACCGGAAGTGTCAAAAGGCCACACATCCCTGACATCATGGGCAGTGTGTCAGAAGGGGAAAAGGGAGGGAGGGAGGGGGAAGGAAGGAAAGGAACAGGAAGGAAGTTAGGTAGGTAGGTGGGGGAGAGAGAGAGAAAAAGAAAGGAAGGAAGAAATAAAGAAAGGAAGGAAGGAGGAAGGAAGGAGGGAGGGAGGAAGAAAGAAAGGAACAGTAAGGTAGGTAGGTAGTTGGGGGGGAGAGAGAAGGAAGGAAGGAAGGAAGGAAGGAAGGAAGGAAGGAAGGAACAGGAAGGTAGGTAGGAAGGTGGGGGGAGAGAGAGAGAGAGAAGAAAGGAAGGAAGGGGGAGGGAGGAAGGGAGAGGGGAAGGAAGAGGGAAAGGAAGGAACAGTAAGGTAGGTAGGTAGGTGGGGGAGAGAGAGAAGGAAGGAGGGAGGAAGGAAGGAGGGAGGGAGGGAGGGAGGGAGGAAGAAAGGGGGAAGGAAGAAAGAAAGAAAGGAACAGTAAGGTAGGTAGGTAGTTGGGGAGAAAGAGAGAGAAGAAAGGAAGGAAGGGGGGAAGGAAGGAACAGGAAGGTAGGTAGGTAGGTGGGGGGAGAGAGAAGGAAGGAAGGAGGGAGGAAGGAAGGAAGGAGGGAGGAAGAAAGGGGGGAAGGAAGGAAGAAAGAAAAGAACAGTAAGGTAGGTAGGTAGTTGGGGGGAGAGAGAGAGAAGAATAGAAGAAAGGAAGGGGGGAAGGAAGGAACAGGAAGGTAGGTAGGTAGGTGGGGGAGAGAGAGAAGGAAGGAAGGAGGGAGGAAGAAAGGGGGGAAGAAAGAAAGAAAGACACAGTAAGGTAGGTAGGTAGTGGGGGGAGAGAGAGAAGGAAGGAAGGAGGGGGGGCGCTTCTCCCCCCACTGGGGCTGGCGTTTCCCTCCCTCCTCCCCCCTTGCTTGGGCCTGAGTGGCATTAAGCCACTCAGGCCCGGCCTCTCCCTCCCTTGTGCCCTGGGAACATTGAGTGAGCGAGGGAGGGAGGAAGGGGCTTCTTGGGGCTGGCGGCCAGCCGTGGCCCCGGGAACTGACTCCTGGGCGAGGGAGGGAGGGAGGGAGGGAGGGGTTTCTTCGGGGCCGGCGGCCAGCCGCGGCCCTGGGAACTGACTCCTGGGCGAGGGAGGGAGGAAAGGGTTTCTTCGGGGCCGGCGGCCAGCCGCGGCCCCGGGAACTGACTCCTGGGCGAGGGAGGGAGGGAGGGAGGAAGGGGCTTCTTGGGGCCGGCGGCCAGCCGCGGCCCCGGGAACTGACTCCTGGGCGAGGGAGGGAGGGAGGAAGGGGCTTCTTGGGGCCGGCGGCCAGCCACGGCCCCGGGACCTGACTCCTGGGCGAGAGAGGAAGGGGCTTCTTGGGGCTGGCGGCCAGCCACGGCCCCGGGAACTGACTCCTGGGCAAGGGAGGGAAGGAGGAAGGGGCTTCTCGGGGCCGGCAGCCAGCTGCGGCCTTGGGAACTGACTCCTGGGCGAGGGAGGGAGGGAGGGAGGGGCTTCTTCGGGGCCAGTGGCCAGGCGCGGCCCCGGGAATTGACTCCTGGGCGAGGGAGGGAGGGAGGAAGGGGCTTCTTCGGGGCCAGCGGCCAGCCGCGGCCCCGGGAACTGACTCCTGGGCGAGGGAGGGAGGGAGGAAGGGGCTTCTTGGAGCCGGCGGCCAGCCGCGGCTCCAGGAACTGACTCCTGGGCGAGGGAGGGAGGGAGGGAGGAAGGGGTTTCTTCGGGGCCGGCGGCCAGCCGCAGCCCCGGGAACTGACTCCTGGGCGAGGGAGAGAGGGAGGGAGGAAGGGGCTTCTTGGGGCCGGCAGCCAGCCACGGTCCCGGGAACTGACTCCTGGGCGAGGGAGGGAGGGAGGAAGGGGCTTCTTGGGGCCGGCGGCCAGCCACGGCCCCGGGAACTGACTCCTGGGCGAGGGAGGAAGGGGCTTCTTGAGGCCAGCGGCCAGCCACGGCCCCGGGAACTGACTTCTGGGCGAGGGAGGGAAGGAGGAAGGGGCCTCTCGGGGCTGGCGGCCAGCCGCGGCCTCAGGAACTGACTCCTGGGCGAGGGAGGGAGGGAGGAAGGGGCTTCTTCAGGGCCGGCAGCCAGCCGCAGCCCCGGGAACTGACTCCTGGGTGAGGGAGGGAGGGAGGAAGGGGCTTCTTCGTGGCCGGCGGCCAGCCGTGGCCTCGGGAACTGACTCCTGGGCGAGGGAGGAAGGGGCTTCTTCGTGGCCGGCGGCCAGCCGCGGCCTCGGGAACTGACTCCTGGGCGAGGGAAGGAGGGAGGGACTTCTTCCCAGGGCCGGCAGCCAGCCGCAGCCCTAGGAACTGCTGAGTGGGCGAGGGAGGGAAGGGCTTCTTCCCGGGCCGGCGGCGCTTGCCGCGGCCCGGGAAAGGTGAGTGGGGGGGAGGGAGAGGCTTCTCCCCAGGCCAGCGGCGCTTGCTGCAGCCCGGGCTGAGTGAGGGGGGAAAGAATGGGCTTTTCCCGGGGCCGGCGGCGGTCTGCCGCGACCGGGAAGGGTGAAGGGGGGGAGGGCTTTCTTCCGGAGCGCGGGGCGGGGGGCGGGGCTTTGTAATGTGCCCAGCCCCCGGGCCCTTCTCTCCCAGAGCGGCGCTCCGGCGCGCCCCGGCCCCAACGGAGCACTGTTTATTGTTAACTAGAAACCCCTTAAATACTTTTTGAAATGGAAAAAAAATGAACTGAAGGATTTGTGGATTTGATGATGGGGAAGGGGGGGTGTTAGATAATAGAAAAAGAGAGAGTTTTTTTCCTCTTTGTAACTATAGAGTAAGTGCTAAGTTTGTAATTTTGCATGTATTTGTCTTTTTGGGAGTCCACAGTATCCGTAAAACTCTCCCCCAACCCCACATTTCAAATTGAACAACTTTCTTCCCGTCAGCATTCTTTATTTCCAGCTTTCACACTCACACATAGTAAAGAGGAATATCACTGCATGAATTAATTTGATCTTGGTCAGCCATGATACATCCCTACACCTAAGAATCTTTTCTATCTCCTTCATGGCTGCATTTCCCATTCTCAGTCTCCTTGCTGGTTGATGATGGAACCAAGACATAGAAAAGAACAATTTAAATTTCTTTATTATCAACCTTGAAGTTGTATATTTCCTCACTAGTTTTTACTTTTGTCATGTTCTGCTGTAACCCTGTAAAGAAAACTGTCAAGGTCTCCAGCAATGTAACTATGAATTTGATTACAGTGGAGGTTCCCTGATTTCTATCAAAGGATACTGAGATCAGCAACTGACAGTTTCTGCCATGCTTCACAGTTGCTGATTTCAGGAGTGTCTTAGTGTCTACAATGCCAAATGGGAAATTGCCTTGTCTTCTACACACTGGGATGTGCAAGTGCAGTGAAGCAAACTATGGTATGAAAAGAACTTCTCAAACATTTCCACAACCATCCATCAAAGTAGAATGTTATCATGGAGCTACTACATTTGAATGCTTTCCTTTGATTCCTGCTTTCTGAATGAAGAAGGTGTGATGTGTCCCCTGCAGCATACCTATATGCATTTAAAATACTCTTATATTTGGTTTCAGATCAATTTTTAGCTTTATCTGAAGCTCACTGTTGTCAGCAGAACTATTTCTCTGAGTTCCTCTGGGAGGTGTGGATCAAGCAACTGTGCCCCTCTCTATGTCTGTTCTTACAGCATATGAGGAAGTTTCCTTGAGGAATTAATGGCATTTCTGAAGATTTTCTTCATCAGATTTTAAAATGTGCACCCCATAGAACTCCAGAATGATGTTAACAAGAACTGGAAAGAAAGTACCTGCTAGTGGTGTGAAGAAGCTAATGGTTTACCTCCTCTCTTTACGCATCTATGTTCAAAGTCAAAACCAGCATTTATAACAATGATGTTGTCGACATTGCAGAGAGACAAATGAGCTCTCAAATAAACATACAGTGTCCAAATTTTCAGCAGACCTGACATTCAGCAGGTTTTTTTTTTAAGATAGGCAGTATTGCATGCTAGTTAGAGTGTTGGACTATGATCTGGGAAACCCAGGTTCAAACCCCCACTCTGCCATGGGAGCTTGCTGGCTGAGCTTGAGCCAGTTACTTTCTCTCGGCTGAAGCTATCTCACACTGTTGTCATGATGATCAAATGGAGGAGAGCACAAGAGTGTTACAAACTACATTCAGCCCCCACGAGGGCAAAAAGTAAGATATAAACAATAAGCAAAATTGTAGGTTTCCAATTGTAGGTTTGTATTCTGATTAGATCAAGGAAGAGCAGGGGGTCTAGGGGAAACAGAGGCTCCAGCTTTCACAACCTCCTTTATTATTAGCTGTGAAAATTCTGAGCCTAGCTGATTAAAATGATTCCTTCTTTGGCATAGGCTCAACTGCTTATGCAGTATTCAGGAACCAAGAACTCAGAATTTGAAAACAAAACAAAAAACACAGGGTTGGTCATGGAAAGCTTCTAGGATATTCTTGTATTTAGGATGGGGGTACTAAAATGTGTCTTTGGCCTGTGGAGCTGGACCATCAGCCAGTGCATAGCAGGATCACATCATGTTGGGGGAATCTGGCCCCCGAGGAGCTTGGCTACAGATGATCCAGTTGCCCAGGCAGAAGAAGCTGGCCTTCCCTGAAACTGAATTTTAAACACTCACTACATCATTATGTGGCATGGTAAATGCTTTCTTGAAAATGACAGGTAACAAAAATCTTCCATTAGAGGACTCCACAGCTGATCAGAGCTTAGCCAGATGGTTGAAATGAGGGCATTTTTTAAAAAGACATGCCGAAACTCTTGAGTGGGAAATGAAGTTTTCAATCTGTATACTGAAAACACATAGATTTTAAAACATTTTATCTGTTCTGGTGCATTCCCCCCCCCCCCAAAAAAGCCCTGGTTGAAACTGGAACAACTACCTCTGGAGCCATCCCACACTCACAGCTGTGGGGTGGTGTGTGAATGGGGTAGTGGCAGGGTGATCTGGTATCAGGGCTTGGACTCAATCTCTTGTGACAGCCAGACAACTAATGGAAAATATGAATTCAGCTGAGAACAACAGTCAGCTTCCCCACTTGCTGCTGTGGACGTGCACGGAGGGGAGGAGAAGGAGGGTGATGCAAGCTTCCTCCCATTTGGAGCTGAGGCCAAAGGAAGGGTACAGAGGAGCTCTGAGATAAGGTTGAGTTAGCGCATCAGGCTAGACCCATCACTGGGCTACTGAACAGGTGCATAGATTCTTAGAACAGCGTTGAAGACAAAACCAGCAGATTTATTGCAGCAGTGTAATCAGAAGCTCACCTCATGCATGATGAAGAACTATTTCTCAAGGCAAGTTTTCCTGGTGATTATGTTCATGTCTTTGTTCTCAGAAGGTCTACTACACAAGGTTCTTATGCTCTTTGCAAAGCTTGGTCCAAACACATCCATTCTTAGGTTTTTTTTTGGGGGGGGGGGGTTAAGGGTTTTGCATCATAAGCCTTCCTATGTTGTACGGGACTTGCAAAGTTTTGTAATTTCCTGCTGCAACATGCACACCCACCCACCCACACACATACCCATCCATCCATTACTAAGATTGAAGATTAATTTGCTAGTCCCAGGCTGAGATCACACACACTCCATAATCCACTTCCAATCCACTTCCAGTGGACTTTCAAACTGGATTTTGCCAGTTCACACAGTAAAAATCCAGTTGGAAAGTGCATTGAAAGTGAATTGGAAGTGGATTGTTGAGTGTGTGTGATTGCAGCCCCAATGCTTAAATCTCTCTGGTTCAAACAAAGAATTGCATGATTTGAAAAAGATCCTAGGAAAGGATTCTTACCTACTGCCTGAAAGAGGAGTGAACAGACAGAGAACAGAGAGAGAGAGAGAGAGAGAGAGAGAGAGAGAGTCACTAACAATGTAAAGCAAAACCCAAAAGTAAAGGGTCTTTAGGTGTATCTCCCTTTAGCTTCGAAGAAAGATTCTTTGTGGATTTTACGTTTGTTTCCAGAAGGCTGAGTTCTGTGCAAATAGGCAGAACGGGTTGGTAAGAACTTTATTCATCAGATCTGTAATGAATCCTGGGATGCTAAATAGTCACTAAGGAAACGGAGATTGGAAATGTTCGCTTACACAGCCTTGAAGAGAATTATGATGTTAAAGCTTTTGTCTTGTGATTGGAGTCTGGAGTGACTGACATTATCATTTTGCCACTACTGTATTATTATTCTACATTGCTTTATTATAAAGAAGGAAGCACTTTACAGGGAAAAAAGCATGCCTCTTTGTATGCTGAAAATTCCTCTTTAATATGAAATATTATAGAAAGAAAGGCAGTCAAGCAGAATCCCAAAGTTTGTAGCCATATGTGAGGATGGGAACACAAAACACAGTTCACCATTTCACCAGGCATTTTAATTCTGCAGCTAAAGAGCCTAACATTGGAGTTCTATTTTTGCAAGCTATGAAGGGGGGGGAGTTATATCATAATTAAGTATACAAAAAGAGTATTGCTAATGAGATTAATTATGATGAGCAGTCATACCGATCCTTCATCATTGAATGAAATTGTGGCTACCGCTATCCTCTCCAGCATCACAGAACTCTAACATCTGACAATCACCTGAAAATGTTCCAGCCACTCATTCCTTCAACACTGCTAGTGTGTAGTAGTAGACAGAGTATTGGGCTAGAACTGCAGATGCCTGCATTCTAATTTGTTGCTCACCTATATGGCTCTCTTGTTAGCCGACTTGCTTTAATTTACGTTTAGCAATCAGCAAAATACACGGGTTCTTGCCAACTATACCAGGGTCCCACCCCTCCCGGGAGTTCTCAAGGAAAGAGGCACGTGAGGCAGGTTCCAAGTTCAATGTTGTTTACTGGATCATGTAGTCAAGCATACAAAAATCGTAATCACACACACAATCTTACAGGCCTAATAAAATAAAGAGAGAAAATAGCACTATTGCATGAGCAGGTATCGTTGGTGGGGAAAGCACATTACCTTAGATGCGTTGTCCGATGTTAAGATGAGTTGGATGGGGGAGAAAGATATAAAAGCTATGGGGCCACGAGGCTTGAACCAGCAAGACCACGTGGTTCTCCTGGATCGCGAGTCCAGAGAGAGAAAAAGGGGTTCAAAGATGGAGGCGAGGATTGGGGACAGAAAGCTGGACTGAAGGGTCAATAGGTTAGATAGGGGGCGAAGGCTCAAGAGGCCGAGTGACTCTCGGTTTGGGCTTTTATTGGGGGTCTTGGGGCGGGCTTTGAAGACCACAACCCACTAACACACCTACTAGGCGGTCTGTCCCTCTTGGACCTTGCTATAGGTTAAAGGTGAACAAAGGGAGGAGGTCCAGGGGATGGTCAGTATTGCAAGAGCATGATCTCATCAGGAAGCAGACACTGAGTCTGGGGTCCGATGGCCCATCTGGCCATACCTATTGTTAGTTGATGGTTTAAGCCAAGTATCAAATGGCTGGCACATAGTTGCTAGGTAGTTTAGTTAGCATAACTATCCATATGTATAGTGGGGGAGTGGGGGTTAGCCAGCGGATGTTTGACAGAAGGAAACCTCATGGCAAGAGGAATCCTTTGTCTTAGGTGAACTGCTTAGGGTGTCAGCCTCCTGGCATGGGCTGGAGCTGGCTCCTATTCAAGAAGAAAGTGCAAGACCCTACCACTGTTGGTAACACAGAGTTCAAGCTTATGGATATGAAACTCCATAAGAGCACAAAAAGTGCCTTGCTGGCTAACACTCTGAGTGACACACATATAAGAACATAAGAGAAGCAAATGTTGGATCAGACCAGTGGCCCATCCAGTCCAACACTGTCACACAGTGGCCAAAAACACCAGGTGCCCTCAGAAGGTCCAGCAGTGGGGGCAGGAAGCCCTCCCACTGTTGCCCCCCCATCAAACACCAAGCTGCCTTATACTGAATCAGATAATTGGCCCATTGAGGTCCGTATTGCCAAATGAGACTGACAGCAGGGTCTCAGGCAGAGGTCTCTCACATCTTTTCCTAACTGGTCCTTTTAACTGGATCCTGGGGATTGAACCCAGGATGATCTGCATGCTAAGCAGAGGCTGTTCTACTGAACCATGGTCTCAGTCATTGGCACCTGGTCTAGCATATGTTGCTGATTCCCATCCTAACATATGTCACAGGATTGTTGCTAGGATATTGTTTTCTATTATTGCGAGGATATTGTTTTCTGTTATTTCTGTTATTGTATATTATGCATGCGTGTTCTGCATCGCTTTCAGTCTGAAGCTCCACCAGGTCCCGTCCCCCCCTTTGCACATGTTTCTCTCCCTTTAGGAGTCCCTTCATCTTTCCCTGGCATTTTCTGGGATCACTTTTGTGACTAATTATTTTTATCTTTGACTCAAAAGCAATTACATTCCCAGAGTGTAATGTTCTCTTTGTTCCCCCCCAGCTCACTGTCATCCCTGGACACCTACTCCCCCACCCACATTCAAACTTGTCCTGTCTACTCTGCCACATTCTACCTACTCCCCCTTCCTCCCCCCCTTTAGCACCTGTGAAATATACTGGGTTCAGACACATAGAGTGATCAGTTTATGCTTTATTAAGTGAGTTAAGCCAGAACAAGACAACGCTAACAGGGCCAAAGCCCTGCTTATATGCATGCAAAACACTCCACCCCACACACACCCACTCCCCGTGATAGGCTATTTACAAAACATTACTATTTGATTGGTTTACTCCAGGGTCCTGGTTGTTCTTGTGCTCCAAGCTCAGCCAGTCTCTAGGGTGATTCAATCAGGGATGATTCAATCAGGGTGGATTCAATCCCAATACATAACACCCTGCAACCCCCATTTTTTTTTTAAAAAATATATCGTTTTACTTTTTTATTTTCTCAGGCAGAGACTAGTGATAGTACGCTAATATAACCATGCTGTTTAAATCTCCCTCTAGCTACTGTCAGAATCTGCAGATTCTGTCAAGGATTTTTGGGATCTCATGCTATATATTATAACCTGTTTCTGTACCCGTTTTGTAATCATGCCTATTGCTATTAGTTGTTCCTATTGCCATTTGCTATTTGCTTGACCATTGTGAATGTATGCTATGTGACCCCAGGTTTATGGCTGTGACCAGGCCTGGTGTATGTATCTGTTTGCCCGGGAGAGTGACAACTTCAAAGCATGGGAACAATGGGCCTCTCACACTCCTGCCTCCGCATTCCATTCATCCCGGCTGGGAGGCCAGGGGAGGACAGGGACCGTTTCTTATCAACGTGCGAAAGCCTTGGGGAAAGCATTTGTTATGTGAATATGGTTACATCTGAGGGGTCTGGTTTGGGAAGGGAAATTTACTGCTTCACACCTAGCTTTCTTTCCTGTGGGAAGCAAACGGCCAGAGAACCTTTTGCCCGTGGTTTTTTCCCCCTTGTTGATTGGTTACCTATGGGCAATTCAAATTGTGCTGGAGACTATATTAGACCTGCTTCTATTGTATGCGTTATCTCTGACAATAATCCGAGGACCTGTACCAATGTAGAAATTGGAAATAAAGAACTGTGTTTCATCAACAAAGATCTGATCCTTGACTACTTTGAGCAGAAGCCTCACAGCTACGTGTTGTTTTAAAATTTTTATGATATAAATTTAGTGATAAAATGCTAGTGTAATTGGCACTTGTTCATTCTTGTCGGTTGAGCCTGCTCCACTATTGAGTTAGGCTGTAGATGTAAAAGTTTTTCCCATGAATGTTCTGGGCGCATGTTCCTATTATCCTAACAACAATCCTGTGAGGTATATTAGGATGGCAATCAGCTTCCTGGGCAGTTACAAGTGATAATGAGAAGCTGAACAAAGCCAGTCCTTGTGTAGACAGGGAAACCTGTTCTGTTTTTTGGGGGTCTGATTAGATGAAACATTAAATGTGAATTGGGTTGGGGGAAAGTATAACCTGACCCTCACCTTTAAACTAATGTTGGAGTTGGCAAAGCTCCTCCATGCTATTGAGAGCTGATTTGTGTCTCGAAAACTATTTTAAAAGTGAGTGTAAGGTAACACAATTAGAGTCCAATGGCACCCTTAAGACCAAAAAAGTTTTATTCAAGATGTGAGCTTTCATGTGCAAAGCACACTTCCTCAGATATTGAAATGGAATTACAGATCATAGTTGTATACATAGATGGCTTGTTAAATTACCATGCAAAATAGTGAAAATATTTTTTTAACAGATCAAAAGAATGAGAAGCTGGTTTCTGATTATCATCTGTTTCAGTTCAAGGGGGGGGGGAACGACAACAAGAGTAATAAACATGTTAGAACTGGAGATTGATGTGTCCTGATTTGTGAGAATCCCTTCTGTAGACTCCATCCATCACCTTTCTAGCATGGCTGCCCACCTTGATCTATCTGTAAGGTAACATATTAAGCATGAGCTGGATCTTCTCCAACCTAATTATCATTTAAAGTATCATTTAATAAGACCCTTAGACAAAACAATGGCCACATTAAGGATGAGTTGGGCCTTCTCTATCCCAAATACCATTTAATATATCATCTAATAATACCTTTAGATGAAGTAATGGCCACTAGAGTTGGCTGGATCTACACATGCAGTAGACTTCTGAGGAGAAAGATTGGGCTGTGACACTTCACTTGTTTGTTATTCCTGCATGTAAAATAAAACCCGTACAAATGCACACACACACCAGTGTGAATGGTTCTTTGCACATCTGCAGTGCTGGTTTTCTACTTACAGGGGATTATTAAAGCAGAAGAAATTTGAAAAATGCCAGCCTCATTCATCTACATGGGTCAGCAATCAGTCAAATTCATAGAGGCTAGTTCCATTTGTGAATATTAAACTATTAGTTTGTATATATCCAATAGCCAACTTGCCCTCCCTGTGCGGATATCTAAATCTGCCCATTGAGAGCATATGAGGGTAAAGAGATTTTTCTGCACACTTGGGGTACTCCCCAGGTATGCAGAAATATCTTACATCTTAAAAAAAAGGATACGGGAGATACTTAAATCCCCCCCCCCCAAAAAAAAATTAAAACAGCCTTTTCTGCTCATGCACAGAGAATGGACTAACCGAAGACGAGGAGCATGCTCTCCCCCTCCCTCCCTCTCCTTGGAAAATGACTGTTTTGAGCATGTGACTGCCCTTAGCAACGGCTTTCCAAGCAATGAGGCCTTCGCAGGTTTTTCTGATTTTGGGAAGCTGGGAGCGAAAAGGGATGGAAAATGGTGGGTGGCTTTGGGGCTGAGGGGAGGGGAGGAGGGGAGAAAGAAGGGGGGATTGGCTTGGGGGAGAGAAAAAAAGGGAAAGATGGGGGTATTTGCTTGGGGGGAGAGAAAGAAGGGGGATTGGCTTGCAAGGAGAGAGAGACACAAAGAAAGAAAGATTGACATGGTGGAGGGTCAGAAAGAAAAAGAAGGAGGGATTGGCTTCAAGAAAGAAAGAAAGGGAGAGGGGGAGAGGGAAGAAAGCAAAGGTGGGGGAATGGCCCCTCCCCACAAGTTTCTTACGGGTCCCCCCTTGTCTATATACTAATAGCAAAGTGTCCCCTGTGCATGTGGATATCTAAATCTGCACATCGGGGTCACTTGGGGGGCAGAGAGATTTTTCTGCACACTTGGGGCACTCCCCAGGTGTGCAGAAAATCTGAAAACTTTAAAAAACTATACAGGGGATATTTAAATCCCCCCAAAAGTAAAAGAATATTCCCTGCACATGGAGAACGCTCTGGGAACTGTGGTGGGCTGGCAACTGAGAGCAGCTGGCGGCTGAGAGTCGCTGCCGATGCCGGGGGGGGGGGAGATCAGCAGGCCCAGCGGCTGAGAGCCACTCAGGCCTCACTGGTGCGTGGGGGGGGAGATCAGAAGGCCCGGCAGCTGAGAGCTGCTGAGGCCTCACCGCTGATGCCCATGGGGGGAGATTGGTGGGCCCAGGCCTCACCGTCAGTGTGGGGGAGTGGGGGAGAAGATTTTGTGGGCCCGGGCCTCGCTTTTGGTGTCGGGGGGGCAGGGGAGAAGGCTCACCTGCGGGCGCTTCCTCCTTCTCAATGTGGAGCTTTCTCTTGTGTGCTTCTCTTGCTGGGCTTTCCAGTACATCTGGATAACCACAGTAAAAGAAGATGCTGATGTAGGGATGATTGGTCTAAACTTGCAGGCCTTTTCTCACATTTTTAAAAGAGACAGTATTTCATGTTCCTCACAAGGAGAGACATATAATCTTCAGTGATGATGACCTGACAACATAATCTGTGGATAAAGGTTTTTTAGTATTCCACCAAGTTTTCATTTAAAAAAAAGTCTGTAGGGAAACACCCCCCCCCCCGCCAATTCCCCCTTTCCCCCCAGGTCTCTGCATATGTATTTCCACTCCTTCGCCATTGTTCAAGTTCCACCTGACTATAGCACATTTTTAAGTGTTATTAAAAACTGCAAATTATTCTGTGTCAGTCAGTTTTCCTTCCAATGATATGGTGCTCTGTGGTCTTTAAAAACAGCATGAAATTTATTATAATTAAAGTATCTTAATAGCAGCAATTTATTAGGGAGGGGAATGGAAGTGTGTTTGGCTGAACATGAAAACAGCATGCAGAGGCAAAAAGAAACAATTGAAAGTGGTGTTAAGGAAATTAAGAAGTGTTTCCACAAAGTCTGTGGCAGGTGGTACAGTTTTAATTGCATGTTTAAACCAAAGTTGCTTAACAGAAGACTTTCAATTAAAATTATTAAAGCTCTAGGATGCTTGAAAAACTGAATTTCACCTCAAAGCAATTCACATTTTGACTCCTACCTACAGGAGAGATGTTATTATAAGCATTGTAGTAGTGGTGTTTTAAGTCTTTCAATGAACACTGGGTTGTACCCAAAGCTAGAAGCTTTTAAAAAAAAGATCACGCATTTAAAAAAAAATCAATAGCAACTGAAACAAGGTACAAGAATGATATGGACGGAAACGAAAGTAGCAATTGAGGGGGGTATGAAACCTGGTACAGAACAAGCCTAGCTCATTCATAGTATTTCTACATACAGAGAGGGACAATTTTAGCTTTAGGGGGGTTAATCAGCAAGAAAGCAAACCACAGTTTTACCACCCTTCTTTCACCTGATATAAGGCAGACAATGTGGGCAGTTGCCCTGGGCCTCACACATGGAAGGGGGCCCATAAACAGTGATGTGAGTCAGTGTTTGAAATTATCACGTGCTTTTACTTCTAAGGCAACAACAATAGGGATGGGCACGAACCTGGAAAAGGCAGTTTGGCTTGGTTTGTGGCATGCCATGTTTGCAAACCACAGGCTGCCACGAACCTTTAGGCATCTAACAAACTGGTTTATTCATGAGGTTTGTGACCCAGTAGAACAGCCCCCCACCATGCTAGACACACCAAACGCACTGAAAATCTCCAGCTGACTCTCCTCTACCTGCCCTCCAAGTTTGTTGAGGATTGGATTGATGAGATCCATGTTATGGCAACCCAAAGAACCCCAGAAAAGTGCTATCTGGGGAAATGGCAGGCGTTGTTTCAGGAGGATCCCCCCGTCTCAGATTTCTCCACTACTCTTGTTAACTTCAAACAACTCTTGTCATTTTTCAAGAGGGTTCCCGCCCGCTTTTCTGATGTTTCTTTGTGTTCCCATTTTTTTTGCACAGAGCTTGCAACCTCTCCCCACTTGGATTTTTTTTTGACACTGTGCTTTGAGATCGATCAGTCCTTTTAAGCTTGCATTGCCACAGTGGTACTGGATTTTGCTGGGCATTCTGTGCACAGAACTGGTTGTACTGAGCTTGAAAAAATGTCCCTCCCCTTCAGTTTGTACTGCAGTGATTCCATGGTTTGACATTAGTCATCTTTTGCTTGTATTACTGAAGTTACAGGAACCTATGGAATAGCTCAGGAACAAGCCAGGGACATCAAACTCACAGAGAAACTTATGTGCCCCCCACTTTGTCTTGAAGTTTGCTTTGAAGTTTGGTAAACATTTTGATTGAGTGGAGACAGCTCACCTGGAACTGTATCCATTCACGAACCACAATGAACCTCCACAAACAGCGTCAAAGTTCATTCTGGTTGACCTGTCACAAACTTGACTTCAGAAAGCATGAACCAGCCAAAATGCACCAGTTTGTGAGCTGCTTTGTGCCCATCTCTAAACAACAGTAGCTAGTGAGGTGTGATTTCAGGTGCCTGGGTTTATCTTGAGTTCTGTTTAAGGAGCCATTGATGACAGTGAATTTCAAAGTTTTTATAAGCCTGTTCAGCCTGTAAATGCATCCCCTATTAACTCCTTCTTTTCTTCATATCACCAATGCAGATCAATAGCTTGGCTGACATCCTGACTGAAAGACAGTGTAATACAGCTATTCCCCACTTACCCCATAGTAGAAATGAATATATACTGCCTTGGCATATATACCGCCTAATGGGAAGTTATTTATTCAATTAATGTGTACTACACTCTTCTCCCCAATGGGGACCCAAAGTGGCTGACATCATTCTAATGCCAACTGTGTGTGTGTGTGTGGGGGGGTGTTTCCTCTGAATTTCACTAACTAAATCTAACTAAATAGAAAGATCCAATGTGTTGAAGAAATGGTTGTATTTTGCAAGATAATCTAAAAGTAATGCTGTTACTAATGTGTGAAATGCAGATCCTATTCTGCATTTTATAAGTCTTATTGTATTGTATTGTAACAATCATTGGTCATATGCAATAAACTGAACTGAACTGAACTAATGTGTGAAATTCACGTACCACTTCTAGATGGCGTTTGAAAATGATACAAATACTCATTTTGCCATGGTATGTATTGGGTTACCTTGCCTTAAGAGTCCACAGATTACTGACTTGGATTTAGGGTTGCCAACCTCCAGGTGGGCCTGGAGATTTCATGGCTGCTTAGCAGAATATGAGCTGAACAAGTGAGTTTTCAAGCATGCCTAGTATGCATTATAACCAAATGCTAAGACCCAAGGAACAACCAGTTGTGTCTCCCCTTATTTCAACAGTTTGACAATCTCTATGAACAGGAAATATCTACACTCTTTAAATCTGTCAAGGGACTTGTATATCTTTGACTGCAGAGATAAACCTTTTATCTGCTGTGAAATGCCCCTGCTCCCTGCACATACAAACATACAAAATTAGGACTAATTGGTTAAAGGATTCTGGCATGTTGACATAATATGAGCGACCCCTTTACTTTTCCCATCAAAATTATCTAGAATGACACTGATAGACAATTATGTTGTTTAGTCTGAAGTTAAATGGAACAGACAGCTGGACCCCAAGCAAAATGAGACAAAAACAGATCAGCACGTACCACATAAACTAACTGCAAAGCATGCATTTGGGAAACCGGCCAGGAGGAAATTAATTAGCAGGACAAGTTTTTCCAGAGAAGAAGAAATATCGCTAAGTGGGACAAGAATTCTAAAGATCTCAGCTACTGTCTGGGTAGCTAATTAAATGGCTGGCCACCAGTCCCCCCCCCCCTAGTTTAAAATTTATGGAGGCTTCTGTGGGATTTGCCTGCCCTTTGGCCTAGCAGAAGTTTCTGCAAGCTCAAACAATTTAGAAACCAGCACACTATTACCTTAGTATTGCAAGACCTGAATTAGTCCATAGAATACATTGCAAAGTAGTTCTGTCATTAATAGTGACAATAGATCAATGATTAAACTGTTTACAACTTCACACTCCTCCTTCCCTGGAAATTAAGGGTGGAAAATTCCAGGGCACGCTACACATGTTCTTTCTGGAGGGGGCAAATTATATTTATGCCATCATCCTTTTATTTACAAATTTACAAACAAAGCAGATATTATCAAGGAGAAGAAATGAACACAGAAGCCACTAGGTTCTTAAACAACAACAGTGTAGCACAAAAAATCTTAAATAACACTGTGTCATTTTGTTAAACAATCCAGGTGGGGTGTGTGTGCATATGTGCTCATGTGCATATGCACATATAGGCAGAAACTCTAACAACAAACAATCCAGTGGTGGAAACAGATCTGCAGGTTCAGACTGCCAGTCTGTTCTGCGCTTGCTCCCCCACATTCAGACATCCAACTATGCATGATGAATATGCAGGGAACTGAATGTGCAGGGAGCCTATTTACTCTGGTTCCATCTCATCATACAACAGGATGAGTACAGCTGAGGAATGGCTGACAGCAGTGGCTATGTGACTGGGCCCATTTAATCCATGTATGAAAAGCACCTATATCAGGCCAAACTGCTAGTCTGAAAGCAGCCTTAGATGCTCAGCTTTGGAGTTGGTTTATAGTACTGTGGAATATGGTGCTTCAGTGTGGCTCAACAGCCCCCATGTCCACAGTCTTGATGCCCAACTCAATACAACAATGAGAACCATCAGTGGATGTATTAAACCCACTCCAACCCATTGGCTACCTACGCTGTGCCACATCTCTCACCCACATCTCCGAAGAAAAGATGCCATATTCTTCTTCATGAATATAGAAAGATCATTGAAAACAGAGAGCAGCCCATTCACATGGCTGATGTGAGCCTATCCAGACTAAGGTCTGCACAAATCCTGCAATCACAAAATTTTGATCTAAGGAATGAATGGTCGCAAACAGGATGCAATCAGTTCCACCTGATATCCATAACCTAATAAACACCAATGAGAGGCCCGCCAGATTTGACTTGTCACTTAAAGAATGGAATATAGCTAATAGAATATGAACAGGCTTTGGCAGATGTGCAGACCTGTTGTCTAAACAGGACAAAATAGCAGGACCAAAATGAGATTGTGGTGCAGCCCGCCAAACTATGTTTCATCTGTCATAAGAATGTGAGTATTGTGCTTTCCAGGGAGATGGGACAGAGCTCTTTGAGCTTTCCCCAGCTGCAATTGAGTGGATTGAAAATTTAGATAGTAGTATTTAGTGGGATTGTTCAATCTGTCTGTATAACCATTGTATCAACTTGGTTACATATTTTATATTAATATATGCTTCCTGTGTTTAATTTGTCATATGAGAAATAATAAATAAATAATACTTCCAATTCTGGGAGATTTTGAGGGCCCACCTAGAGACTGAAAACTTTTAGGTGGGGAGCAGTTGGCTTTATGAATAGGGTGTGAGAAATCCAGTCTTAATGCCCTTCACTTCTAGACCAGCCCCTTTCGGGAAATGTCCTTTGTAAATAAGCAAGACTGAACTGAGTTCAGAGGTTCTGATCTCAAGGAAACTGATTGGGAGGTTGACCCTGAAGTGAAATTGTTCTGTTTTTTCTAGTACCACAGGAATCCTTGACTCTGTATGTCTTGTATCAAACTGTATTCATTAAACTGTGGTATTCCTCAGTCCTGCATTGTGTGTAGAAATGAAAAATAGAAGGAATCACTAATTAAAATGGATTATATACAAAAATGTTACAATTAGCCATGACTACAAGGCAAGCAGTTTACCTTAAATAATGCTATTGAGCAGGATATCTTACAGATATTTTAGAATGGAATATAATTAAGGCAAGCACTCACTGAGTAACAATAGGCAGCAATCTATGAGACTCTTGTATTCGTACTTGAATGATAGCAGCTACCTTGCACATGGAATTGAAATGTAATGTCACCTTTTTATCACCACTATACTAAAAAAAATCAGTCATCTGACTAAGAAAAAAAATCTGATTAATGTCACTTTGTAATGACAGGCAGAGGGGGCATGTCTGAGGGCTAATTTAGGTGGTGGTGGGATAGAGAGGACTGTATGCAGCTGCCATGGACAAACACAGCAGAATGGGAGTTGCTACTGATGACACCCCCAATGATCAGCTGGCCAACAGGAGAAGGCGTGAGGCTGTCAGTTTCAGCAGTGAATGAATTGTGAGTGCTTATATATTTCCATCCAAAACTGTAGACAGTGAGGAACTCCATGAACTTGTTTGCTGTATCTGTGTTTTCAGAACCAATCTATAAAGCATAAAATGAACCCTATTATCAGGTTACAAATCCTATGGCATTTTCACTATTGTAGCACTCTATAATACCAACTCTAATTATCCCAAACATTTAATTACATGGAATCTTCTTGTAAATCCTATATTCCCTATGTTACTGTAAGCCTATACAAATAGCTTTCCCATTCATATAAACTTTCCGGTTCTCATATGTTCACAGGATGTGCTCCAGGCAACTAAAATTGAGGCTGCAATATAAATTTCCAGTTCGAAGTATTAGGGGGGAAATTCAAGATACCTATTTATGTAAATTGTGGGGTCAGCAGTCGTACCTTGAAGCATTAGCTCCAAGGTAATTCTAAGTGTGATCTCATTAGAAGTTTACGGATTAATTTATCTCAATGCTAGCAAATTAGCATTATTTTTAAAACCTTAAAATTACAAGATATTCTCTAGTAATAATTTGTATGATTATCTTATTATAGGGCTAGACCAATGCATCTGTTTCAATAAACAGAAAATATATAATATGTGCCAAAATGAATGCAAAAGTAGCTGTGGTGATGGTTATAGAAAGATGATGTTCCTGTTGGGGAGGGCCCATGGCTCAGTGATAGGGTACCAGCTTGGCATGCAGAAGGTCCCACACTCAATCCCTGGCATCTTTAGGTGAAAGGACTGGGTAGCTGGTGATGTGGAAGTCCTCCACCTGAGACCCTGGAGAACTGTTAGCAGTCTGAGTAGATACTACTGAGCTTGATGGACCAACAGTCTGATTCAGTGTAAGGGAGCTTCATGTGTTGAAGTTCAGCATATGCAGCATGTTACATTTCCAGTATATAGTTTTGTCCTGAATAATGTTGCTTACTCCTTTAGTCCAGAGCACATAGATTTGTTGTTGAGAACTGTCAAAAAACTAATAGCAAGAAGAATAACACTGTTCCTCAGTATGGAATCAAAGAAATAATAATGATTATTTCTAAGGACAAGAGCCAAAGGGTAAGAACCAAAGGGCTCTTGGTTTTTGTTTCTTTAGCCCCAATCAAATCCTGTGGCCCAGGATGCTGAGGTATTGTAGTGTTTATTTTTGTAGTGTATTGTATTTGTAACCTATTTCAAGTTTACACTAGGAAGAAAAACAAGTTTAAAAATAGTTAAATACAATTGATATTTAAAAAGAGATGATCATACTGTGGACAGAGATTTAGATTATAGTAATTCTCTTCTCATATTTGTCTGTATAACAAACACTTGGAATAAACTCCCATGAACTTCCTTATTAACCTAGGCCTTCTATTTCAAATAGTAAGGTCTGAGGATTGCTTTTGAAATATGTTCAGGATATGGGTTCCAGTGAACCTGAAAAGAAGTACTTTTTTCCCTTTCTCACAATACAAGAACTCATGGGCACTCAATGAAATTGCTGAGCAGTCAGGTTAGAATGGGTAAAAGGAAGTACTTCTTCACCCGAAGAGTGATTAACACATGGAATTCACTGCCATAGGAGGTAGTGATGGCTACAAGAATGGATGGCTTCAGGAGGGAATTGGATAAACATATGGAGCAGAGGTCCATTGGTGGCTATTAGCCACAAGGTATAGATAGGATCACTCAGTCTGGGGCAAGTGATGCTCTGTATTCTTGGTGCTAGAGGGGGGCAACAGTGGGAGGGCTTCTAGTGTCCTGGCCCCACTGCTGGACCTCCTGATGACACCTGGTATTCTTGGCCACTGTGTGACAAAGTGTTGGACTGGATGGGCCATTGACCTGATCCAACATGTTCTTATATTCTTATGTTCTTCATGGGAAGAAGTTACATTCAATGTAGATCATTTGCTTAATATGGATCTCCACTCCAATTTGATCTCATCAACATGGTTTTCTTAGCCACACTGTGCTATCATGGCAGCATAAAGGCAGTAAACAATAATGATAAACATGGTCTACTATTGCAGACAGAATAAGAAAAAAAAGTGAACATCAGACCCCAAAGTATCAACAGTCAAACAACTAGTAAATGCAGTGTTTTGGATCCAGACAGATATTCCTGTGATATTCACTTTAGGAAGGTTTTGTGATCTGCACCCAGCTGATTGGTTATTGCTCTTGCTAAAAACAGACACAGTCATAAAAGCTTGAAGCTTACTGCTCTGTATAGGATATTTTCTGAGGAAGAATTCCATTTGAAACATTGAAAACAATCCAGAAATGATGTTGAATATGATTTTTCTTATGATTTATTGTATTTTGTATATGCATTTCAAGCAGATATTCATTACATAAAAACAGAATAAAATTCTCTTTATGACTTACTGAAACTGTATTTTGTGTACACTTCCAATAGACATTATTCACTGCATTTACAAGTTGACTGTTGATATGTCGGGATCTGATGTTCACAGTTGTTTTTTATTTCTGTCTGCAGCATAAAGGCAGTACCACAGTCCAGATAAAGTGAAGTGTGGTCTAGTCTCTGTAACTCAGTTATGCTGAAGTCATGTTTTTTTTCTTTTTTGCACACAATAGCAATACGATATTTATCAGTGGGGAGTATTGTGTAAAATAAGTTGTCATTTCATATATAAGCTTTTCAAGCTACTAATGCATGCTCAGATGCACTGTGAACCACACACCAGCCATGAATTAATATAACTGACTTCACACCTTGTCATATCTTATTCTACCCAGCCATGTACTTAAATGGTAGCTACAGCTGTTAGCCAGGTAGCTAGGTCATACTTGACAGGCTCCTCAATCTGATTTCATACCATTATGCTTCTCTCCATGTTCTCATTCTTTGGCCTGGCCTATAAATAGCAACTCGCTTGCAGCCTGCTTTCGTTCTTATTACATTTTTGTGATCCTCTTTTATACTCATTAAACAGCTGCTATGTTTTGAAAGCAAGAAACTGATCACTGAAAAGGTGTGTGCGAGCCTCTTCATCTCACTTGTCAGACTGGTACAGAATAGTTTAATGATGAATGTGTTCATAAGCATCTGCAACTTCATTTACATAAGTAATCCCATTAATTTGTTACTTACTGTCACTATTAAACAGGCAGATGGGCATCTTTGCCAATTACTGGTAGGGTGTTTTTTTTTTTTTTATGAAAATAGGCTAGGAAGCATTTGTTTGTTTATTTGTTTGTTACAGGGACACCTCACCTTAATGTCATCAAAAGTCTGTGGAATTTGGTGGAATGTACTGTTAAGTCGCAGCTGAGTTATGGCAACCCCATAAGGTTTCAAGGCAAGAAATGAACAGAGGTGGTTTGCTATTGCCTGCCTCTGCACAGCAACCCTAGATTTCCTTGGTGGTCTCCCATCTAAGTAATCTCCAGGGCCAACCCTGGCTAGCTTCCAAGATCTGATAAGATTGAGCTAGCCTGGGCCATCCACATCAGAGCTATGTGAAGTAGAGAGACAGGCAATAAAGTTGTACCTTTCTATAACATACAGAGCTAGTGTGATGCAGAGTAGACCGGGGGAATCAGGGTTTCAGATCTATATTCAGCCATGAAACTTGCTGGCTGAGTTTGGGCCAGTCATTCTTTCTCACCCTAACCACGTCTTCGAGAAAATAAAATGAGAGAGGTGCACAGTATTTATGTTGCCCTCAGGTCTATGGAGAAAGGGTGGGATAACCGGATAAAAGGGAGCTCTTCTGCCAGGCCTTTAAATAGGAGCTGCCACTGTTGGTATCGATGGTACCATACCGTGATTGTCAGCTGATGATGTGGGCCACCCTGGACCCAGCCCAGGCCCGACGGCCATGGAATGGCCGTACTCTGACCCTGAAGCCATCTGAATTTTATAATTATAATTGGAAGCATTTTAATTGATTTTTTGTTGTTGTTAATGGACCTAATTTATGGGATTTTAAACTGGATTTAAATGTTACTGTATTGGATATGGCACATCTGCCCTTGTGAGCTGCCCTGAGCCCGTTCGCAGGGAGGACAGGGTATAAAACTGAAAAATAAATGGATGGATGAATGAATGAATGAATGAATGAATAAACAAACAAACAAACAAACAAACAAACAAACAAATAAATAAATAAATAAATAAAATTAATAGACAGATCAGGCTAACACAACAGCTGGCCCAAATCCATGTGGCTTCAAGCCATCTGTTGTGTCAGCCTGATCTATCTATTACATTTTATCCCACTCTCTCTTCATAAGTCTATTAGATCTCAGCATTTTAGGGATTTAAGATTTTAGGGATTTGAACAAGGCTTTCTCATAGCCATATCTAATACTCTCAGTCCCTCAACTCTTTACCACACTTTAGGGCACTTTCATACATACTAAATAACACACTTTCAATCTACTTTCAATGCACTTTGCAACTGGATTTTACTGTGTGAAATGGCAAAACTCACTTGCATACAGTTGCTGAAGTGGATTGAAATGGCATTATTTAGCATGTGTGAAAGCACCTGAAATTCCTCTCAAAGTAAATGGGACTGGTTATTTTAATTGTGACTATGTTTGTTGTACTATCCTCTGGGATTTAGAAGGGGATTTTGTTGTTGTTGTTAATAAATCTTGTTGGTGTTCTAAAACATCAAGACAAGAGTATGTGGCCATGAAGCCACTTCAGATGGCAATATTAAAAACTGCTTTGCTGAACTGTACAAAACTGTGCGTCAGAGCAATGAACAGAGCTGTGTTTCCAAGAGAAGTGTCTTTATACTGGACTATGGAATATGCACTGTGGCCCAAGGGGAGCCTCATGCCTAAGAAGCATGCCAAACTAGATGTGGACCTGGGACTACATAAGCCTCCTGTCCCTGCACCTCTACAGCCATGCAAGAGCCAAGATGCAGACCAGCAGCCCTGACCTCCATGCATGCATGCAACAGCAGAGCATAGAAGGAAGCCATACTCTGCTACAAGACAGATGTTCCTGAACAGGAGCCATAAGGGAATCTCCTCTCCATCACACAGGCATCCCCCCCCCACCTTCATGTGTTAATTTCACCTGGAAAAACACACATTCCTCTCCAACCTAGGACAAAAAGATGTGCTCTGCATAAGACAATAAGCAGCAATCTAGCCTTCCTGCTACCCTTCAAGATAATGCAGCAGTCAAGCATCCAGTCATTAAGCCAAAATACCGGACCTGCAACATGACTGGTTCTCTTCATTCTCTCTCCTTTGTCCTCCCTCCTTTCCTCAGAGGTTTCCCTCCCTGCCAGCCATTAAGTTTACAATTGTCCAACCATTAATACCTTTATGCCCCATTCAGAATTTAAGTTTTTTAAATATTTCCTGGGGACTAGTTGATCACATGACCCTTTTTGCCTCAGGTCACATTTTTAGGTATTTAAGGAGAGCCCTCCCTGGGCACGCTCTCTGCTTCTTCCCCTCCTAGTCCCACCTTACCTTGTTGGTTCCAAATCTAGGCCTGTTTGGAATCAGTCCATGTGTGCCCCATTTTTTTGCTGCATGATCCAAGCGCCTCATTGGACAGGTAAAGTATTACCACACCAACAATAATCCTACTCGTGCAAATGTCTCTATCCTTTCAACTCTATATTCTTAGCTCTGATTTTATGTATGTTTGAAAACCCTTCAGTAAAGAGATCACTGCTTTAGTAATCTAGCCTCAGTGTCTATTCCTAGGTCCTGGGAACTCGAGTTCCATAAACACAGGTTATGATTATATAATTAATGCCTTTTGCCATTTAGTAGTCATAGTTCCCCACATTTATTAATAAAATAAAGCAATTTGGTTAATAAGTGTTCCCAAAATGGTTTTTGGAACATCCATGAGTACTTTTTGGATGCCACTTAAATTTTCCCCATATTTTTGAACTCTTTTGTGTAACTGTTTTTGTGTCTTTTATTCTCCTCCAGTGCATTTTACAAATATGTTTTTGTGTGATTGCTCACTCACAAGAAGCTTCCATAATGCCTATCAGCTGGCAGCATAAAATGGAAGCCATTCACAAGAGCATATGATGCAGAAATACCTTCAGCATGAAAATTAATTAATTGAAAATATTACACTTTTCTCCAAAGACCTAAGAAGAAGAAAAAATTGTATTTATACCCCACCCTTCACTTAGTGTTTCAGAGCAGCTCACAATCTCCTTCCCTTCTTCTCCCCACAACAGCCACCCTGTGAGTTAGGTGGGGCTGAGAGAGCTCTGAGAGAACTGCTTTTAGTCACCCAGCTGGCTTCATGTGGAGGAGTGGGGAACCAAACCTGGTTCTCCAGATTAGAGTCCGCCACTCTTGACCACTACACCAAATGGCCATACATGGGCAATACTAGGTGGCAAAGGATAAAATAATGAAAATCCAGCAAGATATATGATAAGCAGCATACACTACTCACAATTTTCTGTAAGTATCTGCCACAAAGAATCTGCCACTTCCATAAACACTGAAGAAGGCTCTCTGAAATAATAAGGCATCTTCACATTTCCTGTAAAAGGTAGCCTGTAAATATAATGTCTACATCTCTTTGGACAGATCATTCCAAAACATTGGCTTATAACTGAAAATGCCCTTGCCAGAGCTGAGAAAGAGCAAATTGGGAGAGGGTTTAGTAAGAAGGCAATAATCCAAGGATTGTCACTGAAGAATCAGTCATAGAATTCAACAAGCATATTTATGCCCAATCAGCATCAAACATGACTTAGTATACCTTATATAGATACAGTTGACTTCCTAATTTATTTATTTTCTTGCCTTATTCCATTAACAACCAATATAATCTAGCAAGAAGTCTGAGTATTTATGCCCTATTATTGAGAAGCCCTTGCTGCTAGATGGAGGAAACTACTGTGGAACTTACTTATCGGGAAGATTGTTCAGAGGACAAAATATACCTTTGGTTTCTGGAACAGTATCTAGAGAATAAAGCAGAACAAAGTTGGAGTCCAGTGCACACAGAAACTTATACCAGGAATAAAACTTTGTTGGTCTTAAAGGTGCCACTGGATTCCTACTTTGTTACGCTGCTTCAGACCAACATGGCTACCCCACCTGAATATAGAGAATAAAGTGGTACCTAAGAACAAAAATCAGCTTATCTCTGCTCTAGGTCAACGTAATGAAGGAATATCTCTTTCCACATGCTTCATCTTCTGCCATGTGATGCCCTGCTTTAGGTGATATTTCTATCTGCAGTACCCAATTGAGGGCCTTCTCCACTGCTACACCCTTTCTGTAAAACTCTGTCTTAAAAATTGATAAACTTAAGATAATAGCCAAAAACTTAGGGTTTTTTAAGAAAGCTCATTCCCTCCTGACTTTATATTTTTGGGGGTATTTTTGCATTGTGTGTGTGTGTGTGTGTATGTGTATGTGTACGCACACATATGCTTCCATATGTGCCTGGAACTCATAGCTACTTCTTGCAACTCCTACTGGGGCATGGAGGACAT
The DNA here is from genome assembly GCA_029233225.1 of Lepidodactylus listeri. Taxonomy (NCBI): domain Eukaryota; kingdom Metazoa; phylum Chordata; class Lepidosauria; order Squamata; family Gekkonidae; genus Lepidodactylus; species Lepidodactylus listeri. The sequence goes on from JARCFY010000007.1 coordinate 49,389,365, forward strand.
TCAGAGAAGTGCTTGATAGCCTGTGCCTGCCTCCTGATTCTGGCATTCTCCCATCCAAATACTTGCCCTGCTTAGCTTCCAAGATCTGACAAGATCGGGCTTGCCTGGGCTATCCAGGTCAGGGCCTGACTTTATGTTGTATTGCTTATTTTAAAATGATTAATGTTTAGCTTTATGCTGCTGGTTTATTTAATTTTATTGCTTGGTTTAAATTAAATTGTTGTTACTGTGATTGTTTTATATTTTTGGATCCTTATGTAGGATTATAAACTGCTCTGGGGCCCATATTTTGGTGCAAAAGATGCCTGGACACACACAGAAAAACATTAACAGATGAACAATATGGAAACTTATGAGTAGAAATTGACCTTCATTGGAAAACAGAGGTTTCCAGGAGCAGGGGAAATAAAACTTTTCTCCAAGGTGAAGATTTTCCCCTCAAGGCTCAAATATATTTGAGTTATATAGATTTCCCCCCTGCAATGAATACAGGATTTGTTAAAAAAAAGAAGACTGTTATTCACTCCAAGATATACCACACTTTTTAATGCTATAGTTATGATAATTTTTAAACGTTCACTGCCAGCATAGACTCAGAGAAGGATATGGAAACATTCCTATCTCATAGATTGATTTGATTTATCCTAGAGAGGGGAAAGTAATCACGATTGACAGGAGAACTGACATTTGGGGTTAATTTACTATCAAGAACATTAGTTATCCTTCGGTCTACTTGGGCTAAGCATAACTACATTGATTTATGAACCATCAGAATAGAAGGACTGGCAGCAAAGGCTTAGTTTCATATTCCTTCAGTTCAATGCTTCAAAACTGGCCACAGAAAAAGGAAGTCATATTGGAGGACAGGTTCCAAAACTTGTCAATTGTCAAAGAAAACTCGTGAGCTTGAATGGTATAAGATAATTCCAGTAATTCCTGCTGAAGTTAACATTTTAATACTACATTCAAAACTTAAGAGTGCAAGAATTATAGAAATATGGAGGGGGGTAGTCCTTCTCCTTCTTCAACTGTTTGGTTAAAGGTGAGACTGGCAAGAGTTCTAGTAATTTTTTACACTTATAAAAATCATGACTCTTGCTCTTACCAATGCTAGTGATGCCCCATACCACAAATTATGGTTGTAAGAGACCCTGTACGGGAGAAGAATAGCAGGTTTTTATAACCCACTTTTCTCCACCTTTAGGAATCTCAAAGTGGCTTACAATCACATTCCCTTCCTCTCCCCACAATGGTCACCTTGTGAGGTAGGTGGGGATGAGAGAGTAGAACTGGCCCATGGTCACCCAGCAGGCTTCATGTGGGGGAGTGGTGAATCAAACCTGATTCTCTAGTTTAGAGTCTGCTGCTCTTAAGCAGTACACCACACTAGGTCTCAGAACAGCAATTTCCCCTGCCAGCCACTCCATTGGTACCCCCTCTCCCCATGAAGCTTCCTAATATTAAGTGAGGGCATTGATCTGGCAAGGACAATGTTATTTATGCTGACTGGCATCAGCTCTCCAGGGTCTCAAGCAAAGGTCTTCCACATCATTTGCTACCTTATCCTTTTAACCAGAGACACAAGGGATGGACACTGGTACCTTCTGCATTCAAAACAAATGTTCTTTCACTAAGCCATGGCCCCTCCATGACCTCTGTCTTGTTCAGACTGAGTTTAAGCAGGGCTTCTTCTTCTTTTTTTAAAGAGGTGCCAGAACTCTTAAGGGGGAACTGTTGTTTTCAATCTGTATACTCAAAACTTATGAACTTTTAAATGTTTTTAAAAGAATTTTGTCAAAGAGGTTTTGGAACTCTGTTCTGGTGTGTTCCCCCAGAAAACCCCCCTGAATATCAGTATATTCATCTTTCATTTTATTCATTGGATAACCTGCTTCCATCACCATACAAGAACTTGTATACAAGAACACAATACAATAACTTTTCTCACAATATAAGAACTTGTGGGTACTCAATGAAATTGTGGAGCAGCCGGGTGAGAACAGATAAAAGGAAGTACTTCTTCACTCAAAGAGTGATTTAACACATGGGATTCATTGCCACAGGAGGTAGGGACAGCTACAAGCATGGACGGCTTCAGGAGAAAATTAGATAAACATATGGAACAGAGATCCATCAGTGGCTATTAGCCACAAGATATAGATAGGAATTCTGGGGCAAGTGATGCTCTGTATTCTTGGTGCTTGGGGGCGGGGCAGTGGGAGAGTTCCTGGTGTCCTGGCCCCACTGATGGACCTCCTGATGGCACCTGGTATTTTTGGCCACTGTGTGACAGAATGTTGGAATGGATGGGCCATAGGCCTGAATTGATCCAACACTGGCTTCTCTTGTGTTCTTATGTTCATCTATACCACCAATTATTGTTAATGGATTACAACAAATCAATTTTTTTCCTTCAAGTATTTTCACTTGCAGATATATTTTATTGTTATTTTGGTTCTATGTCACAATGTAAATATAGGGTTTTTTTCTGTAGCCACGGTGCGTTAAAAATGGGCTCATTCACTGCTGTAGACAGGAAGCTGCAGTTGTATGACCAGACCAGATGTTATATATCCATGAGGGGCATGTTCTATATCCATGAGAGCCTTCTATAGAATCTGTGGACTGGTATTACACTAGTACTCTGGAACTATCATGACAAAATTATCTGATTTTTTTCCTGACAATACTAGTTGCAGTTTGAACTGTATAAATATGAAGCTCAGGTTCATGGGACTGAAGGAAAAAAGCAAGGCAGCAAGGCTTACTTTTCAAAAGAGCAAAAATAGTATATTCCAACTTGACATTCAAATATGTTGACTTCAGGTGACCATGACGGCCTCGCCATTTAACTATGAAATGATTGTCATGGGAATCATAACACTGCACACCTGCTATTGTTTAAAATCCTTGTTAGTGAGATGCATATTAATCACTTGCCTCAGTTGGAGAACAAAATATGGATTAAAATAGAATTAGTCCACACGCATGATGGGAAAGTGAAGACAATATGCCTTTTGTTAACAATGTGTCCTGATGAGAAAGGAAAGATAAAATCTATTAGTCATTTTGCTTGTATCTTCTACCTTCTTTAATTTCTTTGTCCTTACAACTAAATGATGAAATATCCCTTTATCTGCTCCTGTGGGGGATTATAATACCTGACAGAGTATTGTTGCTGCATGTAAAGCTGAAGAAATGTGTGTAAAGTCAGTTAATAGACTTACAACCTATCTTAAAACTTGCTGTGCCCCCAAATGCATGCTTAGGATGGCATGAGCAAACCCTTATGCTATGCCAGATGCAAGGGAGTCATTTAACACGGTGTGCAATTATACACACTTAATCATTTAGCATTAAGATGAAGGAAAAACAGAGCACTCTTGTTCCAATCTCTCTTATGAGGTTAGTTTCTGAATGTCCCTTTAAAAACAGATTGCATGCTCCATTGCTTATTGTAAACAAGATTTCCCTCAAATTAGCATAGTGTAGTCCCTGATTACCGTTAAATGTTTTAGTCATTTTTTCTTATAGATAACCTACGTGATACAGCAACACAGTTGCTAATGAATTAACCTAAAGGAAAAAAGTGGTCCCATATATTTCTGGAAAAGCCTAGTACTGTTATATCCTCTAATGTGATTTATGCCATTATGTGTCAGCAATGCCCTTCCACCCTCTACCTTGGACAAAAAGGCCAGCCTATTTGACAAAAATCAATGGTCACAAGACTGACATTAGAAACCACAATATTCAGAAACCAGTGGGGGAACATCTTAAACTTCCAGGAAATTCAGTTGCTAACCTAAGAGTAGCAATTCTCTTACAAAGGAATTTCAATGGGCGATTAGAAAGAGAGACTGCTGAATTGCAACTAATAATGAAGCTCAAGACAATGCATCCTCCTGGACTGAATCAAGACCTAGGTTTCCTGTCTCATTACCAATGCTGATTTCTCCACACCTACTACCCCTCTGCATATCACACCTGCTATTCTCATTCACCTGCTAATGTCATTTGGCATCTGAAATCATTCCATTTTCCAATATATAGGACAGATGGACTCACATTCAAGATGTATCTGAAGAAGTAAGCAGTGACTCATGAAAGGTCTTCCCCTGCAACAAATTTTGTTAGTCTTTAAGGTGCTACTGGACTCTTGTTCTTTTCTACTGATACAGACATACTAACATGGCTACCCATCTTGATCTATCTCTATACTAAACAAATATAAAAGCTTAAAAAATGAAAGCTTTATGCTACCATCAGCTTATCTTGAAGGTGTATAAATTACATGGATTGGGGTATAAGTTCTAAGAAAGAAAATTAAAACAGCCTAAACAAGGACTGACAAGTTTTTCCTAGCCTACCTGTTCTTTTCCCCACTGGCTCATCCCCATAAATGTCAGCCCTTCCTAAGATGAAATGGTTGGCCCTGCTCTTATTCGCAATGAGGGAAACTTAACCAAACCAGACACTGTGGGATTACCAGTCAAAGTACCTTGTGAGAACAATATTTTGGTGTTGAGCAGGGGTCATTTCATAGAAAAAGTGGTGCAGGAGCTCACTACCATAACTTATTAGTATAACTTATTTGCATATGCCACACCTCCTGACATCACCAGAAGTGTGTCAGAAGGCAACACCCACTGCTCAGGCTCTATCCCAAAAATCTCCAGGTACTTCCCAACTCCGAGCTGGCGAGCCAGTTTTACAATTTGACTAAAGACACTTTAGGTTTCCTTTGCTCTTGCAGGGAAGTGACCCTACAACGACCATAAAAATACAGATCAAATTAGTATGTTTTTACTTTTTTCCACAGTGCATCACCATATGTGCCTGCTCCTGGGCTTGTTACTTCCGGAATGACATTCCTGCTCGAAATGTCCCCCTGGTGCTGAACATGATCATCAGCCCTCCTGATGAGAATGGTATTGATGAATAGTATCTTTCGATAAATTTTTGTTTTGTTGGCAAAGACAAGTCATATATAGATAGATAGATAGATAATTTTATAGACTGACTCTCCAGAATGTGAAAGGCTGTTCATAATGTACTCTATAAAATAAAATACAATCAACAAAAGCTACTCCAACCCCTCCCATTTTCAACAACACCACAATCAACTTACACTACCCCCTGTAGCAGCATTATTAAGTTATACCTCTCCTAGTCCTTCCAGAAAAGGTAGGACTTCAGGCCCATCCAGGCTTTAAAGGAGCAGCCCACCATTCTTATGTCCTGAGAGAGGGAATTCCATAACCAAAGGACAACAGTTTTTGCCCTTCCCAAGGTTCCCAACAATTGAAACTCTAAGTGTCAGAGTCCCACAGCAATCAGTCCCAACAACGTTCCTTCAGAAGGATCAAGTTTATTGAGTACAGTAAAGGCAGGTCATCTGTGTATGCATTCTGGGTTAGAACTAACTTTAGGGGTGGGATAGGGAAAGAAAACAGGTTTCAAAGAGGGGTCCCCTGATAGATCCAAGCCAATCAAAGGGAGCAATGGAGCACATCTAAACTAACAGGTTCACATTTCCAGGAAAACAAACGAAGCTAGGTACCAAGGTCACAAGCCAGGTTAGAAGATAAGGCACTGTGAAAGAAATGAAAGTTAACGTTCCAGCACTAGAAGGAATTCACCCAACAGTCTCTTGCCTCCCCCCCACCAACTATGGCAGCATAGCTGATATTAAGCCTGTTTCCCAGAGGAAGGCACCTTGGTTCAGTTTCAAGTCTCAGGTCTCAAGTCTCAGGCTGATTAATACAGGTGGTCCATCAGATGTCCTCAGTTTTACCCATTTATAACTTTAAAGGTCAAAACTTGCTCTTTGCATTGAACCTGGAAACAGTGTAGATCAGGGGTGTCAAACTCATTTGTTATGAGGGCCAGATCTGACATAAATGAGACCTAGTTGGGCCGGGCCATGTGTGTCATAAAATGTAATGCCAGGCAGTGGAGATATAAACTTTATAAAGGACACAAACACAAATGCTTTTTTAAACTTAATATAAAAACATTCTTAAAACATTAGCACACTTGCAATATTTTGTTTATTTAACAGTGTCTGATAACTGACACCTCTTGCTCTGAATTACTGCATCAAAATGTCTGTGCTGTTGCAATCTTGAGTATGCTGTTCAGGTGTATATCTGTAAGCTGCAAACCTAAGATGATGCAGCAACAGCAGAACTACAAGCAGCAGAAGACAGCCAGTTCTACTGTGGGCCTGATAGAAGCCCTCCGGGGGCCTCATCTGGCCCCCAGGTCGCATGTTTGACACCCCTGGTGTAGATAATATAACACTAGCCTAATACAGTGAATCCACCTGGTCCCCATAAGGAACCTAGTGCTACATTTGGGACCAAGCCTCTATTAAAGAGGCTGGAGCAGGTTCTATCTCCACTTCAGGCTTTGAGATGGGGGGGCTCTGCCCAAGCACTGTTGAATCTGTTGGGTAGCCTCATAAGAATTTTTTTCATAAACTCAGATTCTTTTGTGTAAAAATTAATAAAGCTTTGCTTAACTCATATATTGTCTGGTGTCCTCATTTTGTGAAAGTTCAGAAAGAGGGATTAAAATTCCTCCTCTAGGTTCCTCATGCCACTTATCCTCTTCCATATTCTCCTAGAGAACATAACTTGAAACACAGGTGCACTTAAATTCAGTGAAATCAATGGGCTGAAGTGTGCTTAACTCTTTATTGTCTTGAGACCTGGAGGTTTTGCTAGTTGCCTTTACCCTTTATAAGTGCACTAATTTGCTTAAAATTCCATTGGTGAAGAATGCCCTGTTTCAGTTCTAACAGCAAAAAAACATAATTTGTCTTTAGGCATGTGAGCTGACATATGCCACATTGTGGCAAGCAATTTCAAAATGAATTAAGTCAGATATTATAATTTAGTAGATGTGCTGCAACCTCTTGTGAAGTGGCATGATAGGGTGGGTTTGATAAGATTGTAATGTGACAAGTACTCATTATAATGACAGTAACATAGCAAGGACGAGTCCTCGAGGTCACAAGTATAATGTGCAAAAACAATACAAGAGAATCACTATGCTGTCTTGTGTAGTAAATGCATCTATCCATCCGTCCATCATGAACATACACATATATATACACACCCACTCATAATTCTGTGGGTACAGCTATATATTGGACATAAATACCAGTACACACATAGGATGGGTGAACCATTTTACAAAGTTAGATTAAAATGTGAATGATCACATCCTCAAAGGACATGCCATAACTGGAAAAATCCATTAAAGTTAGGAAGGTTGAGTCAATAGGGATCAATATGCCAGTAGGTGCAGATAAGCCAAGGCAAGCATAGGTTTTTGCAAACATAATTGCACAGGGTTATAATTATTATTTGTAATTACTTAGACAAGTTAGGTCTCCATTCAAACAACAAGAAGGAGAAAAGGGAAAATAATGACTGTCTCTCTGTGGGTTGGTTTTGATTAATTCAGTTGATTAATAATGCCATCATAAAGAGAGTTACATCTAGGTCTATTAAGTTGAATGTAACTCTGATCCAGATAGGTCTGCCAGTAATTGGGGGGAGGGGATCCTGCCTCTTTTACAGAGGTTTAATGAAATTGTATTTACCAGGTGATGTTATTTACATCTGTGCTGTGAAGACCTTCCACTATCCATACTACACATTAAGCCTCTCTTAAATGGGCAAGACATTTTTTCCCCTCAAGGATTTTGGCAACTCCAGTTTAAAATGGCATTGCAAGTTGATCTAATCATACCATGGGATCATGCCAGGGATCTTCAAACAAAAATGCTCTGCCACAGAGCCACCATTCAGAAGACCCCCACTTCCTGCTCTCCTTGCCCATGAATATCAGAGAAGGGTATGAATCCATCCTCTCTCTTTTTGGCAGATGTGAAAATGGTTACTGGCTGTCATACCTATTCTGCCAGTAACAAAATGATTTTATTGCCTTGTTATATGGTTGCCAGGAGAGCTGGGGAGGGGAAAGTGACATGGAAGAGTGGCTGTCAGCACAAGTGTGATGTCACTTCGGGGGAAACCCAGAAGTGCCATCAAGCCTCTCTAGAGATTGCCAAAAGCTCTATGGTTTTACCAAAGAGTTTCTAAACATTCCTAGAGAGGTGTAATATCACTTCTAAAGGAATACAGAAATGATGGCACACTGTCACCAAAAGTGGTTTTTTGTTTTTTTTAATTATTCCTTTCTCTCACTGGCCAGCAGGCATATGGCAAGCCTAGCGAGTTCCCATATTTTTTTCTGAAGTCAAGGGTTTCTCAGGGTGTTAATCAAGGCATCTTGCATTTCTGTATCATAATTTACCCTTCGCCACTAGACTACAGTCTAATTGGAAGATACAGTTTCTGTTTTTCAACAAGGTCAGTTCCCCCCTCCCCTTCCTTTCTTTCTGCACATTATGTTAACCTGTCTAATCTAACAGTCAAGTCACACTGCATGACTATCAAAGTCAGACGCCTCAACTAGACTGGGGCCTTTTTCCACAACTGGAAAAAAAAACCTTTGGATTATATAAAAGTGGCAGCTATCATTCTTCTTTTCTCTAGCTATTCCACTTTTAATTTTTAAAAAAATATGTTGATAGTTTTGGATGATTCCTCTACATAACTTCCAAGTATAAACCAGAGGTGATATTGTAATGTAGTTCCCTGTCCCTAAAAGGCTCCCACTGGTTACCAGCAGCAATGCCAGTGGTGCAGTAGGAAAATTAAAGTTTACTGAACACTAAAAATCCCTACTGGCATTTGGCCCTGCCTTCTATGATGGACTGTCAAGGGTTAATACCTAACAGAGTCTGATAACCTTTGAGTGACAGTGTTAAAATGGAATTCCGTGGAGAGTCAGTTAAGGAATGACCGTTGGGAACTGACAGTTGAAGAAGAGACAGTTAAACAATGACTTTAGACTGGGAAGGAGGCAAAAGGAGTGAGAAGATCAGAGAGGATCCCCATTAAAGTAAAAAAGGGAAATTGATTCAATTTAAGTAATCCCTGCCCAGTGATAAGGGAGATCACTTGTAAAAGAGGAGTGATCCCTCATCTGTGTATACAGAAGTATTTTGAGAACATAGTTGTATGTTCCTGCCTTCTAGATTTTAAGAGTCAGTGAAACACAGAAACCTATGCTTGAGTGTTTAAGCGAAAACTGAAAAGAAAGCCTCTCTCCTCAAAGTTTTAAAAGACCTTCTTGAACAGCAGGAACACTTACTTGTTGGCAATATGTTATCTGGAGCTAGTGTGATTACAAGATTACCCCAGTTTTATTATCAGTTCACCTCATACATCATACCCCTGATTCCACCTGACCTTTTGTCTTCTAAGTTAAATAAAACCTTTTGCTTATTTTGAACTAAAGCCTCTTGTGTGCCATTTCAGAAATTGAATACAAGAAGGTGATTTTTCTCTTCCCTCAGTTCCCTGGGCTGAGCCAGCATCAAACTGAGCCAGTTTGGCGTAGTGGTTAGGAGTGCAGACTCTAATCTGGGAGAACCAGGTTTGATTCCCCACTCCTCCACATGCAACTGCTGGTGTGTTCTTGGGTCAGTTACAAGTTGTTTCAGAGCTGTTCTCTCAGAAGCAGATCTCGAAAGAGCTTTGTCAGCTCCACCTACCTCACAAGGTGACTGTTGTAGGGAGGGGAAAGGAAAGGAGATTGTAAGCCACTCTGAGACTCCTTCGGGTAGTGAAGGGCAGGGTATAAATCCAAACTCTTCTCTCTTCTTCTTTTACTATCTACATTGGACAAATGCACCAGTCTCTGCATGAGAGACCCAATGAACACAAATCTAACAGAAGAAATCACAACATTCAGAACCAATGAGACAACATTTTAATCTCCCTTGACATATTGTTGCAGATTTACAAGAAAATCTTAAAAGGGAATATATAACTCAGCCCCACCTACCTCACAGGGTGTCTGTTGTGGGGAGAGGAAGGGAAGGTGATTGTAAGCCACTCTGAGACTCCTGTGGGTAGTGAAGGGCGGGGTATAAACCCAACTCCTCCTGCTTCTTCTGCTTCTTCATGTGAAAGTGCTGAATTAGAACCCATCAAGGAATTAAAACTACTGGTCATCCAAACTTAAACAGAGATTTGATTTTTGGAGGGCAGCCATCTTGGTTTGCAGTAGAACAGTTAGATTTGAGTCCAGTAGCACCTTACAGACCAACAAAAGTTCCAGGGTAGGAATGAACATGAACCAGGAAAATGCAGTTTGGTTCATGGTTTGTGACATTCCCAGTTTGCGAACCATGAACCAATACAAACTTTCAGCGGCTTAGAGGTTTATGACCCAGTAGAACAGTTCCCTGGTATGCTAGAGACACCACACTCACAGGCAGGGCTTATTTCATAGCAGGAGCTCCTCTGCATATTAGGCCACACACCCCTGATATAGCCAATTCCCCAAGAGCTTACAGTAGCCCCTGTAAGAAGAGCTCTGTAAACTCTTGGAGGATTGGCTACATTAGGGGTGTGTGGCCTAATATGCAGAGGAGCTCCTGCTACGAAATGAGCCCTTCTCACAGGAGATCTTCAGCTGACTTTCCTCTACCTGCCGTTCAAGTTTGGTGAGGATTGGCTGTATGGGATCCAAGTTATGCCCCCCCCCCCAAGAAGATGCCCCCCCCCCAAAAAGATGCCAGTCATTTTCCCAGAAAGCACTTTTCTGGAGGCACCTTCTTTGAGGAGCCATAACTCAGACCCTGTAAAACCAATCTTCACCAAACTTGGAGGGCAGGTAGAGAAGTGTCAGCCCAGTGACTTTGACATCTCTAGTTTGCACATGATTTGTTTGATACAGCTGAAACTTCTGAAACTGTCTCTATTAAAATGACCACCTCACAGATTCAGGAGGTTGAGGAGTGTATACAATGGATCCTGTGCAAGATAGAGACATCAAAGTCACAGGGGACCTCCCCCAGATGCCTTCCAAATTCTGCTCCCCCGTTGCTTTGAAGTTCAGTTAACATTTAGATTGAGTGGAGACAGTCTGTCTGGAAAGATATCCTTTCAGGAACCAGCATGAACAGCCAAAAACCTGCGATGAACTTCACTTCGTGAACCATGAACCATCCAAAATTCATCATGAGCATTAGTTCGTTAGCTGGCTAGTGCCCATTCTTATTCCAGGTTATAAGCTTTTGAGAGACAAGTCTAACAGAGATTTGGGTTTTCTTTCTCTCTCCAATTTTTCTTTCTCTCTCCAAAGTACCCACTTTTTGGAAACCTCAATTGGATGTTTTTAAATTGTTTTGTTATATTATATACCTTGTATTGATATCAGTTAATTTTATTAAACTTCAGAATCCTTTTTCCTGATTAGCTGCATTTATCCTACTTCATTCTGTTTACTTGGACAAAGGAATGGAACCTTTGACCACTCTCATCATCCATTATGTGTAACAGCCAATTCCAGATGCAATATCACACACAGAGAATCATACTTGAAATATTTATGACAGTATTCACACTATTTATGACAGTATTCACAGTATTTATGACAGTCTCTGCTTCAACATTTTTATTTCCCCCTTTCTGTAATTTTCCCTATAAGAATTTCCAAAATGATTTCCTCTTCACATATCTGAAGAAGTAAGCTCTGAGTCACAAAAGTTCATGTTGAAGTGAATGCTAGTCTTGTTAGTGCCATGGGACTTCTGTTTTATATTACTCTCCCAGCCATCTCACTCTTAAATGTGTTCTTGGCCTCCCAGCTTTAGTTCCACATGTTACTTTTTGCCAAGACATGTCCACCAGGATTCAAGTGCTCCCCCCCCCCATTTCCACTTGTAATCCTAACTACCATGTAAGAAAAGTTGGCAAGAGGCATTTGAGGTAACTCCATTGAGATTGGAGTCTACTTAAAAAGTATCAGTCTGATTAGCTGGCACTGTAGTTGATTTCCTCACTTAGCCATTTGAATCCAAGAGAGAGTGGCTGAAAAATGACAACACAAACTAAATTACTGTGGTGGCAGGGAAAAGCTCTGACGGTTTGAGCAATATCCACATGGCAGGCTGTTCTCTTTTTTGAAAGGAAAGAAGAAAAGGAAAATACTGTTAATGAGAACAAAATGTTGCCACTTGGAGTAAGCAGTCAGTGACACATCTATGATTGCAGTGAGGTGATATGCTGAGAATAAGCGTGCTCTGAATTAGGGACTTTCGTGATGAAGGAACAGCAGAGGGAGAATCAAGTCTTTTTAAACAGTAGCTGGTAAATGATGATCAAGAATTTTCAGTTCTCAGCCGCTGCCACCTCCAACTAGCAAAAGTCTGCATAGTAGTCTATAACAATAAAAGGTTGTGCATGCCTGTCTGGCCATCCACTTGCAGCAGGAAAATCTCAACAGAAAATAAAGCTATGAATCTCAAAATGGGTTTCCAGTGTCAGGATGATCATGGGAGATGCAGCGCCAAAGAGGGAGGGAATCAGCACATCCTGGCCCAGTTTATCTGTAGTTTGTTATTTTGCAATGGAAATAATGGCATGTTCACTAGAAACCAGGAAGGTGGAGGCACCACAGACAAGGAGAGTGGCCAAAGAATATCTCCTCCATTTTTATAGAAAAGATTTACTGGGAAGGGTGAGATTTGGGGAAGGAAGGGAACTCAGTCAGTAAAAAGGCAGGAGGGAGGGCCAGTGCCCTTTCCAGGCCTATTTTGGGGGCAGGCTTGGCTAGAGTTACCTGCACCTAGCTGAGAAATCCCTGAAGATTTTGTGGTGGAATCTGAAAATGGCAGGACTTCGGAGGGGAGAGGTCTCAGCCAGATATTATGCCACAGAATACACTTTCTAAAGCAGCTATTTTCTCTAGTGGAGGTCTATATTCTGGAGATCAGTTGTGATTCCAGATCTCCATCCCCCACCTAAAGTTGGCATGGGATGAGTGTACTGTGTCAGAAAACTGTTTTACAGATTCATACTGCAGATTGCCGGGTTTGAGCAGAAATCACTTAACTAGGGAAAGAGTCACAATTGTATTAACTGAGGATTTCCACTTCTTGCTATTCCATGAGATACTCAAGTGGATGAGTTTCAGGCCTGCATCAAATCACCATACGTTTGAGTAATGTTCCAAAATGCTGCTTGGAGGAAAGAATGCAGGCACAACTTGCTGGTTTCTTAATAAAAATCCAAATTCTGTATGTTTGTTATGATCAGGTATTCTAACTGATAAAGGCTGCTGGCTGTGCAGGCACAAGCAATGCATTCTTTCTGATGTCAGTCACATGAAGGATGCAGGCACAAGCCTGATCTGCAGAGTACTGCTCATGGGTTTCATCAGGGAACACTGAAGTGATCTGATCAGGAGCTTACCTTGAATATAACGGAGAGAGTTCAAACAAGGTATACTGGTCAGATACACATGTTCTCAGCATGCAAATTTGGGGCTAGCATGACAAAAGAGGAAAGCATTACAATTGGCCCTGATCACATGCAGAATTAGCCATGTGATAGGCATGAATGCCATGTGGATTTTAAGGGTGTGATCACGCCAGAACATCTGGCAGGCATCCCGCGCCCGTCGGCAACCCATTTCTCTCTGCCAAAGAAGCGAAGTTCAAAGATACTAGGGAAAGTCCAGTATCAGATAGGTTTGCTATGGGCCACAGACGGACTTTCTCAGTGTGATTGCTCCAGCTTGCACTCACATCAGGATATCCCTGATGCCATGTCATTGTTTTTTTCCCCCTTCTCAGTATGTGCATCATCGCATACTGCCATAGGAAACCCTCAGGGTGAAGAGGCAATTCATTGATCCCCCGTTTAAGTGCATCAGGAAACAATGGCAAACTCCCACCCTGACTTGCCAGCGATTGCGTCTGATCACGCAGTGGCGGACTGTGGCCACAGCTTCACAGAATTGTATGATCATGCAACTGCGGGTCAAATTACTACGGAGCAAATAGTTTCACTCCCCCCCCCCCCCCGATTATCTCACTCGTGTGACCGGGACCCATTGTATAGCTTGCAATTTTTACCAAGAACATGGGTCCATCAGTTAGCAATGGTGGGTGAATGGAAATGTGTTGTTCAGAAACAGTATACCTCTGAATACAACTTGCTAGTCTCTGTATGCCTGCTGTAGAGGTGCCAGAAAATGTGGTCAACCACTGTGGGAACAGGATTCTAGACTGGATAGTGGGCTACTGGTCTGATTTGGCAGACCTCATCTTATGTTATTATCTCCTTTTTTTTTTTTTTTAATCACATTGTACTGATTCTGTGTTTGCTGTAGCTGAGCTACCTCTATGTCTCCCTTACATGTAGCAGTATGTATTAAGTTTTCCTATTTTTTTTTTTGACATTGAAGTGATTTATAAGGACGCTCCTGGATCATAACAGCATAAAGTGAGAAGTGGTTCTCGCTTAATAGTAATTTATTAAGTCAGTTGACTTAGTGATAATGTTGGGTGCACTATGCAATACATTTTAAAACGTAGCTTATTTCAGAACTAATTCAGGGAAGATACAAGTAATGACACTCAATGACTTGTAAAATTTACATAATTTAGAGATGATGCTCTTATGCACTCATGTCTGCCCTGAGACCTTTTAAAGTCAAAGGAAATGTGAGGCAGTCACATGTACTCAATCAGTTTAATAACTGCATTCCAGATGTAATTTTAAATGGCAATATTTAAAATGGCAGACATGCAAGTCTGCACAGTGCCAGTGCAAACTGTGATGCCTAGGCACTACTAAGTGAATAATCATTAGTCAAAATAAAGCAAAATAAATGCTCTAGGTTTGGTATTAGCATCCATTCCAGATGAATTAGCATCCAAACTATAGTTTGGGTCCATTTGACTTTGGCAGCAGCATCAACATGCTTGGAAATAAGTGAGGAGACCTTGCCCAAGTAGATGAACAGAAGAGTAAATCAATGAAAGTGCCTGTTTGAATGTAACACTGAATGTAAGATTTCTATATAGGATTTGTTCCTGAGGAAAGACCCGAGGTCTGAAACACTTGAATATCCGGAAAAAAGTGTTGAAAGAGAGACACAGATTGATTGAATTTGGAGCAGGCTGCTTTTGAGAATACAAGACTGTTAAAGGGATATAGACTGGGAGAGTCTGGCGCAGACTGCTATGTGAAATCTTATCGACCTTTTTATTTTTCGATGAAGGAATAAGTGGTTGTTGTTGTTTTTACCAGACATTAAATGATGTTATGGCTTTAATCTAGTCTCTTTTGTTATTGTATTGTTCTGTGGGTATCCAGCTCACATCTGTATATTTTTTTCATACCTGATCATCTTTTTCAGGTTAACATTTTTATTGAGTATATATTTAGTAGAACTGTCTCATACTTATACTCTATTTCATAATCTTTTTTTTTTCTTATTCCCACTAAGCTACAAAGCTGATCCCCTGTTTTCAACTAAATTGTCATGTTATAATCATTTCATGAATTCTACTATGAAGCCAGATGCCTCTGTAGGGTAGAATGGGCAATGTATCATTTTTCAGCAGGCTTTTTAAAAATTTGGCCACAAAATGTTTTGTTTAATTACATTTTTCCTTTCTTCTCCTACTCTCATACACTCCTAGCCAGACTGAGTAGTGAACTGAAGTTTTTCCAAGTCTGAAGGATGGGTTTTGTTTCCACATTACTGCAGTATTTCTGGATTTACTGATAAAAGACTACTGAAATAAGGAATGACTTAAAACTATTGTACAGTAAAAAGAAACTAAAACATCTTGTGCAGCAGCCTTGTTCAAGAACTCATTCAAGTCATGTGGCCTTGCAGCAAGTCCAAAAATTACCATTTCCTTGACATGTTAAATATAAGAGAATGTCTCCACTAGAATATAATTCAGATAATACCATTACAGTCACTAAACACTCCTTTGTCAAAACCATAATCAGAGAACAAGTTATAAGCAGAACCCTTGAACATTTGAAATTCCAGTTGCTTTACTGAGTGTTCTAAACTGGATCACAAATAATTTGCTGGAACATATTGTTGCACTGTTTTTGGGGAACCATGTGCCACTGCCACTGGTTCAGAATGAACTGTCCCACCCATCCTTTATTATTTATGGTAACATATGGGAAGAAGCTTCCATTTGGGGAAAAAAACCCTGTAGCATCCCCTGCTCGGCCCACACAACAGATCCCAAGAAAACTCACGTAAGAGATGCTTTGTTCTTTTTGTGGTCATTCTGTGGCTTGCCCATTTTGCCTCTCTGAGTCCCATTCCCTCCAGGAATGGGCTTATCAAGTATTATAAATTGAATCACATACCCTTTTCACATAGGCATTGCCACACAGCCACTGGTTCATGAGTAGGAAAATGCATTTAATTGTCTATGTAACCATGTGATGCTCTTTTAAGTCATTGTATTACCCATGGTTTGGATTGATCCCAACAAGCAAATGGAACAAAGGATACAGCTTTTATTCAGCACACAAAAATAAACAATAATAATACTTTTCCACCCACCCTGTAACCTGTATTTGATGGGAAGTCTCCTCCAGATGTTAGGCAGTCCACAAAAACTACTGACCTGGATACAAAAAGCCTCTTCTGCAGCTTGCTGCCTTCTCTTCTCCTCCCCAGAGACCTCTGTCCACTCCTATATTGTAGTCCTACCACCAGATGCTCTTCATCTGGGTGGAATTTAACTCACTGCTGCCCTGAGACTGCTATTCACATAGAGAAGGGCTGTGTGGCTTGCCATCTCCTAAAGTTTTTCATACAAAGGACTGGTAGACTTTCTGTAGGGTTTTTCCTTGCCTGCAGGAGTAGGCACAGCTGGCTTCAATGCTGGGTTCACCTTCCGCTTCTTCGGATAGCTGGTACTGGATGGCTGTGAAATGAAATGAAAATTTAACACATCTCCTTAAACAAATTTTCCAAATCCAATTGTCTCACTAATATGTTTTCTTTCTGCCGATCAGGCTTCTGCAAAAATGCTGTAGATGAGAGGGTGCAGTTAAAAAAACCCTGTGAGCTAGCTCACACTAATTCAGCTTAAAGGGAACACTGGACTAAATGGTGCTTTCCATCAGCCAAATTTCTTTTTGCTTGCATTCTATATACTGGCAGGGGATTGGTTACACAGCCAGCCACTTTGTAAAGAAACTGAAACAAAACAGGGGGGAAGAAAACTGAAGAAAGCATAAGATTAAGTATTTTTGGTGAAGAAGCCACATCCCCTCACAAAATCTAGAATTATTTTTTCCAGTTTTTTTTTTTTAAAAAAACTGTAGCTGTTTCTCTTTAAATTTGTATTCTGTCTGGGAGCTAAAGGATGACTGCCTTTTGGCTCACAGCAAGTACCTCTATAATTGGAGAAGTCACATTGACTGCATTAAGAGCAGTTATCAGCTTAGAGCTGTTTACTCTGTCCAGTCTTGAATTTCCCTAGATGCACACTATCAGATTCTTTTGCGTCTTTGCACTGCAGATGCTGATAACCATTAGTACTATCCAGTCAGTGAATTCAGGGTATGCAGGGATGTTATTTTTCATTCATGCCCCTTGTGTTTTATCCTCCTACAATCATATGAGGACCCATTTAAGTTGCTGAGTTCTAAAGCATTTAGCTAAAAAGAGTGCATTTCAATAGAGATGTTGAAACTTGCAGATATTTTCTAAGTGGCAACCAAGATATTCCAATCAAGGTATTCCATAACAAACTTCAAACATTTCCATATTTTAGTAAAAAAAAAAATATGGCAAAGACGGTTTACAGCTTTGGGTGGGTAAAGTGCTGTCAAGCCTCAGCTGACTTATGGTGAGCCCAGCATGGGACTTTCAAGGCAAGTGAGAAGCAGAGGTGGTTTGCCATTGCCTTCCTCTGCAGAGTCTTCCTTGGTGCTCTCCCTGCCAAGTACCGACCCTGCTTAGCTTCCAAGATGTGACGAGATCAGACTATACCATGCTGCTTTTTCTCCCGATTACAGCTTTAAGGATTTGGAATTCCTATGCAGACTGGACGATATTATACTTGGTCTCAATACCGACTAGAACTAGCATCACAAACAGTAATTGCCCCCTTTAGCAGTGTATTTATACTATTCCTCTTCTTTGGCCAATTTCTTGTCAGGTGGGAGTGGTTCAACCACTCTGACTGGATCTTTTCCCCCTGTTATTTGTTTTCATTGAATAATATTTCATGCATCTGATACAATTTTCCTTTCTCGTGTCTGCTGCTTTTCCCCTTTTTCAAAATACTAAAATTCATCCAATGATGACGATGGGCAGTAGGTTCAGGATGGACAAAAGCAAATACTAGTTTACACAGAGAGTGGTTAAAATGTGGAATCTGCAGCCAGAGGATGTACTGATGGCCACAGGAATAAAAAGCTTTAAAAAGGGATTAGATAGATTCATGGGGGAATAAGTCTATCAATGGCTACTAGCCCCAGTGACTGAGGGGAACCTCCACATTAAGAGGCACTAAGCTTCTAAATCCCAAAGCCAGGAGGCAACATCAGATGAAGGCCTCAACTTCTATGCCCTGTTGTTGGCCGTCCAGAGGAACTGGTTGGTCATTGTGTGAGACAAGATGCTAGACTAGGGTTGTGATCACATGCACCAGATAAAATGGGGGGGGGGAAGCAAGGCTATTTCCTCCGGAGGAATTTGACCCACAGTTGCAAGATCACACCTCTTTTTGAAGCTGCGGGCACAGCCCGTCAGTGTGTGATCAGGCACAACTGTGGGTGAGTCAAGTTTTTTTTCCCATTTGGTTCCCATGCACTTAAATAAGGAACTGATGAATTGCACTTCCGGACTGAGGACTTCCTATGGGGTTTGCAATGATGTGCATACTGCGAAGAGGAAAAAACAATGGCATGGAGTCAGGATGGCCTGATCAGACCATCTTGACACCATGAGAGCATGCTGGAATGATCAGACAGGAGAAAGTCTGTCTGTGGCCTGTCACAACCCATTTACTACCGGATTTTCCCCAGAGTTTTTTAACTCTGCTTCTGTGGCAGAGCAGAACGGGTTGCCGGCAGCTGCGGGACACTTCCCAGATGTTGTTGTCTGATTGCTCCCTTTAAATCCGTCTGGCATTTGTGCCTATGTTGGGTCTAATTGTGCATATGATTGCAGCCTAGATGGACTACTGGTCTGATCCATCAGGTTTCTTCATATGTTCTTATGTACAATTCTGGGAAGTCCTTTTAACCTCTCTTTGCTTTCTCCACCACCATGCCCACATTTACATCTAATCTACTTGGCTGTGGCAGTGAAGCATCAGAAAGATGAGTGGGTCATCATAGCAACTTTTAGACCAAATTATATGGGTTGCCACACTCCATAAGATTAAACAGCAGCATCAGCTGCTAGGTGGGGAAATTCCTGGCGATTTTGGGGTTAGAGCCTGGGGATGGAGGTGGGGAGTGAAGGGATCTAAGTGGCTATAATGTCATGGAGAGTCCAGCCTCCAAAGAAGCCATTTTCTTCAGGGCAACTGATCTTGGTCATCTGGAGATAGCTGTAATAGGAGGAGATCTCCAGGCCCCACCTGGGGTTTGGCAACCCTCGTCATGCCTCATGGTATTTTCCCCCAGTAGGACTATAGGGCTTCTAAAGAAATAGAAAGACAGGGATGATTTGTCATGGTGAAAGATCAGTGCTTGCATTTCAGAGCCAGTTTAGTGTAGTGGTTAAGTGCATGGACTCTAATCTGGGAGAACCGGGTTTGATTCCCCACTCTTCCACTTGCACCTGCTGGATGACCTTGGGCAAGCCATAGCTCTGTACCAGCTGTTCTCTCAAGGACAGTTGCCTTAGAGCTCTCTCAGCCCCACCTACCTCACAGGGTGTCTCTTGTGGGGAGGGGGAGGGAAAGGAGTTTGTAAGCCGCTCTGAGACTCTTAAGTGAGTGAAGGGTGGGATATAAATCCAAGCTCTTCTTCTTCTTAAGATTCATCCTATAGCATATGTAACAACTATAGATTATGAGTATGATGCAAAATTTGTGCTGCACAGAGGGATCACGTTCTTTCCTCTGAGGAGTTTCTGTGTACAGAGCTTCCTCACTGCATGCCTCAGCCAAGCCCTACCCTGCTATAAGGAAAAAAGCATGCATCAGTACCACTGAATTGTTGCACGAGGCACTGAATGAAGCAGCCCCATTACTTAGCAACTCCTTCCTATGTTCAGAGATTGCTTTTATTTTTAGAATTTATTTGCTTTTGTTTTTGCTGCACAACACAGTTGCTATTCAACCTGAGTTCAAGAGGATCCTTTGTAGAACAGAGGTGAAACGGATGATTGCATGTATTGTAAGAGAATAGACATATTGTAAGAAAGGGGAACCATAACTCTAACTAACTCAGCCATTCATTCATCCAGGACCCCAGTAGGGATCAGTCACCAGAGGTCAATGTGACTTCCAGCTGCACACACCCCCACATGCACACAATAATGCCCAAAAATATTAAACAAAAAACAACAGAGAACCAGAGAGAGAGGCTGAGCAGAAAGCATATG
Organism: Lepidodactylus listeri; assembly: GCA_029233225.1. Lineage (NCBI taxonomy): Eukaryota > Metazoa > Chordata > Lepidosauria > Squamata > Gekkonidae > Lepidodactylus > Lepidodactylus listeri. The sequence continues at coordinate 49,409,858 of JARCFY010000007.1, forward strand.
CTGAATAGTTACTCCTTTGTAGACCTTCTTATATTGAACCAAGCTACAATACGGTAGAGTTGACACTTAGAGATGGAAAATTTCTCTCTCAAATGGACAGAGATCACTAGCTGCCCAGAACCTCAACCCAAGGATAGTTTATTTCACAATAGTGCAATGGTGTAGTAGCACAATTCTTTTTTTTAAAAAAATGGCAACCAGATACAGTTTGGAGGCTGACAACAGGACCTATAATTTCTGGCATGTGCCAGAACACACATTATCTTCAGAGTATAGCAAAACTGTACCACAAAGACTCTTTATGTGATACAGAGATTGTGTTTCCATTCCATGGAAAAGCAAACATCTCAAGAGATCAGTTGTGTGCACTAAATTTGACTGGTGTGGACCTGCCTCTAGATTGAAGCCAGCAATATGGGAGGATGGCAAGCTGCTGAAGTTGCTGCCTGGTTTCTGGCTCTTTAAGTGCTACATCTGCTGACTCACTGAGGCTCTTGGAATATATTCACAGATATACTGCTTAAACCCAGGCTCAGGCTGAAGCACCAGTCTCTGGTGTTAGCTGAAGGTTAAGAAACAAAGAGTTCTTGCCCTGTATCTTTCAACCTGTGGACCAGGTGAAGATTTAAAGCCATGGATGCATGATGGACATATGGTGAGCTGTATGACGAGCTGGTGAAATGAAGTTAGCTTGTCAGAAGACAATTGGGCTGCTATCCTAGGCAGGACAGATGGTAAGGGTATGGCATTCCATAGTCTGCCTTATACCAGGTGAGAGCTAGTTGTCTTTGCCTTCTCCAGAGCCAGGAGAGGGCTGGCCACTGGACTTGCTTGTCCTACCCAGATAGGGGTGAGAGCTGGTATCTAAAGAGAAGAAGAAGAGATTGGATTTATACCCCGCCCTTCACTCCCCAAGGGAGTCTCAGAGCGGTTTACAAACTCCTTTCCCTTCCCCTCCCCACAACAGACACCCTGTGAGGTAGATAGGTCTGGACTCTGGAGTTTAAGTATAGTTGTTTGCCCTTCTCTGACCTGCTGTCTGGGGATATATTTGAAGGAGCTGATCAATAGGGTGTGAGGTAGGGGGAGATGGGAAAGAAGAACAAGCCATGAAAGGGGAAGGGACATTAGACATTTTACCAGCTATTGACCTTCTGGTGCTTCTTTTAGCCAGAATGATGCTGTTGAACATAGCAACACCTCCAGGTGATAATACCTTGTTTTTCAATTCTAGGTCTGTCACAGGGAAAATAGTAGCTCTCCAGAAGTTAATTCTGGATGAGTGGGCTAATCTGGCATGTATCACTGAGACCTGGCCAGGGGAGGGGAGAGAAGTTAATCTCTCCTAACTATGTCCCCTGTTGTATTCAGTGATGCATTAGCATTGATGGACAGGTGGTTTAGCTTTAGTCAAGCAGGACTCTATCCCCCTGGCTCAGTGCTCTGTTCAGGTCTCTGCCAGTCTGAATACCATTGATCATGGTTGCACACCCCTTGAAGGAACAGGTTCTTAGTCTGTGGGTGCTCTTGAGCCTGGTCCCGCTGTTAGATAAGAGGTGGCAGCTGTGGCCAGAAGTGCCTTAACCTCCTTTGACTAATTAGTTAGCTGTGGTCTTTCCTAAGCAAAAAAAAGATCTAGGCATTGAGGTGCACGCCCTGGTTAACATCTAGATTAGATTACTGCCATGTACTCTATGTGAGGCTGCCTGTGCAAAGTGTTCAAAAGCTTCGATTGGTACAGAATGCTGCAGCTAGGATGTTGACTAAAGGGGATTGCTTCAGGCTTTTTCTAGCTACACTGTCTTCCAATTTGCTTCTGGGCTCAGTTCAAGGTGCTGGTATTAGTTTTAAAGCCCTGAACAGTCTGGGATTAACATACTTTAAGGACCACCTTCTCATTTATGAATGACCTGTCCACTTTGGTCATCTTTGGAGGCCCTGTTTTGGTTGCCCTTCTCATCCCTTGCCAGATGGGTGGTGATGATCCAAGAAAGATCTTCTGGGACCAAAACTCTGAAACTCTCTCCGCAGGGAGATTCTGTGTCCTCTTCCGTTGTCATCATACACCAGATGGGGGAAGTCACTTTTGTGTCCTTTGGCATTCCCTCAGTGATTCTTCTTCCTGCCCAATGTTTTGATTGTTGTTTTATGTACTTGAATGTATTTTAGCTCTGCTTTTTTCCATGATTTATGCTTTCTAGGGTGTGTATATTGGTTTTAAGGGTTTTAAAATGTGATTTTATTACATACATTTAACCTTTTTTTTAGCTGCCTTGGTGGCCCTTGCAAGAGCAGAAAGGCAAGATATATATTTTATAAATAGCAACAGCAACAAAACAACAATAGCAATAATAGTTCTGGGAGTGCAAGACAGGACTGGAAGTGTGAGATACCCTGCCATCCAATCTTCTCCCTACCTGAGCTGGTGGAGGTGGTCTCAAGGGTAGTATTGAAGACTCATAGGCTGGTTGTTCTGTGTGACTTCAGTATCCATGCTGAGGCTACCTTGTAAGGAGCAGCACAGGATTTCATGGTTTCCATGACAACCATAGGCCTGTTTCATGCAATAACAAGCTCCACACAATGTGCAAGTCACACTCTTGATCTGGTGTTCTGCTCTTGGCACGAAAAAGGTGATCTGAAGACAAGGAGGCTGAAGATGGTCTCCTTGTTATGGACAGACCACTACCTGCTGCGCATTAAACTTAAAGGAATACCAAGACTCTGCAGGGGCAGGGGACTATTAAGATGATCTACCCCAGTAGCCTGATGGATCTGACTGGTTTTCAGATGGCATTAGGGCATTCCTGTTGATGCCCTGGTTGACTTTTGGAATGAGGAAATGACTGGGCAGTTGACACTGTTGCTCCTTAGCACCCTTTCTCAGGTGTGAGAGCCCGAGCAGCTCCTTCATTTACTGGGGGGCTGAAGATGATGAAAAGACAAGGGAGATGGCTAGAACAACAATGGAGAAACATTTGTGATGAATATGATAGGGTATGGCCTAGTTCAGGACAGTGATGTTAGCAAAGAAACAATGTCACCGCTGCATCCGCACAGTGTTAGACCTGTTGAACTCTTCCAGATGGGCAGTGCTATTGGGTCCTGGCCTACAGGAAGAGCTGAACTGCTCTGCAGCCTGCTGTCATCATTTTGGTCAACATGTTGCAAATAAAAATGGCTTACACCTGTTCCAACTTGGACTCCATGTTAGCAGTGACAGAATTGGATGGGCAGATTGTCCAGCTATGTGGGATAACTTTCAGCTTGTCTGGTCTGCGTATGTGGTCAGGATTCTTGGGAGTTTGAGACCCACCACCTAGTTGAAAGAATCTTGCCCCTCATGACTGCTTAAATCTGCTTGATGGGACTGGTGGACTCAGGCTAGGGGATAATAAACCTCCCTGAGAGAGGCGGTGTGGTTGCCCCTGCCTTGAAGCAGGCAGCAGTGCATCCACACCTAAAGAAATCTACTCTGGAGAGCTGATTAATCTACTACAGGAGAGTTAAATAATTATTGCCCAGTATCAAATGTACCACTCTTGAACAAGGTGACTGAACAAGTGGTGGCTGGGGAACTTCAGGGCTTCCTGAATGAACTGGATTGTTCTTATTTGTTTCAGACCTGGTTATGGGACTAAAACGTCTTTGGTTGCACAGGTGGAAGATCTGGACTGGGAGATGGATATTGATTATGGTATTCTTCTAGACTACCTTTTGGGGTTGGGGATGGGAGGCCTCATTTTGCAGTGATTTTAGTCCTACCTTAAAAGAAAGTTTCAGAGTATGGTGCTGAGGGACTGCTGAAAAGTTCCATCTTGTCTTAACACCAATGTAAAGCCACTGGGAGAATTCATTAAGAGATTTGTGTTGAGTTGCCACCAATATGTGGATTTAACTCAGCTCTATCTTGAGCTTCCAGCAGATCCCTAGGAGAGTGTGGAAACTGAACTGGTGACTGGAGGCAGTATTGGAATGGCTGTGGGCTGACAGCTGAAACCTAATCATGACAAAAACAGAAGTGCTACTAGGGTTGCCAGGTCTTAACTCGATGCTACTGGTGATGAGGGTCCATTTCTCACTCTGGGAGTTCTTTGGTAATAATGTCACCCAGAAGTGATGTCATTGTGCAGGGCACATTGAGGCGAGATGCTCTAGCATTCAAGGAAAAAACATAAAAGTTTTTCCTCGAATGATAGAGCATCTCCCCACAATGTGTCCTGTGCGATTGTTCCAGGCATGTTGGCACAAATGTGGCACTTTGGAGTGGGGTTCCCCCCACCAGCCAGATCTGGGCTGGCAGATCGGGGGCCCTGAAAGTGGGCAAACTCCCACCCCCAGCAAGGAATGACAACCCTAGATGCTATTGGTGGGGTTACACAATATCTCCTGTTCTGGATGGGGTTGCACTCTGCTTAAAAGAACAGGTTTGTAGCTTGATGTGCTGCTTGACTCAGGCCTGCTGTTAGATTAATAGGTGGAAACAGTGGCCAAGGGGAGCCTTTCATCAGCTTTGACTGGTAAACCAGCTGAGGCCATTCATGGGCAGAAAAGATTTTGTGATTGTGGTAATATCTATATTAGATTACTGCAGTGTGCTCTACATGGAACTGTTCTTGAAGACTGGTCAGAAACTACAGTTGGTAGACAGTGCTGTGGCCAGAATGTTGAGTGGAATGAGTCATAGGGACCATATTACTCTAGTATTGTTCCATCTACATTAGTTCCAAATTTGCTTCCATACTTTAAGGGCAGCCAACTCCTGTATGATCCTCTGGACCTCTCTGGCCATCATCAGAGGTCCTGCTTTGAGGGTAGACAAGTGGCAACCTGAAAAAGGGCTTTCTTGGTCAGTGTACTGAAGCTCTGGAATTTCCTGGTCAAGATTTTTTTTAATGTCCCCCCACTAACTGTTACTAGCCCCTTCTCCCTATTTTATGTATTTATATTGTTATGTGTATATATCATTTTTATTTAACTTTTTGTATTTTAAATGCTCAAATGTTCTAATGTTTGTTGTCTTGGGGATCATGAATTGGGTGGAAAGGAGGCATATAAATGTTCTAAATAAATAAATTTCCCACTCTTGTGGAATGAGACCACATTGTTGTAGTTTGGCTCTAGCTCACTTAGGAAAGCTCTAGTTTTCTTCAGAACAAAGCTTCTGTGTCTAATTGGCTAAGGGTTAGAGGTGTATGGATGGGATGCCTTTCATCTTTCCTCATTCATTAAAACATTAAAGGAATACATGAATTTGCTGAGGATATCATTAAACAAGATGGCTTCATCAGGCCCAAACTTTTTAAAAAAAATCTAGGAAAGCTCTTTGTTTTCATTTGCTTCTTCTCTGAAGTCCTGTTTTTATATGCCAGATATACTCATTCCTTTACATTTAATCAGATGCCACCTAAACATACCTGTTTTCTGACACTACAATATTTTCTACTCCATACCAAGCACCTGGAGAGCAAACAGCTTTTGGGAAAAAAGGTATGCATCACTACAATGAATTAAAGCCATGGATACAATAAAGCAGTAGCCTTTCAGCTCCTTTTAATTTGGTCAAGGAGGGTTGGATTAACCCAGGGGTGTCAAACATGTGGCCTGTGGGCCACATCAGGCCCTCAGAGGGCCCCTATCTGGCCCACAAGGCTCTGGCTGTTTCCTGCTTCCATTTGCAGTTCTGCTGCTACTGCCATGTTATAGCTTGCTTTACCAGTCTCTCTCAATCACACAGGAGAGATAGATAGGCAAGGCTCTCCTGTGCAACTGAGAGAGTCTGGTAAAGAACTGGCTGAGGCTCCTCCCCCTCCTCCTCCCAGGGGGACTAAGGAAACAGGCAGAACTTGCTTCCTGGCCAGGCTGCAGGTGACAAAGAGAAATCTTTCTTCCCTTCCACTGGCTGAGGCTGCTCCCTGAAGGGAGGGAGGAAGGGAACCAGGGAGAGCTTGCTTTGCTGGGCTGCCTCACTTGCACAGGAGAAATACCAAGCATCTTTAAGACTAACAAAGTTTTGTTCAAGGTATGAGATTTTGTGTGCCTTGATACAGTATGTGTGTGTTCTGTTGGGCTCCCTATGCAGTGTGTGTGTGTTTTGTTAGGCTCCTTATGCCAGGGCTCTCCTGGGTGCAACTAGGTTCCCTCCCTCTTTTCACTGTATTCATGCCCTCATGATCCAGTCTTTCTCCGTAAGAAAGCAATGTGAACTATTTTAGAGGAGGAATAACAAGCCAGTGAGGTGAATTCAACTGAGTGTGTGTGTCCAGCCAAGTTCACCCAGCCCATTTCCTTTGTAGGGAGTTGTAGTTATTTCTCCGGGGAAGACTAAAGTTTTGTTGACAAAAATATGGCCCTCAGTTTGTTAGGATGCCTTCTCATGTTCTTGACCAGCACATGAAGCAACTTATGTAAAAAAATGTTGCAATGCTCAGTCATTTCATGTTTTTCCCCTGGGTCCTAGGCTAGGAACATTGAGGATGAGATTTCTGTAATGAATGTCAATAAACCAAAAGGAGGTTGGCAACTTGCCGATACCCACCTGAACAGCATACTCAAGATTGCTACAGCACAGACATTTTGATGCAATAATTCTGAGCAGAGGTGTCAGTTACCAGAGACTGTTAAATAGGAAAAAAATATGGCAAGAGTGCTAGTGTTTTAAGCATGTTCTATTTAAAGTTTAAAAAATCTTTAATTGTGTTTGTCTGTGTCCTTTATAAAGTTTATATCTCCACTACCTGGCATTATATTTTATGATACACATGGCCGGGCCCAACAAGTTCTCATTTATGTCCGATCTGGCCCTTAGAACAAATGAGTTCGACACCCCTGGATTAACCTTTTTAAAAATTATTTTTATTCCTCAATTATGGTGAATATGAAACTATGAATGTTTTAAAGGACTACTAACCAAAAGTATATACCAGCCAAATATCACAAAAAACAAAAGATACTCAACTGGGCAACTGCCCAAACAATCAATGAGAAGGAAGTCCGAGTGAATGCCTGCATCATAGTCACTGACAAGCTAAAGAGTATGTTACAAAATTGAATCAAAACTTATATTAATGTTTACAACATCTTTAATGTCTTGGCCTTTTGGTCCAATATTTAAATTTCCCAAGTCAGTACAGTTATTAAACACCTCTGTCAAAATATCTGCTTGTTCTCCCAGTAAGTGTCATGAAAGAATTTAATCAGTTTGTTGGATTAGAATATTTGTCAGACATCAAGACTATAAAAGCAACTCTATTGGGATGTACCATGTTGTCATTTAATCCAATGGGATAGAATGCTTCCCAGATGCTGAACTTGTGTTGAGGCTGTATTTGCCACTAATGTTAATGAGCTGTGGTGGAGAACATTTCTTCTCTCTTCTAAAGAGGATCAAAGATTTCCTCCAGTCCATCATGACTCAAGAGCATCTCACTGTTTTGTCCCACTTGAGCACTGAGACTGAATTTGTCAGACCTCTGAATTATGATGACATCTTTCATGACTTTGCTACATCCAAACCAGCACAAAGTAGTTCAAAGAAATGAGTACAGTGAGTAAGGTGTTTGTGTTTTTTGCAATATATAATGGATGCTTAGGTCTTCTCTCCTGTTATCTATATGCTTAATCTGGGGGGGGGGGGACTATAGAGAATATAGACTATAAAGCAGAATTTTATTAAAAATTGGATTTTACAATGCAATTATTTCATCAAGATTTCTAGTAAGGGGGCATCTCACGGATCACTTTGTGTTATACTGTCAATTAAAAAAACTTAAATATGATAAAATGTAATGAGGGGAGGAAGAATTTACCAATTAATAAATACTTTAGGTCAAGCAGATAGGGCATCTCATGTTTGCATTAGATTCTGGCATGGCCAAAAGAGCCACCTTGGTTCCCAGAATCCCTTCACGCCATCTAGACCCAGTCCAAACACCATCTGAAAACAAATAACACGACTTGCCCAGATTCATGTAACTACCCAGGGTTACCCTTGAATTTTAGTCCCTGTAGTAGCCTCCTCCCAGTAGACCTGGGCTTTGAGAGTATTTTATATTCTTATAATCATGTTTGGGCCAATCTGTGGATACATCAATCTGCAGATTGAACCGACACTGATTATTTATTATTTATTTCAATTTCAATTGTTTTATTATTTCCTATCTCTCCAACCATAGGCTGGCAGGATTTGAAAAAAGGAAAACAAAACAGAATACATCAATAAATCATTAAACATTAAATGGGCCCACATTGGTAGACAACACTTCTGCAAACTTGTGGGATCCCTATGTTTGCAGAAGAATCTGAACACTTAAAAAAATACATGGGGGGGGGGAGTTAAATCTTCCCACTCAGAAATGAAAACAAAAACTTTACACACATGCAGATTACCTAAACAGATGACATCAGCCTACTCACTGCCTCCTGAATCTTTGCCATGGTTCTGGCTCCCAACAACCAAGTTGCCACTGCCAGTACAGCTGGGAGCCATTCTGTAGTGGGAAGAGAAAGGGGAGAGATTGTCTAAAAAGGAGTTGTGGGGGGGAGAGAAGGGGGAGATTGCTTGAGAAGGGTGGGAGGAGACATATGGGGGAGATAAACATAGAAGAGATGAGGGGGGGGAAGGAGGTCAGGGAAGACTGACAGAGAAAGGCTGAGGGAGAAAGACAGTGAGGGGGAAGACTGGCATAGAAAGAGTGGGGAAGAAACACTGACAGAGAAGGTGGGAGAGGGAAGGAAGGAAAGGTGGGGGGAGGTCCTTGAAGGTCCCAGCTTGCATAACTGTATAAAGCTTCCATGTCTGAAGTCAAACAATTGATCACCTTCGACTGGGCCTTCCAGGGTCTCAAGCAGAGATACCTTGTCTGACTACCAAGGACACCTCTAAGCTGATTCACCTGTTTGATTGATTATCTCAAAAGCTATCAAAGAGTTTTGTAGCTGTGCAGTAGCTGGATTGGTGGAATTTCCTTGACTATTAGGGGCTTTTGCATCTGCACATTAGGTGAGATTGACTCTACCTGGGATCATGCTCCCATGGGGAAGTGTTGCAGTAGTTAAATTGCTCTTAAAGTTAGGAAATTTACCCCAATATTAAACTGAATTGTTAATGTTTTTCTAAACAAAAGGGTATGTAATGCTCTGCTCTTATAAACTAGACGGAAGACTTCGTTCAACACAGTTATGACATTTTTATGTCTCTTCCTCTAGAGACTTCAGGGCAATGTACATGATTGTCCCTTCCTCCATTTTATCCCCACAACAACTAAGTGGAATAGGTTAGATTGAGAAAGCGTGTGCAAGTGTGCAGTCCAAGGTAATTCAGAGAGTTTCTCAGTAGTATAAAAATGGGCTTCCCTCATTGCAACCCAAGTCAGACTGGCTGTCAAGGCTACTGGGAAAGTCCTGGTATGTCAGTGGCCTAGAGGGGAAGCACCATGACCCTGGGGCAGCCCCATGTCACAGTTATGGGAGGGGCAAGCTGGCCCAGAGTAGGCTCTTCCTCCATCTTTCCCCATTCCTTAAGTGGACAGGGCTCTTTCTAGGGCTGTTTTTGCATCCCAGTCTGCCCCGGCACTCTACTCACTATTTCACACTGGCACAATGCATTTCTGGGCAGTAGGATGAGCTTTCTAATTCCTATCTACATAGTATCTGAACTGTAGTGAAAACTGAACCCAGCTGATCAACAGTATACAGTTGACAAACCTAAATTATTCAGCATAGCATAATGCAGTAACCTTGCATAGCTTAGTGATAATGATGCCCTGCAACAAAGCTGGCATTTCAACAACAACGAAATGCCTGTTTGTGGCATATCTACAACTGATGTTAATAGTAGGAAAAGAGGGGACTTTTTACAATACAGATGAGCTATCCGTTTTCCTAAAGAAACATGTTTTCAGAGATTTCTTTTTTTCCAAAGTGAGGAAATGTAAATAATTCATGAAAAAAAAGCTATGTAGGTTCCCAATTAAAACTAATTACACTTATTTTATCAAAAGTGAACTGCCTATGCTTGGTTTGTTTGTTTTTAAATATCTCAGCATTTTTAAAAGTGTGGCTGTGACCTGTGATTAATGCAGTTTAAAAATACTCACTGCAAAATCTGTGTGGGTGTTTGGGGAATGTAGTGGGAAGAAGGTTAAATAATAAAGCACATAAAAATAAGTAATTCATTGCTGGGCTGATGAGTGTCATATATCAGAAAATGGAAGTCTATTTGACAGCCCCTTTTGAGATCCTGCGAACTTCCCGGAAACATTTTGTATGCACAGCAAGCTCGTTTTCCAATTTGCCTCCTGTGACATAATTCTGTTCAAACTGGGTTGCATTAATAACCTCCCCACAACAAAGTAACTTGCTGAGCAATAGAGTTTGACACATATTTATTAGTGAATGATGGGAAAGAGGGATCTTGACTTGGACTGTGTCAAACACTTATGAATGTTTCCTTGTCACTTCAGCAGTATCAGTTTCGGTATCAACTGAATCTCTCTGAATGTATAATTTCTGCTCTGAGGTTTGGTCTGGAACTCATCAAAGTGTACCCAGGGCGGGGGGGAGCACGGTCAAGAAGTAGGGACAGGGGTACAACCTGTACTAAATGGTGACAGTGACTTCTGTTTAAGTCTATTATTAATCATCTATAAAGGATGATTTCCCCCACATGCATTCATAGGAAAGCCAATTCAAGCATACATCTAGGTGGAGTCCCCCCCCTGAACATTACATCTTATTTATTTGTTTGTTTGTTTTCTACCCTGCCCTCCTTGCCATAGCAGGCTCAGGGTGATTTACATGGGATATTACAAAGCTAAAACAAATTTAGATAAAATCATTACAAAGTGCTAGGGCTAAGGTGATTCATATGTGATGGCGGGCATGAGCAGCATCCAAAAAACAACAATCAGCTACCATCTGGGTTATATCAGGCTGTTAATAATGATGCTGATAGTGATGTTAATATTGATGTTAAACTTGACTTACAAAGAGAGGTTCTAATGTTTCATCACATCTTGTATCCTCATTCATATATAAACATGTGCCGCTATAGTGGTATTCAACTGACATTGGAAAGACTCACTCCAAAATATAGGGACTTTGTTTCCAGTGACCTAGTTATGTATAAAACAAATGCAGAGATGTTAAGATCATCTGGAATGTTTCTCAAGTGTATCTAAGCTTTTTTAACATTTCTCTAAGCAGATCTATCTCTACGATTACTATCCATATACTTTCTTAAAAGACATCTCAATAGCCCAGTTAGGTATTATCAGGGATCCGTTGGGGCCGGAGCGAGGTGGAGCAATGCTTTGCCAGCCCAGGAGTGGGCACTAGGGCAGCCACGGGCCGAATCAGATTCTCTGATCTGATTCGACCCGCCGCCGAATTGCCGCTGAAATTTGGTGGAGGCTTTAAAAGCGGCTGGAGGGAAGGGGATTTGAGGGAGAGACTCCAAACTTGCAAGATAGCTGCTGGAGCCTCTCCCCCAAATACCCACCAAGTTTCAAGAATATTGGACCAGGGGGTCCAATTCTCCGGGCCCCCAAACAGGTTGCCCCCATTCCCTCCATTGTTCTCTATAGTGGGAAAAAAAGTAACAACCCTCAGTCTCCCTTGGTTGTACTGCTCAATATTCCACTAATTGCTGCATGGCTGCATTTTGACCTGCATCTTCCCTCAAGTTGCCCTGGGTCTTCTTGATCCTTATTTTTTAGGATCAAGAAAATGTGGGGGAAATCGGGGGGGGGGGATGCTGTTCAAAATGCAGCCACGCAGCAAATAGCTGTGTACAACTGGGGGAAATGGGGGACTGATGGTGCAACAACTGCTTTTGCGGATTTTCACCCCCAACCAACTGAAGACCCCTTTACCCCTCCCAATACCTCTGGCTCTATAAACAAAGGTGCATGCCCTCATCCTTGTGTCCCCGTCAAAGTGTCTCCTCTAAAGGCGTGAACTCCTTTGGAGTTGTCCCTTTGGTGGTGAACCTGATGGTGGTGATCCCACCTGCACAGCAGTCCAGACTGTATCCCACAAGCCCTGGGAAAGATGATGAAAAAGACCTGTCTCCTGAGCAGAAACTGCAGACTCAAAGACGTATTCCAGCAGAGGTATAGCCTTCAAGCAGAAGTCCTCTGATGAGGTTCTAGGCAGCAACAGCAGGCAGTTGGATGACTTCATTTAGCCTTCTCCTTCCAGGCAGATAGATTCATGATTCACTGTCCTGGCTGGGGTGTGGACCAAACCACTGCACCACAGTGGCTCACTGGTTAAAAGGTGAGGTGAGGAATAAATAGGTTGCTTTCATAGTGGATCAGTATAAATAGGGAATATTTGTACCGAAAGCAGTGATGGCTAAGTTGTTCATGAATAGTCTGTGTAAGAAATTCTAGAATAAATTGAAAACATTTCATTTGAATATTGCCAGTGACAAAGGGCAAGGATGAAGTTCCATGTTTCAGAGCCAACAAACAATACATATGAGGGTTGCACCTTAACATGGACCTCCTGATAGCACCTGGTATTTTTGGCCACTGTGTGACAGAGTGTTGGACTGGATGGGCCATCGTCCTGATCCAACATTGGCTTCTCTTATGTTCTTATGTTCTTAATGTATCTAGCAGCCAACTTGACAAAGAAATATGGAAAGTGAGAAAATGGTAATGATGATTGTTATGCATTCGCTACAGCTAGAGCTACCCAAATTAGCCACTGACTGTACTGACAAGTAATATAGCCAACAAATACAGTACATATGTATAGACCAGAGTGGTTATTAAACCTGGGAACTCTGTATGAATATACAGCAAAATACCTTTTTGAATGTTTTGGACAGATGTACTTATTTGGGGTGGAGTGGCATGACTTGTGACTCTGGGCTGAGATCCAGTTTTCCCTGTCTTAATTGCATCATAGAGAATCTAGTCTACGCAGTAATGGGGATGGGCATCTTCAGAGTCTGAAAATGATCTCATATTGTTGTTAATTAGGAAGCAAAGCTTTGCGTTTTATTCGGAACAGAAAGGTTTCAGGCTTAGTTTTAGAGTATATGACCATTCGTTAGGAGCATTCATTCTTCCTTTGTTTTTTAATGGGCAATTCAAATGCTAACGCGATTGAACACATTCACATAATGTGTTCATATTCTCCGCATCCCAAGATGACAAAGTGTTACAAGGAGAGTGTCAACTATAAATTAGAAAATTAATTAAATTAGCAACATTATTTTACAAGCATTAAAAATTTAAGATTATTCTATCTGACTTCGTTTAGCAACAGGGGAGTAATCACTTTTTTAAAAATTGCAAAAATAAAATGTTTTCCTTTGGATTAAAAAAAAAAGTGTTAGGGACCTTTGTCAATGGAACCCATTTTATTAATTTAGCTCAAGGCTCTGAAACTTAATGGATACAATGGTCACACATTTGTGGCATGAGTGCTTTATCTGTGTTCGGGTTTGTGTTGCCATAAATCTCCCTGGAAAAGTATAGATTTTGCAATTTAACAAAATTACCTCTTACCACAAAATGCTTAATGGTTATCAGTAGGTCGGCTATAATGCGACACTCAGTATCTACTCTAATAATAGAGAGTCCTAATGTTGCCATGGAAAACTCTTAATGCAGAGGTTGCACAAGTCTTAGTCATGGCATTGCATGGTCCAGACACATACCAGGAGCATAGAATTTCTGGAGGTTCTCTATGGTCTCCATGATAGGGATTATTAAAAGTATCTCATCCCTCCTGTTTCTTTGTTTCATCTTTCATTGACCTTCACAAACTTCACAAACCATATTTGAAGGGTTATCTTTTCTGGCATGAAAATGAGAAAGATTTGATTTCCCCAGCATTCTCTTTCCTGTTATTCCCTTTTCCAAGACCATTAGTTCAACTACTGCCCAATCACAGGATTTGGGGGGGGGGGGGCTGAGTAGTGGTTCCCTCCCTGTGGAACATGTTTCTAGAGGGTTAGCGGGGCACTTCCCTTGACAGTTTTTTTTGGACACTCTGCAAAGCAGTACTGTTTGAGGCATGCTGATGTTTTTTATCATTAGCAGATTTAGAACCAAAAGGTGTTTGTTATGTTCCAGATTTTTAAAACTGATTTTGTGCTGTGCCTGTTTTTAGATTCAAGTTGTTATAAGCCACTTTGCACCACATTAGGGGAAAGCATGATATAAATATGATAAATTTCTTCCTTTGGAAAGGAAAGCTATGTTTCTTTATTATTTTATAACCTTTTGTTTCCCCATATTTTCAACTGTAGCTGCTCATCAGTGAATGTACACACATAGTATTCATATCAATTGTTAACATTGCATGCATCGATACTGTATACATTTTTGTAAGAACCATATAGCCTGCATGATGGCAAAAATAAGTCTCCAAAACAAACAAATAAGTCTCCAAACAAACATTAAAAATCTGAGAACCAAAACCATCGACAGAAATATAAAGAAATGTAACAAGGAACAAGGAGGAAATATTAGCCCATTGTTTTAGAGTGCTGGGGGCAAAAAAAAAAGTTTTACAGTATTTTTTTAAAGTATCCTAAAACTTGTGCTTTAGACAGAGTCCTCTTTTTTTTGCCATCAAGAAGTATGTGTTTGGTGTGTGTACATTAAATAATTCAGTTTAAATAGATTCTTATGGGGGGAAACACAAAGAATCTCCAGGTACTATATAATGGTCTGATTTGTTGTCATTTTTTTGCCATCAAGTCACAGCTGACTTATGGTGACCCGTTGGGTTTTCAAGACAAGAGCTGTTCAGAGGTGGTTTGCCATTGCCTCTGCATCATAACCCTGGTATTCTGTGGTGGTTTCCCATCCAAATGCTGACCAGGGCTGACTCTGCTTAGCTTCCAAGAGCTGATGAGATCGGGCTAGCCTTACTTGATTACTTGACTAAATGTGGAGAAAGGCTGACATCAATCAAGGCAATTATCATCTTATATCCATGATCTAACAATGACACCTGCCAGATTCTAGAACCTAATTTAATTATCTGTTTTAATAACTGCTTGCTGCGTGGAGCAGTCATGCAGCAAGAATAGGAGCAGGGTAGTGGAACTCGATAGGTCTGTGCGAGAACATGCCTGTGTGAAAAGCCAGTTATGCTGTACTACATGATTAGGAAGGAACAGAGTGAAGCAACCTGACAAACAGCCATGAATGGGTTGACAAACAGTCAAACCAATTGTCAAAATAAACCCCTGGCTCCCTGTTCATGATTGGCAAACAGGAAGTGAACCAAACTGGGGGTTGGCTGTGTTCATGCATCCCTTGGAATACTGGAATCTCTTACTCTTGGTGCGGTGTCAGCTGTGAAAGTCAATAATCACTGTTGAAATAGCTGACATTTTTGTATAATTTGTTTACTCAGACTCATAAAGTGCATTACAGTAGTAGTCTATCCCTTGTATTGCAGAGAAAAAATTATACATCCTGTGGTGGAGACAGAACGTGCCAGCAAGCCACGGCTGACTTATGGCGATCCCATAAGGTTTTCACTGCAAAAGATGAACAGAGGTGGTTTGCCATTGCCTGACTCTTTGTAGCAACCCTGTATCTACTTGGTGGTCTCCCAGCCAAGTACCAACCAGTGCTGACCTTGCTTAGCTTCCAGGATCTGATGAGATTGGGCTAAACCTGGGCCATCCAGGTCAGGGTCTGACTCAGCCTGAAAAGAAAAATCCCTATGTTCTTTACCAGATACCACTGAGGGAAGGATTTTTCTGGCTACTACTAACCACTGAGACTCCACAGACAGTGGTAAGGCCACAAGTGTTCTTTAAATTGCATAGTTCATTCATCAAAGTGACTGGAAACCAGTGGTGACAACAACCTGGGGCCTGTTCCTTGAACTGATAGTTCAAAACCGATACAGTTTGATACTACAACCACTATTATCTCCATCTTGTCTAGGATTCAACATCAGCTAGCTGCCATGGTGTACAATTTTTAATACACAAAGAGTACTGGAGTCTGGAGGCCGGTTGAGTGATTTTCAGCATAGTGGAGATTATTAGAGGTCAGGAACAAGCATGCCTGAGGTGGCCCGGGGGTCAGTTTATATGCACAGAAAAGCCTCGCCCCCATCCACACCCACACCCCGGGACAGGTTAATCTTCCTGCCAGAGATTTATACTGGTTCATTTGAATACACTAAGCCCCTGATAGGTGGATTTTTTAGGAGCCTGGGTGCTATTGTTCTTTTACCTCAAGCTTGTACCTTTTCCAGGCCATGTGGTCAGACCACATGGCCGGCGCCATTACATGTTTGCTCACATCAAAGAATCATACAAGTGTACACATAGAGAATTGCAGCCTGGTTGCCTGTGGAATTGCATCCAGGACATAACAATACACCTGGGGAAAAAATCTAGACTCTTCACAGTCCACAGCTTAAGGTGCAGATCTTATTCAGAAATAAGATCACTGATCTGGGTAGCCCACAACCAGAGCCTGTTCTCCCTTGATGTAGCTTCCCTGCAATTGGCATTCAGTGGCAAGGTGTCTTTAAATATGGACATTCCACTTTGCCATAATGGCTAATAGTAAATGGCATAACAAAGATACAGACAATGGATGTGGCTGGCAGCCATAGAGACACACACATCCCATTCTGTAAAGCTATAAACTACCATGCCATGTGACAGTGGATCTTCTCCCATCCATACTTTCTCCACTCATGCACACACACACGTGCAAGAGAAGGGGAGGCACACAAGAATTCTGTAGTACCCCACAGGCAAATTTCTAAAGGGAAGACAATTTTGCCTTTAACCAGCCTCTGGTTCTTTGCTATCATGTATCTCTGTGCTTGCAAATCAGGATAATGTCTTCTTCCATCTTTGTGTGCCTGCAATTCACTGGTGGCATGCAATTATGCATGCTGAGAAAGTAAGTATTATTTAAATTGGCTCATCTGCAAGCCTGTCTCATATTATTTTCCAAGTACCCTTTAATTTCAAATTCCACTGTCAATTAAATTGCTAACAATTGCAATAGAATTAAAGAAACATATCAAGAACTTTTGTAGGGGCCTCATTACAATTTTATAGTCTGAACTACTTTGGATTCTTGTCCTCTTCTCTGGCAGCCTCCTTCAATGCCCATTTGAAACTTGACCATTTGAAACTTTCACCCAGAAAGCAACTGCAAAAGGTCTTGAAATGATGCTAATTAAAGGACAGCTATTTGAAGGTATAAATCTGAATTTGGACAACATATTCTATTGGGATGATTGATGATGATGATGATGTGTATATAAAATAGAATATCTGTGATCCTTTCCCACCGGACATCAATGGATAGCAAAGCAAAAGATGAAAAAGGTGAGATGCTTCTTTGTAAGAAAGGCTAACTTTTCCTTTCTTTTGTAAAGTATTATAACTCCCAGGATTCTACAGAAAACTCAGCAGCAAGAGGTGATTACAATCAGTATATCATGCCAGTGTTATACTGGCTGCAGTGGCTGCCAGTTTGTTTCAGGGCTCAGTTCAATTCTTGCCAGTGAAAGTCCTCATGGCTTTGGTCCAAAGTAGCTGAAAGACTGCTTCAATCATCCCACCTGAGTTTCAGGATCCGGAGATGATAGCATTATCTGGTGAGGTGGGCCAGGACCTGTGACTTCAGCTGCTTCCTGCAATGCTAGAACTTCCTTCCCCACATGTGAAACCAACAGTTTTCCTACAGATCTTCTAGACTTAGACCCTTTCCACACTCTCCTTTTAATCCATGTTCATTACAGTATCCGCCAAGAAATTCTGCACTAAAATTAAATTCAACCTTCTTTTCATTCCAGTTTTTTTCCCTGTTCTGCATTACATTACTTCCCTTCAGTGGTCAGCCGGGTTTCAGCCCACTGTTGCCTCGGGGATTTTTGGATGCTGTTTTGCCATGGACTTAAAAGGCCTCGATTCGAACACTGACAAAATCCAGAGTGGTAGGTGAAATATACCGAGTCCAGAAACATTACAGTGAAATCAGCTCATAGTTTATTTACAAAAGGCAAACACGAATTGACTAGCAGGACCCGGGAGTCTGCTTTTATGCAGGTACAAACCACCACCCCAGTCACACCTAATCCCCGTGACAGGACTATTTACTTGGCATGCATGACCATAGGTCCCTTTTAAGATCCTGCTGAGCTGACTGGTCAAAGTTAGGATCTGCATGGGTTATTGTCTACCGATGCGAAGCTTTGGTAGTTTGCCTGACCGCATGTGCGGTCTCTGACCACGTGCATGGTTGCCATTAGTACACAACAGCAGAAAAATGTGGAAAGGACCTAAGATCTGAAAAAAAAAACTTAAATGGAATTAATTCATTGTAGGATGATGCCAGTCATCAGTTTGCTGAGTAGGGTGTTATTCAGGGGTCATTTTGAGCAGGAGCTCGGGGGAGCTCAGCTCCGGGAGTTGGTGCCAGCCGCCCCCGCAGGGAAATGCCTGCTTGTGTCACGGCTGCAGCAAAAAGACCCCATCACCTGGAAAGGTCCTTGTTCTGCCGACCAGCCTTCTGAAGGCTTCAGCCACCACTGAAGCTATCTGCCCAGAATAATGGTATTTCTGAGGCTTGGATTAGTAGCTGTTCCCTCTCTGCCAGCCCTTCCTTCCTTCCTTCCTTTCTCTCTGCCTCCCTCCCTCTCTTCTTTCTTGCCTTCTGACATACTTCCGGTGATGTCAAATGGTGTAGCATATGCAAATAAGTTATGCTAATGAGTTATGCTAATGAGCTCCTGCACCTCTTTTTCTAAATAACCCCTGGTGTTATTTAATATTTGAAACTGTTTTGATTGTTATTGTTGAAAATCTAAATTTTGTAGTTGGCTGGCAGGGAGCGGCTTCTTGACAGAAAGGCAACCTGCTGAAACAACTGATTTTTAAAAAAATCAACAGGAATTCCCCTCCCCCCCACACACCAGAAGCTCTTTAGAATAGCTACAGCAGAACAACCATAAAATCAGAACCAGAAGAATACAAAAAAAGATACACTTTACAGTAGCAACTTGGACCCCCCACAGCACAAACCGTTTTAAAATTAAAAAGTGTTTAAAAACAGAGGAAACATAAAGCAGTCAGAAATCTAAAACAAGCCCAGAGAAGAGAAGCAAACACAAGCCTTTTAAATCCTTTTAAAATCAGCACCAGACAAAACCAAGGGGATCTATTTTTTAAGAACCATAAAAGAAGGGTCACTCCTGTCCACTACAACCCCTCCGGAAAAAACACACACAGAGGAAAAAAAACCTTGAAATAATATCCACCAGTCCTGAAGATGTCCACCATGGAAAAAAAACAAACAAGAGGGTCTTCCCAGGCAGCCAGCGGGATGTAGAAATCCAAATCAGATCAGGGCAGCAGCAGAATCACCCCCCCCCCCCCCCATCTAGCTCGGAAGTGGAGTCAAGCTGCTCTGATCATCTTTTGCCCATGCTCTGAGCCATGGAAGGATGTGAGAATTGTCATGACTGGGCAGACAGTTCAAGTGCTCCCTCTAACATCTGATCCTATTACCTGGGACAGCTGCCTCTCTTCCCCTCTCTCCTATTAACAGGGGGCCTTGAGAAATGTGAGAAAATTCTGGGAGTCTTAAAATGGTGGCCTGATGATTCCTGGATATTAGTAAATATTTCCAGAATTTGGAAGGAACTGATGTTCAGGATCCTGTAATCCTGGATACCGTTTAGGTTAACCAAACAGAATATGCCTGAAAAAATACCAATAAGGTTTTTTTTTTTTTGGAGGGATATAAAAAAGTGAGCATATTTTCAAGTGCATGTTATTGCTGCTTACAGCTTTGCAATCAAATCACAATTTGGTCAGAGAAGTGGTCCACCCATGGGGAGGGAGGGTTCTGTAGACTATTGTGTGCTGAAAGCTGATTTCTGTCATTAATGATTAGATTGATGTGATTCTTTTTGTCCCTTCTGACCTTTTTTGAACAAACAACTAAATATGATTCATTTGTAGACTGTAGTTTTCTATCTGCATTCGCCAAATCACATGTCACACGTATGCAAAGGAAAGGATACACACAATGGTACTGGCTGTTGTAGCCACATATGTAATGGGATAACCTACTTTAGGATGCATATCTTGGTCCCCAGAACATTATGCTTGCATCGATCATATGAAATGAATGTCTTTGTTGTTGACAGACTGTTTCAACTCTGACAGATTACTTCAGCATCACATAAGATTACTCCTTGATATATTTTTCAGTGTGACTTAGAAATACAAGAAGAGCTCTCTCTCTCAAAAATAATTACATAACAGGGGTTTTTTTTTTGTATATAGTAAGAAAACCCTGTGGGACATATTTCAAAAGCATAAAAACTCATCCCGGCTAAACTGAGCAACATTAACCCAATTACATTACCTGTGGTAGAACAATAGATTGATGACATTAGATTTAGTCAAGCATAATAATTTCCTTTTATAAATCAGAAAAAGGAGAGAAAATGCTTTTTGCTGCAAGAGGTGCAAAAGAAACAAATATTTCCAATACTGGTGGATCACATCATGTAAAAGCCTTTTAGGAGATCAACTGTCCCATTAGAAAAACATTAGATAAACATATGGTATTAGATAAACATATGGAGAAGAGGTCCATCAGTGGCTATTAGCCACAAAGTATAGATAGGAACTCTCAGTCTGGGGCAAGTGATGCTCTGTACTTTTGGTGCTTGGGGGGGGGGGGGGGGCTACAGTGGGAGGGCTTTTAGTGTCCTGGCCCCATTGGTGAACCTCTTGAGGGCACCTGGTGTTTTTGGCCACTGTGTGACAGAGTGTTGGACTGGATGGGCCACTGGCCTGATCCAACATTGGCTTCTTTTGTGTTCTTATTATCCTACCGAATAACAAAAATAAAAGAAAATGGATTCATCATCCAATTTAATTAAGAACATGTATGGGTAGGAACCTTCTTTGAGGGTCTTATTCTGTGCCATTTATCCATGCTATAAAACAGATTGGAATATATATTCCTTGCATTCATTTTCAATTAGCATACCCTGGATTAGGTGATAGGAAGATATATATGGGGTAAATATTTGGGAATAGACTTGAATACATATGACCATGGAGACATGGGTTGCAGCATGTGCGTGCCATAGGCGTAGAGTACGGGGGGGGGGCTCAAGGGCTCGAGCCACCCCCGGCAAAATGGAGCGCCTGCCACCGCACCTCCCCGGGTCCTTCCAAGGCCCGGCCGCAGCTGCTGGAGAGGGAGAGGGAAGGAGTGGCCAAGGGGGGGAGAGAGAGGCACTGGCAGCAGCAAATGGCGGGCCTGGGGAGGTGTGGTGGTTTCCTGGGGGGGAGAATATCGCCCCAGCAAGTGCGCGCACTAAGGAGCCCCCGCCCCCCCAGAATTTCCAAAAGTCTACACCCCTGTTCTGTGCAATTAAAACCCTCACTGAATTTTGTATTACACACACAAAATCAGAAACACCATCCACAGAAATGTACAGTCAATCATCAGAATGTAATAGCCAGTGCAGCAATTCTATGTAATGTACAAGTACAGAAAATAATGACTGACATTCATTCACCCTTAAGGTACAAAAGAGGGTTAAGTACAAGAGGAGTTTATTGAGATTTTATTTATTTTTTAGAATTGTTGCCTTCTTTTCCCAAAAATCTCAATGCCTGCATATTATATTTACAGAAATTACAGAAATATTTAAATTTATAGAAATTGTGTTGTGTCATTTCCTGATTCAAGAAAAGTGAGAGCCATGTCTCCTTCCAACTGTTTTCCTCTGGTCCTTTCATGTGCCCCATCCTCAGACTAATGTGGGGCACCCTGGTCACATCAGGTGATGGAAGAGGACAATGCAAAGACCATTTGTGATCACATTATGATTCAAATGGAGAACTCACACATTGCCACTTGTGAGAGCTGGCAACCTTTGCAGCTGTCCAGGGAATTTCAAGGCAGGGCAGAGGCCTGAACCTTGAATTCAGCAATCTGTTTGTTCCTGTTCCCTATAGCACAGCATCATAACAAAGCACCAAAAAGAGTTAAAAACCAATTTGTTGGTATTTTTGCTAAGATGAAAAATACAACTAGCAAAGATACAAGTTTTGTTTTGATCAGATTATTTGTTGTGGGAAGGTTATGAAGTTAAACCCTGAGAGGGGAAAAAAAGTTCTTTGGGAATAGGTTTACATAATAACATAGACTTTTTTCATGGATTAGAAATTATTTTAAAACACCAGCAAACCAAGGAATTTGGAAAGGGCAGCTTTTTTATTCACTTAGAAAGTGTGGACTGCCTTTGCCCTCCCCTCTCACTTTGCTGCTTCCTTCTGTTTTCAGCTCCTATAAATATCAATCTGTCTTTCTGTCGGTATGTCTTTCTTATCTTATCTTAACTTATTCATCTATCTATCAAATGTGTGTATTTCCATATATATGTTTGTGTGTGTGTGTGTAGTGTTAATCAGTTTGATATGTATAAGAAGATATATCTTCCTGTATATATATATAGAGAGAGAGAGAGAGAGAGAGAGAGAGATACACACAGACACACACATGTACATATATCTGCTTGCACAGATAAAACTAAGCATTGTAAGTAGATATTGAAGAAAAGATGAATGAGCTGCCTGAATCCTGAAGAAGTGAGTCTTTATTAAGGCACTACTGGACTCTTGCTTTTTTCTACTGTATTTTGTTGTGGCTTTCGACTGGTGCAATGGCTCGCCTGGCAAGATCAGGAAGGCTCCCATGCACTTGGCATAACACAGGATGTGTACAATGGGATTGTTGGGGGGGCATTTTTTTAAATAAAGTGAATAGGACTGTGTGTGATGATGTCAGGCAGGTTTATTGCGCTGCTTATTGTATACCTGTATGCATGTATATAGGGGGCCACGGACGGTGGCTCAGTGGTTAAGACACTAAACTGCAGACTGGAAGATCGGTGGCTCAGCAGTTCAAGACCCAAGTGCAATGTGATGAAGTGAGCTCCCATCTCTGGTCCCAGCTCCTACCAACCTAGCAGTTTGAAAGCAAGAAATTGCCAGTAGATAAATTGGTACTGCTTCGGTTGGAAGGTAACAGTGTTCGGTGTGCCTCAGTGTCTAGTCATGCCGGCCACATGACCACAGAAACATCTTCAGACAGCGCTGGCTCTTCGGCTTGGAAATGGAGATGAGCCCTGCCCCCTAGAGTCAGATGCAACTGGCTTTCGAGAAAGGGAAACCTTTACCTTTTTTATACATGTATATAAATGTTTTTTTAGTGAATTTGGTGTTTTTTAGTTTTGTAATTTTGTAATCCCCCTTGAGTCTCAGCAGGAAAGGTAGCTATCAATGAAGTACACACACAAACAAACAAATAGAAAGATGTCTGATATGTTAGTTGTGGACTTGCAGC
The DNA here is from genome assembly GCA_029233225.1 of Lepidodactylus listeri. Lineage (NCBI taxonomy): Eukaryota > Metazoa > Chordata > Lepidosauria > Squamata > Gekkonidae > Lepidodactylus > Lepidodactylus listeri. The sequence goes on from JARCFY010000007.1 coordinate 49,433,251, forward strand.
CTTTCTTTTCTAGTATTCAGCCCTACCAATCTATGTGCAGCCTTGCTGGCGCAATCAGCCAGTGGTTCAATCACTTTGTCTGCTGTTGGTGTGAAATAGATCACAGTTTCTTCCATACTGCCTACTGAGCTACCATTGATGACTCTGTCAATTTTGTTAAGGTTTTTCATTTGTTTGTTTTGTTTAAGGTTTGTTAAAACACTTTTTTATATACCTGATGTCATCTATCCCAGTTGATCAAATCAAGACACAGGAGGAAACTTTAGCAAGCAAAGCTCATTTCCAATCCAACCTTCCAACTTGACCTCAAATGGACCTGGTTCTCAGCATGCTCAACAAAAGAAGCATAAATTAAAGCCAGCCAGAGGCTGACAGCAATCATCATCCATCCATCTCCTGACCATGACTGTGAAGAACAGCATTTTTTAGCCTTTCAGCTGCCTTCTCTGCCTGTGTTACCAAACATTGTTAACGTCTGTGACTTTGTGGAATAAATTGGGATGTTTGGCTATATCACCTTTTTTTGGTGTAGTGGTTAAGTGCATGGACTCTAATCTGGGAGATTTGGGTTTGATTCCCCACTCCTCCACCTGCACCTGCTGGATGACCTTGGGCAAGCCATAGTTCTGTCAGAGCTGTTCTTGAAAGAGCAGTTTCTGTCAGAGCTTTCTCAGTCCCACCTATTTCACAGGGTGTCTGTTGTGGGGAGGGAAAGGGGAAGGAGTTTGTAAGCTGCTCTGAGACTCCTTGTAAAGTGAAGGGCAGGGTATAAATCCATTATCTTATTCTTTTACACTTACCACAACTGAATAAAAATCTGCTTTTTGTAACAGTGCTTTTTTTTTTTTTTTTTGCTTCTTTATGGGCAATAAAAAATCCTGGATTTACATTATTTCCTAGCACTTTGGAATTCAAGACTCAGGCTAGAAAATGGAGCCCTTCAGATTGAACACAAACCATAGTTGTAAAATAGTGACTAATTAGGACATACACCATGCCAGGTACACCACTGTTTTTGGTACTGTAATATAACCTACAGACTTCATGGGAAATGAATATGAAATATTTTCAGTGTAGGGTGTTTGAGGGGCAGAAGGAAATGTTCTCTTTGGAATCATCATCTTATGCGGATATAGAATAACAAGCTTTCTATTAAAAATGAAATGTTCCAAGACCCTCTGAGCAGTCTGCAAACAAATCTGAGCTATGAGCCAACATCTAATGCAAGTCATCAGTTATTGAATGTGACCTTCCATATGAAATTCCTGAACAACTGTCCCATGGAACAGGGTAGATGCTTGTTCTCTGTTGCTTCAGAGGGTAGGACTAGAGCGAACAGCATCTAACGACACAACGTTTCTCTTAGCAGAAAAGGGGAGGAAATATCCAACAATATCCCCCTCACACTGTAGACCCTACTCTGCCCTTTGGGTGTTCCTTCCGGCCCCTCAGGAAGAAGATTTCAGGGGATTCAGTGGGCTATGGCAGGAGGGAAAAGCAGAAAACTTTTCCTAATGGCAACAACAGTCTGACAATGGAACCAATTCCCAGTGTTTGTGTGCTGAGGAGTGTGGCTTTCCTTCACTTAAAATTTATTATCAAATATTTATTGACATCTGTTGGGATTGCCCTAGCTTTAGATTTCTTGCACTGTGCAACAGGACGGTTTACAGAGGGGGACTGGGAGAACAAAATTCGGAGGGAGCATGTCATCTGGAGGGCCCCTGAAGCTGGCAACATGCTGTATTCACATGAAAGACATTTTTTAAAAAATATGCTAGTGCAGTTCTGAATTCAACCACTAGGGGCACAGGGAAAGCAGCAGAGCACAACAAAGAGCATCTTGGCCTTTCTGTGAAGTTTCCTGGGAGGCCGAAAGAACATTTACTGATCAGATCTTGCTAACTCCATCATCAGCTAAGTCTGAATTTGAGCAAGGGAAGACCAGTCAGGTCTTTCTTTTGCCTTTAGTTCCAACCATCTCCTGCACAGCTAGATCATGCCAAGGCAGCCTTGCTAGTGTATGGTAGCAAAAATATAAAATAAAAAATCTATCTCAACTTCTGATCGTGCCCCCCCCCCCCCATTTTTCAGTATTAATGTTACCTCACTCATCCTGGTTGGCAGTTTAGTATGTATTTAATAGTTGTATAGAAGCAAACCTTGGTTAATATTATGGACAGAAAGGGAGAGTTAATATTTCCCCATACTCTATTAATAAAGTAGCAAAAGGATGCTTCCTCTCCCCCTCCTCCCTTAACATGCATGATAATAAATGTTAATCTGCCTCAGTGGTATCAAATGAGGACCAGAAAATCAAATATATTTATTAATTTATTTTATAACCTGCCTTTATTCCCATGGGGAATCCAAAGCAACTTTCATCATTCTCCTCTCCTCTGTTTTATCCTCACAACAACCCTGTGAGGTTGATTAGATTGAGAGGGATTGACGGGCCCAAGGTCACCCAGTAGGCTTCCATGGCATGTGGGGATTTGAACCTGGGTTTCCTAGATCCTAGTCTGACACTTTAACCCCTACACAACCTTAGTTTCCCTTGCAAATAGCATGGAGGGTCTGGAGACAACCTAGGCCAAGATATTCCAGTTCCTTCCATTTTTGGACCTGGAATTCTCATGATTATCCTGAAGGTGGTGGCCCAATTTGACTTTCTAGTTTTATTTTCTGATGAATTATGCCTGCTACAAACGGACAGACAGATGGACATGTGGATACTTTTATTATTTAGATGCATGCTAACAGCCAGCCAAGTAATTTCTTTTGTTTGGATATTTGGTTTGGATCAAGGTCATATCAGGAGGCAGATGGAATCTTTATCTGGGCGCCCATGGTGGCTCTCTGCAGCCCTGCTGTGCAGATAGTTTGTAAGGCCCTTGCTAACTCAAGGACACCAGGATTCTATGTGATACAGAAGTGATACAATCCTGATAGCATAATTCTGAAACATACTATGTAGGTCAGGAATCCTCAGTGTTTGTGAGTCTATGGCCATCTTTTGATTTTTTTTAATAGGGGGTGGTGTTACCCCCCAAATAGGTGCCACAGGAGATGGAGCCCTACAAAATGGCTGCAGCAGGTGGTGGAACTATCTATACTTTTGGTTGGACACATAGTTAAGCCCCTGGGAAAACAGCAAGACTGGAGATGGAGGGGGTAGGGTTCTACTCCTGGACACTCATCTTCCCACGTGCAACAAACAAGCTCCCTGGTCTAGAACAAGTGCCCATGTCAAAATGGCACTCACCAGAACTGGTGCCCATTGGCCCCACCCACTTCCTGAAAAGCTTAGTAGGCACCAGGATAATTACTGGTGGGCACCATAACTCTCATGGGCCCCATTTGGAAGCCCTGACATAGGTGCTGATGGGACTATCTTTGCTTGATTTCTGAAGATTTGTAAGTTAAAAGGAATCCTCTGAGTTCTTTTATGCTCCTGAGCTTATCACATTGCATTGTGGTCCTGAGATTATCACATTGCATTGTGGGAGGGAGAGGGATGATAGTTTCAGCTCTCTTCCTTGGTAGGGATGGACATAAACTGGCTGATAAACTAAAGTTCATCATGAATTTTGGGCAGATCGTGGTCTGCAAAGCCATGTTTGTAAACTGAAGAACTACCACGAACTTCCATTAATTTTTGTGCAGTTCATGGCAGTTCATGAAGATCTGAAATCAGGGGAGAGCAGCTGAGCTCCAAGCCATTGAAACCAAATAACTGATTAGCAGTCCCCGCCACTCAGCTGTTTGGAAATCCCTGCTTTCTGCTATGCATGGCTTTTTATGGGGAGGAGAAAGCAGGGTGTAAATGGCTCAGAGCCATTAAAACCAAACAGCTGAGAGGTGGTCCCACTGCTCAGCTGTTTGGAAACCCCTGCTTTCTGTTCCCTGTGAAAAGCCACAGGGAACAGGGGTTTAAACTTCAAATGGCTCATGCACCGATACAAACCGAGTCCTGGGTGCTTTTCCTCCTTTATGAAGTATGTGAGAAAATATATTTAGATTTGGTATGGGCATATACATATTTCATAATATAAATAAACTGATCTAAAATCAAATTTCAGCTACGTTTACAACAGTATTTCTATTTGAACTAATAAATACTATCAAAGTGTTTCTTGAGACAATGCCAACTTCACATTTGAAGCTGGGGTTCTAGCAAGGTGACCTCAGTGGTGCCCTTAAAAAGTAAGTGGCAGCTGTGAAGTAGTGAGCCACCCTCTTGCTAAGGGGTGCATTAGGCAGAGCAGCATAGCCTGCAGTATTCCATTCATTAAACCATATTCTTCTACCAACCTCTTGCCCCCTTGGGAGACAGGCAGCCACCAAGACTCCATAGATCTAGGCAGGCTTCTTCACTTTCTTGCTTCTAAGTGCTTTCATTTGGAAGCTACTCTGAAAACTGTTGGCAAGGTTTTCTGGTTTTCCGGCTTACTGGAAACAGGTCTGCTTTGAATTACAGCCTTAAAAGAAAGTTGCAGTTTAAAGTAATGTACTGTGGTTACAATGAGAAATGCAGTGAATAATGCATTGTGTTGCCTCTGTAAGGCCTGTCCTTAAATATGAAAACCCTGATAGAAATTTTGGTAACTGTATCTTTTGGATACTGTCAGAACTCCTTGACTGTACAATATTGAAGGCCCAGTGCATTGTCCCAGCTTGGCCATGAATGACATTGAGATGGGTCAACCTTGGTCACCTTGGTGATCTTGGGCCAATCATATAATTTTTCCCCAAGTGATGTACTTCATATGGTTATTGTGATAGTAAAATAGGGAAGGGAGAACACTGCACTGCGCTGAAATATTTGGGTGGAGTGGGATAAAAACGTGCTAGACCTATTCATTGTCTAAAGGATCCTTATAGTTCACTAGATCCTTACAGTTCATTAGAACAGATGTGTGGAGGAAACTTCACTAGTTGCATTCAGATTCTTTGGAGTTCCTAAAATTTCATCAGATGTGATGCCTCAGGAGGAGCTTCTGAATTAACAGTGTTTTGGTCAATGTGGCATTTTGATGAGTACTCTTATGGCAATAACTGGCCGTAGTAGTGGGCCACATGTTAAAGCATCCAGTGCCGCTAGCAAACACTCAGTGGCTCTATGGATTAGTCCTCCAATTCATTGGAAGAGAAAAAATAACTTCAAAATCTATATGAATGTTTATGTTTCACTGTAAATTAATCAAGCCATTTTTCTTTAACAACACTGACAGCTGAGTTAAGATGATGGAAGGGAGGGAGTTAGGGAGGCAGGCAGGAAGGCAACAACAACATCAGGATCTTGGCTCTACAAAGAAAACTGGTATCTGTGGCGGCTTCCCTCATTAATAAGGCAATTTCATGGTACATTTTGCCATGGACCATATTTTTTTAAAAGGAAGGTTTATTTATTTATTTATTTACATTTATACCCTGCCTGTCCAGCAATGGTGGCTCCAGGCGGCCAACAACAGTTAAAATCTCATCCATACATAAATAAAATTAAAACCAATTACATAAAATGACATAATAAGAAGCCCCGAAAGTGGCAATACAGAGATGTCCCACAGAGTGCAGCAACCCAGGTATCCCAGAACTGAAAGTGTCCACCAGTAGATATCCCAGGCCGGAACGATTAAACCAGCCATTTCTCCAGAGCCATTTCCCCCAGTGGCAGCTCCTAATTAAAGGCCTGGCAGAAGAGCTCTGCTTTGCAGGCCCTGTGGAACTGCAATAAGTCCCGCAGGGCCCTGATGTCATCCAGGAGCTTGTTTCACCAGTGAGTAGCTGCCACTGAAAAAGCTCTGGACCTGGTGGTTGCTAATCTGGCCTCTCTAGGACCAGGGAGGGTCAGGCAATGTTGAGTGCCTGACCGCAGTGCTCTCTGGGGTAAATATGGGGAAAGGCGGTCCCTTAGGTAGGCTGGCCCCAGACCATACAGGGCTTTAAAGGTTAAAACCAGCGCCTTGAACTGGATCCATTACGCTATAGGCAGCCAGTGCAGCATCCTCAGCACAGGCTGGATGTGGTCTCTCACTGAGAGGTCCATCAACAGCCTGGCCACGACATTCTGCATTAGCTGCAGCCTCCGGAGCTGAGACAAGGGCAGCCCCCATGTAGAGAGCATTGCAGTAGATCACCATTGCATGGATCACCGTCGCCAGGTCATTGCATTCAAGGAAGGGAACCAGCTGCCTTATCAGCCGTAGGTGGTAAAAGGCTACCTTGGCAGTGGCTGCTACCTGGGCCTCCATGGTTAACAAAGCATCCAGGAGCACTCTGGACCCTTGGCGCTGGCACCAATGGTGCCCCCCGAAGGCCGGCAATGGGATCCCTACCCCCTGGACCACTCTGACTCAGGCACAGGACCTCTGTCTTCTTTGGATTCAATTTCAATCAGCTCAGCCTGAGCTAGCCTTCTACATCCTGGAGTGCCTGCTCCAGGTCATCTGAGATGGCTTCAGACCGGTTGCCCAACAACATATACAGCTGGGTGTCATCAGCATACTGGTGACAACCCAGTCTGTGCCTCCGGGCAATCTGGGCAAGGGGGCGCATATAGATGTTAAAAAGCATCGGGGATAGCACTGTCCCTTGCGGCACTCTGCATACCAGCGGGTGCCTCTGGGACGTCTGCTCCCCCAACATCACCCTCTGCCCCTGACCTTGGAGGAAAGAGGCAAGCCATTGCAAGGCAAGTCCCGGGAGGTGGTGGATCAGTAGCTGGCGGACGACTGTGTTGAACGCAGCCAACAGATCTAACACTAGCACCGCCATACCGCCCGATCCAGATGCCATCGGAGGTCGTCCATGAGGGCGACCAGTGCTGTCTCCATCCCATGACCTGGCCGAAACCAGACTGAAACAGGTCCAGCGCGGAAGTGTCATCCAGAAAGTTCTGCAACTGAATCACTGCCGCCTTTTCCAAAATCTTGCCCAAATAGGGCAAGTTGGACACCGGCCGATAGTTGGCCAATTCAGCCGGGTCCAGAGTTGGTTTTTTCAGGAAAGGGTGGACCATTACTTCCTTGAGTGCCCCCAGGAACAGTCCCTCAGTGAAGGACTTGTTGATAATATCCCTAAGGGCACCTCGCAACCCCTCGTGGCTGGCTTTAATAAGCCACGAAGGGCACGGGTCAAGGCTGCATGAGGTTGGGCGTACAGTTGAGAGTAGTCTGTCGACTTCCTCCAGCCTGAGTGAACCAAAATAATCCAGAATGGAACTAGAAGACATGCATGGAGCCTCGAGTTCACTAACTGTCTCAACCGTGGCCGGGAGATCACAGTGGAGCAGCAGGATTTTATCTGCGAAATAGCTCACAAAAGCCTCACAGCTAATGTCCAATTCCTTATTATTTGGTCTGCCCTGTGACAGCTCTGTTAAAGACCAAATAGTTCTAAATAATTGTGCCAGGCATGAGCTTGCAGATGCAATTGTGGCTTTGTAGAATTGTCTCTTTGCAGCCTTGACTGCCACCTCATAGGATCTCATAAATGTCCTATAAGATTTAAAAAGTTCCCTTTTTATCAAGAGGAGTCCTTTGGTTTTAGACTAAATGTGAAAAGTGAATGACTTTGGAAGGGAGAAATTTACTGGGGACATTTAATTAGTGTAAAGGGATTTTTCCTGATTCAAGATAAATCCAGTCAGCATGGAAATGGCTAACTCTCATCAGGGCTAGGTGCATTCATGGGTTTAAAGAGCTTTGTTATCTATTATTGTGGGCTTATTCTGAATTTAGTTGATCTTCCAGAGGCCATTCATAGGCTCAGTTGGAAAGTTGTATGATTTGCTTGGAAAGTGTAACATACAGCATAAATTCTATGGCAAATGCAAGCTTCTAGGTGAAGACTGCTAAAGCTCCACCCTGACTCAGACATCCAGTCATTTCCACCACCACCCATAGATACAAATGCTGGTGATGCAAGGGACAAGATGCAGAATGCCTCTGTCCTACAAAATAATGCATAGAATTAAATATATGCAAAAGAATGGCTTCGCTCCTAAGAACAAGTCCCGCGCACACTAGATAGTGTCTGCTGTGCAGCATACATCCTTTTCCACTGAAACTTTTATTTGCCTAAGATCAATGGTTTTCTATGAACACTTTGACTAAATGGGCTTTAGCAGAAGAGGAAATGTCCTTCATGGCCTAGGCTATCTAGACCACATGGAACTTGTTCATAGGGGCCAAGATAACATCTGAACATTTTGATCAGGCCTTGAAATGTTCAGGTAAATGACATAAACTTGTTTTAAAATATACAGTCAATTTCAGGGACAGTCAGCTATTTCTTGCATTCTTGAGAGCAATTCTCTGTATCTAGGCACTGGAATAGATACTCCAAACTCCCCCATGGATATTCAGAATTAATAACCATGTATGAGCAGCAATAAGATTTATAGCACTCATGTGCTGTTAACGGTATGTGACACTCATGTTCTGCAATTGTCTCAGGTCATTGACTGGGCTACTGAGGAATGATAGTATTTCCCTGAAGGCTCTTTTTTAATAAGTGCACTGGAAGTGGTTGCTCATCTTTCCAGAATGCTAGTGAGACAGCAATATGACACTGCTTCTTTTAACAGTAGCACTTAAAGACACAGTCCCAGGCTTTTCTCAGATTCCTTTTACACCAGTAATATGGACAAAAGCCTGGACTGGCTCATTACTATGAAGAAGAGATGCTTGGAGAAAAAGGATGCAAGTAATAAGAAATACACTGGCAGGTGCTATAGAACCCATGGTCACCATAGCCCTATTCACAAGTTACAGTAAACACATATACAGTGTATACACTTGTTCTTCTTATGTGTGTTGAGTAATTCTCATGTTACATTCAATACAGCTACAGCTGAATGTGTGATGCAAATCCCACATTTATCCAGGTACTGGTCCCCAGTTTTATTCTTAAAGTGAATACTTGTTGGCTCTTTCTTACAAACAGATATACACATGTACAGGCATGATGCACATGCATCAAGGAACAGGGTTTAAGTTGGGGATCATTGTGTCCAGTGTCTCATTCATATTACTTCCTTTACAGTGCACAGAACTAGGGATTTACTGAGTACTTCCTTTGGAAGATGTGTAGGCAGTCGTCAGATAGCTAACTGGCTTTCATCTATGAGCATACTCATGTTCTAACATGGAAGCTTGATAATATTGAGAGAGATGAACCAATATGGTCATTTCATTTCTATATGTTGTCTTTGCCATTGGTGTTGCTCCGCTGCATTTTCATTGTGTTTCATTCATTGCATTTTCGTTCTTTTGTCTCCATTATTTTACAACATTTTCCCCTCCAAGATTTTAATGTCATTTAAATGCAGTCTTCATCAGGTGTGGACCAACAATTAGAATATCTTCAAACATAATTAAAATGCTTCTACTAAATCTGGCTGATTCAACAATGGCAATTTTTCAACTCACAGCATATCTGGAACACTCCAGATATGCTGTGAGTTGAAAAATTGCCATTGTTGAATCAGCCAGATTTAGTAGAAGTACTTTAATTACGTTTGAAGATATTCTAATTGTTGGTCCACACCTGATGAAGACTGTTGGAAATGAATGTATCTACTGGATATTTAAATGCACAGGACATTTTTATGCCACATATGTGCCATTGTTACATGCCATTTATATGCAACTGACACACCAAATGTTGAAAAATAAGTACATGTTTTATGGAAGAGAAAAAATTCAGTGGGAAGAAAGAGAAAACTGTGAAAATAAAGACCACAGGTTTATCTCTTATGGCCCTCAGCTGTAAATGGGTGGCTGGAGGCCAGTCAAACCAAATGAGACAACACCATGTGTGGATTAACAGGACACAATTTTACTGGTTACAGCTGCAAAGGCTGGAAAAGGGCAATGGATCCAAGGTATCTAGTGACCTGCCTGCCACCAGATGTGCAAACTCCATCTCTTGGGCCCACCTGCTGAAAGGAAGAACCTGGGGTGGCAGCGATACGGAAACAAATGGGCACAGGCCACTGTGTGATCCGGTGACTGGAAAAAAGCCCACAGGAAATAAGCCCACATAAAAAACTGCACGGACACAAATGCTCACAGGAAAAAAGCCCACATGGAAAAAGGCCCACACAGAAAAAAGCCCACAGGGGGAAAAGCCCATATGCATAAAAGCCCACACGAAAAGAAGCCCACATGGAAAAATCTCCATTTATGAGAATGAACAGGTATTACCTATATTCACATGCAACAATTTGTGGTGTGATTCTATCAAGTATCATTAAATAATAATTTTGCTATGTTATTTGGTGACCTGCCTGTGCATTAGCCAGTGTTAGTTTGTGGCAAGTGAGGTCCCTCTGCAGTCCATCATATAGAGACAACACACCAGGGTTCCCTCTAAGCTAAGTTAGTGTGAGCTAGCTAGTGCACAGTTTTTTATCCTCCAGCTCACACATTTTTGTCTTAGCTCAGGAAGGATGGCTCTAGAGCACACTGATATTAGGCACTGCATGACATGGTTGCCACTTCTGTGCAGCAATATGAGCCGCTGGAAGATAAACTTAATTACTTAAGGAGATTGGCTAATTTGCAATGAAGACTTATATCTGAGTTATTATTATTACTGTTATTAAGGTATTGCTATTATTGTTGTTGTTATTAAATGTTGTTGTTAAATAATTGTTGCTTTTACTATTATTTAACTAGGAATAAGGCCTGTTGTGGAAATAAATGCAATGGGCTCTAGAAAGAGGCTCTGCCTTTGGGCACTTAGTGTCAATTTGCTGTGGCTACCTCAGCAGGATATAATGACACAGAGCTTACTGTTTTCTCCAGAGGAACTGATCTCTGCCATCTGAAGAGCAGTTGTAATTCTGAGTGATCTCCAGCCCTCCCCAGAGATTGGCAACAATGGTTTTACAGGAGGAAATGGCTAGTTTGGAGGGTGGAGTCTACGGCATTGTACCTCTGAGGTCCCACCCTTCCACAAACCCTACTCTCTCCAGGCGCTATCCCTCAAATCTCCAGGAATTTCCCAACCTGGAGTTGGCAACCCTATCTCTTTCCCAGACAACCATCAACCTACTGTTATCTGCCCCTGATCTCTGCCATCTGGAGAACAGCTTTAATTGTGAGTGACCTCCAGCCCTCACCTAGAGATTGGCATCAATGATTCTCCAGGAAGAAAAGTACAGTCTTTCTCCACAGTGGAGACCAAAGCAGCTTACATCATTCTCCTCTCCTCCTTTTGATCTGCACAACAACCCTGTGAGGTAGATTAGGCTGAAAGTCTGTGACTGGTCTGAAATCACCTTCTCAACTTCTACAGCAAGAACCTGGGTCTAGCAGACCCTGCTCTGAAGCACTAACTGCCACGCCTAGGGTAGCCAACCTACAGGTGGAGCCTGAAAATCACCAGGTATCACAACTGAATTCCAGACAACAGATCTCTTCCACCCCTGGAGAAAATAACTGCTTTGGAGGGTGGGCTTTATGGCATTCTATTCAGCTGAGGCCTCTCCCTCCCTAAACTCTGGCTTCCGTAGACTCCGTCACAAAATATCCAGAAATTTCCCAACCTGGAGCTGGTAATTCTAGTCAGGACTGGCCCCAATGAGATCCTCACAAAGGCCTGGAAAGGCCTGGACCTTTGTCTTTTTACTGACAGAACCAAGCTTGGTTGCCTAACAACAGCCACTGAAGGGTAAATTAGTTGCACAAGAGCGGACCCAGTACCCAGCCAATGGGACACGAGTACTCTTGAGGGGCTGTTGAATAGCCAGTGGTTGATGGAGTGAATAGCACAGCCAATGGGAGAGGTGGAAATGGCCAACGTGTAAGACAATTATATATATATAGGATTATACTTGATAAAATCACAGCACAAATTGTTGCATGTGAATATATCTGTACATTCTCATAAATGGAGATGAATAGCTATCCACCATTATAAATATCTATGGCACTTTATGTGGTATTTTTCCATGTGGGCTTCTTTCCGTGTGGGCTTTCTTCCCTGTGGGTTTTTATGTGTATGGACTTTTTTCCTTGAACCATGTGATCCCCCTGCCACCTGGGAGGGAGGAGCGGCCAGCAGTCCTGAGTTGGCCCCCAAGGACCCTTAATGGGGTCCCCACTGGGAATAACAGGCAAACAGGACCAATTGTCCCCCCAAAGGATCCAGCCCAATGCCAAAACTGCCTAACAAGTCATGACAATAGCAGAGTAAAGAAACAGAACATTTGTGACAATAGCAATAAAGAATAAAACTGAACAGGTAAGAAACAGAAACCCATGCCACCGAAGCTAGGGAGGGTCAGGTGGGAAAGCTGTAGTGTTAGCTGAATTTGAAGCCGGCAGGTGGACCAGAATGAAAAGTGGCTGCATCAGGTCTGCCTACTTGGCCCCACCCCGTTGATTGGCTGGCCAGGAGAAGGAGGCGCAGGGGCCCAGCAAACCACTTGAGCCCCGAGATGCTGAACAAAGATGGTACCTGACCCAGCAAGCTGTCCCCCTCCCGCAGTGTGCAAATGGGATTCCAATAAGTCAGGGACCTGTTCTTCTAAAGGACAAGCAAGAGCCACATGGAGATATTCAAGCAGACCTTACAGCATTCAGTCTCATCTCTAATACCACATACTTTTAGAAAGTGTTTTATAAGCAGTTTTCATAAGAAGAAGAGATTGGATTTATATCCCGCCCTTCACTACCCAAGTCTCAGAGCGGTTTAAACTCCTTTTTCCTTCCCCTCCCCACAACAGACACCCTATGAGGTAAATGGGCCTGAGAGCTCTGACAGAAACTGCTCTTTTTTCAAGAACAGCTGTGCCAGAACTATGGCTTGCCCAAGGTCATCCAGCAGGTGCAAGTGGAGGAGTGGGGAATCAAACCCAGTTCTCCCGGATTAGAGTCCACACACTTAACCACTACACCAAACTTGGCTGGGTTGATTTCTCACAAGAGAGAAGTAAAATCAAAATGAAGGTATTTGAAATGAACCCCCCCAAGCTTATGAAATTTGGTCTCTTCCCTAGGTGACTTTTAAAGTTAAGTTGGGAGATTTTCAAGAGCAGCTGAACTGGAATAGGAGGACTCTACTTCCACACAGAATCCTTTCCTACTGCTTGTGGCTGGGCTTGCTAACTTGCTACCCTTTCTATTCTTCTGTCATTCCACTTCCCCTTTGTGAATTAAAAGCCAAACATCTAAACAAAGCTGTTATAGTCAAAGTGATGCATGATTAAATTTAAAATCATTCTTGTTCCTTGTTCTTGAAAATACAGTAGAGCGGGGGCTCGGACATGCTAGAATTTCTAATAACCTTGATTGTTGTGATAACACAAGGGTGCAAAATTGCCTTGTCATCTCGCTGATGAAGAGGCCAAGAGGAATTTAGTGTGCAACAGCACTAGGACAAAAAGGACATTGGCACACCAAGTTTTAATAAATTTATGGTTGATACAATGAATTGCAAAGCAGCTGTTAGCAATCATTTGTATTCGGCACATGATCTTAATGAGGGGGAAAGGTTCTTTCGAAACCACTGTATATTATTCAGTGCTGTAACAATTCAGATCCATGAAAACCTCACTAATGAGAAATTAGAAACTAAGTAGACCATGGAACTGGAAGAATTCTGATTTATGTCTGAGGAGTAACAGGTCAGTAGCCTTAACTCTGAATATGAGATGGAAACAAAAGTCTGTTGGTTCCAATTTTACCTTCATTGATTCTGGAAGAGGCTTGGCTTCCCCCAATTTTTCCTTTTCTCTTAAAGTCATTAAAGCTTATGAAGGGGAGGAGGCGGGGGAGACATAGTTAACAAGTGGACAAAGGAGGGGAAGGAAGCCAAGATGTCAGCATGTTGATGAACACAGAATAAACTGCAGGATTCATTGTTATAATGCTGCACTTTGTTCAAGATAGTTCTGTGCACTGATGAAGTTTTCTGGGAAGATTTTCCATGAAGAATAGAAAACTGGTGTTAATTAACAACATCTCTTGAAATGACTTTTCTTCTGTAATCAAGGAAAAGAGAAGTGAAATTCTATTGCCATTTTGAGCCAGCATGTTTTTGCCTGAACACTTGTGAATCCATTAGTTAACCTTTTAGGGAACCCACATGAGCATAATCAGAGCTTTTTTTGTAGAAAAAGCCCAGCAGGAACTCATTAGCTTAATAAACCACCCCACAACAGCAGGAACTCATATTAGGCCACACCCCTGACAGCACAGCTCATTAGCATATTAGGCGGGGGGCTGGGAAAGCACAGGGCAGGCATGGAAGCTTGCTTCTTCCCCCCCCCCTCCCCCCGAGCTTCTCCACCCCACTCCACCCCGCTGAACCAGACAGCCAGGGAAAGGTGCTGCTGAAGTGCCTGGGTTCCCTGACTGCCCTTTTCCAGCTGCATCATGTCAGCTAGAGAAGGGGAGGCAGAGAGAGGCTTTTCCTTGTCAATTTCACTCTCAGCTGACTGGCCTGGAGTGAAATTGACAAGGAAATCCCCATGGGCTCCCCAGAGGGAAATATGGCATTTTAAAATGCAGCCTTTCCCTCTTGTGTGTAACCTGGGGAGGGCAGCATGCTCTGTAGCCACGCATGCCAGAAGTTTTGGTTGTAGGCGTGGCCAACTCAGGAGCCAGCCGGAACTCTGTTCCTGTGCGTTCCTGCCCCAAAATAGCCGTGAACATAATCTAAAACTTCATAAATTGCAGTTTTACTGTGTTAAATTTAATAAAACTTTCTTTAAGTCATATTGTTGCCTGTTATCTTAATTTGGGATGAGTGTGATCAGCGGATGTATGAAGAGATACTAAGTAAAAGTAAAGGTTTCCTTGCTTGAAAGCCAGTCAAATCCGACTCTAGGGGGCACTACATTGCTATATTTATTTATTTTATATTCGTTTTAGTTAAAACATTTCTATGCCACCTTTCCATTTTTGGGTCCCCAGGCAGCAAACACTAATACATATTTCAAACATTTAAATGCCAGAACATTTCAAACATTAAAAAGCATTCAAAACATTTAAATAAAATGTCAAAACACATAAAAATACAAACAGGGAGGAGGGCTAATAAGTATTATTAGTGAAAGAACACCAAACCAAACAAAAAAAGTATTTATACATTGACAGAAGATAGATGGAGGCATACAAATCTCCGTTGGAAGGGAGTTCCAAAGTTTTGGCGCCATGACTGAGAAGGCCCTTTCTCAAGTTGCAGGGGCATCTGAAACAAGTTCACATGGGAGGATGTGGCCCTTCAAGTACACTGGCCACAAGCTGTTCAGGCCTTTAAAGGTTGATACCAGGACCTTGAATTGGGTCTGGATGCAATTTGGGAGCCAGTGTAGAGGGAACAAGACTGGAGTGACATGGTCTCTACATCCCACTCCAGTCAGCCTTTTCACTGCAGCATTCTGTACCGACTGTATTTTCTGACAGTCTTCAAGGGCAGCCCCATGAAGAGTGCGTTTCAGTAATCTAATCTTGATGTTACCTAGGCATGTACTACAGTGGCAAGTTTTTGGGAATCCAGTGATATTGAAGTGGAGGGAGAGACAAGGATGTCACACACTCATAAAACCAATTCCTTCCTTTAAAGAATGCCTTGTTCACAGTTATCTGGGCCCTGATTTCATCCAGGTTGGACTGCTGTACATGAAGCTTCCACTGGAAAAGGTTTGGAAGTTTGAACTGGTTCAGAATGTGTCAAGCAGAGTCTTCCATTGAGATCACATTATTGCCAGCTTTAAGAGATCTGTACTGGCTCCCAATTAGCTTCCATGAGCAATCCCAAGCACTGTTTTATAACTTTAAAAAAACTATACAGTCTCAGACCAGAATACCTGAAGTGCTATCTTCTCCTTTTCACTATTCTTGGAAGTGGAAATAGCTATTTTAAACATAAAGGAGTGCATTTTAATGGGTTAATTAAAGAAGACATTTAAAAAAACAAACAAACAAAAAACCTTGAATGGAACCAGAATAGCACCACTATAAAAATAACATACCCGCATACAAGAATCACCCAAAATGTGATTTTATACAGGAGGGATAAAGTGGAGGTCCTTGAAAATAATTGAACTCCAAAGCAACTGCAAATATGCAGGTTTTGTATACTCTTACTTGTATATATATACTTGAGCCGCCGTATGGCGGGGAGGGCGGGATATAAATCTCAAAAATAAAATAAATAAAATAATATGCAGCGGCCAAGCAAACACTCTGGGTAGTGTGAAGGGGTATCTGAACCAAAAACTGCCTATGCATTTTCTATAGCACAGATACTTCTTGCAGTCCTCATAAATTTGGGATTCAGTTCCATCACCAGTTAACAGGCACTGCTGAGCCAGCAAGGACACTTCTGTTCCTGAAAGTCTGCCTCTTGTACACTGGTGACACCCTGAGCCATGATATCATACAATTCATTTCTATGGTCTATGTAATAAAACTATGCAAGACTTTTATCTACTATTGTTATGTAGGAGGCTATGTTGGCAAAGGCTGGGCTTCTCAGTGTCCTCTTACTTTTCCCATATAGGATCACATGTGTTTGTGCCAAAACAACAAGATGAGCGAGAAGAAAATAGGACTGACATTTTTATGAGAAATATTTTTCACTTTAACAGCTCAACATCAAGCAGAAGAAGTGATGAAAAAAGCTTTATCTGTTTCTTAGGTCATGATACCGGGAGGGGGGGAGGCAACCCTAAAAGGAAATGGCCTGTCTAGCGATGCAGGGGAACACTGGAAGAAGTTTAAAGAAAATTTTAGCCTCAGAATACCACTAATGGAACTGCAAAGAAAATAAATCCAAGTAACAATGTTTTTTTTTTCTTCTCCTTCTGAAAGCTCAGAAGCCACAGAGGCCGCGGTCACATGGCCCTTTAAGTCCAGGAGCCCTCCTGGACTTAAAGGGGCCACTTTTTTTAAAATTTGGGTTGGGATGTTTACACATCCCAACCCTGGCAGGCAAAGGTGGCGGTGGCAGTGGTAATGGCAGCATCGGAGGAGGCATGCGGTGGCAACGGTGGAGGGGGAGGAGGCCAGCAGCAGCGGCAATGGCGGCAGAGAAGGAGTCGAGCAGCGGCGAGTGGCTGCGGCTGTGGAGGAGGAGGCGAGTGGCAGCAGCAATGGTGGCAATGGCAACGGCGGAGGAGGAAGCAAGTGGCAGCAGCAGTGGCGGGGGAGAGGCACCCTTCCCCAAGCCCCACCAGCCATCTGGTAAGTTTGGGTCCCCCCCCCCTTTTTACACTTGGGCACTTGAGTGTAAAAGCGCCCAAGTGTAAAAGGGGGGGGGAATGGAGGACGGGACCATCTGGACAGCCCTCTCTCACAATGATTATGAAAGAGGGCTGCCCAATTGGCTCAAATGCGGGCTCCTCGTGCAACTCCCGGGAAAACACTAGATTTTCCTGGGGTCGGAAAATGCAGGAGGAACCCACATTTGAGCCCGCTTCGGCACGAGACTAGCCGCAGCCATTGTGAACGGTCCCTTTAAATGCGGGAAGAAAAAGCCCTTCCTCCCGCATTAAAGGGCCATGTGACCACAGCCAGAGTGGTAAAATTTTCCTCATCTGTTCCCAGATGACTGTAGAAGCATCAACATGCTCAGGTGCAGGATGGCTATTTGCTAAGAATATAATGTGTGTTGGAATATGAAGAATCCACAATTGAAATAAACTTATGAGCTTGAGGCGGGGTGTAATTATTAACCCCAACATATTTCTTGAAGAAGTTTTTTCATTAGACTGCGTAGGCTCATGATTAAGATTTCATGGTGAAAAGCACAAGCCTACCAACTGAGTCAAGAAATTTAGAGCACATGCACAAAACCTTTATGTAGATCTATTAATGTGTCGGCACTGTCACTCAGCAGTAGACTGGCAGACAATGCAGACAACTGTATATTCTGTGGTGTTTTCTGGAACACCATGGATTCATTTCAGTTTATTTATTTATTTTTGTTTTTATACCCCGCCCTCCCCGTGAGCGGGCTCAGGGCGGCTAACAAGGGCATAAATGCCATGCACATCATAAACATTTTTAAATCAATTTAAAACCACCAACAACATTAAAACTCCATTACATAACAAGAGTAAACGGCAACAATAAACTCCAATACCCACTAAAGTGCTTCCAATCTCGTTACTCAGATGGCTTCCTATCAAGTTGAAGTCCTACCAGCCATAACCATCGGGCCTGGGCTGCATTCAGGGCCAGTTCTCATTGTGGATGTTATTACAATGCTGGGTTACCTTCATTATTGTAGTATAACAGGCAAACAGAAATAGTGACAGATGTTTCATTACGGGATCATCTGTACTTCTTCTTACAGTAAAATAGCAGCCATGGTAAGAGGAAATCTGATAAAGGGCTGTGGCATTAGGGAGTCCCACATAATTTCTGCAATATTTATTTATTTATCCCACTCTTCCAGCCAAGGCCAGCTCAGCAACTCCCTAGAAGTACTATTTGCCCACATGGAAGAGATACAAACACCATGTGGCATGCTTTTATGTCCCCACAGAGTAAACAGAACTGGGGGGTATGAGAAAATGGTAGGCTAGATCACCCATTTCCACACTAGCCAGCCAAGGTTTTTAGTTGGTTTTGTAGATTATTTTATACCTACTGCAAAGTGTATATACCAGACTGAAAAGTGTATATACCAGACTGAAAAGTGTATATACCAGACTGCTATTTTTGAATGCGGGTGCCAGCCACCTGTAATTTATATATCATTACCTGCAGATGGAATACATTATACAGCACAGTATAATGCTTTTGACAGTGGTAGGACAGCTATATTGCAATGTGGATGTATTAATAGTAACCCTTGGTCTCTTTACAGTGGTTGTTAACTGGCTTAGCAACAGTCTAATCCTCAACAGAGTTACACTCTTCCAAGCCCATGGAATCCAATGACCTAGAAATGCACACTCTGCTTAGGGTGCACTGTAAATGTCTCCATTTTCATTGTGGCAAATTACCACTTAGTATAAAGGCTTGCCCAAACTCATGCAGAATATTTCTTATTGATGCATGGAGTGTCATTGTCGTATCCAGCTGGAGTGTATCTCTGAGCTTTTACTACAATGCACAGTCTCTCTATTTATATTGCGTCAAAATACTTTGTTGTCTGCCGTGTGCATAAAACAGCCATGCATGTAGTTCTCCTATTGCTGAGAGGTATACAATATTCCAGATGAAAGATGGCACTGCAGAATTAATTGGAATCTCCAGGAGTGTTATGGGACTTTAATGACTCATTAAAATGCAAATAAATAAATAGAAAATTACATCTAAGCTTATGAGGAATAATGGGAATTCACGTGTTTACAGGTAACTAATTTAGTATGGAAATAAAGGAATTATCTGTCATAATTATTTCATACTTTCATACAGGCTAATCCCCAAAATCCCATTTAACTTTTATTCCTTAGTTTTTCATATTTAGTGGCAAAACTATTCATATACAGATTCCATCAAGACAGATAACAATCTCTTTAACATCCATTTCTCCATGTGTGTTCTCTTGCATTCCTATTGTAAAGGATGTAGTTCTTTTTAAAAATCACTAAAGCCACAGAGCATGGCAGTTGTGGCACAATTACAGAAGTGCTTATGACAGCAGAAATCATAATGCACATAATTTTTCTTAGGTACAGCCAAGGGAGCTGCAAAGTTCATGTTTTGCCAGGACATCTAGTACAACATTTTGTATTTTTTCACTAAATGAACTGTGCAGCTGCATGATTGTTTGCTTTTATTACTGCAGTTATGCATGCAGAAAACTGGATTGTGGACTACATAGTTTAAATGAGTGGTATAAATTTCAGAAGGGTGGGAGTTTGGAATGAATTAGATTATATATGTAACCTCTGTTTTTCCTACCGATCCTTGTTGAGTAATAGGGTTACCAACCTCCAAGTGGGGACTGGGGATCTTTTGAAATTGCAACTCATCTCCAGATGACAGAGAACAATTCCCTGGAGAAAATGCTGTGGAGTGTGGAGACTATGGAACTATACCCCACTGCAGTCCTTCCTCTTCCCAAATCTTGTCCTCCACAGGCTCCACAGACAAATCTCCAGGACCGATTTCCCACAAAGCGCTGCTCCCACATCGTTCTTCCCTTTGCCCGATTGCATGCTTGAATTTCCCACTATTTGCCACGTGCCACATTTTGACCCGCAGCTTCGCCCGAATTCCCCCACGGCTTCAGTGATCCTCAAAAATCAGGATCACTGAAGCCGCGGGGGAATTCCAGCAAAGCCGCTGGTCAAAATGCGGCATGGGGCAAATAGTGGGAAATTCAAGTATGCAATCGGGGCAAAGGGAAGAACAACACTGGAGCAGCGTCTCATGGGAAATCGGTCCAGGTATTTCCCAATCAGGAACTGACAACCCTAGGGAAGAAATTATGGGACCTGAGGTTGTTAATGGGGGGAGGGCTTAACAAAAAAAGAAGAAGCAGAGGTAAGAACATACGAACATAAGAAAAGCCAATGTTGGATCAGGCCAATGGCCCATCCAGTCTAACACTCTGTCACACAGTGGCCAAAAACACCAGGTGCCCTCAGAAGGTCCAGCAGTGGGGGCAGGACACCAGAAGCCCTCCCACTGTTGCCCCCCCCCATCAAACACCAAGATTACAGAGCATCACTTGCCCCAGACTGAGAGTTCCTATCTATACTTTGTGGCTAATAGCCACTGATGGACTTCTGCTATGTTTATCTAATTTCCTCTTGAAGCCGTCCATGCTGGTAGCCACCACCACCTCCTGTGGCAGTGAATTCCACGTGTTAATCACTCTTTGGGTGAAGAAGTACTTCCTTTTACCTGTTCTAACCCAACTGCTCAGCAATTTCATGGAGTTCCCTCGAGTTCTTGTATTGTGAGAAAGGGAGAAAAGTACTTCTTTCTCTACCTGCTCTATCCCATGCATAATCTTATAAACCTCGATCATGTCACCCCTCAGCCGTCGTTTCTCCAAGCTAAAGAGCCCCAAGCGCTTCAATCTTTCTTCATAGGAAAAGTGTTCCAACCCTTTTATCATTTTAGTTGCCCTCTTCTGCACTTTTTCCAATGCTGTAATATTTTTTTTGAGGTGTGGTGACCAGAACTGTGCACAGTACTCCAAATAAGGTTGCACCATTGATTTATACAGGGGCATTATGATACTGGCTGATTTGTTTTCAATTCCCTTCCTAATAACCCCCAGCACTGGCCTTTTTCATTGCAGTCGCACACTGTCTCGACATTTTCATTATCTACTATGACTCCAAGATCTCTCTCTTCATCAGTCTCCGCCAGTTCGGACCCCATCAATGTGTATTTATAGTTAGGATTTTTGGCTCCAATATGCATTGCTTTGCACTTGGCCACATTCAACCCCATTTGCCACGTTGATGCCCACTCGCCTATCCTCAACAGATCCCTTTGGAGTGCCTCACAATCCTCCCTGGTTCTCACCACCCTGAGCAACTTCGTGTCATCTGCAAATTGAGCCACTTCACTGCTTACTCCCAACTACAAATCATTAATAAACAAGTTAAAAAGCATCGGACCGAGTACTGATCCCTGCAGTACCCCACTGCTTACCTCCCTCCACTGAGAAAATTTCCCATTTATACTCACTCTCTGTTTCCTTTTAATTAGTTAGTTTTTGATCCACAAGAGGACTTGTCCTTTTATCCCATGACTATTGAGCTTACTTAGGAGCCTTTGATGAGGAACTTTATCAAAAGCTTTCTGGAAGTCAAGGTAAACAACATCTATTGGGTCCCCCTTGTCCCATGTTTGTTTACTCCCTCAAAGAACACTAACAGATTAGTGAGACAAGATCTTCCCTTACAGAACCCATGCCGAGTCTTCCTCAATAGATTTTGTTCAACAATATGCCTACTAATTCTTTCCTTAATAACAGTTTCCACCAACTTACCCAGTATCAATGTCAGACTGACTGGCCTGTAATTTCCTGGATCTCCTCTGGAACGCTTTTTAAAGATAGGAGTGACATTTGCTACCTTCCAGTCCTCAAGAATGGAGGCAGATTTTAAGGAAAGATTACATATTTTTGTCAGGAGATCCACAAGTTCACATTTGAGTTCTTTCAGAACTCTCGGATGTATGCCATCCGGGCCTGGCGATTTATTTTTTTTAAGTTGTCTATCAGACGTAGGACCTCTTCTCTTGTCACCTCAATCTGACTCAGGTCATTCAACCCCCCTCCTGAAATCAGTGGTTCTGGAGTGGGCAGGTACTTCTCATCTTCCACAGCGAAGACAGAGCCAAAAAATGCATTTAGCTTCTCAGCCATTTCCCTATCATCCTTCACTACACCTTTTACCCCATGGTCATCCAAGGGCCCCACTACTTCCCTGGCTGGTTTCCTACTTCTAAAGTATTTGAAGAAAGTTTTATTGTTGGTCTTTATGTTTTTTTGCAATATGCTCCTCATATTCCCTTTTTGCCTGCCTGATCACAGACTTGTATTTTATTTGCCACAGCCTGTGTTCCCTTTTATCAGCCTCACTGAGACTAGCTTTCCACTGCTTTTTTTAGGTTTACCGAAGGTGCGGAGAAAATGGTGCGAAGCCCCGTATTAACACACGCGCCGCAGCAAAGGGTGTGAAATTGACACCCAGCGCTGGGACAAACGGAGGCAGAACGCCGGCACAATGTGAGTGGGAAAAAGGCCTGTGAAATGGCCATGAGTCCACTTGTGAGAGGCAGAATACAGAGGCTGCTGCTGCCACCCACCCCCTCTGATTCCAGCTGCCTTTGAAAACTCTCCACCTGGGCTAAAACAGAGGGGGGAGGAGCTTCTACCTTAATGTGCTACAGTGCTGCAGATCAGAGAAATCCATGTCTGCCACCAGATAGCAAGTAAAGGCAGGAAAAGGACTATGTCACATGCTTCAGAGCACAGCAGGAGCAACTATTTTGCACAGGAAGTAACATGCAAAGGGAAAGCCTGGGAAGGAGATGGGAGAAGGGAAAGAGACTCCCTCCCTCATTGAAAAAGCCTGGGTGGGAGGGAGGGAGGGAGGAGGGAAAGATACTCTCTCCCTCATTGGCAAAGCTGGGGAGGGAGGTGGGAGGAGGGAAGGAGAATGTTTCCCTCATTGGAAAAGCCTGGGAGGGAAGAGGGAAGAAAATGCCCTCTCTCATTGGCAGAAGACTTGTGAGAAATTTCATAACCCCTGGTGATGATTGGAGGAACATGACAAATGAATGGAGGGGCATGACAAATGATGGGTGGAGCACAAGTGCCCACCCCTTTGTGTGTTGTGCCCACCCCTTTGTGCACTGCTGTGGCTATGGGCTATACTCCCTTTAATATCTGTGTAAAAGGATCTTGTTATTTGAAAACAAACTGGCTACATCTCTTGCTATTACTTTGTAGTTAAAATCATAGGAGCCCCATTCTTAACTGAACCTGGAAGCCCTAACTAGTTTGATGCAGTGGCTAAGTGTGTGGGCTCTAATCTGGGAGAACCGGGTTTGATTCCCTACTTCTTCACTTGCACCTGGCTGGATGACCTTGGGCAGGCCATAGTTCTGTCACAGCTGTTCCCTCAAGGACAGCTCTGGAAAGAGCTCTCTCAGCCCCACCTACCTCATAGGGCGTCAGTTGTGGGAGGGGAAAGGAAGGGAGGGGAAAGGAAGGGAGTTTGTAAGCTGCTCTGATACTCCTTCGGGTAGTGAAGGGCAGGATATAAATCCAATCTCTTTTTCTTCTCTTAACTATACAGTGACTTTGGCCCTTCATTTGTGTACATAAAATATTGGAATGGGTTCACTTGGGCAAAGGGCTTCTTAAGCTAGCTGAAAGTGACATAAAGGACAGAATGTTAGGTTTGAACAACCAGATTCCAGCCACTTCTCAGTAAGAATGATTTGGGGCTTAGCATTCATGTTGTTTTGATTCCCAAATCCCTATTTCAAAGTCCTTCTGCATTCCAGAATTCTGAGACACCAGCCTAGGTTTTATTAATGGCTTACCTACTTAAGAAGAACCTACATAATTATTAGGGATGTTTGAACACCCACCAGTTCTGTTCATGTTCTTTCTGGGAAGCCAGTATTTCTTCCATCAGCTACTCTTGAGTGACATTTTTTTTTCATATTTAAACAGTACAGCATGTTGCAGCCAGCAGCGTTTCATGAGCGTGCATTCTTACACATCCTGACTGGAGTTCTACATTCTTCCCCTTTGCACAGAGCAGTTGTTACTACAAGTCCCTTGGAAGTCCCTCATAGAAATAAATAGTGAACAAATTAATAGTTCAGCCAATATTTTAGGGGTGGTGGTGGTGTTCATTTCAGGTTGTGGTATTAAGGTTATTTCACATATGTCTATTTTCACACAGCCTTATGGGAGGTGCAGTTCCCCTCCGTCATCATTTAATTGCCTGACTCAACTGTCCATGACCTTGGGGGGAAAACTGATTTCAGCTACAGCACACAAAAATACCTCTACACAACAAGGAAATGAAACTCCAGCAGACAAAATGCCACCGCTGCCTCAGCTACTTTGTGCAGCTGCAAAGCTCTTTGGTAGCTCTTCAGTTTTTGCAGCAACAAGATGAACAGATATGTAGCTGTTAAACATAGCATGTTCACCTGCAGAACTTGCTTGCCTCAGCCTGTGACATCTCTAATAATTATAAAGCACTTTTCTCCCATTTTAGTGTACATAACCTCTCAGAACAGCCTTTCATGACCATCAGCATGTGTGCAACCCTGCCATGACTCCAAACGCAGATGGCATTACAACCTCTCTTTTGATACCAGCTTGATCCCTTTGATACCAGCTTAAGCTGCAGCAATTAGCAGGTGATCCTGTTTGTTGGTTGTTTCTGGTCAGCTGGCAACCCTACTGTGACAGGCCTTTTCTATCAATTGTGAGAACCCACACAGGCTCCTATTATTTGGGGGGAACTAGGGTTGTTTTAAACTATAAACCTTCCCTTCAGTTACCAGGTGTTCTGTAGGTAGCCAGTGTGTTGGCTTTGAGTTCACTGCTGTGAGGTGACTTTTGAGGTGCACAAGTAGAATATGGAGATCACCGAGACAGGATTTTTATATGAACAACACAGAAAATTTATTTATTTACAAGTTGGTTTCAAAGAACAGATCAGCAGCACAGGTCTCCAGGTAGACAAAGTAGAAACCTGGCTGAGGCACATAAATTTACACTATTTATAGCTTCAGAAAGCAGTCTGGATTTTCTTTGATGCTTTCAGGCACAAACAGGCATTTACTGACTAGCCACTAGGTTGGATCCTAAAACACACAGAGAGAATTCAAACCCACTCCAGCCTGCCCTTTCCCAAGAGTCAGACAAGGTCTACTCATTGCCAGAGACAGGCCTAATAATTGGGTACCCTATTCTCTGTCAGAAGTAGAGCCAAACCACTCTGCCCCACTACTAAGCAGAGCTATCCTTCACTCTTCTGCTGTTTTTCTGAGCCAGATCTGAGCTCTCACTGCTCTCTCCCCTGAGGCAGAACTGAACCCCACCTTTCTCTGTGTTCCCTTCCAACCTTCCATCCCCCTTCCGAAAGTTGATTGGATGCTTGAGCAGCACTCTCATGGTCTCAGCTGAATGGCCGTTTTCCCCTTCAGAGGCTGGGCAGTATCCTGTCCATCACACCTACCATGCACAAGTCACTATTTCTTGTCTCATATAAAATAAAATAAAGGCACTTTAACTTGCCCTGAGCCTTTGGGATGTGACAGAGAAGTGATGGAAATAAATTATAGCTTCAAGCCAGCCTCTGAATCATCCACAGGTGTAATTCAATAGATTTTCAAGATGTTCTATCATCTTTAAGCCATCTGAGGATTCAGTCACAGATGTGGTCCCATTTCTTTAGTGGGACTCACTGTGAAGTAACTCAGAATCAGGAAGACCCTGATGTTTTAATTGCTACACTGGCAGCAATTGCCTCACTTTAACTAGGCAGTTCTTTTGGCATGACACAACACACCATTTTTTACAGCTAAGTGCTGCTGGGTAAAAAAGGGGGAGAGAATAAAATAATATGTATGATGTGCATCAATCAGCTTTCAACAGTGTTATTATAGTCTGATGGTTTTGTATGTCAGTAGGTGTCAGCATTCAGTTACCATGTAATTGAACAATGTGATTGAATACTCGTGGCAACACGCCTGCAGAATTAATGCCAAGCTCTACACATGCTGAGGTTTAGAATAAGAGCTGGCAGCCAGAAGCATACTCATCTGGAAGGTTTTCTTTAAAAGACAAGGTGAATTTTCTCTTCATGTTTGAAACCTCATTTTATCAGGTTCTGAGTACTTCATCTCCTCTCCTTCACAATTCTGGAATTCTTAATCCATTCAAGATCTACTAATTCTTTTTGATACAGCACCCAGAATATCAGTTTTCACATCTAGCTAAGTGCATGTGTTTGCACACTCAACAAGTGACAGGACCTATAAATAAAAATATGGACAGATGCAATTTGTCAAAATTATAGCACCATAGTAAGAAACAGTGCAATGAATTTTGTATACCTATGAAATGAATAGCAGCCTTGGCTGATAACTTAATCCAATAACTCTGGTTAACAATGCCTGTATTGTCATAGAATTCAGTATATAGGTTACTGCATTTTAAAAATAGTAGCTCCTTAAAGGCTACTGGGGAAGTATTTCTAAATAGTATGGCCATCAAGCACAGCCAATATTTAACATACAGTTTTATTGGGATGAAAGAATATTCCCTTCTTCACTGTTTTTTCTTTCTGTATGTTATGTACCCCCCCAGCACAAGTACACACACACACACACACACACAGAGGGATGAAAACATAAAACACCACCACTGTTTCGATGGCTTTCTTAATGAGGATCAGGGAATATAAGATTAAAGTTCTGGAGATGACTGACTTTTCATTATACCCTGTATATTTAAATACTGGTTCTGTTTGATTTTAATTTATGCCAGTAAAGGTATTGATTTTAATTTATGTCAGTAAAGGTATAATGGAGGAGAGAAGAATGATGTAAGCTGTTTTGGGCCCCCATTGTGGAACAAGGTAGGAAACAAAAGAAGTAAATAAATAATAAATATACCCGAAGCTGGGAGAACAGATAAAAGGTAGATTGGTTGATGGGTGGGAAAGATAGAAGAAAGCAGGGAAAGACGAAAATATGGAAATTGCTAGGAGGGGGGAAAGACTAAATCATGTAGAGAGATGATTCATGGGTGTCCCCTGAAAGTCGTTGTAGGTTCCACACTGTGCAATTGAGCCCAGCTAATATTATGCAACTGGGCTATAGTTTCCCTGGCTAAAGGTTGGGGGGGGGGAGCTGAAGACAGTGTGGCAGATAAAAGTAGGTTAGCTAGTGGGCAGGAAGGAGAGAAGGGAGTAAGGAAAGGGGAGAGGCTTTTGGGGGTTCAGGGAAGCGAAAGAGAAAACAGTGGAGCAGGGGCAAATGAGATGTCCCCTGGAAGTCCTTGCGGTCTCCCACTTGTCATACTGATTTACTGATGCACAAATAATACTGACAAATGCATATAGTGGGAAGAATTTGGTGTGAAGAGACAGAAAATGGCATTGGAATAAAGATTCATGTGTTTGATTCATGCAAGGTCAAATACTTAAACTGAACAAGCTAGCTTGCAGAGTTTGATAATATTTCTTCCTTTTCTCTAAATATGCTTCAGATTCGTCATTGACATATATACCAGGCTGAAGTACAACGTATGTGCTGGGAAGTCCATAATTAACCAAACAGAGTAAAAAATATTTAGGGTACAATCCTAAAGGGTTTTAGAATTAAATAATCTTAAATACTCCAAAAGGTTTAGAAGGGTGTAACTTTGTTTAGAATGGCACTTATACCCAGTAAAACTGAGAGCTCTCTCAGAATTAATAAAGTACAAACTATGAATATACACCTAAAAAAGCAAAAAACAAACAAACAGCTTTTGTGGATCCAGCTATCAGGGAACTAAAAAGATATTAGTATTCCTGGTTATCTGGGTTCAAAATACCAGTCTGTTATTCAGATCCAATCCACCCACCCACCCAACGTGGTGATCAGCATTTCCATGGATGTGTAAGAAAGAGCCACAAGAACTAAGCACTGATGCAACCCTTCCTGCCCTCCCTCTCATGACCTGCCTAAGTTCACAGAATCACAATTGCTGTCAGATGGCCACCTAGTCTCTGTTTGAAAACTTCCAAAGAAGGAGAGCTCACCATTTCCTGAGAAAGCCTGTTCCACTGAGAAACTGCTCTAACTGTTAGGAAATGTTTCCAAATTCTTCTGATTTAATTTCAACCCATTGGTTCTGGTCTGACCTTCTGAGGCATCAGAAAACAATCCTGTACCATCCTCTATATGACAACCCTTCAAGTCTTTGAAGATGGTTATCATATCACCTCTCAGTCATCTCCTCTGTGCTGGCATCCCAGCAGAAGCATGAGACAATGTGACAAGCCTAACACAACAAATGTACAATCCAATAATCCAATTAAATGACAAAATAGGGAATCTTCCAAGCTAAACTGAATAGGAATGTGATTGCAAGCCCAAGAAATTTAAAATAAGGAACCCAAGTCAACATATCACCCAAAAATTCAAGACACTGTGGAAAAAGAGAATCCACCTCAAACCATACACAAGAACACAATGTTGCAATTTGGGCCCATAGAACTAATTTGGTTCTGGTGGGGTGTGGAGGTTTGGCCTATGCTATTTATCAGGGCTCCTGTGAGCAGGCCTCAGTTCTGCAAGGTAGCAGGCCCTGCTCCAGTGAAGTGAAGTGTCCCAGCTCCAGTTAAAAGTGTCTGGAACAGGGGAATAAACAGGTGAATTTCTCATATGTGTGAGTTCAGCAGCAGGGTGAGGAAGCCAGAGCACTAGTCTCTCAATGTCCCTAAAAGGGTTTTCCACAAACAGATCACCATAAGTAGGAATTGTATTTTTAAAAGAGAAATTTAAAAGCAATTATGAAGGTAGAATGCCAGCAGGGAGTTGAGGACTATCCAGTGTATTGCACAAAGTGCAACATGTATGACTGTCTGTCAGCTAGACAGAAGTCATGGTTGTTTGGTCAGTTCAAGGAGCTCCTGGTTCTCAGGGAACAAGTTTGCACCCCCAAGGCCAAGGTGGCTGGCCTGGAGAAGCAGTGACAGTCAGTTAGGCACATGGATAAGACTCTTAGGGACTCATTAGATGTGTCCCACTCCGAGTGGTAGCCCTGCCACTGTCAGGGAGCATGAGGGTCAAGGAGAAATAGGGCACCGTGCTGAAGGAAGGAGGAATGTTCCCTCAGAAGGAACTCCTTCTACAGTTGGTAAACGGGTATCCTTTCACACCAAGAAATCATCCCAGGGCAGGGAAGGATGGGGGCTCTTAGTAGTTGGTGATTTCATCTTTAGACATGTAGATAGATAAGATGTGAAGCCATGTACTGACTGTATGGTGACTTGCCTGACTCGTGTGAAGGTAACAAACATCACACATGGCCTAGATCGGCTGGTAGACAGTGCTGGGGAAGAGCCACTGGTACTAAGGTACATGTTGGCACCAACAATGTGGGGAAATATAGTTGTGTGGTCCTGGAGGAAAATTTTAGGCTGCTCTTCAGGAGACTCAAGGTCAGGACCTCCAAGGCAGCTTTCTCAGAAGTGCTTCCAGTTCCATGTGCAGGGTCAGAAGGAACCAGGCTACTGGCACTTAAAATGTATAAGGTGGCACATGGATAAGACCCTTGGAGACTTGTTAGATGTGTCCCACTCCAAGAATGATAGCCCTGCCGCTGTCAGGGAGCATGAGGATCAAGGGGAAACAGGGAACTGTGCTGAAGACAGAGGGAACATTCCCCTGGAAGGAACCGCTTCTACAGTTGGTGAAGAAGCAGAACCTGTATAAAAGAGAGGACCTCCACTTGTCCTGAGAAGAAACCACACTGCTAGCACTTCAAAAAAAAAAAAAAAATGGCAGAGCAGTTTTTAAACTAAATCTTGGTGGAAAGCCAACAGCAGATTAAATGTCTCTGGTTCAGGATGGCTCATTTCTAAGAGATGAAAGGGTGTTTGCTCAGTATAAATTGAGCTGAAAAAATTCTGTTAAAATACCTTATCGGTTATTGCATATTTTCTCAGCTGATTACCGAGGAGGGTAGTAATTTGGCTATCCAAAAATGGCCACCCCGAAAAATCCTGAATATTTTTAGGATTTTTTGAAGCCACTGTATAGCTGGTGATTAGCTTTTTAATTTTTAATTTAAAAAAAATTAAAATATCTCTGTGGCGCAGCTTGCAAAATGTATTTAAGGAGGTGGTCCCTTGGAGACTATTTAAAATTAGAACACCTGAAGCTCAGATACAATGTATACCACAGGTTAGGAAAGGCATGGATAGGTATAAAAAAGCCCTGCATGGTTAACAAAAAAAGTAGTGGAAGCAGTAAAAGGTAAGAAGGATTCCTTTAAGCAGTGGAAGAATAGTCCAAGTGAGGTAAATTAGAGGGAGCATAGACTGCGGCAAATAAAATGCAAGCCAGTGATCAGACAGGGAAAAGGGACTATGAGGAACATTTTGCAAAACCCATAGAAACCAACAACATAAAAAAAAAACAAAAAAAAACACTGATAAGGTAGTTTTTGGACATATATTCAGGCCAGATATATCTGAATGTATATCCATACTACAGACATGTCAGGTAAAATATCTCAAGGTAAACAGCAAGACAAGCAAGATACCTGCCCAGTCACACTGGTCCTAATCCAAGTTTTGTATGTTATCTTCTGAGCCTGATTATTGACTCTTTTTAAATTCTGTTATTCATGTCAGGCTTGTGATAGTGACAGGTTCAGTGCTGGAACATTTCAGCAAGACCCCTCTTCAGCATTTGTTATAGTAACAAGACTGGATTCATGAATAAGTGAAACCCCCACAATTCCACAGTGAGCCAACAGCCGATAGGATATTGCGGACATATCACTCCTGACAGGGCTAAGCAATAGGTGATGGAGATAAGTGGGCTTGGAATAAAATATGATTAATCCAGCCTTCCCCATTTGGCTTTGATTTTAAAATACACAGAGCAAACTATTCATCTTCTGTCTTGGAAGGAATAAATCAGCTGATAAAGGCAAGTGAAATATAAGTGAGGTTCCGAGGAAGTCAAATGGCCATGTGTTCATAAACCGTTTATGCAAAGCAGAAAAATAGCATCAAGTAAGCAGGGAGACAGGGTGTGCTATCTTAGCGGCCATCAGAACTTGGGCAGATAAGTGCAGTAAGAAAAACAAACAATGATGAAAATAATAAGGAACACAGGGCAGTGAGGGGAAAAGAGAGAATTTAGATTAATACAGCCAAGATGTCATGCCACTGAAGAATTAATGTCAGAGCTGGGTTTCAATGTAAGTTGGCAGCTCATTTTTGTTTTTGACTCGGCTGCATTATCATGCAAGTGGAGAGTTTTGAGGAGTGCTTAGAAAGCTCGGCTACATTTTGAAAAAATCATTGCTTTATGGGTAAAAAAATGATATACTACTTGCTTGATTGGATAATTGATTAGACTGGTTTATTTAATTTTTCTGCTGTGTTCTCCAAGGAAGTGTGATGTGATTGCGACCTATATATATGTTTTCATATGCACAATACAACATGGCTGTAATCTGAGGGATACTTTTCTGGAAGTGAGCCCTATTGAATAACATAAGACCTACTTCTGAGTAAATCTGTTTAGGATTGTTTAAGCTTTGCAAAAATTAGTATTAAAATATAATAAATACCTCCCAAAGTGGGCAAATATAAATTTCAGAAAGATAACCACCCTAAACTAGAAATTTTGCAGTACTCATTCCAATTTCACTCAGACCCTCTTATGCATACAATAGCACTGCTAATTTTTGTGACTTGACTGGAAGATAGGTTTCTCAAGTGCACCATTTTGGAAACAAGTCCCATGAATTAGAACCATACCTGTAGATATGTGTGTGTGTGTGTGTGTGTGTGTGTGTGTGTGTGTTTAGCCTCTTCTGTTCAATGGGGATATGTGAGTCTGCCCCTCACTGTTTTGTGAATAGAGTTCTGCTTTGCATATTACAAGATAAAATGAAGAATGATTGCCACCCTAACCCCAGGTACCTCCATCACTTCTGGCACTGTATATTCTAGTCCCCAGGAACAGATAACCCTTAGGCATGAACCGTCTCTCTGGGGTTCTAGAATCCCATAAATAGCTAAGCTTTCTCTTATACATCCCGACTGAAATAATGATGGATGAATAATTGTATGATAGGGCTCTGTTTGGATCATAACATTTCAGACTGCAAGTGGAGAGGTTGCAAAGAAGAAGAAGATAATGAAGAAGAAGATGACGAAGAGGAGGAGGAGGAGATTGGATTTATACCCCATCCTTCACTACCAGAAGAAGTCTCAGAGTGGCTTACAATCTCCTTTCCCTTCTCCTCCCCACAACAAACACCTTGTGAGGTAGGTGGGGCTGAGAACTCTGAGAGAACTGTGGCTGACCCAAAGTCATACCAGCAGCTCCATGTCAAGGAGTGGGGAATCAAACCTGGTTCTCCCAGATTAGAGTCCACACTCCTAACCACTACACCAAAAGAAGGAATAGAAGAGTTGTTTTTTATACCCTGCTCTTCACTACCCAAAAAAAGTCTCAAAGCGGCTTACAATCTCCCTCCCTTTCAATCCCCACACCAGGCACCTTGTGGGGTAAGTGGGGTTGAGAGAGTTTTATTTATTTATTTGTTTGTTTGTTTGTTCAACTTATATCCCGCCTAGTCAGTTTTACAACCGACTCAAGGCGGCTTACAGCATGTAAAAGCATACAACAATTTTCCAGATTAAAACATTTCACCTTAACTTTTAAAACAGCCTTTGAAAACTAAACCTTTAAAAAATCGATTGATTACCACAAGATGGCGGCTTACTAACGCTCCGGTGGGTGACTGCCACAAGGTGCGAACGCCAGGGCCAGACGATGGTATAGTTGGCTTTTCTCCCCGGCGGCGGCCCCTATTTGAAAGCCTGGCGGAAGAGCTCCGTCTTACAGGCCCTGCGGAACTGTAACAGGTCCCGCAGGGCCCTGATGTTATCTGGGAGCTCGTTCCACCAGTAAGGAGCCGCCACCGAGAAAGCCCTGGCCCTAGTACTAGATAGCCGGGCCTCCTTTGGGCCGGGATGAGTCAGGCGATTTTGGGTGCCCGACCTCAGTAGCCTCTGGGGCCTATATGGGGAAAGGCGGTCCCTCAAGTAGGCGGGCCCCTGAGAGAATTATGACTGACCAAAGGTCACCCAGGTGGCTTCATGTGGAGGAGTGGGGAATCAAACCTGATTCTCAAGATCAGAGTCCACCGCTCTTACCACTACACCAAACTGGCTGAATGCTGGGGCGGGGGAAGACTTCCCAGTATGCAGGACATGAGGGAACAGGCAAGGCTGAAACTTTCTCCTTGAATGTCTAGATGTTTTAAGAGCAGGATGTTGGGTTTTTATGTGAGCAAAGGGAACATTTAAAAATACAGCCCCATCTTATCTCATCTCATCTGCAATCTGACATGTACAGTCCCTACCACCGTTAATGTCAAGGTTCTTGAGAAGGTTGGTTCTAAGTCCCATTCATTTGTTAACTGGACATTTGCAATCCTTCATTTCTTCCATTTGCAGCCCTTCATTTCTTCTATTTCCAGTTTCTCTTACATTTGTGAAAGAACTGGTTTTTTTTGGGGGGGGGGCTAAGTAAATGCTAAGAATTATTAAGTAATACAACAAGGATTCTTTATTATACTGTTGTGGTAAAGGTGTCCTTTAAATAATGATTGCATTAGAGGTATGTCTTGGAAATTTAGCCTGCCACTTCAAAATATGACCACCACCCATTAGGATGTGGCTTGAAATGGATCAGTGTTGTAAAGCTGTTTGGACTCAGCAAGTCAAAGGTGTTTTTTTAAAGGTCCAGGATGAAAATAAGCATTAATGTGCCTGATGAAGCCCTTTTTAGAGGTCTGAATGAACCAAACGAGCCACTCTTTGGTATCCATGTGGAATAGAGGAGTCACACGAGGCAAGGGAAGTATGGCACTCACAACTAGAGGAGGTCTTGGAGGAGAAGAGAAGTTTCTTTGAATAATGGCAATGTATGATAAGTGAGAAGAGGAGCTGATAGGGTGCAACAAAGGAGATAAACTGCATTTTTCATGGCAGCATACAAAACGCCTGCATTAGCTATAAACTTGCAGGCTGATTGCAATGCTAATTAATAATACATCCAGATTCTGAAGTGAAATTCTGGCAAAGAACAGTCTTTCCTTTTTAAAGCAGGATCCCCCCCCCCCCCCGGTCTTTGTTGTTTCTTCCCAGGTCCAAGCGTTGAAAGCACGGACACTAAAAACAGACTCTAAAAACTGAACTTTGGCTAAAATTAAACATTATGTAGGTATTCATTCATTCATCCATTAATTTAATAATTTCAATTTGTATACCACCCTTCCCTGAATTCACAGAGCACATGGTGGTTGACAACAAAAATATACAAAATAAAATCCAAGAACAAATAGTTACAAATTAGAATTAGTTATACTCTGGGAGCCAGGCATCCATTTAGGGGGAAAAAAACCCCAACCTTTATTAACAATTCTAGGAAACCACAGCTTCTTCCTGCTGTAATGCTCAAGCTCCCTCCACATTTGGTTTAGTGAGCCTTTTCACAGTCCTTCGTTTGGTCTGTGTCTGCTCCAAGCAATTGTGTCCACTGCGTGTTGTAGCAGCAGACAGGCCATTCAGATTGGAGCGGCCACCTGGTAATTGCATTCTTAAAACAAGGCTGTGACTAACAGAATGGAGGCACAGGTCAGAGCAAAAGAAAGTTATTTTTAATTGGGAATAAATTAGATTGCTTTTGCAAGCCGTGTGCCTTCACACATATCGCTGTAACGTGGGTCACCCTGACACAAGAGTTCCTTTGAGAATGTTAACCACAGTCACTTCAGCGGGTAGTCCAGAAGACGTGTGTCGATTACCACTGAGAGTATGACGAAAGAACCAGCATAATAAGGCTGACCTGTGCTCCAGCTCATTGGCAAATTCTGTGGCTTGAGTGTCATTCCCTGCTCTAGGAAGCATTGTGGCCGTGATCCAGAGATAACCTGGTCAGCTTTAACTCTGAAATAACGGGTCAAGTTAGTAATAGCAGAGGTAAATCTCAGTGTGATGACGCCATTGGGAATATATTTGAAAATCATAGAATCATAGAGTTGGAAGGGACCTCCAGGATCATCTAGTCCAATGCCCTGCACAATGCAGGAAATTCCCAAATACCTCCCCCCACACACACCCAGTGATTGCTGTTCCATGCCTAGAAGATGATAAAAAACCCTCCAGGATCTCCAGCCAAACTGGCCTGGATGAAAATTGCTTCCTTACCCTGAAGTGGTGATCAACATTTCCCTGGGCACGTAAGAAAGGGCCATAAGAACTAAGCACTAAAGCAACCCTTCCTGCCTTCTCTCTCATGATTAGCCTAAGTTCAGACAATCAGAATTGTTGTCAGATGGCCACCTAGCCTCTGTTTGAAAACCTCCAAAGAAGGAGGGCCCAGGGGC
Source organism: Lepidodactylus listeri (assembly GCA_029233225.1). Classification (NCBI taxonomy): domain Eukaryota; kingdom Metazoa; phylum Chordata; class Lepidosauria; order Squamata; family Gekkonidae; genus Lepidodactylus; species Lepidodactylus listeri. The sequence continues at coordinate 49,468,861 of JARCFY010000007.1, forward strand.
GTAGAGTTTTTTTTTAATTCCGGGGGGGGGGGGGTTCTTTAGCATGTGCACTTCCCCCATGCGCTTGCTGGAGCGATGTTCTCCCCCCCTCCAGGAAACCGCTGCGCCTCCCCAGGCCCTTCCGAGGCCCGTCAGCTGCTGCTCTCTCTCTCTCTCTCCCCCCCCCCCCCGGTCCTGACCACTCCTTCCCTCTCCCTCCCTCTTTTCTGGGCGAAATGCCCAGCGTGGTGATGTCACCTGGAAGTGATGCCATCATGCTGGGCACGTTGCCAGAGCGATGCTCTGGCAATCGCCCTGAAACTCTATGGTGCCATAGAGTTTCAGGGCAATTGCTAGAGCATCGCCTAGCAATGTGCCCAGCGTGATGGTGTCAGTTCCAGGTGATGCCACCACACCAGGCATTTCGCCCGGAAAAGAGGGAGGGAGAGGGAGAGGGAAGGATGGAGGAGTGGCCAGGACAGGGGGGAGAGGCACTGGCAACAGCAGCTGGCAGGCCTCGGAAGGGCCTGGGGAGGTGTGGTGGCAAGGCACAGCAGCAGGTACTCCATTTTGCCGGGAGTGGCTGAGCCCCCCCGGAAATTTTGGGGGTGGCTCAAGCCCCCCCATAGTCTATGCCTATGGGAGGGCCTACCACCTCCCAAGGAAGCCTGTTCCACTGAGAAAATGCTCTAACTGTCTGGAAGTTCTCCCTAATGGTTAGCCAAAAATGCTTCTGATTTAATTTCAACCCGTTGGTTCTGGTCCGACCTTCTGGACCCAATGGTGGCAGCAGAGCCTGACACTTGGGAAGACTACCCTGCAAATCTGCCACAATTTTAAATATGGGCTTGGATTCACTGGGTAATGTCTGTACTCCGTTCCTCCATCTGTAGCCAAACATATCCCTGAAATGCTGCTTCTTGGGCACAGGTCGGGCTTCAAAGTCTGACTAGGGAAATTCCTTGAAATTTGGGGTGGAGCCTGGGGAAGGAGGAGTTAGAAGAGGGGAGGAAGTTTCAGTGGGATTGTGATTCTATGTAGGGATGTCAGCCTCCAGGTGGGAGCTGGGGATACCCTGGAATTACAGCTCATTTCCAGCCTCCAGAGATCAGTTCCCCTGGAGAAAATGGATGCTTTGGAGGGTGGACACCAAGGTCACAATCAGACAGCTCTTTAGATCGGACCCAGGCATGAGTGCCTGCTGGATTTAAAGGGCACATCCAGACAGTGACATCTGGGAAATCCACCAGGGAGCCATACTTTAAAGATACTGCTGAAAGTCCAGTCTAAAGCTTGCTGATGGGCCAATGTCAGATTTCCCCCGTCTGGTTGTTCCAGCACACAATCAGCCCATTGGGATGGTCTGACTCCAGACTATCCCAGACAGCCGCCATTTAAAAAAATTCTTAGCAGTATGCTCATAAATGCGCAAATGAATGACGGCTGCAGAGCTCCACTCAAACGTTCTGGACAATTTCATGTTTCTGAAGGACCCGTGAATCTTATGAACTTTGTTAACTGAAATGGTACCTAGAGGAAGGTACCACTGGCAGTGCTTTTAACATTCAAGTCTGTGCATGCACGAAAAAACAAGAAGACGGTGAGGCACGTATGCACATGTGCAAACAGATTTTTTTTTTTAAACTGTCCACATGGCTCTTTCAGGGGGACGCCATCTAGACATTCCACCACGGAGTCTGTGTGTGGTAAGGGATTCATGGGGGGAGCTGTCTGTTCGTGCAACACTGGATAAAAAAGATTGGGATCAAATTAGAGTCAGTTGAATGGTGGGATTAGCTGCCCATCTGAATGGGACCTTAGGCATTGTACTCCACTGAGGTCCCAGTCCTCTCCACCCCCCATCCTCAAATATCCAGGAGTTTTCCAACCTGGATGTGGCAACCCTAAACCCCCAGTGACCAGGGGGACCTGGCAACCCTATTCCATAATGTCTGCACTCCAAAGCTGCCAGGACATGCCTCCAATTTACCTGCTCATCAGTGCTGAACAGCTGATGCCACTAAGGATTTCTAGCCTGCTGCTGGTTTTCTGCTGTTGCTTCTTGGAGTTCTCTCCTAAGAGAGGCAAAAGGGAACAGGAGCCCATGTGGCTTGTTTGCCACCCTTGCTGAACTGTGGTGCGAGGGTGGCCAATCAGAAGGAGAACAGAGTAAAAGGAGGAAGGAGAAGGAGGAAAAACATTCAATTGTGCCCTTGTTTATTGGAAAGGCAAGGCAAATAACTGTTCTTTAAACAAAATCCCTGAAACTTATTTTTTACTGATTTCTTAGAAAGTTCCAGGAAATGTCAGTAATGTGTATTACTCAGAAGTAATATCCCGTGTATTTAAAGGGGATTACTTCCATGTCACTAGATAAAATTGCAGTCTTAAACACATGAAGCTACCTTTATAGCGTCAGAACAATGGTTTGGCAGCGCTTCAAAGATGAGAGGAAATACACGGAAAGAGAGAGAGGGATTTTATGGAGGAGGGATTGTATGAGGGAAGTAGTGCTCACCAATTAAAAGGTTGACTACCCCTGCTTTACTTAGACATGAAGTCATGCTAAGGGTAGAAATACCCTGAGCAACTAGGGAGGCCTCTGATTTCCCCCATGATAAGGATTCACATTTAGGGATGTTGCTGTCACAAGCTTTTTTTATAACACACATTTTTTTGTAGCTGTTCTGAGTTTGTTTGTTTTTAATGACATTTTTCTTACATTTTTATACAATTTTGGTCCCATTTCTAGACAACTGATGCAAAAACAGGACTCAATTTTAACAGTAATATCAAAGTGCTGTGGGGCTGTGGCTCATGAATGAAGCATCTGATTTGTACACAAAAAGTCCCAGAGTCAATCCCTGGCATCTCCAGTTAAAAGGATCAGGAAGAAGGTAATACAAAAGACCTCAACCTGAGATCCTGGAGATGAGGCAATACTGACCTTAACAGAACCAATGGTCTGATTCAGTATAGGGTGGCATAATTTTCCCCCTATTGATTTTCATAAGATGACCACAATTTCAACTTAAGAGGGGTGAATCCTTGTCAGAAACTAGACTTTGGTCAATCAAGACACTGTCTGAATGAAATGTGGTAATATCCCAAATCCATGATAATTTAAGTTCCAAAACAGTGGATGTACAGCCTAATGAAACTTCTCTGATGGGCTTTTCCATCCTTTGCCCTCCACAAGTGTTTGCTACAAGCTTATTTCTCTTTTGCTTCTCAAAGAATAACACTTTCATATCAGGCAATTAGCCAATGCCATTCATTTTTGTTTTATCCATTTGTGCTTCTATTATGCAGTTCTTTTTTTCTAGAGTCAAAGGAAATAATTGTAGTTCCAAGTACTGCATTATTAAGATAAAATACAACTCCAAATTCAGTCAGCGTAATTGAATTATGGGCCACCTTCAAGTGTGAGGTATTGTGTGAATCAGCATGAAAGGGATTCATATTGAACGGCCAGCAGTTGCCAGTGAGCAGGCTCAGCTACAGAACTGGCAGCGAGCTGCTCTAGTCACTTTGAACTATATACGGGCAAAAATGTATTTGGCTTCCAAGGTCCCACTCTCTGTCCAATCAATAGAAATCTAATTTTTTACTCTCAAGGTCTATTCAATTAGAAGTTGTTTTTAATGCCTTGGAAACCAAAGACGCCCTAACTAGCCCAATATTAAAGCCTCAAATGGCATCAGCTGTGAAGTTCTGGTTCACCTCCTATAGATCCAATTTGTTTTCCACCTTCTGCAAAACTGTGGTACATTATAAAAGGACGTATCAGAATTGCCGAGGGATGCAAGCCAGAATATAAGACCTCTTGTCAGAAGTATGGGCTACCCGACGCCCGGCATCCCGTGGAGCGGGGGAGCCGTTTTGCCGCCTCGCATGTTGCGAGGCAGCAACAGTGCGCGTCGGCAATCATTGGGCCTGGCAGGGGGCGGGGCTTGCTCTGTTTGAGCCATTGCCCCGCTCCTGACAGGCAGTCCGTTGGCGTGCTCGCCCACCCACCCGCCCTGGTTGCAGTGTAGGCTTATGCTGGTCGCCATTGGGGGCCAGGTAGGAATTTTTTACACCTCCTCCTGTTTGGCTTATGGTTCAGGTGTTTTTTTGCCTACCTTACACTGTCACTGGTGGTTAAAGGCATAGATGGTGGTCGGGTATTAATTAGTCTGGTCACTTGGCAGGTTTGTGCAAGCAAGAAAAATGGAACCGGTGGGTGCCTCACGGCATATCCCTGTTGGGAACAGGAAGTCATCGGGAACCACCCTAGGGCCTTGCGGTCTGGGGGGGTGAATGGTGATCGCCTCTGGGACCCTCTCAGACGAGGCTCCTCCCTGAAGGTCTGTGCAGCCTCGGGGGTAGGCGCCCCTGGGAGGGGATGCCAGTATGCTGGGCCGCCGGTTACGAGCCAGAATCTGACTGGGTTAAGACTGGGGCTAGGTTACCCGCCCATTACAAGGGCAAGAAGGCTGTGTCTGGGAATGATGCCTGCCTTGCCTGTTCCTGAGCTTGCTTAGTTGCCCGTTGCTGCATGTTCTGTTTAAATAGTTAATAAAGTGGCCCTTGTTTGATTCCAAACTGTTGTCTGTCTCGTTATTTCATGCTGGGGTGGCGAAAGGAAAGTTCAGGAGATCCTGTCTCTGAAGATGAGTCATTTAAATTCAGAACCATCTTTTTAAATATCCCCCCAGTAGCCCCACCCTTTCCCCAGTCAGTGCTTCCCTGCTGGTGTGTAAACGGGATGCTTTTCTTCTGCCTAGCAGGCAGATCCCCAGATGAAACAGTTTACGCATAAAACCAATTTGTATAAAGAATTAGAAGGATATCGTGGGAGCAGTGGAATTGATGGACCCAGAAATGCCAGTTGGGATGGTCCTATCCAGTGGCAACATCGGCAAAATTATTTATTTATTAACATATTTACATCCTGCCCCTCCAGGGCTGAGGAAAGCTTAAAGCTCAGATTTGAAATATATAATAACATTTCCAAATAAGCCTCTCCCTCTGGAAAAAAAAATGCATGCACTCTATACCTATTTATTTATGTATCTATTTATGTACTTATACAGTTTGTAACTTGCCTGTCTGCCCTCAGCAGGGCTCCTAAGAAGGCTAACAAATTGAAAACATAATAAAAAACACCTTTTAAAAAACATTAAAAGCAAACAAAATATGTATGATTAAAACCAAAGCTGACATACACATGCAAAAACATTAAAACAACAATTAAAACAATCAAGCATCTGTCTGCTTGAAAAGATTCACACAGACAGGCATTGTGTTTACAGCTATGCTTATCTTTGGTATTCATTGACTGCATTCTACCAAGCACCACTCTGCCTTGAACTAGCTGTGCACTGTGGACATGCTTGCCATTTGAGAGGACATAATTAGGTTTTGGGTTTTTTTGCTATCAAGTCATAACCGATTTACCACAATCCCATACGGTTTTCCAGACAAGACATTCAGAGGTGGTTTGCCTTTGCCTCTGCGCAGCAACCCTGGACTTTCTTGGTGGTCTCCCATCCAAATACTAACCAGGGCCAGCCCTGCTTAGATTCCAAGATCTGATGAGACTGGGCTACTAAACCTGGGAAAGATTCATTTATCCTTGCCATGAAATAACAGTCTTTTGTTATGTTCCCAGTACACCACCATAAATACCTCCAGTCGCTTCAAGACATTAGCCTTCCCAGCCATCAATACCTTTCAATGTCCATGCTGATGATGTGACCTCTATGCAGGCAGCGGACCTAGTGTCATCCATGGTGGCCCTGGGACTCTCGCAATTGGTAATGCCCCCCATGGTGGCCCTGGGACTCTCGCAATTGGTAATGCCCCCCACCCACCAGGCAGGACATACATTCAATTTGGTCTTCATGGTCTTCATGGTGGGAGTTACAGTGCTTTGGCAGTGCCATGGTCGGACCATTATGTCTTGAAGGCCCAGCTGAATGTCCCACCCCAACCCTGTTTGGGCAGTGAGCTGATTTGGGCTCACCTGTGGAGCCAAATGGACCCAGTGCGGCTTCAAGCAGCTCTTCAGGATCCTAAGCCCCCTGGTGCCTCATTAGATGAGCTTGTAGAGGATTGGCATTTCCCAACTCTCGGCAGCCATTGATGAGATTGCTCCCTGGCACCCTCTGCGCCCCCAGGCTAGGCCCACTCCATGGTTTACCCAGGAGCTGTGATTGATAAAATGGGGGCTGAGACGGCTAGGGAGGCAGTGGCGGCAGTTTCACAATGAAGCCACAAGAGCTTCTTATAGGATATTTATGAGATTCTATGAGATGGCAGTCGAAGCCGCTAAGAGACAGTACTATACGGCCACAGTTGCATCCACAAGCTCATGCCCAGCCCAGTTATTTAGGACAATTCAGTTGATTATGGCTCAGCCACTAGGCAGAACAAACGATAGGAAATTGGATATCGGTGTGAGGCTTTTGCGAGCTATTTTGTAGATAAAGTCTTGTCGCTTCGCCATGACCTTTCTGCCACAGTTGATACAGTGAATGAACTCGAGGCTCCTAGCACATCTTCTGGTCTCATTCTGGATTATTTCAACCCACTCAGCCTGGAAGAAGTTGACAGATTGCTCTTAACTGTATGCCCTACCACATGCCCCTTGGACCCGTGCCTGTCATGGCTAATTAAGGTGGCTCATGAGGGGCCACAGGAACCCATACGGGATATTGTCAACAAGTCTCTCTTAGAGGGACAGTTCCTTGGGGGCACTTAAGGAGGCAGTGGTGCACCCCCTCCTGAAAAAAAAACATCTTTGGACCCGGCCGAATTGGCCAACTATTTGCCGGTCTCCAATTTGTCCTATCAGGGCAAGATAATAGAGGGGGTGGTGGCACTTCAGTTACAGAGCTTTCTGGGTGATGCTTCTATTTTAGACCCCTTCCAGTCCAGCTTTCACACTGGGCATGGGATGGAGTCAACACTGGTTGCCCTCAGGGATGACCTCCGAAGGCATCTGGATTGGGGCAGATCAACAGTGCTGTGTTGGCTGTGTTTAACACGATCGACCATCAGCTACTGATCCACTGCCTCACTGACACTGGAACTCAGGGGCTAGCCTTACAGTGGCTGGTTTCCTTTCTCCAAGGTCGGGGACAAAGAATGGCACTAAGGGATCAACTGTCCCAGAGACACCCACTGGAATGTAAAGTGCCGCAAGGGGCAGTGTTGTCCCCGATGCTTTTTAACATCTATATGCACCCTCTTGCCCAGATTGCTCAGAGGTATGGACTGGGTTTTGATCAGTATGCAGATGACACCCAGCTCTATCTGTTGTTGGATGGCTGGCCTGACTCCAAACTGGAAGTCCTAGATCAGGCGTTACAGGCCATGGATGGTTGGCTTAGGCTGAGCTGTATGAAATTGAATCTGATTTAGACAGAGGTCCTATGCCTGAGTTGCTGTGGTCGGGGGTAGGGACCCTGCACCCAACCTTTGATAAGGTGCCTTTGGTGCCAGCACCAGAGGTTAGGAGCTTGAGGGTGCTCCTGGATGCCTCCTTAACAATGGAGGCCCAGGTGGCAGCCACTGCCAAGTCAACTTTTTACCATCTTTGGCTGATAAGGCAGTTGGCCCCCTTCCTCAAATGCAGTGACTTGGCAATAGTGATCCACATGATGGTTGCCTTGAGACTGGATTACTGTAATGCCCTCTGCATGGGGCTGCCCTTGCCACAAATTCAGAAGCTGCAGCTGGTACAAAATGCTTCAGCCAGGCTAGTGATGGGACTCTTAATTGAGGAGCACATCCAGCCTGTGCTTAAGGCGTTGCAGTGGCTGCCTATAGCATACCTAATTCACTTCAAGATGCTGGTTCTCACTTTTAAAGCCCTTTATGGCCAGGGTCTGACATACCTGAGGGACCGTCTTTCCCCAGGGACCCAGAACCCACTGGTCCTCCTGGGCATCAAGGAGACCAGATTGGCTACAACTAGAGCTAGGTCCTTTTCGGTGGTGGCTCCATTCTGATGGAATGAGCTCCCAGAGGAGATCAGGGCCCTGTGGGACCTCTTACAATTCCGCAGGGCCTGTAAAATGGAGCTTTTCTGCTAGGCCTTTGGAGCCGCCACCACTACCACTATCAACACCGCCACCACTGTAGTTTGACCAGTGAGTTCTTACTAGTAACAACTAACATCTAGGGTGGTAGCCCTGGCCCATAGGTCCTGGTGACTACTGCCAGCCTAGTTCGCTCTCTCTCCTCACAACTGAAGTGGACCAAAAATATAGTGTGAATACTGAGCTGCTAGCACTTTAATATTGTTGTTTTAACATTGTTTTAAATGTGATGTATGTTTTTAAGTATTAAAAGTTTTATCTTGTTGTGAGCCACCCAGAGCCAGCCTAGGCTGGAATGGGCAGAGTAAAAATCAATAAAATTTAAAAATTAAAAAAAAAAAATTCTGTCATAACTGATCGTGAAAAGTTATAGCAGTATGGTTAGTTATATAGACTATATACCAGAAGAGGCATGATGTGGGTTGGATCTTGATTTAATTAGTATCCTGATGCACATTTCTGTGTAACTAGTTAAATACAAGTGGTTTCAGAGTAGGGAGTTGTTAAAGAAAGAATTAACAGTGTTTAAGAATCCTTCTAAAAAGATAGAGTTCAATTCTTTATGTAACCATAGGAGTAACAATAAAGGACCACTTTCCCAGGCTCTCCAGACCTAGAACTCTTGGTCCCTGTTCTCCTTATGAGACTTTTCTGTTATGGATATGAGAAAGATCATTTGAAATATTACAGGGAGGGGGAAATGATAGACTGAATTTGAGAAACCGAATTTGAGAAACCGACATTTCCCTAGAAGATTTATCTCTGCTTGGAAATGAACAGGAGAGTAGCATGGCTTCAGAAAGGCATAACAGTGATACCCTGTGCAGAGATATATCTTCATGAACTCCGTTGAAGTCAATGAGCTTAGAAAGGTGTTGATTCTACTTAGGATGACACTGTAACTATCTCTGTAACATCATCAGTCTTCAGTCCCAATCCCACCCTCATCTCAGATCTATGTATGTGCTTGGCAACCAGCACAAAGAAGGGAAATCACAGAATGAACAGGTTTTAAAGCAAAAGGTCAAGAATAAATACAGGTATACAACATCCCCCACAGTAACTGTCTGGAGCATAACTGATTTATGTTGCACAGGATGTGTGGGAAAAGGAACACAGCCAAGTGTCTCAAGAGGTAGAAATATACAGGAAGCAGTTATCAAGGGAAACTAAGATGGGCACAGGTAGCTGGGCAGGCAAGTTGTAGCTGACATTACTCCCCCATTTCACTTCAGTCACATGGTTATGACCACATTTCTACCCACATTCCTGCCATTTGTTGGCTATTCCACTAGTTTTCTGCAATGACCCATGTGTCTGTGAGAATAATTGTCCATCTTCTCTTTATGAACTACTTTCACAGCATTGGCTGGAAAGGCATTCTGGGAGGGGGAAGATAATAGAATTAGTGAGGGTTTTTTTTACCTTGAAAACATGTTCCACAAGTGTCACTTCTGCCTAGAAACTACACTGAGAATCATTGTTTTTCCTCCCATACATAGTCATTGTGTTGCATTTCACACCTGGTGATTTCGACTGAGGTTGCCATGGAATTTGTAAATGTATCTGTGAAAAACAGTTGCGATTTAGCTAGAAATGGAAGTCTCCCTGGTGCTGGGGGGAGGGGATTTTCTGCATAAGGGGTCTTAAAGGATCTAAATAATGACAGTTTCATTTTAGCATTACTTTATCATAGTCCACTCATTTCTGACATTGGCTATCCAGACAAAGGAACTCAGCATTTCTTAGCAAATTCTGGCCTTATCACAGTCACGCAGAGAACAGTAATGTTTGTTATGTGTTGTGCCATTACCTCAACATAACTCCAGCATGGTTGGTTGTGATATCACAGAACTATTAGAGGGCTCCCATAAGGCCTATGATGCCACACCATGGTTTTAAATTCCATAGCACATTTCAGCCATATTGACTGAAGATTTAATATCTGTCACGCTCTTGGTTCTACTATCATAAACTAGAACAGAAATGATGTAGCAAGCATGTCTGTCTGGAATAAAAACACTATGTCTTGTAGTTTATACTTCACCAGAGACTCTGGGATTGAACATGCTGTTAACTCTGTGGTAAAGATAAAACATTAAAGAAACAGGCCATCTGAAGGGCCCCTTTCCCTCCCCCCAGTTTATTCCTTTTTCATAAAAAGTCAGGTCAATGACAGCATTCTCTGAAGTAGCTTCAACTTTGTGCAAAAGGGTACCTGGAGAGAACTGTACCATCTCTGGCGGGTTTTGAAGGAAACTCAGTCAAGTAGAGCTGATCAGGAAGACTTTTAGCTAGTTTTGTTTCTGTTTTAGCTGTTTTTTGATACTACCATAATGTGCATGGGAGGTTGATATTTTGTTGATTTGTCACTGGAAACCACATCGTTGCAAGCCAAGCAATAACAATATACCAAATTCTGGACATGGTCAAATCTTCTACTTTGTGAGCTACTGGCATTCAAGCTGTGAGAGAGTGATTTGGCTACTGCATAAATTAGTCTACTCTGGAGCCATCCTTCCTGAGCTAAGACAAAAATCTGTGAGCCAGAGACTAAAAAGCAGTGAGCTAGCTCACACTAACTCAGCTTAGAGGGAACATTGGTGGACAGAAATATCTGAAGTCTTTAAAATAACCTGAGGGGTTAACCCTCCCAACAATAGAAGCAGTAAGGGTGTGCACCAAGAAAAAAATAGTTATAATTTTTGATCCAGGCTTTTGGGGGAAGGAGATATTTATTATGATTGCTTATTTCAGAGTGGGGCACTATCAGTTCTGGATTCAAATCCATGTTGTTTTGTCAGGATTTGGAGTTCAGAACCATTATATTTAATTAGGAAGGTATATGAGGGTCTGGGAGAGTTATTTATGAAGATAATGGCACCAAATGGCTCTGCAAAGTAGCAGACCTGCTCCACTGATGAAGTGCCTCTGCTCCATTGACAAGAGTCTGGAACAAGGGGATAAACTGGGAACTTTAGCAGACATGCAATGAGAGGATAAGTGACTTTAAAAAACATACATTACATATATCTAAGTTTTAACATAAAATCCTATAAAATCTGCCTGCTCAGCAGGTTTCATCAATATTAGGTGGTTCTTCCCATCCTTTATTAATTTTGTGTTTTACTTGCTGCCGAGGGGGTGGGTGGGCATCAAGTGAGGAGGATAGGATGGGCTAGGAATAGTTAGTTAACTGGTAGTTAGTATAGTGAGTGGGTTTCTATTTTACTCAGTTAGCTAGAAGTATAGATAGGCTTTAGAGCGGAGAGTACTACCGCTCGGCACAGCATCCATACTATGGTTTCTAATTACCATAACCTAGTGTGGTTGGCCTGGGACACTGTGTTCAGTGTGAAGGCCACCACAAATGGGGGAGACAGGTCAAGGGATACCAGTGCTCCTGGGGAGGGGAAGGTATAGCAGTGGGGACCAGGCATATATTGAAGGGAAGAGGGCGGAGAAACAGGGAAGCTTGGCCCCCTTCCAGCCTGTGTCCCATCCCAAGAGTGGCAGACAGTGGGGCTGGGATTAACCCCCCTCTGACATTGGTGTTGTGCAATGCCAAGTCTATAAATAATAAGACCTCTAGCCTGTGAGACTTTTTGGTCGAGCAGGGAGCGGACTTGGCATGCATGACCGAGACCTGGGTATGAGAGGGAGAGACAGTGGCTCTCTCCCAAATGGCTCTCTCCCAAATGGCTCCCTGCTCCAACATGGCTTCTCTAACGTTCTTATGTTCAAATTTGCACAGAAAACAGTCCTCACTCTAAAGTCTCTTTAAGTTTCAAGAAGATTGAACAAAGGGGTCTGATTTACAGATCCCCAAGTTGGTCTCTCTGTGCAGCAGTACTTCTCTCTATTGATTCCTAAAATCATGGTCAGGAGGCAGCCTGCAGGAGAGTTCCAGCTGGCTGCAGCATTAAACAAAATCCTGTCCACATCCATTTCATTTTCCTACTCTTACAGTAATGGATAATAAAAAAAATACCTTTCCACTGAAAACTCTGCATTTCCCACCCTTCCTTGATGTATTCTATTTATTTCTTTTCACAAAGTGAAGTGGCTTCCATTGCAAAATCCCTAATCCATTTCTGTTGGTCTGCCATTATTCCATTTGGGGTCTTTTCAGGGTAAGGTGGAGTGGCAGTTTTTCAACCAAATGACACCAAAATTGCCACAGAGTTAGTGCTGTCTAGTTGCTAAATAATCTCCAAATTTCAAGCAAATGGAAACAGGGAGGTCGAGTTCCATAGGCAGGTGCACCCAGCTCTCTACTTTCCCAGCCATAGGATTGGTAAAGAAACAAAGGACTCTGCCCCAGAAAGCAAGGAGGGAAAGAAAACTGAGTCTCTTTGTAGCTTGTCTCCAGTGGTGATTGACTGGATGTGGTTGACCGGGTGGCTTCCCAATCTAATCTCTTCTTTTTAACCAATGGGAAGGCATAAGGAGGACACTTGTAGGGGAACTTGTTGAGTGGCAGGGGGTTGCTTTACAAACTGGGGGAAACCACTATGGTCCAGTTTCCTGGATACCTCACATATGATAGAACATTTCTCACATTACTTCATCCTGCAGCTATTACTTTATCCTCAAGGACTTCCCCTTAAGCATTCTGGGAGGAAAAGCAATCACCTCCCAAAAGAAATGCTGCTATATTTCCACATCTATAGTCATAATTAGTAATTAACAATTTCTCACAGATAAACAATCTAATTTAATTATTACAAGCGTAAGATGTATTGCATGTTAGATATTTCCTATCAATTTCTGTCTGCAAGGATAATGATTATTCTTATCTAAACTGGCCCAGCCAGCTGAATATAAGGAGTCATTCTTGTTGTATTCGGTGTGAAGTAGGAAAGTAGCTAAGGTTTTTGTTGTTTTTTTAGTTGTAAGTCACTTTGAGGACTTCATGGTCAAAAAGTGGGATGAATAAGTAAGACAACTGAATTAGTTCATGGAAAGAAAAAAATCAGTGTACTTGAAATCTACCTTGGAATGTTTAATATTGTATCCAAGTTTAACAACTTCCATGGAACTGAGGTTTTGAGTCTTAGTTGCAACCTTTTGTGCATAAGTAGATTCCACAGAGGAATATGGGCTCAACATTCAACAAATCCTAGGAATGGTATTTTTCTTTAGGTACAATATTGGTGTTGCTATGCACAAGCTTTAACACACTTAACAATTACCCTTTCCCATAGGCCCTGGCCCACAGAACTTTGCCACAATAAATCTGTTAGCATTCAGTGCATCACAGCACTCCACTGGAATTTGTCACAGAGATAAGGATTTGTTTACAAAATTCTTCCAGAGCATGGAGACTAGAAAGACAGTCCATAACATGTCTATCCTGGGAACCATCATTAGAAAGTCTCTAGAAGTTTTTATCTTCAAAAGTTTTTGCCTTATGCTCAGTAGGACATCAAGTAAGACAAGGCAGAGTACCTTTGAATGATAAATATCCACTCCTGTAGATTTCAGAATGCTCAATAAGTTCTTTAAGAAAACAGACTACAGTTTAAACAGCTTGCTGTTTCCATTGCATAGTCTCTGGCATTCTAAACTTTGCATTACAATAACCAGTCTGAGACTTTTTCTTTTCCATAGTTCCTGTATAATTGTATCATTACTACTGACGGAAGTATGTCCCCTTAACCAAGCAGTTGGGAATCTGAGTCTGTCCACTGCTGAGAAATAGAAACTGATCTCTAATTACAAATATATTCAAAGCAAGACCCATGGTTAATCTAACCTATTACTAACCTTGTCTGGTGGCTCAAATTCAGCATTCCAGCATATCTCATATTTCTCTGATATGGAAAGTTTTCATTTTTTCCAAAACACCCCCTCATCATATGGAAATGATGGGGTCAGAATTACCACATCTTGGTAATTAAAAAAGATTCAACCATTAGACAAACCAACGAGCACTTCTATCTAAAGAGCGTATGAACAGCTGCTGATCTGTAAGCTCCATAAATGATCAATGCCATCCTAGCTGACAGGATTTTTCAAGGGGTTGAGATTCCATTGAACAACAACTATGGTTTATCTGAAATCACTATTAACAACTAAGGTTTTCATGGCATTTATTACATACTCATAACATTAATTAATTATCTGGTGCCCCAGTATCAGTGGATCTGATTTCATTGTCATCCTGCCTCTCCTCTAAGGAGTTCACTATGTCATACATGGTTCTGTCTTCCATTTTACCTCAACACAACTCTGTGAGGTAGGTTACACTGAGATAAAGTGACTGGTCCTTGGTCACCAAGTATACTTCAAGACATAGTGGGGATTTGAACCTGGGCCTCCCTAGCTGTAGCATGGTATTTGAACCACTATGTTGCAGTGGCTCACCTGATTAATCATCCAGGACTCAAAATGGCTGAGATGTTATTACAACACATATTCATACAGATCCAGTCCTCAGAGCCAGTTTGGTGTAGTGATTAAGAGTGGCAGGACTCTAATCTGGAGAACTGGGTTTGACTCCCCACTCCTCCGCATGAAGCCATCTGGGTGGTCTTGGGTCAGTCACAGCTCTCTCAGAGCTCTCTCAGTCCCACCTGCCTCATAGGGTATCTGTTGTGGGGAAAGAAAGGGAAAGTGATTGTAAGCCACTCCAAAACTCTTTCATGTAGTGAAGGGCAGGGTATAAAATCAAATCTTTGGCCCTTTCTGCACTCATCTTCAAAGAGTCTGAGCAATTAATCCTTTAAGGTTGACTTTGCATGTGTGTGTCTGCCTTCTGCACCACTCTTTTTTCTCTGGTTTATTTATTCTGCATCTACCACCAAACCCCACAGTTTTTGCTTAATTGGGGTGGAAGAACTCTTGTCATGTGGAGGGGGTGTCCAATTGCCCTATTGCAGCTGCACAGTAGCCTCCAGAAAGTACCAGTAAGGCCCTCCTTGTTCTGTTCTGTGAATAAAACTGACACAGGAAAACAGCCACCAACTTGATGGAGCCAGTGCATGCCTCTCCTTTCTCTCCTCCTTCCTCCTCGAGCCCCTTTGGCTCACTGCCACTGGGTTACTCCAATCATGGGCAACCCATGGGGGGACATGAGCTTGGAGGTTGCCTGGTCAGTCAGTTTGTGCTTCGGCAGCATAGGTATCCACCATGGTGGTGGTTGTGGAGTTGCAGCCACAGTTGGTGGGACATAATTTCTCTGAGGGGTTGGGGGGGGTGGGGAAGACATCTTTCCAGCAGAAACACTTCCAGAGATCAGAGGTTTTCAACTTGCAGGAAGGAGTCCAATAAAAAGTAGATGCTTAGCTCCCTCCCTCCTTCTGCCTCCAGCTCTGCATCAAACCCTCTATGTGTGTGTGTGTGTGTGTGTGTGTGTGTGTGTTTGTGTGTGGAGCAGACAGCAGCTCCCAGCAATGGAAACTGGTGTGGAGAACCCATCTTTGCAAAGCCCCCCCCCCCCCCCAATCCACCCTTGCTTTCCCCCAAAAAGTGAATTAAAAAAAGAAAAAAGACAAATTTAAGACCAACGATGCTGCTGATTGCTTCCCTGGACTGGGTGCAACCAGCAAAGGGAGCTCAGACCTTGGCCATTTTACAGAACACAGAGAGCCTTCTGGCTTTTCCCAAAATGCCCACCTTGTCTTTTGCAACTGTGTCTGATGGGACCTGGTGTTTGCCAGCATGAAAGTCTTTGGGGAAGCTCTTGAGAAAAAGCCCCATTCAAACCACATGGCACCCCCATGCAGTACTTTCCCTTCAGTTGCAAGCAGAACAAAGGACTCCCTGGGAGGATGCAGAAGGGGGTAGGTGGTGGAATGGCTTCTGAGGGGGGCGGAAAAGGGGTGGGGGATGAAATTTGAGGAAATGTGGAAGTTTCTGCATGCAAACTACTGCAATGTGGGAGTGGGGCAATTGAAAGATTCAAGCAAAAACAGCACTCAGAAAAGCCAGTGAAACAGCAAAATGAAACCAAACTGGGAGCTGATCAATGCAAAATTAAAAATAAACCGGATGAAAATGCAAGGCAAAAGTGGGAGGTAATGCAGAATGACAAATATACTGAAAAGCAGAACAGCTGTGAGAGTAGGATAAAAACCATTGCAGAAAGGGCCTTCTTCTTATTATTATCATAAGAAGCTCTGCCAACAAATATTTTTAATGGTAGAATAAAGTAGCTCCTTTGTCACACTGTGCCATCATAACATCATAACCTGTGAAATTGCTGTCTTCCTTAGACAGATCAGTCTGATTTTCTAACACAAGGCAAATCATTACAACCAAGCTAAATCTACGCATCCGTGTTCAGACGTTTCTCTTTGACAGTTTAGGAATTTTACCCTGTTTAGTTGGGGGGGGGGGGGGGGGACGCATTGCCCTAAATGCCCCACTGGTGGCTACAGCCCTGTACGAGAATGTGAGGTATTGCAGTGGTGAAGGAAAAATGCTGTGAGTATTGCAGGAAAAAAAGAGAAAAAAAATCAGAAGAGTGATAATAATCAGAACATTACAAATCTCAGTTTTTGGGACCTTAGACATCCACTAAATATGTCAACCACTTTGAAGGAGGGATTTGCACACTAAAACAGAGTGTCCTGAAAGTTCTGTAGGTACCTTTTTATTGCTGCTGGTACTTTGGAAGTAAGAGATACAGATTAATCATAACAGAGCCTGGGAAGCTTTTTTGGAGCCCAGAACTCAATGGAAAAGAAGAGGACATGAGTAGAGGGAACAAGGGATATTTCTATGTAATATCCTGATGGCATCCAAGTCACTACAGAGCCAGCTACATTAGTGAGGTTTTGAAATACAGTAGACAAATCAGTTGAAAAGACTGAGACGGATGCACAGCATAAAAGAACAAATACACTCCCTTTACTTGGCATAGGATGCTTCTGATGGTACAAAGTACTTTATGTTCTATCACATTAAAAATGGCCTGGGATGCTATCTAGGCAAAGAACATTTTCTCATGGGACCCTGCACTCACACCACATCTCATTCACACTGGGCTTTTATCCATGTGCACATGAGACATACTCTGCAGAGTAGGTTTGTTTAATTCAGACAGCAACACATTTAAATCAGGCCTCCTTATGTAGCCTTGAGGTGTTACATATTTACATGACATGAAAGAGAAGAACAAAGAATATTGTTTAATTGTGCCTCATCTATGGATATCGAAAAGAGAAATAAGAACATAAACAATGTTCCTTTCCCCTTCTGTTCCTTATCCAGTTTCATTACAACAACAGCTCAGATTATGAAATTCTGATGAAAAGGCAAAGATTTTTATGTCACAGAGAGGAGAGCAACATTAATGCAAAACAAATTTGCCATGTGTCTCCTCTGACAATTTAATTTGTGCCACAAAATAGCATTATGACGCTAATCCATTATCAGGAGTATCATTGCAAAGAAGAGCAGCATGATTGTAGACATTTATTTTTGAGACATGAGCAATTTTAAGAAGGCACAGCCTGAGTGAAAAGATTGTGATTTCACAATCTATCCTACTATGATAGGGATTTTTGGTAATGAAACCCATTCATTGCAATACTAAGATGGGCTCCTAAAAAGCTTAAGAGATGTCATTATCCAAAAAGATAAACCAGTACAGAATGGATACACACAACATTACTTTTAAATCATATTAGGCTATTAGATAGGCTCAATTTAAACATAAGTATGGCATAGATGTCACTGAAAAACTATACCTCTGTGATATATATCTGCACCAGAATTGCAATATTTGTATAAATAGGTTATCAGAAGGAGCATCCAGATTACATGTTATGCACATGAATCTGTTGTACCTTCCTGAGGGTAGGTGGTAATGCTGGTATGTTAATTTACCACACAATCTTGCCAATTGCCACAGAACTATTCATAGTATATATCTGTCTGTCTAGCTGACTGACTGACTGATTGACTGACTGGCTGACTATTTGCGGGCTCATGGCCAAGTAAGGAGAGAGTGTGTGGAGGAAGAAATGCATGACACAAATTTTGTGGAAGGAAAATGGTCACAGCTTTTTTGATTGTTTACAAAGGAACTCTGGTGCAGCATGGGGACAGATCCATGCATCTGATGATCTGTCTGCTGCCCAATAAAACCCATACCCCCAGCCCACCCGCTGGGAAGGGAAACCAAGGAGTGACAAAACTGTGGGAACCACATGGGCAGGTGCCACTAAATGGTTCTTCCTTGCCACCTAGTGATGAGCTGTAGGACAATTCCTGAATTGGGTGTGCCACATCCAGGCCAACCCCTAAGACCCCTCAAAGGAGTCCCCAAACAGGGGACGTAGGCATACAGGCTTGTCTCCTCCCCAAAAGGATCTGTGCCAATGCCCAAACTGCCCTAGCTGTGACAAAGTAACCCAGTAAGAAATATAAAATGCAGTGACAACTGAAAATAGGGTGGGACAGCCAAAACCTCCTGTGACGTACTTGCTTACTGGGGAGACTGTTTCTCCTTTAAAACACATTCTGTGTACATGAACTTGGTAGATTTCTGCTGACACCAGGAATGAAAAATTCCAACTCCCTCTGTTTTGGTAGAATTACCCAGTGTCTAGGTGCTTTAGAGGACTATGTGGCCCTGAGGAAGGACTGTTCTGATTTCTGGGATAAGTTTAAGCAAATAAGGATTTATTTATACAAGAACAAAATAGGTTTCTGGGTATTTTTGAATTGTTGTTGAAGAAAGAACATATAACTGACAAAGCTTGGTGTCACACCCAGTCTCTCAAACACCAAAACTCAACTCTGACAGGCTTATCTCTCTCTCATACAGCCACACAGGCTGAATTGTTTGTTTTAGCCACACAGGTTAAACTTTTTGTCTTAGTCACACAGAATAGACTCAGACTGCTTCTTCTGCCATACAAACTCTCTCACAAACTCTCCACATTCTTCTCTTCAAGAACACTGAACACTGACTCACCCCAGAGACATCTCTCCTTCCACACTCTCAGTCATCAGCCAGTCATATCACACTCTATCATTCTTCTTACATTACTGCAGTCAAACTAAACATTTAAAGAAACCCCCCCCCAAAAAACATGAAATCATCACACCTCCAATCTGCCGAGACACACAGCTTGTTTAAATGCTCAAAGGGGGCTCTGACGCAACTGCTGCATCATGAGCCCACCTTTGCTGTCGCACTTTACATTGTGTCTTTACCATACCAAATTAAAGGAGTCGGTATGTTGATCAAGGAATTTCCTATGGATTATCCAAGATCAATGTACTGTTTTTTGTCAGAGCCCACTATAGGACTACAATGTTGAATGCAGTCAGACGTCTATATACTCTTCTGGCAAGGCACAGGACATGGAAAGGCAACAGAAGAAAGTAATCTCATGTAACCAGCACTGTGAACCCAGAGTTCAGTGTTGTAAAAAGAAAAGTAGATTCCTTGCTTGCTGCTGTGAAATACATCTCTATAGTTCTTCGAGCTCACAGAGAGCTATGTGGGGTGCCTGAGATAAGGAGGGAATAAAAACCATATCCAACTTTATCCCTGAGATCAGCCTCTTTTGTCAAAAGGAAGTTGAGTCACACAGCCAGAAGAAAATGGATGTCATATTTCATAGCATAGTGGATTTTGCAGAATGATATGTTTTTAAAATTATTCTCAGCCTAACATGCACACACACATGCACACACACACACACACATACACTCTGCATGTGTGTGTATTGTGAGTTTTCATAGATTATTTCTTCTAAGCTTGCAGAAGTGACTCACCATTTTGTCTACAGATCACTTAATATTTTTTCATGGGTTACTGTGCAGATTGTGGCTATAGAAGAACCTATACTGGTAGTTCATAGGAATGGAAGGTGGGAGAAGGAAGGAAAGTTTCCTTATGGTTGCTCCATTAATATGGGGCTGGACAGAATTAGAAAGTAGACCACCTTCATGCTGACATGTCTAGTGACATTGGTCTCCCTGACTATATACGGTTATATTTTGAACATGTTGATATCATGGCACTACACAGACCACCAGGCTTGGATGTAGCATATTATGTTGGACAAATGGAAGTAATTGAAACTGAGAGAAATGCTTCCTGAATCAGTCACATGAAGGTTCCAACCACTTGCATCACCAGCTGCTCTCACTTTATTTATTTTTATTTTTTGTATGCATATTCTGCCCATCCCACAAGCAAACTCAGGGCAGGTAACATCATATCAAACAACACAGTAAATACAATTAAAATTTAAAACACAGTATAAACATTAACATAGGTAGTTACAGCTCAAAACAAAAATCAACTGGCTGTGAGAGATTCTGTGGGACGTTGGTCTAATACCTTCACATTTCTATTTCCTGGAATAAAATGTTGAAATGTGAGTTAGAAGTATTTTGTCAGAGGCCAGGGCCCAGCTCCAGCTTGACCCAGCCCATGCCAAGCAAGCTGTGGATTGCCAATACCTGACTTACTACATCCTGAAATGTAGTAAATGGATCCCAGGCAACAAGCTCCTGCCCATCAACTGACACTGGAGGGAACCAGGAGAAGCAGGAGACAGCAGCTACAGCGATCAAGGTCTGGTCACACCAGTTATGGCTGCCAGTGATATCATCAGCCAATAATGGCCAATCAAGGGCCTCAAACTTTGAGGAAAGGCCTTATGAAGGCCTGGTTGGGCTTAGGCTGGCAGTGGTGGCAGGAAGAGAGGGGAGGAATGCCACCTATTCAGCAGCAGTTTTGCTCAGGATGTAGGGAACCTGATCAGCCTGACAGTAACACAGAGGGACAAGGGCCAGAGGCTGGGCTAAACCCATATGGGGAGATGGTTAAAGGAGCAAGGGGTAAACCACCCTTGAATGTCAGGGGAAAAGGCAGAGAGGTGAACATAAGAGAAGCCAGTGTTGGATCAGGCCAATGGCCCATCCAGTCCAACTCTCTGTCACACAGTGGCCAAAAATACCAGGGGCCATCAGGAGGTCCACCAGTGGGGCCAGGAGAGGAAAGGAGTGGCACCTCAGGGAAAAGATGACTGGCCCTCCCTCTTTAATCATTTCTGGGGGAAGTGATGTTGGGGTAGGATTGGGCTCAGGCTGGGGTAGGGTGGGTCCAGGACTGAAATACAAGGAGGCTTCCACACCAGGCTGGGGAGGAAGGGATGGACTGAGCATTCGGGGGTGGGGCATAGTGAGCCAGTTTAGGAAAGAAGAAGACCAGGACACCAGAACATCCTTTCCTTCCCACCTTGAGAATGATGTAGGGTTGTCAGGTGCTTAGCTATCACTGGCAGGGGGGGAGGGAGCCTTCCAGGAGGGGGGAGGGACTCTGCCCCCAAACAACCAATGCAATGATATCACATGGAAGTGATGTAAGCACATAGGGATGCTCTGATCTGAGGGCAAAAATCTATGGTAAAATTGCTCTCAAACCACAATTTTGCCAGAGTGTCCCTGGCATGATGGTGTCATTTCCGCAAGGCGTCATCACATCAGCAACATCATGTGGGGATACTACTGTTTGGGGGCATGGTTTCTCTCACTAGCCAGCTGGATGGCAGCTTTGAGAAGCCCCCCCAAAGTGGGGGATCCCTTGCCTGGACCTAGGGTCTGGCAACTTCAGGCTGGCAAAAGCTTTTAGTGGCTTTTGCAGGGAGGAAAAAGCAGAGGTTCAAATCCCTGCTTTTGTTCCCCATGAACCTCCATTAACTGCCTTAAAAGTTTGTGGAGGTTTATGGCCAGGCTGAAGTTCATGAACTTCAGTTCACAAACCACAAACTGGCCAAAATTCATTGTGAACAAAGGTTCGTGAGCCGGTTTATGTCCATCCCTACTCTTGGCCCAATTCACTTGAAACTTAGAAGGTCTCGTGGGGACAGGCAGTCCTCACTCACCTGCAATTATGGTATCATTTGGTTGTAAAACAGCCACATCAGTCAATGTGGAAAAATCCCCCTAGGGAATAATGGGAAAGCTGCAGATCACCTTCATCACCTTGTGAAACAGATCACAACAAGTTTTCAGCAGAAAGATGTTTTAAAAGTTATGCAGACAAGTCTCCCCCCCCCCTTTTAATGCTTGTGGCAGGCACCATCCCCACCTCCACCCCGAAAGGAATCAGTGGAGAGATCTGAGCCTGCAACAAGATACATTTACTTTGAGGGTGTGTAAAACTGAACTCCTAGGCCACACCACTATCTTACTAACAGAGTGGAGATTTAAACCTGGGTCTCCCAGATAATAATCTGAAACTATCCACTACACCACGTTGACTTCTGTGGGGTGGCTGCTGTTGAACAGCATCAAGCAGCTAAACCTGGGTGAGTGATGGAACAACATGGTAACAACATGGCCTTGGTCCATCCCCCTGTCTTTTCCTGACAGAAACCAACTATTGAAGGATGGCAGTACTGTTATGATTGCTTAGCAAGCCCCACAATGAGCACTGAGAGAGTATTTCTTAAAGCTACAGGCACCAGTTATATTATTTTAGGGCTTTTAACTCCCCAATGTTTTGATGTTGTTGTTTTTTAAGATATCAGATTTTTCTGCAAACCTGGGGCTTTTTCAAGTTCATACAAAGATCCATCTTGTCTGTTCAGGGCTCCAGTCTCCAGACTTAATTATCCACATTTTGGGCCATGTTGAGAATTAGATACATTAATATTCAGAAGGGGGGGACACGACACAGTGCGGTATTTTATGACACTCTAGATCCTCAGAAAAATCTGACTGTCCCTGCAATGTATAAGGGATTTAATGATTGACATCAGAGATAACTATGAATAAGATAAAGTTTTAAAGGAACAAAAACCTTTGGCTTCTGCCATCATCAGTAACTTAAATCTGATAGATTTTACAGCAGGCAGTGAGTCAAGGTAACAGGACACTAACAGTTGGGCTGCATGTTATGCTGATCTCACGAAAACCAGCTCAGCTCTGTTTGCTTAGAACTTTAAAGGTTATTGGAGACAGAGAAAACCATTATTAGACACTAGAATTACACCCATCTCCCTCGACATTTTAGGAGTCTGCAGTTTTTATTTGACAAACAATTTTAAAACTATCCAGTTTAACACACAAAAAAAGCTAACTTGGGTGTAAAATTACATCAAAGTTAATAATTTTTTTTTAAAATCCAACACCACTGAAGTTTAGACAGAATTTTGAATTCTCATAGAACGAGTATAAAGAGGTGAAGTTGAACAGCAGGAGAAAATGGTGAAGGGTGAAAAAGAGCCAGTAAATGTGACCTGGGGGGCAGTGGTGAGGGAGAGGAGGCACGAGGGGAGAATCATGAAATGTCCTCTTCTTTTTTCTCTCCTTTTTATAGGTCTCTTCATGTTTACAACACCTCATCTCTTTTTTCTCTTCTTTTTCTGCAGCCATAGATTATATCAGGCCAACCCTGAGTAAGAGAACATTAGAACAAAAGGGAAGCCAATGTTGGATCAGGCCAGTGGCCCATCCAGTCCAACATTCTGTCACACAGTGGCCAAAAATACCAGGTGCCATCAGGAGGTCCAGCAGCGGGGGCAGGACACTAGAAGCCCTCCCACTGTTGCCCCCTCCCAATCACCAAGAATACATTGCAAGTGATGCACTATTTATATGGAAAGAATAGGAAAGGAAAAAATTTATAAGGAAAAAATAGACAAATGGGCAATGGTGAAACTAAATTGGAAGATAATGGGTGAGGACAGGTTGTAAGTTTACTGGCATTTGGCTGATCCAGTTTGGTGTAGTGGTTAAGTGCGTGGACTCTAATCTGGGAGAGCCAAGTTTGATTCCCCACTCCTCCACTTGCAGCTGCTTGATAATCTTGGGGAAGCCATAGTTCTGTCAGAGCTGTTCTCTCAAGGACAGTTCTGGAAAGAGCTCTCTCAGCCCCGCCTACCTTACTGGGTGTCTGTTGTGGGGACGGGAAGGGAAAGGAGTTTGTAAACCACTCCGAGTGACGGGCAGGGTATAAATCCAATCTCTTCTTCTCTTCTTCATCCATTTGTTTGGGCAGATAGACAGTCAGCTGTTCTATAAATGTGAGTGGAAATTCTCACCTGGGCATGATACCTGGTAGAAAGGCAGGCGGACTGCTCCTTTATTAACCAACCTTAGAAAGGGAGAGAAAGCATTCATTCATACCTACATTCTTTTATGGCTCTTTGGCCTCCTACTTCCATTTCCAGTATGAACAATAGGACAGATAGGCCAGGTTGTGGTGGCAGCTTAGAATTCCTTGGTGATGCCAGCACCAGTTGTACTCTCATGCTTTTTGAAGGCTGGCAAATTGTTGTTGTTACTGTTGTTGTTATTCAGACTGCATAGGCTTGTGGCTGTGCAGTAACTGCCTCATTCAGAAATAAAATATTGTTCATGAAGAAAAAAACAGACAGGTTCCTATTGAGAAGCAAAAGATGAGGAACTTTTCTGACAAGGTTGTAAGAGGATAGAGCAAAGGTGGAGTAGAAGCTGTTCTAGGAATCCACAAGCTGTAACTTTAACCCCTGCTTGTCTGGAAAGCATGGCAAGTGCTCTCCTGCTGGGGACAGCTGTCACAGAAGCCTGGAGCTTAATCTTTTAAGCTGAAAGTGGGGCTTGCAGCCCTAAAACCTGGAAATGCTATATTTAGGAGTTTGTGCACAGGGCTTTGAGTGGTCTCTTACTGGAAGGAAAGAGAGAATGCATACCGATGACTAGGGCCCATTCTGCATTTAGCATTCACTCCGCTGTTTTACCAAACCCATGCTGGAACAGAAATTCCCCTCTGCATTGCATGCCACTTTCACTTCCTTTGATTGTCCAATTTTATGGAGGCCTCCACACTGTATGCAGGTTTCACTTCCTTTGATCTCTTTGTTTTATGGCACTGTCTGCATAGATTTAGGGGTGACTCTGCAGTCAGTAGGGCATTGGCCCGGGGTAGTTGAATATGGTTTTGAGCCTCTTCTTTTTCTATTCCAGTGTGGGTTTGGTAAAACAACGGAGCGAATACTAGATGCAGAATGGGCCTAGGTTCAGACACATTTGGTTGAGAAAAAAAACTGAACATCCTCTCCATCAAAACTAAACTGCCCACCTCCTAGAACTGCCAACCTCCAAGTGGGAACTGGAAATCTCCCAGAATTACAACTGATCTCCAGAATGCATAGATTGTTTGTTTATTTATTTGAAACATTTCTTCTACTTGTTATGGCTGCTTTGGAAGGTGGACTATATGGCATTATATCATACTGTGGTCCCTCCCTTCTCTACTGCCTCCTGTCTTGGCAAGACAAAAATGCTCTACAATAAAATGGCAGCTGCTCTGCAATGAACCTTCACCACGGTCCTGTTCACATTTTACAGTGAACACAGATACATCCTGCATGTAAGTGCATTCATCTGTTTGTCAGGGAGAATTATATCCACTTTACAAATGAAACAGAGGACCAGTACCTAGATAAGTGTAGGGTTTAAATCACATATTCAGCCTTATATGCCTTGAATATGACGTAGAATTTCTGAATGCACAGATAATGAAAAGTCAAGTGTACACTGCACATGGATTGTATGTGTTTTCACTGTAACTTGTGAGCAGGGCGCATGTCAAATCATTATTCTGCCAGCTGCTGGCTCCACTTCCTGATAACACCCTTCCTTATCTATCAGCTTGAAAATACACAGCTGTTGCACTTGTGCTACTCTGGTATCTTCTGAACAAGCACGGAGACATCAAACCTGAAAGCTTCTTTCGTGCTTATGAATCAAAGCTTCAAAGCATAAGCATTTTACCATCAGGACATGTTTTTGTATTTACATGCCTTCCATGTACAGTACCTGTACAGTGCAATTTAATTATTTACTTGCAACTGTGCATATCTAGCTCTTTTTTTCCTGCGTGTTTTAGCACTTGCTTGAAAGAACTACAATGATTCTTTCCAAAGCAGCAACGTTATTAAGCAATTCAACTTAACCATATAGTCAAGGATGAGCCTTGGGATGAGCCTGGAAAAGTGTTCTAGGCATTGCACAGTTTTAATTCTGCATACATCTGAATGAAAAAGTAGTAAAGCATCTGTTTTAATTTTGCAGAGGACGGGTAACCCTATGCCCAACTGAGGTCTCTTAGTCCCTTAATGATTATATTGCAATTAGCTGCCAACTCATTGCTGACAAGAGGAAGAACAATCTCTTCATTGTGTAAAGTGAACTACACACTGCATGGAGTGCCATGGTTGTGTTTTGCACTGTAGTACTTGAGAATGCAAGTGCAACAGTCATATTTATCACTTAGAGTTACCATGTGACAGTTAGCAACTTCCAGGCATAGTTTGGGAGGTGGGGACTAGCATGCTGGCATCACTCCAGCAAGCTGATCTCACTTTCAGTAAAAACTGGAAGTGATGTCATGGGACTCTCTAGGATTTACAAGATCTCCATGGTTAAATCATATAACAGGAGACCTGGTATCCCTGTTTACACTAGAAAACAAGAGAGAAAGATTTAGTATAGCCTTGATATGCTGATTGACTCCTGAAAGGAATATTCCACATGAAGAAGCTTTGAAAAAATTCATTCCCCAACTTGCAGTCTGCAATGGACCATCACCACAATCTATGT
The DNA here is from genome assembly GCA_029233225.1 of Lepidodactylus listeri. Classification (NCBI taxonomy): domain Eukaryota; kingdom Metazoa; phylum Chordata; class Lepidosauria; order Squamata; family Gekkonidae; genus Lepidodactylus; species Lepidodactylus listeri. The sequence goes on from JARCFY010000007.1 coordinate 49,495,494, forward strand.
AAGGATAGATCAGCCATCAAACTTACAAAGGAAAATGTTCAGTGTCACACTGGGGAGAGTTCATTTGTCTTTTGTTACACTGATATTCATTCTTCTTAAAATGTGCATTAGGTGCAAACTTATTTTTTATGGTTACAAAATTTTATGAAGTTCATCTTAATTGGTGAAACATCTGCTTTCCCTGAAATTAATCCAGCTCCTTTTTGCCGATACAATGAAGATAAAAGTCCCCATCTGGGCTGAACGCCAGATAGGCTCTATGCTTAAGTAATAAGCACAATTATCTTGCTAATAAACACCAACTAGGAATTAAATCCATGTTGGCAGATATATAGGACACTTACATGCTAAGTGGGATTAATTAAAATCTAAAAGAGGTTCTGTCATAGATAGATATAACAATAAATTACAATGCACACATTCAATATCACAATTATCTCCCTGTCTCCTCCAACTTAGCACCTCTAGTTGCATCCATCCATAATTTAGCTCATAAGGAAGTAGGCAAATTTGTCAGTGTTTGACACACAAATATACAATTTATAGCTTAAAGTCTTGGCCAATTAAGCCGAGAGATGATCAAAAGACAATAAGGTTCAGGTTTCCATTCTAAAAACACTTGTACTGTTCACAGCATTTCTAGAGGTGAAACCTGGACAGATAAGAACATGTAAGGTTCAGTGTTATGTGAGACCAAAGCTCCATCTTGTCCAGGACTGTATTTCCAGGAGCGGCCAGAGAGATGCCTCTGGGAAGCTCATAAGCTTGGCATGAAGAGAACAGCTTTGCCTTATTCTTTGGACCAAGACTTTGACATTCAGAAATATATTTTATGACTTTTTTTTTTACTTGCAAGCCACCTATAACAGAGCTCTGGAGAGGTGGCATAAAAATAAATAAACAAATAAGTAACCTTCATCTTAGATATGGATATTCCATCAGTCAATGATAGGCCCGTTGTCCGTGAACTTATCTTGTTCTGTGTTAAAGCCATTTCAGCACCTATCACCACACCTGGCAAATCCAGCTTTCACAATTCCTATAGTGATTCCCACCAATTTCCAACTCTCCGCATCCTTTTATTAGTATTTAAGTGGCTCAAAAATGGTTGTTAAACATGGCACCGAGGGAGGAGTCTTGAAAAAAGGTAGCATCACCCACAACTGACTGAGCCATACCTTTAAAAAGTATTCTGCACTATGCAACTATTAAGAGTGATGTGGATCTGCTGAATAATGGGAAGCAGAATTTATTATTTCTGTTTAATTGTGATGGATTTCAGAAATGGGAGGTTCTGAATCCAAACTCATGCACTTTAGGAATCTATTTCCTAATATAGGGCCCTCAAACATTTGAGAACGGCTAATAAATGGTTTGCTACTGCCAAACAGTTTTCCTACCAGTTTCCCATCTTTCTAAGCATGCTTATCCTCATGAAGAGGAAGGGGTCTTGCAGTGACAGAGCCACAGTTCAGAAATCCACACACCTGTGGGACTGCCTCTCTTTCTGTGTTCCAGCATCTGAGCAAAGCCTTCTAATATTCCCCCCCTGCAAATGAACAAGATTGTCAATTACCCGTTCATATGCATTCTCTGTGGTGGCTCTCACTTTGTGCAATAGCACACCGGAGAGCACCAAGAGAACTCCCACAGGACTATCCTTCTGTAAAATGTGCAAAACAGAAATGCCCTGGAAGGTATTCGTATAATGGAATTAGAACTGCAGTAAGATGGAACAGTCCAGAAGGGTGCCTTCACATGGGGGAGAGGTTTGTAGTCTACTGCAGTTATTAGTGTAGGTGTCATCAATTGTTGTAGATATCATCTCTTTGTTTACTGCATTGTCCTATACGTTTGCAAACACTTAATGCCTCCCAGTTCAATGATCAAGGCTACTACTGGGCATGTTAAGAGCATTTAGGCTTTGATGACATTTACAAAAAATGTTTCCTACTTCCGGTTAGCCCTCTTTGCTGCCGCTCTTCCCCTGCAAGGATAAGTTTGATTAGAAGGGTAATTGAAAAAAAGAGCTAAAAGAGAGTTCCAGTGAGTATGGTTTTTCCAAGCCATTAACAAAGATTGTCCCTGAAAGCTGGTGTGGGAGGCAGGGTAGAGACACCACTTACCTGAAAGTGAATTCAAAAAGTCACTGTTATTGTTCCTGCCACCATTTTCCTGCCACTGCTCACTGGAGTGAGGGTGGGCAATGGGAAAGTGTGGAGGAGAGTTCACTGACCCTCAGCGGGCACCTGTAACACTACATGTAAATTATATTCCCCCTGCCCCCAAATCCTATATATTATAATCTGGCATGACAGGAAATTGTGACATGTAGACTTCTGTGTATAGGGAATTCATTTTTACAGAGGAACAATCAGTCATATATGTCTGTACCTGCAGTGGTCCCCACAGAAACATGTTTACTTAATTATCTGATGCTTTTGAGAACTGGATCATTGGCCCAGAAAGAGTCTTATTTCATTTGCTATTTGTAATTATTGGACTACATTCTTATTCTGTCTCTAGGGTGATCAAGAGCTACTATGGGCCCAGGTTCCATGCTCTATGAATGTCCAAAACTCCATGGTATATACACAGATATTTGGTCAGTTCCTAGAGCATTGCAGGTGTGGGGGGCAAGGTAGAGACATCACTTACAGGTCCTTACCTGGAAGTGAATTTAAAAAGTCAGTGTTATTGTTCCTGCCAACATTTTCCTGTCACTGCTCACCGGAGTGAGGGTAGGGTTGCCAGGTCTGGGTTGGAAAATACCTGGAGACTTTGGCGGTGGATCCAGGAGAGGCAGGGTTTGGGGAGGAGAAGGGCCTCAGCATGGTACATTTGCTCTTTGTAATTATTGGACTACATACTTATTATCTGATGCTTGTGAACTGGATCATTGGTCCAGAAAGAGTCTCATTTCATTTGCTAGTTGTAATTATTGGACTACATACTTATTTTGTCTCTAGGGTGATCAAGAGCTACTATGGGCCCACATCCCCTCTGTTCCCCTCCCCCACACATTTAAAGAAACACAAAATTAAGAAGAAACCAAAAAAGGGGGGGGGAAGAGAAAGGCAAAACAGTGAGAAAAGTAAAATAAGCTCCACTGGACAAAGTGGGATTTACTTCCCCTTCATTACTCCCACTCAGCATGTCAGTAATCTAGAGAAAAAGAAAGAAAGAGATCCCACATTCACATGGGAAAGAGAGGAAGAAAATCATCAATGCTTAAAGGAACTGAACAAGAAAAACCTTGAGGAATCTAAATTTACTGTAACCCTTTGCTTGACTTGAAATCTTACCAAGTGCAAGAGAGCATGACCTGAAGCAAGAGAGCGTTTGCTATGTTTTCTAGTTAAGTGAGGGGTTAAAATGATTTGATTTTTAATTCCTGAAGAGGCTTCTAGCTCTCACAGCCACCCCAGCTACTTTCTTGCTCTCATTTTGAGACCAGAGCCCCACCCCCCCACCAAGCCTTAAGAATTTTATATCCCTAACCCTCTCTCCTTGTCATGTCCCTTTATTCATAGGGCAATAGAAAAAAGCTTGCCTTTTGCTGTTCTAAGCAAGATACTACACTGTATTAATTCACATATATGTATATTAAAGAGATTTACTGTATCATCTGTTCCATACCCAAAATTATTCTGGTTGGTATTGTTACCTTAAGAAAAAAGGAGATTATGTGGATTCCCCACCTTTTCCCTTCCCCTGTCATGTCAAACATTTTGTTCCATTCCTGTCAAGCCTTGAGTTAGATGTTCTTTATGCAAACATGTCTTATCTTTTATAAATAGACACAGGTATTTATGCCGTTAGTGACCTTCACAGGGCTTTTTTCCACCTTTATGTATCTATGTTTATTTCATGCTCCTAAATTCTGTAACAGAGTTTACCTCCAACTTACAAAAATGAAAAGAAGAGGTTGTACAAAGGTCTTCACAGTTCCATTTCACTCATTTGTGACTGGGTGTACCTATAGATGGGGACTTGTCCTAGTTCTGCAGAGTAATCAGCCTTCCCTCCCTCAATATTTTAATACATCTCCCCCCAACTCTAAGCAAACTTCTGATACTAAGCTGATTCATGAGGAGGCTATACAATGTCTAAGCAGCCCAAAAGATCTAGGATTGTAGAAGCATCCCAGAATATATCATCAAAACCTCAAACATTCCCTTCATATACTCTGTGTCAGCCTCTCCCCCAAACTATGATAGTAACTTGGGTCACAGAAGTTCTGGACAATACAAGGATGAGTAAATATTCCTGTTTCATTTCTTTTCATAGCTGTGCATTTAATAGTGCACCTGGTTTCACCTGCAAATACTTAAACCCATGGATAGAGGCCAGGCAGAGAAAACAGATTTTCCCCCCTTAACCCTGGGGGATCCCCCAGGTTTGTTGAAAAATCTAAAAAAAACTTACCCCAAACAGGTTTAATCCCCCTCTCCCAGAACCTGTCTGCACTTGCACAGAACTGATGCCAAGGCTGTCAGCCCCACCATCACTGCTTCTCCTCACCAGCCGAAGAAGAAGAAGAAGAGATTGGATTTATATCCCGCCCTTCACTTGGAGTCTCAGAGTGGCTTACAAACTCCTTTCCTTTCCCTTCCCCTCCCCACAACAGACCCCTTGTGAGGTAAGTGGGATTCAGGGAGCTCTTTTGAGAACTGCTCTTTCAAAACAGCTCTGACAGACCTATGGCTTGCCCAAGGTTATCCAGCAGCTGCAAGGAGAGGAGTGGGGAATCAAACCCATTTCTCCCAGATTAGAGTCCATGCACTTAACCACTACACCAAACTGAGGCAATGAGGCAGTAACTCTGTGCAGGAGAGCCAGCAGTGGTGACACTGTGGGTGGGGAAGGAGGAGGAACCCCCACAGCCGATGCTGGCAGCCCTGCCATTGCTGCACCTCTTCAGCAGACTGAGTCCATGATGGAGTGTGTGTGTGGCAGGAGAAGCTGGCAGTGGCACAGTGGATGAGGAAGTACCACTCGCCCTGCTACCAGAAGAGGAAATTCCCCTGCCATGGGATCTGGCCCACTTCTTGTTGCAGAACCCATCATATCCCCCCACTGAAACTTCAGGAGGGGGGAGCAGCAGTACTTGCCAGTAGGAGGAATCCCAAGTAACTGATGGGTAGAGAGAGAGAGTGGTAAGGGTGAGGGGATTGAGAAAGTGATTCAGAAAGTATGTGTTGTAGTGTGAGGAGGAAGAGATATTGAGAGAAGGGAGAGGAGGGAAGCAAAGGTGGGGGAATGTGACAGCCATTCTTGCAATTTCCTTGTGGGTCTCCACTTGCCATATATCTAATACTAAACCAGTTTATAGAGTGTGGATTAACAAAGCCACAAAATGGAGCTAGGGACAGTTAGGAGGGATTTTTCTGCAAACATGAAGAAAATTCCAAATTTGCAGAAAAATCTGATTTAAAAAAAATATTGGGAGATCAAAATGCCACAAAATATTAGAGATAATGCATGTAGCTTTATGAAAAAATGCCCACTGAGCTCTCAGTTGCCCTTTTGGAGACTGCTAGGCAACCACAACAACACTGCTGAGTCTTCCAAGCAAGTCCCTTCCAAGCTTTCTGTAAAGCAAAGCCATGAATGGAATCTGTGGTGTCCTGTTCCCCCTTCCCAGTCATGTCCTCTGATGGAGGAGGACTCCCTTGAAATTTGTCCAGTGGCAACAACAAGAGGCCTACACCACTCAGCCCACCAGTGGGCACTGAGCAACTGAGCTCAACCTGCCTGATTATTTCCCTCCTCTTTCTGCATTTATTAGCCTTGATGGGACAGAGAACCAAACCCTTGAGCATGAGCTGAAGGGGAAGTGCCAAAGGGCTTATGATCCTTGGTTCTTAGCCTGAGGCTCAGAGCTTGGAATCTGATTCAGGTGTGTAGCCATGTTGGTCTGAAGCAGTGAGACAGAGACCACTTTCCCACACTGCTCCGCCCCCACTCCTCCCTTTGCCCCAATCGTGTCAATTTCCCACTATTTGCCATGTGGCCGCATTTTGCCCCCGAGCTTTGCCCGATTACTGCCACGTCTACTCGATCCTGGTTTTTGAGGATTGAGTAGATGCAGCAGAAATTGGGCAAAGTTCCAGGGCAAAATGTGGCCGTGTGACAAATAATGGGAAATTGCCAATTATGATTGGGGCAAAAGGAGGAGTGGGGGTGGAGCAGTGGCTGTGGGAAATCGGTCAAAGCTTGAGTCTAGCAGCACCTTTAAGACCAACAAAGTCTGTGACAAACAACTTGTCAGATCCAGACTAGCCAGTTTTTTTGTTGTTTGTTTTTTTGCTTTTTATAATTTGAAACTTTTTTGTTAAGAAGACCCAACTTGAGATGGATTGACTCAATAAAGGGAGTCATGGTCCTCATGACCTGAGTAAGGCTTTTAATGATAGGATAAGAACATAGGAACATAAGAGAAGTCAATGTTGAATCAGGCCAATGGCCTATCCAGTCCAACACTCTGTCACACAGTAGCCAAAAATACCAGGTGCCATCAGGAGGTCCACCAGTGGAGATAGGACACTAGAAGCCCTCCCACTGAAGGTCATTAATTTGTAAATCAGAAGTGACTTGATGGCACATAACACACACACACACTGTTTTGGGTCCATCTGGGAAGAAAAGCAGCCTAAAAATGTTTCAATAAATAAATAAAGTGAACCATTTGTATGGACAGGCTGCTGTTTTTGAAAAGATAGTGGCATACCTTTTATGAAAAATGACAGGTGAACTTGAAAATAATTATATTAAAGTTGATCCTAAACAGAGAAAGGGGGAGTTTTGCAATGCTTTTTGTCTATATCTCCCCTCCAAAAATAATACTTACTACAAACAGAAAAAAAATCACTGATTCACCTGGGATAGCCAAAGATAGAGCACCCTCCCCTTTTGCCGAGACCAAATGGGAGTCACTCTCTTTACAGCTACCAATTCCATCTCTCAGACAGAGAAAGGGGAGGCACTGGTCAGTTATCCTTTCACCATGCCTGGACTCAAAATTATACTGAATGCAAAAATTAATGACCTTTAGAAATAATCAGAAATTGAGTGCCAGTGAATAAGGAAGGGACAACAGAGTTGAGTGCCTCAGCATACATGTGCCTGACAAACATGCCATCCAACCAGACTGCTTAATCAATATCCAACCCAAAAAACATCATTTCTGATTAGCAGAACAAATTTTGAGTCCAGTGGCACCTTTAAGACCAACAAAGGTTTATTCAAGGTATGAGCTTTTATTGCACGCACACTTCTTCAGATACATTGAAACGGAAGCTAACATTTCAAATATATAGACAGATGCCTCTACGTAGGTGAACAGTGAATTAGCATACAATATAATGAAGATGTTTTGACATATACAAAGACTAAACAGCAATAACAAGCTAAGTTCATACAGTCACCATTTGTTTGGATTTAATTAAGGGGGAAACAGTGAGGCAGTAAATATGTCAAAATAGGAGATAGATGTGTAAAAGTATCCTTAATTGTCAAAGGGAATAAAAGTATCTTTCTTAATTGTCAAGGGGAATAAACTGATTCTATTGTTATGCACCATTTGTTTTCTAATTAGTGTTTTTGTAAAAAAAAAAATCTCCCCAGTATCATTGCTTGGGAATAACTGCCTTGGGAAAGACATTCAAGATACAGAAGCAGGATCCTGACTCATTCCAAGGTCCTGGTGGCAGGAAAGGAAAAAGGAGAAGAATCATCACACCACACCACTGTGTAGCAAGAGATAGCTCTCATTTCCATTTTATAGTATGTGGAACTAACACAACTAATTTTATTATTCAGGTAAGAAATTTGACGTTATCCATGCATTTTCCGGCACAGCAATCTAGCTTATGTTACAAGATGCACACACATCAGAATTAACTATTATCCATTGGGGGAGAAAAAAAACTGGCATTAAATTCCCTCTAGTGAAAAAGCTTATGAGTAAAGTAGGTGTCATAATGTAGCATTTAATTTACTTCAAAGAGCACAGCACATCCTGCTGCTCTACATAAATTCTTTTATCAGGGAAAGTAGTTATCACTGACTGTACAACAGGAAGAAAGAACTGGCAACTGCTTATTTGATATATTCAAGTGAACTGTGGAAGATCTCAGTAATAATTAGAGATGAAACCAATGAGCAACAGTGGCTAGATAATACAGTGTAATTACTGGGATTATTTTACCCCCAGGACAAAAAGGGGCAACCCAGTGTTCTTTAATCTCACTGGGGCATGACAAATTTGGGGATAATAACTGTATTTTGTTCAACAGAATTATTTGCTCTAATTAGATGCTGAAGGTAGCTAGCAGGTCAGAATCCATTTCTGGCTATTATTTCTGATGTGCTTCCTGGTTTACAAACATCAATCTCTGCCACTAGGAAAGCTATAATGAAAATGGTCTAAAAGTTTGTGGAAGGCAATTTTGCCCCAAAAGCTCTTTGAGCAACTGATTACTATGGCTTCCTTTATGCTCTCTGGATAAAAAACATCTTGGGTAAACGTGTATTTGCAGTTTTCATCTCTAAAAAAGAAGAGTTTTCCTGCTGATTATAATGGTTTGTTCCTCCCTGACTCTGATTGTTGGAAAATTCAGGGCAACTTCTGTTAGATAAAAGAACATAGTACTGGGCCCTTCATAATCAACTATGTGTACACAAATGTAAGATACTAGAGGGGTTCACAAAGAAGCATGCATCATTAACAGATTCATGATTGATTTACATGTTGTTGGGTATAGAGGTTGGGTCCAGGGTACTCATCCTGTGCAACAGTCAAACGTTAATTGTGAGACTTTCTCAAATGCCACATGCATGTAAATAGAAAATGAATCTAAGATTTCCTCCTGTACCACTTTCCTGACATGAAAAAAATGCAGGTGCTATTTAGCCTGTTAGGAAACCACAAGTATATATTTCAAGTCAGGAACACGGCACGGCAGGGAAGGCTAAAGCCCTTTCTCCATACAAGCTGCAGTTGCAATGTGAGTCAGGTATGGAGGATGTAGAAACTAAGGAGAACCTACAACTCACCTTCGCCTGTGACACAGTGAGAATCACACACACTCTGTGTACTTAGTGAAATATAAATCAGCTGCATTCATTTAGACCCCCAAAATGCAAATTGCAAACCTTGCCTTTTACCACCTTATAACCAATAAGGTTTAACAAACTATATGTCTGATACCACCGTAGTAGGAGAATGAGTGTGTGTGTCTCTCTCTGTGTTAGAGCTGCCAGGGATTCCCCGACCCAGTTCCACTCCAGCAGTTGGTCAAAGGGAAAAAAAGGGGAAAAATCATTGTTGGCTGAGAGCATTACATTGCATCTGCAGAAAACCTGGAAGTGACACCAGTTCACTCTGTGAATTGCCAGAAACTCTATGGTAATCATAGAGTTCCAGGAGATTCTAGAGCAGATTCACATAACTTCCAAGTTTTCCCCAGAAGTTGCATAATACCATTGACACCCCCTTTGTACCTGCCCCAGTGAGTCTTACTACATGGAATAAGGTATTGCGTCCTCTGGCCATTTTCAATTGTCTTCTATCAACAGCTAGGCTTTGGAGAAGAAGGCCTTGTCAAGATTTGGCCCAATGATTCCAATCCTGATCAGAGGATGAGGTCAGGACACCATGGGGGACAGGACCATGACAGGCCCTGAGCTGCCCAGGCCCTTGGACCACCAGGGGTTGTCAGGGAATTTGCAACCCAATTGCTCAGGGATCCTTGAAAAAGAGTGATCAGTTGCCACAAATGCAATGTAAGTCTTTAAAAAGTAGTTCCTACATATAACCTGACAGACCCAAATTTGTATTAAGTCCATAAGATGTATATGTTTTTAACCTATGTTTTGAGATAGTAAGGGTATTATTTAAAATGTATTGACTATTTGAGGTAATGTAATGCTATATACATTACATCTGTTAGCTTGATAATAACCATGATATTGTTTATAATAGTGATCTGTACCTTTAAGAATGTAGCAGTTTCTCGTGCAGCTGCATGGAATTATAGGAGAAAGTTTTTCTTAAGATGGGTATGTTGCCAGCATGCTTAGAGAGCATTTTGCGGGTGAGTATTAGAGCAGAAGGCTTTGTATCTGATCAATGAAACATTAATGGACTGGCTTGCTTTCTGTGTAAAAGCTGAGTTGTAAATAACAGGCATATTTAAGCAACACAGCATTGGCTCCTTTATAAAACTAAGATTTCATTTAACTGCATGGTGTCCCTTGTGTTATAATGATTATGGTTAATTTTAGGGAGATAACTTCTGAGGAAGATCTACTACAAAACAGGCTTACATCTAGATGCTTGTCAACTTACTGCAACTCATTACCAAAGATGTTCTATAATATCACAAGCATGGGACTTTTTAAAATTTTGTGATAACAGGATCACATTATTAATTGTGATATTTTTCTGTGTAATGTGTAAGGACCATCGGTATTTTTATTAATTATAAAATATGGTAGCCATAAATCACAGTGATTGCTTGTTAATAGGTTTTAACACTATGATCCCAGTTTGTCTTTTAGAAGGCATCTCAAAGCACTGACCCACCATAAGGTCCAGATGTAAGTGCCTGAAGATTTCAGGCCACTGCTATAGCTGCAGGCACTCACTCCTATAAATAACTTCACCTCTGGCTGTTGTGGGACCAACAACTCCAATAGTGCTTTTGATCTCTGTTTGCCTTGATTCCTGCCTGCATTGGGTCCCTGGCTTTGAACAGGACAGGTCTTTCCCAATAATATTACTATACCATAATCACTTATTTCATTTTTCATGTAATCCCAATAAAGTAATAGTAGCAAAGTTTCCAGATTTGTTATTGAGGAAACTCATTAAAGTTCCAACTCATTTTGAATTTAATTGTTGATTTCAACCTGAAACATTCCCATCACAATCCAGGAATGCAAATATTCAGATACCTTGCCTACAAGGACTACTCAGCGCCTGTTAATGGTAGCAACAATTGTGCTTACAAATTCTGCTGCTGCCTGTATTGAAATTAAGATATTTACCCATGTACATTACAGCTGTGTGGGGATTGTATTGGCCCCCATTTTTATTGTTATTATGCCAATTTGTTTTTACCAAATAGTATCAAAACATCAGGGAACCCTGATCCATTCTCTCTTCTAAAGACTCTCCAAGCTTCACGAGAACTGAACAAGAGGACTGATTTCACTGCCCCTTGAATAAGGTGCCCCCAGATATTCTGTCTGCATAGTGGGAAAAGGTGCAAAAATGTCTGCCTTTATAAAAACTAAATTTAATAACTGAGTTAAAGCAGTTTTTCCAGTGTCTGTCTAGTGAGGTGCCCTCCGCCCCTGCCAGTCACAGAAAAGACTGCGCAATTGGCTGATTGGTCCTAAGGCTATGACTGGATGCAAGAAATGCTATTTCTGTGGGATGGGTAGAAAGGTCTGTTTGAAAAAGGCAGACAAGCTCAGTTAAATACCCCATGTTAAAAGATCTGGCAGTTGTTCCAGGAAATCTTCTACTGTCTTGGATATAGCCGACCTAATCCAATGCTGAATAAGTCAGGCAACTTTTTAAGGTTAGTTAATATCCAGCTGCACACCCCTAGTCTCCACTTTAAAACACAATTAATTTTTTTAAAAAAACGTAATTCCATGTCTAACTGTGTCCTATTAGGATAAAATTCACTGAGACTGCACCTCGTAACTGTGAATGTTCATTGACAAATTTTACACAGGTTGGGAGGAATGCCCTAATTTTGTAGTCAGTGAAGAATTGATTTGCAGGCAGGCACAGGAAGGTATCTGGCAACCCCTTTAAAGGTAAGGGAAATCCATGGCAAAGCACAAATGAGGACTTCCATTTGGCGATGGATGGATGGATGGATGGATGGATGGAAGGAAGGAAGGAAGGAAGGAAGCCAGCCAGCCAGCCAGCCAGCCAGCCAGCCAGCCATATTACGGAGTGGGAACAAGTCTTTCACGGACTACAGCAAATCACTACACAGCTTTCTACAGCAGCAGACAACCACTAACAGATGCCTGTTCAGTCTAATTTCCCTGTGTAGTGTAACCCATCACTAAACTCTTAACCAGTTCTTCCAGATACCTAATCAATATTTCTTCTTCTCCTAGACTCAGTAGTTCAGACAAACAATTTCCCTCCCCCTCTTCTTTTTTAACAGCCCTTAAATCTCTGAGAATTATTAATGCACGTTGTGGTAAGTAGACAGATCTGGAATCATCTATGCCTCAGAGCAATACATGGAAGAGAAGAAAAAGAACAGTATGGGGGGCAGAGTCAGGCAGGAAGCTCAACAGAATGATTATAGTTGGCTTTCCAAAACAAATAAACACTTTCTTGGGAAATAGTAGTGCAGGAGCAAACCACCATGAGTAGAGTTCTGAATATATCTCCTTAGGATGACAAAATAAATCTATCACCCCCTATCTAAGATAAGAGCAGCACAGAATTGGCATGTTCACAGGCATTGTTCCTTTAAGATGCTGTATACAAATAAGAGATGAACATCCTATTCAAGTTTCCCAGACACCACAACTGGAAAGAGGATGCTGGACTAGACTACCTTGGTTAGATCCAGGAAGACAATGCTTATATTCTTAGAGCCAGTCTGGTGTAGTGGTTAAGTGCACCGACTCTAATCTGGGAGAACTGGGTTTGATTCCCCACTCCTCCACTTGCACCTGGCTGGGTGACCTTGGGCAAGCCATAGCTCTGTACCAGCTGTTCCCTCAAGGACAGCTTGGGAAAGAGCTCTCTCAGCCCCACCTACCTCACAGGGTGTCTGTTGTGGGGAGGGGAAGGGAAAAGGAGTTTGTAAGCCGCTCTGAGACTCTTAAGTGAGTGAAGGGCGGGATATAAATCCAATCTCTTCTTCTTCTTCTTCTTCTTCATCAAGATTACCCCAGTCTTTTTGTAAGCACACAGTACTCAAGTCCCCATTCCTTAGATTTACAAATATATTTTTCATGAACCGTTAAGTGATTTCTGTTCAGGTGAAAAAACAGGCTTTTCATCCATTCTGCAGTCTGAGCTTCTAGAAGATGTTATGATTTCTCTAATGCCGAGATCAGAAAAAAGAAGATAAAATGTTGCCAAGAATCTAAGAAGGTAGAGATCAAGGCAGTGAGACGGAGCTTCATGCACAAATCCCATTACTACTTAATGGAATTTGTACATGGTACACCCCCACACACACACACAACCTACTGAAAAGAGGCCCTTGAGAATGTAGTGATTAAAATGAATGATGTTCTGGGATTTGGGCATCTCCCATTCTGCTGTAATCTTGTATGGGAAAATACCTGCTGAGTTTAGGCAATGCAGTGTAAGAGAAAAAAATGTTTAAGGGGAAAAAAGGTGCAGCAGTTAAATACTGAGAAAAAGAAGACTGTTGTGGCCTCTGCTTTGTAATTTGGCAAATGCAACAAGCCTAGGGTTGCCAGGTGCCCTACTTTGATAGGAGACCAATTACAGGCAACTCCCACTAGCCAGCTCAGTTCTGTCAGCTGGGGGGAGAAAAATAAATTTAAAAACTGCTGTCAGCACAACAAAGTGACATCACTTCCAGGGAAAAAAGCAGAAATGACACCATACTGCTCTAGGAATTGCTGGGGTGGCAACCCTATGATGTATATGAAACCTTGCTTGGAGTTCTGTCAAGTTTCAATCAGAGTTATATAAAAAGACTCAAAAGGACATCACTACCAAGCCTGTTTGCAATACCCAGGAATGAGACTTGAGAGATAGGAAGAAGTAATGAAATGCCTCTAAGTGAGGGCAGAGTGTTCTCTCCTGAGTAACTTCTGCCATTTATAAATTTGCAGCTGGTCAGATCTTAGAAATAGCTGCAAATGGAGAGACCTTTTTTTTTTGTATTCCCTTTTCTTTTTTACTTATCTCGCTCCAAGTTTAATCCTGCTAAATTTTTGTCTTGTAGAGGAAAGGTGTTGAAAATACACTGCCCTTCTGTTCCAAGGAAGTGCACTTCTTACTTGAGAAACCTCTGTATCACTAACTACCAGAATGTAGTTATCAATAATCCACATCCAAGGAACTGCCTTGAACAACAAGGAAAGGTGGGTTGTTTTTTTTTAATTAGTAGGAAGTATAAGTAGGGTTGCCAGGTCACCCTTGGTCACCAGTGCAGGATGGGGGGTAGGGTGGTCAGATCCAGGTTGGGAAACTCCTGGAGATTCGGGGGTGGACCCTGGAGAGGACAGGGACCTCAGTGGGGTACAGTGCCATAAAGTCCACCCTCCAAAACATCTATTTTCTCCTGGGGAACTGACCTCTATAGTCTGGAGATGAGCTGTAATTCTGGGGTTCTCCAGGGCCCACCTGGAGGCTGGCATCCCTATGTGTAAGGGAAGAGATTTGCCCTGGGCCTAGTCTTGCTTACTTAGGTATCCTGCAGTTGATATCCCTGTTCACGTTCCACAATAAACTTTATTTTGAACTCAAATTGTACCCTGTTGCATTACGCAGCATTGTGGCGATTAACATGCCTTTTCTGTCTCTGAATTCATCTACACCTAGACCCTTCTTCAAAGTCCCAGTGAGCCTGCAGTAGCCTTCACTCCTTGGGTTTGGATGTTTGATCATTAGTGGCTAGCAGTTAGTGGTACAGAGATCACTGAAGTAAGAAAATGTGCATTGCTTCACTACTGCCTTGGAACAAAAGGACAGCATATTTTCCACACCTTGCCCCTTGCAGATGATAAGTTTGAGACTAAACTCGCTGCATTAAAGAATGTTTTGTGCCAAAGTGGCTGCGGTCGTTCATCACTACAAATTACTGTTCTCAGAGACATGATTGTCTCCCGTGACTTTGGAAACAAAACAAAAGAGAGGATTAGAGATCAGTTTATGGAGAAAACAAATATGCCTCACATAAGAGAACACTTGCTTCTAGGATCAGACCTCACCGGGAAAAGCCATAGCTGTTTCTGCCTGAATTCAGACAGCTCTGGCAGAAGCCAAAATAATGAGCCTGACTATAAGATGCATAGCCCAAATTCCTCTGCAGGAACCTTCAATGAGGATCCACAGTTACAGCAGGCAAATGAGCAACAATAAATCCAGCAAATTCAAAATCCAGCCCCCTCTAAGATGTTTTTGTTGTGGCTCTACACAACAACTTGCAACTATGCAAGATGCTCTGCAAAAACAGCCTAGCACAACTATTGTAAACGAACTGGACAAGTTATGCCCTAGCACCCACTCCAAACAACAAGCACATGCAACCTAAGTGGTGGGAGTTACTATTCTGAATACAGATCCAGGTGGTCAGCTGTGCTGGTCTGAAGCAGTGGAACAAATTTAGGGTCCAGTGGCATCTTTAAGACCAACACAGTTTTATTCAAAGTGTAAGCTTTCTTGTGCACACATGCTTTTTCAAATACAATTTGAAATTCGTACCTTGCATAAAACTTTGTTGGTCTTAAAGGTGCCTCTGGACTCTAAATTTGTTATTAGGAGTAAGGACAGAATCAGTCTTACACATGTTACAGGGTGGGGAAATCTGCACTCTTAAGGTACCTACTGAAGTGTCAGAAAAATCTCAGACTATTGAACTAATGCTGGATATACATTCAGCAATCTCTATATTGTCTGACACAATGGTTTTGTCTTGCTTTAAAAATGTGTCACTTTCTAAACGAAAATTACACTTAGTATGCCATTAAAAGAAACAAATCCCTTTACATGGCTGACTGCATGTACTGACTGTTTTGGTGTATGTTCTCTACGTGTAGAGTTTTACCTTGTTCCTAATGGCACTGCTATCCTTGGCCTAAATGTAGTTGATGGACAGACTAATCCTTCTCAGAGAATCACTACTACATTAAAAACACTGGTCTCAACTGTGACTGAGCATCATGCCAAAGAGAAAGTTGGCTGTGTTACAGTGGTTTGTTCCCAAGGTGAAAATGAAGAAGAAGAGATTGGATTTATATCCCACCCTTCAGTCACTTGGAGTCTCAGAGCGGTTTACGAACTCCTTTCCCTTCCCCTCCTCACAACAGACACCCTGTGAGGTAGGTGGGGCTGAGAGAGCTCTGAGACAACTGTCCTTAAGAGAGCAGCTGATACAGAGCTATGGCTTGCCCAAGGTCATCCAGCAGGTGCAAGTGGAGGAGTGGGGAATCAAATCCAATTCTCCCAGATTAGAGTCTGCACACTTAACCACTACACCAAAATGGCAAAATGCAACATAATGTGACACCTGTATGACAAAAGTTATCTCAGTTCTCAGTCTGAGACACTATCCGAAGGGCTTAAGGAATTAATATGGAAAGACATCATTGAAGAAACTGATCCATCTGGGTGGGTTTCATCTGTAGTGTTAGTGAAAAAGAAGGATGGATGTATTTGCCTTTTTCTGTGGATTTGAGATAATCAGGCAAGGCCACTGTAATAAACAGCCATCCGTTTCCACACATAGAAGTATTTTCAGAACTCTGTCCTTGATTTGCCGAGTGCATACCACCAGGTTGTACTACATGAAGACAGCAGACACCTTACAGCATTTGTTGAACATGATGGGCTATTCATTTTAAACAAGTCCTGTATGGCCTCGCTTCTGCTCTCACACATTCCAGAGACTGATTTCTCTAATCCCAAAAACCCAGCATGGAGTTCACTGTTTTTTGGATGATATTATTGTATTTGGAAATACTCCTGAAGAGCATGAAAATAACCTGCAATCTGCACTAAAATGTATCAGTGAAAGAGGCTTGAAGCTCAGCTTGGCAAATTGCAAATTCAGGCAAACAAAACTCTCTTTTAAAAAATATATATATTAATTTTTCATAACATAACAGAGCTTAGAAATATTGTAACAGAATTTTTCATGAACTCAGTTCCATTCAGAACAATTGACAAAACATGCAGAGTCTATATTTTAACTGTACAGTTATTCTAAGTGGAAAATGTTACTAATCATGTGCACATTGACATTTTTTAATGTTATTTAGGTGGTAAATTCAACCATCAGATAGATCTAATCTCATAGATTTCACACATTTTCGCAACTAGGCATTGCAAAAGAAAAAGTAGATTAAAGATAGATCAATTTAAGGCATGGAGGGTTGTGAGGGTGGAGGTCCCAGTTAGCTACACATTCCATAAACAGAGGTTGGAGATTTTGGGATATAGTGCCTATTGTTGCGATCAATCTGTAATTTTGTCCATAATGAGGTGATTCCATACTTTGTCCAACCAGCATGAACATGTGGGTGGCAAATTAGACTTCCATGCTGATGCAATTGACATTTTTGCAGCTACAAGAAGATTGGAGATTAATTCACGTCTGATAGAATTCTCCTTCTTGAGATGTGCAATTTTATCAGCTGGCCTGATCCAGACCATATTGTAGCAGTTTCATAAGCACTTCATCAAATTGATTTACAAACCTTGCCTTCCTTCTTCAGCCTTATCTTATGGTATGAAAAATTTATTCCCAACTATGCTTCCATCACTGAACCACTCAGCAACTACTACAGGAAACCTCAAGTTTGGTCTAGATAGCTGCTGTACAAACTAGTTTTGACACTGTGAAAGTCTTAATTGCCCATAGCGTAATCCAAAGAGGTTGAGAACACAAAAAAGCTACAAAAACCATGGTACAAATTAACCAATTCGATTATGTGCACAAAACATAACACCAGCATTTTAATATGTAAGCCAATCAAAACAGGAAATAAATATGCAAATTCAATAAGAACTCACAATGCTAAGTAAAATAAAATACAATTTATATATTTATTATTTATTAAATACAACTTGTTAGGCTGCCCTTCCCTGCAAGCAGGGT
This sequence comes from Lepidodactylus listeri, assembly GCA_029233225.1. Lineage (NCBI taxonomy): Eukaryota > Metazoa > Chordata > Lepidosauria > Squamata > Gekkonidae > Lepidodactylus > Lepidodactylus listeri. The sequence continues at coordinate 49,513,346 of JARCFY010000007.1, forward strand.
TCAGGGTGGTTTACATCAAAAAACAAACATAATAATGTTCCATTAAATAACATCAAAACCTACTAAAAACAATATATTTCAAACAATACAATTTCAGTATCTGAGATGGCGAACAACTTCTGTTCCCACCAGCCCCCTGGGTGAAGGGGTGTGGAGTGCTGGGTAGGAGGGTATGAGGGTGCCAACCATCACTGTCCTCAACTGAAGGCCTGGCGGAACATCTCTGCCTTGCAGGCCCTACGGAAAGATAGTCAATCCTGTAGGGTCTGGATATCTTCTGGTAGAGTTCCACCAGACAGGGGTCAGGGCTGAAAAGGTGCTGGACCTAGTCGAGGACAGCCAGGCCACTCTCAATGGCAAACACATAGCAACTAGGGTTGCCAGGTTCCTCAGAGTCCCCAGAGGGGGACTTTGGGGGGAGCATTACTGGAGGGGTGTGATGACATTTAAAGACATCCTTTAAACACTGCTGGGGAAAGGTGGGGGAGAAGAACGCACATAACTGCACTCCAAGCCCCTAATTTGGGGCTCAGAGTGCAGGCACAAGGCCCCCACCTCCCCCCAGCAGCATTTAAAGATATCCTTTAAACACTGCTGGGGAGAGGTGGGGAAGGCTGTGTGCACCTGCACTCTGAGCCCTGAATTTGGGGCTCAGAGTGCAGACACGTGGCTCCCGCCTCTCCCCAGCAGTGTTTAAAGACATTCTTTAAACCAGGGGTGTCAAACTCCTTTGTTCTAAGGGCCAGATCTGACATAAATGAGACCTTGTTGGGCCCAACCATGTGTAATGTAAAATGTAATGCCAGGTACTGGAGCTATAAACTTTATAAAGGACACAGACAAACACAATTAAAAGTCCGTATCAAGCTGTTTAGGCTTCTTTGCCAGCCTCATATTAGGGCAGCAGGGAAGTACACAGGAAGAGTTCTAAAGTAGAAAAGAAATTTTGGAATTCTAAATGATTTTACTGTGTTTATTCTTTCAGGCCATGATAATAACTTTGTTGTCCAATGACTGAGAAGATTTAAAATAGATTTGTTAGTGTCCATGTGATTTAATTTAACCACCTGGTATCCAATGCTCCCTCTAAGCTGTGGAGTCTTGTGAGCAAAAATTCTACTTTTTGAGCGGCTGGGATTGAAGTTGTGAGCAAGTGCTTCAGCTACTGCATAAATTAGTTTGCTCTGGAGCCATCCTTCCTGAGCTGAGACAAAAATGTGTGATCCAGAGGCTAAAAAATTGTGAGCTAGCTCACACTAACTCAGCTTAGAGGGAACCCTGTGGAGTCATAATTCCAAAGGTGCCCACAGGCGGAAAAGGATTGGGGATCCCTGTGCTAGATAATCATCTAGACAACTCTCTTTTACTTTAAAATGGAGTACAGGCTTGGAACCCAAAATGTGCCAGCTGATTGTTTGTCTTATTTGCTTTGCCATCACCACACACACAACAGGAGGAGTAGAACACATTTAGGCCCAATTTACACCTTCCCTCTGAAGTAGTTTGACTGCTGTCTTTTCCTGTGCTCATTTCACACTGGTTTCAATTTTCACTCCCTGGTCTGAAGAGTACAAAGCAACAGGATCTGTTTAAAGCAGTAAAATGCTAGTTTGACCACAGGAGGGCAATTAACGAATGTAAACAGTTTTTTAAAAAAACTAGAACAAGTATGGTTTGAAACTAGAAACAGGTATAGATGTTTGTTTGTTTTTGAAACTAGAATGATTCCAGTGGGAAAGTCAGATGTAGATTTGACCTTAGAGTCCAGTGGCACCTTTAAGACCCACAAAGGTTATTCAAGGTATGAGCTTTTGTGTGCATGCATACTTTGCATTTGAAAAAGCGTGCATGCACACGAAAGCTCATACCTTGAATAAACCTTTGTTGGTCTTAAAGGTGCCACTGGGCTCTAAATGTGTTCTTCTGCTTCAGACCAACATGGCTGAACATCTGGAACAACAGAAGGAGGATAGAGAAGTCTTTGCTCTTTTTATCAGCCTATTTATTGCTGTTGCACAACAGCAATTCCAAACTGCTTATTTAGCTTTTCAGGTTCAACAAAGGTTATGCAAACTTTTGACAAAGAAATGTTGCTGCCTTGTTTTAGAGTATGTGATGGCCGGGTGCCATAAGGCATGTAGTAGTTACTTGTGGCAGAGGAACTGCAATGCAAATCCATACACTTTACCCATGATATACATCCAGGGATCATCCAAACCAAACAGCCATTACAAGATCTATATTGGTGGCCCCCAGGGATGAACTCCCAAACTGAAGCAGCTATTAAAGCCTATGTTACCTGCCAGCTGCACGGTAAGACAGCAGAGACACATCCAGTACCCATACGGCCAGTCTGTCTTCCAAATCCTGCATGGGAAAAGGTTGCAATGGACACTGCGAGGCCCTTTGACACTGCTCAAATGGACTGTTGCTAAACTATCTCCCTAACAGACTATTTCAGCAAATTGCCTAAAGTAGCATTTCTATCCCAAGTTACCTCTGCTACAGTAATTAAATTTCTCTTTGTAGTTTTTAATAGGGAAATGAACCCTAAAGAACTAATTTCTAAAAATGCCGTTCAGTTTACCTCACAAGAATTCAGTGCTTTTCTTGCAGAAAGGAACATTATACACAGAAGATCCTCTTTGTATTACCCTCAAGCCAATAGGGAAATTGAACAGTTTAACAGAAGTTTGAAAGGGAGTTTGCAAACAGCTAGATCAGAAGGCACAGCATGGAGAACCTTTACTACTGATTTCTTGCTTGCTTACAGGGCTACAGAGCATGGTTCAACACAGAAATCACCTGCAGAACTAGTGCATGGGAGAGAAGAACTATTATCAGTTCTTAAGAGAGAAGGAGATATGGTATTGTGAGATACAACAGTGGCTATAAAGAACAATCTGCTGCTAGATGCAATATAGTAGGTCAGAAAACAGTAAGTAGAAGGTATATGGCTGCTAGGCCATGCAGGATGGTTGGAGACAGGGACATGGCAGGGGGGTGACATTGTCTGCACTGCTTTGTCACTTCCAGGGAAAACTTGGAAGTGACTTAGGATAACTCCAGGGATCACAGGAAACTCTATGGTTTTCACTGGAAGAGACAGGGTGGTACAGATGATATCACCTTTTTATTTTTCTTCAGTGGCAGTAGGCAACTCAGGCTGCCAGCAGGAGGTCTCCTGGCTCGGTGGGAAGCCTGGCAGCTCTAAGAAGGGAGGATATGGTTCGGCTTGGACCTAATCTGGTTCACTGAGAGATGCAGTAGTTATTATGCCTGATCAGATTCCACAGTAAACTTTGTTTTGAACCTAATTGCATAATATAACATTTCATCATTACAAAGTTGCATCAAGCAACTGAGTCACAATTTAAGGTCCAAAAGACGTTTGTTTTGCAGCTTAAAGTGGCACAACTGTTCACCACTCAGTAATACAGACCAGGTCCTGTGCCCAAACTCCTTTGTGCTTCCTGTTTCTTGTGCTGTCAGGTTACATTTCCCAACAAGCAGTGCTTCAATTTTGTTGTGTCTTACCACCAGGGGAATGCGCCGGAACAGAGTTCTAGAACCAATTCGACAAAATTCTTTTAAAAATGTTTAAAAGTTTATGAGTTTTCAGTATATAGATTGAAAACTTCTTTTCACTCTTGAGAGTTCTGGCACCTTTTTTTTAAAAGCCCTGCTTGCCACTACTGTATTTACCACTGCATGCCTCACTTTCCATATTCGTCTAGTGATTAACTTATTCCCTAGCTTCATTCCATTGTTTTTTCAGCTTCTCTGCATGTAGGTGTTCCAGTCTGCTCCTCTTCAAAGAATTCCTTTTTTGCCCGAGGTGTATATTTGTCCAAGGTGTATATTTAAAGACATTTATTTATTTATTGTATTTATGAATCACACAGTCCTTGCCACAGCAGGGCTCTGGGTGATGTGCAAAAGCCATAAAACAAAAAAAACAAGATAAAACCAGTTAAAACATTAATAAAACATTTCAACAATTAGATGGCAAATAATTAATCAGTCCCAATTCCAACTGACAGCTGCTTCATGGACAGGGGGAAAGAGGCAGAGGTAGATGTAAATAACAGAGAACAGAGAAGGGTGCCAGCCAAGATGGAACTGTCACTGTCCTCAACCAAAAGCCTGGCAGAACATCTCTGCCTATCTGGCCCTGTAGAATTGCATCAGATCCTGCAGGGCCATGGTGGTACTTGGCAGAGAGTTCCATCAAGATGGGGCCAGGTCTGAAAAGGCCCTGGCCCTGATCAAGGACAACCAGATATCTTTGGGGCTGGGGATCACCAGTAGATTGCTGTCTAGGGAGTGCAAAACTCTCCCAGGCATAGCAAAATAAGCAAAATGATGAAGTAGATGGTCCTGTAGGTACATTGGTCCCTAACCACTCAAGGCCTTATAGGTTAATACCAAAACCTTGAACTTGACTCAGTATTCCACTGGGAGCCAGTGTAGCTGGTGCAGCACCAAATGTATGTGCATCATATGTGATGTTCCTGTCAGGATTCGTGCCACCACATTCTGGACCAGTTGGAGCTTCCGAGTTAGTTTCAAGTCAGGCCAGTGTAGACTGAGTTATAATAGTCTAATTTGGAGGTGACCATTGCATGTATTTCCATGGCTAGATCAGGGTGCAACATGAAAGGGGCCTGTTGCTGAGCTTGGTGGAGTTGAGAAAAAAAATGCTAGCTTGGCAGTTGGTGTGACTTGGGCCTCCATATTTAAGGAGGGATCCAAAATCACTCCCAGGTTCTTGATGGATCACATTGATGTCAGTGGTACTCCATCAAGAGCTGGTAACCTGTGCCCCAAACCCAAAGCCCCTGATTTCAATATCAATTTCATGTGTGTTTGACTGAATGGACACTGCAGTCATAAATTGTTGCTAAGTTTATACATGTTTGATGTGCAGGAAGGAGGATGCATGAGACACTAACTTTTGAGAGTAAATGCTGTTCACCCGGTATGTAACTTACATGCTATAATGCATTCTGCCACTGGTTGACAGATACATATATAATACATAAATGCGTATTAAATAATCATTCCATAGCACAATGAGTGTCATTAGTGAAAATAGTGAAGCCTGGTACATTTTAATGTATTTGGTGCTGAGTGGCCTGATCAAATTTGGTAGAGAAATTAAGCGATAGATGTGAACACCCCTATGTATAAATGACTCATAGATAGTATACAAAAACTGTGCAACATGCATATAGAATGTGAACACCTCTAGGAAACCAACAGTGAAAAAATGAGAGCCAAGACTGTTAACGAGAATATAAACAAATATATTTTAAAAAAATGGAATAGGGAACATTTACTCATCCCTAATCTTGGCTTTCTTTTATTCCTTCCTCCCAGATGCAATAGAGAAAACACAGAGACATTAGAATGAATTATGGAAAGGTTGCCCTGCTTGCATATTAATGTAGTGCAAAGTGGTAAATAAAGCATCTAGACCACATGCCTTTGTTGGAGCCAGGAGAAGAATGTTCGTATTATCAACAAACATTTCAAAAGCATCAATAGAAATTAGGAATTCTATTGTCTTTGACTTTCAGTGGGTGAAGGGTGAAGGTCGCACCTATACTCTGTGTCACTGAAAAGCAGTTCCTTGAAAGGTTATGCAGTATCAGGTACACTGTTTGTTCATTTTTCTTCAAAAGAGGGGTTAAGGTCCTGAACTCTCAGGTGCAAGAATAATAAATGAAGGGGCACTTGACAGCACGGTATACTTAAATCCTATTTCAAACATGTCACTGCCTCATACAGGGAGTCCAAATGCCCCCCCCCCGCAAGAGGTAGTGAATAAGGAGATCATTCCTTTTATATGACTAGAAATGAATATGCTGGGGGGGGCAGGAATTAATCAATAAATGACATATTCACATATTATTATAATTCAAATTTCAGCATTCGTTGAAAGAAATAAACTCTCAAGTCTGACCTTCCTATTCAAAAGCTCTATTAATTTCTGCTTTACTAAAGTAGAGTAACTGTACAGCCTTGAAGCAAAGATATGTATGCACGAGCAAAACCTTGGTGTTCAGATTGTCTTCCATTACATTAATGGGTGCTGATTTTCCTATGGGACAAAGATACTATAATTACAATCCACAGGTGCTTCACTCAAGCCACAATACAGCTCTGTTCCTCCGTTGCTAATACATCCACTTGTGAAAGATCAATGGTTTTCAGTGAACCTTGCACAAATGAAGTATTGGCTGCAGAGGAAACATGCTATGCTACTGCCAGAGTGAAATATGTCCAGAACATGGTCATGGGATACAAGCCAAAGTTCCTGCTTATCATTAATAGGGTTTTAGCATGGTGGAATTTAGCAGCTTACAATTTCTTCAGTTGAAGAGGCAACTGCATGTTAACCATTTTGTGAATGTATATATTGATATTGGGCCTGTTTAGTACATTTGAACTCCATGGGGGAGCTGTAGTGTACTCACTGTAATTTCCAGGGTGCTCCTATCTTGTAATTTATCTTGCCTTCTGTTGTTCTTTCTCTCTGCTTAGAAGGGTTAGTGCTGGTATCCCAAAGGCCTCTCTGTTGTTAGGGTTGCCAAGTCCTACCATAGCTGCAGCAGGGGGAGTCCTGGCCATCTCTGAGAGTTCATTGGAAGTGACGTCATTGTGTCGGGCATGTTGGGGCTGGGCCACTATCATCTGATGGAAAAACATAGAGTTTTTCCTCAAATGATAGAGTGTCCCCCCACAACGTGCCCAACGCAATGACATCACCTCCAGGTGATGTCATCACACCAGGCATGCCTCTGCAATCCCAGCAATTTGGGGGTGGGGTTCCCCCTGGTGGCCCAATCCAGGCCGGTGGGTAATGGACCCATCAAGTGGGGTTTTCCCCACCCCCCGGGGTGACCTGGCAACCCTATCTGTTGCTGAAAGGACTATAGTCAGTTAATACTTTTTTTTTTTGCAAATTCCATTGCAGTAAACTTTATTGAAAGCAACTCTGAAGTGTGGAACTGGATTATTTTCCAACTCTGCTAATATCTTCTATCTACATAAGACCATGATGGGAGCAGGAGTAGCATTACTGATTTGGGGGATGATGCAAAATTCAAGGATGGGTCCCCCAGAATCACTCAAGCAGCCCTGGAGCACAGTGATCAGCAGTCGGGTGGTAGCCCCCCCCCCCCAAAGCTGATTGCCGTGCCACACTGACTTGAGTATTAGGCAGAGCAAGAGATCACTGACAACTCTATGGCAATGAGGCCTTCAGGGTAGTAGCAGAGACAGTCGGCTGCAGCCAGCTGCCCAGGATACTCTGTGAATAAGATGCCACTGGCTGGGTGGGAGCAACTGAACCTGCTGAAATTTTTCTCTTTACAATTATTAAGGCCATAGAAGCAAATCTGTTCATCTGAAATATAATGGAAGCTATGGAAAAGGAGGAGGAGTTGGATTTATACCCTGGCCTTCACTCAGAGTCTCAGAGCAGTTTACAATTTCCTTCCCTTCCTTTCCCCACAACAGACACCCTATGGAGTAGGTGGCACTGAGAGAGCTCTGAGAGAACTGCTCTTGAGAGAACAGCTCTGAGAGAACTGTGACTGACCCAAGGTCACCCAGCAGGCTTCATGTGGAAGAGTGGGGAATCAAACCCGATTATTGAGATTGGAGTCCACCACTCTTAACCACTACACCAAATCTGACTCTCATATAAAGCTGCTTCATGGCAACACATCTATCAGAACATTGGGTACTCTGCTGATTCACACATTACAGAAACTTCAAGGGTCATGAAAGACTTTGGGTCATATGTGAGGTGGGAGTTCTATACCTCACAGGTGTTCAGGGGCCCAATTAGGATTGGGACTGTGGCACACATGGAAGGGGATTTCAGCCTTCTTACTCGCACACAGTTTTCCCAATCCGAAATTGACCCAGGGAGCTGCTATTTGCCCCATTCAGGATAATTACGTATAGTCATCATTATACATATCAATTTTCCTGATGGCTGAGCTATTGAGACGAGGGCAAAATTGCCCTGGCCTATATCAGCCTGGTGGTCCTGAAAAGTTTGGTATGACACTTCTGCCTGCTGATGACCCTGTGAAGAAGAGAGAAGGTGACTGACCCAAGTTCATCCAGTGAGCTTCATGGCTAAACTGGGATTTGAACTGAGGCCCTAGTCTGCTACCATAACCAACTATAAAGCACTGTTTCCTTGCCTCTTGATACAGGATGCTACACTAGATGGACTACAGGTCTGATCCAGGAGGGCTCTTCTTATGTTCTGAGATATCGACCATATGTCAGTCATTTTTGGTGTCCAGAGAAAGAATTGTTTTCAGGACATAGCTGGCCTATTCAAAAATTCCTTTAGGCTGGAACTCAAGAAGAGATGTGGTGTGGCTGAAAATGTGGGGATAGCCTGCCTATTTTCTGATGCAGCTACTTTCCTTCCTTTCCCCACAACAGACACCCTATGGAGTAGGTGGCACTGATCCAGCTTCCCAAGGTTCCCCAGATCCAGGCTTAAATATCTTGAACAAAGTTTTTTCTTGGCTACCTCTGTGTTAGATACTTGCAGTGCACACTGTTTGGGCTGCCTTTGAAGACGATTAGAAAGTGTAAATCACTACAGAAAACCTCAGCAAGGTTGCTGTCTAGTATTGATTCCAGGAACACATTTCTCCAGTATCAAATGAGTTTCACTGGCTGCTAGTCCATTCCTGTGCTCAATCCAAAAGGCTAGTTTTGGTCCTTAAAGCCCTAAATGGCCTTAGATTGGAATCTTTAAGGACAATCTGCTCCTAAAAGAACAACCCTAAGCATTTCATTTATCATCTCAAATCCTGCTTTGGGTCTCGCCACCTTCAGAGACTTTGAGGGATAGAGACATTTCAGTGGCAGTACCTCATTTGTGGGTCACCCTTTCCATATCTCTTTCTTAACTGTGTACCAAGCTGGCTGTATTGTTTTGACTGGTATTTCATTTGTAGCATTTAAGCCTGGATTTGTGGTTTTATTCTTCAGTATGGTACTGCTGATGTTTTTAAGTTGTATTCTTAATAGCCATTTTTATGCTGGACCTTTTGGACTGACTGCTATGTTAACCTGTGTTTTGTGCTTAAGAGGTTACCATAACCTTTTTTTTTTTCTTACTGTGTTTTATGTTCATTTGGAAACCATCTCTAGCAATCCGAGCTGGAGAATTCAGCATTCAAATCTTTTAAATCATAAGAAACATAAGAAGAGATGGATCAGACCAATAGTCCATCTAGTCCAGCATCCTGTCTCATACAGTGGCCAGTCAGTTCCTCTGGAGGGCCAGCAACAGAGCATAGAGACTGAGGTCTTCCCCTGATGTTGCCTCCTGGTTCTGGGATTCAGAGGATCAGTAACTCTGAATGTGGAGGTTCCCCTCAGTCACCATGGCTAGTAGCCATTGACAGACTTATCCTCCATGAATCTATCTAATCCCCTTTTAAAGCTGTCTATTCCTGTGGCCCATCACTACATCCTCTGGCAGCAAATTCCACATTTTAATCACTCTCTGAGTAAAGCAGTATTTCCTCTTGTCTGCCTCTACTATCTCAAATCTGAGTTCCTTAAGAACTCTTGGGTGTATGCCATCAGGACCTGGAGACTTATTGGTTTTTAATTTATCTAGTACATCTAGAACTTCATATCTGGTCAGCTCAATTTGGCTCAGCTGTTCAAACTCCCTTCCCAAAAACAGGGGCTATGGCATGGCTACATGCTCCACACTTTCCACAGTGAATCCAGAAGCAAAGTCATTGAGCTTCTCTGCCATCTTCCTTTAGTGATCCCTTCATTTCTTTGTCATCCCTAATGTTGCCAACATCCAGGTGGGGCCTGGGGATCTCCTGCTTTTACAACTGATCTCCAGCTGACATAGATCAGCTCCCCTGGATAAAATGGCTGCTTTGAGGGGTGGACACTGTGGCATTGTACCATGCTGAGGCCCTTCCCCTCCCCAAACCCTGCCCTATCCTGGATCCACCCACAAAGTCTCCAGGTATTTTCTAACCCAGACCTGCCAACCCTACAAAGGCCCCACTGCTTCTCTGGCTGGTTTCCTGCTCATGACATTTTTTTAAAAAAAATATTGTTTGTTTTTATGCTTTTAGCAAGTTGTTCCTCAAAATCTCTTTTGCATGCCTATTTATTGACTTACATTTCTTTTGCCAGAGCCTGTGGTCCCTCCTGTTCAGTTCACTGAGACAGATCTTCAACTTTGTATAGATTCCTTGACTTGTATTGTTAACCACACAGGCCTTCTTTTAGACTTGGCAGTGCTTTTCCTAACCTGTGGAATGCATTCTATTTGAGCTTCAATTAGTTTCATTTTAAATAGCTCCCAAGCATCCTTTAGGGATTTGACTCTCTTGTGTTTCTCCTTCAGGTTCCATTTTACTATTCCCCTCATTTTTGTAAAGTTCCCTCTTTTGATATCACATGTTAACAGTTTAGGGATAACTTGTGACCATAATTGTTATGTCCTGGACGCAATTCCACAGACAACCAGGCTGCGAATCTCTATGTGTACACTTGTATGACTCTGATGTGACCAAACATGTAATGGTGCCGGCCATGTGGTCTGACCGCATGGCCTGGAAAGGGTACAAGTTTGAGGTAAAATAATAGCACCCAGGCTCCTAAGGATCCGTCTATCAGGGGCTTAGCATATTCAAATTAACCAATGTAAATCTCTGGCGGCAAGATTAACCTATCCCGAGGTGTGGGTGTGGACAGGGGCGAGGCTTTTCTGTGCATATAAACTGACCCCCGGGCGACCTCAGGTATGCTTGTTCCTGACCTCCAATAAACTTGATCATGTTGAAACTCCCTCCACTGGCCGCCCGACTCCAGTGCTCTTCAATAATGCTATTAAGTTAAGCATTCAAGTTAATGTGAAGTTAATGTGAACTCCACTGGCCTCCTGACTCCAGTACTCTTCACCAGTTTAGGAAATTCCAGGATATTTGGGAGTGGTACCTGGGGAGGGCAGAGTTTGGGGAGGGGAGGGAGATCATTGAGGATGTGATGCCATAGAGTCCATTCTCCAAAGCTCCAAGGCAATTGATCTCTGTAGTATGGAGATTAATTGTAATTCTGGTGGGACTCCAGACTAAGGAATGGGCATGAACCACAAAACTGCAGTTCCATTCAGTTCATGGATAAACCACAAACTGAACCATGAACCCAGTTGGCTCACATATGAACTGGGTTTGTGAGGTTCATGCCCGAAACAGCAGAGCTGCAGGAGCAGCTTGCTTCTGTGGCTCAGTTGTTTCGTGCTCTAAACTGCTGAGTTGTGGGAGCAGGCTGCTCCAGTAGTTCAGCTGTTTCCAATCAAAACTCTTTTTGCTCTTCACAAACTGCCAGGAATTGCAGCAAAATTCATGAAACTTCATCACAATTCTTCAGTTTGCAAACATTGCTTCATGAATCACCAACTGGCCAAAATTCATGATGAACTTTAGTTCATCAGCCAGTTCATGCTCATCCCCACTCCAGGCCCCACCTGGTGGCTGGCATTCTTATATGTTCCTTCCTTTGGCCTCTATGCTGGGAAAAACTCAATACTGGATGACTACATATTGCTTCTAACATTAATAGTAAAACAAGTCCTGATCTAGATACACCATTGGTCTAGTCTAACCCTGTGCTTTTGAAAAGCCCACCAGCTCTGACTAGGAAAAATAGGTGTTACCCTGACATTATGAGTTTAAGGCTTAATGTGTCTAGTGCACTTCAATTTTACTTTTCATCCAGGGTGTTTATAGCAGTATACATGGCTCTCCCTTTCCCATTCAATCCACAACAACCCTGTCATTTTGGTTAGGATGAGAGACTGTGACTGGCCCAACATCACCCAGCAAGCATCATGTCAGCATTGAGACTGGAACATATTTCTCCCAGATGCTAGTCTAGCACTCTTAACAGTATTTTCCTTTAGAGATATCCCCCTCCACACACACACATACGCTGGATGAGTTTGCAAGGTACATAATTGCAATCAATTTTGTAAAATCTCAAGAAGCCAGTTTTAAGCAATTGGCATGTCTAGAGTGGATATTAACTGGCCTGTTCTTAAAGACACACCACTAGGGGTTTGATTGAAATGGATTTCCTCAAGCTGCCTTTCCCCACCTCCTTTTGTGTGTGTGTGCATGGGGGGGGGGGGAGGTTAAAAGTAGTTGAACTAAAAATAAACCATAAACTTGTCTTCCTCATATAATTCCATTAGTACATTGTCAGAACATAGCCATATTTCTAGCACCATTGATTCAATTCTATTTCCACCTCCACATGGATCAGCAAAGTCCCTGACATCCTTGGTCCAATGTACATGTAGAGATTGCTGACAGACATGAATACCAAGCTGTGGAATATAATTTTCTGACAAGGTATGGTATCTGAGTGTGTAATTGGCTTCCAGTCTTCAGTGTTCCACTGCACAGCCTATTCCCAGCTCCCTAGGTGAGTTGTTTTAATAACTGTGAAACCATTCACTACCTGTTTCCTGATTGTCCCAGTTCCTGAGCACTGAGTTCTATTTGAAATTTTTATCATTATGCCTATATAAAGGTCTACACATTAAACTAGACCACCACAGAGACTCGGATGAATCTGGGATTGGAATGAAACTATTTTGCATTGTGAACCACCCAGAGTGCCAGTTTTCATGAAGGGACAACTGGCTCATGAAATTGCTCCAATATTTTGGAAGTCCAAAGTCGTGATGCAAAGCATGAGGGCACAATCCAGCAAAGGTTAATCATGTGAAAGTTCCACTGATGTTAAGGGAAAACATCAACTAAGTGTTTGACACAGAAAACAATAGGACTTCCATAGTGCAAGGTCATACTCTGAATTTGTAAGGGTGAACATTTGATGTGCCAATCACTGGTCATTAAGATGGCCAATAAAGACAGTAAGGGCATATTCTAAGCTTTCTTCCCTTCTGCACAAATCAGCCAGCACACTGCTGCTACTGCCACTACCGTCACCACCTTAATGCCCCAACCTTATTGCAACTAAAAGAAAATAGGAAGTAGAAAGGGAAAATCAGAATGAATACAGAGTAGCACAGTTGGGCAAAGAGCAGAGAAAAAAAGATGAAACAGCACAGGAATTGGTGGATGCAGGAAGGAAAAAACACAGAGATGTACAATAAAAAGAATGATCTAGGGAAAGGGAGGCCAGACCTCCCCTTCCCCACTGGCTCTCCTCACTACTGCAGTGTGTGGGAGGGAAAATCTTGGGGAAATGGGAGCCAGAAGAGATGTCACTGCATCACACACAGAGACACGCACACCTGGTAGGAAGTTTCCTAGCCTAGAAATAGTAGGAACCCTAGAAAACGGTACTCCTCCTCAGTTCTCTGGGATGAGACTATCTTTAGTTGTTGGTGCTGTGAAAGAACTTTATAAGAGGCCCTGGACAGCCACAATATTGACCTTGATGGGCCAAGAGTAAGAATCAATTTAAGGCAATTTTGTGTGTGTTTTTGTGTATACTGAACTCCTGCCCCATTATAATGCTGGTGACCAAAATTTGCCTTCTGTGATAAAAGGGATACAGACTCCATAATATATGGTAAAGGTTCTTATTTTATTTATTGTTCTGGTAGGCTCGGGGGTTCATGAAGGCTTTTCACAAAAGGGTTACTCCAAAACTGCACAGTTTTCTGCCTGTAATAAAGAATATATGTCTTATTGACAACAGGGGCGTAGACTTTGTAGATCCCCGGTGGGGGCGGGGGCTCTCTCGTGCGCGCGCACGGGACCATGTCCCCTCCGCTCCTCCCCCCCGCCCCAGGGAGGCAGACCCGTGCTCGGGGCGCAGTCACGGCAGCGGCAGCATGTCCCCGCTGCCTCTCTCCCCCCCCGGCCCCAGGGAGGCAGGAGGGCAGGCCGGGGGTGGGGGGGAAGGAGAGGCGGCGATGGCCAGCTGGCCAGCTGACTGGCCACCTTTGGGCACTTCCTTTTGCCGGGGGTGGCTGAGCCCCCCCGGGAAATTTCGGGGGAGGCTCGAGCCCTTGAGCCCTCCCGTAGTTGATGCCCATGATTGACAACATTGTTTGGAAGATAGACCAGCTCAATAGTATTGGTATATTTGGCTGTCCTGCAGTTTATCTGTGCCAGTTTGCATCTGGCCTACCTACTACAGTATGCAAAGCCTTCTGGGCCTACCTTCTTCATCATGAGCTCCTGTAGTTTGACTCACATCATAGTCAAAAATTGTGATTATCCCCCAATTGACCAGCGATGAAATCATGTGATCACTGAGTTACTAATCTGAGTGGCTACATATCTAGCACAGCAACATGCCTATATGATATAGACATGATCAGCTTTTGTGAATGCTGAATGTGTTGCACTTATATGGTTTAGCAAAGAAGTATGGGAATTGTATAGTCCCCATGGCTGCTTTTACACTGAAGATTTTTCACCCATTTCGTGCTCCATTTCCGCAGTGGAAAGCTCTCTTCCCCAAGTGAATTTCATCCATTTGTGGGTTTCATTTCTGCAGTCCCCTCCCCATGCTGTGCATCACTACATTATAAAAAGGGAGCAAAAAAGAAGCTACAGAGCAGCTGCCAACTAGTTTGCAAGGAAGTTTGTGGTGTTTGCTGCACAAGCAAAGTAATCCCAGGATCAGCTTGCCACATTCGCTCCCCATCAAACAAGGTAAGTCTGCCCAATGGACTAATTCATGGTGAATTTTGTGACATCCCGAGTCTCCATCTGGGAGCTGGGATGTTGCCTCATGAACAGTCTGTGATGAATTGAACCTTCTTGTAATGTATTCATGAGGCAGGAGTCTTTTTCAAGGATTGGTTCTCCAGGATAGATGCAGGACAGAACTAATAGTGCCTAACAGGAGCAAGGCTGCAAAGATCTAGGGAATTCAAGTCCAGTAAAACAGAGGCCTGTTCTATGTAGCAGCTGCTGATATAATTGAGAGAAGGGGTTTCAAGCATTGAAGGAAGAGAGCCAAAGAGCCCTCTTGGTGAATGGAAAGTTTGGGGCTTGACCTGTGTTTTACCATGTTCCCTGCTGAGAGAGGAAGAATCTGCCACCAGGGATAAATTCTACTGAAGTGTTGGCTGAGAAGGAGGAAGTCACTTCAAGACCAAGGGAGAACTATAACCATTGGAGAAGGCATTTTGGAAGACAGTCTGCTACACTAAACTGCATCATTTTGCCTTTGGAGAGAGGTCCTTGCTGACTAGAACATGATTTGTGTCTGTATGGATATTTAGATAGAGATAGAGAAGAAAGAGTGGTCATCCTTCTTTCTTTTAATCCATATGTTCAGGTCATTTTGATAGTCCTTTAAATATTTTTTTTCATACCTGAAAATTCCTTTAGCCATGTACCACAGAGCTTGACAAATTCCAGTCCCAGGTTGCAATTAGGGATGGGCATGATCCAGGGAAACGCAGTTTGGTTTGTTGTTTGTGGCATGCCATGTTTGTGAACCATGAACCATCGCAAACTTTTAGCAGCCTCACAAACTGATTCAGTTTCTGAGGTTCATGAGGTAGTAGAATGCCCACTGGTGTGCTAGAGATACCACATTTCCAGAGGATCTACAGATGACTCTCCTCTACCTGCCCTCCAAGTTTGGTGAGAATTGGATTTATGGGGTCCAAATTATCCCCCTCAAGAAAGTGCCCCCAGGAAGGGGCTTTCTGGGGAAATGACCGCCAAAAATAAGCAGTCTATGACTAAAATCTGGCTCCATTCATGAGGACTGGAAGGTAGCTAATGTAACCACATCTATTAAAAAAGTTCCAGAGGAAAATTGGGAAATTACAGGCCAGTCAGTCTAACATCGATCCCAAGTAAGTTGGTGGAATCTGTTATTAAATATAGAATTAGTAGACACATTGATAAGCAAAAGCTATTAAGGAAGAATCAGCATGGATTCTGAAAGGGATGATCTTGTCTCACTAACCTGTTAGAGTTCTTTGAGGAAGTGAACAAACATGTGGATAAGGGTGACCCAGTAGATGTTGTTTACTTAGACTTCCAAAAAGCTTTGGATCAAGTCCCTCATCAAAGGCTCCTAAATAAACTCAGTAGTCATGGGGTAAGAGGACAAGTCCTCTTGTGGATCAAAAACGGGTTAAGTAACATGGAAAAAGAGAGAGAGGATAAATGGGCCATTTTCACAGTGGAAGGTGGTAATTAGTGGGGTACCACATGATTCAGTATTAGGTCCAGTACTTTTTATTTTGTTCATTAATGATTTGGAGTTGGGAGTAAGCAGTGAAGTGGCTAAATTTGCAGATGAAACTAAGTTGTTCAGGACAGTGAGAACCAGGGAAGACTATGAAGCACTCCAGAGAGATCTGTCGAGGGTGGGTGAGTGGGCGTCAATGGGGCAAATGAGGTTCAGTGGCAAGTGCAAAGTAATGCACATGGGAGCCAAAAATCCTAGCTATAAATATATGCTGATGGGGTCCAAACTGGCGGTAACTGATCAGAAGAGAAATCTTGGAGTCGTGGTAGATAACTCACTGAAGATGTTGACTCAGGATATGACTGCAATAAAGAAGGCAAATGCTATGCTGGGGATTATTAGGAATGGGATTGGAAACAAATCAGCCAGTATCATAATGCCCCTGTATAAATCTATGGTAAAACCTCATTTGCATATTGTGTACAGTTCTGATTATCACACTGTAAAACAGATATTGTAGCATTTGAAAAAGTGTAGAAAAGGGCGACTAAAATGATTAAGGTGATTGGACACCTTTCCTATGAAGAAAGGTTAAAGAGTTTAGGGCTCTTTAGCTTGGAGAAATGACTGAGAGGTGGCATGATAGAGGTTTACAAAATTATGCATGTGATAGAGATGGTAGAGAAAGAAGTACTTCACTCCCTTTCTCACAATACAAGAACTTGTGGGCAGTCAATGAAATTAATGAACAGTAAGTTTAGAACAGTTAAAAGGAAGTACTTCTTCACCCAAAGTGTAATTAACATGTAGAATTCACTGCTGCAAGAAGTGGTAGGCAGCTTTAAGAGGGGATTGGATAAACATATGGAGACCTGTTCCTTTTGTCCATTCCTGGGAACACTGTTCAGCCATTCACAGACACCTCTAGCTAACCTTATTAAAAGCATACTGACACCTTAGTTTACACCAGACCTCAGCTCTCGTGCAAACTGTCACAAATTTTCCAGGTATTTTGTCTATCATGGAAAAGCCATTTTTGGTATTATTTTGAGGCACAAATGTCAGACTGCCTCAGGACACAATGTTTCCTGTGAAAATAGCACCCAGAGCACAGTCTCTGGGTGTCTACCGCGGATGTCTACTGGCAGCACACCACAAAACTTTATTTGGGTCACTATCCGTGTTTACAGTCTCTGTTCCATGGACTCCTGATCTCCTTGATAGGTAAAGTATAATTCCCCAACACCCTCCTATTATTCCTGCTCACCTATATACTTCCAGTACTTGTGTGTATGTTTCAAAGTGTGTTTTATTTCTGTACGTGTGCATTTTATTAGGATTTTCTTCTTTTTAAATAAAAACAACCCCTTTTGTTAGGCAATGGACTGGTTATTGAGAGCTCTCATAAAGGGAAAGATCCCCATAAATATAGATAAGAGGTCCCCACCTCTCATTGAGGCCTGCCATTTTGCTAAATTCCCCCAGAAACTGAAGGCAGCTATTTAGCTTCTTAAAATCTACGCCAGTAGTGGTAACAATGATGCTTTATATTCTTGATGCTTGGAGGGCTTGTGGAGTTCTGGCCCTGCTAGTGGACCTACTGATGGCACCTGATTTTGGACCACTGTGTGGCACAGAGTGTTGGAGTGGGTAGGCCACTGGCCTGATCCAGCATGGCATCTCTTATGTCCTTAATAACAGCAACATGCCAACTAACAATTTACCCATGGTCTCATTGCCTACCCTACATGTCTAGAGTTAGATGTTTCTTGTTCAGAGAATGCAACTTTGAATCAAGCACATCGTCCAGAACTTTTCTTTTTACAAATGACTGATGATCTTAAAACTTTCCTGGTGTTTTGTTACATGTAGGCACTTAGTACTCATAATATATAACTAGAAACAAGTTTTCCACTAATGGAGCTAATGGAAAAACTAATGGGATACAGGAAGTACTATCATTTGGAAGATAACAAGCATGACCTGCTCATCACAAATGCTCATCACAAATATCCTTTGTATTCATGCTACCACGCAAAGGAGAAATTGAAGCATTTTTCTCATAAAAAACCTATAATTTTTGTACCAGAAACATTTAATTTTAACATAAGTTTTCCCTTGCTCAAAAGACAGTCAAATCTGACTCTAGGGGGCGATACTCATCTCCATTTCCAAGCCAAAGAGCCAGCATTGTCCAAAGACCTCCCCGTAGTCATGTGGCCAGCATGACTAAATGCTGAGGTGCACGAAACACTGTTGCCTTCCCATCACAGCAGTACCTATTTATCTACTTGCATTTCCTTGCTTTCAAACTGCTAGGTTGTCAGGAGCTGGAACCAGAGACGGGAACTCACTCTGTCACACGGCACTTGGGTCTCAAGTTGCAGACCTTCTGGTCAGCAGCTCAGCATCTTAACCTCTAGGCCACTATGGCCCTAATTTTAACATAGCTTTTGTATATAATACAGAAAGTAAGAACACAAACAAACCTTCTGTCCTTTGCTGATGTTTTCATTGTGTGTTCTTTACTCTGATATATGTCAAAAAACCCAGAACTGGCAAATTATCCAACAACACAAAAGCCAACAGCAATCCCCAATTTGCCTTTCATTGTGAAGCTGGGTGAGCTTATAAAGTATCCTAAAGCTTCGTATGTAGAATAGCTAATAATAAGCAATAATATATTGTTAGATCCTAGTCCTCCTTTTCTCTCACTGTAATATTATCCTTGAATCATAAACAGTGAGAAGTTTAGACACCACCTGTACTCAGCTTGGCACTCAATAATGCAAAAGTTTGTCAGCACTATAAGGATGCATCCGGTAATTTTATCTGCGGCATCTCCAGAAAGATTTTGAGAAATTATTTAAGACCCTTCATCAAACCAGTATGGTGTAGTGGTTAAGTGTGTGGACTCTAATCTGGGAGAATTGGGTTTGATTCCCAACTCCTCCACACACAGCTGCTGGATGACCTTGGACAAGCCATAGTTCTGTCAGAGCTGTTCTTAAAAGAGCAGTCCTCCAAAGAGCTCTCTCAGCTCCACCTACCTCACAGGGTGTTGGTTGTGGAGAGGGGAAGGGAAAGGAGTTTGTAAGCCACTCTGAGATTCCAAGTGAAGGGCAGGGTATAAATCCAATCTCTTCTTTTTATCTTCTTCATCAATGGGATCCTCCTTATCAAATGTCACAAAAGTCAGGAGAAAGCCACCCAATTTCAAGTAATTTAAATTATCATGGGGGGGGGGATCATGAATTGGTGTGTTAGTGAATCTCTCTTTTTTTGTATATGCACGTAGAAAAGGGGAATTTTTTTTTAAAAAAATAGAGCACTACGTTACAAGAGAAATTAAACTGTACTTGTTCCCATGCCCCATTCATTGCTTGAAGCATTTTACTCCCAGTCCCAAATGGCTAAGACAAGGGTCCCCAACCTTTTTGAGTCTGTGGGCACATTTGGAATTTTGACATGGCTTCCACTGGAGGTGGGGCCAGCCACAAAATGGCCGCTGCAGCTTAACTTCAGTCACACAATGAATATCTTTGTGCTGTGCCAAAGCTTGTTTTAAAAAAAATGTGCAAAGCCAGTCTCATTCTTGGTGGCCAGTCAGAAACCTTGCTGGGCAAAAGGCCCACCTGGCCCCACCCACTTTCTAAAAACACTTTGTGGGCATGAGGAAAGGTGTCTGTGGGTGCTGCGGTGCCCATGGGCACCCTGTTGGGGACCCCTGGGTTAAAGTATCTCAGTGCCATGCAGAAAGTTTCAGTTTGGTACATGGGTAGCTCAGGACATGCTGGCTGCTAGAACAGTCTGAAAATTTGACAAGTTTGTACAACTCTTAAAACTTAGGATATGCAGAGGCCGGCTTGCCAGGCCAGAATTATACAGTACAGGGAGCAGAGGGTTGGACATTCACATTGGGGGTAGTTAGGAATGTTTTTCTTGGTGTGTAGAATGCAAGTTTCATTTACTGTCAAACCTTGCTCTCTTTGGATTGCCATAGTTATGGGGGGAGGGAATTCCTGCGGGGAGGGGAGTTGAGTGAATAAGTGAGAAAATGCTTTTTAGCTTTTTAGCTTGCTTTTAGCTTGCTTTTAGCAGCCATAACTTTCCTTGCATGTGTGCCTCCCTTCTTGTTCCCACAGAAAGGTGTCCTTGGAGCTTTCTGGTACCAGTTTTTGCAGTAGATAACTAAACCATATATCCATCTCTCCCCCCCTCCCCCCCAGTTGAGATGGCAATGCTAGGTGTGGTGTGTGAATGATGTGCACTTGGGGAAGGAAGGGGCTTTTGTTAAAATTACCTATATTAAGCATGTACCCACCAAAATGCTTCAGTTCTAACATAAGTGATGTTCTGGATCATACAGAGTAACTTGACTGGGGGTCTGACATTACTAGGTGTATTATGCAGACATTTTTGAGATTCTCTCACCTCGTGCCCCACTGATCACTATCACATTTTAAGTGTTTGTGAAATTCCTACCATAAGACTCATTCTAATTATTGCTTAATATAACATCACCAAGCAGCCGTAGCATGAACTAGCCAATGGATCCAGTTACTCGTAAATGAATCTGTATTTTTTTTGTATGATAATAATACTAAACTGAAGTAAGACTTTTGCAGGTAAATCATACATTGATTTCTGTTTGAAGCACTGAATAATTCCAGCTGCTGTGGGAGCCTCATCAACACAAGCTATACAAACATCTCTGTTTTCAATGACAAGCCAGTGGCTGAGAAAATGTTTAGGGATTCTCTGATTCCCAAAATCAATACAAGTGGGGCGTGGCATCATACAGTCAAGATTTTGTCCCCTTAGCAGTCAAAAGTACTAAAGCTCTGTTTACACCTTTGTGGCTTGCTTTTTTCAAATCACTTTCCATTTGACACGATGATTGCTTTTTTTATCTGGTAGCACTACACAATAACATTGAACATCCATTGTGTCAAATTCTTTACCATTTAACTGCAATGTATAAAGTCTCCCCAGATCATTGAAATCAGCCTGAGTGTCCATTCCTCTGTTCCTTATACAAAGAGGTGAAACTTATCCCACTTCACAATATGTCAAGTTCTACGGATGGTCCCTTTCAAAATCTTTCAATACCTTTCAACCTTTGTAAGACTGGTATATGTACTGATACACAAGCAGAGTGTATTGGAACTAAATAAACTTCTAAAGCAGGCAGCCTGTTTCTGATCTCTCAAGGACACTAGTTGCGCTCTCATCCTGGACTTTACTGATTTCAGTTGAACTCACAAGCTTTCTGACTCTCTCAAATTAACAGCAAAACACTGTCTTCCTACTAGCTGGTGTCTGTGACATTCCAAAGATGAAAGAGAGGTATGCAGCCATTAAAGACAACTCAGCATTAAACTCTAAGATTAAATACTCTAAAGATTAAATACTCTAAAGATTAAATACTCTAAGATTAAATACCAGATCAGGCAAAAGGCATTTACAGTAATCAACAAATTTGCAACAATGTGTTGGTTCCCATATAAGAGCATGCAAATAATTGTCCCCTCCCACAGCAGTCTTCCAACATCCTCAGTAATAATCTTGGGACCCCCATTACTCACGAGAAGTATTTGGGGCATGTGGGGTTTCAGTAGGAAAGAGCATGGGGGGTGGGGGGAGATGCATTTGCAGATGAAACTCTTTCCATCCATGCAAATTTTATGTGGGATCCAGATTTCAAAGTGTCCACAGAACAAAAAAAAAAATTCAGATTCAATCAATAAAGTTTGGTAAAAGTCAGAACTTAAACTTTTAATTAATCATGCATCCATTTTCTCCTACTCTCCCCACCCCCATTATATATGTGTAATAGTGACACTTCAGTTGACATTCTCATATAGCTCCTATGAGACTCAGAAGAAGAAGAGGAGATTGGATTTATACCCTGCCCTTCACTACCCAAAGGAGACTCAAAGCGGCTTACAAACTCCTTTGCGTTAGAATGTCATACAAGACCTAAATAAACATAAAGTTGAGATCGCTCTTGACCAAGAAACTCACTGGGTAACCTTGGACCAGTCATTCTCTCAGCCTCACTTAGCTCACATGAACTCAATTCTATCCCCAAGCACCAGCAAACCACAGAAGAATTCCAACTTTCTAATCTAACCAGAGTAACGTTCCTGTCATCTTAAATGGTTTCTCTTTTTGTGTGTGTGTGTGTGTATATATATATATATATATATATATATATATATATATATATATATATATATTCAATTGTGTTCCCATTCTCTTCTCCACAGTCCTGCTTTGGGTTTTAAATCTCCTCCTCCCCTTGTTCTTTCTTTTTATTAATATTTTAAAAGGTTGAGAACTATTAAAGTCTGAGTTTATTGGTGCTTTAGTTGTTATTCACACATCTTGTATAGGCCTAATGTGGTGGGAAGCAGATGTTTGTAATTATTAAAAAACTCCATCTTTCTATAAAGTAACATTATTAGACAAATACTAAGCTTCTGGAAGTTACAGTTTTTTGATACACGGTGAGAACCACTGAATACCACTATGTGTATTTTTTCCCTATTGTTGGAGAGTAAGGAGTAAACCAATGTTCTTCAAGTAAAAAAATAATTGTAGGATCCTTTAATCCTTAATTTATTTTGGAAATTCATTTTAATTATAATGTAGTCAGACCCTTGTACTCTTCCAGGCCTGAGTGCAAGACAGCATAAAAGAAGAACAAGTATTCAATTATATCAACAAAAACTAGGGGTGGGCATGAACTGGGAAAATGTGGTTCGGTTCATGGTTTGAGGTGTACCCATGAACCGAATCATGGACTGTCATTGGGGGAAAAACTGTCCGAATGAACCGAACCAGTTTGGGAAGTTCATGTTGAAGTAGAATGCCCCTGCCCCACTTCCTAGAGACACCAATCTTGCAGCGGATCTCCAGCTGACTTTCCTCTACCTGCCTCCAAATTTGGTGAGGATTGGATTTATGGGGTCCAAGTTATGCCCTCCTCCCAAGAAGGTGCTCCCATACCCCATTGTTTCCAGTGGAAAGCTCGGCCTTGACCAGCACCACAGCAGATCAATGGATGCCAGGCAAGACACTCTCAGAGGGGCCTTCTGCTCCCCCTCCGTTTGTCCCTGCTGAATGGGAGTGGGCTTCTTCCTGCTCCCACTACCCTCCAATCCTTCCTCTATTGACAACAAAATGTGGGTGCACTCTTTGCAAATGCCAATAAAGAACAGAGGAAGACAGGTGGGTGTTAATGCCCCTATGGATATGGATATGGCACACCTGGCACTCTGCCACACAGGGGTCCTTGGAGGGGGTGCCAAAATATTTCCACAGGTTGGACTGAAATGGGGCCCCATGATTTGAGCAGATGACACAGCTGTTTTCTGGAACAGGATGAGTGGTGACAGAGGGGCATTTGCTTGAGGCAGCAGGAGGGAGTTGGGACCTGGGAGGGAAATATGCTTCCCATCCAAACTGTGAACCACTACTATCAGAGGATTCCTCTCCAAAGAGTTCTAGGAACTGCTGGTCTCTGGACATTGCTAACAACTCTCTTTTCTCTTGGGAAAGCACAAAAGACACAGCAGGGGAAGAAGGCTCCAAGATTCGGGGGGGGGCTGGGTTTCATGCCTGGGGATAGAGGCTTCTGGTTCTCTGTAGGGGGAGGGCTTCTTCCCCCCACAACAAGCACCCCTTCCACCCACTTTCACCCTCATGGTGTTCACTGAGCCCCTGCACTCATTGTGAGCACAGGAACAAGATGCCAATCTGATCCTTGATTCCAGAAACCTCCAAACCCTGATGTCAGATAGCAGATGGGATCACTAGCAGGAGAGGGGGGATGAGGAACAGAAAGGCTCCCAATAGCTAAGTCCCTGTGCTTAGTGAGAGTGCAGAAAGAGCAGAACCAGATCCCTGGGTCCAGAAAACTCCCAAACCCCCGCAGCAGAGGAGATCTAGCAGGAGAGATGGATGGGGGGAGGCAGAATAGCTAAGCCCTTGTCCTGAAAGTGAGAGCCCAGAGTCCCCTGCACCCTAATCCCAAACCCTGGCAACAGACTGCAGATCAAACAAACAGAACACAAAGCAATGAATCAGCTCAGCTGCCTCTGTGCCTCTCTTTTACTTTACTATTCAACAAAGGTGGGAGAGGGAGGAGAGATCACTCAATATATAGCCTTCTAAGCCCATAGACCACAGTGGGAATTGTTATTGGCAGCCAGCAATTCCTGTTAAGCTTTGGAAGGCTCCTATTGGTGTTTCCAAGGCTGGACAATTCCACCACCACTGTTGCTTTGGACTTTTGTAAACAGTTTAATTGATCTGTGCCAGTCTGTCTCCACTCATGAACCACCACAAACTGACATGAACCATGTTAAAACATGGGGGGAGAGCCAATTTGGTGTAGTGGTTAAGTGCACAGCCTCTAATCTGGGAGAACCCAGTTTGATTCCCCACTCCTCCATTTGCACCTGCTGGATGACCTTGGGCTAGCCATAGTTCTGGCACAGCTGTTCTTGAAAAAGAGCAGTTTCTGTCAGAGCTCTCTCAGCCCCACCTACCTCACAGGGTGTCTGTTGTGGGGAGGGGAAGGGAAAGGAGTTTGTAAGCCGCTCTGAGACTCCAAATGAAGGGTGGGATATAAATCCAATCTCTTCTTCTTCTTCTCTTCTCATGAAGAGCCTCCATGGGCCTTGCTTCATGAACCACGAACCAGCCAAAGTTCATCATGAACTTTAGTTCATGAGCTGGTTCATGCCCATGCTTAAATATAAAACAAAAATGCATTACAGCACACACAGCCAATGTCCTGCTAATGTCCCAATGCTAGTTTTGTAAAAGTCTGGTGCATGAATGGGTGGAGTCTGTTGCTGTGGGTGGAGTCTGACAGCATAGTATGGTGGACAATAGTGAGATAAACATAATTCAGACTGAAATGTGCCAGAGGAATGTGGGGAAAAAACATCATACAAGTACTAGGAACATACAATGTGGCATAATGGTTAAGAATGTCAGACTAGTATCTGGAAGACATGGGTTCGAATCCCCAAACATTCCATGGAAGCTCATTAGGTGACCTTTGCCAGTCATGCTCTCTCAGCCTAAACTACCTCCCAAGATTGTTGTAAGGATAAAATGGAGGAGAGGAGAGCAATCTAATGAAAATAATTAAATGAAAATTTAAAAAACACTTTTCTTCTTTTCTTTTGGTTTCTGTATGAATTCGTTGTGTTTTTATCCTGCCTATTTTTCTTTGCTATACTTCCTCCAGTTCTTTTATGTTTTTTACACAGTTTTAATGTTATGCACCATTTTTATGCCAGTTCAATGAAAGGACAGGTGTCAGTTTTAATGTCAACTATTTATTTATGTTCTTTTTGTCAGGAAAAAGATAACCATGATCACATCCTAAATGCTAAGCAATGATAGACAAACACTAATTTTTACACAGCAACAAGTGACTAGTGCCAAAGATCAGTTAGTTCATCTATGGGACAAAATTCTAAAGCAGAGACTAAAAGTAATGAAAAAAAATTACCTCTAAGCATGCTTTTGTCTTACTAACAAGTTATTGTACTAGAGGTACCAAATGAAGATGCTTCTTCCACACCAATTAAAGCTATAACAGTTTACTTCTTAACAAATGAAGTTCTGATCTCTCACCTCCATTGCAACAAGACACCATGAAATCTCTGATCTTCTTCAACAATTCACTCCTCAGTTTCCCTTTTCTCCATTTAACAGCTTTTTGTAAAATCAGCAACTCTTCCCAATTTTTTGTTGAAGCAAAGGCCCCGTCCACACTGTCACTTTTGCTGCTCATTTCTCCCTATTGCTTTGGGTTCCTCCCTCTTTTCCACATGTGTTTTGCTCCCTCTGGGACTACTAGAGAGAACAAAACATATGGGGGGTGGGGGAACCTGAAGCAATAGGGAGAAATGAGCGACAAAAGTGACAGTGTGGACGGGGCCAACGAGTTCTTTGCCTTATTTATTATTATTATTTATTATTTCAGATTTTTACCCCACCCTCCCCATGAACGGGCTCAGGGCGGCTTACAGTACAGCACATAGTGCTTAATCAGAATAAACAGATTTAAAACAATTTAAACCTTATAAAATACAAAGCAATACATCGTACATCCAATTAGCTGTAAACATTACAAATAAAGTGCTCGTAGTGATATCTAGGATGTACCATCAGATGGCTACTAGCTGATGCCCTTCGTGCAAACCCAGGGTAATACTTCAGCCCTCTATAGTCGCCCAGCCCAGGCTTCATCCAGGGCAGTCCCTCATCGTTGATATAACAAATTAAAGGCCTTGTGGAAGAGCTCCATCTTGCAGGCCCTGCAGAACTGAACAAGATCCCACAGGGCCCTGATCTCCTCTGGGACCTCATTCCACCAGAGAGGAGCCGCCACCCAAAAGGCCCTGGCCTTCTGCAACCTCCCCCTGATCTAATTTGTGGAAAAATCTCTCATGCACAGGACACTTGTTTTGCAATACCTGGGATGGATCTTATGATATGGGACAAGAAGAACCTTTGATAATAGATTGGTTGCCTTTCACTTACTGCTGGCTTCCTGCTTGCCCATATACTGAGAATTCAGGGATATGTTTTCTCTGAATGTAGACAGGGCTTTCAAGTCTAAGGGCTGAGTTCACAATCCATTTGTTAAACAAAGAAAACAATGCACTCCTGGTTTTCTTTGCTCCCCAGGAAGCCAGAGTCTGTCTAGCAGTTGACCTGTCCATCTTGCATTATGAGCTGATCTTGTAGTGTGTTGGGTCAGAAAATATAGGCTTTAACTGAGGGATCTTATAGGACTGGTTGACCCACCTGGTTGCTTGAGTGACAACCCTGATCCTACAATGTCTCAGAGCTCAGGTTCCTCCTCACAAGAAAAGCTGGATAATCTGATATCACTGGCAGCCAGGCAGGCACTCCTTCTGGTCCGGGCTTCTGCTTGGGCCAACTGCATTCCTCATTCTTGGCTGTCCGAAAGAGACAGTCTAAGGGGCACCACTGGTAAACATCACCTCCTTAGGTAGAATAGGTATCCTACTTTCTGCGAGATGGACTTGGGAGTTTGTCTTAGGGTCTTGATATACTCATGGGGAGGAAGATCCTTCTCACTGTGATGATGGGCTAGGACGGATCCTGACAGATATGTACTACCTGTGTTTATGTAGGAATTTACTATTTAAAAATTATCCTGAAGATCCAGGTCTCAGTTAGTGATGGTATCATCAAAAACAAAACATGTTAT
Organism: Lepidodactylus listeri; assembly: GCA_029233225.1. Lineage (NCBI taxonomy): Eukaryota > Metazoa > Chordata > Lepidosauria > Squamata > Gekkonidae > Lepidodactylus > Lepidodactylus listeri. Next base: position 49,540,836 of record JARCFY010000007.1, read on the forward strand.
CTTGTACATTTGGCTTAGCATCTTCCATGCCCTTGAAATGAAAACCACAACATTTACAGCCTGAAAGCAGGGTGCTGACTGACAATGTTACAAAATGTAACAAGGGTCCTGCATCATTCTGAGTTTAGCATGGAGGATCATTGCTGTTTCTCCTTTAGCAGCTCATTTTGCAGACTCAGGGCTTGACATAGAAGGCCCTGTTCTTCCCAAAATGTGTGTGTGTGAGTTTGTGTGTATGAAATCCCTCATATGTGAGTGCTTAGTCCTTGGGTTATTTTAATCTCTTTTCAGACTCTGAAGAAGGACAGAATATTCGGTGGGCTGTATACAAATCGTTACAAAAATCAACATCTTAGATTGAAATATTGTACCTTATTTCTTGCCAATTGAAATAACCATGAAAGAACTTCACATTCTGAGAAGTACATTCATAACAATTATGCAGATTTTGATACTGGTGCCTTTCAAATCCAAACAATGCTGTTTACTATCATATTCAAGTTTAGAGCCTGATAATTGACAAATGCAGACCAAGAAAGTATTAGCTTTCTTTTCATTTCAGTCTTTCTTAACTACAGTCCACATGCTCTAGTGTGAGTCCCATTGATTTTTATATATTTAAGTACTCTGGAAAACAAATGGATTGTAAATTCTAAAGATTTATTAACACAGAATGCCTATAATCCCTGGGACACCGACCCCCCCAAGAGTTTGTGGGTAGGAGGACTGAATCTTGAAAAGGCCAAGAACATTGTTCAAGGATCCCCCCCCCCCAAAAAAAATCGGTGTTTCACAGTGAGGTAATCATCTGCTACCCAACCCACTGCCCCACGGTCTGTCCTGTGTCTCCTGGAGATCACCCTAAATCCAGACTAACCAGATGATTCGTGCTTGTGGAACATTAGCAAATATTGCAGCATTATTAACAAATTTTCCAAATAATGTCAAGAAATCAAATAGAGTATTCCTGTGTCAACTAGCAGAGATGGATTTTTCCTCCTGACACTGTTAGCATAGCCTCTGCAACAGCTACCATTGTGACAGCTCTTTTTCCTCTATAGAAAAAAGGTGCACATTTAGAACATTAAAATTCCAGCTTTAGATTGGCAATTTTAGATTGAGCTCCTGCCCCAGAACTCCCTTCCACTGCCATATCACGTGACACAGCTGACATTTCAAAAACAGGCAATCATTACTTCACTCTTCTCTCCCCACCCCCTGTTCTATCAATCTCCGCCTCAGCCCCTGATTTCCACTCACTTGTCTCTCCCTTTTTGTCTCCCATCCCACTGCATGCTTTTTTGTCCTCTTCCACACTCCCCTTTCTCATTCTCATTGAAGCATATCAAGTTTCCTCATCTTTTTTCCCCTCTTCCTGATGATGCCCCCTCCCCAACTGCTTGACATAGAAGGCCCTGTTTTCCCCTTCATTTGCCCCATACACCTTCCTGTTGCTCAGTCTCCGCTTTGTCTCCCCATGCCCCAGTCTGCCTTCTTTCTTCTCATCTCTCACCTCCATTGATACTGTAAACACAATCATGGGGTCTAGCCATGGATGCAATGCATGAGGAGACTGTTTTTATTATCACTGGCATTGCCTCTCCCTAGGGCTCTTCACATGCTCTTCACCACCTTTGATTTTTCAGGGTTCTGTTTTGTGATTGCTGGACCTGAAAGCCTGTGCATTGCCCCTTTTAGACAACATGGTGGCAGTATGTATCACAAAGATCTCTGCACACTTGATGGTACACATAATGGTAACAGCTGAAGAGCCAGTCCCTCTCTTGTCTTCTCTATTCCCTTTCATAGCCGTAAAATTGACCTGGCTAGAAGTATTTCTGTCCGTCCCTTAATACTACACCCTTGTATAGCTGCAGGATTAGGATCCCTAAATCAGAATTAAGACAGTATATATGGTAGGATGCCTGTGCCTACATTGGTAACTTCTGTTTCTCAGGAAATATATTGTAGAGTTTGTTGAGGGACTTGTTACCTCTGCATTGCTATATGCCCCTTCAGTCATGTTCTTTTCCCTATTTCAGTTTAATTTATCTGTCCCCGGGATGAACTAGAGTTTTCCACAAACATATTCAATGATGTACAAAGTGGGGGGGGGGGGGGATCCCTTGTGTGGAATATACAGCACTTAATGAAAAATGAACAATGGAAGCGACAGAAGCACGGCCTACACTGCATTTCCACATAGTGATGCAAACCTTTATATGGGGTACCCCATTCACTTCAGTGTTAGGGAACAGAGTACAAAATACAGAAGATTTCACAGGAAGAGAAGGCTTGCCTGTTTAGCAGAGAAGAAAAGAATGCCTCAAACAAAAAGGGTAATTCTAGTTAAAGAAGAAGAAAAGGCAAACCTCTGTGCTCTAATGGGAAAAAGTGCTGTCCAAATCAATTAGCCATTTAGCAAGGCTCAATTATAGCTTTCCTCCTACCTTACCAATAACTTTACTCTGTTTCCTTTGTCAATACACCAATTCAAGTTAATGAAAATTCTGAAGGCTGATTGGAGATAGCACGAACAAAGAAATTAAGGCCACGATGACTGGGTGGGTAATAACATTAAATAATTGAATAATTATAGAAAAATATTCATAATCTTATATAGAGGTGTGTAGTAAGGGGGTAAATAGCATGTATTTTTCATGCTCTGCCCCCTCCTTAAATATGCCTCTTCTCTAAGCATCAATAACCATTTTGCTGAACATTACAATCATTATTCTTCTGCCAAGACCTATCACATTTTTCAGCCTCTTAGGTGCAGACTCAAGAAATATTGATCCAATGAATCAACCTGACTTGGGTGTTGGTTGCTGCTGAGGCATTTCTAGCAAAAGCTGGATGCTAGCAAAGGCAAATAGATCTGTTTTCAGAATACACTTCACAGATGAAAGGAAGGGAAAAAAACTCAAAAGATGGATGATATAAACAGTAAACATAGGGTTGGATCCCATGAGGCATTTCTGCCATTGTGATATCTTTCACACAAACAGCACATCACTTTTATGGCTAACCCTCTCACAGCAGCCTGAAATGCCTCCTGAGATCCTGGGGTGGGGGGGATCCCAGGGGGAAATGCAAAAGTTGCCTTTCACAGACCAAAGTCTGTGCATCCATGGAAATGTTGTGCTGCATCCAACCTGTTAGTTGCCAACTGGATGATAGGGGAAATATATATTTTATGACATGCTTCCCCCTACCATTATGCATGATGTAATAGTACGTAAAATTAGGAATGCTGTCCATTTTTTCACTGAATGTGTTTGACAGTCAAAATTACTGAGTTTGAAGGTTTTGATCAGACATCAGCCAGTCACATAACCTCTTTGGTTTGTGCTGAACAGCCATGAAGACCTGTCAAATAGATTTGCATTCTGTGCTTGCAAAACAGCGCATGCACACATACAGTTCAAATGGACTGGCAGATGTTGGCTTCATGAAGGACTACTTAGAGAAAATACCAAAAAGTAGGATTTTGTTAAAACAAAGCATGTATTTATGCCTGATTTATTTGATTTGTAACTGACCTTATTGTATATTTAAACAATCGCCTGATGAGCAAAACAGTTATACAACAAGGCTGCAGGAGTAGTAGAACTTAATTCATCTGTGTGAGAATTCCAATGCCTCCCATCAGTTGCACTGGACTACATCATTAGCAAGGAATTCAGTGAAGCAACCAGCCCAAGAGCCATGAATGGGTCAACCGACAGTCAAACTGGACACAGAAAAATCAAGTATCTGTTCATGAGTGGCACACCGGATGTGAGACAAATTGGTTTGTGTCCTCCTTCCCTCTGTTCATTTCATTATAATACATACACATCAAATAATAGAAGCTATATCTCAAAAAATATCATTATGCATCATTATGTATATTTCCTGGAGTCCAGTTGTTTATGATAACAACATACCTACCTACCACTGTTTCAGAGTGCATTGAGTCAAGGCTGATACCATTCAGACACTATTTGTTATGCAGCAGAGAACTTCTGGGTGCTTTAGCCAAGTACAATTGCCTTGGTTCACTCATACGGCAGTGTGCGCTTGCAATATATTTTGATCTCAGCCATTCCTTCAAAGATCAATCATGGTCATGCTATTATTTAGTGAGTCTCTAATCGTCACATTAAATATTTCTAGTGCTGCGTTGATACAAGATGAAGACAAGCTTTTCCAGACATTTTTGCTGGCCACAAAGATACTGTTTGACACTTTTTTTGTTTGTTTTAGTTCAAAAATGGGTGATAATGTTTTATCCCAGTGTACATGGGGGCAACAGGAGGTGTAGGCAATATCTGGCTGTGGCAGCTCAGGTGAAGTTGCACTTCCTCTATTTCCCACAACACTCTCATTCTCCATTTAGCACAGCACTCTACCCCCATGAGACTGAGAGCGATGCAAAGCAGGAAGCATTACAGTCACTCTGACTTGGCTTAATTTTCCCTCAGAGACAGCCAGATCTCATTGTCTATTTGGAGCCAGGATGTCATCAAAGTTGCCATCTAATTTCTGATTGACAGAAATCACAGTGAATGTAGTGAATGTAAGGCAGCTATATCCAGTTAAGAGGGGAAAGTGCTGAAGAAACAGAACATTGGGTTGCAAACTATGTAAATAAAGCTTGGGAATGAGAGCAGGATGATAAAGAAGAGCCACGGGCATATACCAAGGGCTGACTGAGGTCAGGATTGTTGCGGGGGGATATGTTGTAGGTGTCTATATGCTAATGTTAGGAATTGCCAAGCCAAAATGGGGGAGCTGGAATGCTTTGTGCTAAAGGACATATCAGAAGCATAGTGGAGTGGGTAAAATAATGAATACTGTTATCCCTGCATATAAACTCTATAGACAGGACAGGATGAGGAGTTGGGTTTTTTTAATATCAAAGAGGCCATGGAGTCAAACAAACTAGAATAAATATGTCAAATTCCCACCACAGAATTGTTATAGGTGGAGATCATGGACTGTACCATTTCCTTAAGGGGGGGTTATATTGCCGCCACCCCCCCCCCCCAATCAACCCCCTGTGGCTGATCTCAAGATGGAAAAGATAATAAGGGGTGTGGATAAAGCAGAAAATGTCACATGTGTGGCTTAAACTACCCTCACATTAATTGGATAAATGTGTATTCAAATCAAGCAATAGCAAAGGGGTTCCTAGATATCATAAATGACTGTGCACTGTTCGTCATGGAGCTGGCCAGAGGGTTAATAATACTGGATTTGGTTTTGAGCAGAGTTCAAGACCTGGTGTAAGATGTAGGTGCTATTCAATTGATTGGGAACAGTGATCCCAATGCTATATAGTTCAGCATCCAAGTCAATGGAAAGTCCAAAACTGTCACATTTGACTTCATAGAATCGTTGAGTTGGAAGGGATTTCCAGGGTGATCTAGTCAACCCCCCCCCCGCCCCCCATGCAATGCAGGAAATTTGCAACTAATTCCCACCACATTCCCAGTGACCCCTGCTCCATGCCCAGAAGATGGCAAAAATCCCATCAAAATAGGGAACTTAAAAGTGGGGGACTACTTGGAAGAAAAACAAAAAGGGAAATACGAAATAGTCAAATCCCTAGAGAATGTTAGGAAGCTATTTAAAACTACAGTCAATGAGGCCCAGATAGAATTCACTCCCCAGGATAGGAAAGGAAATAGCAAGGCTAAAAGAATTCCTGTGTGGTTAATGACCCAAGTAAAGGCAAATAAAAGGCAAAAAGGCTTCTTTTAAAAAGTGGAAGTTCTGCCTCAGTGAAGTAAACAGAAGGGAAGACAGGGCAAAAAAAAGGGTAAGTTCATAATTAGGCACACAAAAAGAGAATTTGAGGAGTGGGTTGCTAAAAGCATCAAGACAAACAATAAGCATTCTTTAAATATATCCAGAACAGAAGATAAGCCAGAGAAGCAGTTGGGCCACCGAATGACCAACAACTAAAAAGATTGCTAAAGATGGACAAGGAGATGTCAGAAAAGCTGAATGATTTCTTTGCATCTGGGCATGTACCCAGGCTACAACCACTATTTTTTAGGAAGAGGGTTAGAAGAACTGTCAATTTGAGATGGTGAGAGATGATGTTTTAGAGACTTATTTTTTTTGGGGGGGGAGACCAGTATGTCTCCAGGTACTGATGGTACAGACCTGAGAGTTCTTAGGAAACTCAAATGTGAGATTGTTGATCTATTAACTCATATATGTAACTTATCACTAAATTCAGCCACTGTATTTGAAGACTGAAGAGTAGCAAATATGACACCAATTTTTAAAAAGGGATCCAGAGAGGAATCAGGAAATCACAGGCCAGTTAGCCTAATGTCTATTTCAGGCAAATTAGTAGAAACTGTAATTAAAGGTATAATTGTTTGGCACATAGAGGGACAAAGCTTGCTGAGGGGAAATCAGCATGGCTTCTGCAAAGGGAAGTCCTGCCTCAACTTTTTGGAATTGTTTGAGAAAGTGAGCAAGTATGTAGACAAAGGTGATCTGGCTGACATTATATACTTGGACTTTCAAAAGGCCTTTGACAAGTTACCTCACCAAAGACTGCTGAGTAAGCAGTCATGGGATAAGAAGACAGTCCTCTTATGGATTAAAGGTTGTTTAAACAGCAGCAAAGTAAGAGTAGGAATAGACAGTTCTTACAAGGGAGAACTGATTACTGGGGTCCCACGTGCATTACAATTGAGAATGATGCTATTTAATTTGTTATAAATAATTTGGAATTGGGTTGAGCAGTATAGTGGCAACATTTGCTGACTGCACAAAATTATACAGGATGGTGACAACCAAAACCAGGAGCATCTCTCTAAGCTGGGTGAGTAGGCAATAAAGTGGTAAATGAAGTTTATTACAGATAAGTGTCAGGCGATGCATATTGGACAAAAAAAGCTGATGGGCTCTGAACTTGCTGAGACTGAGAGGGAAGGAGATGTTGGGTCATTAGTAGATAGAGGTCTACCCAGTGTGTGGCAGTGATGAAAAAGGCAAATTCTATGATAGGGGTTATTAGGAAAGGGATTGAAAAAACCCCCAGCCAATATAGACTGGAAGTATGGCCTCATTTGGAATACCATGGGCAATTCTGGTCATTGTATCTCTTAAAGAACATTGCAGAGCTGGAAAAAGTACCAAAAAAAGAGTTACCCAGATGGAGCACCTTTCCTGTGTGGAAAAGTTAAAAGGATTGGGACATTTCTGTCAAAGAAAAAAAATGACTGAAAGGGGACATGATAGAGATTTATACAATTATACATGGGAGAGTGGATACAGACAACTGGCTCACCATCTCCCCAAATACTAGAACTCAGAGAGTACCCTGTGAAACTGATGGGCACTAAATTCAAGACAAATCAAAGGAAGCAGTTCTTTACTCAACGAGTGATTAAAATGTGGAAAACACTGCCAAGGGAGGTAGTGCTGGCCACAGGAATAAGATGGTTTAAATATATTAGATAAATTCATGGAGAATTGGGACATCAATGTTTGATTCCCCACTGGGTTTGATTTCCCACTCTTCCACATACAGCTGCTGGTGTGGCCTTGGGTCAGTTACAAGTTGTTTCAGAGCTGTTCTCTCACAAACAGTTCTGGAAAGAGCTCTCTCAGCCCCACCCACCTCACAAGGTGTCTGTTGTGGGGAGGGGAAGGGAAAGGAGATTGTAAACTGCTCTGAGACTCCTTCAGGTAGTGAAGGGTGGGGTATAAATCCAATCTCTTCTTCTTCTCTTCTTCTTCAGTGGCTACTAGCCATGGTGATTAAAGGCAACCTCCATGAACAGAGATAGTAATCTTCTGAATATCAGTGCTAGGAGGCACTTGCCCTCTATGCCCTGTTGTTGTTCATCCAAAATAACTGGTTGGCCACTGTGTGACCAGCAGATGTTGCTCGGCAGGACTAGATGGACCACTGTTCTGATCCCACAAGCCTCTACTTATATTCTTATATAATAGTTTAAGAAGCTAAAAGGGAATATTTCAGAGTGTACTTTTGGCTCACTTGTGTGGAAATGTTCATATGCAAACCTTTGATGCAGTCCTAATCACTAGGTACAGTATATTTATTATTAACTGCTTACTGTGAAATGTAATCTGAGAAGGAAGCACTGATTGTGCACATGCTGAGCTCCACAGACTGACAGAAACCCTACCACTAACTACTTGTCAGCAATGGAGGAAGGAAATCACAAAACATCACAGGGGCCTCTATCATCCATTTCCTTGAGAGATGAACAGTAAAAGCAGTGGAGATATTTATGTCATTACACCTGGATTCGGGCAGGTTGATACTGCTGTTGCTCTTGGGCCTAACAGTGGTGTTCGACGCAGATGACCACAATCTTCTAACCCACTGCCTCGCTGACATAGGGGTATGGGGGACTGTCTTACAATGGCTCTCCTTTCTCCATGGACCGGAACATGGGTGGCACTAGGCGAGAAGATATCTCCGTGACACCCACTGGAATGCAGTGTGCCACAGGGGGTGATCCTCTTGCCAATGCTATTTAACATCTACATGTGCCCCCTCTCCTAGCTGGGTTGGGCTGGGCTGTCACCAGTACACTGATGACACCCAGCTTTATCTGATGATGGACAGATGGATGGACTCTGCCCCAGAAACCTTGGGGCCATAACTGGGTGGGTAAAACAGAGTCAGTTGAGATTAGCCATGGTGGGATTGGGCATCAGGTTCCCAACTCTTTCTGGGGCATCATTGTCACTGGCACTAAGGGTGAAGAGCCTGGGGGTGGTCCTGGAGGCCTCACTCTCCATGGAGGCTCAGTCAGTATGGCTGTCAGATTGGCCTTTTACCATCTTCAGCTGGTCAGGCAGCTGGTTCCCTATCTCTCCACCTGGGATTTAGCTATAGTGATCCATGCAGTGGTCACTTCCAGGTTAGATTACTGTAATGTGCTCTATGCAGGGCTGCCCTTGAATCTGACCTAGAAACTGCAGCTAGTGCAAAATGTCTCTGTGCGGGCATGCATTCAGCTGGTGTTACACCAATTGTACTGGTTGCCAATTGAGTACTGGGTCTGGTTCAAGGTTATGGTACTAATCTTTAAAGCCCTATGTGACTTGGGGCCAACATATCTGTGGGACCGCCTCTTCCCCTATGTGCCCTGGAGAGCTTTGCACTCTGCCGAGCAACATCTGCTGGTAGTTCCCAGCCAAAAGACGTCTGCTTAGCCTTGACCAGTGCCAGGGTATTCTCCCTGGCTCCAGCCTGGTGGAACATGCTCCCACAGGAGATCAGGGCCCTGCAGGATTTAACGCAATTCTGCAGGGCCTGCAAAATGGATCTGTTCTGCCAGGCCTTTGGTTGAGGTGGTGGACATCTAAATACTTTTGCCTCCCCTGCCTATATTGCCTGGGTGAGCTGCCTTTTCTAGAGATTGCCATGGCATCAGCTGAGTGGGTCCTTTTCCTTGTCAACAACAGGGGTCACTTTATAGAATCAGAGAGCTGGAAGGGGCCAAACAGGCCATCTAGTCCAACCCTCTGCTCAATGCAGGATCAGCCTAGAGTATCTCTGGCAAGTGTTTATTCAGCTGCTGCTTAAAGACTGCCAGTGAGAGGGAGCTCACCACCTCCCCTGAGCAACTGATTCCACTGTTGCATGATTCTTACTGTAAAAAAGTTTTTCCTAATATCTAGCCAGTACCTTCCCACCCTTAATTTAAATTCATTATTGCAAGCCCTATCCTCTGCTGCCAACAGGAACAGCATGCCCCACTTGTAGATCTTCTGGGAACATCTGGCTGGCTACTGAGTGAAACAGCAATGCTGGACTACTGTTGATCTGATCCAACTTGGCTCCTGTTATGTTTTTATGGAAGGGAGTCCTATTTTACTCTCTTCAACATAGCCATGACTGTGGAGGGCAAGAAAACATCAATAAAGTAATGGAGGAGCTGTGTTGGAGGAGGCAAGAAGGGAGTGTCACTGGAGGTACCCTTGGAAATCTTGGAACCATAGAAACTTGTAGTTGTTATGCCTGCTGCAATGCTCAGCAAGTGCCGTTCCATATAAATTATCACAAATTATAATATTTGGAACTGTGCCCTTGCCACATTTAGGAAGGCATGCAAGCCTTCCCTGGTAGGGGGTGAATTTTTCCAGCAGATTTGGCTGTGAGTTTCCTGATCCTGTGCATTTTAATTCTTGTGTGCTTTAAGTCTTGACTGTTTTAAAATAGGTAAATGCATTGTTTGCCACCTTAAATCCAAGTAGATTAAGCAAGGTAGAAATATGTTAATTAAATAAATTATAGCTGGCTCTGTGTACATTGGATAGTATGCAAATGAATTGTTCTCTTGATGCCATTGTATGCCCATTTATGCCTCATTTTATTGTTTTGCATGCTGCCACTATTTTTCATGTGGGATCTGATGTTTACATATTCCATTTGTATTCCAATTCTTTCCGTTCATGAACTCAAATTAATATGCATGGTGTAAACAGTGTCCTGGGTCTATATGTATTGCCAAAGCACTGTCACAACTTGTGCTATTATTACACTAAGGGCTTTCAACAAATCTGCTTATTTGAGTCGCCTGATATTATGCAGCCTTTCCTCAGTAAGCCCAGGAAAAGAATTATGCCAAATCAGAAGAATCCATGCCTGCAGTCACACGCATCAGTTGGAGCAGAGGGAAGCGAGGCTACTTCCTCCGGAGGAATTTGACATGCAGTTGTGAGATCACACATCCCTTTGAAGCTGCAGGCTTATCCCATCACTGTATGACCAGGTGCAACAGCAAGTGAGTCTTGGGGGGGGGGGGCGATTGCTGTTTGTTTCCCTTGTGCATAAATGAGGAATTGCACGTCTGCACTGAGGGCCCCTATGGAGTATGCAATTATGTGCATACTGCAAAGGGGGGCACCAAGTTGGGATGGCATGATTAGACCATCTTGACGGCATGAGAGTATGCTTGAGTGATCAGACGGGAAAGTTTGTCCATGACCTGTCCTATCTGGTTAACGCTGGACTTTCTCCAGTGTCTTTTAACTCCATTTCCATAGTGGAGCAGCACAGGGTGTCAAAAATTGCAGGACATTTCCCAGATGTTGCTGTCTGATTGTGTTTTTTAGATCCATCAGGCATTTGCAGCTATGTTGGATCTAAAGGTGTGTGTGATCACAGCCCATATGTTGTATTTGCAAAGATGGAAACTAACTAACTATTTTCTCAGGTCACAAGATGGTGACCACATAATGGCAATATAGTGTAAATAGTAGGGACAATACATTCTGTAATGTTACTTCTGCAAGAATCTCCAGGGACACAACTGCATGTTAGTTTTGAAGAGAGGTGGATGTACATACAATACATGTTCTGCATATGCTTTCAGTTGATGCTGGTCCTTCAGCTACCTATCATTAGTACAGCCTGTGGAATTTAGAAACAAGATGTGAGATCACAGCAATTATTGTTTAATAGGTGATTCCCAATGTATCTAGGCTATCTTAATTGAAGGAAATATTGTAAGTGTCACACCCCTCCTTGTCTGCCCTTGAGATGCAGCCGGTGGCGGGACTCAGGGGTGGTCCTCCCTGGAGTTGGGGCCCAAAGGCTTTGGAGGCCTCAGATAGGCTGGGAGCAGGGGTTTACAGCACCTCTGCCACCTCCCGGCCTCCACTGGAGAGCGTTACCAGCTGTTCACTGTTTTCTCTCTCCCTCTCTCTCTCCCTCTTTCTCTCTCTCTCTCTATTTCTCAGCCCACTTCTCCTCCAGCATCTCCTCCTAGGTCTCCGCACAATGAGCAGCCTTTTATCCCCTCCCTCCCCAAGGCTCTCCCCCCTTCTCCTCCAAGCACTGCCCCTCCCCTCTTAAGGATTGATGCTGTGCTGACTCAGTCAGCCTGGCCCTGCCCAACTGTTGCTCCGCCGGCCAGCCTGGAACCGGCCCATCTTCACGGGAGCACCTGTCGGCCCTCGCCTTCCCTCTTTCCTGCCCTTAATGTAATAATAATAATAATATCACTCTTCATGCCCATGGAAACAAACCACCATTGCGGTTCGCAGCACAGAGAGGGCGGCTGGGAGCAGGTGGGTTCGGACCATGGACAGGGAGCTCCCACTATCGAGAAGAGCCTTTACCTGGTGTTGGCCCAGCTTGATGGGTACGGTCCAGCCCGGGGGTCATCTACCCACGGTGGCTGTCTGGAAGGCATCATCCCAGCCGAGGTCACACTTCATCATGGGACAGTCCCACCAGAGATGCCCCCATTGGCCGGAGGTGAAACAGGGACCCAAGCCAGACAGGCTTCGTTCAGCTGGGGTGGCGGTGTCGGAGCTGGCTGTGGACAGTCCTCTGCTGGGTGCCTGGCCTCCCCCCCTGAGGGGGGGCTGCTCCTGGTTCTGTGGGTCGAGCCCAGGGGGGCTTCTGGATGGCATTGGGGGAGCATGTCCGGGACAGAGACCGTCTTCCTGGGATAGCCCAAAGGGGACCCCGGGGGCAGTTCTGCCAAGTGGGCCAGCTCCCCTCCCCAGCTTGGCCAGGTCGCCTTTAGGTGGGCCGTCTCAGCCCTCTGCGACCAAATGATTTTCCCATAGCTCCAAGGCCTCTGCGAGCTTTATGGATTTCCAGCAGGCCACCCAGTGGCATGCCTTGGGAGGCAAGATTTGCAAGAGTTTCTCAATAATGACTAGCTCAATGACTCGCCGGGATTCGTCCATGGTGGGATTGAGCCAGCGGGTGGCTGTGTCCTTTAATGTGGCAATGACTGCCCTGGGCCGTGACGAGGGTTGCACCTGTATCGACCTGAATCGCTGCCGGTAGGTCTCCGGATTAATCTCCAGGTGGTTCAGCACGGCTGCTTTTGACTTGTCATAGTTAGCTGTGTCTGCACATTCCAAGGCCTTTAGGGCTGCCTGTGCCTCGACGGACAGGTAGGGTCCCAAGATATGAGCCCACTGGGCCCTGGGCCAAGCAGCTGCTTCTGCCATGCACTCAAAGGCCTCCAGGAAGGTCTCTGCATCGTCTTCAGCCGTCATCTTGGCCAGTGCTGGCCAGGGAGCCCGTGGAACTGCTGCCGGGGCGTTTCCGGGCCCAGTCCCAACCGGGGCCGGTTGGGCGGCCAGCGCTAGTCACATATCCCACATCAACAAGGCCCAAGAGGCCTGTTGCTGTTGTGCCAACTTGCGCAGCAGCTGAGCTTGGTGCTCGGCCATCCATTGTCCAAATTGTGAAAGATCCATCTGGGAAGGAGGGGGCCACACTACAGGGGGAACCTGTGACTAGCTGTTGTCTGACTCCGGGGACTCGTCCAATGAGGTTCCTGCCGGGCTGTAGGTCTGCGGGCTACGAGCATCAGTGTGCTGGGTGGGGGGGTCGCCACCCTGCTGGCGTAGGCAGCCATGGGGCAGGCCTCATTAGTGGGTCTGAAGTGCCTGCCTTCTCCACCACCATGTCATACCCCTCCTTGTCCGCCCTCGGGATGCCGCCAGTGGATGTCGTGATGGTGGGACTCAGGGGCGGTCCTCCCTGGAGTTGGGGCCCAAAGGCTTTGGAGGCCTCAGATAGGCTGGGGGCGGGGGTTTACAGCACCCTCTGCCACCTCCTGGCCTCTGTCGGAGAGTGTTATCAGCCATTCACTGTTTTCTCTCTCCCTCTCTCTCTCCCTCTTTCTCTCTCTCTCTATTCCTTGGCCTGCTTCTCCTCCGGTGTCTCCTCCCCAGCCTCCACGCAATGGGCAGCTTTTTATCCCCATCCCTCCTCCCGGCAGGACCATTCCAAGGCTCTCCCCCCTTCTCCTCCAAGCACCGCCCCTCCCCTCTTAAGGATTGATGCCACACTGAATCAGTCAGCCCAGCCCCGCCCAACCGTTGCTCCGCCAGCTGGCCTGGAATCGGCCCATCGTTGCGGGAGCACCTGTCGGCCCTTGCCTTCCCTCTTTCCTGCCCCAAGCCCTCCTGGGGTGAGGCGGGGATGTTGACAGCGCCTAGGGGGCCGGTAGCACTTCCCTGCATGCACAGGATGCCGGGCCGGGGCCAGTGGCGGACCCACTGGGCGCGGGGGGGCCAGGGTACAGCTGGGGCGGCGGATTATCAGTCGGCCTCCTCCTCCATGGGCAACGCTTCCCCAGAGAGGCGGGGTAAGTGCTGTGGTGTTGCCGGGGGCTGGGTGGTGAGGCCCGGAGCTGCGGCAATGGGACAGTAAGTAAAAGTTCAAACACAAAATTGCATCCCTTGCCATTATAATTTGTAAAAGGAAACCATATGTCTGCCACACATGACTCTGTATGTTGCACAACAAGAGTAGCTTACACAACCCAAGCCTTTTTGAGGCTTCCATTTATTCTGTCATCCTGTTCTTAACGTTCACTGCAAAAGAATCAAAATGCAGTTGGCCCATACTTTGCATGGAGAACCCTTGAGGGACAAACTAGTAGGCCAGCAAAACGAGGAAGAATTATGAGGGGGTCAGGAAATATCACATGACTTTTGCTGAACACTGTTGCTTCACAGAATTCCTCACTGGTGTCTTTATATACAGGTGAATTTCTACCAGACATTATTTACCACCCAGATTCAGGACCTGCTGTAGCTCTGATGTGGTACCTGCCAATCAGTCAGCAGGCAGGTCTGACTGAAAAACTTGTCAGATCCAGGTTCTTGAAACAAAGAGTGAAATAGGTGGAATAAGTGAAATAGGTGGAACAAGCTAGGCCTGAAAGCTTTTATAGAAGTCAAGGAAGATTATTTTCCACTGTGGCCTGTTGTTATCATCTTGATCTCTTTCAAGATCCAGGTTCAGGGTGTGCAATGGACTCATCCTGAAGGAATTTCTGCACTGACAAATCCTGGCAATCAGGGTAGAGGCAGCTTCTTATGCTGGCCAGGTGCTTTACTATTTCATAGCAATTCCACCATCGCATTAAAGTAACCTTCCATAGAAATGCAGCCGCAAATACATCCCTCTGTCATTTGAGTTTAGAAGTTTTGCTATACTTCTTATAATAGTTCTTAAGAGGACAAGTGTTCACTGAAGTGCTGATAATCAAGGACCAATGTTTTTCTTAAAAGTATTTGAATGAATAGC
Organism: Lepidodactylus listeri; assembly: GCA_029233225.1. NCBI lineage: Eukaryota > Metazoa > Chordata > Lepidosauria > Squamata > Gekkonidae > Lepidodactylus > Lepidodactylus listeri. Next base: position 49,555,894 of record JARCFY010000007.1, read on the forward strand.
AAGGAAGATGAACTCATCCATTAATAATATATGCTCCCTCTCCAGCAGTGTTTTTTTAAAGCACATTTCACTAAAGATTCTCTGATTTCTTCTATCCATGCCACTCTGAAAGCAAAAACCCAGGTTGCACAGTTTATCCAGTGTAATTTTTATTATCACATTCTCTGAAATCAATTTCCATTCCAAAGTGGCATGTTCTCTCCAATTGTGTTATTAAATAGTTTTTGAGACCGGGAAATAAAGGATTGAGATTACATCCTTCATAGAAGAAATAGCAAAGTTAATGGAGCAATCTAATGGTGGCAGGAACAGGAGGAAGTATACTGAATTTTTTATGCCTATATCCTATTACACAGAAATGCCAATAATAATCAATGAGCTCCTATGAAAAAGAATAATAATCTCTTTATATATATATTTTCCAGAAACACTGATAGCTATAGCTCAGATCTCTGACCATCTTGGTAATGTATAGAAATTCAATCTGCCTACATCTTCTGCCTGAATGCCATGAGAGAGCCAGTTTGGTGTAGTGGTTAAGTGCGCAGACTCTAATCTGGGAGAACCAGGTTTGATTCCCCACTCCTCCACTTGTACCTGGCTGGATGACCTTGGGCAAGCCATAGCTCTGGACCAGCTGTTCCCTCAAGGACAGCTTGGGAAAGAGCTCTCTCAGCCCCACCTACCTCACAGGGTGTCTGTTGTGGGGAGGGGAAGGGAAAGGAGTTTGTAAGCCGCTCTGAGACTCTTAAGTGAGTGAAGGGCGGGATATAAATCCAATCTCTTCTTCTTCTTCTTCTTCTTCATGATATTTCTGCCTGGCAGGCTGCTTCAACCTTATCCAAAAGGTAACATTTAATTGTAAAACTGTTATCTTCCCAACAACAACCATCTGCATTAGATCCATTCCAGTCTGATTTCCGACCAGGCCATGGGACAGAGATGGTACTGGTTGCCCTCACAAATGACCTCCGGAGGCATCTGGATCAAGGCGGTGCTGTGGTGCTGATGCTGTTGGACCTGTCGGCAGCGTTCAACATGGTCGACCATCAGCTATTAGCTCACCGCCTTGCCTATATGGGGATTCAGGGGTTGGCCTTACAATGGCTTTCCTCGTTTCTCCAAGATCGGGGACACAGGGTGGCAGTTGGGGAACAACTCTCCCAAAGACACCCACTGGTTTGCAGAGTGCCACAGGGAGCAGTACTTTCCCCAATGATGTTCAACATCTACATGCGCCCCCTTGCCCAGATTGCCCAGAGGCATGGGTTGGGCTGTCATCAGTATGCTGATGATACCCAGCTCTATCTGTTGTTGGGAGGCCAGTCAGACTCTAGTCCGGGTGATCAGGACCTGGTGTTGCAAGCCGTGGCTGGCTGGCTCAGGCAGAGCCGACTGAAATTGAATCTAATGAAGACGGAGGTCCTGTACCTGCGTCGGAATGGACCAGGGGTAGGGATCCCTCTCCCGGCCTTCAGTGGGGTGCCATTGGTACCGGCACTGGAGGTGAGGAGTTTGGGAGTGCTCCTGGACCCCTCGTTAACAATGGAGGCCCAGGTAGCAACCGCTGCAAGATCAGCCTTTTTATCATCTTCAGCAGATCAAGCAGTTGGTTCCCTTCCTTGAACGCAACAAACTAGCTACGGTGATCCATGCTCTGGTCACCTCAAGATTGGACTACTGCAATGCTCTCTACATAGGGTTGCCCTTGTCCCAAATCCGGAAGCTGCAGCTGGTGCAGAGTGCAGCGGCATGGCTGTTGTTGGGTCTCCCTGTACGGGAGCACATCCAGCCCGCCTTAAAAGCACTGCACTGGCTGCCTATAGCATACCAGATAAGGTTCATGGTGCTGGTGCTTATCTATAAAGCCCTATATGGCCTGGGACCTGTCTACTTGAGGGACCGCCTCTCCCCATATGATCCCCAGCAAGTGCTCCAATCGGGATCCCAGAATCGTCTGGTTCTCCCAGGGCCAAAGGAGGCCCGGTTGGCGGTTACAAGGGCCAGGGCTTTTTCAATTGCGGCCCCTTACTGGTGGAATGAGCTCCCAGATAACATCATTTATTTATTCATTTATTTCGATTTGTATCCCGCCTTGCCAGCGAACCGGCTCTAGGTGGCTGCCCTTGTCCCATCAGGGCCCTGTGGGACTTATTACAGTTCTGCAGGACCTGTAAGATGGAGCTCTTCCACCAGGCTTCTAAGTAGGGGCTGCCTAATGGTTACATCTTGGCCCAGGCCCAAATGAAAACCTGCCAGCCAGAATGTTTTTCCACCGCCTATACTGGTTAACATCTTAGACACAACCCTGATAAAGAAGATACACCATCTTTTACCAGGGTATGTAACTGTTTGGTTTTATGTTTTAATGATATTGTATATTTTATTATATGTTGATAGCCGCCCTGAGCCCGCCGGAAGGTGGGGAGGGCGGGATACAAATTGAATGAATGAATGAATGAATGAATGAATGAATGAATGAATGAATGAATGAATGATTTCCATAGATCTAAGAGAATTTTTTTGAATTATACTCAACCTTTTTCAGGGTTAGAACAGGTAAAAGGAAGTACTTCTACACCCAAAGAATGATTAACACACAGAATTCACTGCCACGGGAGGTGGTGGCAGCTACAAGCATGGATGGCTTCAAGAGGGAATTAGATAAACATATAGAGTAGAGGTCCATCAGTGGCTATTAGCCACAAGGTATAGCTAGGATCCCTCAGTCTGGGACAAGTGATGCTCTGTATTTTTGGTGCTGGTGGGGGCAACAGTGGGAGGGTTTCTAGTGCCCTGGCCCCACTGGTGGACTTCCTGAAGGCACCTGCTATTTTTGGCCACTGTATGACAGAGTGTTGGACTGGACGAGCAATTGGCCTGATCCAACACTGGGTTTTCTTATGTTCTTACATGGGCAGGTATGATACTAGCAGCATCTCAGAAAATAATGTATGAGCAGATCCATGTGCCCTGGATAAGGGATGTTTGCACATGATGAAAATTATAGAATCACAGAGTTGGAAGGGGCCATACAGAGGCACAAATTGATTCAAGTGATCTTCTCCAAATACTGAGACAGGCTCTAATGCTTGTAAAACATATCCAAGTTGTATCTGTCCAACTTGCTTTGAGAAATTAAGTTAGTTAACTTTTCTTGCCTTAAGCTCAGCTGTTGAGATGATTGCTTGTCTTTTGACATTTGTAAGTACTTCAATTTCTTGAAGGAAGGATCTGATAGCTTTAAATGAATGTAGAGAATGCATGAATGAGTTATTCAACACATGTTCCCCCTTAACAGTAGCCTTAGCTCATGAATAAAGTGCATGCTGAAACTATATGAAAGATGGGCACTCTGTTCTACTTTGCATTAACAACAGCCTCAGATTTCTGCTTCTTAACCTCAGATCTGGAAAGTTTGGAAAACATCTTGGAATAACATCTTGTTCACAGTAGCCTTAAGCACCCAACTTGTTAAAACTACTTTAAGGAGTTTTGAAGCCCAGCTTCCACATGGGAGACTAAGAGCCAATCTTACTTTAACAGTAACCTTGTATGGTTTTTGGAGTCAAGTCTGCCAGCAATAGCTGCACATAGATTTTGGAATTCTGTTCATGAACTTACAGCTAGATATAGTCTCATAAGGACATGCTAACTGCAAAGGATTATATTATATTTTGGAGGCAATTTCCCACCTATTTTCATCTATTTTTATAGGTATTTATTTAAAACATTTTCATACTACCTTTCCACCCAATAGGGTCCCCAAGTTGGCAATCATCAAAACATTAAAACATTTCATCATTAAAGAACATAAAATAAAGTATATATAAAATAAACAATAAAACCTTTAAACAGACAAACACATATAACACAACCAGGGAGAAAGGCCATACAAAATTTAAAAAAGGCTTCACCCTCTGGTGGAAGACAAAGATAGAGGGATACAAATGAATCTTCCTGGGGAGGTAGTTCCAAAGTTTTGGTGTGCAGTCAGTTAAGGCAACAGGAGCCCTGGGTCCAGCACCACCCCCAGTCTATAAACCTGCTCCTTTAGAGGGAAGCACAACGCCATCCAGAACAGGAGCTATCCCAATTCCTGGGTCAAACCTCTCTCCTTCATCAGTAGCATCTCCATTTTGTCAGGATTGTGTTTCAATTTGTTAGCCCTCATCCACCCCAAAACTGCCTGCAGGCACTTGTTCATGGTTTCCACAACATCCCAGGGATCTGCTGGAAGCACAAGATAGAGCTGAGTATCATCCATGTATTACTGGCATCTCAGACCAAATTCCAGGACCCAGCAGGCCAGGGGCCAAAGGTGGAGCAGTAGTCCTCCAGCAACACAATCTGAAACCTACCTTTGAGGCAGGACCAAAAGCATCTCAGAACAGTACCTCCTAATCCCAACCCTAAAAGAACATCCAAAAGGATTCCATCAGTGATGGTATCAAAAGCCTCTGAGAAGTCCAGGAGATCTAATATGTTTACGCTTCTGCTGTCCATCTTCTGGTGCAGGTCATCCACTACATAATATATACTTTTTACATTATATTAAGAAGTCTGTGGTTTATTTTGAGGGTCTTCCTTGGAATTTTTTCTTCTGCCATGCACACCATTAAATATATATTAAAATAATCTCCAAACCATTCCCTTAACCTACACATCTGTAGTATCTAACAGAGATACTTGAGCACCCACTAGTTTGCCTCCCATCAAGCACACTGTTTGCAAGCAGAGAGCCTTTCATTCAGTGAGCTGTTCCAATGTGTCCACACAAACTGAGGCATGTTTGCATCATGTAACCTCTATCACACATGTATTGGAAAACATAGTGTTGGTTTAAAAGGGAGGCAGTGGAACACGGGATCAACCTCAACCCAATTGACTAGGGCTGAGGACAGATTGGCCGTCTCAGCTGCTCTGCCTCCGCTTCAGAAGCGGAGGCAGAGCGGCCGTCCAGACGGCCGCATCTGCCTCCAGGAGGCGGCCTGGACGCCTCGCGTCTGGCGCCGCGCTCCTTGCGCACCAGCCGAGCACCACTTTAAAGTGGTGCTCGGCTGGTGTGGCACGCCCTGCGTGCGCGGTCCACCCGCTGAAGCGGGTGTGAACGCGCGTGGGCAGGGGCGCCCGCACGGCATTCGCCCGCTGCTCCAGGAAGCCGCCCACAGTCTGAACGCTGCGGGCAGCTTCCTTCCGGCGGCGTGGGAATGCCGCGGGGCGGGGGAAATTCCCCCGCCCCATTCTGCCGCGCCGGGGAGGCGCACCGGGGAGGCGCGGCAGAAATCAAGTCTGTCTTCAGCTTAGGATTGACCATGTGGTTTCATACTTTGTGTGAGAGTCCGACAGAATCAGTCTCCAACAAGTGTCCTTAAACAGGAATGCTTTATTGAGAAAGGTCTGCTATGGTCATCTATACTTCTTGTGTTAGTAATGGCTGACACAGCCCCAAGCAGGACAATTATACAGAATTCAAAAAGAGGTCTGGTAAGGAATGGCAACCAATCACCAAGCCACAGAAAAGGCACTTAAAATACTGGTTTACGGTTCCCAGGGAAAAAGCAAGAAGAATTAGAGACAGACAGGAGAAGAGATACATGGGCAGGCACCAGCAGTGTCCCAAGGTCAGAGCAGCTCGAAGAGCGATAAGCATGCCATGAGAAATATAACATAACATTCCACAGACCTGATGTCAAAGGTTCACTCATCACACCTCCCGGGCAGGAGATGGCAGCATTAGCTGACATTCTGCCTCCCCAAAGCTCCCCCTGTCCCCCCAGGTTTCAGCAGGTACAATTTATGGAAGGCACAAAGCAATGCAGGAGCATTAACAAGTTCAGCAACAACCCATTCACTTCCTGTCTCTGAAGACTGACACTGGTTTTGATCTGGATCATCTTTCTCTGCAGTTTGTAAGAAGAAATCTGTCAGCTTTCCTGTCTTGAATACAACAGACAGATTCTTTTGCTCATTCTCTTTTGCACGTTTTCTCTTTTGTGCATCACTCAACTGAACACGCTTCATTTTTGATGTTTACATGGGGCTGAAATTAAAAAGGGGCAGAGAGGGTCATTGAAATTACTGTCATAACAACTGAATTTGGCTCCATCATTTTACTTTTAAACACATGCATTTTACTTTTAAACATAGCCTACGACACTGCACCTCGCCAACAAAAAATAGAAAATAACCCTAGGGTGCACCGTGATCAATTTGCACTAGCTTTATCATTTTTTTTTTTTTTTTACAAATCTTCATTCATTTTTTTTTCTTTTCACCCTTTTCCCAACTTTGTGGTGCCCTCTTTGGCCCTGGTGCCCTAAGCACGTGCTTAGTTCATGGTTAATCTGCCCCTGCTCCAGGGTCCTTGGGTCTCCAGCAGCTGCCTGATTCCATCAATCCTTGATACCATCCCTGACTGAAACTTCCTTTGAATGCTCTGTCTGGCCCTTCTCTGCCTTTGCTTTGCTACTGTTTTGATTTGCTTCTGGAACTGTTGGCTTTCTCTCTGACTCATTTGTAATGCTACATAGCCAACCTAAGTAAATAATATGCCTGAGTATTTCTCCAAGTGTGAGGCTTCTGCTCAAAGTAGTCAAGGATCAGATCTTTGTTGATGAAACACAGTTCTTTATTTCCAATTTCTACATTGGTACAGGTCCTCGGATTATTGTCAGAGATAACGCATACAATAGAAGCAGGTCTAATATACCCTTCAGTACAATTTGAATTGCCCATAGGTAACCAATCACCAAAGGGGAAAAACGGCGGGCAAAAGGGGTCTCTGGCCGTTTGCTTCCCACAGGAAAGAAAGCTAGGTGTGAAGCTGTAAATTTCCCTTCCCAAACCAGACCCCTCAGATGTAACCATATTCACATAACAAATGCTTCCCTCAAGGCTTTCGCACGTTGATAAGAAATAGTCCCTGTCCTCCCCTTGTCTTCCCAGCCGGGATGAATGGAATGCGGAGGCAGGAGTGTGAGAGGCCCATTGTTCCCATGCTTTGAAGTTGTCATTCTCCCGGGCAAACAGTTACATAGACCAGGCCTGGTCAAAGCCATAAACCTGGGGTCACATAGCATACATTCACAATGGTCAGTCAGATGGCAATAGGCATGATTACATAGTGGGCATAGGGGCAACTGATAGCAATAGACATGAGTACAAAATGGGTGCAGGAACAGGTTACAATACATAGCAACATAGCAACAGGTTATAATATAGCAGAAGACTCCAGAAATCCTTGTCTGAATCTGCAGATTCTGACACCAAGACACTCAGAGACATAAAAATCCTTGTAAGCATACAAATTGTCTTTTTGTTTTGTGTTTACAGAACACATGCATAATTCACAAGTTTTCAGAGCTTTGCATCTCCCAACATGAAGATGGGACTAATCGGACTACAGAAAGAGCAGATGGCTCTCCAGTTTACTACGCAAAACACATTGGTGCGGAATGTAAGAAAGACAACATATTGTGACAGTTCATGGAATGTTGCTATTAGAATTTGAAAAGAATGTGTTGCCTGAGCTGTTTTTGGAAAGTCCCCCCCCCCCCCCCGCACAGGAAATATACTTAGCAGTGTTGTCACTGAGTTCATATTTCTTTTTTCATTTTGTTTTGAGCAGTAGAAGAATAGACTAAAATTGGTCTTTTTACCTATAAATAATCAAGCAAGATAAACAAAATATTTAAGAAGCCACAATAATGGCACAGCATGAAAGATTTTTGGCACTTTATTTTAGAAAGGAAAATCTGGACTTACTTAGCTGTGAAATAAAAACATACTTTCCAGCTACAGTTCACTATGAATACGTGAAACCACTCCAGTTATTTCTTTGAAATATTTTACCTCAATCAAAACCATGAGATCACACATCTGAGCCACTTATCAACAAAAATGGACATGTCTTTTTTAACTTGCCCATTCAAGGATCTGATTGACCTGCTTTTGCATACAAAGCTGGACTACAGGGCTCATCTTTTCCATTCTGGGCTTGGAAAGTTGAGCCTCTGTTAGAAAAAATGTATTTACCATTATGTGTATGCAGATTTCACAAGCAAAACTGAAAATGAGGCATTAGTGCACATCCTTACTTTTTGTTAAAAAAAATATATTGATTTAAAATATTTTTCTCCCTTTCTGTAATACAGCACTCAAAGTGGCTAAATATATAAACAATCCCCCAAAGTTCTAATATTTTGACATAATGGGTTAGAGAACTATTGGAAAAACTCACAGAAGAAGCTGGTGGAGCAGTTATAGCCATAACAGCATGCTTTTGGTCCATGATAACCTGGAAATCAAGTCCTGGAGGAAGAAGATTGTGCTTATCTAGGGAGAGGAAGTCTTTCAAATATATGAGGCCCCAAGCAAGTAGCTCTTAGTAGCAGGGTAAATTGTATGGAAGTATAAGGGGTCAATCAAATCAATTTTCAGCATCCTTTGAAGTCAGGATTACACCCTTCTAAACTCTTTGAAGTAGATGGATCTAGAAGCATGTCACTTTGCTTAGGATGCCACTGCTAATACCATCCCTGCATTCATGTTGGTTGGTAATATAGCCATACTACAGTTACAACAATAAAAATGAAACACACTATGGATCCCAAAAAAATCTAGTAATAAACAGGAATCATAAAAAAATCAGTAGCAAATCTTCTTATAGTTTTCCAGGGCTTGCTGAAACAAGGTGGTATATTGCCTCTGGAAAAGGCATCCATGCTTGTGCCCCGGTAAAACATGTCAACATCTCAAGGAGGCCCTGAAGAAGGCCCTCATGGGCCCATATATTCTGTTAGTGTAACATCTGATAAGACATCTCGGTCATTCTTATTTTAAGCCTTTACTACATCATGCAATAATGAGGTAGTTCAAGCAATAATTCGAGCTGTTATCGCCAGCCAAAAAACAACAGCTGCACCTACCAGCATTTCTCATGTTTTAACTGCAACTGTATCATATTTCAAGGACATGTGTTTGCATGGGGATGACTATACTTAGCATCTCAAAAAAAAAACATATGGGAAACAGCATGGATTTCCAGTTGGGAGAGTTTTTTTGAGCAGGCTTGCAGGGAACCTGCCTAAGGACACTAAAATAATTCCCCTTATGGAGCAGTCAAAGGATTCCCCCTAGGCTGAGGAAGCTTTTAGTATCAGTCTCAATCCCTGTTCATACACATCCTGCAACTCTTCTTTGCTCCATAGCCAAATGGCATCTTTAGAATGGGTCCTTCATTCCTTCTCAGGATTTCTTAACTATTTTAATTAACATCTGTATACAAATATATTTTAAGTACTTAGGCACAATGATGCTATGGTCTGAGTATACCAGTCAACCTCTGCTTCAGGGTTAATTTTAATCTAATATAGTCTTTACAGGTATGTATTCAGATAACTGCTAATTAAAATTGGACCCAAAACACACCCCATTCCTTAGCAGGAAATTTTTAGATATAATGAGGGATGGTTGTCAGTCCTCTGTATATTCACTAGTGGCACGCTGATGAATTTTCTGTTTCATGAGAGGGGAAAGAATGATTCAGCTGATAACAGGGATATTAGTTTCTTATCTCACTACGGCCCAATTTACACCTCCCCCTCTGAAGTAGTTTGACTGCTGTCTTTTCCTATGCTCATTTCACACTGGTCTCAAATTTCACTCCCTGGGTCTGAAGAGTACTAAGAAACAGGATCTGTTTAAAGCAGTATAATACTAGCTTGACCACAGGAGGGCAGTTAACAAATGTAAACAGTAATTTTTAAACTAGAACAAGTATGGTTTGAAACTAGAAACAGGTATAGACTTTTTTAAAAAACCAGAACCCCCCCCCCCATGGTAACCATATAAACAAAGCTTTTTTTATTCCTGTTTGGTCTTTGAATCTGTTAAACATCTTCAATATGCTCTATACTAATTTACTGCTCAACCTCTACCTATCTGTATGGACTGGTAACTTCCATTTCGTTGTATCAGAAGAAGTGTGCATGCACACGAAAGCTTATACCTTAAATAAAACTTTGTTGGTCTTAAAGGTGCCACTGGACTCAAACTTTGTTACTCTGATATGGGCTTGCCAGGACACTATTCTATCCAAAGAATCTGACAACATTCCAGGTAAACAGGATCATATTGTTGGCATTTCTGTATATATTGTAATATGTTTCCACTTTCCACCAACTACTGTAATCATCTCCATGGCCTGGAGAGAACTTTCTGATTCTATATGCACACAGTCTGCAGTGCCCAGAGACCTTACTCGGGTTTTTTGGGGGGATTGTTTTGTTCTTTAATATTGTGTAGTAATTTAAGTCAGTAGGCTTAGAAGGGTGCCACTCCACTTCAAAGTGTACTGTCAGATATGAGCACTTATCCAGAGAAAAATACAAAGCACTAACATGATACCTACTTTTGTTTTCTTAAGGTCAAATGGAACTACCCTGGGATTTACTCAGTTCTGTCACAATCTGTCATTTCCCATTGTGGTGAGTTATCCTAAGCATTAATTCTATACTTTTGTAAATATAGAATTGTGCACATCTGCTTTTGCACATACTTGATACCAATAAATTGATTAACTGCAATTAGAAAATAATAACTAAACCAGGAATTAATTATATTCTAGTCCAATTTGGATGAGGAAGCCTGTGTTTGCAAGTTCCAGGAAGACCTTCCTACTATCAGATCTGCAGAAAGAGTCATTTTTTCTTCTGAAATGCAGAGGTGGGATTGTGGGTGTGAGTAAAGTTATGGGTTTCTCAGTTTAATGTATTTCAGAGGGCTATTGTGAGCATAACATTAGATGAGAACAAATAGATGAGAACAAATAGCACTGTTTCCGTAGCTTCTTGCAAACTGTGAGACAAAAATCTCGATAAATTACATTTCGAATCTGGATTTAGGATGGATTTTTACTGTGCTGGGCTGGGCTTTAGGGTGGATTTTTACGGTGATTGCTTGTGCTACCAGTTTGGGATTCAAACCCATATTGTTCTGGATTTCAGGACCATTATTTTCAATGGGAAATGTATATGAGGATCTGGGCAATTGTTTATAAAGATAATGGCACAAAATTCACACATAACACAGTCCTCCCTGTAATCTATCCCCCCTCCCCCCCAAAGTTTCATGAAGTGGACTGAGGGGGTTGATTTTACATACTCTTGCACTTCTCTCTAAAGATTCCTCAGAATGGCAGTCAAGCAGCAGCTTAGCAGGAGAGCTCTGCTAGGCTACGACATTTTTTTTTTAAAAAAAACCCAAAATCCAACCCTGTCTATTCTTACCTTCCAACTGAAAGTTCTGCATTTGCCTTCATTTCTTGTTGTAGCCTGTTTCTTTCCTTTCGCAAAGTAAATCTGGTTTCCTTGGCAGACCCTCCCATCCCTTTATGTCAGTCCGCCATTATAGGGGAAAGTTTAATACAAACTTTTTAGTATATCCTGCCATCAAACCTCATGGGGGACTTTTTAAGGGACGATGGAGTGGCTATGGAGTAGCAAATGACACCCAAATTGCAGATGGGTGTGATTTATCTACTAAAGAAACAAGTTTCAAACAAATTGGACCAAGGGAATGGATTTCAGAGGCCCCTGAACCAGCAGTCTCTTTACCCAGCCATGGTGGGGGGGGGGCGCTCTGTTCCAGCAAAGCTTGTCTCCAAAGATGATTGACTGGAAGTGCTCTGTGCTCCTCCCTTACAAGGATCTGATTGGAAGGGAGACATGCCATTGCTCAAGAAATCAGAAGAATCAAGGAAGAACAGGAGCTCATGCTGTAGTTGCTTAGCAGCACCTGAACCCCAAAACAACATGGATTTCTTTGTGGAGGATAGTTTTGTTTCACTAAGAATCCCAGATTCCTAATGCCTTTCTTAATGGTAATGACTGAAAACAGCAATTTCCACGTATGAAGATATTTCATTACACACACCCCTAGTAGTGTGATACAACTCTTGACTGTTATTGTGTTGGAGTAGGGTATCAGTAACCATTGATACTGTATACTGCTTGGTCATCTGAGGACAAAGTACTTGTCATGCTGCAGCTTCTCTCTCAACATGTCACAATTCCTGTTTGTAAAACAATCTGTTGTGTTGCTTTTCCACCACCGGGAGGGAGAGCACTGGCTAGCTTAAGGTTTAGAAACAACTGACATATAAACTTACCTTCCGGGAAATTGCTCACTGTCTGTCATTTGCAATTAAACCAACAGACAATCCTCCTAAACCCCGGAATGATCCTGCAAAGAAGAACTTCAACTTTCATCTTTGTAAAAGGAAGCCTGTTGTAGCCTCACACACTAATGTATGCCAAAGGAGTAGAAACCCCATGAATTCCTTGCTTTGTCTCTACATTAGCATATATATGTATTTTTTTTCCGATTCATTAAGCTTTGTTTCCCACTCATTCTGGGTATGTTGATATCTCTACCATGGATTCAATTTTGACTTGTGGAATTTGTGCACCATTGACTGCAGCTACCCAGAAAGCACATGGATCTTGCTGTGCATACTTTCCAGCTCCGGCCGAAACCGTTCAGGGATGAACTAGAAACCTTCCAGGAATGAATGATGTCTGTAACTATACTTTAAGTGTAAAATTGTATCTGTTTATTTTAATGTATTTTAAAGCTTGCATTCCTAATAAGAGAATAAGCATGAAGTATAAAAAAATACATTTTTTTAAATCTCCATTTATATGTCTTTTTAAAAGTTCCTTTTTGTTTCAGTTCATTTTGGGTACGTATCTGCAAGATCAAAAGCAGTGAGAAAAAGGAGATTTGGAATAGGAAAGCAGTTGGTTGAGAAAGGCTACGTACCTGCTGCTTTGCATTATTGCTGTCCCATGGCTGTTTTTCCATTAAGCTGTCTGCTATTGAGGTCATATTATTCTTTGTATGTAACATGTACTTCAGTCTTCACTGCTGTAATGCATATGATTCTAACCTCCATTATACTGGGCAATCTTCATACACCAGCTTGAGCCACCAAGGTGGGATACAAAGATTCAAATTAATAAATACCTCCATACATTTTCTTCATAGCAATATCTATCACTGATGAAACTGCCTTATACTGAATCAGACCCTTTGTCTATCAAAGTCAGTATTGTCTACTCAAACTGGCAGCAGCTCTTTAGAGGTCTTTCACAGGCAGAGGTCTTTCACATCACCTACTGCCAGATCTTTTAACTGGAGATACCAGGGATTGAATTTGGAGCCTTCTGCATGCCAAGCAGATGTTCTACCACTGAGCCACAGCTCCCTCCCATATCCCAGATATGATAACCCAGATGAAAGTGGGAGATGTTAAGACCATGGGTGAGGACAGATTGAAGTTCTGCCGCGCTCCTGCACCACAGAAGAACAAGCCGGGGCGAACTGCCCCGCAGCACGGCATTCAGACGCTGCCGCAAGGAAGCCACCCACAGCATCCACACTGCAGGTGGCTTCCAGCGGTGGCGGCAGAACGCCATGTGGCTCTGCCCGCCCGCACACATTCACACCCACCAGAAGCGGGTGGAGCGTGCGCGCAGCCGCTGGGACACCACTAGGAAGTGGTGCCCGGCTGCTGTGGGAGGAGCATGCTGCCAGACCAGGTGAGTCCAGGACGCCTCTGGGGGGCAGATGCGGTGGTCTGGACGTCCGCTCTGCCTCTGCTTTTAAAGCGGAGGCAGAGCGGGCCAGACTGCCAGTCTGTCCTCAGCCCATATGTGAGAAGGGAAAAATACCAATGGCCATCTTGTCCATCTACTGCAGTATACTGTTTTCCACAGTGGTCAACTACATGTCTCTGTGAAGCCCATATGCATGACCCCAAAGCAATAACCTTCATTTGCTCCTGGCCACAAGCAACCAGCTTGGAGAAATGCACCAAGAAAAATGTCATTACAGTTTTGGATCCTGGCATTGAGAGGCAAAATAAATTACCATTATTGCTTCATTTTAGGTAGGGAATTACTGGTTAAGGTTTAAAATCCATGCTATGGATTCGTGTTTTAGATTTTTGGGATCATTTTCTGCACATGTGCAGTGCAGACACAGTTCTGTTCAACGCACAGCCAATTGGAGGGTCTCTTATGCCAGCAGTTATGGCATATAATGCCACCAAAATTACATGGGACATAGTCCACCGTCTCCTCTGCAGAGCCCACAAATCTCAGCCACATTTTTTTTTAAATATGTTATTTGTATTTATATCCCTCCCTTCGCACAAATGGGCTCAGGGCGTCTTACAGCAATAAATATAACATAATTATAAAATAATACAATCAGATAATACAATAAAACCAATTTAAAACATTTGAAAAGGGCAGTGCAGTACATTCATTTCCAGTTTCTACAGCCAGGAGATAAATGAGCCAATGCTGAGCCTGAATGATCTTATGCATCAGCAATAGGAAGGCCAGCTGGTAAATGCCTGCTGCCTCAACCAAAGGCCTGGCGGAACAGCTCCGTTTCACAGGTCCCTCTCCTCTCGCAAGGCCCTGATTTTAATTACGAGCATGTTCAAAACAGGCTGGGGCCAGGACCAAAAAAGCCCTGGCCCTGGTTGAAGCTAGATGGGCATCTTTCGAGCTGGGGACAACCAGCAGATGGCTATCCACATAGTGCAAAACTCTCTGAGGCACACATGTAGCAATGCTGCACAATTTAACTTGATAAGCACCAGAACTTGAAACAACATGGATTTTCCGGGATAATATTTTTATTTCTGTATGTAATACCATTCTGGGAACCCAAAGTAACAACCCTAACCAGTGATAGATATATGTGTGTTTTGGTCTTGTATTATCTTGAGAAATTTGCTGCTACCAATCAGTAGGAGAACAAAAACAAGAAACACCCCCTCTGTTCAGTATCTTGGGGCTTCTGGTTGCTCCTGCCATTTGGAACTAGCTCCCTGATGAGGCCCACAGCCTGTGAGATCTTCTTGCATTCCGCAGAGTGTGTAAGGCTGTTCTATATTTCATCAGCCTTCGGTTACATATTGTGGAACCACCCCACTGCTTGTATGTGGTAATTGTTGATTGGATTACTTTTTAGGAATTTGCTTATTTATACTTACTGATGTTTTATGAGTGCCTTATTATTATTATAGTTTATTATTGTAGTTTATTATTATTGTTTACTAGTTTAGATGTATTTTATTGAATGTTTATTGTAAAATGTTTTGTTGTAAACCTCTTCAAGACCATACAGGTATAAAAATGTAAAAATAAATAAATAAAAGAAACATTATGTCTTGTGAACTGCTGGGCCAAGATGCCTTTGGTGTGTGTGTGTGTGTGTGAGTGAGTGAGTGAAAGAGAGAGAGAACGAGAACTTGTACAGGAAATTCATGCTGTTGTCATCTTTGTACCTTCCAGAAAAACAGTACTGAGGACAAATGAAAACAAGCAAAAGTTTAATTGAAGTATTTAAGGTAGGTATGTATATATAGAAAAAAAGCTAGTTTTAAATTACATGTATAAACAATACTTTGCAATAAGGCAACATGATGGATCTACTTGCTTCTTTTTGCATGTGATTCTTTCTGTCACCTAGGATGTATTCACTTATTTAGATTTATAGCCTACTCAGCTCCTAAGAGTGAGTCATAACAGAGGATTTCCCCCCCTGAAGAAACATAAGTGACTAACCCACTTTATTAAACTTTTCATATCTTCATGTGCAAATAAGAACCTTTCCAGCTTATGTTAATGAATGTACAAACTACAAAAGCAAATGTGAATTATTAATACCAGTCAAAATTAAAACAGGTAAAGAAAATAAGGAGAGGGAGGCCCTGTAATTGTTCTGCAGCCCAAGAAGGAGCAATGATCTTTTCAGTCTTCCTGTTATATTGTCTTCATGTTTGTACCTTCTGGGAGATAAGAGCAAAAGCAAATCAAAACAAATGAAAGCTTAGCTGAAGTTCTTATTTTCATCTATCAAAGAGCTTTTGGTAATGGGGGGGCACTCTGGGTGTTCATGGTGGACTGCAGAGTTGGATATATTTAGATGCTGGGTAATAACTTTAGAAAACATAATCAGACTCACAACATTGTTTATGGGTGAGCAACAAAGCTTTTTGGGGGTGGGAAAATATGCACTAGTTAATATGACATCTAATTCAGGCCTGACGTGTACAACTTATAAACCACAGGGCAAAACACAGTTGGGTATCTTGACCTGCCAGGTGCTTGCCAACACCATTTTTAAAATACCAGACAGGCCTCACCTGGAGATTGGCAGGAGAAAATAACTGCTTTGGAGGGTGGACTCTATGGCATTCTATTCAGCTGAGTCCTCTCCCCTCGCCTCCTCAAACTCTGGCTTCTGTAGACTCTACCACAAAATCTTCAGGAATTTCCCAACTTGGAGCTGGTAACCCTAGTCAGGACGGGCCCCAATAAATTCCCCACAAAGGCCAAAGTAGGCCTGGAAAGGCCTTCTACCTTTGCCTTTTTACTGATAGAACCAAGCATGGTTGCCTAGCTACAGCCACTGAGGGGAAAGTTAGCCCCACAGCAGGAGGATAAGAGAATGGTTTGATGGCTCGTAGCCCACCTCAGTAGCCAGCCTGCTGCATAGGAGCCAAGAAGGAGAAGAGTCTTCATCAGGAGAAACAGTTGTTTCAGCAGTTTATTCTGACAGGGAAGAATGCCCAAGCTGGCAATGGGTGGGAGACAGGAGCTGACTAAGCACCCAGCCAAAAGCATACGAGTACTCTTGAGTGGCAGCTGATGGACCAATAGCTGATGGAGCGCACAGCACAGCTAATGGGAGAGCCAAAAAGTGCCAATACACTGGGATTATATATATAGATTAAAATTATTGTTTATACTTTGACATTTTATTTTTTTCTGTTTTAAGCAAAATTTAATAAATTTCCCTAGGCCCTAAAATTTTTTTAAAAAAACAACATTTTCTTCAACTCCAAAAGTTTATTTTTCTTCTGATTTTAAAAGAAATTAAAACATTTTTCTGATTTTAAAAGACATTAAAACATTTTTTTGGTCTCTAAAAGTATTGTGGGCCCTAGGCACTGTGCCTACTGTGCCTGATAGATAAGTTGGCCCTGACAGGATGTAGCAGACACTAAGATACCAAAACCAGTGGACAGTTCTAGAACTTAAAGGAGCTAGGTCTCTGGAGCACAAAAAAAAAAGCTGACACTAGATCCCACCTGCTACAGAGCATAGTACCTGGGAAAGGACTTTTTTTTTTAAAAAAAAATATTATTGATTAGCATTTTTCTCATATGTTACAGTCATACATATACATTACAACTAGAGAATTAAGTATAATAAACTAATAACCATCAAATGGAAAGACTGACACACAGGGGTCATTTCACAGAAAAAGAGGTGCAGGAGCTCATTAGCATAACTCATTACCATAACTTATTTGCATATGCTACACCACCTGACATCACCGGAAGTATGTCAGAAGGCAAGAAAGAAAGAAGAGAGAAAGAGAGAGAGAGAACTGACAGAGAGGGGACAGCTACTAATCGAAGCCTCAGAAATACCACTATTCTGGGAGGATAGCTTCAGTGGTGGCTGAAGCCTTCAGAAAGCTGTTCGGAGGAACAAGGACCTTTCCAGGGGATGGGGTCATTTTGCTGCAGCCATGTCACAAGCAGGCATTCCCCCATTGGGGGAGGGCTGGCACCAACTCCCGGAGCTGAGCTCCCCCAAGCTCCTGATTGAAATGATCCCTGCTGACACATACATAAAAGTTCTTAAACATGGCTATCAATTTTTGACAACAAAACATTGCCAAGTCCTATCCAATTGGGCCAAATCTTCACCTTTTTTTAAAAAAACAGTCAATCTAACAACCATATAGTTTTCTTTATATTGCATTATCCACACTGCTATATTAGGAATGGCATTCTTAATTATAATTTAAATATCTCCACCTCACATTGCTGTGCTTAGGTATTAATAAATTTCAGACCGAAGACATACTGGTATTCTGCTGCGCCTCCGCAGCACGGCAGAACAAGGTGGGGGGAATTGCCCCTGTCACACAGCATTCACACGCCGCCGCAAGGAAGCCGACCGCAGTGTCCAGACTGCGGGCGGCTTCCAGCGGCGGTGGCTGAACGCCGCACAGCTCCCCCGGCCCGGCGCGCATTCACACCCGCCGGAAGCGGGTGGAATGCGCGCTGCAGCAGCCGGGACACCACTTTTAAGTGGTGCCCAGCTGCTGTGGGAGGAGCGTGGCGCCGGACGTGTTGAGTCCAGGCCGCCTCCTCTGGGCAGATGTGGCAGTCTGGACTGCCGCTCTGCCTCCGCTTTTAAAGCGGAGGCAGAGTGGGCCGGACTGCCAGTTTGTCCTCAGCCTCAGTCAGACTGAAATATCAAGGGCTTAAACAAAGGGAATTAAAAAAGAGAGAGATTTAGTCAATCATCCAGCTTTTCAAAACCTTTCTACAAGTTTGACTCAAGCAATGCACTAATGGGGGGGGGGTAAGATGAACAAAATCACAAGATGATTTAATAAGTGTGTGATGAGTGACAAAGTTGAAAAGCAGCCAGATGGTTCCAGTTGGGTGGTTTCACTCAAGTCAACTGATGGCTCCACCAGCACCTCTAAACTCCAAGAAGGCTAACAAGAAGCAAAAGGAGGTAACCTACATAATGCCGGATTCGGGGTGGGGTTGTTGTTTTCTCAAAGAACCAGGACTGTGACCTAGATACAACAGATTCTGCATATCAAAGACAGCTCCATCCCATTTTCTGATTTGTGAAATAAAGAATATGGAAGCTAGAAGAGTCAATACCACCAGGACCTCATTTCCTCAGATTCTTTTTTTTTTTCAATTGAAGACTTCCAACAAAAAGAGAGAGAGAGAAAAGGTGCTGGGACTGTCTTGAAGAGCTGGTACTGATCAACACTGCATGGCTTTTCATATTCAGTATTTTCTGAAGGGGAATACTAATATAAATAACACTGTAGGCTGGCAAAAAAAAGAAGGGAACTCACCAATTGTGAAAACATGGCTGAAAAGTTCTGGAACATGAAAGTGGCATAGAACATGAAACCTGCTGTTCCTTTTAAAAGGAAACACAGCAGTTACTAGCCAGTGCACATAGAGTGTGCAGTGAGATTTGAAAATCGATGCACATAGAAGTTCCAAGACAGAGGAAAACACTAAAAAGACTGTTCAACATTATTTTAAATCTTGTTTCAAGAGGTTTGGCAGTTTAAAAAGCTAGTAAAGTGATAGATGATCTATACTATTATGGCTTTCCTTTGCTTGAGGAGGCCATCAGGGTTTTCCTGACATTAACATCTGTTCCTCTAGTTCCTCCCTCGTCATATAATTGTTGCACACACCAAAGAAAAGGACAAATATTGCCTTTCTCCACAAGCATGAAATCCAAGGGTGAAGAATTAATGCTGGCATTCAGTTTATTTATTAGTGTATTTCTTCTGGTCAAAAGCTTCTTTGTCAGCCAGTTTCCCTGAGAGTCAGGACATACCCTGCAGACTAACACTTGGCACAGTTTGAAGCACAGAAGCTTGGTCTGGCAAACAAGGGTTGCGGACTGAGGAACCAGTTGATCAAGCAGAGCCCTCTTCCTTAAAGAGACTGAGGAAAAAAACAGTCTCAGCTGTTGTGGAGGCAGTTTTTGGAACCCTCCTGTTGAAGTCTTAATTGGTCCAGAATCCTGAAGAGAAAAAAGTCTAGTTTGATTCCACAGCTGGCTCACAGGATGCTCACCAGGCACTGCATCTCCCCTCACCTACCTCAGCTTAAGTTCATTGCTTCCACTACTCCTGCTAGGTGGATCCTGATGGGCTCATGGTTCTGGTACTGGGCTGTTGCTTAATTGTGCCAGGAATGGGGGGGGGGGAGAGATGGAAGTTCTAGTAGAGGAGGAGCTTCAACTTCAGGCTCCTCGGTGGCAGCCTCTGGAACAGATCTTCCAGAGATCTTCTTCTGTGCTAGGGTTTCCCTGAGTTCTTCACTCTTCTTCAGTCCATGTTTCTGGCTCTCCAGGCTTCTCCTCTAAGGCTTCTGAGCAGGAATCCAAAGCTATCTCAGTGTAGGTCATAACAATATCTTCATCATGCTTTTTCCCCAATGGGACCCAAAGCAGCATACAAAAAAATCACTTAAAATTAAATAACATACAGTATGAAAAACAAAGACAAAAAGTAGAGAAGGCAACCTGGATTAATCTATTTGGCCCATGCCATGGGCTGTGTGATTCACAGGCTAAGAGTCAAAGGACAAGAGACCTTATGCTCTTGCCCTTTGATTTGTGCCAAAGGGTTCATGACCAAGGGCTCCTGCCTCTGGCCAAACTTAACCTGTAACAGGAAGGATAAAAACACCCATTCTAGATGTTTCAAGCTGGCAGCTATGTTCCCTCAGTCTCCTCTCCAGCCCTCCAATCAGCACAGCTACTCTGTGTGCCTAACCACCTTTTGTTGGGCATTTTGCTCTCTGTTTAGGATTAAACTATAAACACATCAATAAACTTGGAATGTGGTTTAAGGATTTTTGGAAAGCAAGATTGCATTATTGCTTAAGTAGTGCCTATGGACTTACATCCAGCTGAAAAATGCTGTTGGAAAGATTTCTTCAGCAGAAAACGACTTCTCTGTCTCTGCCCCCCTACTTCAGTCCAAAATGTCCCCTTCCCAATACTACTCCTGAGGAAAGGAAACACCCAGGAATACCATGAGGAGAAGATGGAGGTCTGCTACTGAAAAGAGGGATTAGCAAAACAACAACTGCCCTTTTCATTGGTAGGATCCAAGTCTTCTTCATCTCCCCCCCCCCTTTCTGAACCTAGCATCTTATTTCAGATTACGTTCCCCAACTCATATGAATACTTTCATGAGTATTGATAAAAGATGCTTGTCGGGGGAGGGGCCTTTTGCCATATTAAAAAGCACACTCAGCCAGCTAACTGATTCCAAACCTGCCGATCTTTAGCATATTTATTTAGATTTTACCCCGCCTCCCAGCAGAGCCGGCTCAGGGCAGCTTACACAAATGATATAAAACAATGTATAAATATACAATATAAAATCTAATGATACACAAGTTTAAAACCAAAATATCACAACATATTAAAATGATAGTACACTGCTTGGCCATTTGAATTTTTTTTTGAACTCTCGCCCTAACTGCCACAGAACACCCGTTTAAGTACTCAGCCGGCCAAATCTGACTGGCCCCCACTGCTGCCCTGCTGCCCTACAGATCACCCAGTACATACTGTCATGGCTGCAACCACCCCTAGATGCCAGGGAAACCCGAGGACTGCTGCTGCTGCTGCTGTGCTGCTGCCACCTGGCCTGGACTTCCCTTGAGCATCTCCGCCTCTGAGCAAGCTGCTGCTGCCACTGCCGAGGGAACCGTCACCATGAAAAAAGCCTGCCCCCATAAACCGTGGCCTTGTTGCTGAGCACCGGCCACCGCTGCTGAGATCGGACCACCACCACTGAATCAGGCTGCTACCATGATCTTCAATCTTCGCCCAGGTAGGCCCCTCTCCCCCAGCATGCTCGAAGCTGCTTTGCACACGAGCAACTGACAAAGTACACATTACAGGAAGTCTGGTCCGTGGTCCTGCAAAAATGGTAAAGCCTTTTACCACTGTCACCACAAGAGGTAGGGTTAAAATAGATAGATAAATGCAAGTATGGATTTAAAGCATAATTGGAAAATAAGTCCTTCGGACGCAATGCTACATCTTTGGCAAACCTGTTTGGATTGGCAGATTCAGAGAGACGTCACATATATTTGCCGATATCAATTAATTGCTGGCATCTGACATTGGGTGCAGTCCTTGCCATTGTCATCGCTGTCCTGTCTGTGACGTTATCAGGTGAACTTGGGTCTTAGACTCTCTTAAATTTGATAGATTTTGTTTAAATCAGGTCCAAGAGCTGCAGGTTCTTTGATGCTTTCTTCCCCCTCACCCCCAGCCCTTGGATATTGTTCAGATCTTCAGCGCTGATGACTTGAGTGGAATAATTGCACTTGCAACAGCATAGACTGGATGGTTGGAATCTATAACACTCCTAGAATATTTATGTGCTGGACTTAGCACCTGGGGTGAGCCATCAGTGTCACAGATTTCCATTTCGGCATTGTTTTCTGACAGAGTAGCATTTCAGGAACATCTATCAAAATGCACATAATGGTGGTAGACGTAAAAAAAACCACATTGCCCCAACCCTCAGCATAGCTTTTTTTTTAAATGGACAAATAAAAAAGAAATCTTTCCCAACACTGCTGGGGTTTTTTCATGTAGCCTGTAATCCTTCTTTTAGAGTAGGCAAGACTAATTCCTAGTGGGACTCAAATGTACTCACAGTATCATTATACTGTGAGAGCCAGTGTGGTGCAGTGGTTAAGAGCAGTGGCCTCTAACCTGGAAATCTGGGTTTGATTCCCTACTGCTGAGTAGTCTTAGGCCACACACAATTCTGTCAGAACACTCTCAGCCTGACCTACCTCACAAGGTACCTGTTGTGGGGAGAGAAAGGGAATGCTATTGTAAGCTGCTTTGAGACTTCTCAGGGTAGAGAAAAGTACAGTATAAAAACCAACTCTTTTTCTTCTACCCTTCCTCTATATGCCTTGTGGATTTGCTTTTAATATTTGTCATAATAAGGCTTAATATTTAAAGGATAATGTTTCTGAAGCGATAACTACATAGTTTCATTACCACCTACTTCTCAGCATCATATTAATATGCCCAGGACACCTAGGTAAGCATAACTTTTGGTGTATCTCAGCTAATGAGCTGTTAATGCACATTGGTATTAGCACTCTCCATGACATGAAACACATACAATATGCGAAGAACACAAATCAGGAAAAAGGTTAACTGTGTTAGAATACCAGAGATTAAGCTTAGTAGAGTATGCTCTTTTGAGTGCAGTGACAACATATAATGTGTGTGTGTTAAGTGTCATTAAGTTGCTTCCAATATATGGTGACCCTATGAATTTATGACCTCCAAAACATTCTATTGTTAACACCATTGCTCAGGTCTTGCAAACTGAGGGCTGTGGCTTCCTTTATGAAGACAATCCATCTCATGTTGGGTCTTCCTCTTTTCCTGCTGCCTTCAACTTTTCACAGCATTATTGTCCTTTCCAGGTGAGTAGCTGTGTTGGTCCCATGGTCATGCTGGGGGCCAAAGAGGACCAGGGAGGCAGCCTCCTAGTCCCCATGGAGGAGCAAGACAGAGCCTGTGACAGCTCCAGCAATGAGCCCAGGAATCAGCTGGCAAGTAAGAGTAGGCATGCAGCTGCAAAGCAGACCATTGTCCAAACTTCGGAAGTGTAAGGATGGGGAGAGAGTGTAAAAACTAAATGAATTCTTTGCAACTTGTTTTCGCTGTGGAAAATGTGCGGCATATACCCACACTGGAGTTGCTGTTTGGGGGTAATATTGAGTCAGATTGAGTTAATGAGAGATGAAGTTTTAGGAATACTTGGCAAACTGAAAACTAATAAATCTCCAGGTCCAGATGGTCTACAGCTGTGGGTTCTTAAGGAACTCAAATATGAAATCGTTGATCTACTAACCTGTACCTGTATTGTTGCTAAAATTGGCCTCTGTGGTACCGACCTAAAAAGTAGCAAATATTACAACACTTTTTAAAAATGGGTCCAGGGGAGATCCAGAAAATTACAGGCCAGTTGGCCTACCTTCTGTTCCAGTTCAATCACAGAAACGATTATTAGAGATAGCATTACCAACACAGAGAGAAACAATGTCTGTTGAGGCATAATCGGCATGGCTTCTGCAAAGTGAACTCACCAACATTTTGGAGCTCTTTACATGCATGTAAAGGCTTTTGACAAGATGTCTCCAAAAGCTTTTGACAAGATGTCTTTCCAAAGTCTCCTGAGTAAGCTTAGCAGTTATAGGATAAAAGGATGAGTCCTCTTATGGATTTTTTAAAAAAAAACACAGAGAAAAGTGACAGGAAGCATAGGGGAAGGAATAAATGAACAGTTTATGCAATCAAGGAAAGTGAGCAGTGAGGTCCCGAAAGGATCTGTACTGGGACCAATGCTAATTTGTTCATAAATTATCTCAAATTGGGGTGAACAGTATAGTGCCCAAGTCTGTGGATGCCCAAGTCTGTGGATGCCCAAGTCTGTGGTACCAAATTATTCAGGCTGAGGAAACCAAGGAAGATTGTGAAGAGTTCCAGGATGATCTGTCAAAATTGGGCAATAACATAACAAATGGTGTAAGATGATTCACACTGGAACCAAAAATTCTAACTCTAAATGTATACTGATGGGGTCTGAACTAGCTGAGATAGAGAGGGGAAAAGATTTTGAGTTGTGGTGGACATTTCATTGAAAATGGTTGCTTAGTGCGGGGAACCAGTGGGGGTTATAGGGATTTTTAGGACATGAACTGAAAATAAAACAGCCAATATTAATATTTAATCTCTGTGGATACCTTGGACTTACAAAAAGGCAAATCAGTGGGTTCTAGATCAAATCATGCCAGAATTCTCTCCGGAAGTTAAAATGATTAAACTGAGCTATCATACTTTGGTCACGTTATAAGAAGACGAGACTCACTGGGAAAGACAATAATTCTAGGAAAAATTGCAGGCAGTAGGAAAAGAGAAAGACCTGACATGAGATGGATTGATCCAGTCAAGGAAGCAATGGCCTTCAGTTCGCAAGACCTGAACAATGCTGTCAAAGATAGGATATTTTGGAGGTAATTAATTCATAGGGTCGCCATAAATTGGAGTTGACCTGATAACACATACAGTTCATGCCTTTGTATAGATCTATGGTCCAGTCACATTCAGAATACTGTATACAGTTCTAGATCTAAGAAAAATCACACTGCCCCAACCCGCAGCATAGTGTTTTTTTTAAAAAAATGGACAGGATATTAAAGGGTTGGAGCAGGCTGTCATGGCCATTCATTACCAGCTTGACACAGGCTGTCTCTCTGAGCTTGCAAACATCTCCATGTGGCCACACCAGGAGTCCTCTCCTTTCTTTGGAAACTGAATCCAAATAGGATCTCTTCATCAAAGCAACGAGCAAATGCCAGCTTTCTGTCACCTTTTCAGGACAGGAGGTGCTCCAGAAAATCCCAGGAGGCATCACACTTTTGCACCTTTGCACTACACCTTTGCACTACAGCTGCATAGCTTGGATCTTACCTGTGTTTTGTGACTGCCCCTGTCCCCATGCTGAATTCTGATAGAACCCACAGTCTCAACAGGTTGAACCGCCTGTTTGTACTCCAAATTATCTCCTTGTGGCTTTTCAGTCTGTGGTAATACAAAGCCTGTTGTAAGGGCAACCATCAGCTCAATATCCTGAAGGGGGAAAATGTATAGAAGGGGATTTGGGATAGATAGAGAGCAGGTTGGGGGAAAAGGCTTAAGCACTGCCTTCCCCCACATTATCTTCTTGTCTGACTTTCCAGTTTAAATAAGGTTTGGGACTAGCATTACTCTTATTTACATTTGATGTAAACTCTGGTCTGCCAGCAAAATGTCCCTTTTCATGTAGCATCCTCATAGTATTTGAACATGGTCATGGTCATGGTCTCCAACTTCAGTGAAAGTAGAAGAATACATTCTCAGTTAAGCAGTTCACAGCAATAATTCCATCATTTTTACAATGGCCAAATACTCTTGAGCTATGATAACCTATTAGCAAATCTTACATTCCCCCTTAGCTTAACAGCAGTGAAACTCACTGGATTATGGAAATATTCCAACCTTAAGATAGAAGATCATATTAATAAAAAGATATAACACCAATTAAAGGAAAAACGTTCTGTTCCTACCTAAACTGTGGCAGTCTACTGGGATTTCAGTGCATAGCACCTTTTCACGTAGATAAATTGTTTCTGTTGTAAAGACACAGACAGTCAATTCTTCCTGAATTCCTTTGGGTATAAATTTGTGCAAACTGTCAACATATTTTGTCTTTTTCAAGTTTCCTGCCAGCATGCATTTTGGGACACCCTTGATAGCCGTCTGTTTTTAGCATTCAGATAAGTCTCTCTCTCCAGGATGTGCATAGTAACCAAATTCAAAATGCAATTTTTAAAAAAAAAACTATATAAAGGGGGAAATAAAATAAGGGATTATTAAGGAAAGGAGAACAATAATTGATTTTCCATTTAGTTTTATAGTTAATTTTGTCTTCTGACTTCAGGCTGAAAGGCCACCTAGCTATTTAACACCACTGGATTCAAGCTAAGCTGTCCATGATATGTCTGTATCAAGGTAATTTTCACTTTCTTTCTGTCTCTGCATTATGGATTCTCTGATGCTGATGCTTAATGCAAGGATGTGGTCCTGAAACATGGCAAACAGTAATAAAGCAACCCAGGGCAGAATAGTTGATATAATACTGAACGTGGACTAGAAAACCAATGTTCAGATCCTGGTTCATCCATAAAGCATCTCATGGCCATGGCAAGCAACTATGTCTTCATCTAACCTAACTCACAGGGTTGTTTTGATTATAAGATATATATAAACTCTCTGAACGTATAATAAAGAAAAGCATCTCCTCTGCTGCCTCTGTGTGTATTATCCTAAATTACTCAGAAAAGATGAAGCATCAGTATATGCTGGGTTATCAAGCATGTACAAAACATTTCTTCATCTCTGAGCAACCACCTCTCAGTTCAGGATAAATAGAAAGGCTGCTCAGACTAGGGATGCTGTTAATTTCACTGCCAACATGTTTGATGGTTGAACTTTCTGTGTTGGAAGGTGGCCATCAGACATGAACTGATCACTCAGTTGGGTTGCTTTATGCCAAACAGATGCAAAAGCCAACCAAACTGATCTGCATCCGATTTCCCCCAGACTGCGTATGTGTGAAGACGCTGCTGATTCAAACTAGTCAGCAGCCATTAGTGTCACTAAGGACTATTTAGCTGAATGCCAAAGGTAGGAGTTTACTGAAACAGAACATTTATTGATGACTGATTTATATGATTTGTGAGTGATCTAATTGCCTATTTCAAGAATTGCCTGCTGAGTAGAGCAGTTATACAGCAAGGATGGGGGGAGGGGGTAACAGAACTCAATTGGGCTGTGCAAGAAAGCACACGCGCAGAAAACCAGATGTGCTGTACTTCCTGGTGAAACAACCTGTTGAACACCCATGAACAGATCAATGAAATTTTGAAATGATTGCTGAAACATCAGGTTCCGTTTGCAGCTAGAACAAGGTGTGAACTGAGCTAGCGGATATTTGTTAAACCCTAATTCAGACTAAATTAAGGAATTGGGAGGAGCTATGGCCACGAGGGCTCAGAGGTTAAGACGCTGAGTTGCAGAGTGGAAGATAGGTAATTTGGCAATTCAAGACCTGAGTGCTGCATGATGGAGTGAGCTCCCATCTCTGACCCCAGCTCCTGCCAACCTAGCAGTTCAAAAGCAAGAAATTGCAAGTAGATAAATAGGTATTGCTTCAGTGGGAAGGTAACAGCATTCCATGCACTTCGGCATTTACTCATGCCAACCACATGACCACAGAAAAATCTTCGGACATCGCTGGCTCTTCACCTTGGAAGTGGAGATGAGCACCACCCCCTAGAGTCGGATTCAACTGGCTTTCGAGCAAGGGAAATCTTTACATTTACCTTATAGCTCTGGTGGTACACATGCTTTCCATAAAGTAGGTCCCAGGTTCAATCCCTCATAACTCGAGTTATAAACTTATTATATACTATGTATTAAGTTGATACTGAGCTAATTCATGCAGCACATGAGTACAACTAACATACATGTGGGGAGAGAGGGCAATAAGTGTAATGAAATAAATAAATAAAATAAATACTGAGGCAGCACATACAGGCCTCCTCCAATCTACAAAAATGTTGTACAATTAAACTTGTACAGATCTTACACAGAATGCAGTATGCTCAAAACCAGTACAATATACCCATATACATCTGTGTGGAAGGGAGAGAGGATAGTTAGGTATAGATAGATGGATAGATGTATCTCCAGAATAAAAAGGGCAAGAAACTTTTCAAAATGAAAGCTGGAAATTCACGAAACTAGTAGATGATGGCAATAGACCATTACAAGGCTGGCCTGGCCTAGGTGTCTGGGGGTGAAGCCACTGGCCCACCAAGAGGCATCCCAATGCTCTTAATGGCCAGTCTGCCCCTGTGAGGTAAGATAAGGCTGAGAATGTGTCACTGGCCCAAGGTCCCCCAGTAAGTTTCCAGAGCAGAATAGAGATTTGTCCTCATAGATGGAAGAAAGATTCATACAACAGTAGTCAGAAAACTAAAGGCCACTTTATTTGTTTACAAAACAATGGCAAGGGCAAGCAGTATGCAGCAGCATGGGCAAGGCCTGGGGTCACCCAAACCCCACCCTTGCCATAAGACAGGCAATGCACCTGGCCTCCAGGATGGAGCCCGCTGTAAGCGGCTTGCACCCAGGCAGCCCAGGCATGGAATTTGCCATGACATCCCCTCATCCACAGACACACAGCCTGTGTAGAGGATCCATCAGGGCAATCCAAAAGGCAGTCTGCCCTCCTCATCCCTGGCTGCACGGCCGCAGTGATGATCCTGATAGACCCCTATACCCTCCAGGGTTGCTGATGGGTGCTTACCAAGCCACAACAAATTTTCCTTAAACCAAACTCAGCCCTACCATAAAGTGACGAACCTAACCACTGGCACCACCCATTTCCTCAATCTGCTGACCACAGTGCAGCATAGGCAAAAAACACCCCTCAAAAAACACCAATCAGATAAGAGGTAAACAATTCCTACACAGCCCTCCTGCCAAAAGGAGCAACCAGCCTAAAGCCTGCACTACCACCAGGGCGGGCCCAGCACGAGACAAAGACTGGCTGGGTAGGGCTGGTGCTGGCTATTAATATGGCGCTGGCCCCACCCCTTCAAGGACCTGGCTGCAAAGGTAGCTGGACTCCTCCCTCCTTTCAAAGTCGGCTCCCCACAGGACGCCATCGGCTTCTGTGGTAGAGCTGGATTGAGATCCTAGTCTGAAACTATAACTGCTATAATGCACTGGCTATCATGGGCAGCTGTTGAACAGTAGCAAGCAACCAGGCCTGGGTGAGTCATACAAGTAGCAAGTCACCTGGTCTGATCCGAATGAGTCCTCCCTCAAAGACCAAAAGACCTTGGAAGGGCCCTCCCCTCATCTCCTACATTTTACTGTGAAAAACTAAACCTGGAATTCTGGCAAAACTGTTGTTGTTGCCTAGCAATGGCCACTGAGGGCATCTGTTTCTTAAAGCTACAGGCACTGCTTCTCTTATTGAGGGGGGGGGGGGAGGTTAAACCCTTCCTCCAGTGTTTGTTTGCTTGTTTAGGTTTTAGATCTGGGGCATTTTTCAGGAGGTTAAACCCTTCCTCCAGTGTTTGTTTGCTTGTTTAGGTTTTAGATCTGGGGCATTTTTCAGGTTTTCAGAAAGATCAGTCTTGTCTGTTTGTGGCTCCAATCTCTACATTTAAGTATCCTCAGATCTGGCCAAGTTGAAAATTAGATGGATTCTAATTGATAGCTCTGTCACACTATTATAACCTAGCTATTGCTGACTTTAAAAAAAAGTCAGAAAAAAAGACAGTGCTACAAGGAAGGGGAGCAACCTGTTTAAACACTTGCCTGCCAAGCGGAGCCATGGAACAACACAGGGAAAGGAGTAGGCTGCAGTTGGGCAGTTTGAGTTTCTGTATGAGTGAAAAGCTGGTCATGCTGTACTGAAACATTAGGAAGATACAGGGTTAAGCAACTCGCCACACAGCCATGAACAAGTCACTGAACAGATGAATAGTCCACTAAACAAAAAACAAACCCTGGTTCCATGTTCACAGCAGGCATTGCAGCATTCTACCTCAGGCTAGAAGCAGGCCATAATCCCATGTAAGGTTGTGGTCACACGCGCCAGAAAACCTGGGGGGGGCGGGAAAAGTGAGACTATTTCCTCTGGCAGAATTTGACCCACAGTTGCGAGATCACACCTCCCTTTGAAGCTGCAGACACAGTCTGTCAGTGTGTGATCAGACGCAACTGTGGGTGAGTCTGTTTTTTTTGTTCCATTTTCCCCCATGTGCTTTAATGAGGGACTGATGAATCGCACCTCTGCACTGAGGTGCAGAGGCTCCCTATGGAGTTTGGCGTGATGCACATACTGCGAAGGGAGAAAAACAATGGCATGGGGTTGGGATGGCCTGATCAGACCATCCCGATGCCATGAGAGCATGCTGGAGTGATCAGACATGGGAAAGTCTGTCCGTGGCCCATCACAACCTGTTTACTACTGGATTTTCCCTGGTGTCCTTTAACTCCACTTCTGCGGTGGAGTAAAATGGGTTGCTGACGGCTGCGGGGCGCTTCCCAGATGTTGTTGTCTGATCACTCCCTTTAAATCCACCTGGCATTCACGTCTATGTTGGGTCTAATTGTACGTATGATCACAGCCTAAAAAAGTGATAAAAAGAAATGTTTGGCTAGGTGCCCAAAGGACAGACAAGACTCAAGACCTCTCACAGTTCTGCAGGGCCGTGAAAACGGAGCTTTTCCGCCAGGCTTTTCAATAGGGCCACACCGTATCAGTTATGCCCTGGGCTGACCTAGACCAGAAGCTATTTAAAGTGTTTAAACGCACTTATGTATTGAATGCACCACCATACATTTTTATTATGCAGTTGTATTGAGATGCATTGTATATTTGCATACTTTTATATTGTAACATATACTGTTTTATTGTTTTATTGGTTTTATGTGAGTCACCCTGAGTCTGCTTTGGTGGGGAGGGCAGGGTAGAAGTTAAATTAATTAATTAATAAATAATAAATAAAATAAGACAACAGCATTTCAAAGGTGAGGTGCCACCACTGAAAAAGCCCTGTTTTTTGTTATCACGTACCTCACTTCTGCAGGCAGAGACATGAAGAATAGGGCTTGGGAAGGTGACTGTACCTTAAGCTAGACATGTGAAAGCCAAAAACATTGGAAATGCAGGGGGCTATCCTTGCTGCAGTATATAAAACAGCAGCATATAGTTGTTCAGATTCCAGCTTCAAAGAATGCCATTATAACATCAAACAGCTCTGCCTACACGCCAGCGTCAGAGCTGAGACAAAAAGCAACTGGTCTGGACTAATTAAACTGCATGTTCATCCTCAGCTTTACATAATAGAATTGATTGATTCTTTTTTAAGGGTTCTGGGCTTGGGCTTGGAAGACCAAATTATCTCTGGGATCCCTTCATCCAGACTTTACTATATTTTGTTCTTGGCACCTATTACATTAGCATGTGTATATTGTTTGCGGCAACAGCTTGAGCAAATGTTTTGAAATAATGACAGAGGAAATTACTTTTCTATCCCTGAATTAACAAGTAGGTGTCTTTGATTTTAATTGTAGCTGCTGAACTGTAATTATGGCTGATAACATATGGTGAAAAGGCTGACAAAAAAGAGAAAGAAATCGTAAATGTTCTATTTCAAATAAACTGTTAGGCTGAATAAATTGTTCAGTGTGGACCTTTGTTGCCAAGGTGGTATAAAAATTACAAAATAGGTAAGGCAATATCTTCTATTAGACTAGCTTCTTCTGTTTTGACATTTGTTGAGTTAGCCAGAATCCTTCTTTAAGAGGAAGAAGAAAATGCTAATTTGTGGTCCTAGGGGCAGAGGAGGGATGGTTGGCTGGGAGGTAGGGTTGCCAACTCCAGGTGGAGACATTCCTGGAGATTTGAGGGGTAGACCCTGGAGAGGGTGAGGTTTCAGCATGGGTGAGACCTCAGACAGATTCAATGCCATTGACTCCATCCTTAAAACCACCCATTCCCTCATGGGGAACTATTGCTGCCAATCTCCAGGGGAGGAATGGAGATCACGCTGAATTACAACTGCTCTTCAGATGGCAGAGATCTTCCCCTGGAGAAAATGGTGGACTCTGTGACATTATACCCAGCTGAGGTCGCCACAGCAAATTGACACTGAGTGCCCAAGGCCAGGACACTTTCCCAGAGCTTCTTTCTAGAGCCCGTTGTATTTATTTCCACAATGGGCCTTATTCCTAGTACAAACATAAAATCAAACATTCACTCACACAATACAGAAACTAAGAAAGCAGAGGTGATTGATAGAGGGGTCAGTTATGGGATGATACTACCTGTCCAGACATGCAGAGGTCCATGAAGAAGGGTTTAGGGGTGGACTGTCAGTTGACATCAGGGCAGAAGCACGTGGTCTGAGGCTATGTGCTGACAGATATAGACATTGGAAAACAATGCAGACCAATGGAAAGTCTTGGGGGCTGGTCTCAGGTGAGAACAATAGATTACCTGGATCTATGATGAATCCCAGGGGTGTGTGGAATCAGGATGGACAAGGCCTAAATGTGACCAATGTGATCTCAGAGGGGGCAGAGTCTGGATTAACAGTAGCAACCAGGTGTTGGATGACTGTATTGGGGCTAGCTGAATGGATTTTATGGCCACTGATGGTTCTGCCAGGGCAGTTGAATAGGTTCCCAGATATAGACAAAAGATGGGAGATGGGTCCCTGATTAGTGTCAGGAAGGGTCGTTAATAATTTGAATGTTAGATTGGTTTATGTCGGTATCCTGAGGGATGGATCAAGGAAGGACAAGTACCACACACAGACATGGGAATCACACAAAAGAGGGCTGGGTGAGGTTCTGGAGATAGAAAGACTATTTGCCAGGGGGCAAATAGTCTTTAGAAATGTAGTCTTCAGAAATGTAGATACTGCACCTGGTGGAACCCATTGTTATTCTATATGTATATCTTCCTGGGTGGGGGAGAAGACTGGAGATTTGCTCTGTGTTTGCCTTATTGTCACCTGAATATGGAATCCCTGTTTCCAGAGCTTTGACTTGCTCTGTGTTTCAGAACCAGGAGTGTCTTCCTTGGTCTGAGTTTTGTGGGTCTCTGGTTCAGGTTAGAAAGTAGGGTGCCCTTGCTATTGGGGCTACTCTAAAGGCAGCACCTCTGGCAACATGGGCCACATATATCATAAAACATAATGCCAGGTACCGGAGATATTTTACCACTGACCATGACCCACACCCCTCCTCAGCACCTAACTAACCATTCTTTGCTTGATATGCACAAGAAGTTTTGTACAACACAGAGAGCTATATGGTCAATAGGCTATGAAGGAAGACTCCTCCCTCTGCCAAAGTCCCAAATTCAGCAACAAGCTTGAAGCACAAGGATAACTGCGATGCTCCCCAGCACCACAAGCAATCTTCAAGCACTGCCACTCTCCAAAAATGCCAGCTTCATTTTAATTACATTTTGCAGACCTTTATTTCCTGCTAGCTCCACAACATTATCCAAGCAGCCAAAAATATCACTACTCATGTGCAAATGCACAGACACACATTCAACACCTGCCTCTGTCGTGTCCAAACCCAGTGTGCTTTTTTGAATGCTTGCTCCCATTCCTGACCTTCACGTCACTCCCCCCTCCCCACTTCCATTCAGACTGGTACATAAGGCAGCACTTGCGAGCAGGGAGCCAAGATTGTACATGCATGTCAGCTTTGCCTCTTATCCTCCCTGTGCTTCCAGGGGAGTCAGACAAGAGAGGAGCCATGTACAGTCGGGTCAGCAGGTTGGCGGGCTCCAGCTTACCCAACTCCTCCCCAACCCTCGGTGTTCTGCACGCACTGTGCCCCTTACATTAAGTGCTGGGTTGATCTCTCTTGCCTGGGCTGCTGCACGCAGCACACTCAGCCCAGCCAGTTTCTCCTTTCACATGCTTACATAAGTGGGCACATTTGGTGAGCCATCCAGTGGCTTTCCACAGGTGCCTGTGCCCATGGGCACCTTTCTATTCAGCTGGGCTCTGGATGGTGGGGCCAAAGAGATTCTGCCTGTCACACATGAGCCATCTTTCCAGCAGCCCAGGTAGCACAGGCAGGAGCCCAACACACTCTGGCTGGGGGAGGAGGCAATGGTTGCAGGCAGCACATCCTGTTCCAGGGCCTCTGCCACAGGTGGCTGGCAGGCCCCAAGAGAACTGGCTGCACAGAGTTCAGAGCCAAAGCAGACTATGGTTGCCCATATGGTTGCCAACTCCAGGTTTGGCAATCCTTGGAGATCTGGAGGAAGACCCTGGGAAGGGCTTGCATTTGGGGAAGGGAGGGACCTCAGCAGGGAATAGAGGCCCTTCCAGTCCACATTCAGGCTGACCTCCCCCCTGTTGCTAGCGGGCCAGATAAGAGCCCTGGATGTGCTGGTTCCAGCCCCTGGGCCATATGTTTGGCATGTCTGGTTTAGGGAGCCCTTGAAGGAAGCCACCTAACTACAAAGCATTCCTGTTGTCTCCCAGGAAAGTTTGAGAAAAAAGGAAGGGCTTAGGGTAATGAGATAGGGTTAAGGATGAGGAGTCTTCCAGGTTCCAGGGCATTCCTCATGAGATCATCAAGGGTGTGATTCAGCTTGAACTACAGAATGGGTTTAGGGAAACAATTTATTTTCCTTTATCTTTATCAAAGGGGAGAAGTAGTAATAATGTAAAGTAGTTACTATGTAAAGCTGCAAAAATGCAATTCAGTTCATGTTTTAATTTTTTTTAAAACCCTCTTTTCCATCATAACTTTCTGTATAGTCCATACTATCTATGTTTGATGAACACAGAGCTATACCATGTATGTAGGTAATATATGGCTCTAGTCACAAATGTTCATACAGGTATTATCAGTAATAGCTACCAGGTCTTTTTCTCAAGCAAAGTTTGATTTGATTTGATTTATTACATTTCTACCCTGCCCCCTGGCCAAGGCCGGCTCAGGGTGGCTTACATAAAACAACCTAAGATTTTCAATACACATAAAATAGATTAACAGCAACAATTAAACAATTAAGCAATTCTAAAACCATTTAAGCCATAAAGCTTAATAAAGGGCTAGTATCAGTAATTTCAATAATTTCACAGTGGTAGTTGTTACTCAGTTCTCTCTCTTCGCAGTCAGCTCTTTGGTCTTCTTAGATCATAATGGACCGAATCGTTCTAAACAACTGGGCTGGGCATGAGCTTGGAAATGCAATCATGGCCATACAGTACTATAGTACTGTTTATTAGTGGCCTTGACTGCCATCTCATAGGATTTCATAAACTTCCTATAAGAAGCTCTTGTGGCTTCATCGCGAACAGGCCACCATTGCCTCTCTAGCCATCTTAGCCCCCACTTCATCAGCTGCAACTCCTGGATGAACCATGGATTTTACAGGTGATTTGGAAAAAGAGCTAGAGGTAACATGAGGATTATGGGAAGACCTGAAGAGGAGGTGAGAAAAGAGAGAAAATAAGGACATATAAAGATTTAGACAGCAGGGTACATCTTGAGAAAAAACGGGAAAAGTTTTAGTGGTAGTGCAGCGGCAGATTATTAAAGGGATTGGAAGGTAATGTTAGGTATCTTTTCTAAAATACCTCATTCTAAGGGGATGAAAATACGACTAGAATTTATGTCACATCTGTATGATTCAATCCAAAAATAAATTTCTTTCAGTAGAAGAGAGGTGATTTTTGTCAATTCCTTCTTCTATGTCAGACACCCATTTTGACCCCAGATTGTTCTTGCGTGTTCCCTGTCCTTGCAGAGCAGCATTTTGCTGACTAAAATAGGCTGTAATGGGATGGGAAATCAACAAAATCACCCCTTCCTCTTCTGCCAGTGATCTATGCCAGCAGAAAATGACCTTCAAAATTGGATCTAACCTCTGTTTTTTAGAGGCACATGTCATTCAGTCTGCCATTGGAGCCAGAACATCTCAGCAGAATGGTTCCTCTTAAAAAGTTTTAAAGGGTTTTGACATAGCTAAGAAGAAATGTCTGAATATGGATGTTTCACTGTATCATACAGTCAACAAAGTAACACACAAAATTATTGTTTTAGCCATTCTCAGAAGTATCACAGACTTTATTCAGCTTGTAATTATTGGTGAATGCTTCAGCCACACAAACTTCTCTTGCTCCCATACCCCAAGGTTAATTGCTATGATTTGGGGGTTTTATTTGTTTGTTTTATACAATTAACAGAAATGACTTTTTCCATGGTAATTGTTTAGACTGGCTTGCATGAGTAAACACAATTACCAAAAAAAATGTATTAATGGACAAAATTCCATACATAAACAATTGTAATTTTTTACATATACAAAAGAAATTCAACATCATGAAGGATGTTCTGATATCTATTATTTTCCATGCCTGAAGCTGGTTCTGAACTCTATGGGTGGGAGTTAGGCTAGATACAGTGTGTACCCTGACCATTCAGGGAATAGCAGGAGGTGAACTATTTAAGCTAAGCCGAAGAAGGAGGAGGAGGAGGAAGAAGGAAGAAAGAAGAAGAAGAAGAGTTGGATTTTTACCCCACCCTTCACTCAGAGTCTCAGAGCGGCTTACAATCTCCTTCCCTCCCTTTCCCCACAACAGACACCCTGTGAGATAGGTAGGGCTGAGAGTGCTCTGAGAGAATCACTGACCCAAGGTCAGCCAGCTGGCTGCATGTGGAGGAGTGGGGAATCAAATCTGGTTCTCCAGATTAGAGTCCACCGCTGTTAACCACTAAACCAAACTAGTTACACCAAATTAAAGTTTTCAGGAATGGTATGGGGGTTTTGTGGCTAATGAAGTTTATTTTGGAATGGTCTGAAATATAAAGAGCATTAAGGAATGTTGGATAATTCTTGCATCTTGAACTGAGATAGAACCCAGCTGGTAGGAAAGTGATTCATTAAAGCAGGGAGGTCAGGCTCATGTTCCAAAGTACCCTCCTCCCTACTTTACATCCTTCCCAGGTTGGATGGATAAGCTCCCAAAAGTAGAAGATATCAATGAAGGGCTTACCGGTGAAACACTTCTTCAGATCATTGTCATATCCACACATTTGTCCTTCCATAAATTTTTCCCTCTCAAGAAACAAAAGTATTTTTCATCAACCCCATAAGATTACTAGTGTGATAAGAGCAGGTTGAAGACACTTAAATGGCTTGTGAACCTTATCCATGGCTAAGTCAAGGAAAGGAGGATGTCTAGGAGGCCAAACAAGCATTTATCTGGTTGCTCCATGGATCTGTGAAAAAGAATGGAGGGTGAAAGAAGAAAGCTATGTGGCTTTGGGGCTTGTTTGGGGATGGAATGAAAGAGGAGAATGCCCTTCAATGTGGCAGGAGGAGTCCAAAGGGAGTCCCTATTGAGAGGCTAGGAAAACTTTAATAGTACAAGACTAAGCAGTGTTACACCCTGAATTGTCAATTGAACTCAACAGGCGAAGAAGGGTGTCACTCTGTTTAGGACTGCACTACAAATTCCACATTCTGATATCAACAATCCAGGTCTGATTTCCATCAGACCTTTCTTCCTATAAAATTCTAGCACTCCTTGTCATAACACAAAGCAAATTCAAGAATATACTAAAACAAATATGAATCTTATTTGGATGTCAGTCGTAAAAGAAGAGTATAGCTGGGTACAGATTTTAAAATTCTGTAACAGTCATCATGTTGGATGCTGAATGTATATGTGCAATTTTGGTTTTTTTCTTTGTTTTTAAAGTTAATGTTGGGGAATGTTAACTACTAGAGCTTTGGTCCCCCATGTGGAAAGGAACCTTGTAAGCAGCCAATCACCCTTGCTTCAATGCTTTCTAAAAGCCATTCAAAACTGAGTCGATTTCTAT
Source organism: Lepidodactylus listeri (assembly GCA_029233225.1). Taxonomy (NCBI): domain Eukaryota; kingdom Metazoa; phylum Chordata; class Lepidosauria; order Squamata; family Gekkonidae; genus Lepidodactylus; species Lepidodactylus listeri. Next base: position 49,593,600 of record JARCFY010000007.1, read on the forward strand.
AGTCATGATTTCAAAGGAACCAATGGATTCCAATATCCATTTTCAGTTACACACTTTAGTATGTCCTGTTACTATAAAGTATGTCACACTATTTTAAAAAGGGCTTCCTTGGTCTAGCATGTTTCCCTGGAACTTTTTCTCTAACCTTGCACAACTGTCTTGAAAGCTCTATCCAAACTATTTAATAATTTACAGGCCACCAGCTGTAAATGAAAAGGTAATAGAGTCTGATGTTCTTAATTAATAAGTGCTAGGGTTATCATGTGATCTCAAGAGAGAGAGGGATCAGTCATTGTATGATAGCCATCTGTCAGCTCCTAGGAAATACTCTGAAGTCTTCCTTTCTTTCAAATCAAGATTCTTTTCTTGATGCTGGAACAAAACATTTGCTTCTTTCCAAAACAATCTACTTTGCAGCCTCTGCTGACTTGCATGACAAAAAAAAAAAAATCTTAACATCACTCAGTCTTTGAAATAAGAACAGGTTAAAAAACTCTTACCCAAGGTTTTTGTATAGTTTTCCCCAATTCCCAGTGTACTTACTAATAAACACCTTTGTGTGAGTGTTGAAGCTGCATAGCTTCTGTTTCAAACTTTGCAGATCCCAGGTGGCCAGTAGTTGTCTAATTGGACTTTTAAGAAGCTGCCTTGTTTCATTACCCTGATTTCAAGGAAAGATTCTTCAGCTTCTTGACTCAGTGATGAGTTTTAAGAGATGGAGAGAAGCCTTGGTTTTACTGTCGCTTTAGCAGCACAGCTGTATGTTTTTGTATGGGTATTTTAGCTTCGTTTTATTTGTTTTTGTTTTGCTGATGTGTTTTTTGCTTGATTTTAAAGTGTTTTTATCATGTCTGATTTCAGGCCTATTATGCATGTGTGTTTTGTCTCGCTTTCACCGTGCATGTCCTTTGGGTTTTCTTTCCTTTTTTTGTTCCACGTTGATTTGCCTTCCTTCAGTGCTCAGTTTGCTTTCTGGTCACTGTTTCTCTGGGTTTTCTGAGAGTGCTTTTGTGTCGTCACCCCTTTGCTTCACTTCCAAGCCAAAGTTAATTCAAAGGCATACAGATTCCCTCAGATTTCCCCCTGCCTTTTCCGCACCCCTCAAAGGCCACTCTACTGCCCCCATCGAGGCTGTTCCTCCCACTCTGCACCTTCTGTCATCTTCCCCCCCTTCATTGGTGTACAGTCTCTACTTCCCCCTCATTTTAATTTTTTTACAGTAAGAGCAACAGAGAGGTTTGGCCTTTATCTGCATCCGGACTGAGGTCATAAACTAAAGCTAAAAGAGCCATCTCTGTCCCATAGCCCAGCCTGAAACCAGAATGAAAAGGGTCTAGAGCAGATGAATTATCCAAAGAGACTTGGAGCTAGCTCACTACTGCTCTGTCAATCACTTTGCCCAGAAAAAGGTAGATTAGAGCCTGGGTGATAACTGGCCACATCATCTTTCTGAATGGTTTCTTAAGTAGTGGCTGAATAACTGCCTCTTTGAGTGGTTGAGGGAAGATGCCCTGAGTTAATGACTGATTTATAATAGTTGTTAAGGGTTTGCTGATGTGGTCCTTACATGATTATATCAGCCAGGATGGGCACCGATCCAGGGTGCAAGTACTGGCCTTCACAGATCCTAGAATCTTGTTCATATTCATCATAGAAACTGGGTCAAAATGACCCATAAGTAGCCAAGGTGGTGTATTAGGCCTTTCTTCTGGAGTACCTGTGTTATCCAGATCAGATCGTATTCTCAGTATTTTATCAGTTAAAAAGTTGGCAAATGTATCACAGCTGATTGCTTGCTCCTGGGACATTAGAGACTCAGATTTAGGTAGCATTAAATGCTAAGCTACCTTGAACAGTTGGGATGAGTGTGAACTAGCTGATTACTATAATAGTTGAGAAGTAAACTTTCTTTGCCACTGTCACTGCCATTTCATAGGTCTTACAGTGAGCTCTGCAGTTTGGTATAGTGGTTAAGTGCATGGACTCTAATCTGGGAGAACTGGGTTTGATTCCCCACTCCTGCACTTGCACCTGCTGGATGACATTGGGCAAGCCATAGTTCTGGCACAGCTGCTCTTGAAAAAGAACAGTTTCTGTCAGGACTACCTCATAGGGTGTCTGTTGTGGGGAGGGGAAGGGAAAGGAGTTTGTAAGCTGCTCTGAGACTCTCTTGTGGAGTAAAGGGCAGGGTATAAATCCAATCTCCTCCTCTTCTTCTTCTCTCTGCATCTCAGGAAATGGGACAGGGAACAGAGTAAATGGTGGACTTTTTGCAAGTCAGATCATGCAAGGAAGATGACAACAGGTGAGGGACTGACTGCTGCCATGCAAATTATTGAACAAGGGCAAAGGAGCATGTGATGTACATGGTGCTTTCCCAGAGTGCACTGTGTGAGGCTGGCTGTATGGAGGCACAGGAGGGGGGCAGGCAGAGGAAACTGAGCCAACCCCAACATCCATATTGCACTCTTGCTCTGTGTCTGGAGTGGGTGGCTGTCTATGGGAAAGGGAGATAGAGGTCACAACTGAAGGGGCAGACTAGAGGCATTCCAGGGAAAGCAAAACTCTACTGTGTCAGCCATCAGAGATTCCCAGCTGGGGCCCCTCAACCTGACATTGGGCACCCCAAAATTTGTCCCCCGAGTTCCCCTCTCTCAGCAGTCATGATTGTGCTATAATTCCTCTCAAAAGCAGTTCTTGAAGGATGAACGTCAGTCCTAGATAAGTCAAGCCATGGGGTGATTGTGTCCATCTGTGAATCTCCCTCACCCTGATGCCATTCCCCTTCTCCTTTTCTTCATCTCCCACCCTTTTTCTTTTTGTTCTGTCCCCTCCAGTTTTTGTCTTCTCTCTCTTTCGTATCTTCTTCTGCTATTCTTTTTTCTGCATCTACCCCAGTCTCCTCTTGTCTGTTTCTTAATAACCACTGCCCTTCTGTCTTCCTGTCCCACTGTTCCTCCTGATAACTTTGACATCGGCACTGAACCGCAACCTCATCTCTGTCAGCTCCTCACCTCCTTCTGCCCACCTGTTTCTCCTTCTAGGTGGGCTGGCTGGTGGCCGCTGCTGAGCTCTTGTGGGACCACTGCCAGGGAGATTATCCATTGGAGTCTCATCACTGGGCTTTTGTCATCAATGTGGGGCTTTCTGCTCGGCTTCTGGCTCTGGGTAAGTTGATGGGGATGGGCCTCTCATGCCTTCAGCTGGCCAGGATAAAAAACAATCTGTACATAAATGAATAAAATTTACCTGTGTGGAATAACACTAACATAATCCTCATTTTATACTCTTTCACCTTCAAAATGCCTTCAAATATTTTCTTCTGCAATTTCGCCTTAACACCTGTGATTTCTCTTTCTGGAACAAAATTCCCATATATACTTGTATGAAGCTTATTTCAACATGGTTTGTTTGGTTTTTTTGAACTTAAAACTACAAAATAAAAACCAAAATGCTCAATGTGATCCACTGTGATGGGGCTAGAAATATAATGCATTGTAAACTGATAGTAGGTTTAAATTTGGAGCTGCCTTGACATTCAGCAATTTCATGTGCAATACTTTTTGAACTGGTTCTGTTAGTAGATAAAGGGAAGGAGAATAACATCTGTGCAAAGAGAGAAATCCTCCTTCCTCTACTAACACAGTATCCCTGTACCAAAGTAAAAACCTCTCAAGCTAGGAACACTAAGGTAACTTACCAGAAACTGCTAAAAGAGTGGTTGCAGTTTCTCTTTTGATCTTCTGGAGTAATATGCCAAGAAAGAATTTTTGAATCTCTCCTCTTTTGGAACTTTAAATGCTCCCCATAGTTAAACGTATGGATAAAATGTATGAATGAACTCTTCCTTTGCATTACTCCAAATAAGTTTTAGATGAAACTCCAGGAATGCAGTAGGGTTTGTGAAACCCCAGTCCAAAAGCAGCCCACCAAGTCCACAAACACTCCCCCCCCCCCCCAAATTTGATGTAATATGAGAAATTATTCCTTCTCCCCAAAAGGGAAGGGAAAGAAAGGTATGCGTGTGTCCAAAGGATTTTGTGGATTTTAGGACCAAGATGATAGGTGGCAATTAAAAGGCAGAGAGAAGGGAATAAAATTTGAATAGCAACATTCAAAGAAAGGTGGATGTGAGGATGAAATGGAAAGGACTATTTAGGAAAGTGGAATAGGAAGCTAATAATAAATATACTCATTATTTTCTCTTCCATAACCATGGTCCAAAACAGAAACAAACACTAAATGGATTCAATTAAGGACACTTAACATTGTGTGGATCTAGGGTTGCCAGGTCCTAAGCTCTTGCTGGTAGGGGTGGGAGGGAGTGTTCCAGAAGTGGGAAGTGGGGTGACATCACCATGCACAACATCCTCGATGTGATGGCATCACACAGAATTAACATCATCACACCAGAGACATTATTCAGCAGTGCTCTGGTATCTTCGGCAAAACTCTATGCTTACTTTGCCCCAACTACCAGAGCATCACTGCATGATGACGTCCTAGCATGATGACATCATCACATCAGGGACATCATGCCAGGTTGTGGCTGTTGGAGGCAGGGCTTCCCCCACCAGATAGCTGGGCAGTGGTGGGCAGAAGCCCACAAAATCGGGGGATTCCTCACTCCCACCTGGGGGCTGGCAACCCTAGTGGGATCATGAACTATATTTCTCAAGCTGAACACATTTGCTGAAGTGCTATAATACCTTCAAGAATAGAAAAGGAGGAGATGAAGATTTTAAATCAAATATCCTTTAAGTTGGTACATGAATCTTTTGAGGTGATAAACATTTGCGCCCCTGAAAAATTGTATGTCACCTACTATGGTACGCTAGAGATGAGTATCATATCTCTTGCAGGAATACCTGAGCAGATCAAATCAATTTTATAAGCTAATTTTCCCCCTTTTACTACAATACATAATTCATACCTATTCAATTGCCAGGGGCTAATTTTTGAATAGTGTTTGATAGAAAAACATACACAATATTGCACATCTCTGTTGTAGCCAGGAAACATAAATCATAGATTTGAGAGACCAGGAAAGATTTATCGTCTCTATCCCATTTCTTTTCACTTTTATAGTACTTTCCTATGCAACACTCACAAGATTTTAGCCAATATAATTTAAATATCAAATTTGGTTGAACGTTTTCTACAATCTTGGGTAAATGCTTTCGACATTAATGAATTTAATTGTACCAACAACTCTCTCTTGTTATTGACTTTGGTTTGGATTAGAACCTAGGAGCATTATTAACACAGGGAACTGGTCAAACTAGAAAGAATGTCCAAAAAAGTGCACATATAAAAGACAGGGAATATATTAGATCCTCATCTTTTTTTTCATGTTATATATTGCATTATTAAAACAGTTTACAGTGCTGAAAAACATTTTCCTGAGCCGGCAGTGTCTTTTTATTTATGTTAGTTATTGCCTTATGGTTTCAGCCATGCCTATCCAGTTCTTAGAAGGGCAATATAAGAAAGTTGCTAGAACAACACTTGCCCATATGCAGCATAACCAATTTTTTTTTGCCAAGTTTTTTTTTTTATTTCTACATAAACTACCAACATTTACATCGATGTTTACAGAAGAAAAAGAGCAAACTGAATTACATTCACAAATCATACCAATTGGTCCACGGCATTTATGTATTTACTGTCATACCAATAATAAAATTTTTCCCACATTGTTTTAAACGTTTCTTGCTTATTTTTCAACCGTAAGTTCAAATTATCCGTTTCAACCATATCGAATGATTATTTGAAATTATTCAGCATAACCAATTTTTAAAATAGAATCTTGCTCATTAATCGTTGCTAAGAGCTCTAACATCGGAAGATCCCTAGTGGTTCAGCAGCATAACTGATCCATCCCGGTGGACCAAGTGTGACCATAGCTCAATTAGCAGTTCAGATCTCTGAATGCAAGAAGCTGGCCAATCCAGGCCAATGGCCTATAGAGCTCAGTCGGTCAGTATTGTCTTCTCTGACTGGCAACAGCTCACCAGAGTCTCTGACAGAGACCTTTCACATCTACCAGTGTGGTGAGTGGTTAAGAGTGGCCAACTCTACTCTGAAGAACTGGGTTTGGTTTTCCCCTCCTCTGTATGGAGCTTGCTGGGTGGCCTTCGGCCAGTCACAGTTCTCTTAGAACTCTCTCAGCCCTACCTACCTCGCAAGGTGCCTGTTGTGGGGAGAGGAAGGGAAGGCAATTGTAAGCCACTTTGAGACTCCTTAGGGTAGAGAAAAGTGGACTATAAAACCCAACACTTCTTCTTCTACTAACTGATCTTTTTAACTAGAGATGTCAGTGACTGAACCTGAGATTTTGTGGATGCAAAGCAAATGCTCTCCCACTGATCCGCAGTCCCTCTCCAGCATCTTTTAAAGGAAGTGGAGAGGAGAGCCAAAGGATGTGAGACATAATAGGAATATCAAGATCCCTAGGAAAAGAAAAAGTGATTGGATTTATACCCTGCCCTTCACTACCCAAGAGAGTCTCAGAGTGGCTTACAAACTCCTTTCTCCTCCCCTCCCCACAACAGACACCCTATGAGGTAGGTGGGGCTGAGAGAAACTGACAGAAACTGTTCTTTTTCAAGAACAGCTATGCCAGAACTATGGCTTGCCCAAGGTCATCCAGCAGGTGCATGTGGAAGAATGGGGAATCAAACCCAGTTCTCCCAGATAAAAGTCCACACACTCAACCATTACACCAAACTGGGTCTCAGGGGAAAAGGGGAACCTACAAACCTGCCCACAGCTATGTCACAGCAGCTGCTATTGCAGAGAATCTGCAAAGTGCAGCATTTGAAATTATTTCTTTAAAAATGCTTTAAATTTATTTCAATGTCCCCAAAATACTACAACCTGCAATGGTGTCAAGGACGCATGTTGTTATTCAGCCAGCTCTGAATTGTTTCCTATTCACAGTTAGCACAAAATGCATATGCATATTTCCTCCACTTACAAATCATACTAGGAAGGAACACAAGTATCTGCTTGCCTCAAACAATGCATGAAATTTAGGTCATTGCTAGTATATCAATTGGTTTCTTTTCAGTGTGGACGGCTTGCCTAAAATGAGGTAAATTTTGGGTTTTCAGTCATGCATTCTTGCCAGTTGGCAATGAAACATTCTTTTTTTAGAAAATGTTTTGACAGGGTACAGGGTTCAGAGGGAAAAAAGGGAGAAAAGTATGGTCTTGACAAGCAACGGATAAAATAATGAGAACAAAGAGATGTTTTATGAAGAGCAAGGACAGATAATGAAAATTGAGTTTAATAACGTGGAAAGTGAGAAGGAACACATTAACTAGAGAAAGAACCTCTAATGGCAGGTAGACTTTGTCTTCATTTTGATCTCTCTCTCTCTCTCTCTTTCATATCTATCAAAAAGACACTAATACTAGGAAAAGTTGAAGGTAGTAGGAAAAGAGGAAGACCCAACATGAGATGGATTAACTTAATCAAGGAACCATGACCTTCAGTTTTCAAGACCTTGGCAAGGCTGTTAACAATAGGGTGTTTTGCCCTGACCTGGATAGCCCAGGCAAGCCCAATCTGATCAGATCTCAGAAGCTAAGCAGGGCCATCCCTGGAAAATACTTGGATGGGAGACCTTCTTGGAATACCAGGACTGGGAGACAGAGGCAGGCTGTATCAAGGCCCTTCTCTGAATGTTCTCCATGCCCTAGTAGGGGTCACCAGAAGTCACCATGTCTTCCAGGCATTCACGTGCACACACACACACACACACACACAACAATAGAATGTTTTGGAGGTCATTAATTTATAGGGTCACTGTAAGTCTGAAGTGGCTTGATGGCACTTAACACACAAAGAGAGAAAGAGCTGCAGAGAAGGCATTGTTTCATTTTCTTTTCTTTTCTTGGGTAGTAGGATGTTTAGTCATCTTGTGAGGTAAGTGGGGCTAAAAGAGTTCTGAGACAACTGTGACTAATCCATGGTCACCCAGCAGGCTTCATGTGTGGAATCAAACCCAGTTATCCAGATTACAGTCCACTGTTTTTAATCACTACACCACACTTGCTGGGACCATCTATATATTTTACATAATGTTTCACAGTTGTTGTTGAAGGCTATCACAGCCAAAGTTCATTAGTTGTAGATTTTCCGGGCTGTATGGCCATGGTCTTGGCATTGTAGTAACTGATGTTTCGCCAGCAGCTGTGACTGGCATCCTCAGAGGTATAACACAGAAAGATGGAGTACTCTCCGTGTCAATGTAAGAAGAAAAATGGTAGGCAGGTAATTTATATCTACTCAGGAAGGCAGGGTAAGGCTGAGTCATTATCTTGTAGGAGTTTCTCAGACTGTGACATGCTAATAGAGGAGCTTTCCTGAGGAGGTTCTTTTGCATATGGATTAGCTTTTGAAATTCTAATCTTATATGTAGTGCTGTTGTAAGATGTAGAGCATTTTGTGTTTTTCAGGACTGGAAACCATGCCCTATTTATTTTTAAACTCTCTTCTTTCCTGTTGAAATTGTGTTTGTGTTTATGAATTTCAATGGCTTCCTTGTATAACCTGACATGGTAATTGGATGTGTTGTCCAGCATTTCAGTGTCTTGGAATAAGATACTGTTTGAGTTAGGCTATGTTCAGCCACTGCTGATTTTTCAGGTTAGCCAAGTTTGCAGTGTCTTTCATGTTCTCTTATTCTTGTCTGGATGCTACATTGTGTGGTCTTGATGTAAACCTGTCCACAACTGCAGGGTATGCGGTATACTCCTGCCGAAGCGAGGGGGTCTCTTTTGTCTTTTGCCAGTCATAGCATCTGTTGTATTTTTCTGATGGGTCTGAATACTGTTTGTAGGTAGTGTTTTTTCATAAGTTTTTCCATCTGATCAGTGATTCCTTTGGTATATGGCAAAACACTTTTCCTGTGGGAGACTGTTTTTCCTCAGTTGTTTGTTTTATCTTTGGTTTGATCACTCTTCTGATTTCATTCTTGGAGTAGCCATTTGCTTTAAGTGTGTGGTTTAGATGATTTAGTTCATTGTTGAGAAAGTGTGGTTTACATGTCTGTCTTGCACTGTCTACTAATGTTTTAATTATGCCTCTTTTTTGCCGAGGGTGGTGATTGGAGTTTTTGTGTAAATAATGATCCATGTGATTTGGTTTTCTGTAGACCTTGTGACCTAACTGAAGGTTAGCTTTGCAGATGACCATGAAATGAAAGTTTTCCTTCAATTACTTTTTCTATGGTGAATTGTATGTTCGGGTGGATGTTGCTGAGGTGGTCTAAAAACTCCATCAATTCTACCTTTCCATGGCTCCAAATGACGAATGTGTCATCTACATACTGAAACCAGACTGTAGATTTGTGGGATGAAGATTCTAAAGCAAGACAGCAGGAAGGGAGGAGGTCAGTTCAATTGCTTTCCAGACATACCTCAACTCATCTTCATACAAATGCCAATAGATCTAGCAGGAGAAATAATGGGTGGACCAAGTTCTCCCCCTTCCCCAAGCAAGAACAGACATTTGGAGGAATTAAATACTAGAGGGACTTCAGGAAGGAAATTTCTGGAAACTTCATGAAAACCTTCTCTGACCTGGCCTGACCCAGTCCGTGGGTGGGGGAAAGAGAGGTAATAAAACTCAGGGGAGTGAGGAGGCAGGGCTCTTTTTCATGCTGAGTCCATCAGAGCAGACAGAACTCTTAACTGAGGTCTGGAGGAGAGAGCCATTTAACTATGTGCTGTTCTGAAGGGCTGGAGAAAGCTTCCAGGTGATGGTAACTTTATAGAGATCTGTAACCTCCTAAACTAAGGAGCCAGTCCTATATTTTTAACATCTGATTTTAACCTCCTAAACTAAGGAGCCAGTCCTATATTTTTAACCTCCTAAACTATTTTTAACCTCCTAAACTCATTTTAACCTCCTAAACTAAGGAGCCAGTCCTATATTTTTAACATCTGATAGAGAGAGGGACAGATAGAGAGAGGGACAGAAGAATTGTGTTTTACCCATGTCTTCTGAATCCCTTGCTCAATCTGGTGCTGTGCTAAAAGTATGCTTGTGAACATTTTCTTTTTAATAAATACTTAACTTTTGATGCTGGTAGTGGTTCTCTGTATCATATAGACCTCCACTGTCATGGGTATGCTATTTTAAAAGGAGCACCAGGGGGAAAGCCTACAGTTGGCAAGTGGCTATTCCTCCAGGGGCACACAAGGCAGTAAACTGTCCCCATGGTGACCAGGCACTGGGCAGTAGGAGACACAGAGGCAAGGCCTCAATACCTGGAAGGGAAGCTGGGAGTCCTGACCCTCCCACTGGGTCATTCCTACAGAGGTCAGGTGGTGGTGGTGAGTTACCAGAGAGAGTGAGAAGCCTCTCCAGGTGTTGGGAAAACCTTGGAGGGTGGGGAGAACACCACAGGTCCCACTACTAATTTTTGTAATGTGTGCTTCCACCTTCAAGATATTTTTGTCTTCAGCTCTAAGGTATCCCAAGATACTTTGGTTTGTTTTAGAACAAAAAATGGTTTGTGATGTTACTGGTGATGTTGGATGAGAAGTTATTAGCTGTTCAGTCATCAAAAGATCAGGCTTTTGTCTCTGAAATGCGTCTCTTCCATTTATGCTAATTCAAAATGAAGCTGGCTACATTGGCTGTGAAATTGTACTGGCAGTAGCTAATTTGCCTAAGTATCTCCTTGCTACAGCATGTATTTTTAAAGAGAACTCCTTGTATTTAAAACGAATCGTACATTTCTACTGCCATTGGACCAGGAGGAAGGACAGATGCTGTTTTTCAATGCAAGTTAGAAAGGATTCTATTTGGTGCAATTAGAAAAAAGGAATCACTGTGTAGTGATGCAATAGCAAATATTATAAGAAAATAGCATGCCTAGGATACTGTGAAAAATTATTCCTGTCTTGGCTGCCAAGGAGTTTAAATGAGGCCAATGGCATAGTAATATTTACAACCTCAAGTGCTTTGGAAACATTCATCTTCTGAGCTTCAGTGTGCTGTGAGCATTATTCCCCTTGGAGAAGCAGGGTGGGGGAAAACTGAAATCCAACATTCCATTAGGAATCAGAAGCAGAATGAGAAATAGGGTGCAGTTTCAATCTAATATCCATGACTCGTCAAAGAGTTTGATTAGAGGAATGTTTATCTCATCCAGCCTCTACAAGGAGGCAACTGACTGCATATTAATTCTGCTAATTGTGCATTGACATTGGAATGGGTGCACAGAAAGATGACAGCATAGCAAATAGACCCAGAAATCCAAAGCCAAGTAAGTCATGTTTGTCTGAGCCACCCAGAAACTTAATGTCAGAAAATGGGGAATGGATGAGCTGAATACCTTGGGTGGGATCCAACCAGTTTTTCTGGTGCTGAAAAAGAAACAAAGGTTCTCCTTTGACCAATCAAAAAGGCTATGCCAGGGATCACAGGGCAGATGGCAGCTGAGGCTAGGAGTGTTTTTACCAGCTTTGGAGGGCTAGGCAAGAACAGCCTTTCTTGAACAGACAGTTTCTGGCCATTGTGGTGCCAGCCCTGGTTACATCTAGATTAGATTACTGCTATACGTTCTATGTAGAGAGATGCCCTTGAAAAGTGCTTGGATTACGTAATTATCTGTTCTTATTGTTTCTGGGAATATATTTAATAAAAATAATTCTGGAATCATTGGTAGCTCAGTATCAAATATCGCAATTTGAATATTTTTTGAAGGGGTCGAAGCTGGCACAGCTCGGATAGGTGAGGAGGATGGGTGGGATATAAATCCAATCTCCTCTTCCTCCTCCTCCTCCTTCTGGAAACTTTCTATAAGTGAGCTATTTAAAATTTTATTTTAATTTTATTATCCTGAACTACTATTTTTCTTCTTTTCTTCTTCTTTTTTTATTTGTTTATTTTTTGGATCCTAGTTTAGGAGGAAAGAAGGTGATGAGTATTTAAAATAAATAATAAGTAGTACTTATTTTTCACCTTACCAAAGAGTTGCTAAGGTTGTGGGTACACACACCAGAAAAAAATAGGGGGGGAAGCAAGGTTATTTCCTCTGGAGGAATTTGACTCACACAGTTGCACAGTCCTTTTGAAGCTGTGGGCACAGTCCATCAGTGTGTGATCAGATGCAATAGTGGGTGAGTCGGGCTTTTTTTGTCCTTTTTTTCCCTCCCCATGCGCTTAAATGAGGGATCAATGAATTGCACCTCCGCACTGAGGGCTCCCTATGGAGTTTGCGATGATGCACATACTGTGAAGGGGGGAAAACAACAGCACAGAGTTGGGATGGCCTGATCAGACTATTCTGATTCCATGAGAGCATGCTGGAGTGTTCAGACAGGGGAAAGTCTGCCCATGGCCTGTCACAACCTGTTTACTACTGGATTTTCCCCAGTGTCTTTTAACTCCACTTCTGTGGTGGAGCAGAATGGGTTGCCAATGGCTGCAGGGCACTTCCCAGATGTTGTTGCCTGATCACTCCCTTTAAATCCACTCAGCATTCATGCCTATATCAGGTCTAATTGTGCATATGATCGCAGCCTAATCCTTGCAAATAGCATGCAAGTGATTTATGGTGTGATGATGAAAGTATAAGATGTATATTATAGACTGCATGATCCAGTTTATGAGCATAAAAAGGTCACAAGTTACGCCCTAGTGATCATAAGATTTTGGCCACATAGTGCGAGGATGAGAATCAGGTACAATTGCCCAAATGCCTTCTGTCCTTTCCCAATTACATTTCACAGACTAGATTCTTCTTCCCCACTCACTATATAAAAGCTGGACTTCTCTCATGTTCTAAAAGTATTTCCTTATTATTAAGAGGCAACATATTTTTTTAAAAAAATGCTTGGAATTGTTGGCGAACGATAATTCTGCTACAAATCAAATGATAATTGTAAAGGATTTATTTAAAAAATTGTTCTGATTTCAGGGCCTATAAAGGATGCAAAGTAGATTATTCCCACCATATGCTTTACAAGTCCTCTTACTGAGAAGAATTTAATAGGCAACTGACAGCTAGTGAAGCCAGTGTGCCATGGATTCATGACAGTAATTTCTTCTGTACAAATCAGTATCAGTTTTATGATTATAGCGTTGTCATTTTTGTTATTGGGTGCAATGGATCTGCAATAGGCTATGGTTAATGCCCTCCATTAAAAATTCAATTCTGTTTGTGTCTCACACCACTAGATTTGCAGGGGCTGTGTGAGCCCAAGAATCATTCTATGGATGGAATTAGCATTTAATATTTAGGAGAAAGGGAGAAATTAATGATCATAGACCTAAATATTAAAGCACCAACAATATGGCAGAAACTCAATCATCCTAAACAAATAACAAGGCAGAGTTTCTTGGCAAATATATGGTGGGACGAAGAGATTATACTCCAATGCCAACCTGATTTAAAAATAAAGAAGCCTATAAGGAAGTTTTTTCCCCTTATGCCAGTATTTTAAAGAGAGATACAAAGCACATGTGAAACTCTGCTGGTTTAGGTATTTAAACATCATATGTAGGTTTTAAATACAGTTATTTCTCCATTGGGAATGCTTTTCAGTAGCAGTTTTGAAAGATGTTCAATGAGGTCTTAGAGAAAGTGATCCAAGGGAACAGAACACGCCTCTTCAAATTATGACATGGTGTAACACAACCCATGAGCCATGTGTTATGGGGCTTGTTTTGTAGGTTTGTTGAGCCTTGGCGGTCCATCATACACACACAGTATCACTCTTGGTGGGACAATATGTCTTCTCCTCATCATGCTGGGCTTTTCATAAGAACATATTATCAGACCTGTGGTCCACCTAGTCCAGCATTCTGTTTCACACAGTGGGCAACCAGTTCCTCTGGAGGGGCAACCGCAGGGCATAGAGGCTGAGGCCTTTCCCTGATGTTGCCTCCTGGTACTGGAATTGAGAGGCTTGCTGCCTCTAAACTTGGAAATTCCCTTTAGTCACCATGGCTAGTAGCCACTGATAGACCTATCCTCCACAAATCTCTCTAATCCCCTTCTAAAGTTTTTTATGCCTGTGGCCATCATAACATCCTCTTGCAGCAAATTTCACATTTTAATCACTCCCTATGCAAAGAAGCATTTCCTTTTGTCTTTCCTGAATCTACTGCCCATCAGTTTTATTGGATGCCCTCAATTTTGGGTATTTTGGTAGAGGGAGAAAAGTTCTCTTTGGCAAACTTCTCTATCTAATGTCTAATTTTATAAACCTCTATCATGTCCCCCCTTAGTTGTCTCTTTTCTAAACTTAAAAGACATAGATGTTGGCTCTAATTTGGTCTTCATATGCTTTGCATTATCAGTTTGGCTGAAGAGAATCACAATGTGAAGGCACGAGTTCACAAGTAAGCAACTTTCATTTTACACATGAGCTTTATCAAATCGTCAGGCTCTTTTAAGAAGAGCTGAATTTTCTGGGAAATTGAAAACAATCTGAGTACGGGCATGCATCGGTAACTTGGCATTGCCTCCAGTAAGTCCTCATCCAGTTTAATGATCATGACTTCTTTGTACTGAGACAAGCAGCTGCCTGCCCTAAAGATAAGGCCTACATAGGTAAGAATGAACTATAACAAGTCAGGGACTCAGTTCATCTTATCCCCCTCTCTAATTTTTATTAGAATTTTTTTTAAGATACTGTGAATGTTAAGAATAAGCCACTGAATAGTTTTCCACTAAGAATTCCTTTGTAGCTTTCTCTGTGAATAGTTCCCTGAGAGCATTTGTGAACAGCACACTGGAGAATTCATCAATGTTGCATGAATATTTCTGGGTTTTGGCAGGTGAAAAAAAAGCATCTTTTTAGCATCTGCTTCCCAGCATGGATAGCAGGGCTTAAGAATTCAAAATGTTTGAATATGACAATATTCCAAATTCATTTAAAACTTTGATTATCAGTATTGACAAACCTGAGTTCATTATCTGTATTGGTCAGATAGGGCAAATTTGTGAAAGGAGGCTAAATATTTTATGTCCCCAAAACATCCTATTTATTCATAGCTTTCATTCTAAGGGTTGTTTTTTTTCATGTCTGAAATTTTCTCATCAAACAATGTTCCAAAGGCAGAGCAATTTAAATGGGGGGGTATGCAAAAGGTAGCTTAGAGGAGACTTCTGTTAACATCGTTTCTTCAGTAAGCTATTGTGGAATTCCAGGTGGCATTGCCTCCTCCTCCTCCTCCTATTATTATTATTATTATTATTATTATTATTATTATTATTATTATTATTATTATTATTATTATTATTATTATTTGCATTGGCAAATTGATTCACAGGAATGGCTTGTAATAGATCAAGAATATTTGCCTGATTGATATTTTGTAAGGTAACACAGACCTGACTGCCAAATACAATAATTTATATGGTGTAATATAGCGTTGTATCATTTTACTTACTGTTTGCAGATACACATCTGACATCTGGGTGATCGGTCATCAGTGTAGGTATGGACAGATATCTCTTGACCCATTCTCTACTAGTTTCAGAGTTTTGCTGCCTTGAAGTATCCTGTTCTGTATTCTGCCAATGATCTGTTGCTAATATTTATGAACATTGGTTGCCTGTGTCCCTATGAAATGCTCATTTTGCTACCATTTATACGTATACTTTATACACATTCCATTATTTTGCAATGTGCATATCCACATCCCTTCAATGTGCATATCCACATCCCTTCATCAGTAGTGCTAGGCAGTATGCTTACACTACAAGGTTTACAACATGCACCAACAGTCTGGCTGTACCATTCACCATATTGTACTATCCCCCCCCCCAAAAAAAAAAATTCTGATGTTGGGGTGAGGGAATATTGATGGAGAAATTACAAATTTCAGGTTGGTTCAATGAAGGGGTCCAAATCATTACTAACAACTGGAGTAGAAACTCCTCTTCTTTATTGATTGATTGTGATGAAGGAAAGATCTATTCCCAATAAAGTTCAAGACAGTGACACTATTACATTGTTCATCTAAGTTTTACATCACAAGAAGGCAGTGATATATAATCAATCAATACTCAGTACTGCACTAATGCTAAACCAATAGAAAAGCAATGTATACTTCATTCTTAACATACTTCTAAGAATACTACTACCTTATCTGTTGTAAGCTACTAGTGTAAGAATCACTGAATGCTATAATTTAAGAAAACAGAATATTAGTTAGTTTAGCCTATGAGGCAAGGAATGCAGACCTTTGGAGACTTCAGCTAAAAGCACAGATGGCAGTGCTGTCTCATCACTGGGTCAAATGTTCCCCTCAATTCTTTACTTGGCCTTCACAGACATGGCTACACTACAGCTCGTTCACATTTCACCTTTTTCTCTTTCATTTCACCTTCTCCTCCTTCAGTATCCAAGAAGGCATATCTATCTCAGGCAAAGATAAACAGATTTCTCAGATCTAATTGGACTGTATTCACATTTGTATTAGGGATGCTGAAAACGTCAAGGTGAACATGTTCAACAATTGAGCTTATCTTGTTCAACTGTGATGATCATATGTCAGGTGATCACCGGTCTTTTCTACCCTGTCCATTGGAGGGTCTGTTCTAGCTTATTTTAAATGAAAACTGCTAAATTAATTTATTCATTTAAAACATTTTTATACTGTGTTTCCACCCAACTCAGGATGCCCAAGGCAGCAAGGTTTAAAACAGTATAACAGTGCTTAAAATACAAATATGCTGCATATGAACATTTAAACAATTAAATATAACATAAATCCATAAAAACCCAGGCACACAGGCAGGAAGGAGGGATAATAAGAGTGAAGAAGGCCTTCTGTGGTTCACAGAATCATAGAGTTGGAAGGGACTTCCCGGGTCACCTAGTCCAACCCCCTGCACAATGCAGGAAATTCAAAAACACCTCCCCCTCCATTCCTACAGTGACTGCTGTTCCATGCCCAGAAGATGACAAAAAATCTCCAGGATCCCTAGCCAAACTGGCCGGGAGAAAAATTGCTTCCTGACCCCAAAGTGGTGATCAGCATTTCCCTGGTTGTGTAAGAAAGGGCCACAAGAACTAAGCACTGAGGCAACCCTTCCTTACCTCCCTCTCATGATCTACCTGAGTTCACACAATCAGCATTGTTGTCAGATGGTTTGAAAACCTCCACTATCTCCCAAGGAAGCCTGTTCCACTGAGGAACTGCTCTGTCAGGAAGTTCTTCCTAATATTTAACCAGAAAATCTTCTGATTTAATTTCAACCCATTGGTTCTGGTCTGAGCTTCTGGGGCAACAGAAAACAACTCCACACCATCTTCTATATGACAGCCCATCAAGTACTTGAAGATGGTTATTATCACCTTTCAGTTGTCTCCTCTCCAGGCTAAACATACTCAGGTCCGTCAGCCTTTCCTCATAGGACTTGGTCTCCAGACCCCTCACCATCTTTGTTGCCCTCCTCTGGACATGTTCCGGCTTGTCTATATCCTTCTTAAATTGCAGTGCGCAAAACTGAACACAATACTCTAGGTGAGGTCTAACTAGAACAGAGTAAAGTGGTACCATCTGGAAACTATACTTCTGTTGCTACAGCCCAAAATTGTATTTGCCTTTTTAGCAACCACATCAAACTGCTGACTCATGTTCAGTGTATGGTCTACTAAGACCCTAGATCTTTTTTGCACATACTACTGCCAAGGCAAGTCTTTCCCAACCTATAATGATGCATTTGATTTTTCCTACCTAAATGCAGAACTTTATGTTTATCCCCATTGCAATTCATTTTATTTGTTTTAGCCCAGTTTTCCAGCCTGTCAAAATCATCCTGTATCCTGTCTCTGTCTTCTACCCTATTTGCTACCCCTCCCAACTTAAAATCATCTGCAAATTTAATAAGCATTCCCTCTATCACTTCATCCATATGGGAGTAGATAGACCTTAAGGTATGCTGGCCTGAAGCCATATGGGACTTTAAATGTCATTATCAGCACCTTGAATTCAGTTCAAAAGCAAACTGGAAGCCAGTGTAAATGGAAAGGAATTGGAGTGATATGGCCCCTATGGCCATGGAACATTTTGGCTATGGCATTTTGTCCAACTGTAGCTTCCAGACAGTCTTCAAAGGCAGCCCCATGTATAACACATTAGTAAAGGTAAAGGTTTCCTTGCTTGTTGTCTGTCTGTCTGTCTGTCTGTCTGTCCGTCTGTCCATCCATCCTACCTGGCTATGGAACAGTGCAATAACACTCTAATGATCTGTTCCCAAGATCTACTAGCTGTTCTGAATATCCAGTTTTCATTTCTAATAAATAGCTACACCCCCTAGTTACCTGTCTTTTAAAAATAAAATAAAAGCCATTCAGATAAAGCATTTTTAAAGAGCCGGGGCGGGGGGGACTTTTCAGTGGCAGTGGGTAAATAGCTGCTACAAAGAGCTGAGATAAGGAAACTGTGGGGGAAAGTTCTGTGTGCATGCTCCATTGTCATTACAAATTTATTTGCATTTGTAGTGACAATGAGAGCTACCCAGAGAATCATCCCCATGCAGAAGCAGCCTTGATTAAAACATTTCCTGTGGAGTGGAGCAGCAGAACAGTAAGTCCATTGGTGGTGGTGGTGATGGAACCTAATCAGGCTGTGTGAGAATGTGCGTGAGTCAAAAGCTGTACTGTTAGGAAGGAAAACATTGAAGCAACTGCTACTGAATAGTCTGTTGAAAAACTGGGGAGCCCAAACTGGCTAGTGTTTGAACATACCTAATTAGGATAAACATCTGTTTTATCATTATGGAACTTCAATGAAAATATGGATTACAATATCTAATACTTATAATATGTATCACAGTGCTGAATGCATCCAGACAAAATAAAATTTACAGAAATTTGTAATGGGAAAAAAAAGAAATACCTGATGCAGACAGTTTTGCAACAAATATGGAGCGAAACTACAGCTGCACAACTTTAATTATGTCTTGTTTCAAGAAGCTCTGATTCTTCTTATGTTCTTATTAAAAGTGGATTAGATAACTTCATGGGGGAAAGATCTGCTAATGGCTACTAGCCATGGTGGCTGACGGGCACCTCCACATTCATGGGCCCTGAACCTCTGAATCCCAAAGAAGCAGCATTAGGGAAAGGTCTCGGCCTCTATGCCATGTTGTTGGTGCTCCAGAGGAACTGGTGCACCACTGTGTGAGACAGGATGCTGAACTAGAGGGACCATTGGTCTGATCCAGCAGGGGTTTTCTTAAGGAGTTTTAGCAGCTTATGTAAACCTCTAGATGAAGCTGAAACATCAATCAAAGCCAAATGTGCAACACTATGGGAATCCGGTAGCCACAGCTGACCAGCATTTTGGCCTCTGCAGAGCTCAAAAAGTTGGTTTTCCTCCTTTCTAGCTGGCTCCTGAGTTTTGCCAAAGTATCTGCAGCCTCAGTTAAAGCCTATATAAAGCCTGCCTTGAAAAGTGTAAAATAGGATAGAACTGTCTGTCATAGTTTTTCACTCTGTTCTCAGAATTGCTGAGAGAAGCTATTTTTTCCTGGTGACAGGTTAAATATAAAAAGGCACTTGCATGATTCAGTGTGGCTTACATCACTGACTTCAAGGTCCAACGTGAGGTAGTCTGAGAACTGTCTGCCACTGCATTGTTGTCTTCATTAATAAGTCACATTAAAGTCACAGACTTCTGGTAAATTTGGACCCATAATGCATACATAATTAGTGATAGCTCAGGAAGCATTTGTGTTCTCAAGGTAACCAAATGCATTGAATTACTGCTGCAGAAGGGCAAGAGCAGGGAAATCCTGCACAGTTGAGGTCTCTTTGCTGTGGTTTAGGGCCTAGAACATTATCACTTACAATTCACAAAAAGAACCAGATATCCCCCTTTTATGGCCCCCAGGGCTCCCCCCCCCCAATTATCTCTCTTTCATCTTCTCTAATACATGTTCTCACTTTGCCCAGTTTTCAGAAAGAACTTATGTTCTTTTGGGTCTCCTTATTTCACTTATCAGTTATTTTACCATGCTGGTTTGTATGCCTGGAACATACATTCCTCATCTCCTTCCATCAACTTCCCTCTTCTTTTAAATCCCTTCCTAATAACCTCTTCATTCATCAAAGCCCTCCTATATGACCACAGCTTCACTGCTCAGCTCTCCCTGGCATGGTCTTCCTCCAGTGTTGCTAGTCAGTTACACCAGGCCCTGTTCTTTTTTTTTCACTTTTGTCCTGCCCCTGAAGAAACCATTGTGATTTCTGCATTACATAACAGATTCTGGATCCATATGAATGACACATTTAGTAGTGCTGTCTGTGTTAGAGTACATCTCCAGACCATGTTTTGATCATATATTTAAGCTCTTCAGAATGAGTACAAGGTAGACCAGTTCATCCCACAAGAGATGGACTTTTTTGATGGCCTTATATGGTTGGGAAGCCCCAGCAGAATAGATCAGCACTTCCTTGAAAATAATTTGCAAATATGTTATGCCTTTATCTAAAATGTTTAAATGTTTTATGTTCTATGTGGATTTTATGGTACTTGGCACTGACCAATGTAAGCCACCCTGAGCCTGTTTGCGGGGAGAGCAGGATATAAATGGAATTAATAATAAATAAATAAATTAATTAATAAAATCTCCACCAAATAACATATTGCCATTTTGATTCAACACCTAGCAGGTTTTATTTGAACCACGACTTACTGGATATTCTTTTCTGCTTTCATTTTTAATTGAGGCCAGAAATCTGGTTAAATAAGTGATAAGCACATGCTTTATAATCCACACTCAAAAATTTTTTCCTCATCCTATGTTATTTTATTATGCTTTCAGTACTCAAGACCACACAAGGTATTAAGCCATTTGATCAGGGATCTGCAAAGACCTGAAAAGTATTAATTGTCCAAACCGCTGAAGATGTGTGAAAGGTGATCAAATATTCAAGATGTAATTTCTTTATTTTCACACTCCATTATATTTCGGGACTAGTACCTTGTAAGCAAGACTTGATATTATCATAAGTAGTAGAATTCACACACGTAATAAATGCAACTAATTGCTTCAAGAACAACAAGGTGAAGGCAGGCATCCTTCTTCTAAAGAAAGATGCATTATGCAAAAGTGATTTTTAGCAAAAAAAAAAAAAAGTAATGCCATGTCTTGTCTTGAACTGCAATTTTTTACCTTCTGATCTGAATTATGAAACATATGATTCATGAATTTACATTGTAGGCAGGCGAAATAAATCATGAACTTCTTCCATTAAGAATGGGCAAAAACCGGCTCCCAAACTAAAATTTGTGATGTATTTTGGCCAGTTTATACTTTGCAAAGTCAAGGTCATGGCAGGCCACCCAACATGAACTTTCCACAAACTTCCAAGCTGTTTGTAGAGGTTCATGACCATTCTCGAGTGGAGAAATTTCCACACAGACTGTCTCTGCTCAAACAAAATGTTTACAGACTTTCAAAGCAACAACTTGGAGGGCATGTAGAGGAGCATCCAGGGGAGGTCCCCTATGTCTTTGATTTCTCTAGCTGGCGCAGGATCCATTCTATACACTCCTGAACCTGGGTCATTTTGACAGTTGCAGATTCAGGAGGCTCAGGAACATATAGAATAAATTCTGTGCAACCTAGAGACACCAAACTCTCAGGCAGTTTTAAAATCCCCAGGGGGGCGGGGGCTCGTGTGCGCACGCTTTGCATGCGAGCACACCAGGACCATGTCCCCGCCGCCGCTGCCTCCCCCCCACCTGGCCACTTCTGCTTCCGTCCCTCCCTCCATCCGTCCAGGGGCCAGCTGAGCATTTGCTTAGCTGGCCCCTGGATGGACAGAGGGAGGGAGGGATGGAGGCAGCCAGGAAGGGGTGGGGGGAGAGAGAGAGAGAGAGAGCGGTAGTGGTGGCCCTAGGAAGGGCCCGGGGATGCAGCGGCGGGCGCTCCGTTTTCCTGGGGGGCTCAGTCCCCCCTGGGAAATTTCGGGGGTGGCTTGAGCCCTCGAGCCCCCCCATAGTTGATGCCAATGCTCTCAGGAGACTTCCCCCAGTTGCTCCTGTACATGCCCTCCAAGTCTGGTGTCTCTGAATCGCACAGGATCAATTCTATACACTCCTGAACCTCTTAAACCTGCACCTGTCAAAATGACAGCTAACAATTTTGGCAAGCACAGGTTGAGGAGGTTCAGGAGCCTGTCATTCCAAAGGATCCATTCTATACACTCCTTAATTTCCTGAACCTGCACCTGTCAAAATGACAGCTAACAATTTTGGCAAACACATATTCAGGAGGTCCAGGAGCCTGACATTTCCTCAGGAAACACTTTGCTGGGGAAAACTTCTTAACGGGAGGGTGTAACTAAGACCCCATAAATTCAATCCTTACCAAACTTGGAGGGCAGGTAAAGGAGAGTGAACTGGAGATCTCCTGTGAGTTTGGTGTCTCCAGCACACTGAGGGCATTCTGCCATCTCATGAACCTCACAAACCAGTTCAGCTAAAAATTCATGATGGTCCACGGTTTGCTAATGCGGCATGTCAAGAACCACAAATTAAACCTCATTTTCCCAAATCATGCACATCCCTGTCTTCCATCTTACCAATTTTTAGCAGAAGTGGAAAACTAGGCAGTCAAGCCAACTGAAGGATTGATGCTTCCAATGCACAACCTCCTTCTTCCAAGTCAATCAAACTGAGAGCCAGTTTGGTGTAATGGTTAAGTGCGCAGACTCTAATCTGGGAGCACCAGGTTTGATTCCTCACTCCTCACTTGCAGCTGCTGGATGACCATAGTTCTGTCAGAGCTGTTCTATCAAGGACAGTTCTGGAAAGAGCTCTCTCAGCCCCACCTACCTGTCTGTTGTGGGGAGGGGAAGGGAAAGGAGTTTGTAAGCCGTTCTGAGACTCCATCAGGTAGTGAAGGGCAGGGTGTAAATCCAATCTCCTCTCCTCCTCCTCCTCAAGTCTACCTCTCACAACTGGTGCTGATCTACCACTATGATTCTCTACAGCTGGGCTTTACATGGAATGTCCAGAACTTGCATGGGTGAGGTTGTATGGCTGTGTTCAGCATCTGTTCTTCTGGTTTCATTTGTTTGCTTAATTTGTCTATTGCACTGGCCTTCTATGATACAGTAAATTCCTACAAAAAGCTTACCTACTAGGCTTTACAAGAACTTTGACATCCCAATTGTTTTAAAGTTGTAAAGTAGTTCTATGCTACATATGGGATTCTGGTGAACTTTCTGGATGCTCATTTTTGTCTTTCCATTCTTCCACTAGCAAAAGCTTCACTGAATTTACTAATGTTTCTTATTCACAAGTGCTTTGAGAATTGATTTGTCTGAGTTAAGGGATTTCATTTTATCAATTGACTTTTAAATGTTCCAAATATGCAGTGAGAAACCCATAGTACGCAGCTAGAACTAACTACTGAGGATATATTGTTAACTCACATTTCTGTCCAAAATTATAGCTATACTGTGACACACCAACTGCAGTTAAAGATCTGATCATATATTAGCCCCCTTATCAGAAAACCAGAAAGAACAGAGGCTGGGTATTCATATGAGGCAAATGCTTGCCTAGAGTTTATCGATCTGCATAGCTAATAAAGTAGGGGTAGAGCTGAATGAATAATTTGCCACAAGTAATTTACTTGATGAGTTGTCCTGTTTTCCCTGATCACTAATTATCTACTAGTTGATATGAGTTTTGAATATTTTAGAATTCCTCAAATGTTTGCCAAATGGCAATGGTAAAAAGACTTTTTTAGTATGCAATGCTGTGTCAATTGGATTGCCAGTACAACTACAGTCATAAATTCTTTTCTGTAGCTCATACTCAAAATAGTTATGGCCTTGAAATTTCTTTATCCTTATCTTTAAAATATGAAGCCCTGACTTCTTATCCCTACACTTAACCCTTAGCAGATTAAAGAGACACACACACAAACTGGACAGCCAAAAAGTTCCAAGAAAGCATATATATAACATTTTTAAAATTGTATCTGTCTCAATGTTAAGATGCTGAGCTGCAGACCAGAAGGTTAGTAGCTTAGCAGTTTGAGACCCACGTGCCACATGAGAGTGAACTCCACTGGGGTTTTAGAAAAGCAGAAGAAACAAAAAGATAGTATGCAGTTGAGTCCTCTGTTTGGAAACTTCAGACCATCATTCATATTGCAGTTAATTTCATATTTGTATTTCATCATTGTAGTACTAATCTCTTTGTGTGTCCCTATATGCTTCCTTCCCTTGCTTCTTGATCTAACAGCAGCATTCAACATGGTCAGCTATGATCTTCTGACCCACTGCCTCACTGATGATGGAATATGGGGGGCTGCCTTACAATGGCTTTCCTCCTTCCTTCATGGTTGGGGACAGAGGGTGGTGCTTGAAGGGGAACTGTCTCAGTGACACCCACTAAAGTGTGGAATGCTGCAAGGGGCTTTCCTCTCCCCGATGTTATTCAACATCAGTATGCACTCCCTCACCCAGTTAGTCTGGAAATATGGGCTTGGTTGTCACCAATATGCTGATGACACCCAGCTCCATCTGGATGGATGGATGGACAGATAGATGGATGGACTCCATCCACTGGACAGGGTATTACAGGCTGGCTCAAACTGGATGGTTCAAACAGAACTGATTTAAACAGAATCCAGTGAAGATGGAAGTCCTATATGTGAGTCATGGGGAGTTGGGATCAGGAATCCAGATCCCAACCCTTGGTAGGACACTGTTGCTTCTGGCACTGAGGGTGAAGAGCCTAGGGGTGTTCCTGGATCCATCTCTTTTGATGGAGGCCCAGATTGCCACTGTTGTTTGATCAGCCTTTTATCATCTACAGCTGTTCAGGCAACTGGTTCTCTATCTCACCCTCCCCCCTCCCGACTTAGCTACTGTGACCCATGCAATGGTTACTTCCAGACTAGATTATTGTAACTCACTTTACACAGGGCTGCCCTTGAACTTGACCCAGAAACTTCAGCTAGTGCAGAATGTAGTGGCACATATGCTGACAGTGATGCCTTTGCCACGTTGCATTCAGCCAGTGCTGTGCCAACTGCATTGGCTGCTGATAGAGTACCAGATCCAGTTCAAGGTTCTGGTGTTAACCTTCAAAGCCCTATCCAGCCAGGATCCTGCATATCTTGGGATTGCTTCTCCCCATATGTGCCCTGCAGAGCACTGCACTCAATCGACCAACATTTACTGGTGTCCCCGGCCCTAAGGATGTCTGACTAGCCTCTATTAGAGCCAGGGCTTTTTCTGCCCAGGCCCCAGGCTGATAGAACAAGCTCCCACTTGAGATCAGGGCCCTGCAGGATTTATTATAATTCCACAGAGCCTGTAAAATGGAGCTGTTCCGCCAGGCTTTCAGTTGAGGCAGCTCTATGATCAGCCTAAAGTGTAGCAACACAAAGTTTAATTGCTGTTTCTATTCTTGTTTTTAAATTATTGTTTTAACCATTTCACTTTGTAACCTGCCCTGAGCCCGTTCACGGGGAGGGAGGGATACAAATCAAATTAAACAAATACATACATACATACATACATACATACATACATACATACAACAGCATATTTTTCCAAACTCTGAATCTGTCCAATTGTACCAGCACAAACATACATGTACATCCTAGTAAATGGAAAGTAGCCATGCTGAGCTTTAGTTAAAAGAAGTTAACAGATTTTTTTTTTAATCAAACTTACCTGCTCACAATGTCAGTCAGGTTCAGTATCCCACAAATTTGTACTATATATCTTTTCTAATTTAGATGGAACAGTATTTTGGGAGTATTTGTTTCTATGGATTAATATCATCATATAGGCTGATGGCATTGAATGATGGTCTGAAGTTTCCAAACAGAGGACTCAACTGCATACTGTCTTTATGTTTCTTCTGCTTTTCTAAAACCCCAGTGCCCTGAGATAAGGAGATACGGACAAGGAAGGTAACCATGTGCAAAGACTTCCACTGAGTTCAATAGTTAGGAAGATATTTTGTTAGGTACACTTTGTCATGACAGGGTGAGAAAAAACAAAACCTGCTGAAATCCCTGCTTCTGCACTGTTAAGAAAGGAGCATTACATATATTTTCCCACACGCTGATAGAATTATTCAGTTTGTTAAATTCACAGTCTGGAATGGTAAAAGCAGGAGTTGGAGTATTAAAAACGCATATATGGTCACAAGACATAACCTGTGGAGAGAATCTTTGTACATCTGGAATGAAAGAAATTTACTGTTAGAGCTCCTGGAGAAGATTGTGCTGGCTTTATTTCCAAGAACATTCTGAGTTAGAATCAAGAGCTCCTTTCAAATACACCATGTATACCAGAACTACCCCCAGGATCCTCTGTTTTTAACAAAGCAAAGCAACACAACTCACTACCCACTTTGAATAAAGGAAGGTTTGGATTAGGAAGGGAGTGAAAGAAGTTAGCAATGAATCAGTCTGCCAACATACTTAAGTAAGTACAGGACTTAAAGTATTGTCAAGGTGTTTCTTCTCATATCTGAGCTGTAGTAATTCTCTGCCTCTCCATTCCTGAACTATTTGTATTTAACTCACAAGGAAGATGGATGATGCTACAGCTTTGTCTTCCCATTCCACGTACAAGACATGCAGTGATGTAAAGCCCACACCAGAAAATCAGTGTAGTTCATAAAAGTGTTAAATAGATGTAAGTCTCAGTTACATAGTGGGGATCCATTTCTATGTATGATGTCTGGAAGTGTCCTCAGAAGATCCTGCCGTTCCTCACTCTCTGTGTCTCTGGGACATCTGTGGCAACAGGTTTGCACCCATATGTGTGCGTCATTGGATAGGGATCTCATTCAACTCACCATGGACCATTGGTTCTCTGTTTATGCTTCTTATGGTTTGACTGTCTGAGTCCTGGAGTTTTTGTTTTTTTCTGGGAGTGGACATCTCTTGTAGTCTGCATTCCCAAGGATTTGGTGGACTCCTGCCCCAAACTCAATATTGATTGGGGCTGAAGTAGAGCCAGTTTGGTGTAGTAGTTAAGAGCATGGACTCTAATCTAGGTGAACCGGATTTGATTCCCCTCTCCTACACATGCAGCTACTGGTGTGACCTGGGGTCAGTTACAAGTTCATTAAGAGCTGTTCTCTCACGAGCAGTTCTCGAAAGAGCTCTCTCAGCCCCACCTACCTCACAGGGTGTCTGTTGTGGGGAGGGGAAGGGAAAGGATATTGTAAGCCACTCCAAGACTCCTTTGGGTTGTGAAGGGTGGGGTATAAATCCAATCTCTTCTTCTTCATCATCTGGTTTGGCACTGTGGGCTCCTTCCTTTTTGCTATACACAAGGGGTTGGCTGTCCTCCTTCCTCTGGTCATCTTCACCTGCTTTTGAAGCTATTTTCTTTGGTGGTTTCCATCACTGGCAGCTCTGTATCATTTCCAGAGTATCCATATTTACAGTCAACCACACCAGGAGTGCCAAGGATGCACTGCTGGATGAAGAGTCAAGGCACAGCTCTTGCCATCATGTTATTTTTTTTGCTCCAATGTTGATTAATTTGATATGAAAATTATGTCCACTGAAATCATTAGGGCTCATTCCTAAAAATATAAAAAGAAATTAGGTCTACAATGTTAGAATTCAGAGGGCTCTTACTGAACAGATCTATCAGAGTTCCAGAGATCTGAGGAAAAACTATGATGTGTTGTTGTTTTTTTTTCCACTCCCGTAACAGTGATTGTCAAACATTTGCTGAAGTGATTGCCAACAAGTACAGCAATCAATGTACCACTTCTTGGAGTAACAGCCATAATGGCCATTTTGGATAAGACACCCACCTGCCTAAAACAATTTTGGAGGAATGATTCATAGCCCATTGTGCTATGCCTCTATGATATCATGCTATATGTACACAAGAGTGAGACGAGTTACCCCTCCTCTATCTTGGTACTTTACCTGTTTGCTTTCTACTATATGGAGTGCATTTTCACCCAGCAAGTCTCCAGCGTGGGAAGTCAGCTGAGCTGGGAGAAAAATGTTAAAATAAGGTGATAGGCTAATAATTATCTCTCAGCCTAACTTTAGGACTGCCCAGCTAGAGATGGGGCCTGGAATTCTCCTGAAATTACAACTGATTTCTAGGCTACAGAGATCAGTTCCTCCAAAGAAATGAGTCTTGGAAAAATGAAGTCCTTGAGTTGCTACAGAGACTAGATGCTAGGACTTGTATTTCTCCTATGGAATACCACAGAAACTAGGAGAAACTGGTTGATAGTCACTGTGAATACATTAAAAGATACAGGATGGTTGGGTTCCTATTGGGCAAATAAACACATAAACAAACAAACAAATAAATAAATGGTGATGATGATGATAAATAAAGGGACAAACTAGGGTTACCAGGTCTGGGTTGGAAAATACCTGGAGACTTTGGAGGTGGAGCCAGGAGAGGGCAGGGTTTGGGGAGGGGGGACTCAGTATGATACATTTCCATAGAGTCCACCCTTCGAAGCAGCCATTTTCTCCCGGGGAGCTGATCTCTGTCAGCTGTAGACCAGTTGTAAAAGCGGGAGATCTCCAGGCCCCACCTGGAGGCTGGCAACCCTAGGGCAAACACTGGACTGAGTTCTTTTAAAAAGAAGTGGAATAAATTCTATATATTAGTAACCAGCAACTAGGTGGTAGAAACATTGTTTAATAGCCATGTTTGAGATGATCAGGCCAACGGAGGTAGCATCTCAGCAAGGTCTGGGAACATTCTGCTTGGTTTTAGAAGTGGGCTTGCCGGTTGATCTCTGCCAGAGAGCAGTCAATTGCCAGTGCTCCCCTGTCCTTTCCAGCATTCAGTTGGTGGGCGGGGTGGAGGGAAAGGAGGCTGACAATGCATCAACATCATTTCCTGCTGGAACCTAGGATTGTCAGTGATGCTCTACCAGTCTTCCTGATCTCAATGGATTTTACCATAGAGAAAGGTTGAAATGGCAGAGCATTGGTAGTGTGACTTCCAGGCTTCATCTGGAAATGAGATCAACATGTTGCCAACATTCTTTTCCCCATGCCCCGCCTCAAAAAGTCTCTGGTTCCAGGAATACACCTGGCAATTTTATCAATTAAGTTGTTTTTTGGCATGGCTAACAAGGGTTATTTTTACACTCACTGGCCTTATCAGATATGATTGCAGCATTGTTTGGAATGAACCCAGAACAACAATCCTCTATATTTGCTGGCCCCACTGCAAAATGTAGCTATCTCCAAGATTTCTCAGGCCTCATTCCCAGATTTGGCTGTGCAGAATATGTGGGCATCTCATAGGTCTCCCCTCAAGGCCAGAGAACTGCTATTTCTGCCCATCTGGATTCATTGTAGATTCTCTCAAGGTCTTTGCTGACAAATGGCATTGTTGGTTCTGAATCATGAATTGTTTGATTGAGTGGGAAAGCCTTATTTGTCTCAGCAGGGTCATATCTGGCCATGTGAAGACCATACAGTGCAAAAACACAGCCAGCCCTTTCTGTATGAGCATCATTTACAACAAAACATAATAGCTCTTCTTTCTGGAGAATACGAGCATTCAAAAATACGGGTGAGGACTTGGCCTGGTTTTGCAGTGTACATTGACTGATTTTAAATGTAATGCTTTGTCACATAAGAAACATATTTCCAGTGGCTTAAATCATGGTTTATTTAACATTATAGAGTCATATCTTTTTTACAGTAATCATATTTATGGCAGGTACAAGGGAACACTTTGCTGCGCAGAGGAAAATATGAAAAAATGATGGCCTGATTCACACACACCGCTCTTCCCAGAAATTGCCTGTGGGAAGATGTGGAATGACTGGCATGATTGTGGCCAGGATAGGTTTACAGAGAAGTAGGAAAGTTCAAACATCTTCCAATTCAGTTTACTTCCTGTTCTCTGGGGGTAATCAGGCTGCCAATTAATCAACAAGCCTTCACTTCATGCAAATATTTATTGATTGATCAATTTCCTGCTTTTTTCCCATTGGAGACTCAAAGTAACTGTGACGAATACACGGGTCCCCACAGCCGCCAAAGGCCGGTTGGGGGGGGGGGGGCGAAGTTGCCTTCTTGTAAGGAGGACTGATCAGACTGGCTGCATTTGCAGCCTGGTTTTGCTGGGGGGGGGGGGGGGGCTAGCATGCTGAAGGACAGCCCCGGCCTC
The DNA here is from genome assembly GCA_029233225.1 of Lepidodactylus listeri. Lineage (NCBI taxonomy): Eukaryota > Metazoa > Chordata > Lepidosauria > Squamata > Gekkonidae > Lepidodactylus > Lepidodactylus listeri. The sequence goes on from JARCFY010000007.1 coordinate 49,623,752, forward strand.
AGCAGCCTCATTCGGGCCTTGTGCTCGACAGAGGAGCACGAGGCTTTTTTCGCTTGCTCTCTGGCTTTTGGCCTAGAGCCGGCAGAAACTCAAAGGGTATTCCCTCCCCACCCCAAAATCAGCCTCCCTTCCCTCCTTTCTTGGAGGCTGTGGCTCAGCTGGGCCTGGAACTGGCAAGGTTGTGGGGGGGTAATTTGGGGGGTTGTTTTTGGGGCATCCCCTTGCCAGTGGAGGCAACACTTGGATCTTGAGCACCTGCAGGACGGAAGACACGGCGGCGGCTGGGCAGCGACTGTGGTGTACATTAGAGTCAGCTGTGCTTTGGCTGGCTCCTAGGCTGCGGCCTGCATGCTGTTAGCCTTGTTAAAGCAAGAATTACATGCACATACACTTAGTGGGAGTTTTCTTAGGCCCAGGGCTGGGGGTTAAGGTGCAGTTGGTGAGGCTGCTTGGGGCCCAGTTGGTCATTTGCCCACTTCCCCCCCCTTTTTTCCTCCTTTTGGGTTCTATAGATTTACAGCCAGTTCCTGGCAGTTTGGCTGTTGGTGGGGGCGGACTTTGCCGAAATCATCAGGGATGGCGGCCATTTTGGGAAGGTCTGCTCCTGTGGGCTGAGTGGACATTTTGCCTTTAAATTGTTCCTCTGGGGTATCCTTAGGATTGGCCATCTTTGGAAGGTCCTTTTAGGTGGTAGCCATTTGATTTGGCGGCGGCCATTTTAGGACAATTCTATTAATTGAGGGAGGCCTCCCAGTTCATTGTGTTTTGGATATGGCTTCTAGAAAGAGTCAAGGCCAGTCTAAAAGAAAAGGGCCTGCACCGAAGGTACCTAGGCATACTGTGGCACCCCCTCCTGTTGCTCCGTCATCCTCTGAGGATGAGAAGGAAGTGTGGGAGCAGCAGATTATATTAGATAAGCTTGCAGCCTTACAGCAGGCCAGGGACACTGGGTCTCCCCCCCCCCCCCTTTTCAAGCAGTCTTTTGAGCTTCAGAAAGTACTGGGGGTAGAGCAGAGCGGAAGAAGTTTCGTGAGGAGGTGCTTAAGAAAATATACCTTCTTGACTCTTGTGCTGTAGACTCCACCGGTCACGGCGAGCATGAAGGGGTTCCGACAGTTGCATCCAGGGCGGCAACAGTGACACCGGTTTCTGAGACATCTGTAGTGACGGCAGTGGCTGAGGTGGAAGTGCCTGGACCCAGTGATAAGGATGAGGCGGATGCACAGCCAGCCACAGTTTGGCCCTGGGGACCTTAGGTGCATAAGCCTGGTTTTATGCAGGACCCCTCAAGGTATGGGCAGTCATGGGCTTGGGGCCCTCCTCATAGGATGCAGGATTCACCTGAGACTACTAAGCCATGGGTCTGGGGTCCTCCGCCTGTGGGCTGGCAGTCGCCTTGGGGCCCTGTGCCACCTCTGGGCATGATGTTGCCTCCTAGTCCATGGGGGGCATGGGGTTTTTCTCCCACTTATTACAACCCCTATGGGGCGGCTTCTGCAAAGGCCATGCCCTTTGGTGATTCAGCCTTGCCCCTTGGTGACCACCTTTTGCCAATCACTAGGGAAAAGATTTGTGAGGGTGAGTACATCAACCTGTTCAGCCTTCTTTACTGGGAATTGGAGAAGAAGGATAAAGAGAAGATGGATGACAAGGACAAGGAAATTTTAAAGAAAAGGAGGGTTGATAGGACATGGGCAAATTGGCTGGCAGGGTACATTGTCTATGCAGGGGTGATTTCTCGGGCCCAGAGCTGGAAGGCTGCAGCACTGTACCAGTATCTGGATATCATTTATAAAGCATACACTGGTTTTGTGGGTTCAGCCTGGCTCAAATACGACGAGGAGTTTAGGATGAGGGCTGCTTTGAACCCCAACCTTCTGTGGGACCAGATACATCCGCATCTTTCGTTACAGCTGATGTCGCAGGTGCGGCCTAATGTTCGGGAACGCTCACATAGTGGGCACATGGTGCAGAACCTTCCGGCTGGTGCTAATACTGCTTCCCGTGCGCCCACGGGGCAGGTGGTTCAACCCCGCTTGCTTTGTTGGGAGTTTGGTTCACAGGGGGTCTGCAATAGGAAGACATGCACTTACAGGCATGAGTGCCCAATGTGTAGTGGACCGCATGAATTCACTGCATGCCCCAAAGGAAGGCCCAGTCATAGCCAACGGCCCAGGAGAGGTGGTGGTCCTTCAGCAGCTACTGGAAAGGGGGCCCACACCAATTAAGCTTGGTCCATTGCAGAGTTGGTTGAAGCAGTATCCTAACAAAGAGGATGCCATGTATTTGCTGGAGGGTTTACAAGGGGGTTTTAGAATTCTGTTTTTGGGGTTGAGGGCTCCTTTTTTAGCCCACAATTTAAAATCAGTTAATGGCATGGAGGCTGTGGTTGCTGCGAAGATTGCCAAAGAGGTTCAAGAAGGTAGGGTTCTAGGTCCATTTCTGGCATCACCGCTTCCTAATTTGTAGGTTTCACCTCTGGGTATAGTACCTAAGAAGGCACCTGGTGAGTTCCGTTTAATTCACCATCTTTCTTATCCCCAAGGTGGATTGGTAAATGATGCTATTCTGGATCATCTGTGCACGGTGAGGTACACCTCATTTGACCAAGCTGTGCATGTGGTGCGCCGCTGTGGTCGTGGGGCAGAGTCGGCAAAGTGTGACATCAAATCCGCATTTCGTCTCCTCCCCGTGAACCCAGATGAGTTTGAGCTGTTGGGATTTTCCTTTAAAGGGCAGTTTTTTATGGATAGGGCCTTGCCCATGGGATGTTCTGTGTCATGCACTGCATTTGAGCGCATCAGCACATTTCTGGAATGGGCAATGCATTTTAAAACAGGATTACCGGAAGTGGTTCATTATTTAGATGACTTTCTTTTCGTGGGTCCTTGTGGGACGGGTAGATGCATCCAGCTGTTGCAGGGTTTTACACAACTAGCAGAGGAGCTGGGAGTTCCATTGGCCCACAAAAAGATGGAGGGACTTGTTCAGAAGTTAGTTTTTTTAGGGGTAGAATTGGACACAGTTGCCCAGACATCTCGGTTGCTGTTGAGCAAGATTCAGGACTTGCAGGTCCGGCTTTCTATATTTCTTAAAAAGAAGAAGGCCACTTTGCATGAACTTCAGCAGATTGCTGGGCACCTCAATTTCACATGCAAAGTAGTGGCTCCTGAGAGGGCGTTTGTTAGATGGATCTGTGATGCGATGAGGGAGCTACAGCACCCGCATCATACAGTGCGCATTAATGTGTAAGTACGGGCTGATTTTGGGATCTGGCAGGAGTGTTTCAGTTCTTTTAATGGTGTCTCCTTTTGGAGGGAGGAGCTGAAGCTGGAGGCTGAGCTCCAAGTGACATCTGATGCTGCCAGATCTCTGGGATTTGGTGTGTACTTTCATGGACACTGGTGTGCTGAGGAGTGGCCTGGGGAATGGGTTTCAGCAGGATATGTTAGGGATCTCACCTTTTTAGAGTTTTTTCCCATACTAGTGGCGGTTTGGTTGTGGGGTGAAGAATTGAAAGATCACACTGTCCACTTTTGGTGTGACAATTTGGTGGTTGTTCATGTAATCAATTCCCTCACATCTCGGTCTCCACGGGTCAAGGGGCTGGTCCGGGCTTTCACCTTGCAGTGCCTTAGACTTAACTTGCTAATTTTTGCCAGGTATGGACAACGGTATGGCTGACGCTCTCTCTCACCAACAGATGGCGAGGTTTCGTCAGCTTGCACCAGAAGCCAATTTTCATCCAGCTCGAATGCCTCAAGAACTATGGCAGGTTGGAGGGCTGAGGCTTGCAGGGCTATAAGCCTCACCATTGCGTCTAGCACCAGAAAAGGGTATGAGCAAGCAGTTTGCCAATTCGAGGTCTTCAGGGCAGCTGAACGTTACCCCAAGGTCTGGCCTATTCCTTTAGATCAGCTGATGCACTACTGTGTATTGAGCAAAGAAGCTGGCTTAGCTGTCCATTCAATCCGAGGCAAGCTTGCTGTGCTAGCCTTCGCGAGCAAAGCCTTGGGCTTCGCTGAAGTCACTTGTGACTTCAGGATTAGAAAGATGCTCAAGGATTGGACTCGCGAGGGGGGTACTGCTAAAGATGTGCGACAGCCTATCTCGCTGTCGCACGTGATACTTAAGGGGTTGCGAGCAACCTGGGGTGTAGTTTGCACTTCCGGTTATGAGGCATGCCTGTTTCATGCAGTCTCTTTGCTTGCATTCTTTGGGGCTCTTCAGGTGAGTGAGTTGGTCTCTCAGTTTAAGACAGACCAGTGGAGCAAGGCTTTGCAGGTGCGGGATGTTGATATTCATGGCAATGGCATGCTGGTCATGATTAGGAGCGCTAAGACGGATCAGATGCGAAAAGGAGCCAAGGTAAAATTGGGGACCTGTCAGGATTCAGAGCTCTGCCCAGTTCTGGCCCTGTTGCAGTATTTGGCCCTGAGGGGCTGGAAGCCAGTTTCCTCTTTAGGCATGCAGATGAGACTCCTCTGACTAAACATCAGTTTTGGGCAGTTACTTCCCTGGCTTTGGGGAAGCTGGGCCTATCAGGTGTAAAGTTTGGGACCCATTCCTTTCACATTGGAGCGGCTTCCACAGCAGCAGCTATGGGCTATTCAGCTGAGGGCGTTGGCGATCCAATGCTTATAAAGGTTATGTGCGTTCAATGGCCATGTGGTGATCTGATCTTTTGTCCCGGTGTTTGACTGTCCTTTCCTTTCAGGTGCTGTGTCTTGTGGCAGATGGAGAGCCATTCTCATCTGCGGGCACAGCTTCATTTTTTGGGCTGCTCACCGGGCTAACAGATCGGCCATCGGTTTGCAGTTGGGCCTAAGTCAATGGGCCACTGTTGAATGGAGGGGACGCCACAGCTTGTGCTGGGCGGGCCTACTCCATCTGTTATTTGGTTTGAATGCCAGTGTTCCTTCTGACATATTGTTAATTCACCTAGGGGGTAATGATTTAGGTATTGTAAAAGGGAAGGCATTCGTTTTACAAGTCAGGGAGGATTTTATCTTTATTCAAAGGTGATGGCCTAATACTACAGTGGTTTGGTCGGCCATGGTTCCGTGAAGGGACTGGCGATGGGCCTTGGACTCTAAGCAGATCGAGCAGGCTAGGCATAAGGTAAACAGGGAATTTAGGACCATTTTAGTAATGGGTGGAGGCCACTTCATACCCCATCCGGCTATTAGGGCTATGCACGCCAAGTTATATAGGGGTGACGGTGTTCACTTGTCGGATCAGGGTATGGATATCTTCCTTAAGGATTTACGGCAAGGGCTGTTAACAGTGTTAGGGGTTTATTGGGTGCAGGGGCTTAAGCAGAGGCTTAACCCTTGCTGTGGCGGAAGTTTAGTAAATAGTTGTGGTTTGGTAAGCACCTATCAGCAACTCTGGTGGGAAAGAGCCTGTTTGGATCATGCAGCCTTGTGGCCTGGGATGAGGGAAACAGGCTGCCTTTTGGAGTGCCGTTGAGGGATATGCAGCACTGACCTTGCGGCTGTGTGTGAGGGATCATTAAGGCATGTTCCAAGGCTGGGCTGCCTGGGGTTCGAGCCGCTTATAGCGGGCTACGACCTGGGGGCAGGTGTATTGCCCATACTATGGCAAGGGTGGGGTTAATGGTAACCCCAGGCCTTGGCCATACTGCTTGTTAGGTTAAGCCCTTGCCATGTTTTTGTTAATAAATAAAGTGGCCATTGATCCCATGTTTGTTGTCTGACTTTTTCTTCCGTCTATGGGGGCAATGAACATGAAAAGCAGGTTTTAAAATATGGCTAATTCAGAGAGCCTGGAAGGTAAGGCGTTAATCTTCCCTGAAGTGGAGAGCTTGTTTGATTGGTGGGTCTACACAATCTCTGATTGGCCAGCATCAGCTGAGAGAAAGTATATGATCAGCTGTGTACTGGAGGGAAAAGGCTTTTTTATCTGGAGTCAGCAAGTCAATGAGTCAGCTTCTGATAGAGAAAGAGAAGACTGGAGTCAGTAGTTCTGACAGGACTGGTCAGACAGGTTCTTCTTCTGAAAGAAGAGAAGGGACTCCTTTGCCCTAATTGAATAAGAACTACTCTGAGGGAGGATTGTGATTCTAAGTCCAGAAAGCTAAAAACTGTTTTACAGAGACATCAGTACTGGAAGAAAGATTTGGAAAGGGTGACTGGGTTGTTAGGTTGTAACTCCCATTCAAGCCAAGTAGAAAAGGGGTTGTTGCTTCTTGGAAAAAGAAAAATAATTCCCGCCAGTTGAAAAGCGGCTGATATATCATTTTACAGCTCTTCAGTATTCTGTCCCCCCCCCCCCCCAGCACATTGTAAGTTATATTCATTCTTCACATTTCATTTTTAGAAGTCTTTCAGGGCAAAGAAGAAAAACACACTACTGGGCGGGGGTGGTGTTGGTGGCGGCTCAATAACAGAAAGGAACTAAGCCTACTCCGGCGGTGAGGGCAGGGTATAAATTTGATAAATAAATGAATAACTTTTGGCAGGGTACATCTGCCTGGGAGTTGGGAATTGTCAAGGGTCTGTCATAGCAACTCACAATACCAAAAAAACAATATGAAAATATAATAGAAACAAACAGGAGAAAGGGATAAAAAGGATTCTGAATAAGTAGGCCTCTCTCTCTGTCTCTCTCTCTCTGTCTCAGTCTCTGTCTTTCTCCCCCACCCCCAGTGGCTCTTACTCCCTGCTCTTAGCACTGACCCTCAGACTAAGATATATTTTAGAAAGTCTGAGATCTGATATGGATTATGCAAAAAGTTATATGTGTTGGAGATTCAGAGCAAACCATACATACCACTTTCAATGAATTGCCTGGCCCTCAGCATCCGTTGACCGGCAGCTCTGCCTTATTTGCAGAAAATTATATTTCCCTATTTTCAAATGATCATGCATAATTAGGTATAAAGGGAGTGATGCACTTTGGATGTCCATTATATAAGTGGCCAGAAATCAAAGGCAACAGAGAACTGCTGGTTCCTTTCTGGTTTTTCACTGCTGAGGGATAATAGGCAACGCTCTTCTTTCTTAGCTCTGAATTAAACACACACACACACACACACATTATTTCATTACTCAGCATTTGATTACAAGCATTTGCTCCAGAGCTGCCTTCATTGAAAAGGAATGATAAATAGTCAACTGTAGTGTGTTAGCTATGAATGTCTTTTACATTCAGCATTCATTCATTTTCCTTCATGGTATTACTTAAAGCTGCAGGCATCACCTGATAAGCATGCATTTGTGAATTGGTCTTTAGAGTCTGATGTGTGCCTTTGTTTGAAAATGCCACCCTGTTAAAATACACCTTTCAATCAAGGCTCCATAATGGTTAACATTACAATGTCATTTAAGAAGGGGGCAATGATACCTAATCCTATATTATTGTTAACTCAGCCTACATTGCAGTAGTCTGATGAAATAGAAGTACTTGTGTTTTCAGCTAGTTAATTCATTTTACAGCTCTTCATTATTCTGATTTTTTCCCCAGCACATTATAAGTTTTATTTATTCTTCACATTTCATTTTTAGAAGCTATTTTATTATTTAAATATTGCCACCCAGGGCTCTAATGCCTTACTCACTTTTCAGTTCTTTATTTTACTTTTATAACCTCAGAGGCCTTTGACTCTGTTCTGTAGTTAAGGGAAGTCATAAAAATGCCTCCAGCTTTTTGTCATTAAAAACTGAGCCAGGGAATTTTATGTGATACCTCTTCCAATCCCTGTGTGACATTTGCATAACATTACATTGCTTTTATCTATTGACAAACAAATTTAGTCGCACAATAATTAAGAATGACACTGCCAAAAGCATATTAATCATGACAATTTGTAATCAAGTGGCTGATGCAGCTATTCCTGAAAGACCAACAGCATTTTCCAGGGTATAAGCTTCAGTGAGTCAAAGCTCCCTTCATCAGATCTGACAAAGGGAGCTTTGGCTCACAAAAGCTTATACCTTGGGAAATGTTATTGGTCCTCCCGGTTGCTATTGGACTCAAATTTTCCTGTACACACTAACCAGGCTACCCACCTGATACCAGTCCTGAGAGCAAGCAATAATCATTTTCTTCTTGTTGTTTATCTAATATTTTCCATTCCAGTCTCACTTGGAGCCAATACATATCAATGAATAAATACCCTCCCCCCCAGCCAACATCAGCATAGATGGAATTGTGGGGCCCTGGAAGAAGACACATAACCAGGCCTAGGCTGTGGTCACACTGGAGGCTTGGCTTGATCTGGCAGCACCTCTGTTTGCTGCAGTTTAAATCATTGCAGCAAGGAGTGACCAGACAGCACACCATGAAGTGGCCTCACTGCATGCTTGCCTTATGGTTGCGGTCACACACACTAAATAATTCACTTTCAATCCACTTTCGGTCCACTTTCGAATTGGATCTTGCCAGTTCACACAGTAAAACCCACTTGCAAAGTGCACTGAAAGTGGATTGAAAGTGGATTATTTAGTGTGTATGACCTCAGCCTATGGTTGACCATTCAGATGATTGCTGTGGGGCAACCACGGAGTGGGTGGTCAAGTGGCTTCTTCTTAAAAATTTGTCTTTTGCATATGTGCGTAACTGCTTATTTGGAGTACTGCTCTGTTTTGACAGCTGAAGGAGGCTGCCTCCCCCTCTGAAAAAAACTCATCTTTTCAATTAAACTATTCCCCACCCTCTGTGCTGCAAAGCTGTAGGCAGAGGAACCGGCATGAGAAAAGACAAAGGAGGCTTCTCACCTCAGAAGACAGCTGAAAGCTTGCTGGTGTGCACAAGGATGTGGTTATGTGCACATCATTGACTGACTTAAAAAAAAGGAACAAAAACAGAACAGAGTGATCAGACTCCCCAGCTGGGTTGAACTCACACCAGGGGAGTTCTATCTATCTATCTATCTATCTATCTATCTATCTATCTATCTATCTATCTATCTATCTATTTTGTACCCCGCCCTCCCCGCGAGCAGACTCAGGGTGGCTTATATTGGTTGGTACATAAGTTCAGACATCTGGAAATGTGGGATGAAAGCACGGATATCCATAAACACCAGACTTTCTCTGGTGCCTGATTACTCCACTTCCAACGAAGGGCAGTACAGGGTGGCAATGACTGGGGCACAGAAGGCAGATGTTGCTGTCTATGCTCTTTAAATCCAGAAAAGTATCATAATGATATCAGAGCAAACTGCTCTTGTGACCACAGCCCTACTGATCTCCTCATGCCCCTTCCTAACTCAGTCTAGCACATGGGCAGAACACCCAGCCTTGCCTTAACCTTGTCAGAAAACTTGAGTACATTATTCTGTATTATCTTAGCTCTGTTATGGGACAATTTTAGCTGTTAGTTTTCAAATTTTCCAATAAGATTCTAAGTTTCTACCCTAAGACCAATCGTATCCCAGTGAAGCTACTACCTTGTTGTTGATCTAATTAAAAGTATATAAAAATAACCCTCAAGACTTTCTACCTTTGCAGCCTTTCTGTGAACCCAAGCCTGCACCTCCAACCTTACTTTTTTAACCTTTATTCACTGTTTTCCAACTTGATAATGAACTTTGCTTCCAACTTGGTCAGTTTCTTTCCTGGATCTGCATCTCTCAGTGGTCCCAAGATTGTACTCTGAACTGTTTTCCCTCTCCAGGCTTGTGTGTTTGCCTTCCCTGGTTTGCCTACTGCTAGCCCTCTTTCTCTCCCCCCCCCCTTCCCCTTTTTTTTTTGCCAGTTGGGAAATAGTCCATAGGTGAGTAAGTATATGTAAAGGAATCACTGGATTATTGCCTATAATTGTTTCACTGGTTGACCTTGCTATTTTTGCTAGTTTTATCCCCCACTGTGTATTTTGTTATGGACAATTGCCCCCCACACCTTATTGAAGACCCATTATCTCATTGTTTTTCCCAGAGAGCTATTTTAACTGGAATTCCAGTACACACTAGAAAAAAGATCCGAATTAATTAAATAATTTACCCTGGGTACCAGATGTTGGGTCTTACACATGTAAAGGATGCTTCTCACATTATAATTTCTTCCATGGGTAACAGAACCACTGCAAGGCAGGCATGCCTGCAACTAGGCTGCTGCTGCTCCAGGCAAGGAGGAGGTTTCACGAATGAACCTCATACAACAGTATCATATGCAATGAAGCATTACAGTACAGAAATAAATTATCCCCAAATCTGTTTACTCTCTATTGAAAAAAGGAAAAATCTTTTATCCACTAGTAGTTGGTTCAAGACTACCGATTACTAATTAACTGAAGCATTCATGAACAGTAGATATGGTGACACCCTGCAGATTTCTTTTTCTTTTTTAAGGTCAAATCTACATCTGACTTTCCCGCTGGAATTATTCTAGTTTCAAAAAAAAAAAGTCTATACCTGTTTCTAGTTTCAAACCATACTTGTTCTAGTTTAAAAATTACTGTTTACATTCATTAATTGCCCTCCTGTGGTCAAGCTAGCATTATACTGCTTTAAACAAATCCTATTGCTTAGTACTCTTCAGAGCCAGGGAGTGAAATTTGAAACCAGTGTGAAATGAGCGTAGGAAAAGACAGCAGTCAAACTACTTCAGAGGGGAGGTATAAATTGGGCCTAAAAAAGAATTATGGCTATTTACATAGTTAAAATGGAACTGCATTTTCCCCAGCAGGCTGTCATGGGCCAGCCAGCTGCCCTCTCCTCTGAGAAGGAGGAAATGGAAGAACTGGGCCCCATACCTGTGGAATACCTGCCTGAGCAGCTGGGTTGAAAAGCAGACCCAGCAAGAGAAGCATCAGGAAGCTCATTCTGGTAGGAGAAAAAAAATGACACAGAAGTCAGAGCATCAGTAGCCATTGGTTTCTCCTGAACCAGCAGAGCGCAAAAGGAGAGAGTGCTTGACAGTTCTAGAGAGACAAAGGAATGCCTTCTGATCACCCATCAGTGATCAATATTAATTCCTGGAGCAGAGTCTTTTCAGGACAAGGAATGACAAGCTGACAGGGAGGCAAACAACTTGCACCTGGAGAAGGATAAACTCAGCAGTAAAAAGCAACACTTGGGTTTCAGCTAATGAGGCAGACAAAAGGAACATGCTGAGCAAAGCTCAGTGTGGAAGTAATTTTATATGTCACAGATCTTTGTGAGTTGACCTGCTGCCGTTGTGGTCTGTCCTTTGCTTGTGTTTGTAGCTAGAAACCTAGGCCTTGCACCCTGCACTGGTTCTATGCCTTGGACCCTGGAATCTCTTTTCTGCTGACTCCTGGTTCCCTAACTTTGGACTGGTTTGTAGGCCTTGCTCTTCTCTCTTGCCTTGCTGATTGTCATTGCATTTGTGTATCCTGGAACCCTTGGGTAGAGTAACAGTGCTAGGCTTTGCCCTGAATGTGATACAAGCTCTGTTGTCATAACTTCTGTTGTCTAAGGCACTAAAGCTCTAAGGATTTGATGTTATTCAGTATGGTGTCATTGTGTGTGTGTGTGTGTTTACTCTTGCCCCATATTTTTCTTTTCCTTCAGCAAATGGCACCTTGTAAAGGGTTTTTTTTTTTTGGTGGGGGGGTGGGTGGGTGGGCATTTTGGCAGTCTCTGTATGCCTGCATCAAAATGGTGCTTGAGCCACATGGCCCTGCTGTTGATCACCAGAGAATTGCCTCATGCAAACACAAAATCATGTTAATTTTGTTGGGAGGGTAGAGAGTTGGATCTACTGCACAGCTGTGATAGAGCACTTGCATAAAATAAAATAAAAACACTCTGCTGCCACCCACCACCATGTCATGAGTGATGTCCCCACCACACTTAGAAAAAGTGCTTTGTCTTGTTATTTGTCTAGAATAAATACACCACAATTCAGAACACAAAAAATCTGGAGGAAAAAGAATGGTGCAAAACACTAGCACAGAATCTGGATCCCAGCTTCACAGTTCAACTACTATGAAAATCTGGGGTTAACTATGCATGTGGAAAAGCCTGAGGATGGGAGGATCCTATTTGTTAGGACTTTTGTCCAATAATCAGAAAAATCAGAGTAATGAATCTTGCTTTTCTGGAAAGAAGAGATTGCTTCTTTTAGTTTAAAAGAAGTTTATTACTAAAGGGAAAAGGTAAACGGGATTAGCTACAAATAAACAAAACATGCTTTCTAAGGAGCTGCATTGTGCTCCCTCTTCACACTAAGACATACTGATAGAAAGTGAGAGATTGTAATGGAGGATCTCTCCTTCTTCTTGACCCCTGAAAGGAAACACCTGATATCATTGACCAATTAGCAAGACAGTACACCTTTAGTTTTCCCGGGTTTACAGATAATTGGCCAGCTGCCAGGTATCACTTCCAGGCTAACATAGGTAAACAAGTTGCATAGTTAACCCTATAATGACTGAATTTCTCAGGCCTTGCATTACATGCTCATTTCTCCAACACTATTCTCCTAGTTTTCCAAAACAATCCTACTCCAGAGAGACTTTGGAGCAGTCTGAGCCAGGGGAGAGGGCGAATACTGCACTGGTGGGGTGGCATAAGGTATCTTCAGACTGGTTTTAATGTTTCTGTATCTGTTGTTTTTAATGTTTGTTTTATTCCATTGTTGTTACCCATCTTGGATCCTGAGATGTTCAGGAGAAAAGTAAACATATGAATAATTTAAACAAATAATTACTTAAATACATAATGTTCTATATTCAGAGGCTATATAACTACAGCAAACTGTATGCTAGGGAAACGCCAACAGGTATCGTTATTTCCATGTCTCATTTCTGACCTTTCCAACAACTCTAGTCACTGTTGAGAAAGGAATGACAGTGTTGACAGAACTGGGCATCATCCAGCAAATTATGTTCATGAACATGAAGTCATGTTCTTTCCCCACTCTTCTGTTTAGCATACTGAAAGCAGTTCAAAAGCAAGAATTTGCAAGTAGATAAATAGGTACTGCTTTGGTGGGAAGGTAACAGCATTCCATGCACCTCGATATTTAGTCATGCCAGCCACATGACCATGGAAAACTCTTTGGAAAGTCCTGGCTCTTCGGCTTGGAAATGGAGAGGAGCACCGCCTCCTAGAGTCAGATTTGATTGGCTTTTGAGCAAGGGAAACCTTTACCCCATAAAATATTGGCCACTATGAAAGATTTTTGGAAGAATTGTTTCTGAAGAAAAATGCCCCAATATTTTCCTTTCATTTTCACATAAGAACAGTCTCACATGTTTGCTTTCTCTATTTTTGTTGTGCCTTTCCCTGATAATTTCATGCCTTGATAAATTTGGTGTTGACAGTTGTTCACTGGAGACCCTGCCTGCTTCTTTAAGAGCTCAGAGGAAGCAAGAGATTATACAGCAGAGATACATCTCATATTGCAACACTAAAGGCCTTTTGCTTGCCCTTCTGTCCTACCTGCTGTGGGGCATAATGAGAGTTATGCCTGCTATGGCAGCCGGGAGAGAAAGGAGGGCAAAAAGGTTATTGGAACAGCAGAATGTGAACAGTTACTGCTGCGTACTCTATTTCTGCCTCTGAGATCAGAGCCTCCAGGTCAGCATTTGGCAACCTGAAATAAATCCCTCAGCTATAATAAAACCAGTAGGTACACAAATAGTTACATTATGCAACATTTGGAGGAGTATGTCCACTGCTTTAGCACTCTTGAGAGATTCAGTGTCTCAAAACATTGATTGCAAATGGAAGAACTCAACAGCACATTTCTTATCGCTGCTTGTTGTACTCTATCCTCCAGGGCTAAATTTTTTTTAAAAAACTCATGTGAGAACTCAGATGGATGAGCATTTAATTTCTACTTTTAAAAAGACCTTGAATAATTTCCCCCTATACTTATCATGATGTACATGGAAACAGCAGGGAATTTTTAACTCTACATTGTCAAGTTGCATAACTTTTCTATATTTATGTGCAGAATACTGTTTTCTTTTTAAAACATCAATGGATAGTTTTAAATCTGCTGGGGAAGGAGTAGACTGGGACCAGGAGACTGTAAATTCCTCTCCAAGAGAGGGGTTGATCATCCTCACCTTGAAAATGGCAGCGGTACCTCAATTCCTGAATAAACCTTCTCTGGACCTAGAAGATTTGAATAACTACCATGGTGTCTCAGATGTACAATTCTTGAACAAAGAGTGAGTGAGTACCAGCTGGGCAACTTTAGGTATTCCTGAATTAACTGGGTTGTTTGGATCCATTGCAATCTGGCTTCAGGCCTTGACATGGGACTGAAACAACTTTAGTAGCCCTGGTGGATGACCTGTACCAGGATGGACAGTTGAGTATGACCCTGTTAATTCTCCTGGACTTCATGGTAGCTTTTGATACCATTGAGCATGGTATCCTTCTGGACCGCCTTCTGGGGTTGGGACTGGAAGGCATTGTTCTATGGTGGTTTTGGTCCTATCTTGAAGGTAGCTTTCAGAGTGTGGTGCTCTGTCCCAGGGCTCATTTTGTAGCAGGAGCTCCTCTGCATATTAGGCCACACACCCCTGATGTAGCCAATCCTCCAAGAGCTCCCTGAAAGAAGAGCTCTGTAAGCTCTTGGAGGATTGGCTACATTAGGGGGGTGGCCTAATATGCAAAGGAGCTCCTGCTATGAAATGAGCCTTGCTCTGTCCTATGAGGTCCCCCAAGGTTCTGCCTTGTCCCACATACTTTTCACCAACTACATAAAGTCACTTAGAGAAGTGATTCAGATATTTGAGCTGAATTGCCACCAGTATGCCAATGACACTCAGCTCTAGCTTGGCTTCCAGCAGATCCCAGGGAGGGTGCCTGGAGGCTTTTTTGGAATGTGTGAGGGCTACCAAGCTGAAATGTCATCCTGGCAAAATGGAGTTGCTAGTGGTGGTGGGAAGGTTTGAGCAAGGAATTGAGATATCTCCTTCTCTGGATGGGGCTGCACACACCCTAAAGGTACAGGTTCATAGCTTGGTAGTACTGCTGGACCCAAGCCTCCTGTTGGATAAACAGGTGGGAAAGGTGTCCAGTAGTGCCTTTCACCAGTTTTGACTCATGAGCTAGTTTCAGTCCTTCCTGGGGAGGAAAGATATTGCCTCTATGGTGCATGGTTTAGTAACATCTAGATTAGATTACAACAATGTGCTTTATGCAGGGCTGCCTTTGAAGACTGTCTAGAAGCTACAGGCGGTACAGAATGCTGTAGCCAGAATGTTGACTGGAATGGGTCATAGGAGCCATATTAATTCAGTCTTGTTCCATCTACAATGGCTCCCAATTTGCTTCCAGACCCAATTCAAGGCACTGGTATTGACTTTTAAACCCCTGTACAGCTTGGAGCCCCCAAACCTTCTTGATCAAGGGACCAAAACTTTAGAATCCCCTATCCAGGAAGATTAATCTGTCTCCCTTTATTGCTGTCTTCCATCATCTGGTGAATACTTTGTTGTTATTTGTTTGGTATACCCCCAGAAACTGTTGTTGGACCTCCTTTCTTATTGTGTTAATATATGTGTGTGTCTGTTTATATTTTTATTTAAGTGTTTATTTCAAAGGCTGTTTTATTGTTGAAACGTTTTCATGTTCACCACCTTTTGGGACCCTACTTGAATAAAAAGACAGCATAGAAATATTTAAAATAAATAAATATTATAGTAGAATGGTTCAGGAGGTCACTTTTGCAAGGGAACTGGACTGTAGACTATGGCAGTGGTTGTTGTATGTATCACCTTGTTTTTACTGCATTTTCCTCTAGCTTATAACTCACTTTTTCATTACAGTATATCATGACAGACAGGTTTATTTTCTTTGCATTTTTTTGGAACGCTGTAATCCTAGTCTTGTTTCACAGTTTATTATATATATTATGTAGTGTGATGTGTCTTCTGTATTTTGTATTCCTTCTTGAGTGCCACTGAAAAAGGTGGGCTATAAAAGAAGTAACTAAAACGAAATGGAATGAAAGCAGATATTGATTCACAGCATTAAAAACGGGTACACTTTATAGCATGAGGGGAAAAAACTGTATTTACATAAAGCATCAGGGTTGATTTGCATAAGAAAAATGTGAATTTGCAACAGATATTTTGAAGTTAAAATAGAAACAATGAGAAATAAAAAAAATAATTCTTCATTTAACTGGTCACTGGGATAATCTGCACAGGTGCTAAATATCACAGGTATACATGGAATCCAGGGATAAACTCTTGTATTCCATGAACATCCCAGCTTAATTCCATGGACTCTCACAGGAGTGTAGCAAAGAGAACAGGAACAAAGGCAGGACTTGGTGAACCATATTCAGAGCCCTAGCATTTTTGTATATGCATTTTATTTCTTGCTGTTTCTCTAGGGAGCATATGTAGAAATTGACCCACTTTATTGTCCTCACAACCAAAGCAACACAAACTGCATGTGTTAGAAGACTGGTTCAGATGTTTCTACAGCAATAAAATATTATTCATGCGTAGGTATTTTTTGTGCATAAATAATATAAAATTTAACTTTTAATATGTATATCAAAAGCTGAAAAACTTCTGCCGTAAGGCTATTTATTTTGTTTTGGTAAATACAAACTTGCTGTCATCCTGAAAAGGGTTGAACACAAAAATAAGTGAGATATACAGTAAAACTGAATTTTCAAATAGCAAAAGCACTGTATATAATTGCAGTAAAGAATAAAAAATAAACCAATTCCCCATGTTTTCTTATTATTTAAATATTGAACCAATTGTTTATGACAAGATAAGAAAAACTTTTTCAAAGTTGATAGAAACCTCTGAAGACCATGATAGAAAGGCCAAGATACTTAATCGGATACTGGACATACTAAGACATATATGTGCTTCCCACATACAACTTGTCACATGCACAAATGACCACACATGCACATCTTCTTGTATTGCAGTTACTGACGCCTGAAAGGGTGACTCTGAAACCAGTATCAGGTGGTCAGGTTTCACTAGCTGCAGTACAAGAAGATGTGTGCATATGGTCACTTGTGCATGTGACAAGCTGTATGTGGGAAGCACATTGAGACAAGTGAAGGCCTGCATTTTAGAACATCAGTCCCATATAAGAAATGGGGTTTGGGAAGTCCCTATGTCTGAACATTTTAGAGATTTCCAATCCTTCAGATTTTTTTTGTGATCTTTAAATATACCAATAGATTATACAAAAATATAGATGTAAATCATTTCTTAGTGCACCAAGAAGCTAAATGGATTTTAAACTTCAAACTTTATATCCAAAACGTCCAAATATAAATGATTTTATAATTTAAAGTTTATTATTTTTTCTTTACATCTGGATTACATATAAACATAAAAACAGTAGAAATTTGTTACATATATTATAACTTATAAACTCCACATTTTACCATTCAGGGGCACAATTCCCCTTTAATAAAGCAGGAAACCTTTTTTAAAAAAAATTGGAAGTGAACTTATTGTTGAAGAGTTGTTAGCTATATAGTAAAAAAAATATGAGTAATGATTTTACATATTTTTGTGGTGGTTGTATATATTGGATTGGTGCAGATTCTTGAGTGTGATGTTACTTTAAGAGGAACCCATGTCACAAATTGGAGACACCAGATAGTCAAATACCATTGGGTATTTTAATCATATACCTTGGGGAGGCCAACATTGAAATTTGTGAAGGAAAGTATGAAGAAATACTATGGGTAGAATCATAGAATCACAGAGTTGGAAGGGGCCATATGGGCCATCTAATCCAACCCTCTGCTCAATGCAAGATCAGCCTAGAGCATCCCTGACAAGTGTTTGTCCAGCCATTGCTTAAAGGCTGCCAGTGAGGGGGAGCTCACCACCTTCCTAGGTAGCTGATTCCATTGTCAAACAACTATTACTGTAAAAAAGTTTTTCCAAATATCCAGCCAGTACCTTCTTGCCCTTAATTTAAACCCATTATTATGAGTCCTACCCTCTGCTGCCAACAGGAACAGCTCTCTGTTCTCCTCTAGGTGACAGCTCTTCAGATACTTAAAGAGGGCAATCATGTCCCATCTCAACCTCATCTTCTCCAAACTGAACATTCCCAAGTCCCTCAGCCTTTCCTCACAGGACTTGGTCTCCAGACCCCTGATCATTCAAGTTTTGATTCTTCTGCTTTAAGATATGTCTTGGCTCTAGCAGGATTTCAGAGTCCCCAATTTGATGTGTTAGGGTTTTTTTACATAATATTTGTTTCACAGACTGTTTGCCACTGGGAACTATTGAAGCATTGGTCTCTTCTTTGATAAAGCTTCAGTGAAACACGAGATTTGCCCCCCAAGCTGGAATAATCAGACAGACACAGGTATTGGGTTAACTAATGGGCCACTTTATTAACTGACATCAATTGGAACAGCGGCAAGGGCCCCACAGCATAATGGTATGACCAAGGCCAGAGGCTGGAAGACCTCTCCCATGCCAGGTAACGTCGGGTGAGCCACCCTGCCCTGAGCGACAGCCATCAACTGACAGCCCTGGGGCCCCTTCCCCCAGGTTGCAAGGCTCAAAGGGAGGAACTATCCAGGGCAGTCTTGAAGGCAGTCCCTTTTCCCCAACCCAAGCTGCAGGGCCCAAAGACTGTACTCACAGGACCCCTTGGACCCCTAAAGGAGGGATGTAGGCTGGTGCTCACCTTACCATAATCTGTATTTGCATAGAACCCTGCCAAACTGAAAAGTGACCATCCTAACTAACACGGCCCCACCCATATAATCCCCTGAACCACTGCTGCAGTGCAAGGTAGGCAAAAAACACCCCATGCCAATATGCCAATCAGGAAGGGGCAAAAAAATTCCTACCCAGCCCCTGAAAACCAGACTACCAGCCAAAGCCTGCACTACCAACAGGGTGGGAGGGTGGGCTGAAAACTGTGCTGGAATGGTGCTGAGGAGGTGGGGGCCAAAATATATGCACCTCAGCCCTGCCCCCTCCTGAAGCCCCATATGTGGCATTTTTGCCACAAAACGGCTGTCTGCCCGTCCTTGCTGGGTGGCAAAGGTGGCCCACCAACCACACGACTACAAGGGCCAGAGGCCAGCGACCTGAATTATAGCTGGCATGCCCATAAGAGAAAGAACACACAGTGGGGACTGGACTCTTCTAGGATACTGGATTATTTGTGAAGTGGACATACAGTGATTATAGAGACTGTCTTAGTATATCCAACATCCGATTATGTATTCTGGCTTTTCTATTATAGTCTTCAGAGGTTCCTATCTGTATCAACTTTGAAAAAAGTTTTTCTTATCTTGTAATAAACAATTGGTTCAATATTTTTTTTAAAATAAGCAAATATGAGAAATTGATTTATTTTTGTTCTTTATTGCAATTATATATAGTGCAGTTGCTATTTGATTATCATGAAAAGGGTAGCAACTCTGACAAAATATGGCCAGACCAGCTGGGAATTGCCTTATCTATGGCACATTTTCTGTCATACATGATATTTGTTTTATTCCAGCTCAGCAGTTTATGACAACCATAGTCCCACTAGACAATGTAGCCTTCAGAGTTTATGTTGGCTGGAAAACTCTAACAATTGTTTGCAATAGCAACACCAAAAATGAAGTTGTCCATATTTTTGTGATCTCTTGGTATATTTCATAACCAGCTGCCACACTGGCAAACACAACTGTTCTCTACTGAATTGTGGCAAATTATTGTTTGGCAGACTTGGTTCCTACAAGATTTTCATGCATATTGGCTGACTTAGTTCAATGTGCAGATGGTTAGTAGATATTCCTGCTTCACAGCAAGCAGATGGACCTGGGTTCTTTGCCAAGTACATTTATAATCCTTCCTAAGTAATAGTTAAAGGGGTAAAAGTTTACACATCAGAGCTGACACATATCAAGTCCAGCTTGTGCCTTAAAAATGAAGGCCAAAATTTTTTGATTTCAGACACATTTAGATATGTCCAAGAGAACAAAGGCAGGAAAGACAAAATCTGGGCAGAACCTGTTGGATCTAGGGCAAAAGCTGAAGCAATCTGCCAAGAGCTGAGATAGCATGGAGATGAGGGAAAGAGCTGTTGGAGCAGAATCTTGTAAGTTTTGGATCAAGGCAGAATCTAACCAGCCATGCCAGAAACTGAAAGAATGTAGAGTGTATTGGATTTAGAAGCTGAACAATATTATTATATAGAATGTAGTTCTGTTGTTTGGACCAAGAAATGCTTCATATGGCTCTAGAAATTATTCCTTGTCAAAGTGAATGGAAGCTTCTTGTCTGTGTTACTGAGTGTTCATCTGCACATAATTGCTAGAGGATGTGTGAATGAGTTTTCCAAACAGATTTGGTCATGGCGGTAACCTAGTGGCCCCAGCTACCCACACTGCTGATAGGGCTCAGTGACAGGGCCACCACAAATCATGAATTTTGCATGTCAGGATTCATGTAGTTTAATGCAGAAAAGTATTTTTGTTACCTTCCTACTGTACAGCTCTCCAAAGGTGACAAAAGGCTCTACATGCTGTTAGCTGAATTGCTTTAATTTACATTTAGCAATTGGCGAAATACACGGGTTCTTGCCAACTATACCAGGGTCCCACCCCTCCCGGGAGTTCTCAAGGAAAGAGGCACGTGAGGCAGATAGCAAATTAAATGTTGTTTACTTAATGGTGTAGTTCAAGCACACAAAAACAGATTCTCACACACATACACACAGGTCTAGGGAAATAAAGATAGAAAATAGCACTGTTGCAATTTGCAGGAGTTCATTGGTGGGGAAGCAGTATGTTACCTATCCTGGAGATGGATCCTTGTTCCAACAGAAGATTAGAGGGATTAGAAAGGCAAGCTGGACATAAGGGGCGGGAAGCAGATGGGGGATGACGGCTCAAGAGAGCGAATGCCTCTGCTCAGGGTCTTTTATTAGGTGGTCTTGGGGCGGGCTGCTCAGACTACATCCCACTAACACACCTCTTAGGCAGTCTGTCCCTCTTGGACCCTTCCATAGGTTAAAGGTGGACAAAGGGAGGAGGGCCAGGGGATGGACCATGTTGCAAAACTATGATCTCACCAGGAAGTGGACTTTGGACAGGGGTCCGATGACTCATCTGGCCACATCTATTGTTAGTCAATGCCTTTGGCCGACTGGGTGATGGCCCGAGCATTAGTTGCTAAGCACTTGCGTTAGGTATGTTGCATAGGTAACTATGCAGGTATGTTGGAGGGGGCAGGGGTTGACCAGTGTGCTGAGACAGAGAGAGAGAAACCTCATGGCAAGAGGAGTCTTTTGTCTCTGTTCCAGGTGAACTGTCTAGGGTGTCAGCCTCCTGGCATGGGCTGGAGCTGGCTCCTATCATGAAGAAAGCACATGGCCCTTCCATTCCGGGCAGCCCAAAGTTCAGGCTTATGAATATCACAATCCATAAGAGCACTAGCAGTGCCTTACTGGCCAACAATGCCACAAAGGAGACTGAAGCCTCCAGCTGTAAGACAGGATCCAGCAGCGTGCACTCTCTCTCTCTCTCTCTCACACACACACACACACACACACACACACCAGCTTCTTCTGGGAAGTGTAGCCTCTTCCAGCAATGGCTGACTCATTCATCAAGTGGGTAGTAGATATTTAGGTCCTTTGGAACTAGGAATGCCCTCTTCAGAAGGCATCTCACAACCTGACAAGCCTTTATTCCCCTCACCTTGCCTGTCCTTTTCTCACCAACCCTTCTCTCCCATCAGTATCTCAATGGCTACACCCTGGTTACTTCTCCCCAGCATATACATACCCAAGAACATTATATTTATTTGTTTGTCTAAAATAGCGAAAAAAAGAGAAAGATGGAAAGAAAGAATAAAAGAGGAAGAAAGAGAGTGAGTGAGAAACAAAGCAAATAGGAGGGAGGGAGGGAGGAAGTGGGGGGGGGAGAGAAGGAAGAAGAGAAAGTATGCCTCCCCTTCACTTCCCCAGCTGTCCTACCTAGGAGCCGCACAGTATGTGTGAAAGAGCTGCATGTGGCTCCCGAGCCACAGTTTGACCACCACTGTTTTAGAGCCTGTGTTGTGATCTGCCCTGAGCCCACTTGTGGGGAGGGCAGAATACAAATTGAAAGAAAGAAAGAAAGAGAGAAAGAAAGAAAGAATAAATAAATAGGAGCATTGTTGATTCCAGCAATAATCAACACGATCTTGTAGGAAATAGGCAGCTACCAGTTTAGGGCTGCCAAGTCCCCCGGTAGAGCGGGGGAAACACCCATTTTTAAAGCTTTCCCCTGCTTTTCCAAGATTGGCCACCGGGGGGACAAAATGGCTGCCAGCAGGGGAACCTCGGAGCCTGCCCTGGCCAGCCTCTTGAACTTCTTAAAAGGGAAATTTCCCCTTTAAGAGCTGAGCCAGCAAGAGAGCCCCGCCCAGAGATTAAGGCGGGACTAAGCTCTTCCTACTGCATGCAAGGTTGCTGCTGAGTAAACTGCTTGGGTAAGCTGGGGTCTGCGAGCTCTTTTCCTTCTCTGTCTCTCCCCCTCCCCCTCTTTCTTTTTTCTGTCTGTCTGTCCACTGTGGTTTAGTCAAAGGAATAAACTGTCACTTCCAAAGAGGTAAACATCACAAGGAGAGGTTGCCTGTAGAAGGTCTGGGAGTGGGATTGTTTAAAATGTCTTGTCGTGGCTGTTTGGGTCCCCCCAATCCTCATTTCCCTTCTGCAAATAAAAGTTGGGATTCCTCATTTTTATGCCAATTTTCTGTTTCTTTCAACCGTGTCCCCCCCTCCGGCAGTAAAAATCTGCATTTTTAAAAGCATTTGTACATCAAGTAACCGGTATTTTAAATTAGGGATGGATCCAACTAGCTTTTCTGCTGGCGAAAAGGGGAGGACAAAGGTCCTCTTTAGCCACCAAAGAGCCTATGCTGGGGGGGGGGGAGTAGTTAATGGGACTTACATGGACAACAGCTGGGTGAAACAAGGGCCAGAAATAAAGCCTGGGAATTGGGCAAGAGTAAGTGAAAAAGCTGTCTGTCTGTCTGTCTGTCTCTCTCTCTCTGTCCCCATCCAGCAGAGGTCTATCAGTGGCTATTATTAGCCACAAGGTCTAAATGGAACCCTTTGTCTGGGGCAGTGATGCTCTGCATTCTTGGTGCTTGGGGGGCAACAGTGGGAGGGCTTTTGGAGTTCTGGCCCCGCTGCTGGACCTCCTGAGGGCACCTGGTATTTTTGGCCACTGTTGTGACACAGAGTGTTGTACTGGATGGGCTGTACTGGAAGGGCCGATCCACTGTGGCTTCTCTCCTGTTCTTATGATATGAAAATCATATTTAGCACTTGTGTAGCACTTAGTGCTTCATATTCTGCCGAGATGAGGAAGGATTCAGTAGGGCCGTTGCTCAGTGATAGAGCATCTGCTTGACATGCAGGAGGTATCAGCCTCTTCAGCTAAAAAAGGATCAGGTAATAGGTGACATTAAAGATCTCAGCCTGAGACCCTGGAGAGCCACTACCAGTCTGAGTAGTCAATACTGACCTTGATGGACCAATGGCCTGATTCAGTATTAGGAAACTTCATGAGTTCATGTGGAAGCATGTGGAAGCAACATCACAGGATGTGACATCACAAAATGATGTCACTTCCTTTCTCCTGGCTCCACCCCCAAAGTCTCCTGGCTCCACCCCCAAAGTCCCCAGATATTTCCCAAGTTGGACTTGGCAGCCCTATACCAGTTCCAGTTCTAAATGGTGGACTTTTTGTAATATTTTTGTATCACCTACAACTGCTTCTGTGCTTCTAAAGGGACACTTGCATTCTCTTTAACTTGTGAGTGGTGAAACATTAGAAGGGACATCTCTTTATTTTCAACACTGCAACAAAGGGCTGCTGAGGAGCCATTGTCAGTTCCCAACACAGGAAGCAGCCTCTGGCTAGAAAAGTGAGTAGTCAATCTTGTAGTCAGTCTCGCAGTCAGCCTGCAAGAAAAACCTTGTGATGCTGCCCTGTGCTGAGTTGAACCATTAGTCCATCTCATACAGTGTTGACTGCTCTGGCTAGTTATATCTGTCTAGCTGGGGGTCTTTCACATATCCCATGAGGTCAGTTTGTTAGAGTGACTGGCCAAGGTCACTCAACAAGCTGCACAGCTGAGTGGGGAACAGAATCAGGGTCTCCTCATTCCTAGTCTGTTATGTTAACTGCAGTGGCCAGGCCACACTGGTCTGCAGATATTGAAATATTAATTATTTCACAGAGCAGCTTCACACAAGCCCAGTGTAATTTTTCTTTTTCCTGTGAAGTCATTCCTCAAAGTATTTTTGACAGAAACAATGTCAGTTTTTGTTTTGATTTTTTCTGACAGAAACAATGTCGTTTTTTTTTTGTTTTAATTTAAAAATTGTCCTGATAGTTACAAGCAATCTGTGCCAGTTTGCTATGGAGTTTCCCACATATGCTATGGGCTAAAGAATACTTAGGCTTGTGGAGAGATCCTCACAGGCCTTGGGATGCTTGCACAGGTATCCTGGTTGCTGTATCCAACTGACGCTGTACCTTTGCAAGGATGCCTGTCTTACTTTCTTCCTGATTGTTGCTTTTTTCTACTAGTCTATCATTATGATATCATTTAATCTACTAGTCTATCATTATGACACGCACTTTGTTTAACATTTTGTGAAGTTACATTGCTTTTATTTACATTTTACTTACATAACTGGGTATATTATAAAATCTCATAACTGTGTGAAAAGTCCTGTCAAGTCTTCCTTGGTGGTCTTCCAAGTACTGACCCAGCTTAACTTCCGAGATCTGATGAGACCGGGCTCTAACATGCTGCCTTCCTTCCCTAGAACTAGTTTTAAATAAATAATGCTTTTGTATTTCCTATAATAGAAAATGTGTCATAATTAACATTAATATGGAATAAATAACCATTCCTGTTACAGACTAACAATTGTATTCTGGTATAAGCTTTGTTTAGCCATAAATAACTCACTTCATCCTCTATGTCTCTGGCAGAAGATTATTCCTCAGTACGCTACTTACAGTGCCATTTTAAGCAGGTCTGATCAGAATGCTACTGAGGTCTATTCATTGGGGCTTACTTCCAGGAAAGTATTCTTTGGTTTATGTGATGACCTGGGTTGTGGGGAGGGGCAAAGAAACAGAAGACGAACAAGGTTTTACAGATGCAACATTCAAACTCAAGCTTCTTTTATTCAACTGTTTACAAGGGAAACATTGGTGGTGAACATCACCCCTTTCCATCAATTGATCCATCCCATTCATAGTAAGGAGGAACTCTGGAGTAAACCTCTTGCTCTGGCAGTTACAGCTTCTTGTCTGGGTCTTGGCCTAGTCCCCCTCTCCCCGAGACACCGCCTCTTTCAAGGGTTTCTGCCCTTCTTTTCCCAACCCCTTCCAATAAGGAGTCTTCCAACCTGTGATTCCTAATATGTCTAATTTATGCTGGAAATGTAAATTAAAAACAGGTTCATTTTATCATACGTGGTGGACTTGTAAGATTGCTAAAACATATTAGACATTGATACGAGATATTACAGAAAATACTAGACATGAAAATAATAGACATGAAAATACTAGACATTTATACCAGAACTTGGGGGCATAGACTTGGATTACTGTGATGTTGAATGGTTTGCCTTGGATTCAGACTGAGATCATTCTGTCATTTTTGAGATTGTATCCCATTACTGCCTATAGTCTTGTTGGCTATAAAGGCCACACTATTTTTTCTACAGGATTCTTGGCTGTAGTAGAAGATATAATGGTCTTCTCAGTTAAATTTGCCCATTCCCGTCCACTTTAGTTCACTGATTCCCAAGATGTCAGTGTTCAGTCTTGCCATCTCATTTCTGACCACGTCAAGCTTACCTTGATTGATAGATCTTACATTCCAGATTCCTATGCAGTATTGTACTTTGCAGCACTGGACTTTCCTTTCACCATTATGATGACTACTCCTCTAAAATTATGTTCAGCTATTTTCAATTGATTGTACTTACACTAATAAACTAGTCAATCAATACAATGTTATCAATTAAAAACTTTTTTCATTGACATATTTGCATTTAACATATAATTGTACACAACATTAGAAAATCTTATAATATTTTAATACTTTCCTCCTTTTTTAAAAAAAGGTTATCATTCATGGGAGTTTTTTTTAAAAAAAGATGTATGTATGTATGTATGTATGTTTATTTATTTATTTATTTATTTATTGGATTTATATCCCGCCCTCCCCGCGAACGGGCTCAGGGCAGGATGATTGTTCTGCCATCAAAACAGTCAATCAGATATGGGGATTAAAACCATGGATACCTAATGCTTGAAACAAATTTATTTCATAACACTGTTTGCACTGCTGAAATCTATGGATGTGCAAGGAGCAGAAAGCCATGAGTACTGCTGGAATAAGTATAATCTCTTAAATGCACTACTGTGTTAATCCTGGTGAAATGGGATGATAGAAAAGATCTTGCTGAAGGTCAAGATCTGAAAGCTGATAATTCTGGAGTTTGAAAAGTTGCTATATTACAGCATGCAAAGCAGATATACTACTTCTGGGGCTATTATTTGGCAGGCAAGAGATTCTGAATGGCATGCTGATCAGCATAAAATGCAAATGAGTCTGCAGACAACATGCAATACTGATATCTTCAAGCCATAGTAGCGGCTGAGGATGTATGGGAGAGGAAACGCGCTCTGCAACTTTGATCACTGGATTGTCTTTGTTTGGATCTTTACTAAGATCATTTTTAGTATTCTGAATGAATAAGATTAAAGCCTGTGCAGATGACAGGATGAGTGAACTCCACATATCAGTGGGACTTCCATATGTCAGTTGAATGTCTGCATGGAGCATATGAAACTACAGTGGGATGCTTAGAGGGATCTGCCCATGATTGGGCACTCTAATTTCCCAGGGTTCATGATTATACAGAAAAAGCCCTCTGAATCAACAGATGTATGTGCAGACTCCATGTAGGTGCTCAAACAAACAAGCATGGGTAGGGTCTGGTAACATGTTTATTTAATGATAAAATTTCTGTGCTGCCTTTCAAATGAATCTGCTCAAGGAAGCTTACAAAGCAAAATATGACAGAAACATAAAACAACATAGGTTGTTAAAATTAACAAACTATTAAAATGAAGCATTAAAAATCTACATTAAAAATCCATCCAGAACATAAAACTGCCTAAAGCATTTAGCTTAAAATGAATCTTATAAAAGTTTGATAGAAGCAGACTGTGAAAGCCACTGAAAAGATCAAGCCCTTAACGAAAAGACCAAGAAAAAAGAAATGTTCTGGCCTGGTGCCTAAAAGGAAATAGAGTAGGTGCTAGGTGAGTCTCAAGGGAAGGTTATTCCGCACCACTGAAAAAGCCCAGAGTACCACTGAAAAAGCCACCCACTTCACCTCTGCAGGAAAAGGCACAGAGAACAATGATTGTGAGGAAGATCTTAACTGGTGAGCTAACCACTGTGAGGTGTTGCCATATTCCCCACCCCCAACATCAAGGTGAGGTTTTCCCCTGCTGCCATCAGTAAGCCTGTTGTAAAGCAGAGGGGGCTCAGCTAGGCATCATCCTAGGGAGTGCCTGCTTCCTTCCTCCTTGGCCTGCTGAAACAGCCCCCTGTTATTTCTCTCCACAATGTCATGCTGGCCCAAATGATGAGTCCCTGTCTCACAAGATAGCAAGGAGATCCCAAACACTCCCCGGGTTCTCACCCAAACCTGACCCCCTCCCTGCCATGACCAAGAGGTGTTCTTCCTTGCAGCTGCTGATGTCATGGCTTTTAAGGGCCTGGTTTCTCCTAAACTGGCCCACAAAGCAGAGGTGGAGACCCGGGGGGGGGGGGGTGCAACCATTGGCAACAATGTGATGTCACCTCTGGGGAAAATCTGGAAGTGACATCACATCTCTAGGAATTGCCAGAAAATCTATTGTAAAACCACTGAGTTTTGATGATTCCTAGAAAGGCATGACCTCACTTCCAAGGAAAACCCAAAAGTGACATCATGTCATCAGCCTGAGAGCCAGTTTTTGTTTTGTTTTTGTTTTGTTTTTTTTTTCATTTCGCTCCCTCCACTACTCAGAACAGTGGAAAGAACAAGAGGTGGGATGGAGGATTAATACTATATTGGGCGATGGTCCTATCTTCATTGGTTAACCTAGAAAGGTTTCTTGATTGCTCTATCAGAGGTAGGGATGGGCACAGACTGGGAAAATTGAGGAAATTCATAAACTATGAACATCCACAGACTTTCCCAGTTTACAAACCAGTTCATAGTCTGTGAGGTTTGTGGGGACCTGGAAGTGGGGTTAGCCCACTTTTGAGTTGTGCCGCTCTTGCAGTTCGGCACCAGTGAGCTCAGGAAGTATTTAAATGCCTCCTGAGCCCATTTTTGGATTGTGCCATTGTTGCAGCAACACCAGTGAGCTCCCTCCCCATGGACTGCTCCAATGGACCAAACCAACCATCTAAAAAAAAAAAACCCTTTGGTCCGTGGCTGGTCTGTCAAAACAGCAAATGCACAGACCAGACAAACAGACCACAAGCTGGTCCCTGGTCCTTGACAAAATTAGGTTCATGGTCTGGTCTGTGCCCATCCCTAATCAGAGGTCTGTATTATTCTGGGAATTTTTAAGTATGCTTGAATGGAATTACCCAGTAATATGGATCATGGTTTCTTAACTCAAAGATGGATTATTTCCCCTCCATCCCCTGCCCTTAGCATCATATAGCCCTGGTACTATAGAAGTTCAGTGATAACACCATGGTTTTCAAATGTCTAAACTTACTTTCTTATGAATTTGTCATAGTTTTTCAGAACTGCTTTTAAAGTAATTCAATGCTCCTGCCTTCCCCCTCCCCAACATAAAACCCAGAAATCTCATTTAGTTATTTTTGATTGAATTTGTATTTTATCGTTCATGTTTAGCACTTCTAAATATATAGCACTTACTGAGTAGTAGGCCATGTTTCATGACCACTTTGCACCTTCTGCAGAGGCAGTTGGGCCTCCTAGAAATACCCTTCCAGCCCACCCTTTTCTTTTTTCCCTTCCACTCTTTGCAACCAACCTGCACATTGGTGTCTCAGCTCACACTTTGAGAACCACTGCATTAAAGTGTTACTGATTAAGCAAATGGCACCCAAGCACATTCCAAATGGCTCATGGACCACAAAGAAACCAAAAAGAAGTTGCTTCAAAGGGAAGAAACCATGCAGTATGAATGCACACCGATTTCTGCAAGCAAATCCATAAGGTATTGTCCATGATCTCTATATATAACAGCCTTGAAATCCTACTGCGAGCATTTAAGTGCCTTAGGGAATATGGAGGATGTACTGAACACCTTCAGAATATTTTCAGGATACAGAAACAATTGTTCCCCTTTTCAGGATGCTGTTCAGCAAGCACCATTAAAAAGAATGATTCTCGCTATGTTTCATTGGAATCAATGGCAGAGAAGTAAAGGTCGTCACACACATTTACATAACAGTGATCCAGGGCTGACTGGGATGTGATAATATGCTCAAAGCTTTCTTTCTCTCAAAGATGAATTGTGGGTTTATTTTTGGTTCTGCGCTGTGATAACGGAGGAAATGCAATTATTATGCTCTCAGCTAGAGCTTTTCAGGAGTGAAATTTTCCAGCTCTTCTTAGAACCAGAATTGTAATGTTGGCAGTGATGTTTGTATAAATAAGATGCAGTAGCTTAGATGGATCAGTTCACAGAGATATCTCTTTGTAGGCGCTATTGAATTGTCTAATGGTAACCGTACAGCAGGCCCTACAAGTGACCATCTCTTCCAAAGGGGACAGGTTTAGGGTTTGCTGAAATGCTGCTGCCTACCTGGGCACACTTCATGCTGAAGTCTTTTTATGGCATTTTATTTTCTTCTGACAACTCAGTCCGATGATATGAACACATGAAGCTGCCTGATACTGAACCAGACCCATGGTCCATCAAGGTCAGTATTGTTTACTCAGACTGGCAGCAGCTCTCCAGGGTCTCAGGGTGAGGTCTTTCATATTACATACTACCTGATCCATAACTGGAGATAAAATGGATAAGTATATTATAAGTATGAACCAAGCAAGGAGAAGAAGAACTAGGTGGCCACCATCAAAAGGACAGTATAGCACAGCAGCCATTGCCATTAGGAATGGGCATGAACCTAAAAATGGCCAAACTGAACCCTGAACCAAATGGAACTGAACAGCCCCACACAAATCAAACCAGTCCAGCAAGTTCAGTCCCCCCTTTCTCACTGCCACCAGGAGAAAGGGGGGATCACCTGGGAAAGGACTTCCTTTCCCCCTTTCTTCTGGCCATGGCTCACTGCAGCCAGGAGAAAGGGGGCAGGGATCAGTCGGGGAGTGGCAGGCAGAAAAACTAAAAGGTTAAATGCCTGTCAATAGACCCCACACTACTCAGCTGTTAGGTTTAAATGGCTGGCCCAAACAGCCAAACCAAACTGGACAAAAAATCTGGTAAATGTTCGAGGAATGCACCTTCCCTGAATATCGGTTCCTAGGCTCCAAACTGACGAAAGTTCAGCCTGAATTTTGGCTCATGAGCTGGTCTGTGCCCATCCCTACTTGCCTTTCTAAAGTTTCAGTTTGCTGTGAGATGGTGGTTTGACTGTTTTTAATGGTTTGGCATAAAGACATGGGTCAGTATGGTTTGGCATTAAGACATGGGTTATGAGAGTCAGGGCTTTTGAAAAAGAATGCCAATGATGTTTAAGGGCTGGATCTATTTTGTCAGTGGGGGATAACTGTCCAAAGACATTGTACTGTTAGATCTCTTACTCATCTAAACTTACAGAAAGTGCCCTAGCAGAGGAGAGGGAGGCCAGTGTGTTTGAACAAAAGGGAAGTGTCAAGACAGATTTTTTTCTAATTTCCATTATTTATAGTCTGCCTTTCTCTGAGGCTCAAGGTGGATTACACAGAATAAGTTATTGCAACCAACAGGATGGCCAGTGTTCCCTCAAAGCTGAGTTAGTGTGAGCTAGCTCACAGTTTTTTAGCCTTCAGCTCACACATTTTTGTCTTAGCTCAGGAAGGATGTTTCCAGAGCAAACCAATTTATGCAGTAGCCAAATCGCTCACTTACAACTTTCAGCAGGTTCCCCCAAGCTATTAACCAAGCTGATCTTTTGCAGGAACCTGTTGAAAAGAATGAAAGGAGTTCCATTAATTGGGCTATTGATTTTACTCCGATCGCATATGCTATACATAATACCATAAGTAAATACTAGCATATATTAAGCAATATAGCTGGGTGTGACAATCCCCCCTTTGTGGGATTTTGTAAAACCACTAGCATACAAGATACAATTATCAAATCTGATCTGATCGTGCCTGCAGACATCATTGATGGTATTCCCATTAGAAGCAATTTTAAATGTAAAAAATGCTCAGTTTGTGCCCAGTGTTGGGAAACATCTGCCCTGGATTTCCCTGAGATTAATTTTTATAAGGAAATTTCATTTTTATCTTTGTGTGCTACAAAAAGGACAGTATATCTTATCCGGTACCCTTGTGGACTTGAATATGTGGGGAAATCAGTTCGATCTTTGAGAACCTGCATTTCAGAACATGTCGTGCATTTGGCACTGATATTTGGAGGCACCCCTTGTTTAACACTATATTGACAAGGGCTACTCTCATGAAGATCTACAATTTGTTACTCTTGAGGTTGTCAGTCCTAAGGCTTACAACTAAGCTGATATGCATAAGATTCTTCTCCAACGGGAAGCCTTTTGGATGTTCAGACTGGATACCTGTTCCCCCTGTGGTCTTGATGTGTCCATAGACTTGTCTTGCTTTTTGTAGATTTCTATAAACTTTTGTAGATTTCTATAAGCTTTTTGTAGATTTCTATTTTTATGTTGTTCCACTATTTCAAAAAATGTTTTGCTTATGGAGCATTTTGTATAATTATACTAGTGTTTAGCATAATGTGGCATGTACCTTTAAATCACCCACTCGTGTTCTTGGGCGTTTGGTACTTAAATGTGCTATTGTTTTCACCTGCTAAGGCTAATTAGGAATTCCACACAGGGTTAGCCTTCATCTTCAATATGTTTCTTTCAGGGGTGGTAAGCTGTATTGACCTTATTCTTTATGCCTTTTACTGTTTTTGTATTTTGGATGCCTCTTATTATGTATTGATTGTATTTCAGATTTGTAGTACTATATACTGATTGCTATTTGATGAAATCTGATGTCCTATACATTGGTGTATGCTGTCATGCATGTCTATGTGAATGTATGGATAAATTTTATGTAATTTTCCCCTTAATTCTATTTCCTTGTTCTCCCTTGTATACAAGATTTTAAACATATTGTTTTTTCTTTTTGTAAGAATTCATAATTCCCTTTCAGATGAAGTTCATCAACGAAATGAGATTGTATTCTGGAGAACCTCATCAAATGTCTATTTGAATATACTCACTTGAGAATGACCTCTGTATTATATATTTTTGTATCTTTACATTATTTACATTACATTACATATTTACATTATTACATTATTATAATTTATTAATGTAAATTATAACTTTACATTATAATTAGTGCACTATACAGCTCTTTCTGTTCATTTTATTTCATAGATAAAATGACAGGCATCATTTTCAGGCCTAAAGATCAATCTAAGTCCTACAAAGGACCAGGAACTGTGGCTTGGCAAGAGACAAAGAACTTCACACCTCTATCCAGAGCAAGAAGGTAGTCTGCTTTTCATTCATTTCTATAATATGTTCAATTTGTTACCCTGTTTATATGTATTTATTAATGTTCACAACATCCCTGTGAGGTAGGGTCTGAGAGATATTCCATAGAATACCACCAGAGCTCAGGACTCTTATAATTGCTCTGTCCACCACAATCCACTGAGAACTGGGCAGTATCAGAATTCTCAGTGGTCACAAGAATCTTTATTTCTCAGAGTCCAGGAGTACCTTAGAGACCAACAAAGAGTTTCAGGGCAGAAGCTGTCAAGAGTCAAAGCTCCCTTCATCAGATAGGAGTAGGAATGGGGATCTCTGAGTACATCTGTCCCAGTCAGAAGGTTGGAGGAGTGCTGTAAAGAATTCTTGTAAAGGATGCAAAGGTAATGATATATATCAGCTTAATTAGACCAGAGAGGAAATTCTTGGGGCAGAAAAATTGGCATCTGAGATAAGAACCCCATACTCCTAGTCAACCGGGGGGAGGGGTGTCCATTGTTCTGAACTTGTAAATTAACTCAGGTTCAGCAATCATGGGTTTTAATCTCCCCTTGATTTTTTTTTTTTAGGACTGCCACTCTTAGGTCAGCAGTGAAATGACCTGGAAGATTAAAATGTTCTCCCACTGCTTTTTGAGTGACATGGTTTTTAATGTCACATTTATGTCTATTTATTCTTCTTTCATAGGGACTGACCTTGGATCTAGCTGTTCTACCAACACAACTATGATCTGAAAATTCTCAGAGGTGTTTAGAGGAAACACAGCTAATGTTTTGTTTCTGGTTCTTTAAAGAAGTTATCCATTTGAAGCATGCTTGCAGTAAAGGTTTACCTATACATTGAAAGAAAATAGTACGAACAGTTCTCCGACTCTGTTCTGTCTAAAAATACAGTGCAGCAGATGAGCTGTTGAAAATGAGCAAAGAACCCCAGTCCCTAATTTATATCTCACCTGAATTTCCCTGCCCAGGATTCCATCCAAGAATGACAGCAAAGGATACAGTAAGATACAGAAGCCACAAATAATGATCTCTTGTTTGCTATTATATTGATATGGTCCCCAAATTAATAATTCTCTCCCCCCACCCAAAGAATGCATAGTGGATATGTTATTAATCACTTTTTTCAGAAGGGGGCATACTTGTGCTGCTGCAAGCAAATCCATCCAGCCTGGCTGACACAAAGTGGTTTTAGCAGATACCAATCAATGAATGAACAGTCTCTACTATGACGGATTTGCACATTTAACATACAAACTGAGAGTCTTATTAATTGGTGTGACAACTTCAGAAACAGAGACCTCACCGTAGTAATCCAGATTTGTGCCACTGTTTGTTCAAACGTTCCTAATCAAACAATAATTTTCTGTGCATTTTAAGGGGGTTTTCCAGCATGTGTGTGTGTGTGGCAGGGGGAGAGGGAAACACTTCTGATGGCCCTGGAGAAAAAAGACAAGAGAATCTTTTCCAGACCTATTTCAGCTGTTCAGCATCTCAAGATGTCCAACGGCTTTGCTTCTCACAGTGTTACCACCACGCACCCACCTTCTCTCTTTCTATCAGGCTGTAGGCTGTGCATCATTGTCAGCTAGTATACCTCTGTGCATATGCAGGACTACAGTATTTTATTCTGAATTAATAAGTCCAAGGAGGGGAGAGAATGCCAACATGGGGAATCTGCAAAAAAAAAAAAAACCCCACAAAAAACGAAACCAAAAAACTCTGCAATCATTGATCTAATAGTGCTTCTCCCTCCATTTACTTACACTGGAGAATGTATACCTCTGTATTTAGTTTCAGTGACTAACACAATTATGCCATCACACTCCAGGAAAATGGCCTAATAACAGAAGCATGGTGTAGACTCACCGAGGCACACCATTTGCAGATCCGGGGGGGGTGTGTGTGTGTGAAGTAAGGGAGGCATTTTGGCAGCAGCATGCTGCCCTCTGGGTCTGGATTGGGTGGGATTGGCTGTGGATGGGGCTGGCCAGCTTTGTCATACAGGCCAGCCCTGGGTGGTGGGGCAGAGCTACCCTGTCAACTACTTAACCCTGTGCTGCGGCCAACTTGTCCCCATTTTCTTGTAGACCACACTTATACTGTCTCCAGAGGAGTAATCACTCCAGCCTGTACCGGGAACAGAAGTGGGCCTCAGGTCTCTTGTTTTTACCACTGCACCAGGGAAATTAGTGAAAGGCCTACCCCAGCTGGCTGGTGGCACATGTTCCTGACTGCAGCTGATCAGCTGCTAGCCAGCTTGAGCTTGAAGGAGGAAAGCCCCTCAGCAACCAGCTACATCCTGGCAGTGGTTGTATTTTCCCAGTTTTATTTTTCTTCATTTCTCATTAGCTCGAGGCTGAGGTAGCTAGTAGTGGGAGGTCTGTTTATGCATAGGCGTCAACTTCAGGGGGGCTGGGGAGCTGGAGCCCCCCCAAAAAAAGTTTTCCAGGAAGTGCTGAGCCTCCCCTGAAGACAATGGCCTGTGATGTCTCTGGCCCAGCCCCAGCCCCCACCCCCCCGGGAAATTGGAAAGTCTACGCCCTTGTGTTTATGGACGACCATCTGGGCTTGATTGCCCAACAACAAGACCTTCTTCTGTGGAGGGGATGATGATGGTGTGGGCATTGGGGATGGCAGTGGGGTGCATCTGACACTACAGGCTGAACACTCTGGTTGCTCTCATCAGGACTTTGGTGTTGCCTGGGGTTCAGTAGGGCAACCGCTCTGCCAGGGAGAAGCCCTGACTCAACCTGACCAGCTTTAAGATCCATAGCAGGGTGGTAGCAACTGCATTAGACAGTTTGGGGCAATCCTCTGTCCCCTGTTTGCTTCCCCCCTTTCATGGGCTTTTCTGCAGCTCACCACGTGTTGACCTCTGGCCAATTGTTCCACAAGGCCTGTGGGTGGACAGTGAAGTGCACATGCTTTATTATTGGTATTGTTTATTGTTGCAATTGGTTTTGGGGGTTAATTGATTGGTTGGTCAGTGGGTTAAATGGAGAGTTGAAATTCATAGAGTTTATAGTTCCCTACAGGTGTTTTTGAAATTAAATAAGGGGGAAAGAGGGGGGGGGGTTAAAAAAAGAAGGAGCTGAATTAAATAAATACCATAATATTATATACTCCAGGTTAAACCTTGTTGGTTTACAGTCATGAGCAATTTATACATGGGGCGATTGAGGTACAGGTTGTTTCATATCAGGGTTCATTTCGTAGAAAAAGAGGTGCAGGAACTCATTAGCATAACTCATAAGCATAACCTATTTGCATATGCTACACCACCTGACATCACCAGAAGTATGCCAGAAGGAGGGAGGGAGAGATAGAGAGGGGGGGGAGAGGGGGAGAGAGGGAGAGAGAGGGAGAGAGGGAGGGAGGGAGGAAGAGCTGGCAGAGAGGGGACCGCTACTAATCCAAGCCTCAGAAATACCACTATTCTGGGAGGATAGCTTCAATGGTGGCTGAAGCCTTCAGAAGGCTGGTCGGAGGGACAAGGACCTTTCCAGGGGACGGGTCATTTTGCTGCAGCCATGACACAAGCAGGCATTCCCCTGCAGGGGGGGCTGACACCAACTCCTGGAGCTGCGCTCCCTCGAGCTCCTGCTCGAAATGACCACTGTTTCATATTATACACAAAGGGTACTGAAGTGTGCTTATTGGGCTTCTGGTGGAATTAATCCGGTTGAGCTGAATTTTGTCTGGCTATGCTCCTAAAGAAGGTTCCAGTATACAAGATGAGTACAGCTTGATCCCAGCCCCCAAAAGGCAAGAGTAGCATGACCACTACTGGGAGGGCATGGGCTGCACTGTTGGCCCTTTCTGGCAGGGACCTCACTTCCAAAATCCCCTTATGGTACCAGGGGCACATCTTACCAAGCCCAGGGTTTGGGTGTTGCCCCTAGAAATGCTATGTGGGCCCCCACGGGTATGCCTTCTGACAGCCAGTGGCCCTCATTCCAATGGGTATCATAGCTATTTTGCCGGGCATCTCACAGACTTTAGTGCAGTTGCCCAAATAGATGGACCATCTGGGGTCACACTGTACCTCTCCAGAACATCCTGCTGACTCAACTCCCAGGGGAAGGAGGAGGTCAAGGTCATGGGCAGCTCACTCAGTGGATCCAGGGAGGCAACTCCAGAGACACTGCAAGCAAAAGTTAGGCCAAGTGGTGGAAGTCCAGAAGGTCAATGTGGGCTCATGATGTGTCCAACAGCAGTAGCTCTGGTGAGTCATCCTCAAATGAGGATTCAGCACACACCTATGGGAATTATTGGAGAGTGGGGGCACACATTCCAGGGCTTCCACCTTCGATCCAGAGATGTAGGATGGGGGGAGCAATCACAATTCCGCTAGTGTTTGGGGAGCTGATCACCCCCACGGCCCCCTGGCTCCTCCCTCTTATAGTGATTTTGAGGACTCTCCTGGTATTCATTTGCTGTGTAAGCTGCACAAGCAGACTCTCAGTGGTTATTCTGTTGGTGGCTTTGCCCTCCTTAAGTCCAAGGGTGACTCAAGCAAGACCAGCCCTCCTCCAAGGGCTATTAGCCACAAGGTGTAGATAGGAACTCTCAGTTGGGGTAAGTGATGCTCTGTATTCTTGGTGCTTAGGGGTGGCAACAGTGGGAGGGCTTCTAGTATCCTGGCCCCATGGTAGGACCTCCTGATGGCACCTGGTATTTTTGGCTACTGTGTGAAAGAGTGTTGGACTGGATGGGCCATTGGCCTGATCCAACATTGACTTCTCTTATGCTCTTATAGTGCTGACTGCACAATTTCAATACAGGATGAAGGGCTACATGGTCTACTTGAGCCTCATTTCATCTGCCTATCCAGAACGTGGTTGGCATCTCATCAATCACCTAAGAAATGTACTCAAAACCTGTAGATAATAAACTAGACAGGCGCTCTAAAAGAAAGGATGAGACGTTAGGGAAGCTTCCAAAAAACTTTTTTGGACTGATAAAACAAGAAAAGTTGGAAGATATTTGGAGGAAAGCTAACCCACAAGGAAAAGACTTTACCTTTTACTCTAACAGACATGACTCACATTCAAGAATTGACATGATTTGGATGACTACTAACCTAACCTTCAAGACAAGAAAAGTGGAAATTTTACCCAGAATAATCTCAGATCACAATCCGTGTTTATGGACAGCTGGGCAGATTAAAAAACAAAAGAGATGGAGAATAAACGAGGACTTATTAGATAATCAAGAAATAATTAAAAAATTACTTGAAGAAACAGACCTATACTTCCAAGTAAACATGCAGAAAGAAGTTAAAATTCAAACCGTATGGGATGCATATAAAGCAGTGATGAGAGGACTATTGATATCGTTAAATGCTAAAGATAATAAAAAGAAAAAAGAGCAATATGAAAATATTTTACAAGCCATTAAAACAAAGGAAGAAGAACTGAAGAAGAAACCAGGGAAAAAGAAACTGCAAAAGGAAATTTGGATGCTACAAGACCAAGCAAAAGCCATTTTGAACCAGGAGATGTACTGGAACTTAAAAAAACTTCAACAAAAAGCATTTGAAGGTGCAAATAAACCCGGAAAATACTTAGCATGGCAATTAAAGAAAAAACGTGAAAATAAATTTATCACTAAAGTGATAAGAGATAATATTGAGATAATAGATAACAAAGGAATAAAAAGAGAATTTTTTAAATACTACGCAAAACTTTTTAAGAAGGAAAACAAAGACAGAAGAAAGATTAAAGAATACCTGCAAAACATTAAAGCTACCAAAACCAACAGAGAAAATTAAAGAACTATTTAATAACCCAGTATCATTATAAGAGATCAAAAATGCAATAAATGACTCAAAATTAGGTAAAGCACCTGGACCAGATGGATTTACAGCGAAGTTCTACAAAACGTTACAGGAGTCAGTTTCACCGGTGTTACTGCTATTGATGAACGATATAAGAGTTACTGGAGAGGTACCAGAAACCTGGAAAGATGCATCCATCTCACTGATCCCGAAAGAAAATCAGGATTTGACCAATGTTAAGAACTATAGACCGATCTCTTTACTGAATAATGACTATAAGATTTTTGCTAAGATTATAGCGGATAGACTAAAAGAGCACCTTAAAGAGACTATACAAACAGAACAAGCAGGGTTCTTACCTAATCGACAAATAAGGGACAATCTAAGAGTAGTAGTGGACGCTATAGAATACTACGACAAACATCCTGAAAAGGAAGTGGGCTTTTTCTTTTTAGATGCGGAGAAAGCGTTTGATAATTTAAACTGGGATTTTATGTTTGAAGTTTTAGAACATCTTGAGATCGGTGAATATATGCTTAACTTCATTAAAGCAATATATAAAGAACAGAAATCCTCAATAATAATTAATACTGAAAAGACAGACGATTTTAAAGTTGAAAAAGGAACAAGACAAGGATGCCCGCTTTCGCCGCTGCTATTTATTTGGATTTTAGAAGTTCTACTGTTAAATGTGAAGGAAGACAAAGATATTAAAGGCTTAACAACTAAAGGTTTTTCTTTCAAATATAGGGCCTTTGCAGATGATGTGATGTTTATAGTGGAAGACCCCTTATCCACATTACCACATTTGTTACAGAGAGTAAAAGAGTTTGGTGACTTAGCAGGATTTTATGTAAATAAAAACAAATCGAAAGTAATGTGCAAAAATATGTCAAATAAGAAACAAAACGAGTTACAAAAACTTACAGAATGTGAGGTGGTGAAAAAGATAAAATATCTGGGTGTAAACCTAACTATGAAAAATATTGATCTTTATAAAAATAATTATGAAAAATTATGGTTGCAAATTATGCAGGATATTAAAAAGTGGAATGTATTGAATTTGTCATTGCTGGGTAGAATTGTGGTGGTCAAGATGAATGTGTTACCACGATTAATGTTTTTGTTTCAAACTATTCCAATTGTGAAAGATGTAAAAACATTCAAATGTTGGCAGAAGGAGCTGTCTAAATTTGTGTGGGGAGGGAAAAAACCAAGAATTAAGATGAAAATAATGTGTGATGCCAAAGAAAGAGGAGGGTTTCAACTACCAAATCTAAGGTTATACCATGATGCAATATGTTTGACCTGGGTAGGGGCATGGACTATGTTACAAGATAGAATGTTATTGTCCCTGGAAGGTCATGATTGTAGATTTGGGTGGCATGCATATTTGTATTATGGCAAAACAAAAATGGACAATATGTTTAAACATCATTATTTGAGAAGAACACTAATGGATACGTGGACAAGATATAAAAACTTTTTTTCAGAAGAGATACCCATGTGGATTGTACCCGCAGAAGTCTTA
Organism: Lepidodactylus listeri; assembly: GCA_029233225.1. NCBI lineage: Eukaryota > Metazoa > Chordata > Lepidosauria > Squamata > Gekkonidae > Lepidodactylus > Lepidodactylus listeri. The sequence goes on from JARCFY010000007.1 coordinate 49,663,725, forward strand.
CATCCAACATCAAGATATAAAGGACAAGATTGGCTGAAGTATAGAGACTTATTAATAAGACATGGCAAGGATTTCAAACTGAAGGAGCAGCATCAGATTGATTTTGATTATGGTTGGTTAAGATATAGACAAATATATGACTTGTATAGAAGTGATAAAAAACACGGTTTCAGGGAAAAAAATAATGAAATAGAACAAGTTTGGGAGGAAGGTGGGAAAAAAATGATTTCTAAAATGTATAAAGTCTTGCTAAAATGGTTTAATGCTGATGAAATGGTAAAAGAACAAATGGTAAAATGGGCGATAAACTTTAACAAAGACATTGAAATGGAATCTTGGGAATTTTTATGGAAAAATGCTATGAGTATATCTACGTGTTATAACTTAAAAGAAAATTGTTTTAAAATGATGTATAGATGGTATATGACACCAAAAAAAATTGCAAATATTGGTCAAAATATGTCTAACAAATGTTGGAAGTGTAAAAAGAAAGAAGGGTCTTTTTATCATATGTGGTGGACTTGTGATAAAGCAAAGACTTATTGGTCAAAAATACATGCAGAAATGGAAAAAATCTTGAAATGTACATTTAAGAAGTTGCCTGAAATGTTATTGCTAGGACTTAAACTAGAAGAGATAAATGTAAAGAAAAGGACAATAATATGGTATATGATTACAACAGCAAGAATGGTGTATGCACAAAACTGGAAAAATGAAAAAATACCAGAGGTGTGGGAATGGTTGAAAAAACTGTTATATATGGCTGAAATGGATAAGTGGACTAGAAAATTGAATAATCTTTACTCAGAGACTTTTCTGGAAGACTGGAAAGATTTGAAAGAATATGTTGAAAAGTATTGGGATATGAAAAACTATATCTATACATGGTTATAATAGCATAAAGGAATAGAAATATATTATATGAATGTTTTAGTTAAAATTAGACAATGAAACTGTTTTTATTTAGAAATACATAAGAGTATAGAAAATAAGAATTGGTGTATAAGTATAAGTATTTTAAAGCTATATAACCGTCACCAGAAACGAAACATAGATATAAGTATTACTATTTTGAATAAAATGGAAAATGTGTTATGCTTCAGATGTGGTGGGAAACCACCAAAACAAGATAAAAATAGAATGTACAAATAGAACAAAATGTTATTTAATATGGAAAAAGGGATTTGTATAAGGTTAAATGTATTATTTTCGATGTTTTTTTTTTGAAAAATAAATTTCTTTACAAAAAAAAAAAAAAACCTGGGCACTTGTGTGTGTGGGGGATGTGTGTGCCCCAGCTATTTTATTCTATTTATTTATTTATTTAATTTATACCCTGCCCTCCCCCGCCAGTGGCAGGCTATAGAGTACGATGAAATGTTTAGGAAATGGGCATCTCACATGAAATTTCTCATTGGGATCTTTTCAACAACCAGACCTGGCTACTGCTAGTTGTGCCCACATGAAGCCCCAGTCGGACCCTAGCAAGGCAAAGGCACCACTCAAACAGGACTCCACCTGGTGCGTTTGCTGAGAATATAATCAGGGTAGGTGCCAGTGCACACATTGCAAGTTTGATTATAACTGTGAAGCGTGTTTCATCGGGGTTCACATCTATTTTACCAGCCCCCAAGCCCCTTCAGATTTTAGCAACCTTCAGTCCGCCAGGGACTTGCCCAACATCATGGCACAAAAAAGAACAAAATAATGTGAGGTGGGCAGGCCCATTTTCTACTAGGGGGTCCCAGGTCACTCTTCATTCCATCCCCATGGGCCAGCCCTGCCCTGTCTGGTGCACAGCTGACTATGTTAGTCCAGCCTGCTGCCTCCAGTACCTTTCTCAATCATGCTGATGGCTCATGCTTGTCCTGGTTCCAGTTTGACTAGCATCATGGGTGCACGCATCACAGTTCAAGGCCACCCCCAGGGGAATTTGGCATGCAATCCTTTCTAATTGAGTCAGCCACTTTGGCTTCTGAAATGGGTTTTTCATCTGAGTGGATCACGGCCATCAGCTGCTGGTGCTTCTCAACTTATAAGGTTTATATACGCCCCTATCAGGTATAGATTGTGCATGCTAATATTGTTATTTTCAGCTCCTGTAAATTCAATAAAATCTGTGTTGATAGTCGGGCACAGTATTGCGTTCTGGGCAGATGCCTATGCATCATTCTCTGGCTGGGACAGTGAGGGGGAACTCACCATCTCACTAGGCACTATCCTTTATGTAAAAAAAGTTTTTCCTAATATCCAGCCGGTACCTTCCCACCCTTAATTTGAGACCATTATTGTGAGTCCTATCCTCTGATGCTAACAGGAACAGCTCCCTGCCCTCCTCTAAGTGACAGCCCTTCAAATACTTAAAGAGAGCAATCACGTCCCCCTTCAACTTCCTCTTCTCCAGACTGAACATTCCCAAGTCCCTCAGCCTTTCCTCACAGGGCTTGGTCTCCAGGCCCCCGATCATCCTCATCATTCTCTTCTGCCCCTCCCTAATCATAGAGACTTTTGGAGGATGGGTAATTAGACACCTATACATTAGGTTTAGGCAGACAGCCCTCTTCAGGGCATATGGGGTGCACCTTTCAGAATGGGGTATGGATATTTGGCTCCATGGTATTCATAATGGGCTTTTGAGTTGGCTGCAGGCATCGGAGCATTGAAATGATCAGTTATAGAAATAATTGATCTAATATGATATCCTAGCTTGGTGAAAAAGTCTGCAAAAGTCTGGTGGGCACATGGGACTAAGGTAGATATTTCTGCAAGTCGAGGGGAAATTTATGTTTGTATGAAAAATGCAAAAATGTTTTTAAAACCTCTCCTGGAAGCAAGGGGGGAAGAAATGCTGCTGGCATTTAGGGTTTCTGTCACAAACCAAAATGGCACCTAACTATGGAAGGAGGTGAGTAGCAGGAAAAGGAGAGGGAGTGAAATGAAATATTGCTGAGCCAATGAGGGGGGAGGTGAACAGGCACCAGCAATGGTGGGAACTGGGGAAAGTAAAGGGTGGTGGGGAGAATCAAGAGCTAGACACAGCGGGCATGGGGAAGTATGGGTGGCTGAGTGAGCCAGCAAGCCTGGCCAGAAAACTGGCGGTGAAGAAGAGCAAATAGGTTAAGAAAGGAAGAAGAGGAGGAGGAGGAGGAGATTGGATTACAAACTCCTTTCCCTTCCCCTCCCTACAACAGACACCCTGTGAGGTAGGTGGGGTTGAGAGAGCTCTGACAAAAACTGCTCTTTTCAAGAACAGCTGTGCCAGAACTGTGGCTTGCCCAAGGTCATCCAGCCATTGCAAGTGGAGGAGTGGGGAATCAAACCCGGTTCTCCGAGATTAGAGTCCACACACATAACCACTACACCAAACTGAGACAGAGGAAGACGACAGGAGGCAAAGCCAGGAAATGAAAGAAAATCCCCCTCCCCCATGAATTCTCACTGTCATTCTTTTGCCATCTGTTTTCAAAGTCTTGTTCCAATCCCGGCCCAAAGTTGGAGGCCTTTGTGGGCCTTGACTTGCTGATCTGACAACTACATTTTACACACAACTCCTACCCAGAGAACCTTGCTTGGGCTTCTCTATTAGATAACAGACAAGGGCTTACTCTCGACAAAGTAAAACTATCTATCTATCTATCTATCTATCTATCTATCTATCTATCTATCTATCTATCTATCTATCTATCTATCTATCATTTTAACATAATCTCCAATGTCAAACTGGCCTCACTTTTAAAAAAAATGCAAGCGTCTATCGCTGGATGTTGGAATGCAGAAATAGGGGGTCTTTCATTTTCTTCATTTTGATCCCTTTCATATACCCCAATCCAACTTTTGTACTGGCAAGCCTAAAATGTGATATTCAAGTAAATATTCATCCTGCCTCTTCTTTCATCAAAGCTAAAGACAGCTGGGCTGAAAGCTGAACATCCCATTGCTGTCTTGCCTCGAAAGCAACCATCAACATTAAAACTAATTTTCTTACTGAAGGCATGCACAGAGTAAAGATATTTTGTAAGAGGCTATCACTTGGCCCTCTTTTTTAAAAAAAACTACAAACATTTTAAAGCCACTACATACATCAAAAGAGGGTGACATAAGCCCTCACATGCTTTGTGGGAATGAGGCATTTGAAACCAGTGAACTTGACTTGACAAAATGCTGCCTGCTGTGGTATTATCAGGCTAAGGATGTCTGTTATTTCATACTCAGGATCGCAGATGATCGGTTAAACAAAGAAGGGAGAGGGCTTTGAGCATGTTGCCCGCACATTAATGCACTTCTGTGAAGGAGGTCATGGGAAGCAACAAAGCTGCTCTGTTGTCATCCGCATCTTGAAATGTATTGAGCTACACACAGCACCGGCAGTCTGTTGGGGGCCTTCCAAGCAGATTAGTAGCATTTTATTTTCACTGCTGTTGAGAGCATTGCTGCTACTCATTGGTCATGTAATACACAGTGTGCTGGGAAACCAAATGCAGAGGATGGCAAGACTCCTGTTGTGAGAGGGAATTTGAGCAGGCATAGCCTGTCCTCATCCTTGCATGACAAGCTGCATCTCATAAAAATCCTCTTACCTCAAAAGGCATTAATGATAAAGAATCCTTTGGTGCTGCTTTACTTCTGGCCCATCCTAGTAGTAAATAGAAAGACATGTTTTCCTATTACCCCCTGGCCCCTTTATCTTACCCACACACCCTCCTTTTTTTTAGATTAGAAGAATGGCCAGTCTTTGGTCAGCTAGCAACTGTGGAATCCTTCCTCTGAGGCTCTTTAGGTAGAATGTCAGCCATAGTTTTATGATACATTTTCATCACTAGCTCTTGCAAAAACTGCAATTTGTGCTTGAGTATAAACTGCTTGATACAAAGTGTAAAAGTAACATGTTTTGAAGGTACATTTTTAAAAATAATGTCTGCCCCTTTTTAAGGGCATATCAGTGGTGATCAGGAAAAGGTTTCACGTGCACTGTAAAGAGGAAAGTGGCCATTCCTAATTATTATCCTTCTGACCAGAGGTTCTATTTGTGTCCTTTGGCCTAGAAGTTTATACCTAGGATTGCCAGTTCTGGGTTGGGAAATTTTGGGGGTGGAGCTTCGAGAGGGCAGGGTTTGGGGAGCGGAGGGACCTCAGCAGGGTACTATGCCAGAAAGTTCATCCTCCAAAGTAGCTCCTCCAAGGGAACTGATCTCTGTTGTCTGGAAATAAATTGTAATAGCAGGAGATCTCAAGGTTCCACCTGGAGGTTGGCAACTCTATTTATATCTGTAGAAAAGATCAAGAGTCCAGTAGCATCTTAAAGGCTAACAAAATATGTGGCAAGATATGAGCTTTCATGTCACTACTCAATTTTTTCAGATAACTGCCACAAATTTTGAGTCCAGTGGCACTTTTAAGACTAACTTGTAGACAGATAATAACAAGTTAAGATTTTTCACTTTGCATAACTTAAACATCATCATGTTACATATTAATTTGCTGTTAAATCCCTGTCTGTAAGTTTAGAACCTCATCTCCCATTCCAATTGTATTTGAAAAAGTGCCTTGCACACAAAAGCTCATACCTTGAATAAACCTTTGTTGGTCTTAACGGTGCCACTGGACTGCTGCTTTGTTCTACTGCTTCAGTCCAACACGGCTGATTACCTGGATCTGCCTCAAATTTTGTTAGTCTTTAAGGTTCTACTAGACTCTTGCTGTTTTCTACTGTTCCAGACAGACTAACATGGCTACCCATCTTGATCTATTTATACCCGTTACATAAAGTAAAAAGAAGCACCCCTAAAACCACTGGCAAACACAATATAATGGTTTGGGAGATGCTTTGATTGCACTCATCCACCACCAAAACAAATGGGCTCCCTGCCACAACAGCACCTTCATGTCCGCACTGCCTAGTTGTAAGCATGTCCCAAATGCCACATTTGTAAACATGTCCCAAAACATTTGTCCCAAATGCTACATAGTTTACAGGGAGAATACTAAGAATGTGCCTGACTGGGATTCCAATTTGATTTCCATGGAAAAAAATGGAACAATCTTAAGAAGAATGAAAGCAGTTAAATTTCATCTGCATTTCATCCCTGAAAATACAAGATATTATATAAAGAAGAAAAGAATACTTTGCAGGCATGGTTGAGTACACTGCTCTAGTGATACCCATGATGTCTGATCCCATTGCCAAGGAGGGGAGCATCCCTCTCACTTTCCCACCATTGCCCAAAAATCCTTTAAAATTAAAAAAAAAACCCAAGCCTGGGAGCCTTAAAATGCTAGCCCTAAATATTCTGAATATTTCTGGATTTTTGGGGGGGGGGGGGACTTGATTACGACTGTTCCAGAAAACCAATATGTCACACCATCTGCCTGCCTGCCTGCCTGCCTGCCTGCCTGCCTGCCTGCCTGTCTATCTATCTATCTATCTATCTATCTATGGCTGAGGACAGACTGGCAATCTAAAGCGGGGCAGGCACGCTTCGCAAACGGAGGAAAGGAGCACGTTCAGACATGCACATCTGTCCGTCGGCTCCGTTGCGTACTTACCCGTCTCCCAGTCGCTTTCCTTCCGGACACCGGTTTTTCCCGGTGTTCAGGGGCCTTCCTCCGCATGCCTCCCGCTTCCAAACAGTGTGAACTGGAAGAAGCGGGAGGCATCCGGAGGAAGTGTGAACGCACCGGCAAAAAGTTTTGCGCATGTGCGCATGTGCGCACATGTGAAAAATATCAAAAGAAAACAAAAAAAAGTGCAGCGGCGCGCGCAAGCCGTGCGCGCTGGCTATGCGGCAGTCTGAACGCTCCGTGGCAGTCTGAACGCTCCGTATCGCCGCTGATCCGCATTGCTCTGGCCAGTGTGAACGGCCAGCTCCGTGGTTTTTTTCCCCCTCTCCAGTTCCCTCCGCTTTGCCTCCGCTTCAGATTGCCAGTCTGTCCTCAGCCTATCTATCTATCTACCTACCTACCAACCTACCTACCTACCTACCTACCTACCTACACCCATACATACACACCAATATCATGGACCTAAGTAGCGTAGGCTAGTCTGATCTCATCAAATCGCAGAAGCTAAGCTGGATCGGCCCTGGCTAGTATTTGGAAGGGAGACCACCATGAAATACCAAAATCGTGATGTGGAAGCAGGCAATGGCAAACCACTTCTGAATGCCTCTTACCTTGAAAATTCTACATGGTCACCATAAGCCAGCTGGGACTTGACAATACTGGCAAGGGTATATTTGTGTGTGTATATGTGTGTTTTTTCAGACCATAACTATCCAAATGCACACCCCTAGTTCTCATTTAAGTACCATGATGCTTACATCCAGGCAATGCTTGCTAAGAGGCAGCATTCATGAGCACTGATACCTCCATATGCAGCCTGCAATTGATGGAATCACATTACACATACCCACCCCCAATTTCTGATAGTGGCTCTAACCATAGGAAGAACCAATAATTTCTATACTCAGCCTTGACTGGAGTATTACTATGAACACAAAGCCTCTATGAAATCTAAAAAGAACAAGGTGCTTGACAATGCTTTTTAAACACCAATAGTATGTTGTCAGGGAGCATGGTCCTTCAGGAGCCCTAACTCACAACTTCAAGGTCCATTTCCTTTTTCATGAAAAGCATATAAAGAGTATATATATAAAAAGTGTTGGTAGTTCAGAAAATGTTGTATTCGTATTATTAAATAGCCACAGCTTGCAAAGACTCTGGTATGCAAAAGGTTCATTTTTATTGGCTAACGAATAAAGACTCTCATTGGTCCTTAAGCAAATCTTGGTAGCCAATCGCTGAGCCTTGCTTAGGTCCAATAGGATTGTTTGTATATAGTTACATTGTTTGAAGTTATGAGTTGGAAGTATAAATTAAGATGCCGCTCTCAGAGAGCAGTCTTTTGAGCTGATGCAATGTGTTTGAATAAAAGCCTGTTTGAATGATTCATCGCCTCCTGGTCAATATGTTAAAGAAAATGAACCCCTTTAGATGTTTCATTAAGAATCACAAAGAGTTTTCATATTTCCTACCCCAGTTTATATCTTAAATCAGATTTGTTTTCAAAATGTATGTTAAAATTACAAGTGAGGAGACAGTCAATTAAGAAAACAAGAAGCATATTCTTTTTTTAAAAAAACCCTGTATTTATAGTTTTTATAACACATAGACATATATGTTTTCATGCCTGTACATTTTACTATTGCCAAACGGCAAGTATAACAATTCAATATATAGCATATAATATTAGAATGAGTCTAAATTCCAATTTCTTTATTTAACCAATCATAGACTCTGTGCCATCTTTTACTAAATATTTCTTCTTCCATGCCTTTCAAAACCATATTTAATCTGTCCATTCCTACTAAATACATTAGTTTGTTTATTAAATCCTCCCTCGTGGGGGTTCTTTCTATTTTCCAGTTTTTTGCTACCAAAATTCCAGAGTGGTTAAAATATATGTTAGAATATAGCAGTCTGCATGATTATAACTAACAGGAATTATATTTAACAAGAAAATTTCAGGGATAATTGGTAAATTGATGTTCAGAATTTCTAATGTAAATTTGTGTATTTTGCTCCAATATCTTTGTATTTTATTACACCTCTACCACATGTGGAAGAAGGTTCCTACATTGTTCTTACATTTCCAACATATATTGGATGAGTTTGGATAACACATTGATTTTATCTGGAACCCAATGCCACGTATGGAACATTTTATATATATTTCCCTTATAGGAGGTAGCTCACATAAATGTTGTTACTTTCCAGATTTGGTCCCATTGTTCTATTTCTAAATTATGACCTAGGTCTCTCATCCATGGTATCATTGTGGTCTTAATATGTTAAGCAGCATATTCTTGAGAAACATGAGTGATTTATGGTTTCTGCTGTCCAGAACTTTTAAATAATAAGTTGAGGACATTTGAGACAAGACCTCAAATCTTGAACTCAGTGAAAATGAGTAGCCCTTTTCATATTGTCTTTCCCCAGGTTTTGGGGAATCAGTGCATGACCTAAGAAAAGCTTTAGGTTTCTTCACAATGATAGCTTCTATAAGAAGAGAAAGAATCACCTCATGTTAGTAAATACTATTTCCCACTAAAATAAACTTTCATTACAGAAACAACAGGTTCCCTGTGCCTCATAAAAACTCCATCCCACAAACCTATTTCTGACCAGTTTATGCTAGCTTTTAGGTCAAACTCAGGTCATCCAAGTCAAACAGTCATACAGAACTTTAGTTGAAAAATACAAATATAAGGCAAGGGGATATAAATTCAGATCCACACTTCACAGTACAGTGAACCAACATTTTGCTTGTACCTGCATACATCTGTTTATAAGGAAGAGCCAATGTATGTTCACTTTACAAATGAAAATGGGGACTAGTACTTGGATAAATGTGGGATTTACATGCACTGAGCATGTCTTTATATATTGGTTGATATCAAGACAAACTGAATGCATACAGATTGCACATGTAACGTGAAAAGGGCTAGTGATCATGTGAGGCCATCTGGAGACTATTAAATTAACAATAATTGATTTGTTGATTTTAATCTGTAATTTTGTATTGTTTTTAACCTGTTGTAAATCACCCAGAGCCTTGTGTACTCAGGGATTGGGTGATCCAGAAATGATGATGATGATGATGATGATGATGATGATGATGGTGATGTGGTAAGAGGTCCCTTGCTTCCACCCTTTGTGACTGACATTTCCTCCTTTGTGCATAGCTTGCTTCCACTTAAACTTGAGCATTCTCAGAAGTCATGAATGAATGGATGATATGGATTAGCTTTTTTGAACATAATAGTCCAGCTAGTTAAAGAAAGGCTGCATTATAGATTGCTTCTGTCACATTATGCTAGATGGAAAATTATGGATAATTTTAATAGAATGAAACTTAAAGACTCATTTTAGCCCTTGCTGTTACCTAACTTAGATTTAATAACGTTTGTCTTCCCAGCACAACATTAGCATATGACTGTGTTTGCAGACTGATTCTCTTAAGGGTTGCAACCAGTTCTTTATGTCATATACTGTGTTTTTCTGCTGTTAGATGAATTATGTATACACTCAAAAGTAATTAGCAGAGAGATGGTTGTTCAGTTGATTTTTAGACTAATTAAACTGACCTAAAACTGGATCTAAAAAAGATAAGAAAAGAAAACTGTTATCCCCAAGTAACTCCTTCAGGCATAATATATAGTCTTTGATGCCTCAGCTGATTAGAGCTTTGAGAATATTGTGTGCTGTGAAAGACACTTGACCTCCAACTTCCACCTGACTTTAAGAAGGTCTAAATTTCACTGCTATGTTTCATTTATTCTAGCTCTATTCCTGTGTTGCAATAGCTTACTAAGTTTATCCTGAGGTTGCTTTGGAGCTTCCTGTTCTGTTTTGTTTCACTGAAAGCATTAGTAATGGCAGATAAGGTTTCCAAAAAGACTCCAAAAAGATTTCCGTATGACTCTTTCTCTGTAATACTCAACCAAGGAGGTTGCAACTTGACTTTAGGTTCAGTCAGACAGACCAGAACTTCACATGACCTGACTGTGTGCCAGAGAGGGCTATCTCCAGGATCTATTCAAATGTTCAGGCAATTCCAGTCTGCATGAATCCTTTGTGCAGTATCGAAACTGATACAGAAAAGCTTTTCTGAATGCAGAAATGTTGAAAAAACACTGTGTACTTCATGCACAGACCTCATGATGTTTCAACTCCACAGGTTAAATGGAAACTGGTAGAAGGTATATTCTTGTTGTCCCTTCTTCAAAAGCAACTAGTCTTTGATTCAAATACACAAGTTTTAACGTTTATGTTATTTTGTTTCCTTTTAATCAGCGTTTCTCACAAAATGAAATTTAAAGTGAATCTGGGAATTTCTCCTCAGACAAAAAAAAATCCATTGAATTTGAAGGAAAGTATTGAGAGTAAGACAAACAATATTTTGCAGGCAGTAGAAGAATTACAAGATGTGGAATGGTATAGAATAACCTGATCTCATCAAATCTCTGAAGCTAAACAGGGTCAGTACTTGAGTGGGAGACAACCAAGGAAGACTTTGCAGAGGAAGACAATAGCAAACCATGGCATTTTACACAACCAACGGGGAATTTCTCATGTATGACAGTGGATGCTGCCGAAACTGAAATTCATGCCAATGATCTGTGCAAATCTCAAGAAAAACAAAAGGATATCAATAAAACTATAAAAATGTCTCAAGAAGATGTTTATGCATCCAAATTTATTAAAGATCCAAACACTTGATACAGTAAATTTGTCGGTATTCATCTACCTTTCCTAGCCAAGGTAGCTGAATGAGTTGTTACTAAGCAAATCCATCTATTTCCATCTGTCTTCTGCATCTAAATCTGTAAAAATTGCACCTTCACCCTCTCTGGCATAAGTTTCATCCAATCATCACTGGCATAAGTTTCATCCAATCATCACTGAATCCAGCTGTAGATGCATTGATCCAGGCACCTTCCATAGATCCACTTGGCAAAGAGATGCAGAGTGGGGTGTCATTCATATACTGATGACACCAGATCCCAAATTTCTACAATCAATTTCATGTCGATGTTAAATATAGGGGGAAATATGGAACCCTAAAGAATAACAAAGGCCTTCAGGAAGTTTAGAGAGTATGTGTCTGGCCCAAGGTCATTCTAACCCCTATGCCACACTGGCTTTCAAAACTTCCATGATCTTATCTTCTAATGTGGCATTCAGCTAATAACAGATGTTTCTGATTGTATATGCAAAATGTTTAGAGAAATGGCACATCCTGTCACAAACTTGCCCCATATTTTTTTCAGGGTCAAAACACACCAGCTCTCTAACTATAATCCCTAAGTAACTCCTTCTGGCATAATGTGTCAGTTTGGTGTAGCGGTTAAGTGCACAGACTCTAATCTGGGAGAACCGAGTTTGATTCCCCACTCCTCCACATGTAGCTGCTGGATGACCTTGGGCAAGACATAGGCCGAGGACAGACTGGCAATCTAAAGCGGGGCAGGCACGGTTCGCAAACGGAGGAAAGGAGCACGTTCAGACATGCGCATCTGTCCGTCGGCTCCGTTGCGTACTTACCCGTCTCCCAGTCGCTTTCCTTCCGCTTTACCCGGACACCGGTTTTTCCCGGTGTTCAGGGGCCTTCCTCCGCATGCCTCCCGCTTCCAAACAGTGTGAACTGGAAGAAGCGGGAGGCATCCGGAGGAAGTGTGAAAGCACCGGCAAAAAGTTTTGCGCATATGCGCATATGCGCATATGCGCATATGTGAATGTGCGCATATGCGCATGTGCGCATATGCGAAAAACATCAAAGGAAAACAAAAAAAAGTGCAGCAGCACGCGCGAGCCGCGCGCGCTGGCTATGCGGCAGTCTGAACTCTCCGTGGCAGTCTGAATGCTCCGTATCGCCGCTGATCCGCATTGCTCTGGCCAGTGTGAACGGCCAGCTCCGTGGGTTTTTCCCCCCGCTCCAGTTCCCTCCGCTTTGCCTCCGCTTCAGATTGCCAGTCTGTCCTCGGCCATAGTTCTGGCAGAGCTGTTCCTTCAAGGACACTTCTGGAAAGAGCTCTCTCAGCCCCACCTACTTCACAGGGTGTCTGTTGTGGAAAGGAGTTTGTAAGTCGCTCAGAGACTCTGAGTGAAGGGCGGGGTATAAATCCAGTCCCTTCTTCTCCTCTCTATTCTTCTTCTCTTCAACTGATGAGAGCTCTGAGAATGTCCCTACTATGTTTTGTTTATTCTAGTTCTATTACGCTATTCCAGTGGGTTACTAACAATCTTGGGCAGATACAAATGGTAGCAATGAAATGATGTTGTTGGTAGATGGGTTATCATCACCAAATTTGTTTGGTCAAATTTGGCCCAAATATTATACCACCATTATTCCAGCCACTGTCTTTGCTGACCAGGTTCTAACTAGTGAGAGACAGGATGAATAATTTCTCCATTTCAACAATCAAGCAGAGCTCTGGTCGTGCTGGCCAGGAAATCTTTCAAACCATCAAGAAACATCAGCATTTAGAGGCAAATCCTATACCTTGCAGAAAGTATAGTGTTGGTTTAAAAACAAACTTGTCCTTTTTAAGATTGTGATCCTTACTATAATCTTAAAGATAAAATCCTGAAAAAATTCAAACCCATTTCACATGTGGAATGGTTTTGTGGCCTATTCTAGTCACCCAACTCTAGAATTGTCATAATCATTCAAAAAATTCTCCTGGTCCATTACCTTTCCTTAACGATAACAATGACTGTAATATAGTGCCCTGGGCTCTTTTCAATACGTGACTGGGTACAACAATGTATCCTTATACAAAAAGCATTACCTGAAGATATCTCTTGACAAGCAAGCTTCGATGATCTATGGCAGCAATGATGGTGAGTGTCTTAAGTGTTAAGCATTCTTCCATGAGAGTTTACTGCTAACATTCTAGTAATATTTCACTTCGCTGGCTTGGAAGCCTAGCTCTTCATCATGTCAAAAGAAGAACGTTAGATATTTTTGTCAGGTGGCATCAATAATTTCCTTATTAAAACCTGTGTAACTGCTATGATTCAACCTTTTCTTCCAGTAAGTGAGTTTCTAGGCAATCAGTAACAAGATTTCAGTCCTGAAATAATAATTTAATGCAAGCTATCACAAGAGTCTCTAGAAAGCTTGTTACCTTTCATACTCACCAACTTCCTTGGTTTTTTAAAAAAAACTTTTAATCTTTGTTGGCTTCCAGTTCAGTGATTTTTTCTTCAAGTTTTCACATTGCAATGCTTCTGCATGGCTTTCTTCTGTATTTTCATCCAGGTACAATCACCTCTCATTGTTACTTGATGAAAAGAGGAGTTTGTCTGGTTTGGAGAATAACATGTTTTCTAGCTGAGTCACTGTTTCTCAGAAGTAAATATTGGTAGTGCTAAAAATAGAAATCTAAATGATAACTGGTGTGGTTCAGTGAACAGAGTGACGTGCTTGGCCTGTGGACAACAGTTGGCTTCCAATACATGCCCAAACCATAAAATCTCTGAGCATCCTTCAATACTTTAAGATCACTTATCCTAACTGATTTCACAAAGCTGGAGTTGGGAAGAGAAGATGAAACAGACACATTATTCATTTTGTTAAGGTTAGTTGTATACCATCCCATTGCCACAAGACTATGTGGAGACAGCTATGTGGAGAAAACAAGACAAAAACCTTCCACATAGCTGGTGGCACAGGTGGGATCCAAACTCCTTTGCTCACCATGTGCAAAGATAAATGAAATTACATTAGAAAAGTAATCATTAACGGAAAAGTAACTAAACTCAATAAATCCAGAAGCAATAACAACACTAAAACAATAAAAAAAAATTTGACTGTAGAATCCCACACGGAATTGCTCCGGACTAGCCCATTGGCCTAATGCTGCACAACCATGCACAGTAAAAATATACAAATCTAAAATACATCAGCAAATAATAAACAAAACCAGTTCAGTGAAGACTGAAAGCCTATCAGCACTTCAAAAAAATATTTTAATGTTTTACTTCTCTTGTTAATATAACCCCTCCCCCCAGTTACTCACACAAATATATGTTTCCCTGAACTCTTTGGTATACAAACAAGATTGACACAGAGAAAAAGAAAGGGAAACAAACCCTCATTGATTTGAAATATATGAGATGGAAGATGCTTTCAGTTTTTTAAAGAGTAGTTATGTATGACACTATCATGTTGCATGAATATTTGAAACAATAAAGAAAGTAATGACAGAAGAATGAATTGATAACATGAAAAAATGAAAGATATGCTCCTGCCAAAGGTAAGAAGTTTTTATTCAAATTAATGCTAATGAGGAATTTAAACTTATGCTCCTATAACCACTGTTAATGAAATCAGTGGGATGTCAGTGTGCTTATCTGTAACTGGATGATTCCTTTTAACAATCCATATTAGCCCAGGTATTCTTCTAAAAAGACTGTCCATCCAAATACATATTCATTTTTTCTTCCATCTACATAAGTTTCATGTAATAGATCTACTGATTTCATCAAGAATTACCATTAGCAATTCTTACATGGTTGATAGTTCACCCTTCGTCCATTAATAGGCTAGTGATATTCTACCAGCAAATTCCTTACCTGCTGACTCAGAATGTGCTTCAAACCATATTTTTGAAATGTCCTCCAAAAACAAAAAAATGTTTATGTGTAACTGACTAAAATGAGTTATATCTGAAAATGAATGCATAACATAATAGTCAGGGGTCATTTTGTAGAAAAAGAGGTGCAGGAACTCATTAGCATAACTCATTAGCATAACTTATTTGCATATGTTACACCACCTGACATCACTGGAAGTATGTCAAAAGCCAAGAAAGAAAGGAGAGAGAGAGAGAGAAAGCTGGCAGAAAGGGAACAGCTACTAATCCAAGCCTCAGAGATACCACTATTCTGGGTGGATAACTTCAGTGGTGGCTGAAGCCTTCAGAAGGCTGGTTGGAGGAACAAGGACCTTTCCAGGGGATGGGGTCATTTTGCTGCAGCCATGACACAAGCAGGCATTTCCCCACAGGATAGGGGGCCTGACACCAACTCTCGGAGCTGAGCTCCTCTGAGCTCCTGCTCGAAATGACCCCTGATAATGGTCAAAATGCTGAATAAAAACATAAAGTGAATATCTGATGGTAAAAAATGAGTTAAAAATATAAACATGATATCATTTGAATATTTGATACATAAAAGATCTTGTAAGATGATTTAGATAATTTGGCCTTAGTAATATTATGTAACTCATAGCTGCAACTCATTACGAAAGATTATAACAGTTTTTGGAGCTTGGCATGAAATAAGTAAATAATATTCTTTTTTTATTTCAATTACATACTGTCTGTTTTTTATAGAATGATATTGGGAATGAAGATGAATACTAAGATGTCTGATATTGACACTGAATTATGAATCAGAATATGAATAAGGCTTTTTATAATAAGAAGGTATAGATAATCTTAATATTGTAATCAGAATGTAATACATAATTTGAAGAGGTCAGTTTGAAGATAGATTGAAAAATGTCTCTGTTTTTATCTATAAATTGTTTTTCTTTCCAAAAGATGATAATTATGAAACTGGCCTGCAAGCTTATAGTAGAAATGGTAATAGTTTGTTTAGATATAGTAGACTGCTTAGACATAATTATAGATGGAAATAGTTAATAAGGATGAACAGTAAGCTGATGCATAGTTTGAAAATATATACTAGAAATGTTAAAAGCTTATATAGATATAATATAATGAGATTACCGTTGCTAAAATGGTAGTTTTTGTTATGGTTAAATTTTAGTTAATGTTGTGATATTATGCATGAGAAATTTGAAAAGATATAATGACATTGTAATACTCTCACCTTTTCTTTCTTTTATTTGAAAACCAATAAAATGTTTATTTTAAAAAAGTCTGAGAGGCAGAAAGTATCCAATTAATCAAATGTAATCTTAACACAAGATCATAATTAATTAACATCAACACTAGTTCCATACATCTACAAACACTTTTTTTTTTAAGTTCTTTGCCATCATATACCATTGCTGGAACATTTTCTTTCAACAGCCTTGTGGTAAAACATTGTGTGCCTCTGAGATATATTAGACCCAAACAGCTTTAGACCTCTTGCTATTCTTTGTCCAAGATCAAAGAAGTATTATATCCTTTTCCTGTATCCATTTGTGCAGCCCCGACTTTTCATGCCTGTTCTGTAACGTTTTCCTTTTGCTGGAACTTTCTCTCACTTTCCATTCTGCTGTATGTTCTTTTGTACAGTTAGGCCACAATGGCAGAACACACAGAGCTGAGGGGCAGGGACATGGGGGGGAGAGATGTAATACCATAGAGTTTTTGTCAGTTCCTAGAGCTAATTGTTATCATTTCTGGGCTATAACCAGAAGTAATATATCAATGCAGAGGAAGTTGGCATGTTTTAAAAATATTATCTTCCTGCTGCAGCTTGAAACAGTATCTAACATTGAAGGCAATGAGCAGGATACTTCCTATCTTAGCAAGAGTAGGGTTGCCAGCCTTCAAGTGGGGCCTGGGGATTTCCTGCCTTTATAACTGATTTCCAGCTGACAGGGATCAGCTCCCTTGGAGAAAATGGCTGCTTTGAAAGGTGGACTGTATGACATTGTACTATGCTGAGGCCCCTCCCCTCCCCAAACCCCACCCTCTCCTGGCTCCACCCCCAAAGTCTCCAGGTATTTTTCAACCCAGACCTGGCAACCGTAAGCAAGTGCCATAGCAACCCTAATAATATATACAAGGTGACTGTCTACTGTAAGTAATATGCTTTGCTCAGATGATGAGTTGTACTGAAAAAGGAAGCAGTGGCACACAGCTCTCTCTTTTAAACCTAGAACAGCTTAAGATGGATGGAGAGCCACTGCTGTTAGCTCAACAAGGTTGAAATGATATATCAGAAAAAAGGATGTCATGGGCAAGTGAATAAAGCACAAGTGGGACGCTTGCAGATCTTAGTAGCAACATTGGGGGTTTCCAACACACCATTAGTTATTACAAGTTCTCATCAAGCCCTGTGGGCCTGCACTATCACTGAATGCACATAATGGCCCGACAATTTCTCTGGTACTGTGAGTCAACAACTCCTTAGGCTACAGCTGGCGATCAATCACCTCACCTGCCAATGTGGTTGACTCACCGACAGAAAGGATTGCTCTTTTTTATATTAAAAAACCCTCACAACCTCTTGCATGATCATGTTTCTGTGAGCCTTGCTTTTTTTTTTAAACTTGAGCGGCGAGGGGGGTCATGCTTGCCTTGCTCAAGCATTCTGGAATAAAATGGGATTTGTTCAGAAGGGGAATATTCCTGACAAGGCCACCTAAGACTCTAAACCATTTAAAGGACAAGGATGGAGAAAATATACAGTTATAACCACAGAAAGAATGCGCCAAGGGCTTGCATAAGACTCTATGGCTTCAGCCTTCATACATCCGTGCAGAAACACTCTGGAACTTAACAGCCTGATTAATGGCAGACTATGAAGGAAGGTCTGAGTCACAGCTGACCCCAAGGTTGCAGACTGTGGCGAGAGGAGAAACAGTCTGTGATCATTAACAAAAATAGCTGAGCAGAAGAAAAGAAAAAAACCCAAGGGGCAGCATTTGCCTGCATTCATTTTGGATAAAAAGGAAATATTATCCCAAGCTGAAAAATGTCAAGACATCCAGGCAACCCAGCAAAAGTCACTTTGAAGGTGCCAGTGCCAACTTAAACCATAGCACTCTGTGAGGTCAGCCACCCTTTCCATGTTGTGTCCCTTCCCTGATTACCTGTCCACACGCTGAGTGACCACTTGGGCCTCCCATCTATGCCATCACAAAGTGGTTTCTGCATATATACTCTCTCCCTGTGATCAGCAATGTTGCTTTCCAAATCTTGTTGATAATGGGAAGGGAGCATATGTTCAAAGACTTTCTCCACATATTCACAGAGAGCTGACCCCACAGTAATCACAAGGAAGTGAGTGTGGGGCCAGCTGACTTGTGCCTGCACTGTGACCCTGTGTGGTCAGTCAACATCTGTACATGACTTAAGGCCAAATCTACACTTCCCCTCTGAAGTAGTTTGACTACTGTTCTTTTCCTACACTCATTTCACACTGGTTTCAAATTTCACTTCCCCCCCCCCCCCCCGGGTCTGAAGAGCAGTAAGCAACAGGATCTTGATAACAGGATCTTTATCATTTATCAATGATAAAAGGGTTGGAACACTTTCCCTATGAAGAAAGGTTGAAGCGCTTGGGGCTCTTTAGCTTGGAAAACGACGGCTGAGGGGTGACATGATCGAGGTTCATAAGATTATGCATGGGATAGAGCAGTACTTTTCTCCCTTTCTCACAATACAAGAACTTGTGGGCACTCAATGAAATTGCTGCACAGTCGGGTTAGAACAGATAAAAGGAAGTACTTCTTCACCCAAAGAGTGATTAACACATGGAATTCACTGCCACAGGAGGTGGTAGCAGCTACAAGCATGGACAGCTTCAAAAGGGAATTAGATAAACATATGGAGCAGAAGTCCATCAGTGGCTATTAGCCACAAGGTATAGATAGGAACTCTCAGTCTGGGGCAAGTGATGCTCTATATTCTTGGTGCTTGACGGGGGGGGGGGGGGGAACAGTGGGAGGGCCAGACCTTCTTTTTTTATAATACAATTTATTAAGTTTTCCAAACTACATCAATCAACTTTCTATAAACATAGAGCACATAAATTATTCCAACCACAAATAAAATTTGGACCATACGATCATTGGGTCAGATCTATTACTCATATTTAACAAATAACTTAGTTTATCCATTTCTGCCCAATCCAATAACTTGGCTATTATTTCACTTCTTCCGGGTAGCAGTGAAGTTTTCCAACATTTGGCCCATAGAATACGAGCTGCAGTTAATAAACAGGCCAATAGTTTTTGATCTGAAATCGTCAGTCTTTCTGGTAGTATGTTCAACAAAAAAAATCTCAAGTTCAAAAGGAATTTCATGTCCCATTACTTCTGATATCATCTTATTTATCATTTTCCAAAAGTTTTGTAAGACTTTACATGACCACCACATGTGAAAGAAGGTTCCAATAGATTTTCCACAAACCCAAAACAAATTAGAAACACTTTTATAACATAGGTGCAACCTGTCTGGGGACCAATACCACCGATAGAAAATTTTATAAATATTTTCTTTATAGTTTACCACTTTTAAATATTTAATTGATTTCCAGGATTTTGACCAACTATCTGTATTTACGCTATGTCCAAAATCCTTCATCCATTTTACCATAACTACTTTTACTACTTCTTCTTGCATTTCCTAATTTATCATTAAATTATATATTTTTTCTAATTAGTTTATCTTCACTGTTTATCCAAATAGAATCTAATTCATTTGGTTTCCCATAAAACCCAATCTTTTTGTCTTCTCTATGTCTAGTTTGCACTTGAATAGTCTCCCACCAGGATAAATGGATATCCAGCTCATTTCTTAATTGATTTTCCAGTTTAATATTTCCATCTTTATCCAATAATTTTTCATAGCTAGCCAAATTATTTGATCTTAATAAGGAGGGTTTAATAAAGGCCTCTAGTGGAGATACCCATTTTGGTATGCTTGAATAAATTTTTTCTTTGACATCTATCCAATATTTCATCAATGCCGCTTTAAGAGCATGCATTGAAAAATTAGAGTGTATTTTATGTTTATCATACCATACGTAAGTGTGCCAGCCCATGTATAGATCATGGCCTTCTAGAGCCAACACTTGATTTTCTAGTTTTATCCAATCTCTTATCCAAACTAAGGCTGCAGCTTTCCTGTATAGTTCCCAATTTGGCACATCCAATCCTCCTCTTTCTTTCCTATCCTGTAGTAGTTTTCATTTAACCCTTGTTTTTTTAGGGAACCAAATGAAATTTCTTGTTAAACTATTTAGCTCCTTATAAAAAGCTGCTTCTCCATTTAATAATGGAATAGTCTGTGCTAAAAATAAGAATTTGGGAAGAATATTCATTTTAATAGCTGCCACTCTACCAAGCCAAGATAATTTTAAATTTTTCCACTTAGATAAATCCTCTTTAATTTTTTTAAATAGTTTCTTATAGTTATCCTTGATTAATGAACTGACTTTATTTGTACAAATGACACCTAAGTATTTCACCCTTTTTACGACTGCAATTTTAGAAGAAGTTTGAATTTTACTTTCTAATTGTTCTGAGCAGTTTTTAGTAAGTAGCTTGGTTTTTTGCAAGTTAATCTTCATTCCTGCTACACTTCCATAATTATTGCTCACTTCTAATAGTCTGCTTAAAGATTCCAATGGGTCTTCCATAATGAACATTACATTGTCAGCATAGGCACAAAGCTTATAGTCATATCCTTTACATTTAAGCCCTCTTATTTTTGAATCTTCTCTAACTTGCTCATTAAGAGTTTCTAAAGCAAAAATAAAAAGAAGAGGGGAGAGAGGGCAACCTTATCTGGTGCCTTTTTCTATTTTAAATGTGTGCATCATATCACCATTTATCATTAACCTTGCAGATTGTTTCTTATATATAGCCTCTATCATGTTTCTGAAACTTTCTCCTGAATTGAAGTCTTTCAATTTAAAAAGTAAAAACTTCCAGGAAAGATTATCGACGCTTTCTCTGTGTCCATAAACATCAAAATTGCGGATTTCTCTGGGTGAGTCTCATAATATTCCAAAACATCAATTAAAGTTCTCAGATTTTCCCTCAATTGTCTTTTAGGGAGAAATCCCACTTGATCTCAATTAATTATCTGCTTTAATACTTTTTTAAATCTTTCCGCCAGAATACTTGCAAATATTTTATAATCAACATTCAACAATGAAATCGGTCTATAATTACTAATCAAATCCAATTTGTCCTGATCTTTTGAGATCAATGTTATTAATGCATTATTCCAAGTTTCCGGAATAGTACCTATTCTTCCAATCTCTTTTACAAGCTCCTTATATACTATAGAAATTTGCCCTTCAAAAATCTGATAAAACTCACCCGGTAGACCATCCGGACCTGGCGCCTTATTTCTTTTTTTTATCTTTTGATAGCTTCAATAATATCACACATGGTAATTGGTTCATTTAAAATCTTCCTCTGCTCTTCTGTAAAGTTTCTTGTTTTATCTGTCTCATTAATGTAGGATTTAATTTGATCCTCCCTCTCTTCTCCTTGCTTATACAATTTATTGAAATAGTGTGTCGCTATCTTTTAAAAATAGTTTAGCAGGTATTTATTTTCTCCTCTATCATCTTTTAAGATAATTATTGACCTCTTGGCTTCTTCTTTTTTTAATCTATATGCCAACCATCTTGATGGCCTATTAGCATTTAAAAAATATATATATAACATTATATTCTACTTTCTTTTCAACTTCTTTACTTAGCAATAAATTTATTTTATGTTGCTTTAATAATAATCTTTGTCTACCACTGTCATCATCTACTGTCCTTAACCTGTTAGCCTCTTCTATTTTAACCTGTTTAACTAAATAGTCATATTCCTTATTTTCCTGTTTTCTTTTCCAAGATAAATAACTAATTAACTTTCCCCTTATATACGCCTTAAATGTGTCCATACTGTAGTAATTGAGATATCATTTTGTATATTTTTTTAAAAAAATCTTTAATATCCTCTTTCATTTCCTCTACAAAGTCCTGATCTTTTAATAAATATCTATTCAATGTCCACCTTTTATTTTTCCTTATCTCCCTCATAGTTAGCAACACAGGGTTATGATCAGCAAATGTCAATGGCAATATATCTGCATCGATTATCTCCATCAAGAATGGTTTGGATACCCATGCCATATCTATCCTTGACCACGATTTGTGCCTTGCCGAGAAGTATGTGAAGCCCCTCTCTTTCTCATGTTTAATCCTCCAAGCATCTAATAAATCTTGCTCTTCCACTAATTTGCCAGTCTGGTGTAGTGGTTAAGTGCACGGACTCTAATCTGGGAGAACCGATTTGATTCCCCACTCCTCCACATGCACCTGGCTGGATGACCTTGGGCAAGCCAAAGCTCTGTACCAGCTGTTCCCTCAAGGACAGCTTGGGAAAGAGTTCTCTCAGCCCCACCTACCTCACAGGGTGTCTGTTGTGTGGAGGGGAGGGGAAAGGAGTTTGTAAGCCACTCTGAGACTCTTAAGTGAGTGAAGGGCGGGATATAAATCCAATCTCTTCTTCTTCTTCTAATTGAAGGAAACTATTAGGTAGAATCAACCCTTTCTTTTTGCAATTACTTTGACTTTTCCTATCTATATCTCTATCCAAGACTGCATTGAAATCACCCATGATACAAATATTATTACATTTTTTTTAGTTAATACCTTGGCTAGTTCTGTATAAAAAATTTTTTGATTCACGTTAGGAGCATAAATGTTAACAATTAGGTATTCTCTACCTTGTCTTATTATTGTGATGGCCACTACCCTTCCATCTTTTGAGGAGTAAACAAGCTGTGGATGTAGACACTCCTTCGCATAAATTACTACTCCCCTCTTTTTCTCTTTCTCATCTGCAGCTGCGAATATCAATCCCAATTTCTTATAATTTAAATACTTTAAGTGCTCTTTTTTGATATGTGTTTCCTGTAAACATATCAGGTCCACTTTCAATTTGATGTAGAATGCGTCTTCTTTTATGCAGGCCATTCAAACCATTAACATTAATAGAGAGGATTCTAAAGTCTTTAATGTTCGACTCCATTTTTATTTTTTGATTCCTTGGACCTGGACTTCGATTGATTTCTGGTCAATATTTGAAGTGGAATAGAGGAGCCACCTTTTTTACCCTTTTTCTTACTGTAACCATCCTTGTTTTCTTCTGTTTCACCTTCTTCCCTTTTCGGCTGGGATTCTTCCTCCTTCTCTTCTTGTTTCTTTTTATCCATTCCAAAATCTTCACCAAAATTTTCCAGAAAATTTTCTAATTTGAACACCGAATCCAATTTGTGTCTTCTCCCCCTATATTCAAATAATAGGCCTTCAAGGATGCTCCATCTATATTCAATATCCTTCTCACGTAAGAGAGTCGCCAACCGTTGATATGCTCGCCTTTTTTCCCTTACTCTCCAAGGTATCTCCTTTAGAAACCTTATTTCTTCCCCTTGAAATGACATTTTTTTGGTGTAGGGGGCTTTCAAAATCTTTTCTCTTGTTTCCCTCTTGTTAAATTTAATATGAACTTCACGCGGTATATTGAATTTTCTTGCGTAAGCCATGTTTCTTCTGTATAACATATCTATATCAGCCATCAGATCTTGTTTAGTAGCTACCTCCAGTTGCTCCACCAAACCAGCAACCACTTCTTCTTTTAAGTCAGTACCTATTTTCTCCGGAATGTTTTGGCACCTCAGAATCATCGCAGCTGTATCCATTTCTAGGCTAATAATGGACTCTTCTAAACTCTCATTTTTAGCTCTTAGGTCCTGCAAATCCAAATCTAAGTCTCTTACTTTTCCATGTGTTTGTCTTCCTCTTGTCATCAAAGTTTGGATGTCTCTTTTATTTTCCACCACTTGTGTCTTCATCTCTTCCATTTCCGATTTTATTTGTGTAGCTAACTCATCAATTTTATTATAAATTGGAGCTATCTCTCTTTGAATAAGCTCTAGAAATCTTTCTTCTACCTTTTCCATCAGTGCAGGAAGGGTATTTTCAACTACTGCCTTTACAGCAGCAGCTACTGACTCGTCAATCATCGCCTTCATGTCCTGTGTTGATTGGCTGGGGTTACTTGTGGGTGGTTTTGGCTGATTCATTGCTTTGAGAAGAGATGGAAACGGCAAGAACTCTTCCTTAAAGCACCAGAGTTTCCAGGGTTTCCAGAAGCCATAAATCAGAACTTAATCTGATACTTACCTTATTTCTGTTTTGCGGCCTATTATCTAGAAAGACTTGTTATATTTATGCTATTTTATATTTTTATATTTTTATTATGATACCAACCCAACTAATCTGTGTTTTAATTAATTAAATAAGTTACCTCCAATATATTAATAAATTACATTATTTTATTGTTATTATAAATCTATTAATTAGTTGTACGTAGCTCACGCCTCTAATTAATTTAAAGTATACTCTAAGTTAATTCTAGAAATTTTTAAATGCTTATTAAATGCTGTTCCACTACCACAAATAAATTATTATACCTAAGCTGACTACACTTAATTTATAATAGCTGATTTTAACTCTCCTACTTTATAAATTTTAAGCTGTGTTGATTATATTAACAATTAAACAATATCAATTCCAACCCCTGCCCTATCCCAAGACTTGCTTATTTATTACTTAAACCTTGAATTTACTTAGTTTATTATTTAATTAATTTATAAATAATCAAATTATTAATTATATGCTTCTACCAAGTCTTTTCTTACCACTTATTGGTCACCCAGTATAAAATGTGAAGATGAGAAATGTTAAGCAACAGACAATGAAAAAATACCAAACTCAACAATAAGCTTGTACTTGCCAATAAATTCCCAATTACATCCACGCTTCTATCCCTTTAAGTTTTGCTCTCTGACTAAATCTCTTCTTCCTGGTCATCCTCTTACTCCTTTGCCCTCCTTTATGATCCCGGCGTAATGCAAAGTACACTTTGTCGGCTGTATCTACTCTCCAACACCGGCTCTTTAAACACTTTTACTCTTCCAGTGTTGTCTATGTCGTTCCCTTAAGCATGATTCCAGTGCGCCTCTACTCAAACGTTGCTGCGTGATGTCGTCTCCGATCCCTCGTTGTTCAATTACATCTATGTGCTCGCCTCAGCCACACCTCTATGCGGCACCTCTTACTCTCAAGCAGCCCCAAACAGCTCTGAACAGCACAAAACAGAAGGCAAAAACAAAACAAAAAGAACAGAGAACAAAAAGAAGATTGGTGCAGCAACATTCAGGTAGTTCAAATTATTTTCCCCCTTATTTTCTATGCCTGGCTGCTTTTATATAGGGACTTCGTGTTACCACATATCAATATGTTAATTGCCCCCCCTTTGGGAGCTAAAAAGCTAAGGAAGAAAAGAAAAGATACTCAGCTTCACATTTTTCTTTACTCTGGTCCAGTTAGTGCTCTGGCTCTTCAGAATTACACTCCCTCTTTCCTCCTGTCCAACTCCCTTGTTGGCAGTACACCTCCTCAGATTCTGCTTAGAGCATGAGGACACCCCAGGAAGATTGCCTGCTTCCTTGGGGTGTGCCCACAAGCTCTCTGCTTCTTCCCTCCCTTCAAGCTGGAAGAAAGGCAGAGTTTAAACCTAGAAAACTGAAGGGTTTTTTCGCAGAGTCACAGGAGCTCTCTCTCCCTGCGTCTGCTATGAGGGCAGGCGGAACTGGAACTCCCAGACCTTCTGAGGGCACTTGGTATTTTTGGCCACTGTGTGACAGAGTGTTGGACTGGATGGGCCACTGGCCTGATCCAACATTGTCTTCTCTTATGTTCTTATCTGTTTAAAGCAGTGTAATGCTAGCTTGACCACAAGAGGGCAATTAACAAATGTAGACAGTGATTTTTAAACTAGAACAGGTATGGTCTGAAACTAGACACAGGTATAGGTGGGTTTTTTGAAACTAGAATGATTTCAGTGGGAAAGTCAGATGTAGATTTAAGAGTGCAACTTTGCTTAGTTTTGGCTTAATTATACCTTGTAAAGTGACATAAATTACTTCACATATATCAGCAAAAGAAAGTCCACAGAAATCTTGGACAATTGTGTTATTTGACCACTGATTATAGGTCAATTTCAGCTAAACAAATAGTAAGAGATGTGATGTGGAACTGAGCCAGATAAAGAAAGTGAAACTGGAATGTATGAAGTCTAAATGATGGAGTCATACCTAGCAGAAGAAGCAAAGAGAACTTTTTGTACTTGTTAACTATGATTTTTCTTTTTTTAGAATTTTTTTATTTTATTTTCTACAGCTACAACACAACTAAAAACACTACAGTTAACTAAAAACCTAAAAACCTACTCTACCCTAAAGTATACAGGAACCAGAATATTATACTGGTATAACAATCTTACTAAAAATACAAGAAAATAGTAAACTATGCAGGCTAAAAATTACTTTGGTATATATTGCTTATCTAATGCCTATAAACAGTTAATGATTGATTGGAGTTCAAAATGGGACACAATAAACACATATGACTTTTAACAAAACAGAGTTCGTTATTCTTTTCTTCTTTTTCTTCTTTTCTTTCTGGGGTTTGGCCGCCGTTGCATCCATATCTTCTTCCAACTCTCCCTTTTCCATGCTTTTACTTCCAGTTGAGTCTGAGCTTTCCAGTCCATAATGCTGTCTTGTAGTTCTAAAGAGTCCCCTGCAGCAGCCATATCTTTTTCTTCTTTGCAAAAGTCCAAAAAAAATTTGGCTTTTGCCACTGTGTCAATCCTTTGCTTCTTATCCTTGTAAGTGAAAAGCAGGCCCTCAGGAGTACGCCACTGGTAGATGATGTTCTCAGATTGTAAGAAAGCGGTTAAATTCTTGTAGGGTTTCCTCTTCTTCCTTATTTCAAATGGAATGTCCTTTAAAACTTTAATATCAACCTCTTGGATCTTCAGGGTATTTCTATTTGTGGCCTTGAGCACCACATCTCTAGTTGATTTCTTTGAGAATCTCACTATCAATTCTCCAGGCAGGTTTTTCTTCTTTACAAATTCAGGGTAGGTCCTACAGACCATATCCATGTCACTTTGCAAATATTCTGCTTGCAAACCTGTCTTTGGAGCCAAAGCATCACTCAGAGTCTTTTTGAGATTCTCACCTTTCTGTTCCACAATACCCTGGAACCTCAAAAAGAAATTAGATCTGTCCATCTGAAGCCTCAATAAATTGTCCTTGTCAGAAATCCTTTCTTTCTCCATCCCATCCAGTCTTAACTCAGTTTTTTCTGCTTTCAAATTGACCTCTGCCACTGCTTTTGCTGTCTGGTCTGAGCTCAAGCTTACATCTGAAATTTGCTTTTGCAAAGCATCCAGCTTAGAATTAACAACAGTCAGCTGGTCCATCAGGGGGTGCAAAGCAGTTGCCAGTGCAGCAGATAGGTCTGTACTTGTCTCAGACTCTGTGGCAGGAAGTGCTGAAGGATTTTTGGGAGAAGGTTTTGGTTTCCCGCCATCTTTTCTCCCCGTCCAGTCATTGCTTTTTGTTTACTATTAGGGAAGCTCACAAAGGAAAGTTAAAAGTCACTCTTTTCTTCTTTTCAGGCAGTTAAAATAGTCCCATTTGGTCTCCAGCCATTCAAGATATAAAGAGATTCTCGTGTGCACTGTTATTTTCAGCCAGTGAGGGCAGGGGTGGAGTGGGGAATTTAAACTTTAAATCCCCCTCGCTTTAAGTTCAGATCCGAGAATCTTACTGCAGGGAAGCCACTTACAGTTTCACCGTGTGTCTCAGGTAGGAATTCTTTTTCTTGTCACTTTCTGGTTCCGGCAGCTGTCCGGCTAGTGCTTCATTGTGCCCTAAGGCTCCATGGCGGAAGAACCATAGAGGCAGAGGGAAGCCTCGATCCCTGGGTCGCCACCCCGGGAGAGGCTATCTCTGCCACCTCATGGCAGGAGTCCCCTCCAGGGTCTCCTGGGGGTCTAATCTGGTTCAGATCCCCTTCTTACCACTGGGTCTGGGCCGCGATCCCCGAGACAACGGGAGATCGTGCCTGCCATTAAAGCAGGCAAAAACCAGAAGTCCGTTAACTATGATTTTTCTCACATCTAGGATTTGCCATATTCTTCTTTTCCCATCCTTGTTCAGTGTTGCTTTCCTCTGCCAACAATGTTTGCTTTTAAAACACTGACCTGACATATTTAATTTTGCAGAGCTCCGCATAAACTGATAGCACCACATAAATAGTAAGAGTTCAGTGGTTCTGGAAGACTTCATGCTGAAAGCAGTGGATAATTAATGTCTTGCTTTAGGCCAACTAGGTTGTGGCTGTTCTCCACATAATCATCCTATCAAGATACATTAACTCTACTAGATATTAGATGCACTGGGAAAGTGGTAAAACCAAAGGTAATGCACACTGGAGATGCAGACATGCAAAATCAGAACCGTATCAGTTACACTAAAATCAAAGGATGGGTCTCTCAAAGTATGTTAGACTTAAATTAATAATCTTGCAAATATGGAAATGAATGTAACTTCAGATGAATTACACAGAGGAGTCAAAGGCTAAGTGAATGTGCAAGGCAACCAACATAAAAAACAGGACAAAGCATGATAAAGATCTGTTGTTGCAAGAGCTCCATCTTCTCATTTTCCTTCATCCCTGCACATAACCACATTTTAACAGGAATTGGAATTATGGGTTGTATGCAATTCAAGTCCTTTTTCTGTCTCTATGATACAAACAGCAGATCCTATTCCTGGACTGTACCACTTCAGAGAGCAAGGGAATTGTATTATTTATGCACAACTTTATAAATGTTTTCCCATCTTTTTTTTTTCAAAATTTAAACATAAAAAATAGATGCCAGAGAGAATGGTTTTTTGTGTGGATGATTTAGGTTTTTTCATATTTTTTAAACTTGATGTTGCCATTCAAACATGTAATATCTGACACCACCTGCAGTTCAGATTATTCCAGTCCAAGAATGGTTTTACCATATGATCTGCTATTTACACAGACTGGCCCATAGTTTCTGTCTCCATCCATATCAATGATCACAACAGGAACTCCAGCACTTTGCCTGTGAGGAGAATCATGTGCTTCTCTCCTGTGGAAGATGTGTAAATTTTCACTTTGGGTGTTAATGATATCCTTAAGTGCTCTACCAGCACTGAATGAACCCCATGACAGACTACCCAAGTCTCCTGCAAACTGTCTAAAGCCACAACAAGTAAAAAGAAGGCTATAGATGATGGGATTTAGAGGCCATTAGGTAGTGCATGTAGTAGTTTGTTTGGGAATCCACTGCTAAGAGAAAGCAGGTAGCAGAAATAGATAGATAGATAGATAGACAGACAGATAGATAGATAGATAGAGCATTTGTTGATATGTCATTTATTTATTTATTTATTTTTGATTTAAACCCTGCCCTCCCCGCGAACAGGCTCAGGGTGGCTTACATGGGCGCATAGGCCAAAAATTACTACATTAAAATAGCTAAAAGCAGTTAAAACAGTTTAAACAGTTAAAATAAATTCCTAAGGCTAACAAGATTACAAACAGCTTCCTATAACATGTTATCAAATTGTCAAAGCGGCGGCTCAGTGGTAGGTCTCCATATCCCCCTTGCCACCCGCCAGGGTTGATTCGGGCCGGTTACATCAAAGATGATATACCTGATGGATGGAATCATCGGTGGCGGCTCCTAATCGAAAGCCTGGTGGAAGAGCTCCATCTTGCAGGCCCTGCGGAACTGCACAGGGTCCCGCAGGGCCCTGATCTCCTCTGGGAGCTCGTTCCTCCAGATGGGAGCTGCCACCGAAAAAGCCCTGGCCCTCGTTTTGGTGAGTCATGAATGGATGGACAAATTCACTGGTTAAGAAATGGCAGAGGAAAGGGAGAAATGTTTAACCCTCTGACATCTGCTGATTTTTTTTGGTGAAAATGTTCCACCCCAGACCATTTCTACCCTCTCCTGCCCTTGCTTCCAAATTAGGAGTCTAACTTGGAGGGGAAAAAATTAACATATCTGATGGGGGAACTGTTTACAGAGAATAATTGATGGGCAGTGGAAGGATTAAACACTTCAGTCCCCAGGAGCAGCTTTGGAATACTGCAGGAGGCTACAGTGCAAAGGTAAATGAAAAATATATTCCATGAATTCCTTGGAATCATGATTCATAGGATCCAACCCATACTGCCATCTGAAGTCATGTCCTTCAGGTCAAAGACCAACATACTCTTCTAGTAGCTTTTACTCTTCCACATAATAAAATTCTGGATGATGCTTCCCCCCCTCCCCATCATATTAATGCAAAAGAGGAATGAATGAACAGGTGCCTGTAAGTTAACTGAGAGAAACTTGTGACTTTAAAAAAAGAAAGCCCTGCAATTGACTATATGTAACCATATTTCACCAAATCATTGCAACCAACAACATATTTGCATTTATATTCTTTAAGGCCTTGCTTTGCTATCTGAAGAAGAATTAGAAAATCTTCAGGACTGCCAGAGAGCACTACGGTCTAGCAATCAAAATTTGCTGGTGATCCCTGGCCCAAAGATCATCTGGCTGTCCTCAACCAGAGCCTGGGTGAACTCTCTGCCTAATGACATCCAGGCCCTGTGGGACCTAAAACAATTCTGCAGTGCCTACGGTTGAGGACAGCAATGGGTTCCATCTCTAATTGGCCTCCCCTTTCTCCCTCCCATTTAGACTATACAGACTATATACTCCTCCTCCTTTATGCCCTTTTATTATACTGTTAGTTTATAATGTGTTTTATCATATACTTACTAGGTATTTTATTATATTTATTTTATTATGTATTAGAATGATTTTTAAAAAAATCAAGATGTTACCCATTCTGACCCTGGACACAGGGAGAGTGGGATTCAAACCCAATAATAATAATAATAAAAACAAAGTCAAGAGTCAATGGGCTTGGGAAGGTGTAACTCTGTTTAGGGTTTTACTTCTGTGGTCAAGATGGCTGAGTTCCTTAAAAAAAAGGCACTGTTCAAATTGGCCAAATGAAACGATTACTTGTTCTTTGACCAGATGAAAATAATTGCATTTTTGAGCTATGATTTCACTGTTGAATTTTATAGATCAGCAATATCAAAGAATACAAAGAAAGTGCCCACTCAGAAGAAATAAAAGTTAGTAATGATTTTAATAATAAGAAAGTTCTCTTCTAAAACAATTTGGAAAATTCACCTCCCAAAATCGCAGCAATGCACAAAATATCAGATGCATCCTCTCCCAAAAGCTATAAAGTATTTTATCTGAGATCACCAATAACAAATGAAACCCAAAATGAAAAAAGCACCCTCCATATTAAAAAGGGGAGGATGACTTTGCAGAACTTTGCGCCTTCCTACAAAATTGCGTTTCCAGTCCTCCAGGTCCCTGGACAACAAAATAAAACAAATGTTGGTCAAACGTTAAATATGATCAAGGTCTCTGTTTCTATATTAAACTTTTTCATCACTTTCAAACACCAGCCAGCAGATTTATTTTTTGTAATTAAGTGAATTGTTATTTACTAGTAGATAGAAGACTGGAGTAACAGACATTGTAGCAGTAACATAATTCAAAGGGCATGAATTATTACTGAGATCTGATTAATGGAGTAGTTATTTTTTTTGCTATAGGTTAGGGAATGGTATTTCATAAGAGGGGAAGGGAGGCAAAATATTCCACTGGGGCAAAGGCTATTTGTGCTTGGGTAGTCCAAGAACTAGATATACAGAGTGGAAACATACAATGCTAACTCTTGGACATCCACTTCACTGTGAAGATTTTTAGCTAGCAAACTGTAAAACCAGTGGTGAACATAAGAGAGCATAAGAGAAGCCAATGTTGGATCAAGCCAATGGCCCATCCAATCCAACACTCGGTCACACAGTGGCCAAAAGTACCAGGTGCCATCAGGAGGTACACCAGTGGGGCCAGGACACTAGAAGCCCTCCCACTGCCCCCCCCAAGCACCAAGAATAGAGAGCACCACTTGCCCCAGACTGAGAGTTCCTATCTATACCTTGTGGCTAATAGCCACTGATGGACCTCTGCTCCATATGTTTATCTAATTCCCTCTTGAAGCTGCTTATGCTTGTAGCCACCATCACCTCCTGTGGCAGTGAATTCCATGTGTTAATCACTCTTTGGGTGACAAAGTACTTCCTTTTAACTGTTCTAACCCGACTGCTCAGCAATTTCACTGAGTGCCCACAAGTTCTTGTATTGTGAGAAAGAAAGAAAAGTACTCCTTTCTCTTCCTGCTCTATCCCATGCATAATCTTATAAACCTCTGGGCTCCCGTCGCCCGGCAATGCCGTGGCGCGCGGGAGCCGGTTTGCCGCCTTGCAGGACACGAGGCAGCAGCAGGGAGCGTGCTCTGCGTGCGGTGTTGTGGGTGGGGGCGGGGCTTGCTCGGCAAGAACTGTTGCCCCGCTCCCGCCTTTGCAGTTCGTCGGCGTGCTCGCTGTAGGCAGAGCACGCCTGTGGAAGCTCCGATTTGGCCTTAGCCGTGGCGGTTGCGGTGGCTGTGTCGCGGAGGCGACAGTTGCGGCGGGCTCCGTGCGAGCTTTCAGGTGCCGGCGGCGCGGCGGTGTTGGGTTCTTCTTCGGCCAGCGGCACTGCTGCGAGGCGATGGCTGTGGGCAGTTGGAGGCTCCGGCTTTCGACGGTGGGCTGCGGCGGTTGATTCCTGCGGCGGCAGCTGCCCGGCAGCCCCCCCCCTCTGTTTTGTGCCTGGCAGCCCTGCTGGGCTGGCTTTCTGGTGTCGAGGCGGCGGCAGCCTGGGTTGTTGCCTCCCCCCTCCCGCCCCCCTTTGGCGGCGGCGCAGCCCTTGTTGGCACCCCCCCTTTTTGTTTGGGGCTGTGGTCCTGCCGCCGGGTCTGGCTGATCCCCTTGGGCGATGGGGGGTTGCTGAGGAGTGGGGGTGGGTCAAGGTCTGACCCGGAGGCATAATTGCTGTGGTTCTCCGCGGCGGCAGCGAGTTGCGGCATTTCCCTAGGTCGCCGGTGGCTGGTGCTTCCGGGCGGCTCTTGAGGGGCTCAGAGCCTGTGGCTGGTGCTTCAGGGTTGCTCTTTAAGGGCTCAGCCGGTGGCTGGTGCCCAGAGCGAGCACAGGTTGGCTGACGGAGCTCTCAGGAGCCCCCCTCCACCTCTTTGCTTCCTCCAGGTTACTGGGGGATTTTGGTGGCTGTGTGTCCTTGGCTCCCTATGGCAGTGGGATCAATTCTGGATGGGAGGGAAAAGGAGTTGTGAGCCTCTCAACTGGCTTTTGCTGGCTCTGTGGGGCCCCTTCCCCCTTACGTTTTAGCGCCTGGTAACGGCGCTTCCCCTCTGTCTTTTTGTTTGTTTGTTTGTTTCATAGGGGGTGCCTCGGCCATCACTTTAGGCAAGGGAGGGGAAGGGAGTTGTAAGCCGCTCTGAGACTCCACGGGAATAAAAGGCGTGGGTATAGATCCATCTCCTTTTTAGGCCTTTTAGCCTCAATTAGTTTGATTGGTGGCCATTTTGGGGAGGTCGCTGCTGTTTTGATTCTACCTGGCTGGCAGCCATTTTGGGAACGACTTTATTGCCTTGTGTTTGGCGGCCATTTTCAGAGTTGCGTTGTGGCGGCCATTTTAGGTGGCATATTTGATTGCAGCATTTAAAGAAGTTGTGCAGGCCCCATTTCAGGGTAGCCTCCATTACTGACGGGCAACCATTTTGGGAAGGTTTACCAGCCAGTAAATTTCAGTGGTTACAAAAGGTTAATTGTTGTTTTTCCTATTCTGCTAATTCAATTGTTTTGTTTTGTTTCCTGTAGTAGGTTAGTGCCATGGTGCCAGGGAAAGGAAAGGGCAAAGGCAAGGGTAACCACCCAGCACCGAAGAGACCTCTGGCGCAGCCTGAGCCTGTAATTCCTTCGGATGAGGAGAATGAAGGGGATGTGGTGAATACGGCCATATTACAGCGGCTTGCGGCACTTGAAAAAGGTCAGGGTATGCCTGTCAGGGGTTTGGCAGTTGGAGACAACAACTCTAATGCGTCTTTTCAAGCCCAGGTGCTGGCAAGATTGGCATTTCTCGAGGACAAGCAGGAAGCTGGTTACGGTGCGGGAACCGCTCCGGGACAGCAAGGTCCTTGTGCGGGGGAGCAGCAGATGGCTCTCTATTCAACTGACCAGGGTTCTGGAGGTAAGGAGATAGCTTTAGGTGGGCATGGATCACAGTGGCCATGGAGCCCTGGCGGGCAGGGCCCTGTCGTATCCCCGCAGTAGCACACTGGACGGCCTAAGGGCCCAACATCTGAGCTGGGTCCTGTTGCCTCTACCATGCCACACAATAGCTGGCCTCAGTATTCACCAGCTAGTTCCCAACTCACTTATCATGGAGCCTGGCCGAATTGGGGTTTTCCCCAGTCTGGTATGGGCTGTCCATATTTGGGCACTGCATCATTTGACAACGTTGCTGCAGGGGCTGTGCCAAGTGGCGATGCAGACCTGCCTTTAGGTGATCACCTCTCCATCACCACTAAGGAAAAAATCCTTAAAGGGGAGTTTGTTGACATATTTAGTTTGCTCTTTAGAGAAATCGAAAAAAAGGACAAGGATAATTTGGATGAGCGGGAGAAGGAACGCTTGAAGCGTCGGGTGGTTGACAGATCATGGGCAAACTGGTTTCCGGGGTTTTTGATTTACACAGCCGTCATAGTGCGTCACCAGCCTTGGAGGGCTCCTGCGATGATCCAGTATTTGGACATCATTTACAAAGCCTTCACAGATTTTCCAAGCCCGGCCTGGTCGCAATATGACGAGGAGTTTAGGATGCGGGCTGCTATCAACCCTGCCATGCGTTGGGACAAAATATGTCCCAGCCTGTGGCTTCAAATTATGTCACCTAACAGGTCAGCTTGGGGTGAGCGATCTCACAGCGGTCACTCGGTAAAGAGGGCGCATGTGCAGCCAGGTTCCCACCCGATGGCGGGGCAGGCGGTACAACGACGCCCGCTTTGCTGGGAATTTTCTTCCCAGGGGACCTGTGGCCGAAAATCCTGCTCTTTCCGGCATGAGTGCCCCCTGTGTGCCAGGCCCCACGCCTTATCCAGCTGCCCACGGCCCAAAGGCCAGGGTTGAGGAAAGGGTGGTAAGTGCCCTGGGAGTGGGTCGAACTTCAACCCCCCTTCTGATAAAGGGACCTAGCCCAAAGTATACGTCCTTTGACCAGGCCATGCGGGTAGTTCGCCTCTGTGGTGAAGGGGTGGAATTGGCAAAGTGTGACATCAAGTCTGCCTTCCACCTCCTTCCTGTGCACCCGGAGGATTTTGAGCTGCTTGATTTGCCTTTGAAGGTAAATTTTACATGGATCGGGCCCTGCCATGGGCTGTTCGGTGTCTTGTTCTGCTTTCGAGAGGTTCAGTTCCTTTTTGGAATGGGCCTTAAAAATCAGGACAGGTCTCTGTAGCACCGCTCATTATCTTGACGATTTCCTTTTTGTAGGCAGGAAGGATTCAGGGCAGTGTAGATTTTTACTTTCCAGTTTTGTCTATCTGACAGAGGAACTTGGTGTTCCTCTCGCTCCAGAGAAGACTGAGGGCCCTGCACCCATACTAACGTTTTTGGGGTTTGAGATAGATACAGTTAATTTATGCTGTAGGTCGCCCCAGGAAAAGTTGGAGGCTTTGAGGGAGCGGGTTGCATTTGCATTGCATGTGATGCCTCTCATGCATTACATGTGATGATCAATCCACAGTACATGTCATCAACACCCTTATGTCAAAATCCCCCAGGGTTATGCCTTTGGTGCGGGCTTTCACATTGCAGTGTCTCAAGCTTAACATTTTGTTAGAGCTAGACACGTCCCGGGGGTTGATAATGGGGTCGCTGACGCTCTCTCTCGCAAACAGATGGAGAGGTTCCGTCAGCTGGCTCCAGAATCAGACCTGGCCCTGGCCCCTTCCACCAGGAGAGCTTACCTGGAGTTGGTTAAGCATTTTCTGTCCCTCAGGGCTGCAGCGAGTGTACAGCAAGCGTGGCCTATTCCCGGGTCACAATTGTGTTAGGCAGCGTGCAGTGTAAGTTTTACTGGCTTCAATTGGGTTATGGTTAATTAAGTTCCTTTTACAGGTGCTGCGGGCCATGAGACGAGGCGAAGGGTCATAGTCTGCGGCCACAGCATGGTCTTTTGGGCAGCTCATTGGGCGAGGCGACGTCTGTTGGCTCCCAGCTCAGATTCAGCGACATGGCGTTGGTTGAGTGGTGGGGGAGGAGGGGCATAAGATGGCCAGCACTCCTCCCATTATTGTTCTAGGAGAGGCACGGTCCTCCCCCTCATGTTTTAGCCATACACCTGGGGGGCAACGATTTGGGGCTGATCAAGGGTGTGGCCCTTGTGCAGCAGGCCAGGGCCGATCTTGCACTGATAAGGTCAAGGTGGCCTGGGGTGCAGATAGTGTGGTCAGCCAAGCTACCCTGCCGGGTATGGAGGCATGCCAGTGACCCCAGGTGTATGGACAGGGTTAGGCGTAATGCTAATAGCCAACTTCACATGGCCTTGGAGTCCGGGTTGGGTCTCTTTTTGCCGCATCCTAGCATACGGGTCGAGTTCCCTGACCTGTATCGCCCTGATGGGGTGCACCTCTCAGACAAGGGCAGTGGGATATTTTTTAGAGGACTTGCAGCACGGGATTTGGATGGCACTCGGTTGCTGTGTGGGGTAGCAAAGGCCAAAGCAGAGGCTTGGCTTTGCATGTGGCAGTTTTGTGCAAGCAAGAAAATGGAACCGGTGAGTGCCTCACGGCATATCCCGATTGGGAACAGGAGGTCATCAGGAATCACCCTAGGGCCTTGTGGTCTGGGGAGGTGAATGGTGATCGCCTATGGGACCCTCTCAGACTAGGCTCCTCCCTGAAGGTCTGTGCAGCCTCAGGGGTAGGCGCCCCTGGGAGGGGGCGCCAGTATGCCGGGCCGCTGGTTACGAGCCAGTATCTGACTGGCTCAAGACTGGGGCTAGGTTACCCGCCCATTACAAGGGCAAGGAGGTTGTGTCTGGGATTGACGCCTGCCTTGCCTGTTCCACAGCTTGCTTAGTTTGCCTGTTGCTGCATGTTCTGTTTAAATAGTTAATAAAGTGGCCCTTGTTTAATTCCAAACTGTTGTCTGTCTCGTTATTCCTGCTGAGGTGGCAAAATCATGTCGCCCCTCAGCCATCATTTCTCCAAGCTAAAGATCCCCAAGCGCTTTAACCTTTCTTCATAGGGAAAGTGTTCCAACCCTTTTATCATTTTAGTTGCCCTCCTCTACACTTTTTCCAATGCTATAATATCTTTCTTGAGGTGTGGTGACCAGAACTGTACACGGTATTCCAAATGAGGTAGCATCATTGATTTATGCAGGGGCATCATGATACTGGGTGATTTGTTTTCAATTCCCTTCTTGATAACCCCCAGCATAGCACTGGCCTTTTTCACTGCAGTTGCACACTGTCTCAACATTTTCATTGAGTTGTCTACTACAACTCCAAATCTCTCTCTTCGTCTGTCTCTGTTAGTTCAGACCCTATCAACGTGTATTTATAGTTAGGATTTTTGGCTCCAATGTGCATCACTTTGCACTTGGCCAGACTGAACCCCATTTGCCACATTGATGCCCACTCGCCCATCCTCAACAGATCCCTCACAATCCTCCCTGGTTCTCACCAC
Source organism: Lepidodactylus listeri (assembly GCA_029233225.1). Classification (NCBI taxonomy): domain Eukaryota; kingdom Metazoa; phylum Chordata; class Lepidosauria; order Squamata; family Gekkonidae; genus Lepidodactylus; species Lepidodactylus listeri. The sequence goes on from JARCFY010000007.1 coordinate 49,701,614, forward strand.
CCTAAACAACTTTGTGTCATCTGCAAATTTAGCTACTTCACTACTTACTCCCAACTCCAAATCATTAATAAACAAGTTAAAAAGGATCAGACTGGGTACTGATCCCTGCGGTACCCCACTGCTTACCACCCTCCACTGACAAAATTGCCCATTTATACTCACTGTCTGTTTTCTTTTAATTAGCCAGTTTTTGACCACAAAAAGACTTGTCCTTTTATCCCATGACTATTGAGCATACTTAGGAGCCTTTGATGAGGAACTTTATCAAAAGCTTTCTGGAAGTCAAGGTAAACAACATCTATTGGGTCCCCCTTGTACACATGTTTGTCCACTCCCTCAAAGAACAGTAACAGGTTAGTGAGACAAGATCTTCCCTTACAGAACCCATGCTGAGTCTGCCTCAAGAAATTTTGTTCAACAATATGCCTACTAATTTTTTTCCTTAATGACAGTTTCCACCAATTTACCCAGTATCGATCTCAGACCGACTGGCCTGTAATTTCCCGGATCTCCTCTGGAACACTTTTTAAAGATGGGAGTGACATTTGCTACCTTCCAGTCCTCAGGAATGGAGGCAGATTTTAATGAAAGATTACATATTTTTGTCAGGAGATCCTCAAGTTCACATCTGAGTTCTTTCAGAACTCTCGGATGTATGCCATTTGGGCCCGGTGATTTATTTGTTTTTAAGTTGTCGATCAGTCGTAGGACCTCCTCTGTTGTCACCTAAATCTCTTTCAATACCCTTCCCAAAATCAGTGTTTCTGGAGTGGGCAAGCACTTCTCATCTTCCACAGAGGAAAAAAATGCATTCAGCTTCTCAGCCATTTCCCTATCACTCCTTTTACCCCTTGGTCATCCAAAGGCCCCACTGCTTCCCTGGCTGGTTTCCTACTTCTAATGTATTTGAAGAAAGTTTTATTGTTGGTCTTTATGTTTTTTGTGATATGCTCCTCATATTCCCTTTTTGCCTGCCTGATCACAGACTTGCATTTTATTTGCCACAGCCTGTGTTGCCTTTTATCAACCTCACTGAGACTAGCTTTCCACGGCTTAAAGGAATCCTTCTTACCTTTTACAGCTTCCAATATTTTGTTTGTTAACCATGCAGGCTTTTTTCTATACCTGTTTGTGCCTTTCCTAACCTGTGGTACATATTTTATCTGAGTTTCTAGAATTGTAGTTTTAAATAGTCTCCAAGCTTCCCCAATGGTTTTGACCCTTTCTACTTTTCCTTTCATGGTGTGGTTCTGAACGTGAATTCCACACAGCTTCAGCCTTTGTAGTTGCAATTTTGGACTGTTAGCATAATATAGATCCAATTTTGTTGGCATAGCTTACAATTTAGACATCTGGCTGATTTTCATTAATGTTAGGAATCAGGGTGGCAAACCTATACCTATCACACAGGCAATTTGTGGGACCTAATGCTAAATCCAAATTAACAGATTCAAAACCCAGTGGTAATTAGTTGAGAACAAATGAAAACAAAATTTTTTATTGTGGACTCAAATTTGGAAGGATTTGTTATTCTAGAGTTAGGAGCTACTTCAGAAGCACATGATGGAGCATTCTGACTGAAGCTACCCATGTTGGTCTGGTCAGCACCTGGATAGGAGACCACCTGCAAACTCTGTGCATACCATTTTGAATTCTGTGGAAGAAAATAAAGATGCAAGGATAAAAAAATAAATAATAAACATGTCTTTGTTGTATGATGACTATCTGCCTAGCCAGTTTATCCATATCTGAATTATGTGAACATATGAGTACCAATAAAGTATAACAGTGGGACCATATAATCCCAGTCTTCTTCCATCTACACTGGTTTACAATTTGCTTCCAGGCTCTACTCAAAGCACTGGTATATTGGTATTAAATTTTAAAGCCCTAAATGGCCTAGGACCAACATACCTTAAGGACCACCTTGTCTCATATGAATCTACCTGTTCACTCCCATCATCTTCAGAGGCCCTGCTTCGGTTGCCCCCACCATTTGAGGCTAGACAGGTGGTGACCTGAGGAAGGACTTTCTCAATTGTGGCACCAAAATGTTGGAACTCCCTCTATCAGTGTCATCCACCAGTGGGTGAAGCCTTTTTTTGTTTTATTTGGCATATCTCCTGTAATGGTTACTGGCCTCCTCCCTGGTTCTGGGGTTGTACGTTTATGTGTGTTTTTACTGAATTATGTTATAATCTCAAATATTGTTTTTAATTGTTTAAACATTACAATGTTTTCATGTTCGCCACCTTGGGATCCTGCTCATGTGGACAGGTGGGATATAATGTTTGAAACAAATAAGTTAAATAAATAGAAATGAATTCTGGCTGATAGCCAGTTTCAGCTCACTACCATGAAGTTCTCTGGGACACCTTGGGCCAATTGCCCTTGCTCATCTTAACCCACCTGACCGGGTCGTTATGAAGTTAAAACAGGAAAGGTATGTACACTGCACTGAACAACCTGGAGGAAGAGTAGGTTAAAAATTGATAGATACTGGTGTATACACTGTCTACTAGGTAGCACAGGGTGGGGGGCACATTGCCTGTAATACATATATCACTTCTACAAATAAAGTGTTTGAATTAGCAAGCTAAGAATCTGCCCTTAAAAGGTTTTCTAGAAAACACATTAAAGTCCATCTGTAACTGCTGAGCACAACAGTTCTTAAATTCAGTATAAATCTTTGAAGAGCATTTGGTTGATAATTGGTTGTAAGGCAGAATTTGTAGCATACAACATAAAAGGCTTAATTATCACACTGAGTTGAGGTAAATGCACTGGCTCCTGCAGAGGTTTCTTTTCTCCCCCTGAGCAGAGTATAGAAAATATGGATGACTGTCAGCATATCACTCACATTGGTTCATGCAGGTTTGGTAATTAGATATTCAGTCTTGTTTACGGCAAATTTATAGCTACAACCTCAGGATCCCGCAGTAAAAAGAAATTATCAAATTTGTAAATTGCAAAGTGCAGTGCTTCCTGATAGTATTGTCTATTTTTGGAGCAGAGAGTCACTTCCCTCTGCATCCTGAAATCTTAGGATTCATTCCTGTAGCTGGATACCTTCCACCATTATTTCCTGTTCACTCTGTCACTTCATGGTCTGTCAGGGTGAAAATGGTGAGGGCTTGGCAGCACACCATGGCTTCTGCCACAGAACTAGAAGTAACACTCTAGGATTTACCACATCTATGATCTGGACAAATCCTGGAATGTTGTCTTGATGTGAGGATGCTACTTCCTGTGTCGTGCTGGTGTGAAACCAGCAAGTCTTTCCCTGCCCCCAATTTCTTCTGGTGGGTTACCAGCTGCAGCTGGCAAGCCTAGTTTGACTGCAGTCTCTTATTGTCCTATCACCTAAGCATGCTTACTCTGAAATTAGACCAGTCATTCAGTTCTAGCTTTTTATGTACCCCTCTCGTAAAAAATGATTTCATTATGTTATCACACACTGAAGGCCTGAGGGAGATCCTCCATGTTGTAAACTGGAGATAATTTTCTGTATCTGTAACTCATGTAGAAAGTAATATAATCCCATTAAAGCTTCAGGGAGCTTTTTTAAATTATTTGTTTCCTCTCATAAACTTTGAGCAGTATCACATCCTTCAGGATAAGTACCACACGTATTGCACAGATCATATTTTCATTAAAAATAAACACAGCAAAAATAACCAAACAAGCCTAAGTTAGAATTAAGGAGCACCCGAATTTATAGGTATGGTATAGCATTAACAATATATAATATCTTGTGGAGCAGATTCAGCTGGATTGCAATTACGCTATTTTACCCAACAGCTTAAGATTTAATTGTTCCCATTTGCTGAGATCTAATTGTGCTTTATGCATTACTGGGCCTAAATTTAATTTAACCTAATCCATTTTCAAAGAGATAGGTGGGTATTTAAGAGTGCCATCTCTATTAGTCCTAATGTGAAACACACAGTAATTCCCAATGCAAGCTGAATCTGAAACTCAGAGGCATTTGTCTTCCACTGGCCTTCATTCTCTGAGCTCCATGTAAAGAAGAAGAAGAAGAAGAAGAAGAAGAAGAAGAAGAAGAAGAAGAGATTGGATTTATACCCCGCCCTCCACTACCCAAGGGAGTCTCAGAGTGGCTTACAAACTCCTTTCCCTTCCCCTCCCCACAACAGACACCCTGTGAGGTAGGTGGAGCTGAGAAAGCTCTTAGACAATTGTCCTTGAAAGAACAGCTAGTACAGAGCTATGGCTTGCCCAAGGTCATCCAGCCAGGTGCAAGTGGAGTAGTGGGGAATCAAACCCGGTTCTCCCAGATTAGAGTCCGCGCACTTAACCACTACACCAAACTGGCTCTCTTCAATGGACCTAACTTTGCAACTCCTTTGCAAAAGAAAATTGTGAGATTTTGTTACAGAAGAAGTGACAAGTCTGACTAATGTCCTCAGGGAGACCCTGTCAGGTTTCTGTGACTGAAATAATGCAAACACTTTAGTGAGCAAAACAAGACCACTATATATGTATATACAAAGCTGCCTTACACTGAATCAGACCATACCTAGCTCAGTATCATCTACGCTGGCTCTGACTGGTGACAACTCTCCTATTCTTCAAGCAGAGAAATGTCTTTTCAGGATGGGTTTCAGGTTTGAGAAGGTTCCTTGCAGAGAGTGGCCCAGGGTGCCCTCCCGTCCTTTGCTGCCAGGCCTCTAAGAACATAAGAAGATAAGAGGAGCCATTTTGAATCAAGCTAATGGCCCATCTAGTCTGACAGTCTGTGTCACACAGTGGACAAAACCCAGGTGCCATCAGGAAGCCCACCAGCAAGGTCAGAACTTCAGAAGCCCTCCCACTGTTGCCCCCCAAGCACAAAGAATCCAGAGCATCTGTCATGGTCCAGCAATAATGAGAACTACTCAGAGGAGGAGGGGCCCTATGTAGCCAGCCCAGAGTCGACAGAAGCCAACCAGAAAAAAAATGAGGTGCAGGCATGTCCAGACTCTGCAGCCAAGAGCTGGCAGATAGTCATCCATGTTACACTCAGTGCAATATACTGACAAACTCCCAACCCCCTGCTGGCATTCTACCATTATAATTGCTTTTTTTGCCAATACCCTCCCCTTTAAAATCCTTTTTATGTAGAATTTTTTGTGGAAAGTCTGCTTTCCCTTTTAGGGACATGGAGAGACTAGTGCCCTGGCTTCCTCACCCTGCTGCTGAACTCACACATCTGCTAAACTTGCCTGTTTATTCTCTTTTTCCAGACACTTTGTCACTGGAACAGGGCCTGCCAACTCACAGAGCTGGGGCCCTCTCTTAAAAACCCTAAATAAATAGTTTGGACCAAAACTCCATCCCCCACTGGAGCCAATCACATTGATTGGGAGCTTACCAATAAAGAAGGATGATTGAATTAGGTTCTGGTTGATGAACAATAGGTATTACTGAAAGGGAGCTCCCAAGACAAGAGCTCCATTACTTTCCATACTGCCTTTTACTTCAAACGCTAACTTAATTTCAAATGTTGATTTAGCCTTTCTAAACTTGGATTAAAGGGGACACTAGATTATTAGCCTCAGCAGTTACAGGAGGTATGCAACTCCTTGTTCTCTTGTAGGAAAAAAACACACACCTTCTTTAAAGAATGTGAAAATTAGCTTAACATTTTAGATTGAGTTTAAAATTGGACCCCTGTTAAGTCCTAGCAGTATTTAAACCCTAGCTGCAATTTGGTTTGTTTTTTGTTTCCCTTTTTCTATTAAAAAAAAACCTGCCTAAGGTTTAGCCTTATCTGTGAACCGACTCTCCCTAGTCTTTTGTATTAGTGTTTTAATCTATAGGTATAATAAAGTTTCAAAGTGATACTAGAGCTAAAGCTATCCCTGTGACTTCAGTTTTAATCCTTGTTCTTCGTTTAACCTTCTGTGTAACCCTTTCTGTACTGCAGTGAAACTATCCAAGAGCCACTGATCCTGCTTAGAACTAAAATCATACCTTATTTCCTGTCCACTTACTCACATGCCTTCCCACTTCCATAGGCATCCTTCCTTCACATGCTCATGAGCCTTCCCACTTATCTGTACTCACAGCCACCTGCACTGCCCATACTCCTTTCTCCAATGGCACTAACAGATGCATGAGGCTGAGATTGCCACCACAGTGGACTCTAGGATTGGTGCTACTGTGCACCATCTTCACATATTTCCCTGGTGGTATAAGGCAACACATGCATCCAGGAGCATAGGTGGCAGGGAACTCACAAACAAGTGGGAAGGGGAGGGAAATACAGGTGGACATTGGGTCCCACAAAAGCCCTGGGCTTCTGACACTAGCTCCACCTCAGGGCATGCTGATGCTGATCCTGTGTCTTTTGCCACCCACACAGGGGAGGCCACAGATTTATGCTAGGACCCTTGACATTGAGCCACATGTTCTACCACTGTGCCATAATCCCTTCTATTTTATTGTGCCTTTATTGTGATTGCTTTTTGTATCTCATAACAACCAGAAATATTAGGCATTTCTGAGAAGTTCCATGTCCTACAACACAGTGGCGTAGAGCTTAAAAACTCCCGGGGGGGGGCTCTTCCGTGCATGTGCACAAAGCGCGTGCGCCTGCCAGGACCATGTCCCCGCCGCCACCTCCCCCCCGCCTGACCGCTCCTGCTTCCATCCCTCCCTCCGTCCGTCCAAGGGCCAGCTGGGCATTTGCTTAGCTGGCCCCTGGACGGATGGACGGAGGGTCGGAGTGGCCAGGCTGGGGGGGGGGGGAGAGAGACGATGGCAGTGGCAGCCCTAGGAAGGGCCAAGGGAGGTGCAGCGGAGGGCACACCATTTTCCCGGGGGGGCTCAGTCCCCCCCGGGAAATTTCGGGGGTGGCTCGAGCCCCCCCATAGTTGACGCCTATGCTACAACATGAAACCTGCTGGGTGACCTTGGGCCAGTCACAGTTCTCTCGGAACTTTCTCAGCCCCACCGACTTCACAAGGTGCCTGTTGTGAGGAGAGGAAGTAGGGGTGCCAGCCTTCAGGTGGGGCCTGGAGACCTCCCGCTTTTATAACTGATCTCTAGCTGACAGAGATAAGCTTCTCTGGAGAAAATGGCTGCTTTGAAGGGTGGACTATATGGCACTGTGCCATGCTGAGGCCCCTCTCCTCCTCAAACCCCACCCTTTCCCAGAACCACACCCAAAGTCTCCAGATATTTTCCAACCCAGATATGGCAACCCTAAGAGGAAGGGAAGGCAATTGTAAACCACTTTGAGACCCCTTAGGGTTGAGAAAAGTGTGGTGTAAAAACCTACTATTCTTTTTGTGTTTGTGTGTGTGTAAGAACTCATATTTTCAGCTGTGACTGATTTTAAAAGGAAAAGGTGAACTGTTTATGCATTTATGTTTTCCAGCACATTTGAATTTTAAACATCATTGCTTTTGATGGGGGGGAAAACTGTGTTAAATTTCTTAGCAATCAAAGAGGGTTTTTTTTTTAAGTTCATGAGATTAAAATACATTGTATGAAAGCTGCATCATTTGAAAACAAAGTATCTGGTTTTAGTAATTCTCCCTTTTTCAAAAGAATTGCCTTTTTTTTGTATTACAAGGAAAGATGAAGTCCATTTCCAAACTATAAACTCATCTAAAAAGCACTTATACTTCTTTTCACTGTGAAGAGTCACAAATATATTTGAAACTTAAATTATTTGAAATGTGTTTTTTTTCTAATTCCCACTAGGAACAACAAACCCAGAGTCTGAAGATCAAAGGGCTTCAAAGTTCATTTCTGCATCAGTATTCATACAAAATAAGTGCTTCTGTGGTAGTTTAACCATTTTCATTTTCTAGGAATAAATTAGGATAATGAAGGAAAGAACAGAATATCTATTGATACAACCAACCTTGTTGCATAACAAACTTGGTGATTGAATATGCAGTTGAGATCTTATAGAGTTTCACATTTTGAAAGTACACAAATTGATCATTCAAAATATTCCTTGATTTAGCAATCATCAGACTTCATAACATGAGTAGAAATGTAGTGAACATAAGAAAACTAGTCACATCATTTATATTTATTGTGAATCTGGCGTGTTTTTGAATAACTTATGGTGGAGTAATTATCAAAATGCTTTGACATGGTTTCCAAAGGTTCACTCATATATATATAATTGTTCAGCTCTGGTTTGAGATAAGATGTCTGGGTTTGAAAAACTTTAAGATTTTGTACAAATACACACAAACCCACTCATACAAAAGGGAAAAAAACCCTGTTAAGTCAGAGTGTTCAGTCATAAGAAACAGAATCCAACTTAACTCATGAAACATCATCATAAGAACATAAGAGAAGCCAGTGTTGGATCAGTCCAATGGCCCATCCAGTCCAACACTCTGGTCCCTTCCACACAAATGAGATAATCTGGAGGGGAATTGTGGCTTTTTTGCTCTGGAGCAATTTGCCCCACACTTGCGTGATCACACAGCTCCATGGACCTGCCAGGGCAAACCACTGCTGCGTGTTCAGATGCAACTGTGGGTGAGTGGGTTTTTGTGTGTGTGTGTGTGGTGGGTTTCCGAGGTGCTTAAACGGGGGATCGATGAATCGCTGCAAGGCGGGAAGGTGGAATTGATGCTTTGCTTCTCCCCCCCAAGGGCTTTTGATGATGCACACACAGAGAAGGGGAGAAAAAAACAGTGTCTCATTGGGATAGCGTGTGATCATGCTATCCGTGATGCCACACTTCCATGCTGGTGCGATCACACAGGGAAACTCCAGCTATGAGCTGCAGCATACCATTTGATACTGGAGTTTCACTAGTAGTTTTTTACTACGATTCCTCACCGGATCAAAACAGTTTGCAGTGGCTTGACAACGGTTGCGGGACACTTCCCAGATGTGCTGGTGTGATCGCGCCAGTTTGATCCATTGATGAAGCATCCCTCTAGCATGGCAAATAGGTGCATGTGGAAGGGACCTTCGTCACCCAGTGGCCAAAAATACCAGGTGCCATCAGGAGGTCCACCAGTGGGGCCAGGACACTAGAAGCCCTCCCACTGTTGCCCCCTCTCAAGTACCAAGAATACAGAGCATCACTTGCCTCAGACTGAGAGTTCCTATCTATACCTTGTGGCTAATAGCCATTGATGAACCTCTGCTCCATATGTTTATCCAATTCCCTCTTGAAGCCATCCATGCTTGTAGCCACCACCACTTCCTGTGGCAGTGAATTCCATGTGTTAATCAGAATGCAACAGAAGAGTAGGCTGGACCAAGGGAAGCTTGGGGAATAATGAAGCTCAAAGCAAGAGATGCCTGTGACAGTGGGCCCATTTGGGCAGTCTGAACCCAGCTGCTTCGACAGAGTAAAAATGAGCTTCACAGGGGGCTTTGCTGTTGGTATGGCAGCAAGTGCACTATTTGGCACATTTTCTTGCCTCAGGATTGGCATGAGAGGGCGAGAACTGATGGATGGTGTTGGCAAAACAATGATGCAGAGTTGTGGCTCCTCTGGGACATTTATGGCCATTAGCATGGGAATCCATTGCTGACATGTTTGTTTTGTTTTTACTCTGAAGATCCAAAGCCCCTGCTGACTGAGTTCCTGCAATGCCATATAATAAAAGTCCTTGTGTCAGGACTGAGTAATCAGTCAAATTTAAAAACAAAACAAAACTCATGGGTACCACTACTAACATGCTTTACACTGGACATGTACACCCAAGCTCAACTTATGCCATGACTGCATTACGTGGAGGGGGGACATTCTCATTTTCAAAGGCAATCCATCATTAAAGTAGTGAGTGGTTATGAAGTGCAGTGAGGAACTGGGATGGACTGTAATACAATATATCCAGTGAGTGGTTTCCTGAGAATCAAAGCCAAATCGAGTCATCTATAATGTGGATTACTCCATTACTGTCAGAAATTGCCTCAACCTTTGGAGAGATGGATATAAATATTTAATTAACAATTATTAATGAATTAGCAAAATAAAAGTTATCTGATCACCCTGGCTCATAATGTAATATTCTTTTGACATGCTCTGTCTGTCTATCTAAGAACTCCTAATGGATGGAAGAAAGGGATATATTTCTTCGCTTCAACTATAAGCTAACCACTACACTTATTTGGGACTTAGTCCTTACCATAGATCTGTTTCTCCATTTAAATACATGCCTTAGTCCCAGAGTGTTTTGGGAAGGTGTGTACAACAATAACCCTCCTGAAACAAAGTAGCTCTTCATTTGGCACGTATCTCTTGATATTCTTATGACAGGAGAAAGTGAGGATGCAGGTATAAAAAGTTAATATGAGACCAGCTTGTTTCTTACCTTAATAAAATGTTCATGTGCACATGCAGCAAAATATACTTTTAATTGGTCACTTGTTACATTGTTCACTTTTAATACCTATAACTCTGTTCCACTAACACGGGAGCATTACTGAGATGGAACATACCTATTCCACTAGAATAATGAGCCTTCTGCCAGAGGAAGGTGCCATCATTGGTGGAACAGTATCATAGGATCCACTCCTACATGTATTTTGTAATACATGCCCAAAATGCCAAAACACATCATTTTTGTGCTTTGGCATTTTTGTTTTGCTTATTTATTTTTTTTAAAGATTTTTATTGATTTTATCTATTTCTACTACTACATCGCTACTTTTCTAAGCTATATTTACCTTATACAGAGTGTGCTTTAACATTTGCTTAATATTACCTTACCATTAATACATATGAAGCATTTTAAACCTTGGTTAATATTCAATTAAAATTGTTACTGATGATATATGAAAAATAAAAAAGCTGTTTGACAGACATGTTCTTTTGAAGGAATGCTTAATTATACAAATTATATATAATATATAAGTGCGATTTCAAAATCATTTCAGCCTTTATTTCTTCTTTCGTCCTCTTCTTGTCTTAACAGTCTCTTCTTGTACCTTTGGAGCTGCTGCTCCTTTTTCCGAGTCAGAAATTTCTTCTTCGCTCTTTGAGCTATCAAATCCATACATACTTTCTTGCGATGCCAGCGAACCATCTGAGTCTCTCTCTTTTTTCTTTTCTTTGCTTTTTTCCAAAAAACTTTTTGCCTGTTGAACAGAGTCAATCTTGTATTTTTTGTTTTTGATGCTGAAGCTCAGTCCTTCCGGAACATTCCACCTGTAGATAATAGATTCAGACTGTAGCCAAGATGTCAGTTTTCCATAGGCTTTCCTTCTTTTCCTTATTTCAAATGGGATATCTTTCATCACTTTAACTTCTTTTCCTTTGATCTTCAGAACCGCTTTATTTGTGGTCCTAAGCACCACATCTCTTGTTGACTTTTTGGAGAACCTTATCTGAATCTCACCAGGCAGGCTTTTCTTTTTAGTATAGTCTGGATAGGTTCTGTAAACCATATCCATATCGCTTTTTATTTCCGCTGCTTTTAAACCCGTCAATGGTTCGAGCGCTTCACTTAACAGATTTTTAAGGTCTTCTCCTTTATCCTCTGGTACATTCTGAAGTCTTAGGAAAAAATTCGATCTTTCCATCTGTAGTTTCAAAAGCTGATCAGAGTGGAAGGCCTTTTCTTTCTCCGCTTTTTGTAGCCTTGAATCATGATTTTTTACTGAAGTCTTAACTTCCAGAAGTTCTTGCTGCAGCTTCTCTGTAGTTTTATTCGACTCCTTCAGGTCCAGCTGCATCTTGTCCATCTTGACGTTGAGAGCTGTCATTTGGTCCACTAGAGGTCGCAATAACAAGGAGAACACAGTGCTCATCTCTGTGGTATCAACCTTTGAACTCGGAGCTGTACTTCCTAGTTTGGGGGAAGGTTTCGGTTTCCCCGCCATTGTTGAGGCTGCGCTTCTTTGTTGATAGTTAGATAAGATGGACGAAAGAAGCAAATTCTACGACTGCGCTTATATCTTTTTAAAGTTCATATCCTCTAAAGAGCGATGCCACCATCTAGCAAGCCGAACGTACGTTTTTTCATGCAGTAACGCCACGTAAAGAGTCCCGTAAGTACGCCAGTCTCAAGGGGGGGGGGGTTTGCTCCACCCGCCTTTCCCACTGTGTTCTGTTTATTTTTACTTCAGACTCACGTTTTCTCCGTGCGTAACTATAAGTTCCAGCTTCAAAGCTTCGCACTCTCTGCTGCTTCTCGGTTTTGCGCTTTTAGCCATACGGCTCCCACGGACGGGGGAACCTATGGGGGTGATGAAAGGGGACCTCGATCCCTCGATCGCCACCGTAGGGAGAGATCCCCTTCATGCCACCCCAGGCAGAGCCCCTTCACTACGGTCTCTGGGGGCTCGGCACCAGTCCGAACCCCTTCTTCCCACCGGGTACAGATCGCGCTCCCCACAGATGCGGAGGAGCGCGTCCGCCATGGTCGCAAGTCTTGCCGGAAGTCTGTTTTGCTTATTTTACATTGTGGTTCCTTTTTATTATTATTGTGATATATAGACAGATCTTTGTGCAGAAATGCTGTGCTACATAGGCAATTCTCTTGTTCAAGTTGGCAGCAAACAGTTCTGATCCCCTAGTTTTAGTAGATTAGATTTGATAAAGAAAAAAGGAACACCAAAATGCATGGTAACCAGGTAAAAACTGGTTGTAACAAGAGGATTTGGCATATACTTGGCTTCAAAATGAAAACTGCTAGATGTGCTGTGGGCTGTGGCTCAGTGGTAGAACATCTGCTTGGTGCACAGCAGGTCCCAGGTTCAATCCTTGGCATCTCCAACTAAAGGGACCAGGTTGCAGGTAATGTGACCTTAGCCTGAGACACTGGAGAGCCACTGCCAGTCTGAATAAACAATACTGATGTTGATGGACCAATGGTTTGATTCAGTATATGGAAGCTTCATATGAACATTGTCAAGTGTGTTAAAAAGAATATAACCAGGAATATAAAGCAGAAATGATATTACTTGGTAAAAGCAGAAATGATATTACTTGGCTATATTAAAGTTGCAGTTTGTATGGGTAATGAACAGCTAATAAAGAACATTTTGGTAACAGAAAAGATAGCAGGTTCTACTTAATGCAAATCTGATAAAGATCCACACATTAGAGTACAGCTCAATAAGATGTGGCATACAGCCAAGCTGAATCAACAAATTGTGTGCAGGCTGGACAAAATATGTTAAAAAGATATAAACTTTTATCCACTATAGTGGCCTTTTGCAAGATGCTGGATTTAGCCATCATAATTTCAGTAATACTTGCTGTAATTTTGCTGCTAGAAAATTACAGCATGTTCCGAATAGCCTGTTCTTCTGGCATATTCATCCTTTGTTTATTTCTATTACATTAATTTTTCATGAAGTCTGTCCAGGCTTACATAATATAATGTAGAGCTTATACAGCAAAGTTTTATGGTTTATTACAGACTGAAAATGATAAAAAAGAGAATTGTGGGAAATTATTTGTGGTCTATTTCAGCTTCTCTGTTCCCTTCAACTGGTTTAGCAATGCAGGGTTGGATTACGATACAGGGGCCTGGCGCTCAGCTTTGGGGGTGCTGGGTTCTGGGGGTGTGGGTCATGGCAATCTATCCACTCAGCAGTTGAAACATTTCATCATCACTAGAAGGATTGTTCTACTTAACCAGTTGATATTAGTTGTGATTGACTGTCAAGGGTTAATGCCTAACAAAGGCCATGGTCACATGGCAACCTAATCCCATGTGCAGTCTGTGCTGGCTTCGGGGCGTGAGGGCGGTGGTGGCGATGTCATTTGGGGCAGGTGTACATGGCTGGAGGGGCCCCCCTGGTACTGCTTCACCCATATGCCTGGATCAAGTTGCCAAGTTTGACTTCCAGCTTCTGGGAGGGGGCCCGGTGTGGAGCACGGGTCATTTTTTTCCTTTTCTTGCACTTGGGCCCAAGCGCCCAAGTGCAGGAAAGGGGGGGGACCTGGGGGATGATCAGATGGCCCTTCTCACAATCATTGTGAGAGAGGGCTGTCTAGATCAGCTCAATCGTGGGTTCCAAGTGCGACTTCCGGGAAAATACTTGATTTTCCTGAGGTCAGAAAACGCGAGAGGAACCATGATTGAGCCTGCTTTGGCCCCTTTAAATCTGGGAGTAAACAGCCATGACTCCCACTTTAAAGCGGGGTGCGACTGCGGCCAAAGTCTGAGAACCTTTCAGTGACAAGTTGTTTGAACAGTTAAGGAGCAACAGTTGGGAACTGACAGCTGAAGAAGAAACAGTTAAGCACTGACTGTGGACTGGGAGGGAAGCTAGGAAAGTGAATGGATTGAGGAGGATCCTCATTCAAGCCATAAAAGGGAAATAGCTTCTAGTAAAGAGAAGTGATCCCTGCCCAATTAAGAAGGGAAATAGCTTCTAGAAAGGTAGAGTGTAAAGTGTGTAAAGAAGGATTTGGGGACATCAGTTGTATGTCCCTGCCTTCTAAACTTCTTGTGACAATGAAACTCAGAAACCTATGCTTGAGTGTTTAAACAGAAACTGAAGAGAAAGCCTCTCTCCTTGTAGACCTTGTAGAATAGCTGAGACACATGCTTGTTGGGAACAAATTATCTGCTGTTTGTGTGAATACAAAGTTACCTCAGTTTTATTATCTGTTCACCTCATACATCCTACATCTGATTCCACCTGACCTTTTCTCCTCTAAATTAAATAAAACACTTTCTTTATTTTGAACTTCCAAAAGCCTCTCATGTGCCATTTCAAAAGCAGAAGTGATTTTGTCCCTTCCTTCTGTTCCCTGGGCTGGGCCAGCATCAACACATGCATGACAACACAAACACACACACATATATGTAACTGGGTGGGGCAGCTGTAGCCAAACAATTAAGGGGCTGCTCAGCAAGAAAGAGGACAAAAGGGGAAATCATGTGTGTGAGGGAGGGAAGAGGGCATGATTGCCATAATAGTTGAATGATTTTGCCACTGATACAATTATTATCATCAAACATGATGAAATTATTGTGATGAGATGATGCCTCACTCTCTGCAGGCAACATGTAAAAAAAAAAAAATTGGAAGAATAATGTTTAATTGGCCCACTGCTGAAACTCAGAGAGTAGTCTAATAATGAAGTACAGGGAAGAAGATTGTAGTTTGGGGCTGTCCTCTGGCAGGAGCAGAGGCCAAACTTTAACTGAAGTGGAAAAAGAAACGTGGCTCTAACAATATGATCAAAAGATGGAAACTTAAAAGGCTAACTTTTAAAACTAGGAATGCGGTTATCAAACATTCAATTTTTCCAGTGCTCTGTAGTTCTTAAATATTTAGTTCTTCAGTGGTGTTTTTTCTTTTTTGTTGATGATGTAAAATGCTCTATACTGTATTCTGGAAGCTTGCCATGCAAACATCTGGAATGAAAATAATCAGGAGCAAAGAAGCAAGGCTTCCAGTCTCTGCAGTTGTCCTTATGTATTATGTGAGAAGTGCTCTGAAATACTATTGCTTATGTTAATCTCTGTGCTTTTTGAACAGTAATGGCCACTGAAAACTGCCTTAATTTAATCATAATTTGATTTTAGTCTTAATTGCAAAATAAAGGGGGAATTTCAGACAGCCAATATGTTCCATTTCAGGAACTGTTCAGAAACGGTTTCTGTCTGACATTTTAGACAGAACTGTTTTAGTAAAGGTTCCCTAACAGAACATCTTGACCCTTTCAGACAGAAATGCTTCTCTCCTGTTAGGGAAGCGTTCCTGAGCTGGTTTACCTGAAAACTGCTTCCAAGCAGTCTTCAGTTCCTTCTACCAGCCCTGAAGCGCTACGGAGTACTGTGTAAAATGCTCCTGTAGCGCTTCCTCTGATGACGTGATTTTCATGCCCCTTTTCATCCATAATCTCCGTCATTTTTTTAAAAGAGCCAATTTAGAGCACTATGACACTGTAACAGGACACTAAAATAGTGTCATAGCGACCCCACTGGGATGCCTAGGCTCCCCTGAGATACATGGGGTTGCTACATCTGCCACCTGGAAACAAATACCTCATTGGTTACAGGCTTCAGGCGGGAGATCAGGGCATCAGAGATTGGTGAGACAAATGTTGCTAAACCTTCCATGTCCAGTGTGAGTGAGGGGAAGGTGATGGGTTGTCAGGTTGCCGCCTGGAGACAAGTATCTAATTGGACAGCAGGTTTAGGTGGGAGATCAGGGCATCAGTGATTGGTGAGACAGATGTTGCTAACCCAGCCTGAAGTGACTGGCACAGAGCTGTATCAGGTATAAAGGGCAGGGAGGCAAACCCCTCATATTTGTGGATTGAAGTTGGTGAGTGGTAGGCTTGTCTGGTCAGATTAGTTTTGTGTGATTGTGTGAGAGGCTCCTGATCTATTAGTCATGCTCTGCATAACTTCCAGTCCCTTCCACACGAGCGAGATAATCCGGAAGGGAATTGAGGCTTTTTTGCTCCGGAGCAATTTGCCCTGCAGTTGTATGATCCATGGACCTGCCGGGGCAAACCGCCACTGCGTGATCAGACACAACTGCAGGCAAGTGTGTGTGTTTTTTGTGGTGGGTTTCTGAGGTGCTTAAACGGGGGATTGATGAATTGCTGCAAGGGGGGAAGGGGGAATCAATGCTTTGCTTCTCCCCGCCTAAGGGCTTTTGATGATGTGCACACAGAGAAGGGGGGGAAAACCAGCGTCACATCAGGATAGCGTGTGATTACACTATCCGTGATGCCACACTTCTGCGCTGGTGTGATCACACAGGGAAACTCCAGCTGTGAGCCACAGCAAACCATTTGATACTGGAGTTTCACTAGTAGTTTTTTACTACAATTCCCCACCGGATCAAAACAGTTTGCAACGGCTTCACGACGGTTGTGGGACACTTCCCAGATGTGCTGGTGTGATCGCACCAGTTTGATCCATCGATGAAGTGTCCCTCTAGCATGACAAATAGGTTTGTGTGGAAGGGACCACTGTGTTGCAACTGATCCTGGTGGTGTTGCAGATGACGCTCAGCAGCACAGCAGCTTTGAGTAAGGTGCTTACAACTTCCTTCATCTGTCAAGGAGGGGGAGGGGAAAGAACTGATGTGCCTGTCTTAAGCCATGCACCCTCCCGGTACAATTGGAGGGCATCTGTTTTATAGATGGTATATGACTCCGAAAATTTAGCTAAATGGTACCCTGATATGTCTAATTTATGCTGGAAATGTAAATTAAAAACAGGTTCATTTTATCATATGTGGTGGACTTGTAAGATTGCTAAAACATGTTGAACGTGGATATAAGAGATATTACAGAAAATTCTAGACATGAACATTCTATTTATACCAGAACTTTTTTTATTAAATATTGTACCACAGAATTTTAAGAAAAAAGATATATATTTGATCATACACCTTGTAACGACTGCCAGAATCTTATATGCCAAATACTAAAAGAAGGAAGAAACACCAACCAAAGAAGAAACAATATATAATTCTTTTAGAAGCTGCAGAAATGGATAAATTGACTTTACAATTAAGAGACAATAATGATGAAACATTTTTAAACAACTGATTGAGACAATATAAATTGAAATTTATCTTGGAAATTTATCAAATAAATTTTAAACTTAATGAATGTACGATAACTGATACAAATAACTTCTATAGGTGGATAAGAATCCGATTCAAGCATATAAACTTAAATTTACCTATAGATCAAAGTATATGCTCCATTGTTTAGTGTATATGTCTTTTATGTTTTTCTTTGTAATTTATGTCTTGTCTCTTTTTCTGAAAATAAAAAAAAATATTTTTTTAAAAAAAGGAAGATCAGGAGGTTATGACCTACTTTTTCTATAAAGTATAGCCTATGGTGGGATAGCCAACCCTTCCCTTTGCTTTTTTTTGTTTTTGTTTTCTCCCTCTACCCCATTTGTGTTGCTTACCATGGACTTTTGCTGTATGCTCTGGAAAACCTTTGCTATTAGGTATGAGAACAGACTATTGAGCCAATAGTGAGAATGACTCTTTTTTTTTTAGAAAACAACTGTAAAACTATATTTACTTATGTATTTATTTATGCAATTATTTATTTATTATTTGCATTATGTCCTGCCCATCCCATAGGTGGGCGAAGGGCTGGTAACATCACTAAAATAAATACAACTTCAATTTAAAACATTAAAACACTATAAAACAGTATAATGATTAAAACAGTGGTTACTGCTTGAAACAGCATCAGTTAGCTATAAAATTCTGGTCCGATGGTACAATTTGTTAAAGGCCAGTTGTCGGTGGTCAGTAGACAGGTGACAGACAGGTGTCAGCAACCTCAGGGAGGTCATATATGCTAAATAAACTGTTTGAAACCTCTACTTTGTGTGATTATTTACCTACACTGCTCAAATTCTAGAATAATGTATTAAAGTGAACAAAAATAATATCCAAGAAGCATATATTGTATATATATAAACAATTAGAGAGCAAGAAGACAGGTAGCCAGTTAGCAATCCCATTTCAAAAATAATCTTCATCAGAGCTGCTATCACACATGCTAAATAATCCACTTTCAATCCACTTTCCAACTGGATTTTGCCAGTTCATACAGTGAATTTAGTGTGTGTGATCACAGTCATGGTCTGAGGGAAGTTAATAATCCAGAAACTCCCTTGGAGAAAAGAGCTGCACAATAGCAAAAAGGACAAGCCTACTAGAATAAATTACATTACATTAGAAGTCAATATACATCAGGTTACTTCATATTGTTGCCAACATCATCCTTGTGAAGTTATGTATTCACCAATCACTTAATAGTTAGCAAAAGCCTACCTAAATTTTAAGTCAGTTTGCAGAATTTACTTACTGTTTATATATCTCATTTATGCTTCTTGGATACTGTTTTTGTTTGCTTTAATACATTATTTTAGAATTTGAGAAGTGTCTGTAAATAATCACACAAAGCAGAGGTTTTGAACAGTTTATTTAACTAGAAAGATAGTTTGGTGTTGTCGTTAAGTGCGCAGACTCCAATCTGGGAGAACCGGGTTTGAATCCCCACTCCTCCACTTGCACCTGCTGGATGACCTTGGGCAAGCTGTAGTTCTGGCACAGCTGTTCTTGAAAAAGAGCAGCTTCTGTCAGAGCTCTCTCAGCCCCACCTACCTCACAGGGTGTCTGTTGTGGGGAGGGGAAGGGAAAGGAGTTTGTAAGCCACTCTGAGACTACCTTGGGTAGTAAATGGTGGGGTATAAATTCAATCTTTTCCTCTTCTTCTTCTTAGCTGTTTTATTTTAATTTAGAGTCATTCCCACTAATTGGCTCAATAGCTTGTTCACATAGTTTTTCTGTACATCTCCACACCATGGTCCTTGGTTTTGGTTTCTTAGTTATGAGAAGCCAACGTCTTTCTTAGAAAATTAACTAAGTGTACAGCTAGTAGGGATGGGCACAAACCAGCTCACAAACTAAAATTCATCACAAATTTTGGCCAGTTTGTGCTTCACAAAGCCATGTTGGTGGAAGGGCAACCAGCAAGAACATTTCACAACTTTTCATGCTGTTCATGGCAATTCATGGTGGTTTGTGAATGGATATATTTCCAGGCAGACTGTCTACTTAATTAAACTGTTTACAGAACTTCAAAGCAATGGAGGGGCAGAATTCTCCAGCATTGCAAACACCAATAGAAGCCCTCCAAAGCTTAACAGGCACTGCTGGCTCCCAATAACAGAGTTCCCATTCTGCTGTATGGGTTCAGAACACTATACAGCAGCTCAGCTCCACAGCCTCTCCTCAGTTGGCTGTTGGCAATTAGACAGAGATGCAGGGAACTTGTTAAAAGCAGAGCACATTAATTTCTTCCTGACTGTGAACCCCTCTCCCCTGCTGGGGTTTGGATATTAGGTGCACTCTGGGCTCTAAGACCCTGACTCTTTGTTCATGCCAAGCGGTGGGGCTTGGCTACTAGGTGCTTTGGCTGAGGACCCACATTTTATGCCCTCCTGACTGTGAACCCCTCTCCCCTGCTGGGGTTTGGATGCTAGGTGGACTCAAAACTCATGGCCACACAACAGAGATTGGGCCAGATGACAGCCTTGTGTGACCAGTACCCCAGGGGATCAGCGGAGATAGGCTCAGGGGACTTGGTGAGGTACTCTTTCACCATCACCTCTGCTGAATCCAAACCAGTTCATTTAGCATCAAAAAGTTTTTGATAGTTCATGGTTTGCCAACTGGGCATGCCACGAGCCACAATTCAGTCTGTGCTCAGACATACTAAATAATCCACTTTCTATGCACTTTCAATGCACTTTTGAATTGGATTTTCCCAGTTCACACAGTAAAATCCAGTTGTAAAGTGCCCTGAAAGTGGGTTGAAAGTGGATTATTTAGTATGTGTGAATGCAGCCTGTGTTTACCTGGTTTGTGCCCATTCCTAATAGCAAGATTTTTGTTTTGTTTTCTGTGTATTTGAACTGCCACTGTGTATTTGAACTGCTTTTAAAATCTTTTTCTTAATTGTCTTCTACAAAGTTTGCTTTATGGTGTGTGAGCCTGAAGAGTTTTCTGAATCGAATCCAGTTTAAGCTTGGTTATGTTACCACACCAAAGCATGTCAGCCTAGATGCCAACAAAACAACAACAAAAAAAAGCACACATAAAAGAAGAGATTGGGGTCTCTCTCCTTTGGGCTTTATGTTCCCCTCTCTCTGGTTTCCATCAGTGGCTTGCATTCCCAAACTTGCCCCTCATTGCTGCTAGACTATTCATCCTATTGCCGCTAAAGGCAAGAGTGCTACATTACAATTTCCATGCGGGGGGGGGGGGGGGGGAGGTAGTAAAAGTCAGTTTGTAAGAGCCATAAGTTTTTTCTTTAGTCAAAGGCTATTTTGAGCCCATAATACAAAATACATTCGCCATTCAGTGTCTTCTGTGCATTGCAAATGGAGCTGCACTGCATACATGTCAACTTTTCAACCTCTGCCCTCCTGATGTGGTCTTCTCTGCTCTGAAATGGTGCCTAAGTGGTCTGTTGGCTCTACACACCTCACGGGGCTCAAAGTGGCAATTGCAGTGGGGTGGATCATCAAAAATCACCCTCCCCCTCTTTCCTAAAGTGAGCAGAACGTTAGGCTCCAAGCCATGGGTTCATAATTAGACTGCCATTCAAATTATTATTCTCTTTTCCCACAGCACAAAAAGGGATTTGCTATCCATTATGAAGAAATAGCGAAGCCAGCAATATTACCATTAGTAGGCCAGTGTTTCAACTAGATTAGTTTCTTTTACAGTTTCAGAGAGACATGATGCTTTTTTCTCTTGTGTTGCTGCCAAGTGGGGAGACTGAACATGATAGACTCGATAAGTGATTTTATAAAGCCTGCATTTGGATAGCTGATGAAGCAGGCTTTTGTAGATAAGAAATCAAATGAGGATCCACTAGGATGCTTGTGGTTATGGGTATATTTTAGTTTTGTACAGGAAATGTTAAAAATCACATCCTTCAGGGCTGAGGTTAAATACTAGAATATCTGAAGTTGTATGTACCTTATGTACTTGAGAGGAAGACTAGGATTTTTTCCTCCACTAAATTTGCCATTGTGAAAAAGAGCAGGCCATCTTAAATTTTCATATGAGTTACATTTTTAAAAGGGGGGATATTCTTAAATTCAGGATTATTTAAGAGCCACCTACCCTCAAATGAAGCTACCCAATCACTATGGCTATCTTCTGAGGTGCACCCACCTTCTGAGATTGGACAGGTGGCAACTTGAGAGAGAATCTTCTCAGTTTTGGCACCGAAACTGGGAAAAACCCTCCCCATGGGTACCTGTATGTCTTCTTCCATCACTGTCTTCCACCAGCAGGTAAAGGCTTTTTGTTTGTTTGTTTCATCTGAGGTTCCATTAATGAGTTCCCTCCTTTCTGTCCTATGTTTTAATTGCTGTGTTTGTTTGTTTTTAATGAATTTTCATCTTGGTTTTAAATAGGTTTTATGAAAGTTTTATAAAGTTCCACCAGCCTTGGTGGTTATGACTGGGTAGAAAGGGGGAATATAAATTCAGAAAATTAATAAATGCATTTCCTTTTAGTAGGTAAATATGGTATACACACAAACACACACATGTGCATACATACATAAGAACGATCAAGTCACAACTAACCTATGGCAGCACCAGGAAGGGGCTTCATTCATTCATTCAGTCAGGGCTATTTTGGGGCAGGAACACACAGGAATGGAGTTCCGGCTGGCTTCTGAGTTGGCCACGCCTACAGCCTCCCCCCCCCCCCAGGTTCCCCAGGCACTTGGCAAGCTGCAGGGCGCCTGGGGAAGCCAAACTGATCCAGGGAGGGAAGGCAGTTTAAACTGTCTCCCCTCCTCAGGTTCCCCAGGCGCCTTGCAAGCCATGGGGCACCTGGGGAAGCTGATCCTGGGAGGGAGCTGCGCTGTCAGGGGTGTGGCCTAATATGCTAATGAGTTTCTGCTGTTGGGTGTGGCCTATTATGCTAATGAGTTCTTGCTGCATTCATTCATTCATTCATTCATTCATTCATATGTATAGCCTACCCTTCCCACGAGTGGGCTCAGGATGGGTAACAACATGTTATCAATACAAAAGCAACATTTCATTAATAAAATAAATAATTAAAATATTAAAACACTATCATATACATTAAAATGGTGGTCACAGTCTTACAGTAAAGATTTTTAATGGTTGTGAGAGGTTTTGGCCTATAATGAGATAGATAAAGGCCAGTAATTGTTAAAATGGGTGGCAAAAATCTCAGGGAGGTCATATATGAATGTCCGCTGCCTCAGCCGAAGGCCTGGTGGAACAGCTCTGTCTTACAGGCCTTGTGGAATTGAAGAAGATCCCACAGAGCCCTGATCTCAATAGGAAGCATGTTCCACCAGGCAGGGGCCAGGGCAGAAAAAACAAGACAAGGCAAGACGAACATCTTTCAGGCCAGGGACCATCAGGAAATGCTGATCCATTGAGCAGAACACCTTCAGGGTGTATAGGGGAAGAGGTGGTGCCTCAGTTGAGACAACTGAGAAGCAGAGGTAGTTTGTCATCCCTTGGATACACACACACACATACACACAGTTTATAGCATTCTTGAATTGTTAAAAGCCCTAAGGCTAAATGATAGAGTGGGTCACCAGTTTAAAAGCAAATTTGCACATCTGTATTTCATTTAAAAATAGCTCACCAGTTTCGGATTACAGTTCAAGGCATGTGGTATTGAAAGTTATTACCTTACACATTTAAGTGACTTGTTCCTGCTGTTCTTGATGGGGAATAGTGTTAATAATAATGATTATTTAAAAGTTCTACATTAGAATTAGCACAGAGGGGTTTTTTTCCCTCTTCAAGTTCCTCTTCACACCACTTCTGATTGAACAACCTACAGAGATACTTTCATTTCCTTCCCAGTCTAGAATTTCTTATTATAGAGAAACTGCCCCTTTTGCAGCAAGTAATTTAAAATACTTCTTGATCCATTTCATTCTCTTAATTAGATTAATGAAGTCTTCTAGACAAAGTTGGGAGAAGTATAAGGCAAATTACAGGTTACTGTGAGAGACTTTTTGGGCTACTTATAATGCGGAAAATGGGTCTCAAGTGGTGACAACTACATTGTAAAAAGTTTCCAAAGAAATTAGTAGGTGACTACTTGTGGTGCAAGAACTTCAATATGTGTAGCTCCACTATGTGCTTAGTTCGTAGGGACCTTTATTTTGCAAAGTGCTTTTGAATAATTATGTCAGAGTGCTGAAAAAAAGAGAGGGGGCTGGAGAATTTGGGGGGTGTCTGTTAAAAGTTAGTAGAGATGAGAGCCAAAAAGGGACACTAGCCTCAGTCAGCTTTTGAGCCTGGACAACCAACATGGAAGACCCAGAAGGAAAGCTGAAGTAGGCCATGAACAAATGATCCCCATTTCGTTTCTTTTTTGCCTTTGAAGATGTCTTGAAAGTTGGTACAACATTCTGTTAGCCGAATTGCTTTAATTTACGTTTAGCAATTGGCAAAATACACGGGTTCTTGCCAACTATACCAGGGTCCCACCCCTCCTGGGAGTTCTCAAGGAAAGAGGCACGTGAGGCAGATGGCAAATTAAATGCTGTTTACTGAATGATGTTGATCAAGCACGCCAAAAACATAATCACACACACAATCACACATGCCTAATGAAATAAAGGGAGAAAATAGCACATTCGCATGAGCAAGTTATTGTTGGTGGGGAACAGCACAGTACCTTAGATGTGTTGTCCGATGTCAGGAAGAATTGGATGGGGAGAAAAGTAGAAAGGCTATGGGGACACGAGGCTTGAACCTGCAAGACCACATGGTTCTCCTGGGTAGCTACTCCAGAGAGAGAGGATTAAAGATGGAGGCAAGGGTTGGGTACAGCAAGGTTGGGTACAGTAAAGCTGATAGGGGGCGACGGCTCAAGAGAGCGAGTGCCTCTGGGTTTGGACTTTTATTGGGGGTCTTGGGGCGGGCTATACAGACCACATCCCACTAACACACCTCTAGGTGGTCCGTCCCTTCTGGACCCTTGGATAGGTGGAAGATGGACAAAGGGAGGAGGGCCAGGGGATGGACACTGTTGCAAGACTATGATCTCATCAGGAAGGAGACACTGGGTCTGGGGTCCAATGACTCACCTGGCCATATCTATTGTTAATCAATGACTTTGGCCTGTTGGCTGATGTCTGGCACATTAGTTGCTAGGCAGCTTAGTTAGCATAACTATCCAGATATGTTGTAGAGGGGGCAGGGGGTTGACCAGCACATTGAGACAGAGGGAGAAAAACCTCTTTGTCTCTGTCCCAGGTGAACTGTCTAGGGTGTCAGCCTCCTGGCATGGGCTGGAGCTGGCTCCTATCATGAAGAAAGTGCATGGCCCTTCCATTAAAGGCAGCCCAAAGTTCAGGCTTATAAATATCACAATTCATAAGAGCACTCAAAGTGCCTTGCTGGCCAACAAGACTCCTTGTGTGGGGTCAGCCATTTGAAACTCATAATTCTACTGCTGTGTCAGCTATACTGTGGTTACCTAACTGCTTCCAGGCCCAATTTGAAGTGCTGGTTATCACCTTTTAAAACTCTTCATGGACCTATCACCTTTTAAAGCCCTCATACCTATTGAACTGCATCTCCTGGTACATTCTTTCATGCCAGCTGTGTTCTTCAGATGTCCTTTTCTTCATGGTGCCCTCTCTTAGGGCTGTCTGAAGAGCAACAGCCAAATTACAGAAATAGGAAATGTTGTAGAAACAATGCACAGCTTAGTCCTAAGGTTGCCAACTTCCTGGTAGGGCCTGAAGTCTTTCCAGAATTACAGTTGTTTTCCAGACTACAGAGATCAGTTACCCTGGAAAAAGTGGCAACGTTGGAGCATGAACTCTATGACATCACATCCCTGCTGAGCTCCTTGCCCTCCCCAAACTCTTTCCTTCCCAGGCTCCACCCCCAAATCTCCAGGAATTTCCCAGCTCAGAGTTGGCAACCCATCTACCTCACACAAATGAGAAGCAAATTTGAAATAAGAATTTGGACCTCAAAATGTAAGGGTTGACAAACATGAAACCATCCTTCATTTGGAGGCTATGAGAAAAAGAAACCTTACCTACAACTCCATTCTTTCCTAGAGCTTTTAGCAAACACCATAATGGGAAGAGATTTGAGAGAGACAAAAATGGGGAATTGCCTTTAAAAAAAAATCTGTTTACCCATCTCTCAATGGCTTACAGGACTAAGTCTTACAGATAAAATGAACCTGGAGTGAGCTCATATAGCTGCCATGCCTTTTGTAGAATTTCTAAATGGGCTATAAAGCAAAATAGCTTGCTCAGCTCACCTCTTTTAGGAGAAGAAAAAAACAAAGAGACCAGTAGCACCTTAAAGACTAACAAAATATGTGGCAGGGTAAGAGCTTTTGTAAGTCACTGCTCACTTCTTCAGATACAGAGCTTTTGGGGAGGACAGTGACCAAGGATCTGTAACAAGTCTATTTGAACTATCCTATGTAGCATTTACATCCAAAGACAAAGTGTTACAAATGAACAAAAGGAGGAAAGGAAAGAAACAGAAAGGAAATCAAAATGTTTGCTATCTGTATAATGCATATTTGAGTACATAAGAACAGTCTGGTTGCCAGACACACTGTCGTCCTGCAAGGTGCTTATTGTGCTCTTCTGGACTTGGGAGGTCATATGTGGTAAAGAGAGACTGTGTTAACATGAGTGCAAAAGAGACTGAACCGTGTGGTGACCCAAAGTGATGCCAGCTATAAACACATGCCAGCAGGCGATGCTGCTTTTCCTGGGATGTTGTGCCAGTGGTTCCTGGGGTCACCCATTCTAAGAGATATCCCTAGACACATGGAACACCCTGAACAGCCACCCATCATTGCTGTGTCAAGCAGATCCCATTAAGGAAGTCCTTCTTCATCACACAGGCAAAAAACCCCTCCCACCGAAAGCGGTTTCTGCTAAGAAGACACAAAATTCACCTTTGTCCATCTCCAGTTAATAGAGAACTTTGCCATGAGAAACTGGAATCACCTTTGACTAAGGATGAAACTGCCAAACAATGGGTGCCAGCCGGATGACCTACTAATCCCTTAGTTGTCTCTGCCACAGAAACTAGAGTTCAATATTGACCAACCTTTGAGCCCCCTCTCCCCAGACCCCGTTTCGGCCACATGCTTTTTAGGACGGACCACAAGGAGGGCATTCCAGGAGGAGGCAATCAGCAAAGCCCTCCCCGAAGCCCCCTTATAAAAGGGGCCACCCCACCATGTGCTACACTACCCTCTCTACTCTACCCACTCTCTAATCCTACCCTATCTTTATGACTCCTGGTTGCTGCTACCAGAGTCTTCACATATTCTGCTGGTTCCGTTCATGGTCCATGATCCCTTCTCTTAGTCCTCCCTTGTTTTCCAGTTGGAGCCCATCATCTCATCAGGAAAGGTAACTATCACCCCTCAATGAATTTCCTGCTCAAGCGAATGTTGCTGTCTCTTTCTACCTAGCTTTCTTAGCTCTGTATAACTGTGCGGGTGCTTGTGTATTGTTTGCTTGTGAAGACTTATTTAGTAAAGAAACCATTTCAATCTGAAATCGGTCTCTGCGTCTGTTTCTGGTGATTCAGGAGGAAGCGGGACCCCTGTATACAAAGGTGTTTGCTCCCATATTTACCTGTTGCCATTTTATAATATCTTAATTCCCCAATATTAATAATAAATCAAGGCAATCAGGCTAACAGAGTGCCAGTAACAGGGCCATCCTAAGTGAGTGATACCCTTCCAGGTGGCTTAGAAAGGTGTAACTCTGTTTAGGATGGCCCTGCAGACCATGTATTTATTTACTTACTGACTACACTTATATCCCACCTTTCTTACCAGTGTGACCTAAAGTGGCTTACATCATTTTTCTCACCTTCATTTTATCCAAACAACAATCCTGTGAGGTAGGTTAGGTTGAGAGTATGTGACTGGCCCAAGGTCATCCGACAAGCTTCAATAGTGGTGTGGGGATTTGAACCTGGGTCTCACAGATGCTAGTCCAACACTCTAAACCATATACCACATTAGGTTGGATCCAGCACAAAATTTCCACTTGCTCCAGACCTCTTGCACAAGCTGAAATGCAAGAAAAAAGACCACAATAGCCACTTCTGCCACTTGAAATGCATTGTACCCCTACTTACACTTCCATTAGCGCAAGACATTGTGCAACCAATTTCTGGGCACTATAATATATACATAAAGTGCTAGGTGTTGCACAAAATCTTGTGCGACTGGAACTACTGCAAGTCCATTTATGTTTCCACTGGTGCATAGCTGTATCCAAGCCCATTTTTTTGACAACATGAGTCATCTGTAGAATCAATGAGAGGGACTGAGGGTTCAAGTTGCCTTACACCATGAATCCTTAAACTGAGTCAGACCACTGGCCATCTAGCTCAGGATTGTGTACTTTATCTGGTGACATCTCTCCAGCAGAGAAGGATCTCTCCTGCCTGAGATCTGATCTCTGAAGATGCCAGGGAGTGACCTCATGACTACTTGGACCTTATGAATGCAAAGCACATCCTGTACCACTGAGCTCTAATGCCTCCTCTGTGTCACCTTCCTTTGTGGCCTCGATAGCTGTTGGAAACCTGAGCCAGTGATGCAGCTTGATGCCACAGCAGACACCAGAGAGAGATGTCTGAAGTCTTATTGGAGGTCATGAAATCTTTAGCACTTCCATCAATCTAGTGCTCCTGCAGCACTGCATCTTTAGTGGAGTTGCCATGCTATCTCTAAAGCTTGAATGAGAGAGGCATTTCTTTTCTTTTCTTTATGCCCCTTTAATTCTCTGCCAACCTCTCTTCGGCCAGCAAATACTTGGGCTTCTGCAGCTCAGGAGTAGCTCAGTTCCTTTTGCGTTCACAGAAATGCCAGTTACGTTCTTTGAGCTGTGCAGTGCTGCGCTCTAGAAGTTTTTGAAGCTAGACAAAGGCTCCAGAACTGAGTGGAGTGTCTTTGTAGCAAATGTAAACGTGGATACCAATGACTATTGTAAAACAGGAGGCAGATCTGATGCCTGCAGACTGCTAATGACCCCTCTACCACAGCAGACCTTCTGGGATGTCACAGAGAGTTCATAAAACATTTTAGCCACTGAATGGGGATTTGTCCACAGTCAAAATGTTGACAGTGCAGTTCCTCTCAAGGAAGTGGAAAAATAATTTTGAACAGGATTCAGGTCTAATATAAGGAAAGGAAGACCAGTACAGCTATCTGGCAAACAAGGCAATGGAGTCTGAGGTACAAAGGGGTGAGTCAAAAAAGGTCTTGTGGGGTAGGGAATTTCGAAGCCAATGAACTCACGTATGGATTATGAGAAGGAAGGGTGCAATCAGGCCCTCACAGAGGTCAAGAGAGGCCTGGGCTACTTCCATTTTGGAGCCCCCCCCCCCAGTAAATTTAAAAAAAATGAAGAAGTGCAAAAACAATGATACAAAATTAGTACTATTATTATTAAATGTTTACATTGATACAATAAGAAAAATAATATTGTAAGACTTTGTAATAAATGTTCCCTTTTTTACTTAACATGATTTAACTTTAAAAGTCCCGCCGAGAATGTGAGGCCTGGGCCAAATGGCCTCCCCCCCCCCCCCCGAGGCCCTGGGTGCAGTACAGGTTAGAAACAGCAAGCTGCTTTCAGCAAGCAGTTGCTGTGAGGTTTACCAATACTAAGACAGACAAGCTGAATAATTACTGCAATTTTCAGCATCCATGGAGCAGTTCTATAAGTTAAGCGTGCAGCTATCGAGATGTGCTAGTTTTCTGAAACTCTGAGGCATTCAGAAAAACAAAACAACATCCCCCCCCCCATGTTTCCCACTAAAAGGAAGTTTAAATCATTTTTGAAGGAAAGCTGATTAATAATTCATCCACTTACACTGCAGACAATAAGGGCACATCTGGCTTTTTAATTTTAGGGCAAACCCATATTGTGAGAAGAACACAGAGGCATCGTTTGTAATTAGCTTTCTCAGAACTCTAAATGTGCTATTGGCAAGACAAGTACCAGGATAGTCCACAGATTCAGCACCCACCATGCAGGAAAAGTGCATCAGCCACACCTCTTAGATGCTTTCTTTCTTCTTCTTTTTTTAACTAAGATGCTTTTAAAAAAAATCCTTTGCAACAACATGAGGGTACATTCATTGAGAGGTGCAGGGAAGATTTGACTTTCTTGTCTGTTGGGCCACACTGGTAATTGTCAGGGGAAAACTGACAACTTTGGTGGCATCATGAAGACAGAAAGATGGATTGTGCCCCTTCAAGAATCAGGGGAAGAGGTAGAAGCTTGTTCTGGAAAGTGCCAACCTCAGGATGTCAGGATGTTGATGCTCATGCCACGATTTCACTGCATCAAGCAACTCTTCTTCAGAAATTATTTTTGTGTGTGTATCATGCAGTAATCTACTTCCAGCGACTTTTCAAGCAACTGTGGGGCAAAACAGCATCCAAATAACTGACTTGCTGGCAGAGCTCATCTGAAGGTATTGCCCCATAGGCGACAGCATGAGCCAGTTAGGTGTAGTGGTTAGGAGCACAGACTCTAATCTGGGAGAACTGTGTTTGATTCCCCACTCCTCCACATGCAGCTGCTGGTGTGATCTTGGGTCAGTCATACGTTCTTTCAGAGCTCAAGGGCAGTTCTCTAAGAGCTCTCTCAGCCCCACCTACCTTACAGGGTGCCTGTTGTAGGGAGGGGAAGGGAAAGGAGATTGTAAGCCACTCTGAGACTCCTTTGGGTAGTGAAGGGCAGGGTGTAAATCCAATCTCTTCTTCTTTTTCCTCTACTAGGAGCCATTCTTGGCTGCAACCTGATCTGGCTGTAGCATGTGCAGGTGTGTTAAGTGGTACCCTGTGCCTGTTAACAGGTAACTCCATTTAACATGTATAGGGTAATGAAATGCAAAGAAAGACATGGGCCCTGTCTCTTTAATGTTTTTAATGGGAAGAGATCCTTTTTTTGTGATTTCAAATTGACATATGGGAATGCAAAAGACTGCATCTTTTGAAATTTCCTCCTTTGCACAGGGATTGAAGGTACAGAAATTCTGTCACCCGGTCTTTCTGAGCATTCTGGTGTCCCACATTGTTCATTAGCTTGGCTTTGCTGGAAGCATCCCAGGTGTCTAAGTGCAGCTGTGCTGTTACTTTCAAACATTTTTTCCCCATATGTATTAAACTACATGCATCGACTAGGAGCCTAGCAATGATGGGCAGATTAAACCCAGGATTCCGACACATCACCAGTATTGGGACAGGACCAACAGAGTGCTTTCTTAACCAAAAAAAAAAAAAGCCTTTTAAAAGACCTAATTCAAAGGAGCTGAGAGCACAGCCACAGTGTTGGAAAGGCCCTGGAACAGCCACACCACCAGCATATGCCAATCATGAGGGAGGGACTGTGGTTCAGTGGCAGGGCATATGCTTTGCATGCAAATAGTCTCCTATATTCCGATCCTTGGAAGGCAAATCTGAGAAAGATAATGAACATCCTAGCATGCAAATAGTCCTGGGTTCAGTCCCAGGCATTTCCAGCCAAAAGATGTAATGACAGATGATGTGAAATATCTGTACATGACACTAATGCCAGTCAATGTAGATAATACCGAGCTTGATAGACCCATGGTCAGACTTCATATGATGAGGTTTTGTGTATGCATTTGTGGAGCAGCATGCATGCTTATGACATTACCCCCCCCCACCACCACACATCTATTTTCAATGTGACACAACACTTCATGCTGCCATAGTGCCTTCCCACGAGGGACTGTTTTCCACATACCAGGCAGTCTTGGCTGAAAAGAGGAGTTTTTTTCTTAGCAACAGAGGTTTGCTCAAAGTGCTTTCACACCTATTGGCTCAAGATGTCTTTGGAGGAGCCAGGGGTAGTAGAAAGTTTCTTGAGATGGTCAGCACTCTAAGCGGTGGCTGCTTTACACCGAAGCTTCTTCCCCTTGTGATTCTGTAGAATCCAGACAGGAGAGAAAATGGATTATCATTACTGGGTATGCATTAATTTTGTTATCTTATTTATTGCTTGGTTCCAGTGTCCTGTTTTGACTGTAATGCTACTGCTGTTCTTTGGTTATTTATTAAAAAAACCAAAAACATTTGCATCCCCCATGCTAGGGTTGCCAGCTCTGGGTTGGGAAATTCCTGGAGATTTTGGAGTGAAACCTGGGGAAGGGATGGTTTGGGGTAGAGAGGGAACTCCGCGGGGTATAGTGCCATAGAGTCCACCCTCCAGTGCTGTTGTTTTCTGTGGGAAAATTGATCTCGGTAATCTGGAGATCAGCTGTAATTCCAGGAGATATTCAGGCCATTCCTAGAGGTTGGCATCCCTATGACTTTCTATTCATCTTAGGGTCCCCAAAGCAGTGAACAACCAGAACAATGTTAAAATATGGCTAAATATATACATAAATATGTAAAACAGACACAAAGAGATGCAAAGATGAAGGACAAATGAGAATTAGTGAGGTGATGCTAAACAGAATTTAAAAAGTCTAGAAGAGGAGGAGGAGGAGATTGGATTTATACTGCACCCTTCACTACTCAAAGGAGTCTCAGAGTGGCTTACAATCTCCTTCCCTTCCTCTCCCCACAACAGACACCCTGTGAGGTAGGTGGGGATGAGAGAGTTCTTTGGTGAACTGCTCTTGAGAGAACAGCTCTGAGAGAACTGTGACTGACCCAGTGTCAAAGCAGCAGCAGCATATGGAGGAGTGGGGAATCAAACCCGGCTCTCCCAGATTAGAGTCTGTGCTCCTAACCACTACTGCAAACTGGTTCTCTCTTGTTGACAGAATAGAGGGAGACTGCGAGACAGGGAGTTCCAGAAGGTGGGCACCATGACTGAAGTGGTCCTTTCTCAAGTTGCCTGCACCTGAAGCAGGCCTCTGAAAATGACTGGAGTTGTCAGGTAGGTTCATATGGGAGTTGGCTATCCTGAAGGTATGTTGGCCCTAAGCGATGCTGGTTAGCGGTTTAGGGGTGGGTGGGTTGTTTTTTGGGGTTTTTTGCTGACTGGTTTTGTGATTTATTTTCCAACTTGGACTGCTTTGTTCATGAATTATTTTGATCTGTTTTTATCGTAACCATGGTATCAGAAAGATGTTCTATAGAGTACCTAGCAAATAAATACTGAATAAGGGTTGCTTCTACAGGACATAAAAGAATTTGAAGGACAGAAAAGAACTTGCACAATGATCCACACTGGTATGCTGAAGGGGGGAGGTAGAGGGGCATTCCCCCATCATCCCCAGACCCTCATGAGAGATGCCTTGGCTTAGCCTATTGTAACAGATGATAAACTTCCAGACTTGGTTCTGTCCACCCAGAAGTGGATGGAATTAGCTATTCAATCAATGTCCAGAGGACAAGACATTCACTTCATTAAAATTGGAGAGATAGATTTCCAGTTGTTACAATGGAAATTAATTATTTTTATAATGGATGTATGTAATTGTTCAGAGATTTCATCAGGGATGAGTGAGTCCTTGTAAATAAAGGCCTGAAAGGTTTCATTTGTAAATTATTATTTTCAAGGGATTGTAGGTCTGGAAATAAGGAGGATGAAAGCACATGTATACAGGTTTATCTATCAAAAAGGCAACTCCTCTGCCCCACCTCTATGTGCCTTTTAAAGTAATCTGATCCAGGGGTCATTTCGAGCAGGAACGCACAGGAACGTTATTCCGGGAGTAACAAACCCAGGAGCAGGCACATATGGTGATGTGCTGTGAAAAAAAAGCAAAAGCATACTAACTTGATCTGTATTTTCATGCTTGTTGTAGGGTAACTTTCCTGAAAGAGCAAAGGAAACCTAAAGTGTCTTTAGTCAAAGTGTAAAGCTGGCTCGCCAGCTTTGAGTTGAGAAATACCTGGAGATTTTTGGGGTGGAGCCTGATTGGTGGGTATTGCCGTCTGACACACTTCCGGTGATGTTAAGGGGTGTGGCATATGCAAATAAGTTATGCTAATGAGTTATGCTAGTGAGCTCCTGCACCTCTTTTTTCTATGAATTGACCCCTGTATAGACTATCAATAATCCTTTCCAGCGAGTCTGTGTGAGGGGACATTGGGAAAATTCCTATGGTGTTAGCTATAAAGATGCAGAGAGAAATGTGCAGAGATCAGAATATGGCATGACAGGCCAGTGACATATTCACTGAACATCTAATATTTTTTGCATCAGTAGACAATGCGGCTCATAATTTGGGCCAGTTGGCTCCACAGGATCCTAAAAGGGAATTATGGTCAGAGGTGCCTTGTAAATAACCCTATCACAGGGATTGGGCATGACCGGGAGTGTGGTTCGTACCTGCATATTAGAAGACCCCCGAGTCCTGCTCTCCAGTTTGTGTTTCCTGCTAATAAACTATAAAGTAATGAGTCCAGAGATGCATTTCAGTGAAATCAGCTCATAAATTTATTGATGGTATAATTCTAGGCTACTGAATGGGACTTGGGGGTCTGCTTAAATACACGTCTAAACTGCACCCCCAGCCTTGCCCAAAATCCGTAATAGGATTACTCCCAGATGGGATTACCCTGATAAGATTACGCCCACTCCCTGATAGGATTAGTCCCTAATAAAATTACTCCCTGATAAATTATGCCCAAACTCCCTGATAGGATTAATCATAGTTACCTTAAACCATAGGTCCCCTGGTGGATCCTGGGTGGCTGCTTGGACTAATTTACAGTCTGGCTGGGCTATTGTCTCCCGTTTCTCTGACTGCGTGCGTGGTTGCCATTAGGACATATCATAAACTCTATGAGCTGATTTCACTCAATATGTCTTGAGCCAATATATTATAGCTACTGTTCATCAAACATCCACAGTGTCTTTTAAATGACAAGACCAGAGCCCTATGAGGCAGCCCTCATAGAAATTACTGACACAGCTCCAGTGCAGCTCCCTTTAAAGAATGGGAAAGTACCTAGCAGGTGGGGATACCCAAGGGAGCGGGATGAGGAATAGGAAGGACACATAGATGGTGCTGCTTTCCCCAATCCATTATTGTTACCTTGGGCAGAAGATTCCTGTCTCCTGCTACTGCAAAATGTTACTCATAAGTACTCTAGTCACCTTGTGAGAGCAATCCTAAGAAAGTCTACTCAGAAACCTTCTAATGCCTATTTAATGGGCCTTACTTCCAGGGAAGTGTTTTTAGGATTACATTGTGTATCTTTTCTGGGCTGTTTCCAGGCAGCCCTCCAATGGCAACAGAGGCAAACATGGACTTCAGTCATAGTGTAGTGCTGCTGATACTGTGGGGACCCTGTCACCTCCTCCATCCGAGACCCCCTTGGTTAGTAGGGTCCCCCTCTTATTTTTTTAAAAAATCCAGGAATTTGAAATAAGATTGCAAATTTTTATTTGTAAAATAATCATAAGCGTAATAGAATGGGTTCAATCTCCCCACCGGCAAAGGGGTGGGTGGGTTGCAACTGCCTATTAAATATTAAAGGATGTTAGCTGTCTTGAAGAAGAACTGAGGGGCATTTTTGTTGTGGGGTTCAGTTGTTTCATTGGCTCCTACTTTTATGAGCCCTAGTTTACAGCAACTTGACAGTGTAATCTTTGTCTTTCAGGAAGGATCTCAAAAATACACTGTCCCCCCTCTTTTATATTTGGTAACATCTGGCCTGATGAAGTGTTCTGGGAAATTCAAAAGCTTGCACATTGTTATAGGTCATAGGGTTGGTCCCAATAAAAGGTATTATATAGATGGTGTTTTTAGCTTTGGGGGTTTTACTTTTGGACACAGCTGTAAACAACTTAAAGAGCAGCCTGTCCTAAATGCATCAGATGGCTTCTAATGAGTTTCCAAATAAAACTTCAGTTATTATTTTCACACTTCTGGATCCCTCCCCCCAAATGAGGATTAATCACATACACTACAGTGATCGTAATGGTTTCAAAAAAAAAGTCTCCAGCATGATTCAGAAATCACTTTCAGTGTCACACTCTTCTGGAAGCCACAGCAGAGGGTCAAGTGAGGGCTGAGTCATCTCCTTGGGCTCTGAAGTGACTTTTGAAAATGTAATCTGGAGATAAACACGACCATTTAAAGTGCATCTTCTGCCTGGTTTAAGGGTCATTACTAAAACCCTTGTAAGACAAGAGCATTTTGCCTAGTGTTTTTTTAAACCACCGTGGAGTACCTGTATTGAACTAATGACTAATATAAATATCAACTGTTCTTCAGAAATCAAACTGTTTATGTGTCTCAGAGTATATGGAGATGCAACAATTTAGTTTCAAATTAATTTTTAATCTCCTCCTTCTCCCCACCCTTCCCCGGTGTGTAGGTGTATGGCAATTTTAAACTCTGATAAAGCTGTCTGGGCCATTCTGTATGATTCTGTCTGATTTGCTGGGAGGAGGAGAGTATAGCCAAGGCAAAATGTTTTTAACCTGTTGTAGAAGGTTTATAAGCATGAAAAGTTAAGCTTGTGGGCCATAATTCTAAATACAGTTAGGCTGCTTAAATCCTCTCAAAATCAATGGGATGTAAGCAGACGGTTGGTGGAACGTGGCCCCATATCTCTAAGCATTTGCTGATGGAGAAATTGGCAGTGGATACTTTGATGGAAAGGACAGCAAAACTGAGCATCTTACTGACCAGCAGAGGATTCCTTTTTCCCTTCTGTAGCTATTATTTTCAGTACCAATCTATACCTGTGGGGAGAGCTTTCCATATAGGAATTATGCAAGTTTCATTAAGGAATAATGAATAGGGTGATGCTACCGGGTATTAATATTACCTGGATACACTACCTAATCTGTAGATTTTGCATTAAAAATCCTAAAAATTGGAGATGACCAATGGTAAAAATGAGTTAGTTGAGTGTCTTTCCTTCCAGAATCCAGTGAATCAACCACTCCAACAAGGTGTTCCATGTTTCCATGTCCTCAGGCCCACTTCACACATAATTGCTATCTCAATGGTAAATCCTGAAACTCATGGAGACTACAATAGCGATGTCATAATACTATTTACGTTTAACCAAGAGCTGCAGATAGGTCAAGTTTCTGGGTGCATATTTGCCTCATTCTGGACAGCATCTTCCATACCACAGCTTGCAATATTTGCTGGTGAGGCCTGATCCACTCACAACCCTTGTCCAAATTTTGTATGCAGAGGTGGACTTACGGCAATCACCTTTAGGCTTTTACACACTTCTGTATCATGCACAGAACTTTCTTGTGTGAACATGAGGCTACTTGTGTATATATTAATATGGCTGACATCATCAATCGATCCCTGTCTTATAGGAGACAGAACATATAAATACAGCTTAAGCTCAGATTCTATATGTGGTTGTGGCTGGAGTATACATCAGCCCTAGTGTACAAACAATGGGTTGGATCCAGCCAGTTTTTCCATTTATTATCACATAATTCCCCTTCTTACTCCAGCCCCAATCACACATGTTTTCCTCTATGTAGGTCTCTTGATTCCAAGCATAGTCTTTGTGGTGTGAAAGGTACCATCTCCTCTACTTTTCACCAGAGGGAAAGCACATTGGATCCAATCCAGTGGCCTGTTTTCCCCATACTTTGTGGGAAAGCTAAATGTTAGATTGAAAAAAATAATCAATAAACTCCATTTAAGAGGGATTAGTTAAATTTATTTGGTTGGATCAGGTGCAAAATTTCTGCTTGCTCTCAATTGTGCTAAGTTAAATTTATTGTTTCTGCTTGTAACCAATCTTATGCAACCAGTTTCTGGGCACTCTGATACACAGGCGTTGTATGAGACCTTGTATAAGCAAAACTGCACTAAGTGTGTCTGTGTTTCCACTTGTGTATCACATTGTCTAATAAAATAATTTAAGATAGTAGTTTAATTGGTTTGTTTTCATTCCAACTACTCATGGCTTGATGACACTGTAGACTGAAATGTCAACTACTATGTCAACAAGGAAAAGCAGGCAGCTGAGCAAATTTTCATTGTCCAACATAATCCACACTCAACAACCTCATGAAACATTCTTGGGAAAACGAGAAATATTCTCCTCCTTGGATTGCAGTGTGTTTGATGATCTGTCCAAAGCACTCATCTAATATATCTGCCGATTTGAAATATCTGAGCTCTCAAAGGAATGCTTTTATGGTTCCTTTTACTCCTGCATAATTGATTGATCCCTTCATTTTAAAGGCCTGGGCAGCTTTCAAAGTGATGGGACATGTATTGATGTGACTTTGAGAGGGACATGAATTGCAAGCATGTGATGGAAGGTGGGAACGCTTCTCTTGAAAGACGAATAAAGAGAGGCCTAATCATGTTGTCTGTGCAGCCTGTCCATGAAGAAGCATGGCATTATTCAAAATGGGCTGTGGTAAAGCTATTTCTAGGAACAGGAACTGACTTTGAAATCCCTCCAGATTCTCTGACAAATCTCATACCGTAGCAAGATGTGCTCATTGGCACTGCCTTTATTGGATGAAAGCCATAATGAGCATTGATTGTAAACCCACAAGCATTATCCATGAGGTGCTTTGTAGAAAGCTGCCATGGAAGTTGCTGGGTCTAGAAGCCTAAGTAGAAATTGTGAAATGAAAATGGCCCCATGGGAAGAATCACACACTGGACCTGGGCTTTTTGCATGATGGAAGGAAAAAATGGAGCCAGCAAGGAAATCAGCCTTCTCATGCTCTAATAAATGAAGGAAAGGAGCTAAGCCTTTTTGATGCTTCAAGGGGGGAAAGAAAAGGAAGATAAATAGTTCTCTGCACCATTCTCATTTGATACCACTATTGGAAAGGAAGGCAGAAAAGGGTGGGGATGCTGGATATTTAATATAGTGGAAACATGGGTGATTTCCTCTAGTGTCGAATAAACTAAGACTTTTAGAAATACAACAAATTCAACAAAACCAGAGGGTGAAGACATTTTTTGTTCCGGCTGGCATACTCCCATTAACGGTTACTAGGTGTTTAGGTGTTTTTAATTGAATTACTTTATCATTTTAACTGTATTTTAATTATTTAAATGTTGTCATGTTTCTTATGTTTGCTGCCTTGTGGACCCTGATCAGGTGAAAAGGTGGCATTAAAATGTTTTAGAAAGACACATAAATAAATAAATGTTTACTCAGATGTCAGTTTTACTAAGTTCAGTGGGACTTCTTCCCAAAATAAATATGTAGTATCAGTCAGTATCTGTCTTTGATGATGCTTTCCTCCAAAGTTGAAGAGGATGATAATGCATGTGGGGGGGGGGGTGCTTCTTTCAATCCTGGCTTCAAAACTCTATTTGAATAGTTTATTTCCCACTCACGCCTTCCACTTTGTCCATGCTATTGCTTTTTCTGCTCCAAATTACACTAGTTGGCCAAAACACCCTTGACCATCAAAAGGTAGAATGACTGATTTTCTTTATGTAGAAATTCAAGGTTTTCTGTTTGTTTCCTAAAGAAAATACATTTGATGAAAAAGATTCCTAAAATAAAACACAAGGATAGAGATACTCAGACACCTGCCAGTTTAACTCACTTCACTTTAATCAGTAGTGACTGAATAGCTGATTAATAGATGGATTGTGTGGCTGTTTGTAATTTAAATGTGTCTTTTTGCTGGAAGAGACTACTTGCAACCATTAGAAGCTGACTCCTATCTGATGAGGGATCAGCTGGAAGTCAGCTTGTGATCTCCTGCTGGAAAAAAAAATCATGCTCTGTATCCAGCAAAGTTATTGGGGGGGGGGGGGTAATAAGGGGCTAACTCCCAACTGATTAGGTGGAAGTCAGATTCTTCTGATCTCCCATCCTAGAAACTCTGCTGCCTCCCAGATTTGCTGAAAGGCAGCAGATGGGGGTGGGGGTCAGAAGCCAAACTGATTTCCTTTCCATTCTCCCCACCCCAAGTTCAGCTCCAGAGAAAAGAAATGAACTCTTTTCCCTCAGCCTTTTACAACAGTGGGGAGCTCAGAAACACTGCTTCTCTCCCTGCCCAGCTCAGGAGGAGGAGGAAAAAGGAGTTCTTTATCCTCTCCCTTTTTCAACTTTACTGTATTGTTATTTTGCTGAGGGGGTAGATCAGAACCTCAGTCCAATCTGATCCCCTGATCAGCAGTGAGTTGGCTTCTGACCAACAGTCAGCTACAAACTTCTTCTGCAGCTATTTCAGTTGTTCAGTGCAATCCAGACACCCCTAATGAGCTCACAGTCCAATTGTGGGTATCAAACAAGGCAAGTTTCAGTGTCAAACACGCTCAGTGACAAATCTGTGGCATCTCTACTTAAAGAACACACTATTAAACATAGAAGTCTACATTTTAAAGAAAGATACCTGGTTTTCTGATAGACTGGCTTAAGGTCTGTTCATGAGATATGATGAATAGGGATGGGCACAAACCAAAAAAATGTGGTTCATGTCAGTTCATGGTTTGTGGCCAAATTGGGAGGTTTCTTTCTCGTGGACCTACAAACCCCATTAAACCCCTTTTAATGGGGTTTGCAGAAATCCAGAAAAACCTCTGAGCAGTGGGAAGCAGCCAGCTCCCCACTGCTCAGCTGTTTGGGGCTGTCTTGTACACTGTAAAGGAACTGGGCAAGACAGCCTGAACAGCAGCTCCCAACCACCCAGCTGTTTTTGTGGCTTTCATGGGGATCAGAAAGCAGGGGCTTAAAGGGACTTGAAGTCCCTTTAAACTTCTGTTTTCTGTGCTATCCAAGAACTGCCACAAACGGCCCTGAACTACTTTAAAAGTTCATGAGAGTTTGTGATGGTAGACTCATTATGAACTTCAGGTTACGCACCACATACAAAGCAAAAGTCATGATGAATTTTGCTTTGTGGTTCAATTTGTGACCATCCCCAACAACGAACATGGCCAAAGATTCTGGCAAACTGTTCAATGGGGATTCAAACAGTTAGAACTTGTTTCATTGAGCTAAAGTGTCAATTGTGTATGCATGATCTTATTTCATTTTCCTGCAGGTTTCCCTACTTATGCTACCTTGGATTCTGCTATCACCATATTTTTAATATGTGTGTGTGTGGGGGAAGACTTTCACAACCTACCCACCTGTTTCTCCCACTGCTTCATTAGTGTTACCACAATTACCATACTCTTTAACAATAAAAACAATCACAGTGACTTGCTCAGATGTGAGATGTTTCTGTGTCCCTTATGTCTGCTTGACCTGGCCTTCATGATCAATGAAAATGGCAGGCAAACTCTTCAGCTGCAAAGACAGCGTGAACTGTGAGCGAGAACTGCTGCAAGTCAGACTAGACAATACTGACCTTGATAGACCAGTAGTCTGACTCAGGATAAGGGAACTTCATGTGACAGAAGAAGGGTAAGATTAAAATATGTAGCTTGGATAATTCAAATACAGTTCAGCTTCATTAATCTTAATACACTAATGGGAAATATCAAAAATCTTTGAAAAACCAAATATTTTAAAATGAAAATGCTATAGAGAGGTACAAGCATTCATTTGGATAATCAGCAGATGAACATGCCTGAAAGCTGACAAATTGAATGCTGGATATAATCTAAAATACAGAGAATACTATGGAACAGATGCAGCTATATGATTTCTTCAGGTTTTAAGCAGGCTTTCAGTATTAACTTGACAGTTATTGAATGTTTACATCCTGTAATCTATTAAGTAAAGATAACAAAAGGAGTTCTGGCTAGCCACTGCTTCCTCGGAGACAATTTGCTATTTTTTTCTGACTCCAGGGGTTGTAATATCCACTCTCCTTTTAGAAAGACAGCCTGCAAACCCTTATGTTTAAAGATCAGAATATTTTTTTTCTCCTGGCTTTGGATAACAAAATTTCAGTATTTTCATAGTGCCAGATAAGCAGGAGCCCTGGCACAAGGCTGTCCATTGCCTTCATCCAACAAATTAATTGCTTGTACCATGGCCATTAGTGTAGAATTTTTTTTAAAAATGACCTTAGACTGTGCCTTGTGATTTTTAATTATGCCCAACCCCCAGATGATCTCGATTCTGGCACTTGGATGCTGCGTGCCTTGCTTTCACTCAAGACCTACATCCCACACAAAAGTTATGGTCCACTGTGCAATGTCATCTGTGCCCCATTCTCACAAAAATGTGTGCCACTACCCAAGTAGTTCCTTGAGACTCTAAACAGTTTCTTTTACAGTTTTTCTTTTACAGTTACTTGTGTCTGCTAACTATATAGGCTTTCCCCTTTCTATATGCGCTATATCAGCTGAACAACACTGAATCTAAACTGCATGTTCACCCAAGTGGAAAAAAAATTCTTTTAAAATTCTTTTCGATACAACTTGAAGCTTTAAGTATATATTCCATTATTCCTTGGTTGTGTTCTACAGATCTGCTGCTAGAACTAATCAATCACCTGCCTTCCACTTTTTAAAACATGTAGAGGGACATGGCTGAAAAACAGGGATGCCAGCCTCCAGATAGGACATAGGGATCCCCCAGAATTACAGCTCATCTCCAGACTACAGAAATCAGTTCCCCTGGGGAAAATGAATATTTTGGAGGGTAGACTCTATAGCATTATACCACACTGAGGTCCCTGTCCTCCCCAGGGTCCATCCCCAAATCTCCAGGAGTTTCCCAACCTGGAGTTGGCCACCCTATGCTTTGTTCCCCACTGGGGCAACCCAAATGGGTTTTGGACTGGAAAAACACTTTCACTGCACAAGGGCAAGACTGAGACTCTACAGTGGTA
This sequence comes from Lepidodactylus listeri, assembly GCA_029233225.1. Classification (NCBI taxonomy): domain Eukaryota; kingdom Metazoa; phylum Chordata; class Lepidosauria; order Squamata; family Gekkonidae; genus Lepidodactylus; species Lepidodactylus listeri. The sequence continues at coordinate 49,743,804 of JARCFY010000007.1, forward strand.
GTATTATGCCAAACTAGGCCCCATGTGAAATATATCATCACCTTTTGGTGTTATCCAGGATGAGAACAGTGTCAAGTCCCATGCTTTGTATTATGTGGACAGGGATTTTTTTCCCCTCATGCTCCTTGTTCCATAGCAATAGCATCAATGGAGTAGAGCAGTATCCTAATGCTACTTAGTTTACAGCTTGCACTGCCAATCAGGGCTGTCTACCACACCTTTTTATTTATTTATTTTTGCTGTGGCATACATGACTAGCCTTATCTGTTATCCAGATTTCATTTGCTTTCTAACTCTCAAAGCTCTGTCTTGATTGTGGGAGGGCTTCTCAGTGACATCATTACATCACCAGTGACCCTCTAGCATACAGCAAAAACTCTTTAAAAAAAATCATAGAGTTTTGACCAAATGCTATAGTTTTGCCAGCAATGCACTGATGTCACCTTTGGTTGTGCTGGAAGTAAGTTGGGATGCTGGCAACCCCCCCACCCATTTCACCCCATAGCTGAGTGGTGGCAAGAAGGGCCCACTGTGGGCAGGAGAGTCCCCTCCCCCAGGAGGAAAATGGTGACCCTTATCTGTATGCTAACTTCCCCGCTCTGCATTCAAGTCCCATTCCAGACCTCAAAGCTATCTCCCCTTGGTGGTAGCCACATCAATGTTTTTAAACTTTATTTTGTGAATATTTATTCTGCTTCTCCAGACCTGACCAAGACAGCTCACAACTAAAACAATAAAATAAAATCAAGCAAGGAATTAAAGCAAGCCAATGAAAATAAAGTCTGTCAATTAAAAAAAGATCAATAAAACAGTGAAGTCAATAAAATAAATAATTAAGAACATGCCAATACAGCACATAAAACAGATGGTGCAATCTAAAATGATGATGATAAAATAATCCTCGGGGCAGACAGTAACACAGTTAAAAAAGATAAAACCCCTTTATTAAGAGCCTGGGTAAATGATTTTGCCCAGCACGTACAGGAAAAGAAAGTAGGTACCAGGCAAGCTTCAAGGGGCAGAGAAATCCAACAGCAAGGGGCTGCCACTGAAGACGAGTGTTTTTATACCCTGCTTTTCTCTACCTTAAGGAGTCTCAAAGTAGCTAACAATCACCTTCCCTTCCTCTCCCCACAACAGTCACTTTGTGAGGTACGTGGGGCTGAGAGAGTTCTGAGAGAACTGTGACTGTCCCGAGGTCACCCAACAGGCTTCACATGGAGGAGGGGGTGAATCAAACCTGGTTCTCCAGACTAGAGTCCGCTGCTCTTACTTCTCAGGAACCACTACACCACGCTGGCTCTTAACCACTTAACCACTACAGTCACCCTGAAATGTTCTTTAGGATGCCAAATGCCAGGTGGAGCTTAGAGATCTGAAATTTAAACTGAGTTCCAGAATACAAAGATCAGTTCCCCTGGAGAAAATGATTAATTTGGAAGGTAGACTGCATGGCCTTATGCCCTGGTGAAGTCCCCCCTCCAACTCCCCCAATCAGTCTTTACAGCCAAATCTCCAAAAAAAATTCCCAGTCTAGAGTTGGCACCTTTACCAGTTTCTGGTTTCTACCTGCTTCATCCCAGTAGGTGGGGGCAGAGAGCATCTTGAGAAGAGAATCTTAACTGGAGTGTTGCTCAGATCAGTATACACATGGCAGGGCTGTAACCTGCAAAGGTGCCCTCATCTTTGTATGGAACACATGTGTGTGTTTTGGGCACCTATATACTCGAGATTTTAGCTTGTGTATACCAGTGTCCAGATTCAGATCAACAATTAAAAAAGCAAGGGGGGAAGACTCTTAAACAGAAGGGGTTTTATTATATAAATAGAAAAGGAACCAAATTAATCTTTGCGGTGTGGTAGACCAATGAAAATTACAGAAAGGAAAAGCAATGTGAAAAATGATACACAAGAACCTTTCTCTAGAAAACCTGCCTACCTAAAAGGGGAATAAACCTATACAACCAAAGGGGTTGTATGAGCCTGTTCATGAAATGAAGTGAAAGAAGTGGGGGTTGTTCTCTGCAGTGAAGAAACTGCTTCAAAAGCTGAACCTGACTAGGCAGGGAAGGGAAGCACAGTGGCAGGTATGTGGAGTGGAGAGTTGAGATTGGAGAGATGAGGAGCCAACTGTAAGGTGGGAATAGGATAAGTCCAAAACTAGATAGAAAACCTGGGACTGAGAAAGGAACTCTCTACACCTTTTTGTCTTGGATGAGGAGAGGAAAGGGTGTAGGCATCAGAATGCGGGGACAATAAAAATGCAATGTTTCGAGGATGAGACAGCCTGAAAAGAAATCTTTCATCTATGTGGTAGGGTAGAGGAGATTGGGGAGTTAGATCTATGACCAGGCACTTGTCACAACTGAGGAGGGCCTGGAACCTTCCTGTCTGTTTATTTAGATATGGAGTAAATTGATTATTGTTTTGGAAATCGGGGTGATTAGTTGAGATCATATTATTTGGGAGGAGGCTCTGAGGTCCTTAGGGAAAATGGCCTTTAACTGAATCCCTCTTAGGGTGGATTTTTGTGTGACTGGTAGAGAAGCTGCCCTACTTTCCTTTCCTGGCATGACCCACTGCCTTTAGGTTTCTATCAATTCTAGGCCCATACTCAGGTGTACATGGGTAAAAGGGGGGGGGACAAGCTGTAACAAAAATGGGGTCCTCAGGGGCTTAGAGTATGAGGGACATCAGGAGAGGGAGTAAGTGGACCTTCAAATACCCAGCTTTCAGCTACTTTAAGCTTTATAGAAACAGATGGGCAGCCACTGTAAATCTTTCAGAACAGGAGTGATACAATACCAGTATCCAGAGCCTCTCTCTCTCTGTGTCTCAACAGACAGACAGATAGACAGACAAATGGAACAAGACTGGAATGGTATGGGCCCTATGACTCAACTTAGCATTCTGGCTGCAGCATTCTATACCAACTGTAACTTTCAGACAGTTTTCAAGGGCAGGGCCATATTCAGTGCACTGCAGTAATCTAATGTACATGTTGCCAGAGCATGCACCATAGTGGCAAGATCCTTCCTGCCACAGAACAACTGCAGCTGACTCTCCAGCCCATGAGGCTCACAGCCTAGCCCAATATAATGGTTGCCAGTTTGGTGTAGTGATTAAGTGTGCAGACTCTAATCTGGAAGAACCAGGTTTGATTCCCCACTCCTCCACTTGCACCTGCTGAATGACCTTGGGCAAGCCATAGCTGTGTACCAGCTGTTCTCTCAAGGACAGTTGTCTCAGAGCTCTCTCAGCCCCACCTACCTCACAGGGTGTCTGTTGTGGGGAGGGGAAGGGGAAGGAGTTTGTAAGCCACTCGGAGACTCCAAGTGAGTGAAGGGAGGGATTTAAATCCAATCTCTTCTCTTCTTCCTCTTCTTCTGGTTATATATATATATATATCCATTAGAACCACAGGGCAGCACTGTTTGTATGCGTCCTACTCACCTACTGACTGGGTGAGAAGGACCCATCTAATTGTGTCTTGTGTAATTCACACACACATCTGCATATGGAACCACAGAAGAGCAATTCCTACGTAGATAAATGAGGTCATTAATGAGTACAATGTTTTGATGTTGGTGCTGGCTCACTGGCAACATATATAACCTGGCCACAATAGCAGAAACATGAAGATGATGCCATTGCAATAGATGATAGCAGGGAGTTTACTCCTAGGTGCACAGCACTGCCAAATGAATGGAGAGGCATGGTATTTTCTTTTGATTCTAATCTGAGAGAGAAGAATGTTGGAAGCAATCACTGCAATCAGAACTAACCATTATGTAAAGAAAATCTGAACAGAATGGAACAATTTCCACTATGAGGATAACTTCTACATTTTGTCAAGAAATGAAACAAGGTGAATTTCCTTCTGTAAAATAGCACATGATTGCTTTAAGTTTACAGTGTGCACATTAATGCTTGAAGATTGTGGGCCTAGTCTAGCAACCTCTTGGAGATGGAGGCCTGCAACATGCACACAAACTGTAAGGTTTTCTCCCAAAGTGCACAGCCCCTGCACAGCACAGCCCCTGAGTCCAAGTCCATCCAGAGCTTTGGCATTCCCCTCCTCACTGCTAGCCTGGTACCCCTCAGCTGGCACTCTGGCCCTGCCTTCAGCCTGGGAGCCAGGGCTGGACTGGAGAAAGGGGCCCCAACCTAGCCCCACCCAATGAGGAAGGGATAGAGGAACAACCACTGAACTGCATGAATTCCAGGTACATGAAGCCATAGATGTGTGATTTAAAAGATATTATGCATTATATGCAAGGCTAGAACCAAGACTTGGGAGCTAAGGAAAGGGGAGCAGTTCAAAGTTTTAGTAAGTAATCCATTGGGCAAAAGATCTACAAGTCCCTCAGTGCACAAGCCCTGGGGCTCAGGCCAAACTTCGTTCCTCACTAGCACTTGATCTAGGCTTCCAAGCTCCATTGCCTGCCCACACTTGGAGCAGAAGCAAGAAAAAAATAAAATAAAATAAAAAAGCAACATCATTGACATCACCATGTCAGTTCTGGGTACAGGCCAGAAGTGACAAAGGATAGCTCTAGGACGTGCACAAAACTATGGTAAAAAACAAACAAAAACGCTTCTCGGCCTTTTGGCTAAGATCAAGTGTAGTGTATATGGTAAAACAGTCTTGGCTTGGCTGCCCTAACTGGATTTGTGGACCTGGATGTGTTCTTTGAATTAACAGTGAAGTTTGGAGGCTGGCATGTAAAAATCCTGAGGATTCATGCCTCAGATCCATGTTTTTGGATAGAATGGCACTATGGAGTGTTGGATCTGTCATTTTTTGGATGTAGGTGATCTGTGATTTGATGTTGGATCGGGGGAGGGTCTTTTATGAGGATCTATGCACCACGGTGGCTCAGAGGTTAAGACGTTGAGTTGCAGACCAGATGATTGGCAGCTTAGCAGTTCAAGAACTTAGTGCCACGTGATGGAGTGAGCTCCCATCTCTGGCCCCAGCTCCTGCCAACCTAGCAGTTCAAAAGCAAGAAACTGCAAGTAGATAAATAGGTATCACTTCGGTGGGAAGGTAACAGTGTTCCTTGTGCCTCGGCGTCTAATCATGCTGGCCACATGACCACAGAGAAGTCTTCGGACAATGCTGGCTCTCCGGCTTGGAAACAGAGTTGGGCACCGCCCCCTGTAGTCAGATCGACTGACTTTTGAGCAAGGGAAACCTTTACCTTTACCTTTTATGCTCCTCCAACACTTACATTTTCCACTTTGGATTAAGGACTCTGAAGCTCAAGACAAGCTCAAGAGCTAGGCACAAATGAAGCCCTGGGGAGAAAAAATTAAGCTTCTCCATTAGGAATATAACTCTCTCACTCCTGCCACACCAGGACACTCTCTTCATGGGTTGGTGTGAGTCTGGCAGAGGAGCAGATGGCAGTCACCTGCTCTTCCTCCCTTTTTTATGGGGTGGGTCAGGGGAAAGTAGTCCAGGCAAGCAAACCCCAGCAGCGAGAGCCACTGCCCGTCATGCCATGTACCTGGGCAGCACTGCTGTGGACAGGAGCACCACTCAGAGCTTCTGCTTGCCACTAGCAACCCCCTCCCCCGCCCCTATCCTGTGGAGTTCCAGGCAATAGCCTAGGTTTGCCATCTCTGGGTATAGGACCAGCTTCTCTTCTCCCTGCCTTTGCATCAGGCAGTTTCCTTAGAATCTTGACTTGCCTCCTCCCCTCTCAGTCAGAAGACCGACTTACTTGCCCCTTCTGATCCCTCCCCTCTTCCCAAGTCTAGAAAGGAAAGAAATAACATAGATTTACTCCAGCCCATGAGTCCTGTAATTAGGGACCAAATCTGCACCCAGAGAGTGAATTCTGACTGCCTCCTCACCACCCATGTTTGTGTGGTTGTAAAGTATCCTGCCTGAACCCATGCCAAGTGTCTCTGTTGATCTTCCACTTTTGGATTATCTGTTGACTATTTACTGCTCAGACCCCTGAACCCTAGGTTGGGACCCATATCCTTTGTTTGGACCTGCACGGATCTAGTAACTCTAAACCTCTGCTTTAATCTTTCAGTCTACTTCACAGCCTCTTGCCTCCCCTTCTTGGGTAGAGTAGTATGTTGCATAGTGCATGTAGGTGCTTGGAATATTGGGCTCCCTTTATTGGGCTTTCTAGTGTTGGATATTATTGCTGCACGCTTGCTATTATTTTGGCTGCTTGCATCTGCTACTTTTCCAATCCAGCTGTCTGCATGATTATTACCCCCTCTGAATAAACTTTATTTCTGATTTCGTTCAGTCCAAGTGCCCAGCATTCATTTCCAGGCTTGTAGAGGCAGTTCACCACTTTGTCAACAGATCCTTTAATAGTGTGGTGTGGGTCACTGCCCAGATCAAAGGCTTTCCTTAAGCTACAAGCTGAATCAAAGCCAGTAGCTTCTTTAACTGAGGTGGCAAAAGGAAGCTTTTTTTAGTGTGAATTTTGGCTCAGACTGGAAGTGGGACACTTTCATCCTGGAATGTATTCAGGGTACACATGACTTCCTAATGACACATGGTAACAAGCTGGAAAGAAGGATCCCAGGAGAGAAATTTAGTAAGAGAAGATTTGGGAGCAATTTTTCCTTTTTGATTTTGTTTTCTGTTTGTTTATTTTTACGATTCTGCAGTACCATGAGGTCATGTCAGTAGAATAGCGTCAAGGTGTAATAACACAACAAATTTCAAAAAATAGAATTTTAAAATACATTTGAACTATTCATAGGAGCAGAAATTAAGCTGGCAACCTAACTTACATTCCCCATATTTTGGAGCACAAACATGTATGCGTCTTGACACTATAAAAGGATATTCATGTTTCTAATCTGTTACAAAACTATAAATGTACAAAGAATCTGCACATCTTAATATGGCTTCACAAATAAGTGGATGAAGACATTAATGCTGTTTGCCCTCCCACAATTTCAGCCTGTTTCCTTTCTAAAACCTATGTGGGCAATGTTCGGAAAATCTGTCATCATATTCTGATATTGCCTCATCCCTCTACTACTGCAGATTATGATGTCATATTGCATGCTTGATTCAAGTGTTCAGTCAATATACGTCACATTGTTTATGGACATAGGAGCCGGATTTCTGATGACCATGAAAGCAAAGGAACCAGCAACAAATAACAGAGAAGGAGAGGAGAGGGAGAGGGGAAGATGAGTGTTTGGGTACACAGAGAAATAAGAGAGATGGCTTTCCCTTCCACTCCACCAGCTGTTGATGCTGGTGCCAAAGCTGACTTAGTGGAGTTGGTGCTGGGTTCAGCAGATACAAACTCGTTGTATGATGTCTGGACAATCATTGGTCTGCAGTACAAATGGTTAACTGCAGTAATAGTTTCATTGAAACCAATGGGGAAAAACAGGGTTAACTCCCTTTCTCTAGATTGAAGGCATTATCATTCACCTTTATTTTTCACTCTTCAGTATTCATGATCTGCTTATGGGGTTGAAAGCATAAGAAGAATGCTGCAGGACAAGACCAAAGATACTGCTAGTCTGATTTCTGCTACCAGCATAACCAATCAGGTGTTTGAAAGCTGTCCCCTGCTCTCTGTATCAAGTAAGCTGGCACTGAACATTAGTTATCACAGCTAATAGGTGCTGACAACCCTTTTCTCCATGAAATTTCTCACTGTCTTTTTACTAAACTAGTGTGATGTAATGGACTAGGTAAATATGGAGGGGGTTATTTATTTAGAACTTGGGGGGGGGGTACCTTTCTACCCAGCTTGGGTTCCTTAAGGCAGAGAACAATCAAAACTATTAAAACAAGCTTTTTAAAATTACATATTATAAAACTAATTAAAAGCTCACATAAACAAATGAAACAACAAACAGGAAGGAGGATCAGTGAGGGAATGCACATTAAACAGATAAGTCTTCACCTGACAGTAGAAGACAATGACTGAGGAGAACAGATGAATCTCCATAGGGAGAAGTTCCATTATTTTGGTGCCATGACTATGAACACCCTTTCTTGGGTTGCCACTCTTCTAACCTCAGATGGTGAGGACACCCAAAATGAAAATGATCATAGTGATTGGGTAAGTTCATATGAGAGTAGGTGGTCCTTACGCTGTATAGGGCTTTAAAGGTCAATACCAGCACCCTGAATTCAGCCTGGAAGATTACTGGGAACCAGGGGAGGTGGAACAAGAGTAGTGATATGATCCCCACAATGCCGCCCAGTCAGCATTCTGGTTGCGGCATTCTCTACCAGCTGTATGTAATTCTCAAACAATCTTCAAGGCCAGCCCCATGTAGAGCATATTGCAGTAGTCTAGAGGTTATCAGGGCGCATAACACACTGGCAAGATCTTTTTCATCCTGGGAAATTTGAAACTGGTGAAAGGACCTCTGGCCATTGTTGCTACCTATTATCAGACAAGAGGCCTGTGTCCAGCAGCCCCCCTAAGTTACAAACCTGTTCCTCTAGGGAGAAATCTCAATTCCTGGGTCAGTCCTTTTGCCTTCCAAGTAGTACCTCCATTTTGTCAGAATTATGTTTCAGCTTGTTAGCCCACATCTATCCCATAACTGCCTCCCGTAACCAGTTCATGGGTTCCACAGCTTCCCTAGGAACTGCTGGATCATAATCACAACAGCTTATTGTCATCTGTATACTGGTGGGAACTCTGCCCAGATCTATGTATGACTTCTCCCAAAGGTTTCATGTAGACATTAAAAAGGGGTAATATCCCTTCACCACCAATAAACTTGCTGGAATACACAGGGCTGCAACCCTGACATAGGATGTTGTGAGGATAAAATGGAAAACCCTCTATGCTACCTTGATATTTTTGGAAGAAGGAACAAAATAAGAATGCAATACATGTGTACATGTCCAGTGGCTTTTCTTGCATTTTGTAGAAGTGAATTATTATTAAGTAGAGCAAAACATGGCAGCCCTTTGCAATCCAGAATGCTACATAAACAATAATGATGACAGGTAATACTAAACAGAAGCCCAGGATAACTACAGAAAGACACTGTAGGTGAAAACAGATGGCCACTTCTATAAATGTGTGGCCACCATTATAACTCCCTCCCCCAGATACACAGTGCAGCTGCATAACCACATAGAAAATGATTGCTTGAACTATCTGGCTAAAAGAAAATAAAGCATCTGCTGCTGCTAAGCAATATGGGGAAAATTGGGGCCACAGTCACATACTCATCATCTCCCCATATGGCTGGAGCCTTATAGAGAACTGCCTTTCCATCAAGAAGTTCTTCTCCAGCCCTATTAAGTTGAATAGTGATTGGCACAAATGCTTGGTAGCAATCCTGCAGCATTTGGTGGTGATCGGGAAGGCAAAGACCAATATCCCAAACATTGGATTGGGCCCCACACAACTAGCACCATCATAGGGGAACCTTAAAAGCAACCAGGTGGTTTAGTAGCCAACTGTTTATATGCCTGGAGAGCATTTAGAAGGAAACAAACCAGGAGAGGCGAAAGTCAAAGTGAGCAAATTAACTGGTGACAGTGAGAAAGCTTCACATTCAGTTTAGCAGCGACTGGATGCCTTGTAATCATCGGGATGAGAGGGATGATGAATGAGCAGCAGCCGCCTGCAGTATGAATGAAATAAGCCAGGGCACAGGGATACTCCAGCATCGGCGTGGCTCAGGTGGGCAGCAGGCAGGTGAGCGCATCAGAAATTTCCACTGACGTGTCCAGCCTCATCTTTCCTCTATTCCCACCGGACCAAGACAGCTCTGTTTGCACCACCATAACCAAGCTCCCCTGTTGCCTCTCCTTAAGTTGATACCTTGTCCCAGTTCTGTCAACACGATGATAAGCGACATTCAAAACCACATATGAACAGAAAGGTCGCAGAAGCAGAACCGAAAAGCCTGGACACCTCCTCGTTAAATTCTTTGTAGTCTGCCCAAAGTGCAATTGTGCTTTTTCAAAAACCCATTTTGTGTTGTTAGCACAAATGCTTTTTAAACAATAACAATTCAAAAGGGAAAGCTCTGCAGAAACTGAATATTAAGCTCCATAATCACTGTATAATTTTGTGGGTCAGGGCATAATTTTTGAAATATAGACATTATAATGTCAAATCACACATCCTGGGATTTTTTTTTAAAAGAGTCTCTCCCACTCCCTCCCTTTCTCTCTGTCTCTCTGTCTCTGTTTCTCTCTCTCTCTTTTTCATATGGACACATGTTTTTATTTTATTAAATCTATATCCCGCCCTCCCCACATAGCAGGCTTGGGGCGGGTTCCAGACAAACCCATCTGCACACAGTTGTGGGGGGGAGCAATATTAGGTGGATGCCCACTGCCTCAACTAAAGGCCTGGTGGAAGAGCTCCATCTTACAGGCCCTGCAGAACCGTAACAGGTCCCACAGGGCCCTGATCATGTAAGGGAGCTCATTCCACCAGGTGGGGGCCAGGGCCAAAAAAGCCCCTGCCCTTATTGAGGCAAGTCAGACATTCTTTGGGCCAAGGACTACCAGGAGATGCTGGTTTGCAGAATGCAGTGTTCGGTGGGGCTCATATGGGGAGAGGCAGTCTCAAAGATATGCAGGCTCCTGTCCATATCGGGCTTTAAAAGTAAGCACCAGCACCTTGAAGTGAATCCAGAATTCAGCCGGCAGCCAGTGCAGTTCACACATCACCGGGTGGATGTGGGCCTGCACAAGCAGTGACATCAACACCTGTGCTGTTGCTTTCTGCACTAGCTGCAACTTCCGGAGCAGAGTCAAGGGCAGCCCCACATGTCCTCTCTAAATGTTTTACAGGAACATACTTTTCAAGTGTATACGACACTCACCTATCTTGGTGTGCTTCCTGTTTCGAAGCAGACATGTTCAGAGCTGTGAATCATGCAGACACACATTGGGCAACCTCCTTCAAGGCTGCTAATGCCTTGGCTTCTCTCCAGGACAGCCGATTGGACATATCAGGATTTACTGGAGGGCTTCCCCATCTGTGATCTCCCTTCCCTAATCAGTTCTCTCTAGAAGACAGTTGCTACTACCTGCTAAAGATGTTCTGAACTGTAGTAAAGAGGGATCATCAAACACCTGCCAGTTCAGCTCCTTTCCCATTTGCCAGGGGTGATCAGGCAGCCAACAATTCATTATTGACCTGTTGGGCTGTTCACAGCATGTTCATTTATTTATTTACTATTCCTTTATTTGTTAATTAAATTTATATCCCGCCCTTCCCTAATGGGCTCAGGGCAGATAACAACAAGTGCACGAGCAATTAAAACCAAGTAATATAATTAATTCTTGCGTACTCACAAGAAGAGGCTGCTTATAGTCATCAGTCGTTTTGGAATTCCCGCTGGGGAAATTTTGCTCTGTACACAGCAAAAATGGATTGGGGGGGGGGGGAGTCAGGAGCCAATCAGCTGGAAATCAAGCTCCTCTGGTCTCTCCCCCCCTCTCCAATCCTGGAAACTTTGCTGCCTCCCAGATTTGCTAAGATGCAGCAAATTTAGCTGGAAGGGGGGGATCAGAAACCCAGCTGATTTCCCTTCCCTTCTCCCCCACTGTGCTGTCAGCTTAGGCTGTAGAGAAAAGGAGAGAACATATTTCTTTTTCCTCTCCTCTTTGCAATGCAGAGATTAAAAGCATTGATTCTGTCCTCCCCCAGCTTGGAGGGAAAAGAAGAGCAATTAACTCTTTCTCCTCTCCATTTTGCAACTTCACTGTGTACTTATTTTGCTGGGGGGGCAGGGTCAGAAGCAGAGTCTTAGTTTCTGACCAACAGGCTCCTGTAGCTGTTGGAGTTGCTCAATGCAATCCAGACATATCCTTCATCAGGTCACCGTGTGATCGTGAGCACTGAACAAGGTAAGTTCAACAGTAAGTTCAACTGCCAAAGAGGCTCACTGAAAGATTTGTGGCATCTCTAATGGTGGTGAATAGCAATGCAGCAACTCAAAGTCCTGCCTACTTCTGGTCACATGAAAGGACAATTAATGGGGCTAAGAGTTGCGACATATTTCACATCAAACATGTTTGACCGTCAAACTTACCTTAATTAATTGATGGGTTGATTATCATGTGGCAGTGGGTATAGTATAGCCAGGAGATCCAAAGATTGTCTAGCAGCCTGAAACTCAAGCTCTTTTTGTGGTGAGCGAGGTTTATTTGGGGGGCTGAGAGAACTGTGACTGACCCAAGGTCACCCAGCTGGTTTCAGGTAGAGGAGTGGGGAATTGAACCTGGTTCACAGTACACTTTACTGTGACAGTCAATGGTGAGCTGATCACATGGTCTGTTTGGTTTGCACCAAATGAATGAAACACCTACCAAATGGATTTTCATTTCCCCCCAAAACTGTACATGTGCTAAAACACTGCTGATCAAAAAGATGGCTAACCATTAATGTTGTAATATTATTTAGATGAACGCTAAGAGGTATGGGTTTTTTAATTAAAAATCATGTTTATTTATGACTAATTTATATGATTTGTGACTGATATAACTGTTTATGGCTGCAAGACTTTCTTTCAAAACAAAACCAGCAACTTGTATTGCTCAGATGTGCACTGGTGTTCCAACAATTTGTTGCAGTAATCTACCAGCATCTCCAAATTACTAGCTTTCTTTTTTTTAAAAAGTCATTTTCTTGTTAGAGATTGCTTTTTTAACTAAATGAATAATACAAGGGAAAAGAAGAGGGTACAGTGTTAATAGTAATAGAATAGGTTGGGGGGCCACCTATGACAAATCAGGCATGAATCAAAAGGTTTTCTAGATCTAGATCCTATGGAGAATAGTTCCCATGATTGCTAAAGGGAACTCCATATCTAAAGGAAGTGTACTTCACTGGGACACTGTGCTACATGAATAACTGGAAGCGAAGAACAGGGGGAGGGCAGCCGCCCTCATGCCCTGCTGTAGACTTCCCAGAAGCAGGTGGCTGGCCACTGTTTCAGACAGGATGCTGAACTAGATGGATCCCCTCAGATTTATCCAGCTAGGGTCTTTTTACTTACATCCTTATTTAATGATGATACCACTTCAAAAATGAGTATCTGGTCTCTGAAGCCCGGTGTTTAAGGACAGAACCCAGTGCACTGTACCTTTGTATTAATAGTACCTGGTGTCTACTTTTTGTTACTATAACATGTCTGTTTTCAAAACTGACTTTTTTTTATAAAGGTTTTATTATTTTCAAGTAAGAAAAATAAACAACACAGATACACAAAGAAAAAAGAAAACATACCTCATAAAACAATACAGAGACTGTACTCAGTTAACTGTTTAAGTCTATCTATCTGGAATCTGAACTAGCTACACCTGTATCCATTAAAGTTTCTAGCCCTACGAGCTCATGTTTCAATTCTTAAAATTTCTTAAAATAGTCCTCCAACCATTTATATAATCCTGACAAATTTTTAACAAAGGTTTCTTCTTTTTTATCTTATAACTGTAAAGTTAGTTTATCCATTTCTGCTGTTTCAAGTAGTTTGTAAATTATTTCTTCTTTTGATGGGACTTCTTCTTTTTTCAGAACTGACTTGAGAATATTTGGACCTAATTTTTTCCCATGAAATAATGGGTTACAAATTAATGGGTGATGTGCTAAAATCCCTTAGGGTGCTTTGAAAAACTCAATCAAGAGTTAATCAGCTAGAACCACTTATAATTTGATCAGCCACATCTGCTAGCCTATTTCCACCGTGAAATCTTAATGTTCTGGGACTGAATTTGGCTGAATCTAGAAAGATCAAGACGTCTGATCAAGGGGCTTGATATTTGTTCCAATCTAGTGCTCTGAAGACACCTGCTCCAATCCACTGCCTTCCACCTTGGAACAAAACTGTGGCAATTGTCAATGATCAAAGAATTGTGGTGACTCTTAGTGATTAAAATTTTTTATAACCCACATCCTCTGTGAAAAATGCCAGCCTGGCTTACAGCCATCTCTCAAACATATACCAGTGAAACAGATAAAAACTAGGAAAAAGATCAAATAACAGCTGCAAGTAGCAGAACTTTCTATTAAAGCAGCAACATATAATAAAACACTATCCTCTATCATAAAAGCAGAACAACAGGCCAAGAAATAAATAGTAAAATAATAAAAGAGCAGCGAAGGAAATACAAAGAACTTTGAAGTTTTAGGGGTTTTTTTAACATAAATTCAGGTTGAAAAACTCACTTTCACCCGGGTCCTAAAGCTCAGCAAATGTGGCACCAATACCAATGGCCAAGGGTGGCTATTTTTTGTTGCCACCATCTTCCCTTAGCAGATTGACAGGTTTGTATATGAGTGGGCACCTTTTCAAGTACACTAGTTCCTCATCATTTAGTATTTTAAAAGTTAAAAAAATACTCTTGATTGCGTCTGGAAATGAAGGAAGGGGAAAATGACTAACAACTTGTAAAATCTCTTTCTCCTGTTGCAGGGGATGGTTAGGGAGAGTATTCAACAGGAAGGTAATTGTGAGAAGATGGCTGCTACCTTGTAAAAACTACAATAGGAATTTGTTTCTATGCTGTTGCAGTTATTGAAAGCCTGGGCATGGCCTGGGGTGTGAGCACCTGAACAAGATCCAGAAGGATCTCAGTCCTTAGCCTGTGGCCTTGATCATCTAACCTGGTGGACCCCGGTCCAAGATGTTTTGTGTGCCCACTGTGTTCTTCATACAGTTTTTTGCTTATTAAAATTGCATTTGGATTTTTTTTTGTAAGCTGTTCAGGGTGCCCACTGGGGAGACGAGAAGGGCAATAAATAAATAAATCATTATATTTCGTTTATGACTGGTGGGATACATTCTGTGCGATCAATAGCTGGACCATCTGAACTTTTAGAACAAACGGAGTCCCACATTACAGTAATCTAATCTAGAGTTCATCAAAGCGTGGATAGCCATAATCAAAGCTTGCTTTTTAAGGAATGGCTACAGCCGGTAGTTTGCAACATGCATACTCCTTTACAAGGAAGTGGACTATTCATATTTTACCTTTAGCAATATGGATGTATAATGCTGTCCATCCCATTTTACTAGTCTTTGGCTTCCCTCCAATTCTTTCATCTAAAGGGAACAATTGCTTCAGTATTTGTTTTAGATGGGGTCCAGTGACAGGCTGGGATCTGCTGAATCCCTCTGAGAAATTCTGCAGATCATATCAAAGTACTTCCCTTTCTCTCCAGATTTCTCAAGTGTTGTATCTAAAGAGGCACCTGTGGCATCCAACTGTACCTCAGTTTTCACTCTAAAATAAAATTTTAATGTCAACTCCAATACAGTACATTATGCATCAATGCTGTTAACCTCAGTTTCCCTCAACAGATAACTGTTTTGTCTTAGAACGAGAGGTGCTTGCTCCTGTTTTTGTGAACCTCAGCCACTAAGAGGAAGCCATGAACAACCTGTGGAGGCTAATTCAAGGCCTGCTTCTTCAGCTACTTGCTTAGTCTGTTCAGTTATGGCCAAAGATTCAGTTGTGGCGATTCTCAGTTAATCACTGTTTGGCATTATGTGTATCTACTTCCTTTCTTTCATTGTGAAAGATCTTGGAATTCAATTAACACTTACAACCTGATATTATACATACCTATTCAGAAGTCCCATTGAAGTCTCTGGAGCTTACTACTTAATGACTGTGGCTTGAACTGCAACCTTAAAGAGAAACAAAGAATATATCGCAAAGAAAAACACAAATAGTGTGTCTCTTTAAAAAAAGGTCAGTGTAGTTTATCTTTAACTAAGTGGTTTTCTGTTGACATAAGGATCTATTGTGCAAGCATTCTCAAGAGGGGGGAAGCCAAAGGGAGTGCTGAAATGGCTTCCCACTCTTTAAAGCGAGCTACCTGCTTTAAAGGGCAGACAGCCATTAGAGTCCTTTGTTTGGTTCCCCCCCTTCTAAGGAGAAGTTAAAGGGAGTGCTGAATCTTCCCTGTTCTGAAGCCTCACCTCTGCATCTCCCGCTATTCAGCATCTGGTTACCCTGGGGTCAGCTAACTACTTGTGAGCCTCTGGGGGAGTAGTTGCTTGCCAGCTGACTGCCTCTCCCCTTCTTCCTGCTGCTTCTTTTAAAATGGCATGCCTGGAATGATGGAAGTCTAGGGGGGTACAGAAAACTACTACCTGCATTAAAAGTTCTAAAGCATTTAGTCAAAGGAAAATGTTCACATGCATACTCTCAGGACAGCACCAGATCGAGCAAGGGTTCAAAAAAAAAAAGGGTAAAACAAAATTCCTCTGTCTTTCCCTCTGTGCATACCCTAGTGGATGTTAACATCAGTAAAGTTAGTTGGTTGGCTGTTTCCTTTCTAGTTTGTTTTTTAAGTCAGCTGTTGTTGCATGTAGGAATGAAGCTGGTTCATTCATGTATGTATGCATGCACACAAATTAAACTTTGTCGGTCTTAAAGGTGCCACTGTACTCAAACTTTGTTCCATCTTCCTCTCTGTTGGTTACATTTTTACCCCACTCTTCCCCAAGAAGGTTATTGTGGTATAAAGGGGCTTTTGTTTTATCTTCACAACAGCCCTGTGAGATAGTTTAGGGTGAGAGAGAATGACTGGCCCCAAGTCACTCAGTGAGGGTCGTAGCTGAGTGGGGATTTCAACCATTCTGGTCCTAACCATTAAATCACACTGGCTCTTATCCCATGATTTCTCTTTCCTTTTTCCCCCTGGTCTAAAAAAAACTTTATTTGTTTTCTTGTACAGAATGAATAGTAGCATAGTATTAATAATACAACAGAAATTAAACATGAACGTATCTCTCTATATAATAATTTTCTGTTGGTGGTGGTACGCTCCTGAAGATTCCACACGCCACCCCAGCCTTTGGTCCCCTGGCAGGTCAGTCAGAAGCTGTCCCTATCCACTGGCTGTGAATACTCGCATACCATTGGCTGGGTCTGCTCCTCTTCCCCACCCACTCCATCAGCCTCTGTGCCCTGTTAGAATTTCTGGCAGACGGCTTTCTCTCTTGACAAAGA
Source organism: Lepidodactylus listeri (assembly GCA_029233225.1). Classification (NCBI taxonomy): domain Eukaryota; kingdom Metazoa; phylum Chordata; class Lepidosauria; order Squamata; family Gekkonidae; genus Lepidodactylus; species Lepidodactylus listeri. Next base: position 49,760,764 of record JARCFY010000007.1, read on the forward strand.
CGCTTCTCCTGCTTCCCTGCTGGGGGAATTAAATGTTACCTCAGTGGCTGTTGGTAGGCGAAACGAAATGGCAGTTACCTGTGTATATAAGATGGCTGCTGTCTGTGGTTTGTTTAAAATGTTCCCCCATAAGGTTCAATTTAGCTGCAGTTCCAGAGAGGGGCTTGCAGGCGCATAACTCACTGGGTTGAATGGGGTTTTCTCATCTGCTGACCTACAGTTCCCAGCTGCCCCAAGGCCAAAAAGTGCAGGTGGGAGGGAGATAGAAAGCTGAACAATGAGGGGGAAATGAAGGTAGGTTGATGCTTGGCTGGGAAGGAGATAGGGTTGCCAGCTCCAAGTGGGGAATTCCTGGAGATTTGAGGGATGGAGCCTGGAGAGGGTGAGGTTTCAGGAGGGGTGGGGCCTCAGACAGGTAGAATGCCATGGACTCTGCCCTCCAAACCAGCTATTCCCTCTTGGGGAACCACTGTTGCCAATCTCCAGGTGAGGGCTGGAGATCACTCAGAATTACAACTGCACACCAGATACTTCCCCGGAGAAAATGGTGGATTCTGTGTCCTTATACCCTGCTGAGATTGGCAGTCAGGGCTTCAGCAGTCAGGGCTTCAGAGCATGGTAGAGGCTGCAGGGTGCGGTGGGAGATGGAAAGCTGAAGAGTGAGGGGGAAATAAAGGTAGGTTGATGTTTGGCTGGGAAGGAGATGTGGTTGCCAACTCCAGGTGGGAAATTCCTGGAGATCTGAGGGGTGGAGCTTGGAGAGAGTGAGGTTTGAGGAGAGGTGGGGACTCAGACAGGTACAATGCCATAGACTCTGTCCTCCAAACCAGCTATTCCTTCTTGAGGAACCACGGCTGCCAATCTCCAGGTGAGAGCAGGAGATCACTCAGAATTACAACTGTTCTTCAGATAGCACAGATCAGTTCTTTTGGAGAAAATGGTGGACTCTGTGTCATTATACCCTGCTGAGGTTGTCACAGCAAATTGACACTGAGTGCCCAAGGCCTTGGCACTCTCCCAGAGCCTCTTTCTAGAGCCTGTTGTATTTATTTCCACAACGGGCCTTATTCCTAGTACTAAGATATATGGTAGGCTGTTTTTTTCTAACTGAGTGCACTTACATCAAAATGTTACAGAGTTACATTAAATGTAGAACATCATAAAATTTACTTGGTACATTATAGGATGCAGGAATATCATTGTTAAAAACATGTTCTAAGAATGTGAACCATTTTAGTTGGAGGTTACTGCCACAGTTATTGTTACTGAGGGACGAGATCTTATCTGAGAGCATGTCCATAGCATAAAATTCCCATATTCTGGCAAACCATTGAGTTAGAGATGGGACATTTTTACTTTTCCAGTTATTGGCAATGACTGTCTTTGCTGCAGTCAAGAATATTGAGATCAACACCCTCTGTGATTTGGGGATTTGAGGATCTTTCCATAAATCTAGTAAGTATTGTTCTGGAGTGAGAGGAATGTGATATCCTGTGATGTTTCTAATAGCTTTTGATACTTTTATCCAAAATTTCTTGACAACTAGGCAGTACCACCAGCAGTGAATGTATGATCCATAACCACCACAGGACCGCCAACAGTTGGGTATGTTTTTTGTAATGTTGTGTAGTCTTGCTGGGGTGAGGTACCATCTTGTTAGACCCTTATAGCTTTGTAGTTGGATGTTTAGGGACTTGGAAGTAATAGGTGGGGAAGACCATATGCTGTGGCATTGTTTGTCATTAAGAGTGATAGCACAGTTTGATTGCCAGAGAGTCTGGTAACTTAACAAACTGTTTGGATTTGGTGTGATCAGGTCATTATATAAGACTGAAATAAGATTCTTAAAATGTGTTCTATTTTTAATATTCTTTCAAAAAGGGTGAGTGGTCTTGATAGGTTTGAATTTTTCTGCCGAGTATCAATAAGGTGCATTACCTTATAATATTCTAGCCATAGTAAAGAGCAATTATTTGTTTTGTTTGATGCAGGTTTTAGTGACAATTGTTTCCTTTCAGCACTGTGAACAAGTGTGTGATGTTTGTTGTTTCCATGTGTTAAAGGCTGTCTTGAGCTGACCTGGTTTGAACCATGATTGTCCAGTGAATGTAGTGATTGGTGACATTTTTGGGGCTAGGAATTGTTTTCTTCTATCCCATATTTTAAATGTGTTTTGTAAAAACATATTTTTACTAATGTCTTTTGGTCTATTTTTGGGTTTTTCCCATAATATTGATTGTAAAGGTATGCTATTGAGATAGGCATTTTTAATCACTTTCCAGTCTGAAAGGGTCAGTTGTAGTGCTTAATAAGACCTACAAGAGTTGTTGCTTCATGATAGACCTTGGCGTTAAATGTGTCACCTGATACCATTGAAAAATATTGTCTTTGTGATGATACCAAGTGATATGAACATTTTATCTGTGATGCTTGGGCTGCAGTTGTCCATTTCGATATGCAAATCATCCAATGATGAATGTGCATGTGTGAGCAGTCTTAGGCTGCAGTCGCACACACAGTTTGTGGCTCTATAATGGTGTTACCTGAGTGAAATAAATGGGCCCCTCCAGATAAGAACATTTGCCTCCTGTGGTGCATTTGTCAGCATCCTGTGCTGTTCCGCAATGGAAGTGGAATAAACAGATACCAGGAGAAGTCCGGTATTAACCGGTTGTTTGGGGTTCTCTCTGGGTTTTTTGATGTCTGAACTCTCCTGCAACAATAGGAACCCAGAAGGAACATCTGAATTTGCAGATCCATTTCTGCAACTGTTTTTTTTTAGTTGATGCTCATATGTGCATATGCACACAAGTGCATATGTGCACCCATCCGCCAGCATTTAAATAAAACCCGCCCTTATAGCTTGTCCCAGGGTTGAAGCACAACACTAATGTGGATGCTCCCCCACAGGATAGTCGCATGGGTACCCCGCCGCAGGTTGTGCGGTCTAGATGAAGTGCTCCACTGCACTTTGAACTGGTACAATTTGAGGCGCCACCATGTAGTGCCAAGCCGCCAGTGTGACTGCAGCCTTCAGTTATTCTCAAACCAGATGTGTAGGTGATCAATCTCTTTTGCACTCGATTTACTTCTCAAAGGCTAGCTGTTTTAGCACATAGCTATGGAAACAGAGGGAAATGTAATGCATGATCTAACCACAGTGCTTTTTCTATTTGTGCTACCTCATATCAAAAGTTCAAAAGCTGCTGAATCTGTGGGAGCTCAGCATCTCTTCTGAGCCAATTAATATTCACACCCTCTCGGCTTCCACAAACAGTGAGAAATCCCAGAATAGCACTACAGGCTTGAGATGAGAGGGCACCAGAGAAGCCTTTGGTTTCATCATTGTAATTCTTTGTTTTATTTACAAATATGCAAGCAGATAGATTTGCAGCATATTCCGTAGCACTGAACACATATAGAAGGTAGTGTAGGAACTTGGGCAAGAGGCTGTAGAAACCTAAAAACAGGAAACAAATGCAGGTAATCTTGTCTGAGTCCACAGACAGGTCCACATTTCTGAACTGTGGCCAACTGATAGATGCAAACTGGAGTTTGTTCATTCTTTCCCCCCCTTTCTCCCCTCTCTCTCATTCTCACTGCAAACTAGCTCCAAACTGTTTCTCTGTCCCCTATCCACATGCTGCAAAGTATCACCTTTGCAGACTCTAAAGAGTACTCCAAAAGCTGGAGAGAAGGTCCTGTCAGGAGAACATCTCTTGTCCAGAGTCCCATTGACCATTCAATCATTTGGGAGTTTGAAAGCAGCCCTGCCCCCCAAAAGGATGGTCTTCCAGCATCTGTAAGAATACCTTTGCCATTTTAAATACCAGAGTTTGATCCAACCAACTTTTTCTGTTTGTGAAAATGGAAGGAGGAGGTGTGGCAAAAAAGGCTGTGTTGGGAATCATGGGACAGAAGCCGTTTGGAGATTACATGGAAAAGATGGCTAGATCCAACCCATAAACTGTAACATCTTTGGTTCATAGGGAAAGTTTAAATATTGCATTTGGGAGGAACGAGATAGTTGCCTAGGAATTCAAACACCCATGGCAGGGGTACTCAGGGCTTTCAAGAGCAACAGATCAGCATCCCTAGCAGTAGCAAGATCTACTAACAACTAACCTCCTCCTCTGTTTGAGACACAGGACTGAAATGAACTGGATCCGGGCTCCAACTGCAGTTTTGGGGGGTGGGGGTGGAGAAAACTCAGTAGCACTTAACACATATAGAACATATCACAGAAGTCTGAGTCACCCTGAAGACAATATTCCCCAAATCCTGGTTCATGGCAGATGGCTGTAGAAACTCATGTAAGTGTTCTGCATGTAGTCAGGAATAATCTGAACTAGACTGCTTAGATACAGGGGAAAGAATGGTAAGTGAATGATCGTGATATATAAAGGACTTAGGCCCTGGCACTGAGAACTGATTATGTACTTGAGCTATGCTCGTCCAAATTGTGCCCTAGACTGGTTCAGTCTTCAGAGTGTGTGTGTGTGTATGTGTGCACGCACGCGCACGCAATGTGCTGTCAAGTCACAGCCAACTTATGGTGACCCCAACAAGGGGCTTCCAACGCAAGTGAGAAGCTTTCCTCTGCAGTCTTCCTTGTAGGTATCCCATCCAAGCACTAACCACGGCTGACTTGGCTTAACTTCCGAGATCTGAGGAGAGATCTGAGGAGATCAGGCTATACCATGCTGCCTTCCCTTCCCTCAGTCTTCATTTACCCTTTATCTTATTTCCAGTTTGGTGTAGTGGTTAAGTGTGTGGACTCTAATCCGGGAGAACTGGGTTTGATTCCCACTCCTTCACTTGCACCTGCCTGATGACCTTGGGCAAGCCATAGTTCTGGCACAGCTGTTCTTGAAAAAAGAGCAATTTCTGCCAGAGCTCTCTCAGCCCCACCTACCTCACAGGGTGTCTGTTGTGGGGAGGGGAAGGGAAAGGAGTTTGTAAGCCGCTCTGAGACTCCTTCGGATGGTGAAGGGCGGGGTATAAATCCAATATCTTCTTCTTCTTCTTCTTCTTTTCTTCTTCTTCTTCTTCTTCTATCATTCCTCCAAGAAACTCAGGGATGTGGGTTTCTTCCATTAGGTATCCAGGAGGATCTCCTTCTGCACTTTTAACTGGTTCACCTGCTTTGGTAAGGGGGCAGTGTAGTTGAAGAATAAGATTATCCATAAAAGTTTTCTGCTACTGATTCTCCATTGGATCAGTGAAGAAAGAGCACCCACTATCCATTCATGGTGGATCAACTGAGCAGTCTCAAAATTCGGTTGATGAGAATGAAGAAGGGAGGGAGCCATTTGACCTTCTCCTTTGCAAGGCACCGGGGTCAAGGCGGGCGCTGCAGATCCAAGGTCTATCTCAGTTCGCTCCCCATCTGGAGAACAGTGGGAGCTCATGCCTTCAGAATCCAAGGCCATTGAGTCGGAGCGAGAGGTACGTTTGGCGCTATCCGGTCTGATCCCAAGAGGACTGAGAGTCTGTACCTAGCCGAGGGGATCCGATTTCGACACCTTAAGATGCCAGCGCTCGCTCGCTCGCTCTCTCCCTCCCTCTTCCCCTCTCTCTGTGCCGGGTAAGATCCTTTGAGAGAAGATAACAGGTGGATCGCGTGGCTTTTCTTGAAAGAGCTGAAAAGAAGCCCGAGGAAAAGGCGCGGAGAAAGATCTCTCCGGCGCCAGCCGAGCTCCTGCGGAGAGAAACCAGAGGGAGATGATGCCATCCAGCCACTCTCCAGCCCGTCCGTCCTTTCCTTAGTATCGGCGAGACGCTCCGGCTTCCTCCAGCCCGGCCGTCTCCTCTTTGCCTTGCCATCCTTTTTTCCTTCGCCGCCGGTTACCTCAGCCCGCAACTCTGCGTAATGACGCGCAGGGAGAGCCGGCAAGGCTGGGGAGGCGGGAGAGAGCGAGCGAGCGAGAGAAGGAAGGAGGTGGGCAGATAGCGCGAGTGGAAGGCGGAGAGGAGCCGACCGAGCATTTAAAGCGACAGCCAAGCCTCCCCTTCGCCCAGTGCTGAGCCGCGGGAGGAAAGGGAGCGCGGCCGGGCAAGAGCGTCGACGGCAGCCGGAGCTGGACCTCCCCGCCGCGCCGCGCCTCCTCCTCGCCCCCTCCCGCCCCTCAGGGGAATCCTCGCAGCGGGGAGGCGCCCCGGGACCCCTAGCTGGCTGGCTGGCCGGACCGAGCGGCGGCTGCCTCCTCTTCCTCTCTTCCTCCTCCTCTGCCTCAGCATGCTCCAGCCGGGGAGGCTCGTCCAGCTGCTGACTTTGATGAAGTTGCCCTGGTGCCTGCTGGAGTTCCTGCTCTCGGCCGTGGCGCAGGGCCAGGAGATGTACGCCCCTCACTCCATCCGCCTGGAGGGGGACATCACCTTAGGGGGGCTCTTCCCCGTCCACGCCAAGGGACCCACCGGCGTGCCTTGCGGGGACATCAAGAAGGAGAACGGCATCCACCGCCTGGAAGCCATGCTGTACGCCCTGGACCAGATCAACAGCGACCCGGAGCTCCTGCCCAACGTCACCTTAGGGGCCAGGATCTTGGACACCTGCTCCCGGGACACCTACGCGCTGGAACAGTCGCTCACCTTCGTCCAGGCGCTCATCCAGAAGGACACCTCCGACGTGAGGTGCACCAATGGGGAGCCGCCGGTCTTTGTCAAGCCGGAGAAAGTGGTGGGAGTGATTGGGGCGTCTGGAAGTTCCGTGTCCATTATGGTCGCCAACATCCTCCGGCTCTTCCAGGTAGGGAAGGGGGGCTCGACGGCTTCGGCAGCAGGTTGTTGGGGGAATCTGGGACTGAGCGATGGCTGGATCCCTTCGCATGCGTGTGCCACTGCGGGCGCTTGCATGCATAGATATGAAGAGAGAAAGAGGCAGGCACATGTGTATAACAGGTATATGCGCACTAACGTGGACACAAATCCGCTATATTATATGGGGCTATGTCTTGCAAAACTGGATGACCCAAGTGGATTATGATATGCTATGCATATACTGTATAGAAGAACGTTATATAATGGAGAGTATATAACCTACCTTCGACATCCCTCTCTTCTGGGAATTCACTTCTACCGAGGTAAAATCAGGCAGGCTCCCAAGCTGCAGTGCCAAGTCTGCCCCCCCCCCCCCCGACACACAGCCCCCCGGGTCTTTTCCTCCTCCTCTCTTGCCCAAAGCCACCTGTCCCACCCTGCTGGCTCTCCTTTCTCTGTTTCTCCCTTTCCGGGCTCCCTGCTCAGGCACGGAATCTGCTCTGCATTCTCCACGCCTGGCACTTTCTGGATTTACGATCCCATTTTCAGGAAGCGATCTGTGAATTAAGAAGGGTGAAGGGGTGGAGGCTCAAAACGATGATTAAAATGGATTTTGCAGGAGAGGGGGGATATGGCTTGCGGGAAGGCAGCAGGGGACACTGCCAGGGTTTGGTTTCCACCATGAAATATTCAAGCCACCCCCTCCTATACTGCATACCGCTACTCCTCTCTCAGTTTAGGGTTAGTTGCCTCGCGGGTGGAGCGCCTGCTCTTCGTGGTGAATCTGGGCAGGAGGGGGGGGGGGGGGAGACATTCGTGCTGGGGAAGGACGATCCCCATTCATCCGGGTAGTGATCTTCTTCACAGTGTTTTCTCCTTTAACTTTCCATCTTTGTCAGCGGGCTTTTGAGGTGTGTTTTGTCTGCGTAAGTTCAGGGGATAACTGTGGGGTTTGGGTTGGGTGTCCTGTCTTTGGGCAACTTTCAGTTCGGCCGCAAGCGTTTCCCTCAGGCAAATAGGTAGCATATAGTCCAGAACTGGATTCAGTCTATGACTGAATTGTACTTTAAAGAACTATCTCTATCTATCCGCTGGGAGGTAAATTCTGTATTTTTAAAAAAAGCTGTATTCAAATGAAAAGTAAAGCCTCCTCTCTGTAACCAGGACGCCTGGTCAGTTTCTCAGGCATCCGTGTCAATTTCAATAGCAAGACCGCAGTGAGAGCGGAGAGATTCTCTCCTCCCTACCACAACCCGGATTGCTGGAGGTTTTGACGCCTCCTTCGCGTGGTGAGGCATGGCAGAGAAAAGGATCGGGATTAAAGGATCGGGATGTGTGTGTGTCTGTGCGCGCGCGGTCTTGGCGTGGGCGCAGGCTCACATGTGTTGCTGCAATGCCCCCTCCCCCCCAAATACGTTGTGTTTGTCTTTTATTCTCTTCCCTCTTGGCTTTCCCCTTCCCCAAACTGATTTCCCATCTGGGTGCTAATGATACACACACACCCCAGCTTCATGGTTTTGAATCCAGCAGTTACGTTGCAGGCATGCTTTTCCCCAAAGCAAGCCAGTCTTCCTCCAAGCCCATATTGGATTTTGGAATTTGGATGAAAGCCTCTCCGTTGTCCCTCAACCCCCCTTTTTTAAAAAAGGCAAAAGGATCCATCTGCTTGGAAAGACGGTGGGGAAAGGGGGGGCAGGACTGGGTACAATCCTGAAGCCAGTGCCTTTGCATCCAGGAGAGAAAGAGAGAGAAAGCAGGGATTTTATTAACCCAAAGCAGTTCGGGAACGGGGATGTTCTCCGCAGTAGGCGCTGCTTCTTTTTAAAAAGCTGATGTATAGCCTGGAACTCCGAAGAGGTTCCAAATACAACAGCGGCAGCCCTTCCTATCAAGAGTCATATAGAGAGTGGGAAAGACAAGGGGGTGGGGGAGAGACGGGCCGGGGGAAGAGCGCGCGCGCGCGCGCAAAGAGCTCGCTGGAACGGAGCAGGGGGAATCGAGCTGCCTTGGCAAACACGCTGTAATTCTGCTTCTAATTTGCAAACTGAAACAGTTCAGAACAGGTAGAGGTGTCCGTGTTGGAGACAGAGAGAGAGAGAGAGACGGTGACTAGGGAGAAGGCGGGCGATAAGAGCCAGGAGGAGGAGGAGGAGGAGGGAAAGGAGGCGGCTGGGCAGGCTGGGCGAGAGCGCAGAGATGCATCAACTTGTAGAGCGCCCGGTAAAGTTAGGCGCTGTCCAACTTGGATGGCATATCCTTCCTTCAGCCGGCAGCTGCAAAGAGCTGCTTGTTCATCGCTAGCCTCCCTTTTCTGCCTTTTCTGAGGCTGCGTCGAGAAAGCGATCGCCATGCAGTTACAATAGTTGCCCTACTGTCTGCCTAAAATAAACTGATGGGGGGGAGAAAGGTAGTGGATCTCTCTCTCTCTCTCTCTCTCTCTCTCATCTCCATTGCATTGGCAATGGATTGGAGCCTTTGGACCAGGGATGGGAGCTGGGTGACTCTCGGGGCTGCTGGGTGGCTTCGCAGAAGAGATGAAGTCTGATCCTTGAGCTCCTGCCTTCTGCGATGTAAAGAGAAGAAGAAGCTGCCGGCTAGGCGGGCGTTCATGTTGCTTCTCCCGTTTCTCAGACATCTCTCTCCAGAACGGCTTCCTCTTTTCCCAGGGAGCTGTCGGCTCTGGGAGTGCCAGATGCCTTGGGAAGGGTAAAGGGTGAGCCAGGCAGCGATCATAGAGGGCTGGTAACAAGAGTACCCCCACCGCGAATGGTTCTTTCATGAGCAGAAGGGAGGGGGTTCATTCTGCAGAATGTAGTGGATTTTTGTTTGTTTGTTTTTGTCATCAGGAAAGTTTCTTTCCCGCTCCTTAGTGCAGGGGCAACAAGAGCTTCACAGAATCAGAAGGGAACTGCCAGGGCCAGTATCCTACAAAATAGTCCCTCCCTCCATGCATTCCTGAAGTACCTTGGACAGATCCCTCTCCGGACTTGCACACTGAGACCTTCTATGAAAGAGGAAATCTTCTGTAGCAGGATTACAGGACTACAATTTTACGCACGAACTGAACTTTCCCCTAATCTTGTGACCAGATCTGCCATCCTGAGAGCTTGAAAACAATTGCTTCTGCTCTCATCCTTGACAGGCAGACTGAATTGATTTCTCTCTCTTCTTTGGGGCATTATTTCTCTGTGCCTCTTCACCCAAGTCTGCAGACTTGACATTACTATCCAGTTATCAACCCTACAGACAACTCATTCTCTGAGACCTTTAGCTGAGATGTCCTCTCACATGCACTGCCTGGAACAGATGCAGGAGAGTCTGGGCTTTCTGCTGAAGGCAGCCTCAAAGATCTCTCTCTCTAGGAAGGATAGTAGATTTTTGCCTGTACCTTTTGGTTCTCTCTAAATGAGTAGGTGGCATATTCTTACCCTGGATCTACAATGCATGGCTAGTAGCCCCATGCAGACCATGGCCATCTTATCATAATATAGCTTGAGTGGATGTTCCCATTGTGACAGAAATGTAAACTTGTGCTTCCTCCATGATATGTGCCTGTTGTGTAAATGAGATGTAATTGGCGGTGGGGGCTGAGGATACCTGCCTATGAAACATTTTTTTCTTTGATGATGATGGTGGTGGTGGTGGTGGTGGTGGTGATAGCGATGGTTTGTGGGCTCCGGGACTGCAAAATATCCTGTTCCATTTCATTTCTTGTCAAGAGAGATCCCATTAAAGACACGAGAAAGCTCTAGTTAAACAGCATTGCTCGAGGCTTTTATTTTTCACAAGCTCAAAAAAAAAGTAGCAGTCACAACCTACTTTTACTGAGAAATCTCATTCCCACAGTAACTAAACCCCTCCCCGTTATAACTCCAGCATTGTTGATCTTATGTAATGTGGCAAGAAGGCAGACATAATAAGCCTTTTTTAATGCAGATTCTTAATGCAATGTTTTAAAATGTTTCTAAAAATAGGCTGTGCTCTGATTCAAACCCCACATAGTATCCTGGGATCCTTGTTCCGTGAACAGTCCTTAGAAGCTACTATTATTTTTCTCAGCATGTATGAATATTTTTACCAGTCAACTGTTTTGACTTGCATCTGAGTTCTGTTCCCTTTTACTCTTCATGTTGTCGATGCCTGTTCCTTAACCACCACCCCTCCACACACGCACATGCTCACAGACACACAAGAAGAGATCAACAAGAGGCAGGAGAGAGGAAGTCAGACACAAGAGGGAGGGAGACTTAGCACTCATATTACGGAACTAGGTGTTGGCACTGGTGAACAATAGAAAGGGAGGGGGAAAGATATGTCAAAGACTTCTGCCATGGAAAGGTCCCTAATGAAGTTCCATCGGTGCATCTCACATGTACACCAAAGATCATCAGGGCTGCCATGGGGAGTAGGAGGGGATAACATTCTTGGGGGCCTGGTCACCTGGAGGGCCCATGGAGCCAACCATGTACTGGAATCTTCATTTATATGATGTTTGGGCTGGGCCTGAATGGTGTAGAGGAGGAACTTTTTGTCTGGGGATCTCTGCTGGTTCTTGGCAGACCTGAAGATCAACTCAAGGTCCACTAAACTCTTTTAGGCAAAGCTAATGCTGTTTGCTGGCCAAGTCACTCCTTGGAATCTCACTCCAGGCATGAGCACAATAGATGGCCTTGGCAGGGTTCTCTCTCTAAGCCTCACCCCCTTCCCCAACTGAAAGTGTACTTTTGACCTGCCTTACAGGATTGTCATTACTGAGCTATTTACTTGCTTTAATGTGGATGAATGGTTGCTGTCAAGATTCCCTTCGCTTCTCATAGCTCCAAACATGCTTGTTTTCAACAATATCAAGTATAGTCTCTCTGTCTTCCACCTGTGCCCCCAACCCCATCTGTTGAGGTCATAGCAAATGAAGTCCCACTCAGCAATATCTGTATTTCCCAATTACCAATTTAGCAGAGAGAAGACAGAACTGGACTGGCTAGAATGTATATTCACCATTGGACCACAGTCATATAGCAAATGTATGTACGTACTAACTATTTGCATAAACTAATACTACCATAAGTAAGAGAGCTAGTATAAGATTGCAAGGTGTTGCAGGTTTCACTAGCATTATTTCATTACATGAAAACTTAGCATACCCTCTTGACAGACTTTGCAATTAAAATGTGTTTACGTTGGCTTACAGGTTCTGCGATCATTGAAGAGTTTTTATTTTTCATTGGGGGAAAATGTCTATAAACAAAGGGGAAAGTGTTTGGAATTCCTCTTTCCATTCATCTCTAGCTGAAGTAACAATTTATGCAGAAATATCTAAAGGATGAATAAGATATATATCTTCCTTTTTAAAAATTCAGAAGAAGAAAAAAACATCTTTACTTTGACAGTTCTGTAGCTGATTATTGTCAGTGGTAGAGTCCTGGCAGAGCTGTAAATGTCAGTTTAAAATGTCAACACGTGTGTGTGTGTATGTATGCATTCCTCTATATAGTTGGCATGACAGGACTCATTTGTATCATGCAGTTGCATTCCTTGAAAGAAAGTCTTAGGCCTGGTCCACACATGCAGCAGCATGAGGTGGCAGACCAGACTCTACCATTTCAGACTATAGATGGGGGTCATGTTTTTAATTTTCTCCATTTTAACAATTCTCTGCAAATTTTATAAATGGATGGATGGATGGATGGATGGAGATAGATATCTATATAGATACACACACACACACATTCACACACACACACACAGGAAGAGGTTTCTAACCTAGCCTCTTTCATTCTGTGTTAGTTCCTCATCTTACAATTCTGTTCAATTTTACTTCTCTGTGTGTGTGTGTGCGCGCGTGTGTGTGTAAGTGCGTGTGTCTGAGCATACATCATTTTTTTTAAGCCACTACTGTTTGGAACAAGAGATAGGTGCCTCCTATTCTGCAAACTGTCAAGACTTCTCAGATCTGCTGAGAACTGTGATTGGTCTGGCCTGCTCAGGCCTAGCCGATTTCTGATTGTTCAGTGCTGTGACAAAGAGATATAACTGGGGGAGAGGTTTCCGTGTACATCCTTGTGAAACTTACAAGGAATCAATTACATCAGAGTCAAAGGAGACCTACTACAATGTAACTGAGGTGTCTGAGGAAGGGAGCTTTGATTCTCGGAAGGTTACACCTTGAAAGTCTTCTTAGTCTCTAAGGTGCTACTGGATTCGAATCTAACCATTCTACTACAGACCAACATGACTACTCTTTGAAACTGAGGAGGGTGTAACTCTGCTTATATTTGCAGTATTAGACTTAGTGAGACTCGACAAATCCTCCTAGAATCTCAAAACCAGTTCTGTCTTTCCCTAGAACATATAGATTATATTCTGTGTATTCACATCTAAGAAGGATGGTAGGCCCCACTCTTGCTGTGTTCTTTCAATCCAGAGTTCTCCAATGTTGGATTCTACTTAGCTAATGTTGCTCTTCAGTAAATAATGTGTATCAGTTAGCCTGCTGAGGTTTTTTTTTGTGTGTGTGTGTGTGTGTGTAATCAATGTTTGCCACTTATATCATAAAATTATTAGAATCTGTGGGATCTTGGCCAGCTGCTCGAAGTTGCTGTTATGTCTGTTGATGGCTTGTCAAAGATGGGGGAACAAGTGGCAATGCATATCTTTTTAGGAAATAGTTGGTTGCTTCAAATACAACACGTGGCATCAGTGACAATGATATGAGCTCCTAATGCATGTCACTATTGTTAGCTGGGTTTTATGGCTGAACTCTCTGTCTAAGGATAGGGGAATATACAGGCAAGCCAGAAGTTGTGCTTGATCCTCTGGCTCAAGTTCAGCAAGCTGACTGGCTATCCCAGTAGGAAGATGAAGGCTTTAGGGATAGTATGTGCACCAAACATGTACCTCAATCGTCATTAGAGCTAGCCTATCTATTTAGAACTTGATGACTGAAGCATCCAGTCATTAGCTGCAAATGTAAATGAATCACTATAGATCAATCACCACAGGTACAACTTTCATCACTTTAGATGCAATGCCTTTCTGTACAGTCTATGACACGTTGTGCTGTGCCCCATCAAGTGATGAGCCATCAAGTGATCTATGTATGTGCCTGAAGGAGTGACTCAATACGTGTAGGATGATAATGAGGAAGAACTGACAGTGAGGCTTCTATCCACACTGGGGAACCTTTTCAAAAGGCTGAGAGGGTGATGAAGGGGGCAGGCAAATTTACACTGTGAAGTCCTCTCACTTTTTTCCTTGGTAGCTAACCCAGTGAGAGCTGTCACACTTAAGCGTACCACTCGAAACCTGCTCTAATTTTGCTGCCGTGTATTTCCTCTTTTGCAGTTGCTGCTTGTCCTTCTATTCTAATTATGTATTTATACTTGCTTTCACAGGCAACTAGGCCTTTTTCTTCCCACTAGGCATTTCTCCTCCCCCCCACCATCATGGCCCCAGTGTGTATATATTCCCGTAGCAGGCAGTGTGAAGGAACAGACTTGCAAGCCCTTCCTGTTCCTTCAAGTTGGTCCCTGGGAAGTCAGAAAGCCCTGCAGCTGTTTGAAATCTTTGTTCAGAAACACCATCCCTATCCCTATCCTGGGGTTGCCTGAAACAAACCAGGTAACTCCTAATGTCACCAGCAGCGACTCTGAAAGTACCTCCTGATTCACAAAGTTGCACATCTGGCACCCTGTACCTGTGTTGCCATTTAGAGGCTCTGCGTAGTTGCCATCAATACTCCCTCTAAACTGTAGACTCTTGTGAGCAAAAATTCTACTTGGTGAGCTTTAAAGTTGTGAGTGAGTGATTTGGCTGCTGCGTAAATTAGTTTGCTCTGGAGCCATCCTTCCTGAGCTAAGACAAAAATGTTTGAGCTGGAGGCTAAAAAACTGTGAGCTAGCTCACACTAACTCAGCTTAGAGGGAACACTAGTTGCCATGCCTCTCACTATGCTCCTATAAGCTTGCCTATGGGCGATCTATTGCAACTTCTCAATTTCAAGCTATCATCCTCCAGGAATGACGAGCTTACCCGCTGCACTTCCCCATTACCACGTTTCAGACAGCAAGACTGAAGAGGAGTGCTGTGTTTTCAAAGATCAGGCTCAGAGCATTCAAAACATATGAACATTTAATACATGAATAAAAAAATACACACAGTCTGTTGAAGCATTCAGGCTGAGCATAGGTACAAAGAAAATGTGAAAACAGGCAGTTCTCTTTCCTTATACTTGGCACTTATCCTAAATGATGTTTAAACAGCACAGGCTGGTGTTACTTAAAGTAACAGCAGATTAAAGTTCATCCTTACTTCCCTCATTGTTCCTCACCATATGGACAAGATGGTGTCCCTAAGTAAAAGTTTAGTCCTTAAACCCATACAAGTTGCTGGTCCAAATGGATGAGGAAATGAAAGATTAAGGGAACGTCTTCTCTGAATCCATAAGAATTTATAATCTATTTTGGGGAGTCCATCCCAGTTTGGTAATTTTGATCATGATTAAATTACAGTATTTTGGATCCTTCCCTCTCTGTTTCTTTGAGTATCACCTTCCGAAAGGATGTGGAGTGGTAAACCATTGTCCTGCTTTGACAATGTGAGTGTTCTGTGCTTGGAGCTAGATGGCTCCTTCCTCCACACACTTCTTTCTGACAGCTGTGAGTTTGCCTCTGAGTTCCTGAGCACACACAAAGAGCATAAACACAATGACTGAAATATCTGAGTGAATTCTTGAGTTGAGAGCATTGCTCCACAGGCAGAAAAAGACCAGACAGTGAATAGAGCAGAGAGAGAGAGAAATGAAGACAACAAAAGGCCTGCCTCTCCCTATGTCCAGCAGCTCCAGTCATGCCAACACATTTTACCTAAGTTTAAAAGATGCTTAGATGCATCTTCACCTAGTCACAGGCCTTTTCAACAGTGACCCTAGCTAAGGGAGGAACTATTTACCAGAAAATGCTAGGAAGATTTCAATCTGTCCCCACCCCCCAACACTGTAAATCAGTGCTGTTTAGGGAGGCACTTGGAAGAAGTTAAGATCTGTATGTAATTTAGAGATTCAGAGGCTCAATTTGTCTTTTATTAAATGACATTGTCATTGTTGATATTTTATTACATTTATTATTTCCTTGGTGCTCTTGGGTTTGTTCCAATCTGTGGGGTAATTCTTAATTTGTAAGTCATCCGAGGTGATCTTAGGAGAGAAAGGAAGAATAAAAAATATTTTGACATTTATTACTTAATTAATGACTAGAATATAGACACCCCCCCCAACCCCCCAAGCAGGTATATATATACATGGCTTAACCAATACAACCCATAGACCATCTGTGACCAGCTTGGTATATCTTGACTAAGTGAAGGTAGTGTGATTTTGTTATAGAAAACATGGATCAAAGAGTGTGCATCTAGCACTTAAAAAAAGAAGCAACTGCCTGTGGGACAATAACACTGTGGAAAGCATCATCATTTGCCAAATAAGCAGTCTACTGATGGCATCAAAATACCTTCAGGAATACAAAGGCTTACCGAGTGAAAGCATACTCTTTGAAATGAAGATGGCTTTTGAAAGGTAATAATTTTTATGGAAGTAATATTGATCACATTTGGGATGGCACAGCGCTAATAAGATAAACCTGCCCAGCCACATCTTGTATTTTCTCTGCTAAAATCAGTTTTGACTTGGAGGCATTGATCCATCCAGCAAAAGGCACTGTAGCATTGTATCAGATGCTGTTACTTCTATTTATAGCACTATGCAAATTAATCTCAGTGAATGAGAATACGAAGTGTCCCGGGTATAGGAATATGACACATTTTGTCATAATATTGGGGGATATGAAGCATGTAATTAAAGCCAATTTAGGAGTGTGATTTTTGATACAGTCAGGGCACTGGAGGTGGGGTGGACATCTAGGGAAAACAGGAACAACATGATTGAAAGCAATCACACTTTTAAAGTAATAAAGGTACAGAAGGCAATGCTACCTCTTCAGTCAGTCAGTCAGTCAGTCAGTCAACTTATATTCCACCCTCCCCACAAGTGGGGTCAGGGTGGATCACAGGGCCATTCAACATCACAAACCACCCTCCTCCCCTATGGTACTGAATTCAAGAATTCAAAGCCCCTTTCTCTGAAAGTTAACATTTTACATTCTGATGCCCAAGAGGGCTACCTTGGCTTGATCAGAGATGTTTCCCATAGCGATAAACTTGGAGAGCAATGACTTTAGCTTCTCAGCTTTCTTTGGACTCCCTTCAGTCACTAGACAGGAAGCTATGAGAACTATCAAGAAATGTTTATTTAGGTACAGTTATAACAGTACAACCTGTAGAGCACAGTGTGTTTGTTCTACTCAATTTGCTGGTATTCTTCCATCTGGCCAGCTTCCCAATTACTGTTCATACTAGACTGTTCCTCAGTATAGGCTTGCCCAGGGGTCATTTCATAGAAAAAAAGGTGCAGGAGCTCATTAGTATAACTCATTATCATAACTTATTTGCATATGCTACACCCCCTGACATCACCGGAAGTATGTCAGAAGGCAAGACAGGAGAGGGAGAGAGAGAAAGAGAGAGAAAGAGCTGGCAGAGAGGGGTCAGTTACTAATCCAAGCCTCAGAAATGCCACTATTCTGGGAGGATAGCTTCAGTGGTGGCTGAAGCCTTCAAAAAGCTGGTCGGAGGAACAAGGACCTTTCCCAGGGATGGGGTCATTTTGCTGCAGCCATGACTCAAGCAGGCATTCCCCTGCGGGGGGGGGGGGGGCTGGCACCAACTCCCGGAGCTGAGCTCCCCCAAGCTCCTGCTCAAAATGACCCCGGGCTTGTCTTTATGTTGGCCTTAATGTTTTGCAAAGGAGATATCTCAAATACCATACTCTGACAGAGTGTGGGACTCTGGTGCAGGTACTGTAGACACTCTGTATCAAGTGACCTTTGAATGCAACTATTTTATGAGGCTATAAATCTTTTAATTTCCCCTTTGCTCCAAAATATAGATTATATGGAGACGTTATGTCTTTTATTAGAAGATAATAGTAGACCTATCTCTCTCACTTGCAAAATTTTATGCTTTTGTAATTGATTTTTGCAGTCATTCAAATGTGGCCCAGTTCTTTATATTTTAGTAATCTGCTTAAAACTAATAAGTTAAGAAGCAGTAGGAGGTAGAGAGAGTTTATATCAAAGCCTGACCAAGAATTGTATCCCCAGTGAGGAACACCTGAAAGAATGAACTGGATATAATTGGCAGAAGACAGAACAAGGGCCATCTGCACAAAGAATGGGAAACTAGTCCCAGCTAGTCATATGGTCTCAAGGGAAAGAATTCAGCCAAATGCTTTTGTAACAACAGTGGAATGATGGGCACTCAGTGTTTTTGGCCTAGAGACTACCAGAAGCCAAAGACTGCCAGATGTCATAGATTCCCTAGATAAGTGATATGATGTTCATCAACTTTAGAGGCACCATAAGCTAGCAAGGAGGGTTCCTATAATTTTAATGGCTTCCAGGAGGCAGAGCCTTTCTCATCACTGTAATAGCAGTCACCCTGCATCTGTTGATTTTTTTTCTGCAGTTATTAATTACTAGGAATAAGGCCCGTTTTGGAAATAAATACAATGGGCTCCAGAAAGAGGTTCTGGGAGAGTGCCAAGGCCTTGGGCACTCAGTGTCAATTTGCTGTGGCAACCTCAGCAGGGTATAATGACACAGAGTCCACCATTTTCTCCAGGGGAAGATTTCTACCATCTGAAGAGCAGTTATAATTCTGAGTGATCTCCAGCCCCCACCTGGACATCGGCAACAGTGGTTCCCCAGGAGGAAATGGCTGGTTTGGAGGGTAGAGTCTATGGCATTGTACCTGCATGAGGTCCCATCCCTCCTCAAACCTTACCCTCTCCAAGCTCCATCCCTCAAATCTTCAGGAATTTCCCACCTGGAGTTGGCAACCCTATCTCCTTCCCAGCCAAGCATCAACTTACCTTTATTTCCCCCTCACTGTTCAGCTTTTCATCCCCCCCACCTGCAGCCTCTACCATGCTCTGAAGCCCTGACTGCCACATCACATTGGCTGTCATAGTTTTCTCCTGAAGGCCAAAATAGGTGTGGAAAGGGCCTTTTAAAATGTGTTTTAGTGCTTTTCTACAAACTATAAAAACTATCCCTTTAATTACAAAACTATCCCTAAATAAAGCAAAGAATATAAATAGTTTTAATAACATATATGAATGAAATTCCCCATATAGCAAAATACAATATACTGAAATGTGATAATAAGTTTCAAATAATACTGGCTATGCATATGTAGATTCAAGCATATGGCAAAATAAATTTCATAAACTTTCAAGTTATATACAAATCTGTTTCCCCCTCCTCCCTCTTCTTTTTGGTTTAGCAGGTTCCCTTTGGACTGGCAGTTGTTTAGGGGCAGCTGCCCCCTTTGCTGAATCAGAGCTGAATCTGAAGAGCTACTTGATGAGCTTTCCAAATCATGTATGATGCCTCCTCCTTTCTCCTTTTCTTTTGTTAGACCTTGTTGCAAACCCAGAAAAGTCTCTGCGCTTTTAGGAGAGGTGATCTTTTCTTTTTTCTCCTTATAGTTGAATACCAAGCCCTCTGGAAAAGTCTATAAGGGGTAGAGTTCTTTTGCAGGAATTTTGTCAATTTTTTATATTGCTTCCTTCTTTTTCTTATCTCAAATGGAATGTCTTTCAAGACTCTAATTTCCACATCTTTGATTTTTAGGATTGTCCCGTTAGTGGCCTTGAGCACCACGTCTCTTGTTCTCTTGGAAAATTTCACCACAATTTCTCCAGGCAGGTTTTTCTTCTTCACAAAATCAGGATATGTCTTGTAGACAATATCCATTTTGCTTTGCAAATAATCCACATAAACTTCTTTTTGGAGCCAAAGCTTCACTTCTCCAACTTTTGTTCTGGGACACCTTGAAATCATAGAATATATGAAGCTCTTTCCATTTGTAGCCTCAAAAATTGATCTCTGTCTGTTGCTCTTTCTTTCTCCACCACTTGTAGTCTTTGATTCAATATTTTTGTTTTGGTTTCAGCTGATTTTGCTGTCTTAACCACCTCTTCTATTTTAGCATTAGATTCTTTAACCTCTTTCTGGAGTGCATCAATACTTTGGTTCATTGTAGTCATCTGATCCAGCAGAGGGCGCAGTGCTACCAACAACATGTTTGGAAAGTCTATGGCAGTTTCCTGTTTAGGAACAGGAAAAGAAGGAACTGTAGCTTTTGGAGAGAGTTTCCCTCTGTGCACCATTTTTTTCTCCTCTGCCAGTCATTGTTTACTTCTCGGAGGAGTTAAAGTTCCACAGAAAGTTTTAAAGAACACCATTTTTAGAAGAATTCCACACTGCCGGAACCCCATCTGCAGCACCAGTGATCCCAGCCCTCCGCTTTTCAGTCTTTTGAAAAGAAAGGATGGGGGGCCAAAAACTTTCCCTCCCCCTGCACTGCTTGGTTTCAGGGCTACAGGACACCTGTTAGTCCGATTGAGTGGACCTGCTGACTCACATTTCATTCAAGGCTGCACCGCAGGTAAAGATATTTTCATTTCTTCACTGCATTCTTTGCTTGCCAAGCCGGTGTGCTGTTTTAGATGCCAGAGGCTCTGCGGCGATGGGACCTTATGGGACAAGAGGCACCTCAATCCTTTGGCTGTCACCTTGGGAGAGGCCCCTCTCACGCCCTAGGCTGGGAGCCCCCTACAAGTGTTTTGAATCCAGCTGGTACCCCTCCCATTCACCAAGGTTGCGGGCCACTCCATACAGAGTTCCGCTGGAGTGTGCCCGCCATTAAGCCACCAAAACCGGAAGCTCTGGAAAGGGCCTTTTACTGACAGAACCAAGCTTAGTTGACCAGCAACAGGCATTGAGGGGAAAGTAGAGTTCCCAGCTCTGAGTAGGGAAATACCTGGATATTTGGGGGGTGGATCCTGTGGAAGGTGGCAGAAGTACTCACCAGGAATTTCCCAACCTGGAGCTGGCAACTCTAGTCAGGACTGGCCCCAATGAGTTCCTCACAAAGGCATGGAAAGGGTTTTGTTCCGTTGTCCTTTTACTGACAGAACCAAACTTGGTTGCCTACTCACAGCCCCTGAGGGAAATGTTAGTCCCACAGAGGAGCCAAGGAGGCGAAATGTCTTCATCAGGAGAGGGAGCCATCTGCCAGTAATTCTGACAGGGAACAGTGGCTGGAGTGGGCGGGGAAGAGGAGCAGGCCCAACACCCAGCCAATGGCATGTGAGTACATTAGAGTGGCAGCTGATGGGCCAGTGGCTGATGGAGCATACTGTGGGCAGGACTCAGGCAACACAGCCAGTTGATAGGGACAGCTTTTGAGTGACACATCATGGAGCCAGCTTATTTAGGAGCGTGTGCCACCCCACTCCTGAATTATACATAAGGAAAGACACTTTTCCTCTTGAATCACTGATATGAGACTTGAAGGTGATGGCGTATTCAAAAAGAAGCTTGAAGTCTGGTCACTGTTCTTACACTAGCATCATTGATTAATAACAAGTAACATATTCTCCTCTTTATTTGATATCATTCATAAAGGGAAAAGAGGAGACCTGACCCATCTGATTTTTGGTACCAGGACTCTGAACTTGATTTAAGACTTTAGAGTCATTTTCTAATCCCTTTTCCTTTCTGGCCTTATATGAAATAACAGGTAAAAAGAGATAGAGATAGATGTCTTCCATGGCTTTTCTTTTATTCTACAGCCAAGGGTGTTTTCAGTGTCATGCACATACACATTAACTGAAAGTGGAATCAACTTTAGCTCTGATTTAAAAAAAAAACACTCACTGAGGTGAGATAATAATGCCACAACATTTTATTGTAGTGCACACTGAGGGCAACATCCTTGTCATCCATATCAAATTCATTTGAGGTAAGTCACCTACCACTTCTATACTTGTGTCTGCTGTGGATGTGCAGAAAGCCATGGGTTTGGTTGTTTGTAAAACAATCATGTGGGAAGAGATTGGCATGATAAATAATTTTATATATGTTGACCCAACGCAGCTAATGCAGATCATACTCACTACAACACAATGCATGCACAACTACTGCAGATTTATTATTTTGCTGTGATTTAATCTGCCCTAAACACATGGGGAGTTGTTTTCATACATGGCATACCACTGAATTAAGGCCGAGGACAGACTGAAGATCTGTCCCGGAACAGCCGCGGGGCCGGAAGGCGCGCAGGAAAAGCAGCCCAGGGCATTCTGTGCACACTGGCTGCAATGTACCGGGGAGGAAGCGCGTGGCTGCTGGCCCATCCACACTTCTGGCACTGCTTCCGGAGCTCTGTCAACGCGTCCACACTGCCAGGAAGTGGCAGGGATGCACATCCGGATGGCCGGAGACCGGATCCAAGGGGTCTCCGGCTGCAGCGCATGGACAGCGCCTCACCGATGGGTGAGTGCGGCCAGCCAACGGGGGACAGCTGCGGCTGTCTGGATGCCCTCTCTGCCTCCGCTTCTAAAGCGGAGGCAGAGGCTCCAGATCCCCAGTCTGTCCTCAGCCTAAAATTCTTCAAGTGGAAGAAGGGTCCACATCCAAACCAATCCTGAATTACTTACATTGATTAGAATGCCAAGGTCTCTTGTAAGCTTGCTTCAAAGGCCAGGTGAAATTCAGTTGTTTAACCGCTCTGCGTATGAGGTGTGGTTAAAATGCATTAAAAGGCATCTAATCAGTATCTTCTTGGTTGTGTATACCCAGAGATTCAGGATGGACAGCATCATGTTCTATATCAAGAGACAACAACTCTGGAAACTAGTATATATGTACTTTAAGTGATTATATGCCACTGTCAATGAACAAAGCATTATACTCAGGCACAATGCCAATGAAGACAGGCCTCCTGTCAAAGCTTGGCTAGCAAATGGACCTGCATTGATTAAAGAGTCAGCTGGATTGACTGGCAGGAGACTGGATAGTACCCACCACTAAGTATGGACAACTCCCAACCACTGGATTTGGCTTGATAGAGGATTTTATGATAGACTAGCCTAATACCCGTGCTTCATTATGGCATTTAAGTTCTGTAAATCCAGTTATAATACTGATGATGTGAAGTTTGAAATGTAACATTTGTTGTAGGAATTCTAACGCAGAAGATTGTAGTGTAAAAAATGAAGTGAGACATACATACTGTTTTTTTCTCTCTCCACTGAAGGACCTCTCTGTACTATGTGCAAATGTCTTTGCTGCATTCCTAAATTGCCTCCTCCTTGTAGCTTTAAAGTACCCTGGCCCTGCTCCGACACCTGACAGACACTCGCCTGTCTGGTGTGGAGGGGGGGATTATGTTTAAATGCATCCAAGAGGCTGGGCCAGCAGCAGGACTAAGGCAATCCTGCTGAGCAAACCTCCTTGGCGGCTGTAAGCATCCCACCTCCTCTCCTACATCTGACAGGCAGCTGCCTGTCCAGTGTAGGAGGGGGAGGGGTATTAGAAGCCACTGTGGAGGTGGGGCCAGCAGGATCACTAAGGTGTTACTGCTGGGGTGGGCTCCCTCATGGCTTTAAGTACCCTGCAACCATTGCTGCACCTGACAGACAACCACCTGGAGGTGAGGGGGAGTGTGTTGGAAGCCATCAGAGAGGCTGGGCCAGCAGCATCAATGCACTTCACAGGTGGTTGTTGACCATTCCTGATTTCCTCAACTGCCCTTAGCTCTCTGCAATCTCCTGTAACTGTTTTTTTTTTTTACCTCAGAACACTGAGCTCTGCAGCTGACCAATCAGAGTGGGGGGTGCAGGGAGGCAGCCACATAGGAATCAATGGGGGGAGCACATTTCCCCCCTTTTGACCCACTTAGAGGTCGAATTTCTAAAAACCCCTTCTTAGTGAGCACCTATGCCACGGTAGGAGCGCTCTCCTGGAATTTGGTGCTTCTAGGTCCAGCAGTTTGGCCTGGGCATTGAATTTACAGTGAGTGGACTTTCTTTTATATAGATAGATGTAAAGAACCAGCAACATCCCGGTTTAAAACCTCTTAAATAGCATTGGACTGCATCTCTGGATGAATGAAATTCTTCTTCTCACATGAAGAATGGCAATGCCAGCCATTCCATAAATATGGTAAAACTTATTCTGAAAAGATGCTGTATATCATCAACCTGCCCCTTTGATAGTTATCTCTGACTCACTGACTCATTCTCTAATAGGCCTTATCTGCATCTGCAGGTCTAGCAATTTGACTCTCTTCTCTGCAATTGGCACTACTGGAAGAGAGTGCAACACCTACCGCCACGATTCCCCACCCCACCCTGACAACTGCCAGCACTTTCAGACATCACAGCATCAGCTCCTGTCAGTTGCCTCCCAGCTAAGCATTGACTTGCCTGTAGGCTGATTATGTCTTGGTGCACTTGCTCTTTGATGTACATGGATCACTGCTCACTTGGTCCTGGGACATTGCTCCTCCTTTTTTGTTGTTGTTGTTAAGGAAATGCTAACAAGGTTTTAGAAAGTCCAGGTAAGAATAGCTCTGTGCTTTAGCCAGGGAATAGAGAACACGGACTGACGGCAAAATGTAATGAAGAGGCCTCCAATCTCACTAAATAGCTGGATGTTTAAATCATCTGCACCAGTCCTTAGGTTATGGTGGGATGGCTCAGATCCAAAAAGTGAAACTTTTGAGCAGTCTGTGCTGTATCAGGTGTGATTTTTGACTACACTGATCCAAGATGTGTGGCATAGCTTGACCAAGTGCAATGTCATTGTCTCATTCCCATACAACTATAGCTGTCTTTTAGCTAGCCAGAGGAAATCATTGTGCTATGAGAGGGAGGGAGGGAGAGAAGAAAGGTGGCTTCACAGCATTGCATGACTAAGATATATTCCAATTGACAGTAATGTCAAATATAGGTTTAGGTAGACATTCCTTTCCCTTCTCCTGCTCCCTTTCTCACAGATGTGCTCAGAGGGCAGCTTAATCTGTATTACACTTCAGTGCGGCAGGGAAAGAATGGGGAATCTTTGCACAGATGGCACAGCCAAAGTTTGCTGAAGCTGGCCTGTTCTGACCTATTTTATTTTATATAATTTTAAGGCAGTTCAGCATGGTAGTCAGTTTATCAGGTTTAGAATATCTGAGATCATGTGTTTGTAAGTCATGCTGCACTTGGCTGTGTTTATTTTTAAAAAAAACAAACTTACTAGAAGTTGAGTGAGGAGAAAGTGACAAGAACTGACAGAGAGGAAAGGGAATGGAACATCAGAACCGCCGTCTCCAAGGACAAGGACTGACTCTTCAAAACACTGAACAGTGTTTATGATGGAGCTGTTCCTTGATCCTAGCCAGAGTTTCAGAAGCTCATTACAGCAAAAGCTCTGCATTCCAGGTCTCCTACTGGTCTGGTAGGATGGTATACTGGGGTGGAGATCCAGGGAATGGTTCAGCTGTAGTCTCATGCAGAGACGGACTAGACAGCCAATCATCTGCAGAATCACTTCAAGCTAAGCTCATCAAAGGAAATGCATAGGACTGTGCTGCAAAACTCTCTAGACCAGGATGTCAAACATGCAGCCCGGGGGCTGGATCAGGCCCCCAGAGGGCTTCTATCAGGTCCTCAGTGGAACTGGCTGGCTTCTGCTTCTTCTTCCAGTTCTGCTGACGCTGTGCCATTGTAGGTTTGCAGCTTACAGATACACACCTGAACAGCATACTCATGATTGCAACAGCTCAGACATTTTGATGTAATAGTTTAGAGCAAGAGGTGCCAGTTATCATACAATGTTTAATAAACAAAATATTGCAAGAGTGCTAATGTTTTAAGCATGTTTTTATTTTAAGTTAAAAAAACCCTTTGTGTTTGTGTCCTTTATAAAGTTTATATCTCCACTACATTACATTTCATGACACACATGGCCCAGCCGAACAAGGTCTCATTTATGTCATATCCGGCCCTCATAACAAATGAGTTCAACACCCCTGCTCTAGACTGCTTTTGAAAAGGCTAAAGATTGACACAACACAATGAAATTCTTCGAGTCACACTGCAAAATAAAGCTGATGCCAGAGAAGCTCTGATGGTTGAGGTTATCCAAACTGCATGTATTCTAGGATTTTGTCAAGCAGCGACTGAAACTGGTATAGGGTTGTCAGTCCTAGGTTGGAAAATACCTGGAGACTTGGGGGTGGATCCAGGAGAGGGCAGGGTTTGGGGAGGGGACAGACATCAGCATGGTGCAATGCCATAGACTTCACCCTTCAAAGCAGCAATTTTCTCCAGGGGAGCTGATCTCTATCTGCTGGAGATCAGTTGCAAAAGCGGGAGATCTCCAGGCCCCACCTGGAGGCTGGCAACCCTAAACTGGTACTGAGTGCAAAGTTTAGGATCCTGAGAATAAGAGCATTCATTTGGTCTTTAAAAGGTATGGGTCCTTCAACAATGCAGCTGTGTTTACAGGAAGGATCAGCACAGGGTCAAAGGAGCCCTCTTTGCTCTCTCTAGCAGTGCTTATGGACATATGTGAATACTCACAGCCAGCCATGGCTTTGGACGGGGGGGGGGGGGGGATGTGTGCATCTTGCAAATACCCATCCTTCTATTCTTCTCATCTGCAAGATCTTCCTGCGATGAAAGTCTGACCAAGGAGTGAAAACAGAGGGCTACATTAGCTCCATTCTTGTAGAATAATGGGTGCATCTATGCATTCTGTGTATGTAACTATGCCCCTTATGGAAAGAGTCTCTGTGAAGACAGGCATGGGGTTGTCTGGTGAGGCTTGGGTTGCCAGCCTTCAGCTGGGGATTGGGGGGGGGGGGTCTCTGGGAACTACATGTGAATTTTAGATTTTGGAAGTCAGATTCCTTTGGAGAAAATGGGTGCTTTAGAGGATGGACTCTATGGCGTCTCTCTGCTGAGGTCCCTCCCCTCCCTTAAACCCTGCCCTCCCTGGGCTCCACACCCAAATATTCAGGAATTTTCCTACAGTTGGCAACAGTAAGTAATGAACTGTAATGAAACCTCAAAAGGCAGTGACAGGAGGCGATGTAGGAGATCAAGAGGTCAATGTACAGGGCTTCAGTGCCTAGTATACGCCTTGTCAGCCATCAGAATTAGTGTAAAACAGCATTATGCGCATTTGCATAATATGCACAACGTACATGCCTCACAGAATTCAGCTTGCCTTGTCACAAAATTTGGATTTTTTATGTAATGGTACAGAGCATACCGAACCCAGAATATGACTGCCTTTACATTTAGATTGTCAGTTTCACTACTACAGAAGTGCAACAGTGGGATCAGCTGCCTAGGGAGGTGGTAGTGAGCTCCCCCTCACTAGTAGTCTTTAAGCAGCTTCTGGACAAACACTTGTCAGGGGTACTCTAGGCTGATCCTGCACTGAGCAGGGGGTTGGACTAGATGACCCTGGAGGTCCCTTCCAACTCTATGATTCTATGATTGCTCTCTTTAAGTATCTGAAGTATCTGTCATTTTGAGGAGGGCAGGGAGTTATTCCTGTTGGCAGCAGAGGATAGGACTTGCAATAATAGGTTTAAATGGCGGAGGGAAGATACTGGCTGGATACTAGGAAAAGCTTTTTACAGTAAGAGTGTAATCAGCTGCCTAGGGAGGTGGTGAGCTCCCCCTCACTGGCAGCAGCTGGACAAACACTTGTCAGGAATGCTCTGGGCTGATCCTGCACTGAGCAAGGGGGTTGGATTAGATGGCATGTATGGCCCCTTTCAACTCTGTGAGTCTATGATTCTAAGGGAGGAAACTATTGAAAAAGCTTAACTATACCAAAATATAGGTGAGCTTTTACATTAATATGCTGTAACATTTTGCCATCAGCAATCCTTGAGGGTCATTACAAGCAAATTCCTTTGAATGATGGTTTTTGCCCTTGTGGTGCAGGGTTAACAGAGACTGTAGTTTGAGTTGCCAGTTCCCATTTTGGGTGGGAGACCTCCTGCCTCTGCCCAGCCATTCCTGCTTCCTCTCAGCTGGATGGCTGGAAAAAATGGGGGCAGAATGGGGACATAATTGTGGGCATCCTAACATGATGGTATCTATTCTGGTGAGACCATAGAGTTGAGGGTGTGTGTTTTTTTTTTTTTAGGGGGCATGATAGCTCTTGAGGAAACTGCAGAAAGAGCAAAAGATTAAAACAATTCTAACCACAAGGTCTCATGGCTTAAACTGCATGTATAGACTGATGGTTGTTCAGAGCACAGGAACATCAGTTTCCTGGTGGGTTGTGAAAGAAAACCTGGAGGCTACAGTTAGCAGACTGTGTAGCCTAAGTCAATGCAACCACTAAGATATGTGGCACCAGAAAAACCCTAGACCTGGCCCACTGAGTCCTTTGCTGAGATGTATGTGGTTTTGGATTTTAATATGGTAACGATTGTAATGTTAAGATTTTTATTTCAAGTCCACAAACTTGGACAAATTCCCAGAATCTTTCAGCCTTCAGTAAGAGAGTGTGTGTAAAATCGGCAAAGTAAGTGAGACATAAACTTGGTATTCCTATACTTTGTACTTTACTGAAAAACAGAACCGCATGTCAGATCTTACGTTACCTTACCAGTAAATGAAGAAGTGGTTTCAGGGTTCTCAGTATTTCTTCATTTCTTTAAAAATACCATTACCATTATTTTCAGAACGGTGCTATAATGGTAGATTAATGGCGAACTCTCCCTCACTGGTAGTCTTTAAGCAGCGTCTGGACAAACACATGTCAGGGATGCTCTAGGCTGATCCTGCATTGAGTAGGGGGTTGGACTAGATGGCCTGTCTGGCCCCTTCCAACTTTGTGATTCTATGTCTCTAATGTTTGGCAATCTTATGGATTTTCCAAGAGCAAAACAGATAAAATGAGATGGGTAGTTCTCATCTTCTCAGAGCAGTCAGACAGAGTGATTTTTGATGGAAATCTACTCTCTCAGTAGAGAGGAAGCAAAAAAAAAATAGAAATGGCAGATAAATAAAGTAGAGTTTCTCTCTTAGAGTATGATCCAACTTTTATACATTTCTGAGGTGCCAGCCTCTCCCTCCAATATTGTCATATTAAAATGATGTCCAGTCAGAGAAGATCCATCTTTATTAAGGCAGACCATTGATGCCTTCCAGAGAAGTCTAGGAAGGTTCCAGTCACACTGGATGTTTCTTGGTTATTGGATCATCTCTTAACATTTTGCCAACTGATTCCATCATACTGTTCATCTCCTGTCTATGTCATAACCCTTCCTCAAAGACTTAGTTCCACTGGGTGAACTCCCCCCCACTCCATGATCACTCCCAGAAGCTCGTTAATTTCTTTATTTGTGAGGCAGGTCCAATCAATTGTTAGGAAATTCCCACCCATACCTGTATCCAGGGCTTTTTTTCCGGAAAAAAAGAGGCGTCAGAACTCTCAAGAGGGAAATGAAGGAGAAACACACTGGATTCTTTGAAACAATATTATCCTTATGCACTACAGACTTACCTCAACTTTAAAGCAGTTTCCAAACTTTAAACACATCACCAACTTCCTTCGTTCTTTTTCAGGGCTTGCTTTCAGTGCCTAACGCTGAATGGTGACCTTGAAGCAACCATGTTTTGACATACTTTGTTGGATCAAAGACTGTTAAGGGAGGTCCAACAATGTTTATAGACAATAAAGAAGTTAAGTTTTTGACTGACAAGGAGGACCTTTCTGGAGTGACAGTCAGGTTCATCTGGGCAAATCCCCTTTCACACTCACTGGAGCAAATAACTACTGTATTGAAAGTGTGCCGAATCCAAGACAGTTCCTTGGGCATTTCTTCTCTGAATGTTAAATGTTCTCTGAAGGGTCGAATGGCTTCTCTTTCACTGAGCTGAAATCTTCTTGCCAATGTGTGTATTTTTTCTTCCTCATAAAGAATGCTGTCCCTTGAGCTTGCAGGCCAATTCTTAGAATCCAGAACTCTTCCACACCTTGACAGTTCTGTGTCTTCTTCTGAAAGCAGTCTTTTGAAAGCAGTGGGGGGACCCTGCCAAGGAGCGCACTAGTGACATCATGCTCCCTGGTGCCCCTCATGAACTTTTAAACATTTTTTGAGAATTTTGTTTCCACAAAGAGGTTTTGGAATTCCTTTCTGGCACATTCCCCCAGAAAAAAAGCCCTGCCTGTATCACCATCATATGGTTCCAGTCAGCTGGTGAGCCTATGGATCTTAGTATATGTTATTATACAAACAGGCCCAAAACATGCAGGGGATTTACACAAAGCATGGACATTGTTTCTCTGGTCATCACCACTTGCTTGTAGGAAGATCTACAGCAACTGAGATTTTACAGAGAAGACAAAAAGCAGTTGATTTCATAGACACTTGATATATATAATTATATACACATACATACGCACACATATATAAAAAGATAGATAATTTTGTCTAGGGTTCATGCTTTAACAAATGCAATCTCTCTGTATGGGGGTACTACTGATTGGTCTTCCTTTGCACCCTGACATCCTTTTTCACAGATATTTAGTAACTGTCCAGGTAGTGTGCCTTCCTCACACTTGCTACAATGCTAAAGCAGACATGGGAGCAAAGCTAGCAGAATAATGTACCAGTCAGCAGGGGAGTGCCACCAACCCATGCCTATCATGCCAGTCTCCCACCTTCCATTTGGTCTAACAGGAATCAGCCTCGGATAGTCATAGATCATATGTGGCTGGCAGGTGTCGACTGTTCTGATTCATTGAGCCTGATGCTTAACAAGCCTCTGCTGAAAATCATCCTCCAAGTTGCAAATCCCCTTAAATTACAAAGTGCTTTTGTTCCTGAGATGCTGCAGCAAAGGTGACTAGAAACAACTTTGCTTGCCAGGACTGATTGGCTCAAGAACAACAAACACAAGATGCATAATGAAAGAATTCAGAAATGTGTTTGAAGCTTACTGCTATATTCTAATATACAGAGTAGCGAGCCTATACATTAGGCCTAAAACAGCAGGATATTTATCTGTCCTTAAGGAGGTGGGTGGGAGTGGAATTACCAGATTCCACAGGGGGTTGAGTGGGCTGTAGCAGGTGACCACAATTTACAGACCAACTGGCCCTTGTGGCCTAGTCCAGGCACTAATTGGCAATGATATCATTAGTGTAGCTATCAGGTAACCTGTGGCCTGAAGTCTTAATGAGTCATGTCCTGGCATTTCATTGGTGAAGGCTACTGAGTGTGGAATGTACAGCAAGTTCCAGGGGATGGAGCCAAGAGATGCAGCCTAGTGATTTTTCATGTCTCTGAGCAGATTCTAGCCATAAAATATATTTTTTTAATGGTACAGCTCAAGTCTGGACCCAAGTTCAAAAGCTGTCCATGTACCCCCCAAGTTATACAAAAGTGGCTGAAGGGGTTCTTTACTTTCTAGCACCTGATTGAAAAGCAACAAAAACAACGAGTCTTGACTATTTCCTTCAATTCACCACCCTTGCTGCACTCACAGAGTCACTAGTGAGAATCTGTGCACTGAGAGGGCTATAACTTGTCCAGAAGTCACACCTGCTTCTATAAATGTGTGCAAAAGTATTCAGGCTGGTACTGCTCAGCTTCCACACATTTACTTCTGGCTACCTCGCCTTATATTAAAAGAAGCCTTATGCCTTATATGATGTCCCCTTATTTTGACATAACTTCTTCATGTCCAAAAAATTTCTTATCTAACCGATCCTATGTGATCCCCCTAAAGTAGGGTGGGCTGTAGGACAGAGGGAACTTCCTATCTGAACAGGGATTTAAATCTGAGGTTCTTGCATCCCAGTTTAATATTCTATGTCCACTGCACTGCTTAACATAGCTAAGTTTATCTCTTGAGAGGGTGTGTTTTTTTGTGTGTGTGCTGAGTCATTTTGTGGTCAACCCAAAGGCCAGAATTTACATCTCATATTAAGGCATGAAATACAGACAGTACACACACTTGGACAGTTTGTCTCCAAAATACTTGCATGCAAACTCGCTAATGCCTTCCCTACTCTGCACTGTTTTCAAAGACCATCGATTTGCATGCCAAGAAGAAGAAAAAAAGAAATTGGAGTTTATTTTCCTGCTCCCCCCTTTCTTGTTTGGTGATCATTGGAACTGCAGCTCCCAGGTTCCTGAACACAATATTTCAAAAAAGAAAAAGAAAAAGGGGGGGTGGGTTAGAGAGCAGATTTCTTCTTGAAAGTGTCTAGGGAGTCACAGGGGTCCCTCTAGAACTGCCTCAGATGGAGAAGAACCTGATAGTGTGGCATATACCCAAAATGACACTTCTACTGGAAGTCAACACTTTTTTAGAATGCTTTTGATAAATAGCAAAATCGGCCAGCCTCTTAACCTCTTGCTTCAGCCAGAATACAAACACTTCCCACAGCAGTGAAGCAGGAACAAACAACAGCCAAGCATAGTGGCAAACCAATTCTGTAAATGTAGGTTGACCTCAGTTGTGAGAGTGAACTCAGAATTTATTTAAAGGCTGAGGATAGCCTTCTCTTGGACCAGAGGAACTGGTGGGAAGAGGATGTGGATTGGGTATATGAACAACTCTTTGACCGGCCAAAGTAAATTCACTGCAGTCATCATAGATCAGGCACCTTTGCCCTGACCTGGATAGCCCAGGCAAGCCTGATCTCATCAGATCTCGGAAGCTAAGCAGAGTTGACTGTGGATAATGATGGGATACTTGGATGGGAGACTTCCTTGGAATACTAAGTTGGGAGGACAGTGGCAGGCTTTATTCAACCACCTCTCGGAATGTCCTCCAGGACCCCAGTAGGGGTCAGTCACCAGAGGTCGTGACTTCCAAGTGCACACATACACACACACACACACACACACAAAAGATCAGGCACCTTTTATGACCAAAGTGTTAGAAGGGGATTGCAACCAGTGTTCCCTCTAAGCTGAGTTAGTGTGAGCTAGTTCAGTTTTTTAGCCTCCAGCTCACACATTTTTGTCTTAGCTCAGGGAGGATGGCTCCAGAGTAAACTAATTTATGCAGTAGCCGAATCACTTGCTCACAACTTTAATGCCAGTAGCTCACAAAGTAGAATTTTTGCTCACAAGACTCCACAGCTTAGAGGGAGCATTGAACTGACTCTTAATATAGGGCAGTGTATTTGTCTCTGTTACCTCACACAAGAATTGTCAAAGCTCTGCCGGCACACATTTGCCACTGCAGATTCACAGCCCTTTTTTGATATTAACATTCTATTGAAGTTTAATTGGTTGACAAAAATGGCTGCAATAGGCATAGGAAACAGATGCAATGTGCCCCCCTTCAAATACCCCCCCTTTCCATCCTATGAACTGAATATTCCCAGTAAAGAAAGAAAAAGTACCCTACCTCCTGTGCAAGAGTGATAAGCAACCAATTAGCGCTCAGACAAGATGTCAAGAACCGTTGCCAAATTGAATTGAATTTCTCAGAATTACCTTTCCTATGGCTTGATTCAGCCCTTTTAAAGGAGAAATCTGAAAGCGTCTTCAATCCAGTGTCCTATTCCAGGTGAAGATTGTGACTTCTAAAATTGCAGTGCAATTTATTTAATAGCTTTTATGTGAGTTCCATTCACTGAGAAACACCCTCAAATGAGGGTCAAACAATGATATGTTACAATGCCTGTGTGATGTGGTTAGAGTGTCCAACTAGAAGCTGGGAGAACACAATCTGGATTGCTGGGCTCTCAGCTAGGGCTACCAATTTCCTGATGGGGCCTAGAGATCCCCTTCTATTACAACTGATTTGCAGATAATAGAGACCAGTTCCCTTGGAGAAAATGGCTGCTTTGGAGGGTGGACAGACTCTATGGCACTGTACCCTGCTGCACTCTCTCCCCTCCCTGAAAACTTCTGTTCCTAGGCTCCACCCCCCTTCAAGACTCCAGGTATTTCCCAACTGCTCTCGGACCCAGTTGGGAAGAAAAGCAAGTTATCAATATCTAAACAAATCAATCAGTCGATAAACAAAATGCTTATAATGAAATTGCTTTCAACAGGATTGGTTTCTTTATAAGCAGCATCCTCGTGAGACTGGGGTTTTTCAGCTGAGGAACTGTATGCACACAAATACCTGATTATCCCCTTTGATCTTTCTGCTCAAAATCCACCTGGCTGATTTTTCTTTACTAGAATAATTATGCATCTGGAATCTTGCAGATTATTTTTTCTGCTTTTTTTAACCTTAGTAACTAATATTCAGAAAAATACTTCCTCTGAACAGTGACGTCTACAATTTTACCATTTGTGCCCTGACCTGGATAGCCCAGGCTAGCCCAATCTTGTCAGATTTTGGAAGCTAAGCAGGGTTGGCTCTGGTCATTATTTGGAGACCACCAAGAAGGTCCAGGGCTGCTATGCAGATGAAGGCAATGACAAACCACCTCTGAGCATCTCTTGCCTTGAGACCCCCATGGGGCTGCCATCAGTCAGACATGACTTGATGGTGGAAAAAAAGTAAAGATGTGCAATCATAAATATTATCAAAATATTATCAGAAGCACTGGTCATAGTGCTCCTTTATATAGAAGTGTTTACCAGAGGACACTGTGTCCATAAAGAACCAGCTGGATCAAATGGAGCACAATTACAGTATTTTTTATCTAGGAAACATATCATTACCGTGTAAAATAACATTCTTCAAGTTACACAGAGGAACCTTGCACCCATTTTCTTAGGCAAGCCTTGGT
Source organism: Lepidodactylus listeri (assembly GCA_029233225.1). Classification (NCBI taxonomy): domain Eukaryota; kingdom Metazoa; phylum Chordata; class Lepidosauria; order Squamata; family Gekkonidae; genus Lepidodactylus; species Lepidodactylus listeri. The sequence goes on from JARCFY010000007.1 coordinate 49,795,215, forward strand.
GATGTTTCACAGGAAAATAAGCACCTCTGAGTAGAAATGTACTGTGGAAATTAATACTTTATGCACTGTTATTACTCACCCCAATTGGAAGCTTAATATGGCTACATTTTGCTATGACAATGTTGTATATGAGTCAACACAGCAAAATCCTCTATTTAGAATTGACATCTGAAGAAAGGAGTGAGTTATATGCTTTCTGTTGTGCTGTACTTCAGAGATGAAATAACTGGCTTTCATTTAAACATATCACTCTTAATACAAGAACTGAGCCACCCAGGAAGGTGTTCAGCCAGACCCTTTGTATGTTTGGCTGTATTCAGTGGAGCTTACTCTCAGACAGCAGTCCTAAGCATACTTGCTTGGGAGGGAATACTGCTTAATGTAGTGACACTTAGGATTGCCAGCTTCCGGGGGCAGGAGGGGGGGTTGGAGATCTCCCAGACTGATAACATCTCCAGACTACAGTTCTCCTGGAGAAAACTCTATGGCATTGTATCCCACTGAGGCCACTCCCCTCCTTAAACCTCACCCTAACCAGGTTCCACCCGAGAAATTTCCTAACCTGGAGTTGGCAATCCGATCTTTATTCAAAGTAGTAATGCACAGTATCAGTTTGTATTATATAAAACACATGGTTTATACAGAAAGCCCACATTAAGTATCTTATGGCACTTCAGGCTGCATGTGCATGTCACAGTTTCCTCATATTTAAAACAACAACAACTGGGATGTCAGAAAACCCTGCAGCTGTCTGAAGTCTATGCTCAGAAACACTACCCCTATTCCTAGGGGTACCTGAAACAAATCGAGTAGCTCCTACTGTCACCAGCAGCAAGTACCTCCTAATTAATGGAGCTGCACATCTAGCACCCTGTACCCGTGTTGGCATTTAGAGGATCTGCCTGGTTGCCATGCCTCCCACTATGCTCCTATAAACTAGCCCAATCTATTGCTACAATTCTGAGCTATCATCCTCCAGGGATGGTGAGCTTACCCGCTGCACTTCCCCATTACTGTGCTTCAGATAACAAGACCATGCTTCAGATAGCAAAGCCAGCCACTGTTGTTCAGTGGTGCAGTTGTCAAAACCTGTGTAACATAATATGCTTTACTGTTGTTGTTTTTAACCACCTGACCACTCACTGTATATGAACACAGTCCAAATCTTGATACATCCTCTGGATTATCCATAGCCTCGCTTTTGAGTTTAATTTTACTCCTTGACAAGACCCTCAAGTCCTGATCAAGAAATCCTTGATTGATGGCCTAGTACAGGGGTGGGCAATTGTTTTGACTTGGGGGCCACTTTGTAGGAGCGGAGGTTAGCGGAGGGCCGCACCTTTTAAAATGATTGCATTCATTAGTTAGCTTTGCATTTTAAAAAAGTTATAAATTGTATCATAAAAATCAATAAATATAAATTAAATAAAATAGTGGTAGTTTTATTCAATTTATTTATTGTGCTAATTTCATATCATCTATAGCTGCAAGCACAATTAATTTTAGAATCAGTTTAATGAGACAAATGTACCCTATCACACTTTTCTACAACTTTTTTGGAATCAGGAGTGAGATTGCTTGTTGAGATTCTCGTCACAGCCTGCAAGTTAATGTCTGTCAAAGAGCTTCTATATTTACTCTTGTTGATCTTCATGAAAGAAAAACTTTGCTCACAAATATATGTAGACCCAAATATAGAGAACATTTTCCCAGCAAATTTCTTCATACATGGAAATTTTTTCAGCAGACAAAGATTTGTAAAAGTCAACTAATGTCACAGCATTAAACATTTCTTTCCCAGTGTGATCTGACTGCATAAGTTCAAGCTGCGGCTCCTCAGGTGCTGTATCAATATCAGCAGTGGTGGGATAAGAGAGCAAATTGAATTTAGGCTCGATTTTCTTGAAGTCCTGAAATCTTCTTGGCGGGCCGCAAAAAACTCTGTGGAGGGCCGCATGTGGCCCCCGGGCCGCCATTTGCCCACCCCTGGCCTAGTAGCAGATAGCATATAGGAAGATTGCTCCAGAGCTTGAGGCCCCCATGGGACCATAAGCGTTTGCTGTCTGCTGCAGGAAGGTAAAAACTGGGGGAGGGGTGTTTGCATCCTTCTCACAAAGTTACTCTTCTCCACTATGGGGGGAGCTGCAGGTGTGGTTGCAAGCTCTAGGTTGGAAAATACCTGGAGATTTTGAGGGTGGAGCTGTGGGGTGGGGCTTGGGGGTATAATGCCATACAATCAGGGTATAATGCCATACAATCCACCCTCCAAAGCAACCATTTTCTCCAGGGGAACTACTCTTGGTCATCTGGAGATCAATTGTAAGAAAAGGAGGTCTCCAGGTGACACCTGGATGCTGGCAGCCCTAGCTATAGATCCAGTACCGACTGACTCAGAAAGCAAAGATGAGGCTTGGAGCAACAGTAATTATGAGTGATGGGCTGATGCAAGCAGCACCTTGGCAGCAAAGGTCTTGTTCAGGCTACCAAGAACAAGAAACACAGGGCAAGGTTTGTTGTTCCACTTTATGTATTGTGGACATATTTAGTTTATTTTGTAGAATTTAATTTGTTTCCATGGCCCTTTTTTGCAATGACAGCTTGCTCTGGAGAATCTGAGGAGTCAGACCTTGAGGGTTGACTTTGCAATTGCACACATTCCCTCTGCACTGATGTCCCCCCCTCCAGTTTATTTATTTGTGTATTCTCTATGTATTCTGCATCTACAAGCAAACCCCACATTTTTTGAGCTAACTGCCTGCCAACCCCTCCCTCCCTCCCTCCATGATTCTGCAAAGAGAAGGGAAGGGAAAATCCACTGACACATTTGGGAGCAGGGACTCCCCTAGTCTTTTATATTTACTGATTCCTTCTTATGCTTTCTCTGGCTTTTTAAAAGTTTTCCTGAGTGGGAGCACACATCCTCTTTTGCCTTTGGAGAAGGAGGGAAATAAAACAGAATGGGGAGGGAGCATCAACCTAACGAGAGAGAGTCAGAAATGGGGGAGGGAAGTGAGCAGCACTTAAATACCTCCAGAAACAATTCTACTTTAGAAAGGATTAGCAATTCAAAAGCAGATGAGAACAAAGTATTGCAGCAAAAGAAGTTTTGGTAGCTGCGGGGCAACAGTGTGCTGGAAGCAGTCTGAATGCAGATTCCTGTAAAACAAATGCAGAAACAAGAGAAAGCTGCAGCAAAATTTGGAAGTGAAAGTGGGAGGGAATGCAGAACAGAAGAACAGGATGCACTCAGAGACTGTGGCAAAATACGGGTGCAGAAAGGGCCCATGCTAGAAAGACTGGGTACGCCATCAAATATCAACATGATTTTGAACTAAGGCAAAGGGTGGGGTACAGTGGGGAAATCATGTGTCTTGTCCAGAGCCTACAAATCTCTCTCTCTCTCTCTCTCTCACACACACACACACACACACACTGAGAGAGAGAGAGAGAAGAGAGCACAAGAAAGTAAGAATGGTATATCCCATTTCCTTAGAATGAGGGTAGGTTTGCCAAGTTACTTATGAGCATGAGCGGGGGAGTCCCGCTCCTGGTACAGGACCCGCACGTGCGTGGCACGATGACGTTGCCCAGAAGTGATGTTATCATGCTGGGCATGTCATCACACTGGGCACGTTGACCTGATGTGGCCATTTCGGGGGTGGGGTTCCCCCTGCCAGCCAAATCCGGACCAATGGATTGGGGACCTATTTAGCGGGGAAATCCCTGCCCCCCTGGGGGGAATTGGCAACCCTACATGAGGGGGTCATGAGGTGGATACCATCCCTTGAACTCTCTCGATCCCCCCCCTTGTAGAAGAGGGAATGCATTTCCTGTTTCTATACTTCTTAGAAGAGAGAGAACATAGCATACTGTCATCACGGGACTGCTATATTTTCTCTTGACTTCTACCTCACAGTGGAGAGAGAAAGAGGATAAAAAAGAGGATGGGGGGGGGAAGCTGAGGGAGGAACGTTAGTAGATTTATAGGCAGGCCCCCCACTGTTCTCCGCTTCCTATGTATAGTGGCCGTCTAGGCCTTACATGTTTGCCAATTTGTTTTACATGCAGTTCCATTGTTAAGAAAATTCTTACTTTCTTTTGAGACTAGGGTAACAAGGACCCTGGCTTCTGTATGAGTCAGAATCATCATGCTGAGAACAATCAAACGGATCAAACCATCCAAGTAGTTGTCCTAAGGCAAGGCAGGATGTCCTACACTTGAGCAAATCTGACAGATGAATGTCCAGTCCTTTTCTTGAAATCCCCATTGCCTCCCTCATCAGGTAGCTGCTGAACTTTTCTACAACCAGGAAGTTTCCCCTAAGGTTTCCCTGGAATCTATCGTCTTGCTTGTTTTTAAAATCATTTCTGGTTCTCCATTGACAGGAAGAACAGTTGAATGCACATACATGAAACCTTCATTACATTTTCTGCTACTCAGTGCTCAGTTCCTTTATCCTTTCTCATATGATTTGGTTTATATCCCCTTTAACATCTTGGTAGATCTCTTTTAAATCCTTCCCCATTCCTCAGAATAATTCTTAAGGATGATACCCAGAATTGAACCCCTTCAACACAGGGGAGGGCAACACGGTTGCTACCTGTATCAGACTCCTAAGCCATTAGATTCCACAATCCAGACCAGTTATTTCAACCTTTCAGTATGCAAGAAAGACAGATCAAATATCATTTAGTCTACTGGCCTGAATACCACAGTTTGCCAATCTCGATCTGTTCAAAATTTGTACTGACTACTCTGTTCACTGTATTATGCCAAGAAGAACGAGAAAACCTCCTGTTTTATTAGATTCCTTTTGTTTTTTTCAAAGCACACATGGATCTCTCCATAAGGTCAGTCAAATGGAGCAAAGCCTGCTGCAGTAATTCCTCTGAAAATCATTTGGGCTGCAAACATTGTTTTGCTATCATTAGCAATCGTTCCCTTGCAGAACACGGTGAGCGACACTAAAGTATGTGTCAGGAGGACTAGAATTTGGTTTGTGTGCTGATTTTAATTGCCATCACGTTACTCTACAGTACAAAGCAATCTCCTGCTTTCACCTTATGCTACAGTCAGATCCAATTTCATCTCTTTATTTCTTATCACTTTTTGGCAGAACGGGATACTGACTGGACGGCTGATTAAAGTCTGGAGGGGGAATGTTAAGAATCAGATTCATAGAAGGGGGAGAAAGTAACCTTGTGCCGAAAGCACAGAAGGATTGTCACTGTTCTGTTGGTGAGGCTTCCATGGTACAATTGTCAAATATTTAATGTTCAGTGTTCACATTATGGCATTTCCATCATGGAAAAAGTCACATCTGTTATATTCCTACCTACTGCATAAGAGATAAATGTGTAGGAGCTCTATCAGACAAATAGGTGAGAAGACATCATGTCTAGCTTGTGGAAGGGAAAAGAAATGTGCCAGTTGCCCTGCACACAGCAGTTTCTCCCTTTGGTATCCCCTTCTTGTCCACTCCTGGTTTCTCTGTATAAAATGAAGACCAGAGCTGGCTCAGAAAGCAGCATCTTCGATGGCCTTCCAGAAGACATGGAACACCACTCTGCATCAGTGGCCTGTCGCTTGAAGGTCCATGTCTTTTACAAAGAATAAATGGAAGCATCTTCCATATGCTATTACATTCTTTAATAGGGATATTACTGAATTTCATTACTATACCACTTAAAAAGCCCAGGTTTCTTCATTCTTCCCTGCTCATGGAGAAACTGTGTTCAATGTCACCCTTAATCTTTCTAACAAAATGCAGAAATGTTGCTGTTGAATTGATGACTATGTTTTTGTCAGTAGCATAAAGCTTTTTTAAAAAATGGTAATACAATGGCATACAAACTAACAAACTGGAAAGACCAGGTTGAAAGGAAAAGACTCACTACTAAACTGCATCAGAAATCAACACGATGAAACCAAAATGGTTATTCGTACAACCCCTGCTTTTTAAAACAGCAATCAAAATGACCTACTCCATTGGGTCCTAGTGATATGAAGCACTGTATATAATGAGATATGGATTTAAACATTTTGCACATTAAAAGTGCCATAAAATTTAATTAAACCTTAGAGCAGCACATGCCAAGCAAGATATCAGGTATTTTCTTGCCAGCAAAGCTTCAGCACACAGAACTCTAAATGCTCACATGTTCTCTCTCTCTCTCTCTCTCTCTCTCTCTGTGTGTGTTGTAGAATGTGCTCCCAACAGACCCAAGAGCCCAAATGAGATTCTTTATGGGAGTAACTCAATAGAGACTTGGAATCTAACTTGGTATTAGTTCACATGGTGGAACAGCTTCCATGAAATCTCCCCTCTCTATGGCAGTGTTGCACCTCTTTTACTGTGCCATTAACATCAACTAGTGAAGTTTTCGTCTACCATTGGTCACTCTCAGGAAAACTTTCAGCTGTTGAATTGAAAGTTTAACTTCTGCATGAGAAGGATGCTGTTAAAAGGGGGGGGGACCTTTATCCAACCATCCTCAGGTACAAGAGTTGCACAGAGCAGCATATTTATTTATTTGATTTCTAGACTGCCCTCCTAAGCAAGGCTCAGGGCGGTTCACAACATTCAAGAAATACACTCTGTCATTCCAATAAATAATCATAAACACAGGTAAAAAAATTGAACAAACTATTCCAGATGGTGTTTAAAAAATGTATCCTAATCCTTGGAGGGGTGGAAACATGCAGGATAGAGGAAGCCAGGCTTGATGTTGACTGTTGCTGTCCTCAGCCACAGGCCTGGCAGAACATCTCTGTCTTACAGGTCCTGTGGAACTGCATTAGGTCCCACAGGGCATGGATGTCATTAGGCAGAGAGTTCCACCAGGCTGTCATCAGGGCCAAAAGGGCCCTGGCTCTGGTCAAGGACCAGGTGCATGGCCATTGCAATTTCTGTCATTAAAGTTTCTAACAGTCCTCTGACTTCAGTTTCAGGCCTCAGTGGCTGGACCTTCCACAGAAGAAGGTAGGCCTTAGCAAAGTCTAATTACAAGGCAACACAGTTTACATGTACATAACAAAACTGTTCCATACCAGACAACACAGACCTTACAAATATGCAGCAACACTTTAGAGTTGGTAGGATACAGTGTATGGCATCAGCTTGCTAGTTAGTCAAAAATGAATTATGCTGAATTATGAATTATGTTGATAAATGGTACAATCCTAGAAGCGCAGGTTAGGAAAGGCACAAATAGGTATAGAAAAAAGTCTGCATGGTTGACAAACAAAGTAATGGAAGCTATAAAAGGTAAGAAAGATTCCTTTAAGCGGTGGAAAGCTATTCTCAGTGAGGTTGATAAAAGGGAACACAGGCTGTGGCAAATAAAAGGCAAGTCTGTGATCAGGCAGGCAAAAAGGGAATATGAGGAGCATGTCACAAAAAAAACACCATAAAGACCAACAATAAAACTTTCTTCAAATACAGTAGAAGTAGGAAACCAGACAGGAAGGCAGTGGGGCCCTTGGATGACTGTGAGGTGAAAAGAGTACTGTAGGATGTAGAGATGAGTCGTTTGGCTCTAGTTCACTTCTTTGCTTCTCAATGGGGAATCATATGGAAATAAGTTTCCCAGTAGCTTTAGCTGTGGCCAGCAGAGGCACCTCTACCACAAGGCCAATGTAGAGCTGGCCTCAGGCAACAGATTTTACAAGGCTGATCTATACCTGCTCTACTGCCTCACCACATATTTTATTTAACAATCCCAGGGGTCTTGAACAGAACCAGTCTTACAAATACCATCCTCTATTTTGATCCTCATGTAGAAGAAACCACTGCTGGTTCCATGATCAGTATCAGCCAGCAGGGAAATCATAAAAACAAGGGAAATATTAGAAACCATCACTGCTGTATCCACAGATTACTGAAAGATTATACAAGTCACCACAGATTATACAATTGTATTGTATATTGTATACAGATTATTGTATACAGATTATACAAAGAAAATATGAGATGGAATTTCATTCATCCCAGACTCACATGTGCATAATCTGTCTGAGCCTCACCATATATCACTGCCAAGCAGGGTTACCAGCTCCCTGGGGGGGGGGGTGTCCTGTCCCTTTAATAGGGATGATATGCACCAGCTGATTAACCTCTGTGGTGTGAAAAACTTCAACTGCCCAGTTCCACACCTCAAGTCTCTATTAAAGAGACAGGACATTTTCCTCCAAGCCTGTTGGCAACCCTGCTCACTCCATCCCAAATCCTGGAGCCAAAGCTGCTAAATTGTTTTTTCTTCTGCTCTGCCCTAGTCCTAATACAGTGCTGATTGCTATGCTATGCTCTACAGAGCTCCTCAAACTCTCATGAGTCTTCTTCTTTGCTTGAGTGTGTGTGTTGGTACTTTACTATTACGAAGATGGAGAACTTAACCTCTGCTTCTGTCCCCATCTCTTAGTCTGCAAGGCAGACTGTCTTATCTGTCTCCATGGGCAAAGCCTAGTTCCCTTACTTGCTACCACTCTGACTGCCATCCAGTATATACAAGCAAACCCTTTGCTACTCTACCCTGGAGGGAGGCAACCAGCCAGGCTAATATTATGTGTAAGCCATAGCCTGAGTATCCCTCCCCTGAATGAGCCTCTTCTTCTATCTCCAGTCTACAAAGTAGGCAAGCTAGCTATGCATAGAAGAAAGTTAATTTCTGCATTTATTCCATTTCCAAGCAAGGTTACCAACAGGCGGGGGGGGGGGGGATCCTGTCCCTTTGTTAGAGATTCCTCTCAGAGTAGGTAGCCCTTTGAAAGGAAATGCTGGCTCCTCCTTTGTATATGGGTTCCCACAGGACTTCTTTTGTAGAAAAAGTCCAGCAGGAACTCATTAGCATAATAGGCCACACCCAATAGCAGAAACTCTGTAGCATATTAGGCCATACCCCCGATAGTACAGCTCCCTCCCATGATTGGCTTCCTCAGGTGCCCCATGGCTTGCGGGGTGCATGGGGAACCTGAGAGAAGGCAGTTTAAACAGTTTAAACTGCCTTCCCTTCCTGGCTCAGCTTTCCCAGGTGCCCTGTGGCTTGCAAGGCACCTGGGGAACCTGAGGGGGGGAGGCTGTAGGCGTGGCCAACTTAGAAGCCAGCCGGAACTCTGTTCCTGTGTGTTCCTGCCCCAAAATAGCCCTGGGTTCCCACCAATTTCAGCTTGTTGGTTGCCTCCAGGTGTTGCTGGAATGAAAGTACAGCCAGTGAACTCCAGCCTTGAGAAATAAAAAGCTATTTCAAGGTAGTGTTCATAGTAGTACTCTGAATAGAATTTAAGTTTTATGGAACAAAAGCTTGTTGATTGCACAAAATAAGGGCGTTTGGTTGGGGTTTTTTGCTTCTGTAGATAACAATGAGATAATGTAGAAGTTACAGTTAGGAGAAGGAATGTTGTGAAGCATGTTGCTAACAGATGCCCTAAGTTAAAAGCTTTTGTAATGTTAGTGTTGCTTCCATACTGAAACAGCTGTTTTGGAGATCAGGCATGATTGCTAGCTTTATCATTTGGGAGGAGGCAATCTAGAAGCCAGTTTTTCTTTCCGTATGCCTCTTTGCTGTTCCTTACTGTATGTATTATGAATGAAGTTTATCCCCTGATTATTTGAAATGTTAAGTTTTACTGATTGTATTCTGGAATGAGTAAACATTATTTTTCTTAGAACAAATAATTTTAAGGTTACTTGGCCCTGTTAGTTTCTGAAAATAAATATATCTGCAGGTAGTGTGTATCCAGGCTATGACCAAGAAATCAGAAACTAAGGAGGGATCCACAATATATGGCCATCAGCTGAAATCTGTTCACTTTATGAGTTATAGTTCGATGTTTCACTGTAGAGAAATACAACATGGAATTTAAAAGGAGAATATGAAAGTGCAGGTTTGCATATGATGATGCATCGGTGAAAGACATGGAATTCCCCACATTAGTCTCTATTGTCTTCTGAGGCCCAGAACGCTTATTTCAGGGGTTGCAAGACTTTCCTGCACCACCGATGCATTTATTTCTTTAGATCAGAGGTGTCAAACTCATTTGTTACGAGGGCTGGATCTGACATAAATGTAACTGTCAGGCTGGGCCATGTGTGCCCTAAAATGTAATACCAGGTACTAGAGATATGAACTTTACAAAGGACAGCAGCTGGTAAGCTCCAAGTTGGTGTATCCTCAGTGCAAGTCCTCATGGGCGGGGGGGGGGGGGGTACAAAGGAAAACACACATGGACGGACTGAAGAGCCAGAGGTGCAGCACTGAGTAGACACTCTCACACTGCTTGACTGCTACAGACAAGGTTGTTTTGCCGTGCTGAGGCCACAATTGGAGTGGCTCTGCCCACTGCCCCCCCCCCCCCAGCAGTCTCCTGTTCCCTTCCTTGCACTAGTTGCTTGTGGGCCACATAAGAGCCCTGGATGAGCTGGTTCTGGACCCTGGGCCTTATGTTTTGACACCCTAATGGAGTCCCAACTTGGCTTAAAACATCATTCTCCCCCTTGCATGTTATCTTCCCAACATTCCTGTGAGATAGGTTAGGTTGAGAGAGCATGATCGGCCCAAGGACATCCAGTGATCTTACATGGCAGAGTAGGAATCCAGACCTCTGTCTCCCAGATCCTAGCCCACCACTCTGGCTTCTACACCACAGAACAGCAATCTCACTCTCCTCCTCACTGTGGCCCCCTCCTGGTCTACATGGCATTTCCTCTATGCAGGTTCCATGACTCCCAGAATGATCTTTCCAGGAGGGGTTGAAAGGGACTGCAGGAGCAGAAGGGAATAGGGGGGAAACTGGCATCCTGTTGATGCTTTACTGTATTCAAACATGTCTGTGGCATTTGATTTCTTATGTTTGTTTCACCAATGCAGAACAATCAAAACTAAAGTCTAATTGGACATATATGCAAGGATGAGAACAGGGTTGTCTAGAGAAAAAAATGCCCTCTTCTTTTAATAGAGCCTTAATGTGCGAAAATGGGCAGCTGAAACTTTTTGTGGCATGGAGGTAATTTATCATCCTATTAAGTCTCTACTACCCAGGTAACAAGGCTGTACTGTAACAAAATGCATTGGAAGATGCTTTGATAAAGGGACAGGGACTGTGGACTATACTTCTGTGTACAATACATGCTGCTTGTTGCTGTAAGTGCAGTCCAATGATGCAATTTCTGCATTGTTTAACTTGCCATATTAATGCTTATGCTTTGCTTCAGCTCTGTTCAGATTTCTGCTTGGCTTCAAATTTCTGCAGTCCAGATCCTATTTAGTGGCTGTCCCATCCTGTTGACTGTATTGACTTAACACTGTGTAATCCATTTTGAGTCTCAGTGAGCAAGGTAGACTATATAATGTAAATATTAAATGGACAACATATTTTTCTCCATGCCAACAGCAAACATAGATGAAGAAAGCTTCACCTGTTGATTTCTTTTTTTTTGTCCAGGCACGCAATCCAAAGACTGTTCAATTCTTTTCCCTTCTCTACGGACTAATCCATCAACTTGCACGATGACACAGTTGTCAGTATTACCAGTTGAGTCAATGTGGATAAGTTTTCTGTTGTGTATCTGTTTTGTATGCATGATACGTCTGGCTGCGCAAGAGTGCTGAGATGACTCTTGTGGCCATTGCTGTTATAGCCCTGATTGTCAGTGTGACTGAACTAAAGGAATCTGAGATAAGTGGCTTTGGGATGCATGTAGAAATGCACTGCTTCATGTAGGTCTAACGTGAAAGATGTCAGTGTGCCTTCCATGACTGAACAAGCTGGATAAGCAGATGGCAGAGGAGGTAGTTACCAATATTGTTCATTCCTCTGTGCCACAGGAGCCGAGTGGAGTGACAACAGGCTGAAGTTGACCTATCGGCCTTAAAATAAGCTTGCAAGTGAACCTGGCAGCCTACTGGCTCTTTTTAAAAATGTTGCCAAGTTATATTGACCCTTTTAATAGTTCTAGCAAGTCTTTCTCGCTCATCATCTCTCTAGTCCTCTCCCTGAAATTTTCTCGAAAGCCCTCACTTGAAGCTCATTATCTTCAGAAAGTCAACCCTTCTGTATCTTTCCCAAAAAAATATGACTCGTTAAGTGGGCATATTGTAGGCTGTGTCTCAGGAAAGGCATCGAGCGCATCCCAGACATCTGGCTATAGTTGTGTGCTTTGTTCAATGTACCAGGGGAGTTGAGATAGGCTCTTTCTCGATGTTTGTCTAGCATTCAGAATCTTCTCATGCAGCTTACACACAACACTTAACTTCTGGTTGGATAATTGAAGGAATTGTGTTGAGAGCATCCTGTTGGAGCCTCATCTTTGGTGTGTGTGGGAGAGGAAAGCTGCTTACTGATGTATCTGATTTTGTAAACTAAATAGTTTTTAAATCATATTTTGAAGCAGTTTGCTTATAATGTCCCCTGTTCTCTCTTTACTAGGAGGCAGCAACTGGTAGCCTCTGGGTCATATTCAGCCCCACTTAGGGTTGCCAGCCTCCAGGTGGTAGCTGGCGATCTCCCAAAATTACAACTGATCTCCAGGCTACAGAGATCAGTTCCCCTGGAGAAAATGGTTGCTTTGGTTCAATGGCATTATATTCTGAAAGGTCTCTCCCCAAACCCCACCCTCCCCAGGCTCCACCCCCGAAATCTCCAGGAACTTCCCAACTCAGAGTTGACAACCCTATGTACTGCTAGAAGATGGGAAAAGGTCAGGCAAAACCACTTGCCTACTGTATTATGTTGACAAATATGAGGGCCCTTGATCTATCATCCCACAGAGTGGCCTTCGAGCAAGACTAGCAACTGAACAAAACTCTACATACAAATGACAGATTTCAGAGCTCTTCAGGAAAATACACTGAGAGCGTCTCCAATGTCTGATGGATTCTTGCAGCCTCTGTTGCCAAATTTGCCATTACCAGGCTCATTAGTTGTCTTTGGATAAGGCCCTAAAGGGATTGCTGTATATTTAAGAGCTGAAAGAGCCAATATGATGTCATTTTAGAATCCTGGACTGCTACAGGGGTTTCCAGGTTCAGAACTTCTCTCAGTTGTGATGGTCATTGGGTGTCCTTACAGCAAACAGGTGGGTAGCTGTGACGATCTGAAGCAGCAGAACAAAGTTTGAGTCCAATGGCACCTTTAACACCAACAAGGTTTTATTTAAGGTGTAAGCTTTCATGTGTAAGCACGCTGCTTCAGACAAATTGAAACAAAATTTCTTCAAGCCTTACATACAGGAAAATAGGTGGTGGTGGTGGTGGTAGCAATCTGTTTTTTTTTTCTTAATCTACCATACCACACAGAGTTGCTCAGAGAATAAAATGAGGGGAGAAACCTGAGCTCTTTGAAACAAAGGTGAATAAAAACAGAGAACTGTACCTGGTAAGGCTGTCCCCATACTTAGTATCTGATGAGGTTTTCCCTTGTGTGCCTTTGCCAACTCCCTTGCGTGCCTTTGCCAACTCCAGGTCTCTCTAAATCCCCAGTGGGGGACTTTGGGAAGCATTATTGGATGGGGTGTGGACATCCCCAGCATGATGAGGTCACAGAGAAGTGACATCATCATGTTGGGGACCAGTGGCCCCTGCTTCTTGCCAAAAGCATTTAAACTGTCTCTTTAAATGCTTTTGGCAACAGGCGGCGCGGAAGTGCACGCCTGCCTTCCAGGCTGCAAATTTGGGGCTTGGAGGGCAGAAGCATGGCCCCCACCTCTCCCCAACAGCATTTAAATAGTATCTTTAAATGCTATTGAGAAGAGGTGGGGGAGAGGCCACACGCACCTGCCCTCCAAGTCACAAATCTGCAGCTTGGAGGGCAGCCACACCCTTCCTCCCTCCTTCCTGCAAGATTTAAAGGGCCTGCTGGAGGGCCCTTTAAATCTTGCAGTAGAGGGTTGCCGGGTGGTTGCTCTTGGGGGCAGGGCTTCCACCCCACCGGCCAGCTGGCTGGCAGTGGGAAAGAGCCCCCAAATCAAGAAACCCCCACAGGACCAGGGGATCTGGCAACCCTAAGTGAGAGGAGTGATACAATAAGCTAAGGAAAGTATGGGCAATTCTGGTTTAGGAACTATGATCAATAGATGTGCTGCATGTGAAATAAATTTTTTCAATGGATAGTTAGAGATAGTTATGAAACCATAGTAAGGAAGAGGGGCTCTGCAGGGTTGCTTCCTACAAAGGGTAATATGCATTGGTGACCAGAAAAAAACCCACAGGAAAAAAGCCCACAGAAAAACTTCACTGACATAAATGCTCACAGGAAAAAAGCCCACTTGGAGAAATGCCCACATGAAAATAAGCCCACACAGAAAAAAGCCCGCAAGGAGAAAAGCCCGTAGACATAAAAGCCCATATGGAAAAATACCATGTAAAGTGCCATAGATATTTATAATTGTGGAGAATGAACTGGTATTATAATTTATGAATGAACTGGTTATAATTTATGAGAATGAACTGGTATTACCTATATATATATATATATATATGAATTGTCTTACATGTTGGCCATTTCCAGCTCTCCCATTGGCTGTGCTATGCACTCCATCAGCCATTGGCAATTCAACCAGCGCTCAAGAGTATTTGCATGCCATTGGCTGGGTGCTGGATCCACTCCTGTGGGACTAACTTATCCCTCAGTAGCTAATATGCATTAGGGGAAAACAGCAAGGAAGGTAGAAGACTGAGAAGCTCAGTTAGGAAAAGCCACAACAAACTGCACATTTTAAAAAGAATGCTTCTAGTCGGTTTGCGTTTGATCCCAGAGAGGATATAAAGCAAGATTTCCAGTGCCTTGGGTGGGTACTTGCATAGCCTATCAAAGCCGTCCGAAGCAGAATTATGCTCTTCCGAGTGCATTAAGTTCAGTGGGCTCAGAAGGATGCAATTCTGTTTAGGATTGTATTGTCGGTACTCAGCCCCCATGATATGCAACAATAGATTAACGGTGCAGTCCTAAATAGGCCTACACAGAATCCTCCTTGAGGCTATTCAATTGAACTTAATCCTAGGAAAGTGTTTTTAGGATTGTACTGTAAATAAAGAAGAAGATGCAGACATGGCCATTGTGCTTCGTATGCATCATTTAGAAAGAACTGCTGAAATCAGGTTTTTTAATAGCATAGGATTTGGTTACCATGGTGCAGCATGCCAGACTCCTTTTTTTATTTAGAAAAATTGGGTATCCTTCAGCATAAAGATGGTTTAAGCCTGGGGTGGTCCATATGCAGTGTTTATGGGAAAGACAATTTTATGTGGTGGTAAGAATCCATTATACCATGGTCTGCTGATATTGTTGGCAGGTACATGTCCTCAGAATAAGATATGGTGGAAATAATGTCTCCTCTGCCTTACCCATGAGGCTGCACTATTTGTGTGGATGTCCCTGCAGCAGGGAATTGTTCCGTACTCCAGTGGCTCCTGCAGTGCTGGACATGTCAGAGGAGACGGCCTTATATCTAATGCAGGAAAATATGATGTGGTGATTTCTATTAGTTGTTAACTAAGGTGTCCTTTTACTTGGTTAATGGGTCACAACTTAGAGATCTGAGTTTACCTTTAAATTCTCAGATTATCAGGAATGTGGCAGCCACAGTTTCTCGCCCTGTCCTGTGGTTGTCTCTTTTCCTTGCCTTCTGTGCAACATGTTTGGAATCCTAGTTGTTTACAGCAGGAAGAAATGGGGAGCAGATATGGGGATGGAGCTTGGGGAGGACAAGGACCTCAGTGGGGTACAGTGATATAGAGTCCACCCTCCCAAGCATCCAGTTTCTTCAGAGAAATTGATCTCTATATCACCTGGAGATCAGTTCTAATTTCGGGTGCTCTACAGCCCCCACTTGGAGGCTGGCATTCCTAGAGTAGACAGTATGTAGAAACTGTAGAAGATTTGGGTTGAAAACCCTTTATACATTTACTTGGAAGTAAATCCTATTGAACCATGTTGTTGTCCTTGGGGGGAAATGGTGTGTTCAGATGGCGTGCTGGAGCCAGCTGGAGCTGGCTCGAAACGCCCCACTCCGGACCAGCGCAAAGCGCACGCAAGCAGCTCCCTGGTGTCTACACGGGAGTGTGCATTGGGCTTTTAAAATTTTTTTGTTGCTTGCACATGCACATAAGCAATCACCCAAAAATACAATCTAGTGCATGTGCAAAAGCAGGAGAGCAAAGCCTCTCACTCACCCAAGCTCCGTGACTTCCTTGCACTGAGAGAACACTTCCCTTTAAACTTTTACCCTGAAACTGGTCTCCATGGCATCTGGAACGGAAAAGTAGAGGCCATTTCTTAAAACATTTATTTTTTGAAAAGGTGTAGAAGCGCTCATGCGCTTATCACCGACGGTCAAAAAAATGGCGGCGGGGGGGGGGGCGCTTAAAGACTCAGAAGTAGCTCGTCGACGGTTCCGCAATCACACAGAGAGAAGGTGGCTTGAGCCAGAAAAGGACTGGAGAAACCACCTTGGGACCTGGTCTCAAAAATTCGATGCTTTGAGATGGCATTTGGTCTGGTAGGTGACAGCTGGGGACAGGAGGCAGCTGTGGCTGTCTGAACGCGCAGATTTGAGCCAGCTCAAAGCATTTCGAACCAGCTCAAATCTGTGCGACTGAATGCACCCAATGTCTGTCTCACCGCCAGCTGCATTGTCGTATTACCTGGAAACTAGAGAATCTTCAAGTAAACAACCCATTCAATATTTGCACTGTATTCACTGAATGGAGTCTAAGAAGAAATTAGGGTTGTGCATCCAGATATAACCAAAATTAGCCATTTTGGTTAATGTTGCCAATTACAGGTTAGAAAATTCCTGGAGATTTTGGGGTGGAGCCTGGGGAGGGTGGGGTTTGGGAAGGAACCTCAGCAGGGTATAATGCTGGGGTCTAAGCTCCAAATCAGCTATTTTCTCCAGGGAAGAGGGTTGCTATAGTCTGAAGAGGAGGGTTGCCAACCTCCAGGTGGGGCCTGGAGATTTCCTGGAATAATAAGTGATCTCCAGATGACAGATATCAGCTTTCTTGGAGAAAACATCAGCTTTGGATGGTAGACTGAATGGCATTATACCCTGCTGATCTCCTGCCATCCCCAAATCCCACCAGGCTCCACTCCCAAAATCTCCAGGAATTTCCCAGTCTGGGGGTTGGCAAGTTTATCTGGAGTTCTAATTCTGGGAGATCTCTAGGTTCCACTTGGAAGTTGGCAATCGTAACTTGGATATCTCTGAATAAAAACAAATGGTTCTAGAATTCCAGGAGTAATGAAAAGTTGTCTATTGGAATACTGGTGATATTTTCAGATTTCAGACTCCTCTTCTCCATGGCCCTTTAGGGTTTTTTCTAAGGAAAAGAGGGAAAGAAGACATGACTTACTGGCTCTTCAGAGCTACCTTGCAGCTGCAGGCCCTTCCTTCTATGGAAGGTAGAGGCTGCCCAGGCTCTGACAGCCAGAGAATGGCTGCTAGGCCAGTGTGCAAGCTAGGGTTGCCAGCTCTGGATTGGGAAATACCTGGAGATTTTGGAGGTGGAGCCTGGAGAGAGCAGGGTTTGGGTATGGGAGGGACTTCACTGGGGTATAAAATGCCATAGAGTCCACCCTCCAAAGCATCCATTTTCTCCAAGTAAACCGATCTCTTTCACCTGGAAATCAGTCATAATCCTGGGAGATCTCCAGCCACCACCTGGAGGTTGGTAACTGTAGCAGGCTACAGGCTGCAAAGACTTTTGGAGCCTCATGAAGCCTTGGTGGGTCACATTTTGCAGCCAGGAGTATGGGCACTGGTCTAGAGGCCATTCTCCAGCTGCCAGGGCCCAGGTGGGCACTGCCTTCCACACAAAGAAAGGCCAGCAGCTGTAACACAGCCACAGAGAACCAGTAAACCATGCCTTCCTTTCCTTTTCAGTTAGAGAGCCAAGGGGGTGGGAAGATTCCTTTTTAATCTCAGGTTGCATTTTTTTCTACAGGCCATGTTTTTCAGGTGCCAAAACTCCTGAACCCCCCCCCCCCCCATTCCATCAGAACAAAAAGTGAGCTGTGTGGAAAACCTGACCCTGAAATTATGATGACCCCCCCCCCCAATTCCATCAATAATGCAGAAGCATACCCTGTAGAAAACCTGAACCTAAAACTGAAAAAGACATTTTGGCAATGAACACCCTTAGAGGAAACTTGTACATCTTCTCCCAACACCATTCTCTGGTACCTCAGAAGTATCACAAGTGCTAGCTTAATAGATGAGCATGTTACCATGGAATTCAGGGCTGCGTTGGAGAGATATTTTTAGGGAGTGGTAGTATTATATGAAAGCATTGTTTGATGAAGCTGGACTAGGCAGTTTTCCTGTGTGTATTGTGCTCATTGCACCTTTTGAATAATATGATGAGTTTCCTTGGGAGGTTGGACTTTGTTGATAGTTATGACATGGGATCTTAGAATCTTGTTATTCATTTGCTTTTCTAAGAGGGACAGATTTCTTTGGAATTGCAACTGGCAAGGTAGTAGCGCATTAAAATAGCAAGTTTTAAATATTGACCTTTTTCCAACGGTTTGATAGATGCTGGCAAGTTTAATTCATTAAAATATTTCTAATTTCCTGACATTAAAAAGGGCACTTTTCTAAATGCACAGCTTCTCAAACAGTCATAATCAAATGTCCTAGTTTAACAAAGGTCCCTTGACTCTATGCATGCCAATGAACCTGACTATTGAATTTATAAATCAGTGCTAATATATGTCCTACAAAAGTCAGGGACTTCTGGCTGTGTATACACTGATGTCTTACAATTCATTAGAGGGGGGATATATGCTTCAGTGAGCTTGGTCTAAAGGTGCATGGATACATTCAAATGAATCTCAAATTAGGACTTTGGGGGGGAAAGGATTGAAGACGAAAAACACCCCAATGAATACTTCAGGGCAAAATTAAATTCTGGCTACATGTAGAATATAAAAGGCTAAATAAATATTAATATATCTACTTTCAGAGTGATTATATTTTATTTCTAATCTTCCAGCACTATAAATATGTGGGGTGGGTATGAATGAAATGGAAACTTCAGTGGTTCTCTAATACTGTTGCAAAAGCTGCAGTCCAGAGCATTCTTTCTTTGAAGTGAGTACCACCAAAGTCAATTTTCAGGGTTTCATTTGAGCTGGGGTTACAGAGCTGGATCCCATTTCCAGTGCTGAGGCCTCCAAGCGTACTTGGAGTGCCTTTGCTTCTGCGTTCCTATAATCAACCTCCTCCATTGTGGGGAGTGATTTAGCTCTGGAGTGTGGTGTGCTGTTTTCCTAAGCTGAAATGGCTGTGAGGGGGGCCTGTTCACCCTGTTGCACAAATGTACACTGACTGCAGCATATGGAGCCCCACAAAGGGTTGCCAGCCTTCAGGTGGGGCCTGGAGATCTCCTGGAGTTACAACTTATCTCCAGACTATAGAGATCAGTTGCCATAGAGAAAAGGGCTGCTTTGGTTCAATGGCAAACCCCTCCTTCCCCAGGATCCCCCCGCCCAAAATTCCAGGAATTTCCTAACCTTAAAATGGCAATACTAGAAGCACAGCAGGGCAAACCAGCCCTCTGCAGCTATTTTGGCTAGGAAAACTATGCCGGAGAGAAGGCTAAAGTCTCTCCTCTCCCTACGCTATGCTACAGAACCAAACTGGGCCCCAGTGCACATGAGAACATTAGTTCCTCGACAGCGCATATGTCAGCAAGTGGGGCATTTTCAAAAGCAGTTTGGAAGGTTTATTTCCTATATACATAGATGCCTTTCAGCCATAACAACTGCCAAGGTGGTTTATAATAAAAACAAATTAGTGCAATCACATCATACCATAACACAGCTGCAGCAGCTTCAGTGGTAGTGTGTTTGTTATGTCTAGTCCTTCTTTCCAGCCTTCTAAATGTTCTGTTTACTGTTGTTTTGCTCATTGTAGAGTTTGTAGAAAAGCCTGGAGAATCACCCTCACCCAAATGGGACAACACTGGATGTCGATCTCCAGGGTGGGGGGATAGACACTCTCCTCACCTGGCCTCCAACTCAGGGTGGTTCAAGTTCTGCTTGGTGGCAGCAGAGTCCTTAGTAAACAGGTAATGTTTGCTTCTCCCACCCCTCTTCGCAGGGCTTATGACTCAGGAGAAAGCCTGTTGGAATTTCAGTAGCTATGCCAAAATCCCTGAGGATTTACCATTGTTCCAAAGAACTGCTGAGCAGAAATGGAAGGAAATAGATAGGTAGATAGGAATGGTGAGACTATGTCCAGAAAAGAGGGAATTTGAATGGGGGAAAGAAGACTCCAAAGCAGCAATAGAAAAGGAGTTGGCAAGGAAAAGGGATGGATAGACAGATGGGGAATGACAAAGCTCAGCAGAAAATAAATGAAGCCCTACAGCTGATGAAACATGCATTTGTTATCAGATGATCGATAATACATTCGGACACATGATAATTGCTACTGCTACAAAGAGAAGATGAATATTCACAGTGGCAACGCTCAATGGGCTTTATCTTTTTTTTTTTCAAACCTCAAAAGAAGAAGAAAGAAAAACCATACTTTCATTTTTCTTGTGGAAGAGTTTCTTCACTCTCCTTGAAAAAGCAAGGTTGAAAGTTTCCCCTGAGGTAATTCTTTATTTTTTGGCTGAAAGCATTTCACCCGAGTGTGAACAGTGAGAGAAAGAACTGGAGTTAAGGACATGATTTGAGTTGAGTTGATTGGAACCTATCAGCACCCTTGCAGGAAATCCTCCCATTACTATAAAGTGTCAAAGACTCATGGCAGTTGTTTTGCTGTGCCACAGAGTCCATTAAGAACTTAAGCAACCTTATATATTGCAATGGCCTCTAGATAAGCAGAGCAAAGCTGAAGCTTGATATGTTTCTAGTACCTTATTTTAAATTGTTCTATAGCATTGCTGTATGTTGCTGGAAATTTCTGCAGTAAACATGTGGGCGCTAGTGAGTGCTGTGGGAACCAATAATAACGAATTAATGTTTACACAGCAGTCAGTTGGTTCTCTCTCACATTTGTATTCCAACCCTTCCTTCAGAGAACTTGAGCAGTGAGCATGGGATTGTCCAATTTATCTGAACAGCTTCTCTAGACTACAACAGAATAGCTAGGCAAGGAGCTCGTAGCAAGGTTCATGGTGGAATTGTAGCTGGGGCTGTCTGACTCAGTAGGAAAGCATATTTATTTATTTGTTTGTTTGTTTGGATTTATATCCCGCCTAGTCAGGTATACTGACTGAAGGCGGCTAACAACGTTAAAACCAACATTCATACATAAGTTAAAAATAAGTACATCAGTATAAAATTAACAAATAAACCACAGAGACTTTTGCTTGCAGAAAAGTCCTAGGTTCAACCCCTGCCCTCTCCAGTTAATGAAAAGAACAGAAAGTAGGGCCTGAGAAAGACTTTTCTCTATAGTGCTCAGGCGGGATCCCCAGAGTTTTGCTGTGCATGTGTGTGTGAAAGAGATGAGCACCCAGCACACCAGATCATTATTGGAAATCTGGACATCTTTCATATCCACATCTAGACCTCCCACTTGGTCCATGGGATAGGCTGGAAGGTCCATGTAGCCTCCCATTTCCCATAAAGGCCAGATCAGGAGCCTGTATGCATATGCCACCAGGGTATGTGACTCTCTTGTGTCTACTGGAGATTCTTTTGCGTGTGGCAATAGAGGACAGGATCAAATTTTGTCAAGAAGCAAACGTCGCAGATATCTGGTTAAACCTTTCACCTGACATCCATTGGTTTTCATTACTGCTGTTCACCAAGGCTTAAATTAGTGTCCTGTCTGCTACATACATAGACATCTATCAATATCTTTCACGGATAGAAACAGCTTTAACTGCACTATTCAGATGTAACAGAGAACTTTAGTTGAAGAGGTGGGGGAAATGTTTATGATTAAATGTTCTAATTGAGCAATTAAGAGAATGTGAAATGTTTTATGAGCTCAAGTGCCATGAGGACAATGGTCCATAAACAAGATTAAATGGCTTTAGCCCACCATTAATCAAAATGATGCATTGCATTCACTTCCCCAAGAAGGCCCTAGAAATCAGTGTTATATCAAACCATGAATTTCTAACTCATCCGCCAAAAAAGCCTCTTTCGTTCAAGAAGACGTTTCATCATGATGGCTTTGCACTCTGCAAATGAGGTAATAATTCAAGCAAACCTGAACTTATTAAGTAAAATAAAAATGAATTGGCCCTGATCTGTAATAAATATCCAACATATTCCATGAACAAGGATAAGCAGGTCTGATTGAGGGGCTGAAGTCTATCTTGGTGCTGAAAGTCTCTTGTTGGAAGAGTTGCTCAAGAGACAGGGATTTTTGTGTGAATTTCAGGCCTACAGTTGTTCATGGCACAAGTGCCCCAGTTAATACCAATCATGAATGGGAAAACATCTATGGATGTTGGCACAGAAGTTCACATCATTTTGAATGCTTGTTGGAACAAGGACTTGGGGGTGTCCAGAACCTAATTCTAGCACTTCCTGAGTAATATAAAGTCGCAAGGTTGAACACTAGGCTCTCCACAGGCTATCCATACATTATAAGTCAGTTACTTTATCCTCCACAAGGAATGTATCACTAGTAACAACATTTTTGTACAAAAGCCCAGAATTCAATATCTAAAAAATATTTAGAAAAATAAAAAGGAAAGGCAACTTACCATCCTCACACTTGTACTGTGTGTGGGGAAAAGATCACATAAAAGCTTGGAGGAGAACCAATATAGCCATCTTTCCCCCCACTTGTTTTCCATACGTTTTGGCAAGCACATGTTCTAAAGGACCTGGCTGATTGTGGTATTCAGAATAAGACTTGTCTACTGCATCTTGGTGAGGCAGTGAAAAACACAATTAAGGGAATTAACAGTTCATTGTGTTCATTTTTAAACTAATGAAAAACATCAAGTGATATCAAGACCGGGGCATATATATTACACAATTCAGTTGTTGTTTTTAAAGAAGATATAAATACCCATCTATATCCACAGTTTCAGTTTTCTCTGAGAAAATGACCATCCCTAGGTAACCCACTGAGCTTCTTGGCAGAGCAGGGGAATTCCTTTAAGAGTACATTTACTTGGCAATTGCACTGACTACAGTGGCATTGAGACGTAAAAAAGCATATGCCTACACTGACTTTTTCAAACTGTGCTCAATGCTAAATAAGAACAGGGGTACAAAGAGATATTCTACTGTTCAAGTCAAGTTTATTGTCTAGGCCATTGGCCATGATATTTTACTGAATGTTCATTCAAACCCTGCCACCTCCCATAGTGGTCTCCTCTAGTGATAGGCTAGATACTCTATTCCATGTATAAAGCTATAGCTATTTCCTAAACTACTACAGAAGCTGCTGCTGTATAGCCTAGGCATGGAGAAATGAGAATGGAGGAAAAAAGACTGCAAAAATATATATATATATAAATGCTTGGCTCCCTGAAGGCCAGCTGCAGTGGCAAATGTACAGTTGAGTGGAATCCATTATTATACTTAGGCCTAAGTCCAAAGCACAGCAGATTAATGTCAAATGAAGAGGATTTGTATACCTGAGGAATCCCCTTGATGGAGAGACATTATAGTTCTTCGGCACAGCCTGCTTTCTTGAAAGTGTACCAATCCAGGCAGATTTGCATATATCAAAAGACATGCATGAAGGCTTGGCTGTGTCTCTTTCTCTGACATGATGTAACAATACAAAGGACTACAGCTTGGTGAAAATGGAACATTATGTCCCCAATTTAATCTCTAGTCTACTGCTAATAGAAACCCACACAGAGAGTTTAGCTAAGGTTCTCAATGAATGCTGGGCCTTGCTACCTGCATGTAGTATAGATACATTGCAAATTAGAGGGAAGCCATGTGTGAATGGGTGTTTGCTTTTTAAACTTGCATCAAAGGGTTGCCCTGTAAAAATGAAAAGGATTTGTTCGAGGAAGCAAGTGATAGGCACCTGGCTCTACAATAGCCCTGGAAGAAAGGCAAGTACTAGCTGAGAAGAAGGTGCTATAGAACTCTGAGAGGAGGGATCATTAGATGTCCGGCTGGGTCAGACTGGAGGGAGAGGGTGAGATATAGAGTTGCCAGCCCTGGGTTGGGAAATTCATGGAGATGTTGTGGTTGGGGGCTGGAAAGGGCAGGGTTTGTTGAGGGAAGAGTCCTCTGCAGCCATTTTCTCCTGCGGGATTGATCTTAATCATCCAGAGATCAATTGAAATAGTATGAGATTTCCAGGCCTCACTTGGAGGTTGGCAATCCTAGTAAGGGAGCATGACTTAAATCAATTAAAAGCTCTGGACCCCTGGATGGATGGATGGATGGATGGGTCATTCCAGAGGTGAAAACGAATGGTATGGGACAGTGGTGGACCAACAGTCAACAGTGCATTAGGACTTAATCTCTACAGGTACCATCTAATTGTCAACATGTTGTACAAAAAATGTGTTTACTTTTATTAGATGTAAAAGAGAGGGAATTTCCTGTTGTACTTGCTTCCTTTTTTGTCAGGGATGATTTAAAATTTCTTATCCCTGTGGTTTCAATGCAGTTGAATCAGCTATAACTAGTGCAGGAGGTGTGTATTGACAGCCTAGCTAGGCTTCTTTTCAGTTGTGTGGTAAGGCATTATTTTTCAGTGCTGCCACATCAAGAGAACAAGTTTATTCACAAACTTTGCCTATGGATATCTTTTTGACAGCTCATTTCCCCCCATCTGTAAATCTTCACCCCCTAAACATGTTGCTCACCTGTCATCCTTTTGAACTGCTGTTCCTACTTCTATATTTCCATTCCTGGTCCTGCTTGTAGTATCTCTGGAGTATCCTTGGTCTTGATTTTTCTCCTTGTTAACACTTCCTTTACTTACCTCCTGTTGACATATGAATATTGTACCCTATGTTAAATAAGTCTACTCTTGGTCTAGTGAGACTCAGGCCCTGCAGGACTTGGTTCAGTTCTGCAGGGCCTGTACAACTGAGATGTTCCACCAGGCATACGTAGAGTTGCCAGATCTGGGTTGGAAAATACCTGGAAACTTTGGGGGTGGATCTGGGAGAGGGCAGGCTTTAGAGAGGGAAGGGGGCTCAGCATGGTACAAAGCCATAGAATCCACCCTTCAAAGCAGCCATTTTCTCCAGGGGTTCACAAAATCAAAATAGGAGGAAATACCAAAGAAGGAAATACCAAAGAAGGAAATACCAAAGAAGGAAATACAAAAAAAAAAAAATGGTATTTTTTCCAGGGGAGCTGATCTCTGTCAGCTGGAGATCAGTTGTAAAAGCAGGAGACCCCCGGGCCCCAACTGGAAGCTGGCAACCCTAGGCATACGTTTGATGACAGTGAACGTTAGAGAGACCAGTTCACCTCCCTCTTTCTTTCTCCCCGTTCTTGTTTTTTCATTCGCCTTTCTCCACCTTGTTTGTTTTATTACTTTATTCTGCTCCTTCCTGTCTTGATCTTACCCTCCTCCATTTCTCTTCCTTTCCCTCATTTGCCCTTTTTTCTAAAGCTTGTTTTTTTTCATGTACTGGGCCACAAATTTCTCTGTGCCGGCTGCTTCCCCAGTTGCCTTCCTGTGATGGATTGTTGTGGTGCCATCTCATATAGCAAATTGATTGCTGGGTTTTAAAATGTGTAATATTGTGTTTTTTTTTAAATTGTAATATATTGGTTTTATTGTATAATTGATGGTTGAAAGCCTCCCTGAGCCCTGCTTTGGCAGGGAAAGAAGTGGGATGTAAACTAAATAAATAAATAAGAATATTAGGCTCTCCTATATGCACCTTGCTAACTATTACCTTTAAAGGTCTCATCCCATTCTTCATCTTGGAGAAACCAATCTTTGTTTCCTGGACATGGTGCCTTAGCTTGTGATAACTGATGCTCTTGGTGTACCATGTTGGTGATATCATGCCCTTATTCAGATGTCTGAGAATTAGAAGACACTAGAAGATTCTTCTCCTTTGTGCTGTTAAGTTGTCCTTTGGTAGGAGATTTTCTTATACATCTGTGGGGTTGTTGTTGTTTTGGCAGAATAGGATTATTAGAGCAAGGTTTATTTATTTATTTATTTATTAAATCAGTTACTACAGGCTGACAGACTGTGTCAGAGTTAGGCATTGCACCCCCAGCTGAGACTTGAAGTAGGGCTGCCAATGTTTGGAAGGCACAAATTTGTCAAGGGGCAAGTCCAATCCAGGAGACTGACCTACCCCTACAGAAGACTCAAGGGGTGGGAAATAAAGGGATCCAATGGCAGAGCTACCATCCCTGAGCTCAGGTATTGATGTGGGGAACTGTGGTGGAGCCAGGTCTGGTGCAGCTAGCAGAAAGGACTGCTTGTTTGACCAGGCAGCGCTAAAATGCCTCGGTTTGACACATGGTCAGTGTAGAAGCTTCATGCTGCCTGCCAGTAATAGTTAGTATTACATATCTGCTTTGCATTAATGCAGGCTCCAAAACAGCTCAGGAAGAAGGTTTAAACTGCAAGCCATAAGGTTTCTGGTCCAAGCCTTGTAGCTGCTGATAGTGCTTTAAAAAGCATCAACATATTACTGAAATATTAGCTTCAGGCTTAGTCTCTGAATGCACTTTTTTAACAATAAGCAATGACCAACCTCAATAAACATTTTGAAAGGGTGTATTACAACAATATTTTATTATAAACTGTTGGCTCTCTGTTATTTTCTGAGTCAAAGTATTGTACCTATATTTATTCTTAAAGCAAACTTTGGAACATGCATATCATAAGAGCCTGTCTAACCATATCGTTCACACACTTGGTAGAGACTCCTTGGTGGAGACTCTGCTTGGTGTCCTGCAGCTATCTTCCATGGGATGTGCAGACACATCAGATAATACCTCAGGTGGTAGCCCTCAGCATCTTGAACTCCCTATGATGGCCTCCTTTTAGATGCCAGATCAAGATATTATTTTGGCTTGGATCATTCGTTCCTTTCTGCTTACAGAGATTCCCCCCCTCTGTTTCAGTTCTTGGGTTCCAATGTTATTGTTTATGATGTAATGCTAGGGTTGCCAGCTTTAGCTTGGGGTATTCCTGGAGATTTGTGGATGGTGCCTGGGCAGGGGAGGAGAGGAGATGTAATGTTATGAGTCTGCCATCCAAAGCTACCATTTCTTCCTTGGGAACTGATCTCTGTGGTCTGAAAAACATTTGTAATTCCAGGAGAACTCCAGGCCCCACCTTGAAGTTGGCAACACTATGTAATGCTTTAATTTTGCTAGTCAGGGGGGATATTAGTTACTCCTGGGATAATGAATTCCAAATCCTACAGATACAAATATTATATTATAATTTTAATACCCTTAGATTGCAAAGAGCTTTTCTATTCACATTTACCCAAATGTTTAATCATTCATAGGATATCCATCAGATCTAGTTAAATAGGTGATGAAATACTCTTGTCTCCACCCATAAAAACATACTCTCTTGCTAAATGGCTTTTGTGAAAATTGCTGCTGCCTAATGTTCATAATTGCACTCTTCTGAGGTATTTACTTTTAGCCAATTCCCACTAAATGGAACACTATGTGCTAATGGAAGACAGTGGGCTTGTCAACACATGTTCATCAGTCACCAAGAGTAAGGAAAATATTGTTAAGCGAGAAATGTCTACTGACTTTGGCCTAGGGTTGTCTGGCAACCAGTGGGAGGGATGTGGGTGCGGATATAGGGAAGCCATGATACCATCTCTGGAATCACATCACTTCCTGTAAACAAATAGAAGTAACATATAAAGTTCCAGGTATCCTCAAGTTACCCTTGGCCTCTTTTGGTTTTTGTGGGAATTTTTTTTTTTTTAACGGGAGGTGATATAACACCACAGCCGGCATCACATTTATTTTTAATTTCCCCTCCATCACTCTGAGCACTGGCAGACGATAGGACTAAGGGATCCCCCACCCCAGCCAGAAGGCTGGCTGCCCTGCTTTGCCCCAGATGAGAGCCAATGTGATGTAGTGGTTAAGAGTGGTGGATTCTAATCTGGAGAACTGAGTTTGATTCCCCACTCCTCCTCCACATGAAGCCTGCTGGGTGATGTTGGGCCAGCCACAGTTCTGTCAGAACTCTGTCAGCCCCACCTACCTCAGAAGGTGCCAAGCAGATGCTCTATCACTGAGCAACGGCCCTACTGAATCCTTCCTCATCTCGGCAGAATATGAAACACTAAGTGCTACACAAGTGCTAAATATGATTTTCATATCATAAGAACAGGAGAGAAGCCACAGTGGATCGGGCCAACAGCCCATCCAGTACAACACTCTGTGGCCAAAAATACCAGGCGCCCTCAGGAGGTCCAGCAGCTGGGCCAGAACTCCAGAAGCCCTCCCACTGTTGCCCCCCAAGCACCAAGAATGCAGAGCATTATTGCCCCAGACAGAGTGTTCCATTTAGACCTTGTGGCTAATAATAGCCACTGATAGACCTCTGCTGGATGGGGACAGAGAGAGAGAGAGACAGACAGACAGACAGACAGACAGACAGCTTTTTCACTTACTCTTGCCCAATTCCCAGGCTTTATTTCTGGCCCTTGTTTCACCCAGCTGTTGTTCATGTAAGTCCCATAACTTCTCCCCCCACCCCAGCATAGGCTTTTTGGTGGCTAAAGAGGACCTTTGTCCTCCCCTTTTCGCCAGCAGAAAAGCTAGTTAGATCCATCCCTAACTTAAAATACCGGTTACTTGATGTACAAATGCTTTTAAAAATGCAGATTTTTACTGCGGGGGGGGGGGGGGGAAACGGTTGAAAGAAACAGAAAATTGGCATAAAAATGAGGAATCCCAACTTTTATTTGCAGAAGGGAAATGAGGATTGGGGGGACCCAAACAGCCACAACAAGACATTTTAAACAATCCCACTCCCAGACCTTCTACAGGCAACCTCTCCTTGTGATGTTTACCTCTTTGGAAGTGACTGTTTATTCCTTTGACAAAACCACAGTGGACAGACAGACAGAAAAAAGAAAGAGGGGGAGGGGGAGAGACAGAGAAGGAAAAGAGCTCGCAGACCCCAGCAGCTTACTCCAGCAACAACCTTGCACGCAAGCCCTTCAGTAAAAAGAGCTTAGTCCCTCCTTAATCTCTGGGCGGGGCTCTCTTGCTTGCTCAGCTCTTAAAGGGGAAATTTCCCTTTTAAGAAGTTCAAGAGGCCAGGGTAGGCTCCGAGGTTCCCCTGCTGGCAGCCATTTTGTCCCCCTGGTGGCCAATTTTGAAAAAGCGGGGGGAAGCTTTAAAAATCGGTGTTTCCCCCGCTCAACCGGGGGACTTGGCAGCCCTACCTTGACTGGATCCCCCCAACATGTACCTGAGTTACAAAATGTAATGACAGAGCCCCCCCCTCCAAATTAGGGACTGGAGTTTTGGTACTGGGAAAAAGAGTGTTTAACTCTCTCCCTTTCCTTGATGGAAAATGCCCTCTCAGGATATTCTACCACTTTGGGGGGGGGGGGGAAACAAGTACCCATATTTTGCCAGTTCCCCCCCATACACACATTCTGAAACCAAAGGCAACATAGAACAACGTTACTGGTAAAATGGCTCTGGGGAAAGAGTTATGCTCACCTTCAAGACACCACAGGCCCAATTCCTATTGGGCTTCCTTCCCTGCAGCTGTTTTTCTGCAGTTAAATTATGTGCTGTGCAGATTTTTAATACTGAATGTAATCTGGCCCTTAAAATACCAACTGCTGCTAAATTGACTGTAGACTTCTTTGGTTGCTTGACTGTGCTTGAATAACAATCTTGAACCTGTTGAAGGAGTGGCTACAGAGCTTCTAATAAATGATGTCAATAGGAAAGATTTCTATAAAACTATCTTGTAAAGTCAGTATTGGCCTCCACATTGACATTTGGCTGTAATTGTAATAACCCCAAAATGTCAGGCTTGGCTGCATCTTTTTTTAAAAAAAATAGTACTATTCTCAGAGAACTTGGGAAAGAGGAAGATCCTACTTTGAGCATCTTGAAAGTGAAGGGACACGAAAGTGAGAAAACAAGGAAGAGGAAAATATAACTATTTTTAGTGCATTTTTATCCTGCCCTACTTTGAAAGCGCTCTTCCATTTTACCCACACAACAATCTTGAGAGGTAGGTTGGGTCTGAGAGTAAATAACTAGCCCAAGACCACCCAGCAAGCATCATGGCAAGTGGGGATTTGAATAGTGATGGGCATGAACCAGGAAAATGCAGTTCAGTTTGGTTCATGGCATGCCCGGTTTGCAAACCATGAACCATCAAGAACGTTTAGCTGCCAGTTTGTGATATGGTGGAATGTCTCCCAGGCAAGCTAGAGATATCAAACCCACAGGGGATGTCTGGATGACTCTTCTCTACCTGCCCTCCAAGTTTGGCAAGGATTAGTTTTATGGGGTCTGATTTATGGTCCCCCAAAGACAATGCCCCCAGGAAAGTGCTTTCTGGGTAAATGACAGGCTCAGGGGGTTTAGGAGTGTATAGAACAGATCCTGTGCAAGCTAGTGGCATCAAAGTCACAGGGAACTTCCCCCAGATACTCCTCTACATGCCCTCCAAGTTCCACCTCCCTGTTACTTTGAGGTCTGATAAACATGTAGAGTGAGCTGAGACAGTCTGTCTGGAAATATATCCATTCATGAACTGGCACAAACTGCTTGAAAGTACATGGAAAGTTTGTGCCAGTTAACCTGTCACAAACTTGAGTTTGCAAACCACAGACTGCCCAAAATTTATCATGAACTTTAATTTGTAAGCCAATTTATCCCCATTCCTAGGTTTGAACTCAGTTATTTAAAATCCCAACTGCCAATTGTCTTTTAAGGCAAAAGAATTTGCTGTATTGTGCCTTTAAGAGCTTCATTGATAATCCTTGCTGAAAATTTTTATTTTCATATTCAGTGAAGGCTTTTTTGTGCCTTATAAGCAAGTATTTCTTTTTCTCTAAATATCTCTACAGACAGAAAAGGAGGGAGTTGAGGGGTAGGGGGGAGAGAGAAGGTGAGAGCAGAGCACCTTTATTTTGCTCATGGTTTTGCATTGTCTGACCAGTAAGAACAGAGACTTTTTCTTACAACAAACACACAAATCTGATTTTGATTTCTGTGAAAGCCATTTCAAACAAGGGAATCTCCATGATGTTCTGTTTGATCATAACAATATTTACTCAGAAATAAGTTCCATTGGGTTTAATGGGGCTGACTCCTATTTTACAATTCATAAAATTGCAACACCAATAATCTAAAACTATCTTATACTTAGGCCTTTGGTCCATTTACCTGCAGGTGCCAGTGTCTGAACTTACTGTCTTCTGTGCTCAAAGTAGGGTTGCCAAATCCAGACTGGAAACTTCATGGAGTTTTAGAGACAGTGCCTGGGGATGTGCATGGAAGGAGCTTGGTGTGGAAATAATACTGTAGAGTCTGTAACTGGAAATGCCATTTCCTCCAGGGGAACTGATCTTTTAGTCTGGAGATCAATTGTCATTCTAGGAGAGCTCCAGGACTCACCTGGAGTCTCCCATGTGATCTGGATTAATTATTTCTAAAAAAAATCGTACCCTACTCTGCATACTTCAGCCACCAGAAATGTTTTTGTCTTTAAGGCACCTCATAATGTCTTGTTCCTGAACAACTTGTCTGTACTCTTCACTTTTGTATCAAGGTATTTTAGGAACTTAAACAATTTGTAGTGGCCCTTCTGAGAACACTTGCTCATAATTTCAGATACTTTTTGTACTTTTTGTAGAACAAATCCTCAAATAGAAAGAAGTTGTCCATTTTTTTTACCCTTCTTGAAATAATTTGTCTCCAGCACACATATGTTGTACAGCATTTGAGCTTGCAGAAAAAAAAAAAGCCCATTTGTTGGGGAAAGAGAATTTAAAAAAAAAAAAAAAAACCTGCCCAATTTGCCTTTTATTGGGGTATGAACAGTGGGTGTCTTGTGGGGAGGTATTTTGGGATTATTTTGTTTGGTTTACATTGTAATGCTTTTAATTATATGTAAGACACCTTGATCCATGAAGAAAGACAGGAGATAAATATTTTATTTAATAAAAAAATGGTAACATTATAAAATCAATCACAGCTTGAACATTTCCAGTAGTTTCAGATGACCATTAATCTAGATAAAGTGGCCAGCCTTGAAGACTGCAAGTTAGATTCTTTAATCCTTGCTTTGTGCTCAATGCAGAATAGAAAACTAGATTGTTAAACAATTGTTTATCATTTATTAATGAAGTTAGTGAAAGGTCAGATCAGTGCAGGAATTATTATTCCATGTAATATTGAGGTAAGATTGAAATTTACAACTGACTAGTGGAAAATAATGGTTGGCTACCAATCCCAAACACTATTCCAGACCATCATGGCATTGTGCTGAAACAGCGATTTGTATTGGGCCTTGGAAATATGTAGTTGCTCCAAATGGATGGAGTGGTAGGCTGGGCAAACAGCCTGCCTATACAACTGCTCCCTACATTTGCCAACACCCAATGCCAAAGCCAGGATTAACTTGGTTAATTTGAATTTTCGGGTAACTGGCATTTTCTTCAACCTGAATTTTCTTCCTGTTTTATTATGAGTGCAAGGTGCAAGAAGTTATTAATTCCAAATATCAGAAGATCAGTGGATTTGGCCACTTGTGGACTAGGTGGTGCCAGTACTTGAACTCCTTTACATTTTCATCATTGATTCTCCCCCCCCCCCCCAATTTGAACTGATCATTAACTTCATGTTTCATCTATGGATTTAAGATTTTTTTTTAAAGAATTGCAAAGGTTTGGCAGTTGGCTAGCATATCTTCAAAACAGGTTCAGCACTGATTAATGAAATTTTGTTTGTTTGAATGAAATGGTTTTCAGCCTTTAACGATTTCAGGTCTTTTAGAGGTCTAATCGAGTAATAGTTGGGTCAGAGCAGTAGGTTGTTATAACTTGTGGAGCTACCCACTGAAGTATGCAAAAACAGCCTATAGACATGGATTCAAGCTAGATGTTTCTGCAGTGTAATGATTTTTTCCAACTGAGCTCAATTTTTCTCCCCACATTCTCATGGCAGCCTAAAATGCCCTACAAATCCTGTTCTTGGAAAAGATTGGATCCCCCGGGAACAGGATTCCAGGGTGCGTCTCAGGCTGTCACAGAATAGGAAAGGGGGTAGAATTGCAATCTGCGGTTGGAAATCCTTCCACTGTAGAAATATCTATTCTGGATCCAACCCATAATGCTTGTCTATATGAATAATCCTGGGTCAAAATTTAAATTGTGCAATTGGAAAAATGAAAGTTTGGTGCTTTTACTTGTAGCTACTAGAATAGAATAAGTACATATGAAAGATGTTCATGGGAATTGGTGGACCACACAAAAAAAAATTAAGTGTCTCATGTAACCAAAGTCTATCTTAGGCCTTAGAATATTGCTAATGCAAAGGACAGAATTAGGCATGTTTTCTTGAATAAGATCAAAGGGCCAATGAGAATGAAACATCTGTTTTAAGTCTTTCATCTCCAGCACTCTTATTAGATGCAGAATGGAAATTTGACATCAAGAGGTAATGGATATTTTTGCTTTGATAACTAAAGAAAATTTTGTGAATGGAGAATTTTCAGTATTTATGGAAGCATGTGTTGTGTAAACATGCTTTCAGAGTACCAAAAAAAAGATCTTAAAACTTTTATGATTGTGTGGATCTTGATGAATGAAGCAGAGTTCAGTAAAGTAAATGACAGATGAGAAATTTCTTGACTTGCAGAGAATAGTGGGAGGTAGCCTAAGCACTCTTAAAGAAATGACGGCAAGTGAGCCCCTGGAGGATGATACCAGTAAAGCTCTCATTATGAGAAAGCATTTTGAGAGAAATTTTAGTGTTCAAAAATATCAATCTATGCCACAGAGATGAATAATCTTCCATCATTCCTAAAGACTTGTCAAACTGATTACATTTTTGCCTGAGAACGTCTCTAATGACTAGGCTAATTCTTATGCTCACAGCTATGAACAGAGCTTCTGGAAATCTTTGTGATGTACTTTTTGGTCCTTAATTTGACCAGAAAAGTGGTATTTATAACACCTGGGCTTCTGAAACCTTCCATACATACTGCATAACTTACACTCAGTGAGGTCTGTAAACATCAGATTTGCAAAATGCTCCACTTAAATATTTTTTCATGGTATTCAAAGTCACCTGACTTTCAAAAAAAGCATCCTCAGCCTTTCATCACATCCCATTTGTTGTTCTTCTACACAATTGTTGACCCATTTAAGTTTAGTAATACTTTCCCAACAGTTTGTATTGGAATTTCTTGTCATCCTAATTTGTAGGAACCACTTTAGTTCTGCAACACTCTTTTTACTTTGTATGCTGCTAGCCTCTCAAAATCTGTTTATTTGTCTTGCATAAAATTTGTCATATCACACGAGAGAGAGAGAGAGAGAGAGTTACTGGTAGAAAGATGCTTATATAGTGTGCTGTACTATTTATAGGATTAGTAAAGGATTTCCCTTTATTGGTTAGTTGATAATTAATGATGGTGCCAAGTCTTATAATTGGTAGGTTCAGAATAATGTACTTGAGTGCTTTTAACCCAATTCCCTTTATGAGCATAATCTGAATTCCCATCTCAGTGAGTTCCCAACTCATAATGTCTCCAGTTTGATACCAGACTTCCCTGGAGCTGCGATGAGAGTAGAGGAGACCACTTTCCTAAAATTACCCTTGCAGTAGAGATGGTTTCTCTCTTGCCTTGAAAACCACATGAGAGGTTGCCATACATCAGCTGTGACTTGACAGCACTTTCCACCACTGCCATAGATAGTATCTAGTGAACCTGAAGCAATGGATCTCTGCCTTAAGTACTCCTCTTCTGCCAGGAAGCCCAACAAGCATAGTTTTCAGTTCTTCCCAGGTCTTGCCCTATTTGTCACTCTTCATTGTTGCACGAAGGCTTGGGAACTTAAGGATGAAGCTGTTATCCTCCACCTTACCACTGGTTTGTACCGTCTCCCCTTGAAAGATAAATTTGGTAATGGGAGAACCAATTACAGTATGGGGCTTGACAACTGTGGAGACAAACAGGTAGGTTCCCTGAGCTCTGTCTTAACTTCCTCAGAAAACTCCTGAGCGTTCTCTGAAAAAGCCTGGAAAATAATGAGCAAATTGCAAAGTGAGCCAGGGGGAGCTTGTCTATCATTACTGGAAATGTACACAGTAACTACTCAGGAAGTTGCCCTGGGGAAGAGATGCACGAGTCAATACTAGCAATCTACCTCTAATTAGTGATGGGCAAACTCCCCCAGTATCTATTCGCATTGCATCCAGCAATTACAAGCA
The DNA here is from genome assembly GCA_029233225.1 of Lepidodactylus listeri. Taxonomy (NCBI): domain Eukaryota; kingdom Metazoa; phylum Chordata; class Lepidosauria; order Squamata; family Gekkonidae; genus Lepidodactylus; species Lepidodactylus listeri. The sequence continues at coordinate 49,830,547 of JARCFY010000007.1, forward strand.
GAGTAGAGAAGTAAAAAAGTTCTTTCTGCCTGAGAGTTCTAAATTGATTTGTAATTGCCTACTCCAGTCCATGAACCTCTAACATCCTCCCTCTGGAGACTTCAAGTTTCTTTTCTGGTGTTTGCTGCTGGTGTTCCATTTTTTTCTTTTTATCCTCCCCTAGCTTCATTTGTAGAAGCAGTTACCCCTCTCTATGCCCTTATTTTTCTTCTTTTTCATATTCTTCTGAGGTACATCAGTGGGCCTATTTCTCTCAGTGTGGGATGTAGGTAAGTGAATGTCCTATGCATTTGCAAGTACTGGCCTGACTCTTTGGAAATTACATGTCCCAGTGCTCCTAGTTCCTGAAACTCTAACCTAGATGTATTTCAGGAAACTGAAGGCACAAAGGGATGATACAGACATAAAAACCCAACCCACCAAGAAACAAAGACAGCAGCAAAACAACCAACCACTGAACAGTAGCGGCCAATTATGTGAGGAGGAGGATGGAGCTGTTCTTTGGGCTGGATTTGAATACAAACTGAGGAAGGATTATAAATCACCAATATTTCAAGCCTAGGAAATATGAACTCTGATGACATTACTCCCTCCAGTTGCTCAGAAGAAGAAAAAAAAGAGGAGGAGATTGGATTTATACCCTGCCCTTCTCTCAGAGTGGCTTACAAACTCCTTTCCCTTCCCCTCTCCACAAAAGACACCCTATGAGGTAGGTGGGGCTGAGAGAGCTCTTTCAAGAATAGCTCTGACAGAACTATGGCTTGCTCAAGGTGCTACAAATGAAGGAGTGTGGAATCAAACCCAGTTCTCCCAGATTAGATTCCATGCACTTAACCACTACACCAAACTGGCTCTTAAAAGTCAACATTCCGTAAGCTATGCTTCATAAGAACATAAAAGGTACCCTACTGGATCTGAGCAATAGTCCATCTAGACATAGCACCTTGCTTCACCACAATGGCTTACCAATTGTTATGGAAGACTAACAAATGGGACATAGAAACCAAAAAACCTCAGTGTGATATTACTTCCAGGCAGTGATAGTCATTCATTTACTCCCTCTGAATGTGGGAGTTTCCTTTAGTCATGATGGCTGAAGGTCAGTGATGCACCTGTCCTCCATGTTTTAGATTTTTTGTTATCTTGCAGAAAACTATGAGTCTGTTACCTCAAAAGGGAATATTTCCTAAAATGTGGCAGTAACTATTTATACTCCGCCGCCCTTCCCAAAGTGTATTTCAGCAGAAAACACTTTTCTGTTTGGAACTTTTCTTGAGGCACTGTGTAAGAATTTTACCACCTTTGGCGAGCTGGTGTACAATATAACATGCAATGAATAATGTTTATTTTCATTTTCATTTCAAATATTTATTTATTTTAACTATATTTGTGGTAAAATGTGTTTGATGCAGTGTTTATAGTGTTCAGCTATGCCAGGAGATATGCACGTTTGAATCCTTGTTCAGCATGGAAAAACTCACAGTGATCGGGACCTAATGTACCTCCAAGGACTGTTGTGTGGATAAAATGGAAGAAGATAACCAAATATTGGCTGTGATAACACACACTAAATAATCCACTTTCAATGCACTTTACAACTGGATTTTACTGGGACTGATTCTGCATTGGCTTTTTCCTCCATTGTTTTACAAAACCCACATTGGAACATAAATTCCCCTCTGCATTGCATGCTGCTGTCACTTCCTTTGATCTTCGGATTTTATTGTACCCTCTACATTGCATGCCGCTTTGACTTTCTTTGATTATCGGGTTTTATGGTACTTTCTGCATATATTTATGGCCATTTTATGGCCGTTCAGGGGTGACCTTGCAGTCAGTATGGCATTGCCCAGAGGTATCTGAATGTGGTTTTGAGCTGCACTTTTCTCTTCCAGTTGAGAAAATGTGGAGCAAATGCTAGATGCAGAATCGCTCTGTGTGAACTGGAAAAATCCAGTTGGAAAGTGCATTGAAAGTGGATTGAAAGTGGATCATTTAGTGGGTGTGGTTGCAGCCATAGTATCCTTCTGAGTTCTTTGGAGGAAGGATGAGCCAAAAATGTCATTGTTTTCTATTTTTTATATAGTATGATGTAATTTTCAATAAATAGATTTTTTTAATATAGTGGGCTGAGCTGACCCTTTGGTTTTCCAATAACTGTAAGTGGCAGCGATAAGCAGAGTGAGCAGAGCTGATGTCTGGATGTCCCATGCATGCACCAGCACTACAAGAGAGTAGGTAGTTCTTCCCCATGAGAACCTCACCAAATACTGGCAGCTGCTGTAGAACAGTGGGCAAAGCTCACATACTTCTACACTCAATAGCAAATCTCTCACTCATTCTCACACAGATTAATCAGCATTATAGTAGCACTGCTAATGGCACTACGCTAATCAGAAACTATAAATACAAATTCCTCCTGAAGAATTCATTCATTTGTTCGTGTTTGTTCTCTCACTCTCAGGTGGATTTGGAGATTTTCTTGGGGAAGGGGGAATTGGTGCTGGGAATATGTTTCCCAAACTAATGGAAGTGAAGAAAGAATCACGTAACTAAAACAAACAGCTTTAATAATAAATTTGGCGGAATGGCATCTTTTTCTTTTCTTTTAAGCAGACAAACCAAAAATGAAAAAGCAAATGTGCAAATCCGTAATGTGTAGTTCTGTTCCCAAGCGCAACAAGAGATGATCTACAAGTACAGAATGTGTATATCATTTGCCTCTTCCCTCCGCTCCCACAAAGTGCATGTTTGATCATGTATCATTTTTACATATGCAGGCAATGAAGCATGGACAAACTCCCTTCACCTAATGTACGTAAATCAGGCTTCTGGGTGCTTTTTTAAATTTAATTGATCCCTACAGAAAGCATAGCCAGCTGTTCCTGCCATGTAAACTGTCAGAGGTTACATTGACACATGCAAATCAAGGTTGCCAAAGTTGCCATTGCACCCACTCCTCTGAAACAGAATTATGCATCCACCCAGATATTTTTCAATGAGGCATTAATGCACAGCAATCATTCTAGTGACTGTCGGATTCCTGCTGCCATGTCTGCATATATAATACATTCCAGACACGTGCCTATTCATTCTTCACCTCTTCTTAATTTCACTCCTTTCCTTGGGGAAAGCTTGATTGGCACAAACTTTTCTATTCTTTTCTATTTAATCAATTATTAATTTTTCTCCCTTCCCCCCAGTCTTTCACTCAGTTTAAATTAGGGCAGAGTATAACATAATAAAGGATCAGTCTAATAGTGAGAGACTTCATGATATGCTAATGGAAGATCTAATGCAGCTGTACTCCTATCCCATAGAGAAGTAAAGGGAGAGTATTTTTTAAAAAATGTTTTCAGCATATGGTACAATTTGCACTGTCCCCCAGTGGTGCTGAATTTAACTTATTCTCTTTTGAAAGATGCAGTAATGGATCTAAGCATCACAGGGGAAGTAGTGTGACTGGGAACCACACAGATTTTTCCCCTGAAGAGTCTTCCAGTTCTGTCCATGCAATGGAAATATCATTTCGCTAGCAGGTCCTTAGCATCCTCCTGTTGAGTGAAATTGGGATGACTACAAGATGGCTAGCTAGTGATAAAAACAGAATGCTAGACTAGATGGGTTCAATGCTCCCTCTAAGCTGTGGAGTCTTGTGAGCAAAAATTCTACTTTGTGAGCTACTGGCATTAAAATTGTGAACAAGTGATTTGGCTACTGCATAACTTAGTTTGCTCTGGAGTCATCCTTTCTGAACTAAGACAAAAAATGTGTGAGCTGAAGGCTAAAAAACTGTGAGCTGGCTCACACTAACTCAGCTTAGAGGGAACATTGGATGGGTCTTTGGGCAGGGCTGACCTAGGTGATTTCCTAGGGCACCAGGGGTTGGGGCACCAGAGGCAGCAGGATGCAGCCTGAATGGTACTCCTAGCCTCAGAACTGCTGCTCAGGGCCTTTTCACCTGTTTTGTCTGTCCCCACCCCCATGAGAGAGGGAAGCAGCTGGACACCAGTTTTGCTGCTCCCCACCAACCCAGCTCATGTGGCAGTGGTGGCTCTTTTCCCACCTGGCTTGGGCATGGTGGCACAGGGCATGCCCAGATCTGAAATCCTGATTTGGGCATGGTGGCTCAGGGCACACCAAGGGCCATGTGTGGTTGGGTCCTATGGAGGGGAGAGAGGAAGAGAGGCAAGAGAGCTGCCTCAGATCCTTCCTCTTGAGAGTTTCTGGTTCTTTACAAGCAATGGGGGCTGGAAGGTAAAGAAACAAACAAAATCAACCAGCTCAGTTTTCAGGGAGAAAGGAGGCAAGAGGAGTCAGATCTCTGGCCTGGAGTTGGGGAAAAGTGGGAAGTGGTGTGGTATGAAGACAAGAAGAGGGAGAAAGAGGGGTAGAGTCATATTGGTTGATGCTCAGGGATAGACTCCAACAGCTGCACAAAGGGGAATCCCCGGCAAAGAAGTGCAGCCCAGCACACTTAATTCACTGAAACCCAGCACCCAGGACTTGCAAGTGAATTGAGGCATCTGGGAAAGGGGAGAAGGAGTCTGGCTCAGGTGGGGTGGCTTGGGGGCATGCCTGAGGTAATGAGCATGTGGCTTGGGAGCAGCATCTCAAGGTGCACCTGGGTCTCAGGGGGAGGAGCCTAACTAGCAGTGGAGTGGGGGCCATGTCTACTAGGTGGCTTAGGGTGCTGAAAACCGTTGGCCTTGAACCTTGGATCTGGTAAAATACCTACAAGGGGCGTGGGGAATCAGTTTAAAGTGGATGAGATGAGAGGTAGTCTGTTTTTGTCCTCCCCTCTTTGAAGCTGCAAATCTCCAGTTTACTTGCTTTTCCCCATGCCATGATGGTGGATATTTATTATGTTATTTATAGACCGCCTTTCTCACTTGGGCTCAAGGTGGATCGCACAGAGGAGTAGAGACAATTGACAACATGGGACAGTCAGTGAACAATGCAATAGGAATTAGGGTTATAGGATCAACCAGAAGTATAAAAACAGAACTGAATCAAAGTATAAGTATTGACATGACACATTAAATGATTCAAAATCCCATATTAGGACCCTTGTTTGACTGAGCCTTGCACCGTAGTATAGACCACAGTCCCTAATAATTTATCCAAGTAACTTTGTGAAATATTTAGTACAGTATGGTTCTAAGCATAGAAAATGTCTCTTGAATAATTTAGGTTTGCATAGTTTGCAGAAAGACAGGAGAGTGGGAGCCTTCCTGACTTCCTCTGGCAAGCCATTCCATAAGTTGGGAGCCACAGTGGAGAAGGCACATGAACAGGCAGTTGTTGATCTTGCCCATTTGCAGGTTGGCACCTGCAGAAGACCTTGCTCTGATAAATGAACCTCATCTTTGATACATCACAGAATGTCTTTGAAATGTCACAGAAGAACGTAGCTGGTGAGAGAAGTCTGGTGAAGAAATCTGATGAGAGAGTGGCAGAAGATGTAGTCTTCTGAGTTTAGTCCATAGTTTGGAGTGAAGTAGCAGTCTTGCTGGGCTTGAACAATAACAATACAGGTGTGGGGGGAGTTATACATTTATAAGTACACCAAACAAAACAAAGGTAGATGAAATATGAAAACTGAAGTCACAGCAACTTCACAAGCTGCAATGTGAATCTGGTATTCATCTTTGCGACTGAAATGACAGATGTGCATACCAATGATTCAAATGCTGGTAGTGATCTGTCTCACCCTTCCCCTCATGCTTCAGGCAGGCAGGCAGGCCACTTTAATTTTTTTTAGAAAACACCACATGCATATTCATATGTTTATCAGTTTACTGGCTGCCATGTTAATTTTTAAAAAGGCATTACAATCAAACAGCCTAGTGGCACCTTTTAAATACTGGCATAAGCTTTTGTGACTACTTTATTGTGGCTGGTATTATTTGGTCTTGTGATTGTGCTTCTTGAGTAGCTATGAAACCAGAGTTAGCACTAAGGTTTGTGGTGGGCCTAATTCTCTCTCTCTCTGTGTGTGTGTGTGTGTGTATCCCGTCTCTGGCCCCAGCTCCTGCCAACCTAGCAGTTCGAAAGCAAGAAATTGCAAGTAGATGCATAGGTACCATTTTGGTGGGAAGGCTGCAGCATTCTGTGTGCCTTGGTGTTTAGTCATGCCAGTCGCATGACCATGGAAACATCTTCGGACAGCACTGGCTCTTTGGCTTGGAAACAGATGAGCATCACCTCCTAGAGTTGGATTTGACTGGCTTTCAAGCAAGGGAAACACACACACACACACACACAGAGAGAGAGAGAGAGAGAGAGAGAGAGAGTAATGTTGTTTTGTTATTGTCTGTGCTAGACATATTCTGTTACTGCCTTGCTGAGCTGCCTGTGATTCCTGGGTACCCACCTGGCTTTCTCACTTTGTTTCTTCACAAAATCAGTAGCAATGGGTAGACTTCTAGTATAAAGTGGTGTACTTATGTTCATTGCATAATGGATTCCAGAAAATGAAACTCTTGTGTGGGCTAGTCCAGGCTCAGATAGATACTGAATGGAAATTGTTGAAATCTGGGGGAATTTCTCAAGGTCCTCTTCCCCATGGGTCCAGATGAGGAAGATGCACTTATCTCACCAGCATCTCCATCTGTAAGTGAAAATACATTCTGAAGAACTGGATCAAATGCATACATGTGCAGGAGCAGGAATGCAGAAGGTACTCCTCTGATAGATAAACAATGTAACCAAGTAAATTACAGGGACAACTGCCCCTTGGAGCATGTAGAAGCCATGCTAGTTTGGGGTCCTCCTTCCCCCCCCTCTAGAGAAGTAAAAGATCTCTTGTAGATTCCTTGCCTTGTATTTGAAAAGTTCCAGCTGTTGTAAGTTTGTGTGGCAGATTGCTTCATTATGCGGGGCTTCAGTTCTGAGACTACGACCTTAATGCTCCCCACTTTGCTGAACAGGATGCTCAGTGGGTGGTTCTGCAATGTAATGGCTGACACTTGAATAGAGAAATGATATCCATATGTATCGGAACAAGTTTCTGTTTTGAAAATCCAAAGCTAATGTGGAGAGTGGTGGAGGTTTCTTGTGCTATCAGGCTGTGATAGGGTTGTCAGGCCTGGGTTGGGAAATATCTCAAGATTTTGGGGGTGAAGCCTGAGGCAGATTGGGTTTGGGAAAGAGAGATACCTCAGCACAGTATAGTGACATAGATTCCAGCCTTCAAAGCAGCCATTTTCTCCAGGGGAACTGATCTTGGTTGTCTGGAGATCAATTGTAATAGTGGGAGAGCTCCAGGTACCACGTGGATGGCAACCCTAGGCTGTGACACTGTGGTAGAGTATGGCTTTGCATGTAGAAGACCTCATGCTCAGTCCCTGGCATCTTTAGTTAAAAGATTCAAGACATTTGGGAAGGAAAAGTCTTTCTCTGCACTTGGAACTCTGGAGGGTCATTGTTCGTGAGCATAAACAATACTGAGGTAGATGGAGCAACAATGTGACTTGGTATAAAGAAATTTCATAGGTCTGCAAAGGCCTATCCAACCAAAGATCTGAACAGCCAGCAAGAGGGGAAGGTGAAGCTTGCATTCCCTTCCCCCCCCCCCCCCCCAGCTCAGTCCTGTAGAGGAAAACGTAAGTTTGAACTCTCTGTCCCCCCAGGGCTTTCTGAATGGCCTTAGTGCTCTGAAACTTATGTGAATCTTCATCCTTAATGAACCTACCAAGCGTTCTTCTAATAATTTCCATTTCTTTCTCTTTCTCTCTGGCAGCGCAATTGAATTGGGAATATGCTGTGCTGCCCTCCCAGTGCACCTCTTTCCCCAATCTGTAATGAATATTTATTGCTTTGCCCATTTTAAAGCATGATTTGGTTTGTACTTTCCTCACGTTTTAATCCTCAGACTGATCTCAGTTGCATAAAATGCCGCTCACACCTCCCTTCTTTTGTTCAGGAAGCACGTAGAGCTGATGGCGTTCTCCACACGGCTCACCTGCATCTCACTGTCATGTTCACTCATTCGTTGCTTGTTAAGATGAGGCTCATACTTGCAGATGCACATTAGAGTGGAATACTACTAATGAAGAAAAATATATCATCACATTACAATTCAAGCAGTATTTTAAAGGCTGCCAACGTCTGGCCCAGGCCTTCCTAATGTTTCTTTCATTGTACTCTGCAGTGTATTTATACCTCTTTGCAATTTGATCCAAGTGCCGTAAACTGATATTGTGACCATCCTGAATGTAAATAGTCATCTTGAAATGACAGCTGTTTTGGTTCAAGGGTTCAGAAAGCTGTCAAAGAATTGAAATATTGTATGAAACCATTCCCTGATTCTTTAATATAAAGTACCTGTCTCACTAGATAGCCGAATATCCCAGTGAGGTAGACTCATTTTATGCTCCAAATTCTAGTCACTTCCTATTCCTCAGCTCTTGTTTGACTCCCTGCCCTCATGTTTAAGGCACATAATTCATGGTTAGCTTCAAATTAGATAGAAAAGTTCCCCATGTGGGACAGAATGTATGAAATCAAAATCGGACCACTGGTCCATCACTGTCAATATTGTCTGCTCAGACTGGCAGCAGCTCTCCTGGATGTCAGGCAGAGGTTTTTTTCACATCAATGTTGTTAGACTACTTTGAGGAATTTTTTTTTCTTAGTAAAGATCTACAGGTTTGAGATGTTTAGTTTTGCTTGTTTGGCAAGCTTAAAGCAGATACTCTTGGATTAAACTCTGGCAGAGTTGTTGGTTTTCCCCAAACATTTACAAAGCTCAGAAAGCTGGGTAAGCGCCTCTGTTATCAGGCCTCTTCCTTGTCATTTTTTTTCTTTCCCAAATGGCAAAAAGGGACCTGAAAGATTTTCCTCATCTGAGGCTGAAGACAGACTTGCAATCTGCCTTCAGACGGAAGCAGGAGCAAAAACCGTGGGGGAAAACTGGCCTGGGGCTGCACATTCCCACTGGCCAGTTTCCCATGGGAGCATGCCAGAATGGAGTGGTCAGACTGTTGTGGAGCGGCCTCAGGCGGGCTGGCCTCCACAGCTCATGGCAGGGCCGTTTCGGCAATATGTGCATGGGTGCCTATGCCCATGGCCACAGCAGCACTCTAAAAATTTAAAATCTCCCCACCTCCTGTATTGGGGCTGCTTGTGCACATGGGTGCATGAGCGCTCATGTGCTCATGGGCATTTTTCCACGGCGGCGCATTCACACCGCCGCCTCCACTTGAATCCTGCCTCCTCCCGTCCATACAGCCAGAAAGTGGGATCCAAGCAGCAGATGGCCCCTGGACACTGTTTTCTGCCGGTGTCCCTCTGAGGTGGCAGGGAAGCGGCTCCCACACGGGTGAGTATGGAAGGGAGCCAGAGGACAGCTGCAGCTGTTTGAACTGGCTCCCTTCCCCCGCTTCTGAAGTGGAGCTCTCCCGCCCCACTTTCCTAGTCTGTCCTCAGCCTGAGATCCACAAGTTTCACAGTAGGCTCATGGGAAGAAGGCAGTTAACCATTCCTGAAACTTATTTAACTTGATTGTAAAGACCATCAGGTTTCTTCTGCTTTTCATAGATTTCTTTCTTCTCTGCGCTGTCTCTGCCTTTAAGCTCTATTATGGCTGGGATGTCAGTGGAAATGAACATAAAATTTCCAGCATTTTGTATTCTCCATATGCTAAAGTTCTTCCTGCATTATACTATGCTCATTTCATCAGTCAAATTTGGCTTTCCTTACAATGTGTGACACACTGCAGTGAGAAATAATGGAAGTGAGAAATAATGGAAGTACTAGCGCTGAGATGAAACAATTTTCTTATGATCATTTTTGCTCTTTGTTGATTTGGAAAGCACCTCTGTTTCCCCTTGGGCTTTCAACTGGCCCCTTGACCTCTTATCTTTTTTAGTCAAAGTCCAGCTCAATACCAAGAAGTCTATGAAAGTTCTTAGTGGTTTTATGGTTCTGGGAATGGTACAGTCCCTGAGCTAGCCAATAAGGCAGAATTCTGGTAAACACCTGAACCAAAGGAATAAAAGCTCTGGAGTCCTTGATCTTGTCTCCACAGTCCAGCTGAGCTACTTATACTTAGGCAGAGTTCCTTTATGTGCTTTCTGTAAGTTCTAACATCATCCATTTAATTCATCCCATCCCTTCATTGGCCAGCTCCGCAGCCCTGCCTGCATCAGATTGGCTGCAGGAGAGGATTTGTAATGATTATATAAAAGGGGCTTTACTTAAACTTGGCTTAGTGAGGAACTGGTCTCAAACTTGTATCTGAAAAATCCACATGCAACTTCACAGTAATCTAATTTTCTGGTTAGGCAATTCACTAAGCTTTGTACTTTAGGCTCACTTAAGGACTTGGATCCTTAAAGCTAGCCTTTGTGCACTGCTGCATTGTCTGAGCTGTGATTGGTGTCCAGGTAAAACAAAGCAACATTGTTAACATTTGTGCAGTTTGCTTTGCCACTCAACAACACAGACCATAAAATGAAACTCTTGAAAAATTCATCTCTTCTCTCTGGCCACAGCTGCTGTTCTAAAAATTTTAATGTCAGTGTTTGCTTTTTGTAATATACTAACTGCATTATTTAATTAGAGTAACTCATGTGCATTTTATCTGAAAGATACTCTTTATACAAATTAAGTTCCAAAAAGGCCCTGGCCCTATTTGAAGCAAGATGGACATCCTTAGGGCCAGGGACTACCAAGAGATGCTGGTTTGCAGAATGCAATGTTCTGCAGGGCTCATATGGGGAGAGACAGTCTCGAAGATATGCAGGCCCCTGTCCATATGGGGCTTTAAAGGTAAGCACCAGCACTTGAAGCAGATCCAGTATTCAATAGGTAGCCAATGCAGTTCGCACAGCACTGGGCAGATTGGGCCCGCACAGGCAGTGACATCAACACCTGTGCTGCTGCATTCTGCACTAGCTGTAGCTTCCGGAGCAGAGTCAAGGGCAGTCCCATGTAGAGAGAATTACAATGATCCAATCTGGAAGTGACCATTGCTTGGGTCATTGTGGCCAGGTCGTGGGGGGAGAGGTACAGGGCCAACTGCCTGATCTGCCTCAGATGGAAGAAGGCATATCTGGCTGTGGCAGTGACCTGCACCTTCATAGTCAGTGAGGCATCAGGAACACCCCCAGGTTCTTTATCTTCAGTGCTGGCACCAATGGGGCTCCGTCGAAGGCTGGGACCCCAATACCCAACCCCTGACCCCCATGGCCCAGGTACAGGATCTCCATTTTTGAAAGATTCCATTTCAATCAGCTCTGTTTTAACACATCTAGCCATGTCTTGTAATGCCCTGTCCAGGTGTCCAGGGGCAGAATCCGGGTAGCCTTCCATTAGTAGATAGAGCTGGCTGTCATCCGCATACTAGTGGCAACCCAGCCCAAACCTCCAGATAATCTGGGCAAGGGGGTGCATATAGATGTTGAATGGCATTGGGGAGAGAATCAATCCCTGCAGCGCACTACATACGAGTGGGTGCCTCTGAGACAACTTCCCCCCCAGCACCACCGTCTGTCCCTGATCTTGGAGAAAGGAGGCCAGCCATTGTAAGTCTAGTCCCCATATCCCCACATCGGCGAGGTGGTGGGTCAGTAGCTCACGATCGACCACATCGAACGCTGCTGACAGATCAAGAAGAATCAACAGCACCAAGCTGCCTTGATCCAGATGTCTTCAGAGGCACTTCTCTCTGTGTTACATGATTAGATTAAATTAGATTTATTAGATTTTTACCCCGCCCTCCCGGCCAAAGCTGCTGTCAGCAAATATGCTGTCAAGTATTTTCCTACTTGTGGTTAGCCTATCATTAACACCCTATCATTAACAGCCATGCTCAGGTCTTGCAAACTGAAGAATGTGGCTTCCATGATTGAGATAATCCATCTCATCTTGGGTCTTCCTCTGTTCCTGCTGCCTTCAACTTTTCCTAGCATTACTCTTTTTCAGTGACTCTTGTCTTCTCCAAAAGTGACCAAAGTATGATAACTTCAGTTATTTTGGTTTCAAGGGAGAATTCAGACTCTCAGCTTTTGTGATAGTCTAACTTTTATATCCATACATAGTAGTGGGGGACATCCTACCTTTTGGTTACTGTTTGGCAACCCTCTGCACAGCCATGCCAGGGCCAGATCGCTATCCTAATATTTTTAGGTGAGGCTAAATGAACCTTAATTGACAGTAAGGGAAGGATGATGATACCTCAGCAAGCAGAGAAGAGCCTGTTGATTCTGCTGTACTTGTTAAAAAAAACATTCATGTGGGCAACCATGTTGGTCTGGAGCAGCAGAACAAAGTTTGAGTCCAGTGGCACCTTTAAGACCAACACAAATTTGTCAATGCATAAGCTTTTGTGTGCACACACACTTTTTCAGGTACAGATGTCAAAAATTCAATTATTCTTCAGATGCTGCAGTACGGGTTGGACTGTAGGATGGCTGTGTGGCTTTGGATGTCTAATATAATGCATGTATGCAGACCAGTCAGTCTTCATAATTTGCATGCTGGAAACAACATGGAAGTCTGGCCCTTCATGCTGCTTCTGGTACAGCCAGCTCCTCATGCCAACTGACTGTGTACCTAGGAATCGTCTGGACTATCACAGGGGATTTGAGGATACTTCTTAGCCAACCAGTCTGCTGTGCTAGAAATGGCACACAAGCCTTTGCTTTGCAAAAATGCTGCTGGCTTGGCTGATTACATACATCTCTACGTGAAATATATTTTTGAACTATGAAGAAATAAATAAATAAATATGAACTGTGAAGAAATAAATTAAACAGTTCTTTCTGACAGGGATGCTGAGAACTTGGCAGATTATGTGATTATCATTTAAACTTGCATTTTTCACAATGCCTCTTTTGTGTTGAGATGAATGCCTTGTAAGATCACCATGACAATATGCTCACATTCCAAACAAACGGCACATTTGAGTAGTTTGGCATGTACTCAGTGACAGCATTCGGCATGGCAGTTGGCTGGACTAGCCATTGCTGACTCTTTCTCACAGTTTGCTGGCCTGCTTGAGTTACGTGTGTCCCTGGTTCAACAGTCAGGTCATGCCCCATTGAAAATCAGCTGCAATTGTGTATATGTGCTGATTTTGCATCTGTGCCATTGGCAGCATTTGGCATGTTGGTGCGTGCTCAGGACTTGAAGAACTCAGAGCTGAAAGAACTTGACAGTTTCATTCAAGTTCTGTGGTTGTAGATGGGAAAACAATCCAGGGAAGGTTTCAGTTCTGTAAAGTTTGTTCTTCAGTTCTTTATATAAGAACATAAGAACAGCCAATGTTGGATCAGGCCAGTGGCCCATCCAGTCAACACTCTGTCACACAGTGGCCAAAAACACCAGGTGCCCTCAGAAGGTTCAGCAGTGGGGGCAGGACACTACAAGCCCTCCCACTGTTGCCCCCAAGCACCAAGAATACAGAGCAGCCCTTGCCCTAGACTGAGAGTTCCTATCTGTACTTTGTGGTTAATAGCCACTGGTGGACCTCTGCTCCATATGTTTATCTAATTCCATCTTAAAGCTATCCATGCTTGTAGCCGCCACCACCTCCTGTGGCAGTGAATTAATGGTTTATCAGCTGCCATGATACTTTTCTGACATAAATGTGTCAGAAGCCCTATTGCTGGATGTGAGCAAATATATGAGGTCCATGCTTCAGAATTTGCAAGTGCTGCAAAAACTCCTGTTGGTGACACACTTGGTCTTAAAAGTGGCTTCCCCTCATCAGTTCCAAGATACAACAGGGTTCGAACGACAAGGAACAGTACCAGGGGTCATTTGGTGCTGGTGTGCACCAAAGCAGCACTCCAGGAGCTCAGGAGCTGGCACAAATGGCGGTGGCGGCAAGCTCCACCCCTACGCTCCTCTTTCTCGAGTTGTGCTGCCACTGCAGCACGACTCTAGAGAGAAGAAAGAGGCCCTGCAGAGGCCCCCCCTGCACCATTCCTAGCTTGCCTGCCCACCATTAGGCACAGTAGGCACACTGCCTCAGATCTATGATACTTTTAGGGGGGCACGAAAATGTGCTAATTTCTTTTAAAATTAGAAGGGGAAAAATGAACTTTTAGGGATGAAGAAAATATTAATTTTTTTGCTCATATTAAAAAAGAATGAAATGTTCAGGGCCCACAAAAATGTATTAATTTTTCCCTAAAACAGAAAAAAGTTGAAGTCTATTATTTATTTATTCTATTATGGTGGGAGGGGCCCACAAAGACAAAAGTGTCTAGAGCCCATGAAAGTCATAATGTGGCCCTGATCTCCCAAGCCACAGCTGGCAACCCTACTGCATTTATACGTGCATTTTTATGTAAGCTGCCCTGAGCCTGCCTTGGCGGGGAGGGCAGGGTATCAATTGAACTAATATAAATAAATAAATAAATACTTATTGGGTCCTATATCAACCATTTATACCCAGCTCAGTGTAAGAAGGTTACTGGGTAACTGAGATACTACTTTCAAACAGGTCTTGATGAGTTAATAGGGAGCCAGAAAGTACTGATGTTTCTAAGTGCTTTGAGAGTGGTTTGAATGCAGCCCTGGTAGCTACAGGCCTCTTATAGAACATAACACAGCATGTTCAGATATTTGGAAGTCACTATTTCCTTATGTAAAAACTGAGGAAGGAAAAAAAAAAACAATTGGGAATTGCGTCAGTCATAACCTCGGCATTGAATAGCTGTAAGGTACTTAATGATGTTGTTTGAGGAACAATTCAAGTATATGTTTCTTAAATATTTGCTACTTTAACAAAAGAAACATAAGCCGTATGTGCAGGCAACAGTATAGCTCCAGATAATCTTGCTTGCAGCTGTGCTGTTGCCAGGCCAGGCATTTTACTGTAGTCTGGAGGATTTCATGATAATGTTAAATTAGATTTACATGTACTGTAAAAGTAGTCTGTCATTGTGGTGTATGATTTGCTGCCTCATTGAGGGTGAGGGAGGGAAAACATTCCCTTAATAATGCTGTTTTAGGGACTTGTTTATTAGCTTTAGGAAAGGCAGTTGGGTCCTTTTATAAATATCTTGCTACTAAGTCCAATATACTTCAGAATTATTGGCTGGAACAAGAGACCACTAGCCCCAGTGACAGGAAACGTAAATAGGTGGATCAGACTTCTTGCTTAATAGCTGTGCATTTTAAAAAGGGGGTAGTCTTCATCTATTCAAAGAAATGGTTTATTTGAACAAATAATGTACAAGAATGCTTTTATTCACCTGAGAATGATGCATATATTTTCCTGTATTTTTTTTTAAGAGCAGTTTCTCTTATTTTAGGGCATCTTCATAAGGAGGAAGGCCTGCACTGTACTAAACAATTTCTCTTTCCCTAAAGCCTTCTTGAAGACCCTTGTAATTGGAGAGTGAATTGTGCTTGTGTACAATCTGGCATCCATTCTCATCCTTTGTATAAAAGCCCTTAGACACGCCAGTATCACATATCCTAAAAAATGTATATTTATAAGGACACTATAAGGAGTAGCAACACATTTCTGAGTATTCTGCAATGTTTTCTTACCTTAGTCTAATGTAGTGGTTCTCAATATGTTTGAAGTATGACCCACTTCTGAACTTACTCTACGTTTCAAGGCTTACCTGCAAAGCAACTCCATGTGATTTTCCTGCTGCCCAACATAAAACACAAGAATCTAACTGAAATGGAAGTGTGTTTTATTTTTCATGTTTCACATGTTTCACATGATAAATGTATCACATGTCTCATTGATAGAGCACCTGCTTTGTGCACAGAGGTTCCCAAGTTCAGTGCCCAGCATCTCCAGATAAAATATTCAGGAAGCAGGAATGTAAAAGATCTCTGCTTGGGACCCTGGAAAGCCACAGTCAGTCAGAGTAGACAATGCTGTCCTCGATATGGTAGACAGTGTGCTGACTCTTTATAAGGTAGCTTAGCCATTTGCAGCCCATCTGCAAGAAATCTATTTATTTATTTATTTATTTATTTATTTATTTATTTATTTAGTGCACTTTTACCCTGCCCTCCCCGCAAGTGGGCTCAGGGCGGCTTACAATGTGGCACAAGCCAAGTCATAACAAAACAGTTAAAAACCAATTTAAAACAGTAACAAACATTATAACAGATCTACAATAAAATATACAATAAAAGCTCGCAAGATGATAATCAACGCAGATCATGATGGCGTCCTGCAAATTCCCTCAGTTTGGGCCAGCCCTCCTCTCCGATGTTAATGGAGGTGGTCAATGGTAGATAGTAGGTGGTAGATGGTGGCGGCTCCTAATCGAAAGTCTGGCGGAAGAGCTCTGTCTTGCAGGCCCTGCAGAACTGCATATGATCCTGCAGGGCCCTGATCTCCTCCAGGATCTCATTCCACCAGAGAGGAGCCACCACCAAGAAAGTCCTAGCCTTAGTACCAGCGAGCCTGACTTCTCTTAAACCCGGGACCGAGAGTCAGTGTTGCGAGCCTGACTGAAGTGCTCTCTAGGGTCTATACAGGGAAAGGTGATCCCTCAGGTATGTTGGTATTACCCTCAAGTAATAAAGTTAATCCACTTTTGGGTCTCTGCCTCACAGGTTGAGAACCACTGGTCCTCTTGATTTTAGATTTCCAAAATTATTTTGCAGTAGATTTAAACATGTTGACAAGCCTCTGGGTCTCCCCTTTTTGGTATGGAATTCTGCAAATTCAAAATAAGCAAGCAGGGGATAAACAGAGCAGAACATCCCCATTTGCCATCTGATCAGAACAAAAGGATTGTTGGAAAGAAGTTAGGCTGGAGACAGACTGGTAGTCTGCCACGCCTCCGCGGCGCGGCAGACTAAGGTGGGGGGAATTTCCCCCATGGTGCGGTGTTCACACGCTGCCAGAAGGAAGCCGCCCGCAGCGTTCAGACTGTGGGCGGCTTCCTACGGCGGCGTGCGGATGCCGCGCAGCTCCCCCTCCCAGCACGCGTTCACACCCGCTCCAGAGGGTGGAACGCGCGCCGCAGCAGCCGAGCACCACTTTGAAGTGGTGCTCGGCTGCTGCGGGAGGAGCACGGTGCCGGACGCGATGCATCCAGGCCGCCTCCTCGGTGCAGATGTGGCCGTCTGAACGGCTGCTCTGCCTCTGCTTTTGAAGCAGAGGCAGAGCGGCCGAGACTGCCAGTCTGTCCTCAGCCTTAATTCCCAATCATTCCATCTTGAAAAGGCCTTTTGTTAAGCCAATTGACTTATTGGTATTTAGCTTCATGCGCTGGACTCTAGAATCATTCAAGGCACATTTCTAAACCTCTAAAACTTTTTTTTTAAATACTTTTTATTTTTAAATAGGTTGCATTACAATGAAAATCAATAGTAGGTCTTAAGCTCTTAAAAGTGCTAATAATACTAGGTGGTTACATTTTTTGTGTCAACAATTCTAACAATAAAATGATAGCATTGATAGTCTATGATATCATTATATTCCTTTCCCTTCAGAGAGAAATCATGACTTTGCTTGCTGGGTCTCACTTAGGATTGGTACCAGCTCAATAATGTTTTAGCTTTGGATATGGACCATTGTTCTCCCTCTGTGGCATCATTATCTGGATACTCTATGAATCGTGACCACTTGTCCAGAGGGTTTTCTAGAAAAAGGTTTGTATCTGTGTTTTTTTAATAAGAAGAGTGTTTCTCTAGCACGAAGAATTCCCAAACTTTTCTATACCATCGTGATATTGTTGGAGGGAGTATTAGCTTCCAGTTTTGGGCTATTACAGCTTTAGCTGCTGTTAGTAGCATAATAATTAATGGCTTACCCTTGGGTGGTCTCTGATCTTTGGGCCATATGTTCAATAATATTACCTTTGGGTCTAGATTTAATTTGTGACCCGTGATTTGTTTGATTTCATATACTACCTTTTCCCAGAAGTCTGCTATTTTTTCGCAGCCCCACCAGCAATGATGGAAAGATCCCTTTCCCCCACATCATTTCCAGCAGAGAGGGGACGTATTGGATAGCCAATGTGACAACCTTATTGGTGTCAGGTACTATCTATATCACCTTGTATACTGTCGTTTGTATCTTTTGGGACCTGGATACTCAGTTCGCCGTACGCCATATTTCTATCCATTGTTCATCATCGATGGGCTTTCCAAGGTCTTTATTCCAAGCTGTTTGATATGCTGAGGCTCCCGCGTCCCTGCTCTCTAGCACTACTGAGTATATCTTAGGGATCAAACCCTTTTTGGGAGAACTTTGGCACTCATAAGCCTTTCAAGGTCTGATATGTCTGTGCATTTGGCTTTTATGTTCTGGGTCTCGACCAAGTGCTGGACCTGGAGGTACTCATACCAGGGAAGAGTACTATTGGTTTTCCTTTCCAATTCATTTTTGGTTATTCTTTTCCCTTTGTGGGTGACATCTTGCAGTCTCGTCAGTCCTGCCTCTCTCCATGCCACAAAAGAGTTAGGTGTCTGGGCTGGAGGGAACCAGGGTTGTCCTGTGAATGATCGTAATAGTGAGTCTATGCTAACTAACCTTGCCTTGTTGTTGTATCAGATTTTCAGTG
Organism: Lepidodactylus listeri; assembly: GCA_029233225.1. NCBI lineage: Eukaryota > Metazoa > Chordata > Lepidosauria > Squamata > Gekkonidae > Lepidodactylus > Lepidodactylus listeri. The sequence continues at coordinate 49,849,050 of JARCFY010000007.1, forward strand.
TATTGTATAGGGATGAGTTTTGTCCTTCTAATTTAACTTTGTGTAGAGAGTTCAGCCATAGTGCTTCCTGGAAGGTTTGATCTACAATATATAAGACTCTTCTATTAACATCCAGTCAGTTTTGTTGTTTTTTTGAGTGGTAGTGTCTAATTAGTGATGGTAGGTTTGTGGCAACATAATAGTTTTGTAAATTCGGAACTGACAAACCTCCCTTGTTCTGATGTCTACCTGTTTTCTTGCTCTGGATCCTAGACTTTTTGTATTGCCATATAAAGGCTTCTAGCACTCTTTGCCAGTTTCTACCTCTAAAACTTGATTTCTCCAGTCAGCTGGCATTAAAAAGTTTTTTAGACTAAAAGTTTTTTAGAAAATCGTTTCTTGTCTGCAAAGCCTAGAATAACAAGTTCAGTAATGATGATAATATTTGGCATTCTAAGCACTTTGCATGCAACTCCTATGACCCTTATGGTAACCTGTAGGACAGTTCATTACTGCTGTCCTCTTATGGATGATAGTGTGTATACAACCATACACAGGTTTTGCAGAGCAGGACTTTTCTTCTTCTCCCTTCTCCTTTGGCCAGCTGAGCTCCCTCAGCACTGTCCCACTAAGTTCCCTCAGGAACAGCACTGTGGCTGAAGTGTGAGCCTGCTGCTGAAAGGGGGAAATCAGTCCCCTGACCTGATGGCCCAGACTAGTCCAATTTCATTTGATCTTAGAAACTAAGCTGGGGAGGCCCTGGTTAGTACTTGGATGGGAGACCACCAAAGAAGTCCAGGTTGTTACATAGAGGCAGGCAATAGCAAGCCACTTCTGTTCAGCTCTTGCCTTGAAAAACCTATGATATCTCCATAAATCAGCTGTAACCTGATGACAACTTGGTGCTAGAAAGTGTCTTAAAGTCACAGCCAACTTATGCCCTGTAGGGTTTTCAAGGCAAGGGATGTTCAAAGGTGATTTGCCATTGCTTGCCTCTGCATAGTGACCCTGGACTTCCTTGATGGTCTGCCATCCAAGTGCGAGTGAGGGCTGATCCTGCTTAGTGTTATAAGTCAGTCTGTGCTGAGTGATGGCTCAGATTTCTCAGATGAAGAGCTACCTGGTAGCCTTGAGCTGGAAATTGAACAGCCAGCTGCAGCTGGCTCTGAGCTAGAAGGAGAACAACAAGAGGTCAGGTGACCAGCTGATCAGGTGTCACAGCCTACACTTTGTAGCTCTGAAGCAATAAAGAACTCTTCAGCAGCCACTCCCAGCCCACCTAGCTCACCCACACCCTCGCAGCACTGTTGCTGTCAGAGATGCTTAGAGTTGTAAGAAAGGAAAAGAAGTACAAGACTCATGACCCATCAGCAGCTGTCAGTTGAAGAGAGATGAATATTTTCAGGATGACTGCCAAGGAATTGGCTGGGAGTTTAGCTCATTAACACTTGGCTATAAATTCAACTGGGAAAAGCAGCAGTTGGTGGATGCAACAAGTACACTGAGCAGCCATCTTTGCTGCTACTGGACCTCTGCAACCTTGAACTGGACCTGACAGCTGGCTTTTCTGGAACTCCTGACCTTGGAGTGGACTTGGACTTGCTGTCTGGAACTCATTGACCCTAGACTAGACTTTGGCAAACCTGCTGTCTGGAACCCCTGACTTTTGGACTGGACTTTGGTTACTCTCTACAACCTTGCCTGTGACCTGCCCTGCTGGACTCTAGTCCGTGCCTCCAGGGGAAGCTACATCAGTACACTTAGCTTTTGAGATCTGATGACATTGGGCTAACCTGGCCCATCCAGCTTTGGGCAAAAAGCCTACATGGTTGCCATAATTCAACTGCAACTAAGCAGCACTTTCTACTTCTGTAAATGGAAATGATGTTCTGGTGGAGGAACTACAGGGTTTGGTATGTGCCAGTGGTATGTGCCAGAGTCTACATATTTGAGTTCATGGCAGAGGTGAGATCTGAATGTGGACAGTCATGGCTCATGCTACTTTTGGTCTCTATGTTAAGCCATAAAGATCATTTCAGGGTAGATGTGTTGGGCTGTAGTGAAACAGCTCAATTCAAGTGCAATAGCACCCTAGAGACCAAGAAGATTTTTTGGGGTATAAGCTTTCAAGAGTCACAGCTCCTTTAGTCACTAAGGTGCTACTGGAATCCAATTGATGCTATACCAGTATCCTCATTTCATGTTTGCCAGTTCACTGGACACTTGTGTGGATGCTCAATTTGTAAATTTATGAAAATAGATCAGGATTGCATCTGCTGGTCCTCCCCTTCACCCATCACTTCCTTCAATCTGCAAAGGGTTTTAAGCAATCCACTGTGCTTAGTCTCTGTAAGTGACAGGTTGCACAATTAGTGTAGAAGGGACCTTGAATACATGGACAGTAGCATGAATGATACTGGTGATGATCCACCCACATTTTCATTTATAAACATATGTAACATTTTACGGGACTTTGGAAGCTATCCAGTGGTAAAATGCCTATAAAACATGATCTGACTCTTACATGGGAGCAGCAATGTTCCTGTTTGATGATCTATGTATGACCTCCTATCTCATATACAAACAATCTCTTCACTAATAACTGTATGATTCCTTCCTTTACCAAAATGGCCATGTAAGCTGATGTGGGTCAGAATCTAGAGAGGAGGCAGGCAGGCAAAGACTCTGGTACTTCTCTGGATTTTCTTTTCCTTCCTTTTTTTTTTTTTTTGGAAGGGGCTATCTAGGAAAAAGTTGTGGTTATATTTTAAAAATGAGGTGGACTGCTTTGGGGGACTCCAGTCAAAAATGGTTTTTAAATCCAAACCCAGTTTATAATTTATTATCTTTTTTGTCCTGTCCTTCCAAGAACATGGCTCTTCCTTCCCCCATTGATCCTTACAACAAATAGTGGAATAAGTTAGGCTACAAGAGAATTTCATGGCAAGTGGAGATTTGAACCTGGTTCTTTCCAGGCTTAATCCGATACTCTAACAGCTACATGACACAGTCTGTCTAAATCAATTAGCCAGTCAATGGAAACTAGTAGTTCTCTCTACATTCCTTTTAAAGAGAACAAATTGCTTAAGAAAGCAACCAAAGTCCGCCCCAGTAGCAGTGTGAGGGTGTTTACTGAGTACAGAGTCTCTCCAAATGGTGATCAGTGAAGATTCTTATCTTGTGATTGGTTTACCAGATCTTGATTTTGAATTAACACCAAACTACTGAGGTGATCACAGAAAGCCAACGGGATGAAGCATTTGTCTATATGACAATTTGTACTATAGTTCTTGGAAATGAGTTAACTTGGTACATGTAGAACACCATGCATGTTCTGATTAATTTATATTCCTTTCTTTGTACCCTTTGATGATACCAATTTGCCATCCTTGTATAATTTGTTTCAGTTTGAAGTTCTATTTTGTAGCCATTAGTTGCTCTTTTTCTCCATATTTGCAATCTGATTTTGTACTCAGTGACGAACATTTCACTCTTTAGGGGCTATATATATATATCTATATCTATACACTGATTATTAGTAAAAGGGGATGTTTTCTCCTTGGTGTAGATAAAGTTTTGTTGGTTAGATTATGTACCTAAATATTAATGCAAGCAAGTTATGAACAAAACTCTTCATTTTTTTTAAAGAGGGTAATCATGCTTTGTTAAACTAAGAGTGGTTAAGAAATAGTGTGAGGCAGCGCAACTGACTGTTTAGGAAAGGCAATACTAGCTGTTGTGTAATGTGTTCTGATCTCATATATGTCATAACTCCATGTGTCAGTTTCATTTACTTTCAGTGACTGTTTTCATACAGCAATGGATGTGCTCATTAGGTTTTGCATTCCATGCTCTAATTTGGTCTTGGGGGTTTCTTGTATCTTTTCCTCCCACATCCTGGATTTGTTCATTTGTATGTATTCATTTTCAGTTTTTGTTAATGTTTCCTTGTGAATTTTAAGGGCATTTAAGACTCATTATTTAGGCAGAAAAATATCCAGTGGTTGTTGGAAATGTATACTAGCGACATCTAATTTCTAATGATGGATAAACTTCAGTGGCTTTAGGTTTGTTTGGTTGACCAAGGCTGTGGTCACACATGCTTAATAATCCACTCTCAATCCACTTTCAATGCACTTTCCAATTGGATTTTGCCAGTTCACACAGTAAAAATCCAGTTGAAAAGTGCACCACAACCCAAGACTTCTAAAATTTATCAACCAGCAAGGCAGCTGAATCCAAACATTCTACCAGACTGTTTGATTCCAAACAGCATTGGCTCCACATGTGGACAATTTCTGTTTCAAATAGATAAGGTGTAAGGACCCCACCTCCAGCCAACACCCCCTTGGTTAATGGGGTCCCCATCTTATTTTGGACTCAGTTGTTTTAAAAGGCACCCCTTTTTAGAGCCTATGTGCCAAGAGGACCTGAAAACTGGAGTCTCATAAAAGCATCTGGGTTCTGTTGTGAAAACCCAGGAAAGTCGTAGGTGTGCTGGCATCGCAAACTGATTAAGTGCAATCTCCCCCAGCTCAGGGTTCTTAATAACAATAAGACTTCACTTCATTCTCAATAACAAAAGACTTTTCAACACTGGAATATCCTGGCATACCCCAGAGGTATCTGCCCAGCCCAAGAAAGTTGCTAATACATTAACCAACACCGGGTTCTTCTTTTTCTCGTTCTTACTCAATTAAGAAGGGCACTCAAGTCATTAATTTATGCTGAGTCCTGTTTCAGGAGCTATCTTGCCTCACCCAGGCTCATTGTGCCCATGCAGATTTGGCTTACCATAGCCCAGTCAATGTATTTTCCCTGCCAAAGTTTAACAGTAGTTAACTTTAAAACAGCCAGTAAGATTCAAACTTCACATCTTGGACCAATCAGGTTCCTGGGAAAGAGGGTTCCCATGGCTAGCTATGGGATTCTTCCCCATAAAAAGACCATGCCAGGTCAGTGAAAAGTGTGCCAGGTTTCTCATTACAACCTGAACACCCCTGCGACTGTGTTACAGGCTCCTCTCCAGATGTCATGCCCAGGATTTCAGGTCTTATGTCCCTTCCCTAAAACTTCCCAATTGCCTCCCTGTGTTTCCTGTATATTATACCTCTGAGGATGCCAGTTACAGCTGCTGGCAAAACATCAGGTAGTACAATGCCAAGACCACGGCCATACAGCCCAGAAAATCTACAACTACTAAATTCCTCCCTTTTTCTTTTTATCAAGTGCACCCTCTTGTTGGTGTGTGCATATGGGGTTACTTACGGCATTAGTTCTTATGTGCCCAATGTAAATTCTTGACATTTTTACTCGTTTACTTTATTTTGTATGCAATAAAGCTATTTGTTTGTGTTTACAACCACTCTCTCTCACTTTCTCTTTTCATAATTTTATTGTGGGTTATCCCTACCAAAATGCACCCTGGTATACACAGACCTAAACGGGCCTGCTTTATTCCTTTCTGGAATCCTTTTTAAAGCTAATTTCCCCTGCTCTGGGTCCATTTTGGATAACAAAGGGTAGAGTATCTCTTGTTGATATTTACAGAGTTTCCAATGGCCTTGATTCAGTCACCCACTCCCACTTGTTTTATCAGCTGCAGCATGGAGTTTGTCTTTCAAGAATAGCTCATTGGTGGTTTTATGAATTTTTTTTTCTGATCGGACACAGTGTTTCCCCTGGTGGAACAGAATCAACAGGATGGGACCTTATGGGCTGTTCTAGGGTTCCACTTTGCCACCAACACTTTTTGATGTTTATACAAAGTCCCGGAATGAGATTGCCCCAAAACTGGGGATTGGATGTCGTCAACTATTGATGATACCCAACTCTACATGTCATTATTTAAGCCCCTAGATGTGTCCATCCTGACTCTGAACTAGGGTTTTGAGGCTGTGTTTGTGGCTAAGACAGAACAAACTGTATCCATAGAAGAAATAGGCAATGCTGGTTGGAAGGCTGATGTTTTAGAGGGATTGGATCCACTTGTAGTGGATGGAGTAGAGCTGGCATTTGCAGAGCAGGTTGAGAGCTTGGGGAATGTGCATAGAGCCAGCTTTACTGTTTGAAAAGCCCTCTGCTGTTGCCGTACCCCCTTTACCTGATGGTGGGCCCCAGAGCCAACTGAAGAGGGAGAGGTCAGGAATTCTTAACATTGCTGGCATTTCATCTTAATAGGAGATGGATTCCTTTTAAAATATCCATATATGGGGACCAGATGGACCCTAATAGAAAAAAAAGAGACCTTATCTGTTAGCCTTTACCATCTTTAGTTCCCTGACCCAGTCATATGGCCCTGTCTGATACTTTTCTTGTGTTCTCTCATACTTTTGTGGAGTTAGGCATGGGAGATACAGAAAACAGATGGCGGCAGCATTTTCTTATGGATCTGTGTGAAAGAAGATGGGAAGGAAGCCTTTGACTGTGAAATAATTTAGCCCCGCTAAAGCATCTTTTATAGGCGTGGCTGCGCTTGACAGCCGTCAAATCCAAATTGTCAACCCTGAGAAATACAAACTACTTACTTAAAAAAAAATCACTACACGCAGTGGGAAACATCTCAGTTAGCAACTATCAAGCTGGATTCAATTAGGAAGAGAGCAAGAGTTGCACAAGAGATGAGGCTGTTATTTTCAGGGGAAGGATGCTATTGGCTTTCATACCAGGGGCTCCAATATTCCAGCTGGGCTTATTTCAGATTTTATGCTCTTTTATTCTTACAATAAACTGCTTATATTAATAAATGACATATACTTCCTGACTGTAAAGAGCTTCTTTCTCAAGATGTTGGTTCTTTTCTATTATAATCCAGCAGGAGGTCCATGTGGAATAACATGAACGTCACTTATCCTCCCAACAGGAGTAAAGAACTGTATTTTAGCTGTAGATTTTATCTCTTGCCAATAAAGAGAAATGGGGAGCTTTGGGCTTAGGACTCACAGTTAGGATGGATCTGTTCCTAGTGTTAGAGGAACACTGGGTATTTTTTAAGGAAGTGGATTAAAACTGGTTCAGTATATTTTGCGGCAGTTGTTCTTGTGCAAGCTCGGGCTATCAGATCTTGAGTCCGGAGTACTTTATTTAGTGCATCTAATTCAAAAGTCATATTTTCTGCACAGCATATGTCAGGGATCACATCTATGGCCACTTGCTGAGAAACGTCAATTTCTCCTCAGATAGATGCTGGGTTTGGGGGGAGGGGGGAATGTACAAATGGTTCATGCAGCTTTGGCAAGTGAGCTGTTTATAGAATGGATATGATACCAAAATTATATTGAATATACATGCATCATGATTTGCTCTTGCTGCTGTGAATAAATTAGCCCTTCCCCTTGGAAGAGCTGCAAACTGCTTCAACAATTTGTATGGGATGCAAAGAAAGTGTCTGGACCTATTTGGGGACCCCTACTATGTCATGTCCCAGTTTCTCAGATCTGCTATTCATAGGTAGCTCTAGAAATCACTGGCAACTTTTCGGTTTTACTATAGAGTTTCTGTTGATTCCTAGAGCGTTCTTAGGTCACTTCTATTGTTTTAGCAGAAGTGGCATGGCATCACAGCTGTCATAGTAGGCTATATTTATTTTTTCTCCCCAGCCCAACTGAGGGAATGGGACTCCGGAATATCAGAGGGCAAAATCTCTTATATTAGCCCAGTCTCAAGCAATAGATTTCAAGGGAGGGGAGTCATGCACATATTTCAGGTTAACAGTTCTGTTGCTGTTCCTTCAAGTACTACCACATCTCTATTCAGTTTCACTTGCAACCAGACTGCATCCTGGATAAATATTTAGATTAAAAATAGTGCTTACATGTCTCTTTGATTATCTATTGATTGTTGCCACACTGATATTTGTCAGGCTTTGGTATTTCAAAGCCTTTGTTATCCAATGCTATTATTTTCATCACCCTAAAACATTAGTACAGACTTCAGAGTTGCAGTGGATGACTACAGGGAATATTTCTGTCTTGTGAACTTTGTGGCTTTGTTATAAACATTTGATTTGAGCTTTTAAAATGTTCTTCCTACCACAGCTGTCCGTTATTTGGTATCTTTAGCACTGTATTGTATACATCCCCAGATTATGTATGGTTGTCTACAGAGAAATTTCTTATTGTACACTGTAAATAAAAATGCTTCTTCTTCCAGGCTTGGCTTCAGTGTTACTTTTACATTATCTCAGGACATGATATAAAGGATTGTCCAAGTCAAAACAGGAATGTACAGAGTTTTGTGAGGACTGACAGCAGGTTATTTGTAGGCAATGAAAGATTTATCCTGTATTAGTCAATCCCAAAAAAACATCAATATGCTACAATTCCATGTACCTGTCTGCCAATTGGGTCTGTTTTGTATTTCAGGCCCCCTTGTGGATGCTTGCTGCCACCAGTTTTTTTTAAAGTTAATTCCTAAATGTCCCAATTACCTGTCCAAAGTTATGTATATTCTGTTGCATATGGGTTTGACTGTAAGAACATAAGAAGAGTGCTGCTGGATTAGACTAATGGTCCATCTAGTCCAGCATCTTGTCTCACACAGTGAACAATCAGTTCATCTGGTGGGCCAACAATAGGGCTTAGAAGCTAAGATGTCACCCTGATGTTGTCTCCTGGCAATAGGTTGACTGCCTCTAGATGTGGAGATTCCCTTTAGTGACCATGTCCTAGATAGACCTGTGGGCTGCATAATTTGGGCAGCTGATTTATGTGAGTGAGGTTGTCACCTGGCTTGCTTTCCATCATCATGACCAGAAAAGGCTGCTTTTATTCATCTCCTTGTTTTACTTATTTCCTGTTTCTCCCTCTGATCTCACCAGATGATGTAAGGAAATGATGATGGGAGGGATTTACCTAGCTTTTCCTGACTCTTGCCCTTTCCCTATACTTGGTCATTATATTCAGAAGAACTGCAGGAGGGTTAGAAACAGCAAAGCATGCAGTAGGAATGAAGGTTTTTGAAAGCTTGTCAGCCATAAGTATTGATAAAGAGGGATCTTCCCCCACTCCAGCCCCCGCAGTTTGTCCCAGAACTCCTCTCTGAGGGTAGGTAGAGCCTCACAAAATGTACTCCAGTACTGAGTGCTGCCAGAATGGCAGTGAAGAACCAGGTAAAGTTCCTTCTGTCTACCTCATGCTGAGAGCAGAAGAGTGAGAAGGAGGTGATTTTACTTAATTTCCCCTGTGTCATATTTTGATCATATGTGAAGCACTCCTCAGAGAAGATTTTTGGGACAAACAGTAGTCTGCTGGGTGGGTGCATGGAAAGATCTGCTGTGCCAGATCCTTACCTGAACACTTCCACTTGATTAGTCCCAACATTCAATCCAAGTTGGAGCTCCAAACACAGCCTGGATCCTGGAAATGTGGCCTAAACCAATTTCCTGTTGTGTCAGGAACCAGGATATTTCATATCTAGACTATTTCTTTTCTTCTTGTTGTTTTGTAAAATATTTTATTTATGTCAAAAGGGCTTTACAAAATATACAACAAAAAATAATTGAGAAACAGATCTGGTTGTAGATAACAAAACTAGATTACAGTACACAAAATGTAGATTTATGTCACAGTGAACAATGTGGTCTTGCTAGTCTTAAGCTACACAGTATGCATTCTGATGACTGATCAAGATATTTTGTGTACTCATAGTAATAATAGTGAATCTAGTGACACGGCTCTGTACTACCTGGAGAGACAAAAAAGAGTTAAGTCAGAGGAACAGAGAAGTGTCAAAGATAAAGAAGATGGTGGTATGATGGATTGGGAGGGGAGATGTCATGTGTGAAGGTATATTTGAGAAAGGGAAACCACTTTTGAGTGAAAGAGGCAGTTCTGAGATAAATTTCAGATTGAAGTATACAGACTGTAATTTTCTCCATGATCAATTGTTTGCATATTTTCAAGTACCAGAAAGAATCCATGAGTACCATGTTGGATTTCCAGTAAAAGTCAGTTGCTCTTTTCACTGCTGTCAGCAAACTGTTGATCAAGTCATGTCTGATTTTAGGGATTGTTGTATCTTGCCAGTACTGTAGGAAAATTATTTATGGAGTAAGAGGAACAGTATAACCTATTATGAGGGTTATTTGAGCAAAAATGTTTTTCCAGTGTTCTTTGAGGTGCACACAGACTATTTCTGATGGATTCTGGTTCTGTCTCTTTTACTTGAAATCCTCTCAGGAAAATAATTGTATAATTTCCTTCAATGAGCTCAAAATCAATCAATTAAATGGAGAAGTGGAATCTAGCTGTGATATAGTGCATATTGTTGTATATGCAAGTCCTGAAGTGACTATGGGTTATTCTTCTCAGAGCTAGTCGACATATGGGAGTACATCTCTCTCTTTCTCTTTTGATATCTGTACATTTTGTTTTGAGAATATAGGTTAGTGCAGTTTTTAAACTGTATGGTTCGGAGAAGGATTGCAGCCTTAATAAATAATACATATGAAGGTGTTCCATCTACCATGAGATTAGGGGGAAAAACAGAAAACTAAGTAAAGAAAAGAAACAAACTTCTGAGGAGAAATAAGATAGGCACAAATATGAAATCAAGAGAAAGAGAAAGGTCAGCTTAACCCTGATCTACCAACTTGCATAGAGCCATTCTTCAAACTTCTAATCTCCAAACACTGGCAGCATGGATCAAAATCTCTCTATATTAATGATCCAAGTAAAATTAATGGCATGGTAATAAAATGATCGACAATAAGGAACTTGAATGAAAGGCATCAGGCCTGGAATGAGAAGAAAGATTTATTTCACATATATGAATTGATGGCCATTGAACTGTCTAGAGCTTTGATTAAATGCTCTTTGCTGCATTGGAAAATGGCCATTTGGACAAGAGATCAGCAAAGAGGAAGACGGTTGATAGAACCACTGGAAAGCTTTATAGTTTCTAAATGGTGAGGAAACATCCAATTCCACTTTTAGCCAACTGCCTATTGCCCTGCCAATAAGGAAAAAAAAATATGAATGATATTCCTTGGGTGGAGGACAGTAGAGAGATATGAGCTGTACTCTATATAAATAGAAGAAAGGAAGATGTAAAGGGGAGCTGGAAATATCATTTCTAGAAATTTTAGTCCACTGGATAAGGCCTCACTCTCCCCAAAATTGGTTCTTCCTTTCCTGTTTCACTTTCTTTTCATGTTTTCTTTGGACCCTCCAAATAGCACTCTATTGTTTATTTATTTACATAACAATATCCCATCTTTTCCTGCAATAGGAATCCAGAGCTGCTTACGACATTGTTCTCCCCTTTTCCATTTTATCTTCATGACAACAATCCTGTGAAAGTTAGGCTAAGAAAGAGTGACTGGTCCAAGGTCACCCTAACTTAAAAACAGCATTCATTTTCAAGTGAGCCTCCAGCTTCTTTCATTGTGGAGAGAGGCCTTTTTCTTTATATCTGTGCAACAAAAGAGACTTACTTTAAAAAATTAAATCTGGAAATTTAGAGACCTGGCACACTTAGTGCTACTATGTTATCTCAATATAATGCTATATAATTGCTGATTTTAAAGCCCCCTCACCAGTAGAGGGGGAGGAAATGGCCAGGACAACAGCCAAACCTCATGGAAGTCTAATAGCTTGCCAGCCTGCCTACCACTTTGTGGCTGAGGGGGTGGGCCCTGCTGCCTTGGATTCCAGCAGCATGGAGAGGCTTCTAGTGTGGACAATGCTGGCATGGTAATTTTCAGGTTGGCTTCCTGTGTTTCTCTTCCTCCTTCTTCATTCCTCCTGTCAAAAATAATGGTCCCTAATAATGCTCCCTCTAAGCTGTGGAGTCTTGTGAGCAAAAATTCTGCTTTGTGAGCTACTGGCATTAAAGTTGTGAGCGAGTGATTTGGCTGCTGCATAAATTAGTTGGCTCTGAACCCATCCTTCCTGAGCTAAGAAAAAAATGTGGGAGCCAAAGGCCAAAAAACTGTGAGCAAGCTCACACTAACTCAGCTTAGAGGGAACACTAATTTTGGACAACTCCCTCCCCAAAAAAATACCTGGGAAAAAATCTTGAACTGGTACCAACACTTCCCAAAAAAAAAAAATGAAAATGAAAACAGTCCCCTTACCCAAAATCTTTACACACACACATTTGCATGTGTGTGTACCCATTTATTATTATTATTATTTTTTTTTAGATTTATATCCCACCCTCCCCACCGCATGGCAGGCTCAGGGCAGCTAACAACAACTAACAATATACATTAATATTATAAAACATTAAAACATATAAAATTAGAAAACCTAATACAGATGGTGGTTCTTCAGTTTAGAGCATCAGAGCAGCACCTAGATGTTAACCACATAATATGGTCACACATACTGGCGAAGAAAATTGAGGCCAGGGCCCAAAATGGAACTATTGGCGGCCCCTACTTATAAGCCTGGTGGAAGAGCTCCGTTTTACAGGCCCTGTGGAACTGTAAAAGGTCCCGCAGGGCCCAGATGTTATCCGGGAGCTCATTCCACCAGTGCGGGGCCGCCACCGAGAAGGCCCTGGCCCTGGTAACCACCAGACAGGCCTCCTTTGGCCCTGGGAGGACCAAACAGTTTTGGGAACCAGACCGAAGTGCTCACTGGGGAACATATGGGGAAAGGTGGTCCCTCATAAAGTCATGGCGACCTCTGGCAACTCCTAGTTGGGTATGGAGGAGGTTCAAGAAGGGGCTTGATAGCTTGCCTCTGCCTCTCAGCCCTGGTATTCTTTGGAGGTCTCCATCCAAATACTTGCCAGGGTCGATCCTGCTCAGCTTCAAAGATCTGATGAGATCAGGCTTGCCTGGCCCAAAATCCAGGCCCAAAATTATTATGAAAATTGTCTGAGTGCATGCACCTTATTTATTTATTTATTTACTTAGATTTCTTGCCCAACCTCCCCTGCACAGCAAAACTCAGGGTGGGTTATAAGTAAAATCATGCAATACAATGATTAGACATATCAGCAATGTTTAAAAATCCAGTATAACATCAGTTAATAACAACATATTAAATAGCAACCAGTTTTGCCTATTAAATACAACTATTCCTAGCTCAACTCCACATATGTGCAGCAGATGGTAACTATGGGGAGGTGGGAAGATGAAAAGAAGCCATGCAGGGTGAAACATTAGTATAGACTTCAGAAAAATGTAGGGGGAGGCCATACTAATAAATCTTTGATGCATCAACCACTGGCTTAGCACAGCATTAAATCCTGCAGGACCTGGATCTCCTTTGGGAGAGTGTTCCACCAGGCTGACTCCAGAGCTGAAAAAGCTCTGGCTCTGGTTGAGGTTAGGCAGACCTCCTTCAAGCCAGGGATCACCAGTAGATGTTGACCCATAGAGCATAATGCTCTTTGAGGGATATACCAAGAGAGACAGTCCTGAAGGTATGTTGTTTCCAGTCTGCGGAGGGCTTTAAAGGTTAGAACCAGAATCTTGAACTTGATCCAGTATTCAAATGGGAGCCAGTGTGGCTGGCAAAGCACCAGTTGTATATGGGACACCATAACACCAGTCTTAATGGTGTTCTTCAGGGGTCATTTCATAGAAAAAGAGGTGCAGGAGCTCATTAGCATAACTCATTTGCATAACTCATTTGCATATGCCACACCCTGACCTGTTCTTCCTCCATTCCCTTCCCCATCCAATACTTTGTGCAATAAAAATAAGCGTAAAGAACACACCCTCATTCTCTTCCTGCTCCCTTGAAACCACCAGGTTTCAAGTAGACTTGAGATACCCAGGACATGTGCACCACCCATCCCCTCCCCACAACAAGACACCCTGTGAGGTAGGTGGGGCTGAGAGAGGTCTTTTGAGAACTGCTCATGAGAGAACAGCTCTGAGAGAACTTGTGACTGGCCCAAGGTCACACCAACAGCTGAATGTGGAGGAGTGGGGAATCAAACCCGGTTCTCCCAGATGAGAGTCCAACTCCTGACCACTACACCAAACTGATGGGGTGAAAGCTGCTGAAGGGTTGGTGAAATTTCTCCAGTACTTATGTGCCATATGCCCGGATAAAAAATGGTGTACTTAGAAAATTTATATGCCACCTTGAGCAAGTCTCTGGAAAAGCAGCACACAGTCATAAAAGGAACAATGATAAAATTATCAATATTAAAACAAAACACTAAAAACAATAAAGACCCTAGCAGGACTTTCCCCAGGGCGCTGCACCTCTGCACTGCTTGGGGAAGCCGAGTAGGGGGCAGGGCTTGGTCATGTGCCCACCCCCTGGGCTCCTCACTCCCGGAGCTGTGCTCCTGTGCGCTCCCACTCCAACGGACCCCTTGTGTTCCTATGAGGACAGGTGCTGCTGCATTCTGGATCAGTTGGAGTTTCTGGGTCAGTCTCAAGAGTAGCCCTTCATAGAGCACATTACAGTAATACAGCCTGGAGGTTACTGTTGTGTGGATCACTGTGGCTAGGTCATGGGGAGATAGGCAAGAAACCAGTTGCCTGATCTGACAAAGATGGGAAAGTGCTGATCTGGCAACATTTGTGATTTGGGCCTCTATTGATAGTGAGGCATCTGAAATCCCATCCAAACTCTTCACTGCTGGTGCCGGTGACGACGCCCCATCAAGAGTTGAGAGCTGGAATCAAGGATTGTCCTCTATAGTTGCAAAAAAAAAAAAAGCCCTTTATACTATGTTTTGGTAATTTTACTTTTTATTCTTCCCCTTTCCCCTTTTCTTTATTCTGTATCCCCTCAAAAAGTCCAAAATAAAAATTATTTTTGAATAATATTGGGGAGAGAATTGCCCCTGTGGGACACCACATACCAAAGGGTAATGTGGTGAAACCCTCTCCCCAAGTGCCACCCTCTGTCCCTGACTGCGGAGAAATGAGGCAAGCTATTGCAAGGCTGTCCCACATATCCCCACATTGGCTGTCACATAACTGTGAGAAGTTCCCATGTCCGTATTGTGACCAAAGCCTTTTTAAAGCATCTGTGTGGTAATATTCCTTTCTATATGTTTTTTAAATCCCTTCTGGCTTTTGATGTAGCTCTTTTTTCATGTATTTCTTTCTGGCAGCAGGCAGTCCAGGTCTGGGCTTGAAATAATATGTTGATTCTCATACACCTGTACGAAAAAAAATATGCAATTAGCTTACTGTTATAAGTATGGGATAGGGCATGATCTTTAAATGAGTTGTGAAGCAATTAGAGGATTTGCTGATATCTGGAAGGGCAATAACACAGCATGGGACTCTTATGAGTGGTGCCAGAACCCCCACATTGTATTAACCTCTAGTAATATTTAATTTGGGACTTCCTGTGTTAGCTGCTTTGTGCTCAAAATGACTTTGTGGTCTCCCAGGGGTTTCTGAGGTACCAGTGTTAAGAAATAAACTTCTGTAATGAGATTGAAGGAGCTGTGGGTATCTTGAAATATAGCAAGAGAGCTGTAGCAAGTTCCCAGCTGGAGTTTATCTGATTGCCCTACAGTTATCCCTCCAGTATATGTAATATTGGTAAATACCATTTGCATTCCGCAGTGATTTTTCCGGCTGGCACTACCATTTGCTGGCCCATAGTTTCTCAGCCACCAGGGTTTCTGTCCACAGCATGCACTTCCTCCTGCCTTCCTTGTGTAAGGTTCCCCTTGCGACGGTGTACTTTATGCATCTGATAAAATGGGACACTGGCACACAAAACCTATGCTGGAATAAAATCATGTTAGGCTTTTAGATGCAGTCCTGTGTACTAGGATATGGACCAGTGTGTGGGTATTTGGGGTGGTGTTAACTGTGTAAGAAAATTAGAGTTTTTGTTTATGTGACAATAGAATGGAGGTTGGCTATGTGTGGTTTAATGCCCAGGGAAGACAGTGGACTGATTTACCCTGGGAGTCATTTTTGTATCCAGCCTTGGAGGAACATCTTTGAGTTGTCATATGTTGGCTCTGGAAAGATGAATGGGCATCCCCCTTTTTTTTCCATTAGTGCTAGGGCTCATTTTCTAAAGTTAACCCTAGGGATCCTGACACAAATTATATCCAGCCATAATATTATCTGCCATGTTAACCTTTTATCTGAAATCTATAGTTTCTTCACACAAATAGTCCTTCTTGAAGTTCTTTTCTGTAGAGTTTAACTTAATAGAGTATACTGTGCTGGTTGGCTAGAAAGAATATACAGCCTTTCACAGTCAGCGGAGGCCAGCATGTTATAGATGGTTTTGTATCTGGGAACTCCCTATTATGTCATCATTTGAAGTTCTCTTGCAAGCCCTGAGGCAGTATGAATCTGGAGAAGGTAAGGGTTCGAGCCATTAGACTGCTGGCCATACACTTGGGATAGGGCTGGCCTACTGCTCCCCATTCCTTCTACAGCTTAAGGTCCCTAGGGTATTGCATTTCAGATCTGATCCCTGGTGGCCAAGAAAAGAAGAGTCCTATGCTGTGGATCATAGGACCTACAAGGACTAAGAGCCAGTATTGTAATGACCCTGTATAGATTTAGATTGAGGCCTCTTTCATAGTACTGTGTGCGGTTCTGATCACTGCATCAAGAATAGTGCAGAGCTGGAATAATTACAGAAGAGGGCAGCTAGAAGGGTTAAGGGGTTGGTGCACCTTTCCTATGAGGGAAGACTAAAGAGTCTAGGACTTTCTAATTTAGGGAAAAAAGATTACAGAGAAGACATGGTTTGAGTTTATAAAATTATGCATGGGGTGGAGAAAGTGGCTAGAGAACCTTTTGTCCCTCTCCCATAACATTGGTGCTCGGGACATCCAGTGTAGTCAATGGGCAATAGATGCAGGATTGACAAACCAAATACTACTCTACATAACAAGTAATTGAATTATTCACTGCAAAGGGAAGTAGTGATGGCCATGAGCATGGGTGGCTTTTATGGAGAAATGTCCTCCACTCTAGTATTCACACCAATAATTCAACCATGGGACTACACTCTGTTAATGACATGGACCCTGGGTGTACCACTCATAGTTCTCAGAAAGAAAGGGCCATGGCATGAGACATCAAGTCCTAAACAAAGTGTACTTTAGTGCTTATTGGATGCAAATGGATCTGGTTGAAATAACTTAGAATAAAAGGTTTATTAACTCACACCTTGCTTAGAATGTCACACTTCAAGGGTCCAAGATTTAGAAAGCCAAAAGGCTAGATAGTATTTTTCTTCTTCTTGAGGCAGGGAGAACAGGACTAGGGGTATGCATTCAGCAATAGCTGAACTGAAAAATACCCAAAAAATACCTTGTCAATATAGCTGAACCCCCCAAAAACTGATATTTATTGGGGGGTTCATTTTGCTATACCAAAACCTCTCATTTAAACCTTACAGGCTGAGCCACCAGTCAGCTGTTGGGTTTAAATGCCTTTCTTTCCCTCCCCGAGATCAGGGAAAGAAAGAAAGGCATTTAAAACATGCCTGGGTTCCCTGCCTGATTTTCTCCAGGTGCCCTGCAGCTGCATTTTATATTTTTGGGGTCTGATATACCCAAAGCCGAAAAATACTGGCATTTTTTTTTGCACACCCCTAACCAGGACTCACCCCAGAGGGGGACAGACTCCCAATGGGACATCATAAACTCTCAGGACATGAAAAAGAAGCTCTCTTCTTGTTTATCTTCCTTGGATGGGCACAAGCCATGAAGGACTAAACCTTTACCTAGGGACTCCATCTTGACCAAGTCACAAGGCTCAACAGGAGAAGTTTCAGCTCTGAAAAGTAAGGTAATGATGGACTTTTTAAAATGCCTTGACATCAAGAATTGCTTGTTTGTGCTAGTTAAACATGTTTTAGGATATGTACCTAGTGTAGGGTGAGAGGATGGTGTATAATCTCTTGTTTTATCTAATCTCTTCACACTACCTGTAAGGAGAATAGTCACAAGTGTTTAATCTTGAATGAAAGGCCAATACGTATATCAACAGGTCTATCCATGATTTTTTTTCAAAATAAAGTTTTCAGTTTTTTACTAGATGGACTGCAGGATTCTTGCCTATGGCCTCATGGATACAAGCCTTAATGCATCAGCTAAACCACACTTCTGGGGCTATAGGATGTAACATCTAGAATTTAGAATTATGGTGTTCTGGAGGACATTATATTTACCCTGATTGCAAAATAGCGCATTTATATACTGAACATAAGCATGTTGCTATTATTGTGGACTTCAAGAAAATCATAATATGCTCTGACCTGGATAGCTCAGGTCAAGCCCAGTCTCATCAGATCTTGGAAGCTAAGCCAGGTCAACTCTGGCAAGTATTTGAATGGGAGACCTCCTTGAAATGCAGAAGGTGGGGCAGGCTTTTATTCAGCCAATTCTCAGAATATCCTCTAAGTCCCCAGTAGGGGTCAGTCACCAGAAGTCACCATGACTTCCAGGTGCATGACACACACACACACACACCAAAATAAAAAAATACCCCACAAAAGAAAAAAAAGAAAGAAATCATAATGCGACACAAGTAATTGTCCAGGGACATAAGTATATATACAAAGAATTATGGATTGCTATGTGTTTAACTATCTATACTCTTATTTCATTTGCTACTTTCTTTGGAGACAAAGAAATGAAAATTTCACATTTGTTTACATATTTGCACTAATGGGTAGCTTTGTGTTTTACATTGAAGAAATTAAGCAGACAAATTGAAGAGACAATTTTCATGATAACGAAGAATTTCCCTGAAGACACCTTACTGTAGTTACTTGCTGAGTGCATTTGCAAAGTATGTTTACTTTTAATTAGAAGGAAAAGCTCTCTAACTGAAATCTCTCTCTCTTGAAATGTCTATTGTCTGGAAAAGTTTAAAAAAATCCTGTATCAGCTATTATTTTAAAAAGCATTTTCATAGCAAAGTGAATTGCTTAGATAAACTAATATGAGTAATAGCTGTCTCTTGAAAACAGAACTTTCC
The DNA here is from genome assembly GCA_029233225.1 of Lepidodactylus listeri. Classification (NCBI taxonomy): domain Eukaryota; kingdom Metazoa; phylum Chordata; class Lepidosauria; order Squamata; family Gekkonidae; genus Lepidodactylus; species Lepidodactylus listeri. The sequence goes on from JARCFY010000007.1 coordinate 49,867,921, forward strand.
TTGAAAAAAAATATTTTATTAAAGTTGTGCGGAAATAAAAAGGAATTAGATGCCTCAGATGAATCAGAAGTTGAAATATGAAGATCGGGGAGGGGGGGTTGTACAATTTTAAACCAAATGCACAGTTCTCAATCAGATCTAGGGTTGCTAGACCCCCCCCCCCCCAGTGGAGGTGAGGGTCCCCTGTTGCCAGGCACTGCCCCTCAGCCACAGCTGGTCAGTGGGGGAACTTACTAGCTCTGGAATTTGGGCAAAAACTCTGTGGTAAAACTGGCTTCTACCATAGAGTTTTTGCCCAAGCACCAGAGCATCAGCAGGAAGTCACTGATGTGATGATATCATTTCCTTTTTGGCACTGGCAATGTGGTCTAGGACTTCTTCTTTCTACTTGTAAGTCCCCCCTATCCCTGCCAGTTGCCAGGAGGGACTTGGCAACCCTAATCAGAGCTGTGCAATTCTGTCAAGAAGTATGTACAGTAGAATCTGTAGAATCCAACAAAGAAGAAAATTAGAAAACAAACATCTTAACTGTAGAAACACATGTGTTTTTTGTTCTTGTACCAATACATTGCTCCAGTTGTTATGGCCTTCATTTTGGGTCAGGGGTTCCTTTTGGGTTTGTCTGCAGAGTAGGTTTTTGGTTATTCAGGCATGTGAAGGGAAATGAATTCTGCATATATGTTCAAAGGCTCTCTAACCAGGTTAGCTTTGGAGAAAAGCCTACATTTTATCACCAATGAGAGTCTGAGTGTGTAAAAATAGTACAAGGTTTCAGGGGAACTATTTTGGATACAAAGAAGTTGGAGATAGCCCTAATAGTCCAAAGCAAAATAAAAAAGCCACCTGATTCCTTTTATTAAAAAGTAAAGGTAAAGGTTTCCCTTGCTCGAAAATCAGTCAAATCCAGCTGTAGGGGGTGGTGATCATCTCCATTTTCAAGCCGAAGAGCCAGCACTGCCCAAAGACTTTTCCTGTGGTCATGTGGACTGCATGAATAAATGCCAAGGCACATGGAACACTGTTGCCTTCCCACTGAAGTGGTACCCCTTGCAGTCTCTTGTTTTCAAACTGCTAGGTTGGCAGGAGCCAACCAAATTGACAGTAGCCTTGAGTAAGTACCTCCTTGAATTTTAAGCATACTACTATTTGAAAGACACAGGTTAAGGATGAAACCTTGAATGAAGGGCAGATTTTTACACATGTATGAATGGCCCTTGAAACAAGTGTGTTCAGGCAAGAGAGGAGTGTAAAATGAAGTTTATCATGCTAATTTCCTCCCTGTCTTAACATCCCTGTATTCATATGGGAGTCACTTCTGTGATAGCTAGGTTTGAGTCCAGTAGCGCCTTAGAAACCAACAAGATTTTCAGGCAATCCCAATCTCATCAGATCTTGGAAACTAAGCAGGTCTGACCCTCACAAGTACTTGGGAGGGCAACCTCTAAGGAATACCAGGGCTGGGTTGCAGAGGCAGGTTATCAAGCTACCTCTCTGAAAACATCCTAGCCCTACTAGGGATTGCCAGAAGTCATCTTGACTTCCAGGCTTGCAAGCACTCACGCAATACTTACACACACACAAAAAAAAGATTTTCAGGGTATAATCTTTCAAGAGTCAAAGCTCCCTTCATCAGATACCAAGAACTTTCAATAGCTTTGACTCTTGAAAGCTAATATACCCAAACTCTTGGTCTCTGAGATGCTGCTGGACTTGAATCTAGCTCTTCTACTGCAGACCTACATGGCTACCCTCTGAAACACTCTTCTGTAAGTGCTTCTTACACGGTTGGGATAACCTTTAACTGACCCAAATCAGTGGTCCTTGTTAGTCATATGGGTCCCAACCATAGCAGTAGCTGGGAGCTAGATCTGTGTGGGAAAGATTCATGTGATCTGCTATTCCTATCTATTTGGATTACTTAAGTGTTTTCCTAACTACTAAAACCATAGAAAAGTAGCCCCCATTACCGCTAAGGGGCTTCTTGAAGGGAGACAGATAATGAATGAATTCAGTCTGTGCTGACTTAGGTAACTCTTGGGACTACATTAGTGCAGTTAGGTTTTATTTGTGCAGTTCATCAAATATATTTTGCACCTGCATAGCTCTGATTCATAAATTAGGTCGACATTAGATTAGTATGTTGCAGAAGCACAGCCATGTGTGAGTTTGAGGATCTGTGCATAGCTAATGTGGCACAATCTAAAATCACCTGTGTTTTCAAGCTATTCCCACCGCCTTTGTTTTTGTTGGACAGTAATATCCCTCACCTTCATTGCAAATAATTTAACCGGCAATTTGGGGTAGGAAATAAGAAACAAATTCTTTAAATATTTTAAACCAAACTGAATCAGGTCTTTCACTTTGTCCAGTAGAAGGTTTTAGTGGCTTGCTGGATTTAGGGTTGTCAGGTCCATCCCCCCTAGCCACTGGTAGGTGATGCGGGGTAGGATTGGCAGATACAGCCTAGGGATCTCTTGAAGATCTGGGGATGGAGCCTGAAGAGGACAGAGACTTCACTGGGGTACAATGCCATACAGTCCACCCTCTAAAGAATCCATTTTCTTCAGGAGAACTGATCTCTGTAGTCTGAAGATGAGCTGTAATTCTGGGGGATCCCAAGATCCCACTTGGAGGCTGGCATCCCTAGCTGGATTGCTTAATTTTATGAGTATATCTCACCGTGCTGCTTATTGTGTTAGGTGAACATAACAAAATATTAGCAGTATTTAATAGTTGCCCTTCACTGCATAAGATGGAATGAGGCATTGCCTGTCTGAGTTAACAGTTATCCATTTTCAAGGCAAAATGTAATAAAAAATTGAAAGGTGGTAATTTTGTATAGATTTCTCTATTGTAATTTTGGGCACAATAGACAAGGATACAGCCATACTGATTATTGGGCTTTTTCCATTTACAGAGGTCTTGTGAAAGGTAATACCAGTGTTCTTCTCATTGAAAACCCCATTATTTCCACAAAGAGGTAGTTAATTAGCCCCCACACAGCCATTAGAAGATCATTTTTGAAACTGAAGGGACATCTGCATTCTAAAAGGGATATATTTACTATTGGCAAGAAAAGTCACTTTCCGGGATATTAATAGATGCAAACCTAATGTGTATAAACAACAAAAGGAGAGAGAGAAAAGCCATTTATTAGAAAGTAGATTAGAAAAAAAGCTGTATCTCCTTTTTGAAAGCATTCTGTTTGAGGGTTTCAAACAGTTGCATGGATACTTGTGTGTGGTTTGATAAATACCAGAGGAAACTGATTTTTTCCCCCTGATTCTGGGTTAACATAAGTAATAGCAAACATTTTCTTCCATCCCAGTAGTATATTACCTTTTTCACCATGCTATATAATGAAGTATAAAATATGCATTGCATTCAGTAACAAAGCTGTTCTCTGAGTTTAAGTGTGTTTTTTGGGCAACAGTATACATTCCACACAAAGTAAACTATACATAACAAATACACTGAAGCTCTTCTTGGTAAAAGAAAAGGTGATTTAGGTTGGAGAAGCAGAATATGGAAGTAAACTAATCCTTTATGATGAACCCCTGTATCTTCTTTACTGTGTGACAGATTTTTCCTGCCAAATCTGAGTAGCCCTACGGTAACATGTATATATTCTTTGTCATAATATACTTGACTGTCCCACCCTATGTTTAGATATTTAGGCTTTTTCTCAGCTCAGGAACTCTTCTGAAAATACAGAAGCTTTCCAGCTTTGTAAAGCCATGAGAAATGACACTTGAGAAAAATTAACTTTCAAAATCAGAATAAAGATTTTATTAAACAGGCAGGGAATAACTATATAATGGGAATAGTCAAGATTTTGAGATTGCTGAAGTAAAAACTTTCTAATATTTACAGAGCTGAATTCATAAAACATTCAAGAGAGTGTATTTGTAGTTTTATTTCAAGGCTTTCTATTTCTTTCTTTGAGAGGTGCTTTCATATATTTCAGCACAATACAGTTCTTATTGATGTTTCTAGATTTTTTCCTTCAGATATCACAGGTTTTCCTTTAGATAATACAGATTTTCACTAACTCCTGAGTTATCTAAGCTTCTCCTTTATCACATACCAGGGTTCTCTTCCCAACCCCTTTCACTGGCAGGAAGTTATTCTTCTTGTCCCTAAGATACAATGACTCTTTTTCACTATTTGGCTTGTCTGGGAGTTCTCTCTAACTTCCCAGACCTTCTGCCAAATCCTTCTCCAGTATCCTTGTCTGTATAATGTTGTTCTGTAGCTTTGCTTACTGTGAGTCTAAGTTCTTCCTCAGAGCAGTATTAATATATTTAGACAATGGAGGTGTTCTTTTTCTTTCTGTAGAAGTACTTTTGTGACCAGTGCCTGTCAGAAAACACTGACTTCCAAATATCCGTTCCCTCAGAAGCCAACCTCTGGCTACTGATTCATATGTTAGACTTCAAAAGACCAAACTGCAAAAGACCAAAGGCGAAAGACCTAAAGGCGAAAGACCCCTTTTCCCTTCAGATCAGCTGTTCTATTTTCTCTGCCAGCTGATGCTGGCCAGCTAGAGAGTGAGCAGAGCAGCCAATCCTCTAAACTCATATCTCCAGGGAAGATTAATTCTTGTACTCCCTGACTCTCTGATACCAAGCAGCATTTTTAAAAGTCTGCTTTTCTGTGCTATTTGTCACATTCTTCTTCTGCCATTTATTTTCTTTACTTACCCATAGCCAAAAGTACTTAAGGAGAAGGGAGTCCAAGAGGGCTGGGAGTTTCTTAAAAGTGAACTATTGAAGGCAGAATCACAAATGATTCCCATGAGAAGGAAAAAAAATAGGAGGGGTCTAAAGAAGCCAAGTTGGCTCCATAAACAGCTTTCTAATGATCTGAGAGATTTTTTTTAAAAAGACTCATTTAGGAAATGGAAAGAAGAGTATAAGCACTGATAAATATAAACAAATAAAAAGTGCTTGTAGAGAGAGAGTTAGGAAAGCTAAAGCTCAGTATGAGCTTAGACTGGCAAGAGATGCTAAAAACAACAAAAAAGGGTTCTTTTCATATGGTCAAAGTAAGAAAAAGAGCAAGGTCATGGTAGGTTCATTGCGGGGACAGGAAAGTGAAATTGTAACAGGTGATGAAGAGAGGGCAGAATTGCTCAATTCTACTTTTCCTCTGTCTACTCTTGTGGGGGAAATGGTGCTTGACATGGCAAAAACAGAACATATGATGAGGGAAGGAAGTTGTGGCCTAGGATTGGCATAGGGGTAGTACATAAAAGTCCTCAGGACCATAGGCGTCAACTACAGGGGGGCTTGGGGGCACAGGCCACCCCTGAAATTCCCCAGGAGGTACTGAGCCCCCCCTGGCAAAATCGGGTGCCTCCCCGCCGCCACTGTGCCTCCCCACCTCTCTTCCTAGGCCCCCCACCCCTCCACCCAGCTCCTTTGAACCCACTTTTCAATATTTTTTTATAAATCGACAAAGAACGAAACGAATGAATGAACGAACGAAAGAAAGAAAGAAAGAAAGAAAGAAAGAAGGGTAGGGGGAGAGAGAGAGATAAAAAGGAAGGAAGGAAGGTAGGTAGGTAGGTAGGTGAGAAAGAAAGAAAGGTAGGTGGGGGAGAGAGAGAGAAAGAGAAAGAAAGAGAGAGAGAGAGAGAGAGATAGGGGAGTGAGAGAAAGGAAGGAAGGTGGAGGGGAGAGAGAGAGAAAGGAAGGGGGAGAGAGAGAAAGACAGACAGACAGGGGAGAGAGAGAAAGGAAGGAAGGAAGGTGGAGGAGAGAGAGAGAGAGAGAAAGGTAGAGGGAGGGAGAGAGAGAAAAAGAAAGAAAGGTGGGGACAGAGAGAGAGAGAAAGACAAAAAGAAAGAAAGAAAGACAGAAAGAAAGGAAGAGGGGAGAGAAAGAGAGAGAGAGAAGGAAAAGGGATGGGGGAGGCACTTACCGGAGCAGGGAGAGCGATGTGATGTCGGCAAGCCAAATGAAGAACCAGGCATTTCAGAGCAAAGAGCCTAGCCCCGTGCTTAATCTCTGGGTGGGGCTTTCTCCTGCTGGGTCTCTGCACTTAAAGGGAAAGCACCCGGTGGGGCTTTTTCCTGTCGGCTCTCTGCAGGAACTTTCCCTTTAAGTGTAAACAGCTCCGGCCAGGCAGGGAGGGGCGGGGCAGGCTCGGACGCCAGCTGGAATGGCGTTCCAGTGCGTTCCTGCTGAAAAAGAGCCCTGGGGATCACTATGCAGAGGAAGGCAAGGCAAACCACCTCTGCTCATCTTCTGTCTTGAAATCCCTATGGTCACTATGAGTCAATAGTGACTCAATGGCACACAATTATTATTATCATTCCTTTTATGAACATGTGTTGAATAGATTTCTTCATCTTTCATGAAAGGGATGCCATCGTGATCATATCAAGTCAAGGTGTTTGTTTTTTAAAAAAAAAATGCTAAAAAGAGATCACCTAGCATCCTGTCGGTGACGCTAAAGCCTTTTAGGGAAATCTGAGTGACAGATGGGAATCTATACAGAGAAATCTATTGCATTTCAGAGCACAAGTGATAGCCTCCCATGAGGAATTTTCCTTCCTATCATGCTACCACCAGGGACTAACCATCCAAACAACGCTTTAGACAATACAGCAGCATGAAAATAACAGACAGGGAAAGCTATTCCAGATGGACAGCAAGCCACATCCTCTTGCTTCTCAAAATGTCCTTAAAATTCTCTGCTACTCCACAGCTTTTCCTGGATTATCATGATCTGCAGGTCATGTTTACTTAGGTCAAATCTACATCTGACTTTCCCGCTGGAATCATTCTAGTTTTTTTTTTAAAAAAACAAAACGGCCAAACCTGTTTCTAGTTTCAAACCATACTTGTTCTAGTTTTTAAAAAACTGTTTACATTTGTTAATTGCCCTCCTGTGGTCATGTTTGCATTTTACTGCTTTAAACAGATCCTGTTGCTTTGTACTCTTCAGACCAGGGAGTGAAATTTGAACCCAGCGTGAAATGAGCGCAGGAAAAGACAGCAGTCAAACTACTTCAGAGGGAAGATGTAAATTGGCCTTAATTAGTTTCTGCACACATGGGGAGTGGCATGCCCATAGCTACAGTGGCATCTCAGGGCTAGGCCCCCTGACTTACTAGCAAGGCCCCATGACTTCCCATTCCGCTCAGGGCCCCTGAGTGACAGCGGGTGCAGGGAAAGAGCCAGGTATTCCTGCGCAGCTGTCCAGCACAAGGGGCCACATTAAATTACCTTTATTTTGAGTAGCCAGTGCCCCCTAAGAAATTTAAATATCCCTGACTAAAAAAAAAATCCTGGCTACAGGCCTGGGTAGCAGTAACAACGAAGGTGTTCACATGATCACAGCAAGTCTGAAACACAGAAGGCCAAGGCTCTGTTTCTAAGAATAGTTTCCTGTGAGTAAGCCAGGGGCACTTACTTCTGAGTATATCTGCTTCATGCTGCTCCTTAAATATTCTTGTATCAATTCATATGGTTTGCTTCGATTTTGTATTGCCTTAAGCTCATTCACATGCCTGGCTATTTATCCAGTGCTTTCTTGGTGTGTGGATTCCAGTTGCCCACACGTGAGTGAAAATGGAAACTGGTGGTGACCCATAATTTTACAGCAATTTGAAGAAGCTGTGATGTCTCATGATCAGTGCATGTGGTTAGCTATATTCATGTTCAAAACCTTTATTTGAGGTCAAATGAGTGGCCAGTTGTGTGACTTCTTGGGACAACTATGTTGCATAAAAGATGTGCTTTTTATATTAGAAAGAAGCCCCATAGCCAAGATTTTTTTTGAGGGGGGTGCTATGGTGGGGGTGGGGCTAATTAAATTAAATTTAGTGGTTAATGATTTCAGCAATGCGAGTGGATGTAAAAAAGTTTGTTGGCCATTGTTGTGTTGAAAACACCGGTATCTAGAAACACTAAACTGTAGCTTTAAAAAAAAAAAAAAAGATGAGTTAAAGTTTGCGCTTCTAACATTGGTGAGATTAAGACCCAGGAGAGTTGTACAAGCACCAGTCTCGCTCTCTGCAAAAAAAAAAAAAAATCCTAGATGTGCTGACTTGGGAGGCAGCTCACAGTTTTACTCTTGAGTAAGTAGGACTCAGGAGGGGAGGGAGCCAGAGAATATAGAAGGAGACATTGCCAGCAGGAGGAGCCACCTAAGATGCCTCTCTGTAGGGGAGGACGGGCTTTGGGCTTTCCATCTCAGTGAGAGACAGAGAGTGGGAAGAGCAAGCAGGCACAGGGGCTTTGCACACATGTCCACCTTGCTGCCAATTCCCACCCCACTGGAGCAGAAAGCCCACAGCCAAACAGCCCCCCCCCGAAAGCCTGTCTGCTTCCAGCTCGCCTGCCTGCCAGAGGTACTGCTGTTTACACTACAACACAGTGGCTGTTAGAGCATCATCATGGCAATGGCGCTGCTGTGGGAGCCCTCAATGTCAGCCGCTTGGGCAAGACACCTCATACTGGGGGCAAGAGCAGCCAAAGTGTTGCTAGGTGGCACTGCAGAATCAATAGGGGGCACCGCCCTCAGTGCCTCACTGCTGTCTGTGGGCCTGTTAGAAAGTATATTTTGGCTGGCTCTCTAGCTCCTGTTATTTCTTTATTTACCTAAAACTTAATAGTAGAAGAAACTTTCTAAAACTGGATTTTTGTATGTAGCATATTCACACATTATTGTTTTAATTCCAACACTGTCATATGGAAGCAGCTGACAGAATACCTCAGCATGCTTCTGTGACAGCCAGGATAAAAGAGTCTTCTAAATCATGTACTATCCAAGATAAAGCATCACATACTTTATTTAAGCCATATATTGATTTTATGCTGCATACTTCAGAAATAAGTTGTTTTTACGCTTATGCTTGATATTATAAATCTACAGTTTTGGGGCATCTTTTGGGAGCATAAAATAACACTGAAAAAGAAGCAATACAATGAAATATGTGAGATTTTCTGTTACATGAGGTCATGGACAATTAGGGTTGCCAATCTCCAGGTGGGACCTGGAGATCTGTAACTAAAGCCGATCTCCAGAAGCCAGAGATTAGTTCCCCTGGAGAAAATGACTGTTTTGGATGGTGGACTCCATGGCATTATATCTCAATGAGGTCCCTCTCATCCCCAAGCCCCACCCTCCTCAGGCTTTACCCTTAAAATCTCCAGGCATTTCCCAACTAGAAGATGAAGAAGAAGAGATTGGATTTATACCCCGCCCTTCACTTGGAGTCTCAGAGAGGCTTACAAACTCCTTTCCCTTCCCTATCCCTCCCCACAACAGACACTCTGTGAGGTAGGCGGGGTGGAAAGAGCTCTTGCCAGAACTGTCCTTGAGAAAACAGCTCTGACAGAACTATGGTTTGCCCAAGGTCATCCAGCAGCTGCAAGTGGAGGAGTGGGGAATCAAACCCGGTTCTCCCAGATTAGAGTCTATAAAGTACTGGGTTCAGAGATGCACTGAAGTGAAATCAGCTCGTATGTTTATTAGATGGTTCAAAAAATGACTCCTGAGCAGGTCTTAGGGTTCTGCTTAAATGCCACTCTAAACCACACCCCCAGCCTCACTCAATTCCCATGATAGGGTCAATTACACTGCACCTTTGAGCACTGGTCCCTTTACAAATCCTGGGTGGCTTATTGGTCCAAATTAGGATCTGCATGGGCTATTGTTTACCAAAGCAAAGCTCCGGTAGTAGCCCAACCATGTGCAAGATCTCTGACCACATGCACAGTCACCATTAATACACAACAGAGTCCATGCACTTAACCACTACACCAGACTGGCTCTCCATCTAGGAGCTGGTAACCTACTCTTTCATTATAGCTGAACTGGAAGTGTAATAATAAATTATACAGGAAGAAGAATTGAAGCATCCCAGAATGTGATTGGGCAATAGATTCAGGATAGACAGAAGGCAAGTACTGCTTTACTCACTGAGTAATTAAATTAAGAAATCCACTTCCAGTGAATGTAGTAATGTACTGTAGCATAAACTAATAGGGGATTATTGTACTTCATTTACCAAAACATCAGGAAAATTCACACTTCTTCTGTAGTTCAGTTTGATGTCAGTTTGAGGTTTATCTTGTTGTACATTGGCATGGAATAACTGTGGGTTATGTTTACAACCATCATGACAAATACTGGTCTGGGCTTCCATTTTTCTTTCAGGCTATGCTCAACTACTAAGGCTCAACTAGGTCATGTCAGTGGAGTCTGTCACGTGATACAGTATGATCTGAGCTGACAAGACCTGATGGATTTAGGTATATGAGTCACATTCTATCTGCTGTAGAAGGAAACTCAGCAGAAAGGCAGTGGAGGATATTCTTAGAGACCAATGCTGCCTGTAATATGGCAGGCATTCTGGAGTCAGTGGACATAAAATTAGTAACTTCAAGTTTAATAATGATAAGTGCAATAAAATGAACGTAGCTAGTTCTACGACTACAACTTGACCATGTCTACAAACTGGAAAAACAGTGATCCCCCCGTCACCCCATGACTAAAATATGATTTGTTCACAGGTGATAAGAACAGAAAACACATTGTTGAAATTGAGTATTTTTACAAAGCCATCTGCCCATTTTCTGTTTGAAAAAGATATGCAGTGTACTGCTATTTTCTGATTATTTCATGCAAATTCTAATCTGTAATGACCATGGGTTTATGAATAAATGTTCCTGGGGAAATTTGTGCTCCTCCGTATGGGTCCTGTAAGCTCTTTTAGTATGGCTACTGAATAGGTGCCTGGGTTTTAGGGTCAGAGACCCCATTGTGCCAGTATCTTTGAAGAAAGAAGCATCTGTGGTCAACAGGCTGGCATGTATTTCTGTTATGGCTGCCTTTTCCAGAGATCTTTTAAGAGCCCCAACCATGTTCAGAACTGTTCTTCCACAAATGCCTACAGTTTTCCCTTCTTTTATTTTTTTTGGCCTGATAAAGCAGAACAGTGGGGTCTCACAGTCTACTGGAGGAGGTGTGTTTTCTGTTGAAAACTGCACTTACTAGAAAGATCAAATATGGGCATCACTATTCAATACACCTTTTTGTGTTGCCACCCCAGCCCAAATAACGAGACAGACAACGATTGGAATTAAACAAGGGCCACTTTATTAACTATTTAACAGAACATTGCAGCAACGGGCAAAACTAAGCAAGCACAGGAACAGGCAAGGCAGGCATCACTCCACGACACAGCCTCCTTGCCTTCTGATATGGGCGGGACACCAAACTCTGGTATTGACCCAGCCCCAAGTCTGGTTCTTAACCGGCAGCCCAGCATACTGGTTGCCCCGCAGGAGCGCCTACCCCTGAGACCGTACAGACCTTCAGGGAGGAGCCTAGCCGGAGAGGTTCCCAGAGGGGGCCACCATTCTCCGCCCCGAACCATACAGCCCTGGGGCAGTATCCTGATGACCCCCTGTTCCCAAACGGGATATGCCGTAAGGCGCTCACCAGTTCCTTTCTAGCTTGCACAAACCTGCCAAGTGACCAAACTATTAAATTCTCAACCACCATTTAAGCCCTTAACAACTGTCACAGTGTAAGGTAGGCAAAAACACCTCCACCATATAGCCAATTCATGTAGAGGCGAAAAATTCCTACCCGGCCCCAATTGGCAACCAGTTGAAAAACCTACACTGCAAACAGGGCAGGCGGGTGGGCGAGCACGCGGAGCCGAAGACGCGTCCGGGAGCGGGGCACTGCCTTATATAGGCAGCCCCGCCCCCAGGCTCCAGCAGCGCGTGGAGGCGCGCGGGATCATTGCTGCCTCGCAGTTGTGCGAGGCGGCAAAGCGGCCCCTCGGCGCGACAAGCGCGCCGGGAGCCGAGTTATGGCAAGTAGTAATATGCCTGCCAAGTCCCCCGGTAGAGCGGGGGAAACACCAATTTTTAAAGCTTTCCCCCGCTTTTCCAAGATTGGCCACCGGGGGGACAAAATGGCTGCCAGCAGGGGAACCTCGGAGCCTGCCCTGCTGGCCTCTTGAACTTCTTAAAAGGGAAATTTCCCCTTTAAGAGCTGAGCCAGCAAGAGAGCTCCGCCCAGAGATTAAGGCGGGACTAAGCTCTTTCTACTGCGTGCAAGGTTGCTGCTGGAGTAAACTGCTCCGGTAAGCTGCTGGCGTCTGCGAGCTCTTTTCCTTCTCTGTCTCTCCCCCTCCCCCTCTTTCTTTTTGCTGTCTGTCTGTCCACTGTGGTTTTGTCAAAGGAATAAACTGTCACTTCCAAAGAGGTAAACATCACAAGGAGAGGTTGCCTGTAGAAGGTCTGGGAGTGGGATTGTTTAAAATGTCTTGTCGTGGCTGCTTGGGTCCCCCCAATCCTCATTTCCCTTCTGCAAATAAAAGTTGGGATTCCTCATTTTTATGCCAATTTTCTGTTTCTTTCAACCGTGTCCCCCCCCCCCCCCAGTAAAAATCTGCATTTTTAAAAGCATTTGTACATCAAGTAACCGGTATTTTAAGTTAGGGATGGATCCAACTAGCTTTTCTGCTGGCTAAAAGGGGAGGACAAAGGTCCTCTTTAGCCACCAAAAAGCCTATGCTGGGGGGGGGGGGGAGAAGTTATGGGACTTACATGGACAACAGCTGGGTGAAACAAGGGCCAGAAATAAAGCCTGGGAATTGGGCAAGAGTAAGTGAAAAAGCTGTCTGTCTGTCTGTCTGTCTCTCTCTCTGTCCCCATCCAGCAGAGGTCTGTCAGTGGCTATTATTAGCCACAAGGTCTAAATGGAGCCCTTTGTCTGGGGCAGTGATGCTCTGCATTCTTGGTGCTTGGGGGGCAACAGTGGGAGGGCTTCTGGAGTTCTGGCCCCGCTGCTGGACCTCCTGAGGGCACCTGGTATTTTTGGCCACTGTTGTGACACAGAGTGTTGTACTGGATGGGCTGTTGGCCTGATCCACTGTGGCTTCTCTCCTGTTCTTATGATATGAAAATCATATTTAGCACTTGTGTAGCACTTAGGGCTTCATATTCTGCCGAGATGAGGAAGGATTCAGTAGGGCCATTGCTCAGTGATAGAGCATCTGCTTGACATGCAGGAGGTATCAGCCTCTTCAGCTAAAAAAGGATCAGGTAATAGGTGACATTAAAGATCTCAGCCTGAGACCCTGGAGAGCCACTACCAGTCTGAGTAGTCAATACTGACCTTGATGGACCAATGGCCTGATTCAGTATTAGGAAACTTCATGAGTTCATGTGGAAGCATGTGGAAGCAACATCACAGGATGTGACATCACAAAATGATGTCACTTCCTTTCTCCTGGCTCCACCCCCAAAGTCTCCTGGCTCCACCCCCAAAGTTCCCAGATATTTCCCAAGTTGGACTTGGCAGCCCTAAGTAGTAATCTGAGGAACCTAGAGATTTATGATCCAGAAAGCTGGCCTTCCTTCCTTCCTTCCTTTCTTTTTTTTTTTTTTTGAGATGAACTTGGACAGACCACAGTGCCAAATATCTAATGTAGCAACTTACTCTCTGATAAAGTAGTTTTTGTTACACTGGCTGATGTTCTGCTGAGTGGGGCACACAGGCAGAGGGTTTTTTTCAAGATTTTAGTAACAGCAAGACCAATCACACACACAGAGAACTGGTTAGATTTATGACTCAAACCAGTGTGTTAAGCATAATTGCACACAATGCATTGCACCCAAACTAACCTGGTAATTTCCTATGATTCCCCCCTTCATACTGCAGATCCTCCTGGAGTAACTTTTCATGGAGATAAGTGAGTTACAGTGGGAGGGGGGAGGCAGGGAAGTTCCATTCTGCCCCTAGAAAACTTAGTCTGAACCCAGGTAGTCAGCCATGTTGGTCTTAAACAGTAGAACACATTTATAGTCCAGTGGAATGTTTAAGACCAAAAAAGACCAACTTTTTCAAAATTCTATATTATTAACAGCAAACAGACGACCTTATGTGTTATACTTCACTTCTACTAACAAATTTCCATTACTTGTCTCCAGGATTTAAACATACAGTATTTTGCAGTTCATGCTTTCGTTGCCTTTGGAAACTTGTTTTGTAGCTCAGATGTATACTTCTGAATACAATGATTGACAGTAGATGGAACAAACAATTTTGCCTTTGCAAATGATAATGGTAATAAGAGCAATCATAGCACAGTAAATTCTGTTCAGTCATAAGAATGTAAGAACATAAGCGAAGCCAATGTTGGATCAGGCCAATGGCCCATCCACTCTGTCACACAGTGACTAAAAATAGCAGGTGTCATCAGGAGGTCCACCAGGGGGGCAAGGACACTCCCACTATTGCCCCCCCCCAGCACCAAGAATACAGTGCACCACTTGCCTCAGACCGGGAGTTCCTATTCATACCTTGGGGCTAATAGCCACTGATGGACCTCTGCTCCATATGTTTATCCAATTCCCTCTTGAAGTCATCCATGCTTGTAGCTGCCACCACCTCCTGTGGCAGTGAATTCCATGAGTTAATCACTCTTTGGGTGAAGAAGTACTTCCTTTTATCCATTCTAACCTGACTGCTCAGCAATTTCATTGAGTGCCCACGAGTTGTTGTATTGTGAGTCCAGCTTTTTTCCGTCATTTTAATAGCTGGTCATAAAATGTGTTCAGTCCATAAAAGTAATGAACAAGTCACAACATTACAAGAGCAAAGTAGGACACATCAGGATGTTGGCCAGCAAGGCACTTTCAGTGCTCTTATGAGTTATGAGATTCATAAGCTTGAACTTTGGGCTGCCTTTAATGGAAGGGCCATGTGCTTTCTTCATGATAGGAGCCAGCTCCAGCCCATGCCAGGAGGCTGACACCCTAGACAGTTCACCTGGGACAGAGACAAAGAGGTTTTTCTCTCTCAGTCTCAGCACGCTGGTTAAACCCCTGCCCCCTCTCCTACACATCTGGATAATTATGCTAACTAAGCTGCCTAGCAACTAATGTGCCAGACATTAACCAACAGGCCAAAGTCATTGACTAACAATAGAAGTGGCCAGGTGAGTCATCGGACCCCAGACTCAATGTCTGTTTCCTGATGAGATCATACTCTTGCAACATTGCCCAACCCCTGGACCTCCTCCCTTTGTTCACCTTTAACCTATGGAAGGGTCGAAGAGGGACGGACCGCCTAGTAGGTGTGTTAGTGGGATGTGGTCTGCAAAGCCCGCCCCAAGACCCCCAATAAAAGTCCAAACCCAGAGACACTCAGCCTCTTGAGCCGTCACCCCCTATCAGCTTTACTACCCCTTCAGTCCAGCTTTCTGTACCCAACCCTTGCCTCCATTTTTAATCCTCTCTCTCGGGAGTAGCTACCCAGGAGAACCACGTGGTCTTGCAGGTTCAAGCCTCGTGTCCCCATAGCCTTTCTGTTTTTCTCCCCATCCAATTCTTCTTGACATCGGACAATGCATCTAAGGTACTGTGCTGTTCCCCACCAACGATAACCTGCTCATGCAAATGTGCTATTTTCTACCTTTATTTCATTAGGCCTGTGTGATTGTGTGTGTGATTACATTTTTGGTGTGCTTGACCAACATTATTCAGTAAACAACATTGAACTTGATATCTGCCTCACATGCCTCCTTCCTTGAGAACTCCCGGGAGGGGTGGGACCCTGGTATAGTTGGCAAGAACCCGTGTATTTTGCTGATTGCTAAATGTAAATTAAAGCAATTCGGCTAACAAGGATTCCCCCTAGGGTTGCCAGCCTCCAGGTGGCATCTGGAGATCTCCCGGTATTACAGTTGATCTCCAGACAACCAAAATAAGTTTTCCCTGGGCAAAGTGGCTGTTTTGGAGGGTGCACTCTATGGCATGAAAACCTGCTGTGGTCCCTCCCTTCCCCAAAGCCCACCCTCTCCAAGCTTCATCACCAAATCCTCCAGATTTCTCAAACCAGAGCTGGCAACCCTATGCTTTGCTTTCAGTTGAGAGAGAGGAAGGTGCGGTCTATTTAGAACGAACACTCTGCCTGCCCTCTCTCTTGCTCTTGGGATGGGGCAGTTGTAGTTTGTGTAATTTACTGACACATGAAGCCTACTCCTATTGATGGGAATATTTAATTATTCACTTCTTTTTGCTCTGCTTGTCTCCCACAGTGGGGACCCAAAGCAGGTTACATCCTTCTTCCCTCTTCCATTTTATTCTCACAACAAACTGTGAAGTAGGTGAGACTTGAGAGTGTGCAGCTGGCCTAAGGTAACCCTGTAAGATTTTGTGGCAGAGTGGAGATTTAAACTGGAGTCTCCCAGAGCATAGTCTAATACTCAAACTGAAGAGAGAAGAAGAGAGATTGGATTTATACCCCACCCTTCACTATCCAAAGGAGTCTCAGAGCGGCTTACAATCTCCTTTCCTTTCCCCTCCCCACAACAGGCACCCTGTGAGGTAGGTGGAGCTGAGAGAGTTCTGACAGAAATTGCTCTTTTTCAAGAACAGCTGTGCCAGAACTATGGCTTGCTCAAGGTCATCCAGCAGCTGCAGGTAGAGGAGTGCGGAATCAAACCTAGTTCTCCCAATTTAGAGTGCACGCACTTAACCACTCTGAGGGTGGAATAGGGGGGGGGGAGTGTAGCATCTTGAGAGAGTTTACAAAAGCCATGGGAGGTCTCCTCAAGTTTCCAAACTGAGCATGCTTTTATCCTCTGTTTTCATGAAGAAGTCTGGGAACCAATGTTCCCTCTAAGCTGTGGAATCTTGTGAGCAAAAGTTCTGCTTTGTGAGCTACTGGCATTAAAGTTGTGAGCAGGTGATTTGGCTACTGCATAAATTACTTTGCTCTGGAGCCATCCTTCCTGAGTTAAGACAAAAATGTGTGAGCTGGAGGCTAAAAAACTATGAGCTAGCTCACACTAACTCAGCTTAGAGGGAACACTGCTGGGAACTGTAATTTTTCCATTCTGATAAACGTCAAGAAGAATAACTCAGCAAGGCAGACTCCAAGCATTCAAGTCATCTTCACTGCTTAATAAAAACCCTCAGCAACCATTCTTTTCTCAAGTCTGGGTACTGGTATTATTTTTGTAGTAGGTTCCTGGTAAATGAGCAAAAATGCATTGAAAATCCTACATTTTTCTAGTGTTTAAGAACAATTTGAAAGACCCTCTTTTTTTACCTCTGGTTTTGTTTACTCTCCTTCCCACAAAGCTTTGCCAGTTTGAGAAAGTAATGGGCAGGATGAATCTGGCAGACGTAAAGAATGAGTGCTTGGCTGTTATGAGACAGAGCAGAATGAAAAGGCAGGTGGGGCTTTGTTTATCAGTTGCTGGGGGATTTCTGGACTAGGGGGGGGTTGATTTCCAAGCCCCCTTCCTTTTGTGCAGAATTTCTTCTTTATCCCGAATGTGTTTGTGTATGAGAATGCTGTGAGCAGTTGATTATGGGTAAGGGGAATGTGCATCTATGGGTGGAGATTAAGCATATCTGTAGGAATAAGAAATGGGGACAGTGTTTAAAGGGGATTTTTCTGCTTATTCTTAATGAGTAGGAAATAGCTCAATTAAGCTCAAGCTAAGAGGATTTTCTGTATTCTTTTACTGTTCCGTGATTTCAGTCTGCCTCCTAATCTTTCTCCTGAATTTTTGTTCAGCCAGCAAAAATTTCCAAAATTAATTCCAGTATTGGAGCACACACAGCTTGCCACAGCATTCAGTTTCTTCGATTTTTATTTCTTACTTTCACCCTGTCCTCTGTTTGATATTTTATTCCTAATGGCCTTTTTGAGTCCTTATCATGTGACATTTAGTGAAGATACATTTAGCCCTTACCTCCAAAGCAGATACATACTCCTCTAATATGTTGAGCACAGTCAGGTTTAGTTGAAATATCAAAGGTACAAAACCCAGATCGTTAAGTGCTTATTAATTAACCACTCATTCCAGATGAGGCAGCATGTTTCAAATGCTCTGGAGCACTGAAAGGATTTATCCACCTGTTAATGCAAGCAGTTGTTCTGATCCGTTCCCATGGATGAAAGTGAAGAACCTTGCAGTAGTACTTACCTTGGTTTATGAATGGGTTGTGGCTCATGGGTGGGTCATGGATCCCTACTTGCTGGCTGAGAGTTCTTATAGAGCCACCTGAATGTGCTTCTTGTCATAAGGACCTGCTGCTCATGCACATGCGTAGAGAGCAAGAGCACCAAGCATACTGCCCCTCTTTGCACATATATTGAGTAGAGCACTGGGGCAGCAAACAAAGGCCACAAAGAAAAAATTCCTCTGTAGTTCCATTGAAATGACACTCAGCCTCAAGCATTTGTGTAAAATAGACCACTTTACAAAGTGAATCTCGATTTTCATTTTGTGAGTGCTCAGAGGTTGACCTAAAGCTACTTTTACAAGTGAGCAAAAAGCTGTAGGACATGTTCTCCCGTCTAGCATTCAAGCTGGCAGGATGTGATTCCATATGTTGATGGAGTTAATTCGGAGAGCAAAGACTCTGTACTGAGGCATCAGGAGCTGTGTTGAAATTTTTCACTAGGTAGGATGGGGAGGGGTTAGACATAGGGAAGGTAAAGTAAAGGTAAAGGTTTCCCTTGCTCGAAAGCCAGTCAAATCTGACTCTAGGGGGCGGTGCTCATGTCTGTTTCTAAGTCAAAGAAAATGTTTCTGTGGTCATGTGGTTGGCATGACTAAATGCCGAGGCACACGGAACGCTGTTACCTTCCCACCTAAGTGGTACCTATTTATCTACTTGCAATTTCTTGCTTTCGAACTGCTAGGTTGGCAGGAGCTGGGGCCAGAGACGGGAGCTCACTCTGTCACATGGCAGTTGGGTCTCGAACTGCCAAAATACCAACTTTCTGGTCTGCAGCTCAGCGTCTTAACCTCTGAGCCACCACAGCCCCATACAGACATAGGGAAACATCTGTATATATAAAGAGAGAGAGACTATGGAAGTATTTTGAAAGGAGAGGTGAGTGAGACTTCAAGGAGGCCAGCCAACACACTTCTTAATTCACCGTCATCATTTTAAACCTAGGCTGATAGGATGTGTTCATCTTGTCACTCATTCTATTTCCTTTTGCAGAGTAGCTGTTAGTTAATTTTTGCTCAACTATGTGCATTTCCTTTTTTGGAACTAATGACTGTATCTTCAAGAAAAGTTAATGTGTCCTTTTTTTCCTGAAATTGGTTTTGTGGTAGTCCATCTGCACCTGAACAGAAACGCTCATGCTTAGTAAGATACAAAAGAACAGTAAGGAGATGCATGTCAGGATTCTTCCCCCTCCAATTCCCCATTTTGTTCAGCTCTCAGGAACTCAAAAGTTCCTTTCACTGATCTCTCCAGTGGGAAGGGGCCGGGGGGGGGGATTTTGAGAGAAGCAGCCACTTGAGGCCTTTCTAGACCCTTGCATTGACACCTTATTGATGCTTCCACCCCAGGTGAAGGGATGCCAAGCCAGAATTGAGCCTTTTTATTAGAAGAAAAAGAAGTGGCTCCACTTTCAGCTCTGGCTTGTGAATCGGATCAGTATTCAATGCCCCCCATCCCCTTACGCCTGCTGAGTTGCAGTAAAAGTAGCACAGACTGAAGGGCCGAGGAGGCAACTTGCATGGGTAGAGCCCAGGGCTTTGGGGGCAGTGATCAGCAAAGCCACTGGAGTGCAATCTGCAAAAATGAGACTCCTTCAGTGCCAGTGAAAAACAAACCTCAGAGTTTTTATCTGCCTTTCTTCTCAGCAGGGGGCTTGCAGGAGGCAAATGAACCATTTTTATTTCAGTTTGGTTACATTTCAGCTGTAGAAAACAGCCCACAAAGGGGTTACTTTATGCAATAAAGAAGGGAGGGAGGGGGGAGAGAGAATGTATGTTTAAAAAAAAAAACCTCATCACATTCTGTGGGAATTCTTCCTACTCCTCATTTGACCTCTTATTTCCAAGCCAAAGTCTTGCAAACATCCTCAGAATGAAATTGCAGAAATTGGAGTTGCAAGGGACACTGAAACAAATGGCTTTATTTAGACTGAAGTGATCTCTTCCCTCCCCCACCCCCTTTTGTATCCATTTAGGGCACCAGGTCTGTGCTCTTTTGCAAATGAAATGACCTCTCTTTCAAACCCCTTTTCCCAGAGCTATCATTTAAAGTCTACCGCTTGGGTTTCAAACCAGCAAAAGAGGGAGGGGTGCCGGCAGTCTAGAAACCTTGGTCCACTCAGTAGAACTGAACTGCTCCAGAAATTCATCACAGTGTCAGTACTGAGTTGGTTCTGGAGGATAACAGAAAACTGGCATTACATGCAGATGGACTTTCTTTGGAGAATGTGTGCAAAGTCTTCCGTTCCAAGAACTATACAGCCTAGCTATCTGATGGCTCAGCGATAGAGCACCAAGCAGTAGGTCTTGGGTTCAGTCCCCAGCACCTCCAGTTAAATAGATCAGGTGATGTGAAAGACCCTGGAGAGCTGCTGCCTGTCAGGGTAGACAATACTGAACATGACAGAACAATTGTCTGACTCAGTCCCTGTTCACATAGTACAGAGAAAACACAAAGATCCTGCATGTTCATTTATTTATAAGTGCCAAAAGTACAGTTGTGTAGATAGAAAAAAATAATGGCAGCCCCACAAGCTACAAAATCCTGTCTACGACCCTGGTCTGTCCCCTTTCTTTTCCCATCTTCTTCCAGTAGGTGAAGCCTTTTTTTGTTTCATCTGGCATTCCCTGAATGATCCCTCCTTCCTAATCAAAGTTTTATGTTTTGTATGTATTTTAGGTAGTTTATATGTACTTTAGCTCTTTTTACGCTCTTTTAAAAATTGGTTTAATGAGGTGTGCCTGGGGGGTGTTATTTTAATGGTTTTATAATGTATTTTATCATGAATATTTTAAATTGTTAGCCACCTTGTCAGCCCTTGTAAGGGCAGAAAGGCGAGATATGCATTTTGGAAATAAATACATTATAAATAACTCTAGCATACCCTCCTCCTGTCACTCTGATATCACATCTTTCTGCTATTTGCATAAAGCTCACTATATCTCAGGACTGGTATTAAAGGTGGATCCCAGGTCTAGATGGAAAAGAAAGGAGTACACTCTGGTTTATAGCTGCATTCTGAAGTATACTTTCTATTGACTAAAATAGGACTTATTTTTGATCCCCTAAACCCTTGTAATCTTGTAACTTCGCAAATGAATAGTTTAGCACTAATATATGATGGGGTTGCCAACCTCCAGGTGGTGGCTGGAGATCCCCTGGGATTGCAACTGATCTCCAGTTCAAGTTCAGGTCCCCTGGAGAAAATGGTCATTTTGGAAGGTGGCTCCATGGCATTATAACCTATTGAAGTCCCTTCTTTCCCCAAACCTCACCATCCCCTCGCTCCACCCCCCAAATCTCCAAGTAGTTCCCAATCTAGATCTGGTGCACAGTGACTGTACACACCGTACACACTGATTTTGAGATTGTTTTTGGGAGAGAGTTACTAGTTATTCTTATCCATTCTCAGTAGAGGGGGGTGAACCCTGTCTAGTTTGAATGCCAATATTCTGAAGAGCAGCTTTAATACAGGACTAGAAGTCATATTTGTCTAACGACAACTGTCTAAATGATTTGGCTGCCTTCATCAACCCGTTGGGGGAGACCAGTTGGGGGTTTAAACTGGCAAATGTGCAGGAACAGGTGTTGGCAACTGGGCTGTGTCCCTGTCAAATTGGAAAGCTCAGAATACTGATAAACCAGGTAGTTGTTATGGCATGCTTGAAATGGAATTGCCTGAAATGAATGGAAAATAATGGAAATGGGTAATGGAATTCTCTGCGATCAACCAACAAAGACGTTTGGGCACGGATGTGTTTTAGTGGAAAGTAATGACAACTGTTTCAGATTTAATGGAGTTCCTACAACCTTATTAAGATGCAGCAGAAAATAGCATTCTTTTAACTAAAAATCAATTCAAAATAATTCCAGTTAATAATTAACATTCTTTTGCAGTCTTGACTAACATCTATAATTTAGTGCAAGTGAGAAAGGAGGTATGTAGCTGTGAGTTTGATCTCCCTTCATTCTCAGGTTCCTAGGGATTCGTTCTCACACTGAAAAATGCCAAGCTAGTCTTGTCTTACATTAATTTATTCTAAGTATTTCTGTTGAACACATTCAGGAGCTGGACCTGTGAATACAGAGGAGTGTATTTGACCTCACTGTACTACTGATTTAAAATTATTGATGTATTTTGATTTATTTCAGCTTATGATAAAATTAGCCTATTTTGGGCAATGTTCAGCTCCTACAAAAAAAAGTAAATTGTCTTTCACTTGGCAATATATTGATATATGATTTGTTTAGCTCTTCTGCCAGGCTTTCAATTAGAAGCCACCACCACCACCCACCTACCATCAACCATCTCCATTGTCATCTGAGATGAGGGCTGGCCTGAAGGAATCCACACTAGGGCACAAAGAGAAACTGCAGGATGCCATCTGGACATAAATTGACTACCATCACTGCGAGCACTTTAGTGGAATTTATTGAATTGTTTAATGATGTTTTAACTGTTTTAACTGGTTGTTTTAACCTGGCGATGTGCCACTTTGTAAGCCGCCCTGAGCCAACCTGCGGCGAGGGCAGGGTAAAAATGTCAAAAATAAATAAATATAAATAAATAAAAATTAGTGCACCATTTATCAGTGTGCTCTAGTTTTATCTTAAAATATAATCTAATTTTAGTTTTCAGCCCATGAATATATACATACCATCTTAGTCCATTTCATGTTTGTGGCGCTGTGTTGCCTGATAGTTCATTGCACTGTCATTTAGTTTCCAGATTACAGAATCATAACTTGACAGTGTTTGCTTGTGTATATAATACTGATTTATGTATATGAACTATAACCCAATAGCAGCCAGCATCAACTGAATATGTAACCCAGATGACAATCTGGGAATTGAGCTGGCCAACCTTGGGTCTCTTCAAATAACAGAGATAATATATATTTGAAGAAAAAAATATTTATGAGTGGGATTTGATTTTTCCTATCCACAAACCTTGATGAGTGCCCTATTTCTAGAAAATATGCACTAACATTTGCTGCAGGTATTTTGCTGGCGGGTGAGGTTAGCTCATGTTGTATTACATAAAGGCATCTGAGCCTTAAGAACATTGTCTGCTTTCCTCAGACAGGTCACTAATACTCAACAAGACCTGCCTCAGGCAGTGTTTGTAGAGTACTTTTAGTGACTTGGATCCACCACAAAATTTCTGCATGGGCTAGAATTCTTATGCAAGTGGAAGTGTGAACAATACCTTACATTTAGTCCCTTGTGCTGAGTTAAACATAGCATATCATGAACTATTTTTCTTCTTGCATAAGACTTTGTTACGATTAGTTTCTAAGCACTGTAAGTTTAGGAAGGAAAGCACTATGTATTGCACAAGATCTTTCATTAATGGAACTACACTTAGTTTGTTTCTGTTTCAACGTCACTGGATCCTTTATCTCTGGCTGGATTGGTGATCACTTTTGTGGCATAGTTGTACTGATGATGGCGTGACTGTTGGAATGGTCACAAAAAGATCCATTACAAACATGCTTCATGTGGGGTAAACTGAGGACTGAAGATACTCGTAGCTTGTGAATTGACTTCATGGAAGAAGCTTGCAAAGAGATTGCTATCACCTCTACAAACCCCATCTTGGAATGATTACAAACTGAGCAGTTTAGAACCCTCAGTGAACTGAATCACTTGCTGTGTTTGTGTTTGTTGGCAGGGTGAGGGAGAAAAAAGTTCAAAGTGGAGGTGCTTGAAGGAAGGAATCTGATGTGGTGCTGTGGTTAGTGTTGGACTAGGACTTTGGAAGTCCTGTTTACTGGGTGACTTTGACTAGGACTTTGGAAGTCATACTTTCTCTAAGTCTAAACCAGGGGTCCCAAACTTTTTTGAGCCTGTGGGCACTTTTGGAATTCTGACACAGGGTAGTAAGTACAACCACAAAATGGCTGCCACAGAAGGTGCACCCAACCACACAATATCAGGGAGTGAGGTTATATATAACTCTAAAAGTAACTCTTTAAAATTTGAGGCAGAAGCTGTGTTTAATAGGATGCGTTTTAAAACACACAGTAACACAGTGAAGATTTTTGTGCTTTGATTACTGCTGTTGCTGAAACAACTTTTTAAAAGTCTTCACAGCCAATCAGATTTCCAGTAGCCAGTCAGAAGCCCTGCTGGGCAAAAGTTCCACTTGGTGGGCATCAGGAAAGGTGTCAGTGGGCACCATGGCGGCATGTTGGGAACCCCTGGCCTAAACTACCTCAAGTGGTTGTGAGGGGAAAATGGAGGGGGGCACACCATATATGGCATTCTGAGCTCTTCAGAAGAAAGGTGTGTATGGAGGAACCATATTCAATTACCACAGAGAAATTACCTCTGAATACAGGCACAGCTGATATTTAAAGACTGTAAAAGGCTATAGAATGATTTAAACACACTTCCAAAAATAGGAAATAAAAATATAGGTTTGAAGAGGGGCCCAGAAAGACATAATATATGTAGAATTCTTTAAAAAATATTTTCAGTGTTTACTAAAGATGAAGAAGGAAAAAGAAAGCCTAAATTTTTAAATAATGCATTCCATCTTTAGAATCCCACTAAGGGAAATGCTCAGTCACCCAAAGTAAGTCATGATGCCAGAATAAGATTCCAAGGACAAAACTTTAAGTGAATCTATACCGAAAAGATCAATTAACATTTTCAAAAAGAGTGTTGTGCAGTGTACAGTCTTTCTTAGTTCTTCTGTAGATTGCCAGTTCCTCAGCAGAACAACTGCTGTTTCTCAGATACAATGCTGTTTAATACTGTATTGCATGACTACTTATTAACCAGCGATAGGGAGACCGAGGGACAAGAATATGGTGGGGGGGCATTGTCAGTGTGATGGTGTTACATCACTTCTGGGTTTTCATGGCTCTGTAAGAATTGTCTAAAGCTCTATGGTAAAACCATAGCTTATATTTCTGCTGCTGGCCGAAAGAGTAGTGGCAGGCAACATGGGTTACTAACGAGAGGTGGCAGGTGGTTTTCAGCCATAGCAAGAGAGCTGGCTACCCTAATCAGTAATTAGGAATTCTGTGTCCAGGACCCTGCAATTTCTTATTCATTACTTCTCTGGCATTGCCTCTGAATCACAAACCTTACCTCTGTTTCTGCTGCATCAATCTCCGTCAGGTCACCACCCGGTATTTCTTGAAGCTTTGCTTGGTTTTTTATTTCACAGTTCAATTTGTTTTAACCAGAAGTATCTAGGATTCTTCTACAGCAAACCTCTTCCTGGTAGTGTATTCCCAGAATGGCCTTATGGCAAACAAATAAAAATATAATTCTTGCTCAAGCAGTTGTTT
Source organism: Lepidodactylus listeri (assembly GCA_029233225.1). Lineage (NCBI taxonomy): Eukaryota > Metazoa > Chordata > Lepidosauria > Squamata > Gekkonidae > Lepidodactylus > Lepidodactylus listeri. The sequence goes on from JARCFY010000007.1 coordinate 49,893,242, forward strand.
CAGTGTTTTTATGGCTGTATATGAATAGATTTTTAAATATACATATAAATAACCCCACATGTTGTTGAAGGCTTTCACAGCCAGAGTTCATTAGTTGTTGCAGATTTTCGGGGCTATACAACCCAGAAAATCTACAACAACTAATCATCCCACATGTTGCTAAAACCTACATACCTAAGGGACCACCTTTCCCCATGTGTTCCCCAGAGAGAAATACGATCTGGGTCCCAAAATCATTTGGCCCTTCCGGGCCCTAGAGAAACCAGACTGGCTATGACTAGGGCCTTCTCAGTAGCAGCTCCACAGTGGTGGAATGGGCTCCTGGAAGACATCAGGGCCCTGCGAGACTTCTTACAGTTCTGCAGGGCCTGCAAGACGGAGCTCTTCCACCAGGCTTTTGATTAGGGAGCCACACCTAATAAAGCGAGGCCTTGGTCCAATATTAACAACATTATTAGTGGCTGACACAACCGGACTACAATGTTGACTGACTGTGTGCTTGTGGATGCTGCTAGTGCTTGCCATCATGTATGCACTGGACTAGCACTTCATATGATATTATACTATGTTTTAGAAGTATATTATTGTGATTTTAAAACAATTCTCTGTTTTAACTGTTTTGTATACTCTATGTAAGCCACCCTGAGCCTGCCCAGGCAGGGAGGGTGGGATATAAATTAAATAGAAAAATAAATAAACCTTTGTTTTTAAATGTAATTTGGGTTTTTTACATAGCACAAGAACATAACCACTTTTTCTGCAATGTAAAAAAGTTTTCTGTAGTTCACATGAGGTTAGTTCTGAAGTAATTCATGTTTTGTGTTGGTTTTTTGTTGCAAAGCAGCACCATTGTCTTGTGGTGAAAAAACAAAAATAAATAAAATATTATTTAACCTTTAGCCCTCTGTTCAAGAAAAAGTGTATTCCTCTATCAGATAGCTAAAAATTCTCCCTTTTTTGCCAGAAAAGAAGTGGCATGGAAGCCAAAACATAATGGAACCTTGGAATGATAACAAAGTGAAGCTAAGGAACTCTGATCATTTCTGCTGTTAAGGTGCTGGGCTTATACAGAAACACAGAGAAGCATATAGCAGGACTCTGGGAAAGTGTCTCAAAATCTAAATAAACAAATATCTCACAAGCAATCGTAAGCAAAGTTACTCCAGTCTAAAACCACTTAAATATGTGTCCAAAGGGAGCTTTTTATTGTTTATTTAATTTATATATTTCTATGGCACCTCTTCAGAGTCCTGCTTGAGATGACTTACAATGATGATGAAGAAGAAGAGGAGCAGGAGGAGGAGTGGAAGATTGGATTTATACCCTGACCTTCACTCAGAGTCTCAGACCGGCTTACAAACTCCTTTCCCTTCCCCTCCCCACAACAGATACCCTGTGAGGTAGGTGGGGCTGAGAGAGCTCTTTTCAGAACTGTCCTTGAGAGAAGAGCTCTGATAGAACTATGGCTTGCCCAAGGTCATCCAGCAGCTGCAAGTGGAGGAGTGGGGAATCAAACCCAGTTTTCCCAGATTAGAGTCTGCACACTTAACCTCTACACCAAACTGGCTCTTTCTAAAAAAGGCTGTGGCATGTTATGCTAGAAACATAACATGCCACAGCTTTTTTAGAAAGCTGATAATAAACTTTTTATAAGGAAAAAAAATATTTATGGATGAATATATATATAATATTTTCTTCTGAATTACTCTATAATATGATAGGAAAGTATCCATCTGGCTGCCTGACTAAATTTAGGTTGATAGCTGGAGAATTCAGTTCTTCTTGCCATGGAAATCCCCACTTGAATTCTTCCTAGTCATGGCCCCTTGGATTCAATAAGCCTATATGGAGCATAGTTCCTGACTGAAATGGAATCTGTTCCTGGTTATCACAGTGAGAAGGAAAATATTGTATTGTTTGTGTTAGTTTTAAGTGCCTAAATGAATTTTGATTTAGGGCAATTTTAGTGTTAACTGCCCCCCCTTTTTTCAGTGCAGCTCTCCAGTTATTTATTTCAAGCTCCTGATTGGAATGTGCTATATAGTCATGTACGTGAAATTGCCCTAGGTTCACCTGTTGGTAGTTTACTATGTTACTGAAGTGCTTTTTTGTCTAATGATATGAGAAGACTAGAATAAGTGAAGGACATTTTATGGACCAACTAGAGTTTAATTGACTGGGAGAATGCTTTTATAGGGTACAGTCTTCATCATATTCATGGCAAACAATTAACTTAAGTATTCTGGAAATTGGTAATGTGGCAGAGTATAAATGTTTTTTTTAGAATAAATATGTAAATAATTTATTTTATTTGCCACTTGAAGGGTTTGGTTGAAATAGTGCTGCTGCCTAAAGAGCCAAATGCTGCTTCTCAAAGTCTGCAGGGTCTTGAAAACTCATGGCTTCTTTCCTTCCTTCGTATGGATTTCCCCTGCTGAGTGTCTCATCCCCAGGAGACCAACAATATCTGGTTTAGTGATGATGCAGTTTTTGCAAAGAACATTCCAGAAAATCAAATTTACTTTGCTCGCAATTACCATGTTCTCTACAGACCAGCACCCTGTACAATTGCAGTGGTGATTTGGATGTTGATTAAGACAAGTAGTACTATGAGTGGTTTTGCATTTGGTCATCATGCTTCCTTTAAAATCTGCAACATGGTGCTGTTTTTGTGCCTACCTATGCAGTGGCATTTGTTATGTTTTGCACAGAGCCTACTGGCTCAAACTGGAGTGTGAAAAAGTACAAAGTATTTGTAATTGGGGAAACTTGATGGACATAAGTTGGCTTTAGAAAGTCAGGAAAGCAGAAATAGGCAAAGCTGGAACACTAGAGGATCAAAACAACCAAGAAGATATTTGTTTGGGTTAGTTGAGTTGGGAGATAGCAAACAAGAAAGGAGGGGAAAATAGTTCTTGACTTGTATGGTAGAGTGACAAACAGCAAAGTGAAGAAGCCCTACCCAACACTGACTGGAAACATCTGGCTGTTGGGGTATAAGCTCAGCAGCCTATTCCAAGGAGTGTTATGTTACCTTATGATTGCCACAACCAGCAAGAAGTACAACACAAAACAGCATTGGCAGGAAAACCAAGAGGTTTTGGATGAGGACACTGAACCAGTATCTATGGATTTTGTAAGTTATCTTAAGGATCATGTCTAGTATAAATGTGTGTGTGGAATCTTACGTGCGTGTGTGTATGTAATTTGGATTATTCATAGGTCGCCTTTCTCAATATGACTCAAGGCAGATTACATAGTATAAATCAATACCATCAACAGGATGGGACATTCAATAAATGATGCAACTATAGCTTTTCATGTTGCACACAGTGAAAAGTTTTCCTGTAATCTATGAAACACAAGCTGGTTTTCTTCTCAGATTCTCTTGTATGGTCTAGTAACGTAAATTTGCAATATGATCTCTAGTGCCTCTTCCTTTTCTGAATCCAGCTTGAACATCTGGCATTTCTTGTTCTATTTATGGTAACAGTCTTTGCTGTAAGGTTTTTTAGGTTCTCATGCATGCAAAATTAATGCCATGGTCTGATAGTTGCTGTAGTCTTTGATGTCTCCTTTTTTTGGAATTGCAATGTGTACCTGTGTAAAAAAGCCCTTCTGAATAATTCAGTAATGCATCATTAATGGAAAACCAGGAGAGAGTTGGAGCCTTCCTGACCTCAGCACAATGTGGGGGCCACAGCAAAGAATGCACTGAGAGGCACATGAGAGATTTTGCCCATTTGCAGGGTGGTAACTACAGAAGGCCTTGCTCAGGTGAGTGAAGTTGTCATACTGGATCACAGAGATAAAGAGAGGTGGTCCCATAGCGATGAGGGACCAAAACCACGAAGACCTTTGGTAGAATGTTTAACTTGGACCAGGGATGCCTGAGCTTAAATCTCCATTCTTCAGTGAAGCGTATTGGATGAATTGAGCCCAGCAGCCAGTACCTAATAACTAAACCTATCTTAGGGTTGTGAACGTATAATGGCTTAACTCCCATTAATGACAACCAGGACTCCTTGTTGCCAGTATATACATAAAATCATTGTAGATCAGATTAGCAGCCATTAATAGTATGAGATTCACCCAGATCCTGGGTAGCATCCTCCTAAAAATATCTATAATTGTCAAATAATGTATTGAGGCTATTTTCAGCAAGAGGCTGAAGAAACCTAGTCAGGCCTTCTTTTTACCATGATCCCCTTCTTCTCTGTGCCTACAAGCTTTCTACTTTAACTGTAATATACAGAAAACTTTTTTTGTAAGTCTGTGATTGAAGTAATACAATTTTACTTAAACCATCCTATCCTCCGCCTTTCAAGTACCCACAGAAAAAATGCTGCAAGTAGGACTCTCTGTCATTGAACAGTCTGCAGAAAATTCCCACAGAAACTAGAGAAGTAGGAAACTAACTTACCATTTGTAGGTCTAATACATTCACCATCATAAAAGGGAATGTAGGCAAAGAAGCCTCAAAGGAATTTAGACACTTAGGAAAATTTCAAAGTATCCTATTAATGTGATTAATATGGGGTTTGTATACAGTGTGGAGAAAACATTGCTTATACTGAGAGAGATTAGGACTTCGATAGATTAATCAGTGGGAATTACCTAAGAAATGTTGCCTCTATCAACTCCGACATGATCTTTTCTACATACAAGAATATAGGTACAAGAAACACAGCCAAATAGCTGGCCTATAAGATTAGAATTAGTAGAAGACAGGCAAGAGGCAACATTACATTGATCAACAGAGCCAACAGTATACAGAAGAAGATGCTGAGTCGAGATTCATATGCAGATTCTACTCTATCAAATTTGTGGCTGGCAGAGACTGAGAGTAGCTAGCTAACTACAGAAAATAATTTTCCCTCCAGACACACATTTATGTCTATACTATTTATTTTGCCAGTTCATCAGCAATTAGAGAGGTTCATGCTCCCTCTGATTGGACCATTGCTCTTTTCCCCATTTGTGTAAATAACACATTTATGCCTTGGGATGCTGGGCTTTCTGTCCTTCCTTTGCAGTGACTCCCTATCCCTTTCTCCTGTTTATGATCTTGTGTAGGTACACACATATATCTGCCAACAATTCTTAATACATCTGATGAAGTGGGCTTTAACTCATGAAAGCTTATACCACCATGAATTGATTAGTTTTTAAGGTTTGACAAGATTCTTCATAGTATTGTGGAACTTGAGGTAGTACTGGGAAGATGAGCATGGGAAAAAAATGCTTTCAGAAACTCCTTCAAAAGAATTGCTTCTGTTTCTTGTAATAATTTTCAATTACCTATTCAAGACTTGGACAAATTATTTTTTAAACATCTTTTTTTTTATTTGTCCATAGATCTATCAGAGCAAAAGAGGTTCACCCTCCCCCTGAGTTAGTTAGTCCAACTGAAATTTAAAATAAATACATAAATTAATACATAAATTAATAAATTAAAGGCTAGAAAGGCCCCAGGCCCAGGTGGACTTCCACCTGAGTTATTTAAAGACCACCTAGACTGGTGGGCTTTCCCACTGGCTACCCTTTCTAATCTAATAGATAAAACAGGGACCATGCCAGCTCTATGGACAAATACTAGTAGAGTCCTAATCTTCAAAAAAGGGGATCCAGATCTGTCCTTCCTTTGCAGTGACTCCCTATTGGATCATCATCCAATAAACCTGCTTTCAATAGTGGGCAAGCTTTATGCAAGACATCTGTCTGATAAATTGACCTGCTGGGTTACAGATCAAAACCTTCTTGAAAACAATATTAGCATGGGTATACAAATAATCACTGAAAGGTTTTGTTTGTCAACGATTCCAGAAGAAAGTCATACTGCTAATATATCTACATTTTTGGAAGTATTAATTTATGTACTTATCATGCAAGATTGCTAATCTTAATTGTCAATACAGCTGTTTAGGAAATCCCAGTGAAGAGATAACAGTGAACAGGAGGGATGGGCACAACTGGTTCATGAGCCAAAATTCAGCATGAACTTGGCCCAGTTTGGAGCCCTCCAAGCTATGTTCAGGGAAGGCATCTTCCCTGAACATCTACCGGACTTTTGTCCGGTTCGGTTCAGCTATTTGGACCATTTAAACCTAACCGCTGAGCAGCACAGGTGAGCAGCTGACTTGTTAGGTCTAAATGGTTGTGAGCCATTTCACTGGTCAGTTTCCCTCTCCTCCTTTCAAAGGAGGGGAAAAGAAATGGACCAGTGAAATAGCTGACAGCCATTTCAGCCTAACAGCTGATGGGTGCACCTATCCCACTGTTAGGCTGAAATGGCTGTGAGCCATTTCATCAGTCAGTTTTGCTTCCGCTCGCTTTGAAGTGGGGGGGAAGTGAAATGGATGGTTAAATGGCAGCAAGCCATTTCGGCCTAACAGTGGACATGCACACCCACCCCACGGTTAGGATGAAATGGCTGTGAGCCATTTAATCCTAACAGCAGGGGGGGTCCGCCTGTCAGCTGTTAGGTTTAAATGACTGTGAGCCATTAAACCAGTCCATTTCATTCCCTCACTTTGATGCAAGCCTTTTATCCCTTCTCGAGTGACCCCCCCCCCCTTTCTCCTGGCCACAGCAAGCTGGTTCTGTTTGGGGCATTTTTGGCTTGGTTCACTTTGGGGACCACCCTGAGCCCTGTACTGAACCAGAATTTTTAGGTTCGTGCCCATCCCTAGTGGACAGTACTTAAATGAAAACTAACTTCAGTGAGACAGAGAAAATCAAATTGAGAAGTTGCTTGGTGGGATAGGCATGTCTTATGCATGGCACATCTTAGAACTGAAGACATGCCTGACACAGATAGCAAGAATATTTCTGTACTGGCTGGATCCACTGGTAATTCTGGCAGAGGAAAAGATTTCCATTAACAGAATGCTGCAACCCCAAATGCACCCCCATTGTCTTCCTGGGGAACTGGTAGGGTTGCCAACTCCGGCTTGGGAAATCCATGGATATTTGGGGAAAAGTCTGGGGAGGGTGGAACTTGAGTTCAGCAGGCATGAAATGCAATAGAGCACATCCTCCACAGCTGCCATTCCCTCCAGGGGAATTTATCTCTGTAATCTGAAGATCAGATGGAATTCTTGGAGATCTCCAGGTCACATCTTAATGCTGGCAATGCTAGGGACAGGGTATCCCCATGAACAGCATGAGGGGGTACTTGAGATCTTCATTTGAAAGATTTGTTTTGAAGTCCCCTTCCTTCCTGTCTGTCTGAGAAAATCCCCCTATGGATCCAAGCCATTGACTGGCAGGCATCAAAATATAAGCACTCAAATGTCAGCCAAGTCATATTTAATGACATCGTTTATATATTCCTACAATATGGAGCTCATGATATGCAAGCTTTTCCATATCTGTTTATTTTTGGTCTACAGATATCATGCTGGGTGACACTCTAAGGAAAGTAGTGCCTCAAAAATGTGAAAGCAAATAAAATTTTATAAGGCACTCCGAGCCACATATGCCTTGTCACATGACAGTAGGTGAATGAAAACCACGATTTTTATTTTATTCTTTGGTAGAATTTGCAATATGTATTAACATGGAAGTTAATAATAGCAATTTCCTTATAAAACAATACTGCTGTCTAAATATGGAGCTGTTTCCTATTCATAATGCTCTTATAGTTGATGAGAACCATGGATTGAGGTAGTCGATCCCCTACTGTGGTGACTTCATAGTGGAGTGCAGGGCTTTTTTTTGTAGAAAAAGCCCAGCAGGAACTCATTAGCATAATAGGCCACACCCAACAGCAGAAACTTATTAGCATATTAGGCCACACCCCTGACAGCACAGCGTATTAGCATATTATGCAGGGGGCTGGGAAAGCACAGAGCAGTCATGGAAGCTTGCCTCTTTCCCCCGGAGCTCCTCCGCCCCACTTCAGCAGTACCTTTCTAGTCTACCACCCCCCAACCAGATGGCCAGGGAAAGGCGCTGCTGAAGTGGAGTGGGGAGGGAAAGAAGGCATTTTCAACGTGTCTGGGTTCCCTGCCTGCCCTTTTCCAGCTGCCACATGTCAGCTAGAGAAGGGAAGGCAGTGTCAATTTCACTCTCAGCTGACTGGTGGGAGTGAAACTGACAAGGAAATTGGAAGGGCTTCCCCAGAGGGAAAGATGGCATTTTAATATGCTGCCTTTCTCTCTTGTGTGTAATGTGGGGAAGGCAGCATGCTCTGTAGCCACGCATGCCAGGGGTTTTGGTTGTAGGTGCGGCCAACTCAGGAGCCAGCCGGAACTCCATTCCTGTGCGTTCCTGCCCAAAAATAGCCCTGGTGGATTGTACAGGATTAGTGTGAAAGAATCCAAAAGCCACAATTTTAAAGGCATGAGAGTAGGAGGCAGGTGGAAAATTTGGCTGAGCAAGTCAAGGGCTACTGCCATTAGTAGCACTAGCCAGAAACCGAGGCTGAGGTTAGTACTCTTGTGCAGAGCGATGGAAAGCTCTACTGCCATCAAGAACAGACATCTGGAATGCTTTGATGGTTGTTGCCACTGAAAGTGTTTACTACTGAATTTAGAAGAAAGTGCAGGTCTTTTCTACTAGTGACAAGTGTTCTATGAATGCTCTCAGAAGTCATGTGGTATCAAAGAAGGCAAAGTGTCTGTACTATGTGTTTTTATATTTATGAATGCCACATGCCTTCTCATGAGTCCAGGCTCTTCATTTTTTCCACAAATAGGCAACACCCTTTTATTTCTTTCTAACCTATTATCATCTTGCTGTTTTTTTGTTATTCATGAAGGGCTGCTTAATGAAGTTTCCTAACAGGTCAGTGATTTCCTGTCATTTTCTCACAAGACTGAATCCTGAAATCTTAGTGTGGGCATGCCAGTGTTAAAATGATGCATGTTGATAGCTGAGGAACACCATGGTAATAAGCTATATGTAATCATACACATTGTTCAGCGCAAGTTGATCAAGAAGGGTTTGGCCAGCTTCAGGGAGGAAAAGGAACTTTGTCCAACATATTTGTGACTTGCTAGCGTTCTTATTAAGGGCCGCGGTGGCTCAGAGGTTGAGATGCTGAGCTGCAGACCAGAAGGTCTGTAGTTCAGCAGTTTGAGACCCAAGTGCCATGTGGCGGAATGAGCTCCCATTTTTGGCCCCAGCTCCTGCCAACCTAGCAGTTCGAAAGCAAGAAATTGCAAGTAGATAAATAGGTACCACTTCGGTGGGAAGGTAACAGCATTCTGTGTGCCTCGGTGTTTAGTCATGCCGGCCACATGACCATGGAAACATTTTCAGACAGTGCTGGCTCTTCGGCTTGGAAACAGAGATGAGCACCGCCCTCTAGAGTTGGATTCAACTGGCTTTTAAGCAGGGGAAACCTTTATACTGTTCTCATACTGAGTTAAAGGAAAAAAATGATTAATTTGAACACTGTTCACCTATGCCATATCTGTGTAAATAATAGCTTGTGCAGATGCAGCTTGTTCATTTTAAAAATTGAATATTTAAAAATGGAATATTGGAATGCAGACAGAAGGAGTGTGAGTAAACTGTGGTACACATGGTACAATGGAATGGTTCCAAAATTCTCTTCACGCCAACTGGGGACAGCTTAAAATCTTGCACACTCTTTTGTGTTGCTGGATTTCTTAAGTACTCTTTATGATGCTAGATGTTTAAAAAGGTAAAGGTGGAGGGTTTTTTGGGGGGGAAGATATTTATTTAAGTTGTCTTGTCTGTTTCCTTTGTAGAAAACACTACAGATGAGAACAGAGTAAAATGGAGTTGTGCAATCCATCCAAACTTATATGTTTGCTTATCGGTGCACCAGTGCATTGTGATCCTGTGAGGAAGCAGGAAGAAAACTAGCTTCCCAGCAGCATTGAACCTGGGGAAAATAGCCCAGGCAGAAATGGCCTAAGCCAGAGTTTGGGAGGAGTTGAACATAGAAGGGGAGTAAATCCTCAGAATGATAGGAAATGCGACAGGGTAAATTTGCTTATTCCTAAGGGCTTTGTGCTTTTCAAGTGAGATGCCAGCTGTGTGGATTGCTTACACAGGTCTTGCCTGCAGTCAGTTTCTTTTCTCCCTCTCTGGCCTTAGTCTACTGCTCCACTGAGCAACAGTCCCTCTTGAGTGGCTGAGTTGTTGTTTCCCTGCCTAATCCCATTGTCCCTCTAGATTTAGTCTGCTGTGATGGATTTTATGTCAGAGTCCTGGGCACGCAGGTTGCATACCATGCTGGCACTCTGAGGGGCTGGCGTCTTGCTGCTTTTTCTCTGCCATCCTGGAGGGAAGCAAGATATTGGCATCTTCTGATTTTTTGTCTTGTTTTGTTTTTCTAGTAGATTTAACCACAAGTATTTAAAAATTTAAACATTTTAAAGCTTGGCCTTTGGAACTCCTAATATTTATTTCGTGCTTTACAAAGGTCAGTATTGATTTTCTAAGAAGGAATCGTGTTCTGAGGGGAAAGCGAAAAGAGGAAGAAATGCTGCTGCTGAGACACACCAACCTGTAATCTGTAAATCAATGGAAAACCTTTATTTAATGGTTTGGAAACTAAATGGATACAATCTAATTAACTCTCTTAGCTGTGAAAGATATTTATGTGAATTAATTTTTAATACTTGGTGCCGGGAGCGAGCAGACTGCCTCCCTCTGAAGCAGAGATCAAATCTGTTCTCTTGATCAAGCACAACAGAGGAAGATGGAAAGATGGAAGGGAAGGCGAATCAAGCTGCCTTTCCCATGCACGTGTGAAGCAAAAGCATGAGCAAGATTTAATAATTCCTAACCAGCTACTCTTGTTTCACTTTCAAGCTTTGGTACTCCTATCAAAACACTTCTCTCACAGTTTTTTTAGGATTTATCTCAACTGTCACATGGTTTCAAATTAGGGTTGCCAATTCCAACGTGGGGAATTTTTGGAGATTTGGGGGGTGGAACCTGGAGAGGGTTGGGTTTGGGGAAGGGAGGGACCTCAGCAAGGTATAGTGCCATATAGTCCACTCTCCAAAGCAAGCAGCCATTTGCTCTAGTAGAACTGATCTCTATAACCTAGAGATTCTGAGAGGCCCCACTCAGAATATGGCAGCCCTACTCCAAATTTTGCTTTGGTGATAACTGGGTAGCAAATAGCGATGGGCAAAGCTTAGTTTGAATCTGAGTTCAGTCAGCTATTCCTATCTCTCCCCCACCCCCCAAAAAAAGAAAATTGAAAACAGCTTTTTTTCCTTAGATAAATTTTAGAAACTCCATCAACGGAAGCAGGTCAGAGTTTTTAAGTACCCACCACCAGTGTTCCCTCTAAGCTGAGTTAGTGTGAACCAGCTCACAGTTTTTTAGCCTCTGGCTCACACTTTTTTGTCTTAGTTCAGGAAGGATGGCTCCACAGTAAACTAATTTATGCAGTAGCCAAATCGCTTGTTCACAACTTTAATGCCAGTAGCTCACAAAGTAGAATTTTTGTTCACAAGACTCCACAGCTTAGAGGGAGCATTGCCCACCACCATCCACAACCCTCCTCCAAGAACACACAACTCAGCAGTTGTTTGGCTTTGAAGCAGCAATGACATTTGTGGTGTCAGCAAAAGAGAGGCCTGTCTGTAACTCATTCTGAAATCTACCCCTCTCTTTGGATCTGAAATGTTAATGTCCCAAGTGTGCCTTACAGACACCATGTAAAAATGACTATTCCAATGGTCCCATTGCCTGGCATGCAATCTTCCCACATCCCATCTGCCTGAGAGGCATGTTCCAAACAGATCTTTGGGATTTCAGCTCCATAACTGAAGTAGTGGTTAAGAGTGTTGGGCTTGGATTTAGGAGACCCAGCTTCAAATTCCCACTCTTGTCATGAAGCTGGCTGTGTGACTTTGGGCAGTCACTCTTTCTCAGCCTGACATACTTCACAGGGTTGTTGTGCATATAAAATGGAGAACAGTACAATGAACAGCTTCCAGAGCTCCTTGGGGATTAAACTGGTGACCTTCTGCACTCAAAGGAGATGTTCTCCTACTATGCCTGGTCCTTGAACAAGTCATTCAAAATTAGCAAGCATATGTTTGACACTGAATAGCTAAGGGGTCGTCTTTAATCCACTCACCTATTTTGCTGGATATGTATTCCATTTCAATGAAATATATATATATTTATTCTTTTGTTGTTATTGTATTTGCATTATCTTATTTTGTTAGCCACTTGAAGCAGGTCTCCGGAGAGGCAGAATGCAAATATCCTAAATAAAGAAAACAGCGAATCCGTACACTGCCACTGACTCAAGAGTATAAGCTTTTCTTTAAAAAAAAAATTCATATTGCAAATGAGTTGACCAAATAGAGTCTTTTATACATGTTTCTTTTGCTACATTTAAGCAGCCAGCTGATATAACTTTGCTTCCTGTTGGAAATTTGATTTGGGTGCAGTTTGAATCAGTGTGTGTGGGTGGCCAAACATATTAGCTTTATTATGTGCCTAAACATCTTGGGTTGGTTAATCTGTCATAAATTTAAGCTATCTTTTTAAAACCCTGGAAATAAGACATGTTGTCATGGTGCTAGGCTGCAGTGTGTTGGATTTTGCCTCAGTCTCATTTAACTGCCTTTTGAAACAAATTATGTATCGGGGGGGGGGGGGACAATGCTCGAGTCTCTTTCTGACTAGATGGCCCCTATTGTTTTATTCCTTCAGCCCGCCCCCCCAACTTTGCAAATTGTTTCACAGTGACCAGAAACTTGACCAAAAGGCCTTTTTGTTTGATGTTTGTCAACAGAGCTCAGACAGGACGGCTTGCATTTTTTAATTCAAGAACCATTTAAAAAAAATGCTTTCATATTCTCACATGTGATACAAATATCTTTCAGTAATGGAGTGCTTCATGTTCTGCAAAGGGGTGTTTCTTGACTGAAACTCTGGATATGTGCTTTTTGCCCACAAGTTGCTGTGGGGAGCACAATACAGATCAATTGATTTTTTCATATTTATATGTTGCTTTTCTTCTGGAGCACCAGACTCAAAGCAGCTTACAAACATCAAAGGGATAGAAAAAAACAAGTAGAATAATTTAAAATTCCAGCACATCAAAAAAGCATATCTTGCTCACACTCCTGTTACCACAAGATTAAACCCTGAAGGAAAACAGTTACACCAGCAAGAAACCGCCCACAGAGACAAAATCAGCTCTGAAACACAAAAGTTAAGAACAGGGGAACAAAACATAGAAAAGGTGATAATCTGCAGGCTAGTGTGGTAAGCAGTTCCAGGTACTTATATCATCTCTAGGCAGAGGTGGAGTTGCAGGTGGAATAAGGCACTGGCAATCTGCAGGCCAAAATGGTACACAGCCTCTGCCCTCCCAGTCCCAGGTCCCCACATCATCTCTAGCCAGTGGTGAAGCCACATCTCCACAGGTGGCTAGAGGAGCTGGCAATCCACCAGCCAAAGTGGTAAACAGATTTCTTCCTGGGATGTAGAGCATGGATTGGGGCTGTGGATGAGGGGAGGAGTTAACTCTTTTTTCCTCCCTTCTTCTTTGCTTTTTCTCTGCTTGAAAGTGGCTCACAGGTTGCTTTTAGCCTCAGTAATAAGTCAGGGATACCTATTGTGCCTGTTTCCCTGCCCCCAGCTCCTTCTTTAACGAGGACTAAAATGGACTGGAAGGGTATATTTACAGTCAAGGAAATAGTCGGGGGGGGAGGGGTAATTTCCAAGCGCTCTTAACTCTAATCCATATCAAATCCTCTCCCACCCCATCACAAATGCTTTTTAAAGGGCCAAAAAGCAGCTATTTTTCTGCACACAACAACCCTGCAAGGCAGGTTAGGCTGCAAGTGTGTGACTGGTTCAAGGTCACCTGGTAAACTCTTCACAGCAGAGTGGGATTTAACCTGGAACCTAGTCTGAGACACTCACCACGACATTGCCATGGCTCAGGAGGAGCTGGGAGTCACTTCCGGTCAGAACAGATAACACTGAGCTCAACAGACAAATCATTTGACTAAAGCTTGACTAAAGGTGGTGTGGTGATCTAACTCTGACATTAAATGTGCAGCCTGCGGGTGAGTAACATCAACCACGTAGGTGGGATTTAAATAAATAAATAAATTGTCGCAAACGCCTCCGGGGTTAGTCTGATAGAAACAAGACATTTATAAACTCCCCCCCCCCACCCATGAGTACTGTTTTGTATTGTGGGTCATGCAGGAGCAAAGGCCACACAGAAAAGCTTGTGGATTAATAAATCTCGCCTGCTTTGGCAGTTTTGTAGTTTATATTCTGCTCTGTTAGATTTGCAGCTTAATCCACTACTGAGCTATGATTACAATCTTCCATAAGCTGCTCCTCAGCAAGATGTGGCAGCTTCAGGGGTGGCATTTCTTTCTCTCTCTTTTTCCCCACTATCACTCTATAGCAGGTCTCTAATCAAGTTTCCTAAGGCACCAACCACTCATCTTAAAACAGTTCCCTGTGTTGGGTTCATTCTTATGCACAGTCCTTCTGAACGAGAATAGCCTATTGTTTTCCCAGTTGATTTTAGTTGTTTTATTCTTCTTTTATAATTTTCCTTATTGCAAATGCCCATTTACTTAACTATGTTTGTTTTTTAGTGATTTCCATATTTAGTTATTTATTCATGCAGGTAAATGGGGTCCCAAAGCAGCTTACACCATTGTTTTCTCTTCTCCATATTATTCTTACATCAACAACCCTGTGAGTAGGGTTCCCAGGCAACTTGTGGAAGGGGTGGGGAGGTAGGGCTATGGTGGGGAGGTGACATCACAAACATGACACCATAAAGTTTCTGGCAATTCCTTAAGGTACTGCCATCACGTTTGGATTCCACCCAGAAGGGACATCAACTAGTTCATGATGCCAATAATTCTAGTACAGCACTATAACCACTAGTCTATGTATCAGTAGAAAACTGCCCTCCTACCTTAAGTGGAATGACACTCTCAGAAAATATAGCTTTTGCCCAAGGAATCTTCCCAGCAAAATGTAGGGAAGATAGAATAAATACTCACTGTTCACATACACAGCTAAAATACTTCCTGGCAGAAGATATACAATAGCTGACCACAAGTCGTGGTCATTAAAGTGACCCTGCTTATTGAGCATGGAATGGATTGCAATTTTGTACCCTCTGCTTGCACAGTCAAGTGCATCCTTTAAATAACCAGCATGATTTGAGTGTGTGTGTGTGTGTTTTTGTGGGGTGTTTTTTGCCTGCATGATCAGAAACATTTTTAAGTGATTGCAATAACTGATTTCAATAGTAATTAGGTTCATGGGCAGACACTGAAAGCACATAGAGGCACTTAGATAATAAGCTGCAGCTCAAAAAATTCAAACATTTCTGTTTTCTTAATATGCACCCTTTTTACAATTAGTGGTGCTGGTAGATGGAGAAGCAGCTGCAAAAAACCAGTCTAATCATGCTAAGGCCACATCTGAATCTGCTGGTGAATGATCAGTTCTTTGATCATGACTGACAAGTAAGATGCAGCAAACTGAACCAATGGATGACCAGGCAGCACTGATCCCTCAACACTGGCAGATATGGTTGCCATGAAATTTTGTTTTACTTTAGTTTTGGCCTTCTCCCCCTTTCATTTCCCTTTCTGCCTTGTTTCACTTGTTTCATTGCACTTCCACACTTTTCTTTACCATGCTAAATTCTGTCTTCAATGTCCCTGATGTGTGAAATTTAGAAACCCATAAACATTTTTATTGCGTGATTAATAACTCAGGCTAATGAGGTATGTCTGCTGTAATGGTACAGCAGATGACTAATGTGCTTATATCAGGGCACTGCTTGCTATCCATAATTTCTTTATGTGTACCAAAAATTCATGATAAATATATCATGTCTCAGCTATAAATGATGGCACATATCCTACCACTTTGCTCAGCAAAGGATAAAGCCTTCCTTCAACTTACATGGCCCTTCTTCTGAAAGAATGTTAGGTCTGAATTACAACTCCCATGTAATGGCCACCTAAAAGTCCATGCTGGCAGTCCATGTGCCTTTGTAATGCTTTCTCTAGGACTGTGTAATATGCTTCCAGAGAAGATCTGAGAATGTCTGAATGGTTTTCAAGAACAGGTGTGAGTTAGGGTTCTGGCTTACCCAAAATGAGACTTTGGGAGATGCAAAAAGTGTACACAAAAGACCCCACAACGCTTATTCTTTTCACACCATTTTGCTTATGGTTCTGTTTGTTGCACCACTCACCAGCGGTTTTGGTACATTTTCTTTTCTTTCCAGTGAAAAGGCAGTTTTCTTCTTGCTAGCTACATGATTCAGCCAGTGAGGGATCATTTAGCTAATATGATGACATCATTTCAAATCAAATTAGTCTACATATAGCAACATGAAATGAAATCGGATTGATTTCTGCATTCACTTTGAATTGCAGAATGTTTTGTCTCATTTTATATAGGGCTCTGTTTCACAGGGGAAGGAAAGGCAACATCGTCTGATCTTGTCAACTCTTGGAAGCTAAGCAGGGTCAGAACTTGGATGGGAGACTTCCAAGGAAGACTCCGCAGAAGAAAGCAATGGCAAACCACCTCTGCTTCTGACTTGCCTTGAAAGCCCCTTGCTGGGGTCACCATAAGTTGATTGCAACTTGATGGCACTCATTTTTGTATGTTTCAAAGTAACCATTTTCCTCCCACAAAACTTTTTCTTGCTTCCTAACATCAGCTTAGCTAACACCAGTTATCTTTTTGGAAGGTTTTTTTGCAGTGTTGTCCTAAATAGAGATACAGCTTTAAAATCTGTTGGAGCCAATGGGCTTAGGACTGTAAATTGCTGGAAGTGGAATGGATTCACATATGGACCTTTCAACTACAGTGTTTTGTCAAACTGTATTTTGTGAAGGTGTAAGTTGCTTTGAGATAGAATTTTTTAAAAAAACCTTACATTTATTATTTTATTTAAAATATCTTCATTTCACTTATTCTAAGCTTGAAACAACATAATAAAACCTTTAAAATACCTAAATTCAAATTACTACAAATATTCACATAAAAATGGGTCACTTTTCACTACCTGCAGTCTGGGAACAAGTCAACCGATCATATCTGCCAGCAAATAACATTCCACTACCTACAGGATTCAATAGTATCATAGCTTAATGAAGGTAATTAATTATCAAAAAATAATTGAAATAGTTGGTTTATACAACTTTCAGACCATGATCACATAAAGAGCTCCTAGGATTTCCTTTGAAAGCTTATTCCAAAGATTAGGCGCCACCACAGAAGAGGCGGGTGAAGGACCTTCACAAAATTAAGGACCATCTGAAAACTGTGGGTTGGTGGACCTATTTGGGCAGGCAGGCAGGTCTATAGTGAGATGCAGACTTTCAGGTAGGTGGATCTCGGGTTTTGAAGGTCTTTATTGAACTCTGAATTGCACCTGGCACTCAACAGATGCCTTGGTGGTTTTTCTGTGAACCGCACTTAGAGTCCGATCAAGAAAGTATAGTGAGGCATGGCTTTATTCTTCTTAAGGAATCCATCAGTATTCTGCTCATACATGCTGGAAACATACATCGAAGAATGTATAATCTTTGGAAGCTGAGAGTAGTTTAGCAGCTTGTAAAATGATTCCTGAGTGAGTCAGTTATGCAATTGTACAGTGAATTAGCTTAATGCATAGATTTTTAAAGCAGAACGAGACTTCTTATCCTACACAGAGCAGGTGGTAACAATTTTCAAAGCGTTTTCTTTTTTGTGAAAACCGCATTGGGCTGATCAAGAATAAAAACCATGACTTTAATATATTCCGGGTTTTTTTCCATTTAATATATTCCATTTTCTGCAAGAGTCTTGCAGAAATCTGAAGGACATTCAAATTAATCAGATGTACAGATAAATTAGGAGGGCTGCTTATGTGCTTTTGGAGATAACATAGCTGGCCATTGTGTATCTAAAAGAAATGCTGTTGTCCGGGTCCAGATTAATCTAGGATTCTGACAACATAATATTATTAAGTTAAATCAAAAGAGAGAGAGAGAGAGAGAATGCCCCAACATTATTTGGCAGCCTGTCTGTCTAGAGTTGAGAAAAGGTAGTTCATAACTTCTAGTGAAAATAAATACGGTAGTTTTCAATATAGATATGATGTGGTGCTATCACATGTGCAGGAGTCCAGCCACCTTTACCTGCCCTGGTTGTATCTATGGGTATAGAATCCTACTACCTTCTCTGCTAGATCTTCATCAGACTGCTCAAACCACTTCAGTCCCCTTCACATGCTAGTGTGCTACAACAGATACTTGTGCTGTTGAGTAATATGCATTGTTGTATTGCAGAAGGAATTGCAAACCTGCATACATTGTATGTATGTTTGTTTTTTGCACATACAGGTAGAAAGCAAGATGGCACCTCTAGTGATGCCAATCTTTAGCTGTTTTTCCAGCTTGCAGTGGGTTGTGATTTGATTAGAGCACAATCTATGTACGTAGCTGAACCACTGCTATCATATTTTTATATGTTTAGCATTGTACTTTATGATAAATGTCATCTCCTTTCCATTTCCATTTCTGAACCAGAAGTGGAAGCCATTCCAAGTACTGTTGCAAATCCTACAGGGGCTTAACCTGTGACTTGAGCAGATAACTCTTGCATGGTACACAATAAGATAGCATTAGTTTCGGAGAGGCAGATGCTCCCTTTGACCAATTAATTTTTTATAAATCAATTCTGCCCTTGAAATGGACTCACGTATGCCCTTCGGCAGAACTCATGCAGTCTAGATTAATATTTTTTAAAGGTTGAAATACATTGAATGATTGCTATCTTGCAGCACATGAATTCTCAAGTGTACATTTATTTTCTTTGGTAGAGCAGTCAAAATATGCTCTTCTTTCATCATAGCTCCTGAACCAATATTGAGTAGATGGGTAAGGACAATTTTTCTCCATATTTTCATTTAGCTGCTCTTACAGCCTGATCCATAATGCATTTAAGCTGAAGCATTTCTTAATGTAATATAGATTCCTTAGTAACTGGCAGCCTGATCCTATAAACTGCAGCAATATCTTAATTTGGGGGCAGCAAAAAATTTAAAATGCATCGCTACATAGTAAATTTGTGCATAGCCAGAAATGCAAGTTTTTAACTAATGATTTGTGAGAGACTGTACAATTTGACAGGGGGGCAGTGCTAAAGGATATGAGAAATTATCCTTATAGAAATCCTAAAACAGATAAGGATGTGCAAAATGTGAAGCAAAACTAAAAGGAAATCTGTAATACTGCATAGGTCAAACAGTAAAAACTGAAGTGAAATAGTCAGGGGAAGGACAGTTACTAGACCGTAAGTAGTGAAATGTTGATCCAAAAGTATAGTTAAATACTGAAGGATGTTGTCATAATGTTAACGGGTTGGATCCAACCAGCTTTTCCACTGGTGACAATGGCAGCTATGCTGATCACAGGACCTGTATGCACAAAAGACATGTGGAATGGAGGTGTTAATAAGGACAGGAACTGGGTAAGATTGACCCCCAAACTGATATCTATTTAGGCCAATGGCCTGCATCCTACCGCTCTGCTTAGCAAAGCCTGAAGCCTTCTTCTGGTTTAAAGGCATGTCTCCAGTTTGAGCAGTTGTTTTGCTGGAGGAAGAGGAACTCAAGTTCAAGGCTTCTTAGTGTGCAGTGATGTTTCAAATTTTGCTGAGCGGACTTGCAGAATACAGGCCAATACATTTTAGCATGGATGCCACACAGAATTTCCGCAGATGCAAGTAAGGGGTAAATGACATCCCAGAATGGCCCCCTTGAAACACTGTTCCTGGGGAAGACAACAGGGACCTTCCCAGGAGTAACTTGGAGTGAATCAAAGGTCTCTTGCAGGAGGCAGGAACTGGTGAAAATCACCCGCTGAAGGACACTCAGCAAACTTCCATGGCAGAGTGGGAGGATTTGTGCCTGGGTCTCCCAGATCCTAGTCTGACATTCCAACCACTCCACAACACTGGCTGTCAAATATCTAGGTGGGATCTTTTTTGGGGGGGAAACCAATAATAAGAACATTCATTACACACAAGAGATACTTGTGAAATATACTCTCTCCTAACAGTAATGAAGAAAAAAAATCTTGTGTTGTATGAATACATCTGTGTTCAGATCACAAATCTGGAGCCTTATGAATGCTCTAAAAAGGTTGTTCTTTATCAAAAATTGTTTTAAATTTCATTGTAAATGTTTTAGGTGCCTTCTTGGGTTGCTTTTCCATGGTTATTCGTACCCCTCTCTCATCTGCCAAACCCACCCAACAGGGGGAAAAATGACTAACTTTGACTTAATCCAAGCAGGGTGGGTGGGGCAGGGGGTTGCTGTATTTTTTGGGAATCTTCAGCACTCATCCAAACATGCCGAGAGATTAAAACAAGGCAACAAAAGAAGAATGACGGGTGATACACCCCTCGTATAACATGGGAAATGAAATCTGCAGTCTCATAAATTTACTTTGGAGATCAGATTTCTCATCATAGGTAAGACCTGCAGCATGTTCTAGTAGGATTCCTGTTGTTCTAATACTGTAGGGTATACCTAGCTTTCAAGCAACATCAACAGAGGTCACCATGCCAAGGATGTCACAATCTGTATAAGTGGGAAAGAATTAATTCCAGCCAGTCCCACTTCCTTCTTTTGACACATCAGTGTAATATATGTGTCAACACTTAGATGCTGTCTATACAAGATATCAAGGCATGTTTTTAAAACATTGGGGCATAACATTTGAAGCTGCTTCCTTGAATCAGAGATTCATCACCCATTATGTATTTAAATATTAACAGACAGAGTTGTAAATATTTCCTTTTCTGCCTGTTTCCCTATTAGATCTTCTTGTTGAATCGACTTGTGCATTTATTAAAACATAATGAAATTTATTGGACAATGAAAAAAACCCATTAGCATCTAAAAGGAAGAAAAGTCATGCACATCTTATTGCACATCAGCATGAATAGCTCTTTGTGGGGGGCGGTTGCTTTAGAAGTCTGTCAAGAGTGGCTTATTTATGGAGAAACTACATGGAGATTCTAATTGTTGGTGAAATCTCTCCCACATCAGACCCTTTCATAGTGTCTATGCTCTAATTTGATCCAATCACTGTAATTGTGAGCTACCCCAGACTTGCGGTTGTGTGACGCCTTCCTTTTTTCCATTCACTTGGCATTCTGAAGGCGGTTGCAAATGATGCTGAGCTTTCAACTTGGTTTTCTGGGGAAGAAGGGGAAGGGAAAGAGATTTATTCCTCTATTCATGAGGAAAAACTGGAAACACTCCATTTTAAGTAAACTGGCTGAGGTGGTGATACATTTATTACTGTGCTAACAGACCCTTGGCTGCTAGTATTTTGTAATAAAGAAGAAACTTTGCTCTGAGTTATGGGTGTGAATGTTTACTGAATGGGAACTGTCAGATGGGCATAAAATGCAATAATCATAGAGACAGGAGGGGTAGGGAAGAGAGGAGAAGCAGATAAATAGGGAAATGATTTTAAGTAAATATGTGATCTGGGCAAAGACTCGAATGCCGTAGCCAGCAATTGAAGTGATCAATGAGAGTCATATTTTTTTGGAAATGTGCCTAATCAACCATCATAAGAGGGCATGCCACAATTCTTAAACCTATCTATCTCATTAAACTTAGCAGCTTATAGACTTGTAAATTCTTTAAGTAATGGATCTAACAATTCCTCAGGTTTATCTCAGTGGTCCAAGTGGGGTGGGAGGAGAGAGAAATGACAGCACATATAGATAGAGGGAAGTCCCTAAATTGCTGTGCTGGCTTCTGCTGCC
This sequence comes from Lepidodactylus listeri, assembly GCA_029233225.1. Lineage (NCBI taxonomy): Eukaryota > Metazoa > Chordata > Lepidosauria > Squamata > Gekkonidae > Lepidodactylus > Lepidodactylus listeri. The sequence continues at coordinate 49,915,037 of JARCFY010000007.1, forward strand.
TGTTGGACTGGGTAAAAACCATGCAAAGCTGAATCAGACTTTGGGTCTATCACAGTCAGTGTTGTCTACTGTGACTGCTAGCAGCTCTCCAAGATCTTAAACAGTGGTCTTTCACATCTACCATGCTACTACCTGATCCTTTTAAATGACAATGCCATGAGTTGAAACTTGGGATCTTCAGTATGCAAAGCGGATGAAGCTCGAAGCCATCTTATACTGAGTCAGACCATTGGTCCATCAAGGTCAATACTGTCTACTCAGATGCTTTGTCACTGAGCCATGCTCCCCATGTGTACTGGAGCTGCAAATTTGTTAATACTGGCAATATCACAGTGATCACCACATGTTTAAAATAGATGTTTAATTTAATACATTTTAATCCTGCCCATCTTTCAAGGAGCTCAGGGCAGGCTATGTGTTTCTTTCCCCTCCTCCATGGGGACAAAAATAAGGTTTTAAGTACTGGGAGAATAAGGTAGATGTATTCCTGCCTTTGGGACATCTAGCTGATCACCACCTTCTTCCTGATGTCTCTTTGGTGTAGGACAGTTGGCAGGCAGAGCCAGATTTAGGGGAGAGGCCATCACTCAGTGGTAGAACATCTGCTTGGCATGCAGAAGGTCTCAGGCTCTATTGCCAGTATTGCTTGTTAAAGGATCTGGCAGTAGGTGATGTGAAACACCTCTACTTGAGACCCTAGAGAGCTACTGCCAGTCTGAGTAGACAATAATGATCCTGATAGACCAAGGGTCTGGCAGTATAAGGCAGCTTCATGTGTTCAGGGTCAGGCAACTACTTAGGGTGCTGAGTTTTGGTGCTGGGCTCAGGGCTGCCTCTGTGACAGTCTATTGATTCAACCATTCAGCAGCTAATAAAAATAGGACACACAGTTCAGTTTGACTTGTTAAGCTGCTACCACTGATCTGCATGGCCAGTGTTATGGTAAGCTTTGCATTTCCCTTTTTCTCTTCTGAGTTGTAACACCAGTGCCCATTGCGCACAAGTGATTGTAATACCATAGAATGAATAGACCATCATATAATTTATCACACCCAACCAAACTTGTTTGGCTTTTCTTACTATATGGCATGAGTAAATTCAGACTGACAGGTTCTAGTATGCAAATTTATCATCATTTTTGACAGGGATAAATCATGCATGCAAATCATGCATCAAAGCCTAATAAAAATAGTGTATTCAAAAGTGAACAAATGAAAGGGGCATAGGAGATGCTCCTTGCTTGGGGTGCCATTTGGTCTCGGGAATGACTTTGGTGGCAGAGATTATATAAACCGATGAGGTCAGTTTACCCTGGGCTCAGCCTGGAGAGTTATTTGGAGGGAAGATGTGATTTCATCCTAGCAAAACTAAGATATGACTTGGTATTATGTTACCATGAAAATAATGCAACTGAACATTTATTATATCTTATAAAAGTGGTCTGATAACTTAAAATATTAGTCCCAAAATTGCTTGATCTGAGACAATCCCCCAATTTCACTTTACAAAGAACAGATTATGGCCTATAATAATTTCAGGTGGGTAGATGTGTTGGTCTGCAGTAAAAGAGCAAGATCTAGACCAGGAGCACCTTAGAGACCAACAAAATTTCCACGGAATCAGCTTTTGAAAATCAAAGTTCCCTTTGAGAGCCAGTTTGGTGTAGTGGTTAAGTGTGCGGACTCTAATCTGGGAGAACTCGGTTTGATTCCCCACTCCTCCACTTGCACCTGCTGGATGACCTTGGGCAAGCAATAGCTCTGTACCAGCTGTTCTCTCAAGGACAGCTTGGGAAAGAGCTCTCTCAGCCCCACCTACCTCACAGGGTGTCTGTTGTGGGGAGGGGAAGGGAAAGGAGTTTGTAAGCCGCTCTGAGACTCCAAGTGAGTGAAGGGCAGGATATAAATCCAATCTCTTCTTCTTCTTCTTCTTCTTCTTCTTCTTCTTCTTCTTCTTCTTCTTTGTCAAAGCTTCTTGACAACAGGAGCCTTGACTCTCAAAAGCTTATACAACTGGAAATCTTTTTGGTCTTTAAGGGGCTACTGGATTTGATCTTGACCTAAAATAGCAAGATACCTTATAGGCCAGTAGCACCTTAGAGACCAACAAGATTTGTGGAGGGTATAAGCTTTCCAGGTGCAGTCTTGTTCTGGGTCACCATAGAGTTTTTGCTCAAAAGCTAGAGTGTCCCTTGTGCAACGTGCCTGTCACAATGATGTCACCTCTGGGTGATTGCACAAGGCACATCGGGCAGAATGGGGCTGTTTGGGGACAGTATTCCCTCACTGGCCAATTGGTTGATGGTGGATTGGGGTCCCCAAAATTGGGGAAAATCCTGTCCCCATCAGGGGGATGGCACCCCTACAGATAATTCATTATTTGAAACCTGAAACTATGTTGACAGAAAAAGAGAGACCGGGACCATGTAAGATATAACTAAGGGATATAGCAGTTGTCTGAGAAGGAAACAGCCCTTTGACTGTTCCTCTTACATCCCTCATTGCTCTCATGGTGACTGGAATGTGTTTGTGACCTTCAAGTATTACGGATCTCTGGCTGTTGAAGATCCTCTTTGAGCTGCCGACAGATCTGCTTTGGACAAGAGTTGCAATTTGGATTCTGTGCCTCAGGAGGTTTCATCTGCCACCACTGGGTGGGAAGTGGCAGCTGTCATCCAGAATACACGTGCCCCTCTGTGTCCATAAACAGATTGTAAAACAGCATCTCTTGTTGTGTTTTTTTTTTTTTGGTACACTGAGTTACATTCACTTTATAAAATCAAGAATCATTTGACAAAATATATCAATGTACACATTGTTTTCCTAATGCACATGGGAAAAGAAGACCAGATTCTGGATCCCCCACAGGGCTCTGTGCCCTCTTCTTGCCACTTTCTCTCCTGTAGGGAAATAATGCAGGGAAATAATGGAGAGAGTAGATGTAGAATTCCCCCCCCCCCATTATAATACTATGACTGGGGTAATATTGGGGGTTACACATTGACATAGATTGGCAGCAGATTCAGGACAGACTGGGGCTGAGGACAGACTCAAGTTCTGCCGCGCCTCCGTGGCACAGCAGAACAAGGTGGGGGGAATTGTCGTTGCAAGGAAGCCGCCCACAGCGTCCAGACTGTGGGCGGATTCCGGCAGTGGCGGCAGAACGCCGCGCGGCTCCCCTGACCCAGTGCGCGTTCAGACCTGCCGGAAGTGGGTGGAACATGTGCACAGCAGCCAGGACACCACTTTGAAGTGGTGCCTGGCGGCTGTGGGAGGAGCACAGCACCAGACATGTTGCGTCCAGGCCTCCTCCTCCGGGCAGATGTGGCAGCCTGGACTGCCGCTCTGCCTCCACTTTTAAAGCGGAGGCAGAGCGGGCCAGACTGCCAGTCTGTCATCAGCCTGGATGTTTTCAGAAATCGTTTTCATCTGAATTTCTTCCCTGGTTCTAAATTACCCGGCCTTACAATCAAAGTGGATCCAATGCCCTGCTAATCCTCTGTTGTTCCATTCTTTATTTCTGAATTTTAAACACAGTACTGTGTTTATGCAGCTTGTCACACATTTAAATTTTTCCCCGTTCATTTCCATCCTTTGGCTCCTCTACATTAATGATGTGGATATGCACATTGAGAAACTACTGTCAAAGACCAGTTCTGCTTTGATCTTATGTATGATGGAGTTAGGATTTTTGTGTGTGTTCTTTTATTAATACACAGGAGCATATGTGCATCCATAAAACATCACACAGAAAGAATCTTGATGCAGGTGTACAGGCAGTCACATAGTGCTCAGATTCTTGAATGAGTTGTTAGACATTAACCCAGTTAAAACAGAAGTAAGAACAGCGGTGTGGTTAAGTAATTTTAGACTCTGGACTTAATGGTCTTTTTCTGGCATTGGTTGGTACTTCAGATGCTAATGCATGCTTCAAATGCAAAGATGCAGCCTTCTTTTGGAAGCCCCCTCCTGAGCCCGTAAGCTGATGCCCTGGACTCCAACGCTAGAAGTCCAACTACTTTAAGTGCTGCACAGAGCAATAGTACTGAAAAAGATAGAAAGAAAAAGAATGAAGTATTTCTTCACACAATGTAACATTAAAATGGAATTCCCTTTATAAGATCTAATTGTGACTGCTAGCTTTATAGCTTGAAATGGAACTTCCACATTCAGAGGCAGAACACCTTTGAATGCCTGTTACTAAGACATAAATGGCAGGGGAGAGCAATCATTTTTATATCCTGTTTGTGGACTTCTTGGTGGTAGCTGGCTATTTAGTTTTGGGAATAAATGATTAAGATAAATATAGTTTATTCCTCTGGTAAGATCCTGCATTCACTCCATGTATGGGTGGAGACTGAAGTACATGAATGATAGCTGTAATAGTGTAAATGGGAGCCTTTATGGAATTAATTTACAGTTCTAACCTATAAAATCAGTTTTATCTTTATACAATAGTGAAATTCTGTGGCATTCCGGTTTGATCTAAGGATGAATGAGCACTCACCGGTTCACAACTTACATTCTGTTGGCATGTTATAAACAGAAAGTACATTTTCTGTTGCACAGTTCAGCTGCTCAGGAGTTCAGGCAGATCTGTTGTGTGTGAACTGTTGGAATATGACAAGAACAAAGCGGTAAAATTTTATACAATTTAAACAATAAACAAACATAGAACATGGGCAACAAAACCATCCAAAGTATACAATTTATAAATCAGATTCAGATAATTTATAAAGTCTTTGAGCAGGTATGCATTCGTCTCTTAAAGAAGTAAATAAAGCAAAAGTACTGGAGAACTCCTCATACACTATTAAGATTAGTTCCGACATTAATGACCGGTTGCCCATCATATTGGGATTCAGGACTCTCCATGAATTGTATTTACAAAGAAACGCCCCAGAGATCGGAGAGGATTTATAAACTGAAGCTTCATTTTTCGTATGAGGGGTTCTCCCGTACTAGTTGTTGTCTGGAAAAGGACGTGAAATGAAAAGCAGACTCTAGAGCCTTCATCTTTTGCTTTATTTACTTCTTTAAGAGACTAATGCATACATGCTCAGAGACTTTATAAATTATCTGATTGTATACTTTGGATGGCTTTGTTGCCCATGTTCTATGTTTGTTTATTGTTTAAATTGTATAATTTTTTTGTTATTTAGTAGATCTTCTTCTGCATCAATTTCAGTGCTTTGATGTAATGTGCACATGCAAGGTTTATCATGCATAGATAAAGAAGATGACAAGAACATCCTGCAGGGGACAACTACTTAGCATAGTGAAATTAAGGACTTCCTACTATTTTCAAATGGTCTCCTTCCTATCTCCTGATTGGCTCAATGCACCTGCTGAGCTTCAGTTCATTGCTGGCTCTCTCCTAGCTAGTTAGACAGTTAGACTTCTCTCTCTTCCTTCTCTTTCTTACAAAGTTGTTCTCTTCTCAATACACTGACTTTGTTCTTTAAACAGCTTGTGCTCCGCTTTACTGCATATCTATGTTTTGTCAACATGAACAAGCAGGATCTATATGAATCCGCCCCCCCCCCCCCCCCGGCTGTACATTATCAATCACTTAACGTACAAATATAGTTGAATCACATAGACATTTCAAAGTTGCAGGAAGAATATTGTGTCTTACCATTTGGTGCCTGAGTATGTTAAGTGATGTTGATGGAAACTGATCTGCATTGCCTCTAGTCCGTCCATTGGAGAGCTTGCATAGCCTCACAGCAGTCTCACTTACCTCTCCGACAACACAACACAGGGAAAAATGCTTTTAAAAAAGGCATAGAGCACACAGAAACAAAGAAAGTGTTAAAAGCATCAAATGCCTCCATTTTTGGATACATTTTCTGACATTAACACTGACTCTGGGGAAGTTCCGGCATTTCCTAGGCTACTAATTGTGTCAGGAACAAGGATGGTTGTGATTGGCTGTTTTCATGTGCTGTGTGTTCTGATTTTTTTTTTGGGGGGGGGGGGTGTTTTTTAAAAATACAGCTGCAAGGTAGAAAGAAATGAAGTCCCAGCACCACAGCTGCTGTACAGCCAGGAAACTCTTTGCCACCATGTCTACATTGTATGGTGGCAATATATGGAGATTTGAAATTCAGCTCAGAAGTGATCACTGTTGTTGATTATAATATAGTTTCTATCAAATTTATGGCATCCCTGCTTTTGAACAACAGACCACATGTGCACTGTGGGAAAATGAGGCTGATTTTCCTTTTTTCAATGTGCATGTTGTTTGTTAAAATATGTATACCTGACCTTTCCTTGTGACTCAAAGTTGCTTAGAATTCCATGATAAAATGACATATAACATAACAAGGCCCCATGACCTGCCCCCCCCCAGAAAACACCTGAAGCTCAAACTCTTTTAAAAGGCTTAGTAAATTAAACCACCTCACAGTTCTTCCTAAAAAAAAAGCTCTCTAAAGTTGACACCTCCCTGACCTCCTCAGAGAATCTGTAGGGAGGGAACCCACCACAGAAAAGGACTAAACTCTGGTATATACTAAGAGGGCAACTTTAAATGGGTGAACAGCCAGAAGGTGACAAGAACTATAACTGGTGCATGGGAACTTATGGAGAGAGTCAGTTGGTCTTTCAGATGTGTGGATATAAGTACCCAGTTTCTCCAGATAGATAGTGGTTACATTCTCCTTTCTTTAGGGTTATATGCCAAGTAAAGAAAAATTATTTCCACATACAACCACAGCCCTCTGAAAAAAAAGTTTCCTTTCGTAGCCCTTTTGGCATCTGGAATGCCATTATTTCATTAAATCATTTGTGTGGAGAAGCAGGAAATCTGTGTAAATAATAAAAATGCATCATTCTCTTCTCCCAGTGCTTTCTAAGCTTTTATAGGAAAACATTGGCAGCCGACCTGTTTTAAAAGGGTCATAACTCTTCACTAAGTAAGGCACTTAGTGACAAGTTATGAGCTTATTCCCCCCCAATGCTAGCTCAGAACTCAGTGTGAATATACAGCTAGAGACAACTGCATAGGAGCCTCACTGTTTGTGTTTTGGAAATGTTGCTTTTGCTACAGTGGATGGGGGTTGCCTACCTGATGAGACTAGACTATCATTAGTGCTGGTAAGACCTGGGCATTCTTGAGTAAGATCTAGCAAGGTCCTGTTGATTCCAGAGTCCAACTAGTTCTGCTCTGAAAATGATGGCATGGCAGCTGGGTGCAGAGCAGGAGCAAAACCATGCTGGGGTCAGCAGGCATAGGACCTTCAAACCATGCCTGGTGCCTGCCTCCCATTGGCCAATGTGCATGCAGCTGGTGTGCTGACTGATGACACTTCTCTCTCTGGTTGTGTGTGATGCTACCCCAATCCCATCTCTGTGAAGAAAAAAAAAAGCAAGAGGAGCTTGTGCAGAAGGAGAGGCTGCTTCTCATTCTGATGACCCAGGCACATTTCTTAATGTTCTCTACATCTTTAAACTCAGTCTGTTGGAGGTGGAGAATGAATCACCTATACCTGGATCTGTTGGGGATGGGCTGGTGGATAAATATTGCAGGAAACATCCTGGTATCATTGCATAAATTCGTGGAAGAGCTTCTTTCTAGCTGAGTGTTCAGTTGTGCTTGAAGCAGCCAATATTTCACTGTTTTCAGAGACCATTGAGTGGAGGAAGCTTATTTAGGTTGTGGTCACATGTGCCAGAAAAAGTGTGTGGGGGGGGAGATAGGCTATTGACCTGCAGCTGCAAGATCACACCTCCCTTTGAAGCTGTGGGCACAACCCATTAGTGTGTGATCAGACTCAACTGTGGGTGAGTCAGGGATTGTTTGTTTTTTGCCATTTGTTTCCCATGCACTTAAACAAGGAATTGATGAATCGCACCTCCACACTGAGGGCTCCCTATGGGGTTGTGAGTACTGGCATGTGGAGAAAGGGGACACTGCCATCTGGCGGAGGTTGGCAAGTAATGTGGCGGCACTCTCACCCAGTTGTTGGGACCTCTCAAGGAACTGGACACGGAGCTCCAGCAAAGATGGCTTTGGCGCGAAGTAGTCCCCGAGCTGCTTGATCAGGTCATCATAGGTGACATCCAGCAGGTCTCGGGGCAAGATGAGGCTCTGGGCTGGGTACATGGTTTCAATGCCGCAGTGGCCCAGGAGCCAGGCCTGCTTCATCTCAGCCTCGGTAACCCCATGCACAGTCAGGAGAAACCCAAGTTGCCTGGACCAGGTGTCCCAGGTCTCGGGCTTGGAAGAGTCAAAGGGAGGGATTTGTCCTGCAGTGGCAGCCATGATTTTTGGAGCAGGAGCGGCACGGTGAGTGGGGTCCTCAGGGGCAAGCAGCAGTCTTCGGGGTGCTGGGGCTTGACGGAGCCTTGTGCTGGCGGATCGGTGCTCGGCGCTCCTCTGCTCGGTTCGGCTGATGAGTCGCTCATTGGGATCCCATCCTCATTGCCAGTGGAATGTACTGGAGTCGGGAGGCCAGTGATAGTGAAATCAGCATAGTGGTTTATTGCGAGTCAAGATGGAGCATGGGGACAAAGGGATGGGGAGCCACTTATATTACAGGTAACCACACCTTGACTGTCCCCCCCCCCCAAAGGGGGATTGGTCCAACAGGGATTATTCTCTCGCCAGGGCTATCATAGGTCTGTTTGAATATCCTCAGCCTCTGATAGGGGGACTGGCAGGATCCCTAGGTCCATTGTTCTATGGGGAAGGAAGCTCTATTGTTATCCCATCCCATTAGAGGCAACATGCCCAGACATTTTCCCTGGCTGCAGACAAAGAATCAAGCACCGGACATAACACTGTGGTGGCTGGGAGAGGGAATGAATGAGGACGAGGGGAGAGTCTTGTGTGAAAGACAGCTGCAGCAGTGGAGAGAACATCATCGGATGGTAAGTGCTGCTCATCTTCCTTTTTGCTGCCTCCCATCATCTGTAGTTGGGGTTTTTTGGGGAGGAGGTAAGATTTAACTCAGTGATCAGTGCATGGGCCATGGCAGATTCCAGAATGTGCCAATCACTGAAGCCAGACCTGTTTCAAACTGTGATGTAAGCCTAAATAAGAAAGAAGGGAGTGTTGGCACTGTGAAGTCAATAGGGTGTCAGTTGCTGCAATCAATTGGGCCAGCCTTTGAAAACTTGGAGCCTTATTTTCTGTTCGTACCAATTCTGCTAGAATGTTAAACAAATAATTTGAGCTTCTGACATCTTGTTTTCCTGCTAAAAAGAACAGGGCCTCTCAACAGAATGTTGCCTGCTATTCTAACAGTCCCATCCTCTGCTGAGTTATTCCAGTCCAAGTTTATTGAAATAAAAGGGCTTGGACCAGAGTAATGCTACATAGGATTGCAGTGTGAAGTCTTTGACATTTTGAAAGTCCATCGTTGTTTCGTTTTATGGAAATTAAAGTTCCTTGATTTATGGGTATGATCACTGCTGTCATTAAATTTGTTAAAATGATTGTAGAGATACAGCACTTACATTCTGATGAGATTTCCCCCTCAACATTATATGCCAAATCCAAATGGTCTCCTTATGGGCATAGGCATGCTACATTCAATTTTCTACTTCTTTTTTTTTTGACTATTGGGAAATACTGTTTTGTAAATTCATTTTGATACAGTACATAGTAAACTTGGGGAAGGGTGGTAAAGTGGTCTAGTGGCACTGGTAAAGCATCTGCTTGGAATGATGATGATGATGATGATAAATATATATCCCACCCTATCCCACAAGTGGGCATTCAGAAAGTCTCAGGTTCAGTCCCCCGCATCTCCAGTTAAAAGGGTAGGTGATGTGGCAAATCTCTACCTGCAATCCTGGAAAGCCAATTCAAGTCAGACTGGACAATACTGATGTTGATGGACCAATGGGCTAATTCAATATAAAGCAGCTTCATGTGTGTACAGCCATGAACACTATATCTCAGTGTTACAAGTCATTGTCTCCTATGTACAGAAGTCACTGGATATTGCTATCACCACCACCACCACCACCATCATCATTTTATTATGATATTGCTATCAAAGAATGTTAAAAGCTCCAAAATGCTGAGGAGAAAGCTCCCCTCTTGGCATCAATGTGCTTATTAGATCGTTATTTCATCTAAGCCTTTTGATGTCACAGTAAGCCATCTCCTTAATGAATGTTCAACTTGTTATTCAGTTGACATGTGAGTGGCCTCAAAATGATGGTCATCCTTAGGTGAAACTCTAAAAAGAAGCTGTATTTCCTAGCCTTCTCTAGATAATGATATTGTGGTGATACCAGCTAGGAGCATATTTTCATAGTTTTTCTCCCCATGAAATTGTTTGATTTCTCTTTCCTTTTCTGGATGAAATTAAGACTTCCAGCTAGTATTTGTTGTGGGGGGGGGGGGGAGAGAGAACACACTGAATGAAAATGTAGAAGCATATTGCTGCATGAATAATGAAAGATCATTTGGGCTTTGCATGTGAAGAAAAATTGATCAGGTGCTGCATATGTGGAAATATGTTTTAGCAGATCAAATGCTTTTGAAAAATTAGGCCTGCAACAAATAAAGCTTTCTGCGCTCATGAATAAATAGCTATATTCCTAAACATATTTTGAGAAATCTTTGAGGATGAAGGTAGTTCCCTGGAGACTATCCTACTTAAAAAAAAATAATTTGCTGTGGTTAGATTCCTGGCAAGAGCAATGTAACACATATCTTGATCATGTGCTGGTATCAGCCAATCAAACTGCATTCAGATGAATTCCCATCTGTCATTAGAAAGCCATTTGGCATATTTGTCACATTTGCTCAGTAAGTGCTTAATGGGCTTCTGCAGACGATTCATTTAAACATTTGCTGTGCTAATTCTCTCGTTAGCTTTCTTTTACTTTCTCCACTTGTACTTTCCCCCCAAAGAAGGAGATACTCGGGGATAGTTTGCCTGCATGACATCAGGAAAATATTTATCATTTCATTTATGGCCAGCCTCTCTTCTACCATGGGTACAGGGCAGCATATTAGACTACATCACAGTGGCATTGAGTTAGATTGACTCCCCTTATCAGAGCTTTCAACACTAATTTTTCTCCATGCATTCCCCCAGAAAAGATTCAATCCCAGAATATATCCTAAGGAGTAGTCAGGCTCTGGCTTAATCTAATGTCCTTGGACTGAATCATGTCCAAGGCATTAGATTTTGCAAGGCTCCTCCCTCACCAGTGCTGCCCTCTGGCCTCAGCCATTGTGACACTTTCACTCCCCAAGCTCTCCCGAGGTCTCAGAATAGAAACGGGGAAGGGGGGAGGTTGTATCACCCAAGTCCACCCTCTCATTCCTGGAGCATTGTCCTTGTCTGGGCAATACAATGTTTCATCTCTCCTCCCTGGCCTGGTTATGTAGTCACCATTTATTTTTATTTTTTTTGGGGGGGGGGGGGGAAATCTGCCACCGGCCACATGGCCGGTGGGGGAGTCCTGCCTCCAAAGAGCCCCATCCCACCCAACATGCCCAGCGTGATGATGTCACCTTCAGAAGAAGACCTTCAGAGCAGGACTGGAAACACACACCCCCCCATCCCTGCCAGCAGCCAGGTAAGACCTGGCAGCCCTACAGGGAAGTGATGATGCCCATGTCCAGTTGCTGCAGCTATCACCTGCCCAGGACCCTGCCCTGGGTGTCCTGGCTAAGTTGACAGTGGCTGCCTGAGATATGAGGGAGGTGGGTGGGTCCCCCTCAGCTTCTGCAGTGTTGTAGGAGTCCCCAACTTTACTGCAGTCGCCTTGGCTGAGTGCAGACCAAGTGCTGGCCCTGGACAGATTTAATACAGGGAATCTTAAGTGAGCTTCTAATAACCTACCACAGCCAACCTTATGTTAGGGGTGCTTCTGAAATTCTCCCCAATCAAATTTCTTCTCAGATTTCTGGGTTCCAAATTGTGTGCTAGATATCTGCCATTAATTTTAGGGGTGAAAATCCTAGAAGAGACCTAGAGTGGAAGGCAAAAGGCCACCAACCCATGAAATAGTAACAAACTAGTGAGGGCATTTGCTCAATTCTACTCTAAGGACCAAACTATGTTTTTGTGTTTTTTTTGTTTTTTTTAATGAGCTGTGTTTGAGTTTCCCCACCCAACTCATTCTCACCATGGTCACACAGCACCATCAGGGGATGTCACTTTTAAAGCATGCAGGAGCTGGTTTGACTCAGCACAATGGCATGGGGGCTCTTATCTCCCCCACAAATACCTTTTTCTGAACCCAAAATGGGCTCAATGGGGAGTTTTGCATAACTAGAGAGCTGCATGTGGCGTATTCTGAGCATGTGCTGCTTCAAAGTTATGCAAATAACTCTTCACTGAAGGCAGGAGCGCCCCCCACCCAGCTGCTGCTCAGAGCAGAATTCACTACTGCAGGCTTTAAAACTGATGTTCCCTGCAGCTGCTGTGCTTGTTAAAAAATGTATTGGGTAGTTTCGCCCAAAATGTATAAATCTGCCATGGCATGGATTCTGATATTTACATCTAACCTCATGCTTGTTTGGACCACCTTAATCCACTAATCTTGCATGTTTTTTGAATTAGTGATTGTCCTTTAAGTACTGCCAGCACATGTGTGGCAAACCTCAGAAGCATCTCTGCATGCAAGGAGGACATATAGGGATGTACTTTCTGTACAAAAAATAAATTCTCAGAATGATTATTCATACCTTGCTCTGGGTCCTGAGTTTCTCAGGGGAAGGGTGGAAGTACAAATATTTTAAACAAATAATGAAATGTCCTCCCTTGATTAAGGCTTCTTCCTACTAAAACAAATGCATTGGCTGACGTTTGTCACACAAGTGCTGTTTTGCCACAGATCCATGAAACTTATTTCTCTTTAGTCAGTTGTACACTGAATGCGCTGTGTTAACATCTGTATGGTGCCAGCACTTAATCCTGTAGCAAGCAATTCCACTGGTACGAAACCTACTTCAACATCTTCTTCTCAGTGAGACTTTCAGTTTTCTTTATGTGCAGACATGTTCTAAAGCATTTTCAAAAAGAATAACTTCATTTCTGGCTGTCTGGGTTACAGACTCTCTGTGGAGATGTACTGCTGCAATGCAGCCTGGAAAACTATTACAGAGCAGAACCCGGGTTTGACTTGGGGCAATCTTGAAGTCATTTTCTAGAGTTGCCTCATTGCTGTGGAATAGCCTTGCTGGGTGTATTAAGTAGGCACCCTCATTGCAATACTGAACTGTTCAGGTTATGTTTTCAGTTGAAGGGTGCATTGAATTGGTGGATCACTGACAGTTGTCTGAGTCCATTATTATTATTTTAAGTGTTTATATATCTCTGGTTGATACAGTCATTTTAATGGTTTTGTGAAGGCTTCCTCCATGACTGGCAGAAGGCAAGTTAGCAGTGTATCTAATTCTCAGCATGGTCCCATCTGTGAATTCTTAAGTCCAGAGAATGGGGCCATAGACAGACAGGATGAATCTTTCTACCAACATGAAAAAAGCCCCAGGTTCTACAGAAAAACCTGAAATCTTAAAAATACATGAGAGGAGATGTTAAAGTTTCCAAAATGATAGAAGCAGAACAGATAGCTTTAAGAAACTAATACCCTCAGTGGCCGTTGCTATGCAACAACAGTACTGCCAACCTCTGAGCCTTAGTTTCTGTCAGTAAAAGGCAGGAGGAGGAGGCAGGATCCTTTCCAGGGAATTTTTGCTTTGGAGACAGGACTCATCAAGGTTAGGCCTGGCAGCAACCATCAGGCAACTTGCATGACCCACTGACACCTGGCTGCTTGCTACTGTTCAACAGCAGCCACTCCACAGCTCCCAGTGTGGTAGAGTGGTTTGTAGGGATGGGCAAAAATGTGGTTCGGTTGGTTCATGGTTCATGGCTGAAACACGAACTGAGCCATGAACCCATATGAACTGACCTGGTTCATATCAGTTTGTGAGCCATTTAAAGTTTAAACCCCTGCTTTCTGCTCCCTGTGAGGTTTTTTGCAGGGAGCAGAAAGCAGAGGTTAAACAGCCCCAAGTCATTTAAACCAAACAGTGGAGCTATTTTTCATCATTTCTCCTCTTCCCAAACCACCAAGAACTGCACCAACATTCATGGGAGTTTGTGGCAGTTACTCAGTTTGCAACCATTGCTTCATAAACTATAAAATGGCCAAAATTCATGATGAACTTTAGTGTGTCAGCCAGTTTATACCTATCCCTAGTAGTTAGTGTTTCAAACTAGGAACTGGGAGAACCCCATTTGAACCCCCACTCTGTCATGAAAACTGTCCAGGTGACTGTGGACCAGTTATACATTTTCAGCCTAACCTACCTCACCAACCTGTATATATAATGAGGAGAAGAATTATGTAAGCTGCTTTGGGTCCTGTTGTGGAGGAAGTTGGGGTTATGGATGAAGTAAATAAATGTAGCTGAAGATGGGGGGTAAATATAATATTTGTTGATTGGTGGTGGTTAGGGCTGCCAGATACCCTGGGGTGGGGGTTTGCCTGCTTTAGGGGCCCCAATCCTTTGGTCCAGATATGGCCAGTGGGGGGAACCCTGCCCCCAAAGTGTCTGTATCGAGCCAATGTGCCCAGCATGATGACATTGCTGGGGGATGCTCTAGCATTCAGCCTGAAAACTCTATGGTATCACAGAGTTTCTAGCTGAATGCTAGAGCGTCCCCCAGGTGACATGCCTAGTGTGACAATGTTACTTCTGGGTGACATCATTGTGGGGGATGGTGCGTGTGTGATCCTGGGACCGGAGCTTCCCGCCACCACCACTGGAAAAAGGTAGGGACCTGGAGACCCTAGTGGTGGGAAGTATAGAAGGATGCAGGGAAAGATGCCAGGAGGAGGAAAAGAAGAAATTGTGTAGGGAGGAGAATAAAGGAGAAAGTGAAGTGCCTCTCACAAGTCCTTATGATTCCACACCATGCAACTGGACTGAGCCCAGCCTGGTCAAGACCTACCAATTGGGCCCAGTCCAGCTGGCACCATGAAAATGGGCCTGCCCTAGCAGCTGGCACAGGAAAACCCAGCCAGAAGTGTCCAGGACAAGCTGCCAGGGGGAGGGAAGAAGGGAAAGCTGAAAATGGGGGGAGAGACAAAAGTTAGGTTGGCTGGTGGGTGGGAAGAAGAGAAGGGAGCAAGAAAAGGGGGGAGCTATGGGGTTTTCAGGGAAGGGAAAGATGAAATAGTGGGGGTGGGATGAGAGGCTCCTCACAAGTCTGTATGGGCCCTCCTCTTGTAAATAATAGTCATTGTTTCAACCATGACCTCTTTAAGGAGACTTGGAGAGATTATTTCTCATCTTTATTTCTCTGTCTAAAGGACATGAATATTAACGATCTGTCTCTCAGGATGGTTGTGATGGAGAATGTGATAGTTACTGTAAAGCACACTGAGCTCGGATGATATGTGCATCTGTGACAGACAGTTTTCTCCCATCCATCTCTACAGACTGCATGTGTGTCTGACATGGTGAAAAATCTGTGACAGACTGCTTGTACCATCCACTTCCTGCCCCAAACATAGACAGTTTGCCTAAGAAGTGGAGAATTCACTGAAACTCTGTGGCTTTTCCCTACTGCCTATGAAACAGTCATTCCCTCCTTTCCTAATGCCCATCTTAGCAATGCTGAGTTTACATATCATAATAGAGCTATGGTAACAGTAATAATTGGCAAAATTAGCCTGGATTGTTGCATTAATATTCATGCAGTCTGCAAGAATACGGTTCTGATTAGTAGTCTTTCCTCTCTTTCTCACTCCCTTGTGGGGGACACTGGACAGAATGTAATTTCTTTAGATTAAAAGGATATTTAAAAACCAATTAGCATGGCATGCACACAATAAAATCCAGAGAGATTTGTACTGCATCTAAACATATTATTGGGCTGTTCCCGCCTTCTCTTTTTCTGCTCTTGACCAATCAAATTAATCATAGAGATCTTGACTTTTATCATATAGTTTGCTAGAAAGTTGCCCATGACGTCTAAATTCCAGATAAAGGAATGAGACAGTCAGGTTTTATTATCTCAGAAAGGATAAGTATCTAGTACTTAACGGTTGTAATACATAGATTCCCCCCCAAGTCTGATTTCCTGCACAGTTCCCCATATTCCTTCCTACCACTGCTTAGTGTAGTGCTTGGCCTTGGAACTTGCACAGCTGAAGAGTGTTCCTTCCTCGTTCTACACACTCAAGGCTTGCTCTGCAGGGAAGAAGTAGCCCCTTGAAATATAAATGAATGTGGTGGTGTCACACAGCATGGTGAAATCCTTGTACAAGTGCTAACTGCTCCACCCATTCAGCAAAATAACTCAGATAGTAAGTGTGGGTGAATTGTGCTGCTTCTTTCAATATTTTTAAGGAAACATAAAAATGGTGTTGTGCAGCTTTCTATATATGGAGATTAGGATTGCCAATCTCCGGGTGGTAGCTAGATATCTCTCAGTAGGGTTACAAATTAAATGAATAAATGAATAAAACTGATCTTCAGATGACAGAGATCAGTTCCCCTGGAGAAAATCGCTGCTTTAGAAGGGGGACTCTATGGCATTACACAACAATGAAATCCCTCCCCTCCTAGGGATGCCAGCCGCCAGGTGGTACCTGTAGATCCCCCCAGAATTGCCACTCATCTCCAGACTACAAAGATCCGTTCCCCTGGATAAAATGGATGCTTTGGAGGATGGACTCTATACAGCATTTTACCCCACTGAGGTCCCTGTCCTCCTCAGGTACCATCCCCAAATCTCCAGGAGTTTTCCCAATCTGGAGGTGGCAACCCTATGTCCCATCCCCCACTGGTGGCCAGGGGGGCCTGACAACCCTGTCTCCTCCCCAAACCCCAGGCTCCTCAGGCTCCACCCCCAAATTCTCCAGGTATTTCCCATCCCAGAGCTGGGAACCCTAATGAAGATGCACAAACTGACTCCAGTAGTCTTTGTTTATTTGCATGTCTTCCCTTTCATAGATACCCCTAGAAGTATGAAATGAGAAAGTGTGACTTATTTGTTGCTTCTGCTTTGACCAAATATATTAACCTCATGTTTCTCTTGGACTACCCTATTGCTACATTAAAAACCCTACATTAAAAACTGGGTTTATCAAAGGTTTAGTGACTTGGGACCTGCATTTGCACTGGTCTCAGTTACAAACCCGATTTCCTATGTGTTTGAAATAGATCAAGTCAATCTAGTACCGGGTTCATGGCTGGAATGCATACAATGCAGCATATTCACTAAAGTTAATGAGATTTGGGTCTGGACACTACCTGGATGGGAGACCTGCTGGGAACCCTTTGTATGCCACCTGGAGTTACATCATGCAGAAGAGGTGAACTATCAATTTAATAATCAAAGTGTACTGCAGACAGTACAACATAGTGGGAACCAGCATTAATCCATCATGAATGCAGTTTATAATTCAATTTAATCTCTGCGTTTTGCATCCCCAACGTGTTACTAATACATCTGACTAGTCACTGCAGTTATTAAAACTTCCAGCCATTTTTTGTTTTGTTTGAACAGCTAGAAAATAACGTTTATGAAAATGTTCCTAAGGATTTTCCTAAGGAAAGAATGAATAGTTGACAGCCATTTGAAGTGACTGGTAAAATACCAGAGAGGAAACCAGGCAAGAGACTTGCAGGGTGGTTCATCAGACTGTTTTCAATACAGTATCTTTCAATGTCTAAACGTGGATAGCCCCACTCCCTCCCCTGGACCTAGACGTAAAATAAAATTGGCACTTGCTTTTTAAAAAGTCAAAGCTCATGAAAGAGTTGCCTGAAATAATTTGCTTATTTTTAGCTCAGTGGTAATGGATTATACCTGCCACAGTTCCCAGCTCCCTCCCTCAGACTGACAGCTATGTTGGGTAATTAATAATAATGTCCCTGCCATGTAAGTAGACCTGCCAGTGAACTGTCACTGTTGTGCCTCAAATATCAATGTATAACTATTGAAAGATACTCCCAGAGCAATATTAGGGGGTGAGGAGGAGGAGAGGCAGAAAAAAAAAATGACTTGACTCACTCGCTTGCGACCATATAATGATGCTGTATACAGATGAGAAGGCTTCACATAGTGCTTATATAAAGGAGGCTGCCATTTCACAATGCTAATTTTCCTGTTGGTTGCCTATGATAGAAAAAAATGTAACGTTTGGGGAAAGGCTTGTGCTTCATAACTTTTGAGGGGAGAAATTTGGTGCCTTTGTAAGTGCAATTGTTTACAACGCTTGCTGGGCTTCTGTGAAGGGATTTGATCCCTGTTTTTGAACTGCTTTCAAGGTCATGGACTGTGACTGAAGTAATTAGCAGAGAAGCCTACAGAATGTGATGAAATATGCACATCACAGGGCTTGTTTCTGGGCATATTTCTTGTCTTCCTCTGAAGGAATATTTAACTAGAAGGAAATATTTTTATTTTATTTTATTTTTAAAAGGAAGCTCAAATGAATTAAGATGTGGAAACTTATCACAGCCAGAAATGGGGCATTCTTGTTTTGTGTTGACTATCTTGAAATATAAACCTGAAGGCTCGCTGCAGGAGTCTGTTAGTGGCTGTCAAGGGCTACTGAATTGTAGGGAGGACTGGCTAGGGATGCCAACCTCCAGGTGGTACCTGAGGACCCACCAGAATTACAGCTCATCTCCAGACTACAGAGATCAGTTCCCCTGGAGAAAATGGATCCTTTGGACAGTTGGTTTTATGTCATTATAACTCCACTGAGGTCCCTGTCCACCCCAGGCTTCATCCCTAAATCTCCTGGCATTTCTCAACATGAAGGTGACAACCTTACTGTTGGATTCTCTGGACTACTTACCTCCCCATCCCCCATTGGTGTCCAAGGGGTCCCTGGCAACCCTAGCTGGGACAAATATGAAAGGGATACTACAGGTTTTGTTGCAGCTACACTGTCACTACTACTAAAATTCTCTTTCCAAGCCCTGCCCTCCATGCCTTTTCCTGCAGAGGGTTTAGGGGGGTTATTTCCCCCCATTGTGGCATCTCATGTTTGGAATGACCTACGTCTTGAGCCCCCCCGGTGCCTACTTTACCATCCCTTAGAAGTCAGACCCACATGTTACTGTCCCCTAGAAGTCAGGCTAACCTGTTTTCTGGCTGAGATAAGTTTCTTTTTAACTGAGGTGGTTCCTCTTTCTTTTAGCTGATTTAGTGCCTGCTGTTTTATGGTGCTGTTCTGCCTACGGCTTTTAAAAATCATAGCTCTTATGGTTTTTTTTTTTAAAAAAATGTTGTTGTTGTTATTATTGGTTGCTATTTTTACTTTGTGAATCACACTGAAGAAGTCCTCTGGAAAGGAGTCCTATTAATTCTCCAAATAAATGAATATATACATACTGTACAATTCTAAAAAAGTTTGAAAAGGGTAGGTTCTCCTCCACAAATGTTTTAATAAAACTAGAGGGGGTGGGTCAACTTCATAAAAATGGCCAGGCTGATTTCCAGAGTCCAATGAATTTAAGAATAACTATTCTGGCTGCCAAAATGGAGCCTAGAAGGCCTTCCAATTTCAGCGACCCACAGGGCAGATTCATCTCCTCGGAGCTCCGAGGGACACAATCCATGACTCGGCAGCTGGGAGGGGGGTTGGATGTTCCAGACCCCCCTGGAGCCCTTGCAGGGGGCTCCCAGCCATGGAGCATGAGAGGTGCCCCTCCCAAGGCTTGATGCCGAGGGATTGAGGCTCCTCTGAGCCCCAAAGGTCCCGCCACCATAGTTCCTGAAATGGTGCTGGAGTGCATACCGGACAAGCGGGCAGACAGTCTAACATCTCACTTACCTGACTAAGAGCTCTTCAATGAAGCATGAGTCTCAAATGAGTTGAATCCAGATGTATATGTTGAGCATGAACAGCCCCTTAAAAAAATGAAAGAAAGTGTGTGTGGGGGGAATCTACCCCGTGAAAAGAAAAAAAAAACTTTTAAAATTGCATGGCAAAGAGGGGTCTGGAATCTAAGGCTTGAATAACTAAAGTAAGTGTATCCAAGGGAAAATTACTCGTTATTTCAAGTTATAGAGACTTTTGCAACTTTTCCTAAAAGTAAACAATATGCAGATGGCTGGGGAAAAATGGTGCCAAAACTGAAGCCTTCTTCAGGACTGGCCTGGCAAACAGATTGTGAAAATCATATAGACTCTGGAATATGGGATATTATTTGGGATTCTCCAAATTTTACCTCCAAAATCTTTTTTATAAGGTTTAACACCTTCAAATTGGCCCATCGGTGGTATATGACCCGTGCCAGGCTTAACAGAGTAAAACCAACAAACAACAAATACTATTGGAAATGCTGTGGCATGGTGGGAGACTTTATACATTGCTGGTGGCTCTGTCCAATCATTCACGCCTTCTGGATACAAATAATTACACAAATTAACATCATCACAGGAATACTTTTACCTGACCAACCGGAGATCCTCTCGCTTGACGCCTGGTCTGAACCTGAAGAAAACAAAACAAAAGCTGTTACACTCACTACATTAATAGCAATAGCTAGGATAACAATTGTGCAATGATGGAAAGACAAGGAAGCCCCCTCACTGAATATGTGGAAAAATAAGATATGGGAACACTTCCTACTAGGGAAAATTTCAGTACAAAATATGGCGCTCAACAACAATACCACTATGCGCTCATTCCAAGCTTTGGTCTCCCATCGTGGTCTCCCATCGTGGACTACTTCTCTAGAGATGGTTTTTGCCAACCAACAAATATTATCAAGACTTATTATACTTTTGATATTGTTGAATTGTTTTTAGAAAGGGGACACAAATTGAATGTATAATGTATGAAGTAAATGTTGAAAGATCTTCTGTTACCAGTGTACAACAGTATTCACTTTTATATATAAATAAATTATAAAAGAAGGAAATGCCAGTCCAGCTGCTATGTTCACAAGACCGGAAACAGACATAGACTTTCCCAATATGATAGTGGCTGCTTTGTGCCCTCTGCTGGACCAGATGACTACTTTGAACAACAGTTTTGCAACTCTCCAAGCACAATTGAATGACAAAACAAAAACAGACCAAACAGCTGAGGCGATGAAGGAAGTTGATGCCAAAATTGCTAAAATTAAAAAGAGATTGAGCTAGTGGGGGGGGGGGGGGAAGGAGCTCTGATGAACATCAACTTTTACAGCAGCAAATGGAAAAGTCAAATCACATATTAAGATTTCAAGGGGTCCCAGAAGTAAAAGGAGAGAATCTCAAAAAGGCTTTAAGCGAGGCATTGGGACCAGTTGCAGATTTAAAAACAAAACTTCTTCAAAGCAAAATGGATATGGTCTATAGAGCATATCCTAAATATATTTTTTTTAAAAATCTGCCCAGCAAAATCTTTGTGAAATTCTCCAAAAGACATATCAGAGATCAGATTCTTAAGGCAACCAATGAGACTACCCTAAAAATCAAAGACAAAGAAATAAAAGTTTTAAAAAACATTCCATTTGAAATAAGAAAAAGGAGGAGAAAATGTAAAAATTTGGCTTTGTTTTTGCAAAAGAATTCCACGCCCTATAGATAGATGTTACCAGAAGGCATCACTTTCAAATTCAAAGATAAGAAAGAAAAGATAGACTCTGTTACTAAAGCAAACATCTTCTTGGAGCAGTTCCAGAAAGCAGATAAAGCAGGAGGAGCAGCAGAGAATGTCAAAACACCAGAAGAGGACAGCAACTCGGGAAATAAGGAAGAATCAAGATCAACTGAAGAAGAATCAGAATCTGAACTTGGGGCGGCTGCACCAAAAAACCCCAAAGTCAAACAAGGATATGATCCAGGAACTAAACTTTTTATCTCTATAACATGAATACTAACAAGCGTAAGGAATTACCTGGACACTCTTTACCTAGTTAAAATATCTGTTTCAACATATTAATAGAATATTAACTATTAGCTACATCGTATCAAAACTTTTGTAAGTGATCTATAATCAATCAAATACTTTTTTTCAAATGTATCACCTTTGCCACTTGGGTTTTTAGTGGTTTTCTTTACTTTCTCCAGTAGTTTGAAGTGTATCCCCAATTTTGATTTCTCTGTAGTTTTTAGTATAAAAGCTATATATATATATATATAAAGACAAAATGGAGCCTTGACTACCATGCAGCAACATGCTATGTGTATGATATCGGCTCCATAATACACCTGTATATTAAGGCCTGATGTGGCCTATGAGCAGCCAACATGTCATATCATCAATGATATCAGTTTTATGATGTACCAGAAGCCTTTATGTGTTTGTGCAGTAAGTAGGGTTGCCAGCCTCCAGGTGGGGCCTGGAGATCTCCTGCTTTTACAACTGATCTCTGCCAGCTCCCCTGGATAAAATGGCTGCTTTAAAGGGTGGACTGTATGGCATTATACCATGCTGAGGCCCCTCCCCTCTCCAAACCCTGCCCTCTCCTGGATCCACACCCAAAGTCACCAGGTATTTTCCAACCCAGACTTGGCAACCCTAGCAGTAAGACCTAGAAGGACATAGCATAATGATATATCCAATGGCATCCAGCGGCTAGATTTCCTGAAACATGCCAAACCTGCTGTCAGATTCTGACAAATCTGGTTTCTGATTTTTTTTTTACAAAAATGCTTTTGTCCCATTTCCTTTCCTAGCTCTCTTGTTGCCTGTAAGCACTTATAAGATGTATCCAGACTAGGGATGCTAGCCATTGTCCTGCAATCCCTGGGAGCACTGGGGATTGCAGAGGTTTCATGGAAATCACTTACCGCTTGGAAATAGGAAGGGACATCATGAAACTCTAGAAATTCCAAAAATCTTTCTTAATTTACTGTACCACTTTTTGAAATTTTTAACACATCATGACATCATTACTTGTTCTGAAACAGGAAGTGACGGCCTGGTGCTGTTCACCCCCCTCCATTTTCCTCCTCCTGTTCCATTGAGTGAGGGCAGGCTACGGGGAGCATTAATGGGTGGTCCCCTGCTGTTACTGGGTAAGTGACAACCCTAACCCAGACTATGGGTTAGATTTTGCCTAAAATGTCCACCTTGAAAAGGCATTTTGATTCTCCCACCTCCTGTGGCAGATCTCAAATACTTCCCAAGCTATTTCTGGCTGTTCCCATTCCCAAAAACAGCATTTGGGTGGCTTTTTGGGTCAGAAAGACATGCATATGTGGACAGAAGTGTAACCACAGGAATTTTATATAAGATCTAAGATTTATAAGATCTAAGATGCTTTTCCACTGGTGGACATGGATCACTGCTGTCATTTATCAATGAATAAAAAGTTGAGGGGCTGCATGGCTTTAATTCCAGTATTGTCTTTCTTTCTTTTACCAAGAGTGTTACCTGAATCAATCCAAACCTCTTCCTCCCCACCCCACCCTTCTTTCTGCCTGAGTGTTATGCAGAGTTAGTGGGAAGGCCTAGACTCAATACAAAAATGGTTCAACATCAAGGAAAGCAATCATGATTGCCAGTGCTTTTCAGACTCTACTAGATGTTCTGTCATCAACTAAATAAGTAATCAATAGTCATAGAATGAATAAAGGGAAGGGCTCCATTATAGCCTGAAAAATCCAAACTGCCATGCTGAACATCTGAAAGAGTGGTAGAAAAGGCCACTATCTCCCAAGGGTTATGAAATGACTAGGAACATCATTTCAACTTTATTTAGTTAGAATGCTGTAACAAATGCTCATTAGCTGGAGCTCTGGGTAAGCATAACATGTTAGAGACAAACTGTTGGGGAATGTGAAGGCCTCCTGTGGGCGCTGAAGCCGAGGAGGAAAAGGGCAAAAAATAGTCTGGCTTTACCAAGGAGGTTTGTTCTGGAATTTTGAAACTATGCTGCATTAAGTTGTGTCACTCCTTGAAGTCTGATGGATATGACAGAATGTGCTTGGCACGACACACTTGAAGAACTCAAGGTGAAAGTCTTTCTCTACTGCTGAGAGGAGCATGAGGAGAACTGGTTTTAATTGGCATGTTAGAATGTCTTCTCCATCACAACTCACAGCCTAACAAATATCTATGAGAACATTTTATATTATCTAGGTCATCCTATTTCTAGCAGCACCTCAAGACCATGCTACATATTGCAGAAATTACTGCAATAACTATTTAGTATACCTTTTGATCAACAGTATGAAGAACAGTAGACAACCTGTGACCCTAGCCTGGAAGATTTAGAAAATGGCTCTCTTTCCTGCTTAGCTCCACCATGGCTGGCTGGCTGGCTAATGAGGAGGGCCAGCAACCATCAAACCATTCTCTTCAACCCCCTGCTGTGCAGCTGACTTTCCCCCAGGATTGCCAATCTCCAGGTGGGACCTGGAGATCTCCTGCTGTTACAGTTGATCTCCAGATGACAGAGATCAGTTCCCTTGGAGAAAATGACTGCTTTGGAGGGTAGACCCTATGGCATTATACCTGCTGAGTCCTTCCATCCCCCCCCCCAAATGCTGCCCTCCACAGGATCCACCCCCCCAAATCTCCAGGTATTTCCCTAATCAGAGCTGGCAACTGTCCTTTTCCCTCAGTGCCTGTTGCTAGACAACCAAGCTTGCTTGTCTCAGTAAAAGGCCCTTTCTACACCTATGTTGACCTTTGGAAGAAAACTCATTGGGGCCAGTCCTGACTAGGGGAGAGGCCTCAGCTGAACAGAATGCCATAGAGGCCACCCTCCAAAGCAGTCATTTTCTCCAAGGGAGGGGGGAGATCTGTTGTCTGGAGTTCAGTTGTGATACCTGGCAATCTTCAGGCTCCACCTGGAGGCTGGCTACCCTAGACATAGCAGTCAGTGCTTCAGAGCAGGGTCTGCTAGACCCAGGTTCTTGCTGAGTGGGTGATTTTGGGCCAGTCACAGACTTTCAGCCTAACTTACTTCACAGGGTTGTTGTGCAAGTGAAAGGGGGAAGAGGAGAATGATGTAAGCTGCTTTGGTCTACTTTTCCTCCAGGGGAACTATAGTTGCCAATCTCCAGGTGAGGGCTGGAGATCACTCAGAATTACATGTGCTCTCCAGATGGCAGAGATCAGTTCCCTTGGAGAAAATAGTGGACTCTGTGTCCTTATACCCTCCTGAGATGGGCCTCCTATGACAGTCAATGTGACATAGTGGTCAGGGCTTCAGAGCACAGTAAAGGCTGCATGTGGGGGGGGAGATAGACAGCTGAAGAGTGAGGGGAAAATAAAGGTAGGTTGATAATTGGCTGGGAAGGAGATAGTGTTGCCAACTCCAGGTGGAAAATTCCTGGAGATTTGAGGGATGGAGCCTGGAGACAGTGAAGTTTGAGAAGGGGTGGGACCTCAGACAGGTACAATGCCATAGACTCAACCCTCCAAGCCAGCCATTCCCTCCTGGGGAACCATTGTTGCCAGTCTCCAGGTGGGGGTTGGAGATCACTCAGAATTACAACTGCTCTCTAGGAGAGAGGGGAAAGAGATGGGAAGCTGAAGCCAGGGGGCAGATAACAATACACTGACAGTTGGCTGGGAGGGAGATAGGGTTGCCAACTCCAGGTTGGGAAATTTCTGGAGATTTGAGGGTGGACCCAGGAGAGAGTGAGGGTGGGACCTAAGATAGGTACAATGCCATAGAGTCCACCCTCCAAACCACCTGTTCCCTCATGGGGAACCATTGTTGCCAATCTCCAGGGGAGCGATGGAGATCACGTCAAATTACAACTGGTCTTCAGATGGCAGAGATCTTCCCCTGGAGAAAATGGTGGACTCTGTGTCATTATACCCTGCTGAGGTCACCACAGCAAATTGACGCTGAGTGCCCAAGGCTGGGGAACACTCCCAGAGCCTCTTTCTAGAGCCTGTTGTATTTATTTCCACAACGGGCCTTATTCCTAGTAAGCAATAAAGCTAGGAGGAACTCAGGAGGCATGTTTTCATTGAAGACCTTGAACACCAGAAAAAAAATGAGACAGGATGAGAAGACTGTTGAGATGACTGTGGCCAAATGCATAGTTGAGGCCAACAGCAGAGCTGGGAGCGTCAGATGCCCAGTCATGAGTATTAGTCATAGCTGGGGGATGGGGGTCAAAATAAAACATGAGGACTGTAAATGAAGCCGATGTAGAGCTTCATCATACTGCCAGGCAGAGATATTGTGTGGTTTCACTATTAAAAAAGAGCTTCTGGACAGAGTGGAAGATCTGGACAGAACTTGTTTGATAATCTGCAAGAATTCTCTTCTTTCTCACTTTGACCACCTCAAAACCCTCTATGGTCTTCTGCTGTTTCATCTTGAGGCCTGCACCTTTATCCAGCTCTCTGCCTCCAAAATAGTTCATTTCTTTGTCCTGGACATGCAACACCCCTAAACCACTAAACTGGCTTTTCCAAGATTAATCACAAACTCCTTGTCCTTATTCTCAAAGCCTTCAATGCCCTTGCCTCTCATATTTCTGCTGTCATATCATAATTCATCCCTTCCCATATACCATGTTCCTCTGCTCCACCATCCTCAGTCACCTGGAGGTCTTCAACTACCTCACATGTCACTGTGCTGCGTACTTTGCTCTCCCTTTTCCCTCAGCTCCTTCTTTCCAAAACACCTGTAGGATGCTATACCTCTCTTCCATCAAATTTCTCCCCAAAACCTACCTTTTTTTTTATAATCCTTTGGCATTCCCTTTAATCTTCTTCCCACAGTGAAATAGTGTGTGTACTTGTAACAGAAATGTACACATGTGTAACCTCACTTTCCTCTTATTCCTTTGTGGTCTCTCACATCTCAACTTTTAGACTGTAACCTTTTTATGGCAGGAGCCTAACTTTTAGTACTCTGGACAACACCATGCTTCTTTTTTTACAAATTGGTTTGGGTTGAACAGAGACTTGGCAGGACAAGAGGGAATCCATTTCACCTTTCTATTCTTAGCCATTTGTCCTGTCAAAATCCTCCTACTCCCTCCCTCCAAGCTGCTTTCCCCAACCCCCCATCATGAGAACCACCAGGGAGAAATGTTTGAATCACCAGATATCTGGAAAGGAAAGTATTAAACAGCCTCAACCAGGCCTCTGTTTACATGGAGCCACCCATAGCTGCTTTGCAGGGGAGAAGTGTACGTTTCCTGCACAAGAGATTTAGCCAACCCTGAAGCCATTAGATTGTTCAACTTTGTATTTATATAATTTAAGAATGACCACTAGATGGCATTATGTAAGGGGCTTTCAGAAAGGGAAAAGGGAAGTGAAAATCTCAGACATTTTCGGAGCAATATAACAGAGCTAGTGACAAATCCAGATAAATTATGGAGGAGGCTGTGTTGTATGTCTACCCAAAATGCAGATAAGAACCAGTAGAACAATACCAACAAACCCTGCATACCTGGCTTATGAGTGTGGTTATTGGAAATCCATTCCAAAGTGTATTTGAATTTAAATTTGTAGAGTGGAAATGTGGAGATTTTATATTTTCCTACTCCCAGTCCTATAGATTTCTCATAAATATAGACCATGAATCATCAGATTTAAACCTTGTGTTTAAAGTAAGAACATATTGATTGTGTAATCCAGTCATATATGTTCATGCCATGACTGTACACAAAGCAAATATGAAACCTGTTGCAAACCAATGATGAAATAAGTATTGGCCATCAAGCTGTCTCTGGGGACAACATTAATTTTATTTATTTATTCGCTTCAATTTCTATCCCACCCTTCCTGCAAGCAGGCTCAGTAAATCAATCAATCAATACAATCAAGATTAAAACTATACCCAGAATTCTATTGGCACCCAGTGCAGTTCACAGAGCACAGGCTGAATGTGCGCTTGTGAACCCGTCACTGTCAGTACCCTTACTGCCACATTCTGCACCAACTGCAATTTCCAGATCAGATACAAGGGTAGGCCTGCGTAGAGTGAGTCACAGTAGTCCAATGTGGAAGCAACCATTGCATGGATTATCATAGCCAAGTCGTGGGTGGAAAGGTATGGAACCAGCTGCCACACCTGCCATAGATGGAAAAAAGCTGATTTGGCAACCACGATGACTTGAGCCTCTGTAGATAATGAGGCATCAAGTATCACCCCAAGGCTCCTCTGTCTCAGCACTGATGTCAGTAACACCCTGCCCAGGAATGGGAGCCATATTTCCACATCTAATCCTCTGGTGCTCAGATACAGGACCTCTATCTTCAGCTGGCTCTGCTGCAACCAACCAGCCACAGCTTCAGAAGCCCTGTCCAAAATACCTGGGGCTGAGTTCAGCCAGCTGTTCATTAAGAGAGAGAGCTAGGTGCCATCCATAGGTGTCAACTTCAGGGGGCTGGGGAGCTGGAGCCCCCCCCCTGAACTTTTCCAGGATGTGCTGAGCCTCCCCCAGAGACAATGGCCTGTAATGTCTCTGGCCCAGCCCCCCCCCCCCCCCCGGAAATTGGAAAGTCTATGCCCTTGGTGTCATCCACATATTGGTGACACCCTAGCCCAAATCCCCAGATTAGCTAAAGAGCATTGGGGAGAGAATCACCCCCTGAGGGATGCTGCAGTCCAAAAAGAACTGCAGAGAAATCGTCTCTCGCAGTGGTGTGCAAATACACAAATGTGTTAACTACCATATGTTTGGGAAGTCATGTTGTCATGTCAACATGTGTTAAATTTGCAGTCTCACATGCAATTGGACCAAAAGTGGATTCAGAAGGGTTGACCAAATCTATGCAAAATACATTTGGTCATGTAAATGGATGTGATATATTGAAAATGAAATATGTGTATCTGCTGTAGTCTAATACCATAGAAACTATAGAACAGATCCTCTATATGCTTAATTTTTTTTTTAAAAAAAATCTATCTTCTTACTGAACTTGAAGTGACTTCCAGTAATCAGTATAACAACAGGCTAAAATTTGGTGCAACAGTGACACAATGAAACATACAGTAGGACTCAGTCCAAACTGAATGTTTCCAACCTCAACCAACTCCCATTTGATTGATAATAATAGCCTACTGGAGATGGGAGAACTTGAGGATAGGGCAATATGGGAAAGAAAATAAACTACCCATGTCTCTTGCTATCATGTCATTACTCGTCGCTGATGGGGGTGGTGGTATTCAAAACTACAACCCTAAGAACCTTCATCTGAATTATACTAAAACCATAACACATGCAAATTATGACAGAGGTGGAAACTTCAACATGTAAAATGTGATTGTGTATTTGCTCCTTAGGTAGGTATACATCTAATAATTTGTAAGTTCACAGTCAACATCAGACCTTACTTTCATTTATTTTAAAACCTCTGCTTTGAACATACCTTAAGAATAATAACTTATAACTATGAAGTACTATAAAAACTTTGCTGTCATTGGCAGCAAAACCTGCATGAGGCAAACCAGGCAAAAAAGTGTTTCAAAAGTACAAGTTAGTCTGTTAGCGCTTTGATCCTTGAAATGTTGAGCAACAATTTGCAGACGCAGCACAGAACCAGACAGCCTATACAGAGACCGGGGAAGAAGCCAATGATAGCTCCAGATGTCACTCTGCCGAGAAAGGTGGGGGGACAGATTCTAAAGCCTCTCATCTGGGTCTTGCAGCTGCCAAGTTAATCTGTGTTTCCTCAGGGCCCTCATTTTGTTCTGCTAGCAAACAGCAGAGAAAAAAGTCATCAGGGATGGGAGAGGTAACACATAGTATATATTTGACCTGAAGTCATTTCTCCCCACAATTAAGCATAGTTGACCTTTGGATTTCACATGTTTCAAAGTAAAAGAATAAACATGTTTCAGAAATTTGTACAGCACTTAAAGCAAGACCCAGGTAAACCCAGTCCAAGTACAATAGTGCTGAATGGTGTGTGTGTTTCTGATTTGATTTATTGCACAAATCAAGCATGAGCTAAGAAGACCAAGGAATCCATGCTCAAACTAGCCTCCTTTTCTCACTGAAAGAAGAACTGAACATGTAATGGATGAGGTCACTTATGGATGCAGTGTGGGTTTGGCGGAAATGTTTAGTGAGCCAGATGTGACCTGCTGACATTTATTTATGTAGGTATTCATGCCCCACTTTCCCCTTCAGTGGGGACCCAAAACAGTACAAGAGTCATCTCCCTCTTCGCCATTTTGTCCTTACAGCAACAATCCTGGATGGTAGCTTAGGCTGAGAGAAAGCAGCTGGCCAGAGAGCTTCTGTGGTGCAGCAGGAATTTGAACTTGCATCTCCCAGATCCTGGTCTGACACTTTAACCACAAATAAACAGTCCACTTATCATCACTATCTAAGAACTGTCTAAGAACAGAACTAAGAACTCTTGTTAGTTAAGTAGGAGGGAAACTTATAGCACTAAATATTGTCTTCAGGGCTGTGTTCTATGTTAGCATTCGGAATGGTCATTCCCTCTGTCCTGATGCTCTACCTACTACACCATACTGGTTCTCTTTTTATGTTGCATAAAATATAAATCATTAGGAATTGTGAACTGAACCTAAAACAACATCCAGAAACTTATCTCCCTCTTATATTTCTCCCACCCTTCCTTCAAAGAACTCAAGGTGGTAAACATTGTTTCCCACTCGCCATTTTATCATCACAGCAATCAATGCAAGGTAGGTTAGTGTGACTGGCACAAGTTCATGGGTAAGTATTTTAACCCCAGTCTGCCCAGTTCTTGCCTGGCACTCAGAATCCTGCAACCCACTGATTCTTTCTTTTTTTAAAAAAAATATCAAATTTCAAATGTGCTTTGAGCTTCTAAAAACCATTTCAGATACGTATCTTGCAGAACAGCATGAAGCTTGTGTGTCCTTCAGGTAATGTTCTAATTACCCTGATAAAGAACAGTTGGGTTTAGATTTAATTTACTTTTATCCTGTTCAGCAAATTTAATCCATTTTGGTTGTTCTCCTATTGTTGTTACTGACTAGGAGAGCCGCAGCCGAAGAAGCCAATATACAAAGAAAAGCTATGCAGTGCACTAAATGTAATATCAAATTTAAAAATAACACATATTTTAATACAAAAAGTGACAATGCAAAGATCCATAAGGTACTAATAGTAGTTATTAAAGGTCCATAAAGTACCAATAGTTGTTGTTGATGAGTTTCTCCGAAATAAAATTTGTTTCGGTACAGAACTTTATCCAAAGAGGACCATATTCTAGTTGTAGAAGTCACAATTCATAAGGAAAGTACACATGGGTGACATTTAATATTTCAATTAGTTCCAATATCAGCTGGGATAAAGATACTTGCAAAAACTGGAATCGCTCAACTATGCAAAATGCTTAAAATGTATGAAGGCTGACCACAAAGTGGAGATCCTTAGAAGTCCTGAAGTATTTTTTTTTCTATAACTACAACTATAACGCTACAATCTAAGCTACATATACCTTATACAGAGAGTACTTTATCATTTGCTTAATACTACCTTGTTACATAAAATAATTATGAAGCATTTAAAACTTTGGATAAATTTCAATTACTTGTTACTGCTACTATAAAAGTTATCAAAAACTATTTGGCAGGCACACCCACCTAGAGAAATACGGTTAATTAAACCATTTATAATACATAAGTGCAATGCTTAATAAAACAGTTTAATCACTATTTCTTCTTTCGTCCTCTTCTTGTCTTAACAGTCTCAACTATTTTTGGAGCTGCAGCTCCCTTTTCCGAGTCAGACACTTCTTCTTCACTCTTTGAGCTATCAAATCCATACATGCTTTCTTGCGAGGCCAGTGAACCATCTGAGTCTCTCCCAGTTTTCTGCTCTTTGCTTTTTTCCAGAAATTTTTTCGCTTGTTGAACAGAGTCAATCTTATACTTCTTATCTTTGATGCTGAAGCATAGTCCTTCTGGAGTATTCCAACGATAGATGATAGACTCAGACTGGAGCCAAGATGTCAATTTTCCATAGGCTTTCCTTGTTTTCCTTATTTCAAATGGGATATCCTTCATCACTTTTACTTCTTCTCCCAGGATCTTCAGAGCTGCTTTGTTTGTGGTCCTAAGCACCACGTCTCTTGTAGATTTTTTGGAGAACCTTATCATAATTTCACCAGGCAGGCTTTTCTTTTTAGTGTAATCTGGATAGGTTCTGTAAACCATATCCATATCGCTTTTTATATCCGCTGCTTTCATGCCTGTCACTGGTTCAAGTGCTTCACTTAGCAAATTTTTAAGGTCTTCTCCTGTGTTTTCTGGCACATTCTGAAGTCTTAGGAAAAAATTCGATCTATCCATTTGTAATTTCAAAAGCTGATCATGGTGGAAGGCCTTTTCCTTCTCTGCCTTTTGTAGTCTTGCGTCTTGGTTTTTTACTGAAGTTTTTACTTCCAGAAGTTCTCACTGCAGCTTTTCTGTGGATTTATTCGACTCTTTTAGTTCTAGCTGCATTTTGTTCATTTTAACGTTGAGAGCTGTCATTTGGTCCACTAGAGGTCGCAATAACGAGGAGAACACCGCACTCATCTCCGTGGTATCAACCTTTGAACTCGGAGCTGAACTTCCTAGTTTGGGGGAAGGTTTCGGTTTCCCCGTCATTGTTGAGACTACGCTCTTTGTTTATAGATAGATAAGATGAACGAAAGGAGCAAATTTTCAAACAGCACTTATGTCCTTCTAAAGTTTATATCTCCAAGTCAGCGATGCTGCCATCTAGCAAGGCGGATGGGCTTTTATTCCTGCAGTAACGCCATGTAAAGAGTCTCGTAAGTACGCTAGTCCCGGGGGGGGGGGGTTTCACTCCTCCCGCCGTCTTCCCGTTGTGTTCTGCTTTTCTTACTTCAGACTCATGTTTTCTCCATGCGTAACTGTCAGTTCCAGCCTCATTGCTTCGCACTCTCTGCTGCTTCTCGGATTTGCGCTTTCAGCCATACGGCTCCCACGGCGGGGGAACCTATGGGGGTGATGAAAAGGGATCTCTATCCCTCGGTCGCCACCGTAGGGAGAGATCCCCTTCGGGCCACCCCAGGCAGAGCCCCCTCACTGGGGTCTCTGGGGGCTCGGCACCAGTCCAGAGCCCCTTCTTCCCGCCGGGTATGGATCGCGCTCCCCGCAGATGCGGAGGAGCACGTCCGCCATGCTCACAAGTCTTGCCGGAAGTCAGAAGTCCTGAAGTATTGAAGGTTAAGTCATGCTGCTTCCATGAAGAGCTTTGCTCTGAGCAAGGATCCTCCCTATGGATTCCTCCCTTAAGGTCTTCACTTAGCAGAAGTAAATTGTAGGATCCAGCCCATTTGACAGATGCTTGTAGCAATTTTTAAAAGAGAGATTTAAATACTTTTATATTTAGTCATGCCCTGACCAGGATCAAGGCTAGCTTGATCTTTTCAAATCTTGGAAGCTAAGTAAGGTCAGGCCTGGTTAGTGCCTGGATGGGAGGCCACCAAAGTTGCTATGGAGAGGCAGGGAATGGCAAACCACCTCTCTTTGTCTCTTGGCTTGAAAAACCCATGGAGTTGCTCTATGTCGGCTATGACTTGACAACACTTTCCACCACCATGTTCAGTCACTGAATCCATGGTATCAAATCATTATATTTTGAAAAAGCAAATAGCAAAGTTTAACTAGTGCACATTTGCTGTCTGAAACTTCCAATTTAGTTAAATTGCTAATTTGCTTCACATTCTTGCTTTGATTGTATTTTTCATCCATAAAATGAAAAATTAGGAATCCCCCATAGTACAAAAGGGAGGATGGATTGTGATAAAATCAGATAGGGTTGCCAGGTCCTACCTGGCAGCCAATGGGGGGGATCTTTAGTTCTCTCTGGGATCTTCTACTGTTGTGCATGTGCAGTGTGATGACATCACCCAGAATGACATCATCATGCCACTGATGTCAGGGATGATGCTCTAGTTTTTGAACAAAACTCTATGGTTTGTAGCCAATTTCACCATAGAGTTTTGCCCAAAAACTAGAGCATCAACACACAATGTCTGCGATGTGATAATGCCATTTCCAGGTGGTGTCATCACATCACCTTCAGGACACTTGGAAGTGGAATTTTCCCCTTCCAGCTAGCTGGCCGCTGACAGGAAAGCACCCCACAAAAGCAGGACTTCCCTCACCCCCAGTGGGGGGGTCTGGCAATCCTAAAATCAAACAACCACTTGTTTGCAGAGTGCCCTCACTGTCTTAGGAGCTCTCTTTCAGCCATTAGTGCTTCACCTCTTACTGATTAGCCAGCATGAGGTCTCAGAGGAGGTTTTTTTAATATATCAGAATGGCTTTGTAAACATGGTGAACTAATTCCATAACTTCCTTTGGCATAGATACTTTTTTGTATTCTGCTGTCTGCTTATTCTGCTTGATAATGTGGATTATTCTTATCTTTTTTAAAAATCTGAACTACAAAGGTCAGTTCCCTTGGCGAAAATGGATGCTTTTGATGATGGACTCTGAGGCGTTAGGCCCCATTGAGGTCCCTGTCCTCCCTAGGCTCCAACCCCAAATCTACAGGAGTTTCCCAACCTGGATCTGACAACCCTACCTCCCCGATCCCCCACTGGTGGCTGGGGGGGGGCCTGGCAACTCTAACTCCAATGCATATATCGTATGACTTCCAGGCTCTATTACTCCCTGCCCGGAGCCCTGGGCTGTTATCCCCTTTGTTGTCCCCTCTCAACAGCTCTGCCAAACCAGACATGATTCTGGCAGTAGCAAGGAGAAGACTCTGCAGCTGATTCCATCCTCTGGGGCAATGATGGCAATCTCCCTTGGGAGAATTGGGGGCCCTCCATTTGGCAAATGGCGAGAGCAAGCTAGGGCCACACAGTGTAAAGGCAGAGAAAGAGGAGGAGTTGTCAACATTGGCCACGGTGCTGTGGAGAACCATGCAGTGTCATGAACAGGGTGGTCCCAAGGTAGTCCCAATCCTTCCAAGAGGAATGTATCCAATTGTCACCCAGAGAAACAAGGCAAGGTAATGGAATACTATTACGTTCAGAGTTGGGCAGTGTAGTCTCTTGGAGTGCACAAGCCCTGATAATTGCTCAATGATGCTGATCCCTGATGCTGACCCTGCTATAGAGTATAGTGGTTGAGAGTATTGGACTAGTATCTGGGAGACCCAGGTTTGAATCCCCACTTGTTCCATCGAAGCTAACTGGGCGAACCTCAGGCAGAGTTCTACACCAGTTTGGTATAGTGGTCAAGAGCGATGGGCTCCAATCTGGAGAATCGGGCATGATTCCCCACTCCTCCACATGAAGCCAGCCAGGTTACCTTGGGTCAGTCACAAGTTCTCTCAGAGCATCTGTTGCACGTAGAGGAAGGGAAGGAGACTTGTCGAGGAGGTGCTGCCTTCATGTCTTGCTTATGAGCTTACTAGATGTATCTGTCACTGTGAGAAAAAGGATACTGGATTAGGGCTGCAGTCACACATGCTAAATAATCCACTTTCAGTGCACTTTCCAACTGGATATTTACTGTGTGAATTGGCAAAAAACAGTTGGAAAGTGGATTGAAAGTGGACTGAATGTGAATTATTTAATGTGTGTGACCGCAGCCTAGGTGAAGCCTTGTTTATATCTAGTAAGGCTCTTCTTCTTCTTTTCTTTTCTTTTTTAAAGTATTCAGTTAAAGAACACCCTGTTCAGTTCAGGTTCTTGAACAAGCAAACCTGCCAATTTCTTCCTGATTGTACAGTTTTACAATTCTATAAAATTTCCATTTCATAATGAGTTTTTATGGTATTCATTAGAATTATTGCCTTGAATTTATTTATAGAAACGGTTTTATGAGTGAGTTGCCCGGCAAAAAAAAAAGTGAAAAGAGAAGCTTAATTGATGTGAAGATCTCTCATTGCAGTTCAACAGATATGTTGGATTTCATTGTTTACACAGTGGTTCAGCTGTAGCTACTGTATTTACCCAAAGGAAGATGGACCTGAATGTAAGATGGTCCCTTCAAAAAGCGGGTTATACATAAAATGCTTATTATTACTGTGCATAAGTGTAACTTGCATGTAACTTTAATATATCCTCCACCCTTTGAACTGCTCAAATTCTACTTTTTCTCAGTCTTTTCTTGTGAGGGAAATGGTGCTCAACATGGCAAAAACAGAACATATGATGAAGGAAGGTAGTTTCAGCCTAGGATAAGCATAGGGGTAGTATATAAACACACCTAGTTTCTTTAAATGAAACTAAGTCATCAGGGCCAGATGAACGGCATCCAAGGGTACTAAAAGAACTTACAGATGCAATTTCTGAGGCTCTGTCCCTTATTTTTATGAATTCTTGAAGAACAGGTGAGGTGTCAGAAGACTGGAGGCAGGCAAATGTCGTCCCCATCTTCAAGAAGGGGAAAAAAGGAGGATCCGAATAACTACCAATCTGTCAGTTTGACATGTATACCTGGAAAAGTTTTAGAACAAATAATCAAAGACAGTTTTTTAGCGTTTAGAAAGGACCTCTGTGATTACTAAGAGCCAGCATGGGTTTCTCAAGAACAAGTCATGTCAGACTAACCTTAGATCCTTTTTTGAGGAAGTTACTACCTTGCTGGATCAGGGAAATGCTGTGGACATAGTTTATCTTGATTTTAGTAAGGCTTTTGATATGGTTCCACATATTATTCTTGTTGACAAATTGGAAAAATGTTGTTTGAATCCTATGATTATTAGGTGGATCTGTAACTGGTTGACAGCTCACAACTAAAGAATGCTTGTTAATGGTTCTTGAGAGGCTGAAAAACTGGGCTAAAACAAATAAAATGAATTTCAGTGGGGATAAATGTAAAGTTCTGCATTCAGGTAGGAAAAATCAAATGCACAATTATAGGATGGGGGAGACTTGTCTTGGCAGTAGTATGTGTGAAAAGGATCTAGGGGTCTTAGTAGGGATCTTAGTAGACCATACACTGAACATGAGTCAGCAGTGTGATGTGGTAGCTAAAAAGGCAAATGCAATTTTGGGCTGTATCAACAGAAGTATAGTGTCCAGATCACACGAAAGTGATGGTATCACTTGATGGTATCACTTCAGTTCTGGTTAGACCTGACCTAGAGTATTGTGTTTAGTTTTGGGCACCACAATTTAAAAAGGATATAGACAAACTGGAACATGTCCAGAGGAGGGCAACGAAGATGGTGAGGGGTCTGGAGACCAAGTCCTATGAGGAAAGATTAAAGTATATGAGGAAAGATCAAAGTATGTTTAGCCTGGAGAGGAGATGACTGACAGGTGATATGAAGGCTGTCGTATAGAGGATGGTATGGAGTTGTTTTCTGTTGCCCCAGAAGGACAGACCAGAACCAATGGGTTGAAATTAAATTAGAAGAGTTTTCAGCTAAATAATAGGAAGAACTTCCTGACAGAGCAGTTCCTCGGTGGAACAGGCTTCCTTGGGAGGTGGTAGGCTCTCCTTCTTTGGACGTTTTCAAACAGAGGCTAGATGGCCAACTGACAGCAGTGCTGATTCTGTGAACTTAGGCAAATCATGAGAGGGGGGACAGAAAGGGTTGCATGACTGCTTAGTTCTTGTGGCCCTTTCTTACACGCCCAGGGAAATGCTGATCACCACTTTGGGGTCAGGAAGCAGTTTTTCTCCAGGCCAGTTTGGCTGGAGATCTGGAGGTTTTTTGTCATTTTCTGGGCGTGGAACAGCGGTCACTAGGGATGTGGAGGGGGAGGTATTTATGAATTTCCTGCATTGTGCAGGGGATTGGACTAGATGACCCTGGAGGTTTCTTCCAACTCTCTGATTCTATGACTCTGATATATTGGGAAAAAACCTAGCCTTACTTTCAGGTAAATGGGATAATAGTTTTCCATTCTCCAAAGTCAAAAAGGAAAATAGATTTCCTCCATATTTGTTACTGAAATCTATTGAAATTAGTAATTGGGAGAGTTGTATTTGATGAGACTTTGTGAACTTTCCAAATTCCATTATTCGCAATTTGATTTCACTTTTTAGAGGAGATGGGAACTTAATATTTTTTACATCTCAAAGATGTTCATGTACATCTCCAGAGATGATATAAAAAGGACTGATAGCCATTAATTCTGGCTTTTCAGGAACTCTGGAACTGTACACTGCCAAGACTTATGACCCAGACTAGCCCAAACATTTCATCAAGTGGTAACATTATTTCTGGACAATATCACTTCAGAGCACAGGGGTTGAATGTGGCCCCAAAGAAGAAAAATCCTACTCATAGAAACATGTGCGTCAGAGAAAAGGCTAGGCTGAAATCTCTCTCTGACATATAATTTTGTAGTCTGTGTGGAACATTCACAGAATATATTTTAAAAGATTCTGTGTAACTTTAGCTATGTTGAATTGGGTAGTGTAGCTCCCATGAGTTGTAGTCAGGCAACTTCTGGGACTGTGGCATAACTCCCTTCCTCCCAGAGCTTGGGAAGCTTCCCTGAGCTATTCTCTGTGAACTGCATAGATCTCGGTTTCTTTAGACTGTTGCCTTTAAACGCTTTTGCACCGCTCTGTGTGAGCAGTGTCTTGTGCCCATGACCTAGATGAAAAGCAGAGAGACATTTTTGGATTTGCATGTAATTGGTGAGAATGCAAATTTTGACATGGAAATCAACCTTCATGAAAACGGAGCTCAGCTGCAGTCTTTCCACAAGTCCTCTGCCATAGCAGACGGCATTATTCCAGTGGTCAGATCCACCCTAGTTTGGTTCTTTCACAGTTTTTGTGATGCAGGTCATATTTCTTCACTGGCAGCCACTGGGCTTTTATGAGAAATAAGTTGTGAAACTGTGTCTGTATCTTTACCAGGTAGTGCCATCTTTTATATGTTTTACAACTGTTGATTTATTTATATTGTAAGCTGTCTTGAGTCCCAGAAGGTAGAAAGGCAGCTAATAAATGTTTTAAATGGATATATATATATATATATATATATATATATATATATATATATATACACACACACATACATACATACATACATACATTAAAATATTGAATCTGACACTAGTGGGCGGTGCTCATCTCCGTTTCCAAGCCGAAAAGCCAGCGCTTTCCAAAGACATTTCCATGGTCATGTGGCCGGCATGACGAGACGCCAAGGTGCATGGAACACTGTTACCTTCCCACCAAAGTGGTACTTGTTTATCTACTTGCAGTTTCTTGCTTTCAAACTGTTAGGTTGGCAAGAGCTGGGGCCAGAGATGGGAGAGCACTCCGTCATGCAGCACTTGGATCTCAAACTGCTGAACTGCAGTTCAGTATCTTAACCTCTGAGCCACCACAGCACCTACATACATACATACATACATACATACATACATACATAGTTTTACTAGTAAGGTAAGGTGCTGATAAGGTAAAGCCTGACAATTCATTTCTGCTGCTCAGACACAGAATTAGGGTTGCCAAGCCTCTTGCTATGGCAGAGAAAAGTTTTAAAAACACTGCTGTCTCATGTGGTATGACATCACTTCCAGAGAAAAATCCAGAAGTGACATCACATTATTCTAGGGAATGTTAGAAATAGACACCATTTATATGGTTTTACCTAGAGCAATGTGGCATCACTTCCTTCCTCCCGCAGTGATGTCACGGTGCATGGACCATCAGCGACCCCCATGACCCCACATCCAAAACTCCCATCATGCCTGACAACTCTCATAGATTGTTTATCAACTGTATTTGCAATCAGTTCACAGGGCAGGCTCCTCATTAATCCACTTTCATCAGCACCATCTTCTTGACATCCTCCATCATTGTGTACAAGTCAGCCATCTCATACTTATAATGGTCCTTGGGACTGCTGAGTGGGGAAAAGTATGAGGACAAAATTCTAGAGCTCATGGAGCTGGGATTTACTTCCATATGATGATTGGGCTGCTTCAGGGTAGTGCTACTGGGAAACTTTTGCCTGGGAATCAATCATTCTGAGCAACAAAGAAAAGTGGTATAGAAGGTAGTAAATAAATAGGCTGTATGATAACACTCAGGAACCCTGTTGGTCCTCCATAGATTTTGCCAGAATTTCTGAAACAATATTTAAGAACTGGTGTGAACACTTGAAATATATCATATAAATAATGAACAGTGCAAGCCTGAAAACACTTTCCTGGGAATAAGCCCCACTCAGGGCCAGTGCCAGGTTTTTTTGCACACTAGGCGAGGGTACCTTCTGCGCCCCCCCCCCCCCCCAGTTTTGACCCACCTTCAAATGAGAACTGGATTTTTTGGTTGCTTTAAAGAAAACTATGAATTGTTTGCAGCAGTTCTTCATACATGAATTGTAGCTCTTCCCCTTCCCCCATCCCTTCATCCAGCCATCTCTCCAGGCTGCCTGCAAAACTGCTGGGTGTAGCAGAGAGCCCCCCCCCCCCACGCTCACTTATTCTAGCCCGACTGAGGGTTCCTGGAAGCTGGGGGTGGGACTTCTGCCAGTGTGCAGGCCCCGGCTGGCTGCCTGGCTGCCTGCCCAACTAGGTTTTAAATAAATTTTAAAAACCTCCACTTTCAAAGTGGGGGGGGGACGTGGGGGTTTGGAAAGGCTCATGAGCCACAGGGGTGGGATCCGTGAGCCACAGTTTGGCCACCCTAACAGAACAGCTGCCCAGCAGAGAGAAGCTCTTCCCTTTCCCACCCTCTCCTCTCCTGCAAGCCCACCCACCAGAAAACCTTGCTCCTGGGATGCCACCAGTTGCTTGTGCACGCCGCTGCAATGACGCTCCTCACCAGTGGTTGGCAGCCCCCCCCCCAAAGGGGCCCAACCCACCCCCCCTCAGTTGTGGCGGTGGCAGTTGGACTTCGATGGGAGGCTGCTGCTGCTGGCAGCAGACAGCTTCGGATGGCGCGCCCAGCTGCTGGCCGCCACCTTGGGTTGCCGGCTATGCTGCTCTGTGCTCCTTTGAGGCCTGCACCCTAGGCAGCCCCCTAAGTTCTCCTAATGGAAGCACCAGCCCTGGCCCCACTGAATAGACCTGATAGAATTCTGAGTAGGTCTGCTTTGGATTGATTTCTTAGGCTGCGATCACACACACACTCAATAATGCACTCTCAATCCACTTTCAATGCACTTCCCAGCTGGATCCTACCAGTTCACACAGTAAAATCCAGTTGGAAAGTGCGTTGAAAGTGGGTTG
This sequence comes from Lepidodactylus listeri, assembly GCA_029233225.1. Classification (NCBI taxonomy): domain Eukaryota; kingdom Metazoa; phylum Chordata; class Lepidosauria; order Squamata; family Gekkonidae; genus Lepidodactylus; species Lepidodactylus listeri. The sequence goes on from JARCFY010000007.1 coordinate 49,956,037, forward strand.
AAAGTGCATTATTTAGTGTGTGCAATCACAGCCTTAGTTTCCCAATTTATCCTTTAAGTCAAGATGGCATTCATTTGACATTGGGAAATCTATTCTGGATATTTTTAAATTTTACTTTTAAAACTCTTTTTTAAAATCTGTGTGCTTGTTTCTCAGTTCTTTCATTAACTTACAAGTGATATTTTGGCATTTGATGATTTGCTGTCTTTCACTTTTGCAGTTCACCTCCAAGGCAAATAAATGTTACGCTTTAACGAGTTTGCAGTGTCTGTTGAACAAAATCCAAGAGTATTTTTTTCTGCAGAGCAGAACTATTTTGGAAGATGATGGAGAAGCAATTTATATTTTCATCAATTATAGCACAGAGGACCTTTAAAAAGTCAATTTACAGAAAGCTCTTGTAGAAATAAAGTGTGCCGAGTAACTGCAGATATTAGTGGACTATATGTAGGTCAATAAACCATAAACTTCCCTAAAAACAATTTCACAACCTCTCATTTCACTTTATCAGCTCAAATAAAATGCTGTGAAAGCCCAAAGTGCCAGTCAGCTCATGATGCCATTTTCAATTGCAGATAATATGGCCTCATCATAATTATTTTCTTCCTTCTTCCATTTCTTTAAAGGAAAACAAACAAACAAAGGAAAATGGTATGTGTGGCTTCATATCTAACCGAGGAAAATATGTGTTTTCCAAAGAAATATAGGAAAATATATTGCATGCCCTTCATACAAGATGATTCTGTGAGCAACCCTGAAAACCCTGGTTCTCTGTGCATCAGGACTGCCATTTCTACATCGGGCAGTCCCAGTTTCTGCATTATAGGTATGCCAGGTGCTGTAGCATGTACTGATCTGAAGATGACCAGGGCATAGGCTTCCTGCTGGCAGCCTCATATGTCTACCACTGCTTGGAGTGGTAGAGGGAGAAAAATCCAACAACAAAACTTTGGTTATGTCACAATATCACTTCCAGGGAAAACTATGGGCTTACCATAAAGTTTCCAGCAATTCCTAGAGCTAGCCAGTGTCACTTCTGGGGATGTTGCAGTGTAGCCAATGTCACTTCCCTCCCTCCATTTCCCTGCCCACAATCCTGCCACCAGTTGCAATCCTACCAGGGTGAGATGGCAGTGAATTTTATAACTCTCAGACCTTGCTTGCCCCTTCAATTACATTTTTATCCACCTCTTCCTCCAAGGAGAACTCTAGGTGAGGTACATAGTTCCCCCCACACACACCATTTTATCCTCATGACACCTCTATGAATTAGGTGCATTATGTGATATAGAGATGTGTTGAGAAATTGTATGTGGTCTTATTTCCAGCATTTATAGCATTTTTGGCTATTATGTTGGGGAAAGTCCATCTTGAAAAATCCTTGGAGGTAATGCTCCAGAGTTTTCAAGGAACTGTTTTTCTATTGCTTCATGTGGAGAGTTAATTACAGATGTCTGGGACAAGAATTCTACAAAATTACAAACTTCAGAGCAATCACCTTAACTGCTTTGACCATCCCCATGTGTTACACTTAGTTTTCTTCACCTTCCAGTTTTTAGTAATGGTCTTCTTAACAATAACATGGAGATTTCTTTAAGGAGACCAGCAATGGTCTTCTTAACATTAACATGAGTATTAATTTTATTCCATTAATGTTCATATGAAATAGATCCCTTTACAGGCAAACAACTGAGGATCATTTTACAGAGAACTGGAATTCAGAACTAATGTCTTGCTCAATACCAGCAGCTCATGGATCCATAGCTGAATTTAAGATGCCAAGAATGTTCAGCACAACTCTGTTTTAATGGAGCCTGGCTAGAAAGAGTTGGATCCATGTACATTCCCCTGTGATTTCGCATCTAGGCGAAATGGCCCTCTCTTTCTGTCTAGGTGGGTTTAGTAGAGCTCTGTTGAAAGATCACTAGAAGCTTAAGGGAACCAGCTTAGCCCTTCATGAGTTCCTCTGCATGTTCCTGTCTGGCAGCTTCTTTCTTCCCAACAAGGTAGATCTTTCTCTTAGGCATGTTTGGAAACAGTTTTTCCCAATGGCTGCCACATGCCTGTGTGTGTGCTTCTACTGTCCTGGCTTTCAGGTGAGGCTGAAAACAGTTGTTCTGAAGATGTTTTGATACAGCCTGGAAGGAATATCCTGCTGCTGGGGCAAAATATGTTGTTAGATCATTTTTAATATATGGTTTTAGTGCTTCTTCTTCTTCTTCTGTCACACAGTCAAGTCTGACTCTTTGCAATCCCATGGACCACACCACGCCAGGCCCTTTTGTCCTCCACCACCCTCTGGAATCTGCTCATTTTTATGTTTGCTGCATCGATAACACTGTCTAACCATCTCATCCTTTGCTATCACCTTCTTCTTTGACCTTCAGTCTTTCCCATTATCAGGGTCTTCTCCAGTGAGTGCTCCCTTCTCATTTGGTGGCCAAAGTATTTGAGCTTCAGCTTCAATATCTGGTCTTCCAGCGAACAGTCATGGATATGTTTTAATACTTGTTGATCTATCCATTTATTTTGTACTCTTTTTATATTGTTGTTACTTGCCTTGGGAGAAAGGTAGGTATATTTAATATTTAAATATTTTAAATGAATAAACCGGTCCTGATTTAAAGGAATGTAAACACCTATTATAAACAGTGACTGGTGAAGAATTTACTGGTTGGGTATACCTCACTGCTGCTAAAGGGTGATCTAGGGAATGGAAATACCTTTATTGCCACTCCTCAGGGGGCATCAGTGGCATAAGGGGCAACTCAGACAACACAGTGCAAGATGAGAAAGTGCTGACTGGTTACTAGTCCCCAGTGTGGGCACAGCTCACTGACATCAATAGAGATGATAAACAGTCAGGAGTCACCAACTTTCACCAGTGCCCAAAGTTCCCAGTAACAGTCTATATCTTCCTTCCACCTTTCTAACTCTCCAGCAGTGGCATGGTATACCTGCAGATGAAGCACCTTTCCAGCCATCACTGGCTACTGAATCAAATGAAATTGGGGAGGGGAAGGAATCTGGATGCCACAGTGGAAAATTCAATATTGCAGGTGTGACCTTGCCTTCCAGTTAGTCCTCCATTTACAAATAAGCTATGCTTTGGTCTTGCCATTTATTCCATGCATTCAGAGCAAGTGAAGACAGTTTCCTTCCAGTTAGCTTCTTCCATTTTAAATCCTTGTATACAGCTCATAGATCAAAATTATTCATGCTTATAGTTTGCATAGCTCATTTATCTACTCTACAATGTCTAGTACATGAGACTTGTCTTGTTATGGTTTAATAGTAGGGTTTTTTTTGGGGGGGGGCTTGTAAGCCTGTTATTGTGGTAGCATGTGATGACTTTTAATAGAATGTGGCAAATAATTTATACAGAGTTTGTAATATATAGAAGTTAATGAAAATATCCAAGGCTAACTCTTTAAAAATTGAAAACATTTGCATATGGATGTTCATTAAATTCAGGCACTCCATTTGGAGGGGAAGTGCCAAAACCTTTTCAAGTTCATATTTTTACACATGGAGAAGCCATAGGTCCGTGGTAGAGTACACACTTTGAATGTAGATTGGTCCCAGGTTTACTCCCTGCCCCTTCCAGACAAAGGGGTCTGAGGTAACCAAGCCTGGAAGACTGTCAAGAGAAATATCCAGTTCTGGGTCCTACCCGAGTTCTGGATCTTACCTGAGTTGTGGCCCAAAGGCAACAAAATCTGGGAAAGTTTGTGTAACACTATTGTCTATTATTATTGTCAGTTACTGTCAGAGCAGGCTGTGTTTATATTGGGACAAAACTCAGATATGATACAGAATTGGGCTAAAACTTCTGGCCCAGATAGGGCCAGAACTCAGATAAGATCTATAAATGGGAGGTTTTGTGTGTGTTGTGTTCTGTGGTTTTTAATTATGTGTCATCTTCAGCACAATGCTGAAGAGGTAGCACAAAAATATTCTAAATAAAATAATGTCCGCCAGAGATGTTCCGCCAGGCTTTTAGCTGAGGACAGCAACAGGAGGTTAGCACTGGCACCCTCCTTTTTTCGTCTATGCCCCCCACATACCCTGCCCTGCCCTACCATGCAGGACTATTATGCCATCTTGGATTGAATTTAATTTATAATTTACTGTTTTACTGTGATAATTTTAACTATATGACCATTGTATCTTAAATGTTTTAAGGTTGTAAACCTCCCAGAGCCTGCTTGCAGGGTGGGTGATTCACAAATCCAATGAAATAAATAATAAATGAAATAACAATGTAAACAAATAAGATCCAGGGGAGAGATTCCCTACTCATAGCTGTCTTCGGCCCCGAGCACACACAGAATTAGCTGTGCAATAGGCATGACTCCCAGATGGATTTTAAGGGTGCGATCACAAGAGAACATCTGGCAAGCGTCCCACGCCCATCAGCAAGCCATTTTGCTCTGTAGGAGAAGCAGAGTAAAAAAAACACTAGCGAAAATCCAGTATCAAATGGGTTGCTACAGGCCACGGATGGACTTTCCCTGTGTGATCGTTCCAGCACGCACTTGTGGTGTCAGGGATAGTCTGATCAGGCTATCCTGACACCATGCCATTGTTTTTTTCCCCCCTTCTCAGTATGAGCATCATCACATACTGCCATTGGAAGCCCTCAGGGTGGAGATGCAATTCATCGATCCCCCTTTTAAGTGAATCGGAAACAAACAACAACAAAAACCACCTCACCCATGGTTGTGTCTGATCACACAGTGGTGAGTTGCGCCTCCAGCTTCACAGAACTGTGTGATCACTCAACTGCGGGTCAAATTACTCCAGCACAAATAGCCTCACTCCCCCCCTCCTCGCTTTATCTTGCTTGTGTGACCACTACCTTCTATTGCTTTTCAAATGTACACATCGATAAGAAGCAGCTCATAAGCAGCCTTCATAAGACCCTAGAGGGTGACACACATTAGGAATCTCAAGCACCATAGGAACTCTTTCTCTCATGGTTCCTGACTGCCCTGGATGCCACATCCTGACACTGTTCTGTCCCACATTGAGGTGGAATGAAAAAAAAAGAAAGAAAGTAATTAATAATGGAATTCACCCCACATTATTCAAATGAAAGACTTGTTGAGCCACTCTATTGGCTGCATGTTGACTAAACTTGCAGAAACCTGGCCAGCAGGGACTGTCATTTGACTCACCAAACCTACAGCAAACATCACTGCTGTGTTATTTAAAATGTTGATGTGGAAATCAGTAGTGAAATTACATTGGCTTTGTGTTGAATATAGGTGGTCAGTTTTGACACAAGGAAATGGGGTGAGAAAGGGCAGCTAGAGTTCTGACTTTCACCACCAGAATTTGTACATGAAAAATGAATGTGGAAATGCATTTAACATGGCATATAATTATCCAAATGTATTAATTAGAAAGGTTAAGAAGGATCTAGTACACCTATGGCCTTAAGGATGCTCAGCTAATAATTTGTCTGAAGCATCACCTGAAAAGACAAGTGGCTTTGATCTGGAGATTTTGAATTATATATAAGTGCCACCTAAGACTGTTGTGGGGCTTTCAGATTCTTATTTTATCCACATTACAGTGCAAATAGGCAGAGGTGTCCGCTCTTAGAAAGGCACTGGTAATTTTACTGATATACCACAAATGGTGGTCAGGGAGACCCTCTTACTTGAGATTGCTGTATATAAAGATCTGATTGAGCATCACTAGCCACTAAAATGGTTCAGCCTTTACTATGTGCAGTTTTACATGCATATATTTGCATACTGGAGTGGAAGGAGTTTCTGCCTTCCATTTCCAAATGGGCAACTAAAGTGTTGCAAAAACAAATTCCTGTGGCACCTGAAAGATGAATGAAGAGTGATTTGGGGTTTCAGCCCATTGATGAAATGGGCTTGAGATCAGGATCAGGACAGATCATGGCATACATTTGCTAACCTCTAAAGTGCCTGAAACATTCTTCCTATGTTTCTCGTCATTGTGTGATTTCTCTGTGAACAATCTCTTTCTGTGTTCCATTTCACCCCGCTTCCAATTCACCTAGAGATTTTTGCAACTATATTTTTGAAAGGATACTCCCCCCCATGCCACCTTTCAGTGCTCACATGATGGTGTTTGTTTTTTAATCCTATTGACAGTGTTATCCTAAACAGAGTTACATCCTCCTAAACCTATTGACTTCAATTAACTTAGAATGATGTAACTCTGCTTAGGATTGCTCTGGTAAGTACCCAACTGATGAGCTTCATTAAAACAGGCAAAAAAGTAGTAGGCTTTTTTTTTTTTTTTACAAAAACACATCATCTTTTTTGTTGGTTTCTGATTTTAGTTAAATTTAGCAAAGATTCACCTTGTTAGTTCATATATCTGTACATACTATACTATGCATTGTAGGAGTAGGAACTCTTTTTTAAGGGAATGACACACACACATTCTTTCACTTAAAAAAAATTGAGACTGTACTAGGGATAGGTGCAGAAGTAACTTAATAGTGCATTATTGCCCTTTTAAATCCTGACCTATTTACTAACACTCATCTTATTCCTTATTTAAATACCTCTCCAACTTGGTTTAGATTTGTTAGGAGGCTCAGAAAGATATTGCTGTGCTGTTGAAAAATGACTATTATGTAGAACAATGCTTGTGTACCTTGTATAATGTTTGGAGGTACATCTGACCTGGATAGACCAGGGTAGCCTTATCTCATTAGATCTTGGAAGCTAAGCAGGGTTGAGCCTAGTTAGTATTTGGATGGGAGACCACCAAGGAAGTCCAGGGTTGTTATGCAGAGACAGGCAATGACAAACCACCTCTGATCAAATCTTGCCTTGAAAATCCTATGGGGTCACCATAAGTCAGCAGTGACTTGATGACAACTTCTACCATCCCATGCTTCATGTGGGAGCATAGGCAGAGAGAGAGGATCCTAGTTTCTCCATGTCTCATTCCAGTCAAGCCAATATGATTTTAACACTAATCTGCTTGTTAAAACAGCTTTTGTTGAATATGGATTCGTGCTGCTCTCATCTGGTTAAGTCCTCACATTCTGAATCATAGTCTACAGGTTCACGTGAGCTCCACTCTGATCCTCCCTGACTTTTTAGCTCAAAGTGTTCAATTAAAATGTCCACAGGTTCAAGAAGGTTGACGCTGAAAGGCAGCAACTCTGGGATGTAGGCCAGTGTTTATATTGTAGGTTCCCGAAGGTTAGTGCCAGAAGACAGTGGAAATAGCCTGGTTGGAGGGATGGGCCTGGAGTGAGAGGACCCAGCATTTCAAAACTAGCTGCTTAAGTTAGACTGGACGTGGGAATGCTGAGAGCACTAATGTTGTATCATTCATTTTTCTGTTGAGCTATGTCCTCTCTCTTGATAAAATATTAAGAGGGGGGAGAGGAGGGAGGATGGCTTGATGTCACTCACATTTTCTCAAATGAGAGTAGTGGTTTTATTATACCAGGTTTTACGGCAGCATTCAAAGGCCACATCCAGCTAATTGGTCAAAAGGGAATAGATCATAAAGGCTGTCATTGCAGTAAGTGGATGATTCAGGGTAACATAACAGTATGAAAGACATTTAAGAGAAAGGGGGGGAAATATATCGTACTGTATATAATAATTGCAGAAGCCGAGGCCAACAAACAGCAGGCCTTATGAGACTTCTTGGGGAGCCCAGTGCAGCTTGTTGTGCCCTTTCTGCTCAAAGTGCTTACCCATGGTCAGAAGTGCTACAAGGAAGGAGTGTGCTTAGTAGGGCTAAAGAGATGATCTCCCAGTGGTTGCCAGTGTATGCCATAACATCAGCTTCCTCCAGTGGTAGGGTTACTGACTCCATGTTGGGAAACTCCTGCAAGTTTTGGGGGGTGGAGGGTGGGGTTTCAGGAGAGAGGGACCTCAATGGGGTCTAATGACACAGAGTCCACCCTCCAAATCAACCATTTTCTCCAGCAGAACTGATCTCTGTAGTCTGGAAATCAGTTGTAATTTCAGAATATCTTCAGACCCCACCTAGAGGTTGGCAACTCTATCCAGTGCATGTGTAACTAGTGGGGAAAGCAAGTAAACTGGGACTCGACAATGTTTGCATGTGTGTATGGAGAGGATGTGGGCCAGGGAACAAGAAAAGCCTTGAGAGTGAGACCACTGAAGAAGGAGAAAGAAGATATAATAAATGGTTAGACTGAAATAATGGGTAGGTACAACTATTATTTATTTATTTATTTTGATTTGATTTGTTAATCACCTTATTCCAGCTCCGGGTGATGTGCAAGGGGCATAATGCCACAAAACAAAGATACAAATTTTAAAATGTCCATATACGGTTAATAAGAATTAAAACCAGAATTAAAGGAACCAAGGTGGCGACTCATCTATTTTGGTAATTCTGAAGGGTAAACAGTAGACCAAGTGAAAGCAACTTATATGAGGATGCATGGAAACTACAAGTAGGGTTGTCAGGCATGGCAACCGGTAGGAGATAGGAGAATACACAGGGACCACCATCAGTGACAACAAAGATATCACTTCCAGAGAAAACCCAGCATTGATATCAGTCCTCTCTAGGTCTGATCTATGATAAAACTGGGTTTTCCTGAGAAGTTACATCATACTGTCAGGCTGATGGCCATTTTTTGTTTATTTTTCTCCTGCTGCCACTCTGAGCAGCGGGATACAGGATATGAGAGTAGGGGACTCCCCACACACACTGGGGTATTCTTAGCCATAACTACAAGTGGTAGCTCAGGTCATGGCAGGGATGACTGGGGCCAGTGGAGACGCTGGTGAGGGGATTTTGAAAGGCAGGAGATTGACCCATAGATATGCCTATGAGTGTTTTTAAAAAGTCACTATTCCTAATACTAGCCACCACTTCCATCACACTTTCATTGTGGAATTAGTCTAAGCCATGGTTGTTTTCCTGTCACAAATGTCAAGAGTTTTCAGGTAATTGCCTGCTTATCTTATAAAAATGTTTTCAGTATACCTCAGCTAGCTGTTGGCACATTTTTGGCAGCCACTAAAAATAGGGTGGAAAAACCCCAACTCTGAAATTTTGAGGAATGGGCTAGGATGCTGGTCAAGGAGACGTCATGCCAAATCCATGTTCAAAGTGTGCTCTGACAATTACATATATGATCTTTGTGATTCAGAGGCATCTGTAGCCACCCAAATGGGTGGTATTACTGTTGTCTCTCAGCTATGCTATTTCATTGTTTTGTTTTAGTGAATCTTGTGTTGTTCCTTTTTAGCTGTGAGGTATTTGTAAGTCACCTTGAGCCTCCTTGGATGAGGGGTAAGGCAGCATATAAATATTTTAGTATAATAAAATCATAAATAAAAAATACTGTAGTTGAAATAGGAAGGCCAGTGAAAATACTGGTTTTGCAGTACGTTCATATTGAAGACTGTAAGATGTAGTAGTCAGTTGTCATATATTTATAATCTGCTTTTTTAAACAAAAAGCCAGCTCACAATAAAATAAAACATTCAATAATACCATTGTTAACCAAAACTGAAACAAGAAAACATTGCCAAACCATAAATCATTGACACTGAGTCTGACCCTTAATCTCCAGTCCTAAAATTAGAAGTAGCAGTGAAATCTAGTCTGGGCTATACATACAGCCAGGGCTTTTTTTGTAGACATAGCCCAGCAGGAACTCATTAGCATAATAGGTTACACCCAACAGTAGAAATGCATTAGCATATTAGGCCACACCCCTGATAGAGCAACTCCCTCCCTGCAGGGCCCCTGGGGGACCCAAGGAGGGGAGGCAGTTTAAATTGCCTTCCCTCCCTGGATCAGCTTGGCTTCCCCAGGTACCCCACAGCTTGTGAGGCACCTGGGGAACCCCGGGGGGAGGCTGTAGGTGTGGCCAACTCTGAAGCCAGCTGGAACTCTGTTCCTGTGCGTTCCTGCCCAAAAATAGCCCTGCATACAGCATAGGACAAATGAAGCTGCAGTTTTTCAAGAAGAGGCTACCTATTCTGTGGTGTTATTCCTGTTTTGTAATTGTTTTAGACCTGCCATTTTTTTAGCATATAGGACTATTCCAGTGGATTCATTGATGAGTAAATAGTATCAACTTCCATTCTGTGGAGGGAGTATGTATCACCAGGGGATTGCCTCCTATTAAGTAAAGCCCATTGTGGAATCATCAGCTAACATTCTGAGTTATCAACAACAAAGGAATGGTCAATCAGAAAAATGCAGGTTAGGGGGGGGAAACACCTGCCTTTTGACCATCAAATCCTGAACAGCAGGTATTAATATCTACATGCTTGCAGACCTTTTCAAAGGTTTGTAAAAAAAGATAGTGAGGTTAAAATCCCCCTTATCAAAAGAGGTGAAAAGAACATAAAGAACAAAATGAAAATCTAAAAAAAAAGCAATTACAGAATAAGAGGATCAGAATAGCCCTTTTGTAGACTTTGAAGGAGAAGAGCATGCTGCTGAGTTGTAACCAACTCATGGCTATCTTAGCCATGGGATATTCCATACAAGAGATGAGCAGAAGAGGAAGACTTTGAAGCTGTTTAAAAATCTGGAAGCACAAGGGTGGGCACAAACCAGCTCATGAAGAATTGTGGATGGTTCATGCTTTGCAAAGTCAACTTTCCATGAACTTTCAAGCTGTTTGTGGAGGTTCATGCTGGTTCATGAGTGAAGACATTCCCAGACAGTCTCTGCTCAATCAAAATGTTTACAAACTTCAAAGCAACAACTTGGAGAGCATTTAAAGGAATATCTGGGAGGGGGGGTCCCCTGCAACTTTGATGTCTCAAGCTTTCACAGGATCCATTCTATACACTCCTGAACCTCAGTCATTTTGACAGGCACAGGTTCAGGAGTGTATAGAATGTAGTCTCTGCAAGTTAGAGATACCACACTCTCCAGGGATCTTTGGATGACTCTCCTCTATCTGCCCTCCAAGTTTGGTGAGGATTGGATTTACCGGGTCCAAGTTATGGCTCCCCAAAGAAGGTGCCTCCAGGAAAGTGCTTTCTGGAGAAATGACAGGTGGTTTGTGAGGCAGCTAAAATTTTGTGATGGTCCATGGTTCACGAACAAGGTACTTCGTGAACCGAACCAAACCATATTTTCCCAGTTCCCCATCCGTAATCAGGAGCATGCTAGTCCCTGTAACCAATTCTCCCTCTAAACTGTGGAGTCTTATGAGCAAAAATTCTACTTTGTGAGCTACTGGCATTAAAGTTGTGACTGCGCAATTTGGCTCCTGCATAAATTAGTTTGCTCTGGAGCCATTGTTCCTGAACTAAGGCAAAAATGTGTGAGCAGGAGGCTAAAAAACTGTGAGCTAGCTCACACTAACTCAGCTTAGAGGGAACGCTGCCTGTAACTCACCTGACCCATTTGGTCTCTATCTCATGGCAACTGGGCAACACAGATTTTCTGTGTGGGTACAGCTTATATTAATCCATTCTCGTTCTTGTGAATGGAAAATTAATGCATTGCCCAGTTCACTAGAGACAGCAATTTCTCAGATCAGTTGCATTGTGCTTCCAGTACACATAACGGGCAGGCTCCTACTTCATGGGAATGGAACAGAACATCTGTACAGCTCTCTCATCATAACTATAGAAAAGGCCTCAAGTGTTTGCAGCTGGAGTAGGGTGAGTTAATTTTTCATAACTATTCTAATGTTGGGTAAAACAGTGAATCGGCAAAGTTTGGAAATGGCAATAAATTATTGAGAGGATATAACATTTCAAGCAGATTACAAAATAAGTTGTTATAAACCAAACATTTCCAAGCTGTGTATCCCTTTTCTACCACCAAATCAGCCTTTAGGAAACGTATATGTCATATGATGTTGTGCTATTATTCTGTCCCTTTGCAAAGCATCTCCTAACGCTTAAAAAGAAATATGGTATTATGGTTTCTTTCCAGAGATTGTACAGGCAGGGAGGGAAGACAAACTATGTTGCTGATCAAAGATGGGCAGTCTCTTGGCAGCGCTGTAGAGACTGTTGAAATAGCCTTGCTACTCATGTTTTACTTCTACCCTGGAGTCCCTGATTTCTTATTAGAGAGTAAGATTGTATGTTTGCCTTACTAAGTGGCATGAGATCATTCTATTTTTAGATAATTTACTCAATGATAAAAGGTCTTGCTGAGTGCTTGGTAAGCTCATTTTTAGGTATGTGCTGAGATTTTGTACTACTTTAGCTCCAGTGTGTTTATGGATTTTACAAAAGAATTATGTTTGTATTTTTCTTATTGCACACTTTTTTAAAAAATCTTGTAAACTCTTTTTTGAGTACTAAAAATGGCATATACCAGTGAATGAAGTCTGAAAGTATTCATCAGACATAAATTCATTCTAGAAAAAAAATTCCAAAAGAAAAAAAAAAGACATAAATCATTTTTTTCCCTACTTCATCGTATTCCATCTTTGTTTCCTCTTCATGTTATTATTGTGCTTCCCTGTTTCTACATAAATACAAAATCCTTTTCTTTGCTTGATATTTTTTTTCAAATGGGTCATTGACATTATAGCAACATATAAAATAATAGGACTGGGTTGTATGGTATGTGTGTGTGTCTGTATGGTTTTACACTGTCTTGCTTAACTTATCAGAGGTTCTCATTTTTGTGATTATTATTTTTTATTTTCTCAAGAAAAAGTGGGATACAAAAGGGAAGAGGGGGTAAAGGAAAATATAAATCCATCAAAATGATCAAATATTATGGGTAGTTACATACAACAAATAAAATCAATTGTATTAATAAAAACACATGATTCAAATATAGAAGCAGACAATAAAAGAACATTATTAGTGTCCTGGAATGGGCTCTCTCTTTAAAAGAGTAGACAAAAACGTTCCTAATATTAGCAATAATTTATTAACAATAAAAAAGATTACATCTTTAACAGTTAAACAAATTCCTGCACTAAGAATAAATCATCCTTAAAACCTGGGTATTATCTTAATCATTTGTCAGAATCTCTTATTCTTACAAAATATTTAAATACTAGTGGAATACTAAATAAAAAGATTAAAACTATAATCAGTATCTTCATCACCTGTAATATGATATTCATATAATTTCAATAATCACAAAATTTAACTATTCCCATGAGTAGTAAGCTTGCCATTTCTGCTGAAATTCTTTCAATATAATTAGTTTGTTTTGCCAGTGTTGCATATTCAGCTAGTTTTTCTTTCCAGTTGCCCCCCCAAGCCAGAATAAAGAGACAGACAAGAAGAAGAAGAAGAAGAAGAGATTGGATTTATACCCCGCCCTCCACCCCCCAAGGGAGTCTCAGAGCGTCTTACAAACTCCTTTTCCCTTCCCCTCCCCACAACAGACACCCTGTGAGGTAGGTGGGGCTGAGAGAACTCTTTCCCAAGCTGTCCTTGAGGGAACAGCTGGTACAGAGCTATGGCTTGCCCAAGGTCATCCAGCCAGGTGCAAGTGGAGGAGTGGGGAATCAAACCTGGTTCTCCCAGATTAGAGTCCGCGCACTTAACCACTACACCAAACTGACAAGAATTTGGAATTAAACAAGGGCCACTTTATTAACTATTTAACAGGAACATTGCAGCAATGGGCAAACTAAGCAAGCACAGGAACAGGCAAGGCAGGTGTCACTCCCTGACACAACCTCCTTGCCCTTGATATGGGCGGGACACCTAGCTCCGGTTTTGAGCCATTAAACTTCTCGTAACATGGCAGCCCAGCATACTGGTTGCCCCCCCAGGAGTGTTTACTCCTGAGACCGCACAGACCTTCAGGGAGGAGCCTAGCCTGAGAGGTTCTCAGAGGAGACCACCATTCACCGCTTCAGACCACAGAGCCCTAGGGCAGTTCCTGATGACCTCCTGTTCCCAATCGGGATATGCCATGAGGAGCTCACCAGTTCCATTTTCTTGCTTGCACAAACCTGCCACATGCAAGGCCAAGCCTCTGCTTTGGATTTTGCTACCCCATTCAGCAACCGAATGCCAACCGGATCCCGTGCTGCAAGTCCTCTAAAAATATCCCATTGCCCTTGTCGGAGAGGTGCACCCCATCAGGCCTATACAGGTCAGGAAACTCAACCCGTATATTGGGGTGCAGCAAAAACAGACCCAACCCAGACTCCATGGCTTTCTTTATCTGACTATTGGCCTTATGCCTGGCATGGTCCATACACCTGGGGTCCTCCACATGCCACCACACCTGGCGGGGAAGCATGGCTGACCATACGATCTGCACACCAGGCCACCTTGCTCTTATCCTCGCAAGGTCAGCCCTGGCCTGTAACACAAGGGCCAGACCCTTGATCAGCCCCAAATCATTGCACCCCAGGTGTATGACCAAAACATGAGGGGGAGGCCCCCGCCTCTCCTCAAATAACAAACGAAGGAGCGCTGGCCACCTCATGCCCCTCCTACCCAACCACTCGACCATTGCCACCTTGCTGAGGCCGAGCTGGGAGCCGACGGACATCCTCCATGCCCGATGAGCTGCCCAAAAGACCATGCTGTGGCCACAGACAGTGACCCTTCGTCTCATCTTGCGGCCCGCATCGCCTGTAAAAAGAACTCCATTAACAACTGGGATAACATAGACAGGCTGACACATTGCAGGGCCTAACATAACCCTTATAACAATGGGATCTCCAATGCCCAATCCTCCGGATTTTGCTGGTCCTGTACCCCATAGCCGAAGCCGCTGATGTGGCCCCGATCCTAAAAGAGTGTGAACAGAAACGAACACCACCCAGTCCCAGGCAGACCAATGCCCTCTGCGTCACCATCCAAAACTGAAACTTTGTAAGGGGGGTGCCATTTCTATGCTGAAACAGGTACCCAGAACCATCACCCCGAAGTGCCAGGTACCGACTAAGGGCGGCCACTGGGCACAACCCTGCCTCAGAACTAGGCCCCAATTCAATAACTAACCTTTTACCCCGCTGGTCTGTTTTGGACCTACGCAGCTTAATCTTAAGCTTAAAATTAATTATAGACAGGTCCCTTTGCTCAAGCGCTGTGCCAGAGGCATCAGTGTGAGAGCCCGCCACCAGCTTGCTAATCCTGAGTGCCCCCAAAAAGACAACCAGTGAAGCCACATGAAAGAGCCCTGCCTCGTAGCTGTCATAGCAACACAAGGGCCACTGGCTCTCTAGCCCAGGCAACACCACGGGGGTCAAGGGTTCCTTGGTGTCAGCTATCCTGCAACTCTCCCATGACCACCCCTCGAGCATCTTCCAAAGATGGAAATCACCCGTGGTATCCTCATGACCGGAGGCCTTACTGGCAAAAGCCAGTGCGGACAGCTTGCCCCTAATAGTGTGTGCAGAGAGGCCCTCGTTCCACAATGACACACAAAAGTGCATTAAGTGTGACACGGGAATAGACCAAACTTGTTTCAAGCCTGCTTTGACCCTGAAGGACAAGAGCTGCTTACTCGCCTTTAGGTAAGCTCTTTGGGTGGAAGGGGCAAGGGCCAGACTCATTGCCCTGTTGGCCTCAGCCCTCCAATCTCCCACATCTCTTCAGGCATCAGTGCCGGGAGCAGGTCGGCTTTTGGAGCCAGCTGACGAAATCTCTCCATCTGTTTGCGAGAGAGAGCATCAGCGACCCCGTTATTGACCCCCGGGACATGCCTGGCCTTAAACATGACATTATGCTTTAGACACTGCAATGTGAAGGCCCAGACCAAAGTCATAACCCTGGGGGACTTTGACATAAGGGAGTTGATTACATGTACAGTGGACTGGTTGTCGCACCAGAAATGTACCATCCAATTGGCTAAATCAGCGGACCAAATCCACACTGCTGCGACAATTGGAAAAAAATTCCAGGAAGCTGAGGTCTTTGACCCACCCAGCCTGAAACCAATCCGTGGGCCAGTCCCCAGCACACCAATGTCCCTGAAAGTACACCCCATAGCCAGATGAGCCAGCAGCATCTGAAGTAATCTGCAGCTCGGCCTCGAGCAAGAGTTCCTCACGCCAAAGAGAGACCCCATTGTATGAATCCAAAAACCGTTCCCACACAAGGAGGTCCTCCCTCATCCTTCTGGTGACCCTGGTCCTATGGTGTGGAAGATGGAGGCCCTTCATTGACTCACAGAGCCTCCTCACAAAGGCCCTGCCAGGCGCCATGACCTTGCATGCAAAGCTGAGATGGCCAACCAACTGCTGCAATTCCAGCAGAGTAACCTTAGAGAGGGACCTAACTGAGATTACAAGTGTTCTCAAAGCCTTCAGTTTATCCTGAGGTAACCTGCAGCACAACCTAACAGTATCGATCTCTATCCCTAGAAAAGTTTGAGGATGCCGGGCCCTCAGTCTTCTCCTGAGCAAGAGGAACACCCAGTTCCTCAGCTAGGTCGACAAAACTGGACAGTAAAAATTGACAGTGGCCAGAATCCTTCCTACCTACAAAAAGAAAATCATCAAGGTAATGGGCCGTACTACGGAGACCCGTCTTGAATCTCAAGGCCCATTCCAAAAAGGAACTGAACCTCTCGAAAGCAGCACAGGACACCGAGCAACCCATAGGAAGGGCCCGGTCCATGTAAATTTGCCCTCAAAGGTAAATCCAAGCAGTTCAAAGTCCTCCAGGTGAACAGGGAGGAGGCGGAAGGCCGACTTGTTGTTGCACTTCGCTAATTCTGCCCCTTCACCACAGAGGCGGACCACACGCATGGCCTGGTTAAACGAAGTATATTTTACGGAATACAACTTGTCCAGTATCGCATCATTCACTGACTCCCCACGAGGGTAGGAGAGATGGTGAATGAGGCGGAATTCACCTGGTGTCTTCTTGGGCACAACTCCCAAGGGGGAAACTCTCAAATTAAGAACTGGGGGGAATTAAATGGCCCTAAAACCCTGCCTTCCTAACACTTCTTAGCAATCTTCTCCCAAACTATATTTTCCATACCCAAAACTGATTTTAAATTAGGAGCCAAATAAGGCGCCCTAATCCCCTGGAAAGGTATACAAAAACCAAATGTAAACCCATCCAAAGGGTAAAAACGGTCATGAAAATTTGGATAGTTACATAACCAGCCCTTCAGCACACCCAATTTAATTGGGCTGGGCCCCTTTATCATGAGGGGGGGATTGTAATTCCCACCTCCTCCCGCATGCTTGACTCCCTTACCACCTCCCCGGCCTTTGGGCCTAGGGCAATTGGCAAAGGTATGAGGTCCTGCACACAGTGGGCACTCATGGCAAAATGAGCAAGTCCAGTGACCACAAGTTCCCTGGGAGGAAAACTCCCAGCAAAGCGGGCATCGCTGAACCGCCTGCCCCGCTTGGGTGCAGGAACCCAACTGGACATGCACCCTCTTCATTGAGTGACTGCTGTGCGATGTCTCACCCCCAGCCACCCGGTTGGGTGACATAATCTGCAGCCAAAGGTTAGGATTGATTTTATCCCAACGCATGGATGGATTCATGGCTGCCCGCATCCTAAACTCTTCATCATATAGCAGCCAAGCCGGGCTCGGGAAATCCGTGAAGGCTTTGTAAATAATGTCCATATATTGGATCATCACTAAAGCCTTCCAAGGCTGGTGTCGTACAATGACGGCAGCATATATAAGAAATCCCAGGTGCCAATTGGCCCAAGTCCGATCAACTACATGGCGCTTTAGGCGCTCTTTTTCCTGCTCATCCAAATTATCCCTGTCTTTCTTCTCCATCTCCCAATAGAGAAGACTGAAAATGTCCACAAATTCACCACTGAGGATCTTTTCTTTAGTGACAATGGACAAATGATCACCCAAGGGCAAACCTGTGTCCCCGCTGAGCAAAGCCACTGGAGAGACCGCATCATACGACGCCCCGCCTGGACATGCATAGCCCACGCCCGGGTGAAAATAACCCCAATTAGGCCAAGAAATAGGAGAAGTGGGCGAAGCACATGAGGTCGCATATGGCAGCCAACTAGCCTGAAATATGTTTGAGGCAGCCGCACCCTGGTAAGTGGGGCCCCATGGCCACCTTGCACCATCACCTGTTAATTCAATGGCCTTATCTCCCTTCTTATGAGGGCCAGGATAGATAGCCACCTGCTGGCTTCCAGTGTTCTGCCCCAACTGTCCTGAAGTAGATCCGGCAGCTTGCTCCTGAGCGTTGGCTTCTCTCCTATCTTCAAGGAATGCCAAACGTGCCAAAACCTGGGCCTGAAAAGACAAATGAGACTCCCCACTCGCCTTAGTGCCCATGGGTGGCAAACTCCGGTCCTTTTCCAGCGCTGCTAGCCACTGTAGGATGGCGGCGTTCACCGGATCATCTTCTTCACCATCATCAGAAGGAATGACAGGTGGAGGCCATGCCGGGGGTCTCTTGGGAGCCAGTTGCTTCCCTTTGCCTTTGCCTTTTCCTGAAGCCATAAAAAACAAGAGTTATTAAAAGCCAAAATACAAGTGCATAAAAGAAACAGCCACGGCCAAGGTAGTGCAAACAGCTATCCAAGGCAGGCCTGTCTCTAAACAAAAGATCTAAAATGGCCACCCTCAGACCAGCACAAATTGGCTGCCATTCCCGGTGAAAGCGACCTCACCAATATGGCCGCCTTAACAGCAACAGCACCCCAATGAACCTACACACCACCAAAATGGCCGCCAAGCCAAAGGCCTAAGTCCTCACCAAAATGGCCGCCAAGCAACAGCACAGACCACACTAACTGTCTGTTAACAAGAAGCACCTAAGCTCAGCAAAATGGCCACTGTAAAATTCCTGCCCCACCTAGCTGAAGCAGAGGGACCTATCAATCTCCCCCATCCCTGAATGGACTCCCGAAGGTGGGGGGGAACAATTCTCCCTAGTAACCAAAAAGGCCCCAGGCCCAGCAGGGGGAACAATTCTCCCTAGTAACCAAAAAGGCCCCGGGCCCAGCAGGGGGGAACCACAATCTACCATCTCCTCCCGTGTAAAAAGAACAAATGGGGGGGGGAGGGGAGAAGCCAGCTGCAAGGCCGCTCACACCCACAAAGCTCCCAAAGGCCACAGCCCCCACAGTCCCAACACTAGCCAGTCCAACTAATTAAGGCATGCCGCTGGCGCTGGAAAAAAGGCCACAGCCGGACCGCGCCCCCCAGAGCCGGAGCAAGCACCTAAGCTGACAACGCCCCCGAGCCCCGAAAGCCAGCCAATCCTCCGGAGTTGATGATGCCCCCAAATGCCCAACCTGAGCCATCAGGCCACGTCCACCGCTGCTGTCACTGCCAACGGTAAGGGGGGGGCAACGGTCTCACGCTACCACCGCAACTGCCATTGGAGAAACGCCAAGGCCTCGGACGCCCAGGAGGCCCAACAGGAGCTCCGAAAATGCATGCTCTCCTCAGCAGAGCATGTGGAGCAACTGCAACAGAGGGAGCGGGGCGCCTGCCCTTAAAAGGCAGGCCCCACCCCCTCCAACTCCGAGACGTGCGGGAGCACGTCCAACATTGCTGCCTCCATTCAGCGTGGCAGCAAAGTGGCCTGTGGGAGCCACGGCGATGCCGGGGGCCCGCAAGCCCAGATTTTTGTAGGACATTCTGTCTTCCATTTCATTGCAAATGTTATTCTGGCAGCTGTCAACATATATATAAGTGGGTCTTGTGAAGTCCTTTCTGTATTGTCTGGCAGGATTTCCAATAGCATAATCTCTGGCTTCATTGGGAATTTGGTTTTTAAAATATTTTGGATCTCTTCATTTATATTTTCCCAGTATCTTTCTGTCTTGATGCAAGTCCACCACATAAGATAAAAAAGTACCACCTACTTCTTTGCATTTCCAACAAGACCCCTTGTAATTCTTTTCCATCTTTTCAGTATCTGTTGGGGTGATGTACCATCAGTAGAACATCTTGTACCAGTTTTCTTTTAAGGCTTGGTGAGATTCTCATTTTTGTGTGTGTGTGATAGCAACACTTTGTCATTTTTTTAAACCTATTACCCAAAGTCTGGGATGATATATTTGGGGACCAGGGCTAAAAAAATCAATGGATTCAGGAAAGGGTAGGCTTTCTATGCCTGTTCAACTTATATTCCATCCATCTATTTATTTAACAGGCTCACAGTCATTCTGTGGTGAGTCAAGTGAACTTCACTGTTCATTGCTTAATGTGTACCCATGGTGAGGAGAGAAAGGAGGCAGAAGACAAACTCAAAGCCTACTATAAATATTCCCCTATAGCCAAGCAATGTGTGAGTGGTCCTGTTGTTAAAGCCTTTCTGTGCACAAGTGTTGCTTCTAAAGGAATCCCATATTAACTAGTTCCTATGCTACAATGTGTTTTTTCTGCATATCCCCTCTTCTACCACTGAGTATTCGGTTGGTGGCCTTTTTAGCAGAACTGCTAAAACTGTGAACCTCCTCCCAGCAAAATTCCACTCTACCCACCCCATCCCAAGTGTGGCATGAGGCAGCAGGGTTTGATGGGTGTCTCTGCAAACTTATGAACGGGTACATGACTTGAGGGGACGGGCAAGTGAGGATTTATTTAAAGCACTATTATTCTGTCTCTTGCCTCACTGACCCAGCTCTGACACAGTAGCCTCCAATATTTTAGACTGAGCACAAGCTGGTCCCCCTTTTTTGGGGGGTAGTGAATAGGAATATTTTTCCTTCTTGGCCATCTTGGCTGCAAACTGGGGTTTTCTCCATTCCTGTTCCACTTGTGAAGATCATAGGAGTGGACTTGTCCAAGTCCTAAAACATCCATTGACTTATGTATCAATTTCACCTGATGGCAATATCAGTGTGGGGAAAATAGGTTCAAAGTATAAAGCATATCACTCCAAGGCATCAATTGAAGGGGTAGGTCCTCATACAAGGACCTATGGTTAGGGATCGGCATGAAATGGGGAAATGTGGTTTGGTTCTCTTCATGGTTTGTGGTATGCCCAGTTCAGGAAACACAAACCAACATGAACTTTTAGCCACCAAATGAAGCAGTTCAGTTTGTGAGGTTCATGATACGGTAGAAGGTAGTGTGCTAGAGACACCAAACTCACAGGGGATCTCCAGCTGATTCTCCTCTACCTGTTCGGCGAGGATTGGGTTCATGGGGCAAGTTACAGCCCCTCAAAGAAGGTGCCCCCAGGAAAGTGCTTTATGGGGAAATGACAGGTGCAGGTTCAGGAGTATATAGAACTGATTTTGTGCAATCTAGAGACATGAAACTCACAGAAGACCTCCCCTGGATGCTCCTTTACATGGCCTCCAAGTTCTGCCCCATGTTCCTTTGAAGTTTGGTAAGCATTTATCTTGAGTGGAGACAGTCTGTCTGGAAATATATCCATTCACTAACTGCCACAAACCTGCCTGTGATGATATGAACAGCACCTTTGTAGTTGCCTGGCTCTTGATACTGCAATATCTAGCTGACAATGAGATTGTTCCATCTAATGTACACTATCAGGACTGGATTCATTTCTGAGCATTTGGTTGTTAACTGTCTCTTGAGTGGGTTATGATCTGGCATAATGCCCTTAATAGTATGAATATGTTACTTATCTTTCTATCACCACATGTGTTATTACTTCTTTCCTTTACCTGTTTTTTCAAGATGATACATGTATTTTTGCATTATATTTAATGACAAGAAAGTGAGGTGTGGGGAAGGGGGTATGTTTGCAAGGCCAGCAGCAGAACCAGTGCAATGTGCCCAGCAGAACTAGTGCCACTCTGGCAGATTTTACCTTAGTCTTTTGGGGTTTTGGCACTGCTTAAGTGGCACTGGTTAGAAAAGGTACCAATAGGTATAAAGTAGGCCTACATGATTACTGAGCAAAGTAATGGAAGCAGTTAAAAGGGAAGATGGATTCCTTTAAGTAGTGCAAGGCTAATCCAGGTATGGTAAATAAAAGGGAGCACAGGCTGTGATCAGACAGGCAAAAAGGGACTAGGAGAAACACATTGCAAAAAAAACATAAAGACCAATAATAATAAAAAAAATCTTCAAATACATTAGTAGCAGGAAACCAGCTAGGGAGGCAGTGGGACCCTTGGATGACCAAGGGGTAAAAGGATTACTATAGGTTGATAGGGAAATGGCAGAGAAGTTGATTGCTTTTTTTTTTTTTTGCCTCTGTCTTCACTACCAAAGATGGGAAGTGCTTGCCCATTCCAGAACCACTGATTTTGGGAGGGGGGGTTAAAAGACCTGAATCAGATTGAGGTGCTGAGTAAGGAGATCCTACAACTGGTGGACAAATTAAAAACTGACAAATCACCTGGCCTAGATGGCATACATCCAAGAGTTCTAAATGAACTCAAATGTGAACTTGTGGCTCTCCTGACAAAAATATGTAATCTGTCACTAAAATCTGCCTCTGTTCCTGAGGACTGGAAGGTAGCTATTGTAACCCCCATCTTTTAGAAAGGTTCCAGAGGAGATCCAGAAAATTACAGGCTGGTCAGTCTGACATTAAGACTGAATCCATTATTAAAATATAATTAGTAGGCACATTGATGATCTTGGAGTTGTGGTGGATAACTCACTGAAAACGTTGATTCAGTGTGCGACGGCAATAAAAAAAGGCAAATGCTATGCTGGGGATCATTAGGAAGGGAATTGAAAACAAATCAACCGGTATCATAATGCCCCTGTATAATTTGATGATGCAGTTTCATTTGGAATGCTGTGTAGAGTTCTCGTCACCACACATCAAAAAAGATATAGCATTGGAAAAGGGCAACTAAAATGATTCAGGGGATGGTTAGAGCTCTTTAGCTTGGAGAAATCAGGGGATGGTTAGAGCTCTTTAGCTTGGAGAAATGACAACTGAGATGTGACATGATTGTACCTCAAGTGTGGCTCACCTGTCCCCAGGCTCGATGAAGAACAACACAAGTGAAGTCCAAGTGAAGAAGAATGACTAAAATATTTGTTGCAATAAATAGGAAAACAGTGCTAAGCAATAAATTGCCTGCAAAATCAAACTGCTTTCTGGCTCAAATAAGAAAGGGAAGAAGGTTATATACCCAAAATGGCATAGGCAAAGGTAACAGCATATAGAAAAATTCATTGGTAAAGGGGCATTGTTTGAGTTGGCATACACTTATTGGTTGACCCCAATGAGGGGTACTGTTACACTGTATTTTACATTTTTATTTGACAAGGAACACAGAAGTCTTCTTTGACCATAACCATAGACTCTTCATAACCAAGCAGAAAGACTCATTCTTAGATAAGGGGACAAGAATTACTCCTTCACCGAGACTTCTTGGAACCTTTTGTCAAAAATAGGTAGAGCACATGAACCTTCCACTGGAAGTAAAGCAAGAGGCTATGTAAATCCATTCATTTTCAAACCCATCATCCCCTGCTCTATTAGTGTTACATTCAAGGCCCATTAGTATTGGAACAAGGATAAGCATATAGAGAAGACATGTCTGTTCTATATCTCATCAGTTGCTGGCACTATGATTAATTATGAAGTGAGTTTTGCTTTTGGATGCTGCAGATTCATGCTGTAAAATAAATAAGTTGGTCTTTGATTATTACCACTGTTGGTGTTGGTTCCTCATATTCTACATCCACCTTCAAATCCACCTTGCTCTTTCCCATGTGTTTGAGCCCGTGATGACAGAGGTGATTTTGAGATTTAAAGTTAAATCTTACTGCTGCTGCAGTTCCTGATTCTGTTAGGCCTTATGATATCACTCCAGTTTTATTCTACCTCCTCTGGCTCCCATTTTGCTTCTGGACCCAATTCAAGGCACAGACACATTGATATTTAAAGACCTGTATGATTGGGGGCCAGCATACCTTAGGGACTGCATATTCCTATATGAATCTATTCAACCTCTATGGTAACTTTTGAGGCACTTCTTCAAGTGCCCCATCATCTAAGAGGCTGGATGGATGGCAACCTGAGAAAGGTCCTTCTCAGTGATGGCACCAAAACAATGGACTTGCCACCTCAGGAACATTTGTCTGCCCCCTTATCATTGCCTTCTACCATCAGATGAATACTTTTTTTTTTTTGCTTTGTTTGGTGTTTCCTCACTGACTCTCACCTTGTTCATGTGCCTGTGTTGTGTTCATGTGTTTTATATGTTTTTAATCTTTCATTTTCTCTCTCTCCCTCTTTCCCTCCCCCTCCCTCCCTCCTCAATAATTATCTTTCAAGCATGTGCAGTTCCATGCATATACTGTAGCCTGGAGATGGTGGATTCTCTGGGCATCAAAACTTTAAGTTTTTAAAAGTACTTTACACATTAGGTCACTGGCAACCTCACAGTTGGGAGAGGTGACTTGTAGTGGAGCTGAGTTGTTTGTTTGTTTCCAGTTTTGCTCTTTAGTCAGGATAGAATCAAAGGACATGTGATGAAAAATGCCTATGGCCAGGAACAAAAATGGCTCAGTCACCTACTGACCTCCCTTCCAAAGAAGATGATTGGTGTACTTTAAGGAACAGGGTTTGTTTTGCTGGTCAGAATAGTAACAGGAATGCAATCTTAGTACCAAGTAATTTGGTCGGCTTATGTTCTTAGCATCTTTTGCTGTGGAGGGAATTTATGATTCCTACCACTCTGCAGCTTAGTGTTTCATTTTCTTTGTTTGTGTTTATATTTGCCTACTTGTCCCTTACAAAAATCTGTCTATGTTCTCTATTCTGGCGATCATGCAGGGCTGCTAATTCATCATTACAAATTCACTGCAAAGGTAACACAGAAGAGAGGCTGTGATGTGAGCAAACAGGCTCTTGTTTGAACACAAATAGCTTTAGTAATTGGCAAACATGGGTGGAGAAAGTAAGGGAGAGAATATGTGAACTGTAAACAGCTTAATGCATTTGTGAAAAAAAATCCACTGTATAAGAGGCTACCTTGAAACAGACTTGTTTTGTTCAGCAGCTGCAGTGCTGTTGATATTAAGTTATTTCTTTTAGAATAATTTGGAATTGTTACTGGCCAGCACACATAACTGCTGTGCTCAATAAGGATATTAATTAAAAACCCAGCCAAACCACTGTCTATTTATTAATATTGCTGTTATTAATTCATTTTTTCAATAAACATCATATATCTGATATTTTGAAATATTCTTTTTCTGGTGCCTGGATATCTTGCTTAGAGTTGATGCAGATCAGATTGGCGGGGGGGGGGGGGATGAAGAGACATGGACTGTGTATGTAGCTGACAGGGATGTTTTTCAATCAGCAGAGTTACACCAACCTTGCTAGTAATTATAACATAGATTGTCTTTCCAAAGTGTTTAAGACAGGTTCTGTGGCTTGGGAAGATCTTTAGCATATTATGTTCTCTGATACTGTGCCTGGTTAGGCACAAAGTTGAATGTTTTGCTTTGAGTGTTTTACAAGTTAACACATATGCAGTGCTGTAGACCAGAAGGGGAATAGAGACAAGTGTTATATTTGCCCTTTCTCCAGAATAGGTTCGGCAGTGCTACCACTGGGGCTTAGTGTCACAAACATTTTGCATGTGTTCTCCTGTACCTTCAGAAACAATACAGACTGGGGATGGGAGGAGAGGCAAATTCTATACCTTCCCTTCCTGCAGGACACCTATCAGCATCTGTTGTTTCCATTCAGGAATATATATACCCATCACTACAGCCAGCAATACACTCTGAGAGCAATGGCCTTATAGGGCAACTTTAAGAATACTTTCTGCCACAGAGGTAAAGAAGCTTGACTTTTTTGCCAGAAATTAGCACAGGAGGAAATGGTTCAAGAGCCCCTTTGCCCCATCTCGCTCCTAAAACTGAACCCCCAGCAGCTGTAGTTGGTGTAAAAAAAAAAAAAAGGCAGTTCAAAGGATCATGAAGCTGTACCAACATATAGTTCTGCTATAAAGGAAAGAATGAAAAACTCACACACTGGTATCACTGAGCTGGTAGCTATGCCAACTGCATCTACATCCCATCCCATCCCGCCAGATATAGATGGATTAACATTCCTGCTATACTTCAAAAGTTAAGTTCTCAATCTTATTATTGTGCAGCCACAAATACATTAGAATCCAAAACTGTGACAAATCAGGGACTTCTTTTAATCCCTTGCTAAGCATGGTGCCCAATAGTATCTTATTTTTTTTTGCATTCTACCCAGTTATCTCCTTGCCAACCTGTCCCCTGTGCCCAGTTCCTCAGGCAATGATTTTCATTCCCTATAAAACAAGGAAGCCTTTCCTCTATCTGAAATTAAGCATGTAGAACAAGGCCTGAGAATTTCATTTGTATAACTGAAATTTTCAGTTGTATAACTGAAAAGACTTAGTGCTAGAAATGTGATTCTCAATGAAAACAGGAGAAAACCCTGACATTAATAATTTCAGAATCTGGTAGTTATGGGTGACTTCAACTTCCCTGATATATGCTAGGAGACAAATTCTGCAAAGCATCCACAGTCATGCAAGTTCCCAACCTGTCTGGATGACAACTTCTTTCATCAAATAGTGGAGGAAGCTACAAGGGGGCTTGGCCATACTCAACTTAATATTGACCAACAAGCAAGAGATTGTAGATGGGGTGAAGGTGGGAGAGTGACCATGTCCTGCTAGAATTTCTTTTCTTGTGGGGGACCAAGGAAGTTCCTAACCACATGTGTAAGTTAGACTTCAGTAAGACAGACTTTAATAAACTCAGAGGTATAGTGAGAATCATTCTATGGGCAAGACTGCTGGGAGGGAAAGGAGCAAGTGAAGGGTTGGCTATTCCAACAAGAAGGAAACATGGTAGGATCCAAGAAGCTAATGTGGATGAACAGAGAACTGTGTGATGTGCTAAGGGAGAAAAATGAAATGTTCAAGAAATGGAGGCAAGGACATAACCTCTAAATAAGAGTATCTGCAAGTTGCTAGGCACTGTAGGTCAGTCATCAGAGAGGCCAAAGCTCACAGTGAGCTAAAGCTGGCCAGGGAAGCTCAATACAACAAAGAAGTCTTCTTCAGATATGTGTGAGAGAAAAGAAGAGACTGGATTTATATCCTGCCCTTCACTCACTTAGAGTCTCAGAGTGGCTTACAAACTCCTTTCCCTTCCCTTCCCCACAACAGACACCCTGTGAGGTAGGTGGGGCTGAGAGAGCTCTGAGACAACTGTCCTTGAGAGAACAGCTGGTACAGAGCTATGGCTTGCCCAAGGTCATCCAGCATGTGCAAGTGGAGGAGTAGGGAATCAAACCCGGTTCTCCCAGATTAGAGTCCGCACACTTAACCACTACACCAAACTGTGAGGAGCAAATGCAAGATATAAGAGGCAATGGGCCCACTGTTGGGTGAAAATGGAGAAACTCTGACAGAGGGCACAGAGAAAGCAGAAAGTCTCAATGCCTATTTTGCCTCAGTTTTTTTTTTTTTGCCCCTGAAGAAGAGAACAGGTTCTTTTAGAGATGATAGTAGGCAAATCACATCTGGGCAGCTAGTTGACACAGACAGAGAGATAGTTAAGAAGCACCTGGCTGCATTGAATGAGTACAAATCATCAGGGCCAGATAGTATACACCCAAGCATGCTCAAATAACTTTCTAGAGAGTTTATAGAGACTTTGTCCATCATCTTTCAGACCTCTTGGAGGATGGGGGACATGCCACAAAACTGGTGGAGGGCAGATGTTATCCCAATTTTCAAAAAGGGGAGGGGGATGACCCAGGAAACTACAGGCGAGTCAGTCTGACCTCTGTGCCAGGGAAGATACTGGAGCAGATTTTAAAGGGATCAATCTGCAAGCATCTAAAGGACAACTTGGTGATTCGGGGCAGTCAGCATGGATTTGGCCCCAACAGGTCCTGCCAGACCAACCCCATTTCCTTCTTTGATCGATTGACGAGCTTACTGGATCAGGGAATGCTGTTGATATGGCTTACCTGGGTTTCAGTAAAGCTTTTGAAAGGGTTCCCATGATGTTTTGATGGATAAACTAAAGGACTGTGGACTGGACTAGGATAGCTAGAGAGTAGTTGCCAATGGCATTTTATCTGAATGGAGGGAGGTGTCCCATGGAGTGCCACAGGGCTTGGTTCTGGGTCCGGTACTTTTCAATATTTTTATAAAGGATCTGAATGAGGGTGTGGAGGGGCTACTCATTAAATTTGCAGATGACACTAAATAGGGAGCAGCAACAAACACAATGAGATCTGATCATGCTGGAAAAGTGGGTGGATGTGAACAAGATGCAATTTAACAAGGATAAGTGCTGAGTTCTACATCTGGGTAACAAAAATGAGGAACACGCATACTGGATGGGGAATACACTTCTGAGTAGCGGTATATGTGTGAACAAGATCTTGGGGTAAGGGTGGACCAAAAGTTAAATTTCAGCAGCCAGTGTGATGGGGCAACAAAAAAGGCTAATGCAATCTTCGGGTATATCAACACAGGCATAACAATCAGATCACAAGATGCCATAGTCCCACTGTCCACTGCATTGGTCAGGCTGCACCTGGAATATTGTGTGCCGTTCTGAAGGCCTTACTTCAAAAACGATGTGGACAGAATGGAGTGTGTGCAGAGGAGAGTGATGAGGATGATCCGGGGCCTGAAGACCAAGCTGAGGGACTTGGGAATGTTTAGTCTGGAGATGAGAAGGTGGAGAGGGGACATGATTGCTCTCTTTTAAGTATTTAAAGGGTTGTCACTTAGAGGAGGACAGGGAGCTGTTTCTGTTGGCAGCAGAGGATAAGACTTGAAATAATGGGTTTAAAATAAGGGTGGGAAGGTGCCAGCTGGATATTAGGAACAACTTTTTTTTCCAGTAAGAGTTGTGCAACAGTGGAATCAGCTGCCTAGGGAGGTGATGAACTCCCCTTCCCTTGCAGTCTTTAAGCAGTGTCTGGACAAACTTGTCAGGGATGCTCTAGGCTGATCCTGCATTGAGCAGGGGGTTGGACTAGATGGCCTGTATGGCCTCTTCCAACTCTTGTGATTCTATGATTCATAAAACTGAATGAAGTTTTCTGTCAAAACAAACAAACAAACCACCACTGTAGCACATGTGTAATTCCCAGGTAGCATCTGGTGTCATCAAGCTAGATTAAATTTACTGCTGAATTTTTTTTTTCTTTTAAAGAAAACAGAGATTGACTGTTGTTACATTTGTTAAAACCTCTGTCTGTTTTGGATGTTATTTTCTTGGACGTCTTAAAACAGCCTCAGACTGAAAAGCATACAAAAGATCTGTGATGTTCCCTTTGCTTGCAAATCAGGAATAGGGTACTCACTTGGGTTCCTGCTCTTAAGCTCCATGCAGCAGAGATGGGTGTACTCAGAACAACATCCATTTATTAGCAAGAAGATACAGTGATGGGAGCAACCAGCTTCAGAGCAAGGGAGTTCAGGCAGTCTACAATTGTAACTAAAAACCTACCGGATCTAAGGCATTCCTCCCTCACAACACCCAGAAATATCCAAGGGGGAACCAAGTGTTCTATTGTAACGTATACAATAAATACACCACAAGATCTTTCTGAAATGGTTGATGGGCGAAACAAAATGATACGAGCAATTTGCCCCGCAGTTGCGTGATCACACAGGTCTGTGGACCTGCTGGTGCAACTCGCCACTGCGTGATCAGACGCAACCATGGCTGAGTCAATTTTTGTGTGTGGTTGGTTTCTGATTTGCTTAAACGGGGGATTGATGAATCACCCCTCCAACCTAAGGGCTTTCGATGATGCGCACACTGAGAAGGGGGGGGACAACAGCATGGTGTCAGGATAGCCTGATTAGACTATCCCCGACGCCACAACTTTGCGCTGGCACGATCACACAGGGAAAGTCCAGCTCTGGCCCGCAGCAAACCATTTGATACCACATTTTCAGTAGTAGTTTTTTACTCCTGTTCCCTGCTGGATCAAAACAGCTTGTGATGGTTTGATGACAGTTGAGGGACACTTCCCAGATGTGCTGGTGTGATCGCGCCGCTTTGATCCGCTAGTGAATCGTCCCTCTTGCACAGCAAATGGGTGTGTGTGATCGTGCCCTGAGTTCAACAATGCACTTGCAAATAATCCTCTGATGACCCATGAGCCACATCTGTCCTGCTCAAAGCACTCATGTGAGCCATCTGAGCTCCCCTGTTGGGTACATGGCAACTTATGTGAGGCTCCTTTCTCGCAGTTTTCAGTGGCAGTAGGCAGGGATTAGGGAACTAGTGCCAGCTGTTCTCCCAGGCTGCTGCTTCCTTCTCATGTGCAGCTATTCATCAGTGTGCATGCGCACAAAAGCTTATACCCAGAATTAAACTTCAATGGTCTTAAAAGTGCCACTGGAACTCAAAACTTCCTTTCATGAGTATTTGTCAATTATCCATTATAATTACAATGAGTGCTCTGAGTCTTCCTCCTTTTCTCTCTGTGTCCTGCAATTCATTCAGGGTTTGAGTTTTTCCATCCCAAACTAATCATTTAGTAAAAGCAAACAGTTATCCATAAATGACTCTCCCCACCCAAGTGCTTCATAAAAAGATCCTCCCTCATTTCCTTAGAGCCTGGAGTTCTGCTGCCTGGCTATTTAGCTGGCAAATGTCTAGATTCAAGAGCATCTATAGAAATAAGGGGCTATTTGTAAGATGCAGATCAGTAACTTACGGATGTGGGGCAAATGCCCCCTTTGTATACCTGTAGACACACATAGCTGGACTGGGAGCAGTAGGGTTGCCAGCATCCAGGTGGGGCTTGAAGTTCTCCCAGAATTACAACTGATCTCCAGATGATGGAGATCAGTTCCCCTAGAGAAAATGGCATCTTCATAAGGTTGACTCTATGGCTTCATATTCTGCTGAGGTCCCAGTGCTCCCCAAACCCTGCCCTCTTTAGGCTCCACCCTCAAAATCTCTAGGGATGTCCTACTAAAAGTTGGCAGCACTAGGGGAAGAAGAAGTGTGTGTGTGTGTGTGTGTGTGCGCGCGCGCACACGTGTGTACATGCTGATAGTGGGGGAAGCAAAGCTGACCATTTGGCAGAGATTGAGGATCTCTGTCTCCCAGAACTCTCTAATTTCAGAAATGAGCCTGCTTTCCTTATCCTGATATTCCCAGGGATGGCAGATCCACTGCACAGGCTTGGCTGAATATAAGTGCACAGAGGACAGTTGCGGGGGAATCATGCTAGGGTCACCAAGCCCCTACCAAACAGCTGGCTGAAAAGGGGACTTACAGTCAGTGGGGGACAACTAGCCCTGTATTTTAGCCCCATCATGGGCAGCAAAAAGAGCCCTTGCCAGCAGTGTGCTGGTCACTTCCAATGTGAATGCAGTGCAATGGCATCACTTCCAGTGTGTGCCAGAAGTGAGATCTCTCTGTGATGGCCTCAGATCCTGCATCGAATACTACAATCAATGTCTTTGTCCCGCCAAAACTGAACATGGCTGGAATGCCAGAGTAAGCCTCTCTCACTCCTGAAAAGTCCAACCACAGCCATGGGTTGCCAAGTGGTACCTGGCAACCCTGCTGGTTTAATTGCATCTTTTCTAAAGACTATTGCCGTAGAATGCTGTGATGGATTGCTGCTTGCAAGCTGCCACACTTCTGTTGAGTAATTAACTTGAGAAATGTAGTGCTTCAGTCTGCGGGTAAGGGGAGAAGGGTAAGGGTATGACAGATCAGGCGTTCACAACAAATTACTTCACAACATTTCATCATGCTGTGGAGTATACACAGTATCATTGGTTTGTAACCACTATCTCATCCTCCCTTCATATATCTGTATGTGGGAGGGAGAGAACAGACTGAACAAGAACCTGAGGGGACAGTATTTATTCTAGCAAATGAAGAAGAAGAAGACGAAAACTAGACTCCACATATTTTTAATTCAAGACTGAAAAATGATTATGCAGTGCTCACAGAATGCCAGAGCTCTTTGTTATGTAATTAGTGAAGTAAATTGTGAACAAAGAACCGCTGTGGGAACAGATTATTAAGTCCTGACAGAGGAAAATTTCAGCATCAGTACAACTGAAGACCTAAATCCATGCAAAGCTGTTAATCATCCATCAATCACCCTGAATTGTTTAGTGATTGAGTGCAAATTGGGGATGATAGCAAAAATCTGATTAGATCAGATTTGGCAACTGAATGTGGGCATTCCCTCCCTCGTTCAGCCACTGTCTCCCATGCCATGGAACTTTCAGTTAGCAGTCTGGTAAAGTTATTCTATTTCTTCTTGTTGTTTTTAGAAGCACCCTACCTTCTTTTTAGGGGCTGCAGTGGCTCATGTGATTAAGATGCTGAACTGCAGACCAGAAGGTCAGTAGTTCAGCAGTTCAAGACCCGAGTGCTGCATGACGGAGTGAGCTTCCGTCTCTGACCCCAGCTCCTGCCAACCTAGCCATTCAAAAGCAAGAAATTGCAAGTAGATAAATAGGTACCACTTTGGTGGGAAGGTAACAGCATTCCGTGCACCTTGGCGTCTAGTCATGCCGGCCACATGACTACGGAAACGTCTTTGGACAGCGCTGTCTCTTTGGCTTGGAAACAGAGATGAGCACCACATCCCTAGAGTCGGATTCGACTGGCTTTCAAGCAAGGGAAACCCTACCTTCTTTTTTAAATGAAAGGGGAGCACAGTAATTCACTCTCAGAATTTAGTGACCTTAGCTAATGTCCTGCCAGAACTTTTCTAAGGTTTAAGCAGCCTCAAGGAAACCATGCAAGTGCATTTGCCAGGGCCTCTCTTAAACTGCAGGACTGCACAACTGCACTCCAGTAACATGCAGAAATCATTTTTTGAAGCTCATAGTTGTCCTCTGCAGAATGTCCTTGGCACCTACAGATAGCTTTGCTCACTTTCTTCCCTCCAATCGCAGCCCTACAGGGCTAGATTTGTGATCTTTTTGGATTGTTTAAAGAATTTTTTGGGGGGTGGCTCTTTACACTTTAAATCCAAGAGATGTAATTCAACAGAGACCTTTGCAAAGGTGCTCCTACAGGAACTCATTTACTGAAATCACTACACTTTCAGATTGCACAAATGCACCCCCATGGCACTTCGACATTGGCTCCCAAGGTCTGTGGATTTGCTGGTACTAAGGCATAAAAGGGAAAAGGCCCATTTCTTTTCTGTTCTTGGGACTGTGCTCGATGCAAGCTTGTGAACTTTGATCTCCTGACTTGAATCCCCATGAAGAAGGACTGAACCCCAAATGGAAAGAAATTGAGGGAATCTGATTATCTGTTGTGCAAATTATTCCCAAATCTTGTCACTTGGCTAAAAAAAAAAAGATATTAGTGATCGTAAAGAGCCAATACTGATGTGTTTCACATTGTTGTCATTCAAAACATTGTGAATCTGTCCTCCCCACCCGTTGTCTGGAACCCATATCAATAAAACTTAATAGGAGGTTGGAAGTGAAATTACAGCAACTGTGAACTTAATAATACCCCAGTGGGAGCTCATTAATATCTCAACAGGTATACTCATGCATTATCTTAATCGTACATGATCCTTAAGGAAATTGCCTTTTTTATTTGATAAAGAAGTTTTCTAATAACTGTCTTTAGAAAGAAGTTTCAGGTTTAGTCTCATATTATTGAATTCTGCCTGGATAGCAAAAGAGTTGAGTAGCAAAGTTTGTTTAGTAATTCAAAGTAATATAGCATTAAGGATTGCATTTATATTACCATTAATGCCCATGGCAGTGTTTACATAGTTGAAGAAGCCAAACTAGTGAAACAGTGGGCCAAAGCAGTGGAAGATATAATTAGAGTGGGATTACTCTAATGATGGAACTGGTCAACCAGCAATAAGACAGGTGCCATTGTAAAGCACACTGGATATATTCTGTCTGTTTATGGTTGTCCTCTATATTTCAAGGGAGATACGGCCCCCACAATCCAATAGAGAGTTCAGGGAACTTAATTCTATTCCCATTAATGGACTTAATTCTTCATTGTACTGTGGTCTGAACCTGAGTGCTGGATGTGTAGATGTATGAAAAACAATTTTTGAGAGTTCAAAGTCTATTCCATCACAGATAAATGATTTTTAAAAAATGAATTTAAACCTGTATTTTAAAATAAGATAAACAAAATACAATTTCCTAAAGAAGTCAAGAATTTTGAACTTTTGCAATTTTCTTCTGAATCTTAGGTCTCATAACATGCATTCTAGTGTCATGTTGTGCCACAGTTTTCCATGAAAGCCATGAACACAGCTTTTTGTTCAAGATAGCCTTATTTCAGAAGTTCATTTGTCCTTAGTAAAAGCAATGGTATTTTGGGTGGTTGGGTGGCCCCCACCCTACAAAATGCTTAGCTAATTGAGTGCCTTGTCTAGTAGCTTCCACCGAATGTGGAAACGTATAGAGGCTTCAAGAAGCAATCTGTAGTTCTGCTGGTCCCATGCCTTTCCCATTGTCCAATAGTAGCTCTAGGCAGCCTTTACGTGTTTCAGTTACCAGGGTTGGTCCTTATTTGTTAGTTCCTGTCCTTGGCAAATTAGCAGTTCTGTTTTGTTCCCTTTATCTCCTTTGGGGTAACAAAAGATTGCAGCACAATTATATTTTTAGCGTGTTCCAAAGGAGCAATTGAGTACAGCAGAACACAGTCTTCAGCAATATGCAGCATCAGGGGAGTTGGCAGCTTGTCCATGGTATAAGGACAGGGATGCCTCTATTTTCATCAAATGTTGGAGGTTACAAAAATTTTAAAATATGGGCTTTTAAAAATTAGATCTCACTAATACTGGATGGAATTGTTAATGTTTTTGAACATGTATCGTTTGCTGGACTTTTACTTTGTGTGATCTTCAGTGTTTCCTTCAAGTTTGATTTTAAGATTCAGGACATACATTGATTTTCATAGAAATCTGGTGCCGGCTTCAGTGCCTATGTAAAAGGAATCTTAATACTGGGAGGCTCTGATTACAGAAGTGTCTCCAAAGCCTTGGAGTGGAAGAAGGAGAAGCAGAAGTGAGAACAAAACCACAGGAAAATGGATAGTTCTAGCGAGCAGCAGAGACATGATCAGTGCCAGACTGAGCTATTATATACCCAGTTGATTTATTGGAGAGGCTCACTTTGATTTCATCTTCAGCTGCTAACCCTTGGGATAATTAAAGGAGATTGTTTGCTGTATTGCACTCAGTGTGCACTTGGAAGTCTTCTATGTTGGGTTGCTGGTCCCCCTGGCCGCCGTCAAGGGTTGGGGGGCTAGGGATTCTAGGGGGTAGGGCTGCCAGCTGCAGGTTGGGGAACTCCTGGGGATTTGGGGATGGAGCCTGCAGAGGACAGGGACCTCAGTGGAGTACGATGCCATGGAGTCCACCCTCCAAAGCATCCATTTTCTCTACGGGAACTGATCTCTGCAGTCTGGAGATGAGCTGTAATTCCGGGGGATCCCTAGGTCCCACCTGGAGGCTGGCATCCCTACTTCCATGGGACAAAGAGTATGTAGGATTCCTACAGTATGACATACATGAATAGCATAAAAGTGGTTTATGACTTTATTTTAAAATATTTGGTAGCTCTAAACAGGAGCAACAGAGCTGCAAGGCAAGAAAATCTGCTTTCTTCATTTTTTTAACTCCTCCAGTACAGGGGTGTTTTCACTGCTGTGACAGTCATGTTCAGCAAACCCTGCTTCTCAAAACAGCAGCAACAAAAACCCAACCCCGCAAACAACAACATCCCCCAAAACTTTAAAACAGACACATACACACAGAAAGACTTCCCAATAGATCTGAAGAACAGAGTTCTGTACAAACGATAATGGATAGGTGGTGATGATGAAGAATAATGTAAAAATGAAGCGACTGAAACTAATCACTGATCAATGCATTTCCCTTTGTGGGGGTTTATTCTTGTTCCATATGTATAATACTCTTGGCATAAAAAGCATATGTTGTTCATCTTGAAAATGATGTGTGTTGAAATAAATTTTGGTGCTGTATTCAAAGCTTAGGGCCTGGCTGCTCAGACTTATAAATCAGAAAAAAAATGCATCTCTACCCTGGTGTACAGACTTCTCTGTCTCCATAAAACAGTTTTTACATCACAAGTGCAAGCAATTTGATTCCTTTATGGGTTGTAACTGTTAGCTTGGGAAGTTAGCTAAATCAGCATTGCCACAGCATTGCCATGGGATTGTTTTAGTTGCTGTGGAAACCTGCAGCACAGCAGACTTTGGTTCTGTAATATTTCCTCCACCATACACATAATCATCATTATCTCACACTTTTGACCAGTTACTCCTTACATGTGAAGGCTGTATCAGATAGAGAGGTTATCCCCAAAGTCTTCTGAGGTTGAGTGGTGATTATGGCTTGGATCATATGAATGACTTCCCTGTGTGCTAGATAGTCTCTGGCACAGAGTGTACTTCCGTTAAAACTTCCATTTGTACAAGGGCCCATTGAAAACCATTGATCTTGTGCAAATAGAAGTTTTAGTGGAAGAAATACGCTTCACAGCAGAGCATAGCGTGCGCAGAACACATTAGTAGGATCCAAGACTATGTGACAGGCAAGATGTATACTTTCTCCAGTGCTGGGGATTTGAAGTGGTCTGTTTCAGGTTTCCCTAGTCATACAACTTCACACAAGAGTAGTCTCTCGTTGTAATCTCAAGTATGAGGCAAAAATCCCCATCATTATTTCTCTCCACTCCCTTTCCTTTGGGGTCCAGAACATAGATCTGGTGGGAGTGCCGAAGAGCAGCAGAGTTCTGGAATATGATTGCTACAATTATCTCTAAAGGTATAAGGAAATAGCTATCCGTCTCCCCTAAGGTGTTTTTTTTTTTTTTTTGTGAAAACATGTCAAATTCCTTTCTAAAGATGTTTGTGAATTTGTTCTTACTGCCATAACATCTGCAAGGCTAATTTTTGCTCAGCATTGGAAGAACAACATAATCCTGAAGAAAGAGGATTGGTTAGAGAAATTAGCAGAAACTAACTTGTCTATTATGTGGTCAAAAGTCTGATAAGTTGAAAAATGGAATGCTTTCCTGTCTAGAATGAGAAATTAATTCCAAGCTTGTATAATTGATGTTTTATAATAGCTTTGTAGTTTGTCTTTCAGAACTTTGTCTGTATTAGTTTTATTTCAATTTTTATTCTATTTTTATCAAAAAAAAATAGAACAAATAAAGAACATGGATTGTGCTGACGAACTACATGGGACTGAATTTGCTGCCACTCTCCAAATTTGCCACCCAGCAGTCATGACCTTGTGCCTCTGCCCTCTGACAAAACAGTTTGCTATTGCTTCTCCTAGTTCCTGCTTTAAAGATCTTTAGATCTCTTCTCAGGATTCACAATACTAGGCTAACTTGCTCCCTAATAACACAAGCTGTCTTCCATGCAAACACATATGCAAGCACATACATAGAATGTTTAACTTTCTCTTGGGTGAAGCATGCTCAGAATTAATGCATGCACCATGAATTTCTTTTTTGGCATTTTAATCATTGTATTTAGAACCTATGTCAGCTTTGTGTGACACCAGTTAAGCATCTCAGCCAGGCTTACCATATCCCTGCCAGGGGTGGGGATTCTCTGCCCTGGCTCCTGTTTCCTGCTACCATTCAGAGCGGTAATCTACAACAGGAGGACCACAGTGTAACAGTTAGCACTGCAAAACTACAGTACTTTGCTAAATTAAGTTTGTATTGTTAATTTTATGTAAATCAGTCAGTCAGTCGGTTTATTATGATCTGAGATCAAAAACATCATAACCACAGTAGTAAAACAGACATTCTGATGGTTACATTACATTAGTTAAAATTAGATACATGTTGTAACTGTAAATGTAAACTATTATACTAGTTAAAATTGTTAATTTGTAAATCAAACTTCAGATATTTAAACAAACAATAATATATTTAACTTCTCACAAATTCAGCTTAAATGTAGAACAAATATACATAATAGATAATAAAGACGAAATCTCATCCAATATTGCTCAAGGATTTATACAAACAACATTAAAATCTTAGAGATGGCAAAGACGGTAACTATCTAGGAATTGTTGAAAACTCTGCGGTTTTCCCACAGACATCTGGTGATTCCTAGAGAGTGGTGTGAAATTTCCAGAAGTGATGTCTCATTGTAACTGAAAGCTACCACCATACTCTGCCCTGTTCCCCATTGTTTGCCAGGTTCTGATTTGCAACCCCGTCTCAGCACATGTGCACTATGGCAAGATTTCTATTATGTAAGATGCATTAGGATAGGACCAAGTATTTGAGAGATTGTGTGATGTGGTAGATAGAGTAATGGATTGGGAGGGGGGTCCATGTTCACATCCTGTGAAGCTCACTGGGAGAACTTGGGCCAGGCACTCTCACCCAGTCTCACCTACCTTGAAGGAAGGATAAATGGGGGGTGGGGGGGGAGGACTATCTATGTTGCCATAAACTCCTTGAATGAGGGTCAGGATGAAAAATGTTGTAAAACTAACTTAAGATGCTTGGTATCATACAGCTGACCTAGTTTTACTAGTATTTTGCCTCAGGGCAGAGTATTGGATAGTATGATTTCTGTCTTGCTTCAGCTGTCAGCTAACTTGGTGGTTTTAGGCAAACCACTGTTCTTTCAGACCCAGTGTGTCAACTGTATAGTTAAGAAGGTGTAAAAAATACTGAGGTAATGGATAGGGACAGGCATGAACTGGGAAAATGTGGTTCAGTTTGTGGTTGACCCATGAACCAAATCATGAACCAAACCTAACCAGGAGGTCTGTTCCCGAACTGAACTAGTTCATGGCCCCACAATCCCCATAGAAAGGGAATGCAGTCTTCTCCTTGTGGGCTCAGCAATACTGGGCTCCCTTGTGCATCCCAGTTGTATCCAATAAATAGATAACATGGTGTATTTAAAGATGAGAATGTCAAATGGAAGATTCTTTTGTTTTTTGTTTTTTTTAAAAAAAGAATGCCCAAAGCTGGGCCAGTGGGGAGCTCCATTAAACCCGCTTTCTGCTTCTTCCATAAACCACTACTAACCACCTTGAACTGCTTCAAAAGTTCATGGAAGTTCATGACTGTAGACCTTCCATGAAGTTCTATTCCTGGACCATGAACAGGGCAAATTCCACTTCATGGTTCAGTTCACACTCATCCCTATTGATGGATGAGATTCACTTTTACACAAAGGCAGCTCTCTCAGCCTAAAAACCCAGAGGCCATTATTTTGGTTTAATTCATTTTCTCGTTTTCTGAACCTTCTCCTCCTCCTCCACTGTGGTTGCCAGCCATATTCTTGAACAGGTGAAGACTCTTCCAAGGTAGCCCAGCATAGAGCTCCACAGTAGACAAAATGGGAATTGATCATGGCAGTCATTGCAGTGGCATGTTCAAGAAGAGCTCACTACTGCTTCAACCTGTGAACTGAGCAAGAGTAGCAGAGACAATATCCCTTTGATATTTATATACAAATGACCAAGTCTAGCTTAGTACTAGGGTGCAACGTTTCCATCAGCATGCCCCAGTGAGCTTTTGCCTGCTAATCCATTCAACATGCCCAGTGATGCTGATTGTCATGGCAGAACAAAGGGGAAGGGGTTGTGTCAGAACCAGGAAGTGATGGAAATTCTTCAGTCTCTATAGTTTTTAAATGTATTAATTACTAAAGATATTTGTTGATGTTGTTAAACAATATCTTCTTTTCATCCTTTCTGTTTGATCCTGTAGCAAACCCATGATAATGCTGAATTTGATGGAATCACTATCATTTTTATGGCATCAGGGTTTAATGCCTTAACCCAGGCAGGATCACTTGTGAGGAGTACCTTACTTTCCCCTGTATCCCCCTGCCCACAGTATTTTCTTTTTCCTTCATCCTGACAGCCTCTCCTCTTTCTTTTCCTCCCCACCTACCCACCAACCTACCTTTTATCTGCCCACTGATCTTTAGCTACATTTATTAACTATTAACGTCATTTGCACCTCACCTTCCTCCTCAGTGGTGATCCAAAGTAGTTTACAGCAATGTCCTCTCCTCCTTTATCCTCTTCCTGACAATGCGTAATTAGTCCAAGGTCTCCCATTGAGCTTCCACAGCAGGGTGGTAATTTGAACTTGGATTTCCCAGTCTGAAACTCTCACCACTACACCACATTGGCTTTTTTTGGGGGGGGGGGGTGTCTGTTGAACTGTAGCTAGCAGCCAATCCTTGGTAAGTCATGCAAGTCATGTGCTTTCAAGTTTCCCAGGGACTGATGTCAGGCCTGGCCCTATGAGTCCTCTCTCAAAAGTCAAAATAAACCTGGAAAGGGCTGTTCCCCTACCCCCTGGCCTTTTATTGACTGTTTGGTGTAGTGCTTAAGTGTGTGGACTCTAATCTGGGAGAACCAGGTTTGATTCTCCACTCATCCACTTGCAGCTGCTGGATGACCTTGGGCAAGCCATAGTTCTGTCAGAGCTGTTCTTTCAAGAGCAACTCTCGAAAGAGCTCTCTCCTTCTCCTTCTCCTCCTGAAAACAAGGCTGGTGGACCTCCTGATGGCACCTGGTATTTTTGGCCACTGTGTGACAGAGTGTTGGACTGGATGGGCCATTGGCCCGATCCAGCATTGGCTTCTCTTATGTTCTTATGTTTTTAAGGCTGGAAGCATGGCAAATTGGCCATACTGTGTAGTTGACTAGTAATGGCAACTGAGGGCATTCATTTCTGAAAGCTATAGGCGATGTTTCTGTCATTATGGGGATTTTAAACCACCCCCATGCATTTTTTTTAAGTTTCCAATTTTTTTCTGCAAAACTGAAGACATTTTTCGGGTTTGTAGACAAATATTGTAGCTCCCTCTTGAAAGTACCTCACAGCCTATTATTTATCTGTGACCTGATGGCACTAGCATTGAACTTTTTATCTAACTGAACAGCATATTGAGAATGTCTTTTTTCCTCTCCTGCTTACTTAAGCAGATGTTCTTTCTGTACATCTCAGGTGGTGACAGTATGCCTGGGAATGGTAACCATTCCATCAGGAAATAAAAATGGAAAGAGGACTTTGACGTACCTCTCAAAGTTAGTTGTGGTTGTTTGCAGGGAACGTTGGATGACATTCTGGCAGGGTTAAAAATA
Source organism: Lepidodactylus listeri (assembly GCA_029233225.1). Taxonomy (NCBI): domain Eukaryota; kingdom Metazoa; phylum Chordata; class Lepidosauria; order Squamata; family Gekkonidae; genus Lepidodactylus; species Lepidodactylus listeri. Next base: position 49,996,976 of record JARCFY010000007.1, read on the forward strand.
GTTTTGACTAAATGATGAACCTTGTGCCATGTTTACATGCTTCCTGAAATAAATGCTGTAGAAAGTAACTGAATACAGAATTATCGGGCCACCACAAGGAGCACCAATGAGCAGATTAAGAAACTTCTAGATGAAATCCCTGATAGTAGCCTCCTTTTCAGGAATGGTCATGCTTTAGTGGCAGAAAATGTGCTTTTCATGCAGAATGTCCCAGGATCAATGTCTGTTATCTCCAGTTAAAAGAATTTTGGATAGTAGAGCTGATTTTGGGTTTTTTTTTCCAGAATAGACCAGTTTGAGCTAGGTGAATCAGTGGTCTGACTAGGTTTAAGACTGCTTCAAATGGAATGAAGCTGTTAATCAGATTCATGTGCTCCCAAAGGTATTAAAATCTCTATATATTCCTTGCCTATCACTTAGCTGCTCAACTGTAGATTCACTATTCAAGAGTTTTGAGTCCCCTCCCCCTAGGTCTGTGGCCAATGTAGAAGACAGCTATAAGAAGAATAATGAAGATAGAACAGCGTTTGTATTTTTAATTTCTGTTTCTTTCTAATGTACTATTGTGTTGGGAGCCACCTTGAGTGTTAAACAAGTGGGAAGTATGTGTGTTTTAAATAAACTAATAATTACACAAGTATTTCATATATGTCTGCAACCTAGATGCCAAGCTCACTTGAAATATAATGGATTCTTTATAGGGAACTGTCAAATGGATGAACACTGACTCATGAAAGCTAATGCTGGAATGAATTACACTAGTCTTTCGAGTACCACAGAATTCCTGTTTTATTTTGCTGATGATGATGAACATTGCTCATCTGGCTTCATGAGGTGCCCGTTTAGTGTAGTGTTTAAGTGCGCCGACTCTGATCTGGGAGAACCAGTTTTGATTCCCCACTCCTCCACTTGCACCTGCTGGATGACCTTGGGCAAGCCATAGTTCTGGCTCAGCTGTTCTTGAAAAGAGCAGTTTCTGTGAGAGCTCTCTCAGCCCCACCTACCCCACAGGGTGTCTGTTGTGGGGAAGGGAAGGGAAAGGAGTTCGTAAGCCACTCTGAGACTCCCTTGGGTAGTGAAGGGTGGGGTATATATCCAATCTCTTTTTCTTCTTCTTCTTCTTCATTATAGTATAAGCTACGGAGTGGCCATGATGCCATGGTTGAGCACCAGCTTTGTATGCACAAGTTCCCAGGATCAATCCCTGACATCTCCCATAAAAAGAATTGGATAGCAGGGGATGTGAAACCCCAGAGAGCTGTTGCCAGTGAAAATAGACAATACTGACCTTGAGAGATCAATGGGCTAACTCAGTATAAGGCAGTTTCATGGGTTCATCTCTGCTCATTCAATTGGTTGAACAAAGTTCGAGTCCAGTGGTACCTTTAAGACCAACAAAGTTTTTTTCAAGGTATAAACTTTTGTGTGTATGTGTTGGCCAGCAAGGCACTTTGAGTGCTCTTATGGATTATGATATTCATAAGCCTGAACTTTGGGCTACCTTTAATGGAAGGGCCAAGCGCTTTCTTCATGATAGGAGCCAGCTCCAGCCCATGCCAGGAGGCTGACACCCTAGACAGTTCACCTGGGACAGAGACAAAGAGGTTTTTCTCTCTCTGTCTCAGCGCGCTGGTCAAACCCCTGCCCCCTCTCCTACACATCTGGATAGTTATGCTAACTAAGCTGCCTAGCAACTAATGTGCCAGACATTAACCAACCGGCCAAAGTCATTGATTAACAATAGCTGTGGCCAGGTGAATCATCGGACCCCAGACTCAGTGTCTGTTTCCTGATGAGATCATAGTCTTGCAACATTGCCCATCCCCGGGACCTCCTCCCTTTGTCCACCTTTCACCTATCCAAGGGTCCAGAAGGGACAGACCGCCTAGTAGGTGTGTTAGTGGGATGTGGTCTGTATAGCCTGCCCCAAGACCCCCAATAAAAGTCCAAACCCAGAGGCACTCACTCTCTTGAGCCATCACCCCCTATCAGCTTTACTACCCCTTCAGTCCAGCTTGCTGTACCCAACCCTTGCCTCCATCTTTAATCCTCTCTCTCTGGAGTAGCTACCCAGGAGAACCACGTGGTCTTTCAGGTTCAAGCCTCGTGTCCCCATAGCCTTTCTATTTTTCTCCCCATCCAATTCTTCCTGACATCGGACAACGCATCTAAGGTACTGTGCTGTTCCCCACCAACGATAACCTGCTCATGCGAATGTGTTATTTTCTCCCTTTATTTCATTAGGCCTGTGTGATTGTGTGTGTGATTACGTTTTTGGTGTGCTTGACCAACATCATTCAGTAAACAACATTGAACGTGATATCTGCCTCACGTGCCTCTTTCCTTGAGAACTCCCGGGAGGGGTGGGACCCTGGTATAGTTGGCAAGAACCCGTGTATTTTGCTGATTGCTAAACATAAATTAAAGCAGTTCGGCTAACATATGCACACTTCCTCAGATACATTGAAATGGAAGTTAACAGTCCATACATGTAGGCAGAGGTTGATCAGTAAATTAGCATACAGCATAATGAAGATATTTATCAGAATCAGGAATAACAAGCTTGATTTATATGGTTACCATTTAACATAATGAAGATATTTTAAGAAATGCAAAAAGCAAACAGATAACAAAATGAAGTCCCCATGGTCATAATTTGTTTGGATACAATTCCATGGAAAAACACAGAGAGGCAAATAAACATATCAAACCTGGAGACTGATGTGTAAACTTAGAATCATAGAATCTTAGAGTTGGAAGGGACCTCCAGGGTAATCTTGTCCAGCCCCCTGCACAATACAGGAAATTCAGATATAGTTCCCCCTACACCTCCAGCGTCCCCTGCTGTATGCCCAGAAGAAGGGGAGAACCCACCAGGATCCCTGGCCAAATTGGTGATCAGCATTTCCCTGGGCATATAAAAAAGCTATTTTCTTCTTAATTGTGGAATACTAAGATCAAACCTGGATCTATATTCAGTTGGTTATCATTGTTGTCTTGGTTCATTCATCTTTATTCAGATCATGGCTTCTTTTGCAACAGTGATTCTACATTTAAAGCATGGCACCCATATTAAAAGTATGACGTTACACGGATAATTTGCACATCTGTGTGCATGCAAGCTGCAGACCTGTGTTAATATAGAATCTTGACTTGGACACCAACACATTTTTCTCTCCACAACGGTGTTCTGTAGATTCCTATGCCTGTGCATCTTTCTATATAATAAAATGCTGTCTAGAACAGAGGGACACACAAATTATATGGTGGTGAATTTACATAATTTGCAAAGTAAATAGGAATCCTGATGCTTCGGTGGTTTGATGTTTTGCTTCTGTAACTTTGTAATTATTGGATATGTGTATGAATAAGTGTATGTAATTTTATTCTGAAACTCAGTTGTAATAAATCTCTGCATTTGAAAATGGCACTTCTAAGATGTTTGTGAGAAGCTGAGATCAAGCCTCTGAAGTATTTCTGTTCCCAGCTTGAAAGCCTTCCTTGCCTGACATGGGCCTGTTAAAATGTGCAACAAATTCTCAAAAGTGCAACCCGTAGCAGAAACGAAAGGCAGAAAGACAGAGGTAATGAGGGGTGGATTTTTCTTAACATGTAGAACGGTTTTTGTAACCTTGGTTGAAAGTTTGAGCATTTATTTTTGGTGAATAATTTACAGCTGTGCTGAACTAAGATTACCTCAGGGACTTGACTCAGCAAGTTCTTCTGTGGGATCCTCATCAGCTTCTGAGGGACATTCTGAGCAAAAAAAAACCCTCTTAACTGGATTAGCCTGGTTGAGCAGCACAGGTCTCATGCCTTTCATTAATAAAATTCAGTGAAGAATTGTCATGTAATTCCAACAAATTATTTTGGCTCAAAAAGAACATTAGCAGAGTTTTGCCTCAGACCCTTGTAATTTGTCACAGGCAGAACTGCTAGGGCAAAGATCTCTGCTTGTATCCTGCTTTCCCAAACATACTTCCATTCCTAAAAATCTCCTCCTCAAGCCCACAAAAATGAACTGCCTTCATCCAATACACACCCTCTGTTCTTTTGCCACAAATGCTGTCAAATTGAAATATCCCATCATACCCTGGGTTGCCAGTGTAAGTGGCTAGCAGATGGCATCACATAGGTAGGCCAGCTCCCTTTGCATGACTATGAGTTATTTCCTCATCAGAAAGATAATGCGGTAATTCTTGTGAAATGTAGTAATGGGGCTGAAGACCTCTTTGGAAATCCCAAAGGGCCTGTATGTTAAGTGTCATCAAGTCACTTTTGATTTATGATGACCCTATAAATTAATGTCCTTCAAAGTGTCCTGTCATTAACAGCCTTGCTCAGGTCTTGCAAACTAAAGGCTGTGGCTTCCTTGATTGAGTCAGTCCATCTCATGCTGGGTCTTCCTCTTTTCCTGCTGCCTTCTACTTTCCCTAGCATTATTGTCTTTTCTGATAACTCTTGTCTTCTCATAATGTCAGCAAACTATGATAGCCTCAGTTTAATCAATTTAGCTTCTAGGGAGAAGTGCCTTAAGTTTGACAGCTCTATTCTAATGAGGAGATTAGTGCAAATAGTAGAGCCTTAATGCCCACATGTCATATTTTGGCATCATTAAGATTTTTTCTGTATTTGAGTGGTAGGAGACACAAATTACCAGGGATTTGTCTCAGGGTTTTGGTGGATGTGAGGCATACCACACAATCATATCAGGTTTCATTTTGGCACTGAGATTTCATCAATGCACATTTGCAGTCTGAGAATTGGCTTTGCATTATGCAGATGTGCTTGCATATTAGGGTTGCCAGCTTATGGAGATTTGGGGATGGAGCCTGGGAAGGGCAGAGTTTGGGGAAGGGAGGTACCTCACTGAGGTGTAACCCCATAGACTCTACCCTCAAAAGCAGCCATTCACTCCATGGAAACTCATCTCTCATGCTTGTTGATAATAGGGTTTCTAGGTCCTGCCTTCTCCCCAGCAGGGGACTTTGGGAGGTGTTCCTGTAGGGGATGGGGATGTCCTCAATGTGATGACATCACTCAGAAGTGATGTCATCACATCGGGGATGCACTTGAAATTCAGGTGCATCCCCCCTCCAAAAGCATTTAAAGGGTCCCTTTAAATGTTTTTGGAGAGTGGGGGCTGTGCACACCTGAATCCCAAGTGGTGATTCAGGAGCGCACGGCACCTGCTCTCAAAAAAGGTCCCTTTAAATGCTTTTGGAGCAGCAGGGCCCCGTGCTCCTGAAGCCCAACTGGTGAATTCACCAATTGGGATGCAGGCACGAGGCCAGTGGCCACCCCTCTCCCTCCCCTCCTGCAAGATCTAAAGGGCCCTCCAGCTGATTGATGGGCCACATGCTCCCACAGATCAGCTGGAGGGCCATTTAAATCTGGCAGGAGGGGAGGGAGAGGGATGACCATGGGTGGCTGTTGTTGGGGCTTGGAGGCAGGGCCCCTTGGTCTATCATAGTCAGTATTGTCTAGTCTGATTGGGAACAGCTGTCCTGAGTCTCAGATGGATCTTTTATATCACCACCTAACTGATCCTTTTTTGAAACTGACAAATCTGGAGCCTTCTGCATGCAGTTCAGATGCTTGGCCACTGAGCCCCAACCCCCCCATAACTTCATTAGTGACCAAATAGATGCAATCACTTTTGTCTCAGGTATCTGAAAGTTAATTTCCCTCATTCATTTGTGGAATGCACAGTTTCCAGTGACCTATATACAAAGTACTGGCTGCATAGTAGAAATCACACACCCCAAACACTTTATGCCAATTTTGAAACTGTCAGATCAGAAGATTTGCTTCCTAATTAAAGTATATCTGTACAGTTGATGTCAATTCTGCATAACATGGGGTCTGTCAAAGCCAATGTTGTGATTTGTATATTGAATAACTAGATAGAAATCAGCTGCTGGAGAGGCTAGAGGAACCCCCAGATGAAGCAAAGTGATGGTTCAAACTCATCTGTAATCTTCAAAATTAAACTACACCCCCCCCATTGTTTTGGAACAAACTTATATATGGTTTAACCATGTTAATATATCCTTCACTACAGAGGTCTATAAAAGTTTTGGAGGGACTGATAATACTTTAATTGGCCAATTAGTATTCACATAATGAAAGTCATTTGAAAGATAGCTTCATTGACTTTCACTTAGGAACCAATGGAAATGGAAAGTAACAGATGGGCATTGGGTAGGCTAATTGCATTACAGCTCAAGCTAATTGTTGTGTGTGTGTGTTAAGTTTATCAATTTATAACTCCAAATAATTGTTCTTTTTCCCTACAGATCCCCCAAATCAGTTATGGTTCAACTGCCCCAGAATTAAGTGACGACCGGCGTTATGATTTCTTCTCACGAGTGGTCCCTCCAGATTCCTTCCAAGCACAAGCAATGGTGGACATAGTAAAAGCATTGGGATGGAATTATGTCTCTACACTGGCTTCTGAAGGAAATTATGGAGAGAAAGGCGTGGAGTCTTTCATGCAAATTTCTAGAGACTCAGGTAAGTGAAGAACGATCCTGTATTCAACGGGCAGCTGTGGAAACAATGTATTGTGCATAAATCCCTGCCTAGATAATGTGATAAATGTTTTCTGTTCCTATGTAAACATTTTGATGTGTAAAAGTACAGTTTTATATGTACGTTTTATATGTAAACATAGATGGACAGTGGTCTAACTATGCCTTAAAATGGCACTCACTTCTTTTTACATTACTTCAGAATGGTTATATCTGAAATAGAAAAGCTGAGGACAGGAGGGGAAGAAATCATTATAGGTAAGGGGGCATAAGAACCCTTTTGTATACAAAGAGGCAGAGGTTAAAATATCGTTATTTTTTCATTTACCACTACTGCAGTTCCCTCCGTTTTGCTCTTATGTTGGCCATATTCCAGTCATCTGGTGTGGAGGCTGATTTTAATGAGTTACATATTTTTGTTCCGCAGTTTCACTTGACTTCTTTAATAACTCTTGGGTGAATGCCATCTGGTTTGGGTAACTTGTTACAGTTTAGTTTGTTGATTCATTCCAAACCGCCCACTTTTCTCACCTCTCAGTTCTAATGTATAATTGGGGAGGGAGGGAGAGATGCAATGGTAAATGCAAGCGACAGTAAAGATCATACATATTATGCACTTTCTTGACATTGCCTTTGACTTTATTTTTAATGTACCATTCTTGAGAGCCAGTGTGGTATAGTGGACAAAGAGTTAGAGTGGGGGGGGGGGAGGACAAATTCAAATCCCCACTCAACCAGGAAAGTCACTGAATTGCTCACTGTTGCTCGCTTCTAATCTCACCTACCTCGCAGAGTTATTGGAAGGATCAAAAACAGAGGGGAGAATTATGTAAACTACTCTGGATTTTTTGAAGGGTAGGTAGGAAAAATGCAATAAACTGAAGAGAGGCTTCTGGTGGGAGGGCTGGCCCCACTGATGGATCTTCTGATGGCCCCTGGGTTTTAGCCACTGTGTGACACAGATTGTTGGACTGAATGGGCCATTGGCCTGATCCAACATGGCTTCTCTTATGTTCTTACGTTATATCTCATCACCTTACACCCACCCAATCTTTGTTCTCGGTGTTGCATGTAAAATAATTTGATACATTCCTTTTGGGGATTCAGCAACGTTGATGTATTCCTCCTCAGCTTTACCCAATCCAGAACTTCAGCTGGGCTTCAGTCTTCTGTGTATATGACTCTTTCCTTTTCATTTCATTAAAGGGAGCAGATCACTACTCTCACTACTTTGAATATACAAGGCTGTCCCTAGCAAACAAAATGCAGGGGAAAGCCTTTGTAGACCAGGTATCCCTATACCAGTCCAGGTTGTTGGTATATGGTACATTTTTATTTGTTTGCATATTGTGAGTCTTTTTTCTAGTTATTTTATGCTATCATAAAATTTCTCACCCAACAATCTCAGTTACTGGAATCCTTGGGAATCTACATTTCCCAGGGATCCTGGTGACTGGGAGAATTGAAGCTGTAACTTTCTAGTTCCACCCAATGAAAAGAATTGTCAGCTTTGGGTTGGGAAATACCTGGAGATTGGGGGGTGGAATCTGGGGAGGGTAGAGCCTGGAGAGGGGAGCGACCTCAGCAGGGTATAATTCTATAGAGTCCACCCCCCCCTCCCAAAGCAGCCATTTTTTCCAGGGGAACTGATCTTGGTCATCTGGACATGAACTGTAATAGTGGCAGATCTCCAGATGCCACTGGAAGGTTGGCAACCCCATTCAAAGAAGGGTACAGCATCCACTTTCTAGTTTCTTGTTCTCTTCATTGTTTGTTGCCAGCCACGTCACTGTCAAATATTGAACCAGGTCAGTTGGGGCAGACGACAAAAAGGGAGGACAGATATTTGGGAAGTGGGGTCTTGATAATGCCCTAGTGCTCCCAGTGACATCCTATGGAGCACCATGGAGTTCTGAGTTGCCTGAGGGCTCATTGGCAGTATAATCTATTTCTGATTTTTGAATAGGTTCAGATTATTCAGACAAGGGGAACTGGAAAGAGCATGCTTATCTCTAGTAAACACCACTGGGCGAGATGAACCATTGACCTACTACAATGCTGTCCTTCCATTACCCTTAACTAGACTAAACAAATACATGACAGTGGGTGCATCCTTTAGATATTAGACTTCAGTGAGATTTACTGTGGTAGGCTTATTCTCTAGCTAGATTTCAATCTGAACTAGGTCATGGGGCAATTCTTTTATGATCTCAAGAGGCTGCAGGAAGTTTGTGTTTGTTAATGATGTACTTAGCTAGCTCCATGACAGCGACAGTGACTGCTTCTTTGCAGATTGCTGGCATTATCGGTAAGATGAAGAGCATTTGCATGATCACTGATGCCCAAAACTGTCATTGAGTAATTAAAAGCATCTTATTCTCCAACTTAATCCATGTAAGAATGGCAGCAGTGATGATGCTGCACTTTGAAAAAACAGCATCTTAGAAGGATGATGCTCAAATAATTTCAGTCTGTTGACATTCCAGAAGATGCTGGTATTTGCATGTACTTTCCCTGAATGTCTGAATGCATATTTATTGGAATTAAATATACAGTAAAATGCTAGAAATGCAAGTGTGGATTGTAATGGAAAACACAAACTAGACACATCACACCAAATTATTTGTTACATTTTTCACAGTATGGCTTTTTAGATTTTGTATCCTGTCATTATGTAGCAATGGCCTACGGGTTCATCCATATGTGAAAATGTTAAGGCTACCATAGTTGCTGTTAGAAATAATGCATAATATTTCTTAATTAAAATGCTGAATACATGCTATAAAAATTATAATTTTCCTCTGGTTGCCCATTTTCACAAAGATGTGATTATTCAGAGAGGATATTATTGCATCAAGAACTGGATAATGGGGCAGTAAGGAGTAGTATATTGCCTTATTTATGAAGGGAAGACAGGGACAGTTTTGAGTGTTGAACTTGATTGTGAGTTGAAATCCTGCTTTATCTATAAAGCTCCTTGTCTTATCTTGGGTTACTATCCCTCAGTGTAGCCTATCTCATACAGCAGTTGCTTTGATGTTTACATACCTTAGTATGTATGCCGCTCTGAGTTCCCTAGGAAAGTCTGTGGCAAAGATACAAATATGATAAATAGAAGCATCAAATGAGAAGCCTTCCATACACACCCTGCTCTCTAATATCCTTCGCCCAGGGAATATTTTTTAAGGTGATAGTTTAAATCAAGGGTTAGGAGAACTAGTCTGCAACAGAAGTTGTCCAGTCCTGTCTAGTCCCTGATGTGCATTGAGGGAGATGATACAGAGAGCAGGGTGAAACACTGGCAAAGGTATGGGGGAAGGGGAAAACATTGGTAAAAATATTATTTAGTAAAGAGTAGACATCCCCATCCCACAACACAACACAACATCCAAGGAGGAAAATTATGCATAGATAAATGGCCATAAAACCTTGGAGATATCCCCACTTGCTTCTGACAAAAGTGTTCTCTTTCTGTCTTAAACACATCCTCTGCCCATGTTGGTCTGGCACACCTTTTCATGCTTTCCAAACAATTCTCTGCAAAAGTTTCTACTAATGTCCGAGGAACTTGGCAACAGTAGCTTTCCCCCAATCTTTGCTCATTTCTAGTTCTGCTTGCGATGAGTAACCATCTACAGGCAGCAAGACTGTATTAGGAAAGGCAATGTCTTCACTCAGAGCATGGACACTTCAGCCACACAGATCTTCTTGTGCTAGTTTGCTTGCCATGCTCTTCCTCACCATCCCATCCATCTCTGATTGCTCAAGCTGACGTCCTTGTCTTGGTGACCCCAGGTATATCATTCCATATGACCCATGAAGATGCTGTGACTTCAAGATGCTTTTCCTATATGGCCACATCTGCTTTTTCCAGAATGCTTCCATGGCTCTTCCATGTTACTGCTTAAATGGACATGCTACTGTTGCAACAACACTGCTTCAGTTAGGGCCATTTCCAGAAAGGTAATTTTGGCTGGGTATTGTGGACAGCACACTAACGGGAGAATGAGAAAGAGAGCAATATTATCTATGCCGCATATAAGAGTAGTCAGCTGGAGCTGCTACTACTATTCTCTAGAGAATATGAGGGCCTCCAATGGAAAGGCCATCTCTGAAGTCTTTATTTCTTGAACATTTCTTGTTCTCTCTGGAGGCCTAATTGTACTAAAGGATCACTTTAGTGGGAAAGAGCAAATTGTGTAGGTTTTCATGTCTGCTGTGCTGAGAAAAGCACACATTTTCTTTTTCTCTGACCTATTTATAGCAGTGTAACATAAGAGGAGACCATTTTCTCTTCTGCTGTATTCCATCTTCATAACCATAGAATAGAATAGATACAGACAAAACAACCTGACTTTTTACTGCTTGGCTGAGGAGGGTCCTGGTGGGTGACAGTAATTCTTCCTGATTGTTTGTTTACAGTTAAGTTTATTAGTTTTCTCTGTAAAGTGTAACACAACAGTTGGCATGCAAGTTGCAAGTTTGGGGTGGTTGTTTTTTGTTTGTGGTAATCTGTCAAGCAATGAGAAAATTCTGCTTTGAAAGACTCTTGTTTGCATGACACTTATACCAGTCCTTCAAGCCTTTGACAAGTGCAGCAGAATGATGGGAAAAGAATTGAATGTAAGGCTTGTAATATTGTACCACAGCACAGATTGCCCAAGTAAAGTCAATTTTCCTATCCAGGCCAAGCAAAAGCTGGGAACTTGTCAGTTTCTGCAATGCTGCATTCACAACCATCGTCACTGTTTTTGATTCAAAAATCCCTGTTTCAATTTCATTGTCCCCTTGAGCGAATCCAATCTTCAAGTCCTTATTTGGGGGCCAGTTTAGGGGGGGGGGGTTCCCCCTACCAGTTTTTTCCTGTTAAGTTCATGAAATTTTAATGTTACTTTTGCCTGAGTTGTATATAAATGGTGTGTGAATGACAAACGATAATATAACATGCTGTCAAAGCAGAAAAAAAGTTGGAGAATCAACCATAAAAATTAAAGGTGATGAAAATGGTCAACATGAAAGGATTACGGGCAACATATAAAAAGAAACACTAATGCTGTATTTGTATATCTTGATCACAAATGCTTTAAAATTTACATGTCAGTTTGTGGAAATGGAAATATTCATACATAGGTCAGTGGTTGGATTGGCAAAGTAAATACAGGAAGAGCCTGTGTACAGTTAGTTCCTGTTCTGGATTTAATTATTTTTAAATGGAAATCGTAGCCACAGGATTGCCTGCATAAGATCAGAACTGGGGATGGGAGATATAATCCTATGCAATTTTTTTCAAATGCAGTAATTTCCCAGAGCTGGTCGTTCACCCATGGGGGTAAAACATATATGGGCTAAATAGGGAGGGATGACAGAGGAACCAGTGGTGGAGGTGTTTCATGTGGCACCACTGACAGACACAAGAAGGAACCAGATGGCAAATAGTATTGCCCTGCTGGTATAAAATATAGCATGGGGACTAATATAGTAGCATCACTGAGGAATACATCTATAAGGGGCAGAATCCTGTAGGTTTTATGTGAAACATGTGCTGCTCTGAATAGATTTCTTCATTAGATGTCGTAGATTCATAAATCACAAATTGTTAGATGGGGGGCTATCGGAGGCAGCTGTGGGTGACAGCATAATGTTACTTCTGGGTAAAAGCTGGAAGTGATGTCGTGCCTGTGTAGGAATTTCTAAAAACTCTATGGTTCTGGGTAAAGTAATAGTGTTAGCCAGGATACTTGGTTGTTATGCTTAATATTGTCTCAGATTCAGATTTTCTCAGAATCAGAGTCATTACCTGAAGCTAGAATACAGACTGAAAAACATGTTTTCACCAGAAATGAGGTGGGGCCATCACCCAACAGCCTCTCAGACCCCTAGTGGGCAAATGGCCAGTCTACTTTATTACAATTGATCCCATTTGTTTTAGGACAGTGATGGCCCCATCTGTCTGGCACTCCCACCCCCCAGCCTCCCCATGAGGCCAGTGGTGCTATTAGGAAGTTTTAACACCATCTTAGGATACTGCTGTGTTTTTATCTGTTTCAATTTGTTTTAAAGATGCTGTATTTGTGTTGTACACTGCCCTGAGCCCAGTTTTACTGAGGGAGGGTGGTTTAAAATTGAATTCATAACAACAACAATAATAATAATAATCCCCCACCTCTCATTTGAAATACGGAGGTAATTCTGACTGTTGTAAAGACTGTTGACTTCATGAATAGAAAGTATTTAAAAAATTCTAAATCTGTGTGTAAATGTTAAGTAAGGTTATTACTAATTTGCTATTGTCCGGTCCAGGCCCGTAGCTATGGTGGGGCTTTTTAGGGCTCTGCCCCTTAAAGCCACATCCCCACAAGGTTTTCTCACCAAAAAAAAGGCTTTTAAAACATCTTTCTGCAATATTTTAAAGGTGCACGCTTCTGCAGCATGCTGCGCCACGGCAAGCTGCGGTGAGGACAGAAAGACCCAGGAAGAAGCTTTTAAACTGCTCTGGAGCCCCAGCAGGTTTTCTTCCTGGCTTGATGGCTCCTGCTAGTCAGTGGATGCTGAGGCAAAGACCAGAAGCCAGGCAGGTGCTGCTCAGCCCCCCAGTTTATTGCCCAAAAGAAACCTGCTGGTGGGGAAGGCCTGTGGAGGAGGCTTGCACACCATGCTCCTCCAAGAAGGAGGAGCCAGTCTTGTTTACCGAGTGAAGCTCTGTCTGGGACAAGCTACATGGTGTGGTGGCCCCACATGACTATCCCTTTTTCAGGACCTGGTTTGCTCCCCAAACCAAGTGGTACCCTCTCCCCCACCTCCCTCTGTAAGGCCTTTGCCATAACCCTTCTTCTCCCCAGCACTACCTCCCTCCCTTGCTCCATGATCCCAGAAGGGACCTGGAGCTCCTCTGAGCCCTCTCCCACAGGAGTGTTCAGGAAAGCCAAGGGCTTTGCAGGGCCAGAGAGGGATGACTGGGCTTTGGAGTCCCACACAGCAATGGCGGCTGCCACCTCCCACACAGAAAGTGATATTTGATGTTATTTTTTACATCATCCCCACCAGTTTCTCCTCACCCCAACCCCTGCTGAAAATTTTCTAGCTATAGGCCTGATTGGATCTAGGGTTGCCAGGTCTGGGTTGGAAAATACCTGGAGACTTTGGGGGTGGATCCAGGAGAGGGTGGGGTTTGGGGAGGGGAGGGGAGGGGCCTCAGCATGGTACGGTGCCATAGAGTCCACCCTTCAAAGCAGCAATTTTCTCCAGGGGAGCTGATCTCTGTCAGATGGAAATCAGCTGTAAAAGTGGGGGGTCTCCAGGTCCCACCTGGAGGCTGGCAACACTAATTGGGTCATAGTTTGGATAAAACAAGATGCACATACATAGAGTGATTTGAAAATTATTTCCAGGAATAAAAGTCCTGTCCAGATGTTCAAAATGATACCCACTGTATAATTCTAGAGGGGATAAGATTTATGGCACCTGGCCCTGTCTCTGAGGTCACTGCACACATCAAAATGTCTTCTTCAGCATGCCTGATATGGCCTCTGTGGGTACACTTGTCCATATCTAGGCTTTGTACACCTACGTGCAATCTTGCCTTCTGCAATGCCCCCAGTCAAAGGTACAAAAACAAGCGTACACATGTAGAACTCATACAGTTTTCAACAAGTCAGGTCTGGGTATCCCAGACCCAACATGCGGCAGGGAATGGCTTTTTAACAGTTTGTGGAGAATAGATTCAGTTCAGGATCACAGTACAGGGGAAAGGAAGGATTCCTACCTCCCCCCCCCCCCCCCCCGTTTTCCAGAGCCAAAATGGTTCTATGATGAGTTATATTCTGGACTTTGGAGCTTCATGGATCTGACTGATTCCAAAGAAATAAATTATTCTGTAGTTTGGTCCTCACTGAGCAGAGATGCTTGGGGTGGTGCATATGAAGAAGAAGGGTGTCAGATTCTTGGACAAATGGGCTCCCAACAACACTCTCTTTGCAGTGATATGTTTATTGAGGCATTAGGAAGATCCCATTTTGGTGCCAGTTCTGAAGCTATACATAGTTCAAGCAAGCCCCCCCCCCCCCGTAGCCCATCCAGCCCACGGAAATCTAACTTCCCTGCAGGCCCTCCTTCTCCCACCTGCAAATCTACTGTTAGTTATCTATGACAGCTAATCTGGCTGAAACAAGTGTTCAAAGTCATTTGCATTCTTCCCAGGCAGGAGGCTCCTTATAGAAACTGTTGCTGAGTTGGCTAAGTGAAGCAAACATACACATGCACATTCACAAAGATGCACTCCCCCCACCCCCAAGCCCATTCATATAGCAGGGAACACAAATCATGGGAAATGAAGGTCTGAGTTTGACAGGGTAGGTTTTTATACTCTGCTTTGCTCTACCTTAAGGAGTCTCAAAGAGGCTAACAATCGCCTTCCTTTCCTCTCCCCACAATAGACACCTTGTGAGGTAGGTGAGGCTGAGAGAGTTCTGAGAGCGCTGTGACTGGCCCAAAGTGACCCAACAGAGTTCATGTGGAGGAGTGGGGAAATCAAACCTGATTCTCCAGAGTCCGCCACTGTTAGCCACTACACCACACGGTCTCTCCTGCTCCCTTCTACATAGAAGAACAAGAAGAAGGAGAAGAGATTGGATTTATACCCCGCCCTTCACTCACTTGGAGTCTCAAAGCAGCTTACAAACTCCTTTCCCTTCCCCTCCCCACAACAGACACCTTGTGGGGGAGGTGGGGCTGAGAGAGCTCTTTCCCAAGTTGTCCTTGAGAGAACAGCTGGTACAGAGCTATGGCTTGCCCAAGGTGCAAGTGGAGGAGTGGGGAATCAACATAGTACAATGCATGTAAGTTTCAGTGTCTAAATGTGACTATGATGTGTCAGTCTGGTTGACTGATAGACCTTCTCTTTAATACACAGCTTATCTTGGCAGACAAGCGATAGATGATAAAATGTTTATTACCCTCACCCAGAAATCTGTGTCCAAATTAACCTGAAATTCTGGGTTGTTTCCTAGAGTACCTGCCAAAATGCTTAGTTCAGAAAACTTGCAGCTGGGACTAGAGAACATCATTCTTTCTTTAGTTTTAACTCCTGCTTCCAGAATCAAAATACTTCAATTTGTCCTTTTCAGAGTTCATAATTCTTCCCAAAATGACTTTTATTACGGGTACTTCAAGTTAGTTTAGATCTATCTTTGTGACAGGGAATAGAGCTTTGAATTGCATACAGTAGCCTGCAGAATTTATAAACTATGAACATTTTCTAATGATGGAAAAACTAAAGGACAGTTTGAGGTTATTAATAAAACTACCAGACACCTAGCTCTTAAAGATTATTTCATCTCTGATTACTTTTATTAATTAATAAGATTTATTGCTGGCTAAGAGGGAGAGAAGGCAACATAGTATAGCCCAATCTCATCAGATCTTGGAAGCTACGTAGGGTCAGTACTTGGAAGTGAGACCAGCAAGGTAGACCCTGTGAAGGAAGGCAATAACAAACCACCTCTGTTTCTCATTTGCCTTGAAAGCCCCTTGCTGGAGTCACCATAAGTTGGCTGCAGTTTGATGGCACTTTACACTCACTGCTGGCTAATAGGTTAAAAAAAATACTACATGTACAAAAAAGAGAGACTGTAGTCTCCCAGTCGGGATAAAAGTAAGTCATTATTAGGACTGCAATCTTATGCACTTGCATTTGGCCCATTGTCCATAGACAGACTTACTTTTGAGTAGACATGCCTATAATTAGGTGGTAAATTCCAATGAAAAGGAATAGGGGTATTTTAGCAGTTGGCAACTATGGATTGGGAAATTCCCAGAGATTTGAGGGCAGAGCCTGGGGAGGGGAGGGAAGTCAGCAGGGATGTGATTCTATAAAGACTGCCTTCTAAGGTTTCCAGGTCCTTACCGCTTCTGGTGGGAGGCCCGTGTTCTTCCTGGAACCTTCTGGTGCCCACACTTTGCTTGTACACCTTGATGATATCACCCAGAAGGGACATCATCATGCAGGGCATGTCATGTGGGAAACACTCAAGCATTTTGGGGGAAACTCTATGGTTACCATAGAGTTTTTCCCAAATTCCTAGAGCACCCTCTGTGCAATGTGCCCTGCATGATGATGTGACCTCCAACTGATGTCATCATGCTGGACATGTTGGGCATAGATGGGACTGCTCAGGGGTGGGACTCCCCCCACCAGCCAGCTGGGCAGTGATGGATTGGGGCCCCTGAAAGTGGGGGGAAACCCACCCCCATTGGAGGATGGCAACTCGACTGCCTTCTGAAGATGTCATTTCTTCTAGGGAATCTGATCTCTGTAGTCTGGAGGTCAGGCCCCACCTGGTGGATGGCAACCCTATCCAGATTATGAGTGCAGGAGCATGAGATCATAGTGCAGAGCATACCACTTCAGATTGCCCATGGTAGTTTCTGAATACTTCTCTATGTTTCCTTAAAATATTGCCTTGTAAATAAAAAACTTGTAAAGCAGAGAAAAGGGCTGGAAGTTGGAATAGAACCTTTCCATGCTACTGCTATATTGGCTTTTCATGGTAGGGGAGTGTTCAGAAATGTAATCACCCTCCTACAATATGGAGGGTTACAGTCTGTTCCAGGATCAGCACTCTTGTCATTTGATTGTGCTGCATTTATAGCCTGAGCCTTGTTTGTGACTAACCTGTACATTTTAATGGGATTAGTCATGACTTATGTTAGGTGGATTGGGGCCGCTTTGGATGTGTAATGTGGAAAGGAAGACACAATTATTTTTTTTAATTTGAATTTTATTGAGAAAGCTGATTTTCCCCTCCCCCACAATGAACATAGGTATGCACAATAAAACAGAACAGTTCAATTTTTCAGTAACTTTGATATATTTTATGTTAATTTATAGGTAGAGGCTTGGCTGAGGCATGGTTTTTTATCACATATAAAAATCTCCAGTTAAGAAAGTAAAACTCCTGAATTATAGTTCATTTACCAAGTGTGAATTGCTTTTTGTTTCAAATTGCATGTGGAATCACTCAGGCAGTTGCTAATTGCTTATGTCTGTTTTACTCTGAGGTACATTTTACAGAGTTCGAAGAGGGTTACTTGCTCCCAAGCAACTGCATGGCGCTCTTAGTTCTCCTCTCACAAAGCAGTTGGTTTCAGACTGTGCCATCCTAAGCAGGTCTGTTCAGATTCCTACTCATCAGGTTTCCGCAGTAGGACAGCCAGCTGCCTGTACCCTGCCCCCTTGCCACCATTCATCTGGCTGCCATGGGGACTTACAGGCAGTGGGGGAATGCCTAGGCCAGTGACACAATAGTGACATCTCTTCTGGCTGGCAGCACCACACATCTCTGGCCTAGGCCTCTCACTACCACCAGTAAATCTCCCCCACCCCCACCAGTTTCCAGGCGGGACCTGGCAACCCTACTCCACCGTGGGGTTTGCTTACCATTCCATGGGCATTCTTAGGATTGCACAGCAATCTCTGTAACTTCTGTCTTTAAAAATGGGAAACAAACTACATCCTTTCCCCTAATATACCCATAGCAGCCCTCAGTAATTCCATTTCAAGAAACCAGGTTGCTTGTGAAGTGGCTAAAATTGCAGATGACATGAAATTATTCAGAGTGGTGAGAGAACCAGGGAGGACTGTGAGGCATCCCAAAGGGATCTGTCGAGGATGGGCAAGTGGGCATCAAAATGGAGTTCCATGTGGCCAAGTGCAAAGTGATGCACATTAGAGCCAAAAATCCTAACTATAAATACACGTTGATGGGGTCTGAACTGCCGGAGACTGACCAAGAGAGAGATCTTGGAGTCATAGTAGATAACTCAATGCAAATGTCAAGACAGTGTGTGACTGCAATGAAAAAGGCCAACACTATGCTGGGGGTTATTAGGAAGGGAACTGAAAACAAATCAGCCAGTATCATAATGCCCCTATATAAATCGATGGTGCGACCTCATTTGGAGTACTGTGTGCAGTTCTGGTTGCCACACCTCATTGGAAAAAGTATAGAAAAGGGCTACTAGAATGATAAAAGGGTTGGGACACTTTCTCTATGAAGAAAGGTTGAAGCGCTTGGGGCTGCTTAGCTTGGAGAAACTACAGCTGAGCCAGGCTGACATGATTAAGGTTTATAAGATTATGCATGGGATAGAGCAGGTAGAGAAAGAAGTACTTTTCTCCCTTTCTTACAATACAAGAACTCATGGGCACTCCATGAAATTGCTGAGCAGTTGGGTTAGAACAGATAAAAGGAAGTACTTCTTCACCCAAAGAGTGATTAACACATGGAATTCACTGCAACAGGAGGTGATGGTGGCTACAAGCATGGATGGCTTCGAGAGGGAGTTAGATAAACATATGGAACAGAGGTCCATCAGTGGCTATTAGCCACAAGATATGGATAGGAACTCTCATTCTGGGACAAGTGATTCACTGTATTCTTGGCACTTGGGGGGGCACAGTGGGAGGGCTTCTAGTGTCCTGGCCCCATTGATGGACCTCCTGATGGCATATGGTATTTTTGGCCACTGGGTGACACAGAGTGTTAGACTGGATGGAACTTTGGCCTGATCCAACATTGGCTTCTCTTATGTTCTTATGCTTTATCTCCTATTGTTGTCTGTGTCTGTTAACTTCTCAAGTATTGCAGCTATGCAACTGGTCCCTTGTTCAGTTCTGTTATTGCTTTCACAGCCCCAGATTTCTATCTCCTTCACTCAGATTCAGAGCTAGGCACCGCTGAAATTTATTGTATTGTGCAGTGGGTGGATAGAGATAACTTTTTTCTCTCTCTTCCATAATACTAGAACTTGGGCACCCAGTAAAGTTGGCATGCAGTCAATTTAGGATTGACAAAAGGAAGAAGTGCTTTAAATGATGGGGATTAAAACTGTGGAGCTCATTGCCAGTTGCTGTAGTAATGGCCGCAAACACTGATGGCTTTAAAAGGGGATTACACAGATTTGAGGAGGATAGGTACATCACTGAATGCTAACCATGTTGATGATTAAAGGAAACTTCCACATCCAGAGGCAGAAAACTTCTGAATGCATGTTAGGAGGCAACCTCAGGGAATTCCTTGCCCTCTGTCTGTACTCCATTTGTGGGCCGTTCAAGGCAACTGGTCAGTCCCAATGTCAAACAGCATGCTTGACTAGATAGATAACTTGTGTGATCCAGCAGGGCACCTCTTATGTTTTTACAGGCCAAGGATTAGGATAAACTGAGTGACAGCATCTCCTCAAGTAAGTGGTTCATCTGCAACTTGATCCCTGCTTTATTACTTATGTAGATCAGAGTCTGGAATGTAGCCACAGTAATTACCAATATTATTCCCGTTCTACATGCAGCTGCTGGTGCATAGTCCAGGCAGTTCAGAATAACTACAAACAGAACATCATTGTTTTACAAGGTGATCTACCCAAATGTAGAAAGCAAAAAGGCTTTCAGAATGTATTTCTAGAACCCACATTCTCAAATTCCTACTGTGTGCATCCATGCAAGACACATAATTTGTGTGGTTGGTCATCCTCTTGATATATCATGGCTAGAGATCAAATCCTGGGAAACAGATTTTTATCTCAAGAGAATTTTCAAGTCTGCCTTCTGTAACCTCACACTAAACACCAGTAATTTTCAAGAGACTGGGGAAAGGATGACTCTGTCTTCCTGAATGACACCTGTTGTAGTTTTGGTCAAAGAAATCCCAAAGTAGGAACCTAAATTTTTACAAAGGACCTATGAGTGGTGGAAAAGTCCAAAATAAGGCAGACTTCAACAGAAAATACAAAGGAGCGTGCATGCAAAAGATCCCTTATTTTGAACTGTAGAACTCTGAAATACTGCTTTGCAAATATCCCTGTCATCCTTTATTTTTCACATGACTTGCAATGCAATCCTAAACAGAATTACACCCTTCTAAACTCATTGACTTCAGTGTATTTAAAAGGGTATAACTCTGCTAAGGACTGGATCGTTAGCAACTGATTTAAGCTGCATGTCTTCTTGCAATAAGGGTGGAATTATGAGTTTTAGTGTGTTTCCTAAACTGGTATAGGTGTGTGATGCTACTAATTCCAGTAATTGTTGGATTAAAGCAGCTCACACACTGGTTAATTTGTGGCAGTCTGTTTTTACTTAGAAGCAATATATAGACTTACGGTACATCTACTTTGACTGTAACGCTGACCTTGGCATCTTTCTCATTCACTGGATTGTATGAATTCACAAGGAGTCTTATGCCTCGGGAGTTGGGCAAAAAAGAAGATGGAGAAGATGCAATCCCATCCATCTATCTATTCATCCATCAATCATGTGCTGATGCAATGAACATAGTGAAGAGCTCTGGTCTCTTATGCCTTGAAAATAAATATCTTCACAGAGGGAGCTGCCACATTTAAAAGCTGAAAATTCTCTCAAATGAAATAGGAGGGTAGAAGCTCGGTATGCAGGGTAAAACTCTCTAACGAGAGGCATAATTTATGCTTCTACAGTTTTCAGTATATTGAATGATTCTTTTCTGGTTGAGTACTTTCTAATGGACTGCACTTCATTTCTCTCGAGGGTTAAATATAGTACATAGTAGGGTATAAAATGTTAATGATGCAATCATTTCTGTACAGTTGCGTATGGAGTTTTCCAAATGCATTTTTTTTCTTTTAATCACTCTGTTCTGTAATCATTTATAATAGTGCCCCTTTTACATATTGCAATAGCAACTGAGGAGCTTCCTCATAAATAAAACGTCCCTTCTAATTGCATTTTAAATCAATGGTACTGAAACCTTCACCAGATATTGTCTGCCATTCATAATTAACTTTTATTTCCACCTCCAGAGTATAAACAATAGCCTATATTTTTGTTTTTTTCTGTTTGCATGCTACAGTTGCAGAGAAATCCTTACTGGATTTTTTATCTTTGCCAACAGTGAATACAAGAACAGCTGGTTGTATCCCGCAACTCCATTCTGTTAATGGTGGTGCTTTCCCCTTCTGCCAGTGGAAGGGCATAATGAGGCAGTGGTTGGCCCCTGGCACTGGAGAGAAATGTTGCTAGTAGCAGAATGGATCCATGGACCCATCCTAGTAGTTGTGATAAACGTTCCAGATTGTCCACTATTTTCTTAAGTTATTCTTTCCTTGATCTCATAATGTGCCTTTGACTCATTTTGTAGCCTACACTAATCTGTATCAGGTGTATGGTTTGTAACTAAAACTACTGTGCCAGTCAGTGGTTTAAAGGTACCCCCTCCTAAATGCATATTGATCTGATGGATGCTGCATATGTTGAGGTCTCAAGATTGCTCTCTGTTATATTTCTAGCTTCATAACCATTGTAATGGCTTCGGCTGGGAGGGCGGGGTTGAAATTTAATCAATCAATCAATTCTATTTGTATGAAACCACAATTAATCTGTTAATGATAACTGAGTGCCCTTGATTTTGGCCTCTAGAGTGAGGGATTTTTTTTTTGGGGGGGGGGATACAAACTTGTGAGGATGGCCCAGCTGCAGATAAATTGGTTGAATTCCTTGTGTTACACTGATGGTCTGAGTGAAGGTTGGGTTATGCAATGATCATAAGGTTTCAGACATTTTACCGTCTCAGCTAGGGTCGTGTAACAGTGTTGGACTAGGATTTGAAAGGTGAGTGTTTCAGTCCCCACAGTGTCACGTGGATTGCTGGGTGACCAGTTATTCATTCTTGACCTCACTGACCTCATGTCATATATGTCATGCTGAGCTTCTTGGAGGTTGGAAGGATTTTAAAAAGTATTAGCTTTTTTTGGCTCTACATACAAGGCAGCTTACAAAAATTACTTCAATTAATGAAATGATAAAAACAATGGAGAAACAGCAGCATAAAATCAACAGTAATGCCACAGCATGAAAACACATATTGGCTGCAGTCCTCAGGAAAAGTCCCAAGGAACAAAATGAGATTTATGTCAGCATAGAGAACTGCTTAGGATTGCTCCCACAATCTCATCTCTGAACCATTTTTTGACACTCCCCATCCTGTCCCCTTTGGTGATATTGTACTGATTGAGGGATAAGCTGCCATTTTGTTTATTTATTCCATTTATTTAAAACGTTTCTATGCCATCTTTCCTTCCAAATAAGGTCCCCAGGGCAGTGAGCATGCAAACATTTGGACATTAAACAGCATTTTAAGCTCTTCTGTTTCTGTGGGTAGCAACAATATGTTCAGTGGGGCTAATGAAAATATAAATAACAGCACGAAGTTTGACTTGACAGTGGCTGTCTCCTCCCTCTTAGCTCAGAACTTTCCAAATCACATAGCAAATGTATGTAGGAGATTTAATGTTTGTATAGTGCCATAAATGTGCATAGTGCTTTAGAAGAGTACAATCAAAATAAATAAAAGAAACCCCCCCACACCATCCTGTGGCTTGCTTTCTTAAAATCACTCTCCCCCAAATTCTTTTCTGTCAGCCAACATCAGTTCTGCTAAGGGAGGGAAGTCTGCCCTTTCTACTTGATGGGGACAATTCCATGATTTTCCTCAACTTAAAACTCATGCTTCTGCCATGTCTACTAGTTTAGCTGTTAAGAGTCAGGTAATTAGTATGATGCCACCTGATCTTCACAGATATGCATTCTTGAGTGGTCTCTCCCCCAGGATACATTATATTTTTAAGATGCCTGAAACAGGAAATTCTCTCTCTCTGTGTGTGTGAATGAGAGAGAGAGATTATTTTATACCACATCTGTGTACATTCTAGGGAACTGTGATTGGATTTGGCTTCCTCCTATCTAACATAAATTTACCATAATATAACAAGTGATCAAAGTCTCATTTTGTTGCAGATTCCTCTTTTAGTTAAGCACATAATGCAGGCATTTTCAATTATTTATTTTTTTATATTTATTTTAGATCACCTTTAGACCCCCTTTCTATCCAAAAGCACTGAAGTTGTTTCTTATCAAATGAAAAATGATTACAATCACCCCAGAATTTGTCATAGTGACAGGAGACATGGCCTTTCTTCTCCAAATTTACCATATGCAGCGAAAGAAACACACCAACAGTGTGATATATAAAATGCCACCTTCTGTTGTCTAGCACTAGATTTTTCAATATCACATTTTTAAATATCTCTCCCTCCACTCCTATTGCAGTTTTCTGAATTTCATTCCAAGTTCATCATCTAATGGTACAAACCGGGTGGATTTTTGTGCCCACATCTCAAAAGAAAAATAAATGCCAGACAACAAAACATAGATTAAACTAGGGTTTGTTGAAACGTTATCTATGTATCTATGTCTGCAGGCTGCTTTGTATTTTTTGTTGAAGTCTGCCTTACTTTTGGACTTTTTCACCACTCATAGGTCCTTTGTAAAAATTTAGGTTCCTACTTTGGGATTTCTTTGACCAAGACTACAACAGGTGTCATACAGGAAGACAGAGTCATCCTTTCCCCAGTCTCTTGAAAATTACTGGTGTTTAGTGTGAGGTTACAGAAGGCAGACTTGAAAATTCTCTTGAGATAAAAATCTGTTTCCCAGGATTTGATCTCTAGCCATGATACATCAAGAGGATGAACAACCACACAAATTATGTGTCTTGCATGGATGCACGCAGTAGGAATTTGAGAATGTGGATTCTAGAAATACATTCTGAAAGCCTTTTTGCTTTCTACATTTGGGTAGATCACCTTGTAAAACAATGATGTTCTGTTTGTAGTTATTCTGAACTGCCTGGACTGCATCAGCAGCTGCATGTAGAAGGGAAATAGATAGTTTGCATGCTTTCATTAATGTGCATGTGTACTTGAGTATCTCTATAACATGTGAGGGAGGGAAGCTTCAAACTGAAGTCTGAGGCAAATTGTTCCAACTCTAAAAGTAATTTATAGATTCCTCAAGGGTGATTCAGGATTCCAGAGGTAGGAAAGGCTGCAGTGTTGACTTTTGAGGTTTAATGTGGACAAGAGTTTTCTATAGAAGTGGGGAGAGGGGTGATAGAAAAAGCTGGACCAAGCAGTTGTATTTCCAGTATCAGAATTCTCCAGTGAGTTTCTTAGAACATATTTCTCCCTCACTTCATGGCTCTGAGATAGATTTGCTCTGGCACTGTGGCTGAGGAGAAAAGGATGACCTGAGGTACCACCAGTTTCTGCTGCTGACCTATATCTGGGGAAAAAAAAACAGCCTAAACTCAGATCCGGTTTCATCAGAGATCAGGAGACAGCCCAAGAGGATTCTAGCAGTAAAGTGATTCTTTAGTGGCCAGTCATAAAATGCACGTTTAATCATCCGAACAATTAAACCTTACATAGAGAGCAATTATTACCCAGTCTGCTGCTCTTCGCACTCTTGAGCCTTGTCTTTTTTGAATCCTCTCTCCTCAGACTTTCTGTGACTTGCTGATCCAATGACACAGCTCTTACTGATTTTGACATTTTTCTACTGCATTCTTCTCTTCTGCTTCTGTTGACCCAAGTGGTAATCCTATATGTAGAGCCAAATTGTTCACCACATATGCTCCAGGGAAGCCTGTCCCTAGCCAGCCTGGCAAGTCCTAATATTATAAAGCTAACTTGTACTGAGTTGTATACTCTTGACCAGTCTAGCCTAAGTACCATTGACTTTGGAAAAGCTTTTACTCATCCTTGCTATTCAAAAAAAAAATTTCTTTTACTGGAGATATCCTTTCCCCTACTTACTCACTACAAGATCAATTTGCAGACATTGTAATTAAGATATCAAAAACATGGTGTTATTAGAGATATCAAACATATTATAGTATTAGATCTTTTGATTGAAAAGAGCAGTAGTCACTGTGATGAACTGACATTTGAAATTATCTACTGGACTCAGAATAACAGCCATGAAAGAGATGCTTAAATGTTGAGTCTTTACTGTGGGCTTCTCTCTCTGCTTATGTACCACATTTATTTGAAAGCTGACAGCATGCTATTAGAGATTTATGTCATCATGGTTGTAATAATTCCATACAAAATCTGTGCAAATAGAAAATTATACTGCCCACTAAAGACTCTGTTTTAAAAAAAAAAAAAATAGCAGTATGAGTGACCATTGTTGGCACAAATGTATTGGCTTCGTACATGCCCTTTTCAAATATGAGATGTGGGTGACGGCATTTTTTAAAACACTTATCCTTACTATTCATCTACAGGAATTTATGCTTTGCATGTATCTTTCCATTTTAAGTAAATTGCACTCAACACCAAATTGCTTTGCTTTAAAATATTAGGAAAAGTCACAATCTCAAGAAATATCTACCATGTTTTACACAATGGATTGCTGGGTCTTGCTCTGTTACATGCCACCATTTTGGGATAAGGTAAATCATGATTGGGCTGCAGTGGTTCAGAGGGTTAAGACGCTGAACTGCAGACCAGAAGGTCGGTAGTTCAGCCGTTCAAGACCTGAGTGCTGCATGACGGAGTGAGCTCATGTCTCTGGTCCCAGCTCCTGCCAACCTAGCAGTTCAAAAGCAGGAAATTGCAAGTAGGTAAATAGGTACCACTTCGGTGGAAAGGTAACAACATTCCGTGTGCCTTGGCATCTAGTCATGCCAGCCACATGACCACAGAAAACATATTTGGACAGTGCTGGCTCTTCGACTTGGAAATGGAGAGGAGCACTGCATCCCTAGAGTCATATTCAACTGGCTTTCAAGCAAGGGAAACCTTTATCTTTACCTAAATCATGATTGTGTTTGAGATGAACTACCAAGTAGTTTACTGAGAGCCCGTGTTGCCAGGCAGTATGTGCTGAACCAAGTCAGGAGTGTAATATAAATCAGCATAGTATCACTAGCCATCTGTGTTCCTAGTGGACTTCCAAGAGGACAACAACACAAATTCTAACAGACATTTCCACTCCCCCCCCGGGATTACAAAGTGGAGTTTTTACATATGGGATACCACAAAATCAGTCTTTGGGAAGATCTTTTAGAAGTCCTCTGGTCTAAATCTCCCTGTTTCTTATAATGGGTTTGTCCTTTAGGCAAGAATCAGGGTCTAGCACAGCTCTTTAGAGTTCAGATTTCTAGTCTAAAATGCCCCCCCCTGACCTTTTTCATCTCTCACATACGCATACAGGTAGACACCATCAGATAGAAATTATGGAGGATAGACTTTGCTCCCTTAATTATTTCCCCTGTTTTTGTATCATACAGCCCTCCTTTGCTTAACCCTTCCCTTGGACTATGACAAAGTGGAAAGTGGTCTTAATGTAGACCTGTACTGTTTTGCCCAACAGACAGTTGACAAGCATAAAGGTCATAGCTATCGCCAACTGCTAATTTCAGATTAAGACCCCATATGTGACTGGTTCGTGGTTAGTTCACAGATGATAGCATTTAACAATGAACAGCTTTGTTCTGCTTGCCTGCCTTTCACCCCATGGCTGAGAGAAGTGTCAATATTTTCTTGTTACTTTTTCCTTTTTCATAGGACAGGCCAGCCAGTATCTCACCCACCCATGCTCAACACAACAAATGTCAAATAAGAGAATCCAAACCAATTTCAAACTAGAGAATCATCCAAGTCAAACTGTTTTAACAAGGAATGCTGCTGCAAGCCCAATGAATGCCAAATTGGAGAATCCAATTCAGCATCAAACTGAAGTAACCAAGACAATGTCAAACCTGAAAATCTAACGCAAACCCACTTGAGCAAAGAAAAAAATGTTGCAACTTGTAAGACCCATAGAACTAATTTCAAAGCACAGAATCTAAGCCAATTCAACCTGACAAGCTGATACCAAAGCTTGGCAAGAAGTCACTGACACAGGCACACAGAAAAGAAATCAAGGGACAAAACCAGTTCAGAAAGCCTTAAAATGCTGGCTCCTAATATTCCTGGTTATTCCTGAATATTTATGGGATTTTGGGGACCCATTTCCCAATATCTTGGAAAATCCTGGATACCACCTGGAGACCCAAGGCCCCGTCCACACTATCACTTTTGTCGCTCATTTCTCCCTATTGCTTTGGGTTCCTCCTCCTTTTCCACATGTGTTTTGCTCCCTCTGGGACAACTAGAGAGAACAAAACATATGGGGGGTGGGGGAACCTGAAGCAATAGGGAGAAATGAGCAACAAAAGTGACAGTGTGGACGGGGCCCAAATATATCTGGAAAATCCTGATACAGGAATATATGAATGTGCATCCTTAATAGTGGATCCAAGCTTTCAATCATGTTTTTGGCTCTATCTTCTTTTAACAGAGGCAAAGTCTGTGAGACCAATTGAAAGTTGCTATTGTAGGTGTAGAAAACAAGCTCTTCTCATTGCCAAAAAAATATTGGACTCAAATTCAAATCCTTTTCAACTCTACAAAGTTTGTCCTACAAGCTCAAATGATCATCATCTTAAACCCTTGGGTAAGAAAAATATACTATCTGTTGTTCAGATTTCACCCCAGAGGGACAGCAGACAAGCTAGGTTCAACACACAACCACCCTTTCCTCAGGACAGATAACAAGTGCTTTTAAAAGCACTTCAATCTTCAATACTGAGGTCATAGATATTATTACTCTTCCTAATGGCACTCAAAGGTTACTTAATTGTATTTGCAGTGCTAAAGAAAAGACAGTTCTAGATCATGAAGCCCAGCAGTTCCTGAAGAAACAGCACATGGACATTTGATAATGTGTAAGGTTGGATTGAGCCAGCTTTTCAGCTGGTGAAAATGGAATGAATTATTCTGGATATCATGAGACCTGCATGGATAGAAATCATGTGAGATTGGAGCTGTGGGAAAGGGGGGAATGGGGTAGGACTGATTGAAAAACCTGGCTGGATCCAAACTATAGTGTAAGCATCATAGCAAGAGCCCCAGCGGATCTTTTGCAAACTTACCATTTTTTGTCCCAAATAGGAACAGTTCACAGGAAGCTTGTACAGTTTTTCTCTAACCAGAGCCCTTCAGAATAATATCAGCATGCAGATAATGCACCAAGGTCCTAGTGGCTGTTAGTTAGTAAGGATACTATGCTCCTTCAACTCAGGAGCATAGTATCTGGTGTGCTGAATGCCTGCTGATATTGGTATTTGATAGTCTCTTGCCTTGTGAGACACAAGGAGTGATGTTTGAGTTATTTTTATTATCAGTTGTTCAAAATTCAGTATTTTATAATTGGTGATTTTCTGATGGGAGCTTAGGTCAGAAATCCTTGGTTGCCATGAATGTCAGCAATTCAAGACAAGAATGCTGAAACAAAAACTGTATATTTGGAGGGAGAAATCTGAACAGTAAATTGAGAAGGCATGGATGTAATATACAGGAAAACAGGGATTTGAGCTAAACTCTTTTGAGCTCCAAGTAACCTTTTTTCTCTTGTTATGTATGAACCCATTTTCTTCATGCAATCATGTCTATGTCTGCCCCATATTCTGTTTGTACACAAGAAAAAGACCCAAAAGGAAACTGCAAAAAAGTGCTATTAAGTGAACAATACATAAATCATAAATTACAAAATTGCAAATATATATAATGGAAAATAGTGCAGAAAAAAAATCATAAAGCTGTAGTTATGTTGACAAAAGTCTCCAAAATGGTAATTCCTTTCAAGAGAAAACTTCATCTGAACAAGGACCATGATATCGAGAATGTCTTCAATTGCTCGCTCATGACTTGAAAGTACTCTTATTACAAACTGCACAGCTCTACAAAAATTCAAACAGAGCAAACACTTCAAAAAGAAGATGATGACACAGGCATATAGAAATCACTAATATACTGGAAAACAGGGATTTGAGCTTGACTCTTTTGAGCACCAAGTAACCCTTTCTTCTATTGTTATGTATGAACACATTTTCTTCATGCAGTCATTTCTATGTCTGCCTCATATTCTGTTTGTGTCAAAACAAAGATCTGGACAGTTCTACTTCAAGCTATGGGGTTGGATTCAGTTAAGATAACAGGCCCCTTTCACACTGGGACTACCTTATGGTGGTCTATACCCCCTCAGAAGGGATAAACAGATGTAGATATATAATATATCTTGTAGACAGATCTAGATATCTGTGCCACTGGATAATATTTTGATCAGACCCTCACATCATGTGTAGGTCAGAGAAGAAATCATAATTACCAGTCGATGGCCCCATCCACACTGTCATTTTGCTGCTCATTTCTCCCTATTGCTTTGGGTTCCTCCCCCTTTTCCATATGTGTTTTGCTCCCTCTGGGACTACTAGAGAGAACAAAACATATGGGGGATGGGGGAACCTGAAGCAATAGGGAGAAATGAGCGACAAAAGTGACAGTGTGGACGGGGCCGATGTTTCTATATGGATTTGTGATCAAGAAAGAGTTCACTTCTGCCACAGCAATGACTTTCTTGACTTGCCTAGTCAAAGTGATTACTTGCTTCTGTCCAAGGGATATTGTCAAAGCACTCAGAAAACTATTTGTGGCCATCCAAAATCTGGCTCAGCTCCTGGTATATAGATTTCATACCAGAATGTTGTGTTGTATGAGTGAAGCTTAAAGTCTGGCCTTTTCAGAATTGTTGCTGTTACAACTATATATTGCAGCACCAAACTTATATTCAAGTCCTATCCTAAAGTGAGTGGAGAGTTTCTGGATTGTAAACCACCTTGAAACTTGAGAAAAGATGGGAGTATAAAGGTTTAAATTAAATAAAATACATTTGTTATTATCCCACAGAATTCCTACTGCCATACCATTAAAGATTCCATGATTGTTACAGATATCCATTACCAGTCTTTAACCAGGAGGAAGACATATTCAAGAGCCAGGAGCTCTTGAAAATTAATCAAAGGAGCAGCCACATATGATTATCAACAAAGTAGCCTGACAGTGTTCCACTGAATGCTAACAGCTTTCAGAGATTAGATCCAGAACAGAGAAGTGTTCATCTATAAAGGTTATATGAAATGAAGGTATATGAAAAGACATCGGAGACCATCAATGTTGTGTTTTGAAAAGGTCTGGAAAGGCCCCACTCACTGAGATACCATTTATTCTGTGAGAGTGGCAGCTACTAATGTAATATTTCTACAAGAATATTTGAGGTAAAATCATCATTTGATCTGCTGGGCTGCTATGTCATCTGTTGATACTTCCACAAAGCACTACAAAGTGAATCTTTTCTTCTTTAACAAGATGGACTGGTGTGCAGTACTCCTTGAGCTGCAGCTGTTAACAGTGGGATAATGCAACCAAATGATGGCCCTGCTTCTCTACAACTCACATTGAGACTGCTGTCGGTTTTCCTGGAAAAGAGACAGGTGACATTTCTACTTGTCACAAATTCCTATTCTTGTAGAAATACAGAGGCTAAAAGTATTTGGTTAGGCTGCACCCATAGACACATTTGGAGAAGATAGGACCTCATTTGGACATATTTTCTTCTTACATGTCCAGCTGAGACAGTGTATCCCCTCTTCTTCAGTTGCAGTCTGAGAGATCAGAAAAATCCAGCCAAGTAACTACTCCTGTTTCACCAGTCAGGATGAGCAGCTATTCCATATAACAGTGTCCTTATATTCCAAATAATAGTGTCCTTTGGAACTTGAGCAGAATTGATATTTGTTTGTTTTGCAACATTTTATTTCCTCAAAAATACTTGTGCCTAGTGCAACATGAGAGGGGAGACGGCATGGTTGATCTCGTCAGATCTCGGAAGCATGGTCAGTACCTGAATGGGAGGCCACCAAGTAAGACACTGCAGAGGAAGGCAATGGCAAACCACCTCTGCTTCTCACTTGTTTTGAAAACACCTTGCTGGGGTGATGTTAAGTCAATTGTGGGTGGACAGAGCTTATGTAATGCAATGTGAGAACTTCGAGAGAAGGCCCAGGAATTGCACAGATTTCAGAAACCGTGCATCTAAAGATAGCTTCTCAAGATATGTAACTTTTTTCCTCTGACCAATTTGTATTGATTTGTGTAGTAATCTGAAAAAACATATAGTTGATATGCATTCCAGAAGATAACATACTATTATGATAATCTTGCAATCCATGCTGTGAACAAAGAAAAGATGAGCCAGTGGGGAAGATGGACTCTGACCTAACCACTCTCAGTAAAATGGCTTATCTTGATAAGGGCTTAGTCACCATTATATTAGCAACCTCAGTGAAATCAAGGGGGAATCTTTAACTGGATTTTAGCAGTACTCTGTGAATAATGAGCCCCCTTCCTGTGATGAGAACAAAAGAGGGGTTGGCTTTGTGAAAAAAAATATTGTGCTAAACTTCCCAGTTCCCTGCAGATGCACCACATTTTTGAAAGAACCACCCCCCCCCCCTTTATGGTGTAAAAAGCCAAGCAAACTTCCACCTTAAAAAACGAGAATGGTTTGCACTTAATCAGCACCTCTGATGAGCTGCTGTCCATTCTCAAAGGTGCTGAAGGTGTCTGTTCAAAGGTGCTAGGAGGAAACTACTCCCGGTCAACCTTAATTCATAGCTTCAATTTTCTGCTTTATTTCCTGCACGTGTTTTGTTCCTCCCCCTAATTTACATACTCTTCAAGCTTAATGTCACTTCCATTAAGATGGATCATATTATTTCTTCCCTCTCCTTTTATTTATTTATTATTACCCAGCATGCTAAAGAATTCCAGAGAATTCAAAAGCTTGCAGACTGCCCTTAGAAAGGGAGAGGCAAGATTTTTCTGTGACCCAACACAACAGCTTCTGATCTCTGCCTGTTGTGGAAATAATAACAATAACAATAATAGTAATAGTAGTAATAGTAGTAGTAGTAGTAGTAGTAGTAGTAGTAGTAGTAATAATAATAATAATAATAATAATAATAATAATAATAATAGTGTGATCCCAGACAGAATTAAACCTTTCTAAGCCCATTGACTTCAATAGAACTAGGAAGGGGTAACAACTTAGTATCATGTTGTTAGCCATCATCAGTGAAGATGCTCTGCCCCCATAGCCTGATGATCCAATTGTTTTTCAGCATTAGCAGATTTTACTGCTGCTATGGTTGACACTCCTGTTAAGGCCCTGGTTGACCTCTGGAATCAGGAATTGACCTAGGCAATTGGTGTGATTGTTCCTGGGTGGCTTCTCTCAAGTCTAAGAGCCCAAGAGCCAGTTTGGTGTAGTGGTTAAGTGTGCAGACTCTAATCTGGGAGAACCCGGTTTGATACTCCACTCCTCCACATGCAGCTGCTGGATGGCATTCGGCAAGCCATGGTTCTGTCAGAACTGTTATTGAATGGGCAGTTTCTGTCAGAGCTCTCTCAGCCCCACCTACCTCACAGGGTATCTGTTGTGGGGAGGAGAAGGGAAAGTGGTTTGTAAACCGCTCTGAGACTCGGACTGAAGGGTGGGGTATAAACCCAATCTCCTCCTCCTTCTGATACTACTACTACTACTGAGGGACTGTGAATAATGAAAAGACAAGGGAGAAAGCTAAGGAAACAGTGGGAAAAGACTCAGGATGAATCTGACAGGCCATGGGCAAGAGCTCAATTCATGGTGATGATGGCATTGCATTGCATCCACATAGACCAGAACTCTTCTGGCTGGTCAGGGGCCTGCTGGGTTCCAGCCTACAGGTGGACTGCTTTGCAGCCCAATGTAGTCATTTTGTGAAGTGCTTTGCAGATAAAATATCTCACATCCATTCCAACTCTAACAATAACAGGATCAGACGATCCCGGGGTGTCAGTGAGTTCAGTTGTTGGGATACCTTTCATTTTCGATGATATCAAGGTGCCAATGAGCTCAGTTGTGTGGGATACCTTTCATTTTCATCTTGTGTAGTTTGAGGATATGGACAGGATTCTTGGAAGTTTGAGACCTACCTCCTGCTCATACAATCCTTGTCCTTCTTTTCTGCATCAATCTGCTGGGAGGGGGCTAGTGGACTAGGTCTGGGAAACAATAAATGCCTCCCTGAGAGAATGGGCAGTAGTGCATCCAGTAGGATCCAGGAGAGTTGAATAACTACTATCCAGTCTCAGATGTACCATTCCTGAACAAGGTTATTGAACAAGTGGTCACTGAGTCTGTGAACTTAGGCAGGAAGGGTTATCTCAGTGCTTAGTTCTTGTGGCCCTTTCTTACAAACCCAGGAAAATGCTGATCACCACTTTGGGGCCAGGAAGCAATTTTTCTCCAGGCCACTTTGGCTGGAGATCCTGGATGTTTTAGGGGTTTTTTTTTGTAATCTTCTGGATGTGAAACAGTGGTCACTGGGGGTGTGGAGGGAGAGGTATTTGTGAATTTACTGCATTGTGCAGGGGGTTGGACTAGATGACCCTGGAGGTCCCTTCCAATTCTATGATTCTAAGTTAAAAGAAGCCTCCAGATGATAGATTGTCCATATGATTCCATTGCAAGCCATTGCATGATTCTTCTGCCTGACAATTTCTATGCCACACAAACTGCCACTAGGAAGGCAATATTTGATGGTGCTATATGTTGTTGTGTAGGCAGAGAATGTATCCCATAAGATCTATTTTAGTTTCCCTTACATGCTCAATTCACTATGTAGACTTGCCCAGAATCTGATCTGGGTTGGGAACCATTTTCTCCTTTTAAGTATGGTGATTTTCACTTCTTTTCTAGTGCATCTGAGCCTTTCATAACAAACTCTTACTAGGGCACAAGGGGAAAAAATGTAGTCATTTCTGGAATAGGTGTTATAGCATTAATGCCATGATCATGCTGGAAAATCCCCCCCCCCCGATGATTGCAAGCTCCTCAGAGGATGAACCAAAAACTTGATCCCCCTCCTCTCAGACTGCATATCAGAAAAATATCCAAAACTTTACCCATTTGTAAATGGAGATTGCTCACCAGGACAAATTAAGACAATTTTACTCCCACAACCAAATCTAAAGCATGGATGTAAGGATTCAAGAGCAGATGAGTCATCCAGAGAACCCTGATGTTTCTGCTCAATCAATTTCCTTTGGAAAAAGTAAGATGGAAAGTGACTTATAGCCTCTTTAGCAAGAAAAGGCTTCTTGAACAAAGGATATGCTGTCGTTCATCCATGGGTTTCTGTCTCCATTTCCTCAGTTTTTGGAGGAAACAGACACCAAGAGTTTTTGAAGATCTATGGCTGTGCACCTAAATAACCTTGAAATTCAGTTATCCCATGGAAATGGACCATGTATTTCAACAAACAAAGAAAAAAATAGCAAGACCCCCTTCAAAATGAGATTTTTTTGTGACAAAAAAGGACTTTTTTTTAAGGACCAATTTTGGCGTGGTTTCTATGTAATGTCTTATAGAAGATAAAGCAAGGGAATAGAAGAGCATTGAATGTGGGGAAGAGAGAACAAGACTAAAAAAACATAACAAAAACCCTCCATTGATAACTGAGAAGAGGAACCTAAGAGAGAAGAGGACAAGGGAAGAAAAACAGCCATCCAGATTCACCCAAAAGAGGAAAAGCTGATAGAAAGTAGAGAGAGACTGACAGACTGATTAAAAGAAGCTGTGACTGAAGGAAACATCTGAAGTGTATCTGATAGTAACAGCCATGGAGATAAGAGTAATTGGGGGGGGGGGGGGGTGTTTCCTTGTGGTTGATGTAATTGTCAGTTATGTAGCTTTGTTATGCTGTTTAATTTCATTAATAAGCAGTATTGTAGCAATTTAGGATGAGTTGCCAGTTGCCCGTTCACCTCTCATTTTTTTCATAATTGATCTGAAATCATAGCCATTACATCTCTCTTTTTTGTTTTTTTGTTTTGCTACACATGGGTTCCACTTTCCTTGTGTATATCTGTGGAATTTCTAAAGTTATTCCCCTCCCCTAGTCCCCACTGACACCAGGGAAATGAGGAGGAACAGTCTTCACTCCTTGGATTTTTGTTCCTTGGTGGTAGTGGAAAATGCTGTCAAGTCACAGCCAACTTATGGCAACCCCATAGAGTATTCAAGGCAAGGAAATTTCAGAAGTGGTTTGCCATTGCCTGCCTCTGAATAGCAGCCCTGTATTTCCTTGGTGGTCTCCTGTCCAAATACTCACCAAGGCTGAACCTGCTTAGTTCCTGAGGTCTGACAAGATCAGGCTTCCCTGGGCGATCTATTCCTCTGATGAAACATTGTTGGAGCAGAACTCTGTCAGCAGACAGAGACCAAATCCCCATTAGGACAGAGCTGATGGAAACCACCCATCCCTATTTCTTCATCTTGGTTCTTCTTATGTAGATTGTTGACTGTGCATGTTCTGTTTTATTTAACTGGAATGCATTCTTGATCTCTGTAGTTAAACCTAAAGTTGGAATGTGTCAATCTTAAGTGTGTGCCTGTGAAAATGGAATTTATCCATAGAGCGATTCTGTTCAGAGCACTGCTCCAGGAGTGTGGTCTCTTGGCCTTATATCACGATGTCGGTAAAAGTACCTTTAAAAAAAATCTTTCTAGCCCGGTGACTATTCTGTTTTTAGATCTCTTCAGAAATGTTAAAATTGAGAAAAATTCAAATTGTTAAATTCATTGGGGCATGTCTGTCTTTAGTTATTTATTTATTGACCTCACTGTTATCATATAAACAAAGCCTGAGTTTTGGTATATATGTGACATTTCTGTCATAATGCAGCCAGAGTCTAGCCTAGGTTATGGAGAGCATACAGTAACTAAGGGGATGAGTAGCCTAAGGCAGACCATCCTGGAAGAAGACCACCAGGATCGGTGCTGGTGCAGGCTGAATACATGCCCAGTGCATACCTTACCACATGTTGCATTGTAGTGTATTCTAATGTCAAAAAGTTTTTTTTAAAAAATTACACAAACATATTAGAATTGGATCAGCCTTTCTGGGCTGTTACAACAGTAGACAACAAGAACATTTTTAAGCTTCCCTTGTTCACTTCGTTTACTTGAAATCTGGGTTATATTTGCACAGTTGTTGCAGAATTATATGAGCATGAATCAGACTAAAGTACCATTTAGCCCAGTATTATGTTTCTAACAATGGCCAGACTCCTAGAAAGTAATACAAAGCATCATAATGAAAGCCATATCCTGGGATTTATTCTTGTTTGCTGAAATTGGAACCGCAATATTTGAAGGAAGTATAGCACTGGTTCCCAAAGCCATATCCTGGGATTTATTCCAGGTATCTGGGAACCAGTGCTATACTTCCTTGAAATATTGTGGTTCCAATTTCAACAAACAAGGGTAATGGGCAATGAGGGGCCTATCCTCTATTAATTAGTCTAATCCTGTCTCTGTGACATTAACTTGTGGCCAAAAAAAGTTTCATAAATTAAATTGCATGCTACATGAGAAACATTTGTTTGTATTTGTCTAGAAATTGTCAGACAATGTTGTTGGATGAGCCCAAGTCCCAGTGTTTTGACAGACAGGATTAGTTCTCTATAACAAATGTATAAATAGACTGTGCCAATGGATGGTTGAGAGAAGCACAGGGAATCATTAATAACCAGCAGATGCAAAACCCGAGCTCAGTAAAAAGATAGAAACTAATTTTGTATGAACAGGCAAAGGCCAAACTTCCCAACCTTTTGACTTTGAAAGGAAAACTCTCCAGCTCCCTGTTAACCACTCTGATGCTAAACTGGAAAATTAGGAAAAGGTTTTTTTTTCCAGAATGGGGGAGTGTACAGTATAGCATCTGAGAACTTTACATCAACAACAAATTTATTTTATTTATTAACTTAATTTGCATCGCCCACCTTTCTTCCCGTTGTGGACCCATAGCAGTTTATATCATTCTCCTCTCCTCCATTTTATTTTCAAGACAACCTGGGAAGGTTGGAAGTGTATGACTGGCCCAGGGTCACCCAGTGTGCTTCCATGACAGAGTGGAGATTCAGGACATGGTCTCCCTCTGATCATGACACCATTCTGGCAAATGTTGTGATACCCGATCATCCTGTGCTCACACCTCCACAATTCCTTTCTGTATCGAGAGGCAAGAAATTCTGTGTGGCTTTTAGGAATTTTCATTTGGGTCACTGAAGGATCTAAATAGAGGTAGGCAGCATTATGCAAATGAGAAGCATTAAAATGTCCATTTAAACAAAATCTATGTAGACACTTACAGGTTACTTTGTGAACTCAAAGCTGTTTAGGGTTCAGTAGAGTTAATAATGCCTTTACAGTGGGGTAGCGTGAAGCTAGTTAACTCAGTTCTGTGGAACACAGTATACAATTATTGTATATTTTCTAATACCGGCAGTTTCAGGAAAGTGTAGGGTACCTAGCAGTTCCTGAGGGTGCCCCACAATGGTCTCCAATAGCTACTGGATATAATTGCAGGGAAATGTAAATCAACAGAAATATATGGGGAAACTCTAACTATTGAAGGACAGAGGAACGGAATAATAAAGTTGAAACTGTGGTTGGGTATATGAATTTGAAACAGTGAGACCAATGTCAGAGAGGCTGTCAAGGAGGACACTGCTAAGTACTCTTACATTGTAGTCTATGGTAGTATATCTAAGCAGATATACTGGGGAATAAATCAACCTTTCAATTTTTATTTTTAAAAAGCTAGTAACCTCTAATTTTGTGGGGGTTTTATTAAACCATCTGCCCACTCACAGTATTAGTCATTCTCAAAACACTGATAGCCTAAAGGGGGGTGGGGGGAAGATCGCTGATGGATGATACCAAGTGTCTGTCTAGCCCAGCCTTCTCTTTCCAAGAGTGGCCAGTCTGATGCTTTCAGAGTCCTATAAATTGTTCAGTTTCTTGTCATCTGAGTACAGATCAGCTTAGTTTGTGGTAGTGGCGAAATATGCCACCAAGCTGCAGCCCATTTATGGCAACCCTGCAGGGTTTTTAAGGCCAGAGAAGTTCAGAGGTGGTTTGCCATTGACTGCCCTTGTGTAGGGTCCCTGGACTTCCTTGGTACTTTTCCGTTCAAGTACTAACTGGGGCCAACCCTGATTAGCTTGTGAGCTCTGATGAGACCCTCTAGCCTGGGCCATCCAGGTCAGAATTCTTAGGCTGTGGTCACATGGTCATTTTGATCAGGTTTCACCACTGTTCCCTCTCACATTTAAAATGGCTGATCAGACACCTGCATCCTGCCCTGAAGCAGGCTCACTCGTACAATCCTCCCAGTTCCCTAGTGAGTTTTCCAACATCTGGAAAATCAAGTACTTTCTGGGTATTTGTGCTTTGAATCCATGATTTCATCGATCTGGACAGCCACCTCTCACAATGATTGTGCATGTCCTTCTTGTGGTAGTGTGTCCCCCCCCCCCCCGGCTTTCACCATTGTGTGCATGACCTTTCCTGTGCTGAATATATTAAATGCATGAAGGCTCAAGCATATATAAAACAGCACTCGGTTACACGTCAATAATACATTTTGTTCAGTGTGGCAAAAATTTTCTTAAAAGATTTCTTTGTGCATGTGCATATGTGCGCATACAAATGTGCACATATGTGTGCATGCACAAATATTTTTTAAAAAAAATTGTGCTGCACTGCCACTTGGGTGGCATGGCTGTCTGGAGCCTCATCGTGCAATGCAAGTGGTTGGGCAAGGGATGTGTGATCATCTGAACCTGCTAAAAAATATTCCCGATCAAATCTACAGTGGAAACAAATCGTGGTAAGCTTGCTGTCTGACCACACCCTTAGTCAGGACAAGAGTATCAAACAGGACTGGAGCTGTCCAGCAGTCCAGCAATCTAGCAAGACTGGCCAGGGAAGCTAACCGCTAACCCGCAGGTAAGTTGGTAAGACATTATAGAAACTAGAAGGCAGTAAATGCTCCATAGGAGTATTGTAACACCAAATTACAGGCAGAAACTGGGGACTGTGGCAAACTGTATTATTTCCCCCCACATCCTGGGGCCCTAATGGAGCCTTGATGACAAGACTTAGAGCAAAGACCTAGATTTCCCAAGATCTTGCTGTGTGATGGGGTTTAAGTGGCAGAGCCATCTTGTGAAGCAGTATCATTCCCTTCTGGTTCTGGGCTTGAGTACCATGGACTCAAGCAGGGTCCAAAGACATTGTTCCACATTGTTTCCACATTGTTCTCCCTGCTTCAGCTCTTGGTATGCAAGACTTACAAATATCCACTCACTTGATTGCCTGTGGTGAGTAATAATTGCTCCTAGGTAATCAAGCAGGAATGATTTTTTTGGGTAAATTAGAAGACTTGTTTTGCAATAAAATTGATTTAGCAGTACACTCAGCATGGACTGAAAAAAGTACTCTATCCGCTTTGTTGACAGACCTGTCCTCCTCCATCTCATAGCCAGCTAAGCTAGTCGCTATTACCATATCTTCTAGCAGCAATTTCCCTTTTGTTCATGATATATTATGCAAGGAAGCACTTTATTTCATCTGTCCTGATGTACTGATGCCAATCAGTTTCATTGGGAGCAAACCCTCTTCTCACAACCCCCCCCCCCCCAACAAAGGTGGCCAGGTGAATGTAGGATTATTAGTATCATGTAATTCCCATAGAAATCAGAGTAACTTAATACTGAGTAAATTTGGTTAGTACAGAATCTGGTACTTCTCGACAGCCAAACTGAGCAACAGTATCATTTAGTTTCTTCATCTCAAGAAAGCAGAAAAGTCTAGACACATTGTCTAAGCACATTTATTAGCTAATTAAATCTACGTTGTTGGCATTTATAAGTTAGTTGGCTGGCAGATAAACTTTTAATTTTTAAGAGGTTAGAATCTGGTGATTTGTTTGATTGATATTTAATATTTTCAGACCTTAAAAAACTTTTTTTGTGGGATGAGAAGAGGAGAAGCTTGAAACCTCAATGCAAGTGTTTGGCAATCTGTGATATCTGTAGGAACAGCAAATTGAACTCCCCATCACCAGTTTTTATTGATTTTCACAGATGCTGAAGGCAAACAATTTTTAATTTATTATTACTATTATTGTGTTAGTTCTTTGGTAGATGGGGATTGATGGAAAGTGAAGGAAATCATTTGAATATGGACATGTGTGGGCACATGTGGATATGTATGTATGTCTTCATATATATGTTAGATCCTGCAAACTACACTGAAGGAACTCATGAGACAAAACTTTCCAGCATGCCATGGGACCCCCTGTCAGGAGGACCCTGGGGTAAGGGCTCATCAAACTGTCCATTTGTATGGCACAAAAGGTCGCACAACACGAAGTCTTGTTTGCAACTTTGTCTATTAAGCCATTCAATTTACAGTCTCCTGGGAATGGTTATTTCACCAGTACCCCTGGTGCTGTACAATCTTATTCCCACCACCTACTCTTTCTCTGCCTTTTCCCAAGCGGTGTCTCACTGCTTTTTTGGGTCTTACCCTCCAGAGGGTGAACGGTTGTCAGCTCCCTTTTGTCTCTTTTATAGCTGAGCTTATCTTTGCCCCACTTCCCCACCCCCTCTCTAGCACCTGAGCTCTGCTACCTGCACTGAAGACAGGCCCAGGCAATGATTCTGTTGGACTGCATACTTGTCCCTCATTTGGGGCCCAGGCAGCTGGAAGGATGGGCCTTCACACCCCTGGACCAGCTAGGTTTCTGGGTTGCCACTTCGGTTGCCAAGATGTGGTTTGGTCACATCACCACAGGGGCTGCTGCTGTGGTATGTCCAATTGACATTGGCTTGTTCAGTTTGCTTCCCTCTGCATCAAGCCTGCCCTCCCCCAAGCTCCTGCAGCTGAAGTCTTCACCTCTCCACCAGCTCCATTGCCAG
Source organism: Lepidodactylus listeri (assembly GCA_029233225.1). Lineage (NCBI taxonomy): Eukaryota > Metazoa > Chordata > Lepidosauria > Squamata > Gekkonidae > Lepidodactylus > Lepidodactylus listeri. Next base: position 50,038,135 of record JARCFY010000007.1, read on the forward strand.
CATCTTCTGCTTGCCAGGTATTTAGGATTCAGAAATGAATTTGGCCAGGGTGGGACCTCACCCCCAAAGGCCAGTACTGAGGGTCCTTTGGATCATAATGCCGCACAGCATGGCAGGCTACAGTAAGAGAAGTTAATTGGGTGAAAATGACTCCTTCTCTCTTCTGGTAGCAGAAAAAGTGAAATTAGCTCTCCACCCATACATGAAGAGGGGAGATTTTTTTCTCCCCTTGATTTTCTCTGTCCTTGCAGCATGATGGTGCCAAAAACTTCAACATCAGCTCTCTGTGTTTCTCTGTGTATGGACTGATCAATCAATTGATCAATCAATAGATGGATAGAAGTACATTGTATATATAAGCAGTCAACATGAGCTAACAATTTATTTGGGATACCTCTTAAGTAGTTCCTGGGAATCAGTCTGGTATAACACTAACAATACATCTAGAAAGTACTGAAGAGTATTTAATGTCAATACAGTTCCTATAAATTGCACCATCCTACTCTTATCCAGTAAATTCCTGAGCCTTGAAATTCCACACATGGAAGAATATTGCATAAGAAGGCACTGAAAGTGCTAAAGGGAAGCTATGGCTTAGCCCTTTGCTACCACCAAAGTCTATAGTACTAGTACTGTAGAACTGGAGGTGAAGACAGAATGTGTTCAGCACGGGGGAAGCATGCTGATGACAAAGTCCTCAGCAGGATCTTACACTCTGGTGCTCAGTTGTTCACTCCTAGCCTAGCCTCACTCATGTATGCAAGGCTTGGAGAGTCTAGAATGACAGCTGGGAAATTGCAGTTGTAAGTACACGTCAAACACATGCCACCTCTTTAACCTTTGTACCAGAGTCTCTCTTGTAGTCATTCAGTCTGAACAAATTATTTTTCTCCATGGAGTAAGATGGCAGTTTTATTAGATGCACACAGAAAGGAATTCCATTTTGTGTCATAGGGAGTAGCCAGAATAAGAATCTAAATAGTGTTTCCCAACCAGCTTTAATAATGTTATTTTTGCTAAACATTTGATAGAGACTAATCTAGATATCTAATTCCCAACAGTCCCCTATGTGCATATACTTATTTCTGCAGATAGGGGGCATACTGTTCCCCAACAGGTTTTTCTACAGACTCAGGGGTCTCCTTGGGTCTGCAGAAAAATCCAAAAAGTTTAAAAAAAAACTTGGAGAGGGTTGAATTCCCCCCATACCTTTTGAAATGGCTGTTGTATGAATCTACTTCAGGCCCCACTGCATTGACAGTGAGAGATGGGCTGAAAGCTAGAGAGAGAGGCAGACAGGCAAAGAGAGGAGGAAGCAAAAGCAGAACTGGATCTGGGACTGGGGAGGATTCCTCCTGCAGTATGAGTGACTAAATAGCAGGAGGTTTGGAGCCAGGACTGGGATTGGGATTGCCTGCTCCAAATTGGGAAATTCCAGGAGATTCTGTGGTGAAGTCTAAAGATTGCAGAGTTTGGGGAGGGGAGAGGCCTCAGCTGGATATAATGCCACCCATTTTTTCTAGGGGGATAGATCTCTGTTGCCTGGAGTTCAGTTGTAATTCTGGTGGATCTCCAGGTCCCACATGGATGCTAGCAAACCTAGGCCTAGGAGCACCCCCTGGATGAGTTGATACCACCTGGCTTGCATGATTCAACTAGACATGGCTGCTTGATACTTTCCAACAGCAGCCACCCTATAAAGGTCAGTGTAGTATAATGGCCAGAGCTTCAGAGGAAGGCTTGCAAGACCCAGGTTTAGATCCTCATTTTGCTGTGGAAGCTCACTGGGTGATTTTGGACCAGGCACATACTTTCAACTTAACCTACCACATAGAGTTGTTGTGTGGATAAAAAGGCAAAGATAATAATGTAAACTGTTTTAGTCCCCACTGTGGAGAAACACCATAGTTTTCCTTAGTAGAAGCTGCAGAGGGAAAGGAGACAGAAAGCTGAAGACAGAGGGGCAGATAAAGGTAGGTTGGCTGTTGGATGGAAAGGAGATGGGGTGCCAACTCCAGGTTAGGAAACTCCTGGATATATGAGTGGTGGAGCCTGGGGATGGTGGTGATTGAGGCAGGGAGGGATTTCAGACAGATATAATGCCATAGACTCCACCCTCCAAAGCAGTCATTTCCTCCAGGGCAACTAATGTTACCAATCTTCAGGTGACGGCTGGAGATATCCTGGAATTACAAATGATCTCCAGATGACAGAGATTAGTTCCTCCAGAGAAAAAGGCTACTTTCAAGGGTGGAGTTTATGGTATTATACCCTGGTAAGGTCACTTCGAAAGCTCAAACCTCATCCTCCCAAGGGTCCACCCCCTGATCTCTAGGAATTTCCCAACATGGATCTGGCAACCCTAAAAAGAACTGATCTCTGTATTTGGGTAATCTATTGTGATTCCTAAAGAGCAGCTACTTCCATTGCTGCTGTGTGTGGGGAAGACTGGGAGGGTGACAGGGGCAGAAAGAGTGATCGGGTGGGGGCAGCAAGGAAGTGACAGGCATGGAGGGAAGAGAGAGATAGAGTAAGAAAAGGGGTGGCAGGAAGGAGAAAGAGTATGAGAGAAGTAAGGGGAGAGAGGAAGAAGCAAAGGTGGGAGGAATGGGATAGCTGCTCCCACAAGTTTCGTGCGGGTCCCCACTTGTTATATATCTATATTCAACACTGTACTTCATGGATTCTGAAGAAATGTATCCATTTCCAGAGTAGGTAACATACTTGACTTCCTTTTGTGCCAAATGATCTATGTTATTGTGGTATTCTTTTCATGCTAAATTATCTTTATTTCAGTGACACTTTTTGTTCTTGATACATCATGTATCATTAGCAAGGCATGAATGCATAATGGCCTATATCTTACCACTCCACTAAGTAAAGTCTGAAACCTTTCTCCAGCCTAAGGAGGCTCCTCTGATTGAAGTGGCTCTTCCTCCAATAGAAGAGTCACTTTGATTGAAGAAAGGCTCTTAGGCTGGAGGAACCAAATAGCCACCTGGTTGCAGCCCCTTCTTTTTAAGTTTGCCATGCAGACTAAATTGAAAACCACCAATACTCAGGTCTGCTGGTCCCAGCCTCCCATGCCATGCAACTGGGCAAAAGTGGAGGCAGGGCTGCAGGAAGCAGCAATGAGTTTTCTGCCCAAGAACCAATACCAGGCACAATTGCCCAGAGCTTCTCTCTCTTTCCTTTTTCCACCTGGCACAAACAGCTGCTTCAGGTTATGGGGGAGAGCTGACCCTGTAGCCTAAGACAGGATACCATAAAATGTAACTTTACGTAGCCTTAAAACTACAAAACTCATGATTCAATGTGACTATGAGAAATACCTGTGAGTACTTTTGCTGAATTTAATTAAATATAAATATTATATCCACTGAATCTACGAGCAGTTGGTACATGGTGAAATTCTAATTCGCAGCTGGATTTGGGATAGGATAGTGAAATGGAGCAGAAAAATATAGTTCCTCCAGCGATGCCTAGTTGATTTTTAATCTGAAAAGTCAACAACTGTAGGAAATCCTCAAAACGTGCTTTATAGAGAAGAGCAGGATGGCAGCTATGTGCTGAGCAAGTCCTTGGTGATTTTAGTTAAATAACTTGTGGCTACTTGAAGCCTTAAGAATGGTTTAATGCTTAACTATATGCAAACTATATCAAAACAGATAATATGCAAAGTGTCACTGATTAATATACTTAAGTAAACAACTTTGGGAAAGTATCTCCATGACAAGCACTTAAAAAGGAGTCGTTATTGGGTTCCTCGCCATTTAATAGCCTATTGTGGTGGCATTCTGTAATACCCACTAAAAAGCAATTAACACTTCCAAGTGCTTTGCAAAATTTTATTAGTTTATTGCCTCTTGAGGTGCTTTCAAATAATGCTGTTGCACTGAAGATCTCTTTGATGGGGCTTTCTTGATTGCTTTGGTAAAATGAAGTAAGTAATACCAAGAATGAAATAAATTCTGGGGGTTTTTTTGTTTGTGTATTAATATATTAATTTCATCCATGTTTTGTTCTAAGGAACAATGTATTTGGAGCATTTTACTTGGAAATAACTTGCAATGAGGTGGTCAGCGGGGGAAGAGTTTTGTCATAAGTATGGGCTGAAGAAGTAGTACAGTCACTTCAGCAAGCAGCCAATTGCCTTTTGGATACTCTTATCCCAAACTAGGGTTGCCAGCTCTGGGTGGGGAATACCTTGAGATTTGGAGGTAGATCCTGGGGAGTACAGAGACCTCGGTGGGGTAGAGAGACCTCAGTGGGGGACAAGAGTTCAGCCTTCAAAGTAGCTGCTTTCTCCAGAGGAACTGATCTCTGTTGTCTGGAGAGCACTTGTAATAGCAGGAGATCTGCAGACTCCACCTGGAAGCTGGCAACCCTATACCCAAACCCACAATTGATCCTGTCCTATCAGACTAGTGTGGAATAGGGGCTTCTTGGAAGAGGAAATATATACAGAGAGCCCTGTTTAAATAGCTGCTTAAAGTCATCAACCTTTAGGTCAATAGCTTGGGATTAACCAAGGGCAAGGACCAAGCCATTTATCCATGCATACAGAAATCATATTTACTTCCTAATGAGAGGGATTAGTATCAGAAGTTTCTAGCTATGTGGTTGGTGGAGCATTGGAGATGGAGACTGGAGCTCAGGGCATCAGATGAGGACTGGTGGAGCATCAGATGGCTCTGGGGTTTAACATTGTTAGAGGGAGAGAGATACATGATCTTAGGCCTCAAACATTCTGCAGGGAAGGAGGGCAGACAATTAGAGCTCATCCCTCTCCTGCAGCATAACTGAGGCCCATGTCTCCCTTTTTCTAGTCCCTGGCTTCTCTCTGTCAGCACAATCTTCACTCCCCTAAAAGCAATTCTGTTCAAAGTCAGATCAGTCTAACACAAAACTACCAGCTACAGTTTAATCCTGGATGAGAAGGCTAATCATTGAGATCTGGTTGGGTAAGTCACTGGGCCATATTTTCGCCCAGCTAATTCCAGACAGGTTTGTAGTGCTCAGGATAGTGAGAAGCAGTGTTCCCTCTGAGCTGTCAACTGTTATGAAGAAAAATTCTACATCATGACCCAAAAAATCTATCAGCATAAAAGTTGTGAGCAAACCTATTTTTTAAAATCAATTTCAGTTTGGAAAGGGAAAGACAGAAAGAGAGAGAAGGGGAAAGAAAAAAATGGAAAAAATGAAAGAAAGGGAGGGAAAGAAAGTGAAAGAAAGGAAGAGAAATGGAAGAGAAAGAAAGGGAAAGGAAGAAAGGGAAGGAAGGAAAAGAAAAGAAAAATAGAAAGAAGAAAGAGAGAAAGAGAAAGAAACAGCAGTGTGGGCCAGGCCTGCCCCCCCACTCCTGCCTCAGTCACTCACTTGCTCTCTCTCTCACACAAGACAGCAATGGCCCACCCCTTCCTCTTCCTCTTCCTCAATTGCTCTCTCTCTCTCTCTCTCTCTCTCTCATACACACACTCATACACACACACACACACAGAGCAGCTGTTGACTTGGATGGATGAGCATCGTGGTGAAAGGACTCAACAGATAGCTCAGATGGCCAGGTAGACCAGGCAGTGGGTGGGAGTGTTCTCAGCCATACTTTGAAGGAGGGCTGCCAGGAGCAGCTTCCTTTATAATGCATGTGGGCAGTGGCTGAGCTGGAGGGTGGGACTGCCCACTCCACTGACCCTTTGCCCTGGGCTGAGATTAATAATCTCTGTGCTGAGGGCTGGTGTCATAGTCTGTGCTCAGTGACAGCACAGATTCTGCAGATGAAGAGCTACCTGCAGCTGGCCCTCAGCCAGTAAATCAGCAACTGGCTGCAGCTGGCTCTGAGCCAGGAGGAGAGGAACAAGAGATCAGGTTACCAGCTGATCAAAAGTCACAGCCTACAGCTGAAACTGAGCCATCACCTTGTAGCTCTGAAGCCACTCCCAGACTACCTAGCTCACCCACACTCCTGCAGTACAATGCTGTCAGAGGCACACAGAGTTGCAGGAAAGGAGAAGGAGTGCAAGACTCATGGCCCATCGTCAGCTGTCAACTGATGAGATGGATGAGTAGTTTCAGGATGACTGCCCGGGAATTGTAGCTTGTTAACACTTGGCTAGGAGAAACTGAAGTTTTGTGGTTGCAAGAAGTACACATTACTGCTACTGATCTTGCTGTTATTGGACCACTGGAACATTGACCCTTAGACTGGACCTGATTATCAGGTTTTTTCCCTGGAACCCCTGACCCTGGACTGGGCCTAAATCCCTTTATCCTAGACTGGGCTTTGCATACCTGTTATCTGGAATCCCTGGCTTTTGGACTGGACCCTGGTTACTCTCTGCAACCTTGCCTGTGACCTACCCTGCTGAACCCCTGCCACCTGGGAGGGCTGCATCAGTACAACCAGAAATGCCTGTTAGCAGGAACTCTTGTCAGGAGGGATAGGGAAACTATATAGCTGTAATCTACTAGAATTCCATATTGCTTACAAAGTGCCAGTTCTAGCCAACTTCTTTCACTAAGCATATATATCTGATTAAGCAGCCTGAAGATTCTGCTTCATATAATGGGCCCAACTACCTAATTAATTCCCTGGCTGAGCTCATAAGGGTAACCCTGGAAATAGTTTTAGAATCTTCCTGGGGTTTTTTTCTTGGGTGCCCTAAATATATATTTCAATCTCCCTCCTTGTGTGCCCATCAGGACGTCATGTGCTGTCTACCTGCCTATTAGATTTTTAACCAACTCTTTCTCCAAAGAGTTTAGGGCAACATGCATTGTTACGAGGGACTTGCTCACCTCACTGTATATCACATGGGTGAAATATCCCGGATAACCCCTGGTGCCACTGGACTTCTGGGAAGCTTCCAGGGACATTTTATTTGGCAGGCTCTTCTGTTGATATTGTGCTTAACTCTGCAAACAAGAATTAACCGAGGCTAAATTTATTTATTTGTGGAACTCAAGGTGGCTTACAATATAAATAAAATAGTCATAAAAATACACACAAAAACCCAATATGAAAAAAAGCAATTACAAAAAAACACACATAAAAAGTCACCATTTAAAAACTCTGGTATGAGCTGCCAATAAATAATAACTAAACCAGTCAAATGCTGCCCTAAATAAAACTTTCAACTGTCTTCTAAAGATCAAAAGTGTGGGGGCCAGGCACATTTCCCTGGAGAGGTTGTTCCATGATTGTAATGAACGAATGAGACAGTGATGACAACAGTGACTGCAATATAGGAAGTAGAAAACTTTGACAAAATCCATTTGAAAACATCACAGAGATATTTAAATTATTATGCTTTAGTGGGCGCTAACCTGGATGGCCCAGGCTAGCTTGATCTAATCAGATCTCAAAAGCTAAGCAGGGTCAGCCTTGGCTAGTACTTGGATGGAAGACCACCCAGAAAGTCCAGGGTTGCAATGCAGAGGCAGGCAATGACAACTTTGCCTCTTGCCCTGAAAACTCTATCTGGTCACAATAAGTTGGCTGCAGCTTGATAACACTTTTCACCTCCACCATCCTTTAGTGGAGCCATCATTATGTCCATTAGTAATGTTTGGTAGAGTTGTTCTGGGCTGTTAGAAGTTTGATTGAACCACAAGTACCTCCTGAACCATCTGTAGTCTTCTGTGACTCTTTTGGAAAACACTATATAGATAAGATTACCTGCATCTGATGCAACTTGGATTCTGCAATGGTTATTAGTTCTATACATGAGATTCTCAGGACTGTCATTAGTTGTAGTTGCTTGGATGAACTTGTGTTGATTTCAGCTGAAAATTCAAATAAAGTGATTAGATGAGTGTGTGCCAGTACCCTGCCCTCTTGATCTTTCTGCATTAAAGCTTTTGATGTTGAGCTAATTTAAAATGGCTGATACCATCAGATGGGTTATTAATGCTTTCTTTTTTTCTGTAGAAAGTTACCTTATATTCCTCTGAAAGAGGCTTCCACTATTCCACTAAAGAAGCCATTACTAGACCCAACAGAACTGAATAACTGTAGGTCTATGTCATTTTTAGGCAACATATCAAATAACACAGTTAACTAAACAAAAGAAATAAAGCTAACTTCTATAAAAATCGATGGCTAGAGATTATCCTGGATGGGATAGGTCTGAAGGAGAATGCATGGGAAAGCATCATTTTTAAAGAAGGGAGGTAGGATTGAGCATACAAACACAAGGAGTTTCTGTATATGATTAAAGCGCCCACTTTCCATGGAAAACTTCATTTATACACCACTTTACTCCCCGGGGGGGGGGGGGGGGGGCAAATAGGCTTACAACATTTTGTTCTCAATTTTATCTTCACAACAGCCCTTTGAGGTAGGTTAGGCTAAGAATGTGTGACTAGCCCAAGATCATACAGCAAGTATCAAAGGTAGAGTGGGGATATTAATCTGGTTCTCCCAGATTTCAGTCCAACACTTTAGCCACAAATAAACACACTCCACTCCTCATCAATACTAGAGATTTTCATTCAGATATATCCAATCCAAATATACATCCCAAAACTACCATAGTATTTTACGGATATATTTTGGTCCCGGGATGTTATCCAGGATTTTTTTGGGGATTCCAGGAAATGGGTCCCAAAAAATCTTGGAAAAAAACAGGCAGCAATTGGGAATATCAGAAGTGAGTATATTAAGACTCCCAGAACTGTCCTCCCCCCTTTTTTTTCTGTATGTCTGTGTCTTTCTGGGGCTTGGTATCAAATTACCAGGTTGGTTTGACTTGGATACTTGCAACACTGTATTCTTTGCTTAAGTTACTTTGCACTGGGTTTGTGGTAGATTCTCAGGATAGACATTGCCTTTGATTCTCAGGTTGTAGATTGGCTCAGTTTCTCTGATTTTACATTTGCTGGGCTTGCAACAGTACTCCTGTTTGGTTTGTCTTGGATAATTCTCTAATTAGAACTTGGGTTGGATTCTCAGATGGTTTATCTGTTGTATTAGGCTTGCCACTGCTGTTTGTGATTGGATTCCCTAGTTCTACATCTTGGGCTTGTTGGTTCTGTCTGCTTTAAGGCTGTGGTCACATGGCCCCTTTAAATCCGGGAGCATTCTTGGATTTAAAGGGGCCACATTTTTCTACCATGGGAAGAGGCAGCCGCAGAAGAGGCGGCGAAGGAGGCAGCCGCGGCGGAAGCGGTGGTGGTGGAAGCGGTGGCGGTGGAAGCGGTTGCGGCGGCCGCGGAAGAGGCGGCTGCACTGGTGGCAGAAACAGCGGCAAAGGACCCGCCAGCTGCCTGGTAAGTTTGGGGGAGGGGGTTTCCTCCTTTTACACTTGGGCGCTTGACTGCCCAAGCGCCCAAGTGTAAAAGGGGGGGAGGCCGACTGGACCATCTGGACAGCCCTGCTCTCACAATGATTGCGAGAGAGGGCTGTCCAGATACCTCAAATGCGGGTTCCTCCCGCGACTCCCGGGAAAACTGTCGATTTTCCCGGGGTCAGAAAATGCAGGAGGAACCCGCATTTGAGCCCGCTTCGGCACGGGACTTTCTGCGGCCGTTGTGGATGGCCCCTTTAAATGCAGGAGGAAATAGCCCTTCCCCCCACATTTAAGGGCCGTGTGACCGCAGCCTAAGAGGCTTTTGGCCAGGGGTTGCTTTGCTTGCTCTTTTGTCTCTAGTTATTCTTTGCCCTGGAAAAAGCATGGAATCCCCCCCCCCCCAAAAAAAAGCCAGTGGGGGATGGCTGGGGACACCTTGTTCAGGGGCCCATAGAATTGAGCCTTTTGGTCCAATTCACTTGGAAATTTGCAGGTTATTTAAAGGGCAGGCATCAGCAGCTTTTAGGGCTGCCAAGTCCCCCGGTAGAGCGGAGGAAACACCGATTTTTAAAGCTTTCCCCCGCTTTTCCAAAATTGGCCACCGGGGGGACAAAATGGCTGCCAGCAGGGGAACCTCGGAGCCTGCCCTGCTGGCCTCTTGAACTTCTTAAAAGGGAAATTTCCCCTTTAAGAGCTGATCGAGCAAGACAGCCCCGCCCAGAGATTAAGGAGGGACTAAGCTCTTTCTACTGAAGGGCTTCCGTGCAAGGTTGCTGCTGGAGTAAACTGCGTAAGCTGGGGTCTGCGAGCTCTTTTCCTTCTCTGTCTCTCCCCCTCTTTCTTTTTTCTGTCTGTCTGTCCACTGTGGTTTTGTCAAAGGAATAAACTGTCACTTCCAAAGAGGTAAACATCACAAGGAGAGGTTGCCTGTAGAAGGTCTGGGAGTGGGATTGTTTAAAATGTCTTGTCCTGGCTGTTTGGGTCCCCCCAATCCTCATTTCCCTTCTGCAAATAAAAGTTGGGATTCCTCATTTTTATGCCAATTTTCTGTTTCTTTCAACCATGTCCCCCCCCACCCCTCCGGCAGTAAAAATCTGCATTTTTAAAAGCATTTGTACATCAAGTAACCAGTATTTTAAGTTAGGGATGGATCCAACTAGCTTTTCTGCTGGCGAAAAGAGGAGGACAAAGGTCCTCTTTAGCCACCAAAAAGCCTATGCTGGGGGGGGGGGGAGAAGTTATGGGACTTACATGGACAACAGCTGGGTGAAACAAGGGTCAGAAAGAAAGCCTGGGAATTGGGCAAGAGTAAGTGAAAAAGCTGTCTGTCTGTCTGTCTGTCTCTCTCTCTCTGTCCCCATCCAGCAGAGGTCTATCAGTGGCTATTATAGCCACAAGGTCTAAATGGAACCCTTTGTCTGGGGCAGTGATGCTCTGAATTCTTGGTGCTTGGGGGGCAACAGTGGGAGGGCTTCTGGAGTTCTGGCCCCGCTGCTGGACCTCCTGAGGGCACCTGGTATTTTTGGCCACTGTTGTGACACAGAGTGTTGTACTGGATGGGCTGTACTGGATGGGTCGATCCACTGTGGCTTCTCTCCTGTTCTTATGATATGAAAATCATATTTAGCACTTGTGTAGCACTTAGGGCTTCATATTCTGCCGAGATGAGGAAGGATTCAGTAGGGCTGTTGCTCAGTGATAGAGCATCTGCTTGACATGCAGGAGGTATCAGCCTCTTCAGCTAAAAAAGGATCAGGTAATAGGTGACATTAAAGATCTCAGCCTGAGACCCTGGAGAGCCACTACCAGTCTGAGTAGTCAATACTGACCTTGATGGACCAATGGCCTGATTCAGTATTAGGAAACTTCATGAGTTCATGTGTCAGCATGTGGAAGCAACATCACAGGATGTGACATCACAAAATGATGTCACTTCCTTTCTCCTGGCTCCACCCCCAAAGTCTCCTGGCTCCACCCCCAAAGTCCCCAGATATTTCCCAAGTTGGACTTGGCAGTCCTAGCAGCTTTACAATTTGCTCAAAAATATACTAAAAAAACACAGCCCCTATGTCCCTTGGGGAAGATTCCCTAGAGGGAATAAATAGAGCCAAGTAATATTGGAATCCTGAAAAGAAAGAACCCCCCCAGTATTTGGAACCTGGATAACCAAGAATACTGATATTTTTCAGCTCCCTGATATTTGAATCTGAAACATACTGCTTTTTTTTTCTTTTTGAGGTGCACATCTTTAATCAGTACTGAGTAAGAATTGCCCTCAATTGAGCTCCCATTCTCCATTTCAGATGTGAATAAAGGAACAGCACCTTCTGTTGTCTGCAGAGTTATATTATGAAAATTGCCTCCAGAATGGTCTTGCCCTCTCTTCCAGCAACCAAAATGAGGGATGACTTTAAATTTCTCATCCCTGCTGTTTCAGCATGAAAACCCTCCTTTCATTTCCCCCTCCACACACTTGTGTGAATCAAACCACAAATCCTGATTTTTATAGCACTAGATTTGAACAACATTCCCCACCCCCAGTAAAATGTACCCATTTTTCAATGTTATTTGTGCATTACTAAATATGGTGTATATTTTATGTATAAATGCCATATAAGCCGCATATAAAAACTGTACAGCATGTGTATGCTGTTTAAATCAATAAAGCCCTGGGTAAAATGCAGAGTAATGTAACTGTTCACAAAGTATAAATGAATATAAAACAAAAAAAATAGGGATCATTCACTCTTCTATAGCAATCAGGCACTCTTTTTTTTAGGAAACAGCAGTGCAGTCCTGAGACCTCTTTCCTGGAAGTAAGCCCAACTGAGTAGACTTCAGTAGGATTCTGACTGTAGCAGCTTAGGCTGGCACTGTAAGCTCTTAAATAAAATAAAATAAATTTAAAAAGGAAACAGGTGGATTCTGAACAACACCCATAGGATTTATCCTTGTTTACTTCCTGGAAGGAAAACCACTCTGCAACTATCCTAGGGCTGTCAGCTCTGGGTTGGGAAATACCTGGAGAATTTGGGAGTGGAGCCTGAGAAGGGTGGGATTTGTGGAGGAGCTTCAATGGAGTATACTGCCATAGAGTCCACCTTCCAAAGCAGCTCTTTTCTCTAGGTGAATTGATCTCTGTCACCTGGAGATCAGTTGTAATCCCAGGAGATCTCCAGCCACAACCTGGAGGTTGGTAACCCCAGGGGTTATTTGGGGCCAGGGGCTGTCGGAGCACTGTTCCAGCAGCTCAGGAGCTGACACAAATGGCAGTGGCGGCAAGCCCCGCCTCCAGCTCCCCTCCCCAAGCGCCTTCTCTAGAGAGACAGAAAGAGAGCACCACCGCTTCCCCCCCCCCCCCCCAGCCCATCTTGGCAGGCTGGCTGGGGAAGCAAATGGGGAGGGGCATCTCCAAAATCCTCCCTTTCCCTTCCTCAGCTGGCCTGCCAAGGCAGACTGGGGGGGGGGGGGAGCGAAGAGAGAAGGGGTTCTTTAAACCCCTTATCTCTGGAGTCGCACCACCCTTCCATTGTATTCTATGGCCCCATAGAATATCATGGGAAGATTGCACCACCACTGTGGCACAACTCCAGAGAGAAGGGGTTTAAAGTTTAAACCCCTTCTCTCTTCGCTTCTGCCCACCCGGGGAGGGGAGGCTTTTGAAGATGACTCCCCTCTTTTTGCTTCCCCTTCTGACATCACTTCTAGTGATGTCAGGGGTCGTGGTATATGCTAATGAGCTATTATGTTAATAGCCTATTAGGTATGCCAGTGAGCTCCTGCAGCTCTTTTTCTACAAAATGACTCCTGGATGTATTCTTAAGGTATCTAGATGCATGCATACATGTGCGTGTGCACCCCCCTCCCCAAATCATTCCCTTTTCTTAAATGGAGGAAAGATCAGCTCTATGTGAGAGGCAGCAAACACTAGCACCAGGCTCCTCTGTACAAGACATAGCTAACAGGACTGTTCTTTATTCAACATGAAGATGCTGTAAGACCAATACAGCTGTAGGAGAGGCTTGTGCATTGGCACTTCCTTGCAAGAAAAAGAAAGCCCCAGAAGAGCTGTGCTGCTGAAGATGTGGATTTCTTTTTATCAGGCTTGCTGGAAACAAGATAGCCCCACCAGCATCATTTTGGTCTCTGTATTTTATTGTATTTATCCAATTGTCAGTCGACAGTATCGCTTGGACCTCTCAGAATCATGGAAAGCAGAGAAAAGGGAAGCAAAAAAGCCCTATCTAAATGATACTCCTGGAAGCTCTCTTGAAGGAGACTCTGATGATGTCACAGTATTCTCACATAGCTATTTTAGGTACATCTGTAAGGCTTTCATTAGCACTGTCACCAAATTCTGTGGAACAGTGATTGGGTTAGAAAAAACCCAGGTTCTAAGTTCTTCCTTCTTAGGATTAAATTGCAGTGGATCTTCTTTTCCCTAGCCATACTAACAAAAGTTGACAGAAGTATTGCCATTAAAATCAATGCCTTAGTGTAAAAATAACTCTTCCCTCCGAGTTAATTAGGAAGCTCCAACTGGTGCTGAATGCCACAGCTCATCTATTATCAAGAGCTAGACAGAGCATGCATATTAGTCCTATTCTGCAGATACTCCATTGGCTGCCCATTTGTCTCGGGGCTCAATTTAAGGTGCTGGCTATCACATACAAACCCCTTCATGGCCATGGTCACTCTTATCTGTGGGATCTCCTCTCTCCCTATGCTCTGCCACAACAGCATCACTCGTGGGCACTGCATGAAATTGCTGAGCAGTCGGGTTAGAATGGATAAAAGGAAGTTCTTCTTCACCCAAGAGTGATTAACACGTGGAATTCACTGCCACAAGAGGTGGTAGCAGCTACAAGCATGGACGGCTTCAAGAGGGAATTGGATAAACATATGGAACAGAGGTCCATCAGTGGCTATTAGCCACAAAGTATAGATAGGAACTCTCAGTCTGGGACAAGTGATGCACTGTATTCTTGGTGCTTTGGGGGGGCAACAGTGGGAGGGCTTCTAGTGTCCTGGGGCCACTGATGGACCTCCTGACAGTATTTTTGGCCACTGTGTGACAGAGTGTTGGACTGGATGGGCCATTGGCCTGATCCAACATTGGCATCTCTTATGTTAGCAGGGCCTTCTGTGGGTGTCAGCCTACAAATGGGCAAAATCAACAACTGTCAGTACATGTGCTTTCTCCACTGTGGATCCCATATTATGAAATGGCCTGCCCCAGGAGGTCAGGAAGGCTCCCACTTTCCTGACTTTCCACAAACGATGCAAACTGAACTATCCAGGAGGTCTTTTCTGGGCAGGTAATAGGTTTGCCAGTTTGGTGTAGTAGTTAAAGGCACAGACTCCAATCTGGGAGAACCAGGTTTGATTCCCTGCTCCTCCACATGCAGCTTCTGGTGTGACCTTGGGTCAGTCACAAGTTTTCCCAGGGCTGTTCTCTCAAGGACAGTTCTGGAAAGAACTCTCTCAGCCCTGCCTACCTCATAGGGTGCCTGTTGTGGGGAGGGAAAGGAGATTGTAAACCACTCTGAGACTCCTTTGGGTAGTGAAGGGTGGGGAATAAATCCAATCCAATCTCTTCTTCTATACAGAATGATTCACAGACTTACTTGGACACATGATTAGGGACTGTGGTCTATACTGCTGCCTATCACTCACTGGAAGGAGAATCCTATTATGTCATTTTTGCACCACAATGTGTCATGTGGATGCTTATGCTATGCTTCAGTTCTTTCTGATTGGTCCAAGACTTCTACAATCCCAATGCACTGGTTATTGAATGTCCCCCTTTGTTGACTGTACTTACTCACTATGTGTAATCTGACTTGAGTCTCTGTAAGAAAGGTGGATGCTAAATTTTTTAAAAATAAAATAGAATAGTATAACATGGCATAAAATAAACATATTGGGAACACTAGCAATGAAGATGGGTGAAATGAAAAGTCTCACAATGACATAATGAAAAAAGAGTGTATATACAGAGAGGGTGGGAAGGAGATGTTTTACACTTTAAGTACACAAAGACTGAAACGTAAGGATTGACACTGACTTCTGCAGCAATCTTGACACAGTCAGCTCTGTGTACCATAATAATTATAATAATTTTAACAAATGAACAGTAGAGGATTCCTATTCCTTTGGTTCCATATCAGAAACAAGACCAGGAAATCAGGGCAGGAATGTGACTCAGTGGTAAAGTATCTGCATTGCACGCTGAATGTCCTAGGGTCAGTCCACAGCTAAATGATCAGATAGTAGGTGCCGTTGTTAGCCGAATTGCTTTAATTTACACTTAGCAATCGGCAAAATACACGGGTTCTTGCCAACTATACCAGGGTCCCACCCCTCCCGGGAGTTCTACAGGAAAGAGGCACGTGAGGCAGATGGCAAATTAAATGCTGTTTACTAAATGATGTTGTTCACTCACACAAAAACAGATTCTTACACACATACACACAGGTCTAGGGAAATAAAGATAGAAAATAGCACTGTTGCAATTTGCAGGAGTTCATTGGTGGGGAAGCAATACATTACCTATCCTAAAGAGGAGTTGTCTGACCGAAGGAAGTTCCAACAGAAGATTAGAGGGACTGGAAAGGCAAG
Organism: Lepidodactylus listeri; assembly: GCA_029233225.1. Classification (NCBI taxonomy): domain Eukaryota; kingdom Metazoa; phylum Chordata; class Lepidosauria; order Squamata; family Gekkonidae; genus Lepidodactylus; species Lepidodactylus listeri. Next base: position 50,054,046 of record JARCFY010000007.1, read on the forward strand.
CTGGGGGGGGGAAGGGTAAAGGGGAGGTAAAGCAGATAGGGGACGATGGCTTAAGAGAGCGATGGCTTAAGAGAGCGAATGCCTCTGCGCAAGGTCTTTTATTAGGTGGTCTTGGGGAGGCTGCACAGACCACAACCCACTAACACTCCTACTAGGCGGTCCGTCCCTGTTGGACCTTGCTATAGGTTAAAGGTGAACAAAGGGAGGAGGTCCAGGGGTTTGGTCAGTGTTGCAAAAGTATGACTTCACCAGGAAACAGACACTGAGTCTAGGGTCCGATGACTCACCTGGCCAACCTATTGTCAGTTGATGGTTTTAGCCAAGTATCTGATGGCTGGCACAGTAGGTGCTAGGCAGTCTTGTTAGCATAACTTATTCAGATGTATATTGAGGAGTGGGGGTTAACCAGCGGATGTCTGACAGAAGGAGGCCTCATGGCAAGAGGAATCCTTTGTCCTTGTGTGAACTGCTTGGGGTGTCAGCCTCCTGGCTTGGGCTGGAGCTGGCTCCTATGTGGAGAAGAAAGCGCAAGTCCCTACCACTGCTGGCGACACAGAGTTCAAACTTATGGATAAAAATCCATAAGAGCACAGAAAAGTGCCTTGCTGGCTAACATTTCCCCCCCTCGGAGACCTGAAGGCGTCAGGTGAAGGTCTCCGAATTTGGGCGATACGATGACGGAAACTGAGACAGACTGCATGATGGTGATCCTGGAAGAAATAGGTGGCAAGGGACGGACCCAGAAGATGACAAAAATCTATCGCAATAAAAATGCCAAATTGTTGCTGGGGCGGACATAAAAACAAGGCTTTGTGCATTAGACCACCAAGGGAGCCTATGTAGAAATATTTAAGTCTCTAAATAGCAGAAACATTTTTCAAAAGTAATCCTAAAATTCCTTATCTTAAATTCATTGTAAAAAGCCTTATAGAAGCATTATAAGTTTCTTATAAGGGTATTATCTATACATAAAGCATTAATACTTATAGCGGAAGTACACACATTTGTATCAATAAAAATACTCCACAAGGAATGCACAAGGAAATAAAATGGTTACAAACAATTCTTCGTCCATCTCTCCTGAGCGGCAAGGCTTTTCTGTTGGAACAGGGCAACTGGTGCTGTTTGAACAGGAGAGAGGCGCGCTTTACATTGTATCTAATGGAACACCAGGACTCGTATATCTTCGGCTCTTCGGAAGCCACTCGGGTCTTAATCAATAGCTCATGAAGCTCTCGGCTATGCCCGTCACTTCTCGGCACGGACACGAGTCAGTTCGGCCGGGAAGGAGGAGACCGGTTTGCATATTGAGGAGTCGCCCCCCCTTGCTATCTAAAAGCATCATGGGTACTTACTTACATTAGGAAAAAAAAGGATATTAAAATAAAACATAGTTTAATGATTTTGCAAGCAGAGTGTCTAAAGGCATTCAAGAAATACGGAAAAGGTCAAAACAGGTCAGACATCTGGAATCATTGTATTATGAAAGACACATCATCTTGGGGTCCTGGCTGGAATAATCACAGGCCAGGTATTCACCCTTCGGGGTTGGCGGAGTCTCCGGGCACGCCTCCCGAACCCTGGGGAGCATTTGTGAGATGTGTGCCTGAGAGAGACACAGACGCACACACGCACAGGCAGGGCATGCAAAAGCTGGGTTCGGGAGTTGCGTCCGGTCGACTCTGACCTTTTATCTGGAGCCGGGTGGCTCCGCAGGGACGCCGTTAGCTGCGTACCCGTTTTAGCTTGGAGGGCTCCCTCCGGGGGGCCCTCCCCTAATACTGTACAAAAATAGAACAATCTTTCCCTCTAAACCCGATCCCAGTGGTACCGTCCTATACCCAATGAGGAGCGGACTGGGCAGCTAGTCACTAGGCAGAACCCTTCAAAGGTCGCGTGTTTTGGACTTGGCTGTATATGTTACGGCTAGAGGTTGTTGCGTATGCAAATGAGAGGATTGTTTAGGCATTCTGGGATACACAAATATTTCAAGAAAAATAAATTTATTAAAAATCAAAACAATCGAATTGGACACCAGTGTTGGAGCGAGGATACATTTTAGCTTGCAGGCACTTCAGGGAGAGAGCTGGCGAAAATCTCCCCCTTTAACCTAAAAAGATGTTAAAAAGAGGGGGCAAGAGGTTTTGGCCGGGGCTTCGAGCTAACCGGGAGTCCTTCCCAGGCACTCTCCGCTGCCATGCGCAGGGAGGGCTTGCACGCCTGGTGTAAGGGGAGCAAGGGCCAGACTTAAATTCCGAGCCCAACTTCTGCACGTCCTTCCGAGTGGCTTCTTCTTGATACAGTCTGGACCTGCAAATCCAGCTGCCTCTTCTGATTACACTCAGAAGCCGTTTAGAAGAGGACAAAGAATTCGTTTGCACCTACTCCTGACGGAGCTCTCTCTTGGGCTTCTATGTCGCAGCTCATTGGTCCTCCCAACCCTTGTTGCCCTTCTCACTAATGACTCCCTACGGTTCGTCTAGGCTTCGGCCCTCCCAACACTGGTCAAAAGAATAGAAAAAGAAAAAAAAAATATTTGGAACAAGCAGAGGCATGTTGCAAAGACTAGTTGCAAAATATAAGCTGTCAAAGGCGGAGGAAAAATAAAAGCAAAAGGGAACCAGCGATTGAAAAGGGTTTTTTTTTTATTATGAGTTACTGGAAGAAACTCTGTTGGTGCAAAAAGAAAATTTATTTGTGCAGGCCAGCAATAATGTTTGGATTAACAGGAGGGCTTTGTTTTGCAATCCGCCTTGAAAGAAAACAATACAGTAGGATAGTTTGCAAAAGCGAAACTGAAAATGAGGCTTGTTTAGTAAGCATGGGGCGCTGGCTGCTGTGGACGCAAAAGGATAAACTAGGCTGTGGTAAAAATAAAAAAAAGGGAGAGAAACTTAAGCAATGACTAAAAGGGAGCCTGCTTATACTGAAATAATAAAAAAAAAATTGGGAAAAATAATTTGGTGGACGGCATGCTATTGCGTATGCAAAGTGGCAATACCGCAGTGCATGCCGGGACTTGTTTCCTTAAATTTGGAGAAAATTATTGGAAAATAATATTTGAAAAATACCAATGGCACAATTTGATATAATTTAAGAGGTTTCAAATCGGGGAGTCCTGGAAGCAAAAGGCAAAAGAAAAATTTATTCGCTGTGAGTCTCAGTGTCATTGCAGAGGAGGGCAAGCGGGCATTCCACAGGCCGCCTTTAACCCAATTGAAAGGTGTATGCTCCTCTGGCTGATAATTCAGCTAGCCTGCACAGTATCTCCTTTCTGGGTCTGCTTTACTGGACTCAAAAGCATGGCTACACTGTCAAACAGGTCTCAGTCATCCGGGGGATGCCCCGCTGATGTCTTGGCAATTTGGCAGTATAGTTTTTCGTATATTGCAGTGTTTCTGCACAAAAACGGTGAAGGCTCTTTAAGGTCTTCTGAATATGTGCAGGAGGCGGAAACCGTTTTCCTTCGGTTGCCTTTGTAGTGTTCGCCTATGCTTCCTTGGGTTCGAAAATGTAAAGCTGCTACGACCCAATTTTTCTACCTCATGGGCCCTTAAAGGCCTACCCAATCGTAGTAAAGAATAGAACACAAATATGGACATACATGGGAATAGTTCTAAGCGAGAAAAAGGCACATATAGGGGGCAACAGTAAAGGCATATCAGAGGAGGGGGAGGAGGGTTAGGAGTCAGAAACCTTGGTTGCTAGGTGCATCAAGGCTTGAACGTCTGTGGCTTTGGTTAATTCTGAGCAGCATATGACATATGATGTTGAAGTCTTCCACCCTTGAAGTCCATGGGGTCCTGTATATGCAAAACTTCCGAGAATTTGAAGAGCACATTGGGGCAGCAGAAATATATATAAGAACAAATCAAATGCAATCACCTTAGCACACACACACAGAAGGGGAAAAAAACTCTTAATGATTAGTAGCACATATTAGATCATAGTAAATATAGACAAAAGCATTATTGCAACACAAAATTGAAGGATTGGGATATGGCACCCAATCACCCATTAGAACACAATGCAATGTACTGGCAGTTTATAGGAAGAGGGGACACATTTGACAGTGTCTCTCCCCCCCTTGTATCAAGATTGACATTTTGCTAGACATGTGATCACATTTAATAGAGTGTCTTCCGGAGACAATAAAAATAATAATAATACATGAGCTCAGAACAGAAAAGATTTTTTTTTTCAAAATTTAAATTGTATTGCCATGGCTTATAAGGTTGTAGCAAACGTTGGGCGCCCTTAAAAAGAAAATAAAAAAATAAATACCGGCTTGTGGGAGTGGCTTAGACTTCCCCAAAAAATAAAAAGTCAAAGAATGTAAAAAGACAATATAACAAAACTCATCAAAACATCTGACTTCTCCCATGTTGTGAGAGAGGAATTAAAATAAAAATAAAACTGGTAGGAATCTGAAAAGCAATAAATGATTAGTACACACATAAAAAAAAAACCATACAGACAACATGATTTTACTATATGAGAGCCTTCCTTGGCTCAGGCCCAGTGATTCAAGGATTAAATACCAGAGAGAGATGCTCTCAGGTTTGCAACTTTAAGGGGTAGACCTTGTTTGAAAAGGCCCTTTTTCAGTTGCCAACCAAGTGGCTTTAGTCCAATTAGGGACTTCATGCTGCTGGACTGTTCCTGAAAGAGAAGCAAGGTTAAATTGTGGCTTGGAATGACATGGGTGCACATGACTGCCCTCGGTTTGTACCAAAGAAAGGCATGGTCCTTGCCCTAAAACGAAAAAACAATTGTTGCTGGGCAAAAAGAAAATTGTTTTAGAAGTATTCTACCACCCCCCTTTGTTTCTTTCGTGACCAATAGGGAGGAAAGAAACATATTTGAAGGCGTACTCTGTGCATGCACAGAGTATAGATGAGACAAAGATAGAAGAATACAGCCTGAGTGACCGAGGCATAATTTTACCAAGCATCTGGAATATAAACTGTATGGAAAATCCAAGACATAGAACAAGCAGTGGCCCTTGACAAGGCTCAGAGAATTCTTTATGGATTAAGAAGTCAGTCAGAAAGATCATAACCCAAGTAAAAGCATGGTCTCTGGCATAAGCTGTGTGCCAGCAAACAGTGCTTCTGAGCAGAGAAAGAGTCTCCTAACTCGCTGGCTGAAACCAGGCGGAGCTAGAACAGAAGAATGGATTTGCATGAGAAACACTTCAGATGAAAAGCCAAGTCATAGCAAGATGGCAAAAAGGATGGTATAAACATTCTGACTGCTATAGTATCTCAAGACTAAGGAAAACTAGCAAAAGAGTGAGCTAGCAGGACCCACTTCTGTGAGATGAGAAAGAAATTAAAAAAACTGATACTACACAGGACAAAGCCTGAGAATGAGAGGCAGTAACACATTTAAGGAAATAGAAACAGTATCTCTGTTGAATATACCCTTTTAGGTAGGAGTGGCTGAGAGAGTGCCCTTGAGGACTGCTCTTGAAAGAACAGCTCTGAAAGAACTTGTGACTGACCCAAGGTCACACCAGCGGCTGCATGTGGCAGAGTGGGGAATCAAATCCGGTGCTCCCAGATAAGAGTCCATGCACTCAACCGTTACACCATACTGTCTCTCCTAGAGATTCCTGAGATGTGATGTACTAAAAAAAGTTAGAAGGAAAGCATGCCAAGGAAGCAATCTTAAGATTTCAAATAAAAGCAAAGTTACCAAAAACTGTAAAATTCTAGAAATATCATTTTGTTCTTAAAGAATTAAAGCTATAAAAATTGCAACAACAAAAAGAAATATTAACTTCCAAGCAATGATCTGTTGTCTTTTGGCAGAGGGGCAACTCTAGAGCAGTTTGCCCAAAAAGGGAATTTAAACCTAGTTTAAGAAGGGAGGGAAGGGAACCTTCCTTTCAAAGCATTCTACAGTAAAGTTTCATCACAAAGGGTAGGGTTGCCAACTCCAGTCCAGGAGATTCCTGTCGATTAGGAGATGCAACTTAAAAAGAACAGTGCATAAAATTGCATAAAATCAATACTGCATCAAATCAACCCGTTTCCAGAGAAACTGACTTTAGCATTCTGGAGAAAGGCTGGAGCTTTGGGGGATCTCCAGGGCCCACCTGGAGACTGACATTCTTGCAATAGTGGCCACATTCTTAGCAAAAAAGGAAGAAAAAATTCCAAATATTCACTACCCACCCCCTCCCTGTTGCCTTAGAGAGAAAAAGGGGGGGGGGCTTTTGTCTCTGGTTGTAGAGGGAAATTATGCTTAACAAAAGAGGGAGGGAGAACTTCCTTCTCCATCTCATTTCAGAGCTGCTGGCTCTTTGATAATGCAAATTTCACAAGAGGGGAAACGATGGGGGATGAGAGGAGACTTTTGCTGGATGGCAAGGTTTTCCAGATAGACTGTCTTTGTCTGATGAGGCTCTCTCAACACGAGTCTCAAAAGATTTTAACAGGACTGCTGCTACAGTTCAAAAAGTTTGGGTCTTTTCCAGGCCAGATTAAAAGAAGGGAAAATTAAAAACAAAATAAAAAATCCTTGTACCAAAAATTTCTTGCACTAAAAATTCCCTGCACTTCCCTTGCACTCCCCCCCTTGAATTCACAGAACCCTGTGAATTCACAAAACAGAGCCAAAGTAAAAGGGAAAGAAAAACCATTCCATATTTCTTTTCACTGTGCACCCCTTTTCAGTTCCTTTAAGGTGGGGGTGATATAAGAACTTTTCTCTCTAGGGTTGAGAAGGAAAAATAGCCCTAACAGAACAGGGGAAAAGCAACAATTACCAGCACTCCTCCATCTTATCTCATCCCTGCTAGTTCTTTGAGTATGCAAATGTCACATAAGGGGAGATGAGGGCAGTTTGCCCTGCCATGAGGCTTTTAGAATGTAACTTCTTTCAGCATCTTAAGGCCAAAGTGGGCTCAGTTTGTTTTGTTTTTTTACAAAGGCAGCTGGAAGGAGAGCCTGCCTGAGCTTTGCCAATTCATGCTGTATCAGGAGCCACTAAAGTAAAAATACATTGTAGGCAAAATGGAGAATTTGCTGCTTCTTGCAGACATGGGAAACTACCTCACTGCTGGAGCTCAAAAGTTTGAAAATGTGCCACTTTTTTTTTTTTTTTTTTAAAAAGGTGTTTGTCCCTCAGTTACTCTTGAACTGTGGGCCAGATGAATATTTAAAACAAAATATGTCAAAGGAAAACGTGGCTTTTTCTACACCCTCTAGAAGGGGCAGCCTTTAAAGGCTTTATAACACAAAACAAACACATTGTACCTACTGAGGGTTCAAATGAAAGAAGGTTCTGTGGTGGGGAAGGAGAGGTTTTTCTCCTTCCCCAACAGTTCAATGGGAACTATAGCTGCTTAGGGCTATAGTGCTGAGAAGTCTCCAGGTCTAACCTGGAGATTGGTATCTCTACAGATTCTAGGGAGTTTCCAGAAAGAAGGAAGCTTAGGAGCTTCCATTTTCAAAAAAAGTTACATTTCTCATGATTTTACTGCTGCGATTCCTGCCCATTTTGAGGAGGGGATAATACATTTCTCCATTTCTTTTGGGGCTGTTAAAGTCTCCTGATTAAGCTAATTTTAAATTGTCAGTCTTCTGGTTGTTTTAAAGAACTTTTCTGTGTTCATTTGACCTGCATAGGCCAGAATGAAACAGGCAGAAAAACCTTATTTGTCCTCCCCCCAGGTTTCGTCTAAGGCGGGCAGACACAGCAAAAAGTCTCTCTCTCCCTAGAGTTGAGAGAGAGATGATCTTTGCTTTTCTAAAATTGGGAAGGGCAATTAATAATAAAAAGTCTGCTTTGCAACGGAGTTCCCTGCAAAATGAGGGAGCACTCCCATCTGTAAAGACAGTCACAGAAAGCTGTTCCCTGCTGAGGGAAATAGTTTGGGCAACAGATTTAGAACTTTGTGTAAGCTCAGAGGCTGTTTCAAATGTGGCTCAAATGGGGTCCAGTTCTCTTCCAAAGGCAGTTGGGAAGAGACTGGGATTTGTAGGGTTCTATATTTTAAAAGGTAAAAACAGAGGTACAAATTTTCCTCAATTTCTCTCAATTATGGCCATAATTACAGGAAGATTATTCTTGGCATTTAAGCTTGATGTGTAAAATTTGGTAACATAGCTGTGCTGTTTTATAGCCCTGAATCTAAGTTCTTTCTGGGGGCATGTGTTCTACAGCTAAGGTTGATCACTCATCTTACAGTTACAAAAGTTGGACTTGTTGGTCTCGAGCTCTGTTTAAGGTTGTCAGGTCCAGGCAGGAGATTCCTGGGGATTCAGGCTGAGGTTTGAAGAAGGATGGAGACTCCAGTGGGGCAAAAACCATGAAGTCTTCCCTCCTCCCACAAGCACTCACTTTCTACAGAGAAATTAGACTCTGTAGTCTGGAGATCTGTTAGAACTCCAGGGGAGCTCCAGGAGAGCTCCAGGTCTTGCCTGGAGACTGACATTGCCACAGGGAAATGCTATTCTCTGTGCAGCAGTCTCTTGGGGATTAACACCATTCCCTCCAAATTTCATTTACAAAGGATTAAAAGGAGAGCGCTTGCTTCCTGAGGATTCTTTCCCCATCTCTTACCCAGTTTCTTTCCCTGGGGTTGGAATGGAGGGGGGGGGGGAGATTTTATTTTGCTGCAGCCATTCTGGCTGTACTGAATGCCTGCTTCTGTTCCAACTACTGAGAGTTGGCTGGGCTTTCCCAGGAATTTTAGTTGAGGCATTTTAGGCTCCCGTTTTCCTAATTTAACAAAAGGTGCAGAATTTTCACTATTCTGTTCAAGATTACAGGGATTTTAGGGATTTTTTGTTTGTTTGTTTTTGTTTCCTTAAGACAGCATTTTTAGACCTCTGCCTTCCTTGCAGGGCACATTTTCACTTGCTTAGTTCAGTTCCTAACCAAAAGAGAGAATACTCCTTAACTCTCTTAAATTATCACATCCAAAAAGGAAGCCCTAAAGACTCCTTTGTTACACAGTTAAAAAGTCCAAGCACATGTTGTGTGGTTTATCACAACACCCAAATGGCTGAACAGTCACCAAAAGGAAAAGACCCTGTTTCCAGGCGCCTCCCTTAAACAAACTTCAGATTCTCGGATCTGAGGAGCAAACTTAAGTTACAGTTACCAAATTGGCCTATGGCCACCAAAGGGAAAAGACCCTGATTTCTGGGGTCCCCCTAACTAACTTCAGATGCACTGATCTGAGGAACTAACCTTGGGGAAAAGGAGTATGTCAAGGAGGGTCTCCTGTTTTACCTCAAACAGGGGCACTGGAAGGGGAGTCGTCTCCCTTCTTCCATACTTATACAGTTACTGTTGTTGGCACAAGGTGGCCAACGCACCACAGAACAGGCTATCCCAGCCCTTAATTAGTTTTTGGAGCCGGGGACTCACACCTCTCTCGACACTCGGGGATTACTTTTAACCCTACAGAAGGCACTCCCTGCCTGAATTTAGTTTTTAGAGCCGGGGACTCACACCCTTCGCGACACTCTGGGATTACTCTTAACCCAAAACGCGGCACTCTCGGCCTTAATTCGGTTTCTAGAGCCGGGGACTCACACCCACACGACACCCAGGGATTACTCGTAACCCAAAAGGAGACACCCAGTCTCAGAGACACCCAGTCTCTTTATATGAGGGTTTCAAGAACGGGTTGGCCAAACCTCTCGTCCTAAGGATAACCACACAACCAAATGAAGGTTTTGGGCTCGCAAGCTCTCACTGGATAACCTATTAACCAGCGGGGTTTCAAAACAATATGTTCCAGCAGGCTGACCCCTAACCAAAATCAATTGATTTCACTTCGTTGAGCGAAGTAAAGCAAGGAGGGGGAGCGAGGGTTCGCTCAAAGAAAAAGTTCTTTTTCGGATTCAGCGGGTGTATGTAGTGTATGTAGTGTTGGTGCAACTGGTCTAGCGCCCTACTCTGGTCTTCTTTGGATCCCTTCCCACAAAATAGACGCGCAGACGGTCACAGTTTGACCTGGGGTTCAAAGAGAGAGAGAGAGAAGGGGGAAGCCACCCACGATAGGTTGCTCACTAGAGCCAGGCACACAGACAGAAACCAATCATACAGCCTCTCCAAGAGCTCCGGAAGTGGTTTTTCCCTTACGTCTGTGGGTTAAAGACACGCCTGTCGACTATGGCGCGAAGTCTAACCCTCAGGGCAATCCCGGACTGAGCCCCCAATTCTGTTAGCCGAATTGCTTTAATTTACACTTAGCAATCGGCAAAATACACGGGTTCTTGCCAACTATACCAGGGTCCCACCCCTCCCGGGAGTTCTCAAGGAAAGAGGCACGTGAGGCAGGTTCCAAGTTCAATGATGTTTACTAAATGATGTTGTTCACTCACACAAAAACAGATTCTTACACACATACACACAGGTCTAGGGAAATAAAGATAGAAAATAGCACTGTTGCAATTTGCAGGAGTTCATTGGTGGGGAAGCAATACATTACCTATCCTAAAGAGGAGTTGTCTGACCGAAGGAAGTTCCAACAGAAGATTAGAGGGACTGGAAAGGCAAGCTGGGGGGGGGGAAGGGTAAAGGGGAGGTAAAGCAGATAGGGGACGATGGCTTAAGAGAGCGATGGCTTAAGAGAGCGAATGCCTCTGCGCAAGGTCTTTTATTAGGTGGTCTTGGGGAGGCTGCACAGACCACAACCCACTAACACTCCTACTAGGCGGTCCGTCCCTGTTGGACCTTGCTATAGGTTAAAGGTGAACAAAGGGAGGAGGTCCAGGGGTTTGGTCAGTGTTGCAAAAGTATGACTTCACCAGGAAACAGACACTGAGTCTAGGGTCCGATGACTCACCTGGCCAACCTATTGTCAGTTGATGGTTTTAGCCAAGTATCTGATGGCTGGCACAGTAGGTGCTAGGCAGTCTTGTTAGCATAACTTATTCAGATGTATATTGAGGAGTGGGGGTTAACCAGCGGATGTCTGACAGAAGGAGGCCTCATGGCAAGAGGAATCCTTTGTCCTTGTGTGAACTGCTTGGGGTGTCAGCCTCCTGGCTTGGGCTGGAGCTGGCTCCTATGTGGAGAAGAAAGCGCAAGTCCCTACCACTGCTGGCGACACAGAGTTCAAACTTATGGATAAAAATCCATAAGAGCACAGAAAAGTGCCTTGCTGGCTAACACCGTGACAGACTTCTTCCACCTGAGGCCCTAGAGAGCTGCTTCCAGTCAGAGCAGACAATACTTATCTTGATAAAGCAACACTCTATATAAGGCAGCTTCATGGGTTCATGTGGCCAATTTGGAACATCCAAATCCAAGTCATAAGCGTACACAGAATTTTGGGAACACCCCCTGTGAAAGACCCTTTCGCTTGTGGCTAAAAGGCTCAGTGGTGAGCCCTTGAAGAACAAAGTTTGAGCTGAAGTTCTCGGCAGCCTCCTTTTATGTGTAGGAGGCTGTCTTTGAAAGTAATTGTGGCACTTCTTGTACAACAAGAGGACCTCCATGATAACTTTACTGCCAGGGCTGTAGCCAGGATTTTACAATTCAGGGGAGGGCTTTAAATAAGTCGGGGGGCACTGACATCACAAAATAAAAAATAAAAATATTTTTTAAAAAAAAAAAACTCACTCTGCTTGCGTACACGGAGAAGCAAGTCATGTTTGGGGAAGGTGTGCTGATGGAGAGTCCTCCAGGAGGCCCAGAAAGTTGGGACTCCTCTGAGCAGCCCAGAGAGCTGGGGGGGGGGGGGGGGGCTTCTTGGAATTCAGGAAGCCTTGGCAGGAATGAAAATGCTTGCTGTAGCTATGGGCCTGATTACTGTTGTTATTTTGATTCCAGGGAGTCTTTTCAGTCAGTCTTGCCCAATTTTCTTCCCCAATACAATCCCCATCCCACGTGGCCTCTGACTATGCAGCCCCAGTGTAGCTTTTGGAGGTGGTCAAAAGAATCCCCTTCCATTTTCAATATCAGGAAAAAAAACTGGTTGGATCCCTCCTACCCATTGTGATTGGTGTTCTTTTATTTATCGATGGATTTTCATTTGGTTGTAGCTCTTTCTCAAGCAGAAAAGAAAGGGGCAACTTAATCAGTTAACTTTACAGCAGTACATGGAACAGAGATCCATAGGCACACTTCCCCCCCTTTCCATTAAATGATAAAATAATACAAAATGGACGGGCAGCATTCATTGTTCTTTGCTTTTCTTAATACTTCTGCACAGAATGAGAACGCTACTCTTAATAAAATATATATTGAAAGAGGAACAAACATGCCCAACTATCCCATGTTCCAGCTCCAAGGTTGCTTACTGTTTGGATTTCATTATGTGCAGAGTTAGAGGCGAAGATGTTAGAGGGGAAATAATCTAGTAAGGTGCTCCACTGACAGCTCAAAATATGCAAATAACACTGTCACATAAAAGAAAGAAAGAGAGAATTAAAAGCTGAATCAAAAAAGTACAGAATCTCAAGTATTCTGAGGTAAGACATTTGAGAATGACATGATCAGACATGACCACATGATTTTAACAAAGATCCATATTTAGAACAGCCTCGAGAGAACAACTTCTGAGTAGCTAAAGCTTCACATGTGAGAAGAACTAATTACCCTCTCACTGTTTCATATTCTGTGATCAAATGTACAGATGTTGAATAAAAATCAGTACTGATATTGCTTCCCTGAGACACATTTTAAGTATGCAATTAACTCAGGCGCAAAGACCAGGGTTGGGTGGGGGAGATGCCAGCAATATCATGATTTTTTTTTAAAAAAAAAAAAGGTGGCAATCAGTGTTCATTTTGTTCTAACAGTTTCTACCATTCTGATGTCATTAATGCATTCAGAACCTCCAGTTAAGAAGAGAAGACCAGTTGTGGCGGATCAGACCATCTGACCTAGCATCCTGTTTTACAAAGGGGCTTGAGATACAACACACCTGTTTGCTGTGTGGGACGTCTTGGCAACCCCTCCCATCCCCCATATTCAGTCAATGCAGTGCTGTGGGGAAATGGGTTGGAATGGCATTAATCAGCATTAGGATGTCACTACCTGGTTCAGGACTGGAAGTGACATCAGGACACTCTAGAAATTTTCAAAACTGCATGGTTTTTACCACTGGAATGTGAAAATTCCTAGAATGTTGCATCATCACTTCCTGTTCTGAAGCAGGACATCCCAGCAGCCTTCACCCCCCCCCCCATGCTCCTTTGGTTGCCATCCAGATGCCCCCTGAAGGCATACAAGGAGGGCATAGAAGCCAATCATAAGGTTGCTGGCAAAGCTATTGTGCTCTGCCCAGCTCACTGTAGCAAGCTTTCATTGTGAGTTGGACCACTCTCCCTCCCTATGTGGAATAGCTGGTCACTTTTTGAGAGGTCAAGCAAAAATAAAACAACAACTAGAGGCTCCTTTAAATTGATTAGGAAGGGGGCCTATTTTGCCTGCTCTGCAGTGTCCTGGGGAGTGGTAGTATTCTGTAATTAGGCCCAGTCTTGGGGAGTGGTAGTATTCTGTAATTAGGCCCAGTCTTGGGGAGTGGTAGTATTCTGTAATTAGGCCCAGTCTTTTGATTAGTTAGGCCGTCACTAATTTGAACAGCTATTTTGTGAAGTGATATTTGGCAAGCACCCTGAGCCATCTAAAGATAAGGGGCTGTTCCCAAGGTAGACTATCATTGGCTCAAGTAGCCTGGTGGGCTGGGGAAGGAACACTCTTGGTGGCTGAGCAGCATCAACTGAGCCCTTAGTTGCTTCAGCAGCAGTTGGGGGATGAAGCTTAATGCCTCTTGGCAGTGTTTTACATGCAGGTGAGGATAAATGAAGCTAGCAGTGATGCTGGCTAAGCTTGGAGCCAGGGTAGATTTGCCCAAAATGCTGGTAGCCACAGTAGGCTTCCTGTTAGCACCAACACACACTAATTCACACATATGTAACTGATGTAGATCAGCCATTAACAAACTAGTTAACCCTCATACTGGTGTCTTGTGCCTTCATTTGGGGGTACTGATAGAATAAGGAAATTGAAAATAATTCTTATGTGCTTTTAAGAGCTGTTTCTAACTTTGTGTCCCCATATGCACATCTGGGAAAGTTGAAAACAAGATGAGTATTCAAGAATTTCATAGAAGTAGCAGCAAAGGGGGAAAAGCAAATTTCACGAAAATGGGAGGGAAACAGATAAATGGAGTGAAGATGGAAAATAGAAGAAAACATACAGGCTTTGACAAGCAAAAATAATGTGACAATAATATGGCACTTCTTTGAATCTAAGGAAGAATAATATGAATTAGATAGGATAAAATGGTGAAAGCCCCACCAAAAACAATAATGGGGAAGAATATGATTGTATCACTGAGCATGATAAATTATACATGCAGGAGCACTCTGAAGTTCAAACTACATGTTAGGTTAATCACCAGATCCCAGACTCAAGTCAATTTCCTCACAGTTGTACAGCAGCTGGAGGAACTGCTTTTTGAAGCGTGGTTGGGGTCTAATTCACTCAAGACTGTAGCATGGGGAAGGAGGGCTTCTGTTTAAGATGATACTGAGCAGCAGTTTTTTTGGGCAGGAATGCACAGGAACGGAGTTCCGGCTGGCTTCTGAGTTGGCCAAACCTACAGTCTCCTCCCCCCCTTGGCTTCCCTAGGTGCCTTGGGGAAGCCAAGCCAATCCAGGGAGGGAAGGCAGTTTAAACTGCCTCCCCTCCTTGGGTTCTCCAGGCACCCCGCAGCTTCAGGGTGCCTGGGGAAGCCAATCTAGAAACTGCCTTCCTTCCCTTGGGTTCCCCATGCGCCCTACAAGCCGCAGGGCACCTGGGGAAGCTGATCCTGGGAGGGAGCTGCGCTGCCAGGGGTGTGGCCTAATATGCTAATGAGTTTCTGCTGTTGGGTGTGGCCTACTATGCTAATGAGTTCCTGCTGGGCTTCTTCTACAAAAAAAGCCCTGCTGAGCAGCATTATTTGGCCCATTCAAGAGCTCTGCAGCTCCAAAATTGGACAAATAATCCCCTCCTCCCAAGGGCTATTATACTCTCAAGAAAATAGCATGAAGAACCTGAATCTGAATTGTTTAAAAAAGTAACGTGTAGTTTTGCCCTAAGCAGATGAAAGTGTTGCAGCAATCTAAGGAACCACCTTGTTGTAAGATGTGGCAAATGCACTGTGGGAGTGTGGGAACTCATGTGAGCTCTGTTCTACTTGTGCTTGTCTGCAGCCACAGCCATAGCCAATGCCATGGTGTGAATGTTACACCTTTTCCCCAGGGACAGCCACACTATGAGATGAAGTAAGATGAAATAATCACTTTGGTTTACAGATTTCAGAGGAATACTATTTACTTTTATCTTTCTGTATCACTTAAAACATGCTGCTGGTGTTTTTTATTGTTTGTTTAACATTATGCTTAGGTTTTTCCTTTGTAATAATCCCAATCACCTTTTTTGGGGGGGAGGATATTCCATAGTAAAATATTGTGTATTTTGTAGGGAAAGTAGGAATGTTTGTGTCCTTCTGCATGCAAGCAACAGAACTAGATTTAAGCTGCTTCAGAGCTAGAAATGTGAATACTTGGGGAGGGGGGTGTTAGGGGGTATCCTGTGTTTTACCTCCAACTTTTCAGTGTTTGTTTTTTCTATCTCTCAGAGGCTAAAAACTGAGATACACATGTTAAACTCCCTTGCTATCTCCATAGTAGAAGATATATTTGCAACCTTACGTAGAAAACTATGGCTGCAGTTCTAAAAATGCTTTCCTGGGATTAAGCCCCATTGAATAAAATGGACTTACTTCTGATTAGATGTGCATAGAATTACACCTGAAGGCAGGGCTTTTTTTGTAGAAAAAGCCCAGCAGGAACTCATTAGCATAATAGGCCACACCCAACAGCAGAAACTCATTAGCATATTAGGCCACACTCCTGACAGTGCAGCTCCCTCCCAGGATCGGCTTCCCCAGGTGCCCTGCAGCTTGTGGGGCACATGGGGAGCCTGGGGGGGGGAGGCAGTTTAAATTATCTTCCCTCCCTGGGTTGACTTGGCTTCCCAGGCACCCCATGGCTTGCGAGGCACCTGGGGAACCCGAGGGGGGGGAGGCTGTAGGTGTGGCCAACTCGGAAGCCAGACAGAACTCCGTTCCTGTGAGTTCCTGCACAAAAATAGCCCTGCCTGAAGGCATTTATTACTTTAAATTTACCTAAACATTTTGGCCACCAAACGAGAAGGGAGCACTCACTAGACAAGACCCTGATGCTGGGAATGGTTGAAGGTAAAAGAAGAAGGGGACTGCAAAGGATGAGATGGTTAGAGAGTGTTATTGAGGTAGAGCAGACTCCGGAGGGCAGCGGAAGACAGGGGAGCCTGGTGTGGTGGGGTCTTTGGGGTGAAGAGTCGGACTCGACTGTACAACTGAACAACAACAAAACCTGTGTAAATAGTAAATTTTTGTATTCTAGCTTAGTTTGTAGTTGATGGGAAAGTAAGCTTTGCAGATATTTTACTTTTCCACAAATTTACATTTTTTTTCCAGAAAAAACCCTAGTCCATTGAAGTCAATGGGCTTAGAAGTGCATAGCTCTGTTTAGGATTATAGAATTAGTTAAAAAAATGTTTTCTTGTCTGAGAATTCTTCACATTAGTTTCACTTTTGGTAAAATGTATATTGTAAAGCTGGCAGAAATCCTCCCCCTCCCACCCTGACCCACGCTTCATTTGCTGCAACCATTTTGCAAAGGTATATTCTGCAGACCTGAGACAGATGGAACTACTGCTGTGTTCAGAGGAATGCTATTGGGATCTACACAGTGGAAATTTTGGAGAGGCATGAGCTACGTGATTGAAAGTGTTGTGTGCTTGATTTCATTCGAAACTGTGTGTGATGTGAAAAGTGCTGCAGAAGAATTGAGTGCCTTTGGACATGAAAGACTCAAGTTGGGTTGAAATGGATTATTGTGCTGCCTAAACCAATTTGTTTGGTGTAAGACATCTATAAAAACAGGCTGCTGAGAGAGGATGTATATTATGTAGTTCACCATGCAAAATTATACTAGAACGTTTCGTTCAGTGAAACTATACATTTCCCGAAACAGATGTTTTTAGTTAAAACGCACTCAGAAAGAGGCTGTCATATATATAGCTGTTGTGCCCTGTTTTGAAACCTAAGCTTTGTATTCTTTCTGTAGGGGAAATATGTAGTAAGGATAACACAAGCACAATCTTACTGACAGTCAGTTGGATAAGCGGCATGAAAGAGAAAGACGCTCATGTTCATGCTCTGTCTGGTTCTGACACTGAGTCTGAGGCAACAGTACAAGATTTGTAGCTCTGATGCCAGAACAGAACTCACTTTGCATCAGACTGGGTCATAACTCCTGGAACAAATATTGGCATGACTTTGGAAACATGAGTTTAGAACAAGGTGGAAGAGTCTGGAAATTCTCTTTAACCTTATCTGGGGCAGCAGAGCCTTGGGTAGCTGGGCAGCAGAGTCCCCTTTCCAAAGCCAGGTTGGAAGTGGTGCACCAGTGAGCGGGGGCATTGTGGTATAGCTGGGATGTACAGTCCAGGTATGCTCTTGAAAAACTTTAGAAATGATGTGATTGTTGTTTTCATTTTGGGAGTGATTTTTTTTAATCATATCGGAAAGTTGTGCCAGGAAAATTTCCATTTTCAATAATGCCAGTTTAGATGTCCGCCCATTACTCTTTATAGGGGAAAATGGCAGACTTTCTGAAGCAGCTGTTCTTACACCAAATGGCACCAAATTTTTAGGGATCTTAGTCCTCTCTTTTTACTAAAGACCCTTCAAGTTTCAAGCAAATTGAAAACAGGGGTCTGAGTTTATGGATCCCTAAAGACAGTTCCCCTACCCATCTTTCTATCCCTTGTTTCCTATGGGAGAAAATGGTGCAGCTGTTCTGAAGCAGATTTAAAAAAAAACTAAGGCTGCAGCCACACGGCCCTTTAATACAGGAGGAACTGCTGTTTCCTCCCACATTTAAAGGGGCCGATCAGACTGGCCACAGCTAGTGCCACGCCAAAGTGGGCTCCAGCGCGGGTTCAAAGCACTTTTTTCGACCCCGGGGAAATCAACTATTTTCCCAGGAGTTGCACTTTGAACCCGCAATGGGCCGATCTGGACATCCCTCTCTCACAATGATTGTGAGAGAGGGATGTCCAGATTGGCCCTCCCGGTCCCCCCCCCTTTTTGCACTTGAGCGCTTGGGCACTCAAGCGCCCAAGTGCAAAAAGGGGGGGGGACCCAGTCTGATCTGCACCCTGCCGGCCTCCACTGCCTTCCCCCCTTCTCCCCAAACTTACCTGGCAGCCGGCGGGCTCGGGAAGGGTGCCTCCCCTGGCTGTTGCCGCTGCCAACCACCTCCGTGGCCTCCGCATGCTGCCGCCTCCGCCACATGCTGCCACCACACGCTGCTGCCTCACGCCGCCTCTGGGGCTCGGGGAAGCCTCTCCCGGCTGCCACTGCTGCCACACTCCACCTCCTTCATTTCTGTGGGTTGGGATGTGTAATCATCCCAACCCGGGAGGAAAAAACGCGGACCCTTTAAATCCAGGAGGGCTCCCGGATTTAAAGGGCTGTGTAACCACGGCCTAAATGGCACCTAAATGGACAACAGTTAAAATAAGTATATTACTAACAGCAAAGCAATTTCTCCTCCCTCCCAACCCAAAGAACACACTTCTTAATCCCCTCCAGCAGTAAGAAAATGCTAGCTACTATTAATAATCATAATAAAAAATGAACCAATCCAGTCTGAAAGCCAGACAAAGGTCCAGGATAGAAATCCATGGTCCAGGCCATGGGCTGCATACAACAGCAAGTATCAGGCAAGGCCTCCCAACTAATCTAAAGTTTTATTGTTGTTCGTTTGATTGTTATAGTCAGAAGTACATGAAGTTAACAGGAGGGAAATTGCTACATAGGATAGCCTGATTGGCCAAAGGCAGCTATTTTGATCCCTCCCTGGTTCTAGATTGGCTGAGAGACCTGCCTCTCTCTCCCTTGTTCCTATTTCTGGGCAATCTGCAGAGCACTGAGAGCAAACTGCCTATTACAATTCTGGATTTCCTGGTAATTATCAGATAGAAATAATCAGAGTTGGGAAATTATCAGGAAGTTCTTCTCTGTGTTGGATTTTGCCAACATGATCTGATAATTGAAAAATTGGACATTGTATAGGATCAGTAATTGTTAGCCAAATTGCTTTGCTTGGGGAATTATGAATTATGAATATTAAAGGACAATAGGCATAAAATGTAGGGACATAACCTGTGTATACCAAAGTCAGAATTCCCACATCCAATCACATCACTGGTCTGGTACTTCACATTATCGATCAGATGCTTGGCACAGGCATTATCTGGATTGGTGACAGAAAAGCTTAACCACTTCTTTTGTCTTTAGCTGGGCAACAGTCTTTGTTTTGAGAATGACCCAGGGTGGTGGTAGGTAGGAATGTGCTGCGTGGTGGAGAAGAGAGTCCTTCATGGCTTTTGTACAGGAACACTGGTCCTCTGTCAGAACATGGCTTTCTCTCTCTGGTCTGCTACTGTCTCTGTGTCCATGGAGTCCAGGGCTATTGGTCTGCATCACAGTCCTTGTGTTGATGCAGGGGTGCAGAGGCAAAAGTCTTTTGTAGTCTCTGGTCCCTGTCTGGCTTGTCATGCTTCTTAGGCACAAGGCTTCCCTTGGCCACAGTGTACAGTCCATAGTCCAGCACTGGGCACTTCACATGGGACCACAGCTCTGTCCATTGCCCTGGCACACACTCTTCACAGTCCAGTAAGGCAGTGATATTAAAAAAAAGTTTTTAATAGTGCCATCTGAAATGGCTTCATGGCAATATAATGTCTGACTGTGCACTCCTAATGTACAAGTCAATATTAGGTAAGTCTGCAATGCCAACCAGAGTGAAATCGGAGGGAGAGCATTCAAGCAGAGCCACACACACACACACACACACACACACACACACCCCGGTGAAAATGAAAGACATACAGGTACATGATAGCAAAAAACAAACAATCAGACACCAATAACAGCAAATTAATAGGAGAGGGAAAGAAAAGCTCTAAATTGGGATGAGGTTAGGTAAGCCCAACACCTAATATTGCCAGATAAAATTCACCATGGGTGCACTGTATACTATATGGCATGCCAATGGTTAGAACTGTACTGTTTAATGCCAAGTAACTATGCAAGGGTCACAAACTTTCCAAGGGTACAAACAAAGCCAGCATTAGGGCTCTGGTTCTCTTGTGTCTGAAGATGGACTGCTCAGGTGGACAAAGCTGTTCTGCTTCAGGCAAGTGTCAGCATACACAGCTTTAACTTAGGCAGATAACGGGAGCTGGTTATCAGAGGCAGAATGCCAGAGTTTGATAAACAGAGTCCGTAAATTACACAAGCAGTGTCTGAGCAAGCCAAGGTCAGTTTTCTGAAAAGCAAGGCAAATACAGCAGCAGCAGGTTGGCATACAAGGGAAATGTGTTGAAGCCACACTGAAGAACTCCTTCCCCGCATATTATTATATGCTCCAAGCCCTACATGCCACCTGTGACAGCTACTTCATGTCTCCTCTGGTGATGTCCCTCCTTCCTCTGCAACTGGCAGCCAATGTTGAGCTTGGAAGTGGGCTGACCTTCGTCTGGACTCTACACCTGTACCAGTGTTGCTCTTGTGGACCTGGGGATCCTGGAGGAGGTCTGGAGGACAAAACCACACATCACTGCTTCCTAGCTGTGTATCCACAGCAAACTGCAATAGGGGTGTGTTCGGTATAAACCAAACTGAATAAATGCCCGAAAAACAGTTTTCCTGTATTTTGGGGTATTTATTCAGTTGAATTCAAATTCTCTAATCTGATTCGGCTACCAATCTAGCTGAGCCCAAATAAAAGCTGATATTATTCGGCTTTTATTTGGGCACAGCTTGGAGAAGCAGAATCACTCCACCTCGGCAGTGTGGGCCAGCTTGGAGAAAGGATTTAAAGAGGTCTCTTTAAATCTCTCCTCCAAGCCAGCCCCTGCTGCCACAGTGCTGGTGGTGACACAACTCAGTAAGTGCACTCAGGCATTTAAAGGGACTACATCCCTTTACATGCCTTTTCCCCTCCATTAGAAACAATGGAGGATGGGGCACCTTCTTTTGGGGCCCAATGCATTGGCCTTCCCCAGTCTTTTTTTTAAAAATGGGGGGTGAGGAGAGGCACCAGCAACTAAACTGCAAATTCGATACTTCTACCACACACACACACACACACACATACACACACATACACACACACACAAAACAGTCACCCTAAGCCCCAGAAACCCCTAGATTGATTCTCCATAGGCTATAATGGAGATGAATAAATTCAGGTTACCCAATTAGTTCTGGGAAGGAGGAGGAGGAGGAGATTGGATTTATACCCTGCTCTTCACTGCTCCAAGGAGTCTCAGAGTGGTTTAAAATCTTATTTAATTTTTCTTCCCCAGGACACCCTGTGAAGTAGGTGGGGCTGAAAGAGCTCTTTCCAGAATTGCTCTTGGCAGAATTGCTCTGAGAGAGCCATGACTGAGCCAGGGTCACACCAGCAGCTGCATGTGGAGGAGTGGGGACTCCAACCCAGTTCTCCCAGATCTGCACTCTAACCACTACAATGCCATACCAATATTGGGATTTGGGAATATCAGGAAATTCCAATATTTTGGGGGTTCAGTGTACCCAAACATGAAAAATACTATTTTTTTTTCTTTACACACCCCTAGACTGCAATTCCCCATCTGGTTGCTCAGTTGCAGCTGTCTGATAAGCACAGGATCCAGCTATTCCTCATCAGAGGAGTCAGAACTGTCTCCAGGGTCTGGCTGTTCCAAACAAAAGCTTTGAGATGAACTAAAATTCTTCCCTGTCCTCTGTCAGTGTATCTTGAATGGGCCATTACTGACAGGGTTAACCCTAACTCTTCTACATTTGCACTTGGGATGGAGTCAATTCCCCTCTGCATTGTACTTCACTGATGCATTTTTACCAGTCTGTAGAAGTTTGAGCTTCACTACTGAAAATGAAGTGGGAGGGATGGCTGAGGAGGCTATCCAAGAAAGATGGAAGTTGGTACATCCATTCTGAACTGGATGAGAAGGAAACAAAGGGTAACGATGACCCTTTATATCATTACTGAGACCAAGTTTGTTCTAGGGAAGAATTATGTTCAGTGATAAACTTATTGACATTCTGTGTTACATACTCCACCATCGTGTCCAGCATCAGCAGATAATTATCATGGCAAAATGTTTCTTGCAGCCCTATGCTTGTAGCATCAATAGAAAAATGATTTCAAGCTTTATCCAAAACCTGCAGAAATTCAAATATATCCTTAATTTGTTTACAACCAGTTTAGAGTAGCTAAAAATTAGTTTCCTTATGTTCACCTTTTGAAACGCTTCCAGGAATAATATGTTCATGTAGAAATATCTGTGGTAGTTTTTCAAAAAGAAGAACACAGCAAGATGAGGAATCACTATAATAGAGGGCAACACAAGAAAAATCCTCTTTCTCTGCAAACTGTAGTATATCGATTTTCGATATAGCTAAAAATAACTGTGGCCATTAGTAGATGGATTTTGTGATGCTGTAGGATCTGTATTGCATAGCTGCCTGTCTGGAAATGTGCAGAATGAAAGGTTAGAGATAAAATTAGATCAACAGGTGCATAAAGAAAGTTCAGACTAGAGAGAAGCAGTGAGAAGCAAAGATCTGTTTTTCTTGTCACTGGCAGTACTCTGTATTGATTTCTGGAATTAGCAACTTTAAAAAAAATTCATGAGAGTTAACTACTGCTGTGCTTTCCATGTGAGAGATTTTTAAGACTGCTCAGAGATCTGAGTTAATGAAGAATTCATAAATATCTGTTATGGGAAGGGACTACATTTTAGTGGTAGAATACTTTGGCTGAGGACAGACTGGCAAAATGAAGTTCAAAGGAAGTGGGGCAAAAAGACCTGGGCCGAGTTGTTGTGGGGCTTTCTGTTCGCATTGTGTTGACTAATGCAGGACCATAACAGGGAGGAGGCAGAATGGAGTGTTCACACTGTGGGGCGGCCCCTGGCGGCAGCACTGTGGTGGTGCATGTCTTTGGTCCACTTTGCCAACCTTCACGTAGGTGCATAGGTGCATGGGCGCAGCAGCCAGATCAGCAGGTTCACATTACCGGCACCACTTGATGTGTGGCTTGTGTCCACACTGCTAGGAAGCAGGATGAACGTGCACCCAGATAGCTTGACACCGGTTTCACCAGGCACCTTTTTAAAGTGGGGTGAAAGCGCTTCACGACAGGGTGAGTGTGGCATGGCAATGCCAGGCAGCTGTGGCTGTGTGAACAGGCTGTCTTAATTGGCTTGCAAAGTGGGCCTATGTCAGACCAAGCTGCCAGTCTGAACTCAGCCTTTGTTTTTGCATGCCTAAGACTTTGGGTTATATCCTTGGAACCTTCAGTTAAAGGATAATAGATAGTTGGCAAGGATCGCTATCTTTCTCCTTGAAGAGCCACTGCCAGCTGCAGAAGACAAAACTGACCTTGTTGGACTTGAGTGCTAAACCTTTTTGCATTCTCTTTTGTAATCTATAATCCTGTGCATATTTGTTTGACAGTACATCCCACTGAATTTTGTGGGACTGATTTCTAAACAAACATGTTTAAGAAGATTGAGCTTGCCTGGATTGCCTGCCTCTCTGGCAGGAGACTTGAGCACTGTAGCAATCTTTGCAGTTTCAAAATCTTTTCAAAAGACCAAACTTAATTCCACATTTAGGAGGACCATATGTAGGAAACAGAGCATGGAGAACCTCTTCCCACTAAGTCTGTGGATATCCAAAGGTGCCCTTGCTAGATTCTAAAGTGATAGGACTGAGGGGGAGGTTTAAATATGGATAGCATAGATAAAAGATGTCAAGCAGGAGGGCTTTGATTAGCTGAGCACCTAGGATGAAGTGACCAGTGAGGAACTGAACAGAGCTCATTACAGGTTAATTTCATTGTCTGCCACTGTCATTTCTGGATATCTAGAACTGACTTGTCAAGGGATAGGCAGCCACCCAGAGTGGTCAGCATGCTTGGCTGGATTGTAAATCCACTTTACCAATTTCAAATCTGTCATCTATGTGGCATTTTGATGTATGACACTCCCAATTCCTTTCTGGCAACACTGGTTAAAAAAAATCGGTCAAAAATAACCATTGAATCCTGCACTTTTTAGATTAATAACAGTGAGTATGAGAAAACTGCCAAGATAGGTTTCTTTGGGCTTGCGATTCCCTCCCCCCCACAATAAACCACAAGATGCTACTTCAGCAATCTTATGTGATTTCACAACATCATTTATCCTGACATTTAGATTTTCTTTGTTGCCCTGGTTTGCTCTTGGAATCCAAAAAGTGTTGCCAGTCAGCTCTAGAACACATGCCAGCTGGCACTCCAGTGGCAATTGTATTCCCCCCCCCCCCCCGCCACTGATAGGGCTGCTCAGTTTTGATATTATGAAGTATTGGGCTTCTCATGCCCCACAAAGACCTGTGGTCATCTAATGGACTCTCTCTCTTTTTTGATCATGTTTTATTCTTGTGTAACTTCAGCATTTTAAAAAAGGGTAAGCTGATGCAGCCATTTCTGTTTGTTTTTGATTCCACATGGCATTGTTATCTATTTGGCCTGCCTCGTTTTTGTTCTTGTTGATGATCATTCTTTTGTTCTGTCCATGCCAGTTTTATTCCATTTGTATGTGTCAGACTCTTGGACAGAATTACTCTCAACAACACTCTGGCAGTGATTTGTTTATTGAGAAGCCTAGATTCTTGCTGGGTCAGAACTGATATTCTGGTGCAAAACCCAAAACTTATAGACAGTTCAAACAGGGGCTCTCCAATCATACAACACATTGGTTCCCGACTAGCAGTTTGTGATTTTCCTAACCCCACCCGTTACACTATCCCTACAGTGTGGCAAGTGGAGATGTGGACCAAGGTCATCCCAAAGGGAGGCTGTCTTAGAAGAGTTACATTCACCATTACAATAAAGCCATTCTCACACACAAGCACAGACACACCTCCCGCAGGAATTTTCCTCCCCTATGATTCCCCTCAGAATCCATGGCAAACTAGAGACCGAGTTTGACAGTAGGCCACTGGCAAAATAATATTGAAAAGCATATTAATTCTAATGGAGAAATATCACCGTAAAGAAACAGAAAATGGTGGGAAAATAAAGGCTCACACCATTTCTCTCTGGAGAAAAGGGAAATCGAAACAGGGATATTCAGACTGAACCATCAAACTTGTGAGATTTACAGTGCAATCCTGTGCGGAGGTACTTCAGTTTAAGCCCATTGACTTCAATAGACTTAGACTGGGGAAACTCTGCATAGGATTTCACTGTCAGTCCTTTCCCTAACGTACATATGTTAAAATGCATGCACACTTTGAATTCAGCTGGAATCTGACCTTGCCATTTTGAAGCTGGTCACAGGATTGTGTTCTGACAGGAGGTTTTGTTCTAATGAGCTAAAGGCTTTGTGCTGGTGCACATCCCTCCGTGGAGTTTAATGATTTGCACAGGATCCTCTGCTTGAATTGCCATTTGATTGCAGATTATATGCAAAATGGTCAAACACATGGATTTTTTTAAAAAAACTTTCTTTGAGCACTTCACTGTTGTTCTGGACTCTCCTACAGTGGTGTAGTGCAGGGGCATTCTTGCCCTTTTTTTCCTTTCAGGTATCTTTGCCCTGTTCCAACAGATAATGGGAAAGCTGCAGGGATATTCTCTAATAGTTCAACGTTTTCAATTTTCTTGTCTGACTCCCAAAGCCCAGTGGAGTCATGTTTATTCAGTGTTCTGAATGGGATTGCCAATATTTTGTGCACATTTTTTTTTGCATTGCTGCCTGCTTTGAACTCTATTTGGAATCAATGGATTGGATCTAACAACATTTTGGCAGATGGAACAAGTTCCTTCTGTGGAGTGCAACTTTTTCACCTCTCCCTGCTACTGCAGCTCAAAATGTGCCCTCTGCAATGCTGCTCTTTAGGACCATCCCAGTAACAGCACTACGGGGGGGGGGGGGGGGGCATTTGGGGCTGCAGTGGAAAGGAGAGGTGAGAAAGACACACTCCATGGGTAGAAATTATTCCTTCAATTGATCCATTCCATTGGATCCAAGCCATTACATTCTGAGTATACAGCAACATGATGAATGCCACTCTGTACTGGTGCAGCCCCCCCAGGAGACAAGAGCTGGGGTTCAGCAGGGCAGGTCATGGGTAAGGTTACAAAGAATAACCAGGATCCAGTCCAAAAGTCAGGGGTTCCAGAGAGCAGGTATGCCAAGTCCAGTCCAGGATCAAGGGATCCAGACAGAAGTCCAAGTCCAGTCCAAGGTCAGGGGTTCCAGAAAAGCCAATAGGTCCAGTCCAAGGTTCAAGATTCCAGTGGTCCGGTAACAGCAAGGTCAGACCCCAAAACATTCAATATAATGGTCATTTTAAATTGCAAATATACCATTAGTGTGACCATAGGAGGTCCTCAGCTCAAAAGCAAAGAACCATTCCAAATAACTTTTGAATATGGAAAAATATTGAATCGCCATTAATGGAGGAATCGGCAAAGCATCATCTTGCAGAATGAAATGAAAGTTATTTCTACTCACTGTATACAAACATGAGGTCTTTTATTTTACTGGTTAATTACTCATCCTGCAGAAAACAATGGCACACTATTTGTTCCAATAAGAAGACATAATGGTAATGATAATGTAAGGACATAACACCTGTTTTGGGGAATAGCTTGAAAATATCAGCCAATTTTTAGCCATCTGTGTTGGATAGCTGTTAATATACATTGCAATCCAGCCAATGGAATAATTCCAGCAAACTGTAGGCATTCTCTATATTCCTCATAGACAATGATTTTAAAGCACTGGAACAGATAGCAAACTCCCAGGTGTTGCTCAAGTGCTAGACAGATGAGTCTGGATGTATGCCAATTATTAAGCTTCTGAGAAAAATGGAAATAGGACAATAAGTTTTGGAAAATCAGACCACCCATAGTTTCATGCAGACCAGTTTGTGTTAGTTTAAAGATTAAGTGCCATAGGCAATAGAATGATTGAATGAAATTTTTAAAAGAGCAGCTGAAAGCATATCATCCTGCACTCCCCAAATGAGTAAGACTCCCCCCCCAAAATGTAACAAAACCAAAAGGTCAGCCCACCTGATGGGGATATGCACAGTTCTCCAGCTATGAAAAAGAGAGTTAATTTCCATTCTGACATCAATTACATTTCTTGGGGTGGCCAGTGGATCCCAGTCCAGCCAATTTATACAATAAGCCCAAAGTAATGGACTGGACAGAGGAATGTACGTGTACGTCTAACATGTAGATGATTCCTGCTGTTGACTTGCACTTGATCAGTCATCAGGGGTGTAGAGTTCTCCATTTCCCAGGGTGGCGGGGGCTCCTGTGTGCACGTGTGTGCTTGCACCAGGACAATGTCCCCACCACCACTGCCACCTCTCCCCCCACCTGGCCACTCCTCCCTCCCTCCCTCTGGGGGCCCTCCGGGCAAATGCCCAGCGTGATGGCATCACTTCCGGGTGATGCCATCACGCTGGGCATTTGCCCAGTAGGGAGGGGAGGGAGGAGTGGCCAGGCAGGGGGGAGAGGCAGTGGGCAAGCCTGCCTGCCTGCCTGCCTGTCTAGGAAGGGGGCCAGGGAGGCACAGTTGCGGCAGCAATGGTGGGCGGACAGCCTGGTGGGCACTCCATTTCACCGAGGGGCTCATTCCCCCCCCCGGAAATTTCAGGGGTGGCCCAAGCCCCCCCGTAGTTGACACCTATGTCAGTCATGAATAATCATTCTGAGTACACAGCAACTCAGTACTTCTGAAGTACTGAAGTACTTCTTCACCCAAAAGTACTTCAGTTGTATTTTGGAAGTACTTCAGAAGTACTTCTTCACCCAAAGAGTGATTAACGTGGAAATCACTGCCACAGGAGGTGGTGGTGGCTGCAAGCATGGACAGCTTCAAGAGGGAATTAGATAAACACAAGTGGAGACCCGCAAGAAACTTGCAGGATGGTTATCCCATTCCTCACACCTTTGCTTCCTCCCTTCTCCCCCTACCTCTCTCACACTCTTTCTCCCTTCTGCCCCCCCTTCTTACTCTCTGTCTCTCCTCCATGTATGTTACTTCCTCCGTCTTTCTGACCCATCATCATTCTCTTTGTTTTTCTGCCTCCCCACCACATCACTCTCTCTTTCTGCCCCCAGCACTCTCCCAGCCTCCTGCCTGCTTCCTCTCCCCCCACAGCAGCAGTGGCAGTGCTCTGGGCATCACAATGGATCTCCCAGCTGCAGAGATCAATTCACCTTAGGGCTGCCAGCTTCAGGTTGGAAAAATCCTGGATATTTGGGGGTGGAGCCTTGGGACACTGAGGCTTGGGGGAGGCAAGCAGCCTCAGCAACCCTCCAAAGCAGACATTTTATCCAGGGGAACTGAACTCTGTCACCTGGACAACAGTTGTAATTCTGGGTGCTCTCCAGCCCTTGTCTGGAGGCTGGCAGTGGTAGTTCAAGTGAAGGAAATGGCTGGTTTGAAGGATGGAGTCTGTGGCATAAATCCCACCCTTCCCAGGCTTCACCCCTCAAATGTCTAGGAATTTCCCAACCTGGAGTTGGCAACCCTATTTCCTTCCCACCCAACAGCCAACCTACCTTTATCTGTATTCAGCTTTCCGTCTCCACCCCCCTCCCCCGCACCTCTACCTAGGAAAATTACAGTCTCTCTCCACAGTGGGGACTAAAGCAGCTTACATTATTATTTCCTCCTTGTTATCTGCACAACAACCCTTGGTTAGGCTGAAAGTATGTGACTGGTCCAAAATCTCCCAGTCAGCTTCCACCACAAGATGGGGATCTGAACCTGGGTCTCGCAGATCCCAATCTGAAGCTCTAAGTGTTACATCACAATGGTCTTCATAGAGTGGCTGCTGATTAACAGTAGCAAGCAGCTGGGCCTACCTGAGTCAGGCAAATCAGGTGGTATCAAGCAGGGCTATTTTGGGGCAGGAACACACAGGAATGGAGTTCTTGCTGGCTTCTGAGTTGGCCACGCCAACAGCCTCCCCCCCCGGGGGTTCCCCAGGCACCTCACAAGCTGCGGGGCACCTGGGGAAGCCAAGACGATCTAGGGAAGGAAGGCAGTTTAAACTGCCTCCCCTCCTTGGGTTCCCCAGGCTCCCCGAAGCTGTGGGGTGCCTAGGGAAGCTGATCCAGAAACTGCCTTCCTTCCCTTGGGTTCCCCATGCGCCCCGCAAGCCTGGGAGGAAGCTGCACTGTCGGGGGTGTGGCCTAATATGCTAATGAGTTTCTGCTGTTGGGTGTGGCCTATTATGCTAATGAGTTCTTGCTGCACTATGTCTACAAAAAAAGCCCTGGTATCAAGTCACACAGAGGGTGCTGCCTATGGATGCCAGCCTCCAGGTGGGACCTGGGGATCCCCTGGAGTTACTGCTCATCTCCAGACTACAGAGATAACTTTCCATGGAGAAAATGAATGCTTTGGAGGTTGGAGTTTATGGCATTGTACCTCACTGAGGTCACTGTCCTCCCCAGGCTCCACCCCCAAATCTCCAGGAGTTTCTCAGCCTGGATCTGGATCCACTGCCAGTGGCCCGGGGGGGGGTGTACTTGGCAACCCTAGACTACTGCCAGTAAAAACCCTGCCTTTTACTGACAGAAACAGTTAGATGCCTCCCCCTCCCCCGAACACTCTAATCTCTCACAGTTGATGCAACTTCAAAAGGTATTCGCGGGAATTCAACAGTCCCTGAAGGGATTTTTTTTTTTTTACTTTTTGGATTTTTCTGCAGACCAAGAAAGGCCCCCTGACTATGTAGGAAAAGCTGTTGAGGGAGAGTGAGCTCTCTTTTGGAAGATATAAGTATCCACACAGAAAAAAAACCCTCTGGGAATTAGTATGTAGATATGGAGCAGAGGTCCATCAGTGGCTATCAGCCACAAAGTATAGATAGGAACTCTCAGTCTGGGGCAAGTGATACACTGTATTCTTGGTGCTTGTGGGGGGGCAACAGTGGGAGGTCTTCTAGTGTCCTGGGGCCACTGCTGGACCTCCTGATGGCACCTGGTGTTTTTGGTCACTGTGTGACAGAGTGTTGGACTGGATGGGCCACTGGCCTGATCCAACATTGGCTTCTCTTATGTTCTTATGTTCTTAAAATTATCAGGAATGCTGAAAGATACAAGGAACGCACAGACAACTGAGTAAAACTTGGAGGCAAAGTACAACATACTAAAAATGACACTTCAGATAGAACTGCTAGTTTTAGTTCACAAAACTATACACATTGTCTCGGAGTATTTTGAGCCCTGAAACACAAATAATTAAATAACAGAAACTAAGAAGCTACTTAAGACAATTTGGTGTAGTGGTTAAGTGCATGGACTCGAATCTAGGAGA
Organism: Lepidodactylus listeri; assembly: GCA_029233225.1. Classification (NCBI taxonomy): domain Eukaryota; kingdom Metazoa; phylum Chordata; class Lepidosauria; order Squamata; family Gekkonidae; genus Lepidodactylus; species Lepidodactylus listeri. The sequence continues at coordinate 50,084,535 of JARCFY010000007.1, forward strand.
ACTGGGCTTGATTCCCCACTTCTCCACATGCAGCTGCTGGGTGACCTTGTGTCAGCTACAGTTCTCACAGAGCTGTTCTCTTGAACAGTTCTCTGAGACCTCTCAGCCCCACCTACCTCACAGAGTGTCTATTGTGGGGAGGGTTAGGGAAGGAGAATGTAAGCCACTCTGAGACTCCAAGTGAAGGGTGGGGCATAAATCCAATCTCCTCCTCCATTGTTTCCTGTACAAAAAAAAGATGTATCTCTGAAAACTCAATATTTTAGTTCCATTTTTGTGCACAGTTATAATGGGAGACATCTTCTGAATCGGTTCCCACATTCCCAGATATTTACAGTAAACAAACAGAAAATGCATTCATGTAAATTGAATAAAACAAATGAAATTATTTTTCAAAATAAATAATTCCTCTTTTTTTGCAGTGTGGTGTTTACAAGAAGTTTTTGGCTTGCCTTTGATCCATTCAGAAAGCTGGCTGTTTATTTAGTTTTATTTTCCCAAGCACTTTTGCATTCCCCTGATGCAACAGCCTCACATTCCAGTGTTTCAGGAATACATATCCAGATGTCTTCATGAAACTTCAAAGACTCCTAGTTTGATCCCAAATGTTAACATTTTAAACTGAGGAAGCAGTACATTTGTTTAAACATTTATTTATTTGCATTTAATAATATTTTACTGAAATAAATCGTATCAATTATAAAACAAATTCCAATGAAATGGTGAATGTGTATCATGATTGTTTGTCAGGGAAGGTGATATTTCAGGGGATGTCTCCAGCAGTAGATCTGTGATTCTCTCTCAGTCACAGTTTTTCAGGGCTTCATGAATAGCTAATAATCTTTGCTGGGACACAGATTTGTGAGAGAGGCTTAGCTGCCCTGATCCCTTCTCTAAGTGCTGACCTAGTACAAGTGTACTGACCACAGTCAGCTTTCTCTGCCCCCATAAATTTTCTACAAATAAGTAAGGAGCAAGGCCTGCAAAGCCTGGTAGTGGTGTCCCAAAAAGCCATGGAAAGTCATGCAACAAAGTGTCTTGGTTTTGGTACCAAAAGTGTATTTTTATCTCCTGTTTCATTTTTACGCTTTTCTATAGAATTGCCAGAATTGTCCATTGACAAATGCAGGTTGGGCAAAGCCCCTCCCCCTTCCAATTATAAGGAGGAGAGGAAGTACATGTTTTTAGTAAAACTGTGCCCCACATATTTGGTGATTATGGGAACAGGGAAACTATCAAGTGTGGATTATCTTCAGATGCCAAATGCAACAAATGAGCCACAACTTTATGATTAGCTACATGTCTAAACTGTAGCATACCTAGCTGTTTTTAGCAAACTTCTACATGGTGGGTATTCTTTCTATTAAGGCAAAAGTAATAGGGCTTCCTATTAAGGCAAAAAGTAATAGGGTCCCCGGGGAGGGGGTTCTTAACAAAACAGCCCCCATTTAATCGGTCCAGATCAGCCTGGGGGGGGGGGACACCACCCCCAAAGTACCCAGTTCGAGATAATGTGCCCAGTGCAATGATGTCACCCGAAGGTGACATCACCGTGCTGGGTACATTGCCAGCCGACGCTCTAGCAATAAGCCTGATTCCAGGCTGATTGCTAGAGTGTTGATCGGTGACAAGCCCAATGTGATGATGTCACTTCCAGGTGACATCATTGCACCATGAGTGTGCGAATGTCCTAGAATGGGAACAACTCTCCCCCGCTGCACCAGGTAAGTCAGTTGGCTACTCTAAAAAGTAATGAAGCCCTCTGCAATAATTTACCTTCTTCAGGAAACGAACTCACCCTGGTTCTAAGCCTTGGATCAATGATCTGTCTGTTCCTTGTTCTTCGCTACTCATACGCTACTCATGCACTTTGAAGTACACACAAAGGCCTTCTCAGTGTCCTCAGCCTTTCACCAATATAGGGGTGGAGGTACACAAATGAGATGAGCTCTTGGTCCTCCTGGCCACTGGTGAGGGATGAGGGGTAGGGTTGCCAGATCCAGGTTGGGAAACTCCTGGAGATTTGAGGATGGAGCCTGGGCAGGACAGGGACCTCAGTGAGGTACAATGCCATCGAGTCCACCCTCCAAACCATCCACTTAGCTATAATTCTGGGGAATTCCCAGATCCCACCTGGAGGCAGGCATCCCTAATGCTGGAGCTCAACAAGGATTCTGCATCCCAAGTCCTCTTACTTCCAGAAGCTGCAAGTTTTAGGTAAGTTTCCCTTTCCCATTCTGATCTTATGGCCTGTTCAACAATTATTCCCTGGTTATCCATTTCCCACCGACCCCTACTGCTTATGTACTGTGTGACATGTTTGTAAAGATTAAACCAAAATAATTAGCTAAGATGTGGGTTGAATCATTTAAATGCTTCACATGTGTGAGGAGGTAGCCTGGCACTCGCACTGCAAAAGGAGCTGCCATTAAACAACCCCATGGCTGGTGGGTCATTGAATGAAGGCGTTGCATGTCTGTCTCTATGGAAATGAGGCCAAAAAAGGTCCTATCAAGTTCATCTCCACCCCTGCAGAGGCCTCTAACTGGGAGAGGAGGAGGTTGAACCTTCACCATCATCTGCTGCCTTCCATCCAGACTCTCCTGCCCTTCTTTCTGAGTTAGTTCTGTAGAGAGAACAGAAGACCTGACCTGCTTCACTATGGGCTAGAGGATTTTAAATAGTTCCTTACAGGCATATAGATCCCTCCCCCTTCCTCTGGTTTGTGGGGAATCTGCCAACTCCCTGCTTGGGAATGAGCTTTGCTCTCTTGTGGCCAACTGTGCTCTGGCCTTGTCCCTGACTTGATCTCTTCAGACTGCCATTGGGATGTGAAGATGTGGCTTTGGTTTCTGGCCTGCCAGGATTTAAAGCCACAGCACTGACAGCTTGCCACCCACTTCTGCACCCTACAGAAGTCCAGCCCTGCAGCTGGACTTACCACCAGCCCTGCCTCTGGCATTATAGAGAACCCCTGTGTCTTCCTCTTGTCCCCACTAAGGGGAGTAGCATCAAAATCCTCAGCTGGCTCCAGCTCAAGACAAAGTGAAAATGCAGCATGAAGCATGAATAAACGCTCCTGTCCATTTGACAATCATGGACTGGAACCTCCATCCAAGTTTTACTCAGTGATGTTGTAATCACGTGCTGACAAAAAATTAGCTGGTATCAAAACCTTACCTGGGGAGAAACATAGCCACTGTATAGAAGTGTCACCACAATTCCCACTGGGTAGGTGGCATAAGTCTATTCTGGTATCCTTCATGCATATTATCCTCCATATTTTTAATGGGTAGAGAACACCCTTGCTATAGGAGGTGAGTGGGGATAAAAATGTAGTAATATTACAAATGCTATTTAGTCATTCAAATGTCAAAGTACTTAAGCACCTGATAGTTCAGGTTGTGTCATGATGATATGAACTCAGGAGCTGAAAATTCAATAGGCTGTTCGGTCTGCATTCAGATAGCTACAGCATGCTCTCTGGGTGCATGTGCTATATTTCTATGTCGTTTTTATGGTGCCCCCCTCAACTTCCTTCACCCTGTTGGCAGGGGAACGCATTTCAAGCTTACCCATTTGGTGTTTATCTCTGTTCTCTTGAGTCCTAACAGCATGTGCAGAACCAGAGCAGTTCATGCATGGTTGTACTCACATAAGCCTCATGGGAATTGTAGTATTTCTGTTTGTTATCTTTTTTTTTTCACTTTGCAAAAGTATGGAGCTTTCATTGACAACTCAAGGGAAAGCATCTTAATTTCTCTGAGTGAATAAATTCTCCCCAAGATCACTGCTTCCTCCTCTGCATGCACTATAAAATCCATAGTACGTAATAATAGAAAAATGATTAATGCAGATCTCAATACCTGCAAGCTCAGATCTGCAAGTAGAAAAGCAGGATTGTTTTCTTGCTTCATTTTACTGAAGCTATTTCTTCCATTTTTTCCCATAGGCTGTAGATCTCTTTGAAATACATCAGGTACAACAAAGATTAATGACAAGTTGGTTTAATCAAGGTTTTACCAACAATTTGCAGAGATTAGGAGGATTCTTTAAAAAGAATGTATTTTATCATTGTAAGTTTGAGGGACTGTGTTCTGAAGCAATTCTGAATCAATATGTAACTGATCTTTTTTCATTAGCTGTCTTATGTGAACAAAGCAAAATGAAAATCAGGTACAAAAAGGGAATTGGTTATTTACCATTATTCTCAGATCTCTTTAGCAGAGTATCATTTTAACTTCTTCTGACTTACAGAAAACAGTCAAGACTGTAAGAAACCCTGGGGAAGACTGGCTAATCCATAACCACTCTTCCCACCAGAGTTTAGGTAAACTTGCAGAGAGATGCATCTGTGGGTTTTTTGAAACTAAGTTTCACACTACAGTCTGCAAAAGAATGTCTTGGGTATGGCAGCTGCAAAAGATGTGCTAAGGATGTTCTGTCGCTTTAGCTAAAGTGGTTCCGAGGGAATGGCTAAGGAAGAAAATGTGGTGGAGCAAAATGGAAGCTGTTCAGCTGACCATGTGTAATAAATTAAATACCTTTCTACTCTTTGCTTGCTCTTCTACACACGCACGCACATACACACAAGAAAAAGAACAGGAAACTCACTTAAGCCATGTGTCCTACAAACCCAGCAAATAAATGATCAAGGACAACCTACCATTTAGGTCTTGGACATCCCTTTAAATCACATCAACTTTGCCACTCAAAACATCTGGTGCCTTTGGGGCTGGAGTGGGAATGTGACAGCTTCCTTATGCAATCAGCTCTCACCTTGACCTCTGTTTGCTTGCTGGGCTGCTGTTCAGCCTCTTTTGACAGGGTTTTCTTCTTTTTTTTCTGCTGAGGTAAATATGGGTCGATCCGTGAACTGAAAAGGTAGAAGAAAGGACTGGAGAACAGGAACGCAGGATAGGGGAAACCCAGAAGTGCTGGTGGGCAGGAAGTCATGTAGGCCAGAGAACTAGTACCAGTAGGCAGGAACAAGAGAACTGGAACATACAAGTATGTGCAATAATTTGCAATGGCAATGGGGTGGGAGGGCGATTTGAATAAAAATGTGTATTTCATGTATTACCATAATGAAAACCAATGGGAAAAATAATCCGCTTATTAATGCTGACTTTTCTTCTCTGTTCCTCTGTTAGCCCAACTGCCTTATACCTCCACTTCCTTACCCACTCCTTCCACTATGCACACCTTTGGTGGTGATGGCAGCAGCAGCTGTTAGGGCATCAGTGGTGGGGGTTGGCTGCCTGGTAGTTCCTCCCCCCATGTTACAGCTTCTGTTAGGGTTGCCAGCTCTGGTTTGGGAAGTTCCTGGAGATTTTGGGGATGGAGCCTGGGGAGGGTGGGTTTGGGGAAGGGAGGGATTTCAGCAGGGTATAATGCCATAGAGTCCTCTTTCCAAAGCAGCTGTTTTCTCCAGGGGACTGATTAGCCATAATCCCAGGAGATATCCAACCACCTGGACACTGTAGAAGCTTCAAGTGAAAGATCACAGGAGGAGACGGAAGTCCAAACAATACATCCATGATGAAAATGGCAATGAGTCAATAAAAATATATTTGCAAAAAAAAGTTTACTATCACAGTCGTGATTCTGTAGAAAAATATCTTCTTTTATCGATCACACAAACGGGTGTTGCACAATAACAACTACCTGTTTCACATAGATTGTTTTGTCAGAGTGTGTGACAATAGAGTGGATCAACTTATCCACTCTAGAAATAAACATCCAATGCTGACTCTCTCAGAACCCAAGGTCTTCACAAAAGAGCTCTATTTACTGTGATAGTAAATATTTTTTGCAAATATATCTTTATTGACTCATCATCATTTGATGTATTGTTTGGACTTCCACCACCTGGAGACGGGCAACCCTAGATCCTATGCAGTGTCTTGGGTGCTGAGAAATGTAGTTGTTAGGGATGTAGTGAAGAACCTATTCTTTGGTTGCTGTAATAACAAAAGAGTCTTGGGACAACTTGAAGACTAACGCATTCATGGTGCTCCAGCCTTTGATAATCTCACTTTATTAGATGCATAAAGATGATGATGTTCATTACTTGACAAAGAGAGCTGTACCGCAAGAAAGCTTGTGCCACAATAAATACATATATCTTTAAAACATTAAGATTTAGGCTACAGCTGACAAGCATGGCTCCCCCCCCCCCCCAGATTTTATTTCTGTATTCCTATATCCATAGACCGTAGTAATTTGAATTTAAAACATTTTCAGCATTTTCTGAGAACAGGATAATTGCTGTAACAATCAAAAAAGCACCCTATGAACTAAATAATAACCACTATTCAGTGGCATCTTTCAGAATGAGAACTAAGCTGTCATACATCTCTAATTCTTTCTTTCTCTAATAATTTGACTTACTGATCATTTTAGAAACCCTTTCTTATGTGGCAGTGCTGTAATGATTTGGCTTGCCTCTTGGGAGATTTACTGTAATGTGCAAAGTTTCACTCTGTCTTTTCTAGCTACTATTGTCAGAGGAAAAAAGGGTTTTCTTTTGTTGGGCAATTGGGAGAATTTCCTCAACAGTTATCTCTTCGTTCTGCTCATCTGCAGGGGAGGAGCTTTTGAAGCACTGCTTGTGAAAAGAAAAGGAGCTGGGGGGGGGGGGGGGGGCAGAACCAAAGATGATTACAAGTTAAAAAAAATACAAATGGTGGTACAAAATTGAGATTAGTACAAAATAATTATAAAGTCACGATTTCCAAATGAAGCAAGATTAATATTCTTTGGGAGTTTAACGGTCTTTACAGAAGAAGAGAAATTCATGGTCCCAGTGAATCAGTGTAGCCATCTATAGCTGTAGCAGCAGCAGCAGTATCATGGAGATTTGTATTGATTGATTATGAGCCTCTTTGTTATGGATTCATGCTTCTCAGGACCAAACTAGATCCCGCTCCTACTTTATTGCCTTACATTCTGATTTTGCTTCCTGACACCTACCATCTGATGCATTGAATCTCATGCCTTCCAGCTCCTACACATACTTCCAGATAAATGATGTCTGAACTCCAGGAGTGAAGATACTTCATCAGCACCTCATTTTCAACAATGTAATGTGCAAAAATCATTTTGTTAAAGGGCAGATGTTTGTGTCAAGCTTGAATCAAGAAAGGATGATGAAACGGTCTTGCCTTGCCAGGCCAACCAGCTGTTCTCATGTTGGAAATTGCATTAAACTGAAGGGACTAATTTCTCCAAGAAGTGCTAGACAATTCCTGACAGTTCAGAACATGGTGGAGTATACTCATTCATTCTCATAAAAATGAAATGAAAACATCCCTTCATGCTCTGGCAGTCAACAACTTCTTAACAACAACAATAATGACCTTGTTCTCTTTTGTTCTCTTCTGAGGGGAGACTGTTAGATGTTGAGATTCAAAAATAGCACAGTTAGATTAAAGAAGCCAGACACATGTATATATGTCTATAAAAAGATAACTTTACTAAAGATTAGGTAAAGGGAACTTGGAGAACAAAAGTAAAGTAAATCATCCTTACTAGCTGTAAGCTACATGTTGCTCCTCTAAGAACTTAACTTGAGACTCAGAAAAAACTTTAAGGAGATGACAAAGAGCAATAAACTGAAACCCTATACGCTCTCCCTTGGCTCATCCCCAAACTATTGATTATCCAATTGGAGAATTCCAACACTAGCTAATTATGCATTCTATTACCTTGCTCTAGTAGGAAAAACATGCAGATAGTTCTGTTGGCTCTCTAACTAGAAATTAGCATGCGTAACAAACAGGACATACTTTTACAACAAACAAGAAGAGAATTCACAAATATCCCAATAGAGATCATTTCTATCAAGAACCTGTTTAGTGTTAGATCAAAATGATAATGCATAGTGTCGTGCAATGTTAATGGGGACTGTCAGAGTCCCACAGCAATCAGCCCCAACAATGTTCCGTAATCAGGATCTAGTTTATTGAGATCAGTAAAGGCAGGTCATCTGTGTATACATTTTGTGTCAGGAATGACTCTCCCAACGGGAGCGGGGCAGTTATACAGAATTCAAAGAGGAACCCCTGATTGATTACAGCCAATCATAAAAAGCAAGCAAGCTCATCCAAACTAAGGACTAAGGATTTTTCTTTGTACAGGGAACGCTGAATGGTTCACAGGTAACCCTTGCAACCATCTATGCCCCAGACTCTGGCCAATTGCAGTTCCTCAAGGAAACATTGAGGGATTTCAGGGACTTCCAAAATGGACCAATAATTATTGGTGTGGATCTTAACTATTTGATGGATACTGATTTGGATAGGTCCTTTTTTTGTAAAACTCTCAAAGACAAGCTAAAATAGGTCCTCACAAACTGGTCTCCAAAAAGTCATCCAAGAGTTTGCACTAGTGGATGCTTGGAGAACTCTTCACCCTGGTGAGTGCGATTATTCTTATTTTTCATTTAGGCTGATTTTACATGTGCATTTTTGTAACAGCTTCATTCCAGCGCTCCCTGCACCGGTAGCACATTGGTGTCAAAGCTGTTGTAGGGGAATGCCCACATCTGACTGAACTGGAGTGAAAGGGGTCATTCTTTTGAAGTGCTGTTAAGAACAGGATTTGTTTACAGAGGTGTGAAGCCAGCTTAAGAGCTAGAGGGCAATTAGCAGATATGGACAGTTGAGAAGGAATGCAGATTCACACTTGAAAGAGATGTGGGCGAGTTTTTTTGGAAGTAGAATGATTCCAGCAGGAAAGGCAGATGTAAAACCAGCCTTAGACATCAAATCCACATGTGGATAGATTATATCCTTATGTCAGCATCATTACTCAGTAAACTTCAGTTGGTGGAGATAGGCTTAAATAGACTGTCTGACCATGTCCCAGTCTCTTGCAATCTTAGACCCAGATCCTAGTGATAAAGGCTTCAAACAGCAGTGATCAGAAAAACCTAATTCCCTACTAGGGATCATCAGCAAAAATACTGAGAATAAAACTGCCAATATAATAATGTCCTTGTCTAATATGAGTGAAAAAATGCCAGGCTGCTAGAAGACATTTTAGCATGAGTTTCTCTTGCTCTTTCATCCACTGATGATGAAACAGAAAAAAATGTTCTCCTAAAGGAAATCTCTATAAGCCTTTGCTAGCCTAATTGAAGGTGATGGCAGATAGAACATTTTAAATATAGTGGACCTGCATATATGCATTTTTGTATATTTTTATTGTTAGGAATGGTTAGGAAGACTATTTTTGTTCTGTTTGCATATTTTTGGCACATTTCACATTTTTGTTCTCTTTTTTACAGCATTTTATTGTTTTACACCATGTTTATGTCTTATATTATTTTAATGCCAAGTATGAACCAAGTATACATGTTATACCATGTCTTTGCATTTGACATAATGGAAAATGGAAAAAAACTATTTAAAAGAATATGAATGTTCACATTGATCTAGCCTTTTGCCAGTGCTTCCAGTTGACAGGGACAGAATGCATGGAAAAGTGGTCTTACAAGTTTTGTCCTTTAAGGCCATAATCATCTGCAAACAATAGCATCACAGTACAGCCAATTACTCCTTGCAGTGTTCTATCTGTAAGCAAAAACCTGTCTTGAGCAGAAAACTACCTCTGAACTCATTAATTTGGAGTTTTTGCTGAGCTTCCAAAGGGCTAGCTAGCATTGTTTTTAAAAATTGTAACACCCACAGGTTATGCACATTTCCCCTCTGAAAACAAAACTCTTCCACTGAGTGGAATGGGATTGCAGAAGAGATGGGATTTTTTTTTCACTTTATTCGTTTTTTCAAAAGATAGCTCTTTCTGTTTTTTTTTTTTTGGTCTAAACTTTGGCTTTTATGCAGAAGTCCAGATGACAGAAGCCAGAGTCAATTTATGCTTGCTTTGATGACAGGATCTTGTGTCTGAAGTCACAGGTAGGGCATCTCTGAATCACTTCAGGAACATATTCTGCATCCCATCCCCAGCCAAGCTCTGAAAAAGAGTGATTGTTCATGTCCTGCTGAATGTCAATGCATGCCTCCCAAGTAGGATTTCTCTGGTTCCATCCAGTTTAGGGTTAGTTTATCCTCAGGGATTTGAGTTTTGACAGAGAAGAGCCCCAGTAATGGAGGAAGTGGCTATCCCTTGCCTCCTCCCATCTCCCCCCGCCTCATTTCCCCAAAACTCTATAGAGAATACTATCCAGGCCCTCAGATATTAATCTACTCAGGTCTGAATCACGTCCCAGAATCATGTCTCATCTGGATTCTGAGGCTTGATGCAGGCACTTAGAACAGCATTTCAAAGTGCCAGGATTGTGTCTCATACTTAAGCTTGATAGGACTATCTACTGGAAGTCCTTTAGAATGGGATTTGCTCCAGTAAGTTGCTCAAGAGAGTGGGGATCTGATCAGACTGGATGCATCCCTTCTCTCAAGTACAGCCCAGCTGTGGGGATGATTCCACAGTACCCCTCTTCAGATCCAGGCTACAGAGAAAGAAAGAGTTCAGTCACACTCACCAGAGAGGAAGGGATGGTTTCCCCACCGTGAGCAATTTTGTGGGTTCTTTTTTCTGCCCTTGGTATTCAGGCATCACCAATACCACCATCAAGTCATCCCCCCCCAATTGCCATACACGGCTATTACCCTTCAATAAACATTGAATTTTAATGGTTACATTTTAAGCAGTGTGCTGAAAATAGGGCTGAGTTTGGAATGCTGATTTACGCTAACTGAAGCAGCACAAATGGCAATAGCATTAAAGATTGTGGGTGAACAAAGATACTGTTTATCTTCTTGAAGTGTATTTCCCACCCTGTCAGTGTACATGTAAGAGCCAGTTTAAGCTGCTTGTGCTTCAGAATGTGAATGCTATCGTGAGGCACAACCTTCATCATTTTCATAAACTTGAACTGCAATATTAAGGACACATTTGAAAAGTTAGATTTGATGAGGCTTTAAAACATGGTTTTATCATGCGGCATTAAATATAGGAGGCCGGGGCACTGCGAGATTATTTTCTCTAATACACTGCTTTATTTTCCTTCAGTGAGTCATGTAAACTATCATCTAAAAAAAAATACCATTTGTTTAAAGGGAAATAAACATTCTGAAACCTATTCCCTTGGCACACTGTTTCCAAGGAGGGCTGGTTCTTCTAATATTCCATGATAAAGAAGCAGAGGATTTGTGGATGAGCAGAGGGAAAGGAGTTATTATTTTTTTTGTTTTGCTCTTTCCCTGTCTGCACGACATCAAATTCATGAGAACATCCTGTACCTTACACAGGATGGATTGCGGGGATAGCATTGTTTAATCATGGAAATAGTGTCTTTATCCTCAAATTTTATTTTTTTCCCATCTTCCAAGGCATTTGTTTGAATTTCAGTGGAGAATATTTGCTCGGAATTGGCATGAAGAAACCTTAAATATAACACTATTATTCTTATTCTCATTATCAAGTAGGAGGAAATATTCATACAGTTGAAATGTCCTCATACGTTTGCAGCTTTCTGCCTTTTTTACCACACTACCCTCTGCTGTACTCCACAACCAGAAACTGAAATGGCATAATATCCAGTCAAACACATACTTTTAAATTGTCTGTGTTTATGCTACATAAAAAATAACAGGGCATGATGATTTGTTTCTAATCTACCAAGCACTTTTAATAACAGCCTATTTTTCCATTAAAAGGTGAGAGAAGGGGGAAATTGGATGTTGCTAATAGGATATTTTACCTACAAACTTGCAAGGTGCAAAATTATCAAAAAGTTAAGCAACTGGTCAGTATTTATTTCAAATAAAAAGCCATCTATATAAGTGGGTGGTGGGTTATATTTGTCACTGGTCCAAATCAGAGGCCAAAATTAGGGCTATTCATGTTTCTGGGGGTTAAAAAACCCTGCACTCTATATGGAGTCAGTTTGGTTTAGTGGTTAAGTGCACGGACTCTAATCTGGGAAAACCTGGTTTAATTCCCCACTCCTCCACTTGCACTTGCTGGATAACCTTGGGCAAGCTGTAGTTCTGGCACAGCTGTTTTTGAAAAAGAGCAGTTTCTGTCAGAGCTCTCTCAGCCCCACCTACCTCACAGGGTGTCTGTTGTGGAGATGGGAAGGGAAAGGAGTTTGTAAGCTGCTCTGAGACTCCCTTGGGTAGTGAAGGGCAGGGTATAAATCCAATCTCTTCTTCTCCTCCTCCTTCTCCTCCTCTCAATATGCCCTTGCATCTGAAGGTCACTGGCCCACTATGTGTGTGTGTGGGGGGGGTATAGGGCAACCTTGGCCTGGGCTGATAAAGAGGGTGGGTGGACTCCCAACTTTGCCCCCTGTTACCCTCATACAGAATCAGCCTGGTCTTGATGGGTGGGGAGAAGTGGTCTATTGGTTTCTTTGTAGTATTTTGAGTGTATGCACCTGCTACTGGGAACATAGGATAAAATCCAGATAGATCTCTTCTGAAGAAGGCATCTCTGGACCCTGCTGACCTCAACAAATACTAACTTGCAGCTAACATTCCGTTTTTGGGGACAAAGTGCTTGAGCAGATGTTGGCTTCACAGTTTCAGGTGGTCTTGGAGGAGACATTATCTAGACCCATTTCAATTCGGATAGGCCTGGGTTTGGGGGTAAATGGCCTTTGTCACTCCAACTGTTGACAATAATAATCTTTGCTGAGAGAGTGAGTGAATCCCTTTGATTCTTTTGGACCTCTGAATGGCTTTCTATAACATTGACCACAGTATTTTTCTGGAGAGGCTGGCTTGATTGGGAGTAGGCAACACTGTGCTCCAGTTGTTCCACATTTACTTGACCAGCCTATTCCAGAAGGTGCTGGTACAGTAAATTAGCAGTATGCTACTTTACTGCTCACCCTCTACCTATATGTATGGACTGGTAACTTCCATTTCATTATATCTGAAGAAATGTGCATGCACACGAAAGCTTATAGCTTAAATAAAACTTTGTTAGTCTGAAAGATGCCACTGGACTCAAATTTTGTTCTGCAATATATGTTAGGGCAAGTGAGATTCCTCAAGTTGATATATATAGGATACACTTGCTGTACTCCAGTATATTGCTATTGACCTTAGTCAACAACAGATGTTTCAGAAGAAAATGCATGAATTGTTTAGTAGACAGCTGCAGGATAATCTGTTCCACATATTACCCTAATCCCTAGAATCTTACCACTGATGTATGGTATTCTCCAAGAAGCATGCAAGAAAAGAAACAAAAACCATGTGGCATTAAATCCTTTTCCTTTTGAGATTATTGTCATCTGTATGGATGTCCTGTTCATGTTTAAATGTTACTTGGAATTAATCCTTAGAAATGAAAAGGATCTTCATACTTTAATTTAAGTCGGCATTAAAATAAAACCAGTGCAAGATGATCTGAGACTCATCCTCATAAAAACTACTCACTGTATCTTCTGAAGGCAGCAGAAATATACAGTGATAGTTTATTCCATGTAATGGCAGAAAGAATAGGGTTCTGGATCTCGGTATGGTTCTGCACAGCTGTCTCAACACATAGTGCCTATCCTGTCAATAGACTCATAAGATAAAGCCTCTTAACATTTCTGAAACAGTGAAATTCCATAGTGCTAGATAGGGATGAACAAATGTCATAGAATCACAGAGTTGGAAGGGGCCAGACAGGCCATCTAGTCCAACTCCCTGCTCAGTGCAGGATCAGCCTAGAGCATCCCTAACAAGTGTTTGTCCAGCTGCTGCTTAAAGACTTCCAGTCAGGAGGAGCTCACTACCTCCCTAGGCAGCTGATTCCACTGTTGCACAATGTCCCCCCATTGCATTTTGTTTTATAGTTATTTTGTGAATGGTTTCAGTTCTCTGCTTTTCATTGTTTGTTTTCTAGGCTCATTTGTATTGCTCATGTATGTTGTACCTTTCCATTTATTTTTTTATTTGTTAGTTTGTTTGTTCAATTTAAACCCCACCCTTCCTACCAAGGTGGGCTCAGGGCAGCTTACATAAAATGCATATATAAATACAATTAAAAACATACATAAAACATCCAAGAACAATCAGAATCCATTTTCGAAAGTGCCATAAACAATTAAAGTGCAGAGCAGAGATTCCTAAATCCAACCGTAGCACTACTTAGGTATTGGTCCTGGTGGTATTCTCAATTGGCTCAATTTGATTGAGTAATTTATGCAGTGAGATAGCCTGAGGGTGGTAGAACCAGGTCACAGGGCACAGGGTCACTCCTCAGTGTCTAAGGCGGCTCCTAATCAAAAGCCTGGAGGAAGAGCTCCATCTTACAGGCACTGCAGAACTGTAAAAGGTCCTGCAGGGCCCTGATCTCCTGCGGGAGCTCATTTCACCGGTATGCAGCTGCCACCAAGAAGGCCCTGGCCCAGGTTATTGCCAGTCTAGCATCTTTGGGGCCTGGAAGGGCCAGCTGGTTTTGAGTCCCTGAATGCAGTGCTCTCTGGGGAACATATATAAATGTTCCTCTCCACGGAAATCTTTAGCAAAAGTTGTAAGATTTATATGATCTGTTTGTGGGAGTTACACATACAATGTATTGATACTCATACAGATAACGTTAGAAAATGTATTCAATAGAGGAGGGAATCAATGAAAGGAAACAGAAAACAGAATGGAATTGAAATTGAGGTTTGGGGTTGAAACAGCAGGGATGAGAAATTCAGTGTAATCTGTTGCCTTAGGGCTGCCAACCTAGAGATAAGGGCCAGAAATGACAATTCATCTGCAGAATGCAGAGGCCAGTTCCCATGAAGAAAATGGAAGCTTCAGAGGGCAGACTTTATGGCATCACATCCCTGCTGAGCTCTCTCCCATTTTAGGGTTCTGACCCCAAATCTCCAGGGATTTCCTATGTCACTTTGATACATAAACAGCCAAATCATGCTGTTCAGTACCCAGAATGTATGTCTGTACTTGCTCTGCCTTCAATAACAGTGTGTTGCATTCAACAGTCCTTCAGTGGAAGGTGCTGATGATCATGGATCTTTGCTGCTTCTCTTTCCCCCAGCATTCCTTTCTGACCCCAGGAAGGCTGTTTCCCAGGACTGGAGGATCTCTGTGGAGTAACATGTCTTTTGAGTCATTGGGCAGCAGTGAGCAGAAAGATGAAGGCTTCTTCTTTTAGTAGAGCTCCACTGACACAGGAGTCAGTTATCACAATGGTGGTGGATGGAGTGTAACAACAGGGTCTTCATTAATTATTCTCACCATCCCACAATTAAGAAGGGTAGATCTGCCCATCTATCTCCAATTAAAAAAAAAAACATTTTATTGAAATTTTTCAAAACAAATACAAATTCAAAAGAAAAATTGCCATGAAAAAGCAAGTGGTGCCAGGTAAATCTAGTTTTTCTACTAATCTCTTTCAAAATGCCATACTTTTTTTTTTTAAAAAAGTCAAGCTGTCAAAAATCTCAAAATCCCCATATAAAGATTTCCCTCCCTCACCCTCCTTGAATTTGCCATATTTGGGCTGTGAGGCAGAATACCATCATGGCAATAGTCTAGTGACTATTGTCACTGGAAATTGCCAGCTATAGTCAGGAGACAGCGTTTCTGTGAGCCCAGCTGCCCACACAGCCAAGACATTACAGTAAAGGAGTTCTATTTTCTGATCAGTTGTAATCAGTGATTTTAAACAGAACTGGATTTGAAAGGCTGACCTATGGAGAATAGGTCCCATGTTCTATTACAAGACTTCTGAGACATCCTTCTCGGCTGAAATTAGTACCAGTGATTCTTGAAGAAGGCTTTACCGCCCCCCCCCCCCCGCCCCCCGGCGTCCTTAAAATAGCTGGGAAATCTGTGGAGCTATGAACAGTTCGACATAACTGGCAGAGAATCATTTGAAATGGTGGCTGTTTGGATTGTGTGATCCCCTTTCCACCAAATAGATTAGGCATATGGTGGGACAATAGATCATCCTTGATTTGTGAGGGTTTTTTTTTTTTTTTTTTTGCTTCTCTATCTGGCCCTGTTAGCTTCCTCATTCCATTTTCCTGAGAATAAAAACATTCAAGGCCACGTATGTTCCCTTTAAATCCCAACTGCAACACACTTTCACCTAGCCTTGATTATCCTGGCTTCCTGCCTCGGTCTCCCCATTAATATTTCAAGCGTACAATTTTTCACATGTTATCAGTCACATCCCCAGAGACAGCAAGACAGACTGGCTGGAAGGCTATTGGAGAATGCTTATCTTTAAGGGAAAAAAAAACAATCACAACACACCACGGTTTTAAAGAAAATTAAATATGGATTAACAAACTGAGAAAAGAAGCCATCTAGGGAATTCAAAGCTGGGGATTTTTAAAAAAGAGAGAGAATGATGCAAGAAGTGCTTTCCCTCATCCTTCATCCTTTCTGCCTTAAAAAAACATACTGTCACAATCAGCAATTCGACTATGATATACCCGTTAGGCCACTATTGGGAATAAATGAGGTATTAATTTAATTCACAGGAAAATTATATTGAAAATTTTTCTTGTACAGAAATTCCACACAAATGCTATTGGGGACAATACACTAAAACACATCCTGAACCTTTTAAGACAAAGTTTACAAACAATGTAAAGCTCAGAAGGTGTCATTTAGGTTTGCATTAACTGTAACTATGCATGCTATTGCGGGTAGATGGGGTGGAAAATATCTTTTTGGGGAGGTAATGTACCTAGGCTCCAATTTGTCAGATCTGGGAAACTAAGCAGGGTTGGCCTTGGTTAGTATTTGGATGGGAGACCACCAAGGAAGTCCAAGGTTGCTACGCAGAGGCAGGCAATGGCAAACCACCTCTGTTCATTTCTTGCCTTGAAAGACCCATGGGGTCACCATAAGTGAGCTGTAATTTGATGGCACTTTTCACCACTGGTATACCTGATGACATTTAAATATAGTTAATAGTACTAAGCACTTTTCATGGTGAGAGCCACCTCAGTTTGCCAGGAGTTTGCAAGCAGCAGAGAACGTAGAATTTGTCATTTAGCTATGCACTTGTTCTAATGAATGGTTTTTTGGGGGGCAGGTGGGTCTACTTGAGTACAGTAAGTACAATTTATAATACCACCTTACAAGACCAGTTCTGTTTCCAAAAAATGAGGCCAATATACAAACATTTTCATATTTTCAGAGGATTGAATTGACCATTCCAACCAAATAGGGTATTTTTGAACACAACTTTGAAGTAAAACAATATCACACTATCCTTTATGATATATCCACACTGTAATACATACAAATCCCCAAGAAAGAAGTTTCTTGGCACAATCTTAGATAAATTGGGCTCCTGCTCCACATCTGGGAAAGTTATAACTTTACTTGCAGATGTGGAGCCAGAGTATTCATACAAGGTTGCACTTTTTGCCCTAGTGGCAAGGAAAATTCAAATTAACTTGCCTGAATCTTTGCCTGCTAAATAGCCAGGGCTATGTTATGGTTGGTATATAAGGCCCTTACTCCAAACCCTATATTCATTCTGTAGTTTTAGTTTTTTATCTCATATTATTTTAAGAATTTAGCCAGTTTTATGCTTGACATACATCTTATATTTTTAATCCCTATGTTTTAATGCATATTTTATTCTGTATTTTATAGCTTCTATTGTGTTGTACTGTATTTGTAACAGCCATTGGCCATATACAATAATTTGAAATTGGAGGTATTACGGTACATACAGAAAATGGTATGTTACAGTAACAGAAAATTCTGTAGAATGTCTGTGATCAGAATGGCTCTGTAAATCTGGAGAACAACGTTTGAGTCCAGTGGCACCTTTAAGATCAGCAAAGTTTTATTCAAAGTATAAGCTTTCGTGTGCACACAAATGTCTTCAGATACAATGAAATGAAAGCTTATACCTTGGATGAAACTTCATTGTCCTTAAAGGTGCCACTGGACTCAAAATTTGTTCTGCTGCTTCAGAGCAACACAGCTACCCACCTGAATCTGTAAATCTGGGCTACGGTGCTTTCCCTTTCCATTTCACAGAAATTATACTTTCAGTCCCAGAGTACTTTAACTCTCAGCATAAAGTAAGAGTATAAACCAGCAGGAGATGAGGGGCAGGGACATTGGGGTACTGGTGTTTCATGTCACATGATGTCACTTCTGGGCAAAACTGGAACTGACATCATGTCCCTCTGGGAATCACCATAAACTCTGTTTTGTTTTGTTTTTCATTTTCATCCTGCTGCTGCTTCAGAGAGGTTGGTGCTGTCCCACAATGCAAATCTCCACAGAGGTCTGTAGTAATTGTGAAAAGCAACCTAATTTTGCATACCCTCCAACATTTCACATATTGAACAGACACACTTTTAACTCCTTGTATCAAGAACTAGCAACCACATTCTACCATCTCTTTCATACACTTCAGCAGGCTCATAGTCAGGAAAATGTTGGTAGGGGGGGACCAGGGGGGCATGACATCTCTTCTGATGTCATAATAAAAATAAAATAAAAATAAAATAATACAATAAAAATAAATATAATAAAAGTGCAACAAGAAGAGCCGGAGAAAGGGCCCCTCCCCCTTCCAGAAACCTACAGTCTCATCTGTGCTCAGAGAAGGCAGCAAGAGCAGTAGCAGCTGTGGCACTCCTGGGGAAAAGCAGCCACAGGGGGTCACAGCCCAGCAAAGCATGCTCTCCCTTGTTCCCTCCCTCCTTTCAGGGAGGAGCTTCAACCAGTGGAAAGAAAGGCTTTCCTTTGTCTCCTGCAGCCTGGCCAGGAAGCAAGCTTTGGCTGTTACCTCCCTCCCCTGGGAGGAGGAGAAGGAGGAGCCTCAGCCAGTTCTTTACCAGACTTTCTCAATCGCACAGGAGAGGCTTGTTTATCTATATCTCCTATGCTATTGAGAGAGACTGGTAAAGCAAGCTGTGATGTGGCGGCAGCAGCAGAGCTGGAAAAGGAAGCAGGAAACAGCAAGGGTGTTGTGGGCTGGATTGGGGCCCTCCAAGGGCCTGATCTGATCTGCAGGCCACATGTTTGACACCCCTAGGTTAAAAGGTCAGAAAAAATATATCAGCTGTCCCAAATCAGCCCTATTAGCATGAAAAGTGATTCATTGTGTTCTTTATGGTGCCTCAACTTGTATCTGTGTGGGCTCCCACACTTTGGGGTCTTACTTTTAAGAGAACCTGCGAAGAAAATGTAAACCTTAAGAATGGCAGTGCTACAAACTCACTGTAAGAGCATTTTACCAAGACACTCCCCAGTGTGGGGAAACCAGGACAAAGCAGAAACAATGATTCAGTGCAAGCCAGGGATGGGAAAAAAATGTCCATGGGATGCGTTCATAATTCAGAATGTATCTGAGTGATTCCATTGGCTTCAATAAACCAGAGTTATATTTATACTTTTTACTGTTCACATACAATCCAGAATGTGCTGTATTGTGCTGTACTGCATATTTAAACTGAACAAAGTCAATTTAACAAGGTCTCATTTGGCAGTTTGTTTGGGGAAGCACAATCCTCCCAGATCCAAATTCTTCTCCATAGGAACCAAGAGGCTTAGTTTCTATGATGAGCTGTAGCTACTGTGAATTATCTGTCCAAAGCCATGCTGACCTCCTGGGGAAAAAAAGTTCCAGCTTTTTAAAAGGAAAGCCCTCTTGTGCTCCCTCTCCCCCTCCCCCTCTCCCTCCCTCCCCCCTCAGAGGTTTGAGGGAAGAAAGAGCTGTTTTTAAAGACAGTTTTCCATCATCTGTCTAATTTTGTTTTGCACTTTCCATTTCAGATGTGCTTTGGAGAGGAAAAAATACCACGGTGCTTGTCCACTGTACCAAAAAAAATAAATTAATCTAGTATTTCTGGTGTCACTTTGGAAATGCATCAGCTGTTTTGTGATTTTGCAGCTGGATCAAGTCAGGAAGGATACTGGATCACAAAGGCTGAAACTTGTTTCAGCACTAGTTAAACATTGGAAGTTGCAGTCAGCAGCACATTTATATGGTGTTTGTGGCTACTCCACTCTGTGATCCAAAGGAGCATTCTTGATTGCTCTGGGCTAACTATATCCTAATCCAGTCCAGGTTCTATAGTGCACTAGAAGGACAAAAGAGCATCCTAGAAGCATGTTTGATTAATTATTGCTGTAACTCTATGCAGAGAATAATTCACATTATTACATTCTGCATGTCTTTAAGCATGTGCTGATTCCTGATTCTCAGGCCTAGTCGTCTGGACATGATTGGTCTTATGCTTGTCAGTCCCTGGTAGGGGCAGGGGATCTTCGATTCTGTGGGTTCTGGCCCTGCATCAGCCAGCTGATCTGTGGGGGAAACCCCACCCCAAAACAGACATCCTCATGTAACATTGCTGATGCACTGATGTCACTTCCAGAAGTGATGTCATTGTGTCGACAACACTGGGGGCAATGTTGTACTTTTTAGGCAAAACTCTATGGTTTGCAGCCATTTTTACCATGGAGTTTTGCCCAAAAAGTAGAGCATCATCCTAATGTCACTGATACAATGATGTTACTTTCACCAATGTCTCTGCTCACCCCCAGAACGCCCCCCAAATCCCCCCACTAGCAGGCAAAAGGCACCTGGCAACCCTGATTGGTCTCTTTAACTATTTGAAAGGCTGTAACTTGGAGGATGGCAGGAAGCTGTTCCTGTTGGCAGCAGATGATAGTACTCACAAAAATGGGAGGAAAGATACCAGCTGGATATTTGAAAAACAATTTTTATAGTAAGAGTAGTTCAGCAGTGGAATCGGCTGCCTAAGGAGGTGGTAAACTTGCCTTCACTGGCAGTCTTCAAGCAGTGGGTGGACAAACACTTGTCAGGGATGCTTTAGGCTGATCCTGCACTAAGCAGGGGTTGGACTAGATGGCCTCTATAGTCAAGATGGGCCTTCCAAGTCTGTATTTAAATGGTTCTTCTAACTTGGAATCAAGCCTCTTTGAGCATGGTGTGGTTCTGAATTAATCTGCATAGTTCTGGGCTGCAAGATTTGTAGCAGCCATCAAAAAATACAACTTGAAAAGAAAACGTACAGGAACTTACTCTGTTTTTTTGTTGTTGTTGTTTTTGTTTTTTAATAATGATTGACAGGTTGTTGCTTGGAGTATGTGCATTTATTATTATTATTATTATTATTATTATTATTACATGCTGATAAAACTGGAGATCAGGTAGCTGCAGCTGCCCGAGCTACCATTAACGATGGGATTTACTTTCACAAATAGAATGTAACTTAAGAGATTTTACTACCCCAGCATGTGGTGATGGCCATATATTTGAAAGATGGTGATCAAATATAATTTGAAAAGGATAGCTCCAGTGTCAGTTATGTACAGAGATAGTATATGCTGAATAGCAGCTGCTGGGGGGAGGGAACTTGATGGACTCTTCCTGATCCGGAAGAACAGTTTTTTATATTCTTCCTTCCTTCACCCTTTCATCCCTGTTTTCTCACTGGAAGCAGGGTAAAGGACGAGGTCAGGAGAAACTGTGGCTACCTCATCCCTTGCTTAAAGATAAATGTACTCTTTTTGTGAATGATAGCTCTGTTTCCCATGCACTAGGTTGCAATCCCCAGGTTAGAATCTCCTTGCTGTCCCACTCCAGAGCCTGTTCCTTTTCAGTTTGTAGTTTCTACCTTTTGCAAAACTTTTTTAGATAGTGAATTGAAACCCGCCAGCTTTTCTGATGCTTAAAAAAGGAAGGAGGGGGTCCTCTTTGACCACTCAAAAATGCTGTGCCAGGGATCATGGGAGCTGTTTGCACATAAGCCCCCTGGAATGTGAGCTGTAGTAGGGACATAGATTGGGCAAGACTAAAAGATGGGGGGCTCCAACCCTTTATTGCTACAGTGTTATTAATACTGTAAGGCATTGTTATCACCTGGGTCATTAGTAGGATTGCTAGCCAGTTGCTGAAACTTGGTAGGAGACTGGGGGGGGGGGGATCATAATTTCATTTCTTAGTTGAACCTGGCAGTGATTTCATGCCATTCTACAGTTCAACCGACGCTATTATTCAGAGTAGTTTTTGTTGAATTACCATAGAGTTTGTATGGTTTTACCATAGTGTTTCTGCTGGACTCTAGAGCTGTGATGCCACTTCCAGGTTCGGTCCAGAAATGACATCACACCATTGGTACAACACTGATTCCCCCCCTGTTTTTTCCCCTGCCAGCCTACTGGGAGGTGATGGGAGTAATACCTGGCAGCCCGAGGTATTAACTGGATGCTTTTGCAGGTACCATGTGGCATATTGTGCAAACAGAGTGGTTCTATAATATTCATTCACAGGTAAACAATCAAGTCAACTACTGCAAGGACTTTATATACATTCACCCATTAAAAAAATAATAATTTATGCTTCCAGGATGCTTGGATCTCTCAGCATCTTCATTCAATTGTAGCATTGATAATGCTGTGATAACTTTACTAGCCTGGCTGCTTTGCTTCACAATCCAGTAACTAGTAAAACAATAACATTAACACAGATTTTCAGATATAAAGAATCTCATTTGTACCCTCTGTTCTCATTCAGATCCTATATTCATGTATCATTAGAGATTATTTAGTCAGACATAGAACAAATGTGAGTTTGAACTCCACTTGCAGCAATTAATTTTTCTTACAGATTCTATTACATCTTACATACCCTGTTCCTTTTTTGTTCCAAAAAACACACTTGCCTGATGTAAGATATGCAGTCTATGCCCAATGATAATAGCTGCTGGTTTAAAGGATATGCAAATGTATGCATTACTTATCTATCACATCTGTATTCCAGCATTTCTCTCATTAACATCGTAGAAGCAAAAAAGTACACACAAGACTGTACACAATCCTACATTATCAAGCTTTAGTGTTCAATGAACAAAATCCAGTTCTTCATAAATTTGTTTGACAAGAGCCTAGCTGCTTCCCTTTTGCAATTTTACCTTAATCAGTACTGTCACTGATTATCCCTTCTTCTACCAATCCCTAACGGGGGTCAGTGTTTGCAACTTCGATGCTTTTGCAGCACACAGTCTAGCAACCATAATCAAATCTGTAATTAATTCCACATCATAATTCCCAATATAACTCATTATAAATACCAATACAGAGTTAGAGTAGCTAATAATCTGGATGAAAAATTTTCTGTCCCTTTAATAATGCTTAGGTGATGTTATTTACTTACAAGCCATGAAAAGCTTCATTTAAAAACATAAGAAGAGCCCTGCTGGATCAGACCAATGGTTCATCTAGTCCAGCATCTTGTCTCACACAGCAGCCAACCAGTACCTCTGGAAGAGTTGCCAGGCCCCCTTGTCACTCTAGTGGTGGGATTTGGGGAGCATTCCAGGGGTGGGTGGGGATGCCCTCAAGCCCCACTTCCAACAGCAACCATCCACCCGGCCACCCCTCTCCCTCCCCTCCTGCCTGATTTAAAGGGCTTCAACTGATTGGTGGGGACCATGTGGCCCACCCAATGTCAGATATGCTGCCATGGCAAGTGGGGGTTGGGTGATGGAGGTTGGGTGAAGCCTGTAAGACAGATGTCTCCTGGTATTTTAACTTTCAATTCTTGTTCTGTCTCTTATCTCTATGCCTGCCTGTGTCTGACCTTGGTGCCTGGATGCACCTATTCCCTTGGGAACCTATATAGAGCTCTCCACCTACCTGACAGGGTGTCTGTTGTTGGAAGAGGAAGGGAAGGAGATTGTAAACTGCTCTGATACTCTGAAGGGTGAGGTATAAATCCAATTCTCCTCCCCCCCCCCCCGGGGA
Source organism: Lepidodactylus listeri (assembly GCA_029233225.1). Classification (NCBI taxonomy): domain Eukaryota; kingdom Metazoa; phylum Chordata; class Lepidosauria; order Squamata; family Gekkonidae; genus Lepidodactylus; species Lepidodactylus listeri. Next base: position 50,108,273 of record JARCFY010000007.1, read on the forward strand.
ATCATCACTACCTTTTCTGTGGGTTATCCTGTTACGCTGTTTTATCATCTCCACAGGAGTCATCAATGTGACTATTATATATAATCTACCTAGTGAGTGTAACACCATGTATCTGAATGAGTGGTCTTGGATGGTGGGTTATGGGGAAATCTGAAAGATTTGAGAACATCAGTATGGTGGCGGGAGTGATAAAAGAAACAGGGAAAGCCAATATCCTGCAATGCATACATAGTTTAAAAAGGCTTTAAATGCACAGTTTAGCAATCTTTGGATCAATCTCCTTTTTTTTCCTAATTGATGCCATCATCTGGGGTAGTTTAGCAATTATAGAAGTAGAGCTGTGCTTCTTCAGGATAGCTTGAGCATGAGTGCGTATATGACAAGGAGAGTTCTTGGCCTTTGGTGGGCTGTTTTATTTATCTTGGGTACTGTCTAGGATTGCCAATCTCAAACTGGGACCTGGAGATCTCCCAGAATTACAACTAATCTCCATACTTACAGGGATCAGTTCCCCTGGAGGCTATGGCAGCTATAAAGGGTGGAGCCTATGGCATCATATCACTGCTGAGTTCCTTCCTTCTCCACCCTCTCTAGGCTCCAACCCCAAATCTCCAAGAATTTCCCAATCCAGAGTTGACAATTCTAATTGTATGAGTCTAGAAGGTGTTCATGGTGATCTACTTGTGATTTACTGCAGAACATCCAGTAGGAACACCAAGACTTTGTTGGGTCCCCACATTCAATATAGAGCAAAATGAAAAGTCTAGAAATGACATATTAATATTTTAAACAAAATAAATCAGATTCTTTCTAATCTGGTGCCCCTTAAAGCATGGTGCCCTAGGGTGATTGTCTAGTTTCCCTATATGATCAGACCAGGTTGTCATATTTTGATAGCAACTGTAAATGTACTTTAATGTCTAATTCAGCTCTGAGTGAAAGTCCTATGCCATGTGGCTAAATTAACATACCTGAAAGTAGCCAAATAAATATTTTGAGCTTAATTTTTGCTGTTCACAATGTTTATGGTGATCTAATTGTGATTAACACCTAAATTACTTTACAGGCCCAGAGATCTGAGTGGTTAAAATCTTCGCACAGTTACTAGGTCACAGTCTTGAGGCCAAGTAGTATCTACTGCATCCAACACACATGAAGGGACATCTGCATCTCCACACCCTTGAGGATAGCATTGTTATGAGAAATTCTTTTAATTCTACTTTACTGAAGTTCTCCTTGAAACCTAACAATACATAATTTTACTCAGCAGATGCCCAGATGCACATAAAACCATCCCAGGACTTCCTATCTTCCTACAATAGCACCACCCTGTAGTATGTAACATAAAATAACTGCAAGGGTTGAAGTTACAAAAGGGTCCATTGATTTTTCTTCAAAGAGAAATTCTTCTTTTAAAAGAGAATATGGAGGAAACAATGACTATCTTTAGAAAAGTGAATTTTTGGGGGGGAGGGAAATTCCCCTCTCCATACTGACACCATTTGAGGAGGATGCAGGAATTGATCACCCTAGCACATTAACAGTGGGATATAGTCATATGCATATTTATGCAGTTTTAAAAGGGAGTCTGGAGATGGCTAAAAACATTAGATGAAATGCGATGTTTGTTGTAAAGAAATGGCAATTGCATTGTAACTGCCCATTCCAGCTAATCCTGAACATCCATTTCAAGTTGGTATCTGACATTTTAGTGGATGCCAACATTCTGTATGGGTATCAGTAAGTCTGACATAGATCATCAGTGACTGAAACACATAATTTAGGAAAACAGACTAGAACAAAAGCCTGCTGTTGGTTTGAAATGCTAATAAATGTTTTGTGTGAAATTGATGGAAGTGGGGTCTTTGCCTGGCAAGTCAGATCTGTTATCTGATATCAGGGCCCAAATCAAAACCAATTACGGCTGATTTACATGTTAACAAATTAGCCACATATTTCAGACATGGTGTGTGTGAGCTATAGTTAGTGCAAGGCTAGTCTCTGAGACCCTCAATGGTTTCCCATAAAAAGAGTTTTTGATTTGTCTGTTGTCATGTGTCTGTTTGAGATGTTAAATGTCTAATACTTATCTTATCTAGCAATGGGAAGCTAACAGTTGGGAGAGAAACAAGGGAAGGGTTTAATACGTACAACAGAAGAAACCAAATAGTGAATGTGCTTTGTAATTCTCTTTTTCTATTAGTTGCACCCATTTTCTGCATTATTTTCAAGGCAACCAGCTCACATATAGCACTGGATAACTGAGTCACATTCCCCTTATCAAAACAGTCTGAATCAGCATGTGCCCTTTGAGTAATGTGAGTACCATGCAGGCTTTGCATTTGCAGTCTACATTAATGCTCTGTATTCTTGGTGCTTGACAGGGGGCAACAGTGGGAAGACTTCTGGTGTCCTGCCCCCACTGCTGGACCTTCTGAGGGCACCTGGTGTTTTTGACCACTGTGACAGAGTGTTGGACTGAATGGGCCACTGGCCTGATCCAACATTGGATTTTCTTATGTTCTTAATGCTGACAGTCATGGAAGCTATCAGTAGATTAAAAAAAAATAAGATTCTTCTACTAAAATACCTACTTTATAGTAAAATCTATTATACATTATTTCTTTTCTCATAGAAAAGCTCATGTGATGTTTCACTGGGAAACTACAGTTACTGTCGCTGAGTGATTCTGCATCTAGCATTCGCTCCATATCTTCTCAACTGGGAGGAAAAGGTGTCTCTCAAAGCCACATTCAAATACCTTGGGGCAACACCATACTGACTGCAAAGTCACCCCTGAACAGCCATAAATCTATCTAGATGGTACCATAAAATCCAATGATCAAAGGAAGTGAAAGCAGCATGCAATGCAGAGGGGAATTTCCATTCCAACGTGGGTTTTGTAAAACAACATAGGGAAAAGCCAATGCAGAATCAGCCACTGAATGTTGCTGAAGGAGGGGAGAAATGTTGGTGTCTTTAATATAGTTTATCTAGAGGTAGCAGCAGAAACCCCAGGCCCTCTCCCACAGTATCATGCAAGCACATGGCTGCTGAATGGAAATTGAACTTGGCTTAGGAGTAGAGGATGATATTAATTGACATGACATGATGTGAGGGGGAAGTCTGAAGTCTGTTTTATATGTGTGCCATGGATGTGGTCAGAATTGTTCCCCCATTTATATCAGAACACAGAAATCTCATCCCATGTCTGATATAAAGTACTCATGGGAGTCACAAGAAGAGGCCCCAATATCTCGATCACTACTACTTAGCACTCTCTAGTAAAGGCAACGATCCCCTTCCTCTCATTAGTGTTCAGTGGTAGCTATTTGAGTTCTTCCACCGAACCTCTCCTAAGCCACCCCCAATCTGTGCATTTTGCAAAACAGTAGAATATTCAAGAAAATATAAAGAACTGCTTTGTTGTCAATAAACAATGATGTCAAAATAGAATAATACTGCAGTGTTTTGAGGTGGCATACTAATGAATGATAGACCAACTTTATGGTGGTGGTGTCACCAGTGTGATGATGCTACTTTCAGGGAATACTCAAAAACAGCCATGGTAGGTCTAGGAATCACCCAAAATGCTATGATTTTACCAGTGATTCCTAGAGATACCAGTGTCCCTTCCAGGTATTTCGTGGAAGAAACATCATTGCACAGGCTATATCAGTGAGTTTTTAAAAATATTTTAATTTTTCATCCACCACCACTCTACACAACAGTAGGGAATGGGAATTTACGGCGGGGGCTTGGCAGGCCTAGGAAATTAGTAAATTGGCAGTATTGCTGACAGAGTATGGGATACTCTTAGATCCTTTGGGTGGGAGGTACATTGGTTAAAATGATATGTAACAACAGTTGTGCAAGTTTCTGGGCTACCAAAAACACAGATGGGTTGAAATAAGAACCTATTTTAGCTGAAAAGACTGTTTCAAGAATCTAGTGTTCCAGAATTTTGTGCCTCTTGCTGAGTGGGCCAATACATAAAATACATTGTACTATAAAAGGCCTGTGCTCTACATAGCAGTTTTGACATGCCATAATCCTCATAGCCTTTATATAACCAAAGTGTCATCAGCAGAAGCATACCCTTCCCGATTTATCTGTGCAGGTGACAGTCATGGTGATGCAATGGTTCACAGTTTTAATTATTTAGGAAACATCCAGCTCTGATTAGAACATAAATTATCTTTGATCCACAGCTGATTCAGTATTTTTTCTTACTTCTTCTTATAAGAGCAGTGAATTTAGGGCAGCTACACACTACAGTCACTTTACATATAGCTGGTGATGAGAGTTTCAATATACTGTTGGTAAGACTTGGGGTCGCATTCCTACTCAGCCATGAAAATCATTAGGTGAGCTTGGGCCAGACACCCTCTCTAAACTGCCTCATAGGGTACAGTGAAGGAGAAGCCTTGTATGCCTTCCCAAATCTCTTGGGTTAAAAATATCATAAATGAATACAACGGGATGCAGGGATTTGTGCCCACATGGCAAACTGTTCACCTAGAATGACCTAACATATGGCAAAACAAAAACAAAACCTCTAATCCATTCAACTCAAAAACCATGTTGGACATATCTGTGGTGCTGTGGTCACACTAGGCTTTTGCATATGACAAATCTAGATTATTTGAGTCAATCTCCTTGTCTAATGCTTTCATGGTTTCTCCTGCCAGCTTGCTTCTACTGGTACTCTGCTAGGGTTGCCAGGTCTGGGTTGGAAAATACCTAGAGACTTCGGGGGTGGATCCAGAAGAAGGCAGGGTTTGGGGAGGGGAGGGACCTCAGCATGGTACAATGCCATAGGCCCCACCCTTCAAAGCAGCCATTTTCTCCAGGGCAGCTGATCTTTGTCACCTGGAGATCAGTTATAAAAGTGGGAGATCTCCAGGTCCCACCTGGAGGCTGGCAACCCTGTACTAAGCTTGGCTGCCTCCACCCTTCCATTTTGCTTCCCATTATTAAGATATATACATGTACATACTCAAGTTGTTTTTTTAACAGAATAACATTAAGCTATTCTGGGGAACAAGCACTTAAGGTCAACTTGCTACGGAGTTGGTGGTGGGTAAAGTCAGGGCCAGCGTCAGCATACTCTGATGTAGGGCAACTGTCAGGGCCCAGGACTTCTGGTGGGGCCCACTGCTGCTGACCTCCATGCATGTACTCCCCTTTCACCTGTCTGTACCTGTGGTCTCAACTGCCCACAGTCATTAAGGAAGGGCATGTAGATGGTGCACAATAGTGGCAGTCCTGGTGGCAATGACAGCTGCATACACTGTCAATGAAAGAAGAAAGAGGAGGAGGAGATTGGATTTAAACCCCACCCTTCACTACCCGAAGGAGTCTCAGAGCGGCTTACAATCTCCTTTCCCTTCCCCTCCCCACAACAGACACCCTGTGTGGTAGGTGGGGCTGAAGGAGCTCTCCCGAGAACTGCCCTTGAGAGAACAGCTCTGAAAAGACTTTTGACTGACCCAAGGTCACTCCAGCAGCTGCATGTGGAGGAGTAGGGAATCAAACCCGGTTCTCCCAGATTAAAGTCTGCACTCCTAACCACCACACCAAACTGGGTGTGCATGTGGTGCAGGCAACTGAACATGGGCACTTGGAGGGCTTGAAAATGGGAGGCAGGGGCATAGGCTGGGGCATGCAGGTATGGGGTGGGAAGGAAGGCACAAAAGGGGGACCTGGTGGTGGTCAGATGGAGGCCCCTGGGCATTGTCTTCCCAGGGACCCTGAAAACCTAGGTAAAGTTTTAAGTAAACCAAAATTCCAGATTGCACTGAGGTAAATAAAATATGAGTAGGTCATGGTGGCCTGTGAGGATGGGAGCTGTAATAACCAAATTCAGGTTTCAGGGGAAGAGGGGGATTGATTTGTATGTCTTACTGTTACAGAAACTGGAAGCAGAGTTAAAGCAGGTTAAATATGCTACTCATTGAGCAGACAAAAGTCAGGTCCTCTGGGTGACCTTGAGCCAGTCACAGTTCTCTTAGAACTCTCTCATCTCTACCTATCTCACAAGCAGTGTTCCCTCTGAGCTGAGTTAGTGTGAGCCGGCTCAAAGTTTTTTAGCCTCTGGCTCACACATTTTTGTCTTAGCTCAGGAAGGATAGCTCCAGAGTAAATTAATTTATGCAGTAGTCAAATCCCTCGCTCACAACTTTAATGCCAGTAGCTCACAAAGTAGAACTTTTGCTCACAAGACTCCACAGCTTAAAGGGAGCATTGCTCACAAGGTGCCTATTGTGGGGAGAGGAAGGCAAGGCAATGTAAGCTGCTCTGAGACTCCTTAGGGCAGAGAAAAAACCAGGGTATAAAAATCAGCTCTTCTTCTGTATCACTGATTTAAAAAATTCTACAGAACCTATTTTGGTTTCTGAGGTCAACATAACTTCTACAGTAGTGCAAACTGAAATTCACATTTTCAGTTCAATGAACAAAACACGTCTATGACCCCCCCGCCTCATTTTTTCCAGTAGTGAAGAAATTGAGCACTTCCTTTAAAATCAACACAATCATACCTGCCCTTGAATCTGGATCAAGGAGCAATCAAGTTTATACTAAAATGCAAGCTGGACTACATTCAGGTTATTTAAGTTGACAGGGTTCTCAGATTCCTATTTGCATATCAGTTTTCCGCTTGGGAAAGTGAAGAATGACTCAGGATCAGCTGCTACCTGCTATCTTACCCTCATTTAAAAAAAAAAAAAACCTGCTTGGATATTTCAGTCTTGCTTTGGAAGCACAGCGGCAGCAAGAAATCTTTTGAAATATTTGTTCTTCTGTTTCTCTAAGAAGTGATTCACATGATGCATTTGATGTGGTTACGGATTTAACAATGTGTTTTCAGGGCTCATGCAGCCCTTATCACACTGTTCTTTATAGCTGCCTCACCCCATTTGATTTATGCAACTTAGATTCTTCAAAGTGATGAAGTGCAGGATAGTTTAGCTCCGTGCTGTTTTGAATATGCCGGTGCTTGAATCACAATTTGGTCACAATTTGTGGGCAGCAGCGTCAAGCCCTCGGAATGAAAATTTGCTTTTTACAAATACTCAGATGGGTTTATTTATTTATCAATTTATATCCCACCCTCCCTTCTACCTTTGTAGGCTCAGGGTGGCTTACATGAGAGATAAAACACATAAATAACAATTGTGACAATCATAAAACCATCTAAAACAAGTCAGTATATAAAACATTCAATACCATAAAGTGCGAGCAGTATCTACATTAATGCAATTACTTAGCGATGGTGATAGCAGTCACATGAATGCCTTGGGTGATGTGTCTTGTAAATTGTATTGCAAATGTTTTGCATGTACATGTTTTTTGCACCTTTTCCTTGTCTCCTCTTCCTCTTGCCACCATCTGTTCAACCACCCAGCAGACTGAAGAATACATTAATTTACAAAAGAGCTGTTGTCCTTAGATGTCTTAAGCTTGCTTTGGTGGTGAGGGTTCAGACATTCTGTGGCTTGTGTCTCCAGTTTTCTATCCTGGCCCTTTTGTCCTGTCTGACTCTGAAAGCCATGCAATTTTGTCCAAAATTGGATTGCAAATACTTTGCACATTCTTGCATTGTCACCCCAGAACTGTAGTTCAATCCAGTACTGTATACTGTATCAGAGTATACACCAACATTATGAATGCCACCAACTGCAGAAGTGCAAAAAAAGCACCCTCAAAATCCCACTTACATGTTGCAGTGGGATTAATGCAGCACCCGTATTTCCCGGCGGGCTCCCTTCCAACTACTAACTGGGCCCAACCTTGCTTAGTTTCTGAGATCAGATAAGATTGGGCTTTTGCAGGGGAGCATGGCTATATGCACCAGTGTAAAACCAGCACTCTCAAAAGCCCCATTCACATGTTACAGTGAACACATGTACATCCTACCTATACCTGCATACATTTGTTTGTAAAAATGAACCAATGCACATACACTTCATTAATGAAACCGGGGACTAGTACCTGGATAAATCACATTGAATTGGATTGAATCGCATGCTCAGTTGTACATGTGTTCACTGTGACATGAGAATTACTCAACACATGTATAAAGAAAGATCAAGAGTACAGTGAACATGAATTGTATGTGTGTTCACTGTAACATGTGAACAGGGCTACTATGTAGCTGGTTTTAAATTATGCAAAACCAGCTGATGATAGTCTCGGGTGATACAGAATCCATGCAAGCTTGTAAACTGTAAATATATGCTAGTGGTAGCTATCTAGCATGTAACCAAACTGAATGCCATTAATTGCACAGATGAAACAAATGATTTGAAATATTGCTTGTTTAGAATTATGAGCAAATCTTGCATATGATTGTATAGGGTGCCTGACTCTAGAGAAGGTGTGTGCAAAACAAACAAACAGACCCACTCTGAATGGCTGCTGTTTCAACTGTAATGTACCTATTTCTTTTCTGTATACCAAAAATACTTTTTTTCCAGTTGGGCCCTCCATATTTTTTTTTAATTTGTGCTTTTTCTTTTCTTTTTGTTGTGCCTGCTTCTTTGTGAGCATGACCATCAACACAGACAATCTCCAGAGGTCTTGTTTTATCTGCTGATACCTTCTGAAGTTGGGTTGATGACAAGGTCTTCTCTGTTGTGTCACCCAAATTTTGAAACAAAAGCTATACACCAGGGCATATATCCTATGACTCTGTGAATGGAACATGAAGGGTTTTTTTCTGTTTTCTTCTCTGTTCCTGAAGTCCCTTCTGATTATCAGAAAAATAATTTCTTGGGTCACAAGATCAGTGCAAGGGAATAGCTGTGTGGTTTTTGGCATAGAGTGAGGAAGGGCAATGGGGTGAAATTACTCTTTGATCTTCTTCTACAAGCTTTATTCTGCTCCCCTAGACCTCACCTTTATTCTGCTCTGGTTGGACCCCACCTAGACCTCACCTGATATCACTTTACTCTGCTCTGGTTAGACCTCACCTAGAGTATTGTGTTCAGTTTTGGACACCACAATTTAAGAAGGATATAGACAAGCTGGAATGGGTCCAGAGGAGGGCAACAAAGATGGTGAGGGATCTGGAGACCATGAGGAGAGGTTGAAGGAGCTGGGTATCTTTAGCCTGGATAGCAGACAACTGAGAGGAGCTGTCATATAGAGGATGGTGCAGAGTTGTTTTCTGTTGCCCCAGAAGGTCAGACCAGAACCAAATTAAATCAAAAGAGTTTTTGGCTAAACATTAGGAAGAACTTCCTAACAGAGCAATTCCTCAGTGGAACAGGCTTCCTTGGGAGGCGGTGGGCTCTCTTTCTTTGGAGGTTTTTAAGCAGAGGCTAGGTGGTCATCTGACAGCAATGCTGGTTCTATGAATTTAGGCAGATCATGAGAAGGAGGGCAGTGCATCAGTGCTTAGTTCTCGTGGCCCTTTCTTACGTGCTTATTGAAATGCCAATTGCCACTTTGGGGTCAGGAAGCAATTTTCTCTAGGCCAGTTTGGCCAGGGATCTTGGAGGGTTTTTTGCGATCTTTGGGGCATGGAGCATGGGTCATTGGGGGTGTGGGGAGAGGTATGTGTGAATTTCCTGCATTGTGCAGGGGGTTGGACTAGATGACCATGGAGGTTCCTTCCAACTCCAAGATTCTATGATTCTAAGCATAGTTTTTCTGAGGAAAAGGGTCAGTTTAATTTCCTTGTCCTTCTTCAGTCCAGTTCACTAATCTCCACATGGATTGTACAATCCAAGAAATGATCTTTCTGGAAGGTTGGAAAGGGCTGTCAGAAGGAGAGTAATCTTGAAAAACTCTGTATGCCTTCCATACATAGGTGGTTGGGTATGGACCCTGGTATCAAGCTTGACCTCTAGGTGGGGCGTAAAGGTCTCCTGGAATTACTATTGAACTCCAGACAACAGAGATCATTTCCCCAGGAGAAAATGGCTGCTTTGGAAAATGACTGCTCCCTCCCCTCCCCAAACCCCACCCCTCCCAGGATCAACCCCCCAAATATCCAGGAATTGTCCCAACTCAGAGTTGGTCATCTTAATCTCCCTATCCATTACATTATTATCCCTCACTTTCTCCAAGGAGCTCAGGGTGACATAGTAATCTCTTATTTCTTTCATCCTCAAAATAACCTTCTGAAGTTGGTGAGTGTGACAGAGGTCCTTTCTGCATTTGGATCTCATCCCTGGTTTTATCAGAGTTCAACTCGCAACACAATATCTTGCATTTATCCCTGGTTATAGCAGCATCCATTTATCCTGGGACAAGTGTGGGGCAAAACTTGGGTGACCTCAATGTAATGTGGAAACAAAATACCCCGAGATAGTTACAGGGGTGAACTTGACTGTAGTGTAGAATGTAAAAATACCCCAAGATAATTTCAGTGTAGTAATTCAAGTGTAGTGTAGTAACTCAAGTGTAGTGTAGAACGTAAGTTCGGGGACAGGGCTGACCCAGGATTTAAGGTCTAGTGTGGAATCACCCAGAGTTTGAGTGGCCCAAATTTATGGATCAATTCATGGTAGAAGAACAGGGATTTTGAACTAGGGTCTTCCAACATTCTAACCACTAGATTGCTCCAATGAATACACTTTTATACCGGCTTTTTGTTGATGTTTATCCCCTTCTGTGTTATGATAGTTATCTTGTTTCTGTCATGATAGTTACAAATCATAGCACTGTCATCACTGTTGTTATGGTCCACTTAATTATTTTTACTCTGCTATCTTAAGCACCATGCTACTGTCTTTAATATTTATCATTGCTAATACTGGGAGAGGAGATTATGGATTTTGTATTTATTATTTTATTGCTATTGAGGATTGGGAGATGAATAGCTAAGAGTGAAAGAGATAAATATTTCAAATAAATATTTGCTCCCATGCCAAGAGCACTAATTGGATATGGTTATTCAACCAACTGTGAATTCCCCTAACAGTGGACAATGCTATTGTTTGAGCAATCATACTCAATAAGTGTTGATTAAAATCATCTCAGCTTGGAGGAATGTCTTGAGAGGAGTGTACGAGGGCTCTCTTCTAGTTCCTGTGCTGTTCAACAGTTTCATATATGACTTAGATAAATTCATAGAGAGGATCAGGGCTATTTTTGGGCAGGAATACACAGGAACGGAGTTCTGGCTGGCTTCCAAGTTGGCCATGCCTACAGTCTCCCCCCACCCCCAGGTTCCCCAGGTGCCACACAAGCTGTGGGGCGTCTGGGGAAGCCATGCTGATCCAGGGAGGGAAGGCAGTTTAAACTGCCTCACCTCCTCAGGTTCCCCAGGCGCCCTGCAGCTTGTGATCCAGAAACTGCTTTCCTTCCCTCACGTTCCCCATGTGCCCCGCAAGCTGCAGGGTACCTAGGGAAGCTGATCCTGGGAGGGAGCTGTGCTGTCAGGGTGTGGCCTAATATGCTAATTAGTTTCTGCTGTTGGGTGTGGCCTGTTATGCTAACGAGTTCCTGCTGGGCTTTTTCTACAAAAAAAAAAGCCCTTGAGAGGATGCTGATCATATCTGCAAATTATATGAACCTGAGTGGGGTAGCTTACACTAAAAGAAGACTGAGAAAGACTGGAATTGATTTTAATAGGCTGAAACATTGAGGGAAGACCAACACAATGAATTTCACCAGGGATAAATGTTATGTTTAACATTTAGGTACAAAAAAAAATCAAGGGGACACATAGAGGATCAAGGAGATCTGGGTTGGCAGCAGTATATGCAAAAAGGAAATATATTTGTTAGTTTATCAAAAATTGCACATGACCCAACAGTGCAATATATTTCTTTTAAAAAAAACTACTGAGATCTTGGGCTGCATTAGCAGACACAGAGTTCAGATCTCAGGAAAGAATTGTTCCACTCTCTTCAGACTTAGCTGTGCTTCATTATTTTCAGTTCTAAAGAAGGACAGTTTGTTACAACTAGAGTAAATCCCAGAGAAGGCAACCAGTTATGTTGGAGAGTCTAGAAACCAAGCCCTATATTGGAGGAACTAGACATGTTTAGCCAGGAGAAGAAAAGGCTAAGAGAAGACATGACCACAGTTTTCAAATATTGGAAGGGCTGTCACATGGAAGATGGGGAAGACTTGCTGTCTTTTGCCCCAGAGGGTAGGAATAGAAGTAATCAGTGGAAATTACAAGTAAATTTTGGCTATCTGTTCGGAGAAACTTCCTAACAATAAGTCTGTTTAGCTGTCGTTGATGACAAAGACATTCTCATTCCCTGTACTCTGGATGGGGGAAGTGGGAATCCATCTGCTTTGCCCAGGGAACCTAGTGGATATTTCCTATATTAGTGTATTGTATTGGTGCTTTCATTGTCTGCCAGTGCTATATAAAAAAGTATTTCATAATCATCCCAATTTAGTCATATTTACAATGCAATCCAATGCAGAGTTACTCCAGTATAAGTCCATTGAATTCAAGCCCATTAAATAGAAGAGAACAAAAAAAGAAGAACAAGAGATCTGTTCCAGACCATCTAAGAATTCAAAGGAAAATTTAAATCACAGTTAGACATGCTGAAAGATCAACATGGAAATACATTAGCTGAACAGGACAAAAAAAAAGATGGGAACAATACACTGAAGAACTATACAAAAGAGACAAAAGGATGACAGATTTCTTCCAAGAAGCATCTTTTGAAGAAGAACCTACAGTGTGAAGTGATAGCTGCAGTGAAAGCAATTGGGAGATACAAGTCATCGAGAGTAGGTAGGATACCAGTAGAGCTATTCCAAGCAACAGAAATAGAGTCCATCAAAATCTTAACAGTCTTGTGCTCACAAATTTGGGAAACAAAACAATGACCCACAGCCTAGAAATGCTCAATTTACATCCCAATTAAAAAAAAAAAGGCTTCAGCAACTATTGGATCATCAGGTTAATTTCTCACGCAAGTAAAGACACCATATATAGAATGAGAAATGCCAGATGTTCAAGCTGGATTCAGAAAAGGAAGAGGCACTAGAGATCATATTGCAATTTTACCTTGGTTACTAGAGCATACAAGATAAATTCAGAAGAAAATCAGTTTGTGTTCCATAGATTACAGCAAAGCTTTTGACTGTGTGGATCATGAAAAGTTATGGTTGGCTTTAAGGGAAATGGGTGTGCCACAGCATTTGATTGTGTGTGATCTATACTCCAGATAAGAGGCCATTGTTAGGACAGAATATAAAGAGACAAAATGGTTTCCAGTTGGCACAGGTGTCAGATAACGATGCATTTTATCTCCCTATCTCTTCAATGCAGAACACACCATAAGAAAATCTGGATTAGATTTAGATGAAGGTGGAGTGAAAATTGATGGAAGGAACATTAACAATCTGAGATATGCAGATGATACCACATTATTGGCATAAAACAGTAGAAGACTGCTAGTTAGCATAACTAGATTAGGGACTTTCCGTAATTTTAAATTATGTTAATTATTAATTATTTAAATTAAATAATTTTAAATCCTTCCTGTCTCTTGATTGGCTCTTTGGAGACTTCCTGCTCCTACTGAGCCCTCCCCCTTTGTTCCTGTCTCTCATGACAGTTAGTTAAGCCTCTCTCCCGCTCCTCTGTTCTATCAGAGTTTATTTCTTCTTTAATAAACTGAGTTATTTTCTTTAAACAGTTGGTGCTCCATTCCTCTGCTTGTTTAAATTCCATCAGCAAAGAAGACAAAGGTAATGACTATTGGGGAATTATACAACTGAAGAAGAAGAAGAAGAGATTGGATTTATATCCTACTTTTCACTCACTTGGAGTCTCAGAGTGGTTTACAAACTCCTTTCCCTTCTCCTCCCCACAACAGACACCCTGTTAGGTAGGTGGGGCTGAGATAGCTCTTTCCCAAGCTGTCCTTGAGGGAACAGCTGGTACAGAGCTATGGCGTGCCTAAGGTCATCCAGTAGGTGCAAGTGGAGGAGTCGGGAATCAAACCCGGTTCTCCCAGATTAGAGTCCACACACTTAACCACTACACCTAACTGGCTCTCGACTGGCTCTCAACTTTAAAGTTGATGATGAAGAGACTGAAGTTGGTAAAGGTTTTCTATTCCTTGTCTCCATCATCAACCAAAAGGGAGACTACACCTAAAACGTCAGAAGGAAATGGAAACTGGGGAAGGCATCCATGAAGGAGCTAGAAAAGATTGGAAAGGGGAATGAGCAGGATCACCCTGCTGGCAGGAGTCACTCAGCCATCTCTCTGTTCAGCACTGCTTTATGCTACCTTCAGAAAAATGGTAAGAAGTTGGAAAGAAGAAACACTTTAAAGTGTTGCGGGGCATATGATCCAGACAGCACACCCTGCTGTGGGTTACCCACATGGACATCCTATGGTCAAGCATCCACATTACTACAGGGCTTCAGCCATGAAGTACACTGCCCAGTCATTTTTAAATGCATGTGTGCACATATGTGCTTATGCACACACATAGGTGTGCATGTGCACACATGGATATGCACACATGGCAAAAACTTCAGGAAAAAAACACTCTAATGGCAGGAATGGTTCTGCAGTTTCAGACCACCAATCCATTCTGTTTGTGCTCCCTGTGTTCAGACATCCAGCCACGCACGATGAATGGTGGCTATTTACTCCAGTTCCAACTCATTATATGATGGGGTGAGTCTGACTGGGGAATGGCTGACAGCTGTAGCTGTGTGACTGGGCCCATTTAATCTGTTTGTGAACAGTGCCCATATCAGGCCAAACTGCCAGTCTGAATGCAGCCACAGTGTACCTGAAAAAAAGCAGCCCTGCTGGCATCTTCCTCTTCCTCTCACTTTCAATTTACTGTTTCTCTTTTCTGTTTCCATACAGCCAATGTTAGGCTGCTTTGTCCCACCTTGAAGTACAGTTTATTTATTTATTTATTTATTTATTTATTTATTTATTATTTATTGAGATTTATATCCCGCCTAGCCAGCGTGAGCCGGCTCTAGGCGGCTTACAACATTGATCAGTATACATATAAAATCACAGCTAAAAACATAAAAACAAAATTCACAGGATTCCACCAGATATGGCGGCCAACATTACTTCCAAAACAAAGCACAACAAATGCCAGGCCCACGACCAATAGACTTGCGCCCGTAGATTGTTTCGGCGCTAACCAAGGGCCCCCTTCTCCCCAGTTTGTGTTCTTCTGAATAAAATAATTAAAAACTATCTTTTATACACAACCCCCCCACCAAAAAAAAACAACCCAACTTTGTCCAAAATAAATCAAACTGAATCTAGGAGGTATAAACAGCATGTAGTATCAGAGGTTACAAACTGAGACGAGGAGTATCTCTTATTTTCAGGCCATGTCTTCTCTCACACCGAATCGACTCTGTACCTTTAACAAGCTCTGTTCCCTCCTTTTAAAATATTTTGGAACTATGTGATTTAACAGGAGCAGCTCGGTGGATCAGGCCCGTGTCGTCTAGCATAAAGTTTTCCATGATGCTGTAGGGCAGAAAAGCAATAGCTCTCTTCTCTTCCCGCCCCCAATAATATTTATTTGTTTGTTTGTTTGAATTTATATCTCGCCTAGCCAGCACAAAGTGGCTCTAGGCAGCTCTAGATTGCCTCTGAAAGTGGATGCTCTATTTCAGGGATCTGCAGTGTTAAAATAACCAATTGTGAAGGGGGAATGGCAGGAAAAGACTTTTTATGGGCCTGAAGTGCCTTTTGAAGGTACTTTACAGATAGGGAAATGATCAGTCAGGGTGCTCCTGTATGTATTCATTACTTATGTGTTCTCATGAATGCCGCTGTCTAATAAAGGACTTTTTTAAAAAAAAGATCCTTAAGTGTAAGGATGTGTTACTGGTGACCCGGATCAAGTTAATTCATGCCAGAGTAGTCCCCATTACTTGATATGGGTGTCAAAGTTGGACAGTGAAGAAAGCTGAGAGGAAGAAAGTAGATTCCTTTGAAATGTGGTGTGGGAGGAGAGCGTTACAGATACTGTGGGCCACCAAAAAAGACAGATAAGTTGGTCCTAGACCAAATCGAGCCTGAACTCTCCCTGAAAGCTAAAATTGCTAAACTGAGGCTACTGCTCTTTAGTCAAATTATGAGAAGACAAGAGTCATTAGAAAAGATACTAGTACCAGGGAAATCTGAAGACTGCAGGAAAAGAGGAAGAACCAACATGAGATGGAATGACTCAATAAAAGAAGCCATGGCCCTCAGTTTGCAAGACCTGCTAACAACAGGACATTTTGAAGAACATTAATTCCTAGGGCTGCCATAAATTGGAAGTGACTTGACTGCACTTACATGGACACAAAGCATCTGCATAGGATCGCACAATTAGCTACTCATAGCTTTTTCTATACCATAGATGCACTCATCAGAATTCATATCTACACTTCATATTTTGATTCAATCAGTCAATTAAACATTTCTGGAATAGGTCACAAGAACATTAGCTCAGCTGCCTCAGCAACAGGTTTGCATTTGATTCTTCACTTGGATAACTACCTTCTTGCAAAAAAAGAGTTATATACCTTTTCACAACAAGATGCAACAATGGCTAGAAAGGGGAAGGTGCACTTTACAGAGGTAAAAACATTCATTCAAAGAAGGCATTAGATCTGGCTCAGCCCTCTTTTAAAGCACTTGGTATTTTCATACACTTTCTTGCTTTACTGAAAGAGTAGTAGAGAATACCTCTTCCATTCTGTGTTTCCATTTGCTTTCAAAGAAAACACTGCTGGCAATCTGTCTATGGAAAGATCTCTCATCTGTCCTTCAAGTTTGGTGCCTGCTGAAAGATAAAGATGTGAGATCCCAAATGAGGTGCTTTTGAGTGAGTTTCTTAGATTCTACATTGAAATAGGGTTGCCAGGTCTGGGTTGGGAAATACCTGGAGACTTTGGGGGTGGAGCCAGGAGAGGATGGTGTTTGGGGAGGGGAGGGGCCTCAGCATGGTACCATGCCATAGAGTCCGCCATTCAAAGCAGCCAGTTTCTCCAGGGGAGTTGATCTCTGTCAGCTGGAGATCAGTTGTAAAAGCGGGAGATCTCCAGGCACCACTAGAAACCATTGAGTTTCCAACCATGTTGCTTAGAGGGTTGTAATACAAGATCTGAAGAAGGTTCTGACAGCCTAATGGATCACTGGTCAAGGAGTAAGGACCCAGCATCCCCCAGAACTGCAAGAAGCAGGGAGAGCATCACATATATACATTTGTTTCCAACCCAGGTGCCAAGTACCTAGTGGCAACTTCAAAAGCCACTGTATGTTATCGTCTCTCTCCCCCTGATATCTGTTGCTTGAAACTTTTGAGTCCACGCTGTGCTCTAAAGTCACTGATCTATTAAAACTGAGAGAACATTCAAGCTGGCTTTCTGCAAAATGTGCTACCCACCAATTAGTCATTATGCTTTTTATTGCTCATTGAATTTCTCGTTGGCTGGCAATGTCTTGGCTTGCCTCAAAGGATGCACAGTCATCTGAAAGAGTCTAAAATGCCATCTATCTGACCAAGGTGGGGAAAAAAATAAAATAAAAGCTCTCAAAGCTTACCTTTAAAGAAAAGCTTTGTGCTTGCAACTTGTAAAATGCTTCATTATCTAGAGGTGGTCACATTAATACTGGGGTTGGAGAGAAACCCTTATAAGAATGGCACAGCGCTGCACAATCTCTTAAATTACAGTGTGGCATTCTAAGAGGCCGTTTGGAGAAATAAAACAATGTCACAGAGCATAACATTCTCCAGGGCATGCGGAGGTTGCAGGAAATTGCTTTGGGCAGTGGAGCCAAATTGGTATGGGAAGGTATTGTTTGTGAGCAGTGTTGCAACCAGTAATTCCAGGTAGCAAACAAATGACTTTGAATCAGAAATGGGCAAGCATGGATGCCCACTACCCATAATGAAATTGCAGATTTTTCCCACTCTTTCCCCCTCCCCTCAGATAATGGATCTTTGCACATTTTCTCACTGCTATATGAATTGCTACTTTGATTTTTTTTAAATCATTTCATTTAAAGCAATATAATTAAAAAAAACAGCATGGGACCACAAGTAATTTGGTGGGAAAATTATTCATTATGAACATATTCAGTGCTTCCAATTCAGAGAACTCATCGATATACAGACCTCAGTTTATCAAAAAGCTCCTTACTAATGGGTCCACTGTGTGGCCTGGGGCCCTTGCCACAATGAACATATAGACCTTGCATTGAATCAGAACTAATGTGCATCATTGGCTCTTCTGGCATGGTACCAAATCATATTTCTTTATGTAGCTAAGAACCATAGCAATCCTTCAGGATTGCTCTCAAATGAAAGGACACGTTTAGAATAGAGTAATGGGGTCAGGAGGGGTGTTATTCTGGGCAATACACCTGTAGACAACCTTGTACAGAGATACGTTGGGTTATTAGGCAGGACCAGGGGAGAAAGGCCTTTAAACATTCTGGGAGAGTCCCCAGTGGGCTGGTGGGGACAAGCTGGCCAAGTGGCTCAGCCTCACATGCCTACAGCTGTTATCATTGTCACTGCAGCCAAAGCTGAGCTGATCAACCCCTGCAGGGCCACTGAGTCCTGGGTGTTCCAAGTCTGGCTTAAGCTCCCAGCCCACCCCTGGGCAGGACAGGGAGAGCTGGTGCTAAATCAAACTGATTATCCAAATTCCCCCACTGGAACAGCTTATTATAACCGTATGCATGCTGCTACCAAGTTGTGTCCCAGTAACTATGGTAGCCGAAGAAGTATTATAAATAGGCCTGCTCGAGGAGGCAGAAATTTAGCTGTGTTGAATTCCAAATCTGGTTGTATGGAGAGGTGGCATAGAAATGTTCTAAATAAATTAAAATGGAAGGGAAGCACATGTTTTCACTCATAGGTCTCTGATGGGGGGTTTTCCTCAGAGAACGGGTGTTTAGTTGGCCTGAGAGGAAGAGGACACCCATCATACAATTTCCTGGGATAAGTCCAACATTTTTCAATCACTGTGTGGGTCAGAATCAGCCAACCTGGACTCTCAAAGAGGTTGACAGGAACTTATATCTGGCTCCATAAGGATTCTGCTAAGATTGATTTCTAAAGCTGCGATTGCAGTTTCACTGGTGCATATAAGTATTCAGTAGCCTCCTTATGTCTGATGTAATCCACATGATTTCCTGATGGGGAAAATATGTCTGCAGCTAGATTTGCAAACTTTTTTGCCTGCTGATTATTGGAAAAGTAGCCACAGTTAGATATGTAAAACCTTATCTGTGTGAAAAAATTGTGCACAAATTGATGAGCTCCCCCTCCCCCCCCCCCCCCCCCCGTCCTTCCCAAGTTTGATTAACCCCTTTACTTTAGAAATTACATTGGTCAGAGTTTCTTGAAATGCTTTATCAATCTTATTTCTAAAATGGACAGTCTTCTCATATCTTGCAATAAAGATTGTGGGGAAACTTTCAGCTTCTTCCCTCTATAGCCTTTGAATGTTCAGTAGATATAATACACAATTGGTATTAAACTGTGAAGTGTAGTACAAATTAGGAACAAACATACCTGCTCTCTCCCTCTTCTATAATGCACACCCACTGGTGCAGCTGCAATGTTTTGAATGTTACAGAAAATATGCACCTTCCCCCCTCCCAAGAAAGTGCATTTACACAGATACCTGGAGATTTTGAGGGGGTGGAGCCTGAGGAGGCATGGTTTGGGGAGGGGAGGGACTTCAAATGGCAGGAGGTGTTTGGATTAGCAAAACACTTCACTGGCATTCTGTGGATATTCAATAATGAATGGTTTCATTTGTTGCTAAGTCTTGATGGAAGGTTACAGTGCTAAGTCTTGATGGAAGGTTACAAAGATGATACTTTTTACCATGCAGTCCTAAGAACACTTTCCTGGGAGTAAGCCAGACCTGAGCAGGATTCTGAATAGACCTGCTTAAGCTTGCTCTTTTAGTTACACTGAGAAGTTAAGACTGGTAGAACTTCAAAGGTCTGCTTTTTGATGTTTTGAATAAATAAACAAAATTATTTCCAAAAACAAAATGTCCCCAAAAGACTGTAGAAGCTAGAAGGGCCTCCTCAGGTCAATCTAATCCAGTGAAAGAATAGTTAGTGAACATTGCCCTTGGACATGAATGTGTGTGTGTGTGTGTGTGTGAGAGAGAGAGAGAGAGAGAGAGAGAGAGGAGAAGAAGAAGAAGAAGAAGAACAACAACAACAACTCTGGCAAGTGGGGATCTAGGGCAGTGAACCAGTTTGGTGTAGTTTGGTGAACCACTTTGGTGTAGTGGTTAGAAGTGCGGACTCTAATCTGGGAGAACCAGGTTTGATTCCCCACTCCTCCACATGCAGCTGCTGGCGTGACCCTGGATCAATCATAAGTTTTTTTGGGAGAGCTCTTTCGGGAGAGCTTTCTCAGCCCCACCTACCTCATAGAGTGTCTGTTGTGAGGAGGGAAAGGGAAAGAGATTGTAAGCCACTCAGAGACTTCTTTGGGTAGTGAAGGGTGGTGTATAAATCCAATCTCCTTCTCCTCTTCCTGGTATTTTTGGCTACTGTGTGATAGAGTGTTGAACTGGATGGGTCATTGGCCTGATCCAACATTGGCTTCTCTTATGTTCTCTAATGTTCTTACTTCCCCCCCCCACCTTCTTGAACAGTGCCTGTGCCTTCTTTCTGTGGAGACTTCCATTGACTTTCTAGGGAGCAGGTGTCCTATCTAGGGATGCCCACCTCTAGATAGGCTGGAGATCTCCTGGAATTACAGCTGATCTCCAGCCTACACAGATCAGTTCCCCTGGAAAAACAGCTGCTTTTAAGGGTGGACTCTATGGCATTATACACCACTGAGGTACCTCCCCTTGCCAAACCCCATTCTCCCCAGCATCCACTCCCAAATCTCCAGGAATTTCCCAACCAACTTGGCAACCCGTGTCCAAAATTCATTCCTGAAATATTTCCACTCTTGCTAGAAACTGTGATTCTCACAAAGATTCAGTACTTGCACGTTGTATGACTAGATTTCCCATGACCTGTTCTCTGACTGCAACATATTTTTTTCTGTTCTGTGTTCTGTTTCTGCTTAATTCTAGTTTAATTAGATTTTCTAAAATTAGTTCTGGAAATGAAGCCACTGCTTTCAGGACCTTGATTTCTGTTTTCCTTTTTTGATGTGATATTTTTGTTGTAAGCAGCTTTGAGCAGGATTCTAGAGAGGCAGCATATAAATTCCTTTAATAAATAGCTACATAAATAGACACAGATGCATTTTACAAAAAAAAAATGAGATTTTGTGTATAACTGTTGTGATTCTCCAAAAGCAGGATGCTTAGTGCATCAAATTCAGAGAGCTGGGAGATTAGGGGTTAATACCTCATTGTAAAGCAAGTTTGATTCACAGACTGCTGCCTGCATGCACTCCCCCCCTGATTAGTCAGTGCCAGCTGAGAAAAGTTTTCAATGGTCTTGTCAGTCTTGTCAGAGGGAGTCAGTTGTCATTTGGACTTTGGCTTGGCAACTGCCAGTCAGGAGGACTGTGTGTGTCAGTCTGAGGGAAACAGACAAGTTCACTTGGGAAGAGAAGGGACACAACTCCTTGCCCTTACTGCGTACCAACCCAATTGAGGAAAAGTTCATAAAATAGAACTTAAAGTCTAAGTGTCAGCCCTAGCTGAATTCCATTAATCCACAGTCTCCAGAACTGGGATTTAGGTTTGACAGAATAGGATGGAAAGGAGGTTGAAACTGCCAGTCTAGCCAAACAGAAAAGGATTATCACTCCTAGAAAGAGGAGGATATTTCTTACCCAGTTATTCTGAGGGTTCAACTCAAAAGAGACTCCTGGCTTGTGTGAAAAGGAAAATGGTCTTAGACTCCTCAAGGGGAAAAAAAAAAGGTTAGTTATAATCCTACAAGGGAAGTATTCAAATAACAGGGAAAAAATACTAACTTCCAGGAAACTAAGATAGTTTTATGAAACTTTATTAAGACACATTGTTGTTGAAAGAAATCTCCAAGACCAACAAACCTCTCACAGTGAAGAACGGAGTCTCTAAGAATACAAGCTTCAATTATACTCTGTCACCTGTTCAAAATATTCTGATTTGTATAATCAACAACAGTTACCTCAGCTTTTCATCCCCTGCCCTATTCCTGATCCAACTGTTCAATAAAATCAACCTTTTTGTTTTCGCTTTACTTCATGTCAACTGCCATTTCCAAAGGGATTTATAAGAGGGCTCCTGCTGAGTTACAATAAATCTCTGGCCTGGGCAAAAGCCAAATAACCTCTATCTCAGGGTGGGTCATACAGAAAGTTATAATTCTAGAATTTAAATATGCTACTAAGAGGCTGCTCAGTCAGAGTGGGGAACAGTGTTTTGGTGGGATCACTGAGAAGAAGAAGCAGGGGTCCGTCATAACTGTGACAGAACAATCTTCTTTGTTTAGTGTTTTACTAAAGTGCTGATGCAGATTGGCTTGTATCCAACTGCTTCGTGTTGAAGATGGAAGGATGCTTTCATCTTTGGAATTATCACCATTTCCCACCTCACACTGCAGCCCCCTGCCTTTTCAACTGTGCTGCTTTGAGGGTCTGCCCAGGAACAAAATGGGGTGCTCAGTGGGTTTTAGAGAGAGGAGAAAGAAATACCTTCTCTGCAAAGTTTGCAGGTAGATCTTGCTGGGTACAAGCCAGGGTGGAATAGGAAGCCAAAATATTCTTGGAAAGGGCCCTGCCCCCCTAGCAGAGGGAGGGATGAGAAAAGACCAGCTCTATTGTTGTAGCAGCTGCTCACCCATTCCGTATGAGGCATGTGGAGCCAGATTTCTCAGTGCTGTGGCTGCTCATCCACACCGCATAGGGACCATGCAGCCAGCTCACTCACAGTACTGGCCACTCACCTGCTCTACACAGGGACAGGAATGTCAGGTCACTGCAGCAATGGCCACAAAAGACACCCCATACTTGTGGACAGGATGGCCCAAGCGGGGGTGGGGGGCACCCTTCCAGACCATTGGCCCACTGGGACTTTTCCCTGAATGGCCAATCTGCTGTTGAAAAAACTTTGCATGTGATTCACTCGATGGCATTTCAGAATGGAAAAAAAAAATGTAAGGATGAATAGATGGGTGGATACTCCAAATGGTTTGGAAATAGGACTGGATAATTCAGAATTTCTTTTTAGAAGTTTAGAGGAGCAGAGTTTTATTCATTTATTTATTGATATCCTGCCTTTCTCCCCAAGGACACCCAAAGTGACTTACATCTTCCATCTTATCCTCACAACAACTCTGTGAGGTAGGTTAGTCTGAGAGTGTCTGACTGGCCCAAGATCACCAAGCAAGCTTCCGTAGCACCAGCAGGACTTCATACCAGGGTCTCCTAGATCCTAGTCCAAGGCTTTAACCACTACACCACTCTGCCATCCCTATTTGAGAGTCTTACCATGTTCATGGGACACTTTCAAAATCCCTTAATATGTGCTCTTGTGAAGTTTACTAAAAAAAAAAGCCTTGCCCCCCCCCCAACCCTGTTAGGAATGCATAACCATGGGACATGGAGGAATTAACAAGTTATGAGGCTCTGTACATCCCTATTTTTAGATCAGAATCAACCTATCAAGCAAAGCTATTCTGTCTTTTCCAACCATAATTATCATTTACACCATTCTTAGTATTCAATTTCGTCTTCCACTGACTGCCTTGATTTTGGTATATTAAAGAAGCTTGATGTAACTGTCATAATAAAAGCGAGTCTTTGAGGTGATAAAATGCACGAGGGAGCAGTGTTAAAAATGCACCCAAAATTACAGTGACAACTTTAATAGAATAAAGTTGTTTAATTAACTCATCTATGCTAGACATTTTTTTTAGTTTCTCTGCCAATTTGCACACTATGGTTTCAGTTTAGTTTTGGTTTTGATTAGGTTTGCTGTGAGGGGGAACAAATAAAACCTATCAATAAACACAGACACATTCAAAATTTTGCTGTAAGAATATATATGAACAACTTCCAAAGAAATCTTTATTTTCATTCCACACAGAGATTCTCCCCAAAGAATAAATTATTCTTCAGATGCATAGTGTTTCCAAATGTATTCGGAAAAATTTAGTCCTCATTAGGACAATAGCAGTCTTCATTTTCCTGTTTGTTTGTGTGTTTAATGATGTCAAATCACTTCCGACTTATGGTGTCCTTATGAAAAAATGTCCTCCAGAATGTCTGAAACGAAAGCCAGTTTGGTGTAGTGGTCAAGAGCAGCAGACTCTAATCTGGCAGAATCAGATTTGATTCCCCACTTCTCCACATGCACCTGCTAGTGTGACCTTGGGTCAGTCACAAGTTCTCTCAGAGCTGTTCTTGAAAGAGCCGTCCTTGAAAGAGCTCTCTCAGCCCCACCTACCTCACAGGATGTCTGTTGTGGGGAGGGGAAGGGAAAGGAGATGGTAACCACTCTGTGACTCCGAGTGAAGGGCGTGGTGTAAATCCAATCTCCTCTTCCTCCTCCATCTCCATTAATTCATAGGGTCACCATAAGCCTCGCTCAAGTTTTGCAAATGGAAGGCCCTGGCTTCTTTGACTGAATCAACCCATCTCTCGTTGGGTCTTCCTCTTTTCCTCCTGCCTTCAGCTTCTGCTTGAATGAGTGTCTTTTCCAGTGACTCTGGTCTTCGCATAACACAATCAAAGTACGATACCCTCAGGTTAATCATTTTAGATTCAAGGTAGAGTTCAGGCTTGATTTGATACAGAACACATTAATTTGTCTTTTTGGTGGTCCACAGTATCCATAAAATCAACACCACTTTTTAAATGAATCAAGTTTCTTCCTGTCAGCTTTCTTCATTTTCCAACTTTCACACCCATACGTAGTTTACTGCAACAGAATTCCTAGAAATCTATAGCTCAAGGTTTAGCCTTAGGCATTTTCCACTCATGCCACATGCTCCCTTCCTTTGAAAGGGGCAAAGGCAAAAATCACCCTGACCCACCGGCATAGGGTAGGGGAGCAAAATTAAGACCAAGGTCAAGGGCATGAAGATCAAAGGAGCAAAGTCACATGAGTTTATGAATCATGGTATGTACCCAAACTGCACACACACCCACATGCACGCCAAGGAGCAAATGGTATCCTTTTCTTCCAACAGTGATAGCTTCTATTCATTGGGTTTTGTCTCTCATCTAGTTCCTTCCCTGGTAAATGCATCCTTCCACTTTCTGAGCCCCTTGTTTACTGCTGTGTGACCAGACTTCATATGTATTCCATGCTCCTGTGTATATCGTCTCCCTCCTAAGTGCCTTGATCTTACTTTTATGATTTGAGTCAGTGGGAGTTCAGTTCACTTTGACAGCCAGAGCAACACAATGTCAAAATGGTTCCAGAGCTACTCACAAGGATTATAGTTAAACTGAAGCTGTTTCCTCTTAAGTGACAATACCTGGTGCTAATGTTTGTCCTTATTTCACATTTAACTTGGCATGTATGCTTAATGCTCACAAAAAAGGGGGTATTCAGGAAGGAAACAAATGGCAATAGAGAACATCATGTAGTTGAAACTAAACTAGCTGGGTTTTTATGTTCAAATCCCTGCTATCTAAGCAAATCTTTCTGTTAAACTTTGTGATAATCCATGGTCTTCTCAAGATTATTTGGTTTGCTCCTTTGTGTTAGGTGCTGTCCTTTGTGTTAGGTGCTTTGTGTTAGGTGCTGTCAAGTCACCTCTGACTCATGGAGACTCTATGAATCAATGCCCTCTAAAACGTCCTATCATTAATAGCCTTGCTCAGGTCTCGCAAACTGAGGGCCATGGCTTCCTTGACTGAGTCAATCCATCTCATGTTTGGTCTTCCTATTTTTCTGCTGCCTTCAAGTTTTCCTAGCATTATTGTTTTTATTTGTTACTTGTAGCCTTTCCAAAATTTATATCATGATTTTTGGTGTGTGCATTGGCATCTGAGGCTTTAGGGACCACTCAGCCTGGAAATTATCCTGCATAAATCCCACCAAAGACCCTTAAATTGATCTATTGACCTGCATAAAAGGCATTCTCTGCAGGGAAAAGGCCTTTTCCTGTTGTTTAGACCAATGCTATACTGCTGTTATCAGAAAGTTTCTTTTTCTAAATTAGCTTTGTGAGACCTTGCAAGCAGGAAGTCTGCTAATACTTAATAAATAAACAGTAAAGGGTTGGATAGTAAATAATAAAGGATTGAATCCATTGATTCCTCACTTAGTGGAAGGAATAGAGAAGAGTAGGAGTCCAGTAGCACCCTAAAAGACTAACAAAATTTGTGGTAGGGTATGAGTTCTCACAAGACACTACTCCCTTTTTCAGATACAGCTAGAATATGACTCCATCTATCCTATTTATTGGAAAGTGGGGTGATTCCCCACTCCACTTCACAATATATAGGACTTTTTTTTTGCTGTATCTAAGGAAGTGAGCAATGACTCACAAAAGCTTTTACCCCACCACAAATTGTGTTATTTAGGGTGCTACTGGACTCTTACTCTTTTCTACTGCTACAGACAGTCTAACATGGCTACCCATCTTGATCTATCTTAGTGAAAGGAAGTCACTGGATCCAGCCCAATAGCTCTTTGCACCAAAGAAGACAGATGCAAGAAACACTCTTGGAGCCAATCCATTTTTCTGCTGGTGAATAAGTGTCTATCCCCTTTAGCTACCAAATAGGCATGAAATATGACACCTGTATGGACAAAAGCAATGTGTGGCAGAAGCTGTTGTAAGGAGGGGGATTGGATGAGATTGAATGGAAAAAACAAACAAACCTGGCTATCAAGAGATCATTTAAAAGTAAACAAGTATCTTCAAAAATCAGTGAACATTCTAATGCAAAACATTTTAGTACAAAATTGATAAGAATAATTTATTTCCCAGGGAAAAACACACACACAAATGACTGGACAATCCCAAAGCATATGTTTAAGAGATGCATCCTGTAAGTTAGGACACCAACAATTAGACGTAAATACATTGTTCATCAGTACTGGCATTCAAACATGGTCTGACCATGCACCAGTGGAGTGCATATTTCATGACATATTGCATAGACACAACAAGCCGAGCTGGAAATTTAATAAAGTTTTATTAACTGATTTACATCTATTTGGTCTGCTTAAAAAAGAACTGCAAGAATACTTCCACAACAACTGGAATTGTGGTGTGTCTTTTGAGACCGTTTGGGATGCTTCCAAGGTGGTTATGTGAGTCAAATGCATATCCCTGCCTATGGCCTGCAACAGAGAACGGAATAAGAACAAACAGGAATTATTTCAAAACATCCAGTATTTAGAGTCACAGCATAAAAAGATGTGCAATCGTAAGATCTACACAAGTTACTTCAGCTACAAAAGCAATTGGAATCGATAGATGCACTACAAGTAAAGAAAGAGGATTATACTTTCAAGCATGCTAAAACAACTAAAGATCCAAAGGTATTAAAAATACTGGCTTGGAAACTCAAAAAAACAATGTCTAGAAAGACACATTACTAATCTTCAAGACAACACTGGGAGGATGCAGATGACAAACTCTGGGATACTAAAAGCAATGGAAACCTTTTACTCAGAGCTTTATACTTCTACTAAACCATCTGAAGCAGAGATCAAGGCATATTTGAGATCTAACAGTGCAATGCCTAGAATTTCGAACCACCACAGGAAATTTTTAGATGCCCCAATACAAACCGTGGAACTAAAAACTGCTATCAAAAACGTGAAAACCAATAAGGCGCCAGGGCCAGATGGATATGTCTCTGAATATTACAAGGCATTCTCTGAAACTTTGATAGAACCCCTGAAAGAGGTATGCAATAATATACTACTGAATGGAAGGATGCCAATGACTTGGCAACAAGCCAATGTAATACTGGTACCAAAAAAAGACAGATGTAACTGATCCAAGATCATATTTTCCAATTTCTGTTAAACACGGGCTATTAAATTTTTACATCTATTCTAGCAACAAGACTTAAGAGCATTATCGGTGATTACATTCATACGACCAAACCGGCTTTATCCCTTCTCAGGATATCATGGACAATGTCAGAAAAACACTCAGTCTTATAGAATATGGTTGGAAGTCTAAAGATCAAAATACCCTATTGCTGTCTCTTGACATCGAAAAGGCTTTTGATAGAGCAGAGTTTCTTTATGTTAAAAAAACTGTTACATTCTGTGGGCCTAGATGATGCTTACCAAACAGTGATACAAACAATTTACTCCAAACCAACAACTAAAATATTGGTCAATGAGGAATCATCTACAGATATTCTCCTGCAACGGGGTACTAGACAGGAATGCCCGTTGTCCCCTATTTTATTTGTAATAGCAATGGAGCCCTTAGCATGTGACATAGGAGCCAACCCTGAATATACTGGAATTACAATGAAAGATAAAGTTTTTAAAGTGAGTTTATTTGCTGATGATGTTGTGGTGTATGTTTCTAACCCTGAATATTCTCTTCCATTATTACATGCTACACTTTGAGATTTTGGGAAAATATCTGTTTTGCGAGTCATCCAAGCCAAATTGATATTATATCCAATTAACCTGACAAAAGACATGGCACAATATATCCAAACACATTAGTCTTTTAACTGGACAAAGACGGCTTGGCAATACTTGGGTATTAAAATCCCAATAGATCTAGCAGATATAATAACGTACAACCACTTAGAAATTGCCAAGGAAATTACAGCTATGCTTAAAACATGGGACAGGAAACTCTTGACTTGGTTAGACAGAATCCAAACCATTAAATCATTTGTGTTTCCTAAATTTTTATACTGTTTCAGAGCGCTTCCAGTCTATATCCCCAGTCAGATTATTTCAAAATGGCAATGTCAACTGACTGCATTCTTGTGGCAAACCAAATACCATAGAATCAATTTTAAAACACTACTCAGACTTTTGAAGCAAGGAGCCTGGCGGTGCCTGACTTTCAACTATACTACGAAGCAGCTCTCCCAACTACCCTGGTCAGACAATACCATAGCGCAGACTTGTTAGATTGGAAATTTATTGAAGAACGATCACTCAGTTGCCAGACTTTCAGTGAAACATTATGGCCTGATAAACCTGAAAGACTGTATAAGACACTGAAAAACCTTTATTTGAAATCAGTACTTAAAATCTGGTTTCGTAACCATGCAAAATTGACAAACCCCAAATCTTTAATGAGTACTTTTACAACACAAGAGTGGTTCTTACCTGCAAAAGAAAGTACCTCCTTTCAGGCTTGGAAGATGGCAAGCATCACAAGACTAACAGACATCATTCACAAGCAAAGAATAGCCACTAAACTGGAACTAGGAAAAAAAATATAAAACACACTTACCTTGGTATGAGTACCTCCAAATGCAACATCTGATGGACACTCCAGATACAAAAAAACTAATGTTAAGAAACCTCTAATGTCTTTTGAGCATTTGCTGTCTAACAATACCCTGAAAAAAGGCCTTATAGGTCTCATATACTGAATACTACTGAACATCAGCTCTCACCAAAAGTTACACTACCAACTAGCCTGGCATACAGACCTTAACCAAAAGCTTTCAGATGACCAATCAGAAACTATTTGGTCCACACAAAAATATCTAAGTCACTGACCATTCAATCAATACTACTCAATGTCCTATTTTGATGGTATATTACACCATTGACCTTGTCATATATTGCCCCCCAGCAGTCCTCAAAATGCTGGAAATGATGTGGGCAAAGAGCAAATTTTTCCACAACTGATGGGCATGTGAACACATTACTAGCCTCTGGAAAGAAATCTTGAACCATATTTCTATAATAACAGGCTACAAAGTAGCACTTGACCCATTGATAGTTTTGTTAAATTTATGGCCGAAAGACAACCCACCAACAATTACTTGAGAGCTGATTACTATACTCCTAGCAGCAGATAAATCAGTTATCACATGGCAATGGAAAAATGAGAAACCTCTTACATTTAAGCTTTGGTGGAACAAGGTTTGGGATTATTTCTTAGAAGAAAAAATGCTTAATTTATTTTGATAACGCTTTACGAGAAAGAGAGCTTTTCAATCCCTTAGACAAGTGGATCCTTTTTTTAGAACGGTTAGATAAGAGTAGAATAGAAGGTGAAGTAACCTTTTTAATTAAATTTAAGACCTACTCATGGATTAATGGTTATATGAAACCAAAGGAGAACTTAATAGCTTCATAAATAGTAAATACTATGGGAGTGCTTCCCTTAGAAAGGAAGCAATGGATACGCTTAGTTGAAAGTGTTGTTGAACCAATCTAGGCTTTATATTGTTGTAACTCAGTGATGCTTGTTTATGTGCATTTGTTTTTATGTTTTCAGGTTATGTAGTCAAATCTGTTGAACCATTGAAATTGATAGTAAATTTTTTTAAAAAATTGTGAATAAATAAATAAATATGTTGTTTATGAACAGTATCATCTTCCATACCACCAAAGTCATAGTCAGATTGGGGCGATGGATGTATCACCCATCCTCCCCCGCCCAATTGTGGCATTACAATATTCATTTATATAATGAAAACTTCTTTTTAGATTATTTATGTGTTTGATCGGTTGGGTTTTTTTAAGTAACGATGGCCAGTGATCCAAAAGTGGCAATCCTGTGACCATCCACCTGTCTGTCTCAGCTCTGTACATGACATAGTTCCCTGGTCTGGAGTGAATTTTTCATGCTCACTTGAGAGCTTACCCTTGTCATGCGTAACAGTACTATCCTAAGCACCTTGGCTCAAAATCCTACTCAGTTCTGTTCAATTGAACTCACTCCCTGGAGAACATTTGAATTGCACTGCCAGTCAATCTGAGGGGAGGGAGAATCTTGTGTCTGATAAGATGACTATGAGCAAGCCAGGTTAAATCAAGGAAGCTGTGATTATATTGAAGGTACAGGAAGGTACTTACAAAGTGAAAGAATGAAATGACTGCACTTATTTTATTTGTACATATCTGATGCTAACAATCTGATATTAAATATATGCACACGCTTGGGCTTGGTTGTAGTTTTCTAGATATTTATGTTGGTTTCTTTGAGGTCCCACTGGGAAAATGCAACAGCCCCCTATCGCATGGAATACAGCTTTTCAGGTTAAGAGGAGTTTCAAAAGCAATGTGTGATCAACTGTTCAAAGAAGCAAAAGTGAAAAAAAAATCTTCTGGGTAGCATAAGCCTTTTTTATGAACATAAGTAAAGTATATTGGCTCTCATATCTTTCTCTTAACATTCAAACTGCCATCTTTCAGTAAGCTGCTATAGGGAATAACTACTCATTGGCATCTGTTAAACAAATATGGCCTATACCCCTCAGACTTGGACTTCGACCTTGTCAGATTTCATAAACTAATCAATTTGGGACCTGAACAGCTTAAAGCCATGAGGCCAAGAGCTGAGTCTGGTTTGTTTCTTAGGAATGTCTTGAGGGCCTGTCTGCTTTCAAATGGAAGCTATAGTAGACCTGCAGAAACTCTGTAACATGAAATTGAACAACTCTGTAGGCAGAAGTATTTTATTGGACCAATTCTCCTAGTCTTAACAATATATTGACAGTTCTACCATAAAGCATTATTTGTGAAAGCAATGTTTAGAAAGCTATTTAACATGTTTGTATATAGACCATCTTGGTTAGTCTCAGAACAAAACAAGGTTTGGGGGTAGACAAGTGTAAAGCCAGCACAAAAACTGGTGAATAGAGAATATCACTATCCCAGTTTCATTTGACCGACACATAGGCCTTTGGGCTGAAAATATCAAAGGCAAAATGAATTATTTTGTTAACTAAAGTGAGCTGCTTATATGATGACAGCATATACCATGTATGATCACTGGAACATCTAGCTCAGTTTGTCTGGCTAGAACTCTAGTGTCTGAAGCAGAAATGGGTCTTTTCCAGCACTGCTACCTGAAATCCTTTTTAACTGGAGAGGTCAGTGACCGAAACTGGGAATTTTCTTGAATACAAAGAATGCTCTCTACTGCTGAGTCATTCCCTATTGTTGAGATATTTTTGAAAATCAAACAAGTTGATTAAATTCCATTTTGATTAATATTTGGAAGGAAGGAAGGAAGGTTTTTTTCCTCCAGATACTGTGGTTTTAGAAGTATCCCTTCCAACTGTGTCATGAAGCTACCACATTCTGATTTAGCAGGGAAAGGAAATATACTGGAACTATTTTCTATTATTTCACTTCCTATGCCCTTCACTTATGCTACCTCTGTCAGACCAGTGTTATCATCTTTGTATTACAGAGGAGAGTCTGAGCTGAGAAAGAATAGCTTGTCAAAGCCATCCATTGATTTCTGGGCTATACTGAGTGTTAAGAAAGCAGACCCCTGCAGGCCAAATTCATAAACACTATACTTCTCATCTTCCATGGAAGCCCTTTCTGCTGACAGAAACAATCCACCCTCTCTGTTCTTCAGCCCATGAAGCACTAGACCTTCTGATGACTTTTCTTGAAAACTCAGGCTGTGTTTCCATTTTCCATGCCACATCTTCATGGGCAGTCCCAGGCAAGAGACAAGCAAGGGTTGTTTGCAGTTGCCTTCCTCCACATAGAAATGTCAGTCTTCCTTGGTGGTCTCCCATCCATGTACTGACTATGACCAGGGCTTTTTTTCTGAGGGAACGCACCGGAACAGAGTTCCAGAACCTCTTCAATAAAATTCTTTTTAAAATGTTTAAAAGTGTGTGAGTTTTCAGTAGACAGGTTTAAACCTTCATTTCCCTCTTGAGAATTCCAGCACCTCTCCCCTCCTCCCCTAACTATGACCAACCTTGCTTCACTCTCAAGTTCTGATTAATTCAGGCTATGCTGGGCCTGGCCAGTTGGAAACCTTACTAAAGTACATGGTAGCTCCCACCACCAGGCCCAGTTGTGTGGTGGCCAGATGGTGTGGGTGGAGTCTCGAAGTCCTCCTCCATTGGTGGTGGTGGGGGCTTTCCAGAGTTATTTAGGCCTCCAAGTCTGCCCCTACTCCCCCCCCCCCCCAATAGCTTTGCTCTACAGAAACAAATGCTTAGGAGACTTAACAGCACTGTTATGGGTGACTAGCAACATCCAAAATGGCAGCTGAGAGCTCAGTGGACATTCTTTTCTTAAAGCTACAGGTATTGTTTTTATTATTTTGGATTATTTCAAGATTTTAGCCTTTTCTACAAACCTGGGACTTTCTTCAGGTTTGCAGAAAAATTCTCCCTATCTGCCCCTACGTCACTTTTGTGTATCTATTAATCCACAATCTATGGCTCAGTTCTGAATTAGTATATCTGATTGCCCTTACTTCCATCAGAGGAAAAGATAAAGCCCATTGAGTGGGCCAAGATATTTCATTGTACATCATTTAAACATTTTATTGTCATCTGCTGTAATAAATGAGTGTTTTGTTATCACTTTTCAAAGAAACAATGTATCATGGTAGAGCTTATGTGATGCAAATATTTTAACCTTTATAAAAATGACAAATTGTGTACCACAGTGACACCTGCTGGAATATTCTACAGCTATTTTGGGATATGATGGATTGGTTTCCTCTGATGAACTGGGAACAGAAAGGGTTGCAGAATGATATAAAACCAACCAATGGTGTGGTTTTGTAGTACTAAGAACACTGTAAATATGATTTCATAGTAAAAGCTATGTTGGACCATTTCTTTTGTCTGCAGTATTTAAGGCAGGGAAGCTTGAAAAATACTCAATGGCCTGGTACTTGAAATGTCAAAGATAAGACAAACATATTTATGTGGAGAATCACAATAAAATTGATGGCATCATTGATATTTATCCTCTGATTTTCTGTATGGGTTATTTTATATTGTACTCATATAATAATTTAAGAAATTGATCTTCTGAGGTGATACAGAACTCTTTTACTAGCTTTCAAAGATTACTTACCAGAATAGCTAGATTCCAGTCCAGTAACACCTTAGACCAGGTGTGTCGAACTCATTTGTTATGAGGGCCGGATCTGACATAAATGAGAGCTTGTTGGCCGGACCATGTGTATCATAAAATGTAATGCCAGGTAGCGGAGATACAAACTTTATAAAGGACACAAACACAGAGATTTTTTTTTAACTTAAAATAAAAAGACACTTAAAACATTAGCACTCCTGCAATATTTTTGTTTATTTAACAGTCTCTGATAACTAACACCTCTTGCTCTGAATTATTGCATCAAAATGTCTGTGCTGTTGCAATCCTGAGCATGCTGTTCAGGTGTGTACCTGTAAGCAGCAAACCTACTTTTGATTTGTTGACATTCACCACAGAAATCTCACGCTCAGAATTCTAAGTCTAGGACTTAGAGGAAAAACACAAAATGGCTGAGCGATTGAGAGAGTCTGGCAAAGCAAGCTATGATACAGCAGCAGCAACAGAACTGGAAGCAGGAGATGCTCAGTTCCAGTGCGGACCTGATAGAAGCCCTCCAGGGGCCTGATCCGGCCTCCGGGCCACATGTTTGACACCCCTGCCCCTGCCTTATACCCCCAAATCTTGGTCTCTGAGGTGCTACTGGAGTCAAATCTACTGTCTTCTACTGCAGACAACACAGCCACCCTCTGAAACTACTTAACAGAATGAAGGCAATTTTAATAATCTGTATTGTGCCACTCTCCTAAGAATTTTGTGTTCTTTTAATGAAAAAAATTGTATAGTATTTTAATTTTCATACAAGATGTTATTGTACCAGTCCTGGGAAGATAACTGAGGCACTATCCCAAAGCCCTATCTCAGTAGTTTTAAAAAACATAAGAACCCAGCTGGTTTAGAGAAAACCCCACAGTGGTTCTGGAGTGAACGAGCACTTCTCATCTTCCACAGTGAAGACAGAGGCAAAAAGCAAACAAATAAACACTCAGTGTCTCTGCCATTTCCCTATAATCCTTTAGTAATCATTTTACCCCTAGGTCATCCAAGGGTCCCACTGCCTCCCTGGCTCGTTTCCTGATACAAATGTATTTGAAGAAATTATTATTATTGGTTGTTATGTTTTTTTGCAGTATGTTCCTCATAGTCCCTTTTTGCCTGTCTGATTACTGACTTGCATTTTATTTGCCAAAGCCTGTGCTCCCTCATTTGGACTAGTCTTCCACTGCTCAAAGGAATCCTTCTTACTGCTTCCATTACTTTGTTCGTTAACCATTCAGGCCTTTTTAAATACTTATTTGTACCTTTCCTAAGCTGTGGCATACATTTTATCTGAGCTTTTAGGATTGTAGTTTTAAATAGTCCTGAAGGTCCCTGAAGAAATTTGACCCTCCTTAGCTTTCCTTTCAGTTTCTTCTTCACAAGCCCCCTCATTTGAGAGAAGTTACCCTTCTAAAGTTGAAAGTGGTTGTGTTGGTCCTTTGGGGCAACTCCCTATTTACATAAATGTTAAACTTAATAGCATTATGATTACTGTTTCCAACTGGTGCTATCACGTTTACATCTCTCACCAAGTCTTGATGTCAGCTGCCTGAGTAGTTGCAGGATTACTCCCGAGCAGCTGGCTACAAGCATGACCCTGAAGCATATGGCTATAAAAACCAGCCAAGGAAGACTGTTAAGTGTGAAAGCAATAAATTGAAATGCCTCTGGCTAGGCAACCACTGCACTGGATCCTGGCCCTACCATGTAGTTCTTTGAACTGTTTTCTGACTCTGCCTTTGTCTTGCTCCTGGACCTGCTTGTGAGTAACCCTTGGATTCTCAGACTTTGCTATATGGACTGACTCTTGGACTACACTCTTGACTCTGTGCTTAACCTTGAACTGGAACTTGACTATACTTCTTGAGTTGGTGCTTTTTTCTTACTCACTCTGCACTCTGACAGCATGCCCTATGTCATTTGCAGCCAGGCTTGCAACAGAGTCCAGCTTCCAAAGCAGTCATTTTTTTCCCTAGGTGAACTGAGTTTTGTTGCTTGGAGATCATTTGTAAAGTTGATCTCCAGCCACCATCTGGAGGTTGGTAACTCTGCTCTTCAAGTCATTCACAGCCTTAACTAATTTACTGGGTGGTTATAAGAATAAAATGGGGAGGAAAAAGCCATGTATGACACCATGAGCTCATAGACCTTTACACCGTTAAAAAAATGTGTAACATTCAGTCTGTAATTACAGTTCTGTGTTTTTAATCCACATGTCTAAGTGATCATTTAGTACTGTTGTCACTGTGTGATTTGATCAGTTTCTTTGAATACTTGTAGTATCTAACCCCTTAAACCATTGTGAATTTGAGCATGCACAGAGAGCCATCTTATCCTCTAAAAATCTATACCACAAATATTCAAAGATGGGGTCTTGTTAAAATTTACTGCTTAAAAACTCTGAAGCATGCATGTTGTGGTTCTGACTATTTAAAAAATGCTGATATTTACAATGTGCAACAACAGAGGCTCCTAACCGTGATGGGCCCTGTGACAGACTGCACTTATAAAAGCTTAGAAGTACTTTGTAAACAAATAAAGGACTGTGAAGGGTTAATTCTTTGCAGAGCCAGAAAGCCTTGAGTGACAGGCTGTTCAAAGAAATCTGATTGGTTAGCATCAGCTGAGCAGAGAAAGACTTCTGAACTGGATGCTAAGAAGAATTCAGTCTGATTTCAGCCCTAGCTGAGGAGAGTCTAGTACTGACAGTTTCAGAATTTAGTCCTGACTGAGAGCAGTTTAACACAGACAGGAGAACTAGAGAAAGTTGGCAAGGATGAGTGGATAGTTAGATGGAGACTCTCATTCAGACCAAGGAAAGGGGGATAGATCTTCTAGTGAGAGGACAATTTCCCTACCCAGTCAAACAGGGAATTAGCTCTGAAGTGTGCAGAGATTCCTAGTCTGGTGTGGTTAGAAATTGCCTGTAGAAACTCAAGACAAATACTAGTGTTTCAAGAGAAAGGGTTTGGGTACTGGAAAGAGTGCACCAGCCTTCTGGAAACCAGAAGAGTTACAGAATATTCAAAGAAATGCCCTGGCGTGTTTGGGAACAAAAACCTCTTAACATAAAGATTTAAGTAACTGCAAATAGCTTAGCAAAGTTTGAGTTCAGTGGTATCTTTAAGACCAGCAAAGTTTTATTCAAGGTGAGCTTTGTGTGCACGCACACTTCTTCAGACACAATTTGATGGAAATAGAACTAACAGTCTTACATATAGAGGGTGGGCAGTGAATTAGCATGAAGAAGAATAAAGATGTTTTAAACAGATTAAAAGAATAATAAGCTTAGTTTATGGTTATTGTCTGGGCTGAACTAGGGGAAAAACAGAGCCAATGTAATAAATATGTCAGAATTGGAGATTGATGTATCCTTACTTGCGAGAGTCGGTCATTAGGTTCAATCCATCTCCTCTCAAGCAAGGAAGTAACATTGCAGCATCTTTTTCTTTGAAGTGGGGCATTGGCTGTGTTATTTTCCTTGTCCCCAGACCAGCAAAATTCATTTGAATCTACCATTCCAAATTACATTATATATTAAGTAAACTGAGACTCTGTTGAATAGCTTAGGAACCTCTCATTATCCTGAAACATAAGAACTAAAGTCTATGCATGTACTGGTTTTACCTCAGAAATGTCAACCTGTGATTTCACCTGACCTTTCCCCTTTATGTTGAATAAAATTTGGAATATAAAAATGTAACAACACATTACTAGGGCAGCTCAGTCAGACAGGGAAAGAAAAAAATAGAGGGAAAAACTTGCCCCTGAGGGGAGGGAAGTGGATGGGGACATCATAGGCCCCAGTTAATAAATAGGACTTACTCTTAAGAAAAAAGGTTAGATTAGTCTCACAATTTTCCTCATTGTATAGGATGATTTTTGTGAATTCTCTTTTCCTGTCAGCAAATCAACAGTTGTCCTATTGCCCAAATCCCCAGTAGCACTGATAGAACCTTCTCCTTTTCCTGACAGATTATCAGCACAAAGTCCCATTTTGGTTTTATATTTTGTCTGGAAGAATGTTCTTTGGGGACATTTCAGGATAAATGTTTTTCTTTTTTTTTAGTGTCTATTGGCTACCTCTGAGAACTGCCAGGACAGAAAATGCTGGGAATTTAAATGACTAGAGCAATTCAGAAGCAATTGGGTCTGTCTGCCAAACAGACTCAAGCCACAGGCAAAGGTAGCAACTGTTAGCGTCAAGCAGTTTTCACAATATTGTTTGGGGAAATGGAATTTCATTCTTTCTGTCCTTTTGATCAATCAGTGTGATGTTGTACCATCATCTCCATGGAGCCAAGGGGCTCATCAGATATTACAGAAACTCACGTCTTTGCTATACTATTAATAAGCTTTCATTTCCTGCCCAAATTATTTACTGATAGCCAAGGAAGGAACATTTAAACAGACTCTGACTTTGTGTTGGCCCAAAGGGAAAACAGTAGTAAGGTATGTCAGATGCTATCATCTCAGGAAAGTTTTTTAAAATACACAGATTTCCCCCCAGTCTTATGTATTGCTAAGCATACAAGGCACATTAAAGTTCTTAACTTATTAATCTTTACTACATTAGACTAGGCTGACACACAACAAGAGATCTACTGTTGTTAATATGCAACCAGAGATCTTCATAACCAAACTAGGGCTTGAATGCAATTTTCTCATGTTCTCTCAGCACCACCACATCCATTGTACCACACAGGACCTCTGAAGTCTTCATGTCTCAGTTTGTTCCCTCTTCCTCCTAACCACTATTTCCTTCCAGATTCCTTCCTGGATTTAATTTACAGATTTTAGTATCTTGTCTTCTTTCTTTCTGTTAACAGGTGACCTCTGCATTGCCCAGTCATTGAAAATCCCACAGGATCGCAAAGACAAGACCTACGAATTTGATAAAATTATCAAGCTGCTCCTAGACACTCCCAGAGCCAGGGCTATCATTGTATTTGCCAGCGATGAGGATATAAAGTAAGAATGACTGGAGAAATTAATTCATGTACTTGTAATGGTGCTATAGACTAGATGTAGCCATAAGAATTTATAAAGCAAAACAAAGGCATTGATGGATCTGTAGGAAAGGGATGCACAACTGAACCCAGTTGGACAGCCATTTGTAGTCTACATAATTTGTACTGGTTCTTATGGCCAAATTACATTTTTTTCCCTTTTAAAAAATCTATAGGGCCACAAAGCTAGAGGAATGGGCCTTACCCTTTTCTCCCTGTGATGTTTTCCTGATAAAAATAACTCCCCTCCTCCAAAGCTCCTATTAGCCTCAGTAAAGAACAACAACAAAAAAAAGCAGGTACAATGCAAGTACATGTCTTCCCCTTCTACCTAAATTGCAACCAACAGCAGCTTTGAAGAGGGCAGTTTCTATTCAGGAACTGATGCAAGGACAACAGATTAACTTGCCTAGCCAGCACCACAGCCCCAGTTTAAAGGAGGTCATCCCAACCCAACATTTTTTTTGGCATTAAAGGCTGGATGAAGTAGATTCAATCACATCTCCTGTGTTCTATATTAGTTAGTCCCTTGAACACTTTTCACAAATTCAGTGGAGGCTGGGGTTATATCTCTGTACCTGTGTCTAACCTCTACAGATGCAAAATGAATGGTCCTCAGTCATGCAGATCGTGTCTGTGTTGATATGAAGTTCTAAAGTTCACATGTGGCTCTATGTGTGATTTTTTTCTTCACCCAGTCAATGGATGAGATGATGAAATTGTCACAGACTCACTTTTCCTGCCCATGAAAAGTGTTTGGAAATGCCAGTTGGTTCAGAATGTGGTATCCGGAAAGCTCTCTGAGGTTTGCCAAAGCTGTATTATTGCTTCTGTAATGAAAAATTTATACTGGATGACAATTAGTTTCTGGTACAAGTCATAGTGCTGTTTATATCTTATGCAACTCTAAATGGGAGCAAGATGCTTGATGAACTGTTTTGCACACATGAATCTGTTCACAAATCTTCCAATGCCTTCTTCTATATGTCCTTGTCTTTGAAGAGTAGATAGTGGCAACTAAAGAAAGGGTGTTTTCTGTGGATTGCACCTAACTTTTAAACCTTTTCAAGAAGATTTGCCAGGTATCATTGGTATCCTTTAGGTGACAGACTAAATTTCTTCTGTTTACTCAAGTAAATT
Source organism: Lepidodactylus listeri (assembly GCA_029233225.1). Taxonomy (NCBI): domain Eukaryota; kingdom Metazoa; phylum Chordata; class Lepidosauria; order Squamata; family Gekkonidae; genus Lepidodactylus; species Lepidodactylus listeri. The sequence continues at coordinate 50,148,319 of JARCFY010000007.1, forward strand.
GAGATTTATTTTTATTAAACTATTTCTGGATTTTTTATTGATTTTATTTTTTGTGGGAGGGTTGTTCCTCTTTTAATCTAAAGACTATAAGACATTATGTGGGCTTCTTTAAGTTGAAAGGCAGAGTAAAGTTTTTAAAATAAAACAATAGAACTTCCAGCTATAGGAAGGTGATTACATGGTGGGATACTTTCCCAAAGTAACTCTGTGCTCGATAAAGATCAGTAAACTCCCCTGTTTGATTCAAAATGGGCTCTGTTCTTTTTAGAAGAAGAGTTGGCTTTTATTACCCTGCTTTTCTCTACCCTAAGGAATCTCAAAGCAGCTTAAAATTGCCTTCCTTTCCTCTACCCACAACAGGCACCTTGCAAGGTAGGTGGGGCTGAGAGAGTTGTGAGAGAACTGTGACTGGCCCAAGGTCACCCAGCAGGCTTCATATGGAGGAGTGAGGGATGATTTCCAGATCAGACTCTGCCACTCTTAACCACTACACCATACTGATTCTCTATTTTTTTTAAAATTGAGGTAAAATTCATCCCCAGTTACGTTTTGGAGATGATACATGGAAAAATGATCTTACAAGTTTACTCTTTTGTGACATTGTTACCTGTATATTACTAAACAATATCCTCAAAAGTATAGCCACTTTAAAAAAACTCCTCAAAAATAAATGGTTTTTCCATTGAAGTGCTCCCCCTTACTATATTATATTGGGATAGAAATGTGCTTTGGGTTTTTCCAAAGGAAAACTGATCCAGGAAAGCATTGAAGTAAAATGTTATATTTGTCTATTTGTTATCTTTGTTGGTGCCAACAATGGGCTTCACAGGACAGCATTTACCTTACCACAGAGAGAGATATGATGGTGTTTGAAAAATAACTCCCTAAATGCAATCACTGTGAGTGATGAATGATGGTAGATGTTTCTTCCTTCAGTTTATGTTGGTTTTCTAACATCTTGGGATCAAAGCTGATTTATTGCTAAATAGTTATTTCTGTTGTCACAAGAATGGGTTAGCTTGGTGACCTGATAGTTGGATAGAACTGAGCTTTGGGATAGTGAACACACTCTAGTATCATTTATGTATGTTTTTTCTCATATTTCTCACATTCAGTAAGATTTTTGGGAGATCACTTGAGGAAAAAAATTTGTCTTATGAAGAAATTCTTAGTACATTCACACTGTTTGTGCCAATGAATTTGCATTTCCTTGTGGGAACTATATTGTAGACCATTTGTTTCTTCCAGGCCAACTTCTGAAAATTATTTTAGTATTTTCATCTTTTAAAAGTCATTCTCTGCATTAGTCTTCCCACTAGTATGTGTATGGGGGTTAATCCTGGAAGAAACCACTGATATCCCTGTAGTTGTATGGCTTATTTTTTCACCCTTCTACAACACTACAACAGTATTGCAGTGCCGAGGAATTATTTATAAATATAGTTGTTTAAATCCCCAGAATGAATTCATGGATTAAAGGATCTGGTCATCCCATTTAGTTACTTCTATTCCAAGACAAAGAAGAACCACTGGGAACATAATGTTCCACAAAAAAATGCACATCAGCAGATCCTATTACTGCTTTGCATGACTAGTCACCTGTTTGGGAAGCCTCATCAGGACTACCTGCTAGACAGGAGAAATATGACCTGTCTCTTTGATAGACAACTAACATGTGCAAATGGGTAGCTGAACCTTTTCATGGTGTGAAGGTAAATAACATGAATCTGGTAATAGCTGCAGGTCAGAATGTTATCAAGTGGACATCTAGAAGGACCAGGTTAAAAGTTGCCAGCACACAAGGAAGCTATAAAACACTTGAGCTAGAACACAAAGTAGTGATTCATTGACCTAGGAACCTAAGAGCTTGGGCAAAGGGCAGAATTCTCTAAAAGCAATTTGATAGTTTAGATCTAAGGTCCTGCAAGCAGACCACTGAGGGAATGCATAGCTCAACCTTTGCTAGGAGTACCGAGGAGAAGCTCTGACCTGGCTAGCACAGACTAGCCCCATCTCATCAGATCTTGGAAGCTAAGCTGGGTTGGCTCTGGCTAGTATTTTGATGGGAGGCCTCCAGGTAATACTAGGGTTGTGATACGATGCAGAACCAGGCAATGGCAAACCACCTCTGAATGTCTCTTGCCTTGAAAACCCTACAGGGTTGCCATAAGTCAGCTGCAACTTGACGACACTTTCCATCACCACACCACGGGGGGTATATATAGAACTCTCCCAAAACATTGTGATATGCAATGTTTTCATAAGTTTGCTTCTGATATGCAATTAGGAATATGTCCTGTGGGGGAAACAGAAGTGACATCTCTTTCTAGGAATCGCCAGAAACTCTATGGTTCTCCCCAAAAGTTGCATCTGTCCTCTCTAGGAACTGCTGAAAACTCTGGTTTTACTGCAGAGTTTCCAGTGATTCCTAGAGAAGTATTATGCCATTGGGCTGCAGCTATTTTTTTAAAAAAATAAACAAGGGGCAGGGACTGGCAACTGTGTTTCCAGGTCAGATGAGGAAGTCTGAGGCCTATTATATATGTGTGTTTTCCCTCACTTTCACCATGCATGTCCATTGGGTTGTCATTCTGCATTGATTTTCCTCCTTTCAGTGCTCAGTTCGCCTTCTAGTCACTGTTTTCCTGAGTTTTCTGAGAGCTTTTGTGCCAATTTCCCCCTTGTTTCACTTCCAAGCCAAAGATAATTCAAAAGCATACAAATTCCCTCAGATTCCCTTTCTGCCCTTTTGTTGCCCTTTGAAAGTCACTCTCTGCCCATGTCGAGGTCATTCTGCCCACTCTGCACCTTCTGCCATCCTCCCCGGCTACATCAATGTACAAGCTCCATTTCCCCCTCATTTTAAAATTTTTGATTTTTTTTGACAAGTGGCCTGGCTAGCCTCAGATAGCTGGAAAAATTTTTTTTAGAATGATTGGGGTGGGTTAAAGGAGCTGCATGAGGTTTAGTCCTCTGCTGGTATTAACTTGAAAGGGGTCTCAAAGAGAAGGCAAATTGACAGTGTCCCCAGTGCAAAAAAAGAAAAAGGATCTCAGTGCAGCATGCAAAGAGAATATGGGGGGAGGGATTGTCAGCGTGGAATTAAACCGGGTTTGATTCCCCACTTCTTTACATGCATCTGTTGGTGTGACCTTGGGTCAGTCACAAGTTCTTTCAGAGCTGTTCTCTCATGAGCAGTCCTTGAAAAATTTCTCTCAGCCCTACCTACCTCAGAGGGTATCTTTTGAGGGGAGTGGAAGGGAAAGGAGATTGTGAGCTGCTCTGAGACTCCTTTGGGTAGTGAAGGGCAGGGTATAAATCCAATTCTTCTTCTTCTACTACTGCACAGCTGCAATAGGGCAATTGCATATATACACACACACACACACACACACACACACACACACACACACACAAAACAAACTTGGACACTACCACCCAGGTGTCACAGGTGATGTTCCACCCCTATTTACAAAAGTGCATGCATTTTATTTTGTTTTTTTTTAAAAAAATTAGCTGCAGAATGAATACATTAGAGGAAAAAGAATAGTGTGAAGGTGGGCACAGAATCAGAAGTCAAGATTAGTGGCTTCCTGCTCTGAAAATCTTCAGTAAGATGTGGGTGCAGAATGGGCTTGAATCTTTTCTTCTTTATATAAAAAGTTGGTAATAATATATGTAGGAAATCCCAAGGAACATCTGGTCATTAACACATGTTCAATTATGGGATCTGGCACAGTGAATGCTCACTGCAGCCTTTACTCCCTTTAAAAAAAAATCTTGATTAGTGTGATAAATATAATTTTGTTTGGAGACTCTACTGAAATGATTTAATTTTAACCCAGATGAGGGCTGATTGAGAAACTTATGAAACCAACAAGGTTTAGAAGGATTTAAAAGCTTTACTGCATAATTTACTGTATAGAAAATTCAACTGATTTATATAAGCAGAAATGACAAAACTTGGGCTAAGCATTTCCACAGGATTTGAGACTGCAATAGCAACAAAAATAGCATGAGGATGTGAAACCTGATCAATTGAGCCTTGCTATTTGAGAATGATTACAAGCGTCAATTTTGGTATGAAAAATCCCAGCATGTTCTTTCCCTCATGGTTTATTTTCTGAATTCAAACATTTAAATAATATATTTTTTAAAAAATAAAGAAATAGCAGAGGCAGGGAAAAATACAAGAAAGAAGACAAGTTCAGTGGGAGCAGCTGTAAAGGAAATGCGGAGAATATGTAAACAGAAGTGCTTATGACCAGACTCAGACGTCCAGAGAGGCCTAGGCTACTTCCAGACTTTGAAGCCTCTAACCCATTTTACAACTTGGGGAGAGCCAAATTCACAATCACCATCAACCAAAAGAGCCACTGCATCAAACACGCCTGCACAATAATTTAATTTAATTTGAACATTTCTGTGCTGTGTTTCCACTCAAATAGGGTCTACAAGACAGCAGACATCAAACAATTATAACATTGCCACATTAAAAGAATGTTTATTCATAACACCAAAACCAGGGAGGAAGGTCAATAATAGTTACTGTGAGTTTTGCCAAACAGAACAAAAAATGCTTCACCTGCTGGTAGAAGACAATAATAAACGGAAACAAATGACTCTCCCTGGGGAAGGAGTTGCAGAGTATTGACTCCACGATTGGGAAGACCCGTTCTCAGGCTGCCACCTATCTAACCTCAGATGACCAGGATGGAGGTTCATATGGAAGAAGGTGCTCCTTAAGGTTTGCTGGGCCCAAGCTGTACAACATTTTAAAGGTCAAAACTAGCACTTGGGATACAGTCTGGAAGCAATTGGAAGTCAGTGTAGATGAAACAAGACTGCCGTGATATTTTCCCTATAGCTTACATATTCTGGATTTTGTAATTTTCATTTTGATTATTGTCGCCTGCCTTGAGCTATGTTGGCAAACTAGGATACACTTATCTAAACAAGTAGTTCCCAGAATGCATTACATTCTGATATACTTCTTGAGAACTATTATTTTATGGACTGTACCGGGTGTTGGGGGAGAGGTGAGAAGGCAAAAAGAAAGAGAGATTCCCCCCCCCCCCCAGCTAGTTTGCCAGTTCACCAGCTGCCTGCTTGCCTCTGTGGTCACAAATAAGGGAGGTCAGATGAGGATTGGCTTTGGAACCTCATAATACTTCTGGAGGTACAATTGAAAGTACTCTATTCATTACTACTAGGATGTTCATGTTCTTCTGAGAAGGAGAAGCTATCAAATCATATTCAGGATAGCTTGACCCAGTTCTGAGGTGACACTGTCATCTCTACCATTTTTGTGGTAATGTTCTATAAACTGGTACCATTACAGTTAATTTGTTCCTGAATGTATATTCATTAAGTGAACATTTGTGTATGTGTGCAGATCAGATGAGGGCCCTATGATCTGTGAAATGGGTCCTGGAAAGTTACATTGTGTGCAGCTGTGGAAATTTACAAATTTGTGATTTATGAAGCAATAATTATTAGCGCACTGCAAAGCAGCTAGAAACTTCAGTTTGCTCTTTTCTCTTAGGCTTACTTAATGGAGTCAGAACATGGTGAAGATGAGTATCTGGATCAGGTCGGTTTCTAATTGGTTGGAAGTTCTGCTTCTGTTTAGGGATGCAGAAGAATTCTGTATGTTCATGAGTCCAACTCAAACTTTGATGCTGGTTCATGAGACTCATTTACATATCAATTTCTTCCATTCAGGGTTTAGGGTTTAGAAGTCACCTTACCTTCAGATGCTGGACCAGCCAGAGTCTGGTCTCAGGGTTGAAGAGGCTGAGACAAATCATGTGCACTCAAGATGGTGTTTATTAAAAATAATTTTGGTGTTACAGGCAAGGTGATGGTTACAATATACAGCAAAAGCAAAGAAAGGCCTTACACCATCCCTGCAGCTATCTGGAGACTCCTCGCGAAGGAGAATGTGTGTGTGGGGGGGGCCTGGGCAGTTCTGGATCAATTCACAGAATCTGAAGGGCTAGGAAGGGCCTTTTGCCCTGAGAGCAAAACAAACAGTCAGGCAACTATTTGGGGGAGATCTTTCCTCCCAAGCAGTTTGCCTGCTGACAGTAATCCTTTTCTATAATCAGCTATGTATGAGACACAACTAGCTGTAATCTGACCTTGGCAGTTTACAGCCCTGCCACAGACTGAAAGAGACCAAACTGTGTGATGGTCTTTTGTTACACAACAACTCTCACTTGAAGCAATGTTGCACATACAGCAAACTTTTCTAAAATTGTTCAATCATAATAATGCACAAGCTCCTAGGGCAGAATTTGTGATCTGGGTTACAGTTTGCTGTATAACTAAGGTTCAATGTACAACATTGCTTCAAGTGAAAGTTGTTGTCCATCACAGTTTGGTCTCAATTACAATTTTTTTTGAAAGATTTGGTCATTATTTACATTACTTCATTATTGGGAGATTTTTTTTCCCCTTCAAGCTATAACACGGTATTCTAGTCATTATATTATCTTCCACACTGTGGTCCTTTTATTTTTGTTACAGACTGAAACATAGGCATAAGCTACAGGGGGGCCTGGGGACCTGGGTAAGGTTGCCAAGTGTTCTTAACTTACAGGCGGGGGGGAGTCCTCCGTCATCCGGGAGTTTCCCGGGCGCATGCGCAAAGCGCGCACGCCCGGCAACGTCACCCAGAAGTGACATCAGCACGTTGGGGGCGTTGCCAGGGTGACGCTCTGGCAATCACCCCAAAACTCTATGGTATCATAGAGTTTTGGGGTGATTGCCAGAGCGTTGCCCTGGCAATGCCCCCAACGTGATGACGTCACTTCCGGGTGGTGTCATTACATTGGGGAAGGGGGGTGGGGTTCCCCCCGCCGGCTGAATGCTGGTTGGTGGATTGGGAACCCCTGTAGCGGGGGATCCCCCGCCCCCAGGCTGACTTGACAGCCCTAGGCCTGGGCCTCCCCCGAATTTTTCCGGGGGGGACTGAGACTCTCCCAGGCAACCAGTGCCAGGCAATATTGAGTTTAAAACTTTCCTGTGTGGGTTTCTCCTCTTGGCTGGAAAGAAGGAAGTCAGGCTCACCTTCTTTCAAATGTTAATTGAGCTAGCAAGATAGACAATGGGATGCTTAAACATCCCTCTTCCCTTCTCCAAGCATGTATGCTAGAGAGTCTTTAGGAATACAGATCTCTGGAGACAGGAGTGGGGAAATAAATTTGATAAGATTCCTTGCAACAGGAAGAGAAGGTCTCTTGTGGCTGGATCCATCAGGTTTTTAGTTGTATCTTTGCACGCTCTAGGTTAATAATTAAGGTTTTTGATATCCAGAACATATCAATCTTTGAATATGTTTGGTGTCTGTTGAAAAAGAAAGTAGAGTCCTTAATCCTGGCTGTCTCCACCCACTTTCAATGTAGCTATAGTCAGACTGTGAAAGCCTCTGTTGGGCCCAACATACTTGCTGGGCTCCAATTTGCCTTTGGGGGGAAAGTGTGTCTCTGTTTTATTTTACTTGGGTCTATATATCCTTTATTGAGAACAGGGGTTTTTTTCATGGTAGTGCGGGGGGTGGGGGCTGCTTCAACCACTCCTAAGATCTTCTTTCAATTTCAATTTCATTTTTAAATGGTAAACCCATCTGCATGAACAAGATTGAGGCGGGGGACATGCAGATCAGAGGCCATTTAAAGTTTCCTTTTGCCCTGTGTGCAGCCCAGAGAGAACATTACCAAGAAATGTAGCCTCTGTACGTGTTCATGCACTTCATTTTGCTGTTACTTAAAATGGTGTGTTGCAGTTTCAAAGGGGCAACTAACTGGGATGTATAAAAGGAATTACAGGATTGCCCATTGGAAACAATGGGAGAGGCTTGAAGGCCCGTTGGAGATAATGGGAGCCAGGAATACCATTCAGCTTGCATGGGCTGCACTATAGTAGATTGCAGCACAAAAAAAGTTTCAAAGAAAATGTGGAATGGTTTTCCCATTAAGGTCTTTGGGCCCAGATAGGCTACTCTGGGACTGGAATGTCAGCCCCCAGAGTGAAATAACAATCCCTAGCAAAAGAATCAGGGATGTAAGTACCAAACTTCTTATACATTTCACACTCCATTCTTTCAAACAATGATTTTTGTGCTCCCACATTCAGTCCATTATTTAAAAGTGGACCTGAGAGATGTAACTATGTTTTCAAACCTTTATGTTGTCAGTTATGTCTAGCTGGATTGTTAGTGCATGGATGAAAGGAAAGGAATTTTTATAAGAAGAACTGTAGGCTAGAATGCATAGTGTGAGCATCAGGCATCCAGTGGTGTTAATACCAGTATTTAATTCATTGGTACCATCATTGGTACCAATTGTGATCAGGCTCTGAGAGCAATCCAGGTTAAATCTGTGCTGAATTTCATTAAGCCTAGTTCAATAGCTGATGAGAATACCACAATATTCATGATGTACTGCTTTGTTCCTGAAATCAGCTTAAGTGGTATTATTGTCCCAGCCTCCCCATAGTGAAAAGCCCAGTATTCTCCTTCTCAAGCTGTTCTCTCTCTGCTTAATAAAATAGATCTGTAATGATTTTGGGAAAGTGTAATGAACTGATGTGTTAGGAGGATGAGAGCAGGAGAAAAACTTGCAGATTTGTGAATGAAAGACAAAAGAATTGATGCAAAATGTTATTGATATATCTAATTTTCATTGTGATCCCGTATCTGGCTACTTAAATCCAGAGACTGGGGCCATAAACAGAGATGTTTCTACAAGTCTTAGAAAAGACCCAGGTTTGTAGAAAAACCTGAAATCTATGGTAGTCTCAATTTATTCATTTCAGCTTCTAGGGAGGATTTGGGCTTCATTTGATCTAGAACCCACTTGTTTATTTGTTTTTGGCAGTCCAGGGTATCTCTAAAACTCTCCTCCAACATCCCATTTCAAATGAATCAATTTTCTTTCTATCAGCTTTCTTTATTGTCCAAGTTTTATATCCATACATAGTAATGGGAAATACTCTAGTATGAATGATATTGATCTTGTTTTGTAGTGACACTTCCATACTAATTAAGGATCTTTTCTAAACCCCCAATAATAGAAGCATCACCTATGCATTTAAGAAACAGTATGTCAGTGGCCATTATAGGGGTTGCAAGGCAACCACATTAATATTACTAGCTTTCAAACTGTTGTTCCTGTCATTAAAAATAAGGGGCAGGCTCTTTTCCAGGGCTGTCTGGGCCTTTGAAGGAAGACTTACTGAGTCCAGGTCTACCAGCAACCACCAGGTGATTTGGTACCAAATAACCTGAATGACTCACTGAACCCCAACTGCGTGCTACTGTTCAACATCAGTTATCCCAAGAAAGCCAGTGTGATGAAGCATTTCGGACTAGGATCCAGGACACCTAGGTTCAAACTCCAGTCAGTCATGAAAACTCACCTGACTGATCTTGAACAAGTCACACACCTTAAGTATAATCTACCTCATAGGGCTGTTGTGACAATAAAATGGAATGATGGATGGTGTACACTGCTTTGGGCCCCTAAGGGGGAGAAGATGGGAAGCAGATAAAAGGTGTACTCATTGGTGGGTGGGAAAGGGAGAAGTAAGCAGGGAAAGATGAGGCTCTGGGACTGCCAGGATAGGGAATGGTGCATGGTGGGGAGGGGATACAGGAAAAAATGTGGTCTGCCTCCTGGAAGTCCTTTGAGGTTCCTCACCATGTAACTGGGTCCAGCCTGGTGGTTCACACCATGCAGCTGGGGCTGCCTTGGATGGGCAGCCAGCTCTGCACAGGGTTTTCCCAGGGCGAGTCTTCCTGAAGGAAGGAGGGAAAGGGAAAGCTGATGTCAGACAGTAGAGAAATGTAGGTTGGCTGGTGAGTGGGAAAGAGAGATGGAAGTAGGAAAAGGGGAGAGGAAATGAAGGCTTTCAGGAAAGAGGAAATAATGGGGAGGTAAAAATGAAATGACCTTTGCAAGTCCTTAAGGGTACTCTGCTTGTGAATTCCTAAATATCACATTAGATTTGTGTTGTTCTGATCAGCATCAGTTTTTGATAATTAAAACTGATTATTTTTTCCTTTCCTTTGCTTTCTTCAGCACAGCCCTTTGACCATATGACCATTAGTCCCTATGTATCTTGCAACCCCAGGAGGTCAAAAGGTACTGCTGGAGTGAGGGGAACATAGGAAAGATCCCCAGTAATTGTTGGATCCTACTCAAGGGATGGACAAGTAAACACTGAACTCTGTACTCTTGGGTTATTTGATGCTCACAAGTAGGCTTAGGCTTAATAATCAGTTCCTAAAGTGGCAAATTGCCCACTGTGCAGAATATATACATACACATTGATGGGAGTCCTAATGTGTTGGTCATGATGTTAGATAATGCAAAGTAAATGTAGGAATCTTTGCTAATCTTTTTTTTTCCATTTTGAGTTATTCAAAATTTCATTTTTAAGATGTATGTAGAATTAGATCTTAATGGAAAGAGTTCCAAAGTTCTGTTGCTTCCATAATGATACCAAAATTACTTTGCTGATTATATAATACCAACTCACAAAACCAAGAAATTATGTATTGGAAGTGGAGAACTGTACACTTTCTTCGGCCTCAGACTTCAGATACAGTACCATAGATTTAGACAGATAAATAGAGAGGGGGTCAGGACACACAGATAACATCCTTTCCTTCCTGGTATCTGATACTATCATTTTGAAGAAGAATGCTGTTCTTAGAGTCAAGACTTCCTTCCTTTTGGATTAATCCTGTTCTCTCTCACACACAAGGAGAGAGCACACTGTCCCTCTTTGGGCACCATGGATGCCGAACATGCATTCCACATCCATCCTAGCTAGTTTGATGAGATTCTACCCCTATCTCTCACCTATACTATCTAGAATGTAGATATAATGGAGTATCATACTCTAATAGAACATGCAGATGCTCATATGATAAAATTAAAACTATTGAACATATGATTATGGAGTGCCCTATAGTCAACAAATTGAGAGCTAATTTAGTCACCCCCTTTACTTAGATACAGAATTGCTAAATGTGCGAGCCCAGGTGTCATGGCTACTGTTGAATACAAATGATCGTGTCACCCTCTCAGTGGCAAAATTCATAGGCACAATAATCAAATATAAAAGAAATAATACTGAGTAAGGTTAAAAAAATTGGTCCTAATTTCTGCTTAAGGTGATAGCTGTATGAGCAGTACCAGATAGCTAGATGATAGCTAGATAGATAGAGGTCAGCTCTTGTGTGATTTAACAAAGAAGGGAAAGGTGTTTGCTTGCTAAATGGAGCATATTAGGAAGATAAGACCATGGCCCAATTGGTGTACATGGAGGTGGAGCTACAATTAGTTACCTCTGGATACCTTTGTGGAGTGGTGCATTCATTTGTGAATGGCCCTTTGCATGGATGAACTTGAGGAATTCCTTGAGCAGGATTCTCCCAGCGACAATGAAGATGAAGTGACCAAAAGGACTTGGAAAAAGAAAGATTGGAAAGTGCAAGGACTTCTGATGTCTTCTGTAAATTCAGACTCTTTAGCTCAAATTAGAGATTTGCAAACAGTTAAGCAAATGTATTCAACTCTAGTCGCATCTCATCAAAGAAAAAGATGGACCTTCCGATATGCTCTACATCAAAAGCAAATGGCTATGTGGTTCAAAGACGAGGATTACTTTAGATTTCATGTCAGCAAAAGAGGATCTGTCATTTGATAAAGGTGTCACAGAAATAATGCAGGAAGTGAAACACCATAAAACTTTGGGAATAGATGCTAACAAGTGGAGACCCGCAAGAAACTTGTGGGATGGTTATCTCATTCATCATACCTTTGCTTCCTCCCTTCTCCCCCTCAGTAACACTGAGTTACTACAGAGATAACTTTCTATGGAGAAAATGGATGCTTTGGAGGGTGGAGTTTATGGCATTGTACCCCACTGAGGTCCCTGTCCTCCCCAGGTTCCACCCCCAAATTTCCAGTAGTTTCCCAGCCTGGCTCTGGATCCGCTGCTGGTGGCCGGGGTGGGGGGGTAACTTGGCAACCCTAGACTGCTGCCAGTAAAATCCCTGCCTTTGACTGACAGAAACAGTTGAAACCTCCCCCCCTCCCCCGAACATTCTAATCTCCTCACAGTTGATGCCTGGAGCTGAGGCCATTGCAAAAGGTATTTTGGGGGATTCTATGGTCCCTAAAGGGTTTTTTTTAACTTTTCAGATTTTTCTGCACATGGTGGGAGTGCCCCCTGTGTGTAGGAAAACCTCTCTCCCCCCTCCAAGGGCCCCCTAGCTCGGATTTAGATATCCGCACGGGGTGGGGGGCTTCGCTATTAGATATATAGATGGCTTGCCAGAAATGTTTGCTCATAAGTCTCGTTTAAAAGAGAGCCCACTATAAGGCTCCCAACGGGAGAGCAAGAGGGAGATCAGAAGGGTTGGCAATGCAGGGAAGCCAAAGCAATCCAAAGACCAACTTGTTGCCAAGAAACCATGTAGTGAGAAAAAGGGAGGAGGAAACTCTTCCTGTTTCTGGCAAGAAATTTGAGCTGAAATGCTTCTTGTGGAAGTATTGGCCATAAAGCAATTGTGCCCCAGCGACAAATGGGAGAGGGGTCATAAAAGCAGCTCAAAACCACAAAGTGTAAATATAAGCACCATAATTTCACTGCATCTTTAAAGAAGGGGACTGCTCATTTCATCCTTGATGTGGGGCCTACAACATATTTATGCAATGCTAAAGAATTATTTATTAATCTGAAAGAGATCCCAACTCCTTTAAATGTTTTTTTCCGGAAATGGAAAGTCAGTTTCTGCATTTCTGAAAGTTTCCAAGAGAGCAGTTTCTGAGAGAGCAAGGGATCAAGGACCAGACAACATTTCCCTACAAACCTAAGCTGAATGATGTTGCAGAGAGGAAAAACCGGGTTCTTCTAGACATGGTAAGATGCATGCTTAGGGATGTAGCCCTTCCATACAAATTCTGGGAAAAAAGCATTATAACTGCAACATTCATATAAAACAGCCTGCCAACAAAAACTACAGACATGGCTCCATGTGAACTGTAGCATAGCTACAAGCTGAGCATGGGACACTAAAAAGAATTCAGAATTAAGTCCAGTTTATACATCCCAAAAGATAAAAGGTCTAAGTTAGATTACCAGGCCTCAGAAGGCATTATGGTGGGATATTCAGCCAAATGCAAAGGGTACAGGATTCTAGATCCAAGCACAAGCAAGTTAACCACCAGCAGATCCATGTACTTAGATGAAAGTGAGAGAACTCCAGCTTCAGAGGGAGCCAATGCCGAAGTGGACAGCTAAACTGTGCATCCTGATGTGCCTAACATTAAGGAAGAAGAGACAACAGATCCTGAGACTATCCTGATCAATGAAACAGCCTCCAGTGCTTCACCAGATGATCTTGACCAAGAAGGTGAGACAGCAGAGGCTGCAGTGAGGTGATCAAAGCACTCTAACAGAGGTGTTCCAGCTCCAAGACTGTCCTACTTCACAGAAATGGTGGAAATACCAGAGCCTTAATCATAGGAAGAAATATCCCACCTGCCACCACAAGAGGCTCAGAACTGGAAACACCTGGCATGTAAGAAGCTTGCAGCTCTACACAAGAGCAATTCATGGACACTTACAGAGCTAACTCAAGGGAGGAAAGCTATAGAATGTAAGTGGGTTTTCAAATTGAAACACAACATGGAAGGTGAAGTCCAGTGCTACAAAGCCAGACTAGTAGCTAAAGGATACAGTAATTTGGTGAGTACTATGATGAGACTTTTGCACCAGTTGTTAAACATACAGCAGTGTGAACACTCCAAAGCATTCCTGGCAGTAAGAGAATGCAAGTTGAGCACCTTGATGTGAAGACTGCATTCTTGCATGCAGAATGAGAAGAGATTTGCAAGCAGCAACCACCTGGATTCATAGAGAAAGAAAAAGAATATCTTGTATGCAAACTTCATAAGAGCATCTATGGACTGAAACAAGCTGCTAGAGCTTTGAATATGAAACTGGATGACATGCTACTCCAAGCAGGCTTCAGGAAAAGCAAATCTGATCCTTGCCTGTATACCAAATACAAAGATGGCAGGTGGACCTACATCTTAGCTTACATTGACGATCTGATCCTAGCATATGAAGACCAAGATGTCAGCAAACAAACAGTGCATCATCTGAACCAGCAAGTTGAAATAAAGCAACTGGGAAACATCACACATTTTTTAGAAATTCAAGTACAAAGAGAGGAAGATGAAAGTTTTCTCATCAACCAAGACCAAAAGATCAAAGAACTGACCACGTCCCTGAAAATGGAAAGGGCCAATTCTGCCCCAACTCCAATGGAAGTAAGCTATATCCATGAGCTACCTACCAACAACAGATATTGTAAAATTCTAGGTAAACTTTACATTAGCACACTGACCAGACCAGACATAATCATATCAATAGGATTACTGCGAGAAGACAGTCTGGAATGCAATTAAGATATCTGTAAGATACTAAAGGGCACTGCAGAATTTAAGATGAAGCTACCAGCCAAATACCACCCTAAGCTAGTGGCATACCGTATTTTTCGCACCATAAGACGCACTTTTTCTCCCCCAAAAAGTGGGGGGGAAAGTGCCTGCGTCTTATGGTGCGAATCCCCCCCATTCGCTCAAGCTCCCGGGGCCGCGGAAAGCGCCGTGGGCCCGGGAGCAAGCCCCCGCCTCCCTTGCCCTCCCTCCCAGTGAAGATCCCGGGTCCGCGGCGAGCGCCACGGGCCGGGAGCAAGCCCCCGCCTCCCTCGCCCTCCCCCCCAGTGTAGATCCCAGCTCCGCGGCGAGCGCCACGGGCCGGGAGCAAGCCCCCGCCTCCCTCGCCCTCCCCCCCAGTGTAGATCCCAGCTCCGCGGCGAGCGCCACGGGCCGGGAGCAAGCCCCCGCCTCCCTCGCCCTCCCCCCCAGTGTAGATCCCGGCTCCGCGGAGAGCACCGTGGGCCGGGAGCAAGCCCCCGCCTCCCTCGCCCTCCCCCCAGTGTAGATCCCGGCTCCGCGGCGAGCGCCATGGGCCGGAAGCATGCCCCCGCCTCCCTCGCCCTCCCTCCCAGTGAAGAAAGCCCTCCTCCCACCCCCCCTCAGAAGCCCCCCTCCCACCCACTCCCCTCAGAAGCTCCCCCCCTCAGAAGCTCCCCTCCCAACCCCTCTCCCTCCCACCCCCCTCAGAAGCCCCCCCACCTCAGAAGCCTCCCTCCCACCCCCCTCAGAAGCTCCCCTCCCAGCCCCCCTCCCACCCCCCCTCAGAAGCCCCCTCCCTCCCAGCCCCCTCAGAAGCTCCCCTCCCAGCCCCCCTCCCACCCACCCCCTCAGAAGCCCCCCTCCCACCCCCCCTCAGAAGCCCCCCTCCCTCCCACCCCCCTCAGAAGCCCCCTCCCTCCCCTGCTCACCTTTCCCACCCCATTCCTTCCCCCCTCACCATTCTTGGGCTGGGGGGGAGGTAGGGAGGTAAGAGCTGGGCCTGAGTGGCGTTAAGCCACTGGGGCCCAAGCAAGGGGGGGGGAGGGAAACACCTTGTCTTTCTGTCTTTCTTTCTTTCTCTTTCTGTCTTCCTTCCTTCCTTCCTTCTCTCTCTCCTCCCTACCTTCCTGTTTCTTCCTTTCTTTCTGTCTGTCTTTCTGTCT
Organism: Lepidodactylus listeri; assembly: GCA_029233225.1. Taxonomy (NCBI): domain Eukaryota; kingdom Metazoa; phylum Chordata; class Lepidosauria; order Squamata; family Gekkonidae; genus Lepidodactylus; species Lepidodactylus listeri. The sequence continues at coordinate 50,163,986 of JARCFY010000007.1, forward strand.
TCCTTCCTTTTCTCTCCCTCCCACCTACCTACCTACCTACCTTCCTTCCTTCCTCCCTTCCTCCCTTCCTTCTGTCTCTCTCTCCCCCCACCTACCTTCCTTCCTTCTCTCTCTCTCTCTCTCTCTCCCCTACCTACCTACCTTCCTGGTACTTTCTTTCTGTCTGTCTTTCTTTCTGTCTTCCTTCCTTCTCTCTCTCTCTCCCTCCCTACCTTCCTGTTTCTTCCTTCCTTCCTTTCTGTCTTCCTTCCTTCCTTCTCTCTCTCTCCCCGCTACCTACCCCCCTCCCTCCCCCGCTCACCATTCTTGGGCTGCAGGGGGGGGAGGTAGGGAGGGAAGAGATGGGCCTGAGTGGCGTTAAGCCACTGGGGCCCAAGCAAGGGGGGGAGGGAAACACCTTGTCTTTCTGTCTTTCTTTCTGTCTTTCTGACTGTCTTTCTTTCTTTCTGTCTTCCTTCCTTCCTTCCTTCTCTCTCTCCCCCCTACCTACCTACCTTCTTTCTTTCTTGCTTGCTTCTCTCTCTCTCTCTCCCCCCCCCCAACTACCTACTATTTGGTTCAGAATATTTTTTCCCCCTGTTTTCCTCCTCTAAAATTAGGTGCGTCTTATGGCCAGGTGCGTCTTATAGTCCGAAAAATACAGTATGTAAATGCTGACTGGGAAGGAGACCTGGAAGGCAGGAAACCTACCAGTGGTCACATTCTTCTTTGGAGAAGGAGCCATAAGCAAGATATGGTAACAGCATCTACCATAGAATCAGAGTACATATCAGCTGCACAAGGTTGTCAAGAAATTCAGTGGCTATGCCAGCTACTGACAGATCTAGGAATAAATGTACCACAACCCATACAAGTGTATGATGACAGCCAAAGCTGCATTCAACTGTCTAAACAAGAGAATGTGAACATGTGCACCAAGCATATTGACATAAAGTATCATCTAGTGAGAGACCTGCAAAAGTAAGAGATCATTGAGCTGACCTACTGTCCAACAAATGAACTGCTTGCAGGTGCTCTCACTAATCCACTCCCTAAAGTTTGCTTCAAAGATCTAAGAGAAAAGATGAATCTTATGAACTGAGTCACATCAAGAGTAGGTGTTGGAAGTGGAGGCATGCATGCTGCCTCCTGCCTCAGACTTCAGGTAGCATCATAGATTTAGATAGAGAGGGGGGATCAAGCACACAGAGCCTCCTTTTCTTCCTGCTGATACTATCTCTTTGAAGTAGAATGCTGTTCTTATGGACAAAACTTCCTTCCTTCAAATTTCATCTCTCTCACACCCACAAGAAAGGAGCACACTCTCCCTCTTTGACACCATGGATGCAGGGCATACATTCTGCATCCGTCCTAGCTAGTTAGATGAGATTCTAGCCTATCTCTCACCTACACTATCTAGAACATAGTTCCCTAAATAAAGGGCCCTTATTAGTTTGAGACTGACAAGTGGCTCTGTGTAACTTTGTATCTGTGCTAGGACACACAGTACAGAGAAGCTGCTACTGAATGTAAGCCTTGTGCACTCTGCTGCGTAATACAGATTCCTGACTAACCTAACACAATGAAAGGAAAATCTGAAAGCACCCTGATGTAGGGATTATGGGTTTTTTTTACATCTCTCAGCTTCTAGTCATGAGAATATGTTTTTTTTTCCAGTTCATTAAGCAACCTTTCTCTACTAGCTATTACCCCAAGTGAATAAGTAGCACTCCCCCCCCCCCCCCCTTATATTTTTTTGAATCAAATGTTTCTCTCAACAGGCAAATCCTTGCGGCAGCAAAAAGGGCTGATCAAGTTGGTCATTTTCTATGGGTGGCATCAGACACTTGGGGCTCCAAACTGAACCCCGTCCTTCAGCATGAAGATGTCGCTGAAGGAGCCATTACCATCCTGCCGAAGAGAGCAATGATAGAAGGTAAGGGTTTTCCTTCTGTAGTCTCTCTGGTGTTATTTAATTTCCTTTCCTTATTGTTGATGTTTTCTATCAATGTAGGCCATGAACCCGACTTGGTGTAAACATATTTCATATACTGAATGCTTCAGAGACATCAGTTCAATGCCATCTAATTTGAGTAGAATCATCTTCCTAACTGTGTATACTGCTGATATGAAAACCTGTTATTTCCACAGCTGGAAATTTGTCAGCATTCTTAAAGGACTTTAGAAGCTCCCAGATTGCACACTGGGTCACCTTTATCTGTCAGAAACAAGCAGCACACACAGCAGCATCTCTCTGGCTTAGTTCAGATGTAATGTGAAACTCTTGTTTGTTTTAACCATGGTTGGTTTGTGAAGCCCGGATTTGACTTGCAGACAGTCTATCTAATCCTGGTTTGCTCTGACAAATGCTAGTTTCCTGGCCTTTGCTTTCCTCCCAGAGATCCTCATAGAGATCCTCACTGCTTGCATTATCTGAAGAACAGAACCAGGGAACAAGTGTCAAATGAAACACAGTCCATAAACCAACTTCAGGCAAACCATGGTTTCACATCCTGGTTTAACTTACCTAACCAGCCATAGTTAATGGAACAGTGTGCCTTTGGAGGGTCATCCTAACTATAGTTGCGTTCACTACCCAGAAAAGGGGGGGAACTAATTTTTATTAATAGTTTACCCAACTTTTCAGTGCAGGCTATCCTAACCATAGGTAGCCTTTTTGCTGTCAGCAAAAAGGCAAACACAACCTCACTCAAACTTTGACTGTGCAATATTGCTGTACCTCATTTCTCAATGCATGAGTGCCAAAATACATGGTGAGAGAGGCTTAGTATTTCTAATGCAAGAAGACCCAGTAATTCATAATTTTCAAATCCCAGATGAGGAGATTGTTTAGAAACATTTATTTGTACTTGAATTCCACCATAGGAAGAATTTTCCAGCAAAACAACTTTGTCTCTTTTTTCTTCTTTCTTAACCCTGATCTGTAGGATACACATCATTGGTTAGCACAGATAAGCCTCAGGTGTTCCTCCAGCTAAACTGGGAAATTCCAAGTGGTGTTCATCTGCCTGTCCTGTTCTGTTGAATATTCTCCCTGGTTCCTTCCAGTCTCTAAGTGTGGGTGTCAGCTTTCTCCTTTGGGAGATGGAGGGGTTGATGGGCATGATATGTTTCTTGTGAAGCCCTAGGGTGAATACAGCAGGGGGTCATCTTCTTTTATGGGATCTTGAGGGACATGAATACCACTCTGATGGATCATTAGAGTATATGTGAAACTGGACTCCCTCAAATGTGAGAAGCCATGCTTTGATTCTCTCACACAAGTAGTATTTGGATGCATTCTTCATAAATTCCATTGTCACACCATGTCATTCACTCCCCTTTCCTTTCTATCGATAGACATGCTTAAACACCCAATTGGAATCCTTTTATTTCTGTTTAATATGGGGAAGAAAAATATTTCTGAAGACTTCATGTAAAGGACAGGAGATGTCCTTTTCTGGTGTATTATTCTAGGTCTCTGAAGGCTCTGGGAGACATTTCACAAATTAAAATGAGATCCCATGTCTTTCTTCCCTCAAAGCAAGATCAAATATTTGCATTCCTTTTTACTGTCGATGCTTCCATTGTACTAATTATACTTCTCAGAGGCAGAAGGAACTCTCATCTTGCTTTTTTTTTCTGCTTCAGCCTAGGTAATTTCTCCCCATAGCTTTCCAATAACACAAAATTCCAATAACACCAAAAAGCAGCAATTCTGTTTGTGAGAAACCATCCATTTATCACTTTTTCCTCATATACTTTATCCTCAGAGCATTTTCATACTGTTGTTATTGTCATCCATTCACCTGCCATGTAAACTGTGCCAGGAGTTTTGCTGCCCTCCTTGTACACCTTCTCAGCAATCCTGTGAGGTAATTTGCTGTTATTACTATGGATTTGTCTTGAGGTTTTGACACAGAATTGCTAAAGATATAATGACACATTCCTTTTAACCAGTGGTTATGAGATGGGAAGCCACAAGCCAGCCATGGGAAAGGGCACTGCTAACCCTTCTGCTCAGCCAGCATTATTTCTAGAAGTTCTAAGGTTTATGCTCACAGAAATGACCTGTACATGGATCAGACAGATCAGTGGTTGAACATCTGCTTTCACACAGCAGCCAGCCATAGGAACTCCATTGGAACTCACATATAACCTGGCCGACTGTGAAGACAAAGGGAACTAATATTCACCAATTTCAGTTTTCTTTCAACTCCTGGCTGGCTTTTGAATGTGGAAGGACAAGCAGTCAACTTGGCATGAATACCTGAGCACTGTGGTTTGTGTGTACAGTCCCAAGACACATCCTATCACAGATGTTGAGAAGTATAAACCATGGAACCACTGTGTAATCAACCCTCTGAAATGCAGATATTTATAAAGTGTTGATTTGGTCTAAGAAAGGCTTCAAGTGCCTGCTTGTTGGAGGCTCTGGAATCTGGTTCTGCATAGAGGTTTTGGATACCACCCTATTTCTATTATGTAGGGTATACTCTGTTTCAAACTTATTTGGACGCAGAAGATTCATCATCAATATGACAGGGTTTCCTTCTTCTTGCCAAACTTTGGATTCTTATTTGAAATACTGTGGCAGGATCATAAGGTATGTTGTGTTAATTAAAGGATGCCAGTCGCATTTACGGGGGACTATTTATTTAGTTAAAATGGTTATCACTTCTTTTTCTCACCCTTATCGTGAAAGCTCTAAAGATTTATAAATTAGACTGCCATGTTTTCATCCTTATCGTTAGATTATATATCAAGCTGTAATGGGAAGAAATACTTCAACATCATCTTTATCTTCTAATATAGAACAAGTGTTCCCAAAGGGCTGCTAGTGCATTTGTGTATACAAAAAGAAGGGACAAGATACAAACCAGGAATCAGGCACTCTTTGCTGTTGAAAGGCTGGCTTTTAATTTTGTCCCACAATGTTTGGATGCAACTGTAGTTTAGCATCTCTTTAAAGGCTTTCTTGGCTATTGGCCTGAATATAGCTAAGAATGAAAATGTATGCTTAAGCAGAATGTTTTAAAAATATGAGGCTGCTTTTCTATAACAGCATTGGCTGTTAATTACCAGGTAGGGCTTGTGTTCAGTAATAAAATTTTGCATTTCTGTTGTGGACACATGAAGCTGCCTTATACTGAATTGGATGCTTTGTCCATCAGTGTTAGTACTGCCTGCTCAGACTGGCAGCAGTTCTCCAGGGTCTCTGGCAGAAGTCTTTCACATGACCTACTGCCAGATCTTTTAACCAAAGGTGCTGGGGATTGAACCTGGGACCCTGAATCTGGTTTAAAATCCACTTTCCTGTGGAGCCAGTCCCATTTTGGCTCGGGAGATATGCTTGCATTCTGCATCACACCCACAGTTCTGTAAAGTTTACTCTGCATTGCCACCCTTAATACCATCACAATTTGCCTCCATATTACTTCAACACTTGAACAGAAGGGGGGGGGCATCCTGCATGCCCCACCATGAGTAAGACCTGAAGGGGAGGTGAGTGGGAGGGTTGTCCCCCATCCCTCAATGCAGGTCCTGTCAAAAGACAAGAGTGGAGGGGGCCATCCCATGCACCCAGCCATGAGTTTGCGGCCTGAAAGGGAGGCAGGTAGGAGGGTTCCCCCCTTCCCTCCATGCTGGTTGCATCAAAAGGTTAGAGGGGAGGGGGGCCAACCTGTGTGCACAGCTGTGCATTGGTGACCTGAAGGGGAGGCGAGTGGGAGGGTTCCATCTCTTCCCTCGATGCAGGTCCTGTCAAAAGGCAAGAGAGGAGGGAGGCAATCCTATGTGCCCAGCCAAGCAGGAGGGTTTTGGATTCACAGCCACTAAAAAACAAAACAAAACAGAGGACTGGCATCTGGTGGATGTCTAGACTATTCATACATAACAAGAGATGGGGGAAGGAGGCACATGAAAGAATCTGTGTCAAGTTGTCTGCTTATTGTTTACTGTGGATTGGTGGTGGGGAGGAGCAAATGGCATAAAATGATGTGGAAGGTCAAAACTGAACTGATGCACAAGGAGACCGGGAGCGGTATGCAATGCAGAGAGAAATTTGTGTTGTGATGTGGGATTGGTGATACAACAGCAGGAAAGATGAGTGCAGAATCACCCCTTCTGCGTGTCAAGCAGATGCCCTGTCACTGAGCCATAGCCCCTCCCTTGTGCTCTTAGAATGTTTTAAACACTTCACAGTCACACCCTTTAATCCTTGCAACAAACCTACCTTGAAGTTCTGTGATCCTTATCCTGCAGATATGTGGCTGAAACTGAGAGACAAAGGCTTGTCTAAAACACCCATAAAGTTCATGACAGATTACAAATGGATTACAAATCAGGACTTGGATTACAGCTCATACTTTTAGCCATCATATGGTTAAGTTTTGTGTTTACAAGATCCTTGTAAAAGTGGGTGCAGTCTGTTTGTGTAAGCACTGATGAAACTCTGCTGGCAGATGGTAAAATGATCCCATGAGGCCCCTTGTCTGTCAAGATAAATTGTCAAAGTTGGAGGAAGAAATAAAGCATATTCCCAACAAAGTTTGTGGGAACTAGAATATCTCTTCAGTATCTTTTTTCTGACTGTTTTTTACTGATAATGTGAGAATAACATGTCTTATTGTTAAATCTGTGACATTTCTGACCTCTACTCACACATTATAAGGAACAATTAGACTAGTGAGGAGACCTGAAGTCTCATTTGTATTGAATGTGTCTGTGTACCACTTTTCATAAGTCATCAAGTTCTTGGCAAAACTTTAATGAGCTGTACTGGCTTCTCAGTGTGCATCTAATGAGCAGTACCAGTAAGATAGTGGCAAGATTTCATCTTGGAGTGCAATCCCATGCAGAATTTCTCCAGTCTAAGTTCATTGAAGTCGACTGACTTACATCTGATAAACTCTCCATAGGATTGCACTGTCAGTCTCCCAGAAGGTGTAATAAGTGCATTTAATGAATATCCTAACAGATCATTATTTATAGTACGTGAATATGTATGTTCAAATAGATGTTTCTGTATGATCATTGTGGGCTGGTATATTTTTATCACTACAAAACTGGAATTGTGGCTGTATGAATGGGAGGGCAGGTTAGAGATCAGGTTTGCAAGAATATGTGTTTTATTAACGAAAAGACCCTTTATCACAATAGTGAACTAGTATTAATTCAGTTTCTGAAGTATAAAATGCTGAGATCTCCCAAGTTATGTAGGTTCTGTAAAAGATGCAGGTTAAGGTAAATGAGCATTGTCAATGTCAGAAAAATTGTGCTGGGTACAGTAGAGCTTCTGCGTGACAATAAAGGCACTCATTGACAGTCCCAGCATTCCAAAATGTTGAAAATGATGGATCCATGTCATCTACTTTTTCTATTCTCCTGCTCTGCTTCTTCTTTATTCAAGTTACTCACCCTTTCTTCCTCAGGCCTAAAATGAACAGGACTTTTGTTCCCCATAGCTAAATAATGACCAATGAGAAAAGGGAAGATACAACATGGGATAATCTGAGACATCACCTTTTTCAAAGATGGGGTTGCTAGAAAGATTGCCATCCCTGTTTTTTTCTTGGTGGCGTGCAGGCAACAAAATCTATCCCTGTGCCAGTGACTATGTAGCATGGGTGGATAGGGGGTTGGGGTTGTGCCAGTCGGCAGTGTTCCTAGATGCATGTCGATCAGATCTTTTGCATAAACTGTATAAAAAATAGGCTATGCAGCAATACATGTACCTTCCATTTGTACAGAATACAGGTAATGCATATAATTTGTATGCATATCGTTTCTGTGCAGAAGAACATTTGAGGCATTAGCTGGAGGGGGGATGAACAAGAGCTTTGGGGCTAGAAGAGATTTCCATCCACAGAAATTACCAGTGAATCCATCACCCCAAAGGGTTGACTACTGATCATGTTAATTAACATCTTTTCATTTATATCAATCTTAATATAATCTGGTTTTGTTTGATATGCTTATAGTAAAGGGTGATGTCACATGGTTTGCAAAATCCAGGGGCTGGATAATCCCTTGGATTAATCCCTTAATAATCACTTCATAAAAAGGTTTAAGAGATGTTTAATCAGATCTACTTGGTATTGATAAGAAATAAACAGTACCTATATTTAATTTACAGAAATCAATAGAACAGAACTGCATTTTGTCCAGATGGCTGTTCTTGAAGCTTGTTTAGGGGGATGGGGCTGAAAATTATTATCTGACTTTTTATAAACAATCTCCCCCTCTCTCAGTCTAATCTCTCAGGTTTGTTCTGAAGATGAAATGGAAGAGAGGTGAATAGTATACAAGGCCCTGAGCTCCTTGAGTAGGGATGGGGTAATTATCAGGGATATAGACAAGAAGCTCTCCTTCCAGTTTATCTGATCTGTATTACATTCTTGACTGTTGGCACTTCCAGAAAATCAAATGCATACACTGACAACACCAGGTGATGATGATGATGATGAAATAAAAAGAGCATAAAGAAACAGAAGGTCACTGTGGTTTAACCTACAAAATTTTATTTATATCGCCCTTCCTGCAGAGCAGGCTCAGAGCAGTGTACAACAGTTTAAAACAAAAGAATATATTAAAATACAATCGACTAATATACAGAAGTCATGTAATGTCATAAAACCTATATGACATCACAGTACATAAATTCCTCACCCCCATTAGTGGCTGGGGGTGGGGAGTGGCCTACTAAACCACAAATTTTGATTTTGAGGCTGCCGATGCCTCACTTGTCTCTCTTCTGCCCCCACTGTTGATGTGGTAATTTCCTAGTCACCACTGGTACCACACCTCACATGCCTGATTTACTATTCTCATCTGGTGCTGCCATCCACACCCCATTCTCTGTTTTAAGAGAGCCAGTTTGGTGTAGTGGTTAGGTGTGCAGACTAGGGATGTGCATCGGCTTTCCCAAACTGAAAAAAACCCCGAATAAATATCAGTATTTTTCAGTATCTATAAAGCCGAAAGCAAAAGCAGGAAACGTTTCAGCATCCGAATAGAGTTTATCCGAATTTGTTCGGCTTTTTTGGTTTTCAGGTAGCTGAATATGGACTTCCCTTGGGCTGCAGAGAAACCATTCCATCCATTTCACATGGGACAATTTCCTCATGAGAAGAAAAAGGAACACTCCCTCAAAATGATGACCATCTTATTTCATTCTCTTTTTTTTATTTTTGTGCAAATCTGGGGGCTGGTTCAGGTTTGCATAAACATCTCCCTTAAAATCCCATGAGCTGAACTAACTTCAGAGTTTGATATCTGATATCATATTCTGGGAATTAGTTTGTCTTCAAAGCTCAGTTGTACTATTAGTGAATGCTACAGCTGTTAGGGGCTGTATACATACTGTGGGGAAAATGATTTTTTAAAGCAGCTGCAATTTATTGTACAATTATATAAAAAGACTGAAACGTCTGCCTGCCCACTCATGATATCAGCAAGGACACAAGAAGAATCTGGAGCAGAAAAGCAGAGAAAATCTTGGGGAGGGTGTCATTTTTTGTCGATGTTCCTCAGAGTTTTTGAAGAATTGTGCTTGACAGATTCACAAATGTACCCCCAGAGCTCCTTCATGATTAGCACAAAATCATCCTTACTCCAAAGAGTTCAAGACTGCATGCTTGGTTCTCTTGTCTTCCAGTTTGTCCTCATAGCATGTCAGACCTTGCCATTATTCAGTTTGGTTGCCATGGAGAGGGAGTCAGTCTGGAATGAGTGATTTCGATTCTCAGCCACCCTGTTATCTACACTGGCCTGCTAAGGCAACCTTGTCTGTATTTTCTGCCTAGTATCAGTTTTCTCCTGTGGACCAGTGTCCATTATTCTGGTGGGCTCTTACCTGCCCCTGATTGGCTCAGAGCCATCAGTATGATGTATGCTTTGAGTATAATTGCTTGCTTTGTGCCTTTTCTCATCAGTTCTAACAAAGATTACATTATGCACCTGAATCCTCTCAGTGTCTCAATAATCTGCATTCTTTTGAATAACTGGTGTTGGGAAGTGATTTACTCAGGGGTCTGACACAGCAACCCTATCAGGAAGTTTAGGCTGAGTGAGAGTAACAGGTGAACTTCTTGGCAGAATGGTCTCCCCAGTGCTAATCCACTGCTCAAACAATTATGCAAAATTGCCTATATATTGTTTTATCTTTTAATATTTGTGATTTTTTTGTATTTCCACTTTTAAAATATATCTATTGAAAGGCAGTAGAAGAATCTTGCAAATGAAGGAAACAAATAGAGGTTTCTCCACCCACCCCTAGTGCTCAGTTCTGGGATCCGATTGTTAATTTTCTGGTTGCTTGGGTTTACTTTCCTTTGGATGAGAGAACATTTTAGATATCTTTGTAACTGTGTCTTGACACAAGTATACATAGAGAGCATAAGCATAGCAAGCAAGTATTCCTTTAGTCCAGAGCACAGCGTGGACAGCCCCTCAAGGTTGCATCTATAGTTCTAACTACCTACTACTATGGTACAACTGAATGGCTAACAACAACTACTGCTACTATAAGCTCATTTCCTTTTCTCACTGTCTCTTTACTCCAGCTGCGCAAAGTACTGTTTGTCCCATTTAAAGTAAATAAGATCATACATTCTGTTCCATCCATAAAATACAAATTGTACACTCAAGGAGCCTAAACTGATATTTGAGGCTATGCAGAGAGAGATAAGGGAGTTCAGTCCTTCGACTTCCACTTGGTTTCATTATTTGAAGCTCCCCTATCTTGCTATGCTACTATTAATATTTTGAAGGAGAGTGTGTGTCCATTAAAAATGAAACAATGTGGAAGTTAAAGGGTTAAACCCCTCACCTGAACCACCCCCAAGGTAAATGAAAGCTATAACATCCTGCAGTTTGCATTTTTTAGATCTGATCTTTGTTCTAGCCTGATAAAGCTTGAGATAACAAGTCATCTTCCAGGCACCAATTTCTGTTTTCCCCCTTGTATGTGAATTGCCCGTTCAGGAAAACAAACAAACAAAATCCCTATGGTCATTACAATTTATAATTTTGGACCCTTCATAATCATCAGTCCAATAAAACACAATATCTAATAGTAGTAGCAGCAGTAGTAGTAGCAGCAGCAGCAGTAGCTTTAGTTGTAGTAGCTATTTGTAGCTGATGCACAAATCTGTGTCTCGTGTGCTTCTGGGGCCAGGTAAAGAACACACAGTCAGAGTCCAATGAGTCCGATATTATCTGTTTATTGCAATATCAGGGAAATACAGGACTGGATACCTTAGCACCCATCAACACCAAGCTGTATTCTGCCCCAGCCAGGAAGGGCAGAAAGTCTTATACCCCAAATGAAATCACGGCAGTTCACACTTCAAGGAGTTCCTAATTGGTGCACAACAGAGATCATCATCAGAGCATCACTTGAGCTGGCACCTCTCTATTGGAATGCCCCTACGCTGATCATAAATGTCAGTAATTGTGTCCACTTATTTGGTCTGGAACAATGGAGAACATCAAGAAACAGGGGCATTCTTTTGGCATCATTCCTGGCTTATTTGCTTCAGCCCGGAATTGGAGAATTTCCTGATAAGGTGTTATAAGTCTAGGAATTAGCTCTTGGCAGACTTCCTGGGGCCAAATGCTCTGCTCTACAAAGGAAGATATTGTTTTGGGAACATTCAGAGTCTTTACATCTCATAACTTTGCTTTGGGATGTCCTTCAGCTAGGGAGCTTACAACTTCAAAATGTACATTCTATTCTATTTTTACTGTGACCATCTAAAGATCTTTGACATTTAAAAATGCTTCTTAACTTCTTTCTAAAGGGGAATAAAACCATAAAACTTATATATGTATCTTCTATTCTAAATCTCTTCTGTTTGGGCTAAATGCTAGGATCTGAGTATACTGTGGTCAGATTCCTAAAAAGGCACAGTAGCACCTGGCAGCATACAGATCAGGAGAAATGTCAGAAATCACATTCATAAATCACATTTATTGATTCCTTGTCCCATATAGCTAATAACTACAAACTTGTAATTGTGCTGAGTAGACCATGAGCAATTTGAAGGAAATTCTGTATTTGCTTATTGAATGTAAAAAGTGGTATTATCGGGGCTATTTTTGGTCAGGAACGCACAGGAACGGAGTTCCAGCTGGCTTCTGAGTTGGCCACGCCTACCGCCTCCTCCCCCCCCCCCCGGGGTTCCCCAAGAACCTCACAAGCCGTGGGACACCTGGGAAAGCCAAGCCGATCTAGGGAGGGAAGGCAGTTTAAACTTTCTTCTCTCTGGTTCCCAGGGGAAGCCAATCCTGGGAGGGAGCTGTGCTGTCAGGGGTGTGGTCTAATATGCTAATGCATTTCTGATGTTGGGTGTGGCCTGTTATGCTAATGAGTTCATGCTGGGCTTTGTCTACAAAAAAAGCCCTGGGTATTGTTACTAATCCTGTGCAAACCTCACTGTGTTCTGGAATGGATTTACAAGACTTAAAGAGTTAAATCACACTGTGGTTTAAGTTGACCATACACTACCTGAGAGTTGTAAATCTGTTTGCCACTCTCCCCCGCCCCCCCCCCCAATAAAATTTCTAACCGTTTAGTTTTCTCTTGTGGAAAGGTAGTGCACCAGCAAGATGTTTCAGTTATGACACTGATAACCTCATTTATCTATTTATGACCAGAAGGAACGCCACAGGAAAATAGAAATATAAGTCTTTGTTATTTTGAGGAAAGTGCTTGAAAAATAAATGACACCTGATGGAACAGATGGAATTGCTAAAGACTGTGTAGAGCTTGGGCAAGTGTACCCTCCCAGGACTACAGCTGTTCAAGACTGAAGTAATAGGCACCTTTAGACCTTTTTCAGGTACAAAAATTGTCAATAGCTAGGGAAACGCATGGTATGGTAAGAGAGATGAGAAACTACCAAAAAGCATGTATTGCTATGAGATTTTTCCCCTAAATCAGTGCATCTCTACTGATAAAGTAAGATTTAAAAAGTGTTCAAAATAGGGTTGCCAACCTCCTTGTGGAGCCTGGAGATCTCCCAGAATTCCAACTGATCTTCAGATGACAGAAATCAGCCCCCCTGGGGAAAATGGCTGTTTTGCAAGGTGGGCTATATGACATTATACCTCACTGAGATCCCTCGCCTTCCCAAAATCTGCCCTTCTCGGCCTCCACCCTACAATCTCCAGGACTTTCCCAACCTGGAGTTGGCAACCTTATTCCAAATGAAGGATCGTTCAATTTTCAGAAACATTTGAAAAAAAGTAGCATTTGTTTTGTAGCCACATTCAGCATGCTGGTGGACCAAAAGAAGCACTGTAAAGGAGTGCAAGCCCAGAGCCCTGCTCCAGCAGCTCAAGAGCCTCCACCCAGTGTGGCTCTGTACCACATTTCTTGTGGGAAGCTGAGAAAGACACACAGGCAAAAGATGGTGTGGCATATAGCAGCAACCACTGAACTGAATAGAATTTAGTTTGAGACATGCCTAGGATTGCTCGGCAATCACACTAAACCACTCTAAAGAATAATAGCCACCCAAGAAGTATCTAAAAGCTCACATTATTTATTTTCTTCCTGGGGATGTTGTTTTCCTCCTATCCCGTTAGATTGCATAAATCTTTAGAAATAGATTTTTCATTTTTTTTAAAAAAAGGCCTCTTTTTTTCCAAGTCAACTTCAAAAACAAAACAGTGACTGTGTTTCTTGCTGTTCGTCTGATTATACAACCATAATCCTTAAAAAAAATCATGTGTCACTGGCTATCCATTGGTTCTGGTGAATGCTTTATCAAGTCTCCAAAGGACTGTAGTTTCACAGCTACGTTTAAAGGATCAGTCCTCTTCTGTTAGCTTGAAATTATCTGAATTGGCTTTTACTGCACAGTTTCCTTCATGGGCTTATCAGCCAAGGGTACTGACGTTAGAACCAAAGATAATCTTGTTCTTACTATTCTTTCTCTCATTCTTATCATTGTTGTCCATGCTTCTGTATGTTTTTTTAAAAGGATTTCTAGTTATCGGGGGGGGGGGGAATGGAGACAAGAAATGGGAGCAGGAAGAAAATGATAGCAGAAATGTGCAGGCTGCTAAATCTTTTGATTCATCACCACTAGCTGTGTACCAAAATGACAAGGCCTCTGGACCCTCTTCTTTCTGAGGGTCAAGTTGCCTCTCAACCAATGGAAGAAATATGTGATTACCACATACACTGAAGAATTACATCTTCATATTTGATTCCATCTTGCCTTCTGCTGTTTGTTTACCATTCCCACAGTTGACAAATAGAAGCTTCCAGCTTTTGTTTAGATTTTATTGCTAATTGAGGTTGATTATTGTTGTCTCATTTTAGGGAATACTCTTCTTGTCCATTACTTAACACTATCCCAAACATTCATTACTGAGACACTAACATGGTAATCTCACTATTTCCCCCCCTCCCACCAATACAGCATGCATCTCATCTTTCTCACACGCTCTTCCTTCCTCTTAGTTTGTCCCACAATTAAAGGGAAACAAAGGCTTGATACTGATACAGGATAATTACTGTAATTAGAATTTACAGTTCTGTTGAACAACAAGGGGGGATGATTTAAAACAAAAGAAGTTGTTCAAAGATAGAGACTTCAGGAGCAAAGTAGTAAAGCAGCTGTTGAATGTAATGTCTTAGAGTCCACTGGCACCTTTAAGACCAACAAAGTTTTATTCAAGGTATGAGCTTTCGTGTGCATGCACACTTTTTCAAATACAACATGGTTGGCCATCATCTTCATACCTTTGTCTTCTCCCAACTACTGCAATGTGCAATATGTGGAACTGTTCCAGAAACCATACATCACTGTATCTGGGAGAAAAGACACCAAATAGAACATGAAAGGACATCCTTCAAAATGAGAGGCGAGTGTTTTCAATATTTATGCTCTGCCCAAAGTTGATGACCTGTTTCACCTTGCTCATACTCTGATTTGTACTTCTGTCTTTCATATGATCTCCTCTGGCATTCTGTGGGACAAGAGGCTAGCAAAATATTCTTCTCAGTGAGCACCGTCTAAAATGGCTACAAACCCATTAAGACCAGAGCTTTCTGCATGCTGAGTGACTAGTTAATAATTCTTCTAAAGTATCACTTCAGTTATGTAGACATCTTAGAAATACCTGGAAATGTCTAAGATCACATCACGATTAAGAAATACCTGGAAATGTCTGAGATCACATAATGATGGGATCACATAATGATTTCAGCATTTTGAGAACTCCAGCTGAGGTCTAGTCTAACTCTCATGTCTTCTTGCCACTTCTGGTACTGGCTGCTTTTTATTGCGATACTGTTATTTACAAAACCATACACTTTGTATATGTGTCTGTGTCCGCGTAAAAAATACCAGGTCGCAAATGGAAGGTGGCTTTCAGTCATAGGGAAGACCACACTTCTTCAGGTATGAGTTAATATTGAGAGGTAATGTTGTATAGTGGCTACAGTGTCAGGCTAGGTTCTGGGAGACCCAGGTTCAGATTCCCATTCTGCTGTGGAGGCTTGCTAGGTGACCTTGGGGCAGTCATTCTCTCTGAGCCTAACCTACTTGACAAGGTTGTGGTGAGGATAACATGGAAGAGGTGAGAATAAGATACACTACCCTGAGGTCCTTGGAGGAAAGGAAAATATACTGACTCATTAAATATCTCCATTCCAAGAATAATGAGCTATGATTTCCCATCTCAAGCATTGTGAGTGTACAATCAAATATTGGGTTAGCTACTGTTTTACAGCAAGGCACAGTCTTTTGAGATGGAGAAGGCTGGTAATCCTGTGGTGATCTGAGCTCAGTTCCCAAACTGCTTCATACTCAGGGTGACATTTCTGAGGCGACCTTGTACTTAACATTCTAAAGTTAAAAAGGAGGCTTTAGGGAGAATTCCAGTAATCCCAAGAAGCCACTAGTCGAAAGGAAATACTACTGTTTAATATGTAGCTCTTGGGAGGCTCAGAAATGCAATTTTAGTGCAGCAAGATTGTGTTATCAAGTTAATAATAGTGTCCCTCCCACCTTTTAACTTGCTGGAAGTATTTTGCCCCCCCCCCTTACTGCAGCCTCCTTCAGTTTGCTTTATTAAAGTCATGGAGGAGCATAATGAGTAACCTTATCCTCCGGTTGCTGTACACTGCAGTGAATCATAGGAAAAAAAGATTTTTAAAAATCAAATATTTAAGTCTGAATGACAGTGATTCATACCTTGCAGTCAGGTAGTGATGAAGGGATGCTCCTTGTTCTGGTTCTTTACTGTTCTTTGGATCCTTTGTGCCCTGTGTTCTAATCCGCCTGAGTTTTGATACAGGAATTTAGGAGATGTCTAAGGTTATTACTGGAGTTGGAGCATGTGCAGCTGTCTATGTTGTTCAGTTTGTTCAAATATGTCCTCCCTCCAGCTGATATTCATTGATACTGCTAATCTCCTGGGTGATGCAATCAACTATAAAACTGTATCAAGATTATTTTGAGGAGTGTTCTTGACGGGCAGATGACATTGAGTGCATAAGTGAAAACATCTTACGAGAAGCATCTACACATATAATCTCAAGGCTGTTTTTTTGCAGGGTTTTATTGATAAGCACATAATCATCAGGAACATAAAGGAGAGGAGTAGGACTGGGAAAATAATGAGTGTTGTGGCAAACCAAGCACAAGCAAAATTTGGGGTGGGGGGAGAATGGTTTGGCTCCATACCAGAAACAAGACCAGGGCTGCATACAGACTGGCAGATGGGTGTGGTTTGGGCATGCACCTAATTATACTGTCACATTTTGTGACAGAGATTTTCAATCAGATTCCCACCTTGATATGGCTGCACTGCACCCTTCTTCCGTGGTTGACCATTCTGATTAGTGCTGTGCATCAACCACAGATCATGTGGTCTGGTCTTTTTTTAAAAACAACAACAACAACAACAACAACAACAACAACAACAACAACTTTGACCTTTTTTTGAAAACATTTCCTGGGTGTGCATGGGCACCCATGCACATATACTCTACCTTTAAAAAAAAAAAAACAAAAAACAAAACCCTGAATGGCAAATCTGGAACTAAAGGTTCACACTTCCAGACTGGTTTGAGCATGAACCAGGGGAGTTCAGACATCCAGAAACACAGGATGAATGTGCAGGGATCCATTAGCATCGGAATTCAACTACTGTCTATTTACTCTCCAACTCATCTTTCGACTGGGTGAGTATGACTGGGGAATGGCTGCCAGATGTGGCTGTGTAAACCAGCAAGTTTAATCTGTTAAAGAAAAGCAACTATATGGGGCCAAAGTGCCCGTCAGACTGCAGCCCAGGGAAATCAGAGCTCCAACACCTATGGAGAAATTCATAATCCATAGACAGAGATACCCCCCCCCCCCATTTCATATAGGCAGTGGCTTAAATGGATGGATCAATCCTGGTCAAAGGGTGTGCAGTCGGATATTGCTTACCTAATACAATGTCCAATATTTCTTATATCAGATTAAAGAAGAAAAAGAAGAGATTGGATTTATACCCTGCTCTTCCCTCTGAGTCTCACAGCAGCTTACAATTTCCTTCCCTTCCTCTCCCCACAACAGACACCCTGTGAGGTAGGTGGGGCTGAGAGAGCTCTGAGAGAGCTGCTCTTGAAATAACAGAACTGTGACTTATCCAAGGTCCCCCAGCTGACTGCATGTGAAGTAGTGGAGAATCAAACCTCATTCTCTAGATTGGAGTCCACTGCACTTAACCACTATACCAAACTATGAATACTGTGAATACTGGCAATATTGTGGAAGGATTTACTGATATTTCCTGCTTCTGATGTTTTTCTCCTAATATATTTTAGAAAGATCTGGAAGTAGGATGGGAAGCCTTTCTATGTTGATAGCTGGTCCACAGTGCAGTGGCTATGTCTTCCTATCTAAAATAGTCCCTTTGAAGTTTGATGGGCAGATGTACTGTCACCAGATTCTTCCTGGAAACTGGTGGGAGATAGGAGCCTATATCAGGAGAAAGAAGATGGCGCAGGTCACATTGCCAGTGTCACATAGGAAGTGACATTAACATGCTGCACTATTGCTGTGAGTTTTTGCCCAAATTCCAGAGCATCACCCAAACGTTGCTGGCATGATGACATCACTTCCGGTGCAACACAGGTGACATGTCTGGGCCTTCCTCTTTTTACTGGTAAGTCCCCCCATCAGCCAGCTGATAGGTGGCTGGGGGCTAGGGCTGCCAAGTCCAACTTGGGAAATATCTGGGGTCTTTGGGGGTGGAGCCAGGAGACTTTGGGGGTGGAGCCAGGAGAAAGGAAGTGACATCATTTTGTGATGTCACATCCTGTGATGTTGCTTCCACATGCTGACACATGAACTCATGAAGTTTCCTAATACTGAATCAGGCCATTGGTCCATCAAGGTCAGTATTGACTACTCAGACTGGTAGTGGCTCTCCAGGGTCTCAGGCTGAGATCTTTAATGTCACCTATTACCTGATCCTTTTTTAGCTGAAGAGGCTGATACCTCCTGCATGTCAAGCAGATGCTCTATCACTGAGCAACGGCCCCACTGAATCCTTCCTCATCTCGGCAGAATATGAAGCCCTAAGTGCTACACAAGTGCTAAATATGATTTTCATATCATAAGAACAAGAGAGAAGCCACAGTGGATCGGCCCATCCAGTACAGCCCATCCAGTACAACACTCTGTGTCACAACAGTGGCCAAAAATACCAGGTGCCCTCAGGAGGTCCAGCAGCGGGGCCAGAACTCCAGAAGCCCTCCCACTGTTGCCCCCCAAGCACCAAGAATTCAGAGCCTCACTGCCCCAGACAAAGGGTTCCATTTAGACCTTGTGGCTATAATAGCCACTGATAGACCTCTGCTGGATGGGGACAGAGAGAGAGACAGACAGACAGAAAAAAGAAAGAAAGGGGGAGGGGGAGAGAAGGGGAAAAAACTGGCAGAGGCACTTACTTCCATTTAGACCTTGTGGCTATAATAGCCACTGATAGACCTCTGCTGGATGGGGACAGAGAGAGAGACAGACAGACAGACAGAAAAAAGAAAGGGAGAGAGAATGAAAAGAGCTGGAAGAGAAACTCACCTTGCCAGCCACATGCAAAAGCAGCTCCTTCAGTCCCTCCTTAATCTCTGGGCGGGGCTCTCTTGCTGTGGAAGAAGCTCTCTTGCTGACTTCTTAAAGGGGAAATGTCTGGCGAGGCTTTTTACTGCAGGGCAGGCTCTCTGCAGACATTTCCCTTTTAAGGCAGCCATTTTGTCCCCCCGGTGGCCATCTTTGGAAAAGCGGGAGGTAAGCTCTAAAAATCGGTGTTTCCCCCGCCCAAGCGGGGGACTTGGCAGCCCTACTGGGGGCACAGGGCCTGGCAGTGGGGGACCCTCGCTTCTACTAGGGGGTCTGGAAACCCTAATCGCAGACCAACTGTGACCTGGGGGTCATTCCTCTTTCCCTTTCCTCCCTCCCCATTCTTGCTGCTCTTGGGAGGGCAAACCCTTCCTTATATATCTAATAGCCAGGCCCTTTTGGGTGTTGATACTTATTTCTGCCATCATAGAGCTCACTCTCCCTCAATAGCTTTTTCTACAGACTCAGAGGACTACCTAGGTCTGAAGAAGAATCCAAAAAAGTTTTTTAAAAAACTTTGGGGAGGGTTGAATTTCCCCCAATACCTTTTGAAATGGCCTCCACAGGGATCTATTAAAGGTGTCAACTGTGAGAGATTAGAACTTTTTGTTTTTTGGGGGGAAGCTTCTAAATGGCTCTGTCAGTAAAAGGCAGGGGTGGGGAGGGCCCTTTTCAGGCCTATTTTGGCCTTTCTGGGAGGGATCCTTAGGGCCAGGCCTGATAAGGTTTGCCAGTGCCAGGCTGGGGAATTCCTAGAGGTTTTGTGGTGGACTCTAAGGAGGGTTTTGGGAAGGGAGAGGCCTCAGCTAGGTATAATACCACATAGTCCACCCTCCAAAGTAGCCATTTTCTCCAGGGAGAAAGACCTCTGCTGTCTAGAGTCCAGTTGTAATTCTGGGGGGTCTCCAGGTCCCATTTGGAGGTTGAAAACCCTAGGCCTGTCAGCAGTCTAGGGCTGCCAGGTCCCCCATGGTCACCGACAGTGGAGTTGCCAGATCCAGGCTGGGAAACTCTGGGGAGGACAGGGACCTCAGTGAGGTACAATGCCATTGAGTCTACCCTCCAAGCATCCATTTTCTCCATGAGAAGTTATCTCTATAGTCTGAACATGAGCTGTAATTCCAGGCATCCCTAGGCTGGCATCCCTAGGCAGCACCCTCTGAGTGACTTGATACCACCTGCCTTGCTACTGTTCAACAGCAGCCACCTTATGAAAGTCAGTGGGGTGCAGCATTTAGAAGGTCAGAGTAGGGACTGGGAAAATCCCCATCTTGTGGTAGAAACTAACTGGATGATTTTGGACCAGTCACACACTTTCAGTCTAACCAATGTCATAGGGTTGTTGTGTAGATAAAAAGGAGAGAATACTGTAAGCTGCTTTGGTCCCCACAGTGGAGAAAGACTAATTTTCCAAGGTAGAGGCTGTGGGGAAGGGGGTGGAGATGGAAAGCTGAAGACAGATAATGGCAGATAAATGTAGGTTGGCTATTGGGTGGGAAGGAAATAGGGTTTCCAACTCCAGGTTGGGAAATTCCTGGCCATTTGAGGGGTGGAGCCTAGGGAGGGTGAGGTTTGAGGAGGGGAAGAACTTCACTAATGCCATAGACTCCACCCTCCAAACCAGCGATTTCCTCCACAAGAACTACCATTGCCAGCCTCCAGGTTAGGGCTGGAGATCACCCAGAATTACAATTGCTGTCCAGATGACAGAGATTAGTTACTCTGGATAAAATGGCTCCTTTGGAGGGTTGAGTCTATGGCAGTATGCTGAGGCTACTTGCTTCCCCAAGCTTCACTGTCCCAAGGCTCCACCCCCAAATCTCGAGATATTTCCCAACCTGGAGCTGGCAGCCCTAAGGTGCATTGATCTCTGTAGCTAAGAGATCCATTGTGATTCCCAGAGAGCTGCCACTGCTGCTGTGGGGGGAGGGGAAGCAGGCGGGTGGCTGGGAGCACTGCCACCACCGCTGCTGCTGCTGTGTGGAGTGGGGGAGGAAGCAGGCAGGAGACTAGGAGAGTGATGGGGGCAGAAAGAGAGTGATGAGGATGCAAGGCAGAAAAACAAAGAGAATGATGAGGTAGCAGGACGAGAGAGGAAGTAACATGCATGGAAAAGAGAGAGTAAAAAAAGATGGAGCAGAAGGGAGAAAGAGTATGAGAGAGGTTGGGGGAGAGGGGAGGAAGCCAAGATGTGAGGAATGGGATAACCATCCTGCAAGTTTCTTGCAGGTCTCCACTTGTAGACTTACTATTTTGAACAGGGATCTCAGGAAAGGCAAAATCATCATTTTCATTAAATATCAGCAGCAGTGTTCCAATATTTCTAGAACAATTTTCTGGAATGTTACGCTCACTACAGCCTTCATTGTAGCCTGTGTTTTACGGTACTGTTATGATGAACAGATCAAATAATTCAAGTTTTTCACAGTAAGTTAAGAAGTGACATCCTCAAGTTCCTCCCCAGTAAGGATTTCTTCTGCCTTTAATCCAGGATTTTCATTCTGCCAATCTCCATCAAATTTCACAGAATTTTGTGGAACACAACCCATGAATTGAAGAGAGAGAATGCTCTTCCCCATTTCCTAGGTGTCCATGAAGACCAAAGAAAAAGGGTAAAAGCTCTCTCTAATTTCATTTCTACACCCAATGTAAAATTTTATAAACTTCTATCATGTCCCCAGTTTAGTCACAGCTTTTCTAAACTCCAGCCTTGCCTATTGTGCCTACTTGTACTAATCATCAATGAAATTGTATGGAGTCCTTGACCCAAGTGAGAAAAGTGTTATGACTGAGGTATTTCAGTTTTCAAACAAAACATAGTTGCTAATTATTATTTTATACCGTAGTCCATGCTCAAATAATTAGCTTGTGTACTTTGTTCAAGGGCATTATATCCAAGTCAACTGTTCATTTACCTCTCAGCTTGGTCCTGCAACACATAGGAGTATGTGTTGAGCCAGTTTGGTGTAGTGGTTAAGTGTGCAGACTCTAATCTGGAGAAACCAGGTTTGATTCCCCACTCCTCCACATGCAGTTGCTGGATGACCTTCTTGAAAGAGCAGTTATCGAAAGAGCTCTCTCAGTCTCACCTACCTCACAGGGTATCTGTTGTGGGGGGGGGGAGGGAAAGGAGTTTGTAAGCCACTCAGAGGGTGCGTTCAGATGGCTCTTTTGAGCCACGCCACGCATGAGTGCCTGGTGGATTTAAAGTGCACATCTGTGAGAGTTCTGCTCAAAGTAGTCAAGGATCAGATCTTGGTTGGTTAACCAAAGTTCTTTATTTCCAATCTCTACATTAGTACAGCTTCTCGGATTATTGTCAGAGATGAGACAGATAATACAAGCAGGTCTATTATACCATTCCAAGGAGTTTGAATTACCCATAGGTAGCCAATCACTATAGGGGAAAATTGGCGGGCAAAGAGGAGTTCTGACTGTTTGGTTCTCACAGGAAAGAAAGTAAGGTGTCAAGCTGTAAATTTCCTTTCCCAAACCAGACCCCTCAGATGTTACCAGTTCACATAACAATCAATGGCCTCAAGGCTTTTGCATGTGATAAGAGATGAGAGGTATCCTCCCTTGAAGTCTCAGCCGGGGCAGCTGGAATGCGGAGGCAGGGATGTGAGAGGCCTCCTTGTTCTCATACATTACAGATGTCACCCTCCCGCTTCAATTGCTACAAACTCCAGGCCTGGTCAAGCAGTAGAACAGTAGAACATGGCAGTTACAAACACAGAATAAAACATAGGGTAACATAGAGGGTACAGGCATGATTACTATGCATAGAGGGCACAGGCATGATTACTATGATGTCTGAATTAGCAGATTCTGACAACATCCAGAACTCAACATCTGGGAATCGTGCTGCTTTCGTTAGTAGCCTGTTGAACCCTGCTGGGGATCCATACTTAAAAGACAGTGCTTAAGGTCTGGTCTAAAGCTGGCCGATGGGCCAATGCCGGACTTTCCAACATCAGGTCATTCCACCAGCTTGCAATCAGCCTGTAGGTATGGTCTCCAGACCATCCCAAATGGCCGCCATTTAAAAAAAAACTTCTAGCAATGCGTGCATAACTGCTTAAACATGCGACATCCGCAGACGGTGAGGCACATATGCAGATATGCACATGCACAAACAGGATTTTTTTTTAAAAAAAAAGCCAACCACACGGCTCCTTACGATGAATGCTGTCTAGATAATCCACTGCGGAGTCACGCGCAGTAAAGAGATTCACGGGGGAGCTGTCTGGTCATGCAATGCTGGATTACAAAGATCTAGGTCAAATTACAGCTGGGCCAATGGTGGGATTAGCTGCCCGTCTGAACGCACCATGAGACTTCAAGTGAAGGGCAGGATATAAATCCAATCCTTCTTCTAATCCACATGTGCCACCCAAAGATGAACAACTTCCTCTTATGACAATTATCATTTAACTTTAAATGGCCGATAAGCAATAAGAAGAGAGGGAAACAATCAAAACAACTCAGTTTTGAAGCAGTAGTGGAAAATCACTCAGAACCGTTAACTCAGTTATTGTAAACTTCAGACTGAATTTAGTACAGCAAGCACTTCCATTTCAGTACATATTTGGTGTCTCAAAATGGGGGGGGATTTTTCTTTGTTGTTGGCATAGACAGTTCCACAGACACATAAGATCAAACAAGGCTGATTTGCCCACTAATGGCACAACTTTAGCTTTTTTATGTGTTTGTATCAATTTAGTTTTGTAAGCATCATTGCAGCAAAAAAAACTCTCTTAAATTTGGCTGTATTCCAGTACTGTATTATGAAACATAACTTCAGAGCATGCCAGATTGTGTACAGTCCTAATTACAGCCCAAAACTGGAAAACCAGAATTGTTCCTTCTAAATCCCCATGGCAATAACTATTTGGTAACAGAGAATTCATAATCACCATAAGAATATGAAATGTTGTGATGGATCTTACCATCTAGTCCAGTATAAGAACATAAGAGAAGCTATGTTGGATCAGGCCAATGGCCTATATAGTCCAACACTCTGTGTCACACAGTGGCCAAAACCCAGGTGCCATCAGGAGAGCCACGAATGGAGCCAGAGCTCCAGAAGCCCTCCCACTGTTGCCCCCCAAGCACTAACAATACAAAGCATCACTGCCCCAGATATAGTGTTCCTTCTGTACCTTGTGGTTTCACACAGTGCGTGGAGAGCAAACACATAAAGCACAGGAGCCAAGACCCATTCTCCATGAATCTGTCTAATCCCCTTTTATGACTGTCTAATTGTTGAGAGATAGCAAGAAAATACCTATATTTATTTACAATGTACATAAACAAGTTTGCTTTTTTCCCTATAGAAATGACCAGGTTTCATCTTGAAACCACAGTTACCGATGAGTAGTCATGTTAGTCTGTGTAGCAGAACAAAATTTGACGCTTGTATCGCAAGTTTGTACTACCTCATCTCTCTCTGCTTGTCCTGAAATAGTTCCTATACGTTCGGTTTTCCTTTTCCTTTTCTCTGCTTGTGTATAACTCAGAGACTGCATTGTTAAATTGCTAATTATAAGCAGTGCCTTGTATTCCTAAGAATTGCTTCTCTTTGTGTCCCTATCCATCCATTGCGGAGGTGGCCCTCTGTTGTGCCCTCCAGCAGTAGGTGCTTTGGGGCTGATTGGAAGATGCTGGTCTTGCATGAGCAGCAGCTCCTAATGATGGAGAAATGTGGTCTGCAAC
Source organism: Lepidodactylus listeri (assembly GCA_029233225.1). Classification (NCBI taxonomy): domain Eukaryota; kingdom Metazoa; phylum Chordata; class Lepidosauria; order Squamata; family Gekkonidae; genus Lepidodactylus; species Lepidodactylus listeri. Next base: position 50,188,813 of record JARCFY010000007.1, read on the forward strand.
AGATGGCCAACCCTGCAATGGATGAAGAGGTGAACAAACAGAAGGAAGATTTCAGATGCAAGCCAATATATACAAATTAAAGTTCCTTATTTTGTGTGTGTATGTGTGTGTGTGTGTGTGTATATATATATATGGATATATGGAAAACCTATGGATTTTCAGATCTTTAAAGGTTTTCATCCCTCCTCAAGTTTTGTTTTTGTTTTTTTTGCAAAAATCCAAATATAAGTGATTCCTCCCCACTAGTATTATGCTGTTTTTATTTTGGTTTTATACATTCTTTAAGTTTGATGGAGGTTGTCTTATTTTTTTTTTTTAAAAAAATCCATTAAAATGTATTTATTTATGTGAAATGTTAAAAATAAATCTTTTCCATTTCCCAGAATCGAGAATGTGCTAGCATTGTTTTGATTTCCTTCCCTATGGCAGACTAGAAGAAATAATGTTAATCTCTACTTTGTAAATCAATGAGGCTTACAAGGATTCTTCCTTTATTGTGTTCTAGCTGCCCGTGGATATTATTGAAAATGGAGTCTTCCCTCCCTATCCGAATGCCACGACATTCTTCTCTTCCCCACTCTTCTCCTTTTGTTTTTAAAGAAATCAATCCACCAAAGGTTCTAAATGGCTCGTGACCTAATTAAATTGACTGATGCAACTTCACTTTGTTTAAATCAGCACAGCTTTGTTTTAATCTTTCTTTACACAGAGACACACATCTTCCCCCTCTCTTCCACTAGGAAGGGTCACCTCCTCCAAACTACTGACAGTAAAGAGAACAAGGGGGAGGGTCTAAATAGCTCTCTTTTTCAAAATACATGACCTTTATTTTACTTTAATAACATCCTGTCTTAGCAATTCTGATGGGAGTGGAAGTTATCTAGAAATTGGGCACAAATTCAAGATCTGTAAGACTTGGGAGATGTCCCAGTGTGAGCTTCCATTCAAATGAATTTATCCAACAGTGAAGTGTTCTCCTAAATAATGAAGGAGGCTTGTTGAAAGACTGATCCCTGCATCTCAGCAGAAATGTAGTAACAGTTCACAAAGGGTAAAAGGCTACACTTGAAGCCTTGGTCTTTATTATCACTGGGTGGCTTCCCGGTGTGCCCTTGGATGGTGGCAGAAAAATGACAGTGAAAGGGGGAGTAGTGATTGCCAGTGTCTCAACGTGATGATGTTACTTCCTGTGGTTCAACCAGAAGTGACATTAGCACATTATCAATGACATCACTATGTTGCTGGTGAGGCCCTGCCCCCTTCTGTCACCCATCAGACACATGCTGGCAATTCTAGATAGTCACTGAGGCAAAAACAAATGGCATATATGCTGAATTTATTCCTTTTTATTACAGCAGTGGTTCTCACACTTTTTGAAGTAGGATCAAGTTCTAACTGGACTATACTTATCACGACCCACTTCTAAACCTGTTGCAACTCCCAAGACCCATTTGCAAGGTAATTCCATGCTACCTTCTCCTCTCAGGCCTCTCTGATCCTTTAACAGAGAACAAATTTAGATTTTATTTTCCATGCTTAGTATTTGCCAACCCATAGCATTATTGAGCAACTGTAAGGCCATTTTGGACATCATGCAAAGGCAAACCCAAATTGGCCATGGAGCCTGCCTTCTAACCTCACCCTATTCCTTATTATCTTCTTTGTTGACCTCATAATCTATCTGTGTAAAGTTGCAAGATAAAATTGTACACTTCCTGATGCAGCAAGTTTAAAATCTGAGTTCCTGAATACCTTTACTGGTTTGGATAATCAGGTGATGAAGGTAGACAGGACTGGTTTTTTCCAGCTTTGGTACCTCTTGGAATGTACACAAATCAGCTAGTAACCACTGTAAGTTTCAGGGACATGATGTAATATCAGCAGCCTAGTTTGCTGCAGTCTGGTATTCAGGACAAGCTTCTGTTCTTCAGAGTAGCATCATATAGAATATGATAGTAGTATAGCCTAGATGTTTCTGACCCTTGAAATAAAATAAAATTTTAAACAATCCAGTATCTAGGGTCAGATGCTAGAGCCATTTTGAATGCAGCACAATGATTTTGGTGAGTCGGTCGCTAAAGTTTAGAGGACAAGGTCTGGGCTCACAGCCCAGAACAACAGTTATTTATTTGCTTAAGGTGGGTGAGGGAGGATGCTAAGTGGGGGCGGGCAGAATCTGGCCTTTCCATTTCCTTGTCTGGCAACTGTCCTAAAGGCTTTTGGGAGCAGTGAAGGGGAATCTGAACTAAGTGAGGGGAAAATTAGGCTCAGCTGGTAACTCAAGGCTAGCAAGATATGTGGCAGAGAAATGAGGTCCCTGTGGCCAAAAAGAGATAACAGCTGTAACTTGGAAATGGCACTGTTGACCATAGTGACTGCACCTGAGGCTCAAAGAAGGCTGGGTAAAGGAATTACCTGAAGCTTCCCTTTAAAGGGGAGGGGCTGACCCTGTCCAGAGTAGGCCAGATACATGCTCCCTACAAGCATACATTGTTTAATTGAGGACAGAGGGTGAGCTGCACTGAATCACACACTACTACCTTTATTATTAGGCTGTGGGGTGTTTTGTTATCTGCTGTACTCTTTTTTTTCTGTGAGGCTAAGTATACATATTACCAGGGGTCAGGGCTGGCCAGTAGGGCAGCCACGGGCTGAATCAGATTCTCTAATCTGATTCAGCTCACCGCTGAATTGCTGCCGAAATTCGGTGGCAACTTTAAAAGCCACTGGAGGGGAGGGGGTTTGAGGGAGAGGCTCCAAACTTGCAGGGTAGCTGCTGGGGCCTCTCCTCAAAATGCCCACCAAGTTTCAAGAAGATTGGACCAGGGGGTCCAATTCTACAGGCCCCCAAACAGGTTGCCCCCATTCCCTCCATTGTTCTCTATGGTAGGAAAAAAGTTAACATTTTTTCCCTCCATAGAGAACAATGGAGGGGATGGGACAATCTGTTTGGGGGCCCATAGAATTGGACCCCATGGTCCAATCTTCTTGAAACTCAGTGGGTATTTCAAGGAGAGGCCCCAGCAGCTACCCTGCAAGTTTGGAGCCTCTCCCTCAAACCCCCTTTCCTCCAGCCCCTCATATACCCTATGAGTTTTTGCCATTGATTTCAATGGCCCATAGGGTATAATGGGGCTGAAACTGACATTCCCTTTCTGACACACCTGGTGATGTCAGGGGACGTGGCATATGCTAATGAGGTATGCTAATGAGCTCCTGCACCTCTTTTTCTACGAAAGGACCCCTGCATATTACATAGAGTTGCCAGCATCCAGGTGAAGAACAAGAGTTGGTTCTTATACCCTTCTTTTCTCTACCTTAAGGAGTTTCAAAGCACTTTACAATCTCGTTCCTGTCATCTCTCCACAACAGGCACTTTGTGAGGTAGGCATGTGTCTCCTCCTCTGTAAAGTGTACTCACTGTGGAGGTGAGTAAATGGTCTGCCCTAAGGCCAGAGAGACGCAGCAGGCAGGATGTCTTCAAAACCTTATTTAATGTGCAGAACAACAAATCAGGGAACAACTTAGACTTAACAAGGGCTGGACTTCTATTTACCAACCAACCTAGTTCTAACTAGCATATTCCAGAAGACACACCCATTCATGAGAGAGAGGGAGTTCCACTTAGGACCTAAGCTTGTCTCTTAAAGAGACATGTTCCATATACTACAAGGTGGGGCAGAGAGAGTTCTGAGAGAACTGTGATTTAGCCACGGTTGTCCAGTGGGTTTCAAGTGGAGGAGTGGGGTATCAAATTTTGTTTTCCAGATTAGAGTCCACCGTTCTTAAACACTACACCATGCTGGCTTCTCTAAAGGGAAGCTTCAGATAACTCCAGGAGGGGCCTGGGGATCTCCTTGAATTAGCTGATCTCCAGCCTACTGAGATCCCTGGGGGGGAAATGGCTGTTTTAGAGGGTGGACTCTTATGGCATTATATCCTGGTGAGTTCTCTCCCCTCCCCAAACTCCACCCTCCCCAGATTCCACCCCTCAAAATATCCAGTAATTTCTGAAAGAGTGGGCAACCCTCCTGTTACAATTCACTCCTCAGTGATTTCAGTGGATTTAAAAGGGTGTGACTCTAGGAGGCCCAGGCTCGCCCATTCTCTTCAGATTATGGAAACTAAGCAGGGTCAGCCTTAATTAGTGTTTGAATGGGAGACCACCATGAAATTCCAGGGTTGCTCCGCAGAGGTAGGCAATGGCAAACCACCTCTGTTCTCCTCTGGCCTTAAAAGAGCCATGGGGTCATTGTATGTCAGCTGTGACTTGATGGCACTTTCCATCACCAACTCTGCATAGAATTGCATTGTTAATCTCCAATACCTTATTTCTGAATCATATTAATGCAAAAGAAAAGGCACACACTACTGCAGAAATATATGGTGTGATAAGTATGCCTTTAAAAATATTATATAAATTTGGAAAATTCTAATATTGTCCCTTTATTCTCTTTATCACTTGCTTTTATTTTCCCATTGTTGAGTCACAGGAGTTTTACCTCTTTACAGATCAAAAAATATTTTTTAGTACTTTGCTTCAGCATTTTCTGAAATAATGGGTAGTGTGTCTTTCTCCCCTTGTTTATATCAAAATTTCCTTATAATAGCAAAAGTATATATTATCCAATTAATTTTCCAGCATTTCACTGTATTGCATATAGTTATACTGAAGTTTATTGTTTGGAAGGAGGCAGTATCTGAGTCACTCTAGAATGAGTCACTCAAGTATAAAAATCTTTTGTGCACTCATGACTTTGTACTCTTAAATAAAATACACACCTGTTGTTAAAGGTGAGACCTAGCTGGTGTTTTCTTATTAAACAAAGTGAGATTTCAATCATGAAACTTGAAAACATTGATTCTAAAAGTTAAAAGGGGGATTTGAGAAATTCAGAGGATAGGTCCATCAGTGACTACAACTATACTGATGAAACTGAACCTCTGGGTTAGATCTATCAGAATATGTCTGTGGATGGATGGGGACCATTTTTACCAGTCCCCCCCTTCTACTCCAAACCTTGGCTTCCTCTCTCATGTTTTTCTTGGAGGTCCCGTGTCCCTTAGGAATAGCATTTAAGGGGCCATTTGGGGCTGGAGTGGGTCAGAGACAGCAAGGGAATTACTGGTGGATCTGAGCCTTCATGTTCAGGGACAGTAAATGTCAGTCACTGTGGGAGGCAATACCTAGAGGAAGCACTGACTTTAGTGCTCTTGCTTGTGAGCTTTCTGATGCATTCAGTTCAGGATGCCTGGACAGGCAATTGGTATCATCCAACCCGGATCCTCTTCTGTTCTTCAGGTTTTTAGCACATTCGTTTTCAACAAAAATGGAAAATGTAATGAATTATTTTTAGTTATCTGGGTACCTCTTCAGGCAGCAACCAACAGTGATTCTTGCTTCAAGTAGATTTGAGTGCAGGCTGAATTAAAGTTACTAATGAAGATGTGCTGCTTAACACCCAACATGTCTTTAAAAAATCAGAACAATAATGTTAAGCAATAATGACATTTAGGCTGACAAACCACATTTTTTTTCACAGTCCTTTTGGCTGTGTGTTGTCTTCTACACTTAAACTGCTAACTGACTTAATTTTATTCACGTCTTCCATTGCCTACCTGCAAGATTTCTTTTTAAAGCTAAAGGAAGCTGGAAGTTTAGTTAAATCGTAGAAGTAGTTGGGGATTGGACAGCAGTTTTATCTTCCTGCATTAGAGTTCCTGTGTTCAGTGCCAACTGCCCTCCAACATTATGCATCTTAGGCACATACAGTACACATCACAATAATTTGAAAGTGAATATCTGCTTAGGGCAGGGGTGGGCAAATGGCGGCCCGCGGGCCACATGCGGCCCGCCACCGAGTTTTTTGCATCCCGCCAAGACACGAAAATTAACAAGAGTAAATATAGATGCTCTTTGACAGACATTAACTTGCAGGCTGTGATGCGAATCTCAACAAGCAATCTCAATCCTGATTTCAAAAAAATTGTAGAAAAGTGTGATAGGGTACATTTGTCTCATTAAACTGATTCTAAAATTGAATGTGCTTGCAGCTATAGATGATATGAAATTAGCACAATAAATAAATTGAATAAAACTACCACTATTTTATTTAATTTATATTTATTGATTTTTATGATACAATTTATATCTTCTCTGAAATGCAAAGTTAAGTAATGAATGCAAATCATTTTAAAAGGTGCAGTCCTCCACTAACCTCCGCTCCCACAAAGTGGCCCCCAAGCCAAAACAATTGCCCACCCCTGGCTTAGGGAATAATTTATGTTGCGCTGGACAAGCTTATGCCAGGGGTCCTGGTAAGTAGATGGATCACTGTTTGGCCATTTTAGTGATGCATGAGTTGTCATCATATAGTATCAATATATCTGAGCATGATGGAATCTGCAGCTACTTAAATCTCAAGATTGGAGCCATGGACAGGCAAGAAAGATACGGAAAATGCCCCAGGTTTGCTGAAAAAAGCAGAAATGTTTAAAAAGGGGTGGTGGTGAAAACTATACATTGGGGACTAAAAGGACCATAGTATGTAATAGGCAGACCCAGATGTGGATGCACCAGGGATCTGAATCCAATCCCAGTTCCCTGATTCCGGTGTGTTTGTTGTATAAATTACAATGGAGCAGTCTGTGCCCTCCCTCTGATATTTGTGTATTGATTTAGTCTCATGGGTGGGAGTCCCTTTTCCTTAGTTTTGTTTATTAGTTAGAACTGTAGACTGCATGAGCTCCAATGTCCTGTATCTTCTTGCTAATAAAGGGTGTTGTTTTAAACACACTTGTCTCTAATGTGTGAACCTAAAAGCAGGAACCTGCACACCTGCATAATGCACACTGCATAATGCACACAGATAAAGCACACCTATATGACGCACCTGTTTATAAACATACAGTTCAATCCTAAAAGTGCCTTCCTGGGAGCAAGCTCCACTGAATACACCTGAGTACTATTCTGAACAGACCTGCTAAGGATGATCCACCTCTGTGATTCTGTGAATGTATGGCAGCATGCCCAGTTTTGCCTAGGCTCATAGGGATTTGAAGAATGGAGTTTAAAGTTGTCTTTTCTTCATGTGAAGAGCTGTCATTTTCCTGGGTGCACCAAGAATTTTGTGTAATTTCTCCACTGTCTCAGCATTATCCTTGTGAGGTTAGGGTTGCCAAGTCAGCCCGGGGGGGCGGGGGATCCCCCGCTACAGGGGTTCCCAATCCACCGGCCAGCATTCGGCCAGCGGGGGAAACCCCACCCCCGAGGTCGTCCAGCCTGGACGACCTACCTTGCGTAATGACATCACTCGGAAGTGACGCCATCACGTTGGGGGCGTTGCCAGGGCGATTGCCAGAGCATCGCCCTGGCAACGCCCCAAATGCGCTAACATCACTTCCGGTGATGCTGCCCGGCCAGCGGAGCTTCCCTCCCCGCAATTAAGTTAATTACACTTAGCAACCCTATGTGAAATCCATATCACTGTCTAAAACTTCTTGATCTGAAGAACCGAGAGCAGTCTGCTCAGTCAGCATTTCTCTATACTTAGGGTTATATATTCTGAGTGAGCCATTCATTCCTTTATCTGTCACAGATGAAATATGCTTCTACATATCCCTTCCAGCATCTGGCAAGCTAGGGGAAATGCACCATTGCAAAATAGACTTAAAACTGGAAAAAATAGTGTCCATTTTACTCCTTTAGAATTCTTGGTGTTTGTTTTTGCAGGGGGAGATATTTTAATGGTGCAGTCCTATACAGACTTTCACTCTACTAAGTCTGTTCAAGTCAATAGGTTTAGAAGGGTGTATGTATCCCTTCTTAGGGTTGCACTGTCAGCTTCCTAGATCAGGTAATCCATATGCATATTTGAATGAATTATGAAATAGCCCTAATTGACATGAATTATCATAAATTGTTTTCTTGCTTCCACTAGTGTGCTATTAAAATTCCAGTTAGGCTTTGGGGGAATACTTTTCTTATTTTTATTTTTTAAAAAAAATCTGTAATTCCTTCTTAGAAAAGAACAAGAATGAACATGAAAAGTCCCAGACCTATTTCTACTGGCCTGACAAAAATACTTGCAAATAAAGCAGTGCATTTCTTTCCCTGCTTTCCCCAGTTAGTTGATAGCCCTTGCTGAATACACATCAGTAACCAAAGGAAATGAGAGATTACTTGGGGAATTTGTCTCAGCAGTTTTGTAAAGAAATAAAATATGCATGTCTCGTAAGGAACAGGTGTCATGCTTGATGTGCTGATAAAAGCAAGGAACTAAGACCTGTTTGCTTCATTCCTGAGTGGACAAAACTATGTATCTGTAAACAAGGAGACAGCCTCAAGCCTCACAAATCACCGATACTGTCTGGGGAATAAATTAGTATTTAAAAAATCCACACAGTATGCTTACTACATGAAAGAACATGGAGACGCCACAGAGAGGCTAATCCCTGAAGGGTAAATGGATAATGCAGGTGTTCTAACAGGCTACAGGCACATTCTTTCTAATTAAAGGTTACTGTTTGTACTGTGGGCTGATCATGTTTAGATTGTTGGACACAGAGACACCTGTGGAGTGGGCTAGCATGGTGGTCTTTTACCTTGAAGCACACCAGATCTGCTAGATTTACATTCTGTCTGATGTGTATATTGTACAATCATGGCACACGAGGTTGTGTGAGAAAGGTCAGGCTGCTTGTGTTAATTCCTGAGGTGTTCTGCTTTCTAATGGCTCCTAGTTCTAGTCAGATCTCAAACCCATATCTGCATCCCCATTTGAAAGTTCATGCCAATAATAAAAAAGCACATCAGGGAGAAAGGCTCAACTTCAGTATCTTTGCATGCTGTGTTCAAAGAATTGTTAACATAAGAAACCTTTAAAAATTTAATCCCTCGCCTGAAGTCTGAACTGGTGCAGCCCCTCTCTACCACCAGTGTTGATTGGGCCTTAGGAACCATCTCTGCCATCATCCTAGGAAGTTTTAAAATAAATAAGAATTATGCATAGATGATGTAAAAGAAAGGAAATGCAGGAAGCTCAACAGGACAGATGGTTCAGAGGTAGGGATGAACATGAACCATTTTGCAGTTTGGTTTGTGGTTCACAAACCCATATGAACCAGGAAATTGGTTTGTGAACCAACCTGGTTCATATCAGTTCGTGAGCCATTTAAAGTTTAAACCCCTGCTTTCTGCTCCTCACTGCTTTTCATGGAGAGAAGAACGCAGGGTTTTCCAAACAGTTGGGTGGTGGGTTTCTAAGCAGCAGGGTTTTCCAAACAGCTGGTGATGGGGACCATTGCTTAACTGTTTGGTTTAAATGGCTTTGAACTCCCTGCTGTTCAACTGTTTTTTTTGTGAACTGCCATGAACTGCACCAAAATTCATGGAAGTTTGTGATGGTTCTTCAGTTTGTGAACATTGCTTCATGAACCACAAACCAGCCAAAATTAATGACAAACCTTAGATTGTCGGCTGGTTTGTGCCCATCCCTAACCAGAGGCCCAGCTTACCCTTGAAGCCCAAGGACAAGAAAAGACTTAAGATCTGTTTTCATGATCCTAAGCTTGGGTCCTGATGGTGTAGGGGGTGGGGGACAAGGAATCTTTCTGGGTTCCATGGTGGCTCTTTTCTACAGTGGAGGAATAGAAGTGATAAATATAGAAGAACAGGGGACTCTGGGAAATATCTGTAGAACAATGAAATGTTGCAGTTCAATAAAATAACAAAGGCTGTGGTCACATGCATGAGTTGAAGCACAGGGGAAGAGTGGTTATTTCCTCCAGAGGAATTTAACACACAGTTGAGGGATCACACAGTCCTTTGAAGCCGTGGGCATAGCCCATAACTGTGTGATCAGACACAACTGTGGATGAGTCAGGGTTTTTGTTGTTGTTTGTTTCCCTTGTGCATAAATGAGCAATTGAGGAATTGCACCTCTGCACTGAGGGCCCCCTATGGAGTATGTGATGATGCACATACTGCAAGGGGGGGGGGGAGAAAAACATAGCACGGAGTCAGGATGGCATTATCAGACCATCCCGACAGCATGAGAACGTGCTTGAGCGATAAGACAGGGGAAAGTCCACCCGTGGCCTGCATTATCCAGATAACACCAGACTTTCCCCAGGTCTTTTAACTCCGCTTCTGTGGTGGAGCAGTACAGGTTGCTGACAGCTGCAGGACGCTTCCCAGATGTTGCTGTCCAATCGCTCCCTTTAGATCTGTCACACATTTGCACCTATGTCGGATCTAAAAGAGTGTGTGATCACAGTCAAAGTCAACAAAACTGGTGGGCAGATTAATAATCTTCCTGTATAAATGCTAGTTAAAAGGGAGGGCAACAGGGGAGATGAATTGATGTGGATACAGTGAATAAGGCAACCTTATTTAGTCTTTCCACTGCTTAGTTACAGAAAACACACTTTGCATGTATACAATACTTCCTTGGGCTATGCCTTAGCATTTCTAGTAACAAGATTCCACTGTCAGATATTAGGACTATGATTAGCACTATGAATGGCCCTGGAAAGCCACTATGACAGAATTAGGCTAGATAAACTGTCCTGACTCCCTATGAGGCACCTTCTTTGCTACAACCCAAGAAATTGGGATCAGTTGACTTTTTCACATTATGAATCATGGCAAGTCTATGGATATTCGTTACCAAAGCAGCCATTAAACATAGTTTAAATAGTACCATATGGAGACATAATATAAAACTGACTCATGTGTAAAATATGTGTGGCATCATCAGCATCTTCTAGTTTAGCTGAAGAAGTGGACAGTTACTCATGAAAGCTCATACCCTACAACAAATTTTTGGTAGTCTTTAAGGTGTTACTGGACTCTTTATTACTAGAACAAATTTAGAGTCCAGTGACAACTTTAAGACCAACAAAAGTTTATTCAAGGTATGAGCTTCCGTATGCATGCACACTTTTTCAAATACATTGGAATGGAAGGTAGAGTTCAAACTTGAAGACAGAGGCTGAACAGCAAATTAACATGTAACATGATGAAGATCAGGAATCAAGACTGAGAAACCTGTAGGAGAACACTTCAGCTTTCCAGTATATTCAGTGGGTGACCACAAAGTAGATATTTTATTACAAAGGAACTTCAGGAACAGAATGGAAAAGGAAATTGCTGAATTACAAGTTATTACAACACTTGGAACAAAAACCTCCCCAGGACTCAACAGGGATATTGGTTTCTCATCTTATTACATGTGCTAACTCATTCAGTCCTCATATATGTATTCTCAACAGGAAGGACTATATATCCTCTGTATATTAGTGTATATCTTTTTCAGTATAGTATATTAAAATACTGAATGTAATGCAAGGAAAATTGAAAAGATTTGCTGATAGAAGACTGCACCCACCTCAAAGAAGAAGAAAACATGCTGTTAAGTTGCCTCCACACCTGAGACCAGATAAATGGAGAGTCTCAGTTTATTTCCCATAATTAGAAAAGATACCTTTACACATTTATCTCCTATTTTGACATATTTATGGCTTTACTGTCTCCCCCCCTTAATTAAATCAAAAGAACTGTTGATCTTATAGCCTTAGCTTGTTTTTTAGTTTTGTCTTCGCATATCTTAAAACATCTTCATCATGTTACATGTTAATTTTCTGTCAGCCTCTGATATAAGTTTGAATTCTTACCTTCCATTCCAATATATTTGAAAAAGTGTGCATGCACACGAAAGCTCATACCTTGAATAAACCTTTGTTGGTCTTAAAGGTGACACTGAACTCTAAATTTGTTCTACTGCTTCAGACCAATATGGTTGACCACCTGGAACTATTTTTCTACTAGTTTATCATAAGAAGGTAAGCTCTTTCTCTGCTTGACCTCAGACTTTCTTCATTCTGGACTGATGCTCTGAAAAGAAGTTAGAAGAGAACTCTCAAGGTCACTTTCAGACAGGTTGCAAAGCACTCCAGTTTTGATAGATTCTTCATCAGCAGAAGTCCATCTGTGGCTATTAGACACGAGGTATAGATAGGAATTCTCAGTCTGGAGCAAGTGATGCACTGTATTCTTGGTGCTGGGGGGGACAGTGGGAGGGCTTCTAGTGTCCTGGCCCCACTGGTGGACCTCCTGATGGCACCTGGTATTTTTGGCCATTGTGTGACAGATTGTTGGACTGGATGGGCCATTGGCCTGATCCAACATTGGCTTCTCTTATGTTCTTACCTTATTGGATCCCCATTGCCATATATATAATGCTTACTAAAAGGTGAGGGGGAAGCTTATAGGTTAGATCCAACAAGTTTTCTCCTAGAGAAAAAGGAAGGAGACCATGAGACCTATGTGTACAGAATCCATGTGGAATTGGGGCTGTAGCATGTAGGGAAATGTGGTAAGATTCAGTGAAAACATTGGCTGGATCCAATCCTAAATTTTCTTGCTTGTAAAGGTTCCTGAGACATGTAACATCAATTGTTGTACATTGGTTTGCAGTTGTATGACTCCACCCCCCTACACCTGCCTTCAACAAGAAAATTAAAGAGCTTTTCAAAATTACACGTCCACTTTAAAATCTGTGTCACCAGTTGTAGAAAGAGAGATTAGTGCAAATAACCAGCAGGTGTTTGATATTTACTGTACTCTTGCTACTACATTCACTTATTCCTGCCAATGTAACTGAAAATTGACATCGTTCTTTTTAAGACCTTTACAAGATCTGCTGAGTTTTCATTGTAATGTCAGCTTGAAAAGGCTCTTTTGAACACACATCCATCACTTCTTGTTCATCCAAAACTTTACTTCCAAAAGGGAAGTATAGATTTTTTATTTGTTTAAGGTTTTATAAGACCAGTTTTGGAGCAGATTCAAATGTTCAGAAGTAGACTTAGTTTCCCTGTGACTGTACTAACTCAGAATCCTGGAATATTTACAAATATCCCCATGTCACCTTGCACGTGAGAAGCATATGAAGGGAAAAGCTGGACTTGATGTTTCCATCTGATATTAACTTTCCATTAATATACAGAAGGTAGGACCACTGCAAGATACTGCCTCAAGCATCCCATGCTGTTCCCTCCATCAGGATCCAGACTAGGCTACAGAAGAAGTATCTTCTTCTACAACCTGCTTTGAACAGATGGGAGGTGGCACACACAAGAAGGTATATACTTGCTGTCACCTCCTCCCATGTTATTACACGTCACCATTTTGGTGCCCCAAGCAAGTGCTTGAGTCACGCAGGTAGTGAACTGGCTCTGTGAGATGGCACTTGCAAAAAAAGCAGTTCTCTCTGTGTTTTGTAGAGATGGCATCTCACACTGTAGACTATGGATGGAATGGTACATGGTGTAGCAACCTGATACTAAGCAAGCATGAAAATAGTCGGTGCTTGGTTGGGAGTCTTTCTGGGAACCATACGTATACTGCCTGGAGTCCATCAAGGAAGAAAGGTGGAATATAATGGTACAGTTCAGTAATGGCTGATACAGTTCAGTAATGGCTAATATACAAAGTAATGGAACATAGTTCTTAAAATTTAGTAACAGTGGATTTTAAAATAATCAGTCTTTCTGACTTAGAGGAATAAAAACTGAGAGAAAGAATGAGCTGGATGTCATCTATATGCAGGGGTCCTTTCATAAAAAAAGAGGTGCAGGAGCTCATTAGCATAACTTATTTGCATATGCCACACCCCCTGACGTCACTGGAAGTGATGATGTCATCGGGAGTGTGTCAGAAGGCAAGAAGGGAGGGAGGGGGAAGGAAGGAAAGGAACAGGAAGGAAAGGAACAGGAAGGAAGGTAGGTAGGTGGGGGAGAGAGAGAGAAGAAAGAAAGGAAGGAGGGAGGGAGGGGGGAAGGAAGAAAGAAAGAAAGAAAGGAACAGTAAGGTAGGTAGGTAGGTGGGGGAGAGAGAGAAGGAAGGAAGGAAGGAAGGGGGGAGAGAGGGAGGAAGGAAGGAAGGGAGAGGGGAAGGACGGGGAAAGGAAGGAACAGGAAGGTAGGTAGGTAGGTGGGGGAGAGAGAGAGAAGAAAGGAAGGGAGAGGGGAAGGAACAGGTAGGTAGGTAGGTGGGGGAGAGAGAGAGAAGAAAGGAAGGGAGAGGGGAAGGAACAGGTAGGTAGGTAGGTGGGGGAGAGAGAGAGAAGAAAGGAAGGGAGAGGGGAAGGAACAGGTAGGTAGGTAGGTGGGGAGAGAAAGTGAGAAGAAAGGAAGGAAGGAAGGAAGGGGGAAAGGAAGGAAGAGGAAGGTAAGTAGGTAGGTGGGGGGAGAGAGAGAAGGAAGGAAGGGAGGAAGTATTGAGGGGGGGAGGAAAAGGGCTTCCCAGGGCCAGCGGCGCTCTGCCGCGGCCCCAGGGGGAGGGGGGAGGAAGGGGCTTCTCCTGCCCGGGCCGGCGGAGCGCCGCCGGCCCGGGAACGCTGAGGGGGGGGCGAGGGAAGGGGCTTCCCGGGGCCAGCGGCGCTCTGCCGTGGCCCCAGGGGGAGGGGGGAGGAAGGGGCTTCTCCTGCCCGGACCGGCGGAGCGTCGCCAGCCCAGGAACGCTGACCGGAGGGCGAGGGAAAGGGCTTCTCGGGGCCAGCGGCGCTCTGCCGCGGCCCCGGGGGGAGGGGGGAGGAAAGGGGCCTCTCCTGCCTGGGGCCGGCAGAGTGCTGCCGGCCCCGGGAACACTGACTGGGGGGGCGAGGGAAAGGGCCGGCGGCGGCAGAGCGGCCTGCCGCAGCCTGGGAAGAGTGAGCGGGGGGGGGCTTTCTTAAGTGCCCGCCCCCCCGCCTCCTCTCTCCCGGAGCAGCACTCCGGCGCGCCCCGGCCCCAACAGAGCCCTGTCTATATGTACTGGCTTGTGGGTCTGAGTATCAGAATTCAGGCAAGGAAGGGTCATTAAGTCCAGGCTCAGGGGTCCAGAAGTCAGTCAAGGCAGAGGCAGTGGCTTAGTGTCTATCAAATGTGTTATGTCCATGCCTAACAACCTCTCTTGTCTAATTTTTATAGCCCCAAGCTATGCTTGTAGCCAGCTGCTCAGAAGCAATCCTGCAGCTACTCATCTTTGTTATCAGCAAGCAGCCGGCGTTGGGCCAGGAGGTGAACAGTTTGCTGTCTTGTCCATAGCTCTTTTCTCAGCCTCCATCTGTGGCACTCTAAGGGTATGGATGATAGTGGTGGGCTGAAAACAGCCAATTGAGGTTCACCTGCTGAATCAGGGCTGGAGGGTGTCAGTGGCTCTGCACCAATTGTTGGCTGTGAATTCTGACAAGCCTACAACTCTTTTTACTGTTGGTTAGCTTCTCCTGTTAAGTCAAGGCTGGCTACATGGGGCTCCTCTTCTGAGGAGTCCTCTTCTCCTGAGTCCTCTTCTCCTGAGGAGTCCTCACTATCGCTGAGCCCTGGTTGACCCATGACACTATATGTTATTCCAGGGTTAAATGGGTATGTTGTATGGTAAATAGAGCAAAATTATGCATTAACATTTTGTTTCAGTCTTTTCATAGACTTGCTAACTTGGATTATCCTCACAAATTCCTTAAGCAATGTGATTTAACCTATTAAAGTTTCTGCTGTTTCGTCAATGTCTGAGGGCAATATGCATGGTATTCACCCATGTTGTTTGGACTAAGGACCAAACAAGATGATATGGCATCCCTGGGGACACCCCACCATTCTGAAGCATTGATTTCCCACTGATGAGCTCTTTTTTAACTGTGCCATAAAGCCTGATACTTGGTAATTCTAAAGACTAAAGGAAAGGGGGCGGGGGTCATCTTTTCCCCCATACCACTTTTTCAAGCAGCAATTGCTCTGGAAAGGCTGTCAGGAAAATTATGTGTCCCCCCCCCATTACCATTTTTGGGGTCAGAAAAGCAACATGGGAGGAAAACAGGAGGCCCTCCTCCCTCCATGATGCAGGGGTCCCTACTAGAATGAGCTGGCTCAGTTAAAAGGATTTCTCCAGAGGGAACTCACTGCTTCAAAGTGGTTGTAGATTCCTGAGGACTCTGGACTGTCTAGTTCAGTCTTCAGAGATGGTGACTGGCCAAAAGGTCACGCAGTGGTAGCAGAGTAGCTACTTGTGACTAACCACTACAACACTGCAATTTGTTACTTGGCTTGAGACTGATGACAGAATTCCTCTGGTGTCTGTGTCCTTAATGTTATATTCTTAATCAGGGGTCCTTTCGTAAAAAAAGAGGTGCAGGAGCTCATTAGCATAACTTATTTGCATATGCCACACCCCCTGACGTCACCGGAAGTGTCATAAGGCCACACATCCCTGACGTCAGGTGTGTCAGAAGGCAAGAAGGGAGGGAGGGGGAAGGAAGGAAAGGAACAGGAAGGGAGGGAGGGAGGTGGGGGAGAGAGAGAAGAAAGAAAAAGAAAGGAAGGAAGGAAGGAGGGAGGAAGAAAGAAGGGAGGAAGGGGGGAAGGAAGGAAAAAAGAAAAGAACAGTAAGGTAGGTAGGAAGGTGGGGGGGAGAGAGAGAAGGAAGGGAGGGAGGGGGGAGAGAGGGAGGAAGGAAGGGAGAGGGGAAGGACGGGGAAAGGAAGGAACAGGAAGGTAGGTAGGCAGGCGGGGGAGAGAGAAGGAAGGAAGGAAGGAACAGGAAGGTAGGTAGGTAGGTGGGGAGAGAGAGAGAAGGAAGGAAGGGAGAGGGGAAGGAACAGGTAGGTAGGTAGGTGGGGAGAGAGAGAGAGAAGGAAAGAAGGAGGGAAGGGGAAGGAAGGGGGAAAGGAAGGAACAGGAAGGTAGGTAGGTAGGTGGGGGGGAGAGAGGGAAGGAAGGAAGGGAGAGGGGAAGGACGGGGAAAGGAAGGAACAGGAAGGTAGGTAGGTGGAGGAGAGAGAGAGAAGAAAGGAAGGAAGGGAGAGGGGAAGGAAGGGAGAGGGGAAGGAGTAGGTAGGTAGGTAGGTGGGGAGAGAGAGAGAGAAGGAAGGAAGGGAGAGGGGAAGGAACAGGTAGGTAGGTGGGGAGAGAGAGGGAAGGAAGGGAGAGGGGAAGGAACAGGTAGGTAGGTAGGTGGGGAGAGAGAGAAGGAAGGAAGGAAGGAAGGAAGGAAGGGGGAAAGGAAGGAACAGGAAGGTAGGTAGGTAGGTAGGTGGGGGGGAGAAAGAGAGAAGGAAGGGAGGGAGGGAGGGAGTATTGAGGGGGGGAGGAAGGGAGCTCCCCAGGGCTCGCGGCGCTCTGCTGCGACCCCGGGAGCAGTGGGAGGCGGGAGGGACAGGGCTTCTCTTTCCTGGGGCTGGCGGAGCGCCGCCAGCCCCAGGAGTATTGAGGGGGCGGGGGGGAGGAAGGGAGCTCCCCAGGGCTCGCGGTGCTCTGCCGCGACCCCGGGAGCAGTGGGAGGCGGGAGGGACAGGGCTTCTCTTGAGGGGGCGGGGGGGAGGAAGGGAGCTCCCCAGGGCTCGCGGTGCTCTGCCGCGACCCCGGGAGCAGTGGGAGGCGGGAGGGACAGGGCTTCTCTTGAGGGGGCGGGGGGGGGAGGAAGGGAGCTCCCCAGGGCTCGCGGTGCTCTGCCGCGACCCCGGGAGCAGTGGGAGGGGGGAGGGACAGGGCTTCTCTTTCCTGGGGCCAGCGGAGCGCCGCCGGCCCCAGGAGTATTCAGGAGGCGAGGGGGAGGAAGGGAGCATTGAGGGGGGGCGGGGCTGTGTTAAGTGCCCGCCCCCCGCCTCCTCTCTCCCAGAGCAGCGCTCCAGCACGCCCCGGCCCCAATGGAGCCCTGTTCTTAATGCTTCAGTCATTTCTTGGAAGATAATGATGCTCGTGCCACAATCGGAAATGGATATTGACAAATATCCATGAACATGGGAAGAGAAGGGGTAATTATTATGGCAGCCCTAAAATCTAAACTGTACATTCTCCTTGTTTCTTCCACATACTGAAATATTAGTTAACTGTTCCTTTATATTATTTAACCTTTTTTCTTGCATTCAATTAAATAAATATTTTATTGCAAAGATGTCACCTTTGAAAGGAAATAGACTGTAATTTCTAACTTTTGTAATCCCTTTAGACTGGGCCATGTGTGTCATAAAATGTAATGCCAGGTAGCAAAGATATAAACTTGATAAAGGACACAGACAAAAACAATTAAAGATTTTTTAAAACTTAAAACATGCTTAAGACATTAGCACTCTTGCAATATTTTGTTTATTTAACAGTCTCTGATAACTGATACTTCTTGCTCTGAATTATTGCATCAAAATCTGGAGAAAATGTGCTGGAACAATCTTGAGTATACTGTTCAGGTGTTGTTCAGGTGTGTATCTGTAAGTTGCAAACCTACTTTTGGTTTATTGACATTCATTATAGAAATCTCTTGGTCGATTTTCTGAATCCAAGACCCTGATCAAAAACATGTGAAGGCACCATGGCACAGACTGAGGGCTATGTGTTTGTCTACAAACTATAGTCTTCCCAAGAGAAATAACTACAGCTCCTATGAGGCAGTGCAAGAATAGAGAGAAAGCAATGTATAGTGGTCAGTATCAGCCTACTATCTGGGAAGTCTAAGTTCAAAAACCCTATCTACAAAGGAAATGAGCTGGATGAACTTGGTCTGAACACACACTCAGCCTAATTCACCTCACTGGCTTGTTATTCCTCATCTAAATAGTTCATATTGCTTTCCTACAGAGAAAGAATGGATCAGGAGGGCATGGTGAAAAAGAGTAGGAGAACCCAGTAGAGCCCTGGCATAAGGAGCCCAACAAAACATTCTCCCCCCCTCCCTCTCTCTCAAGGCAAGAAGCTCATACCCTGAATAAAATTTTGTAGGTCTTAAAAGGTGCTTTTTATCTTTACCATGCAATTAAGGGCACTGGGCAAAGTAAGCTCTTACCTTTTCCCTCCCTCTCCTGGTGCTGGGGAAGGGAAGCTTTAGCCAATGGAGGGAAGAGAGGCTTGGCTCAGTAGGTCTACTGTGCGATTGAGGGAGCCTGACAAAGTAAGCTCTTACTCTTTCCCTCCCTCCCCAAGGGAGGGGGAGGGGTGGAGCCTCAGCCAATGGAGAGAAGAGAGGCTTTTCTCTGTAGCTTCTGTGTGATTGAGAGAGCCTGGCAAAGCAAGCTGTGAAGCAGAAAGAAAAAAAGAAAGAGGGAGAAGGAAGCAGATGAGAAGCAGTTGCTTACAGGATAGATACAAGCCCTCTGGGGACCAGATCCAGCCCATGGGCTGCATGTTTGACAACCCTGCTCTAAATCTTTTACACCTTTTTGTTCGCTTGCTTGCTTGTTTGTTTCATTTTGGTTGGGATTGCATAGCTTTTGTTTTTGTATATGTCTTTGGAGAATGTTGCATGTGGCTGCCTTTCATAATTCTGCTTGTACATTCTTTCTCCATATGTAACTAGTCCCAGCTATCCCAAAGAACCTAGTGCTGCTAACCTTCAGGTGGGACTTGAAGATCTCCTGGAATTACATCTGATCTCCAGGTGACCAATTGTCCTGGAGAAAATGGCTGCTTTGGAGGGTGGACTGTATGACATTATACCATGTAGAGATCCCTCTCCTCCCCAAACCCTGATATCACCAGGCTCCATCCCACAAACAGCTGGCAACCCTCAAAGCACTGATGTGCTTAGATATATTTTTCCAGAGGGCACAAAAAACTCTTTCCAAAGTCCACACATTTCGGGATTTCACAAATGGATTTCATATGTCTTTGTGTACAGAGATGAAGCGTACCCTCAAGGTCTTTTCTGAATAAGTGCTTCCAACCCTTCTTGTGTACGTCTCATCCAATATGATGGGTATTTGACTCCTATTTCTGGAAAATAAAAACAAAACCCTGGGATCTTTTTTAGGTACGTCTTAATTCATAGCTGGAAACTATGCAAACTGTTTGTCAAAGAATGATTTGGAAAGAAAAAAATCCTTTAGGACATGGGGGAGGGAGCAGGCATTTGTAATTAATGAAATGAAGTAAGAAGTTGCTTGAAAGGCAAACAAAAAGTCTGATAAGTATTATTGTTTTCACAAAGAGGTCCTGATCTATATCAGGCTGGTAGGAACAGTTATATTATTGTGGAAAGCAATCGGAGGTATACACCTGATTGGCTAAATTGGTTATTAATTCAACTTATGATGCATGAGTAGAATGATTCCCTTAATGGCTTTTCAATATTATCTAGGTGCTCCTGTAAGCATATTCTGAATCAGAGTAAAAGGAAGTCTAAACTGTGGGGGATTGCTTTGGGAAATAATAGGGGAGAAGTCGTCTTGGGAAATAATAGAGCTAAGCAATGCAGTTTTGAGTTAAACCAGAATAGCTGCAAAATCTGCATTCCTCAGACTGTTTGCAAAGCAGGCTTGGGAGTTCAGACCCTGCCCTCATCCCCTTGTCCTTAATAACCGGATGGTCATAAAACTCGAACATATTATCTTTGATACAAGCATCTGGCCACAGATAATTCCAACACACTTTTATTGGGATCCAAGTAGGAGGAAAACAGTAGAACACAACCAAATTTACAACAAAACAGGCCTATTGCTTTCTGCCAATAAAATATCACATTCTCCTAGTAAACAGTAAATAACCCTAATGGTACTGTGATAATACTTTAGGGGAGGTCCTGTGGGTTTGTGGTAGAGCATCTGCTTGACATGCAGAAATTCCTGAGTTCAGTCCCCGGCATCTCTAGTTAAAAGGTCTGGCAGTAGGTGATGTGGAAGACCTCTGCCTCAGTCTCTAGAGAGCTGCTGTAAGTCTGAGTAGACAATACTGACTTTGAAGGCCCTAAGTGTCTGATTCAGTATAAGGCAGCATCATATGGTCATGTGTGTGTAGCGAACCATTCCATAGATAGAGTTGCCAGCTCTGGGTTGGGAATACCTGGAGATTTGGGGGATGGAGCCTGTGGTTGCTGGGGTTTGGGGAGGGGCTTCATCTTTGTACACAAAAACATATGAAATCCACTTGTGAAAACCCCAAAAGCGAGGACTCTGGAAGAAATGCTCTCTGGAAAAATATCTCTAAGTACAGGGGTGCTTTTGGTGAGCTGTTTGGGGGATGTAGCCTGGGGATGGCAGGGTTTAGGGAGAGGAGGGACCTCAGTGGGATATAAATGCCGTAGAATCCACCCTCCAAAGCAGCCATTTTCTGTAGGGGAACTGATCTCTGTCACCTGGAGATCAGTTGTAATCCCAGGAGATCTCCAGCCTCCATCTGGAAGTTGACAACCCTATCTGCAGACCACCATTAGTTTCTCTTACCAAAGACACTTCCATGCAGACCCGTAGCCAGGATTTCTTAATTAGCTCAGCTTAGAGGGAACATTGCTGGCAACCCTACCTTCATCTTAGGAACTCAGAAAAGGAATACATGGCTCTTCCAAAATCTGAACCCAAATCTTCCTGTTCCTAGGACAGCACCCTAACCACTGCATAGCACTGCTTTATGTTCTTTTTATTTTAACCATACTTTTGTGGAGGGCATTTCTTGTTCATTTTATGTTTATTAGTCTGTTAGACTTTCTAAACAGAAAGGCAAGGAAGAATTTTTTAAAAAACCCTAAGGAAATGTACTGAGAGCAGTAATTATATTTTATACTTTCTTTAATCAATATAGATTACAGTGGATCCTTTTATTTTGAATAACCTGTTTTTGAAGAGCGTATTTGCCAATTGTAAAGACATTAAATGGTTGGTCGAAAAGGTGTACTAAACAAGCAAGATTTCAGCACAAATTTTTCTTAGGTCATTATCTCTGGAGAAATTGAAAATAAAATTGAAAGTAGATGTGGCTGCCTCAAAAAAAGAAAGAGAAATTGCTTTTCTGTATAGCCACAACCAATTATATCAAATCCAATACAGTCACTGCGTGAATTGCCGCCATTGTTCCTGCTTCTGTATTAGCTTTACATGAATGCAATTCACAATACCTGCTGGCACAAATCTTCAGTGTGTACTATTTAATTGGTGTTCCAATGGAAAAGGAGGGAGGGTAGGAAAGCACTGAATTAAGGCAACAATTTTCTTTCAAATTGCTTTTTAATTCTGGTGAAATGTTACCATGTCAACAACAAAGAGAGCATATTATTATCCACAAACGCACAAAGTTGTGACTACCTGGAGCGTGCAACTTGCTTAATGAGAAGGACCTTACTAGTAAATACAGCAAATAAAGGAGAAGTATGTGTCAGAAAGATAATTCTCCTCCTCCCCCACGCCTCAGTCCAAGTCATAAGAAATGGAAATGATTGTGATGGGCCACACCATTTCTCAAAGAGATTAATTTATTACCCTGTTTGAACTATAGGCAGCCTTTAGGAGGAAGAAAAAGAGAGGACTGTTCCCTGTGTGAAATCCTGCCAACATTTTTGATGATCTCTTTGGCTAAAAAATGGGGAGGGTGGAACAGAGGTGTTGTAGATATGACTGTGTGCTAAGAGAGAACATTCAGCAAGTCAGTGCCACTGAGGAGAATGAACACTTTCTTGATTTGAAGAGCAAAATTAAAATGGGAGTGTTAAAATTAAACCAACAGGTTTGTGAAATGTAAGAGCATCCGTAATTGTGCCCCCATTCTGTTTTTCTCACTGCTGTGAACAGGGAGAGGGGTATGGAAAATAATTCAGCATAGAATCAGTCATGCCATTGAGGTAGGGTTTTTTTTAGAAGATGCCTTAGCACAACATGTGTTCTATCTATATCTCACTTAAATATGGTCCATGGGGTCGCAAAGACCTGGACTCGACTGTGTGACTGACCACCAGTATCTATATATCTAATTCCCAAGTGCCCCCCACGTGCGGATACTTAAATCCACACGGGGGGGGGGGCACTTGGGGGGTGGGGAGGGGGTTCTGCAGATGGGGGGTGATCCCCCTGTTTGCAGAAAAATCAAAGAAGTTAAAAAAAGTTTTCGGGGGATACTGAAATCCCCCGAAAAGTAAAAAAGCGTTCCCTGTGCATGCACAGGGAACGAACTTACCTGTCATGTGGTTGTTGCTGGCGGCGGTGGCGTGGCGGCGGTTCCCTGCATGTGTGGACTTGCAGGAGTGCTGGCGGCAGATGAGTGCGGCCGGGGGGGCCCGGAAAGGGATGGTGCCGGGGGGGAGGAGGGAGACGCTAGGCCTGAGTGGCGTTAAGCCACTCAGGCCCCAGCAAAGAAGAGTGAGCTGGTGGGCAGGCAGATGGGCACGGGGGGGAGGGAGGGAGGGGATGGTGCCGGGGGAGGAGGGAAACGCTGGGCCTGAGTGGCATTAAGCCACTCAAGCCGCCGCAAAGGAGAACGGGCGGGAGGGGAACGCGAGGGTGAGGGGGGAGGGAAGGAATGGTGAGGCTCCTCCGGCATAAAGCCGTGGGCCTTGCTGGGCCAAGCCGGGGCGAGAGGTGGAGAAGAGATGGCGAGGCCCGCGGCTCTGCACCGGAGGGCCTCGCCTCAGGCAGGCTGGAACGCGGGGGGAAGGGGGGGTGGAGGAAGGAGGAGCAGCTGTCAGCTTCTCCCCCCCACGAATATCGCGCCCCCCCTTGTATATATCATATATATCAAGTTAGGTGTGTATGGTCCCCTCCCCACTGTATTCTCATGAACAACTTGTTGGGCCTCTTGGTTTAGCCCAAGACCTCCTAATAAGTTTCATGGCACACTTTTGGACCTGGGTCTCCCAAATGAACTGTTTATTCCTGTGGCCATCACTAGATCCTCTGGCAGTGAATTCCACATTTTAATCACTCTCTGTGTAAAGCAGTGTTTCCTTTTGTCCATCCTGAACCTACTGCCCATCAGTTTCATTGGATGCCCTTGAGCTCTAGTATTTTGGGAGAGGAGGAAAAATTCTCTTTTGTCAACTCTCTCCATCCCATGCATAATTTTATAAACCTCTAAGAGACTTTAGTTATCTCTTTTCAAAACTGAAAAGTCCCAAACCCTTTAGTCTTTCCTGATAGGGAAGGTGCTCCAACTCCCTAATCATCTTGGTTGTCCTCCTCTGCACTTTCCCCAGCTTTGTGTGTGATGTTGGATCCATGATGCCTGTTTCATACAAACAACCCATCTCTCGATGACATTGTCACTGAGTTAATATGTCCATGTGAAATTCAACATGAAGACATAAGAGGACAAGAAGGGCTTTGCCTTGCTTTGCCACTTCTGTCCTCTAACAAATGTGCAAATGTTACAACAAATGGAGGGGAGTCAACCACTGCTGAAAAAGCCAGGTTCTTTTGTACACTGATGATAAAAAGGAGATGGTGGGGGGGGGGACCCTTCCGAATTATTAAATGGAAGGGAGGAGAAATGGTTTCAGTCAAAGGAGAAAAAAGCGGGTACCACCACTACCACCAAAAACAGATAACAGTTTGTTATAGTATAATCCCCCCCCCCCCAACATACAGACTTTGGGTAGTTAAAAAGTGCTAGAAAAGAACATTTTGCCACCTGTTTAGCTCACACACGACTCCTTGGTAGTTATTTGTTTTGAATTAAACTATACTAAAATGATAAGGTGATATTTGTGAAGCCCAACTGTGATTGCTGCTATCAAGGACATCTGTGGCAGGAAGTCTTCCTGTCAGTATATATGACCCCTGCAATGTTGATAGTCTCTGTTGCATTAGCACAATGAGGCCAAGGAGGAGACAGTCCTCACAGTGTTATAATAAGTAAGTAATATAAATGTGTATAATGGTGCTTCACATATATAAATGCTTGTGTAAAGGGAGTTCTTCAAGCCTAAAATTGCCCTGAGTGGAAGATCCTACCCTCTTTTAATGCACATCATAAGTCAGAGTAAATCTGAAATAAGTGCCCATTGCGTAATGTCAACAAGAATATTTTTTCTGTCATTGTACCCAAAAGTACCTTTTATCCCCATTTTTAACACTCCTTAGACATCTTTATGACACCACGCCAGTAAGTTATTAAAATCACTCAGTAGCAGCATTTCCTTTTTTATTGGTTGTGGAGGTCTAGAGAGCTTCTGTAAAGTATCTTAATAGTTTCATAAAAAATATGGAGTGTACTGTTCAGACAAGATAATAAAATTTGAAGAGGGGGGGATATGCTGCGGAAAATGCTTTAAATGGATTCTGTTAGTTATCCTACCTATTAATGTTTTCTCTCAGACCTGAGATCAAGAAATAAATCTGCTTTGTTCTGAGTGCTGAACAAATGGTGAGGGGAAGGGGAAATTATCTAAGAGCCCTTCAGTGAAATTAATCATAGGTCACTTTTGGCTGCCCCTTAAATCAATAATGTTAGCCACATATGAAAAGTTTGTTCTTTGATTACCCCTCATCGTTGTAATGCTGTTTTAGTTACCCTCAGAAGTGCATAGGTGAAATAAAATAATCGATAGGAAAAGCACCAAATGCAAATAGGGTCAATAGGTTACATCAGACACTAACCAGTTTGCCTAGGAATTAAATGTACTGTACTCTAGACAAACATGCAATAAAATAGGTCAACAGTATTGTCTCATAGTTAGACTATTATTTCTGACCTGGCTGGAATATGCCTTCTCCAGAGAGTCCAGTTTGTACACAGACCACTTCTCATGGTGGAAGCATCTGTATACCCCTTCCCTCCATGATGCACTTTACCTGGGTGACAAATGCACACCATGATGTACTACGGACACACAACTTCCTTACACAAAAAGTTATTACAATGTGGAATTAGCTGCCAGAGGATGCTGTGATGGCCAGAAGCATAGAAAGGGGCATTAGATAGGTTCATGGAGGAGAAGTCTATTAATGGCTACTAGTCATAGTGGCTACAGGGAACCTCCATATTCAGAGGCTTGAATATTTGTGCCAGGAGGCAACATCAGAGGAAAGTGTTAGTCTCTATGCCCTGTTGTTGGCCCTCCACAGTAACTAGTTGGCTGCTGTGTGAGACAGACTAAATAGACCACTGGTCTGATCTAGCAGGGCTCTTCTTGTGTTCTTTTCCCCTTAAAAATGGGCAAGAATCGGAAATACATAGTTCTCCTGGACATCTTGGTGACTATCAAAACCATCAACCATGGTATTCTTCTGTAAGGCTGGATAAATTGGGAGTGGAGGGGAGACCATGCTTTAGATACTGAGTCCAGAAGGTGGTGCTGGGGTACTGCTATTCCATTACACTTTGCTATGGGGTCCCACAGAGTTCTGTATTATCCCTCATGCTATTTTATATCATCATGAAACCACAGGGAAAGCTTGTTCAGGAATTTAGAGTGCAGTATCTTCAATATGTGAATGACACTCAGTTCTGTTTTTCACTAACATCTGAACTGTGTGGGCCTATGGAATTCCTGCACAGGTTCCTGGAGAAGATAATGGGATGGATGAAGCCCAAAAGTTCAATCCAAAAAAGTCTGAGATACTGTCAGTCATTGACAATCTTCTAGAGAACTGAGGAGTCAGCCTGTCTTGGAAGGGGTTGCACTCCCCCTGAAGGAGCAGGTACATAGCTTGGGGGTGCTGCTGGAACCTGGTTGAAGACTCGGGTCTCCTCAGTGTCTCATGATCCTTTTTGTCATCTCTGGCTGATACATCAGTTGTGGCCCTTCCTCCCAATGCATACAATGCATCATGTCCTGGTTAGAATATTGTAATGTTCTTTATGTGGAAACTTAAGTTGGTCCAGAATATGGCAGCATTTTCAGGGGTTGAAACAGGGATAATGTCACCCCAGGGTTGCCAGATCCCTCAGCCCTGCCAGCAGGGGATGGGGGATGAACTTACTAGGAGTGGGGAGGAACACTGAAAATAAATGTGACATGCCTATGTGACCGGGACATGATGTAGGCACATTGGAAGCAATGTTCTGTTTTTGGGGGCAAAACTCAATGGTAGAATTTGGAAAGTTCGCTCAAGTCACAGATGATTTATGGTGACCCTGTGGGTTTTTCAAGGCAAGAGATGTCCAGAGATGGTTTACTATTGCCTGCATCCACATCACAACCCTGGTATACTTTGGAGGTCTCTCATCTAAGTATGAACCAGGACTGACCCTTCTTAGCTTCCAAGGTCTGATGAGATGAGGCTAGCCTGGGCTATCCAGGTCAGGGATTACTCTCCAATAAGCGTGCATAGGATTGCAGCCACATAATTCCATTAGAGTAATTTCCTTTTCTATTTGTCTGTCCAAAAGATACAGTGAGTTTGGATCTCTAGAAATGATGGCTTCTTAAGAATGGAATTGAATGTGGACTCAGCCCAAAGAAAGATAAACCCAGCATCTATAATGGATTGGTCATTTAGGATCTATTGTTTGTATGGTTAAAGTGACTGATTTTATACATACTAGAGACCGGAGACAAATGGTTCATTTGTTTTTTTTAAGGAAATGGGTTTTTATTAATGCTTTGGAATAGCAAACTACAGGCTGACATACAGACATATGTTATATTAATGCCCTCATTAATCATTGTAATTATGAATTAGTCTCATAATTATGTAATTAAAAACCCTCATATTTATTTATTATGTACAAATGAACCAGGACTACAGGAGGAGATGACAGTTTAAAATATAGGCATTTTGATAAAATCAAAAAAGTAATTCGAAGACTTTTTAAACTAAGAGCATAAAATATAATGACAACACTGTAAAAAAAAGAGCTGAGGTTAACTATTTCATCCTAGATTCCACTGAAGGAGCAGAAAGTGCTGGATGTAAAGATTATGATGCTGAGACAGTTCCACAATGCATGGCATGGTACAGGAGTCAACCACAGGGAAGGCACCAACACCATGGCTGAGTAGAGTGTTTTTCATATGGTAACAGGTTTATGTTGTTTCAGGTAGGTAGCTATATTGATCTTCAGTAGATCAGCAAGAACGAGCGCAATAGGACTGTAAAGGTCCACAAGATTTCCAGAGTATAAGTTTTTGAGAGTCAAAGCTTTGTTTATCAGGTTTTTGTAGTTTCTTTATAGCTGCTATGACTGCTGATACAGCACAGTATTAACATGGCTTCCACATGGCAGGTTTCCCTATAGTTTCCCTGCTTCAGCCCCTGGCAGTGGCCATCTTCCCCATCCCCTCACTACCAGAGCTTTTCATTTTGTTTGTTTGTTTGTTTTCAAGATGACAAGTGAATATTCATATTTCTGTGTATCAGGTTTGTTGAATGCCCATCTTTCACTGTTTTTTTTTTTTAAATCAGTATCTACCAGGCCTGTAGCCAGGATTTTTAAAATTTGGGAGGCCTTTAAATAAGTCAGGGGGCACCCCACACACATCCCTGCACACATCCTCAAGGGAGTGCCTGGGCTGGATGGGAAGTCGGGGGGGGGGGGCTTGGCGGTAAGTCAAGGTAAGGCTGGGCCCCGAGATGCCCCACTGTAGTTATGGGCCTGGTCTCTACTCCTGTTCATTGCAGAAGTTTCACAACTTCTCTGCAACCAAAGGGGCTAGACACTTTTTTTTTTAAATGAAAGCTGTAAATTCAGCAAACCTGACAACACAGTTTATTATAACAACATATTGATATTAAATTACCAATTAAAACATTAAAAGGCCCCAGTGGTTGGGGGAGGAAATGACAGCTGTGGGTACAGGAACAAGGAAAATGGTTATTATGTGGGCAGGACCAGGAAAATCCAAACTTTCCCACTCACATGTCAACCATCCAGGCTTTGCTGCAGACTTTCCCAAAACTTCACAGCAAAGCAGGTTTCGGTAAGATCATAGAAAAGCCCTGAATGCCCTGGGAGGTACATGAATGGACCACAATGCTGTGGGGCAGCAAGGGGAAAAAAGCATTTCCCAGCTATCAAAGCTGGAGCAAACGATACATGTAGAAATGGCCTAGGTCTGACTAGTCCTCTGCTGCTGTGATCCCTGACTCTAAAAAAAAAAATCATATATAAATTAGGGATTATCTGGCATACAGGTTTGGCTACCAAGTGAAAGGACTAAGAGAATCAGGGGGGTCAAATACCAAAATTGATAGTAATAATCTGTTGTTTATTTCAGTTGTGAGTCTAAGGCCAAATTTACATCTGACTTTCCCGCTAGAATCATTCTAGTTTCAAAAAAACCTGTCTATACCTGTTTCCATTTTCAAACCATAATTGTTCCAGGTTATAAATTAATATTTACATTCATTAATTGCCCTCCTGTGGTCAAGCTAGCATTATACTGCTTTAAACAAATGCTGTTGCTTAGTACTCTTCAGACCCCCTGGAGTGAAATTTGAAACCAGTGTGAAATGAGCTTGGGAAGAGACAGCAGTCAAACCACTTCAGAGGGGAGGTGTAAATTGGGCCTTACTCTTGGTATTCTCTGTGCTGACAGTGAGTTGCCAGAAGAGGAAGTCGTGATAGTTAGAAGAAATTTTTCCAAGAGAAAATACTGTAGGCAGCAGGAAGAGAAATTCTAGACTGGAGAATAATGTAAGAAGAGGTTTTCCCCTCAGGCTCCAATGCATACAGATCCTCATTGGAATTTAGAGCATGATACTATTTCTGGGTGGAAACTCTTCTACTCCCACTCCATGTGCTACAGCTGGAGCGTGGGAGTAGTTTGATGCTTAAATATGAAAGTAGTACAGAAAAGCATATGGGAATATGTGAGGTTCTTGTTGAGAGAAAAGCCTGGTCTGCTTCTTGAGCCCTATGTACAAGTTATAATGAATGCACATACACTTGATATTTACAATCAACATATGCAAAACTGAATGCGTTTAGGGATGCCAGCCTGCAGGTGGAACCTGGGGATCTCCAGGAATTACAGCTGATCTCCAGGAATTACAGCTGATCTCCAGACTACAGAGATTACTTTCCCTGGACAAAATGAATGCTTTGGAGGATGGACTCCATGGCATTGTGCCCCACTGAGGTCCCTGTGCTCCCCAGGCTTCATCTCCCAGTCTCCAGGAGTTTCCCAACCAGGAGCTGGCAACCCTACCTTCTATCGCCTGCCGGTGGCCAGAGGGGACCTGGCAAGTTTATGTGTGACACAAACCCCACATTTACCCAGTTACTGGTCTTCAGTTTCATTCATAAAGAGAACATGTGTTGGCTCTTTCTTACATACTGGTTCATGCACATATGTGCAGGTTGTACAAGTGTTCACTGTAACATGTGAAAAGGGTTGTAGTGATTGCTAGATTCTTCTAAGGATCTCTTTCCAGAGAACTCTGCCTCTCTTATAAAGGTCTTGGAGACAGTGCAGAAAGTGCCTGCCTATACAAGGTAACCAATTAAGCAAGTACAAACACCACCAGTAAAGTCTATGTGTATTGATAATTGGATATGCAAATAACATATGTAATAGCAAATTCACATTTTTATGTGAATTAGTTTTGCTCTGAAGGCAGCTGTAAATAAAAGGAAATGTGGCAGCAGTGTACTGGATTACTGTTCAGGATCACTTACTGCTTTTGATTGTGTCATCTTTAAAACAGAATGAGAACATAGGAACCAAACATAACATTCCAGTATTGGCCCATCTACACTGGCTCCCAATTTGTTTCCAGGACCAATTCCAAAGGCTGGTGCTGATGGTTCCAGTTTGGAACCAGCATTCCTCAAGGATCTCCTATGTCTGTATGAACCCATAGGCATAGAGTACGGGGGGGGCTCGAGCCACCCCCGAAATTTCCCGGGGGGGCTCAGCCACCCCTGGCAAAATGGAGCGTCTGCCGCTGCGCCTCCCTGGGTCCTTCCAAGGCCCAGCTGACGCTGCTGGAGAGGAAGAGGGATGGGGTGGCCGGGGGGGGGGGGAGAGAGGCCCCAGCAGCAGCGGCTGGCGGGCCTCAGAAGGGCCCGGGGAGGTGCGGCAGTTTCCTGGGGGAGGAGAACATTGCCCCAGCAAGCGTGCATGCTAAGGAGCTCCCGCCCCCCCAGAATTTCCAAAAGTCTACGCCCCTGTATGAACCTACCTGACTACTGTGTTCATCTTCTGAGGCCCTGCTTCAGGTGACTCCCTCCTTCTGAAATTAGGTGAGTGGCAACCCAGGAAAGGGTCTTCTTGATCATGACACCAAAAGTATGGGAACTCCCACCCCAGGGCTATTTATCTTCTGCCAGCATGTAAAGATGTCTTTGTTTTATCTGGTATTCCCCCAATGACCTCTCTTTTCTTTCTTATGTTTTCACTGTTGGCTGTCTGTTTTTATGTATGCATTTTACTTCTCGGTTATGTCACCAAAAGTATGGAATGCCCTCACCAGAGCTATTTGCCTGTCCCTGACTGGGTAAAAGGGCAGGATATAAATTTTGGAAATAAACATACTTGTGAACATACCATTTACAAATAATGACATTAGCAAAAAGTGTACTGATGTTTTGCTAACTCCATATGTTAATCTAAAGGCCACAGTAAAAACGCTACATTCCGAGAAAGCTAGAAAATATACATACACACATATTTTTGTCATTTTCACCATATTCATTAGTTGGGGTTTGCAAAACCCAGATGAAAGTCGGTATTCTCTTTCCTTTCTCTGACTGTTCAAAAAGAAAGAATAATCTGAAAAGTCTACTTAAGCCAATTTATCCTATCCCATCACTGTATCATTACCATCATATTTCACTCAGATTTTTTTTTAAATGTTCAAGTTAGTATGTGCCTAGTAAAAATTGTGGCAGGGTATGAGCTTTCATGAGTCACCATTCACTTCTTCAGAAATTTTGTTAGTCTTTAAGGAGCTACTGGACTCTTGCTCTTCTCTAGTGCTACCCATGCTCTTCTCTAGTGCTAATACAGCTACCCATCTTGATCTACCTGCCTAGAAAAAATTAGGGATGAGTGGATCCCCACAGCACCATCCCATTTATCCTTCTCCATTCCTTGAGACTGAGGCTGTGGTCAGATGGGAAGTTTGATCCAGTGTGGCCCCAGTTCTAATTGATCTAGGATTTTTTTTGTAATGGAGAGTTTTGATCAGACTCACCCCCTTAACCCTCCTCACTGTGTGTTCAGCCTGTCCTTGATCAATCAGATGCAGCAGCCAGGGAGTGGGGCACCTGGGCAGCTTCAAATTCCTGGTAGGATGGTGGCAGCTGATGGCCAATGGGATTACTGGAGGATGCCTCTGGGAAATGAAGTCCAGTGTGAAAGTAGTCTTTTTGAAATGCTGCTTCTGAGAAATGCCATGTTTCAAATGTTTAAAAGTGAGGGGGAGAGAATAGAGAAGCCTCATCCTGTGTCCTGCGTGCTGCTGGTGTTTTTGTGAGGTAAAGCTGGAAACAACCATAAAGTACCTGATTTTCCTGGTGAGTTCAGGACAGGATACAGATGTTGCTGTCTGATTAAGCATTTTAAATCCATTAGGGAGCAGTGGCAACACCGGCACAAAAAGCCCATCTGACCGCAATCTGAGTCCAAAGTTCTTATGTCAAAGTTCCAAACTTCAAAGCAGAATCTCAGCAGTTAAGAGGCAATTTCCCACAATGCCCATAAAAACCATGGGGAGGGGTCAGTGCCATAGGAGTGCACTTCTACAAACTTACTATGAAATGGCTTTAGTGAATGTATTACCATGGTTTCTATGTTTTCCCAAATTTAAGAAAGCAATGGGAGTGCACTACCAGGATTTCTAAATAGATTTCTAAATAGCTCTGTTAGTCTGAAGAAGCAGAATAAAGTTTGAGTCCAGTGGCACCTTTAAGACCAGCAAAGTTTTATTCTGGGTATAAGTTTTCATACCCAGAATAAAATGTTGTTGGTCTTAAAGGTGCCACTGGGCTCAATGATTTCTAAATAGTGAGTGTTAGTTTGGCCCTGAAAATTTTTAGGCTGGCCAGAGTTAGGTCTCTATCTTCGAATAAAATGGTTTCCTCTTGCATTGATTCCCCTCCCCCCCTGTGTGAGCTTTTCAGGGTTATTCTCAAAGAATGCTACATGAGATTGTTGCTTTAACACTAACTAGAAAGCAGTAGCAAAGACACAGTAGTAGACTCAGTTTAAGAACAACATCATACAAGTGTGTTCCTGTAGCACTTAGAGATTTCTCCGTGAGGTAGCAGAGGTCCTTAGAGCTCACAATTGGGCTCTAAGGAGCTCTTATGCCACTTAGGAAACTTTTGAAAGGCCTAATTGTGCATTCTAAGAACTTAAAAACCATCTAAGTGCTGATTGACATCAAGTGCACAGATAATCTTTTCTTAATGCCATAGGAACTCCTTAGAGTACAATTGTGCACTAAGGAGCTTGTGCGGGTCTCAGAAAAACTTTACCTAAGTGCCATAGGCACTTGAAATTTACAGACCTTGTCCAATGCACACCCATTACTTCACCAAAGTCCAGGAAATCTTAGGCAAGCCATGAGAAAATTTTCCAAGGTAACTAAATTGTGAGATTGCACAATTCATTCCTAGGGCACTTAGAAATTTCTCCCATCCGTAGTGTGTCTGTGGATACTGGGCAAAAAATAAAACGGTGTAAAAACAAAGTTAATGGGACTGCTCACCAGAGGTTCTATAAATCATAGTTCAATTTAACTAAACTTCATGATCATCCCTAGGGAAAAAAAATAGTGCCGACCTTCAAGAACTAAATTGGGAACAACTGTGCTGAAGACTTTTCTTCCCTTGAAGTGGCCCAAAAGGGCAGTAGAGGTGGTAAGAAAGAGAGAATGCTCTGAAGCAGCTGGTTCATGAAACACTGGAATCAAGGAGAATGTAGGGCAAACAAGGGATGAAAAAATTCAGAGAAGTGCTTCCAGATAATTGCACCAAAGTGGGATCTTACTGTAATAGTATACTTAACCCACTGGGTAATCTGGCCTTTCAACAAAGTCTCTAAGGATGTTTCGAAAGATCTTGCCTCCAATAAAGAGCAGGAAGATAGCTCATTTATCACGATCCAAACCACCAATGTTCTCAAACAGAGTGACAGCGAGAGCTTCTCATCAGCTCTTTCTGGGGCACAAACTATGATTAATCCCTTTGCCACTTAACTAAATGTATAGTTTCTTCCTTTCTGAACTTGGATGAAATCTTTAATTTTTAAAATCAATTTTTTTTAAATTAAGTTTTTTGAGATATTTACTTGCATTTCAAATTCTTGTGCATGTACTAGGTCACAGCTCATCCATCTTGTAGTACCAACACTTTGAATTCGGAAACAGTGGGTTTGGTCATAATTTGATCATGTCGAAACATGAGCGAGATCCATTTAATAAACAATATTTAGTTTTTAAAAGCTAGTTTTTCTTACCACCACACATGAAGCATTCTCATATAGACACACAAACAAAGAACTATGGAGTACCCTGCATTCTTTGAATAAATACATCATACCAAATAAATATTTCCTAAGTTTCAATGGTGTTGTCTTCCTGTCTATCTGTTTAATATGCCATATTTACCCAGCGAAACAAAACAAAAAACCCTCCCAATGACTACTTCATAATTAAAACTATACATTAGACTAGTTGATGTTACTTAAGTGTAAATATATTGAAGTAATCAAATCATAACAGCATAAAGTACATGTATTTTCATTAGGAGCATGTCAGAATAACTATTTATATCCTCTGGGAAAGAGCATAGTTGTGCATTATTGTGACATGCTGTGCTTCTCCCAATAGAGTCTCTTCTACTATGTTAATATTTCATGTCATCCATGGTCAAACATTCCAGTTGTAGTGCTCTAAGTCATTAAACACTTACATGGGAGTTTACATGTATATCCTGTGGCTGTGGATATAGAGACATTTCCTTGAAAACCACCTTAAATCCAGCACCCTTTAAATCTACGTTGAAGTATTTATGGTCATATGACAGAGTACTTGTTTTGAATGTCAGAGTTCCCAGCTTCAAACCCAAGGTAACTTCAATAAAAAGGTCTTGGTAGAAGGTGGTAGGAATACCTTTTGGGTCTATGAGCTGCTGCCACAGTAGACAGTGCTGACCTAGATGGACAACAGACAAGGCCACATCATTTGTTCAAGAACTTGATACAAGCTTCACTGCAACTGTTCCATCTTTGCAATGCCAGTAATATATCATGTTTTGTAATTGCTTTTCTTTTGGAGTTTGAAGGCTGTAGTTACATCTGAGAGAACAGTGTAGTGGTCTCTGCAGAATGTCTGAGCTTTGGTGAGTTTTGGCTGCCTTTATGCAGCCATATTGTTGATCAGGCCCACCTTGTGTAATAAATCCATCCACATCGGTACATTTGAATTTTATTTCTCAGCAGCTACAAGCTAGACAATTTGCTTTAAATATTTTTCTTTCTCCAAAATGGATTTTCCAGGCATACTACTACTAGTTTTCATATTTTCATAGCATGCCATTTTTTCAGAGTGTAAAGCACCCTATATATACCACACAATAGCTGCAAAACACGGTTCTGTTGCCAGTGCAAGAAGACACACCGGGTTAGATCCAGACTAAATTTTCCTCTAAAGAAAAAGGTGGGGCAATTTCTGTCAATTCCCCCTTTCTGTTGCAGACCTCCCTCATGTTGTCTTTCAGGGCCTTCCTATCCTTCAGAAATTCAGGAACAAACATCAGCTTGCAATGCAGCGGAGGCTAATGCTGTTTGGGGAACAAAGTGTTCCCACTGGAGCACCCACTTTTCCTTTTTTGGCCATCAAGTTGTAAATGACTTATGGTGACCCTGTAGGGTTTTCAAGGCACGAGACATTCAAAGGCAGTTTTGCCATTGGCTGCCTTTTTGCAGTGACCCTGGACTTCCTTGATGGTCTCCCATCCAAGAACTAACCAGGGCTAACTCTACTTAGCTTCTGAGTTCTGATGAGATTAGGCTATCACGGGCCATCTTGGTGAGAGGCATATCCTCTGGGGTTTTTAATTGTGAACATTGTAGTTGCATGCCGGGCTGTCAGTCAAAAAGTTCTGCTTTTCTATATAAATAAAAGTACAAATATTAATCATGGTCTGTTCAGAAAAGTTGTTATTTACTGAGAATAAGAATGTCACATGTAGAGTAGCACTCAATGGAAACTTTTGACTGTTATGTAAGGACTGGCTTGGGTAATTAATCAAGCACAAAGGATGCCAATTCCAGTGCTTTGTATTTGTGTTGAAAAATTGTGAGTGGTGCTGTGCAGTAAGCATTTATCATAATTTCCCTGGCATTTTTTCCATTCAAGTCAAAATACACAGAGAAAAACCAGTTGGCTTACATTTGTGACACTCACTGTTGTTGTGTAGTCCATTTCTATCACACCTTTTGTTTCTCAGTAGTTCAAAATAATCATAAAATACAATCTGTTTAATGTATTGAATTTCAAGTAAAACATTGTTATTCAGAGTAGTCAAGGGGAAGAGTGATCTCAAGTGATCTCAAAGACCTCCAGGAATTTTTTAAAAAAAATGTCTTCAGAGAAGTGGCAGTCTCACTTCTCAGGTAGGGAATTCCAGAGCATGGTGGAACAGCTGAAAATGCCCTCTCATGAGTCCCTGCCAACCTTACCTCAGACAAGGCAGGTTCCTGCAAGAAGGCTTTCTCTAGTCATCTCAAGGTTTTGGCAGTTAGATATGGGAGAAGGCACTCTTTGGACCCAAATGACTTAGGGCTTTTATGATCAAAACTGGCATCTTATATTGAGCCCAGAAGCAAAGTGGAAGTTAGAGTAGGTGTATAAGAACATATTTTACATGATCATTACAACAGTTTCCAGGAAGAACCTTAGTCACCATATTTTGTACTAGCTGAAGCTTCCAAAGTTGATGTGGCAGTTCCATATGGTTTGAAAAACACGGAGGCATTTGGGAAATGAAATAGCTATCCAAGAGAACCATAATCAAAGAGTTACTAAACTTTGATTTTTTTTTTAAAAAAACCCTACTTGTAGGGAAACAATGATAATTTAAAAAAAGGAATACAATTTCCCCTCAGTTCAACTTTGTATAGGACTAATATTCTTCCTGTATGCTTAAAACAAATAAAAAAAATACCTACAAATGTTGTCATAATACCACAACTAGAAAAAGTTGTGGTAATGGTTGATTTACAGTCCCATATGTTCTCCTGCTTTCCAGTTACAGTCAGTAATACTATTTAAATTGGTAATTACATAATTTAAATGAGGTATGTGAATCCATCAGAAGTGCATTTAGTGCTATGGCCTAAATAATTAACAATGAGGGCCATATAACTTTCCTCCTGGGCAGCTACATAATTTTGATTTGATTTTGGAGGATCGTGAATAGGGGATAAGAGACTGACTGAAACAAGATTTCATTTAGAGGCCAGCCAAATGGATACCTAAAACCTGCTCCACTGCTGAGCCTGGCAGGATGTTTCTAATCCTGTAATGCATGACTTGTGTCGAGTGCATAGTTATCACTCCTAGTCATTGCTCTTTCGTGCTGCATGAAGTCCCATTAGTATCTGTCAATGTGGCATTGCCCAAGCTGAGACTATTGTCTGAGCCTTTGACCCACATTGACACCCCTGATCCCTTTCTTGTTTCCATATGCTGCTCTCGTGTGAGCTTTATTTGTCACAGGCGTAAAGGTCAGCCTTCAGACATCAGAGTAGTATTTAGCCTATGTGTCTATTGATTTGTGATTCCTCTTATTTAGAAAAGGTCTCTCTGCATTTTGCTGGTGCTGATTCAACTCAGAGGGGACAGACGTAGGAACAAATACTGAGAATTGTGGAGCTGCAGCACTGAGGTCTGGCTGGCTTTGTCATCTAGTATGTCAACACTCATCTGACATTTTTAGATTATTGTCTGCATCCTCTGAGGGAATACAAAGCTTGTTTAATAACTTCTGTGTGAATCCCAGCAGATGAAAATCGCTGTGATTTGGTACCTTTTGGAACTGCGTCTGGGAGACTTGAGTGCAAAAACTTGTTTCGTCAAGACCTTTCTACTTAGCTGTGGAAAATACGAATATTCCCACAATTCTCCTCATCCAAATATCACCTTAGATTTTGGAGATTCAAATTGTCAGTGGTTGGAACCCCTATATCTGTTCCTCTAGCCATGGATTGTATTCTTAGGCTGGAGGAGGGCTTCTAAATTTGCTCAGTGAAATGCTTAGACACACATCTTTGTGGTGAGCT
The DNA here is from genome assembly GCA_029233225.1 of Lepidodactylus listeri. Classification (NCBI taxonomy): domain Eukaryota; kingdom Metazoa; phylum Chordata; class Lepidosauria; order Squamata; family Gekkonidae; genus Lepidodactylus; species Lepidodactylus listeri. Next base: position 50,226,716 of record JARCFY010000007.1, read on the forward strand.
GCCTTGGAGAAGGTTGTCTGGAGAGGCGGCATAACAATTTTCGAAATAAATAAATAGTAAAAACTCCTTGTCCCAAAGGAAGGTCCCACCATTTACAGAATTGATTCAGAGGACCCAGCCCTAGTCTTGCTTTCTAACTAATTCACAATAGAGTGAATTTCTATCCTATTCTAGAAAGAGTTAGCTTTCTAACTCATTCACAATAAATCCTTGGTGGTTCCATTTTATTTATGATTTTTGTAGAGAATGGTGCATGCTCAGTTTCTCATACCTTTCTTTTTCCTTCCATTTTCTATTATCTTCCCTTTTTGCGCTATTTTGGTAAAGTGTATGTGCCTTGTGATAAAACACTGCAGCCTTGATGTACATACATGTATGGTTGCATCCAATGCTCCCTCTAAGCTGTGGAGTCCTGGGAGCAAAAATTCTACTTTGTGAGCTACTGGCATTAAAGTTGTGAGTGAGTGATTTGGCTACTGCATAAATTCGTTTGCTCTAAAGCCATCCTTCCTGAGCTAAGACAAAAATGTCTGAGCAGGAGGCTAAAAAACTGTGAGCTAGCTCACACTAACTCAGCTTAGAGGGAATACTGACTGCATCACAATCATTTTTGTTTGTTTTTTTTCTAGTGCTTTACCAAGGCATAAGTGCACACCTGTATCTCCATAAAACTTTGCACATAAATAATCTTTCTGTTTAACAGTGTATTGTCAATGCACATGTGCATGTCAGTAATGTAGATGGCAGAAAGGAGGCTGATGAACTCAAGGAAATGAAAGCTGTTCATGTTTTAATTCTGGAATTAATGTTAGAAAGTTTCCTAATTATGTCAGACTTCAGAGGGAGCAAAGTGTAGTGCAGAGCTAAACTCTCAACCATAAAGGAAACAGAATGAGGAAAATCAGTTCAGCCACAATAGAAAGCTGAGTATCAGTTTCACTTCCAGTATGAGAAAGAGAACCCATGTTAACATTTCCCCATAAGGGCCTAAGATGCACACTTTATCAGTTAAAGGTGGGCTGTAAATTTATTCTCTGGCAAAAGGCTGGTGGTAATTAAGTGTTCTTTTTGTTAAAATGTACATATTCCCTTAGATATTGTGTGGTTTAATTAAGTGTTCCTTTTAAAAAATGTGCATATTCCCTTAGATATTTTGTGGCCTAAAGTAAAGAATGTGTACATGTTAGCCGAATTGCTTTAATTTATGTTTAGCAATCAGCAAAATACACAGGTTCTTGCCAACTATACCAGGGTCCCACCCCTCCCGGGAGTTCTCAAGGAAAGAGGCATGTGAGGCAGATATCCAATTAAATGTTGTTTACTTAATAATGTGTCTCAAGCACACCAAAAACGTAATCACTCACACACTCACACAGGCCTAAGAAACAAAGACAGAAAGTAGCACGTTTGCATGAGCAGGTATTTGTTGGTGGGGAAGCAGTGCCTTACCTTAGGTGCGTTGCCCGAAGGATGGAAGAAGTGGATGGGGAGAAAATTAGAAAGGCTATGGGGACACGAGGCTCGAACCTGTGAGATCACGTGGTTCTCCCGGATCGCGAGTCCAGAGAGAGAGGATTAAAGATGGAGGCAAGGGTTGGGTACAGCAAGCTGGACTGAAGAGGTATTTTAAAGTAGATAGGGGACGATGGCTCAAGAGACTGAATGCCTCTGGGTTAGGTCTTTTATTAGGGGTCTTGGGGCGGGCTGATCAGGCCACATCCCACTAACACACCTACTAGGTGGTCCGTCCCTCTTGGACCCTTCCATAGGTTAAAGGTGGACAAAGGGAGGAGGGCCAGGGGATGGACCATGTTGCAAAACTATGATCTCACCAGGAAGTGGACTTTGGACCGGGGTCCGATGACTCACCTGGCCACATCTATTGTTAGTCAATGACTTTGGCTGACTGGATGATGGCCCGAACATTAGTTGCTAAGCACTTGCATTAGCATAACTATGCAGGTATGTTGGAGGGGGCAGGGGTTGACCAGCGTGTTGAGACAGAGAGAGAGAAACCTCATGGCAAGAGGAGTCCTTTGTCTCTGTTCCAGGTGAACTGTTTAGGGTGTCAGCCTCCTGGCATGGGCTGGAGCTGGCTCCTATCATGAAGAAAGCACATGGCCCTTCCATTATAGGCAACCCAAAGTTCAGGCTTATGAATATCACAATTCATAAGAGCACTAAAAGTGTCTTGCTGGCCAACATACAGCCTTTCAAGGCAGACCTCACAGAAGTATGATAATTACATTGGGTCAAGTCTTCAAGCTGATTAGATTGACAGGTTTTAGGAGAAGGTTGTGAAGTGTAGCATAAGTGATATGAATGTAAGATAACAGTTCCCCTAAATCCCAGTATGGATAAGATCCAAAACTTAATGGCAGAACCATATGAAAAAAGCCTCATTTCTCCAAAGTGTGCTTCTCGAGAGGGGCTGGGAAGTGTATTGTTCTAACAGAAGATGTCTGAGGATGCTCCTGCCTGCCCACAGGGGAAAAAATATATGAAGAATACTTCATCGTATGACTTCACTGATACACACTTTATTGTAGTGGGGGAGTGGTATGTATGTATACATTCTCCAACATAAAGTATATAGGTGTGATACAGTGGTTAAGAGTGTCAGATTAGTATGTGGGAGACCTGGGTTTGAATCCCCACTGATGCCATGGAAGCTCACTAACTGACCTTGGGCCAGTCATTCTCTCTCAGCCGAACCCATTTTATAGGGTTGTTGAGGATAAAATGGAGGAGAGCAGAATGATGTAAGTTGCCTTGGGTCCCCACTGGGGAGAAAGGTGGGGTACAAATGAAGTAAATAAATATGAATATTGCAGAAGTAAGACTACCCAGCATTGTTTGTCCTAGTTCATGTGAAAATGGCCATCCAGTACAATCCTAAGCCACATGGATCTTCTGCAAATCTCTGAATTTAAGAATTGTTTGGAATCAATCCATTTGGAGGACAGCGAACAATCAAGACAGGACATGCTTTAATAAAACTGCCAAGATCATGACCCATGTGCAGGATCAAATTAGACAATCACAAAGAGAAAACCACACAAATTTGCAAGGAAGGGCAGGAAATTAGTATTACCATGCAGCTGTGCTAGGGCATTGGCGAAAATTCCCCCCATTTTTTCCCCAATTTACTGGCACAAGACTAAAAAAAGCTCTCCAGAGTTTCTGCCAGAAGACTCCTCCCCCATACCAATTGCTGCCCTGTGCAAAGTGTGGTGGAGTTGCAGCCGACTTTGAACAAACACACACACAAGTTGCCAATGACCACAGCTTGCAATGTCAGTGTCAGTGGATTCTACCATGCATTCAGTACACTCAACATGTCCCCCCTTACAGTAAGATCATGTATTTCCCACTTTTCACAGTGGCTGATAACACAGCAGAGAATCCCCTTGTGCGCAGCAATATGGAAAATGGGGCTTTGCAGAAGTCTGGTCAGTTTCAACAGTGGGTTTTCCCCCTTTGCCTGTGTTCCTTTCTGTTCCCTTTCATTCAGTAAACTAACACTAAAATACATGCACAAAACCTGAACCATGAGGATTTAAATGGAAGGTGCTCACTGGACACTGCACAGCTATGTAATTTTTTTTTTAAAAAAAAACCTTTAGATGCCACCCCCCTCTTCACAAGTGACATTCCACCACCTTTTAGAAAACTGCATCTTTTAAATTGTAGCTGCAGAATAAATACACCAGAGAGAAATAATGGTGTGTATGGTGGGCACAGACTCCAAAGTCAAGTGCATACTGCTCTGAAAATCTGCAGTAAGATGTGTGTGCATAATGTGACATAAGCGCTGAATGTGGTAATCAAGAAAATAGGTCTCATCACTCATGCTTCCTCTGTCTTTGCCTGGCATTCATGCTGAAGTCACCCTAAAACATCAAGTGGATGATGTGTCAGAATCATCTGTGATTTTTGTTTAATTAACTATTTTCTTTAACCCCAACTGTAACCGTAATTCCTTATATAGTGTATAGGGTGGTCTATGACAACTGGTTTGCTATTACATGCTAAAAAATATTTGGGAAAGTTTTTTTCTAAGAATTTGCTAACAATAAGAGCGTATTTGACCTTCCAAACACCTGCTGCGCTGAAGAAAGTGGAGACTAAACTTGGGACATTCTGCATACAAAGCATGTGCTGTGCCACTGAGCTATGGCCTTTCCCTAGAACTGAAACAGCCCTGTATGATAATGTTCCTGCTTCCTCCCCACTTCCAACTGCTAATGTATGATCACTAGGAAGCTGGGTTGATCTTCTTGAATGCCTTATTCCCTGTGCATCAAACTTGACAAATCCTAAAACATCCATCTTGAATATATATTATATCTATATATATTTAAAAGAAATAACTTCTTCTGGTTTTTTTTAGGATTTGATACCTACTTCACTTCACGTACGCTGGAGAACAACAGAAGAAATGTATGGTTTGCAGAGTACTGGGAAGAAAACTTCAATTGCAAGTTAACGATTAGTGGGTCAAAAAAGGAAGACACGGATCGTAAATGCACGGGTAATTTCATTTTCTTTGTCCTTCTCATGATGCTGTACGTGGCCAGCATTGCAAAGCCTGTATAGCTGTCTCAAGGAACTCTGGTCAGAGATAGATTGAAAAGAGAGATTGAATTTTCATAGGTTTTATAGAAATTGGACACAGAAGCATAAGCCTTCCTGGACAAGGGAAACAGATTAGGTTAAAAAATGCACTCTTTCTGTTTCTACCTGTCTGTGCTGTAGTAACCGGCATTTCTCATTGATTTTGTACCTCAAGAGAGAGAGAGGCGCTTGTCTCATTTTGAGCATTTCTTTTTACATGTTTTTTGAGCAAGAGGAATATCTTTATAAAGGCTGGCTTTGTAGCCACAGTGCAACTAAAGATCAAAATGCACCAAATGTGGAGTTATTTTTGAGTGGTTTTATTTCAGGGTTCATCTCTGTGCAAAACGTGTGTCTTTGTTCAGTCTCTGACCTATCTTTATCCCAGCACAATGGGCCTCGGTCACAGAAAACAGTGGCATTGTAACAGAAAGTACTACATCCGCAATAAAACATAGAATTAGCAGATTAAAATTACATATAACTTGCAATGATCCATGGGCTTCCAGGAGAAAACATGTTTAAGCCATTCTCCAGAAGCTTCTGAGTGACTAATGGAAAATGGGTTTCACAAGGGAGGGAACTGTACTGATTTGGTGCTCCGGTAAAAAACGTGATGGCATGTAACACACACGTAGGATATGCCATGTTATGGGCCACCATGTTGCTTTTGACTTATGGTTACCCTATGAACTAATGAGCTCCCAAACATCCTATCATTAACAGCCTTCGAGGGCTGTGGCTTCCTTTATTGAGTTAATCCTTCTCATGTTGGTTCTTCCTCTTTTCCAACTGTCTTCAACTTTTCCTCGCATTATTGCCTTTTCCAGTGATTCTTATCTTCTTCTAATGTGACCAAAGTATGATAGCCTCAGTTTAGTTATTTTGGCTTCTAGGGAGAGTTCAGTTTTGATTTGATTTAGAATCCACTAATTTGTCCATGCTATCTGTAAAACTCTTCTCCAATACCACATTTCAAATGAAATTATTTTCTTCCTTTACACTTTCTTCACTGTCAAACTTTCAGATCCATACAGTGTAATGGGGAATATCATAGTATGAATTAACTTGATCTTGATCACCAGTGACACATCCCTACCCTTAACTATCTTTTCTAGTTCCTTCATGGCTGCCCTTCCATCTCAATGTCGTGATTTCTTGGTTGCAATCTCTCTCTTGGTTGATGATTGAGCCAATTCCTTCATTGTCAGCCTTATAATTGTGTAATTCCCCAATAGTCATGATTTTTGTATTTTTGCTGTTCAGACATAGAAAACTGCAATTCCAGTGTGGTTGTATCTGGAGCAAGGTTGTCTAAATGACCTACAGTGGTAGAGAAGTAAATATAAAATAACATTGTGGAAATGAAACACAAACAGTGCAGCTATTTAAACTCTGGTCGTTTGGAAGATCCATGTCAACTATGGGAGTCACATATTTTATGAGTTGAAGCTTCTGAAGCATCATAATGTATAGCACATTCCAGTCAAGACAAGAAATTATCAGGGCATGGGTGACTGAGATCCCCATGATTTTGTAAGAGTAAGCGCAGCTGGTCCAGGTAAGTAAAGAAAAATGCAGAGTACAGTTGTATACAGCAGGACTTTCCTAAACTATGGCCTAGCCTTTGAGCTGCTTCACATGTTACCTGGCAATAGGATGTGTGAGCGACTCACAGTTAGCCATCTGTGAAATTGAAATAAGAGACTTATCTGAGAAGGTTATTGTGAGGGCAAATTAAAATGGCTATAATCATGCACAAATGTCCATTTAAGGCCACTGTTGTTTGTTTGTTTTATAGGGTAGCCAGACTCTTTTCTGGATTATGGCTATTGAAGAAATTGTGATTTGCTTTGCAAATTGAAAGTTTACGCATAAGAAACCTTTATACTGTACAATAGAATAATATAGTTTAATAGTGCATGCAATTCATATAAATTCTGGTATGTCAGATGTCTCTAATATTAAGAAATTGTCCTTTACTTAAGAAGGGCTCAAGTCAAAGGATGTTATAAGGTCATTGGTATATAAAGAATATAGAGCACCACAGCAACATAAGACATACTGGATGTCCCTTATACTTTAGAACTCTGAAGTATCTCTTATGTTTCTAAATTTCGACAGCCCTGTGACCTTAAGAATGAAAATAACTTTCTGCATGTCCTGAACTATAATTTCTTTGAAGTTAAGGAAGAGGCTTTTTTCCAGTTATCATTACTCGTTTCTCTAAACTGGCATAGACCTACTCTGAGAGAGGCTTACCTTCCTCCTCTTTTTAGAAAACTGCCACTGATATCCCCAGATGTCATGATTAATTATCATTGCACCACCAAGTAATAGTGGTTAAAACCCCAATGTGTACTTTTCGACATTTCCATTAACTACTTGGAAAAACAAACTGATGCATTTTGTTTGTAAAATTGGTTTTATTGGGCCTGTTACTATAGCAAAGGCAAGCATTTCTGTACTAATAAAATGACTCTTTTACAGTTCTAACAACACTTTCCTGGGAATAAACCCCATTGAAAAGATATTGAAGAGGATTCTAGGTAGACTTGCTTAGGATTGTTGTCTTCGCTTTCAAAGAAGGTGTTTCCTAAGTGGCCACTGGTTGCCACGAATCTTCAATGTCTACCATTTCCTGAGCCATATCACAGTGGAAACTAATTGCAGCTTTGAATGCATCAGGCTCCGAGCTCTATTTTGTCTGATTGCCAAATCACAATTATTTAGAGAAACAGTATGTTGAGGGATTTGGTTGACAGTTGTAAACACAGTGGATGAAGTCAGACTTTAACCACTACAAATGCAGATTTTGTCTTTACCTTGTGTATCAGGTTCAGGCTTGGCTGTAAAACCCAGCAGAACCCTGGCTGTACAGGTTCCTCTCCAAAATTTTATTTTTCCTGCCAAAGAGCTGGAAGTGGTTCAAGTCAATAAATGACAGCACCCTTTGTGGCTTATGAAACAATTATTACATTGCTTCAAAAAGAAAACATTCAAGATATTATAATTTGCAAGGCAACACAAATGCATTGAATCATAATTCCAGTGAACAGAACATTAGTAGAGACAGGGTCTTCATTGCCCTTCAGAAAGGGCACTCTGAACCAGAGACAAAAGCCCAACTATGGTTTCCAGGGCCTCGCTAGGGCTGCCAGCCTCCAGGTGGGGCCTGGGGATCTCCTGCTTTTACAACTGATCTCCTGCTGACAGAGATCAGCTCCCCTGGAGAAAATGGCTGCTTTGAAGGGTGGACTCTATGGCATTGTACCATGCTGAGGCCCCTCCCCTCCCCAAATCCCACCTTCTCCTGGGTCCACCCCCAAAGTCCCCAGGTATTTTCCAACCCGGACTTGGCAACCCTAGGCCTCGCCTGCTCCAAAGCCTCTCCTCCCAGCACCAGTCAGCTGGCCAGTAGGGAAAACAAGGCAGGAAACTGGGCCTAGGCCTGCATCACTGGCCATATGACAACATCACTTCATGTCACTGGCAATGCAGGGACACTCTGGTATTTGGACAGCTCTATGGTAAAATGACTTCTACCATGGAGTTTTTGCCCAAACAGCAGAGTGTCGCCACATCCCTGGCAATAAGAAGATATAACTTCTGGTGTGCACTGGAAGTGGTGATGCTGTTTTGCCGCTGGTGACAGAGGCCTAGGCCTAGTTTTCATGCCAGTAAGTCCTCACACCCACTGCTGGTTGCTGGGAGTACCTGGCAACCCTAAGCCTAACAGATGGTGTCCAGTAACACACACCAAAAAGAAAGTCTAAAATATTAACTTAAAGATGTATGGGGTCTCTTCTTTTTCTGTATGCTCTGTGGTGACAGTGGCAGCTATTGCTGCCCCCCCCTCCCAAAAAAAACCTTGGACCTGCAAAGAAACCAGCATTTTCTTCAATTCAAGCTCTATGCCTTCTCTCTTCTGCTGCAAGGCAGCCTGACTGAAGGTGGTGGGACTCTTACAGTTGGTGACAAAGCATGGACCATTAATAAAGTTTCTCCTGTGTTATCAAGCACAAGAGCCCCACCCCCTCAGTCAGTCTGGCCTGCAGCAGGAGAGAGAAGGCCTTAGAACTTGGCTGAGGGAACTGCTAATTTTTTGCAGGTATGTGATAGGCCCAACCAGGGAGAAACTGCACACTAGAATTTTCCTTTTAGAACATTGAAGTAGGAACCACAACAAAAGGTTGCAGATTGTGTTGTGAGCCTCCCCATTCCTCCAGCACCACCTCCCCACAGTCTCGCTGGTTAGAGGCAAACTGGAAAGTTTAGATGCAGTGGCTATGTTGGTGAGCAGGTGAGAAAGAGCCCCTTCACCCACCTGTCCTTATAGCTGCCCCCTGAGCTGCCCTTAGGGTTGCCAACCTCCAGGAGGTGACTGAAATTCTCTTGGGCTTACAACTGAACTTCAGGAGGCAGAGATTAGTTCACCTGGAGAAAATGGCCACTTTGGAACGTGGAAGCATTATGCTTCACTGATGCTCCCCCTCTCGAAACTGCACCCTCCTCAGGCTACATCCCCCCAATCTCCAGGTATTTTCTGACCCAGAGCTGGCAACCCTAGCTGCCCTCTCTAAACTTTCCTGTTCTATCTAACCAATGAGACTGAGGTGACAGTTCTGAAGAAGTGGGAAGTGAAGCCTCCAGGGCTTCTGTCCACAGTCTTGCTGGCTCGAAGCTGACAGGAAAGTTCAGAGTGGTTGGTTGCTATGAACATGGGCAAGGAGGCTCCTTGAAAACTGTAATACCTTGACCATTTTCTTTTCGAAGCAGTTTCATAATTGCTTGCCAAGCCACAAGGATGCTGTCATTTATTGACCTGAATCCCATGCCCACCCCTCAACTCTCTCACTGGAAAAGACACTTTAGAAGAGGAATTTATGTAGCCAGAATTCTGCTGGGTTACAGATTGAGAGTGCATTACCCAATGTGTGAATAAACATGTCAGGCTTTTGTGCCAAGACCTGAACAGCAAGAGCTGAGGCCCCATCAAGGACTTAGCTGAAGTTTTCCTTTTCTCTCCTGTTGCCCCCCCCCCCACCCCACCTTGCAATAAAACCATATGGAACAACAGGAACAACTGATTGGCCATGACTATATGGCACTTGGACTATTGGAAAGCACCCAAGTGGTTTCTGGGTAGAACAGTCCAAAATCCATTTTTTGTTATGTTCTTGACAAAAGCATCAGCTGAAGCATGTATAGATCAGAAAACATGTAAGGATTTCAAGCAGCTGAGGTAATTTGGCCCAGTATGTGTAATATCCAGCACATTAGAAGTCACCTTCATGAAATCTTTGTTAACACCAGCAGTATGCAAGAGAAGCCAATTTCATTCCTGCAGAGACAATGAATGATGCTTCTGAAGGGCTGCTGCAGAAGTTTCCAAATCAGGTTATCACCTAAACTAGGATGGAATGAGTTTTAAAGCTTCTGCTTGATCCTTCCCCAGTCCGAGACAAGCCACTCTTGTGATCTGTATTTAAATAGCCAGAGGCATGTCCAAGATCAGCCCCAACAATCTTGACAGAATTATGAGGGTTGCCAAGACATTTTGGATCCTTGCATATTCATAGGGTTGCCAGCCTCCAGGTGGAGCTTGGAGATCTCCCATTTTTACAACTGATCTCCAGCTGACAAAGATCAGCTCCCCTGGAGAAAATGGCTGCTTTGGAGGGTGGACTTTATGGCATTGTACCATGCTGAGGCCTCCCCCCACCCCAAACCCCGCCCTCTCCTGGATCCACCCCCAAAGTCTCCAGATATTTTCCAGTGCAGACCTGGCAACCCTATATATTCATTTTATCTGTTCGTGCTGCAGTGATCCTATCGTTTTTTGGGACATTTTTTATTGTTTGTATTCTAAAATCTACACAGAAATCAAAAAGTAGGAGTAAACTACAAACTACAGGAAAAAGAAAAGAAACCGCTAAAACTCAAGTAGCAGTGGTCATACAATGCAAAAGTATCTTACTAAAATACATCACTCACTAATATTTAGATATGTTGAAGGTGATATAAAATTCAGTTATAGTAAAAAAATCCAACCATTTTAACTTATATAAAGATCATCCAAGTAAATCGCTCAAGTTAATAAAGTTCAAATTTTAGAGATAAAACATTTAATGTTTTCCTTTATTTTTTCTAAGTTCATATCCTCATCTGGTATCAGGGGTCAGAGGCAGCCGCCCCAAGTTCAGAGTCTGATTCTTCTTCAGTTGATGTTAATGATATTTCTTCCTTGCTTCCAGGGTCGCTTTCTTCTTCCAACGTCTTGATGTTGTCTGCTGTTGTTCCTGGCTTATCTGTCTTCTGAAACTGCTCCAAAAACACGTTAGCTTTTGTAACAGAGTCTAATATTTCTTTCTTGTTGTTGTATTTGAAGAAGAGGCCTTCTGGTATAATCCATTTGTAGGACGTGGGATTCTTTTGCAGAAACAAAACCAAGTTTTTGTATTTTTTCCTCTTATTCCTTATTTTGAATGGAATGTCTTTTAATACTTTTATTTCTTTATCTTCGATTTTTAGGGTAGTCCCATTAGTCGCCTTAAGTATCAGGTCTCTGATATGCCTTTTGGAGAATTTCATAAAAATTTCACCGGGTAGATTTTTCTTCTTGATATATTCTGAATATGTTCTGTAGACCATATCCATTTCGCTTTGAAGATATTCCACTTTTAAGTCCACAACCGGGCTCAAGGCATCACTTAAAATCTTTTTGAGATTTTCTCCTTTCATCTCTGGGACCCCTTGAAATCTCAAAACATGATTTGACTTTTCCGTTTGTAGTTGTAAAAGTTGATATTCATCAGAGGTTCTCTTCTTTTCCACAACCTCCAATCGCTTTTTAAGCTTGGTCATTTTGGCATCTACTTCCTTCATCTCTGCAGCTATTTGGTCTGTCTTTGATTTAGTGTCATTTAGCTGTGCTTGGAGAGTTGCAAAGTTCTCATTCAAAGTAGTCATCTGGTCCAGCAGAGGGCGCAATGCAGCTGCTATCATGTTGGGAAGGTCTGTGGCTGCTTCCGGTCTTGTAACTGGAGCAGCTGGGCTGGCATTTCCTGAAGAAGGCTTTATTTTCGGCATCATTTTCCCCCGCCATCTGCTTACTTGTTTACTTTTTAAAGAAAAGTTTCAAAAGTCTCTATTGTTTGAAAAGATGCTTAGTTTTCTCTTGATTGCTCTTTATTTTAGTTACTTGTTGCTTCAAACCCTCCCCTCTTCAGTATGCACTTTACAAGGCTTTATTTTTCACGGGGAAGGCTCCGCCCCCCCCTTGCTTTCTCTAAGGGGACATTTTGGCACTTAGCCGTTTATCAGGATATTCATCTCACAAAAACTCACACTGCATCATGGACATCTCAGTCAGGTAAGGGAACAACTCGGCCGACTGCCCGCTTGTCCCGGTAAGCGTTCCTAAAGCCATTGCTGGTTCTGCGGCGGTGGGACCTTCAGGGCTCAAAGGAGCCTCAATCCCTCGGCAATGTGCCTTTGGAGTGGCACCTCTCATGCCCCATGGCTAGGAGCCCCCTACAAGGGCTCCGGGGAGGTCCAGACATGTGAATCCCCTCCCATCCACTGTTTCATGGATCGCGTCCCTTGGAGCACCCAAGGGACATGTCTGCCATTTGGGTCACTATAAGCTGAAGCCTGCAGTGATCCTACCATTAACTGTGCAACTATTGGTTTAGGTACTACTTGTCCCCCCCCCCCCCCCTTAACTGGAAAATCCTTTCCATCTTCATTTTGTTACTTTCATCTTCCAACTCTGGGACTGTAGGATGGCCGTTTGTGATTTCATCCAAAGTTTAAGATTGCATTAAGGTGTTAAGTGTTGAGAAAGAACTAGGGGAAAATGGTGCCTGTTTGATTATGAAAGTGAAACAAGTTTCAGATTTGTTGGTTGCTGCTGCTACCTCCTTGATGTGTCAATTGCCGCCATTGTGGACTGCAAGATCCTACAGTGAAAAATCATTTATCACTTTGGGGCTCAAATAGGAAGCCCCCACGACATTCATAAGTCACTGAAATGAATCACTGCATAACCCACCAAAACAACTGAGTTCAAGTTTAGGCTTCAATGAGTCAAACTACTCAGTTTATTCCCAGATAAGTAGAAAATAAACACATTTCTTGTAGCTTAGTGCCGGCAGCAAATAAAATATACAGATATTCAATTACATGAGAAGTTAACCCATTTAATCCATGCTGATGCCCTTTTGGTATTTGGTATTTACATATCATTTTACATTTACATTGATAGGGAAAAATGTTCTCTTACACAGTTAATATGAATGCTGTTGAATGATTCCAGGAATTTCACTCTGAAGAAACATAAACTGTGTTAGTATGTAGGATATTGCTAGTATTTTGTATGGTATGGGAAATAAAAACTCCTGGCATTTGTAGCCAGGATCTGGGTGCAATTGATTATCGAATTTCACAGGACTGAAATCTGAGTCATCCATCCCACAGTTTGGCTATTGTTAATAACAATCCTAGAAAGTGATATTGGATGGATGATTACAACATGATCAGAGTTTCTTATTTTACTTATTCCTTTAAATTTCTGGCTCATTTCAGCCCCAGGAATCAGAATGGAATAGACAGTATAGGCAACAAAACTAGACTAAAGAAAATGCATGCAAAAATGATGTATCAAAAGCCAACATAAATGAAATGGGTCTTCTTAGATGCCATCTTTAATATGTCTCTGGTAAAGCTGTAGGCCAGCTGCTATGTCTTCTGCATCATAGGCATAGAGTACGGGGGGGCTCGAGGGCTTGAGCCACCCCCGGGAAAACGGAGCGCCTGCCGCCGCACCTCCCCAGGTCCTTCCGAGGCTCAGCGGCCGCTGCTGGAGAGGGAGAGGGAAGGGTGGCGGGGGGGGGGGAAGAGAGGCACCAGCAGCAGCGGCTGGCAGGCCTTGGAAGGGCCCGGGGAGGCTGGGCGGTTTCCCGGAGGGGGGGAAGAACATCATCCCAGGGAGCGCGCGCTAAGGAACCCCTGCCCCCCCGGATTTCCAAAACTCTACGCCCCTGTTCTGCATTGTTTCTGTTCTCAGCTTGTCCCATGAGAGTAATCAGGGCTCATCTAAAGTTTTATTATAATTGTTTATTAATTTCTTTTCCAAATTAAAACACATAGTTTCTCCATCTGTCAGAAAGCTGACTCCTATCACCAACTCCTGAAGACAAAAACATCAGCTTAACAATTCTGGACAGTTAGCCTAACAAAGGAAAGTTCAATCAGCTGCCATAGCCCTGTTTCACATAATGCTAGTTTCTACATCGCAAGGATGTCCAAACACAGAGTTATTTTCATGTGCTCTGAATGCATCTGTTTGTTTTCAAACACACCACCGGACAAGCCACATTTAATGATCTCATAGTTTGTTAGTATGAAATAGCTATTTTAAAAAGGAAACATTAAACATGAGGATAGCCATTGCTACCACAGTCAGAATAAAGAGACGGACACCAAAATGGATTTAACAAGGGCCACTTTATTAACTATTTAAATCAAACAACTGGCGAGGGGTTGCTAACTGTACTGAGGAACATGACAGGTGCCAACTCTTAATCACCTTAATTTCCTTTAGGGTGATGCACCTGCCCTGATATCAAGCCTTTTGACGTAGCTCTCGACCAGCAGTTTGCCAAATTTAAGAGAACCCCTGGCCCACCACCCCAGAAGTTGTAAAGCCTGCTAAGGCCAGATTGTTCTAATGAAGACCCCCCTTTCCTGGCCTTGAGCCACAAAGGCCTGAAAGCTGTTCTTGGAAGACCCTTTAATTCTTTTATAACAATGCCCAGGTGCTCACCGTTTTCAACCTACCAATCACACTACCCTGCCATAACAAAGGCCAAGACTCTACTTAGGCCTTCGCCCCCACCAAGCGATCCAGTGCCATCAGCACCCCTCACCTTAAATCTGCAAGAAATTGTTGCCCATATTAGAGAGGTGCAGCCTGTCCCCCCTATACAGGTCATTGAACTCGACCCATATATCAGGGTGCAACGGGAAGAGGCCCAAGCCACCTTACATGGCTTGCCTTAAACAGTATGTTAAACTGCAAGCATTGAATGGTAAAAGCCCTAACCAGCATCATCACTCTAGGAGACTTAGATGTTAATGTTGATAACCTGTACTGTCGCCAAGTTATTGCACCAGAAGTGAACGGTCTGGTTAGTAATCCCATATGCAAACTGCTACCACAGTGGGGAAAACTCAAGGAATGTCAGGTCACACATCCATCCAGCCTGGATCCACTCATGAGGCCAATCTTCAGCACACCAGTGTCTCCTAAAATAGACATCGAAGCTCGAAGAACCAGCCGCATCAGAGGTGACCTGCAGTTCTGCTTCCAGTCGGAGATCATTTCTTCAAAAGGACACCCCATTGTATGCAGCCAGAAAGTCTTGCCAAATTGATAACTCCTCATGGATTCCTTGGGTAACCCAGGTCCTATGATGTGGGCATTTTAAACCTATCATAGAATCACACAGCCTACACAAAAATGCATGCCCTGGAGCCACCACTTTACAAGCAAAATTGAGGTGCCCAATTAGCTGTTGTAACTCCTTAAGCGTCACTTTAGTTTTGCCACACATCTCATCCACCAACCCCAATAAGTTAGCCAGTTTGTCAGGAGGTAAGCGAGAAACCTACTGCACAGTGTCCAACTCAGTGCCTAGAAAAGTTAAAATGGCACTAGGCCCCTTCGGTATTTCCACAGCTAAGGGGATCCCAAGTTCCTCAGCTAACTGCTCAAAGTTGGACAACAGCTGTGCACAAACCCCAGATCCAGCTGATCCAGCAAACAGAAAATCATCCAAATAATGGGCAGTAGTACAAAAGCCTGTGCGTGTATGCAAAGTCCATTCCAAAAAGGAACTGAACTGTTCAAACTGAGAGCCAGTTTGGTGTAGCGGTTAAGTGCACGGACTCTAATCTGGGAGAACCGGGTTTGATTCCCCACTCCTCCACTTGCACCTGCTGGATGACCCTGGGCAAGCCATAGCTCTGTACCAGCTGTTCTCTCAAGGACAGTTGTCTCAGAGCTCTCTCAGCCCTACCTACCTCACAGGGTGTCTGTTGTGGGGAGGGGAAGGGAAAGGAGTTTGTAAGCCACTCTGAGACTACAAGTGAAGGGCGGGGTATAAATCCAATCTCTTCTTCTTCTTCTTCAAATGCAGCACAGGACACACCCGATAGGGAGGCCCTGTCCATATAGTACTGCCCATTAAAGGAGAAACCTAGAAGAACAAAGTCTTCTGGATGCACTGGGAGAAGGCAAAAATCCAACTTGATGTCACATTTTGCCAGTTCGGCCCCTTTTCCACAACCACGGACCATACATATCGCCTCATCAAGGGATGTGTACCTAACTGAGCTCAACTCGCTGGGTATCCCATCATTCACTGAACTGCCCTGTGGGTAGGACAGATGGTGAATGAGGTGATACTCCCCCGATGCTTTCTTGGGCACCACACCTAAAGGTAATACCCATAGGTTAGGCACTGGAGGTGAAGGAAAGGGGCCTAGTACTCTACCCTCTGAGCACTCCTTTTGAATCTTGGCTCTAACCACCTGCTCCATACCCCGAACTGAGGGCAAATTAGGAGCCGAATAGGGATGCCTCTCCCCCATGTATGGAATGTGAAAACCCAACCTAAACCTGTCTAACATGTATTGCCCATCAACAATCTTAGGATACAGGCGCAACCAGCGCTCTAAAATTGGCACCTTACTTGGACTGGGTCCCTTTATCAGGTAAGATCTGACCCCCTCCCCCACCTGGACACCTGCCACTTCTGCCATCCTTTGCAGCTGGTCTAGCTTTGGCCTTTGAGCAGGCTGGAAAGGAATGGGGACGTTCACAGAGAGGGCACTCATGCCAAAAAGTGCATGTTCTCCTGTTACAATACCCCTACAAGGAGAACTCCCAACAGAGAGGGCACTTTTGAACTTGCTGCCCACCCCGAAAGTGCAGAGCTCCCACATTAGCATTGTTGGAACACCGCACAACATGCCCGCTGTTGGAATGCTCCCTCAGGACGGGCTTGGCTGGAAACATCACCTGCATCCACAAGTGCAGATGGATTTGATCCCAGCGAAGTGAAGGGTACATAGCAGCCCTCATATGGAAAGCCCTGTCATACTCCATCCATGCTGACCCAGTGAAATCAGAATAACCTTTATAGATTATATCCATGTACTGGAGTAATGACAAGGCCCTCCATGGCTGCACCTGAACTATTACCCCAGCATAATTTAAGAAGCCGGGATACCAGTTAGTGTATATCCCATCTATTGCCCTGCACTTCAGGCGCTCTTTCTCCCGGTTGTCTAAGTCCTCTTTGTCCTTCTTGTCTAACTCTCTATACAGCAAGGAGAAGACATCTACATACTTGCCCCACAATATCTTATCCTGAGTGGCAGAAGTAAGATGGTCCCCCAAAGGCATTGCTAGGTAACCTGATGGCAAATCCTTCACTGGCACCATCTCATATGTCCTAGCACCCTGCCCCACACCACTCTCCTGGCACTGTGCTGTGCCAGTTGAAGGCACCCCTCCAGGCGGTGACTGGCAATTCCCTGTACCTTCAGACCCTGTAGAAGGCGGCACTATGGTCAAACTAGATGAAGTTCCTCCTGCTGGCGCTGTAGCTCCTGTCCCAGAAGCCGATAGACCTATGGGTCCCCATGGCCAATTGACAACAGGTGTTTGTGTGGAGACAGGCTTACCTGCCATCTGCGACAGACCCCCATAAGTTACCACTTTTTGTCCTTTGGCCACTTGTTCATCCTGACCCTCGTTCATCTCCACCAGTTGAGTCCCCTCATCCCCCAAAACCACAGACTGGCTATCCATACACCCACACCTATTTTCAATGACAGAAAGGTGAGACAAAACTTGAGCTTGGAAAACTTCATTTGGTGACATAGCCTTTTGCCCACTCCCACCTACAGAGGAAGAAGCCCCACTCAAGAGTTGCTCGGTGGCAGCCAGCCTTTCCAAAATCGCCCTATTCAGTGGGTTATCCATGCTGTAATTGAAAGGTGTGGAAAAATTAGCACCCGTGGGTGGCAATAAAGCAGGATGCACCAAATTACTGGTTGTTCTGGACCCATAAGCACCAGCCATAGCCATAGCCTCCACTGGTGCGGAGGGTATCAAAGCACAAGAAGTAGACCCAATACCCGAGAGTGCAGAAGGCACTGAAGCAACAGCTAGAACAACAGGACCACCAATGGCAAAAAGCTTAGCCCCTTGATCTGGTCGCTTAAAGGGGGAGTGCAATTCCAGCCACCCTGCCCTGGCCTACCCGCTTAAGAGCAGGCTGTTTCCCAGAAGAGGCTCCCAATCTCTTTTTTGGAGCCATGTCTCCTGAGCGTTAAAGAGAGCTGGCAAAATGAACACCAAATTGGCCACTTAAGGAGATGCCTAAAATGGCCGCCTAAGCACTGTACCTTAAAATGGCCACCTAGAGTAACTGCCTTATAATGGCCACCCCTAGCCCGGTGGTGATGATAGTGGGGGGGGGGAGAAGCTTGAATTACAGAATTCAAAAACACATGAACAGCAAATAACACAAATAATTGGAATGAGGCAGCCTCACCAAGCTGCCTCCTACTGCCGTCTATCTCCAAATGGCCCCCACCAGACAGCCACCGCAGCCAGTTGAAAAACTGCCCCACCGAAACTACGAGGCCTTCCCAGGGGCTAAAATGGCTGCCACATGCTACCTTTCCAAAATGGTCACCTAAACGGCCACCCGCGAACACAAACTGTGGCACAAAATAGCCTTGCCAAGCTCTCGCCACCGCTAATGGTCAAGATGCTGCCACGCAGGTCTGCCACAGCTGACCAATGGTTGCCTCCGTTGCTGATTTTGCTGCGCTACTCCCACCTTCTGGCCGCCGCCACCACCACTGTGCAGGCCTGCCTCAGCCCGGTCACTGCTGCCACCATCAAGCAACTGCTGGTGCCAGCCACCGGGAGACCACCCAACAGCCAAACACTGGCTCCGAGGCTCCCTGACGCCACCTGAGACTCCCGCACCCCTGCTGCTGTTGCTTCGGGCTAAAAGCCATACAAAGCCAGCAGCACAGTCCTCATGCGCCATCCTTCCCGAGCATGCTGAAGGACTGCTAAGGCAGAGGGTGGGAGCCGAGCCTAAATAGGCTGGCTCCACCCCCTGCCTGGTGCTGCACAATACACAGCGCCGGTGTCATCTCTTCCTCCTCACGAAGAGGCAATTCAGCCCCCTCTCGCCAGCACAAGCTCGGCGAAAGTTTGGGCTCGCATTTCCCCTCATTAAATACTCTTCAACATTCCCTTCTTGTGTTCAACAAGACATAATGAAGTGATGTTTTGTCACATTGTAAGATTCTAACAGTGCCATCCTAAGCAGAATTCCAGCCTTCTAATTCTACTAAAAACAAAGAATGTTGAATAGTGTAACTCTGCTTAGGGAAGCACAGTTGAGCAACCCAGAGTTTTTCTTATAATCTGAGGCTGTATTGACCTAGAGGTGCAACTGTAATGACAGTATAGAGAATGAGGTGCTCTTGATGAGAGAGGTTGCTTTGTAGATGGCAGCTGTTTTGTAAACATTTAAAACATGGTACACTTTCCCATAGAGATTCAGCAGAAGTGATACTGAGAGTACGAATGTAAGGCATTAAGGATCCATTTCTAATCTCTTACTTACTCTGGCATCAGTCAGTCGGCTCCTATGGGAATATCATTGAATGAAGCCTGAGTAGTTGGAGTAGACAAACAAAATGAGAAGACAAAGTGAGTCCTGGTGTTGGCTTGTGTAAAAGATTGCCTCCGAAGAGTATAAAAGGGTATAAAACTGTGTGTTCTTTGGAAATGACAAGTTATAAATTAGGCTTGAAGTTTTACATGGACCACTGTGGGTCAGCGGGGATTGCACTTTTTCCATCTGGAAGCCCAGCAACTGACACCTCATTAGAATGGCAAACGGATGACGCAGAACAGGAAAGTTATGCTTGGATACAACACCCTTAATTGGAAGGATGTCTCATTGATTTTGGTGGAGCTTACTTAGGATGACAGTCTGAAGCATGAAACTTCCCCATTGTGCTTTGTCTGGCTTTGGGACTTCCCACAGCAGTATCCCTTTTATCAGCAGTTGATGGTTGGGGGGGGGGGTGGTATATAGACTCATTCAGTCTTTAAGCAGCAGCTGGACAAATACTTGTCAGAGATGCTCTAGGCTGATCCTGCACTGAGCAGGGGATTGGACTAGATGGCCTATATGTATGTTAACATTTGGCATGGCAGATATAAAATCAACTAGCTGTAAATCTTGACATTTGCATCCTTTTTATCATAAATATCAGGGTAAAGTGCAACCATTTTCTACAGAGGTAGGATGAATTGCAGGATGAATCAAATATCCTTTAGGCTGAAAGTTCCCCCAAATTGCTGAGTTGTCCCTGACATAAAATAGGTGATGTGTACTTACTACTTGTGGGTAGGGGAACTTCATTACTGTGTTCAATGACATTCTTGGGAAGAAAACACATTGGGAATAAAACACAACCATCTGCAAAGCCACCTCCAGCAGGAGTCTGAAGAGACAGCATGAAAATATCCTAAACAAATACACAATAGTGCTTCAAACTTGTTCCATCATTACTGAAGGCATAATGAGCTAACGTTCCACTGTACGTCCACTCTCGGCTTTTTATCACACAGCCCATAAGTCATTCCAGTTTTCAAGGTTGTGTGAATTAGGTCTATTACCTGATTTGAATGATACATCACAATGTTGTTTAAAGTGCCTCAGATGTGTACATTTTCCCAAAGGTTATATGCTGATAATGGGGTTGTTCCTAGAGGTGTGCCATTCGGTATATACTGAACTGAATAAATACCCCCAAATACCTTATCTGTATTATTTAGGTATTTATTCAGCTGAATCAGATTCGCTAATCTGATTCAGTTACCAATCTAGCTCAGCCCAAATAAAATCCAATATTATTCAGCTTTTATTTGGGCTTAGCTTCACTCACCAAGTAGAACTGAACTCAGAAGGCACTTAAAGTTTAAATGCCTTCTGAGTTCACTTGTGGAGTTTTGCCGCCACTGCAGCATGACTCAGCAACAGAACTGAACTCAGAAGGGATTTAAACTTTAGAAGGTTTAAATGCCTTCTGAGGTCACTCATCTGTGCCGCTACCTTCTGCAAGCCCCACCATGGTGGTGGCAGCAGTGCAGGCTGACTTGATTTTGCAAAAGTAATTTAAAGGGAACTTTCTCTTTAAATGACTTGCAAAGCCAAGCCATGTGCAATTGAACCCAGAACCCACCTTCCAGGTGAACTCACACCAGTTCTAGGTTTACTCAAGCTCAACTTGCATTTGCAAAAGTAATTTAAAGAGAAAGTTCATTCTACTCCCCAGTTCGGTGCAGTAGTTAAGAGTGGTGGTGTCTAATCTGAAGAATCGGATTTGATTTCTCACTCCTCCACATGAAGCCAACTGGATGATCTTGGGTCAGTCACAGTCATCTCAGAACTCTTCTCCCAAAAGCAATTCTCTCAAAACTCTCTCAGCTTCACCTACTTTGCAGGGTGTTTGTTGTGGGAAGAGGAAGGGAAGGTGATTGTAAGTTGCTCTGAGACTCTGAGTGAAGGGTGGGGTTGGGATATAAATCCAATTATTCTTCTCCTCCTTCTCTAAAGGGAGAGTTCCCTTTAACTGACTTTTGCAAAGCCAAGCTGTGCCCAAGTGGACAGTCTGCATAGGGTATAATGGAGCAGAATTTGTTTGGCATCCTGATTATTTCCCGAATTCCAATATTGTACCAATATTGAAATTCAGGAATATCAGGAAATACCAATATGTTTTGGGTTCTATTTACCTGAACCCGAAAAATACCAACTTTTTTTCACACCACTAGTTGTTCCCCTCCATTGCATCTTTTTAAAAATGAATTTCAAAATCCTTATGAACTACCAGCCTCTTTATTTGTTCCTGTGTTTTTTCTTATTATTAGTTTTAATAACTAATTTCCACCTTCTTTTAGGTAACTTTGAAAAAAATATTACTGTCATAATTCCCCCAGAGGACTGAAGTAAAAAAGAAGTATCTTTATTCTGAAAAAGTGCAGTTGCAAATTTAGCTTTAAACTAAGGCTCTGAACTTCAGTTGGTATGATGTCATATTTTTATAATACACATCTACCCACACACACACACAGGTGCACTGCCAGGCTGAAGAGAATCCTGTAGATTTTTCTGATTTTTGGAGTCTAGGAATAATCACCCTGATGTGTTCTTCTGAGACTGATAGCTGTTGGTCTTTTGTTGAAAATGGCAGAGAGCTTTGTAATGGGTCAGATGATTCCCTTTCATAAATATGCACAATTCTTGTTAAACACAGTAGGAGTTACTTGTCCATGCCTGAAGGCAGCTTCGGCCCAGTGTGAGCTCTATGAGTGACAATTTTAAAGACAGCATTTTTGAGATAACTTTGCTGAACTATTGAGGTTTGCTGTTTTTCTTACCAAACTTTAAGGTACGAAATGAATGAGAGAGTTTGTTTGACCTATTTACTTGCCTATCAAGGGATACACTCCTGACAACAAATACTTTAAAAGTGAATACTCTCCCTGATATAGCAGAAACACTTATCAACAATGCTTTAACAAATAATTTTAAACAACAGTCACTTGCTAAAAATACTTTAAAGGAACTGTTTATGCTGTGTTTTGGTTTGCCATCATAACCTACTTTCTTATATTTAGGAAGGATACAGTCAAAGTTAAGCACTTTTAGACTCCCATCAATTTAAGTGATAAGTGATTTAGGCACAACTGATGGGTCTTAACCAGCAGTCATTTCATAGAAAAAGAGGTGCAGGAGCTCATTAGCATAACTCATTATTAGCATAACTTATGCTAATAAGTTAGTGGAATGGAGCCTGAGCAGTGGGTGTTGCTTTCTGAAAGGAAGCAATATGGACCTCTGAGGGCACCTGGTGTTTTTGGCCACTGTGTGATACAGAGTGTTGGACTGGATGGGTCACTGGCCTGATCCAACATTGTCTTCTCTTATGTGCTTATAGCTGAAAGGCATCTTTAAATACCTCTCCTTTGCTTCCCCAGCTAGCCTGACAAGGCATGCTGGTTGGGGAAGCGAAGGGGAGGCTCTTAAAGATGCCTCCCCAACCTTTCTTAGCAGCCCCAGCCAATCTTTCCAGTAGCAGCAAAATATTTCCATTTTATTCTATGGGGCCATAGGATACAATAAGAGATCATGCCTCTGCAGCAGCGCGACTCTAGAGAGAAGGGGTTTAAACTTTAAAACCCTTCTCTCTTTGCTTCCCCTGCCAGCTCGCTAGGAGCTGTGGGTGGGGCTTGCTGCCACTGCCATATGTGTCCACTCTTGGGCTGCTAGAACACTTGTTCCAGCTCGTTCCAGCTCCAAATGATCCCTGGTCTTAACCAGTCATGTACAACTTGTCCCCCCCCCCATGTTTGCAGAAATATCTGAAACCTTCAAAAATGAGGTAGGGGTTAAATCAGCACAAAACAGAGGAACTGTGGACTGTACTTGTGCAGACAATGTATCTCCTCTGCTAGAATCTACCCAGCTTCCCACTTCCCCAATTGCTAGTTTGGCTAGTGTGCAGCTTCCTCTGTCACCTGCACACTCGTCCAGATATCACTTGATTTGATTTTTTAAAATTTCTATTGCACCCTCCTGGCCAGGGCCAGCTCAGGGCGGCTTACAAAACTAGCATAAAATTGCAATAAAATTACAATAATCTATCATTGGTGCAATTTCCCTTATCACCAGCATGGCCAGTGTGGACTCTCCCAGTTATAGCTGGGACTGTTATGGCTTTCCCTTTCACAGCTAGGGCTGGCATGGTCATGGCTGGGGGGGAGGTGGGGGAGAGGGGTGCAGAGAGCAGACCTGACTGAGGGCAAGTGGAGAGATGGCTGCACAGGAATCCTACCTGAGCAGCCTTGGAACTTCCCCAGAGAAAAGAGGGCTGTCCAGGTAGAGTCTTCAATGGACAGACAAGAACACCTGACAAAGGCTGGGCCCAAGAGCTCTGGGACTCAGCCAGTGTATGTTTGGGGTGGGAATCTGGAAGGAAAGGATGGTCAGTGACCACATGAGGGGGAGATTGATGGAGTTGTCATCAGGCAGAATCCAAGTGATGGGGAGAAAAAGAAAGAGAGTAATGAGGGGTGAGAGAAATAGGGGTAGTAAGGGAGAAATACAAAAGGTGACAGTAGTTATGATGGGAAAAGAAAGAGAGAGAGAGAGAGAGAGATAAATAAGAGAGAAGCATAAAGTAAGAGAAGGAGTAGGAGAAGGGGGGAGAGGGAGGGACGGGGGAGAGAGAGGATGGTGGGAGAGGAGAACAAGCAAAGGTACTGCCACTCCTGCAAGTTCCTTGTGGGTCCTCGCTTGGATATTCTAATAGAAAAGTAAGCCAAATCTGAGGATACTTGAATCCAGTTTTTGGAGTTGTGACTGGACAAGACAGATTTTTCTACAAACCTGAAAAATTCCCAGGTTTGCAGAAAAATCTGAACAACAAAAAAAGAGGATGGTTTAAAAATGATAAAAGGAACATCTGTAGCTTTAATAAACAGATGGCCTCAGTGGCTGTTGATAGGCAGCCACAACGGTTTGGCCAGCATTCCAGGCTTGGTTTCTGCCTGGTTTCTGTGAGTAAAAGACAGGGAGAAGAGACAGGGTCCTTTCCAGGGCTGTTTTGGCCTTTGAGGGAGGACTCATTGGGGTAAGGTCTGGCAAGAAGCACTGAGTGACTTTATGCCACACAACTTGCATGACTCGCCTAGGTGTGGCTGCTTGTTAATGTTCAACAGCAGCTACCGTATGAAAGCCAGTGTTAAGTGATTAGAGTTTCAGACTAGGGACTTGAATCCCCATTCTACCCTGGAAGTTCACTGAGTGACCTTGGTCCAGTTACCCATTCTCAGTCTAACTTACCCTACTTGCAAGACCAAGATTGACCATTAAGAGCACCTGGATGTACCTGGTGGGCTGATGGTTCTTTGGACTACCTAAGTCTCTGACAAAATGAATGACCTACTCAAGCCCAATTCAATGTGGGACAGACAGTTCCTCAGCCAGCCTGAGGGGAATCAGGGGATACAGAGCCCAGTCTGCTGGAGCCCCATGTGAGAGGTGAGATGGGGAGGTAGTGGCACCTGGTTCAGCCTGCTTAAGATGGGGCAGAGACTGGGGCTGAGCCAAACCCCACACATGGCAAAGTAGATGGCAGCACCCAGCCCAGCCCAGATGGTGGCACCTTGCCCAGCCAAACCCCTCCCTCCTCCTCCCTCAGAGGGTGGAAAATTGAAGATGGGAAAAAGGTAGACTGGCTAGTGGATGAGAAGGAGAGGAGGCAGCTTGTGTTTAGCTTAATAGGTCACAGTGATTTCTCTTTTTAAAAATCTTCTTGGTATTATATTCAGATCAGCGATTTAGTTGCAGCTTACAATAAGTATTTGTTATGAAAACCCATAGCACAAAATATACTTGCCAAACAGTGTGTCGGTCAATTCATTATAATTGCTCCCAAGCTAATATTGCCATAATCACGTCTTAATAACTGAAGCCAAATTTTTATGCAACAACATAGTATTATGTACTTTGTTTATAGTATGCTTTTTACTCTATCATGTAATCAACGTATTCCAATAGCATGATAGATCTAATAAGCAATGCAATAAGACTTGGATTACAAAAGTTAGAAAAAGTGCCAAAAAAGTACCAGGCATGATATGTCAAATGCAGAAAATGGGTTTACAAAAGTAGAAAATAATGCAGTAATATACAAATAACAAATGGATAATACATAGTATGTACAATGACATAGGCTACAGTTCTGTTTTCTTTATAAGGAGGAAGAGGAAGAGGAGGTTTTATACCCCGCTCTTCACTACCCAAAGGAGTCTTGAAGTGGCCTTCCCTTCTTCTCCCCACAATAGACACCCTGTGAGGTAGGTGGGGCTGACAGAGTTCTGAGAGAACTGTGACTGACCCAAGGTCACCCAGCTGGCTTCACATGGAAGAGTGGCAAATCAAACCCAGATTAGAGTCCACCACTCTTAACCACTACACTAAGCTGGCACCAAGTGCCTTCACGAACCATGACATTATATTATTGCCCCATAAACATCCTTCCGAACAACTCTGTTTTATGTAGTTTGTGGAATGACAGATGAGCAGCAGTTTTCCTGACATCCTCAGGCACAAGGTGGAGGCCATGACAGAGAATGCACATGTATGGACAACTATGAATCTTACCTATTTGCAGGGTGGCGCAGATGAACAAAGTTATTGTGATAGAGCATAGCAGAGGAAGTGTTCTTGAAAATAAGAGGGCCCAATCTGGGCATGAATTTGTCATGAATTTTGGCCTCTTTGGGAATCATGAACCAAAGTTTGTGAACTGAAAAACTGGGATGAACTACCACAAATTTTGGAAGAGAAGATAATTCCCTTCCTGGGAGACACCCCCCCCCCCCCGGCTTTCTGCTGGCTTTGGCTCACCATGTCCAGCAGAAAGGTGGGAGGGAAGTCCTTTCCTAGGATCTCCCCCCTTTCTGCTGACCGCTGCTTTTCAGGCTGTCTTTTGCTGTAGTCCCTTTCAACAAGGTTTGTAGGTCCACAGACCACACAAACCGGTTTGGTTCATAAACAACCCTCCTGGTTTGGTTTGGGGTTTGCTTCATGGTTTAGCCACAAACCGAACTGAATTTTCCTGGTTCCTGCTCATCCCTAGTCCAAACACCTGAAGGCCTTTATATGTAATACCTTGACTTGAACCCAGTAACTGATAGTAGAAAGTGACTGTAGAATGGGTGCAATATACATTCTCTGCCCATCTCACGAAAGCAACCAAGTGGCAGCATTCTGTACCAAATGGAGTTTTCAAGTTCACTTCAAGAGTAGACTTGTGTAGAACATAGCCATGAAGATTAAATTACTATACTCTCAAAGTCATCGTGGCATGGATCCACATGGCCAGATTGGCCAGTTTGAACTAGGGTGCCATCTTCCAGGATAAGTGGAAATGGAAAAAAAGCATTTGTTTGCAGCTACATTAACTTGCTACTCTAGCAATAACCCTAGGCTCCTGAGTCAGCTAGTGCTAGCTTTATACCAATGAATGAGGCAATCACAAGGTCCTGTAAGACCACAGCCTTCCCACCTAGCATGACCTTTGTCTTGTCAGGACCTCATCTCACCTTGTTTAGTCTTAGCCACTTAACCACGGCAATCATGGTTCACATTGATGCGCTGGTAGTGATACTCTTACAAACCCATTTCCTTGCACCAAAGGGGGGGGGAGCATCTGAATTGATTCTGTTTTCACAATGAGAAAAAGGCTTTTCTTTCTCAGTTGTAGCCTTCTGCTTCTTTCCAAATATTTTAACAGCTTTTTAACAATCCACAGTAACACTGGCTAGTGATATTCTGCATTCTTGATGCTGATATCAGGGAACAAATCTGTGCCAGATCCAAATGGATCCAATGGTACTTTATGACAAGCTTAGCCCTTTAAATATATTGTAATTTACACAGGAACACGGAGTCTTTCTTTGATCAAAGCCATGCCATCTAAGATTATTATACCTTCCCTCCTGCCCTGGAAAATCATAATATCATCTCTATTTCCGGGCATAAAAAAGTCAAGAAGCAACTGAGTACCACAGGGCACTATCAAGAAGATTTGAAATTGTTGCCTAAGAAAAGGACAATATCTCCCTTAAATAATTTCCCTTACTGTAGAGAAAATTAGAAATCTTATCAAAGAGTTTCTGGACCCAGCGTAAAATGATATATTTGCAGAAAATATTGCTTTTATTTAGATTTGATCACTGGGTCTTTTGAGGTTATGCCTTTTGATGGGTGAGAATAATTTCTGAGTAACAAAAAGCAATTGCTGGTTTAAGAATTCTATGTATCTATAAGGAGCTGTGAGTACTCGTGCTGACGGGCGAATGATGGGGGGAGGTGAAGTAATGTGTTGCCCTAGAAACCAAAAAATATGGCTGGTTGTAGCAGAGAACAAGATAATGAGCTAAATAAGGGAAATTCTGGTGTAGAATATGGAAGAGAGAGAGAGAGAAATCCTGGCTCAGTAAAGAATGCTTTCTCTCAGCCTTTTTTCCCTGTGTGCTATGCACATGATGAACCATTCCCTTTACCACTTTTGCATGATGTTTCAACTGGTAAGTTGTGTTGTAAATACCTTGCCAGCATTTTGAGCCCTCTTGCCCCAATTAGGCAAAAAAGTATCAAAGTTATAAATCCAAACTGCTAACATAGGCTTGGATCCTATGAACAGTACCATGCACACTAGATACTCTCTTTTCCAAAGCCGCCTTCCTCTTCTTCTAAAGTTTCTGTTTGCTCAAGACTGATGTTTTTGGAATGGACCCTTGTGTAAGTGGATGTTTTAGTGGAAGATCAGTTCCTTGTGCAAGTGGATGTTTTAGTGGAAGATCAGTTCCTATTTTCCTATTTTCAGATTTTGGTGCCTCACTTTGAAAAGGGAAGGCTCCAGACTATAGGGTGAGTGGGTTAACATAATGGTTTCCAGACAATCAGGGGTGAACATGGGACTAGCTATTGAAAGCCAGCACTCTTTTGGCTGGATGAGCTGTTCTACCCTCTAGGTACAGTGTGGGATTTGCTGCTCATTTCTGGGTTTCAAACAGGAATTGGGGAGGTGGGGGGTCTGTCTCCAGTTGGCCTCGAGTTGGTTCTTTTTTCACCTGCCTCATACTGTATGGTAGGGAGGACTTTAGAATTGAGTAGGCCTTGTCAGAGTCTCTGACTCTTGTCAGAGTAGACTGGCAAGGCCCTAACTAAGGTGGCAGGTTTAGTGCGGTCTCATTGATAGGTTAATTAATTGGCAAGCACCCTGAGGTACCTTAGGATAGGCTTAGGTAACCAGACTGGACAATTTGGGTTGTCTGATCCAAGTGCCTGGGAAGAGAACTCTTTTCTGATAAATACCTGAACATTCATGCTGTCTGATGTAGGGGGATGGCCTTGACTGTCAACTTCTCTCTGTACAGTTTTGACGACAGGCAAGGACAAGCAGAAAAGGACCTATGTAGCACTCTGGGCTTGAAGCCAGGGTGAGACTGCCCAAACATAGTGAACCTGTTAAGCTGTCTCTTAGCGTGTCCATACTAATAGGCAAAATAGTTCACCCATTGCAGTTCAGCCTTTGAAATAACTAATAAAACCTTAGTTTAATCCAGTCATGGTGTCTGTAGGTAATAGAAGAGGAAGTACATCTCTCCATGGCAGAGACCAGTGCACATGGAACTCATTCATATCACCCTAGCACACTGTAGGGTGCCAACATCAGTTTTAGGTCTGTGCTTTTCAATACACTCTGACAATAAACTAAAGAAGATTTTAGCAGAAGACCAGTGGATCTATTGAAGACCTTAATACGTTGAGGGGAAATTAGTTCCTAGTCAGGGAAACCAAATCACTTTCTGATCACCTATTTCCTGCTCATGAGACAGCCTGTCTTCACTGTTTTGAAACTGGGTTAGACAAGGTCATACAGTACCATGCTATTCTCGAATAGTGTTTTCTACTTTCTGTTGCATTGGACCTGAGAGTTCAGAATGGTACCTTTGCAATACTTCGTGCTAGGGGGAAGCACACAATTGAGCTCCCACCATTAATGGGGGGGGGGGGCCCTTCTGATTTTGCCATACAGTTTTTCAACAGCCTAACTTACATGTTCAAAGGGGCCTATCAGATGTGAGCTAATCACTCTCTTTGGTTTATGCCAAACAATTGTGAACCTCTTCCACATAGTTCTGAATTGAATTTCTGCAAAACTGTGCATGTGCAAAGATGCTGCTGATTAAACCAGTCAGCTCAGCAGCCATTAGCACCATTAGGGACTACTTTGATGCACAACAAAGGGTAGATTTTATTAAAGTACAGCCTTTATTTATGACTGATTTATATGATCCATGACTAATTTAATAGTCTATTTAAACAACTGCCTGCTGAGTGGAGCAGTTACAAAGCAAGGGCTGGGGGTAATAGAACTCAGTCAGGCTGTGTGAGAATGCAAATGAGCAAAAATTACACTCTACGGCTTGGTTAGGAAGCAATACTGTGAAGCAGTCAGTCAAACACCTGTGAACAGACTGATGAACAGGCAAGGCGGAAACTGAAAATTTGGTTCCCTACTTCTAATGTGTGAACAGGATATGTGCCAAACCATTGGGTATTGGAGCATCTCTTGTGTTAAAGGTCATCAGCACTGGGCCATTTTTTTATAGCTGACAGACAGAATTATCAACAGTACCATGATGGGGCCTATAGATAGAGCCCAGTAAGGCCAATGGTCAGGGCTTAACAATAAAAGGATGAAGTGCTGAAAATATTCAGTTCATCTAAGGCTTACAAGCTCCTGCCACTGAGCACGGCTTTCCAAACCTTCTGTCTGATCACTATTGATTGACAAGTGTATAATGAAGATTTAAGGAAGTCCTGGCTTGCCTTGTGATCAGAAGGAATCCAAGAAAGCCAGAGAAAAGGCCTCCTTCCTCCCCTGCCATGCCTTCCCCATGGAGGGAGAACTAGCTAGAGGTGACGGCTGTGGGTGACTTGCTGAGGGATGGGTACAGTATGAGGGAAGCCTCAGGTTGCACAACAATGAGCCTCACCCTGCATAGAGATACCATACCAGAGGGGGGCAGACCCAGTTTATGGACTTACTGGGACTTTTCTCAGTTGCTAAAATGGACAACACCCCAACTGGTTGTTACCTCATCCCCCCCCCCCAAAAAAAAAAATTAATAGATTTTTTTGGCTAAGGGCTTGGACTTTTTCACTCAGGAGTTCTCCAAGAGATCTGTTCTAAATTTGGCACATCCAGTGCTGTTCGCAAACAGGTTCCAAACCTCATGTCCAGGCATGGTGGCCACTCACCTGTTCCAGAGGAGATGCTGGCAGGGGACAGCTTCGGCCAAGCAATACTGAGGAGAGCAGCCCACCCAGAAGCTGTAGCAAGGGAACAAGGATGAGGCTACACCCTGAAATGCCCCAGCAGCAGCAGCAGAGCCCAGCAGGCTCAGGCAGCAGGCTGCACCAGGGAACAGGCCAGAGGAGGAGGCCAGCAGCAGCTGGAGTCTCCTGAGGCCTGTGCAGGCAGGTCGAATAGCCTCTTAAACCCTCAGGGGAGGGTGGTGCAAGAGAAGGGAAGGCCCAGCCGGGAAGACCATGGGCCCAGGTTCATTTCAGTCTTCAGGGGCCTGACCCTGAGTGGAGAGCACTGGGGGAGACTGGAGGTGAACCCATCTCAGGAATTTTTTTATCATTCCAGCCCAGGAAAAGCAAAGGAGGAAAGGCCAGACTGATCAAAGCAGCCTCCTTCATTCTGTTCTGAGGGTCTTCCAGGGCTGCCAGCTTCCATGTGGGGCCTGGGGATCTCGCGCTTTTATAACTGATCTCCAGCTCCCCTGGAGAAAATGGCTGCTTTGAAGGGTGGATTCTATGGCATTGTACCATGCTGAGGCCCCTCCCCACCCCAAACCCTGCCCTCTCCTGGATCCATCCCCAAAGTCTCCAGACCTGGCAACCCTAGGGTCTTCCTGGGTTGAGACCCATAATGAGGAACCAGTGGAGGGTTCCCCCCAAATTCTTTCCAAATACTAACAGGACCTGGCACCTCTCTTGTCTAGTATGCTTGCAAGCTCTGTATATGGGGAAAATAAATTGGGGGAAGAGGAAGAGGCAAGTATTGTCTTGTTTCTTTGTGAATCATCTGCATTTGGTAGCTGACCCGGAAACCCTAAAAACAACTGGTCAAAAACTGGCAACCTTACTGCTGTATCAAATGCTGTACAGATTTGAGCTCTCTGTTAGGACCTGACCAACTCCAGCTATGTAGATGAAAAGCTATGTTCAATTCAGTATTTTCTGTCCTGTTTCATCTTATCTTCTTTAATGTCTCACCCGTTTGAAAGGTGTCTTGGAAAGTTGTTTTTAAAATGTTTCACAACACCAGAACAATCTGTTGAATGGGAAGGAAAAGTACAAAGGAGTTTAACAGAAAACCAGATCTCAGATAAGAAGAACAAAAGCAAGGTCATATTCATTGAATCAGAGAGAAAGGACTATATTATCTACTACTGGTGAATTCTGTTAAGAAGATATGAAAAGCTAACAAGGGGCAAGAAATTGATCAAGGTGGAGATTTGCTAACAGATACAGTAGTAACTGCATCTTGAGAATACCTTAGGCTCTCCTGGGTGCCTGCTTGTCTTCCCTCTTCTCACAATCCTGCATCAACCCTGAAATAAGGACTTTGTGGTAGTTTAAGGATTTGGAATGGCAATGAACCAGAAAGGAACCCCTCAGCGGCACTTTGCACTCCCATTCTCCAAACACATTTGAATCTTCAATCGATTAATTATCTGTAAGATTTTTGTTTGGGGAAATAAATCTTTTAGGGTTATTGGACTGTGAAAATATGTCAAAAATTCCAATGATGACATTGCCAAGACTTATGCTTCCAAAATGTAACCAAGCTTAAAAGATCCATTTTGAATGTAAAGTCTCCTTA
Organism: Lepidodactylus listeri; assembly: GCA_029233225.1. Classification (NCBI taxonomy): domain Eukaryota; kingdom Metazoa; phylum Chordata; class Lepidosauria; order Squamata; family Gekkonidae; genus Lepidodactylus; species Lepidodactylus listeri. Next base: position 50,258,987 of record JARCFY010000007.1, read on the forward strand.
TGTTAATGACAATCTGTCACCTTGGAGAAATCCAAGGACTAATGTGCCAACAACAGCAACAACAACAAAAAATCAAAGTGATGTTGCCATGTGTGCTTCTGTTAAAATATACCCGATAACCGAAAATGCAGTACTGCCATCTGACTCAATGTAAATGTTTAAATCACAAAATCGTTTTATGCGTTTAACAAGATGTCATTTTAAAAAAAAAAAATCTGCCAAATAAAGGGCTTGTTTTCAGAAATTGCAATGGAGAGTATTAGTGGGCTGCAGGCATTCAATGATAGCATGGAAGGAGCTTGGTTTATGTTCTGGATGTTCTGTCTCTCTGCAGGCAAGAATGCATACTGCAGGTTATACATGCACAGCTATACCACAGCCATACAGCCCGGAAAATCTACAACAACTAACAGATATAAATGTTGCTGAATTAAAGGTGCTTGCATGTTCACAGAAATGAAAAAGCTTCATACTGTTTTTTAACTCATCTTCAGTCGCCAGATATCTGTAGTTGTCTGCAATTCCAGAAGTTACATGTAAACTGGCAATTTCAGGATTTTCTATATATATGAAAGAAGAAAAAAACAGACTGAAGCAAAAGATATGGATAGCCACATTGGTCCATCATCCATCCAAAAACAAAAGTAATGTAATACCTTTTATTAAAAATAACCAACAAGCACAACAAAATCAGCAAATTTCTCTAGAACTCTTCAACTGGATGGATATCCAAGCGCATGGGGGGGGGGGGGGTGTCTTCCAGAATCTTAAGGTTCCTGTCTCTATATGCTGGGCAATGTTCAGCCAACTTCAGTAGGTGAATGATAGCAGGTTACATCCAAAGCATTCTGTGAGAAGGCAGAAAAAGTGGAAGTCGTTCAGTTGTTATATTTATATTTTTTTCTATTTTCGGTAGATTTCATTCTGATACACAAAATACTTTGACCTTTATATGCTGACCTGTCATTCCACGATGCAAATTTCTTGATGAAAGAGAAATGCCTCTTTCCTTCTTATGGCCTAAAAAGCACAGGTTCCAATGCAAGTCAAAGGCCATTTGCAACTGCTGATTAAAGGTTAATCAGGTTATGTTGATCAATTAGAAACCTTTCATATTTGCCTGGGATATAAAGCTCACCCATGAAGTTGCAAGCAAGGAAGTATCCAAAGTGGATGCAACTTGAAGGAGGCTGATTTCTAAAGACAAATCCATTGTGAAAGCCTACAGAGGTTGAATCAGCAATATAGAGTTTCATTTTAGGTCATTGAGAAAGAAATGGAGTTTAAAAAATCATGTTATTTTTTCATTGTAAAAAGATGTGAATGGGTGTTCCCATGTAAAATGACACAAAACAGACACAACCATTTCCTAGGTTCTGCATCAAGCTCATTTGTCTTTCAGGAGCTAACTAATTCTCATTTTAAGGCCTAAGTACTCGGTCCCATATTGTCAGACTCTGGGATATGAATCCTAACTGGCATTAAATGTTTTGAAGAACTGTCATGGGATAAGGCTTTTTTTTTAAAGTGCTGTAACTTTTGTGTAAATTTGAGTTGCTTTTTCCTGATGCAGGAAAAAGTAGCATATATGTGATTTAAAAGATAACTGAGAAGTGTCTTAGTAGAGCATTGGATCTTTCTGTTGATACTCTATGCATTTTTGTGGGTTAACAGGGAACTCATTTGGATTTGATTTACCTATTGTACCCTTGCCTGCTGTGTCAAGAAAGCCTGGATATTCTCCATGAACCTTTGAATGCTCTTTTGAGCCAAGTTGGATATCAGGGAGCAAACACATAATTAGGTAGCTCTGTACAATAATAAATCAATCAACTATCACCTGGCATTTTTTGTCTTTTTGTTCTGTTGGCACATTGCTGGGTGCAGCCCATTTTTTTTCTTTCTCCTTGATTCTTGACCCACAGTTTTCCATTATCCAAGGATCCTGCCCTAGAAAAGAAATGCTCAGGTTCAGTTCAGTTTGAAATGCATTTGGCTGGACTGGATCTCCAACTATCACATTTTTAAATTCTCGAACGAAGACAACAGAGATTTTATCAAGTGGATCATTTATTCTGTGGTCTTATGTTTTAAAAACATTCACTGATTGTCTCTGTTTCTTTTGTGATCTCAGTGATGGTTCCCTGCTTGGTATTTTTCACTGTATTAACTGCAACTTTTCTTTGCACTTTCTTGGGGGGTCAAAGTAAGACCGAGTCTTCCCATATGATTAGGGTTGCCAGGTCCCCTCGTAGTTCCAGTGGGAGGATTTGGGGGCCATTCTGAGGGTGGGTGAGGACACCCTCAAGAGTGGCCACCTGTGGCCACCCCTCTCCCTCCCCTCCTGCAGAGATTTAAAGGACTTCAGCTGATTGTGGGGAGCACTTGGCCCGCAAGTCAGCTGGAGGGCCCTTTAAATCTTTCAGCAGGGAGGGAAAGGGGCTGTTGTCGGCTGTAGATCCACTCGCAAAAAGACCCTTTATAGGTTCTTTTTGCGAGTGGGGTGTGGGCCACCACATATGGGCCTGATTCCCAAGTGACAAATCACTGCTGGGAAATCAGCCCCATGTGTGACAGCCCCCACCCCAGTCTCAAAAAAGACCTTTTACAGAGTCTTTTTGTGAGTGGAGCTGTGGCCGGTGACAACCTCTCTTCCTCCCTGATGAAAGATTTAAAGGGCCCTCCAACTGATTGGCAGGCAATGTGCTCCCCACAATCAACTGAAGCCCTTTTTATCTCTGGGGAAGGGAGTGGGCTGGCCCAAAGTGGCCAATTTTTAGGGCAGGTTTGGTGGTGGGGCTTCTGGATTGGAGCCCCCAAAAGCAGGGGAAACCCCACCCCAACCTGGGGGCTGGCAATCCTACATATGATTTGCAACAATATGCTTCTAAGTCAATTAAAGTTAATGGGATTAGATGGATGTAACTCTGCTTAGGATAGCATTGTTAAAATGTTGTATTGTATATTATGTTATGACTGTGCATAATGATTTCACAAAGCAAAAAAAAATATTTTTTTCTCAATGAACTTTACAATGACCTACAAGTATGTAATCACGAATGAGATTATGCAGTATTTTTCTGATCTGATACTTCAGTAACATTGTCCTATGGTGGTTATTTACAGAACCTGAGCATTGAAGCTTGGCACCAATGCTCCCTCTAAGCTGTGGAGTCTTGTGAACAAATATTTTACTTTGTGAGCTCCTGGCATTAAAGTTGTGAGCGAGTGATTTGGCTGCTGCATAAGTTAGTTTGCTCTGGAGCCATCCTTCCTGAGCAAAGACAAAAATGTGTGAGCCGGAGGCTAAAAAACTGTCAACTAGATCACACGAACTCAGCTTAGAGGAAATATTGCTCGGCACCATTTCTGATAGTTTTGAGCTGTTGTTATTCTATGATACAGTTTGATTGGTGAAAGAGAAATGGGCTTAATCTGCCAATAGTTCATAAAATGTAACTGCTGATTAAAACAAAGTTAATCAAGTGTCCAGGGATGGCAACCCCAGAATAGACGCTGGCCAGGCACTGTCCTGGCACTGCTGAGTCAGACAGGTCAGCCAGAGGCTGTAGGAATGAAATCAGAGGGTGGGGCCATGCCTGGAAATGCCCTGATAGCACCCTCAGAGCCTGGCAGGCTCAGGCAAAAACAGGCTAAAGGAGGGGGACAGCCACAGCTGGTGCCTCTTGGGACCTGTGCAGGCAGGCAGAGCAGCCTCTTAAAACTGTGGGGGAGGTGGGGCAGATTAGCATTCCTTCTTCTAGTTTGCCATAAGGGAGAAAGATCAAAATGGTAGAAATAGATGTACCCTCTCTATATATCTAGAAAACAGGATTTTTTAAAAAAACTGCCTCACATGCAGGAATTCATTTTCATATTTTACAAAGATGTCTTATAGCAGCCGGCATAAACAAACAAGCATACAAACAAGTGTATAATAAACTTCACAATGGCATAAAAGAATTACCTGAGTTTGGATTTTTATTGGCGGGAAGGGAGACTTGGGAAGGGTTGGAGCAGGATTTTTGAAAATAAAAGAGCCTCCAAACAGAGAAGGGTTTGTGATTTCATACATCCTTAAATGTTTTGAATACTGGTGGTGAAAAGTCCTGTCAGGTCACAGTTGACCTGTGGCACTGGCAACCCCATAGGGTTTTCAGAGCCATTGCCTGCCTGCCTCTGCACAGGAACTCTGGACTTCTTTGGAGGTCTTCCATCCAGGTACTAACCACATCCAACCTTCTTCAGCTTCCGAGATTTGACAAAAGCAGGTTAGCCCAGGCCATGTAAGTCAGGATATTTAGAAAATTACATGTGAAAAATTACTAATATTATGAGAGATGGGAAAATGTTTATTAGCGGTTATTTCTTTAGTCTGGGACAGGAAATTTACCTTGCCACTAGTTTAAATACAGTCTGAGAATTAGAACTTCTGACTTCTTCCCCAATTAACCAAGGTGGATAAGATGAAGATGTCCTGCCTGCTACCCACCTGCTGACCTTGCTGCTGCTGTGGTAGTTTCTGCTGCTTTGGTGACATTAGTAGGAAGAAAGTCCCCTCCCCTTCTTCTTACCTCTTCCTCCTCCTCTCCCAGGAAGCTCCAATGGCAGCTTTGTCAGTACCAGAGCGTGGGATGAGTAGAAGAGAGGATGGAGAAGAGACAGAATGACCTCTCTTTTTGGTTATTCATAGCCAGTACTGATAGCACTGGTATGTGTATGACTAGAAATACTCTCCACAGCACGTATCTTCTACAAATGCTGTCTTCCTTTTTTAAAAACAAACAAACAAACAAACCTCTCATTCATTCTATCTGTGCTTGTTTTACGCTTTTACACAGATTGCTTGGGATTCCTCTGACTTAGGCTGCAGTCACACACACTAAATAATCCACTTTCAATCCATTTTCAGTGCCCTTTCCAACTGGATTTTCACAGTGTGAACTGACAAAATCCAGGTGGAAAGTGGAATGAAAGTGGGTTGTTTAGTGTGTGTGACTGTAGCCTTAGATAGTAAAATATCCACTGATATGACTACTTCATATACTCATGTCCAACTATAATAAGTTAAATAGCATGTGTCACATTAAAGGTCTTAAAAAACCTCTAGTGATTGCATTTTCAAAGTTGTCGCTACTGTATTCCTTTCATTTTTTTAATCAACTGCCTCTCCATATGAAGACCTTTTTTTCTTATTCCATAATGCTTTTGTCAGAGAAGGGATATTGTTAAAATGTTTTAAAAGTCTGTCTATTGAGTTCCCGAACTGCATTGTTTCTGATACTCAAGAATTCCAAAAGGCTAATAGGTCAAGTGGCAAGACGCTAAACTGCAGACCAGAAGGTTGGTAGTTCAGCAGTTTGAGACCTGAGTGCCGCATGACGGAGGGAGCTCCTGTCTCTGGCCCCCGCTCCTGCCAACCTAGCAATTCGAAAGCAAGAAATTGCAAGTAGATAAATAGGTACCACTTCAATGGGAAGGTAACAGCATTCTGTGCTCCTCAGCGTCTTGTCATGCCGGCCACATGACCACAGAAACATCTTTAGACAGCACTGGCTCTTTGGCTTGGAAACAGAGATGAGCACCACATCCCTAGAGTCGTATTCGACTGGCTTTTGATCAAAGGAAACCTTTACCTTTACCTAGTAGGTCAAGACTTCCCTTTGCAAAAACCATGCTGATTTTTCTCCAAGGTTTGCCCTTCAATAAGTTAAACAACTCCGCCTTCAGTAAAGCTTTCCATCAGTTTACCTCTCTAAACAAATGTTTCCATCCTCTATGGAGGCTCCTTTCAGATTTTGATAGCTGTAACCCTGGGTTTTCTAAGGGAATGTGGCACAGCATAGCCACTCTTGTCAGATCTTGGAAGCTAAAAAGGGTTGGTACTTGAAAGGGCTACCACCAAGGCAGACCCTGCAAAGGAAGGCTTTTTACTTGCCTTGAAAGCTCTTTGCTGGGGACATCATAAGTCAACTGTGGCTTGTCAGCACGTTACAGATGCACAACAATGGGATTTCACTCACCTCATTTGGTCTTCAGCTTTTTGTCATTTTATATGACTTGTGTTGATTTAATTTCAAACATTCCCTACCTGCTGAATTATAGATTTGATTCTGGATCTCAGTTACAGGCCATTTGAAACTACTGTAGTGTCAGTGACTAGCAATGTAATGCACTCTATAATCAATGTGCATAGAGTGGAATAATAATAAAAAGGACAGTTGGTGTAATTTCAGAGCCTAAGCCATTTTTCACCCGGTTGGTTTAGTCAAGAGGAATTAATCATGGCTTGTCTTGCTGTTGAATTATAATTGAGCTTTAACCCAGAGAATATCTTAATCATAGCACCTTTCAAAATAGAGCCCTGCAGCTTGACATATTTGAAGGCTGCCTCACCAAACACTATATGAAGATAAAAAAACATTGCTGGTGAAAACCTCTAGTATGGCAGAGGTAGTTAGGCTTGGTGTTATGAAGCAGATCAAAATATATAATTTGATGCCAATGTCATCTTTGGGTAGCATAATTTCTGCAAGTATTTTACTGAATGCCCCAGTTCAAAAATTGCTCAATGATATTTTTTTTATCATTAGTTTAGATTAATTGCCAAATGTTTGGCTGGCTGATGCTAGATTTTCTGCCTTTGCTGGCTATACCTATGGAACAAAGAAATCTATGTAAATCAATAGAATATTACTCCAGTGATTTTTTTGTGTGGTGTCTGTCAAAATTAACAAGCATAGCCTTCAAGCAGCATAGTAATTGTATCTGAAAAATAATGAGAGACAGAAGACCCTGGAAGGTTTTGCTTAGCTGTATAAACTAATATTGAGCAAGTGAATTATATTTAGGCTTGGTTTAGATACTTATCAAGTGGGACCAACTGTAATGCAGTGGAGAAGAGTGCACACACCCCACCTCTTCATGATTCTATAAAGTATTGTAAGCTATGGGCATGAGCCCTCATGAAAGCTCATGGGCCAAGGACAGACTGGAGATCTGTCCCAGCACAGCCGCAGGGCCAAAAACCCCACAGGAAAAGCTGCCCGGTCCGCCCCATTCGCACTGGCTGCGAGGGGCGGCGGAGTGCGGCTGCTGGCTGCCTGGGCGAGCCACCACTATGCGCAGCTGCGGCCGCCATTCAGACTTCCGGTGGTGTGTGTGACGCAGCTTCGGAGCGTTCACACCCACCAGGAGCGCTGGGGATGTGCGCAGAGACACCTGGGGACCAGTTCCCAGGCATCTCCGGCCTTGCGGACGGGTGAGTCCCCGCTGGCGACGGGGGACAGCTGTGGCTGTCTGGATGCCCTCTCTGCCTCCGCTTCTAAAGCGGAGGCAGGGCACTCCAGAAGCCCAGTCTGTCCTCGGCCATAGTTTGAAAGCTTGAGATCTTCCCTCCTTTTTGTCTGAAAGAGAAGACCCATGCAAACAGGAGTGCATGTGGAACAACCAGAACACACATTGCTCTAGGTACATGGCAAAGTGGAGGGTTCTCCTTTACAATATAAAGATTGTTGTTTCCTACAGATTGCCTGACCTGGTTTCCTCTTCTATGACCTCCAATGCCTAATTCAAAAGGGTCATCCTCTGACGAGTCAGAGGAAGTAGAATCACCTGAATTCTTGCATCCCACCAAGAACCCCTTGTAGACACTAATACCTTTGGGGCAGTTGGTGTCACCATCCTCAGAGGTTAATTCAGAGGGACTCACCAGACAAGCCACATGAACTAACCTGGTGAATGCTCAGAGCCAGATGTTGTTTATGCAACCTTGCTTTGGATCCTGCTCTTTCTTCCTGCTGGACAGCTTTCCAGCCTCCTTGGCAGCCTCAGCTCTGATCCTCCTTGTACCAATGTTGGCAAAAACTGGGCCTTGTTGAAGCATAGCTTTACAGTTTTGCTACAGTGCCCTGTGCTGATGGTTTGGGGGCATTTATGCTTTTGCCATGCCCATGTTCAGCCAACAAGGTTCCAACAGCAGCAGCTAGAGTGTTGCTTCTACAATCTCTGACAGGTCTTCTTTCAGAACTGTATCCCAATCCAGTTTTATTGATAAGCATTTCTATTATGTTTTGGAATGTGAGTACCTGGGAAACATTGTTTGATATTAATGAGACTTAAAATCAAAAACAGCACAACCTCAGAGAACTGACATATACTTCTTCCATAGGGGTTGGGAACAGCAGGGATTCTTGAGAAAGTAGAAGTTAAGGAGAAATGGCCTAAGTTTCTGCATTGCTAATGAAACATTTCAGTGACATTTTATGAATTCAGATGAACTCTTTTATCCCTTTTGGAGCAGACAAAAGGAAAACCTCATGAATTGCATACATACCATGCTTCCTCGGGTTGCAGTAGGCTGGTTAACCAAATTCTCCTGAGCACGCTTCACTTTGCATCAGAAATTACTCTTTCCTTCTTCAATTGGGCCGTGTCTTTCAATTAGAGTCTGGGATTAGAAAAGCGAGCATACCATGAGACTTTAAAATAGCAGCTGTGCTTTGTTTTAAATGATTTCTCCTCATTCAGACAAATCTCATTTGCTACACCCTGGATTCTGGGTCAGGGTTTTGAAAGGCACAGAGATGAAAGATTCTGAATTTTGGTGCTCTAAGTGTCTTCATTTTAAAGTGGGTGCAAAGACCAAATGTTTGAGCACATGGCCGAGGACAGACTGCCGATCCGCCCCGGGACAGACGCGGGGCCAAAAGCCCCGCGCGAAAAGCAGCTGCGCCGTCCCGGGGCGGAGGCGGGGCGGAGGCACACTGACGCGGGGGCGTCCAGACTTCCGCCTCCGCTTCCGGCGCGCTGCCGACGCGTCCAGACTGCCGCAAAGCGGCAGGGACGCGCGGCACTCCAGCCGGAGACCAGTTAGAAGTGGTCTCCGGCTGAAGCGGATGGACGGTGCCTCGCGGACGGGTGAGTCCGCGCCGACGCCGGAGGACAGATGCGGCAATGTGAACGCCCCCTCTGCCTCCGCTTTAGAAGCGGAGGCAGAGCGGGGCACATTGCCAGTCTGTCCTCGGCCCATGAAGTATACCACAGTATACCACAAGGGTTTAGTCCTTAGCATCTTTAATTGTGGGGATGGGGGGGGGATCTCAGGTACCAGAGATCTGGCCAACCAGATGAAGCCAAAGTAGTCTAAATGAACCAGATATCTGCCTCGCTGTAAAGAAGTTCCATATATTTTTTTAAAATATATATATTATTAAAAAATGCACTTTCTCCCCCCACCCCCAGTTCATTGATTTAATTGTTATTACTTTAAAGGAAATGATACTTTGGCCATCAGAAGAATTCTATTTATGACTGTCTTGTTCTGTTTGAATGTGCAGGACAGGAGAGAATTGGGAAAGACTCCCACTATGAGCAAGAGGGCAAAGTTCAGTTTGTGATTGATGCTGTTTATGCCATGGCTCATGCCCTCCATCAAATGAACAAGGATCTGTGCACTGATTTCTCTGGTGTCTGTCCAGAAATGGAACATGCAGGGGGCAAGAAGTTGCTGAAGTACATACGCAGTGTTAACTTCAACGGTGAGTCCCTAATCATTTTTTTTTTAACACCAAAGAGTTGGTTTGAGTTAATAACTGTTCAGTTAATCCTGCACTAACCTCAAAATACATTTAATGCAAAGTAAACCATGTTGCTTTCAGTGAAACTTACTTCTAAGTCACTGTTCATGTGGTGTTTTGCTTGAAATAAACATACAGATCAAACATGTACCTTATCTTTACCAGATATTTAAGTAATCCAGTTTTGTCTGAAATGCATGAATGGGTGGTTTCATCATGCAGTAGATCCAGATTCAATCTCTGCCCTTCCCAATTTTTTTTTAAAAACACATACCAAAAAATCAGGTACCAAGGCCTGTTTGTGACCTTAACTAGCTATTGCTAAGTTAGTACTAAACATTGAACTAGACAGACCAGTGGTCTAACTCAGTATAAGAAAACTTTGTATGTTCAAATAAATGTTTAGTATGGATCAGTTTTGCCCTGACCTGGACAACACAGGCCATTCCAAATCTCATCAGATCACAGAAGCTAAGCAGGGTTGACTCCGGCTAGTATTTGAATGGGAGACCTCAAAGGAATACCGAGGTCATGATGTGGAAGCAGGCAATGGCAAACCACCTCGGAACATCTCTTGCCTTGAAAACTTAGTGGGGTCACCATGTCAGCTGCAACTTGATGGCAAAATTTTTAAAAAGGTATCAGTTTAATAAAGAAACCTCTATGAAATGTATCTGAACTTTTAGTAACCCTCAAATTTTTAAGATTTAGAATGAGAAAGAGGTCCAGCTTGTTTCTATGTCAGCTGCAAAAAGGGGGGAAATGTTCTACATCTAAATTTTAGGATCTGATATACCTAGTATGTATGTGAGTTCATAATTATATATAACTATGTGTATGTACAATGCTGTCAAGTCGCAGCAGACTTTGGGCAACCCTGTATGGTTTTCAGGATAAGAGATGAAAAGAGGTGGTTTGTCATTGCCTGCCTCTGCCTAGCAGCCCTGGACCTCCTTGGTGGTATTCCATCCAAGTACTTACCAGAGTCAACACTGCTCAACTTCCAAGATTTGAGAAGACTGGGCTAGTCTGGGCCATCCACATCATGGCCATTAGGGGTGGGCACAAACAGGGTAAATGGAGATTCATGGTTTGGGGCTCTCACAAACCATGAACCTCCAACAAGCTCCTCCATTGCACAAATTTAAATGCCTTCAGAGCCCACTTCCAGGTTGGGCTAGCCTGACTGAGCTCTGAAGGCTTTTATAGGCCTTTGGAGCTCACTTCCAGGTGGGGTGGTCTCTGAAGGCCTATAAAGGCCTTTGAAGCTCACTCTTGGAGCTCAGTTGTGCTGACCTAACCTGGAGGTGGGCTACAAAGGCATTTAAATACCTTCAGAGACCACTTCTGGTCAGGCAGCTTGAACAGGAAGCTCACTCAGGCGGGGCTGTTGGCCAGTGGTGGGCTTTGACAGCATTTAAATGTCTTCAGAGCTCACTTCCAGGTGGACCACCAGACCCAGAAGTAAGCTCTGGAGGTGTTTAAATGCCTTTAAAGCCCACGAACATGTCTACCATGACCCTCATGAACCTCCATAAAAAACATGGAGGTTCGTGGAGGATCATGGGAGACACGTTCTCCCAAACCCCTGGTTCACGAACCACTAACTGGTCTTATTCATGCTCAAACCAGGGTTCAATTGTGGGTTCATGGCCATCCCTAATGGTCATGTATAACTATAGTTGTAACAATGTATAATATACACATTTTGCTTTGTGTAAATATGATTTCATATTGTTTTAGGTTTCATCAAAAGTGTAGTGGCTCTCCTTTACCTTGTCACAAAGACATATCTTAGCCGGTATCACCTGTTGAAGTCTTTTTTCAACTTTTTGTAGCGGGCTTCTTATCTGCATGGATTTTGTGAGATGGCTAAGACAAATATCTTGCAAAATCTAATAGGCAATCTCTCTCTGAGCTAGAACTCTTTTGGTGAATGGGCAGCTGGGAATGTGAATCAAGTGACAGTATAAAGGTAATTTATTCCTGAAGCTGAATAATTAACATTTTGTAATGCTTCCAAATATGAAGGACCTTCCCTCGCCAAAAAAAGAGAAGCAGCAGCAAAATCCTTACCTAGAACCAAGGGGTAAACATGACAACTGGAAAAATACATATAATTAAAATATGATATGGCTTGATTATTTAAAAGAATATTAAGAATGAATAATTGCATTCAATCAAAACATTGGCTAAGTAAATACAGAGGAAGTGAATGTATTTTAGAAAATATAGCAGCATGTGAAGCAGTTAAGTGCATGGTGAGACAAGGAAATGATGAATGGAAGAGCAATGGACACTTGGTGGACTAATCAGACAACTACATAATTATACAACATTGTTTAATGGGCTCAGTTCAGTTAAGGAAATCACATACTACTTGCTGGACCACATCTGTGATTTGAGAAGTGAGTGGTTGTTGTTCCATCAGGAAATATTTTTGAGGCTTATTTTATTTTTAATATGTTTTCTAACTCAAAATAGTCATAATAGTGCTACTTGTCTTATACAATTGCCCAGTTTGCAGTGAAGGGATATGGGTTGTTAATTTTGTTCATCCTCATTAATCTGTCTAGTAGTAAACACCAGCAGGTTGAAATCACCCTCTATCTTCTGCATACTTCATCATACAGAGTTCATGCCTTCAAAAAAAAAACAAAACATGACATTTGCCTGTACAAACCTGATTATAGTTATGCCCTTCTAAGTCCATTAAGTTCAGTCTGCTTAGTTGGTTGAAGCCGTAGTGGAAATGGAAATGGAAGGGCTTTGAGGCTCTGGATTCTGGAAATCCCTTCCCATGGAAAGTAAAAAAAAGTGGAGCATTTTTGTGATGATGCACAGCTTTTGGGTGGGTCCTGCTTTCTATCCTCCTCCTTGGTCTTCCTCCGGTTCTCATCCCCCTATTTCCTCCTTGGCATTGATGGTATTTGCTGAGGAGGCAACCACTGCACATTCAGGAACATAATTAAGGTGATGGTGGGAAGAAGGAGACTTCCCCAAATGTACGCTCTGCTGCCACCAACACCTCTCTCCTGTTGCAAGTTGCCTTGCAAGCATGGTTCATCCATATGCTTTCCTCAACCCTCCCCTTACTGCCTGCCTCCCCACCACCCCTTATACCAAAGTTGCTACTGATGGTCTCTCTTGGCTGCTGCTGGGAGCCAATGAATTATTTGTGGCAGTAATTCAGGCTCGAATTGGTGCAATGACTTGCTTGGAGTGAGAAAGGAGAAGAAGACAAGAGATAAAACTGGCTGTCTCTTTCAAACTCCCCTCCCCCTTTCGCAAATGCAGCCCTCTCCAAACCCATGCATCCCAACTAGAGCTCTCTGCCACCAATAAGCTATGCATTTGTGTGAGTGTGTGGGGAGGTACCCATTAAAGTACTAGAAAGCTGGAGCAAAATAAACATCTCTGCCTTGAGGGCAGTTGGAATTTGTATTCTTTCTCCCTCCACACACACAGCAGTAGCTTCTGTCTTTTGGTTCCCACCTGAGGCATGAACTTCAAATTTTGAATTCACTGCTGTCATTTTTAGCATCAAATTCATATGCAGGGGGACAACATTTTACAAGGGATAATTTAGGCATCTGGAACTGTTGAACTAGATGAGAAATATGTTTTAACCTCTTACTGATTCCTTATATGCATGCATACCAGACCCCTTCCCCCTCCTTTTTTTTTTTTTTAAACAAAAAGAGCACTGGTAATAATTGAATTTACCCCATCCACCCACCTTATCCTGGCACTTGACATGAGCTCTTTTTTTGGTCACCTTCTAACTTAACCAAAGCAGCTGGTGGGGCTTTCATTGGGTAGTGCAGTAGGACTCCCAATAGCTATGGATACTGCTGTGAGCATGTATGTTAGTTTCCCCAGATGTTTCTAGAAATACTCAGGCTCCTGGAAGGCCTGTGTCTGCACCTGATTCAAGACCTTTCTCTAACCCCAGTAGGGGAAAGAAAGAGCTAGTTTTGAAGTACTGCTATATGAACCTGTTTTCTACTGGACATTATTTGGGGTTTGTATTGTGTTGCAAAGCAACTGGGAATGTTCAGGTTCTGCTAATTATTTCTAGAGCAGAATGGGTCTGGTCCTGGTACTAGTCCCAGTACTAGGCATGCAAAGTTGCCCTTCTTGGAAACCTCCTTCTTCAATAGGGTGGCAGGAGAAAAATGGAGAGAGTAAAATGGAAGCTATCGATGTTGCAGTGTCATTACCAACTTCGTAACCAGAAGTGATGTCACTTCAGGATTCATCCAAAAGCCTCTTTTTTACCATGGAGTTTCAAGTGAATCCTAGAGCTTCCTGAAATGCAGTAACATAACTTCCTGTTATGCAGCTGGAAATTATGTTGTGTTGTCAATGGATACTATTTGGGTTAAGTCTTCCCCAGTTACCCTTGGTAGGCAACCCTACCTGGTACTAAGCATAGTTTCAATATTTGCAGCAGTAGCAAATGTTACACATTGTGTCCAGTTAACATTAAGAAAAAAAAAAACCATTCAATTTTTGCAGAATACCAAGTGTTCTTGTAAAAGTGCAGCTCTCTATTGCCCTCAGAGACATTAAGATAGATCTATATGGAGTAGCTTAGAAAAAAGATTGCATTTCTGTCTAGGTACTAGCAAAGAACTTCATCAGATATGACACAATATTACTCAATTATTTTCTGAGCAGGTAACAGAATACGAGCAAGTACTGAAATCTAAGGGAAGGAGACTGCAAGGACAAATTAAGACTAGGTCTCTTCTGTTGTTTTTCCTTCCCTGAAGCATGTTGATTAAGAGCATATTCTGGAGGAGGAAGCTATTTCTGGATGCCAGTCAAGATTCACTGGAGCAGGGCTGTCTTCGGATGGCAGTATCTCTCTGAAGCAGATGGGATGTTTTCGGGGGGTGGGGTGGGGGGGAGAAAATAATTTAGAAGTTCCATTTACAGCACCAGTTTTCACTGAGGGATTCTCCTGTGTGGCAGAAGGCAGCAGCCCCAGAAATTCTTTTATACAGAAGACTAGACTGTTGTAGGGTTCTATTTTTAATTTCCTTTTCTGCCACCAGACATGGGGGTCATGTCAATTAATCACAAACTGACGGAGAAGAGTATGCCATGTATTCTAAAGTGTCTGTTTAAAATGCAGCCATGATGGCAGGCTGAACTCCAACCTGAACTCTCTTTAGCCTCCATGAAACAAATAAAGCAATCATTGTAAAGTGTTGGCCTCTTTCTCTCTTTTCTTTTGCTTCACTTCTTTCCTTAGGCAGTGCTGGGACTCCAGTGATGTTTAATAAGAATGGGGATGCACCAGGGCGTTATGACATCTTTCAGTTCCAAGCAACCAACACCAGCACCCCGGGTTACCATTTGATTGGCCAGTGGACAGATGACCTGCAGCTCAATGTGAGTCCATTTTGCTCTGTATTTTGTTGCATTCATAGCTGGATGGAAATGAGGGAAATGACCGTTGAGCAAATATTTAATGTTCATTTATGTAACATGCCTGGCCAATGAGGAGAGATGAATCCCAGTTATGCGAAAATCTATCATATGACCTATTTGTTTGGCAAAGCTGGAATATGTACACATCTTAATTATACAGCAGTCTTGTAGAATTACATCAGTATTTAATATTGCTTAGGGTGGGCAATCTCTTTGGTGGCATTAATGATCCTTGTTGACGTCTTCTGGTTTATAACTTCACTCTAAGCAAAAATCTTTCACACATGGCAAGTTCATCAGAGTGCCTATTGTGTTTGCTGTTGATGATTTAAATCATCCACTATCTCCTTTTTTTGCCTTAACTAAAGCCCCGTTTACAGGTGTGCATACTAGTTTGGCTGGCAATTTGGGTGTGTATGGCATGACCCATGTGGTTTGAGTCATGTCTACCAACAGCATGAGCAACACCATGCCCTTCAGGAGTTTATTCCTTTCATTGCATATAAGCATGCCAGGAAGCTGAATCACATGGAGTAAAGTCTTTACATATAGCAAGAATGGCATTGGGGTATCTATGGAGGTGGCATTAATCACAATGGGTGATGGTGCATGTAAGCAGAGTCTAAAATTTAGACCTCATTTTGATGTTTCCTTTCTAGCATTCATGCAGCACCTTCTTTGTTCTGATGCCACTCAATGGCTGAGGACAGACTGGGAATCTGCAGCGCAGTGTGAGTTGGCAAAAAAGTCCTGGGGACAACTCGTCCCGGTGCTCCCCATTCGCACTGCCTGCACCGCTGCAGGAGACTACTGGGGAGGAGGCGGACCGCGACGTCCACACTCTGTGGCAGCTCCTGGTGGTGGCGGCGCTGCGGCGCATGGCGGCACTTTTCTGGCACACATTCACACTGGCCGGAAGCGGGAGGAACGGTCGCCCAGATGGCTGGGTACCAGTGCCTCCTGGTGCACGACTACCGAGGGAGGAAAGCACCCCGAGTCTCAGTGAGTACGACATGCCTCCACCAGGAAGCTGCAGCTGTGTGAATGGGCCCGCCTCATCCACTTGCACAGCGGACCTGAAGCGGGCCAGAATGCCAGTCTGTCCTCAGCCAATGAATCGCTAAAGAATTCTATTCTCATTAAAGCCTCTGACATCATGGCTAGCAACTATGTAGACGATGTACACAAGCCCTTTAAAGCAAATCCACTTAATACATTATTAAATGTAAATGAAAACATAGTGACTCTATGCTAAATTGAATTCAGAGGGTGACCTTTCCTCGTTTGTTATGATTTATATTGGAGTTATAAACACCATGCTTGTACAGTGAACGTTATAGAGCAACAGCTCTCATACTGAAATATGAGGAAAGTTGATGTAATAAACTAAAGCTGCAACCCTATGAGCACATTCCGGCTCGGGAGATTTCAGTGGGACTCACCTTTGAGTAAACATGTGTTGAATCAGGTTGTAGCTCTCGTTATCACTGACTGGTCACATCAGCATGGCTTTTTCTGAGTTTTAATGGTGGTTGGATGTGTTATGCAGCTTAGATGAACAGATGTCTTAATGGAAATGTATTGTTCAGCAGTGAAATTCTAGGATTTAAAAAATATTCTTATAAACACAAAGCTGTACTGAGATTAGGAGAAAAAAGGACCATCCTCTTCTGGAATAATTCTGAAACAACATCTGGCTAGCCTATGATATAATGTTATTGCTGAACATCTTTTTTTTAGCACTCTTGGTATTTACCTCATGAGCTAAATATATGATTGCTTAAGTCCCACCCTCTCCATGCCTTCTCCTAGATTCCAAAATAAAAAACCTGTTCAGCTACTCACCCATTTGCAGACCATATGATGATATGCTTTGGCAGCACATATACTAAAAATTGGATTTGCATGTTTGCCAAATTGTTCAAATCCGTCAGTAACATGACTAGGTGAAAAAATGTAGTATTACTATATGAAATCCAATAAGTTTTGCTGGTTTGATATTGAAAATACATAGAGCGTAATAGAAGGTACTGGGGGGAGGGAGAGGAAAGAGAGAGAGAGAGAGAACAGGGTTCATAGTTATTAGTTAACCATGACAACATTAAAACACTGTGTTAAAGTAGGCAGAGTTCTACAGATTTATTCTGCCAATATGCTGCTCTAATTTGTCATTTTGGAATCCAAGGCAAAATGTTGCTTTGAGACATATGTGTTTCTTAATATAGAATCGTACAGATTGAGAAATGACTCTCTTGAGTTGCTTGCTATCCCAACACGAATTTGGGTGAATTAAGGATATGAAGCAGATACTTTTTGAACATGTGCAAGTGAATGGAACGCTAATAGCACAATATTGATGATGATAATTAATTTATAATTTTCACAGTCAAATATTTGACTGGTAGATGGAGTTCTGCAATTCGAGATCTTTGCACGATTCTTGCTGTTCCAAGCAACACTGTCTTCTGGAGTGGAGCTGGTGTTATTATTATTATTAGTATTAGTATTTAGAATTCAATTTCGTCCAAGAGGGTATGTGAATTAAAATGGTACAACAGCAACTTTGTAACATAATGAAACAATAGACTCTATATTAGGTTTTATTTACAAGTTCAATCATCTTATGTAATACCCCGTATTGTGAATTGCATGAAAAAGAGGACTCTCATCAGACTATTGATCATTAGTCATGCTACATGTCCCTATGATTTTTATGATATTCTGTTTCAGTTTAGCATTTTATTAGACAGTAAAATCTCTATCTGGTGCTTGATTACAAACAATACTCAATTGTATGGCATCATCCAGAGGACAAGTTTCCCCCTGTGCCATCATGCCCATCTTTGAGCACACACAGGCCTCACATCACCTTTCTAGAAAGCTAAGTTGATGTCTCTGACCATTGCTGGACTCCTGAAAGCTGGCACTGCCATATGTCATCATACTTGGATAACACCCCCACACAGAGGCTGAGGACAGACTCGTGTTCTGCTGTGCCTCCGCGGCGCGGCAGAACAAGGCGGGGGGAATTGCCCCCGCTGTGCGGCGTTCGCATGCCGCCGCAAGGAAGCCGCCCGCAGTGTCCAGACTGCGGGCGGCTTCTGGAGGCGGCGTGCGAATGCTGCGCAACTCCCCCGGCTGGCGCGCGTTCACACCTGCCAGAAGCGGGTGGAACGCGCGCGCAGCAGCCGGGACACCACTTTTAAGTGGTGCCCGGCTGCTGCGGGAGGAGCGCAGCGCTGGACGCGTTGCATCCGGCCCACCTCCTCCAGGCAGATGTGGCAGTCTGGACTGCTGCTCTGCCTCCGCTTTTAAAGCAGAGGCAGAGCAGGCCAGACTGTCAGTCTGTCCTCAGCCACAGTCTGCCACTAGCTATTGGCAGCCAACTCTGTCAGAGGGCTCCTGGGCAGCTAACCTGCTTGTCCAATCAGGTGTGGTGTCTGTCACCATGGCATTCTCAATGGGATGGAGTGTTGTTGATGTGGATTCCTCTGAAAATGGGATGGGCAGATACCTGGAGTATCTGGCACATTTTATTAATATCAAGAAAAGATTAAAGATAGCCACAGTGTTTAAGTGCTACAAGAATTGTTAGATTTGTTGTTGTCCAAATCACCTTTACAGAACTTAGCCATTCTGGAAACAGCAATGAATGAAACGTACAAATGAGCCTTAGCTTGCTTAGCTTTATAAAGTTCCTATGAGAAAAAGCCTTTAGTTAACAACTCAACCATTTAAGAGACATATATCTTAGGTACTCCATGCCATTAAATATACTGCATCAATCATACTTAATTTGAGCTTGAGTCTCCCTAGTTCAATATGCTAACCAAAGAATTCAACATCTGATTGTTACCTTAAGTCAAGACTGTCAGCGTTCTGACTCTTCAGACAAGGATTTAATACCCACATCTTGAGTTCCTAAAACCCTTCTTTCTCCAGCACCCTTTACTTCCTTTTAAGCTTCTAAGGCGGGAGGGGGGGGGAATGGGATAGAAGAGGTCATCTGGGGGTATAAGAATCTTACTAAACATACCATTCATAGTGGGGCTTGGCCTTTCAGAAGGCTGATTCACTATTTAGGTGCTCAGTTGATCTTTGATTGTTGCTCAAGCAACTTCATTGCTCATGGAATCTGGTCCACATTCCACCTCTCTGGAGACCTATTACTGGACTTGTGCACAGTGCAGTCTCCTCTAGTCCATTTTCAGGCCTTTGCTGCAGCAGGACAGCAGTGGCTGCATCAGCCTTAGGTAAAGTGTTTGGGTAGCTGTGCGTGTGTTCCTGCTTCCTCACCTATGGAAAGGCTGCTTAGGTAAGTGTATGAAATGTGTCTAAGCATTAGTTCAAGCTGACAGTATGTTGCACCCCCTCTTTATTCTTCTCGGCAGGCTCATTCTCAACATAATACACTACGAGGAATGTCACAGCGTAGGCATCCTGCCAAACGATGGATGGTACTGGAGTGTGATTATCTGAAACTCCTTTTTGCAGAGAGTGCTGTGTACTGGTCTGGACTGTTCAGATTTTTCACAGTTTGCAATGCTGTGATTGTGTCGATGTCACGGGACTGGGGAGTGTGGCCACCTCCCCCCATGGTGGGCAAGTGCAAAATGCAAAATATGAAACACTGGCCTCATGCCCAGGTTGTTGAGCAGAATTATTTTGTTCTCTGATACTATACTTTCAGCCTGTCTGGATCTTTAGAATTTCTCTCAATCAGTGTTTTAATTTCATGAGTATCACCATCATGATCAAGACAACTCGTTCAGCTCAGTATTATTTCTGTAAAACGTTCTTTTTGATCCATTGGTATTGATCCTCTTTTTCACTGTATTGTCAGAATATCTAAGAACTGTATATAGCAGTTCAGGAAATAGGGAAATGGATGCATTCCAAGTATTTCTTTCCTGCTATTGTTGAGTTTTTAAACACATCGAATGGATCAACTCCAGAAAGAAAGTCACATTCAGTACCTTATTTCTGTCCACATTGCCATTCTTCTTCACTTTTATCTCAACCCATATGCACGTATTTCCCATATTCTGTGCCCGTGCCATGCATCTATTGAGGTAAACTATTTCCGAAACCCTGTTTAAAAATTTTCATCATATAACTAACTGGTCATCTTTCGGAGCAATTTATGGATATCAGCAAATTAATTGGGCAAAGTGGTCAGTTAATTAAAGGAATAACACTTGATCAATCAGCTCCTCTTAGTAACTGTCAGGCCGAATGGTACTTGGACTATAATTGATGAAGATAGCAATTTAAGTGAATATCATAGTGAAGAGAATAAGAAAATATGTCTCATTTTTTAAACATATGATGCTGGAATCAGGAGCCTATTCTAATCATGGGACAGAAACACGAGGTTCATTATAAGTGCTGTCAGAAGTGCTGTCAGAAAAGTCACTAGGGTATGCAGATCTGCTTATCTCCTGGCTTTTCTGTTCTCAAAAGGGAGAGCAGCCATTGCTCTTTTGTCCCAGTGTCCTTTGGTGCAACCTGAGACCATTGTTGCACTTAGTATGACTTGCAGAACAGTGGTAAGCAGAGGTACACCTTTCTAGAAAAGTGCCACCCGCTTAAGATGGCACTGTTAGTCTAATTAAGTCTGAGTGACATCTCCTCAGCTCCATTCTATGAGTCTTGAAGTTGGTGGGGGGTTTTATTCCCCCCACCCTTTGTTTGTGTCTGTGTTGAACATCCGGCATGAAGAAATGATCCAGTGAACTTGAAAGCTTACGCATTACTGTGTGATGTTTCAGTTGCTATTAATCTACTGTTCTTTTAAGGCTTCCACCCCCCCCCCCCTCAGATTTTTCTTTTAGGAGGCCTGACGCTCAGCATTCAAGTTACATTTTAAAACATAGAAGCCCTGTAGGTATTAGATGAGAAGGAAAAGTAAATAGGAGCCTTCTGGCACCTTAAAAACAGAAAAAGTTTGTGCTTCGAAACAAACAAACGAACTGCATGAGCTTCTACCAGCAGGAACCCACTTCATCAGGGGTACCTAAATATAATCTGGTAATGAAGTGGTCTGCTGACACTCTGGATTGGCTCCCACCTGGTGGAATGGCCTTTCTGTCAAGGCTCCCACACTTGTAGCATCCCACAGAATATGTACAATATAATTGTTCAGGTGGATATTTTTGTTAGTGGAAGAGGGTTGTAATTCTGATCTCAGTGAAAACTTTTTATTATATTGCATGGTTTATGGGATGTATGGTACTGTTATTATCTTATTTCTCTCTTTATTTATAATCCTGGTTAGTAGGGATGCCAGCCTCCAGGTGGGACCTGGGGACCCCCCAGAATTACTGCTCACCTCCAGACTATAGAAATCAGTTGCTGTGGAGAAAATGGATGCTTTGGAGGGCAGACTATATGGCATTGTACCTCACTGATGTCCTTGTCCTCCCAGGCTCCACCCCCAAATCTCCAGGAGTTTTCCAACCAGGATCTGGCAACCCTACTTCTGTGATGGGCAGACCAATGAAGGGCCCTACTTTCCCTGGGCCAGGAAGGGCACAGTCTAAGACAAGCTCAGAGTTGCTACTGGAAGCAAAAGGGTGGACAAACAGCTCTGAGAACCCCGTTCTGGAAGACAGTTTGGGCTGGAGTGGGCTAATGAACCTGGGGCCAGCTGAGAGTGCAGTAATTAGCATCTGGGAGTGGGTGGGGCAGTGGTAGGCTAAGCCCAGATGATTGTTATGGCAAGCATTAAAAGCAGGAGGAGGGAGGCTGGGTAGTAAGGGGAATGTGTGAGTTGCATGACAGGAAGGTTGTGGCTAGTTACTGCATGAGGACCAAGGAGAAATAGCTCTTACAGAACTGTCATGAGAGTCTGGTGTGTGCTTGGGGAGAACAAGACCAATGGTATCCAGACTTCTACCCAGGTTGCTACAAGTTACTTGCTATGACTTCCTAAGATGTCTTTTGTGGTTTTGGATTTTGCTATTGGTCAACATGGCTGCCTACAGGGTTGCCAGCTGCTTGGAGGTGGAAAAATGTCTAGCCACTTTAACAGAAGATTAGTGTGTGGAAATGGGCCTTTGAAGCTTTTCATGGCATGGAGATAAATGGCATTACATAATAAATGTCATCCCATTACATCTGTGTTAAAGGGATAGGGTTTTTTAAATCTAGGTTGCTGGCAATCCTATCTACAGCTTTTTTGCTCTGAAGAAGATTTCACTTCTGTGTGAAGTCCTTTGTCTAGCAAATGTTTTTGTGGTTATGAACTGATACAGCTTGTTCAGGGGGGGCAAATGTTTCATTGCAGTCCTACTGACTTTGTTTCAAAACAGTGATAAAAGGAGGAATAAGCTTGATTTTTTCCTCTTTCCCAGTGAGCAAGATTTACATATGGTTTGATCTTAAAACAGATTAGTGTAACTGATGGCTTAGTTCCAGGTGGGCAGCTGTGTTTGCAGGCAAAGTTTGAGTCCAGTGGCACCTTTATGACCTGCAAAGTTTTATTCTGTGGATAAAACTTTGTTGGTGTTAAACCTGCCATTGGACTCAAACTTTGTTTTGATGACTACGTTGTCATTGTTGCCCTTCAAGAGAAAAGAGAATCTAAAAGTGACAGGAATGACTGGTCTCTAGTAATTAATGATGATTTATGCAATTTCCTGTAATGGCAATGGAAATAATTCAAGGCTTTACAAGTTACACTGGTACATGTATACCAAAGCAGACAGTGAAAATAGCTTTGTACTCATCTGTGATGCAAATTGCATATAATTCGACACCTGTTATTATTATTGTGTGTAGAATAGCCAGGAGATCTGAAGATTGTCTGGCAGCCACAAATTCTAGTTCTTAGTATTATGCTAGTGGTGAGCTAGACTTTTGGGGGGGGGGGGGCTGAGTGAGCTCTGAAAGACTGGCTCAAGGTCACCCAGCTGGCTTCAAGTGGAGGAGTGTAGAGAGCTCTGAGAGAACTGCTCTTGAGAGAACTGTGGCTAACCCAAAGTCACCCAGCTGGCTTCATGTGGAGGAGTGGGGGAATCAAATCTGGTTTTCCCAGATTTGAGTTTGTGCTCCTAACCTGAGCATGTGCACTGGCATGGATATCTATGTACTGACATCTGGAGTGTCCTTTTGCTCTCCATTTTCACATCTCTTGCTATATTTTTTTCTCTGCTTATCACTATTGCCAGCAGCTGAGTTTGTGCCAAGCTGGTACTGTTAAACACTATGCATTAGACCAGGGTTTTCAGGGGAAAGGTAGGGTTGCCAACCCTGGTTTGGCAATTCCTGGAGATTATGGGACAGAAACTAGGGATAGTGGAGTTTAGGGAGAGGAGGGGGCTCAGTCAGGATATGACACTATAAAGTCCATATATAAAGCATTATATCCATAGTCTGGAGATCAGTTGTAAGTCTGTGAGAATTCCAGGCCCCACTTGGAGGTTGACAACCCTAGGGAAAGAACAAAATGATGACGGAAGCAAACTGGGAAGATGACAAATGTCTTACAACATGTGAAGAGTTGAACAGAGGACATTTGAAAAAAAAAGTTTATTTTGCTCTTTTTCTTCAGGGCAGTTTTTTAAATAAAACAATAGTAATGCTAATTATGGGAACCGGTCACAGAGATTTAGGATCATTTTCTCTGCCAGAAGAAGAGATGTGAGTTTTGGTTTACGGATTAGAACAATGTTGTCAAGAAGCCATCCCCCCCCCCCCCCCCCATTAGAATGCTATGGTGTCCTTATTCTTCCTGGGCTATGTGCCTTGGCATACTTGCTGATGATCTTTAAGAAGCCAGACCAGACAGTTCTTCCTCATTCATTTTTAATATTCTGCTCAGTCAGTTCAGTACAGAGGGCAGTGGCTCAGTGATAAGAGTATCTGCTTTGAATGCAGAAGGTCCCAGGTTCGATCCCTGATATCTTCAGTTAAACATTAGATGATGTGAATGAGCCTGACACCCTGGAGAGGCACTGACAGACAGAGTAGACAATACTGACTTAGAGAGACCAATGGTCAGACTTGGTTTCTCTCTTTCTGACCTGTCATCATTCTCTTTGTTTTTCTGCCTCCCCACCTCATCACTCTTTCTCTCTCTTTCTGCCCCCCCTCCATCACTCTCTCTTTCTGCCCCCATCACTCTCCCAGCCTCCTGCCTGCTTTTTCTCCCCCCACAGCAGCAGTGGCAGTGCTCTGACAATCACAATGGATTTCCCAGCTGCAGATTTGGGGGTGGAGCCTTGGGACAGTGAGGCTTGGGGAGGCAAGCAGCCTCAGCAACCCTCCAAAGCAGACATTTTATCCAGGGGAAGGCTACTTCAGCGAAGGAAGATGGCGGCAGTGAGACAGGAGCATTAATGAGAGCACAGGTGCCTGCAAGTTTATTCTCTTTTCTTTTAACTTTGCCGTATAGTCTCCCTTTCCCTCCTTTGAGCCTAAAGGCTTTCCTTTGTGGAACTCTGCCTAATTGACTTATTGCTGATAAGCTAAGACAGCAACAAGGGAAGCAACAGACAATAAATAAAGCTCCCTCTGCCTTAACTATGGGTGGTGGGAAACGGCCCCGCGAACCAGAGGACTTAAATTTACAACCTGCCCAGAAACAAACAAAGATAGGGGAGTACTTTTCATCTAACAAGAGGGATCTATTTAATATTCCACTCTCAAACCGTTACTCCCCTTTGGCTGAAACTGCTAACGAAGCTGAATATGATGGAATAGAAGATACTACAGGTGGAGTGGAAGCCGTATCATGGGAGGAGGAGACTAGTGCTGTTACTATTACTACAAATAACTACCCGGAATTTACTGCCTTAACAGTAGCCTGTATTTTTAAATCAGTGGAAAAGATTGAGAAAGCCATTGACAAACTGACTCAAAAGATTGCAGGACTGTTTGAAGAGAGAAAACTCAGTGCAGGAGCAACCGTTGAACCAGTTTTGGACGATAAAAAACCTAGATATCAGAACACTCCTTGCACTGATAGTAATTGTCCCCAATTACAGGTGAAGCGGCCAGAAATGAAGTTTTTGAATCCCAGGACTCTATACTGTCTAGTCCTACAAACACATAAAGTCTGCCTCACAATCCAGCCTTATAAAGGTCAACTATTGTGCTGGGACACAAAACACTCAGTTACCAGGCACTTAAGGTATGTTCTTAAAGGCACAGGACATCACCTGGATCTTATCTCAGTGGACGTATTAAACTCCACCAACCTAGGCCAAAGAGTCATGCTCTCCTTCAGCAGTCCCATATTTCCTTCTATAATGTTAGAACAAAAAACTAGTTTAAACCTGAAGGGAATTTGGCCTTCAAGGGTCTTTAGTAACACTGCAGTCACTCCCCTTATTCCTAAGCGGCAGTTGCCGGCAGCAAAGAAGGAGGTTGTGAAGTTTCCAGATGAGCAGATGGACACGGATCAACAAGACCCAACTATCTTGGACGAGGTAACAGATGATTACAGTGGATGAGATTTCAACCTGCTCAACAAAATTAGCAGAGAGCTCCATACTCGACAACTCACTGGAAACTGACCTTCTACACTCATTTGAAGGCCTCTCTCAGGAGGAACAGGCAAGGATCACAGACAGACTGGAGAACCTAAGAATGAGACTAATGAGAACAAAGACTCACCAAGAGACTTGGGACCCGGTAGCTAATCTCTTTCTGCCTGCTGAAGAGAACTCTATAACAAAGAATGGACCAGCTGAGCCAATACCAACTCCAATAGCAACAGATGGTAAGAACATTGGCTCTGAAGGGAAAGAATTCAGAAATCATCCGGAGCCTAACTTCAGAGGATCTTATGACCCATCAGTGTCCACCAATACCCAAAATACTAAGGTTCATCCTTGCTCACGCCAGAAGGGGGAGAAGAATGGTTGTGTTTTCCTAGATGCAGAAGGAGACTTGAACACCATTTCATCACTAGGATGACTACAAAAGGGTATTAAGCAAAAGGCTTACAGTACGCCCCATAAAAAACAGGTTCTATCATTTTGTCATGGAACCTAAGAGGGTGGCACTGTAGAAGGAGGGAGGTTAGTGCAATGGAATTTTTGCGTAAATTTGATATAATTTTAGGGCAGGAAACATGGTGCACAGAGGATCTGTCATTAAATGGTTACAAGACATTTGTTTTACCCGCAGAAGCCTCAGTGCATGGCAGAGCCAAAGGAGGGCTATGTATTTTGATTTCCTCCTTGTTGGATATAACAGTAGTGGTACTTCCTAAATATGAACACTTTGCACAAGCCTTATTAATTAAGTGCCAGGATTTATTTTGTTTAATTGTAAATGTATATCTACCACCTGGTGGGGTCAATGAACAAATACTGGTAACTATACTTGGGTTGGAATCCTATTTACAAGACCTGAGGGTAGCCTATCCCACGGCTTACATTATCATGGGCGGTGACTTCAATGCAAGGATTGGAGCTGATGATTTCAGTCTATATGACAAAAGCAATTACTGCTCTTCAAGGGCCCAAAGTACAGTTCTACCTCTAAATAGGTGTTCAAAAGACACAACAGTCAACTATGCAGGCCGTATGTTAAGTCAGGTAATAAACAGAATTAATCTTTTTATATTGAATGGGTCCTTCCCAAGTGACCACCCTGCAGAGTTTACATTCTGGTCTGGGAACATAATGAGCATTATAGATTATATCATGGTTTCAGAAGAGGTAGTCCAATATAAAAAGGATTTTGAAGTTGCCCCTTTCTGTGAAAGTGATCACCTGCCCCTTGTAGTAAAAATAGATTTGCGAAAGGTAGACTTGTACTCAGTGAAATCCCACTGTCTCAGTCCAGGGTCCTCTGAAAGCATTATACATAACCATCCCAAATGGAAAGATTCTGTGGAAAGAGCCCTGTCTGAGACGCTCCACTCTGAGCTGCTTAACACTATCTCCCAAAGTCTAGTAAAAGCAGACAAGATAGAGTCCTGCCTGGAGAACTATGAACAAATTTTGAGGGAGTTACAAAAAGGTCTGAAGGGCTCCAACTCAGAGCACCCAAGGTCCAGGCCAGATTTTAATAAACCATGGTTTGACAAAGAATGTAGAAATTCAACGAAACTTCTTAGTGCAAACTATGCAAGATACAGACACAATCCAGAGGCTGTATCTCTATCAACCTTAAAACACTTAAAAGCCCAGTACAAGGCTCTTATCAAAAAGAAGAAAGAGGAAGACATTAGACGGTCCTGGGAGGAACTTAATAAGGCAGTTAAGGAAAAGAACTCAGCATGGTTTTGGAGACTGGTCTCTGGCCTTTCGGACAAGCCAGCAAATATTTCGGATAATATTATCTCTCCTGGAATCTGGGAGACCCACTTTGGGAACTTGTATAAAGAGATAATCACAAGATCTTCCAATCCTAGAGAAATTGATAATCTTCCGAATTGGCCTTCAGTTAATCACTCAGAGGTGAAACAGCTTATCAACACCCTGAAGTCTGGTAAAGCACCAGGTCTCGATTTAATTCCCCCCGAGTTGATTAAAAAGAATGCAGAATGGTGGGTGCCAGTTTTGGCATCCCTGTTTACACTAATTGACCAAACAGGGAGAATACCTGAGGACTGGAAAGTAGCAGTTATTAGCCCATTTTATAAAAAAAGGTAATAAAGAAGATCCAAACAATTACAGGCCAATTAGCCTGTTAAGCATAGTCAGTAAACTTTATGTGAGGCACCTCTTATGGAAATTCAGGGACTGGCTGGAAAATGACTCCTGTCTGGCAGAAGAGCAGGCTGGCTTTAGAGAGGGGCGTGCCACTTTAGACCAGTGTATGATATTGGATCATCTGGTTGCCAAATATTCATCCAACTCAAAGGTGTCTCTTTTTGTTGCCTTTTTGGACTTGAAGTCAGCTTTTGACTCAGTCTCCAGAATCATTTTATGGGAGAAACTAAGAGCTTCAACTATCGACAGAAGGTTACTATTTCTTATTCAGGCTCTTTATAACAACACATTTATAAGGGTTAGGTACTCTCCCCAAGGTCACTTGACAAATCTTATTAGAGTTGAGAAAGGAGTTAAACAAGGATGCCTATTGGCACCACTTCTCTTTTACTTTTATATCAACGATGTGATAGCCTACTTAAACAGGCCTGAGTTTCATCCCCCAAAGCTAGGCAACAGACACATTGGGGTGCTCCTATATGCAGACGACGCCATCCTACTTGCTAGGACACCCATACGTCTTAGGAGAGCCATGAGTTCTTTTGCCCAGTATTGCCAGAATAACAAACTAGAGGTTAATTATTCAAAAACTAAAGTAATGGCCTTTACTAAAAGATCCTCCAAAACTTTCCTTTGGCACTTAAACTCTGTTCCCATTGAACAAGTTACCTGCTTTAAGTATCTGGGTGTTAATTTTCAGGCGAATGGTTCAAGAACTGTAAATATAAATTCTATTGCCACAAATGCCAAAAGGAGTTCGGGAGCAATACAAAAATTTTACTGGCATAAAGGGGGCAAATGTCTTGTAGCGGCCCTTAGACTATTTAAGGCCAAATCCCTTAGTCAACTTACCTTTGGTGCTCCCATCAACATTACATCTAAATACAAGAAACTGGACACAGTGCAATCAAAATTTTTGAGATCCGTCCTACAGGTACCGAATGGCATTCCAAATGCACTTATTCGAATTGAAACTGGAATGATCACTGTGGAGGCAAGGTTATGGATCATGGTGATTCATTATTGGCTGAAATTAGTTTTTTCTACCCAAAGGGCTCACATGTTTAATTTTGCAAGACGCCTTTATACCTCCCTGGCTTAAGGCCATAGAAGAAAAACTCCCTCACTTTGGCCTCACAAAACAATATCTATGCTCTCTTGCATATGAGAAAGCTAGAGAATTGACAAAACAGAGGATTATAGATACTGATAGGCAGAACGATATTGGCAGAGGGGAGAAATGGAATAGACTTCTGGACCCTTCTAACAGAATTAGTCCTATGGCTTATCTCCACCAATTGTCAAACAATGAATATAGGAGAACATTTACTCTGATGCGTTGGGATGCCCTTCCTCTAGCAGTTACAGAGGGAAAGTATAAGAAAATCCCATTTGAGGAACGCATTTGTCCCTGCTGTAATAATGGTATTGAAAATTTAGAACATATCATTTTCGATTGTAAGGCATATGATAATCTCCGGAACTCACTTCCATTCTCTAAATCTTTACCTCTTAGTAGCAGGCAAAGAGTCCATATTATGAAAAATCTCCTGGCAGACAGATATCCAGAGGTAACACTTTTAGTGGCTAGATACGGATGGCTAGCTCTAAGAACTAGAAAATTTATAATAGAGGAAATCAAATCACCTAATTGTTAACTGCCTGTCTCTTAAGAATCTAAAATGCATTTTACCGTTTGCCTTTTGTAAATTTTTTAATGTATTTTATTCCTGTTTTAACCTTCTTTTATTGTCGTTTGATTGCTCTTTTAAGCCTCTATTACTTTTAGGTGCAGGGAGGATACAACTTTTATTCTCATTTTACAAGTCTCTTACAATGCCATCAGGACTGGATGCCCCATAAGTGAAATGTTACTATTAGTTGTGCTCCTGTTCCATTTAACCTGTACGTGTTATATAGAAAATGTTTTATTAGCCACAAAAGTTTTTACGCAATTCATGTGTAAAACTATTTTTATCTGGTCTATGACTATTATAATAAACTTGACTTGACTATCCAGGGGAACTGATCTGTCACCTGGACAACAGTTGTAATTCTGGGTGCTCTCCAGCCCTTGTCTGGAGGCTGGCAATGGTAGTTCAAGTGAAGGAAATGGCTGGTTTGAAGGGTAGAGTCTGTGACATTATACTGGTCTGTAGTCCTCCTCAAATCCCACCCTCCCCAGGCTCCACCTCTCAAATGTCCAGGAATTTCCCAACCTGGAGTTGGCAACCCTATTTCCTTCCCACCCAACAGCCAACCTACCTTTATCTGTCTTCAGATTTCCATCTCCATCCCCCTTCCCCACAGCTTCTACCTAAAAAAATTATAGTCTTTCTCCACAGTGGGGACTAAAGCAACTTACATTATTATTTCCTCCTCGTTATCTGCATAACAGCCCTGTGAGGTTGGTTAGGCTGAAAGTATGTGACTGGTCCAAAATCTCCCAGTCAGCTTCCACCACAAAATGGGAAACTGAACCTGGGTCTCGCAGATTCCAATCTGAAGCTCTGTTACAACACAATGGCTTTCATAGGGTGGCTGCTGATGAACAGTAGCAAAGCAGCTGGGCCTAATTAAGTCATGCAAGTCAGGTGGTATCGAGTCACACACAGGGTGCTGCCTAGGGATGGCAGCCTCCAGGTGGGACCTGGGGATCCCCTGGAATTACTGTTCATCTCCAGAGTACAGAGATAACTTTCCATGGAGAAAATGGATGCTTTGGAGGGTGGAATTTATGGCATTGTACCTCACTGAGGTCCCTGTCCTCCCAAGGCTCCACTCCCATATCTCCAGGAGTTTCCCAACCTGGATCTGGATCCACTTCTGGTGGCGTACTTGGAAACCCTAGACTGCTGCCAGTAAAAACCCTGCCTTTTACTGAGAGAAACCATTAGAAGCCTCCCCTTCCCCCAAACATTCTAATCTCTCGCAGCTGATGCCTGGAGTTGATGCCATTTCAAAAGGTATTGGGGGGAATGCAACGGAACATGAAGGGTTTTTTTTTTAACTTTTGGATTTTTCTGCAAACCGAGGAAGGCCCCTGACTATGTAGAGAAAGCAGCTGGGGAAGAGTGAGCTCTCTTTTGGCAGGTATAAGTATCCACACAGGAAAAAACCCTCTTGGAATTAGTATATAGTGTAAAATTGCCTTGTCTCTGTGGTGGCTTGTGATTAAGGCTCCTCCTTGAATGAACTATTCCATCAGTTTTCATTTTCCCTAGCTGTAAAAGGGGACTGATGATGATGATGATGATGAAGGCATGGGATATTACATTGGCAGTTGTCAAGTTCTTTTCTCAGTCGATTGAGATTAAAAATTAGGTTTTTTATATTATACGTCTGTATAGAATAATGTTTTCAATAATTTTCTTTCACTTTTTAGTTTTAGTTTTAGTGTGACACTGTTCAGAGCCAAATTAGCTGGAAGAGAAGTATCATTAAAGTAAATATGCAGGCAGGGGAATTACTTTTGAATTGGATAATGCTTAACTATGACACCACCATCTTGATCTACTCCAGCTTGCTTTTGACTGAAGAAAAGCTGTAGATTCATTCACCTGCAGCCATTAATAAATAAATTCCACCTCAATGTCCCCCACTGGGTGTGTGTGTGGGGGGGGGGGAATGATTTTTTTAAAAAAGGTTTTCTTCTATTTGTATAATGGCTCAATAATTCCTGGGTCTCTGCTTAACTTGGCCAAGCTATGATGCATGATCTTTTATTAATATATAACAGTGCTGTCTCTGCTCTTGGCCCAGCATTGTCAGACCATAGCCCTAGTGCTACTAGACCATTGAGTATACTCAGGCCGTGGCCACACTGCCCTTTAATGAGGGAGGAAGTGTTGTTTCCTCCCGCGTTTAAAGGGACCGTCCACAATGGGCGCGGCTAGTCCCATGCTGAAGTGGGCTCAATTGTGGGTTCCTCCCATGTTTTCTGACCCCAGGAAAATCAAATATTTTCCCAGTGGTTGCGTGGGGAACCTGCAATTGAGCCTATCTGGACAGCCCTCTCTCACAATCATTGCAAGAGAGGGCTGTCCAGATTGTCCCTCCCAGGTCCCCCCCCCCTTTTGCACTTGGGCACTCAAGTGCCAAGTGCAAAGAGGGAAACCCTCCCCAAAGTTACCAGGCAGCTGGCAGTAACCCTCCCCCAGCCACCGCCAGCCGCCTCCTCCTCCGCCGCACGCCTCTTTCACCGCTGCCCGCCTCCTTCTCTGCTGCACACCTCTTCCACCGCCGTCGACTCAACCACTGCTGCTGCCTCCTTCTCCGCCAGCTGCCGCCCGCTGCCACTAAGGTTGGGGTGTGTATACATCCGAACCTGAAATAAAAAAAACTGCAGTCCCTTTAAATCCGGAAGGGCTCCTGGATTTAAAGGGCCATGTGACCCTCAGCTTCCTTTTTAATGACTATAGGGTTTTTTATGGTTATGCCACAATATCAATTGAGTGCATTTTTATTCTGCCTGTCCACGAATGATCTTAGGGTGGCAGACATGGTTCTCTCTTCCTCATTCTAGCCTCACATCAACCCTGTGAGATGGCTTAGGCTGGGAGAAGAAAGGGCGGGCAAGCATGGAGAGTGGCAGGAGATTGAGACTGTTCCTCCAAGCCCCTCACTTTAAGTCAGGCCTGACGAAGCCTTGCTGCTGCAGGCTGACAGATGGCCAAACTAGGAAAAATGAGTTGGGGAGGATAGAATCTTCAGTTCCCCATTTGTTCCATTATAAAAGTACCCTGGACCATTTCATTAGTACTACTGTTTCTAAAGCCTTTATAAACATGCCCTCCTAAACATTTCTGTTTAGCGCACTCAGCTGAATGATAGAAGTATGGGTGCCTTCCTGACCTCCTCTAACAGGCCATTCCACAAGGTTGGAGCCAGCACTGAGAAGTCCATGGGAGGCAGTTGCCGATCTTATGAATTTGCAGGGCAGCTTGAGAAGATTTCACTCAATGCCCATTTCCAAAATCAGTTCTGGAGCTGGAACTGGAACTTGCAGTTATCTTCCCTCTGCCTTCATGTACATATGTGCATTGATAAAATACTACCCAAAAAATCACTCTTGATACATCAAAATCACTTTTTGATTCAAGTTTGAAAATGTAGAGGACCAGGAAGGCACTTATGGAATTGAAAACTGTGGAAAACTACACAGATCCACTGTTTCACACAAAACTTGTAAATAAAGAGCACCAAACAGTGGAAGATTCCTAATGCATCAGTTTCAAATGCGTTCAGAACTCCAAAAATCCAGGGAGCACTTCAGCTGGGGAGTATTCCAAAAGCATTGCTAGTCACAGCCCTTGCTGGTAGTTCCTTGTTTCAGCTCACAGTCATTACTGTTCACATCTACAAAGCTACAGACAATAGTATTGGGTGGCTGGAGATTTGGCTGGAGAGAATAAAGTCCAAACCCATAATAGTCAGATGATCATGCTAATAATTGGTGTGTTATAGCTTTCACTTTCTCCTTCTACTTGGCTGAGCAATGCAGACACAGTGAACACCAGTTATGCGTAGGTGTGTTGTGTAGGAGTAAAGGTGCTAAGACTGCCAAAAAAAAGAGAGAGAGAACACAAATAGCACTTGAAAATGAGTCACGCTGCGAGCACAACAAAAGTGTATTCAACAAGCACTCAGCAGCCATATATGAAAATCCTTGCTTAAGAATTGACTGTGTAAAATAAATACTTGAAAGGCACCCAGTGTCATAAACACATACTTTATGGTAACACATAGTATAAATACAGACAAAATCGCATAATGATTATACTATTTTGTACCATAGGGCTATATAGTTTGGTTTAACATGATGTGATAGAATATTTTGGCAGCATATTAATGGGTCTAGTACAGGAGAGAGTAGTTTCTCCCATTCCATTGCTGGTCTGTGGTTTTGCAGTGCACTGCAATAAAGTCCTCTGGAATTCTGGTCTAACCAAGAGAATTTCTAAAGGTACTTGGAACTGGAGCACACAGTTTGCTATAGCTTTATGCTTGTTTGGTTCCTTGCATCTCTCCCCCACCCCCCAATCAGCATTACTGATCCACATGCATGCACTGATCAACATTCCCTAAATCCAAATATCTAAAAGCAGACAAAGTAAATTTTAAAATAGTATAAAAAGAATCAACAATCCTAGTCATGCATTTTCATAACATTCAGCAAGATTTTAAAATGCAACATGAACCAGAATGTGAAAAAATGATCCACACATGCATATACTGACTATAGGGGCATCCCACATGCAGAGTATCAGAAGCCTATACACAAGTGTTCTAGTCAAATATTATTGGCATTGTCTTGCCTAGGGATATTGAAGTCCAAGATTTGATCTCATGCCTCAGAAGGGTGTACAGATTCTTAAATAAATGGACATTGGTTAAAATTAATGATTGATGATGAAGAAGAGATTGGATTTATACCCTGCCCTTCACTACCCAAGGGAGTCTTAGAGTGGCTTACAAACTCCTTTCCCTTCCCCTCCCCACAACAGTTACCCTGGGAGGTAGGTGAGCTGAGAGAGCTCTGACAGAAACTGCTTTTTTTCAAGGACAGCTGTGCCAGAACTATGGCTTGCCCAAGGTCATCCAGCAGGTGCAAGTGGAGGAGTGAGGAATCAAACCCGGTTCTCTCAGATTAGAGTCCATGCACTTAACCACGCTACACCAAACTAGCTCTCAAAAAAAATAAAAATAAAGAAAAAAAAGAATAATAACAAAGGGAATTAACGGAGTGACTACAGAGTATGAAACATGCACAGTAAATAAATGTTCTACAGATCTTAATGTCTGCTAAATCCTAACCTTAGCAAATGTTTATTAATATAAGTAGTGGTGTGGGGAAAGGAGACATGAGGAAGAGAAACATGCAAGCTTGGTCCAGTGGCTGAAGTCCTGTGAAGTTTGCTGGGGAGAGGAGAAAGCCATGTAAGTGAAAGTGGGGTGGAAGGGTGATCTTTACATTGGAATAGTAGGTTGATTCAAGTCACACACACATCCTGCCCCAAGATGTGTTTTCACCCAGGGTTTTGGAGCTAGTAGGTGGATCACATTATTGAAACCCAACAGCTGGAACAAAGATCCAGTGTTCTCAAGACTACCTTTATAACGCAAAAAGAAATAAGGGAGAAGAGGATGCTACTCGAAATGGATTGGATTGGAACCAAAGTTTTAAATCTCATCAGTAGATCTCTTTTGGTAAACTTTAATGCATTGGCTCAAAGCCTTAGCAAATAACACCGAAATGCCAAAAACAACATCAAAACCATAATACACCAATCACAATAACAATTAAACTCTTAATATCCATTACAGATTTATAAGCCGTTTTAAAATCATGATAACAACAACAATTTAAGTTAAACACAACAAGGACTGCCTTAACAGTGATTGTTTTTGATAAGGTCTTTATCACTTATGCCACAACCTTTGCCATTTGCAGCATTACCCGTTTACTTTTGTTGGCAAGCAGTCTAATTAGTCTGTCATTGTCTGCTCTCCCTGGATATTGTAATAAAATATCCCCAAGATAACTTTTGTGTTTTAATGCAAATTGTGGACAGTAGGGGACACATGTCCTAGATCCTTGATAGATTGCTGGTTGCAAGTGCAGACACATTGAAGTTAAAACAAACCGAATTTTCAGCCAATAATTGATAATAGCGTTATGGGCTGAGGCTAGTAATGGCAGCAGAGTCAGTTCTGATCTAGCTATGGCTGCTGGTATTGAGTCAGGGACTGCTAATGATATATGAATAAACTTATTCTGAGGGACTTCCAAAGGTTTCAAAGTTCCAGTCCACCAAACTGGGGCTCCATACAATATCTGCGGCAATACCTTGGTCCTATAGGTGTCTAACGTTGGACATCGCCCCTAGTTCTGTAGAACCTGAAGATACCAAGTACAACCTTTTCAGATTTCTTCTTTGCATGTTCAATATGTGCTGACCAGGAACCAAAGCTATGAAAAATTACCTCAAGATATCTAAAGGAGCACACTTGCTCTAGTAATTTTCCATCCACTGTTCATTTATGAAATAGAGGCCTTTTGCTAAAAACTATTGTTTTAGTTGTATCATAATTGACTTTTAATAAATTGTTCTTACAATAAAGGCTAAACTGTTTTAAAAGCCTTCTGAGGCCAAGTTGGGAATGGGATATAAGTAATGTGTTGTCAGCATAAAAGAGTATTGAGATGGCTTTCTCTTTGACCCTAATTGGAAAATGTTGTGTCCCTGTCAGATATTCAACCGTATCGTTTATATACAGTTTATATACACCAGTAGATCAGTAAGATATCTATTGCATGGGAAAGGTGTTAGCCTGACTGCTTTATTAAATTATCAATTTTGGGGAATAATATGATTTAAATAAGCAGCAGTAGGCAGTAACAGGATAGCACCTTTTTATACAGAGGCTGGGCCCCCTCTCAGACCTCCCAAAAAGAGACACGGAGACTCGAGTCAGGGTTAATAGTAAAGAGTCTTTAGTTTACTTAATAAAAGTGATTCATTCAGATGTTGCAAAAATCATACATTCAATCATACAGATCTAAGAAATAAGATAGAGAAAAAGAGACGGTTGCATTAGCAGGTATTTGTTGGTTTCCTGTAGAAGGCAGTATTTACCTATCCAGAGAGCTGGTGTAGTCCTTCTGGAAAAATAAAGGGAAGGCTAAGAGGAAGATGGGGGGGGGGGCACATGTGCTAAACCAGCAGCAGCACGTGTAGGCCCTTGGCTGCGCAGACCAAGCGTCCTGAAGGTAAGGGAGGGCAAGAGATCATCGAAGCAAGAGAGCTAGCTGGCTTCCGGGAGCTTTCTTTTATTGGGGGTGGTCTCTGGGGGCAGGATTGGCCAGATGCCTGTCCTGAGACCACCCCTTGCTGGTCCACCCACTAGCTCTTGTCCAGTAGGAGAAGGGGGGCTGGGCAATGTTACACTCTACCTAACAAAGGTCAGAGATACTCTTCCAGCAGGAGGACGACTCATCTTTTGTCTTGCAGATGAGATTAAGTTCTCTGGGCAGCCAAACTGGTTTTTAGCTGGTCAAGTCCATTGTTTCACTGGTCAAGGAATGTTGGGAGGGGGAGGGGGTTTGCAGCCTGCAATGTGTAGAGAACATGTACGGTAATGGAGTTTGTGAGCACATGTCTTTAGCCACAAGGACAATATGTCCCATTTCCTGTGTGAGTCTCTTTGTGTTTAGGAGCAGCCTCCTGGAGGTTGCAACCTCGGAAAATGCCCTCTTAAGCCTCTGCTGGAGATGTTTGCAGCTGTTTTCTCCCTGGTTATTCCTCCTAGTTCCTCTCACACAATTAGCAACACAGTCCATTTATCACTTATGAATTTCTTATTCATAAGAGCGCCAAAAAGCACCTTGCAGGCTTACAAAGGTATCTCTCAAGGAGGGGGGAATTGGGGATATCAGTTACGTCTCTGATTAAGTTTTATGACCCAAATGGCATAACAAACTAGAATATATGGTCACCATTTGTTTGGACTGAATTCTGGGGGAAAACATATTGGAGAAAATAATTGTATCAAAATCAGATTGATGAGCTGATGTGTCATTCCTAACTCACAGTCAGCTCCTGTTAGTGTTTGTGTTTGTGGAATACTGAACTTAATTAAGATACTGTTACTACCTTTGAACAGGGGACAGAGTGAGCTTGCTCACATCTGTCTTTTCCCAAGCAAGTGGTAATTCTCTTACACCCTCTCTTTGAAGTGGTGTGCTTTGTTACAGGTGTTTCTCTTCTGCCTCCAAATCTGAGAAATACATTCCCATCTATTATTCCAAATCTTGCTAGAGGCCAAATTAAGAAATAAAATAAAAAGTTCACATAGCCCTTTGGGAGGATAGGTGAAAAGATTCCAGCTATGTACTCATGCACTGATCTGAGATCCTGCTCATGGGGTGGACAACAGCATGCAAGCCTTTCTTAAAAGTGTGGGAGAGCAAATGGTGATTCACCATATGCTGGAAAGACAACACCAAGTATACATCCAGTGGGAGAGTTTCCAAAGCTGGAGTGCTACAATTGAAAAAGCCCTGCTGACATTTGATACCTACCTCACATAAAAAAAAGTAGGAAAACAGTCTGGGGTCTCTGAATAAACTCTCAATGGATGGGCAACAATGTGGACATCAGGAACAGGGCATGTGAGAGTGAGCATCTTAATGCAGATGCCCTCAGGTTCAGGAATTATACTCTCAGGAATTATACAAATTTCTCAGTGTTCTTACAATAATATTCTAATTATGTCCCAATACAGGTGGTAAGGCATTAGCTGCAGGGGTCATTTCGTAGAAAAAGAGGTGCAGGAGCTCATTAACATAACTCATTAGCATAACTTATTTGCATATGCTATACCACCTGACATCACCGGAAGTATGTCGGAAGGAAAGAAGGAAGGAAGGAAGGAAGGAAGGAAGGAAGGAAGGAAGAGGGAGGGGAGGGACAGCTACTAATCCAAGCCTCAGAAATATCACTATTCTGGGAGGATAGCTTTAGTGGTGGCTGAAGCCTTCAGAAGGCTGGTCAGAGGAACAAGGACCTTTCCAGGGGACAGGGTCATTTTGCTGCAGCCATGACACAAGCAGGCATTCCCCCAACTCCCGGAGCTGAGCTCCCCCGAGCTCCTGCTTGAAATGAAGCAAAAAAATTTTATTGAAGGATAAAATTATTTTCAACAAAATACATAATATTTTTCCTTTTCAATAAATAACGTAGTAGCTCCTGCTTGACATGACCCCTGATTAGCTGGCTCCTGACAGGATCCCATTCCAGCCCTATGCTGTAGTCTCCCCTGCTCCAGGCAACTAGGCAATTAGATGGGATGAGCTCCTTATTCATGTTCTTTTTATATCACTGAAAGGAAGAGGTGCAAAGACTTAACTCTGATTTCAAATGAAACCATAGATTTAGAAAGGCTGAAATGTATCATCATAACTTTAAGCCAGTGACTGATCTTTGTGGAACATTGTGTTTCATGTGGTACATATGTGGGTGCATGTGAAGAGAGGTGGAATGTTCATTAGGCAGATACCTCCTCAAAATGGGACTGCATAGTTTCCCCTATGCTGTCCATGTCTTTTTATCCCCCAAAAGATCTAAAGGGTGATGATTATTGGGGTTAACTGGTGTGGTTAGTCCAGTTACCACTAGTTAGCAGTGTGCTTAAATAAATCTACCAACGCAGGAGTGTTACTTTACCAGGTCACTCAACTTACAAAGCTACACAGAGTCACATTGCAAGTTTAGAAGAGAAATATTTCTCTCTTTAGTTGAGTAGTACACTTTGGATAGGAAAGAGTAGAGACAGGATAGAGTACTACTAATTTACTAGCTAAAGGATGGAAGCAGATGGCAAGAGGCCCGTCTGCCTCATGGTGCCAAGAGAGGAGACATCACACCTGGAACTTCCAACAATGATAATGTATACTGATTTCACTTATTTTGATGAGCTGAATAATTTGTACGTTAAATACATTTTTCTTTATGGTATTATTGCTTATCCCCCTCCCCTATTTTTACCATGATAGATGGGCCTGTGAGTTATCACCAGTTCATAAAAAAATCATTTAGCCAACAGCTATTGACTAGCTAATCAACACTGCCAAAAATGATTTCATAGGTGCTACTTAGGGTCGCCAGCCGGCACCTGGCAGGAAGCTGAGGAGGTTGGGTCATAGGGGGCATCATCACCATCACATTGACAGAATAATGTTATTTCTGGGTTGAACCTGGAAGTGGTGTCATGCCTCTCTAGTATTCAGTGGAAACTATGGTTTTAGCATAGAGTTCTGCTGAATTCTATAGCAGTGTGACATCACTTCCTTGTTCTCTCTGGAAATGATGTCACACTGTCAATGTGACAGTGATTTTTCCCTTATTTTTTCCTCCACCAGTGTACTGAGCCAGTGCTTCTTGGGGGAAAAAAGCTCATACTCATCCTGCAGATGCATGGTGTTAGTGGTGCCATTATTGGGGTCGTGGCTTATGATTCTACATGATGACTTCTATTGCCATGTCCAATTTTTGTTTTTTAAACATTTTCTGTGGCCACTGGGACCAAAAGTCTGCTCAGACTTGTCATTAATATCAAATAAAAGGACAGCAATACAGACTTTCAGCCTCAGTAGCTGATGTTGACTCTTGGAGCAGAAAAGTTGGCAGTGGGAATAGAGCACATTAATGTACTCTTGAAGTTCATTTTCCACCTGGAAAAGGGTTCCCCGTACACACACTGCTCTTCACAGACAGCGCTTGGACTCTGCTGGTCCTGCGTGATACATTGCTCTTTGAGACAATTTCAAAACTGAAGATGTAAAATGTCATTCTTAATAGCTATTGTACCTAGGCAATAAAGTGTAACATCATTATAAAATGTACTACCTGTGGCAAGAGAGGGGGAATTAAAGGTTATCAGCTAGACACTTTTCTTTTAATGTGTCTTCAAGAATACCAGAAGGAATGCAAATGTCAAGGGAAATCATAGTAAGAGAATATCTGAAAAACACATTTCCTGCACTTCAGATTTTGGAAAAAGGCAACATTGTAGAACTCTGTGTGTGTGTGTGTAAAAAAGGTTTTCAGAAAGCCTGTTTATTACAAAAGCTTTCTTTGAAAGAATGCTACAATGATCTCATAGTTTTAGGGTTGCCAAGTCTGGGCTGGAAAATACCTGGAGACTTTGGGGCCGTATCTAGGAGAGGGCAGGGTTTGGGGAAGAGAGAAGAATCAGCATGGTACAATGCCATAGAGTCCATCCTTCAAAGCAGCCATTTTCTCCAGGGGAGCTGATCTCTCTCAGCTGGAGATCAGTTGTAAAAGCGGGGGATCCCCAGGCCCCACCTGGAGGCTGGCAACTCTACATAGTTTTGCTGCACTTTATATATTTTTATAAGTATACAAGCCTGCAAGCTGTAAGAATAAATGCACTGTAAGTATAATAGTGACAGGACCAGGTGTCCCCTGGGCAACTTGTAGACTTCTAGCCCATAGCTAGCTGGGTAAGGGTCTGGAGTCTATTGATCTTGCTCCCTCCTAGCACACACCAGACTCTGCAGTCTGTTCCATCAGTTGTTGATTCAAATCTCCATAGATATAGTGAAAGGAAATAGTTCACAGCACACTTCCTGCCTCATGGCTCACAAGTTCCCCTTGCTACTTCCTCAGATACCCCCAGCAAGTGTCTGGCTGCTGCTTTTAGGCCTTGTCTCACTGAGCACCCTGGCTTGGCTGGCGATGCCCCACCTACTCCCAGCTGATGCTACTAGTTGCTGGCTCAGCTTGTCAGTTGCTGGTTCAGGTGGGGAGCCGTGGTGGTCTGAAGCAGTAGAACAAAGTAGGGGTGCCAGGTCTTACCCAGGCTGGAACAGGAGACTTTGGGGGGTGTTCCAGGGGTGGGCGGGGATTTCGCATATCTCCCATGTGATGATGTTACCTGGAAGTGATGCCATCATGTCGGGGACATTGCATGGGGGATGCTCTGGTATTTGGGCAAACTCTATGTTTTTTTCAGTCTCAAAACCATAGAATTTGCCCACATAACAGAGTGTCCACATGTGATGTCCCTGTTTGGGGGTGGGGTTTCTCCTGCTAGCTGGCTAGCCAGTGGTGGGCTGAAGCCCCCCAAATTGGCAGCTTCCCT
The DNA here is from genome assembly GCA_029233225.1 of Lepidodactylus listeri. Taxonomy (NCBI): domain Eukaryota; kingdom Metazoa; phylum Chordata; class Lepidosauria; order Squamata; family Gekkonidae; genus Lepidodactylus; species Lepidodactylus listeri. The sequence continues at coordinate 50,300,346 of JARCFY010000007.1, forward strand.
GGTGCTGCCGGGAGAATGGCAACTCTAGAACAAAGTTTGAGTCCAGTGGCACCTTTAAGACCAACAAAGTTTTATTTAAGGTGTGAGCTTTTGTGTGCATGCCCACTTCCTCAGACACAATGGAATGAAAGTTATCAGTCCATACGTACAGGCAGAGGATGAACAGCTAATTAGCACATGACATAACAAAGATGTCTTAACCGATGTGAGAACCAAACAGGAATAACAAGCTAAGTTTATATGGTCACCATTTATATAGATTCAATTCCCGGGGTGGGGGGGAGCACAGAGAGGCAAATAAATATGTCAAAATTGGAGACGAATATATAACTGCATCCTTCTTAACTGTGGGATGCTAAGAGTAATTAATCAAGACCCTGTTGTAATGCTCCATCTGTCTCCTCTCAAGCATGGAGATGTCTCCCAGGTTGTTAGACCCCACCATCTCCACCTGGGCCTTGCCTTGCCTTTCCTGAGCAGGCTTCTCAAAGCTCCTTTGGGCACCCTTTTGCTCCCAGTCATGCCTCAGGGCTTTCCTCATAAGGTGAACCTTCTGGCCTCAGGTAAATGAGTTCCCTCTCCAACCTGTCCTTCTCACAGTAATCCTAATCAGAGTTACACCCTACAGTAAATCCATTGAGATTACCTCTCAGGATTGTTTTGTGAGCATCCTACTTTGCATATAAAGCAGAGAGAGAGAGAGAGAGAGAGAGAGGTATTCCTACCACACACTGAACACTGTAGACGTCTTTTGACAGACAATGCATTTTGGGTCAGAAAATGCACTTGTGAGAAAATGATAAACCCCATTTAATTGCCTGAAAGTGGACTGGACATATTTTAAATGTTAAAATGGGCATAATTTGTTGGAAAATGTAAGTGAAGGGCCGTAGAAGAATATGTGGGGAAGGCTGGTAGATTACACCTAGCTTTCAATCCAGTTTGCACACTCCCTTTGAGTTGCACCTCCCCTGCTGACTAAATGGGTGAAAGTTGCCAGTCAGGGCTGTGCAAAGATTTAGACGGTTCTATGCTTATAAAATGGTTGCAGAGGCAGGCTGTTCACATCTAGTTACAATCAGATGGCTGAGTTAATTGTGAGGCTACTGCAGCAGCACAGCGAGGGCCGAACAGTGGGAAGCCACAATAATCTTATAAGCAGGAGACTGATTCACAAGTGATGCCAATTGAGACACTTTAAACAGTACTAAAAACATTCAAGACATGCGAGGGGAAGGTCAGGCCATGATGCCACTTACTCTTGTTAAATCAGATTAACCTCACGTTGTAACTGCAGCTTTCTCTCTTTTTTTTACCCTATTCAGGCAAGTGGATGTGATTAAGGCTGCTCCTCTTAGACTTTTTTTCTTTTTGCACTTGCAGCAAAAGGTCAAAATGATAAGCCTCTCCTTCCTCTTATATGATTTAAACACACACACACACACACTTGCAGCTGGAGCTCTGTGTTAGCAAATGGTGTTCCCTTTGGACACTGCAGCTTGAAGCTCCATCCTACCTCATGGTAAGGCTGGCATTTGATTGCTGCTTCGGTTGAGAGCTGTCCATGTGCACTTCGTTGCTGAAAATTTCAGTCTCAGAAAGCCCATGTGGGACTATCCCATCAGCCTGTTCTTTATGCTCCTTTAAGTATCAAAACACAACAGTGTAGGTATAGGGTATGAGGCCTTTCACAAGGAGAAATGGAACTTGTAGACAGAGATGGGCACAAACCAGGAAAATGAGGCTTGAGGCAAAGCGTCATCTTGCCTTCTCTCAAGGGTTAACGTGTGCCATAAAAGGTCTGGTTTCCCTTGCAGGTGTTACTGATTAGTTTATTAGCCTGCAGGTACCTTATCATCTTCAAGGTCAGAGTGGAAGTGGACAGTTAGCTTCCCATGACAGTGTGTCTTCAGTGATGGGAGGGGGAAAGACCAGGAGCAGTGATGTAATCTTCCAGAGCTTTCCTCCTGCAGATGTGTTGTGATTGGATGTCATCTGCACCTGACTTGAGGGGTCAAAAACTGTAATCAGAATATGACTCCAGAGGTTAGCTAGTTGAGATTTTTTTAAATATTTTTATTGATTTTCTATACCTACATCCAACTAAAAACACTACAATACCTACAAAACTAAAAACCTACTCTACCCTAAGGTATACAGAAGTCAGAACTATATTCTGGTATGTTATTCTTGCTATAAACTGTTCAAGAAAATGTTAATAAATACAGGCTTCACAATGTTAATAATTCTATTTTAAGAGCTTGAGAGATACATGGATGGCTAAAATTCAAAATGGGATACATAAACATATATGACTTTCAACAAAAATAGTTTATTTTTTCTTTGTGCTTTCTCTTCTTCTTTCCTCTCTGGGGTTTTGGTGCTGCCCCTCCCAAAGTTGAATCTGACCTTCTTCTTCTAAGCTTTTACTTCCAGATGGATCCGAGCTTTCCAGTCCATGAATGCTCTCTTGAAAATCTAAAAAGTCCTCTGTTGAAGCTTTATCTTTTCCTTCTTTGCAATAATCCAAAAAATTATTTACCTTTGCAGCTGAATCAATTCTTTACTTCTTGTCTTTGTAGTTGAAAACCACACTTTCAGGAATGAGCCAATGAAACATAATGCCCTCACTTTGGAGAAATGTAGTTAAAATTTTGTAGGGTTTCCTCTTCTTCCTGATTTCAAATGGAATGTCCTTTAACACTTTAATATCCTTTTCTTGGATCTTCAGGACATTTCTGTTTGTGGCCTTGAGCACTATGTCTCTAGTTGATTTTTTTTGGAAAACCTCACCATAACTTCTCTAGGCAGATTTTTCTTCTTTACAAATTCAGGATAGGACCTATAGGCCATATCCAGATTGCTTTGTAGTTGATCCGCTTGAAAATCTGTCATTGGAGCCCAAGCATCACTCAGGATCTTTTTAACGTTTTCCCCTTTTTGTTCAGAAATGCCTTGAAATCTCAAAAAGAAAGAAGATCTCTCCATCTGAAGTTTCAAAAGATTGTTTTGGTTAGAAATCCTTTCTTTTTTTATCATGTCCAAACTTAAATCAGTCTTTTCTACTTTGGTTTTAACTTCTGCCGTTGCTTTAGCTGTCTGGTCAGACTTCTTGCTTAAATCTGCAACTTGTTGCTGCAAAGAATCCAGCTTAAAATTCACATCAATCAGTTGATCCAACAGAGGGTGCAAAGCTATTGCCAAAGCTGCAGTTAAGTCTGTACTGGTCTCAGACTTTGTAACCGGAAGCGTAGATGTCGCTTTAGGAGAAGGTCTAGGTTTCCCTGCCATTTTTTCTTCCCATCCAGTCATTGCTTTTTGTTTACATTAACAGAAAGTTCCCAAAAGTTAGTCAAAAGTCTTTCTTTTTCAGTTATACAAGCTAGATTAATCCCATTTGTTCTTCAGCCACTCCACAAGCAATGCAGATTCTCTGTGGCACTGTTTCTTTACGAGGAGGGGAAGGGGGATTTAACCCCTATTCACTTGGAGCTCACATCAGAGGATCTTTGCATGGATCACTCACTTACAGTTTTGCCATGTGCAAAACCGGATTTCCAGTTTTGGCTAGCTCAATGGCGGGTGCGATCTCCCACAGCTCTGGGAGACACAACCCGGACTTGGTGGTTTGAAGGGGTGCCAAACTGGTTTTGGACCCCCAGGGACCCTTGTAGGGGGACCCTGCCTGAGGCACGAGGGGCAGCCTCTCCCAGAGATGGCAATCTTAGGATCGAGGCTCCCCTTTGCCTCTATAGGTTTGGCCGTTGCAGAGCCTCCGGGCACACATGAGTGCACACTGGACGGCTGCAGGAGTCAGCAGGCAGCAAGAAAAGATTCATGTACCTGGAGCTAGCTGAGAGTTTAATGGACTGCAGGCCTAATCCTATGCTTCACAATTGCTGGGCTCGCCGACTGTGTTGAATTGGATGTAAGTTTTGAGCCACCGAACAGAGCCCTTAAACACTTTTAGGTAGTTAAAGCTAGCTTTTTTGTTTTCTTTGCTGTTTGACCTTTAGCAATCTGTTGGCTGTACTTTTAGTAAATTCTATATCTTTATAATAAATTACATAAATATATATTTAAAATAACATCAGTCTAATTACTACACCGGGTGCCCATGGGGCCAGCTCATTGACTCTTTGACATGAGGTTTGGCTCGGTTCATGGTTTGCAGTGTGCTCAGTTCACAAAGCATGAACCATCATGAACTTTTAGGGGCTAAAAGAACTGGATCAGTTCATGAGGTTCATATCTCATTAGAATGCCCCCCCCCAGTGTGCTCAAGACAGGGGATCTCCAGTTAACTCTCCTACCTGCCCTCCAAGTTTGGTGATTTACAGGGTCCGAGTTACAGTCCCCCAAAGAAAGTGCCCCAGGAAAAGTACATTTTGGAGAAATGACCACCTGTCATTCCTTCATCCTGATCCCCATTCCTATTGCCTGCTACCACTCTGAGTATGGGAGGTGAAAAATTAAAAAAAAAGCATGTGATGCCAGCTGCAGCCTTACACCACTTCCTGTAAAAGGATATAAGTGACATAGGGGTGCTCTAGGAATTCAACCTCTAGGTAGAACCACTGGATTTCTGGTGATTCCTAGAGCTGCCTTATGTCACTGTGTGATGCTGCAGCCAACATCATGCCCTCCCCTATCCCCATCCACAACTCTCCCTCCAGTGGCCAGACACTGCCTGACAACCCTGTGTGCTAGTGACAACATAAATAGTCGTAGCACAGTTTTGCTTGGACAAGATGCTGTGCAACCCCTAGCACTTTCCTCCCTATATATTATAGAGCACAGAAATTGGTTACACAAGATCATGCACAAGCAGAAATGCAAATGGCATACCATAAATCTTACTCAGTACAAATGAATAACATGGTCTTTTTCTTGCTTTCGACTTGCATAAGAGCAATAGTGCAGGAATGAAAATTTTGCACTGAACCGCACCCCATAAGATTATTAATTCATTATTAAATTTTGCTCACACTGACTCAGTTCAGACATACTATGAAACAAGGTTGCCAGCTCTAGGTTAGGAAATACTTGGAGATTTTGGGGGTGGGGCCTGAGGAGGGAGGGGTTTGGGGGGGTCTTCAGTAGGGGATAATGCCATAGAGTCTATCTTCCAAAGTGGCCATTGTCTTTAGGTGAACTGATCTCTATTGCCTGGAGATCAGTTGTAGTAGTGGGAGATCTTCAGCAACCACCTGGAGGATGGCAACCTTAATACGAAACCATAGTTTATTGTAATTATGGTTAGCTTGTGAAACCAGGATTCATCTCACATAGATCATTTGAACCCTTGTGGTCAGCCATGTTGGGTTATAAGCAGGGGTCCGTTGGGGCCGGAGCGAGGCGGAGCAAAGCTCCGCCAGCCCAGGAGTGGCCACTAGGGTAGCCACGGGCCGAATCAGATTCTCTGATCTGATTCAGCCCGCTGCCGAATTGCCGCTGAAATTCAGTGGCAACTTTAAAAGTGACTGGAGGAAAGGGGGTTTGAGGGAGAGGCTCCAAACTTGCAGGGTAGCTGCTGGGGCCTCTCCTCGAAATACCCACCAAGTTTCAAGAAGATTGGACCAGGGGGTCCAATTCTACAGGCCCCCAAACAGGTTGCCCCATTTCCTCCATTGTTCTCTATGGCAGGAAAAAAGTAACACTATGGCAATAAATATATCAAATTAGCAGATAAATGTCTAAAGGTGTCTTTTCTAATTTTAAGAAAACTGCACCAGACCCAGCTTCCTCATGAGCATGCTAAGTGAATTTATCTGTCACTTGGCCACTAGGTGGCAACTAACAGGAACATATATTTAGGGTCATAATGGTGGGAGACCTGTTGCTGGCAACCTCTGGCCCCTGCCAGTGCTCAGTAACCCAGCACGGGGTTGAAGAAAAAACCCACCATCAGCATTATAGCATTAGATCACTTCCAGGAAAAACCTGGAAGCAATACCACACCGCTCTAGGAATTGGTGGAACCTCTGTGGCCAAACTACAGAGTTTCTTCCAATTCTTAGAGCACCATGATGTCATTTCCATGCTTTCCAGTGAATTGATGTAACTTCATCATGGTGGTGGGACTCCTCACACAGGTTCCTGCCCTCCAGTCTCCTACCAGAGACTGGCAAGCCTATAATATGTTGCACCCTACTCCCTTGCCTACCCGAGGGACCTGGTGGTATCCCAGCCTGCATAATGGTAAGGGTGCACTAGGGAACAAGCCAAGATGAATCCAGGATGTCTATATTTTTACATTATGCAAAACCATAGCTAACTGATGTTAACTGCAGGGCAGTCCTAAGCAGAGATACATCCTTATAAGCCTATTGACTTCAGTAGATTTAGAAGGGTAAGATTGGACTGTAAATCACCTTCAAACAAGGTTTGAGATCCTGGTTTGATATACCCTAACTAACAATAATAAGCTTAGTAGCCCACATTTAGATGATCATACTAACCATAGTAAATCACTTTTGTGTAAAATCTGAACCTACCCACTACCTTGACCATATCCTTCTTGTTTCTCCTGCCGCAGATATTTCAGAGTTTGGAGCTTATCCAGGAAGTATAGCAAGAGTTGTTGTTTTTAGTATTTGTATATAGTATAGTAATCTTCTGTTTCTGTCCTCACCCCCCAAATGCTTGATCAGCCACACATCACCCTGGCATTAAAATGAGAATGTCTCCAGGCAAAGTGTAATTAAAGTTCAATAAACAAAACCTAATTTTCTGTGTACCAACTCCCGTTGTCAAAGGAGGATTGATGACTGTAACATGAACAAAAAAAAATGTATTTGTTTTGAGATTCTGTCAGAGGCTTCAGAAAGTTGAGTACTGAGTGACTATTCTGAATTCATTGCTCCCACCTAGTTCTGGCCTCACTCGCTATGACACACTATCCCCCCCTTTTTAAAAGTTCCTCTAATGCATAAATCACAAAGAGTAGCTTAGAAATGTGTGTCATGTCAGTTAAAGGCTCAGAAGTAAATAAGAACTGAGCTAAGGTACTGGTTTAGCAGAAAGGGTCTTCAGTACATAAGAAGATGGATTTGAAAGTTGCTACATCTTTGGACTACTCTTTGAAGTCATTCATCCTCCTAGATCAAAAAATAAATACTGTCATTTATTAGCAGTGTGTCCCTGAATACTATCCCATCTCTGAAATTGTTTTCTACTGCTTTCCATGACCTAAAAGTACAGGTTAAACAAAATGCAGCTCATCCCTGAATTCTGTTTGCCATGGATCATTGATCCAGTGTGGCTTAGCGGTTAGAGTGTAAAGCTGTGATCACACACGCTAAATAATCCACTTTCAATGCACTTTCCAACTGGATTTTGCCAGTTCACACAGTAAAATCCAGTTGGAAAGTGCACTGAAAGTGCATTGAAAGTGGATTATTTAGTGTGTGTGACTGTGGGATCTGGGCAATCCAGTTTCAGTTCCCCACTCTGGCATGGAAGCTTGCTGGCTGGGTGACCTTGGGCTAGTCACACACTCTAAGCCTAACCTACATTGTAAGGTTGTTTTGAAGGTGAAATAGAGGAGAGTAAAATTATGTAGGCCAGCTGCTGAATTTTACAGAGACTGCAGTTTCTGAGTTACCTTCAAGGGTAACATAACACAGAGCATACTACAGTAGTCCAGTCTGGAGGTTACAGAAACATGGATCAGTTTTGTTGTATTAGCAGAGTTTAAGAGGGATGAAAACTTCCAAATAAGATGTAATGAACAATTAACACCTACTCCAGTACACATAACCAAACACATGAAGGAAACAGGTGAAGGGCCACCTCCTCTCATATTGTCCAGTCTGCCAGTTAAGGCCCAATTTACACCTCCCCTCTGAAGTAGTTTGACTGCTGTCTTTTCCCAAGCTCGTTTCGCGCTGGTTTCAAATTTCACTCCAGGGGGTATGAAAAGTACTAAGCAACAGCATTTGTTTAAAGCAGTATAATGCTAGCTTGACCATAGGAGGGTAATTAACAAATGTAAACAGTAATTTATAAACTAGAACAGGTATGGTTTAAAACTAGAAACAGGTATAGACAATTTTTTTAAAAAAACTAGAATGATTCTAGCGGGAAAGTCAGATGTAAATTTGACCTTAGATGGGATTCACAAGTCCTGCTCTCCATGCCCTGCCTTCAGAGATGAGGCAGCTGACAACAAGAAACAGGGCTTTTTCAATAGTGGCCCCTCATCTGTGGAGTGCCCTTCCTCTTGAGGCTTGCCTGGCATCTATGTTACTCTCTATGAAGTGTTAAACCAAAATGTTTCTGTTTACCCAGGCTTTTCATTAAGAGACTGATGTTTTGCCACCATTTTAATAGTGTTTTACTCTGAAAAGCTGGTATTATTTTTAAGCTGCTTAATTATCTTGAGTTTTATTCTCTGGTTGTTTTATGCTGGGTTTTAATTAAGAGTGTTTTATATTTTGTTATGTTTTATTTTGTAAGCTTCCTTGGGCAGGTTCCCTAGAGAGGCAATATTTTTTTTTGCTAAATAAATAAAATCAAAAAGCAGATACAGTTAAATCCAACAGAGGCAAAGAGGAAATAGATTCCCAGTTGATAGCAAGTATCCACTTTCAGGCTGCAATCACACACACCTTTAGATTTGACATAGTTGCAAATGCCTGATTGAGCTAAAGGGCATGATCAGACAGCAACATCTGTGAAGTGTCCTGCAGTCACTGGCAACCCGTGCTGCTCTGCCACAGAAATGGAGCTAAAAAACACCGGGGAAAGTCCAGCTCTAATGAGTTCCAATGGGCCAGAGATGGACTTTCCTCTGTCTGGTCACACAGGCATGCACTCAAGCCATCGAGATGGTTTGATCATTCCATCCTGGCTTGGTGCTGTGCTTCCCCCCCCCCCACGCACGCAGTATGGGCATCATCACATACTCCACAGGGAGCCCTCAGTGCAGAGGTGTGATTCCTCGTTTATGTGCATGGGAAGCAAATGGCAAAAAAAAAAAAAAAACCCAGACTCACCTGCAGTTGTGTTTGATCACACAGCCTGCAGCTACAAAGGACTGTGAGATCTCACAGCTGCGTGTCAAATTCCTCCGGAGGGAATAGCCTCGCTTCCCCTCTGCTTCAACTGGCACGTTGACCACAGCCCTAGTCACTGCCATCTGGTAATCAGCGTTATTTAAGTGAACACATATAGTCAGGGCCAATTCAGAAACACCAAATCAACTGGGCAACATGGAGGCAGCAGTGAGAAGTACATTTATGTCTGTTGTCAATTTCTAACCCAACCAGAGAATCTCAGCAGCCAGTAGGATCTGGGTGGCATGAGGGAGCATTGTGCGCCTTCCCCAGTCTTGCAGCTTCCACCAGGCTCGGATGGGCTCCAGAGACTCCTTGAAGTCTATAGAAACTGGGTTGCATGTGTGGGGAAGGAATGCATGCTTCTTCCCTGCTTGTGTGATTGCCTCCTGGTAGCAGTGGGAACACATAGAGAAAAATGTCCCCGTGTGGCTCTGGGAGGCACAGTTCCTCCCATGTCACACTCTCACTGCCTGTGGCAGAAAAAAGGGTACAGCAAGTACACCATTGTCCCACTTATTTGTGATGGTCTCAGAATAAGGTAGGATAATTAAGACAGACAGGATGTTCTTCCTCCGTGTCATGTGTGTTCCTCATACAGGTTTCTCTTTGTCATATTTGGAAAATTAATTTTGTTCTGATTACATGCCCCTTTTCTTTGGTTCTGCAGGAACCATGGGAGAGAGAGGCAATGTGAGTAAGGTGGATATATTTGCTTTCAAAGAGTACCCATGTTGGGCTGCAGTAGAACAGCTAGATTTTAGTCCAGTAGCACCTTAGAACGAACAGGATTTTGGAAGGTCTGAGTTTTTGAGAGTTGAAGCTCCCTTCATTGGATACCTTGGTCAGGTATCTGACAAAGGCAGATTTGACTCTCAAAAGCCAAATCATCTTGTTGGTCTCTAAGATACTACTAGACTTGCATCTAGCTGTTTGTGCTATACAAATTCCACCTTTAAACATACGTCTTGTCTATCATAGTGATGTCATTTTTCCCCAAAATTGAGGGCATTATTCATATTAACCATATTAACGATATTATTTATATAAACCATTATTTATATTAACCATATCTATTAATCTAATGATGCATGAGTACCTGATGTTTTGGCTCATGCCTGCTCACCAATTTTGAGCAGAGACCTGATTTTTCTATGATCAGTTCAATCAGTTCAATAGTTAATCTACCTTTTCTGGGGAAGGTAATTGACTAAGCAGTGGCCGAGCAGCTCCAGGTTTTCCTGGATGAGACATCTATCCTGGACCTTTTTCAATTGGGCTTCAGGCTTGGCTTTGGGACTGAGGCAGCACTGGTTGCTTTGGCTGACAATCTCAGTTTACAATGGGATAAAGGCATGCCAGTGCTGTTGATCCTTCTGGATCTTTCAGTAGCCTTCGATACAGTTGACCATTTGGTCCTGATCAACCAACTTGCATCCCTGGGGGTAAAGGTTCTCCTCACTCATCCAGGGACACTCTCAGAGGAGAGGAGAGGTCTACCTGATGAGACCTAAATTGTGGAGGTCCCATAGGGTTCAATTCTCTCTCCAATGTTATTTAACATATATATGCACCCTCTTGCTGAGATTGTCAGGAGGTTTGGAATTGGGTGCCATCAGTATGCTGATGACACTCAGCTCTTCCTCCTGCTGAATTAGCAGTCGAGGGCAGGACTCTCAGCAATATCCCAGGGCCTGGATGCAGTGGTCCAGTGGTTAAGAGGGAGCTGGCTGAAGTTGAATCCATCCATGTGTGAATCCAATATGTGTCTGGGAAAGACTAAAATGCTAGCTGGACAGTCATTCCCAAGACTCGATGGTGTCCAGCTGACAGCTGTAGACTTTGTAAAGAGCCTCAGGGTGTGGTTGGATTCTGTGCTATCATTAGATAAACAAGTGTCCATGATAACACGGTCAGCATTTTTTCATCAGGCCCACCAGCTGGCTTCCTATTTTTCTGGGTCAAACCTTTCCACATTGATCCATGCAACAGTAAACTCCAGATTGGACCACTGCATTTCACTCTATGTAGGGCTACCCTTGAAAATGCTTCAGAGACTGCAGGTGATCCAGGATGCAGCTGCCAGGTTGCTGACTAGAACATCCCGGTCAGCTCATATTACTCCAATGCTGCGGAAGCTGCACTTCAGCCAGCATCTAGGGGCCTCTTGCATGTGCCTGGCCCCAGGATGGCTTGGTTAGCTGTCACTGGGGCAGGGCCTTCTCAGTTGTGGCCCCTACTCTCAGATGACACCTGTGCCCCCCCCCCCAGACTTGTTTAGTTTCCACAGAGCATACAAGGCCGAAATGTTTAGGTTGGCATTTGGGGGTAACCACATGTTTGAGCTGTCTTTATTAGTAGTATAGTGATAGCCACATATTTTAATAGTTTATTATTTTAATATTGATATTTTATATTTATTATTTGTGTTTATGTTGTTTTTGATGTTGTAAGTTGCCATGAGATGCTTTGGGTGAGTAACGACTAAAAAATCTAGCAGATAAATACATAAAATAGTCTGTTGATCTGTTTGTGCATATTCAGCAGTCTGTTTCACTGTATTTCTTACTAACCATGCAGTATGGTGTAATTAGCTCTTTGCACATATGCATTCTCACTCAGTCTCATAGCAGAGGCTCAGCAGGCAGTTGTTCAACAATTCGAACATTCACAAATCACATAAACCGGTCATCAATAAATGCTGTGTTTCAATAGAATCCTACCCTTTTGGTGTTCTGCTAAGTAGTCCTTAGTGATGGTAATGGCTGCCCATCAGTTTGAATCAGCAGAGTCTTTATGCATGCACAATTTCCTTTAAAAAAAAATACCCCAAAACCTGATGCAAACTGATTCGGCTGGCATTTTCAGCTGCTCAGCATGAACTAAACAGACTGAGTGATCAGCTTGTATCTGAGTGCTGCCTTCAAACATGGTCAGTTTGACCAGCGCATATGATCACAGCAGCATTCATGACACCCTTAACCATGCCCATCGCTGACAAAATGTCCTCATCTCTCTTTTTGCATTCACTTGCGAGGCCTGTCTTTCTGCTAGGCACACCATCTTTTCTTGAATGATGATCAAAATGATGACAGAGTCAACTTGTTTGTGTGCCTGAAAAAAACGCAAAAGGATTATGAGAAATCTTGTTCTTGATAGCTAGATGTCAGGTATTTGGGGGGGGGGGTATTTTTAAATCTGAACCGCAACAATACTGTTGCAACTCAGAATCCCATATAAACACTGCTAAAGAAAATCATAGTAAAATGCTGCATTTCAGTTGAGCACAGGCCATTCAAAGGCAGCCCAAACAAAGTGTTGTTGTTGTTTTTTAAAAAAAAGTCCAGTTCTCCCTACCTCCTGGAGCACATGGATTTCATTGGGCTCCACCCTGGTGGGTCCAATCTATTTTTGTAACTGATGTCTGTATGGCAGGTTTGTTGACAAAAACTCATTGTCTTCCTCTCCTTCTCTAATAACAAATGATATGGGCTGTGTAGATAAAAGCTCCCTCACATTCGTAAGTTGCAGTGCAGTGGTCAGTAAAAGCCAAGTACTGTGACCCGTTGTCATTATGATTGAGTGAATACCTCATTAGGGAGTGTGTTCTCATCCATCAAAGGTGCCAGCTTTCATTTTTCCAGCTGTATTTCACCTAGGTTCACAGCACTCTGTGACAAACTATATCACAGCATAGAAAACCATAAAACACTTGGGGGTGGCTCAAGCCATGTTTTTCTCCCCATAGTATGCCATGATTATCCTTCCTGCTTACTAGATAAACTGTAATTCATTTATTAAATGAAGCTAACAAAGAGTTGCTTTAAGCCATTTTTTCTACTATGGCAAATATGAATTAGATTTGTCAAGCATTATACTTTACTTGAACACACACTTATTTGAGCTACTTGTCTCTCATATATGAGTTGTCTATATGTATGTAGTAAAATGCATCTTATGCCTTAGTTTTATCATGAAACCCAATGCAGCATGCATAAGCTTTTCTGCAATCCCCCATGAAGGAGATGTCCCTAGTCAGGAGGTGGCTTGGATTATGACTGTGAGGCTGGATATTTTATAACCTGTTATTTTAGCTTGTGGGGGAGGGGAAGTAATTTGATGTTGACTTGTGGCCCCTGCTTCAGTGGTGAGAGAGACCTAACTGAACAGGGAATTGGGATTTTGACCACCACAGTCATCGTTTTACTATATTTATCCTACACCATCAGTTACGTATGAAACTACAGGAATATCTGAGATTCCCCCCCACCCTTGTAGTAGAAGACATTATTTTGGGCTTGGTTTGCTTTATATGGATCATTAAGTAAATGTCTCAGGCTTTCCACACCGCTCTTGAAACTGGGTTGTTTTCATTTCTGTTTTTCTTTTTCTAGTTCCAAAATGCCAGGGAAAACAAAAGATTGTCTTGTCATATCGATCTAGAAGATTACAATAAATGTAAAAGGAGAAAGGAGTTGTTGTCAAGTGAACAAAATCAATTCAGGGATGTTCCTATCCATGATCACTCTACAAGAATCTTCTGGAATTATTTATTTGGAGACCTGAGAATTGGGCATCTTTTCTCAAATCCTGGAGTACCGCTTTGATGATTGATTGGGGAAAAGCTTTAAGGGGCAGTGCTACCACTGAGAGGTAGCCCTGAGGCTGTTGCCTCTGTTGCAGTGGATCTTGGTTCTAAGAAGGAAGCTGTAAAGCATGTCTTCCATATGTGATGCAAAACTCCTTCAGTTTGCCATAAGGCCAGTATAAGCAGTGATGCCTTACTGATTGTTCTCTAGTGTAAACAGATTTTGTAGTAATACGGTATAACCCACTGAGCTGCAAACCTGAACACTGGTGATTAGTTTTTGCATTTGTGTATTATTTCAGTTGCTTATATACATCTCACAGTATTCATATTCTAAACTGAAATAATAGTACAGAAAAATTAGCCTTAAATAAAAGAACATCATATTTTATAGCACCTAGGGAAGAAAGATGACACGGAGGAAGCAAAACATTTATTTTAGGGAGCAACCTTTCCAATGTTTCCCAGCAAAATCTAGTTGTGCAGTTTGTCTGAGACCACTTTTCTTCCTATATCAAAAGAAAGCAACTGTACCACTGGGGATCCTGGCACTGGTTCATGTACATTTATTTCAGACAGGTTCCTGTCCTTCTCTATAAGCCACAATTGCCCTGGAGTTCCATATGGTTATATGTTATTGGTTTTTCATTATCTCATCTTTTACTTGTTTTCATTACCTTAGCCACAAGCTTAGGTGACTTTCCAAGGGAACTTGAGAAATTCATGGAGTTTGGATCTGTCATTGGCTATTGGCCATGAAGGCTGAATGGCACTTCCATGTTCTGAGGGCAACAGGAGGGAGAAGGTTTTGCCGCCCATCTGTTGTGGGCGTTCCAAGGAATATGATTGGCCATTGTGGGAAATAGGATACCATTGGTCAGATCTACAAACACTCTTCACACAATCTTGACAAAATGTTTTCAAATTCTACAATTCATAGTCTTTGAATTAAGTCATTTTATTAATTTGTCCATATTTTATTCTAAATAATTGAATGCTGGATTTGACACCCATTATAAAATTTGTTTGCTTTTCCATAAGGACAAGGAAGAAGAGAAGAAAGAGGAAAAGATATGGGGGAGAATAATGTACCCGTGGTGCAGCCTCATTTGGAATACTATGTGCAGTTCAGGTCACTGTAACTCAGAAAGAATGTTGCAGAGCTGGAAAATATACAGAAGAGGGCAAGCAAGATGATTAAGGGGTTGAAGTACCTTTCCTGTAAGGAAAGGCTGAAGGGTAGGGTGTGTAGCAATAAAAGAGGTTGTTATACACTTTCATATCTTATTTATTATTTATTTATTATTTGTATTTATAGCCCGCCCATCCTGCAAGTGGGCTCAGGGTGGGTTACATCATATTAGAAATACCATAAATACAATTAAAATTTTAAAATACAATAATAATATCCTGGGCTCAGCAAAAAAAAAAAATTCCCTGTAAATATTTATGTTTGTGTAGGACATTGGTGGCTCATGTGTGTGCAGTTTTGGGTTATGGTGCTTTAGGACTGTTAGGTCCAAGGGGAATCTATTGGAAGGAAGGGAATCTATTGGAACTTTCTGCTGAAAAGTTTGTAATTTTTTGTCTTTCCTTGTTGTGGTCTACTTTTTGTTTCCTTTCAAATAGTGAGGAAGGAACACAAGAACATAAGAGAAGCCAATGTTGGATCAGGCCAATTTCCCATCTAGTCCAATATCCTGTCACACAAACCCCTGAAGCCAGCATCATGATGCATCCAGCTGAATGCCTTTCCAGCTATTTTCCTACTAATGCAGTTCTGGATGCAGCTACTAGGGGTGCAGGGAAGTCTGAACACAGTAAAAGGCACTCTTATTATCAGCTAGACTCACCTTTCTGCAAGACTGCAACTTTCCCCTCTTTTACACTTTAATTTCATTTTTTCTTTTCCACACTTTTCCAGCTGGTCAGGCAACTGGTCTCTTACCTCTCTCTGCCTGTGACCTAGCCACAGTGATACATGAAATGGTCACCTATAGACTAGACTACTGCAACTTGCTCCATGCAGGACTACACTTGACCCTGATCTGGAAGCTTCAGCTGGTACAAAATGTGGTGGCGCACCTCCTGTCTGGAGCGCCTGTGTGGGCACACATACATAGGGTTGCCAAGTCTGGGTTGGAAAATACCTGGAGACTTTGGGGGTGGAGCCAGGAGAGGGCAGGGTTTGGGGAGGGGAGGGGCCTCAGCATGGTACAATGCCATAGAGTCCACCCTTCAAAGCAGCCATTTTCTCCAGGGGAGCTGATCTCTGTCAGCTGGGGATCAGTTGTAAAAGCAGGAGATCCCCAGGCCCCACCTGGAGGCTGGCAACCCTACACATACAGCTGGTGCTGCTCTGGCTACATTGGCTACCAGTTGCATACCGAATCAGATTCAAGGTCTTAGTGCTAACTTTTAAAGCCTTATGCAATTTCGGACCATCATATCTACAGGACCAACTCTCCCTATATGTCCCCCTGCGCTCCTCTCAACAGCATTGTCTGGCGGTTCCCGGCCCCGAAGACATCCATTTACCTTCAATCAGGGCCAGGGCCTTTTCGACCCTGGCCCTAGCCTGGTGGAATGCTCTTCCAGGTGAGATCCAGGCCCTGTGGGATCTGTTACAATTCTGCAGGGCCTGCAAAACTGAGCTGTTACAGCAGGCCTTTGGTTGAGGCAATGGACATCCATACATAATGATCCGCACCACCTCACATTTCCCCACATATGGGGATAAGTTATAGGTGGTCAATATCTGCTTGACCCTTGATCCATCTGACATATATACTAACTCAAAAAGACTTCTGGAAATTGCCATCTTAAGAATGTTTGCTGTCCTGGCATTATGTTGTGATTTACTTGATTTATTGGAGCTGTATTTTAACTGCTTTAATTGATTGTAACCCATCCTGAGCCCACTTGTGGGGTAGGGCAGGATAGAAGTATAATAAAATAAATACATAATAAATACTTACTAGTGATATAATAGCAAACTTTTGTTAATATTATGAACAGAATGGTGGGAGTGAATATTTTCCCATGATCTACTGAAGTAGTAAAAGGATGTTTCCCCCTCCTCCACCCTTTAAATGCCCGATGATGATACATTCATCTGTTTTTTGCAGTTATACATGTGGAACAGAAGTTAGAACTCCCAGTTCAGGCACTGGGTTTTTTTTAATCATTATTATTGTGTTGGTGAGAGATGGAATAGTCTTTTGTAAAGGCTGCTTTGCTATGTGATAAGTGACATTATCTTCAAATATCTTTAAACAATGTAATCTCCAAATAACACTAAAATTAGATTTATAACAAATGTCTTACATAGGCTTTCTCCCCAGTGGGGACCCAAAGCTGCATTGTTCTCCTGTCCTCATTTTATCCTCACAACAACCCTGTGAGGTAGGTCCCGCTGACAGTGTGTCACCCAGCAACCTTCTATGGCAGGTTGGGGATCTGAGTATTAGAGACACATGACAGGTTGCTTTAAAGCTCTCCTATTACATATTGCCTATCATGAAGACAACCTGGTTCGGGAGGGCAACAGTGGGAGGGCGTCTAGTGTCCTGGCCTCACTGGTGGACCTGATGGCACCTGGTATTTTTGGCCACTGTGTGACAGAGTGTTGGACTGGATGGGCCATTGGCCTGATCCAACATTGGCTTCTCTTATGTTCTTACGTTCTTAGGGTGTTCTAATTCCATTTTTAGCTCTGCAACTTCAATCATCATTCCAGGGTTGGTGGCCAGTTTTCAAATATGTAGCATTATTTTCTGATGAGTTATGCCTGCCATATAAAGAGATCCTTAGCTTCCATTGCAAATAATGTGGGGGTGTTTCATCTGAGTCAGGATGTTCCCATGCCTTTCAGTTTTGGCCCTGGAACTCCCACAATCTTCCTGAAGCTGGTGGCCAATTTTGAGTCTCCTAGCTTTATTCTCGGATGAGTTATGCCTGCCATAAATGGGCAAATGGGCCAATTATTTTATTTCTATACTTTCACGGTAACAGAAACCAAAGTGATTTGTTTTGTTACAATACTTGGTTTGGATTAGGGTCATAAGGTGGGGCAGGTGTAATCTTTGTCCGAGGGGCTGTGGTGGCTCTTGGCAGCACTGCTGAAGAGTCTGAGACCTTTCAGTTTAGAAAAGAGACAACTAAGGAAAGACATGTTAGAGGTTTATAGAATTATGCATGGGAGAGACAGATTGGAAAGAGAGAACCTTGTTTGTCTTCCCCAAAATTTGAGAATTTGAGGGCATCCAATGACGTTGATGGACAAAAGAAAATTAAAATGTACAATTTGCTGCTCGAGGATGTAATGAGGGTAACAGGTAAAGATGGCTTTAAAAGGGATTAGACAGATTCATGGAGCTGCTATCAGTTCTATCAGTTGCTATGCTGACTAAAGGGAAGGAACGTCCATATTCAGGCAGTAAACCTCTGAATCCCAGTGTCAGGAAGTGCCATCAGGGAAGACCTTAGCCTCTATGCCCTGTTGTTGGTACTTCAGAGTAACTGGTTGTCCAGGTCACTCTGGGAGCTTTGAGTCTTGAAAGCTTATACTCTAAATATCTTTTTGGTCTTGAAGGTGCTACTGGAATCAAATCTAACTTGTTTTCCACTGTGTAAGACAGGATCCTGAACTATGTAGACCACAGCTCTGATCCAGCAGGGCTTTTCTTATGCTATCATGTTCTTAATATACAGATAATCCCACAGACCCAGACTATGTAACTATCACCTTCTGGGTCAGACTGCAGAGAGAAAACATGATTACTTAGTTTGGTGGCAGTGATTTCCAGCTAATCCTTAAACTGAGTCCCCTTGAGAAAGAGCACAACAACTTAATCAGCTAGCTGAAACAGCATTGTGCACTGTGCTAAAACATTCATCAGGATGTAAATCCTAGGAGACCTGGAAGGAATGGCCTGCTGTGGCCTGGCAAATGGTGAAAATAAATGTTCAGGAACCACCTGGTAGGTACTTAGTGCAGCAGCTGTAAACTCTTGGAGATAGTCTGCAGACACACAACATTACTAACAACACTCTTCAACTAATCAAGGTTGCCTCTCCCTATATCTATGGTATTGTCAGGGTCCCCCCCCCCCCCCCCCAGGAAATGCATTGTTTGTAGTCTAGGTATGAATTCCTAGAGCTGATTTGTATGACACACACCATTTTAGATCACTGACAGATGCCCTTCTACATGAAAGCATTCCATGTGAGCAGAAATGTTTAGGTGTCTTTTAGTATATCCTAGCATCCTTCAGGCCTATGTGGTAGAAATGTTTTTTTCAAAATTGTCAAACAGTTTATAACTCATAGTTTAACATAAAGTGATACTCCCAGGGCAGAACATTAACTGTGATTTCCCACACATTGGCATTAAGGAGAAGGGGTTTGGGACATCATTCATAAGTGACATAAGACCATAGGAGAAGATATGTTGGATCAGGCCAGTGGCCCCTCCAGTCCAACACTCTGGCCATGGTCACACAGCCCTTTAAAGCGGGAGGAAGTGCTGTTTCCTCCTGCATTTAAAGGGACCGTCCACAATGGCCGGGACAAATCCCGTGCTGAAGAGGGCTCAATAGTGGGTTTCTCCTGCATTTTCCGACCCCAGGAAAATCAAGTGTTTTCCTGGTGGCCGCATTGAGCCGATCTGGACAGCCCTCTCTTGCAATGATTGCGAGAGTGGGCTGTCCAAATCGTCCCTCCGGTCCCCCCCCCTTTTTGTACTTGAGCACTTGGGCACTCAAGCACCCAAGTGCAAAAGGGGGGAATTTACCAGGTGCTGGGGGGCTCAGGGAAGGGTGCCCCCAGCCGCCGGTGCCACTGCCACAAGCCTCTGCCACAATCTTCCACTGCCGCACTCCTCCTCTGCTGCTGCCACAAGCTGCCACCACCACAACAGTCTGCCGCCATCGCAAGCCTTTGTCGCCACTCGCCACCACCTCCGCCCGCCCGGTCCCTTTAAATCTGGGAGCCCTCCTGGATTTAAAGGCCAGTGTGACCATGGCCTCTGTGTCACACAATGGTCAAAACCCAGGTGGGGCCAGAACTCCAGAAGCCCTCCCACTGTTGCCCCCCCTTTTCCAATGCTGTAGTATCTTTTGGAGGGTATTTTAAAAATATTTTTATGTGTGTGTGTTTGTACGTGCCTGTGAGTGTGTGTGCACCTAGAAGTCATGGTGACCTCTGGTGACTGACTTCTACTGGGGGCCTGGAGAATATTCAGAGAGGTGGCTGAATAAAGCCTGTCCCCACCTCCTGCCTCTGGTATTTCAAGGAGGTCTCCCATCCAAGTACTTGCCAGTGCCAACCCTGCTTAACTTCCATGTTCTGTTAAGATCGGCCTTCCCTGGGCTATCCAGGTAAGGATAATATATAATATCCTTTTTTGAGGTTTGTTAAGCAGAACTGTATGCAGTATCCCAAAATATAACATATATTGTATATGACATATAAATTTGCCCCCAAATAAGAGGTTAGATCAACAAACTGTGAGTGTAAGGGTGATTATGGAAGCAGGTCTTGTTTCTCTTTTGTTTCCCACAGCATTCATCTGTGAAAAGGCATTGCAAAAGATCACCTGTAAAGAAAAAGCCCTGCCCCCCCCCCCCAGCATGCGAGTGGGTGAAATTGTTACTCCTTGCTCTTCCACTTTTGTCCAAGTCTTAGATGGCTGGTGTGGAAAGAAAATCTAACTGAATATCTTACAGGGCACATTTTACCCCTTGTAAACAAAAGAGAGTCTGTATTTCAGAGCTGTTGTGTACATTGCTCAGAGGTGTTCTGTCTTTATCATATATTTTTTTTGGTATAGAAATGTCACAGTGTAACCCTATACCTGTTTATTTAGGAGTGAGTCTCAGGGGAGGCTTACTCCCATGCAAGTTTGCAGGGAATTGCAGCTTTGTATCTTGTCAAGGGAAAAGCATTAGCACATTCTCAGGAATAATTTTGCAGATTTTTAAATATTGGTAAAATTTCACCACCTTAGATGACCCTTCCATTTTATTTATTCTTGCATGTAAACATCCCATGTAGTGATCTCTTTGTTTCCTTTAAGTCAGTGAACCCAGACATTTCAGATGCTTGTTACTAGTGAGCACTTATAAAATCATGTACCATATTTTTCGGACCATACCACGCATCTGACCATAAGACGCGGGGGGAGGCTCTCGCCTTCCGCACTGGTCAGCAGCGGCCTCGCACGAGCCGGTGGTGGCGGCCACAGGAACAGAAGCCGGCAGCGGCCTCCTCGCGCGAGCCAGGCAGCAGCAACAGCAGAAGGAGCCGGCAGCAACAGGAGCCGGCAGCGGCGGCCTCGCACGAGCCGGGCAGCGGCCTCACACGAGCCGGGTGGCAGCAACAGCAGGAGGAGCCAGCAGCAACAGGAGCCAGCGGCAGCCTCGCGCGAGTCGGCCTTGTGCGAGCTGGGCGGCAGCAGCAGCAGGAGGAGCCGGCAGCAACAGGAGCCAGCAGCGGCGGCCTCGCAGCAGCAACAGGCACCCCCCCAGGAATTTTTAAAGTCACTCCCCCGCCCCAACTTGCAGTCTTCGCTCCATAAGACTCACACACTTTTCCCCCCACTTTTTTGGGGAGAAAAAGTGCGTCTTATGGTCCAAAAAATATGGTATATAGCCTTTTAATGTCCAGAAATTTAAATCCACAAGAAATAGTCTTAAATTCAGTATAGATTTTGGAAAAGGAAGCAGTGTATACCTACAGAGACAGCCCTTTTTTTGTTTGTTTTTTCATTTGCACATGTGTATGCGTGCACCTGAAAATCATGGTGACCTCTGGTGACTGACCCTTACTGGGGGCCTGGAGGATATTCAGAGAGGTGGCTGAATAAAGTCTGCCCCTGCCTCTCAACTTCAGGCATTCCAAGGAGGTCTCCCATCCAAGTACTTACCAGAGTTGACCCTGCTTAGCTTCTGAGATCTGATGAGACTGGGCATGCCTAGGCTATTCAGGTCAGGGCAGCAGCCTCTTGACCCTAATTGTTTATGGTATGTGTAATAGAAAAGAAACAGTGTTCCATTCACTTCTCTTATCCAAGTGGTGAGAAGTTCCAGGAGCAGATGCTTGGTTGGTTCCCTTGGAAGGAAAAAGTACTGGAGAGTTATAGTGACTTTGCAAAAAAAAAAAAATTACAAATGCATGTGATGCAAGATAAGACTGAGTGAAAGTGACCAGCAGCCAAATATGTATGGCTATACCACCAGTGTCCCACCCACAAAGGAGAAAAATGTATGTGGCTCCCCCCCTTCCATAATCCCAAAAATCAGCATCCTGGTAAAAGTGGATCCATTTGTTAAAACATTAAAAGAATAGTAAAATAACAAAAGCTACTTTGAGGCTAGCCCCAAAGAAGAGAGGGTTTTTTTTTCTATTTTCTTTTGTATCCAAAAGACTAATCTGAAAAGGCTTCCATTGTATGTGAGAGAGAACAGGATTTGAGTCCAGTAGCACCTTAGAGACCAACAAGATTTTCAGGGTATAAGCTTTCCAGGGGGTGTAAACTTCCTTAGAACTTTAACTCTTGGAAGCTTACATCCTGAAAATTGTATTGGTCTCTAAGGTACTATTGGGCTGCGGTCACACAAGCTATTTGGTGTGGAGGGGAGGCGAGCCTATTTCCCCTGGTGGAAACTGATATGGGCATTGCAAGATCACACAACCTTTGTAGCTGCGGGCTCAGCCCATCACTGCCCAGTCAGACAGCATGTTCGGGTGAGTGGGTTTTTTTGCCTTTTGTTCCCCATGCACATAAATGAGGAATCGCACCTCCACACTGACGGTTCCCCGTGGAGTATGTGATTATGCACATCCTGCTAAGCAAGGGGGGGGGGGGGGAAACGGCATCAAGTCAGGATGGCATGAGCAGACTCTCCTGATGGCATGAGAGTGTGCTTGAGCGATCCAACAAGGGAAAGTCCGTCCTTAGTCCATCTGCAAGCTCTAGGACCAGACTTTCCCTTATGTCTTTTAACTCTGCTTCCGTGGTAGAGCAGCACGGGGCACTGACAACTGCAGGACCTTTCCCAGATGTTACAGTTTGATTGTGCCCTTTAGATCTGTCAGGCGAACATCCGGTTATTATTTTCATTTCAAAGAAGGCTGTTGGCTAGAACTTTAAAACTTTTGAAATTTTCTATACTTAATTGTTGAATTTGTGGGATGGCCTGATCCAAGGGAAAATGTTGTATGTAATGTAACTACACAGCTCACTTGATGGTCCTCGTCTGATGAAGAACCTTCTTTGAAACTAAAATAATAACCGGATGTTCGTCACTTGAAACTTTCTTATGGATCCATATACATGCATCTTATTAGCATCTTGCAGCTATTTCCTTTTATTTGCCACTTCTTGCAAATAGCTGCAGTTTAAGTTGTATTGTTTGCTTTAGATCTGTCAGGCATTCACAGCTGTGTCGAATCTAAAGGCATGCTTGACCGCGGCCTTGGACTCAAATCTAGCTCTTCTACTGCAGACCAACTAGAGATGTAAAATTTCCAAAAAATTGTGAGGCCATTGGGGGGGGGGGGTTTGGTTCCCTCTCCCAAATTTTAAGACAAAATGAAATGTGTGCAATACTTACATTCTTTCAAACTAAAACTAATTTTACTGCTGTAACAACATACAATGCATCAGTTATAACTTACTTAGCATATAGAATTGCAATATTTGACATATTTATGGTATTTGACAGTTATAAATGTCTTGGTTTTCTACAAGCAAAATTGCAAATATACCCAGTACTTGAGAAAAAAAATGCAAGCTGATGCACCTTGTGCTGTTTTAGCACATGTACCCTAATTTTTGCTCTCTGGTTAGAGAGAGCTCCAGGTATTTTCCAACCCAGACCTGGCAACCCTAGGAGAACACCAGGCCTCATCTGGTGGTTGGCAACCTTAGTTGAAAAACTAGGGATTTTTTTTTTAAGTGTAAACCCATCTCAGACTGCTCATTATCTCCCATGGGACCAGGTTTCCATTCAAAAAATACTCAGATGGGACAGAATGAAGATTCTTTTATAAAACCCACCCTAATAGGATTTTACTGTCATCCTTAGTTTCAATATAGGCCCCAGGATTAATAGATGCATTGTTTACTACTGTATTGGTTCAAAAGTAAAAGCCAAAAACACAATCTGTATAATACCTTTATTGGGATCAACCCAATGATGCATAAAAGTAAGCAAGCTTTTAAGTCCTGTAGAAGTCTACTTTAGGCCAGATATTACAAAATAAAAAGAAGGGGAAATCAGATTTTATGAAGACTTTTTAGACTGTGATGTTAAGGCCTCCTCCTGCCACATTATGGTAGAATTTTTGTGAGGCAAAGAAGATTCTGGTTGCATGTTACTGCAGGCCAAGGACCTGAAAGACCTGAGAGAGTGAGGTAATAAAGCAGTTGAACTCCATATCAATAATCTCCCTCCTCACTGTTGCTATGGAGTTCAACTGTTTTATTGTACAGAGGTTGTCATGTTAGCCTGTTGTAGCAAAATAAAACAAAAGTCCAATGGCACCTTGAAGACTAATATGTAAACAATTGAAAAGTACAGTACAAATAGAAATGTACTGTTTATTTGTTTTCACTGTGATGCTTTTATTCAGGGCTCTTTTTGTAGAAAAAGCCCAGCAGGAACTCATTAGCATATTAGGCCACACCCCTGACAGCACAGTTCATTAACATATTAGGCCACACCTGATGTTACCAGAAGTGTGGTCATCCAGCCACATCCACCTTTTGCTTCTTATTCTGTTTACCTTATTGTCAAAACAGTTTTGACAAAACCAATACAAACATTATTTTCTGTCCCATCTATACAAAATCTTGCCTGAACCAATATCTTATGTCCAACAATTATTCCCACACTGGATTGGAATCAATTCCTAAAGGTTAGGTTCCCATGGAAATCAGCTTGCCCTCCTGCAGAACTAGTACACTGAATATGATTTTTTAGGGTTGCCAACCTACAGGTGGGGTCTGGAGATCTGCTGGAATTACAACTGAGTTCCAAACTACAGAGATCAGGTCAATGGCTGCTTTGGAAAGTGGAGTCCATGGCATTATGCCTTGCTCAGGTCCCTCCTTCCCCTAAACGCCACCCTCCACTCCCAAATCTCCAGGGATTTCATCAACCTGGAGTTGGCAACCTTAGTTCACTGGCAGAACAACGCTGGGAGCCAGTTTGGTGTAGTGGTTAAGTGCGCAGACTAATCTGGGAGAACCGGGTTTGATACCTCACTCCCCCCCTTGCACCTGCTGGATGATCTTGGGCAAGCCATAGCTCTGTACCAGCTGTTGTCTCAGAGCTCTCTCAGCCTCACCTACCTCACAGGGTGTCTGTTGTGGGGAGGGGAAGGGGAAGGAGTTTGTAAGATGCTCTGAGACTCCCTTGGGTAGTGAAGGGTGGGGTATAAATCCAATCTCTTCTTCTTCTAGGTTTGTGGATGCACTGGACAGGAGTAGTTTGTGGACTATTTTATTCAAGGTACAAAATTTTATTCATGGTATAAGATTTCATGTGCCACCCACACTTCTTCAGATGGAAGAAGTGTGCATGCACACAAAAGCTTATACCTTGGATGAAACTTTGGACTCCAGCTTTGTTCTGCTGCTTCAGACCAACATGGCTACCCACCTGAATTATTACACTATAATACTTTTTACAAGCAATTATGTACCAGTGGAGTGGTTACCATGCAGAGTCTGTCCCACAGGTAAAATTATCCTGTGAACAGGTGGTCTTTACCACATAAAAGTATCACTACCATCACAAGATCACCAATTGTTGGAAGTCAACTCCTCAGAAGCAGAAATCTCTCTTATTAGGAGGTTTAAGAACATCAGCTTTGCTGGCCCATTAAAGGTAGATGTCAATCCAGTGGCAGGAGAAGAGGGACAATCATCTTCTTCAGAAACTCTGCCCACTTTTTTAAATTTCACAAAACAGGCAATCTCCAAAGTGCTGCTGACCATGCTCATTTTTAGTTACATCTCTGTTTCTCTGCAGATGTCCCCCAAAGCCCCCCATGCAACAGTCAAGTGTTCTGCCAACATACACAACAATGAAGCTACTTTTTCAGATGTTTTCTCTTGCATGGTAGTAAGCACCAAACCACTTTAATACAGACTTTAGACACACATATATTTGCAAGCCATTCCCAACAAGACCCAACAATGAACTCAGGCTTCAAACTTAGTTTTCTTAAGCAGAAGATGCCATGAGAAAATGAAAGAGATGCTCAAAAATTAAAGATACTGTCAAAAGCAGCATTTCCTGGGCTCTCTGCTTTTTTACATCCCAACCCCTTTTCAATAATTTTTTTAATAAAAACGCAAAGAACAAAATGAAACAGAAAGAAAGAAAGAGAGAGACAGAGAGAGAGAGAGAGAGGTGGGGGAGAGAGAGAAAGGAAGGAAGGAAGGAAGGAAGGAAGGAAAGAGATAGATGATAGATAGAGAGAGAGAGAGAGAGAGAGAGAGAGAAAGGAAGGAAGGAAGGTGAAAGAGAGAGAGAGAAAGGAAGGGGGAGGGAGAAAGAGAAAGAAAGGTGGGGACAGAGAGAGAGAGAGAGAGAAAGACAGAAAAAAAGAAAGAAAGATAGATGAGAGAGAGAAAGGAAGGAAGGTGGAGGAGAGAGAGAGAAAGAGAAAGAACAAAAGAAAGGTGGGGACAGAGAGAGAGAAAGACAGACAGAAAGAAAGAAAGACAGAAAGAAAGGTGGGGGGAGAGGGAGAGAGAGAAGGTAAAGAGATGGGAGAGTGACACGACGTCGGCAAGCCAAAAGCCTTTCAGTGCAAAGAGCCTAGCCCTGTGCTTAATCTATGGGCGGGGCTTTCTCCTGCTGGCTCTCTGTACTTAATGGGAAAGCACCTGGTAGGTTTTTTCTTGCTAGCTCTCTGCAGGAGCTTTTCCTTTAAGTGTAAACAGCTCAGGCCCGGCAGGGAGGGGGCGGGGCAGGCTCAGACGCCAGCCGGAATAGCGTTCCGGTGCATTCCTGCTGAAAAAGAGCCCTGTATTTTGGTTTTTATTACATTGTGCTGCTGCTGTTATTTATTGAATTTATAACCTGCTCTTCCCAGAAACCAGGCTCAGAGCAGGTAATAACATTTGTAAAAACATTCAGTTCATAAAACTGATACATAGTTACAATAAATACAATAAAATATACAGAATCATAGAATCACAGAGTTGGAAGGGGGCCATACAAGCCATCTAGTCCAATCACCTGTTTAATGCAGGTTCAGCCTAGAGCAAGGTTTGTTCAGCTGCTGCTTAAAGATTGCCAGTGAAGGGGAGCTCACCCCCCCCCCGGCATCTGATTCCACTGTTGAACAACTCTCACTGTAAAAAAGTTTTTCGCAATATCCAGCCAGTATTCTTTGAGCATTCTTGGGTGCATACCCTCAGCTCGGGGGATGTATACTCATTCAGTGCAGCCAGGTGCTTCTCAACTACCTCTCTGTCCTTGTCAACCAGCAGCCTGGAAGTATAATATATACCAAGGGTGGCCAAACTGTGGCTTGGGAGCCACATGCGGCTCTTTCACACATATTGTGCGGCTCCCAGCAGGGTGGCTGGAGAAGCTAAATATCATTAGCAAACAAATATCATTGAACAAATAAATATCATTATCAATATCTGCTTTTACTGCTTTTGTTATTATTTTTGGCAGTTTCATTTAATATTAATAAAAAGCAAATTTGCATATTTCCCAGTAAACTCATGTAATATTTGTTCATGTCTTGTGGCTCTCAAACATCTGATGTTTATTCTATGTGACTCTTACGTTAAGCAAGTTTGGCCACCCTGATATATACCGAAGTATAATATATACTTCCCACTATACAGCTAAAAGATGGCGTGAATCTCGGGGGGGGGGGGGAGAGATAAGGTATAATTGTCTGATGAGAAGGGGGAAGGGGAGAGAGGGAGAAAAGTAGGAGGCCAAAGCAAGATGGAAACAATCAAGATGGAACTGCTACCACCAATGGCCTGCCTTGTAGTTTGGGGAAATTTGCTAGGCAGCAGGCAAGGCCAGAGGAGAGCAAGGGATCTGTACACCTGTCTATACCAAAGTCCGGTACAGTAGGAAAACTCCAAATTTGAAGAGTAAATTAAATAGTTTTTATTAAAGTAGTTCCCTAATTACAAGCACACTACACATTCAAAAAGAGCAGGCAATACAGAACTAAGAAAGCATATGTGATTAATAGCGAATAGAGGGGTCAGTTACAGGGTGATACAACCTGTCCAGACATTCAGGGGTCCATGGAGATGAGATTATACCCCCAAAACAAAGTTCAGGGGTGAACTGCCAGTTGGCATCAGTGGCAGAAACACAAAATCTGAGGCTATGTGCTCTGATAAACATATTTATTTATTTTATTTTATTATTTGGATTTATATCCCGCCTAGCCAGGATATACCGGCTCAAGGCAGCCCACAGAAGTTATGAAACACAACAATAAATTATCATACAAATTTCAGCATAAAACATACATCAACAACAGAAAACCACAAGAGTTTTTCCAGTATAGACATTGGAAAACAATGCAGACCAATGGGAGGCCTTGGGTCTGGTCTCAGGTGAAAACAATAAATGTTCTAGACCAATAAGGAGTCCATGGAGGTGTGATACCAAGTGGAGCATAATTCAGGTGTGACCAATGGGGTCCCAGAGGGGCAGAGTCTAGCTGGACAATAACCTTGATGGGTCTAGCCAGGTGCTGGATGGCTAGTTGAATGGGTCTTGCTGGCCACTCATGGTTTGGCCAAGGTAGTTTCCCAGATTTACACAAAAGGTGGGAGATGGGTCCCTGATAGATGTCAAGAAGGAACGTCAATAATTTGAATGTATGATTGGTTTATCTCGATATCCTGAGGGATGGGGCAGGAAGGTCAGGTGTTGAGACAAAGGATTCTTCACTTAGGTATAAGAATCACAAAAAAGGGCTATGTGCAGAGTTGGAGACAGAAGGGCTATGTGCCAGGTGGCAACTGAATAGCTTTAGAAATGCAGATACCTGATGAAACTCACTACTGTTTCTTATGCATATCTTACTGGGTGGGGGAAAGACTGGAGGTTTGCACTGAGGCCTGCCTTATGAAACCTGAAAATTGAGACCCTTTCCCCAGAGCTTTGGCTTGCTCTGTGGTGCAGGCTGAGAATGCTTTTCTGTGTATCTGGTTCAGGTCAGGAGTGGGGTGCTCCTACTGTTGGGGCTACCCTATAGTAAGGCAACACCTCAGGGCTACAGAGCCCTTCACTGCCCTCAACCATACACCCAGTGGAACAACTCTGTTTTACAGGTCCTGCAGAACTGTAACAAGTCCCACAGGGTCCTGATTTTTCCCGGAAGACTGTTCCACTGGGTTGGAGCCTGTGGTTGCTTAGCAACATCCAGTAAGGACATTTGTTTTTTAAAGTTATAGGCAGTGCTTTTATCATTTTAGAGGGTTTTAACCACACTGTTGTTGTTGTTATTCCAGATTTCAGATTTTTCTGCTAACCTAGGGGTTTTTTCAGGTTTGTAGAAAGATCTTGTTTTGCTCACACACCCAGTCCCTGGACTTAAGTATCAACAAATGGGATTACATTAAGGATTGGATATACTGATCTTATTAATTTTTAAGATGCCACTGGACATTATTTTAATTGTAATGTAACTGTTGATTTTATGGCCCTGGCCTAAAGCACCTGAAAACTGTGCTTAAAAACTGCTTTTTCAAATATTTTAATTTTGCCACATCTGCTATGATGAAGAGTTTCAGGGAACTTGAAAGCTTGCATAGTGTTATATGTCATTGATTCGATCCTAATAAAAATGATTGCATTGCCTAATATTAATGGACAGCTTTGTAATTGATGGTATTTTCCCTCAGTACACGGTCTATGGAAAAACTGTGCCCTAAACAGCCATGAGATAGGGGAACCAATAGCAAGAACTTGGACAGGAGATCATCCCTAGGAGAGATCAATAATAGGGCTTAGCTTTTCACACAGCTAAATTAAATGATATTGTGTGAAGTAATCATTTCATAGTAGCCAGAGAAAAAAAGGGGGAGGAATAGATTCCAATAAGATTTGCAGTGCAAGACACATGATATTGTAAAAAAAACCCTGTTACCTCCATTCAGGCTCAAAAACTGGCACCATTAAAGCTACTTAAGAAATCAAGAGAGATAAAATGTTCCTTTGAAATGGCATTCAAAATAGAAAAACCACTGAGAGAGAAAATCCAGCAGTCAGCGACAGAATTCATGATCAGTTTTTCTAATGGTATAATCAATACTTCTTTGGAATATAATAGTAGTGCCCAGAGGAATTCTAGAAGCTATTTTATCTCAACACAGAAATGTTCCACTGGGGAACCTGCACTGATCAGTTCAGATATTATGTCTCATCTCTCTGGTTCGAGGCGCATTTGTTCAAGTGTCATACTGGTACCTATTGTGAATTGCTGCAGTTCTAAAGGGAGCCACTTTAGATTTCAGGAGGGCTGTGTTCAGTTTGTTGAGCCAAAACACTACTGACACAGGAATTTTTCTAGATTTAGACTTCTGCGTAGCAGCAAGGCAAAATAAGAAATGGCACTGAAGAGGACACATTTGTATCTTGGTCAAGCACATTTATTTCTCTACAATATAATCCAGGAATGCAACTTTTTATGGGACTTCTGCAATCTCCTGTGTAACATTTGGCTGTTTTCTGAGACCCTTTATATGTAACCCTTGTAAAGGAATCTCTTTGTGGTGTTCTGAGGTTATGTGTAGTATGCTGCCACCTTGCCTTCCTTTAGACTTCCTTACTTTTTCCAGTGCCATCAATGCTCTTGCCTTAGAATTCTTAGTTGGACCCAAATAACAGGGCAGCTTAATTATATCTGGTTGAAGGAGAGAATGGTCAACAGATGAGGTGGCTCTGAGGTAAAAGGGAATCCATTACTGTAAATAAAACAGTTGTTTTCTTTTAAGCATAAATATAAATTATATAAAAGTCTACCAGCCTAATGTTTTCAGTAAAGTTCATATATGTAATGGTTTCAGATAGGTACAGTTATTCTTTCTCTAAAGTTCCTTAAATAAACCTAGCCACAATGGATTATTTTCTCATTTGCCACTTAGGCCAACTTTCATGAAGAACAGAAATTTCTCTTGCAGCACCTCACTCTTCACCCCACTCAACTGTTTTCTCCTCTCACATACCCTCCTTCCTTATCTCTCACACACAAAACCAGTCAACTCCACCCTTAGGGTACAGCCACCATCCAATCATAACATGCTTCAATCAACCATCCAGCCCCACTCTTTCTTACTTTAGCAACCTGCATTTTAAATTACAGCAACATACATATAAAACCTCACATTAAGTCACAAAAATAAAACATACACAATATTTTCATAGCAAAACACCACATCATGGATTTGTGGTGTCTTAATATTCTTTATCTACTACCCAGCTTGATTTCTTTGTTTAGTTTAAACCAAACATCCTAAATATATGCAAATCATTACATGACAGCCTTATTACTGAGACATAGATCCAGAGGACTTAGCCATGTTAGTCTGCTGTTGCAAAATAGTAAAAAGCCCAGTAGTACCTTTAAGACTAACAAACTTATTTGTAGCAAAGGCTTTCGAGAAACACAGCTCTCTTCATCATCCATGCATTTGCTGCTTGCAGGGCAGGTGTGTGCAGTATCCGCTCTTTTCAAGTGGGGCTGCAGATGACTGGGGGGGGGGGGCTTCACCCTCAATGGCCATCTGGCCAGTGTCAGGTCTGAACCCTAAAAATTGGGGGAACCCCTGCCCACACCTGGGGACTGGCATCCCTGCTGTTCAGGTTGACATGTTTGCCAACTGCTTACAGAACTGAGCTCCCGGGCGCCTGGCAAAGCCATGGCTCCCGGGGGCTGCTTTGCCACCTCGCCGGATGCGAGGCAGCAACTGACGCGCTGCCGCGCGTCTCGGAGCAGGCGGGGGCGGGGCTTGCTCTATAAGAGCCTGCGCCCTGCTCCCGCCTTGGCCATTGCTCCGCGTGCCCTTGTTTAATTCCAGACTGTTGTCTGTCTCGTTATTCCGGCTAGGGTGGCAACTCTACAGGTGTATATACACATGTCCGGCACCAATCCTTCAGGTCCATTTTGCTACGACTTTATAATTCTTTTTTTAACATATATTACAGAAAAGAACCATTACATTATTCCAGGGACATCATACAAATGTAGTTTCAGTATCAGCTTCTTTTTCGTGTTGGATGCTATAACAATGCTTGAGCAAAAGGGAATGGCAACAGACAGTAGTCTGGTGGTTGAACCAGAAATAAAGCATTCCTGGGGACAGGGTCAGATTGGCCATTATAGCCACCAGTAAAAGTCATGGTGGGCCACCTCCTGTCAGGACCACCCTAGCCCCAAGTGGGACCAGTATCTCTTGGAAGCTAGTGGTCCTCACCCCCATGCAAGGTGGGGGTGCATAGCCCAGCCAAACTTCATGCCTAGCAGGTAAGGAGGCATGCAGCCCAACCAAACCCCATGCATGGCTGGGACGAGCCCTGTGCTGGGTGCAGAAGGAGGTTTATGGCCTGCCCAAGTCCCAAGCTGGGCAGGAAAGGAAGCACACAGCCAGACCAAGCCTTTGTCAGGCAGGGAAGGAGGTGTGTGACCCATCCGAGTCCTGCACACTGAAGGAGCTGCCTAGTGAAGCTGTGCAGGGTGGCGCTTTCTTCCTAAGGGGGGGAGACCTGGAGTGGGTACCCTTCCCCAGAGTGTCCCCCCCCCAGTCTACCCCTGCTTGGGTGTATGTCTGTTCCTGGCTCCTGTGTTACATTTGTGCTTTTACTAATATTGTGTAGGGTTTTTTCCCAATGCTATGGAGCATCTAGGGAGTTGATGGCAGAGGCAAGATTTGAACCAACAAGGTGATACTCAGCCTGTGCTTTACCACTCTTTTTTAAAAGTTGCATTTTGGTTTATTCATGCTTGCAGTTTATGTTGATTATATGTTATTGACATATTCTTAGTCTCAAACCATTATTGTTTTGAAGCCCAGGATTTAGTAACTAATTACAAGTTTTAAATGGATAAGCCCATGGAGCTAAATCATGCAAATATTGCTATTAGTGAAGCTAAATATACCAAAACTGTTTGAACTGCTGACTTAGTAACTGGAGCTGGAAAGCAATCTGCAAGATAACAATAAATCTGAGAACAATCCTCTGTTCTTATTTCCTACACACCCGTGGAAATCATGGCATAACCACTATTAAACAGCCACAGGGAACAACTGCAGCTATGTAAGGGGAAATGTTTATTTTCTGGCATGGTGTGTTAATTAACCCTCACACAATTATTTCTATACTGATTTTTATTTTAATTGAACATTGCACAGAATTGTTTGGCATAAAACAAGAGGGTATTATAGAAATATTCCTTTTGGCAGGGAACCTAAGTTCTGCATAAGAAAGCAGCAGCTATAACTAGAGACAAGATGTTGGAAGGAGTGAATTTGCTGATTCATTCTGATTCATTGCTGATTCATTCAGCGAAAGCCATCCCTTGATCACAGACATAACCAAGGTCATTCATTGTCATGCATGGACCAGTTTCCACTCAGGGAGCATGGATTTCTCCCTTCTGCCTTCTTGCTGAAGCCTCAAATGCCCTCAAAAGGTTTCTTTTCAAATGATGTGAAGTTGTGCTCAACCACACAACCTTCTACCCCATCTTTTCTAGCAACCCTACTTCTTTCTAAAGCAACTTTCTAAATCATTACATTTTGCTCTTAAGAAAAGTCACACATTGCTTTAAAACAGCTGGCAAGCCTGATTCCAGTTTAAGCGATAATGTCCTTAAAAGCTTGCAAGCACATCTGAGATGCTCACAACCTGTTATAACTCTACCACATAGTAAAGGCATCAAATAGTCTAACAGCTCCGCTTTGAGTCAAGCAAAACCAATTCTGTCTTTCACAGAATGGTTCTCTATATAGAAAGAGCTATGTGTTAACCTGTAGAGGTTGACAAGGGGGAAGATAAAGCCATTTCATTGTAAGTGTGAAATCAAGAGCTTTTTACCTGGAAAAGACACAGGTATTCTGTCTTTCTCTCTTGCATCCACTGTGAATGGGTGAAGCCATGCAGTCTGTGCTCTTCGTTTCAGTGATGCCATGAACAGAAGTAAAGGAAACAAAATGCTTGAGGTGGCACAGAAGGTAAAAACTGTACAATAATGAAAAAAAAACATTAAAAAGTTAAAAGCAGTATCCAACAGCATAAAATAATATTCATAAAATGGGCCCCTAGAAGGGTTGCAAACTCCAGGTTGGGAAATTCTTGGAGATTTTGAGATGGAGCCTGGGGAGGGTGGGGTTTGGTGAGGGACTTCAGCTGCATATAATACCATAGAATCCACCAAAGCAGCCATCTCCCCCAGAATAATTGATCTCTGAAATCAAGAGATCAATTGTAACTGTGGGAGATCTCCAGGTCCCATCTGGAAGTTGGTAAGTTGACACCTAGGCTAGTAGCAGGCATTGAAAAAAAAAAGCAAAAATGGAACAGTTCAATTAAAAGCTTGGGTAAAAATGAATGTTTTGGCCTGGTACATAAAAGACGGTAAGGTATGGGTGCCAGCTTCCAAGTGGGACCTGGGGATCCCCTGGAGTTACAGCTCATCTCCAGACTATGGAGGTCAGTTCTCCTGGAAAAAAATTGATACTTTGTAGGGTTGGACTCTATGGCAGTATACCTCACTGAGGTCCCTGTCCTTTCCAGGCTCCATCCCTAGATCTCCAGGAGATTCCCAACCTGGATCTGGCAAGAGATCAGGGAAGCCTCATAGGGAAGAATATTTCAAAGCTGAAACACCACTACTTCAAAAGCCTTGTCTCTGGGTGCAATCTGCCTCAACTCTGCAAGCAGGAGCCTGGATAGTAAGTATATGGGTAGTGTTGTATATGTCTGAGGGTGTTGTGCTTTTAGCTAGGGTTGGGTGGACTAGGGGTGTGCAAAAAGAAAATTGGGTTATTTTGGATTCAGGTCTGTTAGACCTGAAAAATATCTGCATTCCTGAATATGCCTGAATACCAGTATCAGTATTTTACTGGTATTCAGGTCAATATTTGGGAACCCAGATATATTCAGATCCATTATACCCTATGGGGACTGTCCCCATAGAATATAATGAAGAATTTCACTCATCGAGCCCACCTTGGCATGACTCAGCAAGTGAAGGGAAGGGATTTTATCTCTAAATACTAGTTGTGACGGAGACCTGTCAACCCTAGGTTGTATCAGTTCCCTTACAGCTGCCAGCACTGCCTTGTTAAATAACCAGAGCTATTAAGGGCAAAGACAGCAAATGTAGTTTTATGAGGATATAATGCCAATTCCAAATTGGGCTCTGGGAATTTCTCCTAATCTCTATGGTAAAACTATAGAGACAGGGAGATTCCTTGAGCTTCAGAGAGGCATTTTTCCAGTCATTTTTTTTCTCCCTGATTTTCTTGAGGGCAGGGGATTGGGACTGAGTTTGGGAGTTTACCCACCACAGGCAGGCAAATGGCCCCAAGCATCTGTATATAGCATTAGGGTACACAGGGCCCTGATACATGGTGATTGCCATAGGTCTGGAGGCATTAAACAATATTAAAATCCAGTCTTCAATTCTTCCATTATATAATTTTTCTGCCATCTCTATAGAAAGACTATCTGGAACGATACCTGTTCTAACTAGTTCAGAAGCTTCCTGCCTTGAATTTATAACACATATCTGTTCATTTGACTTAGTCATGCCTTTTGGCTGCTGGACTGAAACGAGAGTGAATGAAAGTATAGGTGATAGTGTTGTTATATATTTTCCCTATAAATGTTACAGTTGACTTTTTCATTATATTAAAGGCACAAATCAGACTGGCTTACTATTGGCCTGGCAGAATCCCTACTGCATAAGCCACTAAACGCCATCTCTCCTTTAACCCCAATTCATTTCAATGGGAAGGATTTTGCTGACAGCGCACAGTGTCTTGTGCTTTCATGGAATGAATAGATTGGTGTTTTGCACTGGAAAGAGCAGCCGGATTCTTATGCATCATTTGCCAAAGCTATATCATAATGTAAAATGATAAACAGAAAATCCTTGTGCCAGCTGACTCTTTCTGATGGACTATTTTAAAACTGATGTTAGCTGAGGGAATTAGTGTATGTGTGCAACTGCTTGTCATCTGTTGTTTTGATTCAATATAAATATTTAGCCTAATTACCTGGCACTTGAAGAACCACAGGGATGGACACTCTGGAAACAGAAGAGTGGTTTCAGCTGCTGTGCTTAACATGATGCTGTCCATGCTGAGTCTGCCCCACTGCTGGACTTCCTGATGGCACTTGGTATTTTTAGCCACTGTGTGATAGAGTGTTGGACTGGATGGGCCATTGGCCTGATCCAACATTGGCTTCTCTTATGTTCTTATACCGAGTCAGGCCATTGGTCTATCTCACACCTGTCTTGTGCTGTTAACTCTGACTGACGACAACTCACTTGAGTTTACAGGTCTTTCCCAGCCTTCCTGACATCCTTCTAAATGAAGATGTCAGTGACCCAGTGTGGAATCTTGTACATGCACTGCAGAGCCATGCCCCCATGCTGATATTTTTAGCAATGAAACTGGATGTGCATCTGAAATGCTGTTTGTTCTTATGTGCTTCCTCCTCCACTCCCACACACAGTTTGACTGCAGCTTTATTCATTTAGAAGGCCTTTAGTCAAATGCCCATTTGCTGTGACATCTGAATGGATAGGTCGACCAACTGAAGAGTTGTTTGTTCCCCATAAACTTGGATACCAAACTTCTATGTAATCCAAATTTAGAATTCTGGTTTGCGAGAGAAAACAGACTGCATGTTGCCCAGGCATTCCATCTGGCATCACATCAAACTGGAGTTGGATTCAAGTCTTCCCAAAGCAGGAAGCCTTCATTCTTGCTGTCTAAGCGAAAGGAAGCAAGCTAGCATACAAGCACAAGAACAAGTTGTCTTTAGAAACCAGCACAGACAAACAGAGGTTTGTCATGATTTCTGAATGTAGCCTCTTTTTAATGGACCTGAATGTATTTTTTTCTTTGTTAAGGTCTTCATCTTCCTCCAATCTGACTTTGCAAGACTTTGTCAGTGATTTCTCTAACAGGTAGCTTTTCATAATTTCCTTGCCATAAGCTACAAAACAACAAACTATTTTTAGAAGATGACTTATTGGATTCAATTAGGACTGAAAGGAGTGGGATACTTCATTTATGTGTTTATAGCAAATTCTTCCAATCCTATACCACCCAGGACTGTCTAGGGTCCTTATAACATCCAGAACAGATGGGTGTGGGGCAGTTATGGGAGGGAGACATGGATTTCATGGTGTGGCTCCTCCAACCATAATCCCTCCTTTTCAGGATAGCATAAACTTTACTGGCTCAATCAAACCAAATCTTTTCCCCTTCATCCCTAACGTCTTTCCCCTTGCCCCCAGCTAACACTCATGCTCCTTAAAGGCAACAAACATGTTCAATCCTCTTCAAACTGTAGGGTTTCCAGATCCTCCCTGGCCACCTGGAGGAAAATGGGGGGTAGGGGTTGCCATATCCAGATTGGGAAACTCCTGGAGATTTGGAAGTGGAGCCTGGGGAGGACAGGGACCTCAGTGGGTTGCAATGCCATAGAGTCCACCTTTCAAAGCATCCAGTTTCTCCAAGGGAATTGATCTTTGTAGTCTGGAGATGGGCTGTAATTCTTGGGGGTCCCCAGGTCCTACCTGGAGGCTGGCATCAGGATATGATGGAGAGGGCATAGGTGACATATTCTTAATTTACAAATGAATGCATATTTGTGGAGATACCTGGCTATGCAAAAATGGTAGTCAATTTCATAGCTCCTGCTGGCCATAAAAAGGCCAGCTACTTGACTACACTATTGTTCTTATGCAATGAATAATTTATATATTTCATTTGTGTTGTTTTTGGTTTAAAAAGGCTGTTAACACCTGATTTCTGATGTGGTACACTGTAAGCAAATTTAGCTTAGTAACATATAACTTGTCATTAATTTTATGTCACCTAAGTTTCCCTACAAGAAGTCAACTAATGAATGAATCATAGGATCAGGATTAGAAATTTGTGTTTTGTGTGCTGTTACTCTTTTTCTATTTCTAGCTTTCTTTTTAATATTTGTTGCTGTTCTCAACAGTCTCAGCATTTTGTCAGAATGAACAAAGACATCATAATCCAAGGCCCAATATCTTCTCATTCTCTCTCTTTCCCTCTCCTTCTTTGGTGTGCAGACACCACAGCAGTTTGGATGCTATCACAACAATAGGCCAGTGGACTTTCTGTTATTCAGTCTAACCCTGTTCCTAATCCAGCATTCTGGCTGTTGTTTGACTTAAACATGAAACTGAAGTAAATTCTGAAAGGAACCATGGGTTTGAAAGAGAGAGCTGGTTAAG
Source organism: Lepidodactylus listeri (assembly GCA_029233225.1). Taxonomy (NCBI): domain Eukaryota; kingdom Metazoa; phylum Chordata; class Lepidosauria; order Squamata; family Gekkonidae; genus Lepidodactylus; species Lepidodactylus listeri. The sequence goes on from JARCFY010000007.1 coordinate 50,338,512, forward strand.
AACAGAAGGAAGCATATCAAATTTCTGATTCTAGCCAATGCAGCATGACCAAAAGAGAATAAGGGAAGGAGTTTTCTTGTTCAAGAAAGAGTACAATAGACTCTAGCGCAATTTCTCCATGCATACATTGTACCCATTCTGTATGTAAGACATGAAAACACAATCCTTAGCAGATATGTTTCTTACTAACGAACTATTTTTTCTTGACAAAGTTGACTTGTAAGCTTATCCATTTCATCTAATTCTAGTATTTAATTAACCATTAATTCTAGTACCTTAATTCTCTATCTACCTTAGACAAACTGATCTTCCAGTAGTGGGCCTACACTACTCTATCTGTCAACAGTAAATTCCAAACTGATAATTTCATACTTCCTTGATAGCAGTCAAAGAGGTTTGAAAGAAATATTAGTGGATTTAATTTAACAATTATTTAATCAATTTGAATGAATTTAGAAACATATAATCCTGTTTAGGACAACACTGTTAGTCTAGTAACAACTTCCAGTATTTCATGAATAATTTGTGTAACAGATAGCCAATAAAATAAATTTCCACCAAACATGATTAACTTTTAACTTTCAATATTTAAATTAGCAGTAGTGTATATCTTATTTGATTGGTCTGGAATGAGATATCATCTATAAGGTTTTATATTCCATTTATATGCAATAATTCCAGGAACAATAAAGAAAATACCAAGTCCTTCCCATTACTATAATCTTTAAACCTCTATCCCATAATGTTGTAAAAGAGTTCTGGCTTTTATCTGAATTCAGCAGAAGATCATATAACATGGAAAAAGTTCCTTTTTTAAACAATTCTGTTACTCATGATAGTTTCCTCCTAGATATTAATTGACAGTCTTAATTGAGTTCCTAATTTCAGTATTAAAACTGCCTTATTTGGAACTGAAGAAATTATGGTGGAGACCATACTTCATATATTAATCAAAATTCCTTTTAGGTAACACAATGTCCCTTCACAATAAAATCTTGATCATTCTGTAGTTTGTCTTTCCCACATAGAGAAATCACAAATACTACTATTTTATTAAACTCAGGATCATTTGTAACCAATACCAATGAGGAAATTGTAGGACTAAACCTTCTATGTTTGTCCCAAGTCCTGAACAAATTTTCAGGAAAAAAAACTTTGCATGTAAGCATCTGGTTCTTCAGTTCTTTCTTAAGCCAAATTTAATATTCAAAGTTTTAAAAGGATTAATTCCTCAACTTAACCCTGACTTCTTTATTAGCATAATACCCACTTTGTATCTAGGGTTGCCAGACCCCTCCAGTGGAGGTGGGGGTCCCCTGCCTCCAGGCCCCACTGGCCCACTGCTTACCCAGGGGCTTACCCGGAAAAAAGAGTGAGGACCAGTCAACATTGCAGTGATGTGTCTATTGTCACTTCCAACATAACCTAGAAGTGATGTCATAATGTCAAAGATGTTGGGGTGACACTCTGGTATTTGGACAAAAACTCTATGGTAGAAGCCAGATTTGTCACTGAGCTTTTGCTGAAGCACCAGACTGTCATCCTTATATTGCTGCATGATGACATCACTTCTGGGTCATGTCAGAAGTGACGTACATACATTGCTGCAGTGTTGGCTGCCCCCCCCCATGCCCTGCCAGTTGCCGGGGGGACCTAGTAACCCTATTTGTTTTTGTTACCATTGAGCAGCCTCATAGTAGTAACAAAAATTTGGAAAGACAGACCTCTTCCTTTAGGTAGTTCTGCCATGTTCTGGTCTTAATTTGCTTTTCTACACTGACAAAATTTGCCAGCTTTTCTGTTCTTATGATCTGCCAGTAAAGTTAAACAAAACACCCCAAAATATTTTTTGAAATAAGAGAGTAGGAAAAGAAAGAACATAAATCTCAGTTGCTGAAATTCTCACAAGCTAAGATAATTTAATTCATTCCATCTACGCAAGTCTTCTTTAACTTTCTGTATCCAGATACTTTAATTAATATTAGCCAGATTATCTTAAATTAGCAGAAAACTTAGTACTTAAGTATCTTGCTTAAAAACAACAACAACCATACATTTATTATACCAAATCAAATCTTGAGCCAAACTGACTATAATTCATGGATATAGACATCCAGTTACTCTGATTTATCTTTATTACTGTTATATCCTAAAATGAAGCTATATTTGTCCAGTGACTGAAATAATTTTCCAGATTTATAAAACAGGGTGGTTTTCCCTCCAAGCAGTATTATCTGCATTAAGAGAAACTTTAATTTGATCTCTCCTTTAATACACTGAGAAGATACATTAGCTGTAAAGAGGCTCAGTTCCTGAAAATGAAACAATGGGCAGTCCAGATGTATGGCTCTCAATGGTGTTCATTAATTAACTGACTTTATATATACCTCACCTTTCCCTCCAGTGGGGACCTGAAGTGGCTTGCATTATGCTCCTCTACTCCTTTTTATTCTCATAACCACCCTGTAAGTCAGGGTAGCCTGAGAGTATGTGACTGTCCCAAGGTCACCCAGAGAGCTCCCCTGGCAGAATGGGGATTTGAACCTGAGACTCCCAAATCCTGTTACAACACTTTGACCACTGCACCACACTTATTGACTTAATTGCTTAATTTACCCAAGAGCTTTTTGAAACTGAGACTGTATCAAGGAGTTCATATACTTAATATAGTAAGTAACATGCATTTTGGGTCTCTTAGGAAGCCTCCATGGTAATGTTGGTTGTGGACATTGCACGTGACCTAGTTAAAGCAATGCTTAATAAACATCCTTAAACATCCTTAATTAACATCCTAATTTGCTAGTCCTTATACTTTCTATACCGATATAGAGCAACTGAACAGCGGGAGCTGTAGAAATACTCAGATGCAAGAAAAACAAAGACTCCAACTCAAGGAATGGTTCAGATATTACATTTGTTGCTCAAGGCACATTCCTAAGTATGTACTAATGTACTACTTCTTAGGGTAGGATTGTGGTCATTGGCCAGCACTGCTTTCTGTGATCACGAAGACATAGTTTCCACATACCACAATCACATATGTTATTGCTTTATTATCTGTTATGCCTAGCTGATACTGTTACATTTGTGCACTCAATAACAAGCACAGAGCAACTAGTCTTAACAAAAATAAAATGTCTAAACTGGCCTTAGATCTCCAAATCAGAAAAAAAAAACCAATGTACAACCCTGAATGACTGCATCACTACAGACTTTCTTCAAAGAGGTTGTATTAAACTCAGCGGCTTAGTTTACACTTTGAACCTCAGAAGCTGATTTTGAAGATTGCAGAAATAGATGCCTAAATCACATTCAGAACTCTTTGTTCACTAAGCTATATTCCAAGTGATCTCTATGAACACTGGCTTTTCATGGCTGTGAAAAATGGCTTTTCATAACTTAAGAGTAGTGGCTATTGCTGTGTAAGAAAATACCTACATGGTTCAAAAAAACCACTGTACTAATCCAACAAAATGTATCACCTAAATAATGTGGATTTTGTCAAATAATTCTAATTTTATGAAATGTTGGTTTGTTTGTTTTTACTTTTGTGTATGCAATAATCTTCATATATTACACTGTTTCTACCAAAATAAAACTTTCAACAGGTTTAATTATAAGTGAAACTCCATCTTTGCACATGCTCATTTTATGTTTCTTTTGCCAGTAAACTCTTCAGTTACCTAACACTTTTTGATCCTTGTATCCAGATAAGCAGTCCCACTGACTTTACATTCTTTTCCCCATAGATTGATGAAATGCAGTGGGGCAAAGGAGTGAAGGAGATCCCTTCTTCTGTCTGCAGTCTTCCTTGTAAACCAGGAGAACGAAAGAGGATTATTAAAGGAATGTCCTGCTGTTGGCAGTGTGAGCTATGTGATGGGTACCAGTACCAGTTTGATGAAGAAAACTGCAAGGTCTGCACCTACAATCAACGGCCCAATGAGAATCGCACAGGATGCAGCCCGATCCCTATCGTGAAGCTGGAGTGGCATTCCCCATGGGCTGTCATTCCAGTCTTCCTGGCCATGCTTGGCATTATTGCCACCATTTTTGTCATGGCAACCTTTATTAGATACAATGACACCCCCATCGTGCGGGCTTCTGGAAGGGAACTCAGCTACGTTTTATTGACGGGGATATTTCTATGTTATATCATCACTTTCTTAATGATTGCCAAGCCAGATGTTGCTGTCTGTTCATTCCGGCGTATCTTCCTTGGATTGGGGATGTGCATAAGTTATGCTGCTCTGTTGACTAAAACAAACCGTATTTACCGCATATTTGAACAGGGCAAAAAATCAGTGACAGCACCCAGGCTTATTAGCCCAACGTCGCAGCTAGCAATCACATCAAGTTTGATATCAGTACAGCTTTTGGGAGTTTTCATTTGGTTTGCAGTTGACCCTCCCAACAGTTTTGTAGATTATGATGAACAGAAGACTATGGAACCAAATCAAGCCAGAGGAGTTCTCAAATGCGACATTACGGATCTACAAATCATATGTTCCTTAGGGTATAGCATTCTCCTAATGGTTACATGTACTGTGTATGCTATCAAGACTCGGGGTGTCCCAGAGAATTTTAATGAAGCCAAACCCATTGGATTCACTATGTACACTACCTGTATAGTATGGCTTGCCTTCATTCCAATATTTTTTTGCACTGCCCAAGCAGCAGAAAAGGTATGTATAATTAATACATTTACATGAAATTGTTATAAAAATATGCCATATGTTATCAAAATGAATTAGATTATTGGGAAAAAAAGGTTTCTTACAGGTATAACAACACTAACCACATTTTATTCTGCAGTTAGTTTGTACGCCGTTTATTTGATGGTGTGAGATGAATGATCAATAAGAATCAGTGGATCCGTCTGTTTCGTGGCTGCATCTGTTTCAGCTGTACCTTTTCCAGAATGATGAATAAAACCTAGTTGTCATCTTTCCACAAGGGACGGCTCCTTGCTAAATCACTTTGATTACAGGATGTAAAATTAGCATCTGTCAAAAATAGTTTTGTGCCAACACACATGTCTTGAGTTCAGGTTATCCTAGAGAGCAAAGTATTGTTGAGATCGAAGGAGTCTGTTGCTCAAATAGGTGTATCACAGACACATTTTTTAAACTACAGATTCTGACTCAGCCCTATTAACATGAATAAGGCATGCCCAATGGTGGAAAACAATGTGCCAGGGTTCTGGCTTTTGCTAATAATTCTACTAGATTTGATCTATACAAACAACATCTCTGGGTGGTTTTCTTTATCTCTCTGTGAAACTCCACATGAATGTGAGCTAAGCAATAATACAAGGCTTCTGTGGTCAGTTAAAGGTATCAGTAGGATATTGCTTTATTCATCACTTCCACCAGTGTAATTAGGAATAAATGGTTTCATTTAAAAAAAATTGTAATGTTGTAATTAAATTTTCCAACTAAGTTGTTGGAAGCAAACTTGTAGGTGATTAAAGGAAAAGGAGAATTAGCCCAGGGGAGACTGAATGGGAGATCACTATTTCTCAACACTAATTAGACAACAGTGCCAATTTCTCATGACAAAATTGTTGGTTCTACATTCACAACCCCTCGCATTTGGCATTTGATAGTGTGATGGCAGCAGTGAGACCGAGAGGCATTTGGAATAAAAGGGAATCATTAACAGAAATATTTATGTATTTTATTTATTTATGTATTAACAGAAAAGGCAAAGGAGAGTTCTGGAGCTGGAAGTCCTTGCTTTGAAGTGGCTGTGATGTATATATACATGTGGATGACATATGCCTCTATTTTATTAACAGGGTAGATAACATGCCTGGAGTAAGGACCTGGAGATTGTCTGCTTTGCCTAACAGTGCAGAATAAGATCAAAACTGGTCCATTTTTCTGGATCAATAACCGGTTTAAAAAAAGAAAACAAAATTGTGTTTTATTATGGATAGGTGCACAGTTATCTAGGTGGTGCTAGAGGAATTTGTTCTCTCCTTTATCTAAAGTTTGGTTGCTTATTGTCTTTCTTTGCAAGCACCTAAAGGGAACTCATTATATTATTAACTAAAAGCACTGGAGCAGAGGCTCTTCTTCCTGGATCATCTAGTCTGATCTTCTGCAATCATAGGATTCTCTAGACTTAAGATGTACCCAGTTAGGACTCATCTGGTCTGTTCTTAAATACCTCCAGGGAAGCAGATTCCTTCACATTTTGGGTGGTTCCTGTCTCGCACAGAGTAAGAAGCTTCCCTTGAAAGCACAGCTAAATCTATTTCACCGCAACTTTTACATATTGCTTATTCTCCTCATCCCAAATAACCTAGTTATGAAGGTCAGTGTGTTCAATACTTCATTTGAAAATCAATCAATGACAGCTAGCCAAGCAGTGATAGAAACAATACAGATGTCATCTCAGATATATGAGCTGAGAAGCAAGAAAAGGATTATGGATGGTCCTAGAAGTTTGCAAAGGGCAGAAACCTGCCTTGTCCTTGTGAAAAACACAGAATACCCTTGGGTTTAAATGTTGTTAAGCTCTTCAGAAAAAATGATGTTTGGGTAACCAGTGTTTAAACAGAAAATAAATGTAAATGTTATTGTGATGGTGTGGAGGCACAGATGGCAAGGTTGCCAACTGCCTGGAGAAAGATGCCCTGTCCCATTAATAGAGGTATAATGGGATGTTATTTGACAGGTGATGTTATTTACCCTTGTGCCATGTAAAACCTCATCTTCCCATTTCCACACATTAAACCTCCTCTAAAGGGGCAGTTCATTGTCCTGTAACCCACCAAAAAATACAACTTCCCCATTTCTCTACTTCCCACCCCCCCTCATACTTACATACACAGAAGAAAGGTCAACAAATCAGCATTTTTGTGGTACTTGGTTTTGTATTTGTAATGCTGATCCTGAAAAGTCTTCAGTTCAATTAATATTTCTTACTAAGCATTCCTGTTTTTGTACAGGTTTTCCAACTGGTAACCATTTGCCATAGATTGCAACTACAGATGAAATGATTTGCTGCATTCATATCTTATACTGAATAATGTATTGTGCAGGTGTATATCAGAGCTACTGGGGAGAGGGACATTGAAATATAGCCATGTGCTATTGTTATATATGATGCTCTACATGCATGTTTCTTGGTGTGTGTGTGTGTGTTTTACTTTCTCTACAAAGAATGTATTGTGTATAGTAAACCAGAAGACTTTTGACTCACACAACAAGTAAACTATATAAGGCTGGCAATGCCACTGCATTTCTGGTGGTATGCGGTCCTGGAAGCATTTATTCCATCTCTGGCATGGTTTTACTAACAATCAGCTCATCTTCTCATTTCACGCCTCTCATTAAGATCTATCAGTTCAGGAATGCTATTGACTATTCTCTGGACTTTTCCTTCTGAGAATTATGGGTCACTTGCAGTCAATCTCTGAATAGCATCTAGTGATCGAAACCTTCCACTGCTGCAGCGGAGAGTTCAGTATCGCTGACATCCTCGCACCCCATTTGCTGCCCAGCTAAGCACCATAGTGTAGCATCGCTTGTTAACCTCGGCCTTTGGAGAGCAGCATTGTACAAATGAAATGCTAGTGATGCTACTGCCAAAATAATTGGCCTCGACAACAAAACTATTTTAAATTCCTGAGCGGATCCATGGATACCTTGATCAGAAGTGAAGCAGCCTCTGAGAACTGTTAGACTAATTATAGAAGCTATAGGTTTATGCAGGAATCAATACAAAGTGGCACTTGAAAAGAATAGAAACAGCTCCGGTAAGGTCAAGCAAAGCATGGCTAAATCAATAAGCCAAATTGAATCAAAATATTAGAATAGCAAAGTGAGAAGGTAAGGAGGTGAGTGAATCAAACCAGCACTACAGCAAATTATTCATGGGACTGGCATACAATGAATAGACATTCTCTGGAACCTTCCCTCTTTACCTGTAAATACATTTCACTCTCTGAATTGTAGTATTTCTATTCTCTTGTGACTGCAGAACAAGTATCCATTTTCCAAGGCGGCGGGGGGGGGGGGGGGGGGGGAACCAGCTACTTGCTGAAGACTGCTTCACACATAGCACTTTTGCATAAGAAAACATACGAAGTAGATCATTGTGTGTGAGTGGTCAGCCTCAGATCTAAACACTTCTTTTGTTATTAATTACAGTAATTCCAAAAATGGGGTATTTTGTAATTATAATAATATGAAAATAAATTCACCATCTGAACATCCTATGCTGACCACTACCACAACAAACACACCATGATTTTATTTCCTTGTGTTCTAGCTTCTTTCATTATTGCAGTCTTTGCCTCTATTGCTTTCCTAATAAACTTTCCTAATAAAAGGCATAAAGAGACAACAGTGTTCCTTAGAGGGAGTGGAAGCGAGGCTCTGGACTTTCCTGATGGATTGCAAACCACAGCCACCAGGATGTGTGAGGTATTATAATCCTGAAGGATATGGGATGGGATTTTGCCTTCCTCTCCGCTCCCGACTCCTGCCCTATCATGCCAAATTTTCCTCTGCTTTTCTGCTGCTCTCCAAACATTATCCCCCATCCAAGCAAATCTATCTCAATGTGCTGCTGCTGCTCGCCCACCCAGACACCTTATCCTCATACTACCAACTGGTCTTTGCATTGTCAATCTGCCTGTTCCTCATGCTTCAAGCTAAGTGGCTGCAGTACTGTCTGTGTTACTATTTGGAATCTTTTGTATCAGTTCTCCCATAGGCTTTAATGTTAAACATGGGACCCTTTCATTGCCTCAAAAGGGGACACCTTTATCTGTCTGAAATTTGGCAGTGTGGGTGTCTATAGGGAATACCACACAGAAAGAGACACCCCGGTTTATCCAATCTGGATGGGAAACCATGAAAGTACAGGCCCAAGAAGAGGGGATGTCTTCCACTGAAGCCAATGAGAAATAATATCAAAATAGAATTATGAAAATGAAACAACAATAATGAAAAAAAAAAACAATAATGAAAGCCATACCAAACAACGTAATAATGAAACAGTCCATTTTGGAATTAATAACAAAAATGAAACAAACTCCTGTTCACAAGTCTCATGAGCACTTCTATTTCAATAAGTGGACATGTGCCATAAATTCCTAGTTTTTTTCAGTGGAGAAGAAGATATGCATGTGCAATGGAATCAACATTTTCAATTGCCTTGGTGATTTACCTGCTCATTTCATACTTTTCCCTCTGTGAAAGTGCATCAGGCAATGGGGAAAGAGGAAAAAAAAAACCCTTCCCCTGTATCCCCTCCCCCAACTATTTCCTCTTTCCCTCCTCCTGGCTACCCCCATATCCTCTCCCCTTTCCTGCCTCCTTCTCAACCATTTCCCAACCTGTCTTTTATCCGCCTCCTATCTTCAGCTACATTTTTTATTTATTTAATTCATTTACTCTCAAGCTTTCTCCACAATGGGGAACAAACAACTTGTATCATTCTGTTCTCCTTTTTATCCTCACAAAACCTCTGTGAGGTAGGTTAGGGTGAAAGTATGTGACTGATCCAAAATCACCTAGTGAGCTTCCACAGCAATATGGAGATTCAAATCTGGGTCTCTCAGACCCTACTCTGAAGCTCTAATTGCTATACCACACTGGCTTTCATAGGGTGGGTACTGTTGAACAGGAGCAAGCAGCTAGGCCTACTTGTGTTATACAAGTCAGGTGGTATCAAGTCACATAGTGGTTGTAGACAGGCCCAGGCCTGGCCCCAAAGAGTCCTCCCTCAAAGGCCAAAACATCTTTGTAAGAGGACCCTGCCCCCTGCCCCTGTCTTTTACTCACAGAAATTCAGCCTGGTATGCTGTGATTGTCTAGCAACAGCCATTGAGCCAACATTCCACATTATAATAACTCGCTATTTAAAGAAATACTTCATTTTGTCCCATGTCCTGTGTGAATTGAGCTTGCTTCCAAGAATCTGTTCCAGGATTTTCTGTAATGTGTAAAAGATTAAAAAAAGAAAAGAAAACAAAAAAACCTTTCCAGATATGCAGCAGAATTTCCTTAGCAGAAAAGCTGTTGTTGAAAGTGTTGCCAAGATAGGGTTGCCAAGTCTGGGTTGGAAAATACCTGGAGACTTTGGGGGTGGGTCCAGGAGAGGGTGGGGTTTGGGGAGGGGAGGGGCCTCAGCATGGTACAATGCCATAGAGTCCACCTTTCAAAGCAGCCATTTTATCCAGGGAAGCTGATCTCTGTCAGCTGGAGATCAGTTGTAAAAGCAGGAGATTCCCAGGCCCCACCTGGAGCCTGGCAACCCTATGCCAAGGTATGCAATTTTTTTAAGGGTACACTTTAAAACCTGGGCTTGCTGTGCATTTTTCCCCCTATGGCTTCAGCCTAGCTGTCTCGCTAGCCCTGCCTTGGCAATCCATTTGACAAAGGTTCTGGCCAGGAAAGTAAATGTTAATTCTGTAGTCAGTCTTCCACCAGCCATGCTTTCAAAAGTGCTGCTTCTGTCTTTATGTTTATTTGTTTGTTTAAAAAAAAAACATGTTCACTCACTCAATTCCATATTGGGTTCTCTGGGATTAGCAATTAAAACACACAGGTCCAATCAACTTTTTGAAAGTATACAAACTGCTGTGGAAAAGGTGGGAATTCACCTTATGACATCAAAAGGATCAGTCAATCACTGCTTCAATGCAAGCAAGAATAACAGATTTTCCCTAAGGTTGATTCTAAAGAGAAAAGTTTATATGGTGAATATCATTATGTATGTGATCAGCTTTTGTAAACAGCCTAAGAAACCAATAGTGGAATCCTCAACAGCCTTACACCTTTCTAAGTACATTTTCAACATGTAATGCTTAGTGTACCCTGACCTGGATAGCCCAGGCTAGCCAAATCTCATCCAATCTTGTGAAGCTAGGCAGGCTTGGCTCTGGTAACTTCCATTTCAATGTGTATGCACACAAAAGCTTATACCTTGAATAAAATTTTGTTGGTCTTATAGGTGCCACTAGACTAAAATTGTGTTCATTTGTATCCTGTGTTACATTGCGAGTAATGGGGGATGTTTATATGAGGACTTGCATCCCTTTTCTTGAGATTATATGTTGGAGTAATGTCATGTGTAGGATGTGCTGAAGCAGTAATGAGAGAGGGTTACTTGTTGGCATTTTATTCCAAATTGATGCCGTGAGCATCAGTTTTAATAGAAGCAGGCATCAGTTTTAATAGAATATTTCTATCAAGTTTTATTAATATGAGAACAAAGGACCCCAGAGCAAAGAAACCAGTAAAGCATCCTGAAAGAATGGACCCGGTGTTGTCACAAAATTCAGTAAGATCCTTAGTGAAGAGCTGAGCACTGATCATTCTGTGTGCACAGTAATATCCTGACTTTCTCTCCTGCCTTTTCCATTCATGAGAGAAAAGTCAAAAAGTAGGAGCAAAATACTGGTTTTACATGGGAATTCCCTTTAAACTATTTACATTTTTAATAACCAATTGAATTACTCTATCTAGCAAGCTGAGGCCATGACTCACTCATGGGTCCCGTTTGCAACAGGGTCAACAGCGGCCATGGCTGGCCACATCCTACAAGGCAGGATGGGCTGTGTGGTGGCCGGGTGGCAGCAATGGGGGGGGGAAATCTGGCCCTTCCATCCCAGGTGGGCCTATGATGGGGCCTGAGCTGGACCCAGGGGTAGGTGAAGGGGAGGGACCACTGGGGGGAGGAAAGAACCATGCCGTACCGCCTGGCCAGCTCATTTGGCCACATGGGATCACTTGTCCACCCATCCCTCCCTGTGTGTTAATGCTTTAGGAGAAGAAGGCATGTAGGGGTTTGCAGGTAGTCCTGCTGGGGGGAGGGTAATGTTATGGGGACATGTGGCTTATGTTCCTGTCCAAGGGGTTTTCTGCTTCATTTATCTGTCACAACCTTGGGGTGGCATCAGCATGGGGCCGGATCCATTTTAGGAAAACCAGGCTGCATGCCTATTTTTTGGGCACATGGGGATCCCCTTAAGGGATTTTGGGGTGAGGGCTTTCAAAGGGTGTGCCCAGTTTAGAGGCTGCCAACGAGTTATGCTCAAGTGGCAGGGGAACTACTTAGTAGTGATTGTCCTGGTGGAATCTAACATCCTGCCATCCTATGGTGCTCCCCAGGCTGGGGTGGGACAGGGTACATTGACTGGCAGGCGGGTTAGTCAATGCCCAGATCTAGTGATCCCATGCTGTGCCAAGGCTTCTTACAACTCTAACCAATAAAAGTTGTGGCCATTTTATTCCCAAATGTTGTGAGTGATTGTGTTTATTAGTGGGTTTTTGTAAAGGGGGTTCCTCACCTTTGCTGCCCCCTCCCCTCCCCTAGGCACTAGGAATGCAATAAAGCTTTATAAACTATTATTATCTGAAAAGCTTGAGTCACCTCTTAACATTGTTTTAGTATTGGAGCACTGTTCAGTCAGGAAGTGGGAGAGGTGAGAAGAATATCAGCATTGTGATTGTTGCTGCTAGACAAAACTCTGCTTTCATGTCCCAATTGCAGAGTGCCTGTGTTACAGCCTCCCACCTCATATATCTTAACTAACAGGGAATGTGAAGCCCTAAATCCCTGTTGCTGCTGCTGCCACCACCTGGTGACTTTTTAATATGGCTTTTCTATTCAAATCAATACAGCAATCTGGATGTGCAGGGTCCATTTGGCAGCATGCATTTTCACTTGCAAGCATATGTGTTCCCTTTGGTATGAAAAGGACTATCTAAATACTATAATTTTCAGGCACATGCAGTCCAAACGAAATAATGTCACATTAGGAAGTTGGTACTATGCATATACATTTGGGGGGGATGAAGGCATTGCCTTTTATTTTGTTGCAACGTAAATATTGATCGACTAGTTAAGACTAATATGTGTTTCACCACGGAGGTACTATAAGCCACCCAGAAGTGCTTCACTGGCAGTTGCTATGGCAACTATATATGCATGGATATCATTGTCCATAGTCTTACAGTGAAACATTTGTCAATCCGTACATCACTAACCTAAATATAGTGTTTTGTATAAAGCCTGTGCTCTGTTAAATGTTGACATATATGTGTGTGTACTCCTTACTGTTCTTATTTTTCTGATAGTGGGAGGAGCTACACAGCAGTACATACCCACAGCTTGGGAAGCCAGTGTGGCAATTGTCATGGGCTGGGTGCCAGTAGGTCAGGAGCCAAGTCGAAGTCCGAGACAGTCCAAGGTCAAGCCAAATCAGGAACAAATTACCAAATCCAAAACACAAGCCGAAAGCAGAGTCAGTCCAAGCCGAGGTCAGAGAGGGAAATTCACGAGCAAAGCAGTCCAAGGAGTCAACCAAAAGCCGAAGTCAAACAGAGCCAAAGTCATGAGCCAGGAAGTCCAGAATCAAGCAGAAGTCAGACTGAGCCGGAGTCATGAGCCAGAAGGTCCAGAATCAGGTTTAGCTAATGTGAGCCGAGCAGGTGCAGAGCTTAGCCAGAATGACTTGTTGCTAGCACAAGTTGTTGGTCTTTATGCTGTGCCTAAAATACCCAGCCACTTCCTGTGCTTGTTAGCTGCTTGCAGTGAGGTCCCGGCTCCCTCTAAAACTCAGGGCTGAGTGATCTGCGACTACGCATGCATGCCTCTTTTCTCCTAGCAGCTAAGTCTTGCATGGATCGTGACCTTAGCCGTTCCACCCAAGGAAGTGACTCAGGTGGGCTTGAGCTTGGCTGTGGCTCAGCTGCTGGTGGTGCTGGGGTAATGCCCTGAGAGGTGCTTGCTTGAGCCTCCTTTGGTTCAGGTGGAGGCTCCTCTGGAGCTGGGGACTGATCCCCCACTGCACTTAGGTCTGCAGGAGGCAGGTCTTCAGAGGCACTCCTGACACTATCCCCCCCAGGGCTCCCCCCAGTCCAAAGGGCCAGGTTTGGTCGGGTAGCCCATATGGAACTGGCGAATGAGGCCCGGGGAATGGAGATGGTGCACTGGTTCCCAGGACCGATCCTCGAGCCCATAGCCCTCCCAGTCCACCAAATACTGGAGGGTGCCATGATGGAGACGCAAGTCCAGGATCTTTTGTACCTCGTACTCCTCCTGGTTATCCACAAGTACAGGTGGTGGTGATGCAGGAGGCGTGGGACGTAGGGGGTCTAGAGGCATGGCAGGGACCAGCAGGGAATGGTGGAACATGGGGTGGATCCACAGGTGCGCCGGTAACTGGAGCCGGAAAGTGATGGGGTTAATCTGGGCTTCAGTGGGGTAGGGTCTGATGAATCAGGCATCCAGCTTGGGAGATCCGACTTGATTGCCGCAGATACCGGGTCGACAACCAGATGTGATCTCTGACCCTTAACAGAGGTCCTTCTTGCCGTTTTCGATCAGCGGCTCATTTGTAGGTGTCCTTGGCCTGCTGCAGTTGGTCCTTTAGCAGAGCCTGTAGAGCGTGGAGTTCCTGAAGGTGCACATCAGCAGCAGGGACCTGGGTCGGTGGGCGTACTGCCAGGAAATAGTGAGGGTGGTACCCGTAGATGGCGGCGAAGGGAGTAGTTTGTGTGGAGGAATGGATGGCATTGTTGTAAGCGAACTCTGCCACTGCCAGCAAGCCCAACCAATTGTCCTGCTGGTAGCAAGCGTAACACCTTAAGTACTGCTCCAAGGTAGCATTCGTGCACTCGGTCTGGCCATGAGTTTGTGGGTGATTGGCAGTGGACAGATGCACCTGGGTCCCTAGCCCAGAGTGCAGGGCTTGCCGGAACCGGGAGGAGAACTGGGGTCCACGGTCAGAAATCACATGGGCCGGGAGACCGTGTAGCCGGAAGATGTTCTGTATGTACAGGTGGGTGATCTCTTGGGTGGATGGGAGCTTGGGACAGGGAACGAAATGTGCCATTTTGGTAAACAGGTCTACCACCACCAGGATACAGGTATGGCCATGAGACTGGGGAAGTTCAGAGATAAAGTCCATCGAGATGGTATCCCACAGCCCTGCAGGCATGGGTAGTGGGTGTAGCAGCCCAGACAGCTTGGCGGGAACGTCCTTGGCACGTCTGCACACTTCACACTTGGCGACGTACTGGCTTACATCCGAGCGGATCCATGGCCACCAAAATTCCCTTGTGAGTAAGTGCAGGGTCTTGTGGAGTCCAAAGTGCCCGGTGGGTAGGATGTCATGGGGCAGACAAAATACCTGTGACTGCAGAGGCCCTGGTGGTACGTACATGCAGTCGTGGTGCAACAGCAGTCCGTTGCATGCATTGAAGTCCGAGGTTAGTTCCTGTTGCAGTTCCTGCAGATGCTGCTGTGCCCAAGGGTCTGATGCCTGACTGTCCCAAAGGTCCTCGGTGAGCGGGGTGGAAATGGTGGTGGCAGCAGCAAACACTGAGGGCGGCAACATGGACGTAGCAGGGGTTTTCTCAGTTGCAGCCAGTGCATATTCCGGCTTGCATGAGAGAGCATCTGCTTTTTGGTTCTGAGCGTGGGGAACATAAGTTATTTTGAAGTTGAACCGGGAGAAGAACAAGGACCAGCGAATTTGTCTCTGGTTCAGAGTTTGGGTTTTCTGAAGGTTTTGGTGATCAGTGTGGACTTGTACTGGGTGGCACGCTCCCTCTAGGTGATGTCTCCATACCTCAAAGGCCATTTTGATGGTGAGTAACTCCCTCTTCCAGATGGTGTAGTTTCTCTCGGTTAGTTGGCGGGAGTAATAGGCACAGGGCTGGAGAGGCTGGGATGGGTCATCGTGCTGGAACAAGATGGCTCCAGAGGCCACACCTGAGGCGTTGGCTTCCACTATGAAGGGCAACTAGGGGTCCGGGTACCGGAGAAGCAGGCCGGTGGCAAAACAGGTCTTCAGTGTGGCAAAAGCTTGAGTGGCCTCCGGGGTCCAGCGAAATGGTTCCTTGGGTCAGAGGAGCTTAGTGAGCAGCACAGTCAACTCAGCGTATTTGGAGATGAATTCGCGGTAGTAGTCCGCGAAGCCAAGGAGCCATTGAATGTCTTTGCAGTTCTATGGTGTCTGCCACCTCAGAATGGTCTCTACCTTCTTGGGGTCCATGAGGATCCCCTTTGGGGACACGATGTGCCCAAGGAACTCCACAGAGGACAGATGGAAGGCACATTTTTCAAGCCTGGCATAGAGGCCATGGGAGCGAAGGCATTGTAGGACTTGGTGCACAAGCTCAATATGTTGCACCTCGTTGTCCGAGTAGATCAACAGATCATCTAAATAAATTATCATGATGCAGTCTAGCAGGTCCCGGAACACGTCATTCATGAAGCATTGGAGGACGGTGGGGGCATTGGTAAGGCTGAAGGGCATCACTAGGTACTCGTATTGTCCGTAGCGGGTCCCAAACTATGTTTTCCACTCATCACCTGCCCGAATCTGTACCAGGTTACAGGCTCCTCGGAGGTCAAGTTTGGTATATATCCGAGCCCCCTTAAGCCGGTCCAACAGTTTTGGGATCAGTGGCAAGGGATACCGGTCATGGATGGTGATCTTGTTCAGTGCTCAGAAGTCGTTGCACAGCCTCAGCTCTCCACTCTTCTTCTTGACAAAGTGCACAGGAGCAGAGAGTGGAGAGGTAGAGGGACGAATGAACCCCCGGGTGAGGTTCTTGTCCAAGAAATCCCAGAAAGCTGCCAGTTCTGGTTCTGACATGGGGTACAGACATCCGGCAGGCAGCGTGGCTCCAGGTTCCAAGTTAATTGCACAATCGTAGGGCCGATGCGGAGGAAGGTTGTCAGCCCCTTTTTCCTCAAACACATCAGAAGACTCGGTGTACGGTTGTGGGAGGTGCAGGGCGGTGGCTGACGCGGCGGTGGCCAAAGTGGTGACTGGGCTGGTGAAATCATTATTGATCAGGGGAAAAGTTATTTCCATTAAAATGTATCCTGAATGTCCTCTGTAATATAATATTTATTGAGTGCCTCAATCCTACCATATTTAGTTGATGTGTAGCCTATCCCCCTAAGTTCCTTTATCTATCTGTTAAAAGCAGAACAACAACTAAGCCCAAAAAATCTTGAATCAAGTTCACTTTTTGATGAATAATATATTTAAATTTACATCAATGGAATTGAATTTGTTAAAGAAATCACATTAGCACAGGTGTCTATAATCTAAATAAAATAGAAATATAGGAGCTGAAGGGGGGTGGAAGTCGCTCTATAGCATATGTTCATCTCCAACAAAATGTCCTCAGCTACTTCGCAACAATCTAACATACCAACTATTGTAGTCCTTTAATTTTATTAAACTTTGAGGTATTATCATGGGGTTTAATGATTGGATACCAACTATTGTAGTCCTTTAATTTTATTAAGCTTTGAGGTATTATCATGGGGTTTAATGATTGGACACTTAATCTTCAACATGCTAGGTTTTTTCCGCTGTTAAATGAATGGCAAGGCAAAGCAGACTAGCCCCCCCCCCCATCTTTTCTAAAACCTACTGAGAATTTACAGTTAAGGTGTCCCTCCCCCCCCCCCCGCAAATATACTAGAATTATGCAGGAAAGTGTAATACTGTATTACTCAAAAGGATCCTGATTGTAAGACAATACTCTTTAAAAATGTTATGCACAAAACGTTGTTGTTATTTCTGTATATACTCAAAACTAGTATGTGAATGTAAGAAGACCCTCCTGCTTTTTCTTGAAGTTATATATAGTATAGTATAATAAGGTGTTCTGTTCTGTTGAGGTAGGGCTATTTTTTTTAACTTAAGCATTGGTTAATGATGAATGAAAAGGGGGGGGGAAGAATTACTAGTTTGAATACAGTTTGTGAACAGTAATAGCTAACAGTTTTTGCTTTCATACATTATTGTGTTGTCTGTGTCAGTACCATGTAACTCCATCATCAGTGAATGAGCCTAATCTTGTGAAGACCCCCCCCCCCCAAAAACTTCAGAGATTTCAAAGATTGTTGATGTATGTTTTCAAACTATATTCATTATACAGAATATACAGAAGCATTTATTATAAACGCCAGGGGGTTCTGTGATAAATATTTTCAAAAATATTATTCCTTTGATTGCTCATTGTGTATAATTTTTCTTTCAGAGCCTGGGAGCCTGCCTTTAAGACACAAATAGCACAAAAGGAATAATGCATAGAAATTGACAACATAAATTTTAGCTTGTGGTGAATAAAATTATTTCAAAGCAATATTACTTATTGAATGGTAGCTCAGTGGCACTATTCCAACAGGATCACCAGTGAAGCAGTCCAGGAATGTGCAGAGCTATTATGTAGTCATGTAATGGATGGAGTAGGGTTGACAGACAAATTTAAGTTAAAGTATGCTGCTAATGGGATAAGGGTAGCTGGTGGAGCTAGGGGCAGAGTGGGGCAGAGCTGGCATATTTCATTGGAAGCTTTTCTGGCTGGTAGGTGAACACCTGAAGCTGCTTTACTTTGAGACAGACCATAGGGCCATCAGGGTCCGTATTGTCTACCCAGCTAGTAGCAGTTCTCCAGGATCTCAGGCAGAGGTCTTTCACATCACTTGGCACCTAATCCTTTTTAATGGAGATACAGATGTTCAAAGCAGATGTTCTGCCACTGAGCTATGTTCTGCCACTGAGCTATGGTCCTTCCTCAGTTGCAAATACAGGTGGAGATATAGAAGGCTAAGCTTATGATTGTGATCTGTTGTGGGCTGAAGAAGAGAAGAGGAGATTGGATTTATATCCCGCCCTTCACTCACTTGGAGTCTCGGAGTGGCTTACAAACTCCTTTCCCTTTCCTTCCCCACAGCAGACACCCTGTGAGGTAGATGGGGCTGAGAGAGCTCTGAGACAACTGTCCTTGAGAGAACAGCTGGTACACAGCTGTGGCTTGCCCAAGGTCATCCAGCAGGTGCAAGTGGAGGAGTGGGGAATCAAACCTGGTTCTCCCAGATTAGAGTCCGTGCACTTAACCACTACAAACTGAAGAACTGAGAAGTGGGTATGAGAGCAATCCCCACATCTCCCACTATCAAGATGCCAGGATCCTCTTTCACCACCCGCCCTTCCTTCTTTAGCTTCATAGAGTTGGTGGGGTGGGGGCTAGAGAAGAAGCACACTCTGAAGTCTGTATATGGAATAGGTGGGACTGAGATCAATAAGTCTCATACACTGTAAATGAAAATGTTCTTTCTTATAAGTCATATAAAACATACAATGGGAAATACACTAGACTGATCCAGCAGAACTCTTCTTTTGTTCTTAGTCCTTTATCATGAACCAGCAGCTACAGATGAAGTTCCAAAAGCATAGGAATGAGATGCTGCACCATTTGATATAGAACACTTCACATGACTGTAACATTTTTCCTTAGGAAGCGTTCCCAATAAAATAAAGGAGCTCTTGTACATAATAGCTCTTCAGACATATCTGAGCCCCAAGGAGCTTTAGGTTGTGCCCCAAGCTTACCACCTCAATGTCTGTTCAAAGGTTTCTCTTCTCAGTTAAGACCATTTTAACTAAGAGAGTACAGAATGTGACTGAATTCCTCAAGGTTGTCTGTTCTGTTGTCTGTCTGTCTGTCTATCATCTATCTATCTTTTGATTTAGTTTCTCCTTGGTTCAAATCAGTCCCATGCACATTATGCACCATTTTCTGCTCCTTCAGAATGATCATTTTTCAATCTATATATCTAATAGCGAAGGGGGCCCCCTCTGTGAGGATATCTAAATCCGAGCTAGGGGGCCCTTGGGGGGGAGAGAGGTTTTCCTACACACAGGGGGCACTCCCACCATGTGCAGAAAAATCCGAAAAGTTAAAAAAAACCCTTCAGGGAACATAGAATCCCCCAAAATACCTTTTGAAATGGCCTCAGCTCCAGGCGTCAGCTGTGAGGAGATTAGAATGTTCGGGGGAGGGGGGGAGGTTCCAACTGTTTCTGTCAGTCAAAGGCAGGGATTTTACTGGCAGCAGTCTAGGGTTGCCAAGTTACCTCCCCATCCCAGCCACCAGCAGCGGATCCAGAGCCAGGCTGGGAAACTACTGGAAATTTGGGGGTGGAACCTGGGGAGGACAGGGACCTCAGTGGGGTACAATGCCATAAACTCCACCCTCCAAAGCATCCATTTTCTCCATAGAAAGTTATCTCTGTAGTAACTCAGTGTTACTGAGGGGGAGAAGGGAAGAAGCAAAGGTATGGTGAATGGGATAACCATCCCGCAAGTTTCTTGCGGGTCCCCCCATGTGCAGAAAAATCCTAAATGTTTAAAAAACTTTTCGGGGGATCTTTAAATCCCCCGAAAAGTTAAAGCGTTCTCCATGCGTGCGCAGAGAACGCTGTGGCCGCTGTAGGGGAGGGGGTGGGAAGCGGCATGACGAGGACTCACCACCGCCATTTGTGGGGGGGAGGGAGGGAAGAGCCTCAGCGGGCGGCAGGTCTCTATGCCTCCGCCGCCATTTTGAAAGCAGGGAGGGAGGGGGGAAAGCCTCAGTGGATGGCGGGTGTCTCTGCCGCCGCCGCCGTTTTGAAGGCGGGGGAAGCCTCGGCAGGCAGCGGTCTCCCTGCTGCCACCATCTTACAGGGAGGGAGCCTCGGTGGGCAGCTGTCTCCCTGCCGCTGCCGCCGTTTTGAAGGTGGGGGGAAGCTGCCTGGAGGGGGGATGGGGTAGAGGCTCAGCACATGGGGCCAGAGGAGGGGGAAGAGGCTCACCTACCCCCCCCGCGAAAGGCGCCGAGGCCTGCCGGGAGTCTCTGGGGGGGAAGGGGGCAAGCGGCGGGCCCGGCAAGAGCTGCCGAGGCCCGCCGGGAGTCTCTGGGGGGGAAGGGGGCGGGGGGAAGGAATGGTGCAGGGGGGTGGAGAGAGGGAAGGAAGGAATGGTGTGGGGGCAGCGGTGGGGGGGAGGAATGGTGAGGCCCATTCGGCTCTGCACCGGAGGGGCCTTGCCAGGGCAGGCTGCAGCGCAGGGGGGGGAAGGGGGCGGAGGAAGGAGGAGCAGCTGTCAGCTTCTCCCCCCCACGAATATTGCGGGGGCCCCCTTGTATAGATATATTTTTCATATATGACTTATGTTTAGGGTTGCCAAGCCTGGCCAAGCCTGGCAACTTGTGGTGGTGGAATTGGGATTTGGAGCGGGGGATGGGGTGGGTTACATCACTGTCACTTCTGGCAGAAACCTGGAATTGATGTAGAGTTAGGGATGTCAGCTAGGGGTGTGCAAAAAAAAATCGTTTTTTTTTTATTCAGGTATATTAGACCCCATTTTTTGGGGGGATTCCCAAAAAACCCTGAATATCTATATCGGCACAGTGCTGAAATCCAATTTTTTTCAGGATTCCCGAATTTTTCGGGTCTATTATACCCTATGGAACCATTGTAATCAATGGCAAAAAACTTCTGAAAAGTTTCCAGGGGGCTGTGAGGAGGGGGTTTGAGGTAGAAACTTCAAATTTGGACTGTAGCTGCTGAAGCCTGTCCCCAACGGATCCTCAAAGTTTGGAAAAGATTGGACCATGGGGTCCAATTCCAGGGGCATCCAAAGAGGGTGCCCCCATTCTCCATTGTTTCCTATGGGAAAAACTAAAGGCAGTTAGGCAGGCAGCAGACAGTGTCTCCCCAAGAATCTGTCCAAGAAAGTAATTGAGGTGGTGAGGGGCATGTTTGCCAGGCCAGCAGCAGAACCTGTGCAATCTGCCCCCCAGAAACAGTGCCACTGTGCCAGTCAGTGCCCACCCAACAGGACTCACTCAGGTCAAACCAGAAAATCCCTGCAGTATAACCAAAATGAGGGAGCATGTTTGCCAGCCCAGCCAGCAGCAGAACCTGTGTGCAAGTTGCCCCCCAGAAGAACCTCTGCCACTGTGCCAATCAGTGTCCAAACCCCACAGGGCTCACTCAGGTCAAACCAGAGAATCCCTGCAGCATGACCACACTGAGGGAGCATGTTTGTCAGCCCAGCCACCAGCCGAACCTGTGTACAAGCTGCCCCCCCCCCCCAGAAACAGTGCCACTGTGCCACTCCACAGGACTCACTCAGGTCAAACCAGAGAATCCTTGCAGCATAACCAGACTGAGGGAGCATGTTTGCCAGCTGGGCCAGCAGCAGAACCTGTGCAATCTGCCCCCCAGAGACAGTGCCACCTTGCCAGTCAGTGCCCAAACCCAACAGAACTCACTCAGGTCAAACCAGAGAATCCCTGCAGCATAACCGGACTGAGGAAGCATGTTTGCCAGCTGGGCCAGCAGCAGAACCTCTGCAATCTGCCCCCTAGAAACAGTGCTGAGGTAAGCTGACATGTTTGGAGAGACAGAGGCACTTGCTTGGCTGGAGGCATGAAGACCCACCTTCAGATCTAACAAGAAGTGGATGTCCATGCCATCCATCAGAGTTCACTTCACAGCAAGCCATGATTTGGGTACATCATTGTAGGAGAGGCTAGTCCTACATCTTCCAGCTTCCTCAGTTTATGCTGCAGAAATCAGCTGAGTTCTGTTGAGTTTGGGCACTGACTGGAACAGTGGCATGGCCTCTGGAGGGCAGATTGCACAGGTTCTGCTGCTGGCTCGGCTGGCAAACATGCTCCCTCCAGTTATGCTGCAGGGATTCTCTGGTTTGATCTGAGTGAGTCCTGTTGAATTTGGGCACTGACTGGCACAGTGGCACTGTCTCTCCAAGTTCAGCCAAGTTTGTATGTTTTGCCCATTTGGAGAGTTAAGATCAGCTATGTAAAGACATAATGAAATTTTTATAAAATGTTCCTTTGATACTGATCAGATGTATTGAAGAACAAGAAGACAACGTTTTGTTTGCGAGGTTTCCATTTTGAAAAAGTATCATCAAAATGATATGTCATTCTGGAGAACATCATTACAACTTTACCTTCTATGGAATAACCAGACTTTTTTGTACTTATTTATGTCTTATCACTGAACACTAATAAGAGTTTTGAAGCTCACAGTATACCATTTCTTTCGTGTCTTATGGTTTGGCTGTTATCCAGTGTATTGCTTTAGACCCAGGCATGTGGCAAACCTATATGATAGGAACATTGCAGGTTGTTGTGGCATAGGCAAGGTTAATTGGCAAGTGTCCTAAGACATTAAAGGATGACAAGAGGTTTAACAAAGCTAGCTGCTCATTCGCTGTGTGGCATGGGAATGGGGGTGGGCAGAAGATGTCCTTGGAGCTGAGCAGCATCAGCTGTCCTCTAATTATTGTATAGCATGGCAGGAAGGGGGGATGAGACTTGACTGGTTGAGTGCAAGGAAGAGAATATATGAGGTGTGGCAGTGATGGTGTCATGCTTGGGTTGCCCAGATCCTATGAGCCTTCACAAACTGTAGCAGGAGGTGTCCCACTGGAAGCTGCTGCCCAGTACCCTGGCAAGGGGGAAAATAAAGCAAAAATCATAGAGTAAAATCATAAAGCTTCTGCTAAGCGTTAGAGTGATGTGACGTCACTTCCAGGTTGATATCAAAAATGACATCATGCCGTCAAAGTGATAGCACCCTCCATGTTCCCCCTCAGTCTCCTGTGGGGTGCCAGCCACTGGTTGGCAACCCTGGGTGTGTGTAGGGGGGTAATTTTGCTAACCTTGAAGTCAACCCTGGCTTCCATAAGTGTCACAGAAGTACATGCATTCAAAGGTGGTGTGCATATGTGTGTTTCAAATCAGGGCTCCAGAATCTTAGCTTCTGTCACACCTTTGTTCTGTTTCTGTCCAAAGCCTTGTATACAGAGCTCTGAGTTTTGAGGACACCACTTGGCTTCGGCAAGTGTGTACAGTCAGCTGACCAGCCCTCATGGCAAACAGGCTGTATAAAGCCTCCAGCTGAAACCTGCTCTTCTGTTTAGGCAACCACTCTCTATATAGAAGTCCTTCGTTGGCTTTACTCCTGTTCTCCTGCACTGCTTCCTTTTGATTCTTTACCTTCTGCTCTTGCAGTACAGTACCTCTCATTGGTTGGAAAAGACATCAGGGGTCATCTAGTCCAACCCCTTGCCAGTGCAGGAATTACAACTCTAATATCTCCAAGAAGTAGGTATCCAATCAAAACCTTAAAGCCTCCAACCAGAAAGAATCTACCATCTCATGAGGGAGATTATTCCAGTGTAAAACACAGCTCACTGTCAGGAAGTTCTTTCTCAAATATAATCAAAACCTCCTTTGCTGTAGTTTATATATCCATTAGTCTGGGTCCTGTCATACAACACAACTGAAAACATATCCACCCCATCTCCTGCATGGCATCTCTTTCGGTATCAGAAGATGGCAATCGTATCAACTCACAAGCATTTCTTTTCTAACACAGAGATTCCCATAGTTGCTTCTAGCCTCATAAAGCTGACTGCAGCTTCTGTCTAAGACTTCCATATTTAACCAGTTGAAGCTGGACTCTTGCATGAAGTCACAAACCCTTGGTATTTGGGGTGTTTCAGGTCTATTCAGTGGGGTTAACACCCAGAGAATTGTCAATAAGATATCACTGTTACACATATAAGGTGGAATGGACTTATAGTGCTATACAGTAATAATTGTTCTTCATTATATGAACATTGTGTTGTTTTCATATCCTCAAAGTTTTGTGCAGTATATCGCCTCCATTTCTTCTTGGCTTGCAGAGTATCATTTGGAACGCTTAACAAAGGCAGTTCAAGTGCAGGTTCATATTATTAACTAGAATATTTCGATTAGTCCTGCAGAACACTGTGGGTAAAGCTAGAGCTAATCAGAATAATTACTTTCTTCTTAGAAGGCCATAAATTAATAGTATATGATTTCCAAAACAACAGAAAAACACATGTTTGATGTTGACCTGTTCTGCCACGTTTGTTGCATTGAAATCCTGTTAAAATTATACTTGTTATACTTGTGAGGTATGCTTCTAATTTAAAATATTAAACAGAAAAAGCCCAGGGCTATAATCATGTTTTATATAAATTACCGAAAGAGTTGAATGTGCTTTAAAAAAAAAAAAAAACAGAAACCCGCCACCAGCCATTAGGATGCTACAAAAAGTATATTCATGCCACTGTAACCTCCTGTATCTCTAATAGGAATACTGAGATGAATACTAAGACATAATTAACAATCAGTGTCCTTTGTGGAAGTTTAGTTAGTAAAACCACTGTGTTCACAATAGAGGGATAATACTCAAATTAAACTTATAAGAAACCACATCATAATGGTGATATATTCATTTAGGCAAAAATTACTTTTTAAAAAAAATTGGCCTCAAAAGGTAGATCTGCAGTCACTGAGGAATTTCTTTGAAGCCTGCAAGCTCAAGCTCCACTGCTTTGATGTATCATGCAGAAAGCAAGGAATCCTTTTTTGTTTGTTTCTTTTTCTTTTCTTTTTTCCTGCCCCATATGTGATAATTCTGGCCTCTTTTGCAAGCTTGGTCCTGCCTGTACAAAGAAACAGAAAATGAAGTAAATAAATTAAAAATAAAGACCACCCCCCAAACAGTATATATGAGAAGTCAGGCAAGGAAAAGGCAGTCGACCTGAATGGGGGAGAGGGGAGAAACACATAGGATACATCCATCTGGTTGCACATCAGTTGTGAAAATATTTAATTGTCAGCATGGAACCACAGAATTATTACAGTGAAGTAAACTGGAAGTATTAATACTTTCAGATGGGTAGCCATGTTGGCCAGAGCACCCATAAGGTGGGGTTAGGTTATTGCCTAAGGGCACCATCCTATCAGAACACCCCCGCTGGCCTGCTGCCCCACCCATTCCCCACCCCTCCCTCACCATTGTTGCCCAAAGCCCTGCTCCAACGACCGCCTCCTAGAAGCAGCCGCTGCTGAGCCCTAGGGAGCACGTGTTGGTCATCATCCTCTGCTCCTGCCCTTGCTGCCTGCCTGCACCCAAAGGACTCCATGTGGCCTCCCCCCCACCCGCCCATCTCCCGGGCCTGGCTAAATCACCTGGTGCCCTCATCCTGAGGTTGCTCCCTTTCCCCTCTGCAAGGCTGCAGGAGGAAGCCCCAGGCTGGAGGCGGGTGGCCACATGCTGGCACAGGGGCGCTGTTGCTCACTGGAAGAGATGGGGGGTACGAATCTCCTTGGGGAGGGGTTGAAAGCCCAGGAGATAAGGAAGTGCTGCGGCGGGTTCAGCATTCATAATCCAACTAAGTGAAAGCAGCATTAACCAGCTGCACCTGGGAGGGAGGGCGGTGACCAAAAAAACTCTGATCTCCATTAGAGGGGGAGGGAAAGACAGAGAATCGTCCTGGGCATCCTGGAAAGCAGCTGTGCCCCCCTGTCCCACTTGCATCGATGTCTCCGTCTCTCTCAGCAAGCTGCCTTCACTCAGCCCAGACCGCCCTGCCTTCCCGGGCCCTTCTAACAACCGTCTTCCCTGGAGCAACAGCCAGTCTCCTCACAGGAGCTGATGCTGGCACACGGTGGCTTCTGCCCATGCTATAGGATGTCCAAATCAGGCAGGTGCTTTCTGGAGCCAAGAGGAGCAAGAATCGCCCACATGACACCTTTTGCTGCTGTTGACTGGCTCAGCCACAGAGGAAGGAGGAGTGGAAGTAAACAGGGGGCTTCGAGCTACTGGTGAGTAACTTCGACAGTCTCCCCAGTTTCTTTTCCTCGAAGGGACCGTGCAAGTCCCCTCCCTCTTCAGGACAGATCCTGTTTGCCTTGCTTCCTTTTACACAGCCAGGGTCTCTAGAACAATCCTCATTCTTTCTTCCATGCAACAGATTTAGAGTCCCTGCAAGGATGCCCAGGACAATCCCCTGTCTTTCCCTCCTCTTCTAATGGTGACCAGAGCTTTTCTGGTCACCTCCCTCCCTCCCAGGTGCAGCTGGGCTCTCCCCAGCTGCCGCCACGCAATCCCATCCTTGCAGGATCCCTCTCTAATGTTAAATTGGTTTTAGGCCCTTTAAGTTGCTCAGCTCCTTATGAAAGGGTGATTCATCCACTGAGGGAATTGGCTAAAACTAAGTCTAAAGGAAGATACTGAGAGAGGTGGTTGGATAGATGGGGAGCAGCTTAGCTCCTCTGTATTAAGTAAGACTGGTGGCAGATGGGGTGGAACCGCCCAGCAGGGGTTGTGTGCCTAGAGCATCTGTTGCTGCTCACACTGTGGAGGAGGTCCAGAAGACCCTGACTTTAGTGGGCCAGTGAGCAGAGCCATCATTGCTGTCTCTTGTTCAATTAAAAAAAAAACAACCCAAAGTCTCATTACAAATGTTTAACAGACTGCTTATCTGTCTAATCTATGCTGTAATGGTATTTCTTTACCTGGCCTACCACAAGTACTTTTCAGTCTGGCTTCAAGCCTGGTGAGTGGCTGCAAGAGACAGTCTGCACACACAGTTTTGTTGGGAGGGAGTGGTTTGCTGCTGAGATCTTCCAGCAGTGTTTCGATGCTGCAGATCGGAGTGTCAGACTCATTTACGAGGGCCAGATCTGATCTGCGTATCGCAGGCAGGCAGCACATGCATTAAATGTCAAGATGCAAAAAGGTGCTAATTTTATTACTATAAAATTCAGTATTAATATATGAGTGACTTGATTAGTTGGAGATGCCTCGGATTAGACCTGTGAGGGTGGGGAGTGGGTTGAGAGTGATCCAAGGTGGGGTTCTAATACTACAGTCCTGTGTAGAGTTACACCAGTCAGAGCCTGTTCAATTCTGTTTGGGATTGTGTGGTAAATATATGTCTTAATGAGAGGCCAAACAGAGGGAGCAAGAGTGAATGGGATTCCAAGTACTCATACAAAAAAGGCCCTTTCAGTGCTGACAGCCCTCCAGGATTTGACTTGTGGGGTGGCCTAAAAATTAATATTCAGTGTACCGCAGGAAGGCAAGCTGATTTCCATCACTATACTGGTGCCAAACACACAGTTTTATCTATCAATTCCAACGATTTCAATTGAACATGCTGAAGCATCAGTGCTTGACCTGAAGGAATTGGTGGCAAAGTTTGCTAAAGAAGGCACGCAAAATGAGATTCTGATGTGCCTGAAATGAAAACAGAGACTTAAATTTCAACATCACAATGAACAGGATTTTTTCAAATTGCTTTGTGATTTTCTGTTTGAGAGAGAAAATCAAAGATTGTATTACTTGTTCTCACAATTAAAAAAAAAGAAATTAGCAATTTGAAATGTTGTGCTTTTCATTCTTCCTAAAAGGCATTTATGTTTGAAAATTGGTGGATGCACAGGTGAGGAGGGGCACCAGAAGGTAGCCTTGCCTAGTGTGCAAAAAGCCTGGCACCGGCCCTGTCTGTGGTAGAAGAACAAGATTCAAATCCAGTAGATTGCCAGGGTATAAGCTTTCGAGAGTCAAAGCTCCCTTTGCCAGATATGGAAGTATTGATCAACTGAAATTAGACAGGGAACACTTCATTGATACAAAAACTGCTGTCTGCCCATGATGACCTCAGTGACCTCATCAATGCAGACTGTCGGCAGAGCCCCATTCTACATAGTGCCAGCCTAAGCAGAGTTAACACTATTCTGATTCCATTGATTTAAGTGACTCAGGAGGGTGTAACTCTGCTTAGGATGGAACTGTATGTCTTGGTAAGGCCAGAGTTCAATGGAGTGTTGGAATTTGTGGTTTGCGGCACAGTGGTTTGTGACGCATATCTAATAGCCCCAGGCTAAATGTTAACAGCTAATATTTTGCAGGGTGCCATATGCATCACAGTTGACACCTGTTCTTTTTGTCTTTCTTTAGAGATTGTAAAACTGCCAGCAGAGTTTGAATACCCACTGTGACACTATATAATCATCAACTTCCTAGATGAAGTGACATCAGTGTAATAGGAAATAATTGCCATTTTGTTGGCAATTTTTTGAACACCAAAAACATAGTTAATAAATTCTTCTCTGTGCTTACACCTTGGTTTTTTTCAAAAAAAAGTCAAACAAACCTCATCTATAAATAATTCAAAAGCATATTACCATATTCCTGCAGTGTGTTCATTGTTTTGGTGATATTGTATTTAACTTCATTTAATGTACTGAGTCTTTCCCATTCTGGCCCAATAAATGTCTCTGATTGCTACATATTCCTACTAAATGAATTGTAGTTAACTTGATTGTGTAAATATTATTCATCACTGATAGAAGCATGCCCATAACAAAAGCAGCTATATGTAGATTAAGCAGTGCTCAGTTCTTTAACACTTTGCATTGCATCTTCTAGTTCATATGATGACATATGAAGCTGTTTTATACTGAGTCAGACCATTTGGTCTATCAAGGTCAGAACTGTCTTCTCTGACTGGCAGTAACTGTCCAGGGTCTTGAGCTGAGGTCTGTCAAGGTGAGCATTGTCTACTCTGACTGATTTTCCAAGGTCTCAAGTAGAGGTCTTTCATATTACCTATTACCTGATCCTTTTAACCGAAGATGCAGGGGATTGAAACTGAGACCTTCTACCAGTAAAGCAGATGTTCTAATATTGAGTCACAACTCCATGCCAAGTTGTTAGACTAGAAGGAATCTACTGCCTGTACTAGGACCATTTTTTATGAAGTGCTTTTTTATTTTATTTGAGTTTTATGTATATGCCACTTTTCTCCCTAATTGGGCCTAAAACAGCTTATCATATTGTTTTCTTCCACCATATCCTCACAACAAGAACCCTGTGCAGTACATTAGGCTGAGAGGCTGTGATGGGTCCCAAGTCATCCAGTGACCTTCCATAGGGGAAACTTGAACCTAGTTGTCCCAGGTCCTAGTCCAGTTCTCTCATTACTACGCTACACCATACTAAGCACTGTGCAAAGAGTAGCCTAGCACAGTCCAGGCCCACAGATGGAGATGGACAAAGAAATAAGCAAATTCAGTACCAGTTCTTGTATAGCAGTGGTATATTGGTACTGTCATTTTAGGACTGAGGAGACTGGAGTTAAAATCCCCACTCAGCCATTAACCTCCATGGAGACTTTGGCCAATTGCTCTGTAGCAGCTTAATTTACCTCCCAGGAATGTTATGAAGATAAAAATAAAGGATATAAAGGATTTTAAAAAATAGGGGGGGGGGGGCATGTAAACTGCTGACATTCTTGGGATAGAAAGTATGTTGTAAATAGACAGGGACCAGTTTTAATCAATGAATACTAATACATGTACTACAGGCTCCTTACTACCATTTCTGGTTGTAAAAAAATGCCGTAAGGAAGAATGCTCAAGTCCCCTCTGCTTGTGCACAACAGTCCCAACCTGACCCAGCCCAGGAAATCAATCTGTCAAATTGCTGGGACCTTGAAACAGGGCACTCCCAGCACACATTTGGTAAGGCTGTCAGCTAAGAGGTGTTGATTTCAGAAGTGGGGTTGGGGTTGGAACCTCCCTGGAGCACCATCAATCAGCTGATTGGCAACAACTGTTTGCCAGAGAGTTATGTCCCATGGCAACCCCCAATCATTAGTTCCTTATCCCTTGACAATCCCCCAAAGGGAGGGGCAGCCACTTAGCAGTGTTCAGTGTGCTGACCTACCAGCACCTCAGCTGTCTTTACTTGGGAGCCCTGGATGGCTTGTGGGAGAAGAACTTTTCCAGCAAGCCATCAGAGCTCCCAAATAGTGCCAGAGGAGGCACTGTTTACGCGAGTGAGTGCAGTGCCTCAGACGCAGCTGACAAGTTGTACCTTCCCTTTGGAGGTGTTGAAACTCTTAGCTGCATCCTTACAGGAGGGACACATTATAGTTGCTGACAAGGAGGCTGGGCCACACAGCATGCCTCCATAGTCTGTTTGTGGCATGCAGGCCATATGTTCAAAACCATGTATTAGCGTGGTAGACTGGATGGGTTTAAAGCCTCACTGTGTTGTTGTTGTTCAGTTGCACAGTCGAGTTTGACTGTTCGCGACCCCATGGACCACATCACACCAGGTCCTCCTGGTGTGGCCTTTATAGCCAACAAGAAAAGCCTCACTGTACCATGAAATATATTGGGTGACTTGTGTGGCCAGTAGGGTTCCAAGGTTCCCACCAGGGGCAGGGAGTCCCCCACCTCATGTTTCCTGCTGCTGCTCCAGCAGCTGTCAGGTGCAAAAAGAATTTACATAATCACTGTAGGGTAATGGCATGATGCCACTTCTGGGGAAAACCTGGAAATAATATCAATCCAATCTAGGAATCACTGGAAACTCTATGGTTTTGCCATGTGTTTGGCAATCCTAGTGGCCAGCCTTTCTCTCTTTCTGGGTTTTTGTGAGGTTGAAATGGAGGAAAACTATGTACAATGACATGAGCTCCTTGGAGGAGGGGTGCATTGAAAATGTGACATTTATAGAATACTCATCCAATGATTTATACTAATTATTGGAAGTCGTTTTCTTAGAGATGAGATGAGCAAAGAATGTATATGTGAATAGGCATGTAAGTTTGCTTGAAATGTTATTGCTTAGAAGACATTTTGTAACTGTCTTTAAATAATTCCCCTCCCCCTCAGAAAAATGCTGTAAAACATGGCCCAGCATTGAAAGTTGAATGCTATAAAATTAAGCCAGCATTTTGTGCAAGAAGATCATAAACAGTCTCTTAATCCCTTGGGCATTGTTCGAACATAATAACATTATTTTGTCTGAAGTATAATGACTACTGATTTCTAAACTCAACCAGGAGCACAAAGAAAACCATAAATGACTTTATTCAGCTCCAAGTGAGTTATGCCGATGTGCCTCAATTTTGTTGCTGAACACATGTGCAGAGCTGAGTTTGAGTAAACTGCTTCCAGGGGTCGGGAGAGACTGGTTCAGTATATTTTGGTCATGAAATACAAATAAAAGCAGAACATAGACAAGTGTTAAAATCAGAGAGTGGCACCTGTGTTTTTTCTTACCTTTGCAGAGAGTATTCATTGTCTGTGACAATGTCCCTTTTTCTAGAAATCAGGAAATCAAGTGAATTGAAATTGCTGAACTAGATGCTGTGTGGTCCATATTCCTAGTATGGAAATCAAAAAGAAGGTTTTGCTACTTGATTTCTATTGTGTCTGGCTAACTGTAATCCTTGTGGGGGTGATCTCAGGCCAGTTAATCCCAATATTTTTCTGTCATTCTGAAATTATCATTCTAAATTGTGGGTAAAGATCATAGGCGTCAACTGCGCAGGGGGGTGCGGGCCACCACTGAAATTTCCCAGGAGGGACTGAGCACCCCCCGGCGAAACGGAGTGCCCGCCTGCCTGCTGCCGTGCCTCCCCACCTTCCAGGCCCCCTTCCTTGGCCCACCCACCCACCACCGCAAGAGCCTCTCCCCCCTGCCCAGCTCCCCTGCACCCACTCCTCCCTCCTGGGGCCATCTGGGTGACTGCCCAGCATGATGACGTCACCCAGAAGTGGTGCCATAGAGTTTCAGGTTGATTGCCAGAGCATCACCCTGGCAATGTGCCCAGTGTGATGACATCACTTCCGGGTTACATCATCATGCTGGGCAGTCGCCCGGATGGCCCCTGGAAGGAGGGAGGGAGGGAGAGAGAGGGAGGGAGGGAAGGAAAGAGGAGTGGGTGGGGAGAGGGGTGCAGGGGAGCCAGGCGGGGGGGAGAGGCTCTTGTGGCGGTGGGACATCATCCTGGCATGCGTGCGTGCAAGAGCCACCCCCCCCCCCCCGGAAATTGAAAAGTCTACACCCCTGGTAAAGATGTTGCAGTTTTCAGAGCTCAATCACTTAATGTGCATTATTTCACAATCCTAACAACAGCCATGTAAGGTAGGGCAGTATTAGTCCCATGAAACCATTTCTGATAAAGCACAGGGATCTACTGCTTGTCCAAGCTCTTGACTGTGCTTGAAGTAGCTCTTCAGATATTAGCAATACATAGCTATGGCTTCTTAGTACTTTCTTTGGACCCCAAGAATACAGAACACACATAGTACAGAACCTGCCAAAAAGAATTTGCTTACATACTACCAGTGTAGTCCTAAAGAGAGTTCAACAGATTTCAAACTGTTTAGAATTGCACTGTAAGTGTCCTAAAATTAAGTATATAACTTCTGTAAGACGTACATTTATTGCAGTGAAAACAACTAAACCTTACTTTCACAAGGAGTAACTGGCAGCAGGGAAGCCTCATTAGACACAGGAACTAGAATTGACCAATCCCATCTTTCCTAGCCATGAGTTCCTACTAAAAATTATGGGATTTGTAGTTTCCTCTGTCTTCTGCTTCAATTCAGAACCTATGAAAAACCCTATTTCTTTAATTAGCTCTGGTTGGCCATTAGAATGGCATTTTGCTCCCCTCTGATGCTTCATCACCTTAATAAGTTTTATTATGGTGCATTAAATTGTTGAATTTGGCAATTTAGTAACTGCATCTTTGTTCTTTCATCCCTACTTTGTTCTTTCATCCCTTGTCCCTTTGTGGACAAGGGAAAACTCAACTTCTAGGGAGAGAACAGGAAGCGTCAGGAAGGGCTTTCTTGACTGAGCTGAAGGACAGAAGGACTCTAAAATGGTTAGAACAGCTCATGAATGGAAAGGCTACTTATGGTACTGAAGACGTGCACAACTATCAGGGCTGCCAGTGACTTGAACAGAGAAACTACCTCACACCCACCTCTGTTTACAAGGTGGATGGGTTAATTCATTAGTTCTTAACACAAGTTGAATTGTACTGGGAGAGATTTCTCCTGGCTGTTCTTTCCAGTCTTCACAAGTATTTCAACAGGAAAAGTTAAAATTACCCCTGCACACTGGCCTGAAGTCTTGTGTGTTCATCAGTGGCCCTTTCTAGTGCCAGCTCTTGTTGCCTGCCTTTCATTTTAGTTCTTCTCTCTGCAGACTTATTTCACTAGCCCTGTTCTCTCACTATATCCGGGGTGGAAAGAACATAATAGAATGCCTGAATGAGCATGCCGACCCCATCAAACCCCCAGCATGCAGTGACTGAAATGTGAGCAAGGCTGTATGTGTGGAAAATGAATGCATGTTGGCTCCATTTCTCTCACTGGGAACACTATCTTCTCAAATACGCCTGATTGTAAGAAGAGAGCCTCTACTCATACAATCTGTACACAAGTCAGCACCATGTTCCCATTCTGCAGATTGTATATAGGGAGCAAGCAAGGCCTTCATTCATTCCCACTCCCTCTCTACACGTATTCTTTCCCCCCTGGATATTTTGAATTAACAGGAGGACTACTGAAAACAGAGTTGAATTTACCTGTAGCTATTGTTCATTTAATAGTCTACTGTGCAGGCACACCATGTTCTCTCTTTGCTGTGGTCACTTTGCACAGTCCCCCAAACTGCACTGAAATCACAATCATGTAAATCATGATAATATAAGACCTTCCTTTACGCATAGAGCTTGGATACTGTGTATTTTTATGTCAGTGGTTTGGCAAATATTCAAATGATCTAATAAAGAAACTAAAATTGAAACAAACTGAAATGGTACTCTCCTAGAGAAGGTTTATGCATTTCTATAAGATGTGGGTTATTATGTCTTGGGTTGCCAGCTCTGGGTTGGGAAATACCTAGTGATTTTGTTGGTGGAGCCTGAGAAGGGCAAAGTTTAGGGAGGGGAGAGACTTCAGTGTGGTATAATGCCATGGAGTCCACCTTCCAAAGTAGCCATTTTCTCCAGGTGAATTGGTTTATGTTACCTGGAGATCTATTGTAATAGCAGGAAATCTCCAGCCACTGCCTGGAGCTTGTCAGCCCTAATTATGTCTCCCGCTGGTCTTAGACATGATTTTAACTCCAACAGGTGCTGTATGTCATGTACATGTTCACCTATAAAAAGAGAGGGTCTTAAACATCTTTGATTTTTCATATGTGCAGATTAATCAAAGGATTGTTCCATAGCTGGGCTGCAATTTAATCACAGAGATTGAGATTTAATTAGTAGTCTGTGAGTTGCTTCTTCTGCTTCTTAAGTTCAGTTGCTATGCATACCAGGGATGACCATATATAAAATCTAAACAAAATGTAGGGAAAGGTTCTATACTCTCCCAGAGAAGATTTATGCATTTCTATCAATATATATCAGTATGAAGATATCAGGTAGCCTTTGGGGGAAATCTCAGGCTTGCATCACCAGCAAGTCCAACTCCCAATATAAAACAAATTGCTGAATGTGTGTCTAGCATGCATTATGCAGTACTGAAGAAGGACAGTGGTGATGCTCCCCACTGAAAGAGGGAAGAACTTCCTGACATTTACAAAAAGAGCATATTGTTTCCATTTATTCCACTGTCCCTGGAAGACATCTTCTAAACTGATTCCTTATCAGCATGGCCTATGTGTAATATTGTCAACATTTCCTGCTTCTTTGTTGTGAAAGACTTAATACCTGATTGGATTGATATCTACCTAGCAATGTGTTCTCTCTCTCTCTGCTTTAGAAAAAGTTCTATGTCACTTGAAAGCCCAATCGGAATATTTTTCAACATGAACTGGGACTAATATGGGCAATGTTCTTTGCCTAAGGGAACAATGTAACCTGCTTTGGTCCCCATTGTGGAGAAAGGCAGGGCACAAATGAATTAAATAAATATAATTTTTTTTTGTGAGACCAACAACGTTCTCACGATGAAACTGCCTGGGACACTCAGCTGCACCGATGTTTCTCCCAAACCCAAAGCAGCAGTGGGAGGCAGGGTCTGTGAGTGAAATCCTGGCTGGGGGGAGCCAAGTTGTGAATTTAGCTCTTTGCCTTCTGTTTTAAATGTCAAAATGGACTCCTGTGGGGTTTCCACCTTTATTTGTTTAAAACATTTATATCCTGCCTTATCTCCTTAGGCTCAAGGCAGCTAAGAAAACCTCAGTAATTTCTGAACATGTGGAAATTGTGTAATAGTCCATCCACATGATAAAAGCAACACACGGGGGTGGGGGGGATGGGGAGAATAAACCAAATAAAAACACAGCCAGATCTCTCACAATAGTTTGCCCTCCTTCAAACATCCTTCAAAATCAAACTGTCATACATATTTGTTTGTTTGTTTGTTTATTGTTTCAATTTGTATCCCACCTTGCCGTACATGCTGGCTCAAGGAGGCTAACAAGATTAAAATATTTGGAACAATACTGAGCTAAAACCATTAAAAGATTACAGTACAGAATAAAAACACAACAATGAGTAAATAACAGTGAGCAAAATACAACAGTGAGCATATTTTTTTCCTAAATACAGAGAGTGAAAGAACCCTCTGCACCCACTGTGATGGGCTATTCCAAACGGCTGCATGCTAAGGTTGCCAGCTCGAGGCTGGGAAATAATTAGAGATTTCAGGGGTAGAGTCTGGGGATGGTGGAGTTTGCCCGGGGGGGGGGGGGGCAGGGGCCTCAGCAGGGTATAATTCCATAGACTCCCCCTTCCAAAGCAGCCATTTTCTCCAGGGGAACTGATCTTGATAGTCTGGAGATCAATTGTAATAGAGCGATATCTCCAGGTACCACTTGGAGGTTGGCAACCCTAACTGGATCTACCACAGAGGCAGTCCTCAACCTGGCTGTTGTCAGATACAGGGATGGGCATGAACTGGCTGATGAACCAGTTGGTCACAAATATTGGGTGGTTCATGGTTCAAAAAGCTGTGATTGTGAACTGATGAACTGTCACAAACCTCCATGAATTTTGATGCTGTTCATGGCAGTTTGTGAACAGCAGAAACCTTGCTTTCTGCTCTTAATATAAGAACATAAGAGAAGCCAATGTTGGATCAGGCCAATGACCCATCCAGTCCAACACCCTGTCAAACAGTGGCCAAAAATACCAGGTGCCATCAAGAGGTGCACCAGTGGGGGCAGAAGCCCTCCCACTGTCCCCCCCCCCCAAACACCAAGAATACAGAGCATTATTTGCACCAGACTGAGAGTTCCTATTTATACTTTGTGGCTAATAGCCACTGAAGGACCTCTGTACATATCTATATATCTAATTTCCAAGTGGCCCCCTGCATGTGGATAACTAAATCCATACGGGGGGCAATTGGGGGGAAGGAGGTTTTTCTGCACACATGGGGGAATCCCCACGTGTGCAGAAAAATATAAAAAGTTTCAAAAAATAGTCGGGGGATATTTAAATCCCCTGAAAAGTTAAAGAGTGTTCCCTGTGCATGCACAGAGAATGTTCTGGGAACTGCCGGGGAAAGCGGGGGCGGGGGGGAGAGAGATTGGCAAGGCCTGCAGCTCTGCACCACATGGGCCTCACCGGGGCAAGCAGAGGTGGGGGGAGAAATGTTGGTGAGACCTGAGCAGCACAGAGCTGTGGGCCTCACCAGGGCAAGCCAGAGTGGGGGGGAGAAAGGTTGGCAAGGCCTGCGTGGTACAGAGCCGCAGGCCTTGCCGGGGTGGGGGCGGGGGAAGAAAAGTTGTCGAGGTCCACGGCTCTGTGCCATGCGGGCCTCGCCGGAGCAGCAGAGAGAAAAGTTGGTAAGACCCACGGCTCTGCGCTGTGTGGGCCTCACCGGGGCGGGGGGAGAAAGGTTGGCGAGGCCCACACAGCACAGAGCCACGGGACTTGCTGGGCAAGCCAGGGCAGGGAGAAGGTTGGCAAGGCCTGCATGGTGCAGAGCCGCGGGCCTTGCCGGGGCAAGCCGGGGTGGGGGACAAAGAAAGGTTGGCGAGGCCCACGGCTCTGTGCTGCACGGGCCTCACCAGGGCAACCGGAGGTGGGGGGAAGGGAGAGGAAGCCTTACCTTGGGCAGCTGCTCCACTGGTGCTCTTTCTCTCCCCCCCCCCACCGCAGGTCCTGCCTCTTGTCTATATACTAATAGCCAAGACTAGATCTGCATATCAGGGGCACTTGGGGGGCAAAGAGATTTTTCTGCACATTTGGGGCACTCTCCAGGTGTGCAGAAAAATCTTAAAAGTTAAAAAAAACCAATACAGGGGATACTTAAATCCCCCAAAAGTAAAAAAGTGTTCCCTGCACATGTGCAGAGAACACACTAAGAATGGTACTTTGCAGCCATTGCTGGGAGGGGGAGAAGGCTTGGTAGACCCGGTGGCTGGGAGCCACTCAGGCCTTGCTGCTGGTGCTGGGAGGGGAGGAAGCTTACCTGTGGCCGCTTCCTCCTCAGCCATGAGGTCCTCCTGCTTCTGCTGGCCGGGAGCTGTGGGGAATACTCCCCCCACAAGTATCATAGGTCCCTCTTCTTCTGTTCATCTAATTCCCTCTTGAAGCCGTCCATGCTTATAGCCACCACCATCTCCTGTGGCAGTGAGTTCCATGTGTTAATCACTCTTTGGGTGAAGAAGTACTTCCTTTTATCTGTTCTAACCCGACTGCTCAGTTACACCTGTTTATGAAGTCATCATATGGAATCACCTAGGTTCATACACAGACCAAATCAAAATCACCTAGGTTCATACACAGACCGTGAAGATCCAGGGAGACACCAAAGCCTTAGTTCAATAATCTCATTCCCCCCCCCCCTTTCTTTTAACTATAAGAACATAAGAGAAGCCAATGTTGGATCAGGGCAGGCCAATGGCCCATCCAGTCCAACACTCAGTCGCACAGTGGCCAAAAATACCAGGTGCCATCAGGAGGTCCACCAGTGGAGCCAGAAGCCCTCCCACTGTTGCCCCCCCAAGCCCCAAGTAAAACTTGGGGCTGGCAGCAGATGGGTGGTGAGCAGTGGGAGTGGCAAGAAAGCAGTGTAATTGTGCCAATGGATGCCACAATGGATGTTGTTTTGAGCACAGTCATCTCTATGATATGAACCTGGAATCAGGAACCAAAGTGAATACCCTAACCCTGACCTACAAGGAATGATCAGATCTTTAATCATGACTGGCAAGTAGTGCATGGGCTGAACTGGCAGGTGATCTAGGTTAACTAGTAGACATCCCTATGCATGCCTCCTCAGCAGGGCATTTTGCCCTGGAATGAAGGCCAGTTCTCTGCCCAAAAGCCTGAGGTGGGCCCCTGTGGTAGCCTAGCTTGTTCCTATTTTGTCTGGCCAGTTATCATTCTTGTCTTTCCCTAGGTAGATGTAAAGGTTAGACTAAAAAGATTGTCCTTGTTCTACTTGAACATTACCCAAAGTACACTGTATGTGTTGATTTGGAAGGCTCAGCAGGTTTAGAGTTATATTGAATTCAGTCAGTTCATAACACTGGAACTTTCACCTACTCCGTTTTGGGTTTTGATTCCATTAACCTGAAATCATTCCCATTATGTGCTGCTCCACTTACAGTGGTCCCAGAAACTACTGATGGGGTCTGACCTGAAGTTTGGGTCCTACTGCTTCAGAAGTCATGGAGAAAGGTACTGGCATGAGGTAATGTGAAGAAAATGCCATTATGGTGGGTATTTGTAGAGATACCATACTGCATTGCCATCTTTTTTCCCTTTGACTTTTCTCTTTTCCCTTTTGTGACGTACAGCTTCCATGCTTGGAAAGGTCTTCTCATCTGTATCCATCAAGTAAACTCTCTTCTCAGTAGCATCTTGAAACTTACATGCCACAGCTTCGTGTTTCAAGCCTTTGTGCTACCACATTACCTTCCCATGTCTCTCTTTTACTCCTTATTTATTAAGCTGTGACCTTCCCTGTTGCCCTTGCCCTAGACAATACCCATTTTAATAGGTAAGTCTGTTGGGCGGCAACCGCACAACTTTGTCATTATATAGCTATCATTCAAGGATTCCTTTTAAGGAGTTTCTTGAGAACCAGTATGTCAATAGTCATTTGGCCCAGAGCCGGCAGCCATTTCTGGAAACAGCTCTTTTGAGTAGCTGGCTGTATTCTTAACTGAGAATAGAAAAAAGTAATTGGAGCAGTACTGAGGTTCACCATCAGCAAACTGCCCCAGTTTGCTGCCTGAGACTTTACTGTGATTTCAGCCATATTATGGGGTATAGGTGGGTTCTAGTGGTCTTACACAAGCATGGGTGTATTCATTTGCACATTGTGCTTTGACAGGATTAAAAAAAATCCTTTTAAGAGATGGATATATGAAAATAGAGATGATGGTTCAGGGTGATCCTTCAATAAATGCTCTGGTCTGACTTTGATTTCCAAGCCAAACCAGAATGGGGCTTGGACAGGGGAGCAGATCAACACAGCTGTATTCAAGCTGAGGAGAACCCATTTGGTCTTACAGCCTGAGTGATTACAGAGTTGCCTGAGGTACAATAGAAGCAGGTGTATTTAGAATAAGTGCCGGTTCATTGCAAGCCACAGTGCTGAAATGAATAAGGAACATTGACAGCCACAGGATGAATGTAAAGGATCTTTCAATTTGGTTTATGCTCATGCATCTGTAGGTTGTCTTTGGTGAAGAGGTGTTAACTAATATGATGACTAGACACTGGATAAAAAAATGGTCATTACTTGTTTGATCATCTACATTTAATAATGATTTCTGATGCTGTTATGCTCCTTTTAGTTAGGCATTACTAAAAGGAACAGTGCCAGATGTTTCTGTGAGCAAAACTGGGAAGTATATTCCAATGGCAGAAATCTGTTGTGCTTGATTTCTCCCAGTGTGCATACAGACAAGGCAATTCCTTGTCTTAATTCTATTAATTTTTTTTCAGATAAATAGAAGGAGCCTGAATTACACTTTGTAGCTTTGCACGAAACAGTATAGATGAATTAGTGCTTTATTTACATATTTTAAGTAAATAATTCCTCCTCCCTCTGCACCCCAACTGTGATCACATTAAAATGTTTTGGATTCTGCAACCAACCTTTCTGCCATTGCATCATTACAAGCATGTGTTGTAGTGTTGTGTGGTGAATGCACATCTTTATGTACTTCAGCGATGGAAACAAGTTAAAATAAAAATATGTATTTATTATGTGATTTCAGCATTGCCAGGGATCTGACCCAGATCTTCCAAATAGTTTTTGTAAACATAGAGCCCCCTTGTTAATGAAGCTCAAGACAATGCATCCTAGGTCTCCTGTCCCATTACCGATGCTGATTTCTCCAAGCCTACTACCCCCATGCAAATCACACCTAATCTAATCATGCCTGCTATTGCTATTGCAATTCAGCTGCTATTGTTATTCACCTGCTATTGTCATTTAGAATCTGAAATCACTCTGCTCTCCAAGATATAAGGACAGATGACAGATGAACTCACATTCTAGCTGTATCTGAAGAAGTGAGCAGTGACTCAGGAAAGCACATACCCTGCCACAAATCTTGTTAGTCTTTAAGGTGCTACTGAATTCTTGCTCTTTTCTCTTGCTCTTTTCTATTGTTAACCATATTAATACTTCCGGTTGTGTCTGCTGTTCCTACAACACCAGGGGTGTAGACTTTTGGAAATTCTGGGGGGGGGGCTCCTTAGCACGCACGCAAAGTGTGCATGCTTGCTGGAGCGATGTTCTCCCCCCCGGGAAACTGCTGTGCCTCCCCGGGCCCTTCCGAGGCCTGCCAGCCGCTGCTGCCGGTGCCTCTCCCCCACCCAGCCACCCCTTCCCTCTCCAGCAGTGGCGGCCAGGCCTCAGAATGACCCAGGGAGGTGCGGCGGCAGGCGCTCCATTTTGCCGGGGGTGGCTGAGCCCCCCCCCCAGGAAATTTCGGTACTCTATGCCTATGTACAACACAATAATCTATAAACTTACTTCATGGGAAATGTAGATAAGTACCTCTGAGCACTACGGAGGAAGAACAGGGTATAAATGAAAGAACTAAATGAATAATAGATTAACAACATTTCTATTATGGTAGCAAGGTGCTCAAAGGCAGAGATCTTGCCTGTTGGCCACAACCATGTTCTCCTTTTCTGTCTGGTCTACTTCCTTCCCCCCTCCACTGCATTGCACAGTCTCTTCTCTGTGATTTCCTTCTTTGTACCTCCCCTAAATTATTCTTCTTGTTATATTCTCACTTTTATCTTGCTTTGGTTGTTGCAAAGAATACCATTACAGAACTCAGGAATGAAAAGCAACTTTCATTCAGTAGTTAACTTTGAGGACTGACTATAGATAGTTTTCAAACTAGTTACTGTGTGCTTGATTAATCCAGGGCCACAATTAAAGTGCTACCTTGGAATAGAAAATCCAGTAGAACAAGTAATAATGTTAGGGGGTTTTCTTTATTTCATGTCTTTGGTACTTGCAGAATATGGGGTCAAAGGAGAAAGAATTGTTTAGACTAGAGAAACAGAAAAAGAGTAGGCAGAATATTAGTTGAATATTACGCCAAAGCAACAGCTGTGTTTTGTTGTAATTTACATTTTTGTCTGTATTTGAGCAAAACTGTAACATTTGATAAGGTAATTAAATGGATTAGTAAACAAGATAACTTTTTTTTTTTAAGAAACAGATTTGGGTAAAAAAAATTTCACCCAACCAACAGAAAAAAACAATGCAGTGGATCAAACCATCCTCAAAGGAGCCATCCTCCAACAGAAGAGCCATTTATTTAAAATCTTTTCATACCACCTTTCCACATGATCAGGGTCATAGAATCATAGAATCACAGAGTTGGGAGGAGCCAGACAGGCCTTCTAGTTCAACCCCTTGCTCAATGCAGGATCAGCCTGCAGTTTCCCTGACAACTGTTTGTCCAGCCGCTGCTTAAAGACTGCCAGTGAGGGGGAGCTTACTACTACAGCCAGTTTGGTGTAGTGGTTAAGTGCATGGACTCTAATCTGGGAGAACCGAGTTTGATTCTCCACTCCTCCACTTGCACCTGGCTGGATGACCTTGGGCAAGCCATAGCTCTGTACCAGCTGTTCCCTCAAGGACAAGCTTGGGATAGAGTTCTCTCAGCCCCACCTACCTCACAGGGTGTCTGTTGTGGGGAGGGGAAGGGAAAGGAGTTTGTAAGCTGCTCTGAGACTCCAAGTGAGTGAAGGGCGGGGTATAAATCTAATCTCTTCTTCTTCTTCTTCTTCTTCTCCCTAGGCAGCTGATTCTACTGTTGCACAACTCTTACTGTAAATCCCCCCCAATATCCAGCCGATACCTTCCCGCACTTAATTTAAACCCATTATTGCGAGTCCTATCTCTGCTGCCAACAGGAACAGCGCCCTGCCCTCCTCTAAGGGACAGCCCTTCAAATACTTAAAAAGAGAACAATCATGTCCCTCCTCAACCTTCTCTTCTCCAGACTAAACATTTCCAAATCTCCAAGGAAGTGCACATAAAAGCGTAAAAACATTTGAACAATTAAAAACAACATTTAAAGTTATAAAATAACTAAGTGAAGACACAAACAAACAATACTAGAACCAAGGAGGAAGGCTGTTAGCAGTTGTTGGGGGTACACCAAATGGAAAAAAAAAAGTCTTCACCCACTGGTGGAGAACACCAATAGAGAGAGACCAATGAACCTTCCTGGGGAGGAAGTTCCAGAGTTTTAGTGCCACAACAAAGAAGGCCCTTTCCCAGGTTGCCACCTATCTAGCCTCAGATAGAGGGACAACTGAAACAAGGTCATTGAGGATGACCAGAATGAATGGCTAGGTTCATATGGGAGAAAGTGATCCTTAATGTATGTTGGTCTCAGGCTGTACAGGACTTTAAAGGTGACCTTGAATTAAACCTGGAAGCAAAATGGAAGCCAGGGCTGATGGAATAAGCATGCAGTAATATGGTCCCTATGATCCACTCATCAATTTTGTACCAACTGCAGTTTCCAGACAGTCTTCAAGGGCAAATTGGAACAAGTCTGCTTAGGCTGGACAAGGACTTCAAACTGTAGAATTAAAGAATAGTAATGGCTCCACCCCAATGTCTTGGATCTATCCACAGAATACAACATTCTCCCATCCCCTCCCACTTCTGCCCCAAATGCCTCTCAAATTAGGGGTTATTTGGGGCTATAGAGGGTGGAAAGAAAATCACACTCTATGGTTACAAATCCTTCCATTTGTAGAAACACTGTAGTTCAAGCCAGTACCCTGAAGATATATACAGACACACCAAAAGCAGGAGTATCAGCATATATTTCCTCAGAAGGGTTAGCCTGGCTTTCTCCTATTTCTAAGCTAAACATCAAATGGAACACAGGTTCAGTTTATTGTCTTGTTACTCCACCTATGACATACCGTGTGCCTTTAAAGAAAAAAATAAGGACTGCATGCTGTATGTGATGTCAACAAATAATCTATTACTTGGTTTTTAAAACATGTACAGTCAGGGCTCATTTCGTAGCAGGAGCTCCTTTGCATATTAGGCCACACACTCCTAATGTAGCCAATCCTCCAAGAGCTTACAGAGCTCTTCTTACAAGGGCTACTGTAAACTCTTGGAGGACTGGCTACATCAGGTGTGTGTGGTCTAATATGCAGAGGAGCTCCTGCTACAAAATGAGCCCTGTGTACAGTAATTTATTTATTTTTTTAAGTTGAAGAACTGTTTCAGAC
Source organism: Lepidodactylus listeri (assembly GCA_029233225.1). Classification (NCBI taxonomy): domain Eukaryota; kingdom Metazoa; phylum Chordata; class Lepidosauria; order Squamata; family Gekkonidae; genus Lepidodactylus; species Lepidodactylus listeri. The sequence continues at coordinate 50,382,715 of JARCFY010000007.1, forward strand.
AGAAGAGGAAATAACTTTGCAGCATCATGAGTAGCTAAACTAGTCAGTACTGAGTACAGTTTCCTTGGAGTAGAAACAGAAAGAAGCTAGATCTTTACAAGAGGATAATCCATCTGAATAAAACAGGTTAAAAGTGCTTCTCCAGTCCATTGTTCACCAGTGCAGTCATGTACCTCTGGAAATGACAAGGGAAGGCTGTGATCCCACCTTGAGGGCTGCTTCTCATTCATTGTTGGTTCTAGTACAAATTACATATTTATTCATTGGTTTGAAATATATTTCTACTAGGAATAAGACCCGTTGTGGAAATAAACACAATGGGCTCTAGAAAGGGGCTCTAGGAGAGTGCCCTGGCCTTGGGCACTCAGCATCAGTTTGCTGTGGCGACCTCAGCAGGGTATAATGACACAGAGTCCATCATTTTCTCCAGAGGAACTGATCTCTGCTACCTGAAGAGCAGTTGTAATTTTGAGTGATCTCCATCCCTCCCCTGGAAATTGGAAACAATTGTTACCCAGGAGCAAATGGCTGGTTTGGACGGTGGAGTCTATGGCATTGTACCTATCTGAGGTCCAACCCCTTCTCAAACCCCACCCTCTCCAGTCTCCACCCCTCAAATCTCCAGGAATTTCCCACCAGGAGTTGGCAACCCTATCTCCTTCCCAGCCAAGCATCAACCTGCCATTATCTGTCTCTCCAATTTCAGCTTTCCATCTCTTCACCCCTCCCTCCTGGAGATCCGTTGTAATTCTGAGTGATCTCCAACACCTACTAACAGCCACTGAGGGAACAGTTAGTCCCACACAGGAGGCAAGCAAGAGGAGCGTCTTCATTAAGAGAGAAAGCCGTTTGCCAGAAATTCTGACAGGGCACAGTGGCTGAAGGAGAGAGCAGGGAAGAAGAGCAGATCCAGCACCCAGCCAATGGCATGTGAGTACTCAGAGCCAGTGGATAGGGACAGCTTCTGAGTGACACATCAGGGAGCCAACTGATTTGGGAGCATGTGGAATGTTCAGGAGAGTCCATGGTGAAAACAGAATTATATATAAGGAGGATGCCACTTTATCAACCAACTCAGGGTCCCCAAGGCAGCAAAGGCAGGGTCCCCAAGGCAGGGTCCCCAAGGCAAATACCTGAAGATGTGGGGGGGGGGGGGGTTGGAACCTGAGGAGGTGGTTGGGGAGAGAGGGATTTCAATGGGGTATAATGCCATAGAGTTCACCTTCCAAATCAGCCATTTTCTCCAGATGAACTGAGCTCTGTCACCTGGAGGTCTGTATGTTTTGTTTTGTTACCAGATACAAAAATGTGAAGGGGAAAATGGTCTTACTTTCAAAGCAGTAAAATCTGTCTACCTGTAATGGTGGGGATGGAATGCAGGCTTAGAAGGTACAGCATATTAACTGCCTGGGCTCAGTGAAGGAATAAAGCAGGTAGAAATAAGAATTCAGGCTTGGGAAGGAATATCAGCAGAGGTGTGTGATAGCTAAGGAACGAAGGCTTTTTAAATAATGTATCCCTAGCAGTACCCAACCTGGTGAAAGCGTGACAGATTTAAGTGAAAAGATCAAACCTTTTGCTACATGAGTGCTTGTTAAATCAATATAATTCATTAGCTACTTTCAGTAGTGGAAAATGAAAACTGATAATGACTCAGGGTAAGAATTAGAGGACTTGGCCCTTTAAAAATTCATTCTTTGCAATCAATGGTGCACGCTTCAGCCTGCTGTCCTTTGGGAGGTGAGCAGCATTATCAATGGAGACAGGCTTGAATGGAGAGCACCGACGGCTGCATGAAGTTACTAGGAACAAATTCAATCTGACTTGAAAGTGAGCAAGAAGGACTCGTTCAAAAGAAAATAAATCTGTCTCTTGGCCATGTGCCAAGGTAGTCTCCTGTGACCAAAAGAATGGTATTGAACATGCAACTGCCATGAAATGTGATGAATGAAAGACAGCCCTAATATACTTTTCCATTAAAAGCCTGTTTAACATTGCATTTCAAAACTTCCAAAAAAATCCAATTTTATCTGGCTTGGTTTTGAAAGAGAATTCATGTTGAAATAGTTCAGATTTTGTTTCTTAACACTCTGCATTTTGAGAATTCTAATCCCAGACCATGTGACAATTTTTTGCTTATAGATAGAAGAGTGGCATGCCGTCTGCTGCAGCCCTGTCTAAGTCATTGGGGCTGCTGCCATGGCAACCGGAAGTGGATCAACTTGCACCAAAAGTGAAAACATTATGATGGATGGAGTGACACTGGGACATCAGACAGAGGTGCTTATATAAAGGAGGCACAGAATAGCTTTGAGTCAGGGTCATCTGACAAACCAGACAATTGCCCTGGTTCTTCCTTGCCTCTTCTTCCATATTGGTGTGAGAAGAGACAGCTGGAATGGAGGAGTGGCCCGAAAGGACACCTGCTGGAAGTCGCCTCTGGTTAAGCATTACAAGCAAGTTTGAGGTAGCACACTCTGCCCACAAAAGCTGCTTAAGACAGTAATTGCAGCCTGACCTATAATGAGGTAAGCACATACCTTTGGAGGTGGAATTTTGGCACCTCGTGGGCTCATTGTTGTGACTGGGGCCCTAGAGCACCTAGAATGAGAGCATGAAATGCTGGAGAATATGGGAGACTTTTGAGCTGCAGTATCTCAAGCCCAGGGGAAGCAGTGGTAAAGAATTGTTCTGCTCCTGTTCCCAGTAGCCAAGGCAACTGCATGGCCATCCCTGACTAGTCCAAATGCCTCCTTTATATACAGGCGACTACAAAAGATCTAGTTGAAGACTCCCCCTGGGAACTCAGGAATTATTTCCTATCCCCTTTTAGACTAAGCTTCCCTACTGACTTACATCATTAAAGTTATTGTTGTAACTCACCTCAAGGGCCAGCTACCCATCACAAAGTCCTCCTGTCTGTTGGGGAACTACACAAGGACTTTGTATCACAGGTGCAGTGAGAGTTCTATGCCTCACTCACAGAAACACACCAGCTTTTTCCTGTTTGCTTCAGCAAGCAGGGAGAAAGGGCTTTAGCTTCTCCCTCCTGCTGTTTTCCCATCCTCAAACAGCCCCAGGGAGCCTGTTAGCTGTTGCAATAAGATTTTTGCAATGGAGCAACTAACTGCTCAGAGGAGCTGTTTGAGGATGCAAGAACAGCCCAGAGGAGATAAAGCTATTTCGCCCTGCCTGCTGTAGCAGAGCGTGTCTGTGAGGCACAAAACACTTGCTGCACATATGATGAAAAGCCTTTGTGTTGTTCCCCAACAGACAAGAAGAAGGTCGTGTCTTGGACCCTCAGTTGTTAGAGCCCACCAGGACTGAGAAAGAAGTTGCTAGCCCTTCAGTGCTTGCCTTAGATTTGTCTTGCACAGCCATGCTACGACTTCATTGCCATTAGGAATGTGCCCAACAGTTCTCAGTGGCCTTTCCTTCTCCAGATGTTTCTCCAGTGCAGAAAATGTTCCATGTTTGCAGATTATATATGAGATGAGCTGCTGGTTTAAAAGATTAAATACAATGGGCATGGATATTAAGACCAGTGTCAATGACACTGTAGGCTTCTGCAATGCTTGTTTGTTTGTTTCATTTGACCTTCCTTTCTGAGAGTCCTGGTTTCCAGAGGTTTCTCCCCTCCCTCCCAAGGAATAAACTATCAGGAAACTGACCCACATCAAACCATTATAAAATGACATTGACACAGGTTAAGATCCGTGTTGCTGAAATACATTTATCCTGGGACTGATGTAGGTTTGGGATTTCATAGTAGGACACAAGTTTATGAAGTAGATTCTAAGTCTAGCTATGTTGCATGTGATCACTGATGGAGAAGTAATTTGTTTTTATTATTTTTATTACAAAAGTGTATCACTAATTGTCTGCCTTTCTCACTGAGTTTTGAAGTACATTACATAGTAAGTCAATAGAGTCAACAGGATGGGACATTCAATAAGCAATGTAATAGGATTAGGACGGCAGGAATAGGAAACCAAGCAGAAATATGAAACAAAACTGAAAAAAACACAACTATTCACATGACTTGTTAAATAATGTAGAAATTACATTGTAGGATAATATACACAGAAACAGATAATACATGGTATGAACAGTAGTATAGTCCACAGTCTCTTCCCCTTCATTAAAGTATCTTTCTGAACCATTCATATCAGCACAGCCTATAACCTTTGTAAAAATGCCCTGCTGAATAATTCAGTTTTGCATAGTTTGCAGAAAGCCAGCTGTGATGGATTGCACAGAAAAGCAGGCATTTTAAAGATGCTGCTTGTAATAATAATATTTATTTTAGGGAGTTCATGAATCAATCTTCCCTAGAGAGAAGAGCTCATGTGATTGGCTGCTTTACAGCTCTCTGATTAGCCAACATCAACTGAAAGAGGAAATAAAACAGCTGATTTGGAGGGAAAAGAGGTCTTTTGCAATTTGGTCTTTCTAATGTCTGGATCAGTAGCCAGTGGGTTTGGCTTCTGAGGGAAGAGACATTTAGGAATTAGTGTTTTCTGACAGGCAACAGTCAGAAAAGTACTTCTACAGAAAAAAAAGAGAAACCTCATTGTCTAAATATATTAAAACTGCTCTGAGGAAGAACATAAATTCTCAGTCAGAAAAGCTACAGAACGGCCTTATACAGACAAAGGATACTGGAGAAGGATTTGGCAGAAGGTCTGGGTAATCAGAGAGAACTTCCATACAAGCCAAATAGTAAAAGGAGTTATTGCCTTTTTGGGACAAGGAGAATAACTTGCTGCCAGTAAAAGGGGTTGGAAAGAGAATCTTGGCCTATGATGAAGGGGACACCTCAGGAGTTAATGAAAAGTTGTATTATCTAAAGGAAAACCTGTAATATCTGAAGGCAGAAATCTAGAAACATCAATAAGATTTGTGTTGGTGCTGAATTATACTAAACAAAGTACCTCTCAAAGAAAGAAATAGAAAGCCTTGAAACAAAAGCACAAATAAACTCTCTTGAATGTTTTAAGAATTCAACTCTGTAAATATTAGAAAGTCTTTTTTACCTCAGCAATCTCAAAGCCTTGACTATTCCATTTATACATATGTTCCCTGCCTGTTTAATAAAATCTTTATTATCCCCTGACTTTCAAGGCATCATTTCTTACCAGGTCCAAGTATGATTTCCATGTATGAAGTAAGTTGAAATGAATCCCCAAGTATTTAAATTGATTAACCTGTTCCATAGATTGGCCTGCTATATTCCAACTAAAATTTTTCTCTTTTCCTTTTACTGAATACTAAATCCTTAGATGTTGCTATATTATTAGGCAGACCTTTATGATTACAATAATCTTTATTCTATTTTTGAAAGTTAATTTGCTTCAAGGGCCATTTTTCAAGGTTTTTTTTTTTTTTTAAACTGGACAGTTCCTGTTTTTTTCAGTAGAATTCCTGAGCTGAGAAAAAGCATAAACTAAATATCTAAATGCGTAGGATAGTCAAGTCTTTTATGACAAAGAATATATACATACCACTGTAGGGCAACTCAGTCACTGAGGGGAACTGAAGATTTGGTGGGGAAAATCTGCCAGACAGCTGTGAAGATACAGGGGTTTGTCATGCCAGCAGAGTGGAAGCCTTCCTGACCTCATCAGCCAGGCCATTCCATAAGGTTGGGGCCACAATAGGGAATGAATGTGCATGGGCAGTTGCCAATCTTGCCCATTTTGCACAGAGGACATGGTTGTGTGTATGCTTTCTCCCAGTGTTCAGCTGCAGTGTTTTCCAATGGTCACTGGTTGCAAGGAAGGAGAGTTCATATGGCCACTTCCTCCAAATAGTAGGCCCTGCAGACAACCAGGTGGTTGCATAGAGACCAGGGTGGGGACAGCATGCTGTTATCCACTGTCCCTCCTTACACATTCTGCATGGCTGTCACTTGTACCAGGCTCTAGATATCACTGTTCAGGTAGTTCTCAGAGGTAACTACCAGTGCAGTCCTAAACAGAGTTACTTTGTTATAAATCTACTGAAGTTAATGTACTTAAATGCGTAACTCTTCTCAAGATTGCACTCTACACCACTTTGAGAATCCTAAACATGTTTACTCAGAATTCTGCTCAAGTGTTTCCAAGTCTATTAATCTCGGTAAAGTGTTCTTATGATAGCACTGTTAATGTTCAATCAACACATTTGGTATCATGCAGTTTCCAAATACCCTTTCTATTTTTGACTGTTTCATCTTATCTCAAACTCTGATTCAAGGCTCTATCTTGAATGTATAGATTTGGGGAGAAATACGATGGAGACACCTAATAGGATATTATCCCAGGATGATGACTCTTATCTGATAAGAAGGATCCATGAGATGGATACAGAGAAATAAGATTTCCAGAAGCATTTTTTAAAGAAGCTTCCTAGTGCTCATGAATAAACATAAGGGGGTGTATTTGTTGGTTTTACAGTTATTTGGAGGCAGGCTAATGAAAGGTATATAGTGCTCATACTCTGACTTAATAATGTTCAACATATATATATTGAAAATACTTTAAATTACCTCCTGAATTATACCTACGCATTATTCATATGAACTAAATTAAATGCTACTACGAAGATATAAAATACACGAGGATTAATTTCTAAATTACCTGATATTTTATTACAGCAATTGCTACTGACATTCAGTACAGCAGTCACTCTCTTACATTTTTTATCCTGTTATTCCTCAAAGAAGCTATATGGTTCTCGTCTCCATTTCACAACCACCCTGCGAGATAGAAAAGGCTGAGACGGTGGCCTCAACTAGATGATGCATGTGACATAGGTCTGGTCAGGGGTCTCCCAACTGTCTCACATGTAATAATGGGGAACTAATGTTCTCAAATGCTAAGAGGCCTGAATCAGTGTGGGCAGGCCTTTTTTTGTAGAAAAAGCCCAGCAGGAACTCATTGGCATAATAGGCCACACCCAACAGCAGGAACCCATTAGCATATTAGGCCACACCCCTGACAGTGCAGCTCCCTCCCAGGATCAGCTTCCCCAGGTGCCCCGTGGCTTGCGGGGCACATGGGGAACCTGAGGGAAGGAAGGCAATTTCTGGATCGGCTTCACCGGGCACCTCGCAGTTTAAACTGCCTTCCCTCCCTGGATCGGCTTGGCTTCCCCAGGTGCCCCATGGCTTCTGAGGCGCCTGAGGAACCTGAGGGCAAGGGAGGCTGTAGGCATGGCCAACTCAGAAGCCAGCCGGAACTCCATTCCTGTGTGTTCCTGCCCAAAAATAGCCATGAGTGTAGGAGTGTAGCATGATGGGAGGAGGGACTTCAGACTTCCCTCCCATGCTGTTTTCCTGAAACAATGGGGTTTGCCCCTAAGTGAAGGTCCATTGACTGCAGCATGTCAGGATCACCTGACCAGACTCATGTCACACATATTATCTAGTTGAGTCCAGAGCGAGTGACTCAGAGTCACCCAATGAGCTTCATAGCTCACTGGAATTTGAAAACAGGTTTCCCTCATTCTATTCCATCATTCTAATGGCTAGACCATACAAGGGATATGGACTGAGAAAAAAAAATAGTTATAATTTCAGATCCAGGATTTAGGGGAAACACCTTTACTGTATATTCCTGATTTTTTTGGATAGGATAGTACCAGTTCTGGATTCAAATATGTGAGTCCCCCCCCCCCCAGTTCTTCAGTTTTGGGAGCATTATTTTCAATGGGGGGGGGGGGAACTTGAGGGTCTGGTGCAGCTGCTTTTAAAGATAACAATACCAAATTTGCACAGAACATAGTCCTCCCTCTCATCTAAAGACACCCCCCCCCCCAGTTTCAAGAAGAATGGACAAAGGAGAATGGTTTTACAGACTCAAGTGCCTATCAGTACATTTCTTTCCACTGTTTCCTGTGGGAGTGGAGTGGCAGTAGTCCAGCAGGAGAGCACCAGCTGCTGGGGTAAAAAAATAAAATTCCTTGCTGCATTCACTTTCTTTATGTACCCTTACAGTGAGTGTCATATGATACTTTATTTGCCCCTAACTTGTTGTGTTCCATTGTCTCCTTTCAAAAAGTGAGGAAGGCTTCCTTTGCAGAAAACCATCTCCCACCGTCACTACAATTTTTGAAAATAGCTTGGACTACCCCCCCCCCAACAGAACATATGTGTGTGACTGCATATGATGACTCGATCATCCAATTCTATATGACACATGTCTTCATGCTGGACATCCATTGTAGGGGGACTTTAACTATTACTAATGTTATCCAGGCCAGGGAAGCAGCTGCAGGCCTTAAGAATTCCTTCTGCAGGGCTTGTCTCTAATGTGTCATGGGCTGGGGTGCCAGTCAAAGGAAGTCCAGAAAAGCCAAGGTCAGGAGCCAGGAAGACAGTGCAGCATCAAAAGCCAAGCCGAGTCAGGAGCCAGAAACACAGAGCCAAGTCCAAAACTACTAACCAGAAGGGTAGTCCAAAGCTGAGCCGGGGTCAGGAGCCAGGAACAAAGAGCCAAGTCCAAAGTAAGGGGATCTGAAGGTCTAGGTGCAAGAGCCGAGGTGGGTGCAAACAGCATGACACTGACTTGTTGCTCCCACAAAGAATACTGCCCAGAATGTGGAGTTAAATGCTGTTGCCAATTAGCCAGCTGCACAATCACCCAGGCTCCTGTTAAAACTATGGGCTAGCTGAGCAGCTCCCTTGTAGCCTGGCCTCTCTTCGCTTGGTTGCTAAGTTTTGCCAGAGTCGCTCCCTTAAACGAGTCACACGTGGGAGTGAGTCAGGAGGACTTTCAGCTTACAGTTCTGCTGTTACAGGCACTTGCCAGCTATCCTCCTCTGCTGCTTCAGAGGGGCCAGCTGTGGTTTCTGCAGGCTCAGTCAGCTCATCCTCATCCATGCCCATGACATAATGGTTATTGGCTGGGAGTGCTCCTGATCTCTTGTAAGGATCCAGTTGGAAGGTAAAAATGCCATTGCCCAGGAAAGCAGGAGAATCAAAGAAAAAACAAGATGTTTGATGCTGCTGATGACAGTAAGCACCCAAATGTGAAAAACAACATGGAATTTTTTTTGGGGGGGGAAGAGGGGGGTGTAGTGCCCAAGAATTCCAGCTTTGTGTTTACCATTCTGGAAATCACATTAACTACCCAAAAGAGCCATTTTCATATGCAGTACACAAGTTATCACAAGATACAGTAGTAGATTGGGGGAAGGGGAACTTAAATGAAATTATGAGGGGGAAAGGTTGGATTGGAATGTGTTGCTCAGGAGAGCAATTTATGACTGGAATAGTTTAAATCTTTCCAGGATATGGAAGGTGCTGTTTTCCTTTCTCTTTTCAAAAACATGACACGTTAAAATGACTGAATTTTGGTCCTGGGATTTAAGTGATAGAAGTTTCCTAATGAACTCTCCATGAAAAGAGAATCTAAATCAGTTGTTTCAAGATTATCAGATTTCAATTTAGTTTTGTAATAAATACCCATCTGCTTGTCTCAGAAAGGCAAGTCTTCTATATGCTAAAATGCAGACCTACTTCAGTTACTGAGGTATAGGAGACTGCAAATTTTTCCTAGTTGCAGTTTGATTTGATGCATTAGTAGCAACACAAATTGGATGGCTGAAGTAATTTAGTTAATTAGATTCAGACTTGAATGCTACCAAAGTAATAATGGATGGAATTAGCATTCAAAGGGATCCACCTCTCATACGGGAAGTGTGTTATGAGAAAATATTTGCATGTTTTCACAGCATGCATTTGTGTAGTCCCAAAATGTATTTCCCAGGTCTCCAGGTCTTATTTAAGGAAATCTTTAGAAGTGTTTCTGAACAACTAACAACAAATGAAGTGTAACAGCATTGATGGGGGGGGGGGGCACAATCCAGACTACTGAATTGTGCTACATTTCTCTTACAGGAATGTGTGGTCTCTACTGTAAATATACCTGCGGATGAATCCATGGCTTTGTGAATAGCTTAAAATAAGACTGTGTAATGGAAACATCTGGCACAGCCTGACCTTCACTGTTCTGTCTATCTGTCTATCTGTCTATCTGTCACTGTTGGTGAATGCCATATCTTTATCTGAGACAGATGAAGACTGTTTACCAAGGTGTTTTATATTTAGCCAACTCACAGAAGTTTTCTGTCTATATGTTCTATGCAGTTTCTTCATCTCCATGCCCAGATCTCCTGATAGTTCTCTTGTTCCCTTGTTCAATAGGGTTGCCAGCTCTGGGTTGGGAAAATCTGGTGATTTTGGGGGTGGAGCCTAAGGAGGGCAAGGTTTTGGGAGGGACTTCAAAGCTACCTCTATTGGTCAAGGACCCATCAATGGGTACTGTCAGGAATACTATCTCTGGACAGTTACCTCCTCTTGAGCAAACATCTGAAGCCATTAACTAACAATTGCATCCTTTTGTGAAATGTCATGTGTTATTTTAGTAAAACCAGAGTGATAGAACCATTCATAGTACTCAGATAGCAAACTAATCACAATGCATTTCCCAGAATTTCACTCTGCTGCTCAGTTATAATAAATTGAAGACATTAAAAACATCTTAATTCTATTGACATGGTCAGAAATAATGTGCTTGTTTTCCCCCCGATATTGTGTCAAAAATGAATTAGTTTACATGTATTACCACAAAGGAATAGTTCAGCATGCACGTGTTGCTTTTGCTGTAACAGCCACTGAAAAATAATGCATATTACTAAGTATTTCTTTATTCAAAAATATATTTAAGTATATGGTGATCAGAAAAATATTTAAATCATATGCACCTATGCACTTGTGAATTTGTTTTTATGTCCAAACATTATTGTTTAAAGAGGTTGATTCATTTTTAACTGTACAGGTGTTCATACTCCATGTTTTCCTTCAGGTAGAGGTCAGCCTGTAAACATGAAATGTCGATAGCTTGAAACTATTGGCTTTTTTGGCTATAAATATTGTCATCAACCAGATTAAAGTAAAGTATATTTCCTTTTCTGATACATATCTTGCACCAAAGGTGCAAATTTTCAGTAAATGTCATGCCAAACAGTAACCTGAATTTAAGTCACAGTTATGTCTAAGATTTCAAAATTAGGGATGCGAGAATTAGCTGATTAATAAATTAAAATTGTAATGGTTAATAGTCCAATTATAATTGATTTAATGATATTTTACAGAGAGGGCAGCTAAGGTAATCTCCTTAAGCAGTAGATTTATGGCAGGTGATAATGCCCTGTCTACCCATCCGCTCATCTCCTCTGCAGCCATTTTTTTCCATGATCTATTCCCCGTTAACTCCACCTGTAATGATTTCATGTTTTGGTGTGTGTGTTTTTTAAAATGTTTAGTTTGACTGCAGTAATGTAAGGAGAGTGATAGAGGGAGATGAGTGTGATATGATTGGCTGATGAGAGAGAATATGGGAGAAGGGATGTCTCGGAGGAAATTCTGTGTGTTTTAGAGAGATTAGAAGTTTTTAGCCTGTATGGCATAAGAAGCAGCTTGAGTCTTTCCTGTGTGGCAAAGACAAACTGTTTAGCCTGTGTGGCTAAGAGAAGCAGAGTTTAGCCTGAGTGGCAAAGGCTGTCAGAGTGGAGTTTTGGTGTTTTGAGAGACAGTGTGTGACACCCAGCTTTATCAGTTATATTTATAAGTTCCTTTCTTAAACAACAGTTCAAAATACCTAGAAACAGGGGTCCGTTGGAGCAGGAGCACACAGGAGCGCAGCTCCGGGAGTGAGGAGCCCAGGGGGCGGGCACATGACCAAGCCCCGCCCCCTCCTTGGCTTCCCCGAGCAGTGCAGAGGCACAGCGCCCCGGGGAAAGCCCTGCTAGGGTCTTTATTGTTTTTAATGTTTTGTTTTAATATTGATAATTTTATCATTGTTCCTTTTATGACTGTGCGCTGCTTTTCCAGAGATTTGCTCAAGGTGGCATATAAATTTTCTAAGTATACCATTTTTTACCTGGGCACATGGCACATAAGTACTGGAGAAATTTCACCAACCCTTCAGCAGCTTCCACCCCATCAGTTTGGTGTAGTGGTCAGGAGTTGTGCTCTAATCTGGAAGAACCAGGTTTGATTCCCCACTCCTCCACATGCAGCTGCTGGTGTGACCTTGGGCCAGTCACAAGTTCTCTCAGAGCTGTTCTCTCATGAGCAGTTCTCAAAAGACCTCTCTTAGCCCCACCTACCTCACAGGGTGTCTTGTTGTGGGGAGGGCAAGGGAAAGGGATGGGTGGTGCACATGTCCTGGGTATCTCAAGTCTACTTGAAACCTGGTGGTTTCAAGGGAGCAGGAAGAGAATGAGGGTGTGCTCTTTACACTTATTTTTATTGCACAAAGTATTGGATGGGGAAGAGAATGGAGGAAGAGCAGGTCAGTTTCACTCACCTGTGGAGTGGAGCCTGAGGGGTGAGTGTTGCCTTCTGACACACTTTCGGTATGTTAGGGGGTGTGGCATATGCAAATGAGTTATGCAAATGAGTTATGCTAATGAGCTCTTGCACCTCTTTTTCTACGAAATGACCCCTGCCTAGAAACATATTTTATTCTTTTATAAATAAATCATTATTTATTTAAACTTTTCCCAGCAGTCAGAACAGTCATTCCTTAGGGTCACAGTTCTCTGAAGTGCCCAGACACAGGGTCATTCTATCATAATAGAGAAATTTGGATTTTTTAATTCCTGGTGGCAGCAGTAATATACTAAGTTTATGTGAGCATATTGTGTTTTAAAGGAAAAACAGTCTCCCCAATAAGAAGGATGTCACACCATCTCTACCTCAGAACTAGAACAGTGAATCCTTCTTGCCTCCTTGCTCCCTTTGACAACAACATGGCAAGTCTTCCCAAACTCACACAAGATTCCTTAATCTTTGGAGAGTTTGAGCACCAGGCAACCAAACATGGTGACTGAACGCTGGTGAGAGGAAGGAGTTTTGTGAGATTTTGGGAAGACTATGCAGTGTGCATGTTTTTTAAGCGGTGTGGAGTCAAGGAGGATGAGCTGTTCTCACTGTCTGGCAGAGGAGCAGACAAGGCAAGATGGTGGAGGTGAGGGCATGGCGGAAACTTGCCTCCAGTAGCACTATGAATTGAACCTGTACTGCTTAGAACATACTAAGTGTATCATTAATTACTAAGGACTTAATGCAATCTCTCTGGCTTGTGTAAAAAAGCAAACAATGTGACCATTAATTACATTCGGATGCTATATGTCTGCAGACCCTGTGGCCCATGGGACATTGAAGTCAAGAATTAGGGAACATAAGCAGATTCAGATTCAGCTTCATAGTGTTGTGTCATGCCTCACAACAGCTTCCTCTGGTTTAATTGCTATTAAATGTCCATTGGAGTGGGGAATGTCAGGTCCAAGTCAATCTGCGGAGCTTACTTTCCAAGCTAACTTCCTAGGGTCAGGCTGAAAAGGTGAATTTCAGCTATTATGCTTCACCATCAACTATTCCAGAAAGGAAAGTTTTCTTCAAATTCAACCCTATTAAAAAGGCATAAGAAAAATTATTTATTTATTTACTTACTTACTTCAAATTTCTACCCCGCCCATTTCCTATGTCTCCCCATATTATGGAATAATTTGGGCAACAGATTTGAGCGCTGAGCCACTGGCAATGTGTGGTAGCATTAAAGTATCTGCTTTATTCACAACTCCTTTATTGCCATGCCAACAGTGTGAGAGTTTATGAGCTGCTGTTGATTGTCAAGCAGACTGTCAGATTTGACCCGCCACTTGACAAAAAACACCAGCCTTACACATGCCCTATGGTGGGCTTGTTCTCATTTGTTCATTCTGATGAAACATAATGATGAGAAAGAGACTGCAGGTGAGACAGACGAATCCCAAAACCTCAGCCTGTCTCTATGCAGGTACCTCTGTGGAAGTTAACTGCTTCTCATCAGCTAGTTTTAGTATATTTTATCAAGCTACTTATTAGACCATGTTGAGCACTTTCAGACAGCTTCTGCATCATTCCCCCAAAATATGATGACATACTGGCAGGTGTCCTTTGGTGATTATCACCCTAATTTGGGTCCAAATTAAGGCTAATAGGAACTGGTAGTGATTTTAGAAATGCACTAATCATTTAGTTTGGTTACCAGCTGAGAACGGTTTGTTGTCATTACATTAAAGATAACCAGGAAGACCAAGGACTGGGCTATATAGGTATACTAGATTAACATGGTACAGTTGTCGCACATACTGATATAGTCCTGCTGATGTCTATCAGAAGTTTCTCAAAATATGGCACTAAAAAGTGGTCTTCTAGGTGCTGCTATCCTCACAAATATCTGAAAGCACATTTAGCTAGTGAGCAACATTCATTTTCACTCTAGACAAGCCCATATGCACACATTGATTATTGTTTATGAATTAAAATAAGCAATATTTTGAGTGTATTTCCATATGTAAAATTGGTTGCATTTTAGCTTCACATGAGCAGCAAACTGATAGCCACTGTTGGCTCATGCTCAGAGCTTAAATGGATGCCTGAATTCATGGAATTTTTTAACTTTCTCAGTCTTCTCATTCCAGAGCCACTTTGGTTTAGTGGTTAAGTGTGCGGACTCTAATCTGAGAGAACCAGGTTTGATCCCCCACTCCTCCACTTGCAGCTGCTGGATGACCTTGGGCAATCCATAGTTTTGTCAGAGTTCTTGAAAGAGCAGTTCTGGAAAGAGCTCTCTCAGCCCCACCTGCCTCTCAGCCCCACCCCTCACCTGTTGTGGGGAGGGGAAATGAAAGGAGCTTGTAAACTGTCCTGAGACTCCGAGTGAAGGGTGGGGTATAAAACTAATCTCTTCCTCCACCTCCTCCTCCTCCTCTTCTTCTTCTTTGTGAAAGTGAAGACAACAGTGGAAGTTAGCCTGCTCAGAGGCCCCCCACCACAACCAGCAACCAAATCTGTGAAGCTGAAAACCCATGTGGACATGGGTGTTTCAATAAGCAGTCAAAATAATCTAATTCTCAACAGTTTTGAGTTCTAAAGAAAGAGGGCCTATTTTGTGGTTGAGCAAAATCTGAGTCCAGTAGCACCTTAAAGACCAACAAGATGTTGGGGGAGGGGTATAAGCTTTCGAGAGTCAAAGCTCCCTTTGTCAGATACCCTCTGATATTTGATGAAGGGAATTTTGATTCTTGAAACCTTATACTGTGGAAATCTTGTTCTTTAAGGTGTTACTGGACTCTGATCTTGTTCTTCTACTGCATACCAACATGACTACTCCCCTGAAAATACATTTGTTTTTTTCTTACAGCCTCCATTGGCTTGATGCAACGTCTAGTCTATCATTTCCTGGATGATCTCTAAACATGGTGCTTCACTCACATTCAGGAATATATATATTTTTTAAAATGCACACTGGACACAAACCAACAAAAACAGAAGCACTATTGAGAGCTAAATGAATTTAACTTTGCCTGGATTGCACCCATTTTTTAAATAACTTTTTAATTAATTTTCTACAAACTATAAAAAACTATCCATACAGTTACAAAACTATCCCTAATTAAAGCAAAGAATATAAACCATTTTTAAAATGTATATGAATGAAATTCCCCATATAGCAAAACACTGAAACATGATAATAAGTTTCAAATGATATTGGCTATGCATACATAGATTCAAGCATGTGGCAAAATAAATGTCTTAAACTTTTAAGTTGTATACAAAGCTATTTCCACCTCCTCCCTCTTCTTTTTGCTTTAGCAGGTTCCCTTTGGACTGTCAATTGCTTAGGGGCAGCTGCCCCCTTTGCTGAGTTGGAGTCCTCTGAAGAGCTACTCGATGAGCTTTCAGAGCTTTCCAAATCATGTATGATGCCTTCTTCCTCTTCTTCCTCTGCTGTCTTCTTTTCTTTTGTTAGTCTTTGTTGAAGATCCAGAAAAGTCTCTGCACTTTTGGGAGAGGTGATATTTTCTTTTTTCTCCTTATAGTTGAATACCAAACCCTCCGGAAAAATCTATCTTATAAGAGGTGGAGTTCTTTTGCAGGAATTTCATCAAGTTTTTATATTGCTTCCTTCTTTTTTCTTATCTCAAAAGGAATGTCTTTCAAGACTCTAATTTCCACATCTTTGATGTTTATTTTTTTCCCGTTAGTGGTCTTGAACTCTTAGAGAATTTCACCACAATTTCTCCAAGCAGGTTTTTCTTCTTCACAAAATCAGGATATGTCCTGTAGACAATATCCATTTTGCTTTGCACATAATCTGCTTGAAAACCTGTTTTTGGAGCCAAAGCTTCACTTAAGATTTCTTTCAAATTTTCCGATTTTTGTTCTGGAACACCTTGAAATCGTAGAACATAAGACTTTTTTTCCATTTGCAGTCTCAAAAGTTGGTCTCTGTCAATTGTTCTTTCTTTCTCCGCCACTTGTAGTCTTTGATTCAATATTTTTGTTTTGGTTTCAGCTGATTTTGCTGATTTAACTACCTCTTCTATTTCAGCATTAGATTCTTTAATCTCTTTATGGAGTGCATCAATACTTTGGTTCATTGTAGTCTTCAGATCCAGTAGAGGGTGCAGTGCTACCAACAATATGTTTGAAAAGTCTATGGCAGCTTCCTGTTTAGGAACAGGAAGAGAAGGAGCTGTAGCCATTTTTTCTTCTCTGTCAGCCATTGTTTACTTCTTGGAGGAGTTAAAGTTACATGGAAAGTTTTTTTCTTAAAAAATGCCATTTTAAGAAGGATTCCACACTAATTGAACCCCATATGCAGCGCCAGTGGTCCCAGCCCTCCGCTTTTCATTCTTTTAAAAAGAAAGGATGGGGGGGGGGGACTTTCCCTCCCCCTTCACCATTTTGTTTCAGGGCTACAGGATGCCTGTTAGTCCTATTGAGTGTACCCACTGACTCAATTTCATTCAAGGCTGCACCGCAGGTAGGAGTATTTTCATTTCTTCACTGCATTCTTTGCTTGCCAAGTTAGTGTTCTGCTTTAGGTGCCAGAGGCTCCGGGGCGACGGGACCTTATGGGGCAAAGAGGCACCTCAATCCTTTGGCCATCACCTCAGGAGAGGTGCCTCTCATGCCCCAGGCTGGGAGTCCCCCTACAAGGGCTCTGGGGGGACCAGAATCCAGCTGGTACCCCTCCCATTTGCCGAGGCTGCAGGCCATTCTATGTGGAGCTCCGCTGGAGCGTGCCCGCCATTAAGCTGTCAAAACCAGAAGACTGGATTGCACCCATTGTTAATCTAACATGCATATGTATTATGTTCAGAAAGATTCTTTCCCATCTTTTCCCCTCACTTTAAACTGTTAATTTTCAAACATCCCATTTATCCTTCTTTTCACTGAATTACTCAAGATCCAAAGTTACGAAAAAGAAATGCTTCTGCACTTTGGATGAGTAATATGTGTGCTGCGGAACAGGAAAAATCTATTTCATTTGAACTCTAATCTCTGGTCATGGCTGGAATGAATGAAATGCAATAGGTGTAAAGAAATGTGATTTATAACAGTAGCTGCAGTCTGGCACTGAATGTCATAGAATGTCAGGATTGTGTGTCAGTCAATTTAATGGTAACATTTGTGGATGTGGAAACTCGATCAGGCACTGGGAAGCTCCATGTAGTCATGTGCCTGAAGGGGCAAAAGAAGCAGACCCACATTGTAGCTAGCTTAACAACTCTATGATCCCTGCAAAAGTGATTTGTTTATTTAATTTAAAATATTTATACTGCCTGTCTTTCAAAGCTGTCTAAATGGTTTCCAGAATGGAAATGATCTCCCATCCCAAAGACAATAAAAACCATGAGACCCTAAATAAATTCCAAAGCCAACCAGAAAACCATACAGTAAAATCCAAACACCATCATCTGAGCCATCTTCAGTAAATTACAGGCCCTCCCTAATGTCACAACAGAGCCCGCCTCCCTCCTTTGGGCTGGAAGCAGGTAGGCCCTGCATTTGGTGCTCCCTCTCCGACTACTAGCTTGTCAGCTGCTGGCTACCAACTACTGCTGATGTGTTCTGCCACTACTGTAACCAGTAACCAATGCTCCAGTAACCAACATAAATTTGCAATATGATCTTGAATGCATTTTCTGAATCCAACTTGAACATCTGGCATTTCTTGTTCCAAAAATGGTAACAGTCTTATGTTGTAGCTTATAAGTAGCATATATAGATATGGGGGAACCCTCCAGTTACCTAAAAGCATATAATTCTTGGAGTGTTGTCAAACTTAGAACAGCTTGTTCAGGGTTACTCCCCTTTAGACTATGTAAATTCCCCAGTTCAAAGTTCTATCAGACACTCTGTCTCACTCCCTTGTTTTTGCAAAATGGTTTTTACTTTGGCCATCATTTGGATACCAACAATGCCAATCAAGTATTATAGAGTTCTGATGCATCAAAGTTAATATTTGTCTTAAGAGTCATATAATAATTTAATAATTAAAATGATTTAATAATTAAGAGTCATTTAATAAGTAAAATTAATTTATTATTGAATTTTAGAATAGGGTGGCAATCACCTCTCTAGCAGGTATTCAAGGTAAACAGGAAACAAGGTAAATGGCAATTGCAAACAATATCATATAATAGAAGTGATCCATCCATCCAAGAACCCCTGCCATTAAAGCAGTATAAGCAACATTTTGAATACAAGGTCATAGTGGCATTTAATTAAATAATTAATTGTCTTCCCTTCTAAACTCAACTGATTTGGCCACATAGATCCATGCTATCATTGTCATCACTAAACTAGATTACTGTTCCATGCTGTATATAGGGCTGTCAGTGAAGACTACTCAGAAACTTCTGCTGATGCAAAATGTGGCCACCCATTGGATGACTGGGCTAGGCTTATATAATATCAGTATTGGCTAGGATAATATAAAAATGATATTGAATAAATTACATTGGCTACAAATTTGCTTCCAAATGCAGTTCAAGGCACCTTTAAATCATTTTATGAATGTGGCACACCTATCTCAAGGGCCATGCCTCCCAGTAGAAACTAAGGTTGTCAGATCCAGTCTGGCAATCAGCATAAGATTGGGGGGGGGGGGGGCATCTGATCATGACAGGATGAAGTGACATCAACCCTTTCTAGGAATCAGCAGAAACTTTATAGTAAATCCATAGAGTTTTTGATGATCCCTAGAGAAGACTGACATCATTTCCAGGGAAAATCCATAAGTGATGATGGTCCTCTCTAAGAAATATTTGGAACTCAATGGTTTTAAAATTTCTGTTGAACCCTAGAGAGTTGTGATATCACATCATAGGCCCACTGGCCAATGTTTTATTTTATTTTTCCCCCGCCACTACTGGAGGACTGGTAAAGTGAGGGAGAAGGCACAGGCAAAATACATGCAGCGAAACGACCAACAAAAACTGTGCAACAAGCACTAATTTATAATATAAAGTGTATTGCCCCCCAAGCCGGAATAACGAGACAGACAACTGTTTTGGTATCAAACAAGGGCCACTTTTATTAACTATTTAACTAGCAAACCACGGCAAGGGAACTAGCTGGGAGCAGAACAGGCCAGGCAGGTGTCAAGTCGGCAAACCTCCTGGACCTTAATTATGGGCAAGTCACCAGTCCCGGTCCGTGGCCATAACTCTGGCCCACCACCGGCAACCCAGCACATAGGTCCCCCCTCAGGGGCGCCTACCCCCGAAGCCCTAAAACCCATGGGGAGGCGCTTACCCAAGAGGTTCCCCGAGGGGATCACATTCCCAGCCCCAGGCCCTAAAATCCGAGGGCCGTTCCTGATGACCCCCAATCCCAAAGGGGATTGGCTGAAGGTGCTTACTGGTTCTGCTCTCCTTACCCTATAACTCTGCCAAGTGACCAACCTAATTAACAGCCCACAAACTGCCCAGAAATCATCCCTGTGGTCACTGCAAGGTAGGCGAAAACGCCCCCTATCCACAAGCCAAACCGGAAGAGGGTGAAAAATTCCTACCTGGCCCCGAAGCGACCAGCATAAGCCTACAGTGAAACAGCAGGGCGGGCGGGTGGGCTGAGCACGCAGGCGAACTGGGCGAGGCGGGAGCGGGGCCAAGCCTATAAGGCTGGCCCCGCCCCCGCTGCTGCGACACGGAGCATCCCAGCCAGCTGCCTGTCCCGCCCTCCTCCTGGGCGGCAAAAGTCTCCCGCGCTCAACGGCTTTGCCGGGACTGTGGGATCCCAATTGCCCCCCAAGCCGGAATAACGAGACAGACAACTGTTTTGGTATCAAACAAGGGCCACTTTTATTAACTATTTAACTAGCAAACCACGGCAAGGGAACTAGCTGGGAGCAGAACAGGCCAGGCAGGTGTCAAGTCGGCAAACCTCCTGGACCTTAATTACAGGCAAGTCACCAGTCCCGGTCCATGGCCATAACTCTGGCCCACCACCGGCAACCCAGCACATAGGTCCCCCCTCAGGGGCGCCTACCCCCGAAGCCCTAAAACCCACGGAGAGGCGCTTACCCAAGAGGTTCCCCGAGGGGATCACATTCCCAGCCCCAGGCCCTAAAATCCAAGGGCCGTTCCTGATGACCCCCAATCCCAAAGGGGATTGGCTGAAGGTGCTTACCGGTTCTGCTCTCCTTACCCTATAACTCTGCCACATGCAAGGACAAGCCTCTGCTTTGGCCGATGCGGCCATCTAACAGCCCAAGGCTGCCTTAATCCCTTGCTGCAAATCTTCTAAAAACAAATCGTTGCCCTTGTTTGACAGATGTACACCATCATCCCTATACAGGTCAGTTAACTCGACCCGTATGCCGGGATGAGGCAAGTACCTACCCAGACCCCCTTCCATGACCTTCTTGATCTGACGATTGACCTTGCGTCGGGCCCGATCTAAGCCCCGCAGGTCTCCCAAACCATGCCATACCTGGCGCGGCAGCATCGCAGACCACACCAACAGTGTATCCGGCCACCGTGCCTTAATGTGGGCCAAATCTGCCTTAACTTGCAGTACCAAGGCGATGCCCTTCAACAAACCCAAATCGTTCCCACCGAGGTGGAGAACAAGAACATGAGGTGGGGGCACATGCCTTGCCCCAAACAGCAGTGTGAGGAGTCCAGGCCACCGCAGGCCCCTCCTACCCAGC
This sequence comes from Lepidodactylus listeri, assembly GCA_029233225.1. Classification (NCBI taxonomy): domain Eukaryota; kingdom Metazoa; phylum Chordata; class Lepidosauria; order Squamata; family Gekkonidae; genus Lepidodactylus; species Lepidodactylus listeri. Next base: position 50,403,759 of record JARCFY010000007.1, read on the forward strand.
CACTCAACTTCAGCCCATGCACTGAGGCCCAACTGAGAACCCACTGGGGTCCTCTTGGCTCGATGAGCTGCCCAAAATATCATACTGTGTCTGCAGACCCGTACTCTCCGTCTCGCCAGTCGGCCATCCGAACCTGAAACGAAAACTGCGTAAATAAAACCGTTCAAAACTTACATTTCCGAACATACCCCTTGTAACAGTGGGAACGCCAACGGCCAATATCCCAAATCGCATTTGCAGTATATCCCATGGCGGCCGCCGTGGATGCTGCCCCAATACGAAAGGAATGGGTTCCAAAACGAAAGACCCCAAGACCCAACTCCTTTAAAGCCTTCTGGGTCAAAGCCCAAAATTGGTACTTTGTAAGGGGGGAACCATCCTGGTGGCAAAACAAGGCCCCATCGGAGGACCCGTGCCAGGACAAATAGCATTGTAGCGCCAAAATAGGACAAAGCTCTTCGTCCTCAGACCGTCCCAGGTCCACCACCATGCCCCGACCCTTCTGGTCTGTCTTAGACTGGTGAATCATCACCCGAACCCTCTGCCCCAGAAAATGGAGATCCCGTAATTGGAGGGCACGCCCGGATCTATCCCGCTTAGACGTGGCCACCAACTCACTAACCCACAGTGCCCCGAAAAATGCGACCAGAGCCACTGCATGAAAAAGGGCTGCCTCATAAGGATCTGCACAAAGGCTAGGCCACAATGCCCGCAAGCCTTTCAACACTACCGGAGTCAAAGGTTCCCTATCATCCCTCCTAGCGGGACCCTCTCTGGACCAACCCTCAAGCATCTTCCGGATGCTAAAGTCTCCGGTGTGATCCTCGTGTCCGGCTGCCTTGCTGGCATAGGCCAATGAGGCCAATTTCCCCCGTATGGAACTAACTGACAATCCTTTCCGTTTTGAAAAAACACAGAACTGAACCAGATGAGAAACTGGGATGGGCCAAATTTGTGCTAAACCTGCTAAACGTCGGAATAAAACAAAGTCCTGACCTGCTCGCATATAAGCCCTACGGGTGGATGGTGCAAGGGCTAACCCGATAGCCCGGTTAGCTTCAGCTCGCCAATCTCCCAAAAACTCACTGGCATCCTTACCGGGGCAGGATCTGCGTCTGGGGCCAACAGATGGAACCGCTCTATCTGTTTATGGGAGAGAGCGTCCGCAACCCCATTACTTGCACCCAGAACATGCCACGCTTTAAACAAAATATTATGCTTCAAACAAAGCAATGTGAATGCCCTAACTAAAGCCATGACCCGTACAGACCGAGAAGTCAGCGAATTAATAACCTGAACTGTGGCAAGATTATTGCACCAAAAATGAACCGTGCGACCCGCAAAATCAGCTGTCCACAGTCCAACTGCAACAACTATTGGGAAAAATTCCAAAAAGGTGAGGTCTTTGACCAATCCTCAGCGCACCAGTGTCCCCTGAAATAGACACCAAACCCCGAAGAACCAGCTGCATCCGAAACAACCTGCAGCTCAGCCTCAATCAAAAGGTCTTCACGCCAGAAAGAAACTCCGTTATAAGACTCCAAAAATTCCTGCCACACCAATAGATCGGCACGTATACCCTTGGTAACCCTAGTCCTATGCTGAGGCCGGCGCAGGCCAGCCATAGCATCGCAAAGGCGACGCACAAAGGCCCGGCCCGGGGCAACAACTTTGCATGCAAAAGTCAGGTGGCCCATCAGGTGCTGAAGCTCGACTAAAGAAATCTTTCGGAGGGGCAGAAGTGAATCTATTAAGCGCCGCAAATCCCTTAGCTTCTCCAGAGGCAACCTGCACAACTGGTGTTCTGTATTAATCTCTATCCCTAAAAAAACTAAAACTGAGCTAGGTCCTTCCGTCTTCTCATGGGCCAAGGGAACCCCTAAGTCCGCCATTAACTGCACAAAAGACTCTAGGAGAAACTGACAAATGCCAGTACCGGCACGCCCAACAAACAGAAAATCATCTAAATAGTGCGCAGTACTACACTGCCCAGTTTGAAAACGCAGGGCCCATTCCAAAAAAGAACTAAATTTCTCAAACGCAGCACACGACACAGAGCACCCCATTGGGAGAGCCCAGTCCATGTAAAACGCCCCATCAAACGCAAAACCCAATAACTCAAAATCACCCGGGTGAACTGGAAGGAGCCGAAAGGCCGACTTAATGTCGCACTTTGCCAATTCGGCGCCCTTACCACACCCCTGCACAACGCGCATGGCCTGGTCAAATGATGTATACCGAACAGAACAGAGTTCTGCCGGTATTGCATCATTCACCGAAGCACCATGGGGATAAGACAAATGGTGGATAAGCCGATACTCCCCAGCAGCCTTTTTAGGCACAACACCAAGGGGAGACACCCGCAAATTGGGAACAGGCGGGGTCAAAAAGGGGCCTAAAACTCGACCTTCCTCACATTCTTTCTTTATTTTCTTACGCACAACCTGCTCCATTACAACTACTGACCGGAGGTTGCCAGCCATATAAGGCTTCCTATCACCTTGATAAGGAATTCTAAAACCCAAAGTAAAACCCTCCAGTAAATAAAGCCCTGCACTCCTATCGGGGTAAGCTTTCAACATGTGCTCTAAAACTGGCACGTTAATGGGGCTAGGTCCCTTTGTCAGCAGAACCCTGTTGTCCACCTCCCCCCTGTGGGCGCTTACCACCACGAGGGCCCGACCTGGCCCTAGGCTTGGGGCAGCCGGACAGGGGGTGGGGGCCAGAACACAATGAGCATTCGTGCCGAAAGGAACACACCTTCCTGCTACACATACCCTGGGATGTATATTCCCAGCAAAGTGGACGCTTCTGAAAGGATTGACCTGCTTGCCCTTTAATCGGGGGTGACCCAGGAAGCCTATGAACAACATGGCCACTATCCGAATGATCACCTGGCACTGGCCGCGCAGGAGCCACATGCTGGAGCCATAAATGCGGATGGACCTGATCCCATCGTAGTGATGGGTTCATGGCCGCCCTCATACGGAATCCCTCATCGTACTCCAACCAGGCAAACCCCGCAAACCCAGTATATGCTTTGTATATAATATCCAAGTACTGAAGCAAGGAGGAGGTCCTCCAAGGCTGAGAATGAACTATAATACCAATATAAATTTAAAAAACCTGGAAACCAATTTGACCAACACCGATCTGCCCTCCGTTTCTTAATACGTTCCTTTTCCCTGTCATCCAGATCCTCTTTATCCCGTTTTCCCAACTCCCGGAACAAAAGGGTGAAAACATCCACAAAATCACCCCGGAGGATTTTTTCCCTGGTGGCAGAGGACAGGTGATCCCCTAGGGGCAAAACCACATCCCCACTGGGCAATGCCCTGGCTGGGACCTGCTCAAATGTGTGTCCAGCTGGCCCGGGGGCTGACCAACCAGGCCAACCAGAGTGTGAGTATGGGTAAGGCACAGGCAAGTCACCACACGCCCATCCTGATGGGAAAAAACCATGGCCGCCGTCGCCAGCCAGAGAGGAACCCATACCGGGCTGCCTCCCACACTGGTCCCCATGGCCAAGCCCCCGCACCTTCATAATGGGAACTAGACTTACCATCACCCGCCACAAGTCCCTTAGGCCGGTCCAAGTGCCGGCCAGTAGCATCCTCGCCTTGTCGCTCAGCCCCTTGCTGTGATGAAGAGCCTCCTGGGTCCTGTGCATCCTCGCGCCAACACCTTCGCCTGAAAAGAAGACACCCGGTTAGGCTTATCAGCTTTGGCCCCCTCAGGAACCGGCACAGGCCCCGCTGGTCTTTGCCGCTGCTGTTCGAGAGCGGCCAAGCGAGCCAAAATGGCTGCATTAACTGGATCCCCCTCTTCATCGGATGATCCCGGGTCACATGGTAGAACAGGGGGTTGCAGGGGAGCAGGCCGCTTTGGGGCAGGCCCCTTGCCTTTTCTTGCCCCACGGCCCTTCTTTGGCACCATAAAGCAGCCAGAAAAAGACTCCCCACCAAGAACCAAAAGGGGCAACAAGAAAAAAGGGGGGGAGGGGAGGACAAGGGAGCAAGGCAAACAGCCGGTCGGAAGCAAACATGAAACTAAACCCCCAACGGAAAGAACTGGAAATGGGTGGGGGCCAATCCCACGCCCGACAGAACAACCAGCCCTGACCAGCTCAGTAACACAGGCCCTCGCAAACAAACTACCAAGATTGGCCCTCTTCCACCCCCCAAACCGCAGGCGTGGAAAACAATACAGGGGGCCGTGAGCCAACAACAGGCCCTCCCCTGCCACAAGGAAAATGCCCGAAGGCGACACCCCCCGTCCCTAAAGGGACAAAGAAAACACCGAGGAGGGGAGGAAATGCCCACTAACGCCCCCCTGCCGGCCCCAACAGGCCGTCACCGCTAGGCGTCCCCCCCCAATATTACAAAAATGCAGGGGAGAGAGAGGCGCCCAATGCCCCGCCAAACCGCCAACGCCGCGCAGGCCGCAGCCGGCCCAGGCAGAGCAAGCCCTTTTGTGGCGAAACAAGCCGCCACCAGCCGCCCCGAGCAATTGGGCGCCGCCTGAGCCCCCGCCATCAAATCCAACCGCCTCCAGAGTCCTCGCCGTTGCGCCGCCGCCGGAGTCCTCGCCGCTGCGCCGCCGCCGGAGTCCTCGCCGCTACGCCGCCGCTGGAGTCCTCGCCGCTGCCCCGCCGCTGGAGTCTGCACACTCGCGCCGCCGCCGAAGGTCCCACCACCGCAAGAGCTCTCGCCCACACGCCGAGTCCCGAGGCCCAGGTAGGCCCCACCGACTCAGCTAGATCGTGCTCGAGGCTAGTCCTCTGAGCACGCAGGCGAACTGGGTGAGGCGGGAGCGGGGCCAAGCCTATAAGGCTGGCCCCGCCCCCACTGCTGCGACGCAGAGCGTCCCAGCCAGCTGCCTGTCCCGCCCTCCTCCTGGGCGGCAAAAATCTCCCGCGCTCAACGGCTTTGCCGGGACCGTGGGATCCCAATTAAACAAATTTCTTAAATTACACAAAAGTCATACAATGGTATACAACTTGAATGATGAGGAGAAGAAACTCCTGAACCTTTAATTGGGGTTTGCCTTTACACCGAAATATCACAGCTTTCAAACCAGAATAGATATATTTAAACTAATAAGGACCTTAAAACTTAAAGTTTGGTTTCAAGATTCCAATTTTGTGACTATAGATCCTTTTAGAAGTAGATCCTCTTTTATTCCCCCTATTAGTGTTCCATTAATCTCAGTTTTCGAAAGTCTGCTCTTCATCTTTTTGTAGATTGTATACCATTGCATGACTACTGGAGGACTAGCAACCTTGATAGAAACCCACATGCATGCTCAGTGCTACTGTTCTACCATTCTCTGATAGTCTGGTTTGTTCGACCAGAAATTGGACTTTCTCAGTTTCTCTTCCTGTTTTATGGAACAGCCTGTCTGATACCATGCATAGGATTTCATTCATCCTGTCCTTCAAGAAAGATTATTTCTCAAGCTGAGAATGAGGAATTTTGAATGCCTGGAGTCCTGAATTAGTGAGTGGCTGATCATTTGGAATGGATGGTTTCTGAATATTCTGAGTATTTCTTTTATTATTAAAGCATGATTGTGGTTGTTTTGTTGTGGAGAATTGCTGTTCTCTGTTATTTGAATAGTTAACCTTTAATGTTGTTAGTTGCTGTGAGCCTATCAGGAAGGTGGATAGAAATATTTTAAATGTTAAAAAGTGCAGAGACTTTTTTTCACTTTCTCTAAACCTACCACTTGCCTTTCAATAAAACCAGAGTTGAGAATTGACCAGGCTTTACATCTTGCTATTATCTTGATAACTTTTTTACAGGGTTGCTGACATGCATTTCTCTTAAAGAATGGAAGTATAGCATCGACAGTGAAAGTACATTATTATCATGGACCTGGGTACATAAATATTTCACTTCATATGCTTTCAGAAAATCATCTGTACTTTGTGCTTGGCACTCAATTCTTTTCCTCTGTGTTTCTCAGGCTTGTGAAATGAAAGCTTCAGAACCAATACACCCAAGCCATCTGCAGGTGTTATGCTTTAAGACAAGGAGATTTAGGTTGGCTACAGCAGTGCAACACCTGGATAAATAGTTCTTACATTGCTGGAAAGGGAAATTGAAAATTAGTCCTGGAGGACCTGTTTACTGTGCTACTGTCTGCTTTTGCATTTGGCCTCTGCAGGTGGCAATCATTCTCAATATGACCTCAATTTTCTTTTTGGGTATCCAAAGCCTCCTGCTGCTGGGATCATATTGAAGCATCCTAACACCCATAACCTGAATAACTATAGTGTATAATTTCGCTACTGTTAAACTCTTATGCGCTAGAGCCTTAAAGCTGGAAACGTTTGTGCTCAGCACTTACAAGTGCCTATTGGCACCGTTGCACTCATCCTCCTATTCTCCCCGTGTTGATTATCCTTCACTTGTTTGCTTGCCAGGTTTTATGGTATTCTAAGGCAGGAATAAAATGTTCATTGGAAGTTAGAGCAGCATTTATGTCAAATGAAATCTTGCAGTTGCAAAATATGTTGAGTATGCCCCTTTCCCCTGAACCTTGCTGCTTAGAACGGCTGTTGAAAACTTCATAGCAAACTGGTGTGCAGGAGAAATTGTAGGCTCCAATACCATAGACCCCATTAATGTTTGACAGATGGTAGTTTAGATCCAATGGAACATTTACAAAGTATGACTTTCTCATCTCGCTCTTCCACCTTCAGCCCAAAAATGCAGCATAAATGGGGAGGGAAGTAAGTTGAGGTCAAAGGTGGTAGAAGCCTATGGAAATACCCTGTTGGATCTACGGCAGAACATATGTTTGCAAAGTAACCATAAATTTCGACTCTGATATCATTTAGCATTTGCCTAGAACTGCAAAGATTCAGTGATCTTCCTATATGTTTCCAAAAAACTTGTTTGTGTTACTATAATAAAGAATTGTGTGTGTGTGTGTGTGTGTGTGTGTGTGTGTGTGTGTGTGTGGTAGGATTGCCAGCTCTGGGTTGGGAAATACTTGGAGGTTTTGGAGGTGGAGTCTGAGAAGGGTGGGGTTTGGGGAGGGGAGGGGAGGGATATCAGTGGGAAATGCCATAGAGCCCACTTTCCAAAGTGGGCATTTTCTCCAGGTGAACTGATCTCTGTCTCCTGGAGGCCAGTTGTAAACCCAGGAGATCTCCAGCCATCACCTGGAGGTTGGAAACCATAGTGTGTGGTGTAAAACCAAAAGAAAACTTTCTAAAGAGATACTAGTCTGTTAAAATAATACTACTTTTTTTTAGTAAAATAACTCTCAGAAGCAATGTCTATTTCAAGTTTCTGTATTCCATTTCCATCCACAACATCCCAGTTTCAGTTCAGTCCCTGCCACTTTTGATTAAGGGATCTGGGAACAGGGTTGGTGGAGGGGTGATATCCCTTTGGGGCCTTGTGGAGCCTCTTTCAATGAGTATAGACATTACTGGGCTGAGAAAACCAATGACCCAATTTGATGTAAAGCAACTTACTATGTTCATGATATATGTAAACTATATCCCAGGCAGTCTTTAAGCACTGGCTCATTGTATCAGAGTCCAGAATATTTACAGACAGTATGTTCTACTATAGTGTATCTGTTGTGTGGCCAAATCTGACCTTCAGTTCTCTCTACTTCAGATGCACTCATGGGTAACTAACACAAGTAAGTAACCAGGATTGAGCAGTCCAGTGTTTAGACAGAGTTTCAAGGCACTTTAGGCATATAAGCATTTTGCCATTGCAAGCAATTGCTTTAGAGGATATAGGTTTGGAACAACAGAGCACTTACATGGGTAGAAGGATTTTTGCCTTTGAAGTATGCCTTTATTTCTTCCCTCCTCCCACTGCTGCCCAAAATGCCCCCTTAAATTATGTTCCATGTGGTCCCCCCATTTCAGGGGACATGTTGGCTTGCAGTGGCTAGTGGAAAGAAGAAAGTCACTCTGTTGGTGGAAATGTTCTGCTGGATCCAAGCCATAATCCACAGAAATTCCTGTAAATACATAGCACTTTTTAAGTTACCTCTATTATAGGAATTCTATCTGATTAAACTCCATCACTTCTTCATGCCACTGACTCAGAAGCACAAGGGCCTGGGCTTTGAGTCAGGCCTGGTTTATGAGGAGACACAGTTCTTTGAATTGACACCTCCACGTAATAGAATATGTGCCGCTTCCATCATTATGATGATTATATACTTGCAGGGGGGGCGGTGAGGACTATCATCATGGAAGGGTAGGGTTGCCAAGTCAATTCTACTCACCGGCGGGGGGGAGTCCTCCTTTGCCCAGGAGCTCTCCCATTGCACATGACGTTACCCAGAAGTGATGTCACCACGTTGGGGGCATTGCCAGGGCGACACTCTGGCAATGCCCCCAATGTGATGATGTCACTTCCGGGTGACGTCATTACGTTGGAGAAGTCATCCTGGCTGGACGACTTCGGGGGTGGGATTTCCCCTGCCGGCCGAATGTTGGCCGGCGGATCGGGAACCGCTGTAGCAGGGGTTTCCCAACCCCCCGGGCTGACTTGGCAGCCCTATGGAAGTGAGGACAGCTTTATATGTTCCACCCACCTGGAGGAGTGACACAAACAGTACTTCTTTGTTAGACTAGTTCAGAAGCATCTTACTTTACTGAAATGATCAATCCTTGTGTGAACCAGTCCTTAATTTCTAACACTCTGGTGCCCACTTTGCCTATGTTATATATACTTGGGACATCTACAAAGTGAGTAAAAACTTATTATGGGGACCAACCTTTGGTCTCCTTTTCAAGCCCTTTTTGTTACATCACATGTTTTTGTGGAACACCAAGGATGTTCAACCACAGGGAACAATTTGATACTAAGATATCAGCTTGTGAAATTAATAGAACATTAATTCACTTAAACTTCATCAAACCCATTTCAGTCTGTCAAAAGCAGACAAACAGGTGTCTGCTCTGAATAATTTGAGAAATAGCCCTAGGCATGTTACTTCTTGTTCAGTGTTTTAAAATCCTCCATAAGGGGTTTTATGAGAGACACATTTAACCAGACTGAAAATCATACATATTCATGAGAATGGGCATTTCAATTTTAGTGGGGGGAAGTGGCTGTCTTCCTTCATCACCTTTTAGTCCTGCTTAGGTCTACTTGACAGCTAATTAATTACCTCACCCATAAATGCATCTCCTATTTCAGCATTACCCAATGAAATTTATCAAATATGATGGTTAATACATTGCATGCTGAAGAGCCTAATGGATTAAGGAGCAGTCTATATTAGAAGAGTCTATTGATTACAAAATACCTTCTTGGTATGATTACTCTAGGACCAGGGGCACCTTCCAAATCTGTTCTTGTGATTTTTTTTTTCTGGCAGCATGTACAACCTCCATAAGAACTTATCTGAATGTTGGGTTTTGTTCTGGAATTCTTAAACGCAGACAATCTATAGTGTTATAAATTAATGAAATTAGTTTACATTGTATAATGGAAAGTAATGTTCTCATTTCAAGTATATTCCTTAGCATTTATGACTTTTTCATACATTATGCAAAATTACTTGAAAAAGGTGTCTAATGTGTGTGTGTTTGCAGGGGTGTAGACTTTTGTAAAATCAGGGGGGGTTTTTAGTGTGCGCACTTTGCGTGCGCGCTCGCTGGGGCGATGTTCCCCCCCGCCGGGAAACTGCCGCAATTCCCTGGGCCCTTCCAAGGCCTGCCAGCCACTGCTGCTGGGGCCTCTCTCTCTCCCCCTCACTCCTTCCCTCTCCCTTCGCCGGGAAAAGAGGGAGGGAGAGGGAAGGATGGAAGTGTGTGGGGGGGGGGGGAGAGAGGCACCGGCAGCAGCAGCTGCTGGCCTCAGAAGGGCCCCGGGAGGCGCAGCGGCAGGCGCTACGTTTTCCCGGGGGGGGGCTCAGTACCCCCGGGAAATTTCAGGGGAGGCTCGAGCCCCCCCCCATAGTCTACACCTATGTGTGTTTGTGTGTGTGTGTGTGCATATATAAGTGGAAAATAAAATAGTGCCTCTAAACACCTCTCTAGAACACACCCACAAGACTTTTATTGGAAATAAGAACTTCTCATACTAGGATTGCCAGTCTTCAGAATATCTCCTGGAATTGCAACAGACTGCAGAGAGCTGTTCCCCCAGAGAAAATGGCAGCTTTGTAGGGTGGACTCTATGGCATCAGATCCCCAATGAACTCCCTCTGCTCCAGCTCAACTCTGCTTGAGCTCCACCCCCACATTTTCAGAAATTCCTTATACTAGAATTGGTAACACTATCTCATACAGCGCACCAAATTCTTTTCAACTACATGTGACCTGAATTGAGATCTCTTGTCGTTCATATGGCAATGAAAAAAGTGATAAAATTACTATTTTTTTACATGAAAGTTGGAAATTCAGATAATGCTATAGTTAATTATAACATTATGATGTGGGGTTTTTGTGGTTTGTTATATGTGTGTGCATGCGTGTATGTGTGCACCTGGAAGTTGTGGTGATTTTGGGCGACTGACTGTGTATGCACCTGGAAGTCATGGTGACCTCTGGTGACTGACCCCCCTACTGGGGTCCTGGAGGATATTCAGAGAGGTGGTTGAATATTGCCTGCCCCCCACCTCCAGACTGCTGGTATTCCAAGGAGGTCTCCCATCCAAGTACTTGACAGAGTCGACTCTGCTTAGCTTCTGAGATCTGATGAGATCAGGCTTGCCTGGGCTAACCAGGTCAGGGCATAACATTACAATGTGATAGGGATCTAGTTGTTGCCATTTTTTATTGCCAGTTTGGTGTAGTGGTTAAGTGTGCAGACTCTAATATGGGAGAACTGGGTTTGATCCCCCACTCCTCCACTTGCACCTGCTGGATGACCTTGGGCAAGCCATAGCTCTGGCACATCTGTTCTTGAAAAAGAGCAGTTTCTGCCAGAGCTCTCTCAGCCCCACCTACCTCACAGGGTGTCTGTTGTGGAGAGGGGGGAAGGGAAAGGAGTTTGTAAGCCACTCTGAGAGTCCCTTGGGTAGTGAAGGGCAGGGTATAAATCCATTCTCTTCTTCTTCTTCTTTAAAAAATGAAAAAGGCCCCTGTTGATGTGGGTGGGGGTGTGGATGGCAGCAGCTGTTGTGGAATGGAGTAGGGAAAATACAGGGAAACCTACCGTCTGGAATTCCTGCTGCAGTCTCAACAGCAACAGGAAAACCAAAAAGAATTGTTGCTGTGTGTAAGGCCCCTTCATCATTTCATACCATCTCCTTAGAAGTTCCTGATTCTCACACAGAAGCACAATTGGGAGCACCATTGCACTGTTCTGTTCACAAGCAATGACCTGTAAGACCTCACATGCACATTTTCTATAAGAGGAAATCCAACCCCAACTCATGGTTAAGTTGATGCATAGCTCAGAATTTTCGAGAATAACTCCTCCTCCTGCGTGAGCAGTAAAGATATCAGACAAAAAGAATGCAGTGATGCTACCAGCTGCTGTGAATGCCACCCTCAATTATTGTGTCTTCCTCTGTAGTCTCTAAACCGACATTTATTTGTTTCTCATTTAGCCAATTTGGTATTATTTTTTTAATCACAAACCAGATCATGTTAATACAATATATGCAAAGACCTTAATTCAACGGCAAATCAGTATGCCTGACATCCCACAAGCAATATTACTAAGTGTTAAACAGTAAGTGTGTTGAAAATAACTTCCCGTCATTTTCTTGTCCCCACAAAGAATATCACCTTTTGTTTAATTACAAAGCACCGAATTGACAATCAGGTAGTGCAAATGATACCCTGACATTCCCATGGAAACTTCAGAGAGGCTATTTGCATGTCTTGTTATTTTGTACAGTAATAGCTGCAATCATCATAACTGCTATCATTTGTTTATCAGCCGTCCCCTGGGTGCCATCATTAGTCATTGGTAAAACTTAGAGAACTGCAATGCAGGCAAAGCAATCAGCATAGCATTCCTTTCTGCTCTTTGTGGTTCAATTGCCTTTTTTTAAAAAAAACATTAGACTGTTACAGGCACAGAGGCCTACACTGTGGGGGAGGAGGGGAGAACCTGCAAACGGGAATGCTAAATTCTGTGTTGGAAATAAATAATGCAAATCTGTATTATTATTACCTATTGTATCCTGACTGGCAGGTGGGAAGGCATTTGAGTTACAGAAGCAAAGCATAATTTGGGGGAATGAAAATCACAATTGCAGATAAGCTTATAGAATATATACCAACAAGTTTCAGAACAGTTACCATGGCAGTGGCTTGTTGCACAAGCTATTGCGTTCCTAAATTTGCATTCATTGGGGTCAAGCAGGGTTTTTCCCCAACCTCCTACACCTCTGTTTTTAGATATTTTACTGTTACAATTAATCTCCACACACACACACCCCAATCATTATTACAAACAATCCATTTCCCTCTCTTTTGTCTTATTAGAATTTGTGTTGCCCTCAGTTTCTCCTCAGTTTTTTTTTTTACTGTTCTCATCGCTAGTTTAGAGTATGAGTAATTAAAACAAGTTTATTCTTAGGAAATTAACAGTTAGTAGACATCTAAATCAGACTCATTACCAAAAATTTCCAATTTTTATTGAATGGGAGGTTGATGCAATAATAAACCAAAACCCTAGAATCATAGAATAAACCAAAACCCTAGAATCATAGAATAAACCAAAACCCTAGAATCATAGAATCATAGAATGTCTAGTCCAACCATGCTCAGTTCAGCAAAACTGGAATGCCTCTGACAGATTGCCGCCTGACTTCTGCTGGAAGCCATCCACACTGAGGAAGAGTCCCCACCCCCGTAATTGACTCCATTGCTAAACTGCTTCCCCTAATGCTCAGATGAAATCTATTATCCTGTAATTGATTAGATCTAGTGTTGCCTTCTGGAGAAATAGAGAACAAGAATTTTCCCTCTTCCGTGTGACAGCCTATCATGTATTTGAAGAGTATACTCATGTGTGTGCCTCAGTCTTCTCAAGTCCAAGCTAAACATACTTAGTTCCTTCAGCCTTTCCTCACAAAATTAGTTTTCAGCATCCCTGGCACTCTTCTGAATTGGTTCCAATCAGTCTGCATGTTTCTGAAAGTGCAGGATCCAGAACTAGAACTTTCTTTCTTTCTTTCTTTCTTTCTTTTTCTTTCTTTCTTTCTTTCTTTCTTTCTTTCTCTTTCTTTCTTTCTTTCTTTCTTTCTTTCTTTCTTTCTTTCTTTCTTTCTTTCTTTCTTTCTCCCGTTCTCTCATTCTCTTGTTCTCTCTTTCTTTCTCTCTCTCTCTCTCTCAGCTGTATCACACTGATGAGTTGTGATCAGCTTGTAACAGGCTACACTCCCAAGATTGTTTTAACATCCTACTGCCAACTAGGTAACTGATCCCATCCTATACTAGTGCATTCAGAATGAACACAGCTTTCTATTTTATCAAGGTTATTTTGAAGTTTATTTTATAAAATATAAACCATCCAAGAAGACATACCACACATGTTCAAGTATGATACCTGAAAAACCAATTTGGTTCAGTAAGCCCACAGAGAAACAGATCCAGTGTCACTACTCTAATTGATAAATGGTACCTCACTTTGACAAACTGGAAGGATAGACAAAATTTAGAAATCAGGTACTGTTTTAGGAGGAAAAAAGGAGAGATGACAGGTTCTATCTTGTCACTCTAAGGGACCTGAAGAAATACTGAATTTAGGAATGCTGGCAACCAACTTTGCATTTTATTGTTTCACAGCAACTTCAGACATTTTAGTTAATATTTGGCAATTTGGGGGAAATGACTTGGATTGGATACACACACACACACACACACACACACACACACACACACACACACAGAGTTTGGTGTAGAGGTTAAGCGCATGGACTCTAATCTGGGAGAACCGGGTTTGATTCCCCACTCCTCCACTTGCACCTGGCTGGATGACCTTGGGCAAGCCATAATTCTGTCAGAGATGTTCTCTCAAGGACAGTTCTGGAAAGAGCTCTCTCAGCCCCACCCAGAAGAAGAAGAAGAAGAAGAAGAGGAGGAGATTGGATTTATACCCCGCCCTTCACTCACTTGGAGTCTCAGAGCGGCTTACAAACTCCTTTCCCTTCCCCTCCCCACAACAGACACCCTGTGAGATAGGTGGGGCTGAGATAACTCTTTCCCAAGCTGTCCTTGAGGGAACAGCTGGTACAGAGCTATGGCTTGCCCAAGGTCATCCAGCCAGGTGCAAGTGGAGGAGTGGGGAATCAAACCCGGTTCTCCCAGAATAGAGTCCGCGCACTTAACCACTACACTAAACCGCACACTACACCTACCTGTCTGTTGTGGAGAGGGGAAGGGAAAGGAGTTTGTAAGCCGCTCTGAGACTCCCTTGGGTAGTAAAGGATGAGGTATAAATCCAATCTCTTCTCCTCTTCTTCTTCAGAATTCAGGAAAAGTACGGATATAAGAACATAAGAGAAGCCAGTGTTGGATCAGGCCAGTGGCCCATCCTGTCCAACACTCTTTCACACAGTGCCCAAAAACCAGGTGCCCTTAGGAAGTCCAGCAGTGGGGCCAGGACACTAGAAGCCCTCCCACTGTTGCTCCTTCTCCATCAAGCACCAAGAATACAGAGCATCACTTGCTCTGTATTTGAGAACTTAAAATTCAAACCAATACTATATAGAAATGTAAAAAGTTCCAGGAGCTAACTTCCATAGCAAGAGTCATGAAGATTTGATAGCTGATTATAAAGACGTAGGGTTCCATCCAAAGGCACTTCAGTTCTCAAAAACAAAAAGGGATGATTTGGGGTTGCCAGGTTTCCCTGGACACTGGTGGGGGATGGGGGTAGAGTTGCCAAATTCAGGTTGGGAAACCCCTGGATATTTGGGGATGGAGCCTGTGAAGGACAGGGACCTCAGTGGAGTACAATGCCATACAGTCAAGCCTCCAAAGCATCCATTTCCTCCAGGGGAACTGATCTCTGTAGTCTGGAGATGTAATTCTGAGGGCTCCCTAGATCCCACCTGGAGGCTGGCATCCCTAGGTGATTCCTCCCTCCCACTACAGATCTCCACATCATATGCCACACTGCTCCCAAGTGTCCTCCAATTCCCAGAATCAGCATTTGTGGAACACAGTAGGCTGCAGTGAGAGGCAGGAAAGATCTACTCCATCAGCACGGGTCCACTCACTCTTTTGGATCCAACCCATAGATATCTGTTTGCCATTTTCTATATATGACACATAACCTTAAATGTTCTGCTATTCATTGAGGCTGAATAATTTTATCATTAAAATGAGGACATGAAGGATAGGATTTTATTAAATGGACAGCTGGAGGAAGACATAATGCAAGTTTGCAATAAAAACTGGAAATTAGAACTGTCTAGATAAATGGGATTTTACTGAACATGTCATATGAATACATATTTGCTTTCCAGTCCATACTCTTATTTTCCACTGTGTTGGGTACTGAGATGGGGGAAAAGTTGAAAACAGCTTAAAAACAAATGAAAGAAACATGACAGGTTTGTCTAGGCATAGAGGTGATTCTGTAGTCTCCATCTGCTGCTGCACCATCAGGTGGAAAAGAAACGCACCATTTTGAAAGCAGCCTTATGCTATTTCATGTAGACAGTGATGGCTCTTTCCCTTGGGATATACCTTGTGCTAAGTGGATTTGCAAGTAGTACGACTAGAACAAGCATCAAGATGCCACTCAAAGCAATGTCTGCTTTTTATCTCTCCCCCCCCTTGTGTGTGGTTTCTTACCTATCCTGATGACATACTGCAATAATTTTGTAATTGAAGTGTTGTTACTGAATTTTGATGGAATTGCACTCCTGCCAAAAGGTCACATATGCATGGGAAAAGACAGTACTTATTATGATTGGAGAACAGCTATATACTTTTATGCTTAACTGATTTTCTACAAAACTATTTGGAAGACCACAACTTAGAGCCACAGACGATTTCCCTGGACTGAAGGGGGGCAGCTCAACATTCCACCTTTCATTGAAGACCTTTGATCCCACTCACTGGGTTGACAACCTCCAGGTGGGGCCTGGAGATCTCCCAGAATTACAACTGATCTTCAGATGATCCCCTGGAGAAAATAGCTGCTTTAGAGGGTGGACTCTATGGCATTGTACCATGCTGAGGCCCCTCCCATCTCCAAACCCCACCCTCCCCAGGTTGCTCCCCCCCAAATTACCAGAAATTTCCCAACCCAGAGTTGGCAAACCTGCTTACTCTGGAGCAGCATTTTGGTGTGCATTTTGGGCTGCAGTGGGGCAGGAACTCTAGAAAGTGACTGTCTGCAAAATGGAAATACTCCGCCCCCCGCCACCACCCTACATGTCCTTGTAGGTTCCTCACAATGCAACTGAGCCCAACTTGGCCCAGTGACTGGTACCATGCAACCTAGCCAGTGTTTTTTGGGGGGAGAGAGGCTGCCGGGGGAGGGAAGGAGGGACTAGATGACTTGCAAGGTCCCTTCCAACTCTAACATTCTATGATTGAGGGAGGGAAAGCTAAAATTAGAGAGGTAGATAAAGTAAGGATGACTGGTGGGTGGGAAGGAGAGAATGAAGCGGGCAAAGGGAAGAAGCTGTGGAGCCTTTTAGGAAAGGGAAAGAGGAAATAGTGGGCAAGGGGGGAAAGTGATGCCCCTTGCAACTCTTTGTAAGTCCCTTGCTTCTATTTGAATCTGCAGTGTGTACATTTTGGGCTTAATAATCCAAGTGTTCCTTATAGGAAAAGATCTAATTGGCTGATAGTCCATTGTCTTTTCACTGACAGAAGCAGGCCACTGAGGGGACAGTTAGACCCACCTGGGAGTGGGCGGAGGAGAAGAGTGGACCCAGCACCCAGTCGGTCCTTCCCCTTCACTGGCTCCCTCCAGACTGAGGCCGGGATGCTGGCCGGTGGCTCTGTGGGCAGAACTGAGGCAAAGCAGGGAGAGAATGCAGCCAATGGCCAGAGACCCCCTTTTGAGTGGCAGTCCATCCAGCCTACTGATTTTGGTGCCACATGGAATCTTGCCCCTTGGAATCTTGAAAACAGCTTTATATAATAGGAAAGATGTATATATTTACATATTAGCACATGTATATGTAAGTGCATCAAGTTTCATATATAGAAGTAGTTTACAATTATGATCCTTTTTTTGACCCTTTTTTGGGTAGATCCTTTTTTTTTTAATGATGACCCCATAGGTTTTCAAGCCAAGAGACATTGGGCCATTTCACACAGCCAATATGTTCCGTTTCAGGAACTCTTCAGTAACAGTTTCTGTCAGACATTTCACACAGAACCGTATTAGTACCAGTTCAGTAATGGAACATATTGGCCATTTCAGACAGAAGCATTAGGGAAGCGTTAGGGAAGCGTTCCTGAGCCGGTTTACCTTGAAACCTCCTCCCAAGTGTTCTTCAGTTCTTGTACCAGTTCTGAAGCGCTACAGAGGGTGCTGTGTGAAATGCCCCTGACGTGCTTCCTTTGATGACGAGTGCTTTCACGCCTCTTTTCACCCATGTGGGCGATCTCTGTAATTTTTTTTAATAGGCTGAGTCTTAAAATGCCATGTGTGTGTGTGTTTGTGTGTGTGTGCATCTGTGTGTGTTTGTGCATCTGTGTGTGTTTGTGTGTGTGTGTGTGTGTGAGAGAGAGAGAGAGAGAGAGAGAGATCCAGGCTGAGTCTTAAAATGTGGGGGGGTTGAGAAAGAGAGATCAAAGTCCAGGCTGAGTCTTAAAACGCTGTGTGTGTGTGTGTGGTGTGAAAAGAGGCTTGAAAAGAAAGCGGCAGTCTGAAATGGCAAACTGCTTCGAAGACCATTCCAAAATGGTAGGGGAAGGGCTGTCTGAAATGGCCGTCACTGTACCGGTTTATTCCAAGCCGGCTGAGTAACGTTTTTAAAGGTGTAGTGTGAAATTCCCCATTCAGAGGTGGTTTGCCATTGCCTGACTCTGTTGCAACCCTGGAATTTCCTGGTGGTCTACCATCCAAATATTGACCAGGGCTGACCCTGCTTGGAAGAAGAAGAAGAAGAAAAATTGGATTTATACTTGAAGTCTCAGAGTAGCTTACATTCTCCTTCCCTTCCTCTCTCCACAAAAGATGCCCTGTGAGGTAGGTGGGTCTGAGAAAGCTCTGAGAGAACGGCTCTTGATGTAACAGTTCTGAGAGAACTGTGACTGACACAAGATAACCCAGCTGGCTGCAGGTGGAGGAGTGGGGAATCAAACTCAGTTCTCCATATGAGAGTCCGCCGGTTACTCTTAACCACTACACCAAAGATTGGGCTAGCCTGGGCTATCCGGGTCAAAGCTGATCTCAATTTACCAAGAGCTAATGATATTAATGGGATCAGCTTGTGCACACACACAAAGGTAAACAGTGGTGAGATTTGTGTATTCACAGTCCATTGTATAGAACTTAATATCACACAGCAAAGGAACTGTAGTCTCCTGTACCTAGTTTTTTTTTTTTCTGAACACATGAAGCACTCAAGAATAGGATATTGTAAATTCATGTTCAGAATAACAATGAGCATAGGGAGGTATAGATATTCCTTGTGTTGCTCACTGCTGAAGTGCTGCTACCAGTAGATAGGGGAAGACAGGTAGCATATCTGACTAAGCAAGCCAGCAGAACTGGAAATATGAAAAGGGACCATTGTCTTTCTACAGAATATTTGGCATCTTTCAGATAGCTAAAATATAAACCCTTGGTGGAATTCAAGGTTCTCTGCATTGATTTCTAGAGCCTTTTACAATAGGAATGCTTTCTTATATGCACCTATACTTCAAAGGTGGATACTTCAATGTGTACTAGTAGTGTACCTTGTATATAGTGTCACAGACACACAGGTTGAAATGACTAAGTTGCAGTGCCCTACAAAGAGAAGGGTTTTTTTCCCCCTGCTACTCCTTGGTAGCTAATAAAGATATTTGGCATCTCACGTGATCAGTCACAGGAGAAGCCAACTATTGGATGATTAGTTAAAGGTGTTAGCACCAAAGGAAATGTGTTGGTAAACTGAGACAGTTGTGAAGTTTCACTATGCTATACAGTATGTATAACTCAAAAGCCTCTCTCTGTTTTTATTGTGAAAACATTTCAGTTTCTAAATAGAATCCAAAGTCCTGTCTATTTGACATCTCAGCCTAAAAGCCCCTCGAGGGTCTGATCCATAAGTGATTTAATGATACAACAGACCTGCAGCCATTAAAACTGTCTATTTGGTGCCGTATGTGCTGTATGACATTTCTAGTTAATACAGCTGCACTTTTAAGACTATTCCCAGTATTTTAAGGTAATTTTGTCCATTTGCATGGAGAAGGAGAGATTGTGGCACACATGGAAATTCAAATTGAAGCATTTTATGTAAGGTAAATGGTAAGATCCAGGTACCTTTGCATCTAAATGATATCCTTAGGGTGGTATTGTCACTAGCGCACTTCAGCAAAGTTTGATGATTTCAGTTTGATATCACTTTTTAAAGAAGAAAGTTAGGGTAATATTTCAAGATGTTTTATAGGTTTCTATCCAACCCCATGCTAGTCACTTGAGCAAGGCATAAAAAACAGGAAAAAATGTTTTGTTCCTGCAGCTTTTCTACATTACTGCTTATTTTATTATGAAACAACAAAAAAGAGCAATATGTTATCTTGTGGCAATTCTGTGATCAATATGCAAACAGTTAAAAATTCTTGGAGGTATTAAAAACTCCACTTGATGATATAAATCAGCCTCTTCCTACTTAATACATATTTTGACCCTCAGTGTGCAATATAGAGACTGTTTAATTTTGTGCTACTTATGTCTGTTCACCTTTTCCACCTACCCTTTCTTTTCAAATTTCTTGAAATTGCTCTATTAAAATGGCATTGGGAGTGCCACTGGTGTGACTCACCTTAGAACTTGGGTCCTTAATGTGGTACCTGTGAATGTCATGGTACCCTGCAGCACCTTTCCTGGCATCCATCAAGTATGGTCGCCAACTTCCAAGTAGAGGCTGGAGAACTTCTGCTATTACAACTGATCTCCAGGTGACAGAGATCAGTTCACCTGCAGAACACGGCCACTTTGGAAGTTGGACTCTATGACATTATACCCCACTGAAGTCCCTCAACTCCCTAAACCCTGCCCTCCTCAGGCTCCACCCCCCAAATCTCCAGCTATTTCCCAACCCTGACCTGCCAGTCCTACAATCAAGTGTTTTTAGAAAGTGCATGAGGCCTGGTGGTTGTTTGAGCTCTTGATATTTATGGTGTAATACAGACAGTGGCTTTATTTAAAGTACTTTTAACTGTGCACATAGTGAAGTGATGTTCTAAAAACACAGAGGGGCTTGATTCTGGTGAAACACATATAAGCCACATGGCTACAATATTTGATTGATTGATTTTATTTGTATACTACCCTCCCCCCGTTTGGGGGTCAGGGTGGTTGACAAGTTATAAATACATTCTGATAAATACTGTGATGATACCTAATACATATATACATAAAATTTAAAACAATAAAAACAGCAATCAACTAGTGCACCTAAGTGGAACTTGTATTGAAGTCATGAAATCTTCCCAGTTCGAATGTATTTTTATAATTCAGATGGAAGTTGATAAAAACATCACTATATCAAATTTCAGTCACTTTTCAGAAACCATTTGTGTTCCTATCAAAATCTGGCCAGAATCTCTCTCTTACTGTCCATATGTGCAAGAAGCTCTCGCTAGCCCTTCAGGACCAACTGTTGTTACAGGTAATAGAGCAGATTTTAAATGGCTGGGCTCATGAGAGAAGGGCTCATGTAAAGGATATAGGCAGGAGAATAAGCATTTTTTTTACACTTTTCCTTTTGCATCACTATGTTAGATGCAGCCCCGTAGCCAAGAAATTTTCCCAGAGGGCTTTGGAATTGGTGGGGGGCATCAGGGAAGGAGCTGCTCAGGCCTGTAGTTATGGTGGGGCTATCCGGGGCTCCACCCCTTTCTTAAAGGCCTAGCCTCACAGGAATTCTTTTTTAAAGACACTGACAACCATGGAGTGGGAAAGAGTTAATGTGGAAAACATCATGGTCACTCCAGGAGCCAAGAGGTGACCCTGCATCTCCAGGCTGGGAGGAACAAGTGACATACACATGTCTGTGGCTGACAAAGGAAAAGAAATCACCTGACTCGAGCAGAGAAAACCCATCCTGCAGTCAAAGTGGAAGAGCAGCCCAGGAACCATCCATTGGCTGTAGCAGTAAGAGAGCTGTCTGACCCCACTGCCTGCTCCCCTGAGGCCAGTTGGCCAACCATCTTCCTCCCCTGTGCCACCTTACCTCTTTCTTGTTGGAGAAATGAGCATGTAATGCAAGGCCTGAGAAATTCAGTCATTATAGGGTTAACTATGCAACTTGTTTGTTTACCTGTGTTAGCCTGGAAGTGATACCTGGCAGCTGGCCAATTGACTGTAGACCCGGGAAAACTAAAGGTGTACTGTCTTGCTAATTGGTCAGTGATATCAGGTGTTTCCTTTCAGGGGTCAAGAAGAAGGAGAGATCCTCCATTACAATCTCTCACTCTCTATCAGTATGTCTTAGTGTGAAGACGGAGCACAATGCAGCTCCTTAGAAAGCATGTTTTGTTTATTTGTAGCTAATCCCGTTTACCTTTTCCCTTTAGTAATAAACTTCTTTTAAACCAAAAGAAGCAATCTCTTCTTCCAGAAAAGCAAGATTCATTACTCTGATTTTTCTGATTATTGGACAAAAGTCCTAACAAATGGTAGCAGAGAGCATGGTTCTTAAAACATGGTTTCTCTTCTAAAAAGCTTTCTGGATTGATTGAGAAAGAGAAATAGGGAATAAGAGCTAGAGGCTTGGATTTTTAAAACGACCACTTTTTTTCCTTCCTGCTCTCAGAGCAATCTTGCAGCCAGAAAGGCCCAACCCTGTTTCCTTGCTGATCAGGGGAAAACCTATGCTGGATTGTAGTTTGCCAGGAGCAAAGGATCTTTTTTGACTGGATTAATTTTTGCCTGCTGTAAGTGGAGCTGAGCCTTGGAGCACCGGAGAGATGCTGCTGCCGGGAGAACAAAGGAAGGCGAGGCAAAGGAGCTTTTGAACTTCGCGCTGCTGCTTCTGCTGCAGAGAGGGGAAAGATTAACCCTGCCAGCTCCTGGAGAAGTAGATGACTGAGCCAGAACCTGTGCTTCTACCTCAAATCCAAAGGGACGTGAGTAAAAAAAAAGAAAATGGCTTTTAATGCCCCATCCCAGGAAATGCCAAATCTCAGACTTACAAAGGCTAACTATCAGTGGTGGGAGGAGTATTTGAAGAGTCGCCTGCAGACTCACAATGCCCTTCAAGTATTAACAACTGAAAATCCTCCAGAAACTGACCCTGATAAGACACAATTCCTTATGATGGATGGTTTTGCTAAAGCCCTGATTTTAGGGAGTATTCCCTACACAGAGGTACCAGGATTAAGAGGGCTAGCCACGTCCAGATTGATGCTTCAAAAGTTAAAGGATAAATTTGATAAGCACAGCAAGAGTAAAATCTATTCCCTCAAGGGAAAGATTTTTGATTTCAGGATGAAGGAGGGAGACTGCCTTCCCAAAGAGATGGACAAATTAATGGGCATTTACACACAGCTTAAAGACCTGAATGAAGCACCCTCTGATACAGATATGATTTCTTCAATTCTCAAGGGTCTGCCTGGTTCCTATAAGTCTGTAACCAGTATGATTAGACTGAAAGATGATCTGACTTTAGAAGGTCTTTTGTCTGCACTAACTGAGGAATATGATTCTAGAAATTTGAAAGAAAGTTTGTCTGATGAGATGTCTGTTTTGAGTCTAAAGCATGGACAGAGATTTAAAAGGAAAATAGAGTGTTTTATATGTGGGAAAAATCATCTTGCAAAGTACTGCTCTTCTAAGTATGCACCTAATAATGAGCCCCAAGAACAAAGAGCCACAGGAGCACATGGTTCCAGTAACAAAGAACCAGCCAGTGGAAGGGGAAGCCATTATGGGAGGAGCAGAGGTCACGTTTCACACACACAGCACAGAGGAAAGAAGTTTGCAGCACAGACACAGAGCAAAGGCAATGCTTTTAGGATCACTGATGATTTTAACACAGATGATAAGAAAATATTTTTAATCGATTCTGGCGCTTGTACACATGTGTGTAGAGAAAAAGCCTGGTTTAGTAACATAGATGTTGAAAACAAACCAAGAATTTACCAAGCTAACAGGCAATTATTGAATGTACAAGGCGTTGGGACTGTAAAATTACAATTGTCCACTACATAATCAATTAATTGAAGTTGAATTGCGAAATACAGCTTATGTGCCTGAAGCTGTTGAGAACTTAATTTCAACAAAAAGCCTTATGAATACTGGCCATATTGTAGTGCTCAAACCAGAGCAAGGAAGCAAGGTCTCTACCAAGGATGGAGAGCTTGAATTTAAAGTGGAAGAGAAAAATGGCTTTCATTACTTTGTAGCTTGTGATGATGAGGAGACAGAAACTTTTGATGTTGATCCTGATGAGGAAATAGAGACTGTTGATGATAAGGAACAGGTTTGCCAGACTAAGGATGCTTGTGATGATGCTTGTAAACATGAAAAATGTTTATTTTCGTGGCATATTAAAATGGGACATAGAAATTTGAAATCTGTTGAGCAGTTGTTAAAGCAATGTGGAATACCTGTTGTGCATTGTGAAAAGAGTGAAACTAGATGTGAGACATGCCTCAGAGCAAAGGGAGATGCCCCAAGTTATTCTGGGAAAACTCCAGCGCAAAATCAAGAATTTTTGGAAACTGTATACAGTGATCTTGTTGGGCCTTTACCTGCATCCCTAGGTGGGAACAAATATTTTGTGACTTTCACAGAGAATAAAACAAAATACACTTATGTGTATATGCTGAGAAGTAAGGATGAAACACTGCGTAGATTTAAAAATTATGTGGCTATTGTTAAAAATAAATTTGGCAAAGCACCTCAAAGCTTACTCACAGATGGAGGTGGTGAATATTGTAATGCTGAATTCAAACAATTTCTACAAGAGCAAGGAATTCAACATAAAGTATCCATTGCTTATTCACCCCAGCAAAATGGAGCTTCTGAGAGATTAAATAGAACACTGCAGGGGATGTGCAGAGCTATGCTGATGCATTCTGGACTGCCAAACGGTTTATGGGCAGAAGCCCTGAACACAGCAGTGTACTTACACAACAGATTACCCTCAAAGATTATTGGAACCTCCCCTTTTCAGGCTTGGTTTGGAAGACAGCCTGGTCTAAGACATATCAAAGCTTTTGGCGCAAAAGGGTATGCACACATACCAAAGGAAAAGAGGGGAAAGCTTGATTCCAGATCTGAAACTGGACTTATTGTAGGCTATCCTGTTGGTGGGAAAGGGTACAGGATATACAATCCCCAAACCCACACAGTAGAAGAACGCAATGTTGTTTTTATTGATGAGACTGTATTGCCTAGTGTTTCCACTGCAGCTGATCCAAAGATGCCTGGGACTGCACCTGATGAGTTCGTTGCTTGGCTACCTGTAGTGACTGCTGGTGAACTGGCTGGGGAACTGGCAAGTGAAGCAGCAGGTCCACCTTCTGAGGAAACTATTGAAACAGAAGGGGAAGCAGGGGCCACACCAGAGGAAGCGGCTCAACCCACGGCAGAACCCACAGCAGAACCCACACCCGGTGTGAGGCGATCAGAAAGGAGCACTAAGGGAAAACCTCCAATGAAGTATGGATTTTGTGAACTTGTGCAACCTGCAAAGGAACCCAAGAACTGGAAGGAAGTTTGCAACTTACCTGCAAGTGAAAGAGGCAGATGGCTTGAAGCAATGGAACAAGAGCTGCTATCCATTAGCGAAAAAGAGGCCTGGACTCTCACTCAACTACCTCAAGGCAGAAACCCTGTTGGATGTAAATGGGTCTTCAAAATAAAGCACAAGGAAGATGGAACTGTGGAGCTATACAAAGCACGCCTAGTAGCTAAAGGCTACTCACAGCAATATGGGACTGACTATTTTGAAACTTTTGCTCCAGTTACTGACCAAGCAACATTCAGAACACTTCTAAGTGTTGCAGCATCTAGGAACATGATAGTAGAGCATCTTGATGTAAAGACTGCTTTTCTCAATGGAGAACTATCTGAGGAGATCTACATGGAACAACCTGAAGGTTTCAAGGTCAAAGTCAAGAAAACTACGTCTACAAACTTAATAAAGGACTCTATGGCCTAAAGCAAGGCGCAAAGGCCTGGTATGACAAACTTACTGAACTTTTAAAGAAGCAAGGCTTCAAGCAAGGGAAAGCTGAACCTTGTCTGTACACTAGAATCAGAAATGGACAATACCAGTATGTTCTTGTTTACGTTGACGACTTGATCGTGGCTTGTCAAAACAGAGGAGACATCAAAGCAATAGCTGATGGACTGAATAAGGAAGTGGAAGTCAAACAGCTAGGAGATGTTCAACAATACCTTGGAATGCAAATTGAGAGACTCGAGGATGGAACTTTTCTTTTATGCCAGAAAAGAAAGATTATGGACTTTATAGAATCTGTTGGCATGAAGAACTGCAAAGCTTCATCAATCCCACTTGAACCTGGATATCTGAAGGAGAAGGACGGCACACCACTAAAGGACATAGGAGGATACAGAGAGGCTGTTGGAAAGCTCTTGTACCTGAGCAAATCAACGCGTCCAGATATTACAGCGGCAGTTGGATTTCTAAGCAGAAAAGTAAGTTCGCCAAATCATCATGATTGGAGCGCAATAAAGAAGATGGCACGTTACCGAAGAGGAACAATGGACTTAAAACTAAAAATTGCACCAACTGAACAACCAAGACTAGTTGGCTACATGGATGCCAGTTGGGGAGAAGAGATGAACAACTACAAGTCTACCAGTGGATACCTATTCTTTTATGGAGATGGACTGATGGACTGGACTAGTAGAAAGCAGACTGTTGTAGCGCAATCCACAGCAGAAGCTGAGTGCATTTCAGCAGCAAGTGCCTGCAGCAGACTTGAATGGATCTTTGAGATGTTGAAAGATTTTGGAATAATTGAACCTGTACCTATACTTATGTTAGAGGATAATCAAGCTTGTATAACTATATGTAAGGAAGAGAGCACGACTGCTAGAAGTAGATCTATTGGTATTAAATGTGCATTAGTTAAAGATTTGTACCAGAAAAGGTTGATAGAGATTAAGCATTGTCGTACAGAAGAGATGGTGGCTGATATTCTGACTAAGCCACTGACCAAAGACAAGTTTGAAAGACTTCGTGAAATGTTGAATATGCTTGATGCTAATGCTGGATAATGTTTTGTGTATGCATGTATAATGACTTGCATTTCAGGTCTTGAGAAGGGGTGTTGGAGAAATGAGCATGTAATGCAAGGCCTGAGAAATTCAGTCATTATAGGGTTAACTATGCAACTTGTTTGTTTACCTGTGTTAGCCTGGAAGTGATACCCGGCAGCTGGCCAATTGACTGTAGACCCGGGAAAACTAAAGGTGTACTGTCTTGCTAATTGGTCAGTGATATCAGGTGTTTCCTTTCAGGGGTCAAGAAGAAGGAGAGATCCTCCATTACAATCTCTCACTCTCTATCAGTATGTCTTAGTGTGAAGACGGAGCACAATGCAGCTCCTTAGAAAGCATGTTTTGTTTATTTGTAGCTAATCCCGTTTACCTTTTCCCTTTAGTAATAAACTTCTTTTAAACCAAAAGAAGCAATCTCTTCTTTCCAGAAAAGCAAGATTCATTACTCTGATTTTTCTGATTATTGGACAAAAGTCCTAACATTTCTCTCTGGCTGATCATGGCCCGAGGCAGGGCACCACCAGCCCCCAGATGGGAAGGCTAGCAAGCAGCACTCATTTGGAGGGGCCGAACCACCTGGAGGGCAGAGATGGCAATGGGGAAGGGGCCAGACTAAGCCTCTCAGGGTGGGAGAGACTTGCAGTATGGTTTGCCAGTCCACTTGAGAGCGTGCCAAGGGGACGGAAGTACAAAGCACCATCTGCCTTTGGCCCTCACTCAGCTGAGGCCAGAAGAAGTGAAGAGAGGACTGATGTGGAAAAGAAAGATGCTGTGCTTTATGGATCTGGTGCTAGCATGCTGGGAAGCCAGTGCAACAACAGCCATTGGCCTGAGTTCCATTGTCGCTCTCCTCCTCAGGAGGGGAGGGGATAGAGAGCTTGAGCTGTGGTGGGGCTCTACCTTAATTGGTAGGGGGCTCCACCCCTAAAACTCCACCATTGTCTATGACCCTGGTTAGATGCCTTCAAAATGAAGACATATATCACCAGAAGAGGGTTTCTTAGCTAGCTGTCAGCTACACTGTCATATCCTGCCCGGGAGTTGAGACTTGACCAGTGACCCCGCCCATTGGAATGTGCTCATGTGCTGTTTAGCTGTCTGGCTTCCTTATCACGCCCCGCTTTAGTTTGCTATGCTCCCAGCTTGCTTGCTTCACTCCCAGCTTGTTCAAGGTCTGGGACAAATCCTCCCCAGTTATGTTATTCCTTTTGCAGCTGCTTTCAAAAACATTTAGTAGAAGTTCCCTGGGAACTAAAGCATAATAACCTGTTTGCTGCCATTTTTGTGTGAAACCTGTTCAGGGGTTGGAATAACCTTTTACATTTTCTGATTGGTCTTGATGAAGTGAGGGGACTTCCAGTCGCTTAGTAAACAAACTAACTGTTTGTTTACAATAAGTCATTACTAACAGGAAAAGTGTAACCATTCCAATAAGTACCTCTTTGCAAATAAAGGACTTTCTAGTTAAGGAGACCTGTTGCAGACTGCATCTTTTGGGACAATCTCACACTAGCTCAGTATGTATATTTTGTTTTGTGTGTAAGCAAGAAAATATTTTAAGCGGTATGTTAATTTTAAAAGGCAACCTGTTAAACAGAGCTTCTGCCTGAAATGTGTAACAAATATGTTATCAGAGTTGTACAAAACTTCAGCACTATTTTTTTTGCGAATACGCAGTGGCTCGCAACTTCCTTTGCCAAATTTTATGAAAAAAGAAGATACGTACAGATGTTGATCCCCTCTAGTCTGTGCCTCACAGTGATGATCCAAGGAGAAGTTCTTCAAAAATGCCACCCAGCTTTGCCTACAAGAAAGGTGGTGGTGGGGGGAGTAATTTGACAATGAAAAACAAAGTGAAGTTAAACCAAAAAAAAGTCATTTACAGATTAGGGATATTGCTTATGTTTTTTTTTTCTGTATAGGAGCTCAGAGTTGATGCTGTTCAAATTAAAAAAAAACCCACATCATTTCAAGTTTCACATTTTAAATTAAACATGAAGAGGCTTTTTTATCACAAAC
Organism: Lepidodactylus listeri; assembly: GCA_029233225.1. Lineage (NCBI taxonomy): Eukaryota > Metazoa > Chordata > Lepidosauria > Squamata > Gekkonidae > Lepidodactylus > Lepidodactylus listeri. The sequence continues at coordinate 50,432,111 of JARCFY010000007.1, forward strand.
ATGTAGGGTTCAAGGGAAACCTCAGTATATATAACGTTTCTTTGATGTGCCGCTGGAATGGAAATTTAAATTGACAATTAATGCACTAGAGCGCTACGTGGAATGTGGGAGCTGGGTCTGGGTCGCAGGAAGGCAGTGGGAGACGGCTAAAAGTGTTGGTGTGGCCCATGGACTTTCCAGGGCGGTGCACCGGAGAATACTGGTACCCTGAAAGAAAAATTGACCACTGCAGGACTCACGGAGACAGCATGTGCGGGGCCTGGCAGTGAGGAGCGAGGAGACCCAGGAGTGGCTTGTGGTCCGTGACCATGGTAAAAGCCCTACCGTAAAGGTAGTCATGAAATTTTTTGACCCCTGCAATGATGGCCAGGGTTTCCTTGTCGATCTGGGCATAGTTCTGCTCTGCTGATGGCAATGTTCTGGAGTAGTAAGCCACTGGCACCACCCGCCCATTGGGAAGCTGGTGGCCCAGTACCGTCTCCACCCAGGGGTCCCTTTGTAGAAAAAGAGGTGCAGGAGCTCATCAGCATAACTCATTAGCATATGCCACATCCCCATGTGGCATATTGTCCCATGTTGTCCCATCCCCTCCATTGTTCTCTATGCTGGGAAAAAGTGTTACCTTTTTCCTGCCATAGAGAACAATGGAGGGAATGGGGGCAACCTGTTTGGGGGCCTGTAGAATTGGACCCCCTGGTCCAATCTTCTTGAAACTTGGTGGGTATTTCGAGGAGAGGCCCCAGCAGCTACCCTGCAAGGTTGGAGCCTCTCCCTCAAACCCCCTCCCCTCCAGTGGCTTTTAAAGTTGCCACCAAATTTCGGCAGCAATTCGGCAGCAGGCCAAATCAGATTAGAGAATCTGATTCAGCCTGTGGCTGCCCTAGTGGCCACTCCTGAGCTGGCAGAGCTTTGCTCCGCCTCGCTCTGGCCCCAACAGACCCCTGCCCCCACCCCATATGGAGACGTGTTGCAAGCCAGAATTACCGGCAAGGACTCGTCAAAATGGGCCAGGACAGTGTTTGAAATTAACCAGTCTTTCACCCCTTTGAACCCCGCCGTGTGTTGTGGGCCCCAACCCCATTTGGCCCCTTTGTCCAGCAACCAGTGGAGGGGCTCTGCTACTGCCGCCTTGTGTGGAAGGAAGGCATGGTAAAAGTTCAGGAGGCCCAAAAATGCCTGGAGCTCCACCTTCAATGTTGGTTGGGGCGCCTCTGTGATGGCCGCTACCTTCTCTGAGGTTGGGTATATGCCCTGGGTGTCAACTGTGAAGCCCAGGAATGTCACAGAAGGAACACCCAAGGTGCATTTGTCCTTGCGCACCTTCAGGCCAGCATCCTGGAATCACTGGAGGACAATCCGCAGCCGGGTCTTGAACAAGGCGATGTCCGGGGCTGCGATCTGGATGTCATCAAAGAACCCTGGAATGCCTTTCAACACAGAATCCATTAATTGTTGGAACAACCCAGGGGTGATGCTGACCCCGAACTGGAGCCGCTTCACCTTGAATGCTCCCTTGTGTGTAATGATTGTTTGCACTTCTGCCATGGTGTCATCCACAGGAAGCTGCTGGTAGGCCTGTGCCAGGTCTAGCTTTCTGAACACCTTGGCCACTGCCACGGAGGCCAAAACGTGGCTGACCACGGGCACCGGGTATGCGTGGTCTTGCAGAGCCAAGTTCAAAGTACATTTGTAATCCACGCAAATGCAGACCTCCCCATTTGCTTTCAAGGGCATGACTATTGGGGTCTCCCATCTCGCATGGGAGACCGGCTCAAGCACTCCTTGGGCTACGAGCTTGTTCAGTTCAGCCTCCACCTTTGGCTGCATGGTGAGGGGTAGTCGCCTGGCTGCCATGCGGATAGGTCGGACAGTGTGATCTAGATTCAGTGAGACAGGGGGTCCCCGGTAGGAGCCCAGTGTGCCATCAAAAATGGCTGGAAACTGCACAGACCAACTCGTAGTCTGCAGAACCCAAGCGGTACACCCCTTTTATTTCCAAAGCCAGGGGTTTGAACCATGCATGTCCCAGGAGACTGATGAAGTCTCATTCCACCATGAGGAGGTCGAGGAGGCTGTTGAATTCATGGTACTGGACCTTGACCTTGGCCAGATCCTTGATTGCAACCGGGTTCTTTTGGAAATCCCGGAGAACTAGACCCATTGGCCAGCGTAGCTGGGACCACCCGGTGGGCAGAGCTGTTTGAAGGTTGCTGTGGAGACAATGGAGTACATGGACCTGGAACAGGGGGTACCCTCGATCTGTAGGTTAACCGTAATCACTCCGGGAAGGGGCTGGGGTAAGTTCAGTACCTGTACTGCCGTTGTGAGGCTATCCACTGTCTCATAGTTTGCGGCAGTTGAGCAGCGGCTGGTCCAGGTGCAATAGGCCTTTGCAATGTGCCCCGTTTTCCTGCAGGATCGGCAGACAGCATCCCAGAAACGGCAGGAGCGTCACTCATGGGGGTCCCCGCAGCTAGCACACATTGGGGGCAGCCTGTGTTTGGGAGAAGAGGGAAAAAGCGGATGCTGGGTGCCAGGAGTGGGCCCGGGAAGAGCGGGACTCACCCTTCTGCAAGTGCTGCTGGAGCCGGGGGACGTCCTCATCCTCAGATGATTCAGACTCGGAGGTTGCGGTGCGATGGACTTTGGTGGCTGGTTTGTCCTTTAGAGTTGCCTCGAAGGCCACAGCTGTTTGTAGCATCTTCTCGAGGGTTGGCTCGGGAAGCGCTATCAGCCGGTGCTGTAGTTTGGCTTCTCTCACTCCCCCCATGAACCCTGTCTTCACGTGGTTGTCCACATGGCGGAATTCACAGCCCACAGCCATGCGACAGAGTTCATCCAGGAAGGTCGCAGCTGACTCTCCTGGCTGTTGTTGGCGCCGGATGAAATCCAGGTGCAGGGTCATTTTTGAGGGGTTTGAGGTGAAGTAGTCCCCTTGGTGAGGACGTCATAAGGTGCCTCAAGGGGATCTTGAGGGGCGAGTAGGCTCTGGATGACTCGCATCGTGTCCACCCCGCAAGAGTTCAAGAGCCAGGCTCGCTTCATTTATTTATTTTATTTTATTTATATTTATTTTTATACCCGCCCTCCCCGCAAGCGGGCTCAGGGCGGCTTACAAGGGTGTAAAGCCGGTTAAAACATCGTAACAGTTTAAAATCAACAACAGTAATAAATAACAATAAAATTCCAATTTACCAATATATTACAGTAGTTACCAATAAAATATCTACTAAATTCAATAAAATGCTTCCAATCTTATTGATCCGATGGCGTCTTATCAGGATAGGGATCCCCCAATCATGCCCATCAGGTCTGGGCTGCGTCCAGGGCCGGTTCACACTATAAGTGTTGCTGCTGTTGTTATTGATGTTGTTATTGGTGGGGGCTCCTAGTTGAAGGCCTGGTGGAAGAGCTCCATCTTGCAGGCCCTGTGGAACTGCATCAAGTCCCGCAGGGCCCTGATCTCCTCCAGGAGATCATGTCCACATCCGTGTGCACCGGACGATAAAGGTGCAGCCCAGCTGCTTGATCTATGCCTCCCAGGTCTCTGGATGAGATGAATCAAAAGGGGGTATTGATCCCGGAGCATCAGCCATAGTTACTGGTGCAGGAACAACACGGCGAGCAGTGTCCTTGGGGGCTTGCGGTGGTGCTTCGGAGTGCTGGAGCTCGGCGGTGCCTGGTGCCGGCGGATCGGTGTGGGGCTGCTCGGTTTGGCTGATGAGTTGCTCATTGGGATCCCATCCTCATCGCCAGTGGAAAGTATTGGAGTCGGGAGGCCGGTAACAGTGAAATCAGCATAGTAGTTTATTTATTTTATTTATTTTATTTATTGCATTTCTATCCCGCCTTTCCAGCGAACTGGGTCAAGGCAGCTCACAACATAAACATAAACACCAAAGTGGTTTACAATTTAAAATCATAAATACACAACATTAAAAAACGACTAACATAGCCGTACTGGCGGCAGGTCAAGATGGAACATAAGAAAGAGGTCAAGATGGAACATATTGCAGGTCAAGATGGAACATAAGAAACCCCAGGCTCAGAGCCCTCTTTTATGCCCACATTCCCTGATAGGACCTTAAGATAGTGGTTACAGTTTATAGGTTCCCGGGGGAGTGGGAAGCCTAGGCTCATGATTGGCGGTCATTTAGGATCTGACTGGCTATTGTTCTACCTGGCCGAAGCTCAGGTAGATTCAAGCCATGTGGCGGTCGCCATTACGTGAGCACATGGTGACTGCGATCTTAATATACAACTGATGTGCACTTGGGGGGGGGGGGTGTTTGGATTCAGGGTTCAGAAGGGGCATCCATACCAGCACTCCATGGTGGTCAGGCTGCGGTACTGCTTCAGAATTCCCCCTCTCCATTCTGAAATCCTTTAAATTCTATTATTCCCTATGGGAGACTTTTTGGTGGGCTGTTTTTCAACCAAATGTTACCAAAATTACAGGAGAGCTAGTGTTGCCTGTTCACTAAGACTCCCCAAGTTACAAGTGAATTGCGCTGTGGGGGTCTAATTCTATGAGCTGCTGAACAAGGTTCCCCCAGCCATCCAACTTGCAGAGCTGTGGACTGGGAGGGAAAAAAACAGCCCTGGAAGAGGGCCCCACCCTCACAAAGGAGGGAGGGAAAAAGAAAGTACAAATGATTCCCACAGCTCTGCAATAATTCCCTGTGGGGGACCTCTTTTGGTGGGGCTGGAGTGGCTGTTTTTAACCAAATGAGAACAACATTAGAAGAGAGCTGGTGTTGCCTGTCCACAAAAGACACCCCCCCACACACACACCATTTTCAAGCAAATTCAATCAGTAGGTCCAATTCTATGGGCTCCTGAACAAGGTGCCCCCAGCCTTTTTATCTGCTGAGCTGTGAACAAAGGAAAAAAGAGACCTCACCCTCACAAAGGAGAAGGATAGGAGAAGTAGCTATCCAGACTTGCAACCAGTGTTCCCTCTAAGCTGAGAGTGTGAGCTAGCTCACAGTTTTTTAGCCTCCGGCTCACACATTTTTGTCTTGGTTCAGGAAGGATGGCTCCAGAGCAAACTGATTTCTGCAGTAGCCACATCACTCATTCACAACTTTAATGCCAGCAACTCACAAAGAATTTTTGCTCACAAGACTCCACAGCTTAGAGGGAACATGGCTTGCAACTCTTCTGGGAGTTGCCACTGCCTGGGAAATTCATAGCATTAAAAAAAAAAAGATGCTTCTTCCCACTGCTGCTGCTGGTAAGCACCCAAGCATAAAAAACTAAATGGATTTTTTTTGGGGGGGGGGGAATGTTGTGTGTGCTTTTTTGTAATGCCTAAGAATTCTGGATTTGTGTAACTGTCCTGGGTCGGAGCAGACACAGCCAAGACCAAGGGGGATGAGACAGAATCACAAACTAAAAGTGTAAGTCAAGAGTTCAGTCCAAGAGTCATATACAAGGGAAGCCAGCCACAGGTCCAAGAAATAGAGTTCAAGCAGGTCTGAGAGGCGTTGTCAAGCAGGTCTGGAGTCAAAGCCAAAGGTTCAGGAATAGCAGCCAGAAGCAGGTGCGGGTGGTGTGGTTGCCCGTCTCCAGGAAGGCGACAAGTTGTTCCCATGCCTTCCCCCTCAGAAACCCGATTTTTCCCATGCCTTCCCCCGCAGAAACCCCATCCTTTATTGGCAGCTCACAACTGGATCTCATTGCTTGCGAGAATGCTGTACATTGTCCAGGTGTTCCGCTTGATCTGGCAGTTGCCGAGCAGCACGGCGTGTGCTCCGCCTCCTCTCAAGGAACTCCAAATGCGCTGCCTCCTCCTGCATCCCCCTGGCTCTGGGGACAGAGGAGGCGAGGCAGCCTGTGAAGTTTCCCTGTGATCTTGGGCTGTCTCTTCCGTGTTCCCAGAGCTCATGGGGCTGGAGTACCTGCTGTCCTCATCAACTGGGGCACTGGGACCTGCCTCTGCTGTCTCAAGGTCATTAGAAGCATCAGCTGGCTGCGTCTCAGAGGTGCTGACGGGGCTGTTGTCAGCATCAGCTGAGTGCTCGTCAGTTAAAGCCCACGACAGTAACAGCTTGTGCTTGCTGATATAAAAATCATCTGCTGATGGCAATTTATTATGCTTTTGCTACTATTACACCACCACCACCATACAAATGGCTTTCAGTAATTATGTTGTGTTTTTATGCTGTGTTTTATCATGATATTTATGTATTTGTTTTTATTGTCTGTAATTTTATGTAAGACGCCCTGAGCCTGCTTCGGCAGGGAGGGCGGGGTATAAATCCAGTCAATCAATTAATAAATAACTGTTCCGGAAAATCATGGTAATGGCCCAAAACAGCAATTTCTGCATGTTTTTACAGCTTGGAAATTTCAGAATGTATTTTTCCAGTGCTGGACTGGTTTTCTAAACTTAGAGTGATTGTTCTCTTTTAGAAAGAAAACTCGGTGGAAGAACCTTTGAAAGTAAAATAGGATGGTAAAATGGGAATAAATTGATTTAATTCTAGATTTGTACTAGAATACTCAAGGGGAACCATGCTTTTTCTGCCCCTCCTTGTTCTTTTCCTTTAAGATGTGCAGTGTGGCCAGTAGTGTGGGAATCACTCATGCTGGCCAACATGTGGTTTACATGCCTTGCACCCATTGCATATATGTGTACAGGGCCAAGAGACATTGTTGCCTAAAATCACAAGGAAAGGTGGGGTATAAATGTTTTAATTAATAAACAGAGTGCAGAAGGGAATGTGCTGGTCCCTCCTACCTTCATAAGTTTGCCCACATGTGGGCACAATACCTATGCATGAACAAACTGGATATGTGTAGACCATGGGTCCCCGACCTTTTTGAGCCTGTGAGCATCTTTGGAGTTCTGACACAGGGGTTTTAGATAACTCTAATAGTAACACTTCAATATTTAAAGCAGAGGCTCTGTTTAACAGGATTTTTTATTCTGCACAACCAGTCAGAACCCCTGCTGGACAAATGCCCCACCTAGCCCCTCCCACTTTTTAAAACACATGGCAGGCATCAGGAAGGGTGTTGGAGGGCACCATGGCACATGGGCAACAGAGTGAGGATCTCTGGCATAGACTGTCTCTGCCTGAAAATAACTAAGAATTCCTCATTATAAAGATAGAGGCTATGTGACTACAATTTGTATATGCCTACATGCTGTTTACATTTAGACATATATATATATATACAGGATTAAGCTCTAAGTAGCTGCTTGCTACAAGAAGGAACATATGACTATCTTTGATAGGCAGGGATTGAGGACAAAATGAGAAATATTGCTTCAGCCCTACAGCCCTGTACACTGTGCTGAACTTGTCTTTCCTTTGATCCATGCTAGAGCTAGGCACAGCTAGGGGCTGGAGCTAGGTGGAGCTGAGCTCCACCAGCCCAGGAGTGGGCACTAGGGCAGCCACAGGCCAAATCAGATTTTCTGATCTGATTCAGCCCTCCGCCGAATTGCTGCCGAAATTTGGTGGCAGCTTAAAAAGCAGCTGGAGAGGAGGGGGTTTGAGGGAGCCTCTTCCCCAAATACCCACCAAGTTTCAAGAAGATTGAACCAGGGGGTCCAATTCTACGGGCCCCAAAACAGGTTGACCATGTTCCCTTCATTGTTCTCTATGGTGGGGATGGGGCAACCTGTTTGGGGGCCTGTAGAATTGGACCTCGTGGTCCAATTTTCTTGAAACTTGGTGGGTATTTCAAGGAGAGGCCCCAGCAGCTACCGTGCAAGTTTGGAGCCTTTCCCTCAAACCGCCTCTCCTCCAGCCCCTCATATACTCTATGAGTTTTTGCCATTGACTTCAATGGCCCATAGGGTATAACGGGGCTGAAACTGACATTTGGGCGGAGATGTCAGGGGGCGTGGCATATGCTAATAGGTTATGCTAATAGGTATGCTAATGAGCTTCTGCAGCTCTTTTTTCTACGAAATGACCCCTGCTTGATGCCATCACAGCTGTACAAAACAGTAATGTACACTCTCAGTGGCATATGTAGTTATTTGTGCAATTAGCTTGAAAGGGTGTCAATATGGGGCATTTTTTCACATAACAACTGCCACTATCACTTGATTGCTTGCATGTGCAAAATTGCCATCAGAGAATACATGATGTGTCATATGATATAACATGGTAACATACCTAAGAACAAGTGTGAGTTCACATATGCCAGTTTCCCACTGATCCACTGTGTTATCCCTTGATATCTTGTGTGTCAAACACTGCAATCCCAGCAGATGTCAATGGACTTAGAAGGGTGTAATTATGCCTAGGATGCCAGTGTAAAAGTGCCAAATGAGATTAACATAATGCTTTGTGATGAAGACAGCTTATATATTCATCTGCAAATCATCAAGTGATCAGACGCCTAGGGAATGTTCTACATGCATTTGTGAATAAGCCGTGGGAAGTCTGACTGTGGGATATTAAGCCTACTTACCCTGATAGGAGAAGTGCAATTTGTGCGTTGAAGCATGATGCTAGGCACAGGTATCTTTTTGATCAAGGCCTATGCTCAAAAGGGGTACTATGTAGATAATTTATTTTACTGAATCCCCATACTCTGTACCTGAGGTTGGATGTAGTTCATCTCATTCCACACACACACACACACAGACACACACAAATCCAGGGCTAATTCCTTCCTTCAAGATATGGTCAGCAGAGCACTATTCTTAGTGCTACATACTAGGTGCAGGGACCTATGTATGATAAAACTTCATGATAAAGGCTGTAGTTCTATAAACTAGTGACAAACTATGAATAAGCCATATTGAACTCAGAAGCCTTATTGAACTTCCTTCATGCCTAGGATCACATTGGGCCTCTTCAAAGGTAGAAGGTTTTGCTTTGATTTAGAAAATGTTTGAAAAATTGACAAAGGCTGCATATAGGTTGGTACAAATTCCAAACAGCCTAGACTGTCTCAAGCAACATGGTTCTAACAGGCCTCTCCATACTGAAAGTGCTATTGCTGCTGTCTCCATCATTTTATTTGTAATAGTGTCCTTATGTGTTGTTGTTTCCTAGCTCTACGTACAAACTACCACACTTACTATATCCATGAACTTAAGCGCTTCAGTGGCCCTGGGGATGCTTTACATGCCGAAAGTGTACATCATCATCTTCCACCCCGAACTAAATGTCCAGAAGCGGAAACGCAGCTTCAAGGCAGTAGTGACAGCAGCAACCATGTCGTCGCGACTTTCACACAAAGCTAGCGACAGACCCAATGGGGAAGCAAAAACAGAACTTTGTGAAAATGTAGACCCAAACAGTAAGTAGTTTCGCACTTGTTACTTTCGTCTCAGCTCATGGCAGGGGCAGTTTGAAGAGGCACCTTATTTGTAAAGACCTCATAAGCTCTCATCTCCTGTACTGAAAATTACATAGAGAGGTCTAAAGAGACTATATCTCTGCAGGGTATCCTTTTCATGACATTTATTCTTTCTCTGCTGCTCTTTGGCTCTTTCCCGCTGGGAGCAACCCCCTGGTCTAGTCATGAAAACCGCAAGTGATTCCTCCCTCTTCCTTTCCCTTCTCTTTTAGGAGTAACCTTCTAAGAGTGCAATCCTAAACAGAGTTATAACTTCTGTTAACTTCCACAGTCCTAGAAGGGTCACCTCAGCTAAGGATTGCACTGTGTTTCTAGTAGCATTCTTTAATATTGACCCCAATACTTTGCATTCATAGATGTATGCCCTGTATAGCAGATAGTGCCAAATTGAGAGGTAAGATACCTGCTGGGTGGTCTCTCTCCTTTCTGTGATTGCCCACACTCCTGTTACTGACATCTGGAAAGCTTCTCCAGTGTCCAGACTCATGTTTTAAAAAATATGACGAAGTATTACTTACCAATTTTATTTTATTTTTTAAATATCCTTGATTAAATTGGATGTATCACCGCATAGGCCACACAGTACTGCAAGTTTCCAAATTTGATGGAAATTTGATGGAAGAGAAACATAAAGAAGTTTTCTTTCATTTTTATCCAAAAGTATTTTGTATCCTGAGGTGAAGCCATTATGACTTTCTTTCTACCAGTAAGAACCACAGGCAATAGAAGCTGATGGTGGTTATTTGTGATCAGTATCGGTACAATATTGCTAGAATTTGAGCTTGTTTATGATGGAAAGTGTGGCTTTGTGGTGTAACTGTATGATTGGTAGGCATGGCCTCCTAACCAGCAGGCTATTGGGGGTGGAGACATGGGGACACTGGTGGCACTGGCATGATGTCATTTTTGAGGGAAACCCAGAAGTGATGTCAGTCCTCTCTGAGAGGAATCATCCAGTGATTTCTGATAATTCCTAGAGAGGACTGACATCACATTCAGGGTTTTCCAAGAAGTGACATCATGCTGTCAGCCCAATGGCCTTTTTTTTTCCTTCCCTCACCTTTAGACCTATGTGACTGTAATGAGTAATTTGTCTATTCCAGTTTCCCAAACCAATGAAAAAGAAATATTAAGATGATCTGGTGTTCTAAAATTAATGGTAGTGTATGTTTATTAAATTGTGAGATAACCTTCACTCAAAAGAAATAATAGTCATCCTTCAGTTTCCTAATGGCTTTGCAGAGGTCCAGGCTTCAATACCAATAGCATTTCCACTGATAAAAGGATCTGTGTCTGTGGAGCATGACATTCTTTCTGCCTTTTCCCACCACAGCCCCCAAAGCACCCCCCCCCCAAAGGAGGGTTGCTTGGGTTCCCTGCCTTGAAAAGCAGAATATGGGGAGGGGGCATTTGGGCTATACTGGGAGGGGGGAGGTGAGAATGCTGTGTCCCACAGACATATATACTTTTATCCATGGAAATGCTCCATTGGATTCAAGCCTATTAATCATTATCCCACACATACGTCCCTCTACCTCAGTAGTCGTTATTTACTAGCAATATATTGCTTATTGTAACAAAAGTAGTAAGTGACTCCATGTTTACCAATTGCGACATAGAAATCAAAAGCAAAGATATGTGGATGGCTAAAATGTGGGGGGGGGTTTAGGGTTGACTTCATTGTTAGTACAAATACTAACTTTAAAAATTTCTAACTACATGTCTTTTCAATTAATAACAGTATCTTGCATTCAATGGTCACAATTATGACTGGTGTAACAAAGGGTTTAACAAAAAGTCAGACCGTATGAGACTCTGGATGAAACAGAAGTGGATCCTTCCAGTATTTCAAAAATGGAAATAGCAGCTGCATGTGGTTCCGCTTCAAATCAGTGCAAAGATGTGGGGAAAGGCGGAATATAATTCTCCCCCACATAAGTGGTTTCACCAGCTGACTGACTGGGACATTAAGAGGGTGCTGCAGGAAGACAGGTTCAAACTAAATCGCCCCTGTGGCTCTACTAATGCCACTAGGATTTGAATTGTGCCTGGCTTCTAGTAGTTTCCTGGGGCAGTGGCCCATCAGGATGTTGATTTTAGGTGGCAAAACTGTACAGGGAGGAAAGGTTAGATCCTCTCCTCCTGTACAATGCCCCAAATCTGAATGGGATCTCTGTCCACCTGCTATTTCTGTTTTCAAAATGCTGGCAAATTTTGTTTACAGATTCCTGTTGTCATTTCTGGCCTGGCCCTGAGATTTAGGCCTGAATAAATTGTTCCCGCTTGTCAGAACCCATACAACAAGTCCTATGTGTGTCTTATATCAGAAATGAGATGGATTGATTGACAGACCCATCCTAAGCAGTGTTATATCCTTCTGAGTTCATGGAAGTCAATGGATTTAAAACAGTTTGACTCTGCTTAGGATGGCATTGTTGAGTCACGTTTGGTTTAGAATGTTTGCTAACAGATGTTTTGTAGGATGCTGCTGCTTTGAAAATTTGTTCCAGCATTTCACAAATGTTTCAGATTTTGTAGTCGGATGTAAAACTATTTTTCACAAAGGAATGCATATATCCTGCACTGCCAGCAAGTGATTCATGTACCTCCAAACATTGGAGTGTTAGGTAATCAAAAATCCAAGAAGACAAACTATAGACTCATTGCACTCTTTTGCTGCCAAGAGGTTTTTTTGTTTTAAAAAAAGAATTGCTACTGCATGCAAACATATCTATTGCTTGCATTAAACTAAGAAAGAGAGAGACAGCAACAATGTGTTTTAATGAAGTCCACTTTTCCTGAAGCCCTGATAATGGTATATAGGAGAATCTTCATTGATGACTATAAAACATCACACAAACTTACCCCCTTCTGTATTATTGTTATTATTATTATTATTATTATTTCACCAACCCCGCAAACAGGTTCTGGGCAAATTATAACCAGCCCATCTTCAGTCACTAAGGGAGCATGCCTAAGCTGGTCTACTTAGAAGTACATGTTATGTCATTCATGGTGCAATCCTAAAAACATTTTCAGGGAGTAAGTCCCACTTAATGGATCTGAGTAGGATTCTGAGTAGACCTGGTGATGATTGCTTTCTCTATGACCTTACTCCCAGGAAAGTGTCCTTAAGATTTCAGCCTGATTTGCATCCAGGCTCTTAAACACAAGGAGCTTACTCTAGCAGTAATTTTATCAGTTAAGTGCTACATTGTCCATGCAGCCAATTTGGTCTCTATTTAATTGGCAGTGTGACAAACTGAGGTACTTTACTAATGAAGCAGCAGAATATAAGCAACTGGGTTAAAATGAGAATCCAGCTCATCATGCAGTTGATCAAAGTACAATAGGTGGTGATTGTTACTTGAATACCATTAGATTGCAGAGTCCTATTTTATGGCAGAAAACCAGAATCCCCTTCATGTTCAATTGCCTAGAGCCACCATGGGATCTGGCCTCCTCATCCCACCCCAGGCCCAACCCAAACATTGTATGAAAACAAACTGAATGATGTACCCATCTTCATGGACTTCCAGAGTGACCAGGTCCCCCCCCCATAATTTTGTTCTACCACTCTCCCTCCCTTGGCAGCCTTGTACCACTGAACGCAATGAGGTATTATGGCAGGCTAATTGGTATACATTAAAATTAAACTTTCCCAAGTCTTTTAAACAGCCATCTGCTAATCGCTGTTACAGTTATCATTCGATATGTGCATGCTTTCTTCATTTAACAGCTTTGCTTTGCTATCACGTGTTGGCACTAAAAACTATTTTCCAGCAGCTTATGGTGAGCAAAGCCACTTTCTTCCCTGAAATTGTTCATTCTTCTTTCATGTGTTTCACTGGTTGAATTTCACAGTATTTGACAAAATATCTCATCATGTTTTCATCTGAGTAAACGGCATGCCTGTTCTGTTCTTGATAGCAACTATCACAATTGGGGCAAAGCAAACAACTCTACCCGAAATAGCTTAATGGAGAGGTGCATGCTTCTTACATTTAGCTGCTCTGAGGGATGAATATCTTTCTGAAATGCAGCAACAGAAAATCAAGGCTGGTATTGTTCCACGAGTGGTTTTCTTTTCTTAAAGGTTGGAAGAAGTGATGGTGGCAAATTTCAAATTGAGTTTCACAAACAGCACTTCAATCATGGTGCCAAAGTACAAGAGATGCAACATTATTAACTTTATAGGTGTCAAGTGGTTCTCCACAAGTAATCACAAACTCAGCTGATCACTGAACTTCTCACATTTCAGGTTTATGCGATTCATAGCTGAGCTAAGAGGTGACATGCCAACCCAACCAATCAGTGGTGACTATCCTACTACACTATGCATTTGATAGGGGGTTCTCCCATGGTCTGTTCTTGCAGCCCTTTCTGATCTTCAGAAGGACCATTCCCAAAACCTCAGGACTTATGTGGAAGAACAACCATGTGTTGGTGTTGTTTTTTTTGCAGGGAAGGGGGGCTGGAAGAAGGAAGGAAACTACTCTTCCTCCTTCATCTGCAAGCACAACTCCCCTGAGGAAAGGGGTTATTTTCCTCCACTTGTCTCTACCCTCTCCAGCCCACCTGATTCACACGGCTGTTTCCCTGAACACATCCTGAGACCTCAGAAATGTTCTTTTCTGGGCATTAGAAGGAGCTGTAAGAAGAGAACAGAACATGGGAAAACTCTGTGTGCCTTCCGTGCATGGATAGCTGGACTCATGCCAATGGATGAGTTTGTAAACTAGGCAGCATTATTGTGAACTGACATTGCTGAATAACTGTCTATTATGCACATTTTTTTCTATGTACCTTTTGGTTGGGAAAATTAAAATGTTTCATAGACCTTCATTACCCTTATCTCCTTGAAAGAGATCTTGGCATGTCTACATGAATTGAATATGTCACCACTGCCAGCTACACTGTCTGTTTTGATTGTTGATATATTTCAAAAGGTTTAAATCAATACACTATTATAAAGCACCCTTAGATATTTCCTGCAACTTGCTATCAATACCCAGTAAATCACCAAGATTATGAGAAGGGCTAATCATTTGTAAGCATTTTTGAATGAGAGGTTGGAGTGGGCTTTCTTTGTGAAGTGTGATGTGTACTTGTAGAATATTCTTTTTGTCTGGTTGTCATGGTTGTCATGGTTCACAAGACCATTAATCTTAGCTTTTTGTTTGCCAGCAATAGTGAGTTGAAAGCTCTAAGATGTTCAGAAGCCAAGTATGAAGACCATACTGTTAATTGTCAGGACACAGGGATATGATCTCACAAAATGCCACCTATTCTGGATGTATTCATCTAATCTTTTTGAAAAGTGGGGGTTTTTTTCTTTTTTTTAAATGCTGCTAGTTATAATATTAAAAACAGAGGAGCCAAACATAAACCACTTGGAGCAAGGGAGTTCACAGCAGGAGAGGACATGGGATTTTCACCCTAAATCATGTTTACATATTTACCAGCTATATTTCATTGGAAATTCCTATGTCACAAATAATTCTGTTTCAGGTCAGTACACTTTCAGCTGTTAGTGTCAGCTAGAGAAAGTTGTCTCTCTGACTATCACAACTTGTATTTCAGTAGTAAAATGAAATTGGTACTGAATGTTTTGAGAGCAGGACTGATAGAGCAGAGATTTGTTGTCCCTCTTTTTTATATATTTACTACGAATTACTGGGAAACATGTGCAGTACAGCATAGGCAAATGAAACTGAAATCCTCTGAGCCTTTCCTTCTCCCAAGACAGTGGGCTGCTAGAAATGAAACTTTTGTCAGTTTTCATTTGGGAGCCAGCAACCCTTGGGCAGGGTTAAGAGTATACATTGGCTGTGGAATCCCATCAGTGGGTTGTGAGTGACGTACGCATGGAATGAAAACATCCCATGTTCTACTTCAGAGAATGAAGTAGACACTGCTGTACCAATGCTACTGTGCTGTGCTATATCTTTTGTTTGTTCATCCTAACATCATTGGCATGTTGTTGCCTATTTCACTTTTGGAGGCAGAAGGTGGGAAAGCCGAGCAAACAATCCAAATTAGCAAAAGTGGGGTAGGACAAGAAAGAGCAATTGCATAAATGATGGAGACTGAATTCTGGATGTCATCTTTAGATGAAACAGCTATGTCAGTCCAGTGTGGGATGCACCCGGTGTTCCTTCTGGTGTCCTGGGAACCTTTTCCTATGTTCAGAGGTACCTGAAGCTTTATGTGAAGTGCTTTGCTACCTATTTACCAAATAATTTGTACATTAACATATTCCACCTCCTTTATAACATAACAAAAGCCAGCTTATCAAACAAATAATATGGTCTATTTCAAAGTATTTATTATACATGCCAATATATTTACTTTTCCTATAGACTGCATACCACCTGTAAGAAAGAGTGTACAAAAATCTGTTACTTGGTACACTATTCCACCTACAGTATAGCTCTTGCCTGCTTTCGTAGAAGGTAAGACCAAAACTAACTTTTACTGCTTCATTTTGAAAATATGGACGGAGTTAAATGTTAAAAAATGTACATTGGCTTTAATGCACTGAGATGGTGATTGAACCAAATAAATGAAAGCTGATGCTGTGATAAATCTACTGGTCTTTAAGTTGCCGCAGGATTCCTTTTTGGGTTTTCATGAAAGCTGTTGGTGCCTCTTGCCTACCCTATCTCCAATCCGTAATCTTTCCTCCCCAAGTACGAATCTTTTGGTGTTTGTCTGAACTCTTGTTGAAGGAACAAGTGGAGGAATGGGACAAGAGTCGAGTAACTCTTCTCCAGCAAAGACTTGACTTCTGGCACTTTAAGAGCTTGAAGGGGTTGCATGGGTGTTCTTTCCCCTGTATTCAGTGCACACTTAGTTGCATGATTACTACAATGGCACCTGCTGACTTTCCCCATGATGCTGAGCTTAAAAGGGCCAAAATGTGGCAGAAGTTATGGAGCTCTATACTATAGGAGTTGAGCTGCTTCACACGTTCCAGCTGTTCCAGAGTTGCTACTGTTGTAACTAGTTTTCTCAGTCATTCATTGTGGGAGAAGACTGGTTGTCTATTGAAAGGATATCTTAGTGTCAAATAACCATTTTGGCCAAGTTTTGAAAGAAAAACCACATTAAAAATAGTCACCAGAGTTGGATCCCTGCCCTTCCTTTCCCATCCCACAACAATCCTCCAAGCCACACATAGCACAGGGAGCTGCAATGTGGAAGGAGAATAGAAATTGTCTTTCTTTCTCATATGTCAGCATACCCTTTTGCACCAGCAGAGCCTGCTAGTGGAAGAGAGAACTGGTGATTTTTTTCTCCAGTTTCCCTACCTCACTGCAGTGCCTATGAGGGTCCCCCAAACTCATACATTGGTTTTTCAAGGGTTACACAGACTGCTGTAAGAATGGGAAGGTGGGGGAAAGTCCACTTACATGAGTGTCTTGCAACATGCATATGTATTCAACATGTATATACTAATAACAATTTTAAAATATGCAGTTTAGATTTTTTTCCCTCCACAAGCAGACATGGTTATCTTGAAATTGGTTACTGCAAATTATTTTGAGTGGTTTGTGCTAAAAAGACATTACTATTACATTGTTTGAAAATTTATGAATTGTCTTGTTATGGACTATTCAAACCAATCTAAGAGAAAGAGGTTGTGAGGTCAATGCCACATAGTAAATAAATAGTAGCTATTTTAATGTGAAATATAAGGTGTCTTTTTAAATGCTTGTGTATTTACTCCAGAATAAATGATAGAATCACACCAAAAGTCTCAGAAACAATAAAGACAGAAACAGCTAGAGGCAGGGGTTATTTCATATAAAAAGAGGTGCAGGAACTCATTAGCATGACTCATTAGCATAACTTATTTGCATATGCCACACCCCCTGACAAAGGGCAGGCATGCAAGCATGCCTGGGTTCACTGCCTGATCTTCTCAAGGTGCCCTGTGGGCAGGAATCCCAGGCATGTTTAAAATGCCTTTCTTTCTCTCCCTGATCCAGTTTTCTCTATGAGGAGTGCAGATTTCTCTGAGTTTCTCTCCATGTTTCTCTGCAATAGTGGGGAAGCTCAGATGGGGAAGGGAGAAGGAGGAGGCGTGCTTCCATGCCTGTCCTTCCCTTCCCCAGCCCACCGGCTACAGTGGGCTAGCTGGGGAAGCAAAGGGCAGGCATGCAAGCATGCCTGGGTTCCCTACTCCTGGGCTTGTTACTCCCAGAACTTCGTTCCCACTCGTTCCCCCTCAAAATGGCCCCTGCCTGAAAGACCTCTGACAAGGTTCCACACCAAGCTTTTGTCTGCTTCAGCAGCCTCCCCCCACAATCATTTTCTGTAAATTTGTGTACAATGAGGATTCCCTCTAAAATGCATCTGAAGCTTAAACCCAGAATGAAACTTTGCTAGTCTTAAAGGTGCTGCTAAACTCAAACTTTGTGGAATAAATGCTGTTAGTCTTTAAGGTGCCAATTGAGGGCTGCCAACCTTCAGGCAGGGCCTGGAGATCGCCCGGAATTACATCCGATCTTCAGACCACAGAGATCAGTTTCTCCTGGAGAAAATGGCTGCTCCAGAGTGTGGACCCTATGGCAGTACACCCCAACTATAGTCCCTCCCCTCCTCAAACCCTAACATCCACTGGCTCCATCCCCAAATCTGCAGCAATTTCCCAACCTGGAGCTGGCAACCCTATTCTAGACTTCTGTTTTATTTTGCTGCAATCAACTAACGGGGCTGTCCCTCTGGAATACCACTCTCCAGGCTGTCATTCAACCCTCCCCCCCCCCCCCAAGACAGTTATTCCCCTCCTAGGGACAGAGCCATCAATCCCAGGGCTGTCGTTCTGCTCTTTGAACTGTCATTCCAGACCAAGTGTGCTTGCCCTGCTCCTAGGGGGCCTTCCTTCCACTCTCAAAAACTATCACCATGCATCGAAAGCATGCATTCTAGCCACAGGGGCAACACTCCCTTTAAACTGTGGAATCTTGTGAGCTGCTGGCATTAAAGTTGTGAGTGAGCGATTTGGCTACTGCATAAATTAGTTTGCTTTGGAGCCATCCTTCCTGAGCTAGGATTAAAAATGTGTGAGCCAGAGGCTAAAAAACTGAGCTAGCTCACACTAATTCAACTTAAAGGGAACACTGCACTGGGGCCCTCCTTCTGCTTCCAAGGCCGCCAGAGACTCCATTACCAGTTTTCCTGGCACCCTTTGCAATCTTCTGCTGTGTTCTAAGGAAGCTGATGGACATTCCTGGCTTTCCCCTTCTTTCCAGTGGGCATTCTTGCCATTCACGCATCCCATTGCAAGTCATGTCCACCTCGCCCACCCTATCCTGTGTTCCCATGTGGCAGTGACAGTCCTTGCAGGAGCCCATGTAGCAGTGACAGTCTTCGCAGAGAGACGGAACAGCCTCCACGCTCTTTGTCATGACCACTGCCTGCCAAGCGGGGGTCAGGGGACAGCAAAAGCCTGCAACAGGGGGGCCAATCTGGAGAGCTGCCCACCTCCCTGTCCAGTCGCCTGGTGCTGTCCCTTCTCCCTTCTTTTCCAAAGGCCTTGCCAAAGGGCAGGAGATCTGCATAAATGCCCCTTGGTTTCCAATCTCCAACTTCCCAGCTGTGACACCCCCCCACTCCGGCACCCCTTCTCCCCAAACTCCCCAGATCTTGGACCACCCCAGACTGTGACTCTGCTTTGGAGGACAATTTTCTCTAATGACCCCCACCCCAGTCTTGAGAAATGTAATAAAGATCAGGCCCAAAAAGGGGGGTCTTCCTTTCCAAGGGGGTGCAACGAGTTTTGGGAAACCCAGCCCCAAGTTTGTAAAGCTCTTCCCCAACATGGGTTGACACACAGAGTCTGATGCAACTGCCCAGGAGGCTTGCAAGAGGCAATGCATGCCCCTTTCCCCGCTCCCAGGCGGGCGTGCACAAAAAGACTAATTGCTTCTCGAGCTGGCATGGCACACTTTCCCTCCAGAGGATCAGGATGTTGTCAGAGGGTCATGCAGCAGCAATGCATCCTGGGACAAGGCACGAGGGTTAGAGGCTGTGTATTTGGGGCAGGTGCACACATAACATAACACACACACACATGCAAAATGCACGGGCGTTGCTCAGCCAATCAGACTGTGGATAAGTAGGAGGCTTGCAAGGGAGAAAATCTGGCCTCGACGGCCACGTGGGAATGCAGCAGGTGGATCAGAGAGCCAGTTTCTCTCCTCCCCCTCCCCGCTCTGGCTCCCTTCCAGATCCCCAATCGCAGCATCTGAACAATTCGGTCCTTCTGTCCTGCATGGGTGAGTGAAGGGCTGCCCTGCAAAGGCTTCATCTTCATGATTTCCATGCCAGCAGCTATTTCATTTTCTCAGACTCAATCATGATTTGCCCTATTTTAAAAAATAGAACAGATATTTGTAGCATCACTTACCTGGGGGCCTTTGCCATTTAAATTTCCTTCTCAGAAATGTTTGCTAAAATCCTACAGCTCTTCGTTGTCCGTAGGTATATGAATCCACAGATACAATTGATGGGAATAATCTAAACCCTTTTTCAGGTGGTATCAATCTATATTTGGCATTTAGTTGATTTAAACCCATTAGTTAGCAGTGTTATAAGCATATCAAAGGAAATAAGACTGTAGCTAACATTTCATTATTTTACTAGCTATTTTAAGATGCCACATGCTTATCTTTAGTATTATTGTATAATAGTATAGTATTAGTATAATAGTATAGCTCCCAATCAGTGCAGTCCTGTGCAGAATTACTGCAGTCTAATCCTGTTGAAATCAATGGACCATTGAAACAGTTTTTTTTAAAGTAAAATATTCAAAAATTAAAAAAAGAACAGTAAAACAGTAAAAAGAACAAAGAATTTTTGAAAAGCAGTACAGGTGATAATACAGCAGGTCAGCAGCAGTAAAAATGGATGACAATTTCCAAAGGCCGTGAACTCACCCAAACCACAACAGGAGGTTTTTCCAAAAAGTCAGGAGAGAAGGAGCCAAGAGAAACTGAGAATTCAGAGATAATTCTATAGTTTGGCGGATTTTAATTCTTGGCAGTGTTTGCCAGTCTTACCTTTGTTACTGTATATTCTAAAGACAGAACATCACTGACTGATTTCAGATCAGGGGGAAGACTAATATGGCTGAAGGTGGTCCTTCAAGTATTGTTGTGTCAGATAATTTAGTGCTTCCCATCAAAAACAACTCTTTGAACCAGGCCGGGAAATAGATCTGAAGCCAGGGAAAGTGTCATAAAATAGAATATGTATGGTGGCTGGTACACATTAAGTTCCTAGCCACAGTCTTGGCAACCCTACAATGACCTCTCCTCAGCTGTTGGGGTGATTGAACTATGGCATTCCTACCTATTTTCTATATTTGTACTGGATTCAGTTTATTTTACTTTGAAGTGACTGATCAGTTCTGCCTCCTGAAGACTGACCAATTCTGTATAAAAGTAGTCTCTTCGGGGTCTGAGGTAACTTATTTATATATTGAGGACAAGTGCCCTATATAAACCTTCACCAGAAAGTCAGGCACCCGTGCATATAAAAGTCAAACAGCACAGCTCTTTATTACACAGAAAACTCAGCAGGGGGATGGAATGTATTTACATAGGATATTTTGTTTCTTTGATGAATAAACACATTACTTTGCCTTCACATACGCTGTAGGCTTAGTGCTCTCCATCTAACCTAGATGTGCTTTAGTTCACAAAACCCTCCTCTGACTTCGCTATCCAATAACTTTTTGATGGTTGACCTTTGGGCTTTATTTGCCTGGTCCCTTTAGTCTACTGGTGCAACAACCCCAGCTTTCCTGACTCCTCTAGACCTTTAGCCCTTCCTTAGCCACCTGATAAGTTCCTTTGGAGCAGTGTATTTGGCATTTGTGACTACTGAGGTCTTATACTTTCCCCTCTCTGGTCACTCTCCTCTTTATATTAGAGGGTACCAGTTCAGAGGGTTATTCAGCCACAGTTTTCCACTTAAACTGCTATATGGCTGAGTCCACTGAGCCCAGAGTCTTCTGTCCTCCTCAGAGCTCTCTCCAACTGTTTTCTCCACAGTCAGCTGTTCACAGTTATCTGTCACTCACTGGGAATTCTGAGCCCTCTGGCCTCCCTTTCTCTCAGTCATGTGATTCAGCAGCTCCTTTGTTTACTTGCTGCTGTCCACAAACCTACAATTGCATCACAATCACCTAGGAAGCTTTCCCAGATACAGACCTAGGTCTCCAAGATCCTAGTCTGAAACTCTTATCAACACTCTGGTTTGTGTGGGGAGGCTGTTGTTGAACAGTAGTAAGCATCAGGCCTGTCTGAGTCTTGTAAGATGGGTGGTAGCAGGTAGTTTTGTGGTTGCTGATAGACTAGGCCCCATTGAGTCCTCCCACAAAGGCTAAAACAGTCCTTGAAAGGGCCCTCCCCTCTGGTTTTACTGACAGAAACAAAGGCTGAAAGGCTGGTAGTACTGTTATGGTTGCCTAGCAATGGCCATGGAGGGCATCCATTTCTTAAAGCTACAGGCACTCAATACTTTGGTTTTGTCCCCCCCCCCCCCCAATTTTTCTGCAAACCTGAGGGGTTTTTTAGGTTTGTAGAAAGATCTGTCTTGTCTATTCACAGCTCCAATCTTGAGATTTAAGTATCTTCTAGGGTTGCCAAGTCCTACCTGTGGTTTGGCGGGGGTGTGTGTCCTTGCTGGTCTGGGGTTCTTCTTGCACATGCATGAAGTGCATGCACCACAATGATGTCACCTGGAAGTGATATCATCACATCGGGCACATTGGGGCGGGACCTCTCTAATTCGAGGGAATACCATAGAGTTTTCCCTTGAATTAGACAGCGTCCTCCCCGAAACGTGCCCGACATGATGACGTCACCTCCAGGTGACATCATTGCTCCGGGCACATCTTTGCAGCCCAGCAATTTGGGGGTGGGGTTCCCCCCGGTGGCCCAATCTGGGCCAGCGGGAAGTGGGCCATTGGAGCAGGGGATTCCCCACCCCCCAGGGGGACTTGGGAAACCTAGTATCTTCAGATCTGGCAGTGTTGGGAATTAAATATGTTGATAAGCTAAATATGCCCACTGATTTTAGGAAGACTTATGCTAGTGCATAAAGTGAGGCATATGTCTTTGTAGGCCTGGACCTGGGCAGGTTCTACTGTATCAGAGTGAATAAAGCTTGTTCCAGGAGGCAGTTTTAAGGATCAGTAACTTTATTTCCTGATATATTGCTTCAGAATGCCTCTCCATCTGGACAGTTAGAAAGCTGTTCATTGCCTGCATTAGCAATTCACATAGTTATTGATTACAGCATCAACCCCTGCCACCTGCAAGTGTTTCCTGAAGGCCAAGCTCCGTTATCCTGCTCACATTAAGCAGTATATTAATTTAGCTGTCAATTAAAATTTTAGCCCTCAGGGTGTCTATAGTTTATTTCCATTTGTTATTTGCTTTACTCACTGATCTACTCAAAACAGGTGTTAGTTCTAGAGAGACTGCTGGAAATTATTGTGAGTCTGAAGCTTTCCAAGTGGCTTAACTTTATACAGCTTTATTTGAGCTGGGCTCTTACGGTAAGTTAGAGGAATGTGTGATACTCTCAGTATAGCATTAATTTGGGGGCAGTAATGATCCCATAGAAAATGTACACAGTTGGGAGGGGGAGTATGCATCTATTTGCAATAGAAGAGGACATAGGAGTGCTTCCAAGCAACATCTGGTTGGTCACTCCTATAGACAGTGGCCTGGCTAAAATGAACCTTCATCCAACAAAGCAATTTGTACATTCTTCTGATACGGGTTTTATTTATTTATGCATTTAGCTTACGTACAGCCTGCCTTTCTCACTGAGACTCAAGGTGGATCACAGAGTAAAAAAGGAGAAAAAATGAAATCATATGATGTAAGACATCCAATGAACAATGCAATGGGACTAAGAATTCAAAATTCAAAAACAACATGAGCAACAAAGTAAAAATCAGATGATGTCTACGATAATAAGTGATAACTATAATCACTGTGGTGGCCTATGGACCTATTCTTCTGTGATGGTGTCCTTCTGGACTGTTCCATCTTAATATAGTTCTGTTTCTATTATAAGAATGTCTTCCTGAACATTTCTGTTTTGTACATTAAGCCCCTGCTAAGAGCTAAAGCCTGTGTCTTAAGGAGGAAAATGAAGCTTTATATCTTTTTGACCTTAATATATTTATAATTCTTTTTTCTCTAATTAGCTAGCATATTGATGTAGCTGATTTTTTTTTTTAAAAAAAGAAAGTATTTATTGCGCTTATATCCTGTTCTATCCCATGATGGGTTTAGGATGGCTCACAACAGAAATAAAATACAATGAATATATAATTAAAAACCAGTTAAAACAGAGCAGCCCAATACACTTCCTGTTAGATGTTAGCAGGATAGTAGGCATCTGTAGGCCTACTATGGGCAGGGGAGGCCAAGATGGTGGAAACATCTGCCACCTTAACCAAAGGCCTGGTGGAACAACTCCATTTTGCATGCCCTGTGGAATTGTAGCAAGTCCCACAGGGCCCTGATCTCAATTGGGAGCATGTTCCGTTAGGTGGGGGCCAGGGCAGAGAAGACCCTGGTCTTGATTGAGGCTAAGCAGACATCTTTTGGGCCAGGGACTACCAGCAGATTTTGTTCTGTGGAGTGCAAGGCTCTCCAGAGTATATATGGGGAGAGACAGTCCCGAGGATATGCTGGTCCCAGGCCTTGTAGGGCTTTAATGGTCAACACCATAACCTTGAACATATTTTATAAGATTCTAAATCTAGAATGTACTTCTGTTCTTTCATATGGTCAGTGCTGTGCTGCTCAGACAAGGAAATGTTTCCAGGACTAAGAATGGAAGATTTTTCATGGTACTGGAAACATTCTGTGTTGAACAGTGACATTCTGTACACATGGAGAGCTGTCAGAATTGGTTTCGGTGATGGCTTGAGGCCTCTCAGAGCGACATAACCTCTGACATCGTAATAGCCCCTTTATCAACTGCCATGTTTCTATCATCATCAAGACAATGCTAATGTACCTCTAGGGATGAGCTTGACATGGAGGAACAAGAGCCAAAAGGAACACAGAGGTCAATTTATTTTTTATAAAGCTACAGCCATTTGTCATTTGGTCAGCGATTCTGTAGTTAAGCCTCCAAATCATGTACACATTGCAACACATTTTTTTTTTAAAAAAATGCAATTTAAATTAAATAAACACTAGAAATAAAATGTGGCGGAATCATATAAAATGTGGGGTAGGGGCCAGGGGGAATGCAGTAGCTGTCAGAGAGGAAGGCATACCATGGTAATAAGTATATGTTAATTGTAGATAAAGTGTTGCCTGAACTTAGGCAGTCTATCTTTTGAAAGTAAGTGAGGTTCATTGCCTGAGGGAACTTCCCCAGTTGGTTTCATGATAGAACCAAAGTGGTATCTTGTCAACATATTTTTATACTTTCCTAAATGTGGATGTATTCTTTTTGCTGTTTGTTTCAGGAAGGATTTATAGTCTGCCTTTCTCACAAGGCTTCAAGTTGGAGTATACAGAGTGAGTCAATACAATAAAAAAAAATGGGACATTCGATAACCAACACATTAGTATTTTAGAAGTCTGGAACCACCAGAAAACGTAAATATAACCACCACAGCATTAATATGACACATTAAGCCATACAAAAATTATATAATAGGATTGTACTTACAATGAGCTGTATACAGCAGTATAGACCACAGTCCCAATCATTTATTCTTTTTTTAAAAAAAAACATTTTGCATTTCCCTTTATTTTTTTAAATAAATAACTTTTATTTATATAGTATAGCAACAATTTACAGTAGCACATACTATTAGGAAACCACTACAATAAAAACATAATTAAAAACACAAATAACACAAGAGCAATAAAACCAAACAGCTATTCAATATATAGCTACAAATTATCTGGAAGTGCCTTTTCCAGCTTACTATGTCTTTCTATGTGTTCACGAAAGGGAAACCAACGTTTCAAAAAATCTGAATGAAACTCTGGATTCTCTGCCAAGGATATAACTTCTGATATTTTGTCCATGACCAGGTATTCCCATAACTTATTAAACCACATAACTGATGAGAGTTGTTTACTATTTTTCCAATGCCTAGCCTCTAAAGTCTTGGCTGCCACCAACATATAAGAAATGAGATCTTTCCTGACAGCAGGGATATCTATCCCCACCCATAAATTAAGCAAGACAAATTCTGGACTCATAGGGATATTGTGCCCAGTAATGTCATAAATCAGTTTAAGAATAGTGGTCCAATATTGCACCATAACAGGACACGTCCACCAGCACTGAATGCAAGAACCAGGCTGCCCACATCCCCTCCAACAGTTAGGGCTATATGAGGGTGAAATGTGGTGCAAACGTAATAGAGTGAAATGCCATCTATGAACAGTTTTTCGGAACTGGATTTTTATGTTAATAGCTCTCGTTAGAGAGACTGTAGATGACCAAATTTTTGCCCACTGTTGCTCTGTGACATCCACTGCACAATCCTGGTGCCGGCTTTGTTGATAATTTGCTGGTTTTGTCCAATTTTTATGATTTAACCACTTGTAAATCATTGTAATGAGCCCTCTATTACCTACTTTCCATTGTGTAATTAGATGTTCAAATTCTGTGTTAGGCCTTTCAAGACCCCATTGAATTATTGGGTCTGTAAGTAAGTGCCTCACCTAAAAATACTGGTACCATGGAATCTTCATACATTTCTCTTTCATAATACCCTTTCTTGTTATATCACAAAGTCTAAAAAGCTTACCTTCCCTCCAAACATGAAATTCTGCTAGAGATTTGCCTGGGGAAAACCAAGCTTGCCCTAGGAAAGATGATGCTGGCGATGTCCCAGGAGCTAAGGTTTTTCTATGTGCATCCCAAACATTTAAAGTAGCATACAGGAAGGGATTTAATTTGACCTCACATGGTCTAAGCTTTCGGGGAAGCCCAAACTATATCTTCAATGAAACATGGGCAAACATAATCACTTTCTATTTCCACCCATCCCCATATGTCATCCAGATTGAGAAAGGCTAAGAGGTTTCTTATGTGTGCAGCCTTTATCATTTATTCAATTACATTTTTGACCCAGTTTCTACAGTGCTACCATTGCCTGTGAAGGACTGCATAACCAGGGGTTATTAGTTGGGACAGATGCACCATGTCATTTTCTTCCAGCCATGTTTCTGTTATGCAAGCTAGGTCAATTTTTCATCCTGCAACATTTCATAGAAGTGTGCAGTTTTGCGCTTCTCTGATCTGGTGTTGTTCAATATTAGTGTAGATGAGGGGAAAATGGGGGCTCATGTTTCATCAACTCTCAGGATGCTACAGAGATTAGACAGGCAGTGAACATCCTTGCCAAAGACTGGCCGTGAACATCCTTGCCAAAGACTGGCCATCTATGATAAATCCTACCTCCATACCTACCAGCTCCCATTTGCACTGAAATAGTGTATTCCTCAAACATTCTTTTCCAGTAATGATTTATCCCTACTGCTCCTAATAAACTTCCCCAGTACCTCACAATTAATATTCTAGCAACCTAAAAAAGCTATATAACAGTCCGGGGATGCAGTCATGATGTGCTAATATTAGAGATGTCCAATAAGCTGTAGGTTTCCATCAGTACAACTCCTGCTTTCCAGGTAAATAACTGATAATAGTGTGCTCTCTTTACCTCTGGTGAGGTGCGACCTTGCTCCGCTCGCATATAGTGTTTTGGCCCTGGCTCTGTGCCCCAGGCAAAGAGCCACAGGCCATGATCCCTTGGGCTCTCACTGTAGCTCTGACATGAGCTGTTGTTTAAATTTTGTAGCCAAGGCTTACCTGTGTGAAGGAAAGGAAGTTGGAGGGGTGTATACAGCACCACATCCCCAGATCAAAGAAGATGAAGACTCCCAGCTCTCAGCCCTTTGAGTGGTAATACATGATGCTTTATCATGAACATGAGAAAATATACTGGCTGTATCTTTGAACCTCGGAGGTTCTGGTCTACATTCTGATGTTTTAGATGTATTATTTATCTTTGCATTAGAGTGATACACAGGTGCACCCCACAGGACAAAGAAAGTCATCCTAAATTGGCCTACTCATTCCTACTCAGGTCTATTCAGTGGGACTCACTCCCAGGAAGATGTTTTTAGGACAACACTGATAGTAGATTTAGTTTGTCAGGAATTTTTGTAATCAATGTTCAGTGACAATATTTGACTTATACTTCTTGATTTACTTATTTTGGAAACAAAATAAATACCCTGTAAGCAATCCCAATAATATAGAATCATAATTCTATTGACAAAATTGGCCAGATCTGCAGATACTTAAATCTGGTGACAGGACCCCGGAAGGACCAAGATGGATGTTTTGACAAACCTGAAAAATACCCCAGGTTTGCAGAAAATATTACATTGCTTTAAAAAATGATAAAAGAAGCATCGTTAGCTTTAAGAAACAGAAGCCTCAGTGACAGTTGCTAGGCTCCCACAGCATTCTCTGCTTGGTTTCTGTAAGTAAAAGTCAGGCAGGGGTCAGGGCCTTCTCCAGGGCTGTTTTGGCCTTTGAAGAAGGACACATTGGGCCAGTCCTGGCAGCAGACATCAGGCTACTACCTGACTTGCATGACTCACATTGTTCTGCTTGCTTGCTATGGTTCAACACCACATGAAAGCCAGTATGGTATAGCAGTTAGAATTTCAACCTAGGGTCTAGGAGATCCAGGTTCAAATTACCAGTGTGCTATGGAAGTTCCATAGATGATGTAGGCCCAGTCACATACTTTTCACCTAACCTACCTCACAGGGTTGTTGTGCAAATAACAAGGAGAAGGGAATGGTTTAAGGTGCTTTAGTCCCAACTGCAGAAAGGGTGGGGTATAAATGAAGAAAATAATAAATATAGTTGAAGATGGAAAGCAGATTAGGTTAGTGAATGGCTGAGAAGGAGGCAGGAAAAGGGGAGTGAATATAGAGTTGCCAGGAGAAGAAGAAGAAGAAATTGGATTTATACCCCGCCCTTCACTACCCAAAGGAATCTCAGAGCAGCTTACAATCTCCTTTCCCTTCCTCTCCCCACAACAGACACCCTGTGAGGTAGGTGGGGCTGAGAGAGCTCTGATAGTAACTGCTCTTTTTTAAGAACAGCTGTGCCAAAACTATGGCTTGCCCAAGGTCATCCAGCAGGTGCAAGTGGAGGAGTAGGGAATCAAACCTGGTTCTCCCAGATTAGAGTCCGCGCACTTCCAAACTGGAAGGTAGGAGGGAAAAAGGAAATCATGTGGAGAGTGTGATAAAGGGGGAAGTGATGTGCCCTCCCCACAAGTCCTTGAGAGTTCCCTAAAATGCATGTGGGCCAGCAGCCAGCATCACACAACTGGGCCATAGTTTTCCTTGGTAGATGATGTGGGGGAGGGAGTGAAGATAAGAGGCAGATAAAGGTAGGTTGGGTGTTGGGAGGGAAGGAAAGAAGAAAACAGGAAAAGAGGAGAGACTGTGGAATCAGCCAGGGAAGGGGAAAGAGAAAAGAGCAGGGGATAGGGAAAAGAGATACCCCCTAAAGTCCATGCAGGTTCCTACTTGTATTTTCTCTCTAGGACTGAGGATATTTCCTCCATTTTATTCCACAGATTCATTTTGCCCCACGTTCTGCTCCACCTGCCTTCTGATTACCTTGGAGAATTTTCTAAAATTAATTTTGGAATCAGTGCAATGCAAGAGCGCTTGCTGAATACCTCCCCCCCCCCCAAGAAACCTCACTGATCACACGAATGTACAATCACACAAAGTTATCTTTTTTTAGTGTGACTTCATCGATGTGCGTATGTGCTGATACACATCAGTAGCTTGATGTGAACTGAAAACTGCAGCAATTGCTCGTGTTCAGCAGTCTGAACTAAATCCAGAAGTCAAAACTGAATGAATACCAGATCACTAAAATGTTGGTGCCACTCTGGAAAGAAGTTCAAGTCGCCCTGGTGTGGTTTAGTAACTAAAAGAATGGAAGTTCCTCAGTTCAATTCTTACTTCCACCAAAGTCAGTCTTATCACTCTCAGCTCCCTCCGTTGTAATATATGGATAATAATGCTTCACTCCTGGCTGTTGTAATTTATTTATTTTGTTTATTTCTTTAAAGCATTTCTGTTCTGCCTTATCTTTTCAGAAGACTTGTAAGGATTATATCTGCATATGTTTTAGGGTTGCCAAGTCCTTACCGGGTGCCGGCAGGGGGAGTCCTTTTCTCTCTGGGATTTTCCCGGCGCGCACGCAAAGCACGCACACCGCAATGATGTCACTGGAAGTGACATCATCACGCTGTGGATGTTGCCAGGGTGACGCTCTGGCAATCACCCCAAAACTCTATGGTACCATAGAGTTTTGGGGGCAATTGCTAGAGCGTCACCCTGGCAACGTCCTCAGCGTGATGATGTCACTTCTGGTGACATCATCACGCTGGGGCAGTCGTCCTAACCAGACGACTTTGGGGGTGGGGTTCCCCCTGCCGGCCGAATCTGGGCCAGCGGATTGGGGACCCCTGTAACGGGGGATCCCCTGCCCCCTAATATGTTTACTCAAAGAAGAGAGAAGTATGAAGAATGAGAGTTGGAGTGGCTTCTCTGTTTGAATATTTTGCAGAATAGAAAGGTACCACTTGGGTGAGATACTGGGAGCTGTTCGTGGAAAGAGATGAGATTTGCTGAGAAAACTTTAATATCCTTATGTGTGAGTGTGGGAGGGTAATTTTTGGAACTTAACTTCATAAACTACTTGAAGCCATGGGTTTTTTTGTTATGTGGCGTGCCAAAAGGGCCACTGTGTCTCAGAGGTTAAGATGCTGAGCTGCAGACCGGAAGGTCAGTAGCTCAGCAGTTCAAGACCCCAGTGCCACATGATAGAGTGAGCTCTTGTCTCTGGCCTCAGCCCCTGCCAACCTAGTAGTTTGAAAGCAAGAAATTGCAAGCAGATAAATAGGCACCACTTTGGTGGGAAGGTAACAGTGGTCCATGTGTCTCTGTGTTTTAGTCATGCCGATCACATGACCACAGAAAAGTCTTCAGACTGCACTGGCTCTTTGGCTTGGAAATGGAGATGAGCACTGCCCCCTAGAGTCAGATTTGACTAGCTTCTGAGCAAGGGAAACCTTTACTTTTATCTTGTCAAAAGGAGTTCTGTGTTCATGGTGCAGTTTTTATGTGTTTGGATATTAGATATAGGTAAGACCAGGAAAGACCAGGTAAGGGGATGCAGATATAGAATGCCTTTGTTTCAGTTCAGTTATTTTTTTCACCAAGCAAAAGCCATGCCAGTGTGCCATCATGTCTCCTAAAGGGCCATTGCTGAATGCCAGGAAAGCATTCGTCATCTGTGGCTTGATGCTAGGTGACAAGGCCAATCTAATATAAATAATTAAGACCTGGTTATATAACACTGGCATAGTTCATCTATCACAGCTGAGCTGACCAGATTCATTGGTACAGCAGGAGCCTAAACTCAGGCCGATTTTGCACTAGCGTTTGCCCCAGGTTTGCCCTCATGCTTGCACCAGAGTTTCTGGTTGATTTCACACCAGTTGCTTCGGGCTCACATTTTGCTCTGGAGTATCGCCCTGCTGCACTGGAGTTTCCCTGGAGCAAACAAATCATGTTTTTAGAGGATTTTCCTGTTTGCTCAGGGAGAGAACCCAAAATGAAAACACGCCCATCGCCCGCCTTTCATCAGGGCTGCCCCATTGTGGGAGTTTCTAAAATTTTTTGGAGAAAACCCTTTGTCACGCTATATCAAAAGGGCTGAGGTTCCAAGTGGGAAAATGAAGAAAATACTTCAGAGGAAACTGGGAGGGGAAATTCCGGAGAGAACGAGAAGCAACTGGCCAGTGCGAAATTGGCCTCAGTGTTCAGGGAAGGAGAGTGGCCATGATTTGCAAGGTAGCATGTAAATCCCTTAAAGAAACAAATGAATAAATTGCAACAAAATAATAAATATGAAGTTCTTTGAACACTGAAAGCCTTATGTGAGTACTAAGCATTAATTCAGAATCCAAAGACTGGGCCAAGTGTTAGGATGAACATTTTGTAAGCATCCTTCTTTACAAAGGTTTGAGGTGGGGGTGGGGGTACAGTCTAAATTACAATTGTAACTTAAAATGTAATTTACTGTTCAAATGGTATTTTGTTATTGTATTTTAGTCAGGTTGTACAGTGGCTTTCATTTCTATCAACAACAACAAACCTATAAAATACAATAATGGAAATTATAGTCTCAGGGAAAATAATCGAATCCCCATATGAGTCTTTCAAAATGAATTTGTCTGCAGATTTCACTGGAAGGCCTGCAATGACTATGTCAGATCCATCAATCCATTTTAGTGGGTGCAGGCAAGAAGGTCCTCCTGGAAATTTTCATATGCTGAAATCTCTAAAAAGTATGGGTTGTAGGGATGCCAGTCCCCAGTTCTTGGGGCTCCTGCCCTGAACAGTTGTCCCTGGCCCTACTTGAGAAGAGCAGGCAATGCCCGCTCCTGCCCTGCAAGCTGCAAATCCATTGCTTGCAGGGCAGGTGCACTGGTGCCTGTTTTTTTCAAGTGGGGGCCATGCACTCCTGCCCTGCAAACTACAAATTAAATGGATGAGGAAAAGCAGGGGTGTGTGCATGTGTGATGCTGCATCCCTGATGTGATAACATCACTTTGCATGACATTATCATGTGGGGGACATCCCCACCCCCTCCCAGACCACCCCCATCCCCCCACCAGGGAGAAGATGGGACCTGACAACCCTAATGGGTTGTCACAACAAGTTCCTGCCGGTTGATTTCAGAACTTGGGCAAGTTTATGCAGGTGGGCCTACTTTGAATTGGGCACAGAAACCAGATGTGACCCAGTGCACACAATACAGTACTAGGTGGTTATATCTATTCATTGCAGCGGACTATTCTTAGTTTTCTAGCTACCATAATTGTACCCGTTGAAATTTTGAAACTGTCTTCAATGGCAGCCCCATGTAGTATCCATTATAGTAATCTAATCTGGATTTTCCCTGACCTGGATGGATCAGGCTAGCCCAGTCTCATCAGATCTCAAAAGCTAAGCAGGTATGGCCATGGTTAGTATTTGGCTGGGACCCCCCCAAGGAAGTCCAGGGCTGCTACAGAGGTAGGCAATGGCAAACCACCTCTGATCATCTCTTGCCTTGAAAACCCTGTGGGTTTTCAGTTGTGACTTGACAACTGATAAATCAGTTGTGACTTGACAACACTTTCCATCTCTACTAAACTGGATTTTAACAAAGCATGCTGGTCAGTGGCTAGGATACCTGTCTTCAGGCCACAGGTGCTGAACCAGTGCTAATAAAAAGCACTCCTAGCTACCTCTGCCATTTAAATATCTAGGGGCAGTGAGGAACCTAGGAGTGTGCCTGATCCTTTAGAGGGAGTTAAGAACAGATTGTGCATCTATTTTGGTAATTGTCTGTATTGCCTGGATTAAGTTTGTTGGCCCTCATCCAGTCATTTGCTACATTCAGAAGCATGGTGTGTGCTTCCATCTCTTGGAATTATCAGCATGCTGATGACACAGCTTCAAAACTACAGATGGAAATCTCGTAAGGATTTCTTATAGTTGCTGTTAATCAGTATGGCAGACAAGATGAAGCACTGATGCTTCCCATAAGCCAACAGTTAAAAGACTGAACAGAAGTCCCACTGTCACAACTTTCTGTAACCTTCCTCCCAGGAAATATTGGAGCCAACGCAGGAGTGTGTGCTAGGTTCAGGGCTGTCAAGTGTCATCACGGACTCTCAGATAAAGATTCCTTTGAAGCCTCTGTCTCATATCACCTGTACCCAACCCAAACATTTTATGTCTTCTCCAGTTCTGTAGCTCTCCAGGGTTACCAACCCTCCCTCTAGATTTGTGCCTTCCTTGCCTCCCCCCCCTGCCAACAGCTTTGGGTAACCCTGTTTAAGCTTGGAAGTTCAGAAGGATCCTATGGGTGATGGTATCAAATGCTTCCAACAGAGAGAGAAGAAGAGAGGAAGAGATTGGATTTATACCCCACCCTTCACTCGGTGTCTCAGAGCGCTTTACAATCCCTATCCCTTTCTCTCCCCACAACAGATAGGTGGGGCTGAGAGAGCTCTCTCTAGAACTGCCCTTAAGAGAATCGCTCTGAAAGAACTTATGACTGACCTAAGGTCACACCAGCAGCTGCATATGGAGGAGTGGGGAATCAAACCTGGTTCTCCCAAATTAGAGTCTACGCTCTTAACCACTACACCAAATTGGCTCTGAGGTCCAGAAGAATCAATAGGGATGTACTCCTTAGTGGATCAATATGGAACAGTCAACCAAGGCAGTTCTTGTGCCATGTCCCAGACAGAACCCAGACTGAAAAGGATCTAGTGAGTATGCTGGTGAGCGATACAAGCAGTCCCAAAATAGTCACACACAAAAGGCTGGTTTCATAACTGAATAATTATATTGTGTAATACCAGTGAGCATGATAGAACAGCAGATGCAAAATAGCCAGCTACTAAGAGGAAAATAGATGCCAATTACCTTAGACATATTCAGATATATAACCATTTTATCTAACCCATGTCTGTCAGAATGACAAGACACATCATTTGGGGTTGGGGTATTTGATGTGATGAGAACAGTATATATGAAGCTATGCTACAGAACTGGAGGAAGCTAACACAAAAGTGACTGAATTACGTGCAGAGTACACTTTTGCTTTTAAAAGCTGCATCTATGAAAATACAAAGGAGCAGAAGTCAATTATCTGAATCAAATTCTACTTTGAACTTTCTCCTGAAAACTCATTGATATACTGGATGTAGCACAGCCATACCTGAGAACACCTAATGTCTAAGTGTACCATTTTCACATGCTTTTGAATGAGGGCACAAAGGAACAGTTGCCATAGTTACACTGTCTGTCATGTTTCTAGAATAAAGAATCTCATGTTAAGGCATCATGGGACTGAGATCAGATATGGACCTTCAAGTGAAAGTTGTAAATAAGCCCTTCAGAGATACCAGTCAAATGTTATGTTTCTACATCAGTGGTCAAAAAAATGCTTTTAGATAATTTTTTTTCTCCGCTGGATTGATTATGAATAATTTTCGCTATTTTGATCACTAATTAAGTGCATTCTGGTTTATTTTAATGGGTTTGCTTTCAGCAAACACAAGGTACAGATCTGTAGATTAGAATTTGATTTGCACTTGTTTTGCCTTGGCCACAGGAGTAATCTACAGGAAAGCACAACATTCTCAAATTAGAAGGATTAAAATAGCAGGCTTTGTGTAAATGTTTCTAATACCTGGCATTTGGAAGGAATGGCAAGATTAACTCACAGTTTTCACTTCACCAACAAGAAATCAAACAATATCTGTTTGAATATGGTGGTTTATGCAAATGTTCACAATCAGGTCCACCTAGGTACTTATGGTTTGGATAGTATTTACATTCATACTTATGTAGTCCTTTTATCAGCATTAAGGATGGAGCTGCCATTTTTTTTAACATGCTTAGAAAAAAACACACCCAGTAGATGCAGCTTCTGTTCAAATTCTGCCCCTATTTTAGTTGTTAAAGGTATAGAGGCTTTGTTAGGAGAAATTGGGTTACATTTAGAAATTCAGGTCTCTTCAGCGTTGTGCTTGTAAGGTTGTCAGATTCATAAATGCTTATTAGTTTATTTATTGTTTTTGCCAAATGAAAAAGGAGGACAGAAGACCACATGAAATAACTTGAAAAAGCTTCTTGAAATATTCAACTTTCCTCATGATTATCTAGAGTGTGAGATGGGGGAAGCTTACTTCATCATTATCGAGTCCTATGCCATTTGGCAGGGCTTTCCCCCTGGTGTTTCCCTTACAGCAATCACAATAGAAAAGAGCAGTAGCATCTTAAAGACTAACACAATTTGTGGCAGGCTATGAGCTTTCATGAGCCACTGCTCACTTGTGGCTAGAATGTGAGTCCATCTGCCCTTATATCTTGGAGAGTGGAGTGATTTCAGATGTCAAATGGTGAATAGAAGGTGAATGACAATAGCAGATGTGGTTGGATTAGGTGTGATATGCAGAGGAGTAGTAGGTGTGGAGAAATCAGCATTGGTAATGAGAGACAGGAAACCTAGGTCTCAGTCCAGTCCAGGAGATACACTGTCTTGAGCTTCATTATCAGTTGCAATTTAGCAGTCTTTCAGCCCCCACAGAGCCCCAAATACCCCTGGATTGATTCTCTATTAGACCCTATGGGGACCATTAACTGTAAAAGTCCTCATAGGGTATAATGAAGGCAAAAAATTGGCAATCTCAAATATATACCAAATCCAAATACCATACTGGTGTTGGGATACAGGAATATCAAGAAATACTGATATTTTGGGGATTCAGTATACCCCAAACTGAAAAATACTGGGGTGGGGGTATATACCCCCTACCTGCTATTGTCATCCGCCTGCTATTGTATTCCGCATCTGAAATCACTCCACACTCCAAGATATAGGGACAGATGGACTCACATTCTAGCTGCCCTGCCACAAATTTTGTTAGTCTTTAGGGTGCTACTCAACCCCTTGTTCTTGTCTAGTGCTACAGACAGACTATCCATCTTGAGCAATTACAAGGCCACAGCTTGGCTGTAACTAGGATACTGTACCCAATCTTCTACGGATTTGGCAACTATAGATTGTTGAGGATAGCATGTGTATAGATCCAGCAACAATATCCAACCCTGGTGGAACTCACACACCAGCCATTGATCCCAAGAGACAAGTTCAGTCCAGCCCTGAAATTCTCATTCCCATCTGTTCCTCTCCACAGGAGGGCATCTATTATTTTTAAGCCTCACAAGGCATGTTTGATCATCTCAGTGACATTCTCAGTGGCATCTAGTTTTGGCCTCTAGTTGTCCTGTCTGGCCTGTTTTGCTATTTGTGAAGCCCTCTGCATGCTTGGAATCAACTCACATCCAGGAGGACTGAGCATGAATGTGATGCCCCTACCTTACATCTAAGAACAATGATTGTGTTGTGAAAATACATGTAGGCAGGGCTTTTTTTGTAGAAAAAGCCCAGCAGGAACTCATTAGCATAATAGGCCACACCCAACAGCAGAAACTCATTAGCATATTAGGCCACACCACTGACAGTACAGCTTATTAGCATGTTAGGCCACCCCCCCATGTTACCAGAAGAGTGGTCATCCAGCCACACCCACCTTTTGCTTCTTATTCTGTTTACCTTGTTTGTTGTCAAAACCCAGGGCTTTTTTTGTAGCAGGAATTAATTTGCATGTTAGGCCACATACCCCTAATGTAGCCAATCCTAATGAGTTTCTGCTGTTGGGTGTGACCTATTATGCTAATGAGTTCCTGCTGGGTTTGGCCAACTCAGGAGCCAGCCGGAACTCCGTTCCTGTGCGTTCCTACCCCAAAATAGCCCTGCACGTAGGAAGTATACACTTGTAGGCTCCCTCCCATTGGTAAAGAGAGTCTACATTCCTGATCACATGGAAAGATCCTAAATTCACTGGCACTGTCCTCACGTGTCAGTGATCATGCCTAGTCAGGGTCCACATGCTGGTGCCTGCTCTCCTTCTATTTGTGTGTATTGTCCTGTGCAGAGTGCTTTTGTCTTTCCCTGTCACAAAATATTAGCACAGTTTTATATCGGTACACAAGCATGTGTGCTCTGAGACAATGCAAATCACTCATTATTGCAAGTAAATGGCTGGGCTTCTACTGTGTCCAGTGTTGCATGAACTAAGGCATTAAAAAGAAATCTTAGCCAAGTTCTTAGAATGAAACCATCTGCCAATTTGCATTTTTCTTGTTTTTAAGCAGCTGAAATATGTTAGAGATAAATGAACTAGAGAGAGAAAATGAGCTAGGACTGCAAGAATGATATTTATTGAATTTGGGCACCAACAGTAATGCTGCAGTTATACATAAAGAAAATGCAGTCTAAGTGTATAAATGAGAAGAAACCCTTGCAAAAGCTTTATTGAGGTAATCCGCAACACTCACTTGTGGCTGTGTGTATGGGGGTAGGGAAGCTAGCTAAAAGAAAGCCATGTGTTCCCACTGCAGGGGAGAAGGCCATGATGGCCATGGGGCTTTCTGGGTGGGCAGGTAGCCTCCCTTAGTGGCCAGCCAATCACTGGACATGAAGGGACTTCATGTGAGGCTTGGGTTGGGGGCAGGGTGGAGGGGGAAAATACTATAGTATAGTATACTATATCACAATATAGTTTTCCCTCTCTCTCCCTACCCCAACAAAAGTTCTAAGTATTGAGCTAGGAATGGTAGTAAGAAATTCCATACATATTAGAACTGAGTGCAAAGGTGTAAATATCCTGTCCATGTAAATATATAGCAATAGTTAATAGCATTCCCTTGTGGTGCTATTATATGGGTAGACAGCTGCCTAAGTGTGGATTAATGCTACGCTGATACTATTTATCCATCAGATTTGTATTATACCTTTACATCTAAGGAGCTCAGGATATCCATTGTGGGATTATCTTCAGATCAACTCTGTAGGGCAGGTTAAGATTAGAGATAATGACTTTCCTGAGAAGTTTTATGGCTGTGGGAATTTGTTCTCAGTAATCAAAATCCAAAATGCAAATAACTAGATCACACTGGTCCTCAGTAGTGAGTCTTGCTTGTTGTCCAGGAAACAAGAGCTACATAGGTAGCGACCATTCACGCATGACTCCCTCTTGATCACAGTCAAGTGGAACGTTTAAAGCCTGTATACACACAGGCATGTCTTGGATTGGTGTTTGAGAGAAGATAGTACTAAGTAAAAGATTGATTTAAATAACTAGAAAAGAGAAAATGCAAGAAAGGAGAGAGAAGCTCAATAGGCAGTAAAAATTCCCAGATGAATCCCACCCACAAATAGTTCTGCTAAAATTCACCTTTGAGTGATCCCAGAGAGGCACAGACTATGAAGACAAAATGGGATTGAGAATGGGGTTTATGAGAAAGGATTAATGATCGGAGAGATGAGGAGGCCCTGAGGAAAGGAAGGGGTTTGCTTGTTTATTTATGTATTTATTTATTGTATTTGTACCCCACCCTCCCCGCAAAGCAGGGTTGTGTGGGAGGGGGCAGCCGGAAAGGAGGCTTATGGGAGAAAAGCAGCTCTCTTGGCAAAGAGTGTTGGGATGAACGAATGAGAACAGGAACTCATACATTATGTGTCCTGGAGAGCAAGTATAGTCCCATTGTCATGGTGGTGGGGAACTGCTTTGGGAATGGAGTAGATGAACGTAAAATACTAGTCTAAATATGATCTTTTATCCCATTAATGTGCACCTTTTTCAGGAAATCCGCTTGCCTCATCTGGATTGTGCTGAAAGTGATGCTGTGTTTATCAGAAGGTAGTTCTATTTTTTGAAAATTGAATCTAGGGGGCCTCTTGAGCATTCCACCTGGAGATGTGTTATATATTGGCTGATGTGTCACAAACACTGACTATCCTGTAATTCTGGATAGTTAGGATGTTCTCATTGAGTTACAAGACAAGTCCATAGACAGGGTTGCATAGTTTCTCAGGTTATACCACTGACAGAATGGTATTTTTTCAGTTTTATTTCCTCAAAGATTATTGGCAGGCTCCTCGCCTGATTAAGATGGATTCTCCTCCTATAATATGATCCACAGTTTACAGGGTTTACATAAAACATGAGAAGAGCCCTGCTGGATCAGATATGGTAATCAGAACTGTATACTGCACTCACAATAAGGCAACGACATATAACTATAGAAGGTGATTACAGTCTTCACTATATTATTTTAAATCCCTTTCCTAATTATCCCCAGGATAGAGTTTGCCATTTCACATCTGCCACATATTGAGTCAAAGTTTTCATCAGGCTTTCCATTACAGCCCCCAGAGCTCTTAAGTTTTGTGAAATTCATTTTGTGAGCCGATTCATGCCCAGCTCTAGTGGAGAGAGTTCACAAAGAGAAAAATTTCTCCCTCTCCCAAAATACTGGAACTTGAGCGCATCTAATGAAGCTTATGAGCAGTAGGTTTAAGATGGACAAAAGGAAATACTACTTTTCAGGGCTATTTTGGGGCAGGAACGCACAGGAACGAAGTTCCAACTGGGTCTTGAGTTGGCCACGCCTAAAACCAAAACCTCTGGCATGTGTGGCTACAGGGTGCACTGCCCTCCCCATGTTACACACAAGAGGGAAAGACGGCATGTTAAAATGCTGTTTTGCCCTCTGGGGAGCCCCTCCAGATTTCCTTGTCAATTTCACTCCCTGCCAGTCAGCTGAGAGTGAAATTGACAAGGAAAAGCCTGTCTCTGCCTTCCCTTCTCT
Organism: Lepidodactylus listeri; assembly: GCA_029233225.1. Classification (NCBI taxonomy): domain Eukaryota; kingdom Metazoa; phylum Chordata; class Lepidosauria; order Squamata; family Gekkonidae; genus Lepidodactylus; species Lepidodactylus listeri. Next base: position 50,471,848 of record JARCFY010000007.1, read on the forward strand.
AGCTGACCTGTCCCAGCTGGAAAATGGCAGGCAGGGAACCCAGGCATGTTAAAAATGGCAGGCAGGCTGAGGAAAGAGGGCAGGCATGCAGACATGCCTGGGTTCCCCTCCTGATCTTCTCCAGGTTTGAGAAGATCAGGAGGGGAACCCAGGCATGTTGTAAATGCCTTTCTTTCCCTCCCCGATCTGGGGGAGGGACAAAAAGGTGCAAAAGTGGAGAGGCTCGGAAGGAACGGGACATGTTTGCCTGGCTGCCCTCAGTCTCCCCAGCCTGCGTGCCTTGGGGGACTGGCTGGGGAGACCGAGGGCAGCCAGGCAAACATGCCTGCTTCTCTTCCCTCTTTCAAAGGGGGGTAGGAGACTAGAAAGGTGATGCTGAAGTTCCTGGGATCTTTCAGATCCCAGGCACTTCAACACTGCCTTTCCATGGCTGTCTGGATGGGGAGGGGTAAGAGACTAGAAAGGCACTGTTGCACCTTTCAGCAGCACCTTTCCCCGGCCATCTGGTTCGGAGGGGGGTAGATTAGAAAGGCAATGCTGAAGTGAGGCGGACAAGCTCGGGCGGGGGGGAAGAGGCAAGCTTCCATGCCTGCCCTGTGCTTTCCCAGCCCCCGCCTAATATGCTAATGAGCTGTGCTGTCATGGGGTGTGGCCTAATATACTAATGAGTTTCTGCTGTTGGGTATGGCCTATTATGCTAATGAGTTCCTGCTACTTTACACACAGAGTGATTAAAATATGGAATTTGCTGTCAGAAGATATAATGATGGCCACAGGAATGAACAGCTTTAAAAGGGGATTAGATAGATTCATGGAAGATAAGTCTATCAATGGCAACTAGCCATGGTGACTGAGGAGAACCTCCACATTCAGAGGCACTAAGCCTTTGAATCCCTAAGCCACGAGGCAACATCAAGGGAAGGCCTCGGCCTCTGTGCCCTGATGTTTGCCCTCCAGAAAAACTCATTGGCCACTGTGTGAGACAGGATGCTTGATTAGAATATTCTTGATTAGATGGACTATTGTTCTGATCCAGCAGGGTTCTTCTTATGTGCTTTAGTTATAGAAGCAAGGCTCCGTTGGGGCCGGGGCGCGCTGGAGCGCTGCTCCGGGAGAGAGGAGGCAGGGGGGCGGGCACTTAACAAAGTCCCGCCCCCCGCATCACTCTTCCCAGGCTGCGGCAGGCCGCCACCAGCCCGGGAAGAAGCCCCCTTCCTCCCCCACTCACTGCTCCTAGGGCCGCGGCAGAGCACCGCCAGCCCCGGGAAGAAGAAGCCCCTTCCCTCCCCCCTCCCACTGCTCCCGGGGCCGCGGCAGAGCGCCACCTGCCCCGGGAAGAAGAAGCCCCCTTCCTCCCCCACCAGTGAAGAAGCCGGGCCCCAGTGGCGTGAAGCCACTCGGGCCCAAGCAAGAGGGGGGGAGGAAACGCCGGCCCCAGTGGGGTGAGAAGCGTCCCTTCCTTCCTTCCTTCCTTCCTTCCTTCCTTCCTTCCTTCCTTCCTTCCTTCCTTCCTTCTCTTTCTCCCCCCACCTACCTACCTACCTTCCTGTTCCTTCCTTTCCCCCTTCCTTCCCCTCTCCCTTCCTTCTTTCCTTCCTTCCTTTCTTCTCTCTCTCTCTACCCACCTGCCTACCTACCTTCCTGTTCCTTCCCCTCTCCCTTCCTTCCCCTCTCCCTTCCTTCCCTCTCCCCCACTTACCTACCTACCTTCCTGTTCCTTCCTTTCCCCGTCCTTCCCCTCTTCCTTCCTTCCTTCCTTCCTCCCTCTCTCCCCCCTTCCTTCCTTCTCTCTCCCCCCCACCTACCTTACTGTTTCTTTCTTTCTTCCTTCCTTCCTTCCTTCCTTCCTTCCTTCTTTCTTCCTCCCTCCTTCCTTCCTTCCTTCCTTCCTTTATTCCTTCCTTTCTTTCTTTTTCTTTCTTCTCTCTCTCTCCCCCACCTACCTACCTACCTTCCTTCCTGTTCCTTTCCTTCCTTCCCCCTCCCTCCCTTCTTGCCTTCTGACACACTGCCGATGACGTCAGGGATGTGTGGCCTTTTGACACTTCCGGTGACGTCAGGGGGTGTGGCATATGCAAATAAGTTATGCTAATGAGCTCCTGCACCTCTTTTTTTACGAAAGGACCCCTGTATAGAAGAACAATATAAATTTAATACAGAAAACAAAACGTACTGTTCCATATGAAATTATTTTGTGTGGTATATTATTTACAGTGTATAGACAGTAAGCAAAGTATCATAGGAAGTTTGGAACCATACCACCAAAATTACATTAAGATAGAATTGCTACCGTGCATTTATTTATTTGATGCCTTAATGCACCACTTTTCTGTCAATAAATCCAAGGCTTATAATTGAAAATATAAAAAGTCAAAATAGTAAAACCAAAGAAGTTACCTCAATCAATTTGCTTTCTTTTCAGGAACTATCAATAGGAACATCCTGCCATTAGATATTTCTTTTGCCCTCACCTTGGAAAACATAGTTGTCTCATCTCGTTTCTCTCAATCCCTTGTTGATGACATGAACTCCTTGGCCTGGGTTTGTTTTTTCACTCTACCTAACCCCTTTCTCACCACATATTCAGTTGCACTTTTCTTAGCCAACAGCTCAAAGCAGTACACTAGCAACATATGTTCAGGTGGCTTATTGGAGGCTACATAAGCCCCTATATTTGTTGTCATCAGGAGTGATAAAATTAAAGGACAGATGTAAAGCATCTGGAAGGCCAAGACAGATGAATAGAGGGTTACATTAACTTTAGCGGGTCATAAATTTAGCAGCCTGATCTAGTTCAGTGCCATCTGAATGACTGTGCGCAAAACTTAGAAGTTATTTAATGTTATATGTTAACCTTGTGGTCCAGAATATCTAATGCTGAGGAACTGCAAAGTCAGGATTTCAAACTTCTGTTTGGAGCTATATTTGTGCTATTAAATGGCTGGAGAGATACAGCAGTGCTATAATACATGTGCATGTATTGTACCAATTGAAACAGATTTGGATTACAAGCAATATCTTCCTTAATGTAGCCCTTCTGCTGACACAGCATATCCTATCTTCTAGTACCACAGTATACCAGAGATTTCAGTGCAGGATCAAGTATAAATGTGGTTCTAGCATAGTCCTCTTCTCTTCTGGTCTCTAATCAGAACTATGAAGGTTCAGCAGTCCTAGCCCAGTGACTGATGGTGCAGTCTCAAAGAAGGCCTATTTCCTTAGTGCTACCTGGTTCTATGGATCATACCTTAATTGTCTAATCCCTAATATATTAAGTAAGAATGAGATTCTAATTGTCTAATCCCTAATATATTAAGTAAGACTGAGATTCTAAGATTTACAAAATCATTTGAGCAAAAGAAGAAACTTTAAGAAGATCGTATTTTAAAATAATCAGTAGGTGGATACTATGTAAATCATTTTCATACCTGGTTTAAACTGGAGAAACCGACTCAGTACCATAAAATAACTTTGTTAATGACATTGTTTAAATGTGTGGAAGTCATTTGCAACCCTTTGTTATCTTTCAAGTCAATAGAACTTCAATGAGAACAGACATATGCAGCAGTCTTAAGGCAGTTTACAATGAAATAGACCTTCTTGATTTATGCTTTTTAATTAAAGGTACTTAAGGTTTAATGTAAATTATCTTGCTTTGTTTTTTGAATAATGCATTTCTAGCAATCACAATGAAACAAAGTAGCTACACATTTACTAAGGCTCCCTACCATAGACCAGATGTTGGATCCTTTTGAAGCTAAAGAAAAAAGAGGAACAATCAAGGGAAAATATTTAATTTTTATTATTAGGCTTCTAGCCCGCCCTCCCCTGCACTGCAACGCTCAGGGTAGGGTACAACAACTTAAGACAATGTCATACATTAAAACAATTTAACAATAACAAAAATAAAATCAGATGGCACCATTTGGCACCAAATAGAAAATTTATCCTGGTGAAGTTGTGCAGGCTATGCAGTTTATGAAGCTGATACACAGTGCAATGAATGGTGGAGTGGGAGGGGGAACCGGGGGAGGCCAAATTGGATGAAAAACTTCATTGCTTCAACCATATGCCTGGCAGGACATTTCTGTTTACAGGGCCTGTGGAACTGAGTCAGATTCCAGAGGGCCTGGAACTCATCTGGAAGCGCATTCCACCAGGCTGGAACCAGAGCTGAAAAGGCTCTGGCCCAGGTGGAGGCAAGACAAATACTTTTGGGGCTGGGGACCACCAGGAAGTTGTTGAGCATAGAGTGCAGTGCTCTCTTGTGTATGTATCAGGAGAGATGATCCTGTAGTTATGTTGGTCTCGTCTGTGAATGTCCTTTGTTTTGAAAACCCTACAGGGTCACCATAAGTCAGCTGTGACTTGAAGCGGGGTGGGGGGGAGAGAGAGAGAGACAGAGAGAGACAGGGAGATCACTTCTAAGGAACTACTTGACAGTGACAGACAGTGCAATCCTAAACAGTGGCTGAGGACAGACTGGCAATCTGAAGCGGAGGCAAAGCGGAGGGAACTGGAGCGGGGGAAAAAACCCATGGAGCTGGCCATTCACACTGGCCAGAGCAATGCGGATCAGCGGCGATACGGAGCGTTCAGACTGCCACGGAGGGTTCAGACTGCCGCATAGCCAGCGCGCGCGGCTCGCGCGTGCCGCTGCACTTTTTTTGTTTTCCTTTGATGTTTTTCGCATGTGCGCACATGCGCACATGCGCATAACTTTTTGCCGGTGCGTTCACACTTCCTCCGGATGCCTCCCACTTCTTCCAGTTCACACTGTTTGGAAGCGGGAGGCATGCGGAGGAAGGCCCCTGAACACCGGGAAAAACCGGTGTCCGGGTAAAGCGGAAGGAAAGCGACTGGGAGACAGGTAAGTACGCAACGGAGCCGACGGACAGATGCGCATGTCTGAACGTGCTCCTTTCCTCCGTTTGCTAAGCGTGCCTGCCCCACTTTAGATTGCCAGTCTGTCCTCAGCCAGTTACACCCATCTAGAAGGTGTGACTAAGAGTGTGCACATCAAAAGTTTGAGATCCAGATCTGAGGAGGGCATGCTTTTAGTTATCCTGTTTGGCAGACCAGTTTCCTCTCTCCCCTCTTGGAACCTGGCTCCTGAAACGCTCCCGAAATTCAGGGAAATAAATTTTCTTTACTCCTGGAATTTGAGACTGCTTTGGATCACTTTAAATATCCCTGAGCTGACTTAAAACAGCTAATTTCTGGTTTATTTTTGGCTCAGGTATACCCAAATGTATACCTCTACATGTAACTATGCTTAAGCTTGCACTATGAGGTACAGAATTCATCATTAATGCAGAATTTTATGAATTGTCATGTAGAAAACAAGATGCGTTCTTTTCATTTTCAAGTAAAATAATTCTAGCCACAGTGGGTTAGAGCCTATAGCTTGGATCCCACAAATCACCAGCAGAAACACTGCCAGTCTTTAATCCCTCCCCCCAAGCTATTTTCAGTCCCAGAAAAGTTTATTTCTAGGGTTGAGTGAGGGGTGCTCGTGAAGCCCCCATTGCCCCCCCGCTGCATTGAGGGAAGAAGGCCATCGCGCTGCAGCACCCCTCTGCACCCCTGGGTGATGCCAGTGACACAGGGCCAGAGGAAGCCACCACCCCGCTGCCGCCCGGGCCTTGCTCACCTTCTTTTCCCTTCCATTCCCTTCCTTCTCAGCACTGTCAACAGCATCCCCATGAGGTAGGCCAGGCACAGCGCATCTGAGAGGACTCCACTGGTGGCCTCAGCCTAAAGTGCCTTGTTTGTTCCCCTTCCCTCCTGCCTGCCTGCCTGGCAAGGCTGTTGCAAGCCCACCTGTGGGGAATGCTGCACTGCCCTGGGGGGCCAGGGGGTGTTCTCTCTGCCTCAAGGAAGCCAGTCGGGTGCCTGTGCTCATGTGCCCCTTATGCCCTGGGAGGGCAGTCTTTGAGGAGGCTGTTCCCACCCTGAGTCCCCCAGGCTCCATGCCCTGCCCTCCAGACGCCTTAGGGACTGGCCCCTCAGAGGCTCTGCACGAGGGGGGGGGGGTGCCACAACTTAGACTTGCCTAGTGCGTTAAAAAACCTGGGGCCAGGCCTGGTTGGGTCTTCCCCTTTTTCCTGCTGCCTTTAACTTTTTCTACCATTATTGTCTTTTCCAGTGACTCTTGTCTTCTCATAAGAAATTTTCCTTGCTCACTAATTATTGTGATTTTTTTTTTAAAAAAAATGTTGAGGCGTTCTAGTCTGTTCCCAGTACAAAGACAATTGAACTGAGATTCTATTCTGTACAGACCTCTTAATTGTTTAACATTTATACGTATCTTCAGTTTATCTCTAGTTATTTATTAATCCTTAGTGACCCTTTCTACAAAATTGTTGCCATTATGCTGTTCATTACCAAGAAAATCTTGCATATAACAGTGGTATGCTTCCGTAGAAAAGCTTAATGTCTATATCCAAAGGGCTGATACCTGCTGCATTTAGTATGTGACTTATTCCATTCCAGTAAGTGGTTTATTAAAGCATTTGACATTACTATAGATGCATTTACTTTATTTTAATAGCTATTTAATTATAAATACTAAAATGAACATATAGGTCAACTGTAATGGGATGATGGGTCCTTGGTTTGAAGTAAATTGCTTTATGGTACAAATAAATGTCTCATCTGTGCTCTGAGTGGTTTGTAAATTATTTTTAGATATTGTCTATATTAATGATGCCATCTGGAGGTTGCTGATCGCTTCCAATTCTTGCCTGCTGCATTGATTAGCTGTCCATACAGTCAATCAGACATCACCAGACTCCAGATGGCACACCATGAAATATCTATATATTCTGCAAATGATACACAATCTGCTTAACGTTTGAAAGGGACCTCAACAGCCAAGTGGTTGTTGCTTCCAAAAAGACACTCAGTTGTCTGTCAGTGTTTGCTGATTGTAGTCTGTCAAAACATTAAAAACCCAAACACCTCTTATTTTCCTATTAATTACATTAGAAAGGCTAATTCAGAAAGGGTTGGGGGGGGGGTTGCTTCAGAATATTGTATCCTGGGGTGCAGGTTGCTATGACAACTTGTTGCATTTTTTTTTGTTTCTCCTAGACCTATTCACACCAATTGTATAGAGATCTTGTGTGATATGCCCGTTGATAGATCCATTATTTCAGGAGGTTGCTGTTGCAAGACAAATTCTCCATCTAAAAGGTTCTTTGGCCTCCATTATGTAATTAATTCTTGTTGTGTGCTCACATTTTATATTAGCTTGTTGTTTCGCCTGCATCTAAGTTGTCAATCTCAAACCGGTTTCAATAGAACACTTGGTTCGAGGGACTGTGATCTGGCAGCCTTTGTCACTGTCATTTAGCACAGCATCTCGTAAACAAAATTCTGAACTATAGACATTAGAAAGTCAATAGTAAGGCAACTGAAGCACATAGCACAAATACGTTAACATAACTTGAACAATCCTAGCAGCTGAAGACTGCCCCAGCCTGAAAACTGCCAGTGAATAGGAATCCAGTCTTACCTTTGAATTCCTTTTCTCAGTGATACTGGGAAGGAGCCATTAACTCTCTCTGTGTGTTAAGGGTGTCATCAAGTTGCTTCCAACTAATGGCAACTCAATGCATTAATGTCCTCCAAAATTTTCGATTGTTAACAGCCTTACTCAGGTCTTGCAAACTGAGGGCTACGGCTTCCTTGACTGAGCCAGTCCATCACATGTTGAGTCTTCCCCTTTTCCCTGCTGCCTTCAACTTTTCCAAACATTATTCTTTTCCTGCTACTCTTGTCTTCTCATAATGTATGATGGCATCAGTTGAATCATTTTAGTTTCTAGGGGGAGTTCAAGTTTGACTTGATCTAGAACCCAGTTACTTGTCTTTTTGGTGTTCTATGGTATCCATAAAACTCTCCTCCAGCACTACATTTCAAATGAGGCATTAATTCTACTATAGGTAAATATAGCTGTTCAAGACATGTCAGCTGATGGTTTTGAGCCCATGTCTATGGCATAGGTTTTGGCAGTCTGGTGGCATGGCCCTTTTTCTCATTTGCCTCTTTTTCCTCTCTTTTTTTCAGTTAAACAGTTGTCTTTTCTCATTAAAATTGTCTTTCTAGTATAGAGTAAGGAGCTTTTTCTAGATTCAGGGTGGTCTAGGAGCTTAGAGAAAGCCCTCCCTTGGTTCCATTCTGCAACTGCCTGATGATAAAGAAGCTACCCTTTCAATCAAGGACTGCCACATCCCAGCACTACTGAGAAGAGAAATTATGGCTGAATTCCTTTCTAAACTAATTGGCAGACAGGCCAGATGCACTTTGGCTTAGATCCACTTCAGCATGTACCACCATCAATAAGCTGATAATATTCCATTCACAGTTTGGCCGCTCAGTGTTATTTCTTAGGTTCTAGAAAGGTTTGTGCAAACTGAGACCCCCTCATTATTATATTTCCGAAATTCTACATTATTGCATTAAAATTATACAGTAGGAAATATACTGCAGCAGTCATCATTTGAAAATATGGTCATCAGATAGTGGCTACTTCTGTGAAGTCTGTAATATTTAAATTGGAATTTTTACTTCAAATAGCTAGGTTCTCTGGCAAACAGCCAAGGTCATATTTCTGCTACATATTATAGCTTCTGGGAATTTGAAAGCAGTCCCAGTTAAAGGAAACCATTAGGTTGAAAATATGTTATTGTTACTTATAGTTCTGGCACTGTTTATATGGTAGTATTTTACTAGCCCCTGGGGTAAAAGCAGAGTTATTACATAATTTACTCCCATGGTTATGCAGTCTGAATTTGCTTCACAATCGTGCAACAGTAGAGATGTTAAATATGCATTTCTTTAAAAATTCTAGTAATGAGAGACCCTGGAGGAGTAACATTCAACCATAGCTAAATCACAAAATATTTTAAAGAAGGAATCACATCACTGTGAAGTGACTGGCAGCTGGCAACAGACAATTGACATTGACTCAGATGACTCTCTTTTTTTAAAAAAAAATAAAAAATATTGCTTTTCTACACACTACAATACTAAAATCTCTACAAACTACAAAACTAACCCTAAAAAGCTAAACAAGGATCATAAATTTGCTTGTTTATATCATTTAAACAAAGTTTCCTTATTATTAAAAGAACAGTATAATAAAGTATGATATTATGCTTCCTTATTTAACCTGGTATTGCATAAGTAAAATCAAGGAAGTGTTAGTTTCAATTTCTCAAACTTTCAAATTGGACACAGTATTATTTTCCCTTCTTCCCTCTTCATTTTGGTTTATCAAAGTCCCATTTGACCGCCAGATGCTTCGGGGCAGCTGCCCCTTTTTCAGATTCAGAGTCCTCTGAAGAACTATTTGTTGTGCTCTCAGAACTTTCTTCATCATGTATAACGCCTTCTTCTTCCTCCTTCTCTTCCTCCTCTTCCTCTTCCTCTGCTGTCTTCTTTTCTTCTGTAGATCTTTGTTGCAATTCCAAAAACGTCTTTACACTTTTAGGAGAGGTAATCTTTTCTTTGTTCTCTTTGTAGTTGAATACCAGTCCTTCAGGAAAAATCCATTTATAAGGGGTAGAGGTTTTTTTGCAGAAATTTGTCAAGCTTTTATACTGCTTCCTTTTTTTCCCTTATTTTGAATGGAATGTCTTTCAAGACTCTGATTTCAGTGTCTTTGATTTTTAGGGTTGTCCCATTTGTGGCCTTGAGTACCACATCTCTTGTAGACCTTTTAGAGACTTTCACCACAATCTCTCCAGGCAGGTTTTTCTTCTTCAGAAAATCAGGATATGTCCTATAGATCATATCCATCTTGCTTTGTAGAAAATCTGCTTGTAAACCTGTCATTGGAGCTAATGCTTCACTTAAGATTTCTTTGAGAGTCTCAGTCTTTTGTTCAGAGATGCCTTGAAATCGCAGAACATACGTTGATCTTTCCATTTGTAGTCTTAAAAGTTAGTCCTTATCAGTTGCTCTCTCTTTCTCCACCACTTTTAGTCTTTGATCCACTTTGTCTTGATTTCAACTGATTTAGCTGATTTAACCACTTCCTCCACTTTAATATTGTTTTTTTTAATCTGCTTGTGGAGCGCATCAAAATTTTGATTCAAGTTAGTCATCTGATCCAGCAGAGGATGCAGTGCTGAGGACAACATGCTGGGAAAGTCCATGGTAGCTTCTGGTTTAGGAACTGGAAGTGTTGAAGATGTAGATTTTGGAGAGGGTTTTGCTCCAGTCACCATTTTTTCCCCTCTGCCAGTCATTGTTAACTTTCCAGGAAAGTTCATAAAGCCTAAGAAAGTTTGTTTAAAGGAGCTGTTTTGAAAGAAATCACACTTTGCTTGTTTTTCCTATGCCGCACCAGCAAGCCAAGTCTCGAAGCACAAAGACACTCGCATGCAAGAAGAACCATGTCATCCTTTATGGCTAGAGACATATACCCACTGACTCTATGAGGGTATGAACTCCACACACGTACACAGGCTTAGTCCCCCTCCTTCCAGCTTCCCCCATTTGGCACATCAAAGAACATCGCACAGGGGTGCGAGGACAGTGGGACGCTTCCTGATGAACTGGTTGTGCTGCCTAGGGTCCGCTTTAATCTAGAAGATAATGCCTGCAGCAGATGACGTTGACATCCTGTCCTGACCATCAGGTAGATTTGAATATTGACCACCCCCATGAGACCCTCTTAGTGGCCAGTGGCACAGAACAGACCATCCATAGGTGTTCCCAGGGGAGGTTTCAGTCCTTGCCAACCCCTCGATAACACCCCCCAATAAATACAGCTTCCCAAGAGTTACACTTGCTCTTGCTTCTCCCTCCTCCCTCCTTCCTCCCTCCTGAATCCTTGAGTGCACCACTGGGATCCGACACGTGTTTTCTGCAGGTTCAGAATTCATGTTCCTCTCTCCCTTTTGTCCTGAAATACCCTCCTGTTTTCCAGCAGGACTTCGCCAGACTCCTGTATAGGTAAATATCACTCCGACAGATACCATAGAGATACCTGCTAATGCAAACGTCTCTTTAACTCTACCTAACTTCCTAGATTTGTATAGTTGTGTGTCTTATTGGATAGCATTTGTGTGAAACATTTTATACTTACAAAGTAAACAACAACCTTTTTAACTTTGCATTGAGTCTTTGTGTCAATTTTTTGGGAGTTCAGGAGAAACCCAGCCTCTGTATACACAGGTATACACGCCTACTGCTGATTACTAAGAGCTAATATTTCCCCAATATTAATAATATAAAAGAGCAGTCAGGCTAACACCATCAACTTTGTCAAAAGCAAAACACAATCACCATGTTTAAAGGAGGTGACAAGTCAGGTCAAAGCACACAAAACGGGAGTAAATCCTCACTGCCCAGGGTCATAAGCCGCCACCAGTCCCTCAAACTAACACAGAAGCAGCATTTCTGTTCAGAAAACAAGCTCAGACTCTGGGTTTCTCTTCCATGCTACAAGACTTAGAAGACATGGTTTGCATGCTCAGTGCATGTCTTTCCCCCAGCAATGGCAACTATCTCATTTTGTGACACAGTGAAATTGAAAATCTCCCCATACATTCCAGAAAACAAATACCAACAATTCCAAAGTATGAACTGCTTTCACTTAATGCACAGAAATGGTAATAGTCGCTAGGCAACATGAAATTCTTTTTTCATGCAATTTTAGTTCTTTCTGGCTTTCCATGCCACATCTGTAGCTGCATAATTTGATTCTATTTGCAGTGACAGTATAGGTTCACATACCTTGGATTCCTATTCTTATAATCTCTGTATACCACAAAGATGCCTTTTTGTCTCCTTGAAACCCCTCAGGGAATTTTAATATACCTGTTTTAAACCAATTTGTTCCTTACCTACAAGGCTTTCTAAAAGCAGGAATGTAACTTAAGATACTTGCATTTTCTGGCACTTTGGTAGACACTACAGGTAACATTTGCAAATATCAGTCTTAGCTATTACCTCTGGTCTATGGATTGTTTTAATAGGAAAGGTCAAAATATACCATAAACATGGATTAAATTCCTGCTAGGTAAAATGGGACATGTTAAACCTGAAGTGATTCAACGGATATGCTAATTATGCATTTGTATTCAGGTTTCTTAGATGCATTAGCTTGAATCCAGCAGTGATTTCTGCTAATGGAAGGGATTTTTGTCAGCTGAGGGAGTTTCCCACACTTCTGGTCTCCTCTGCAGCCCAAAATGTTCTCTGAAATGCTGCTCGTGGTGAACAGGGCTCCCCAGGAAGAACAGTGGAGGAGGGGAGAATCTGAGGTCTGCAGCAGGAAGGGGATTGCTCCCCTTTAATTGAAGCCTGGGTGTCCTAGGTCCTAGCGAGTCCCCAGTATGGACCCATCATGGCTTACATTGTTCTCTTGTCCTCCATTTTATCCTCACAACATCAACCCTGAGAGATAAGGCAAGAGTGTGTGACTAGACATGGTCACCAAGCATGGTCCCATGGCAGAGGGAGGATTTGAACCTGGCTCTCCTAGATCCTAGGTAGTCACTCTAATTACTATATCACACTGATAGGTTAGGGAAGTGCCTTTGGTTTTGCGACAGAGGGGGTATGTTTGACCCTCCATCTGTGTAGCCACCACCTTCCTAGCTTCTTGTGAGCAAACCTTTGCTTCCATTGCAAATAGAACAGGGATGATCTGGAGCTAATCTGAGCCAGGATGTTCTAGTTCTCTTCACTTTCAGCACTGCAGCCCCCATCATTACCCCAAAGTTGGTGGCCAATATTGAGCTTTCTAACTTTATTTTCTCATGGGTTAACAAATGGACATACAGACAGATACATCCTTTTATTACTATGGATATAATAGGGTTGCCAGGTCCTTACCTTCTGCCAGCAGGGGACTCCAGCCTGCTCTCCTGGGTCTTCTGGCTTCACACGTGTGCCATGATGACATTGCCCAGAAGGGATGTCATTGCATTGGGCTCATTGTGAAGAGAATGCTCTAGCATATAGCTAAAAACTCTATGGTCACCATAGAGTTTTTAGCTAAATGATAGACAGTCCCCCATGTGACATCATCACATCACCTCCAGGTGACATAATCACACAGGGCACGTCAGGCACAGTGGGGCTCTTTGGGGATGGGGTTACCCTACTGGCTCCCCCCATTGGGGGGATGGCAAACCTAGGGTATAATCTGGGGTAACACTATGAAGGATGGTTCAGAAATGTATTTGATAATGTTCCAGAGAATGGACTTCCATTTTGCATGAACTATGCATATGAATGTTTAGGAGATAGTGCTAGTTGAGGCCATACAATGGGGAAAGGTTTATGGCACAAAAAAGTACAAATATGAATGATTTAGTTGATTTTAAATTCTTTATTTTACTAATCTTTTATAAGGTAAGCATGTTAATATTGTTGAATATAAGTGTCAAGGGCTTGTACGTCACCCAAAGCCTTTCTGCTCATTGACTAGAACACTGTATGCCGAGAAGATTACTTCTTCAAATTCAACTGGGCAGAATACTGCTTGACTCTTTTGTGAATATCTCAGTTTCTATAAAGCCTAGAAACTTACAATGAAAGCTGAACATTCAGTGAAGGCTAGAGGCCTTGCAGGCCTTCTGTGGCTATGGTACTGGTTAAATTAGTAATTATTCTTTTTAAAATAACAAATAGATGTAACGCAAACAATTCAGCATTTCACCTAAGGTTGGATGAATTTCTTCGTTATGGGGTTTGTTTTTTACCCTGTTCACTTGTTCTACACATTCGTTGTATCAAGTGTTCAGTTCTGCATTCTTTCAAAGTTTTGTGAACTTTGTATGGATGTGCATATGATGCATATTTTGAGATGTGTCTCAGTATATGTTGCAGTCTGTACTTCCATAACAACAATATCTTCCCCCCACCCCGCCAAAAGAAGATTATGCATGCAGTTCCATTCCACAACACAGATAACTTGGAGCTGAATGGCATCTTTTAGGTATATGTCAAAGAAGAATTCAGAAACATCCTTAGTTGTACCATCAGGAAGCTTGAAGACTGCTCTTTTGAATCTCACCTATAGTAAACAGTCATTTCATGCAAACACCTTAATCTGTTACTATCTTAGAACAATGTTATAATATACCATGCCAAAAGAAAGACACATTTGTATGTGCAGGGGCCTAACTACACTTACCACATGTGAAGGGCCCCAATTCAGATTGCAATCACAATGAGAGAGGAGAGGGTGTTTTTTTTAATCACTTGTCATACACAAACACATTGTTTTCCTATCCCAGAACAACCCTGGGGAAGCTATATTTGCCCTGTTGTGAAAATGCACATGTATGTGATGTTGGTTCACTTGTGTTTTCAGAATCTGGCCAGTAGCCCTCCCCAGAGCCATTTTTGATTGGGAAGTCAACATCAGGAGATGCCTTAAAAGCTCCTTCCCCTCATGTCATGGTTGTCGTTTGAATCGTGGCCCACTTACCTAGTAAATGAGCTTTTAAAGAAGTTGGGAACTCCGTACACAGAACTCCCAACTGACTGTGTGGTTAGACTGTGTGTTAGTAATTACAAGGATATATTGACTCTTTAATAGCTCCTACTGCTAGCCTGTTTTATTTTCACTTAAGGCTGCATAGCAGCCTCTCTGTAAAAAAATAAAAATAAAATTAATCATCTCATCCTTTATTTGTAGGGCAGAGCATTCTTCTGAATTGTGCTGTCCTCATGGGTGCTTGGTTGGGCTTTAGTTTGCAGTCTGTTCGCCCTTAGTGCTCGTATACATTCTTTATCAAACAGGATCATTAAACGCACTTCTATTCTAGTGGTCATTTAACCAGAAAAAAAAATGTTTATTATCTTGCCACTGCAAATACTTGGTATGCCAAAAGTTCCTTAGAGGATCTGGAAAATGTCTGAATTTAATATGCACTTTAAAAACAATCTGATTGGAAGGGGGTTCAACAACTGCCTCAGCAAAAGGAATAAATACTACAACATAAAGCAGCCCTGATGTAATTTACTAGCTTTCTCTCTATTGAAGCCATAGAACAGGCAAATAAGCAAACAGACCAGAAATCAAATTACCCCTAAAGTTAACTGCAAATCTCACAGACTTTGGTGTTCCAGAACCAGCCCTGCTATTTCTCAATTTACTTCAGTTCCCAGACAAGCTGTAAATGAATCTTTTTAAAGCTGTGTCAACAACCATGTGAAGTATTATATCTTGTCACACAAATTAGGTTTCCCTTGAAGCAAAGGAGGCCACACGAAGAAAGCAAAAACAGATTCCCCCACTCCCAATTTCGATCTGTGTTAGTTTGGTTTGTTCTCTGCTTTTGTGGTAGGAAGAATGCTGAACTATTAAAGCCTCCAATTCTGCTCATACTGGTTGATAACCATGTTGTGTTGCCCTTATTAAATAGCCCTTTTAAACTATCACAAAACAAAACAAAAGTATATATGTTAAGGGATAACTCCTAAACATTGATCTAACTGCTTGGGATGATTTGGGCATATTGTAGAAGTGATTCCTCATTCAGTATTCTCTAATATTCTGATTTACATGCACCATGGTACTGACACAGCCTAGGTTACACAGTTTACATGACACAAGTCATGATGAAAACCTCCTCTAGCTAAAGAAGGCAGGAATGGGGGGGAGCTTTCTCTGAGTTTCCACTTCTCTTTGTTTGCTATGGCAGTGAGCTGCTAGCTTTGTTCCTGGTGGAGACAAAAGGTGGTGCCATGGACAACACATCTACATTGAGTATTTATTTATTTATAGCATTACCAACCCCAGCAGATTATCAGTCAGTCTTTAAATGCCTGGTTAACAAGAAGTCATATCAAAATTAGACCTGAGAATTGTGAGTGAGTGGATAGACGGACAGACAGATATGAGAGACAGACAGATGTTTAACTGGACTTCAGAGGAACTGATACATTTTATGTTTGCCTTTGGGATAAGAAGGTGCCCCATCCATTTCAGCTGAATAGTCCCCACCCCTTACCAGATAGTTGCATATATAGCATCTTATTGGGACAAATCACCCTTGAGAAGGAGAAAGAATAGGATTTCCAACTGAGTCCAGGCACAGGATTGATCCTTCTAGTATATTTTTATCCCACCCTTCCTCCAAAGAGTAGCATACACGGCTGTTCCTTCTCTATTTTACTCTCACAAAGGTAGTTTAAGTAGGTTGGAGAGACTGACCTTGTGAGGTTCATGGCAGAATTTGATCCTGAGTCTCTAAGATCCTAGTACAACATTCTAATCTCTATGTATCACTGGTTCACAAATTGGATTGGGTTGCCAGTGCTACAATAGGATGATGTTTTGCTGCAATAGCTGAAATGACTGTAGAAGCAGATGCCAAATTTATCCAGTGGATGAGCCCACCTGATGGATGTGTGCCCATGTGTTCAATAAATGGGTGTACAGTGAGAGGAGACACAAGTGCACTGGCCCCACCCCTACATGTTCGCCAGCTTGTGGGCATAATGTCTATGTGTGGAGGAAGTTTACACACACAGGCTCCCTCCATGCAATGGAGTATATAGGAAAAATATTGTTCTCAATCACAGAGGCCATGCTTAGGCACATAGACTTCATCTACCCATGGATATGGCACCACAAGACACTGAGCACATAGAGGCAAGAGTGGGCCAGTGTCTGTGTGCCCACTCTGGCTCTACAGCACCAAAAGGGAACACAGTGTATACAAACAGGAAAAAATATATACTAAAGAGTATGACACTGTATAACTGTGGTGGACAGGACATGCCAGCCAGTGAACAAAATCCTTATGATAGTATTGCAAAATGTGAAACATTATTGAGACAAAATTAAACTCACATGTACTAAATATACATTCAAGCAGAGTCTCTCAAGAAGCACACAAATAGTAATTAACATATTCTAATGCTGCAGTGGTTCAAGTGGTTAAGACGCTGAACTGCAGACTGGGTGCTGCATGACAGAGTGAGCTGTCCTCTCTGGTCCCAGCTCCTGCCAACCTAGCAGTTTGAAAGCAAGAAATTGCAAGTAGATAAATAGGTACCACTTTGGTAGGAAGGTAACAGTGTTCTGCACCTCAGCGTCTAGTCATGACGGCCACATGACCATGGAAATGTCTTTGGACAGTGCTGGCGCTTCAGCTTGGAAACAGAGATGAGCACCACATCCCTAGAGTCATATTCAACTGGCTTTCGGGCAAGGGAAACCTTTACCTTTACCTAATGCACCTCAACAGAAAATCCATCATAAGGCAGACAGGCATCTGGGTCAGGCAAACAGGCATCTGGCACATTGTCCTGTTTCAATATGTATCTCCATCAGAAAAACACAGAGTGGAAGACAATCGAGTGAAATTTCGAGTGGTAAATTTCCTAATTTATTCAAACAGAATAATAAACATCATACATTGCATAAAAATTTGTGAAACAGAAGGCCTGTACTGGAGACAACTGCAATAAATATACCACTATTTACAGAACAATTATCATGAAGAACATGACCCAAAAGGAATTGCATTTTATAAGACAATCCCTTCTATTAAGAAGACTATACTTATAGCAGATAGAAAGAGTATCTCACCATTCCCAGATGGTAAATAAAATGCACTGTAGGAAGTTCTGGCTCTTTCCCATATAATCAAAGAAACACTAAAAGAATTTAAAATTGGAATTAACAGTTTGAAACTTCAATTTAAAAGGCCTTTACTGATCTTCATTCGCCTTCACCTTGCTGGAAAACACTTTGTTATCTACTGCAGCTGCTCCAAAGAGGCCTTCCTAACATGGAAATTTATACATGATGGTAGATGTTGGGAGAATAGTGTTCCCAACCAGAGGGACCATGTTTATACACATAGACTTAATCTACATATGAATGTCATGCTCACAAGACACTGACCACATAGAGGCAAGTGTGGGCCAGCATCCTTGTGCCTACTCTGTTGCTCAGAGATCTGGTATGTCTGTAAATCAAACATGCACAACCTGAAGCCACCAAGTCAAATTCCATCCAACACTTTATGACTTTCCAAGGACTCAGCAAACTTTAATTAATTAGTATGTGTGCTGCTTTCTCAGGATTTCCATCAAATTCATTTAATTACAGATTCTGAGCTCTACTGTCACATGAAATGCTTAGCAAGTACCTTTATTCCCCCCCCCCCTAAACATCATTCTTTTCATTCCCTTTTTTCATGCAGCATTTGGGGGCAGCTGCTTTCCAGGATCATTAAATCATGCCTGTTTCAGAGATGGATATTCCTTTGCAGCAATGCCTTTCATTTCACATCAGTCATGGGAAAGGTCCACCCCCCCCCCCCAATACCCCAATTCAATGTGCCATCCATTCTGACCATTTTGTGTCATGACACCTAATGTTATTTATGTTATTACTTTTTGGATCTTGTTTATCAGGTGGCTCCTATCTGATGAGATTTGTGGCATTTTGCTGAAGCAGATGCCTAGAAATTTACCTGATCCCACTTTTTCAGCAACAGGTGTAATCTACTGGCAGTTGTTTCTCTACAAACAGAGTGAATTAAAACTGTGCAGGAGCACTCATCTTTCTTTGCATTTTCTGTGACAGCTACTTATTTCATTAAGGCTACACAGGAAAAGCTTCGAGTGAATCGTAGCCACTACTTATTTCAGTGTGGCTGCACAGGAGAAGCGTCTAGTGAATCGTAGCCACTACTTATTTCAGTGTGGCTGCACAGGAGCAGCATCTAGTGAATCGTAGCCAATCACTCAAAGTGCTTTCAGTGTTGAAGCAGATATAACAACTGGCTAATATGGCAGTGTCTGTATGCCTTATTCATTGTGAAAGACGTGTCCACACTCACAGGTTAACTAAAGTGACACATTAACAAATTTGGAAGGAGAACAGAGGATAATTATTTAAGGTCAATCATAAATGTGGTGCTCACTATTTTCAATCCAAAGGTGGCTTGGTTTTGCCATGCCATTTTATGCAGAATTACTCCAGTCTAAGCCCACTGAAAATCAATGGATTTGGACTGGAATAACTGCATAGGCTTGCACTGAGCATAGTCAGTAGCAGGTTGTTGGGAAGCTGGCCATTGACAATAACCTAGAATGCTACAAAGCAAATGGGTTTCATCTAATGCTAAAAAGACAGGCAGACAAGCAGCATTAGAATCATTATACATAACCAGTTCTACTTGCCCAAGTTGGTTTTGGAATTATGTTTCTCCCTGCATACAATACCACATGGCAAATAGCTTTTGAGACTGAGAAGAG
Organism: Lepidodactylus listeri; assembly: GCA_029233225.1. Taxonomy (NCBI): domain Eukaryota; kingdom Metazoa; phylum Chordata; class Lepidosauria; order Squamata; family Gekkonidae; genus Lepidodactylus; species Lepidodactylus listeri. The sequence goes on from JARCFY010000007.1 coordinate 50,491,099, forward strand.
GTCTGTGGTATGGCCTGTCTGCTTTTCCAAGCAAGTGTTGTGGGTTTGTTTGTTCGTTTTTTAACTTACTGGGTATGTGCAAGCCTTACAATAAATCTTTGGCTCTTGGCCACCTTTTTCCAGTTATACTCTGTACTAAATCTTGATTAATGTTTCATTTGTCGCATATCATGCTGTGATGACTAGCAATTGACTATGATGTAATAGCTCTGACAGGCATGCCAGGTTTCCCCCTTTTCCCCATAAGGACAAAGGAATGCATGGAATCTGCAAAGCATATCCATGTTACAAGTGCGCTCATGTCCTAGAGAATATCTATGACCAGCTGTTGATGTTCCTGCTTAGCCCTTTAAACAAAGCTGAAATCTTGCTCACTGACTTTATGGAAGGATTGCCAACTCCAGGTTGAGAACTTCTTGGAGATTTGGGGATGGAGCCTGGGGAGCACAGGGTTTAGAGATGGGGATGACCCCAGTAGGATATAAATGCCATAGAGTCTACCCTTCAAAGCAGCCATTTTCTCCAAGTGAACTGATCTCTGTAGTCTGGAATTCCCAGAGCTGTAATTCCTAGAGATCTCCAGCCCTCACCTGGAGGCTGACAACTCTGCTATTTGACAGGGAAAGTCATGCAGACAATGCTGGATCCAGCCATTCCCTGACATGTGCAGGTTCTCCACTCTTGAGCAACTGGTTAGTGGGATTTCAGCTTTGGTTACAGAGGACAAAATTATGAGTGTCAAACTGGGTTCATGCATATGATTTCCCATTCAGTTAAAGATACAAGCTGCTTCCAAATATATATAGACCCAGCTGAACTGAAGCCCATTTTACTTCCATAGGGGAAATAAAAGGAAAATCACTAGTTTCCAGAAATAATGCTTTTTTATCTATATATACAAGTGCAAACATTGCACTCATTTACCTAATGACTTGCAAAAATGCAAAACATTGAATGATTAACCAAGTTTCAGACAATGGCTACTGTGTTCCTTGTACCTTTCTATTTTGAATGTAAGACACAAAGAACAAAACATCACTTTTGCTTTTGTTTCTACATACTTCAGCGTGCAATGTTGTAAAAAAAAACACAATTAAAAACACAGTGTGACAGTCTGTCTAAAGTTTGTCCAAAGAATATAGTAAAAAGACAGCTCTAAATCATGAAAATGTGATGGATTTGTCTGTGACCATGCTGTATGCTTGCCTGCAACTCTTTTGACAATTTTAATGGTTTTATGTTTAATTATTAGGAGTGGGAAAGGGAGGGTGGAAACTGGGATGTAAGCCAAAAGTCATAACAGGAAGGCAAGAATCATAACTACCAGATCAGACACCTAGTGAAAGCTTCATAAATTATTATATGCATGGGAGCTATTTTATCTTTCAGGATAATAAAAACAAATGTAGAAATATGAGAGAGTTTAATCTGATCTAAGGGCCTTAATGAATATTACAGTAATTGTGGGCCACTGATGCAAACACAAACTAATGTATGCTAATCAGTTTATCTTGGAGACCAGACTGGAGGCACCACTTTAGTTGATCTAATCAGCCATTTCTTGTCAAAACAAAAGTGCCACTTCCAAAGGAGTTGCTGCTTGCCGATTTATCCTCGTACCAGGCTTGCCAAATCGTTCATGGTGCAACTTGTTTCTAGGGGTACGGGTGTGAATGGTGTTTTGTCAGCTAAGTGAAACTGATTATTTTTCAAACAACTGATGTACAGCCAGTGACTACCACAGCAAAGCAAACAGGCCAGTAGCAATGTTTGTGGACAAGTAACATTTGTGGAATTTTTTGCACGGTTGTTCTGTAGACACCTGCCTACCATCATGTTAGAAAACATTCCAAATCCATGTACAGCAGAACTTTGATGTATTGCACTGTATTGATGTCTGCTCTTTTGCCCCTTTCTTTCAGGCCCTGCTGCAAAAAAGAAATATGTCAGTTATAACAACTTGGTTATCTAGTCCGCTGCATCAGACGGAGTCATGGGAGGATGGAGATTTTTCATCCATTCAGTCACCTAACCTCGTGTAGGCCTGTTCCTGGAACTGCAGCGTATGCACTGCTGGAGGCGTTGAAAGGCCAGGCAGTTATTATGGAGGATCTAAGTATTCCGAACAGTCGCTCTGTGAAAAAAAAATCCTTAACTTATTCTTGGCTTAATAAGTCACTGGCACTGCCACTAGGCTGTGATGTTGGACCTTTTTTCTTTCTAGGGGAGATGCGATCTGTGAGTACCCAGCTCCAACCCATGAGAAGACCCGGCTTCTCTTGGGTGAACTGCACTTGGCGATGGTAACTTTCAAGGGGCTATTTTGTCTTTATATGTACTTCCAAATTGCAAGTTTTTTGAACTTTCTGTACAGTTTGTGAGGATTTTTTTTTTGCATATTGCCATCCATGTTGTTTCAGAGGGTCACCATTGGTTTGGAATGCACAGTTATCTTGCAAGCCCTGTTCTTTCCAACTTTAGCACATGAGGAAGAAAAAAAAAACACAGTCTCTGAGACTGAGAATTTATGTTATGTACATGGCGTGTATAATGATGACTGTACCACTACGATTCATATATGTTATTTTTTTAATTAAAACAAAAGAGAGAAAAAAAGTTACTAAAGACCAAAAACTGTGCTGACAAAGCAAGCCCCTCACTCTGTCCCCTCCCCCCATCCATTTTCTGCCTTTCATCAATCTGATGGCAACAGAAAAAGCAGGAAAAAACAGAACAAAAAAAAAGGATTGCTGAATTTTGATAGAGGTCGTCTTGATATTTGGAATGCATGCCAGTAATGTAATTTTACGGTACATGTTAATAATTTATGTTGGATATTTGTATTTGTGTTTCTATTTTGTTCTTTTTCATTAAGGTATATAACTATTTTGCAATAATTTCAATAATTCTTATGGTATTTGGAAGAACGGAAATGGCTTCTACATGTCTTGAAAAGGTTTTTTTTTTCTTTGTTGATGCCCCACTATTGACTGACTGGTGTGATTAAAAAAAAAGAATTTTAAGGGGGGGGGGAAGCATGTATGTTTTATACTGTTTGTAATAAGTAATTTCGTTAATCTTGCTGCTTACGTGCCAATTTAGTGAGAACAATCTGCCGCAGAACTCCCCTCCTTCCATACTCTCAATCCTGTGATATTGTCCAAGAATGTATCAATAAAACATTTTGGTTAACTTTTCTTTATTTATTGTAACCACATTTTTTAAAAAAGTTGTCACCGCACCTCTGGTGGAACAAACAACAGCACTCACATGTGGCACTTTCTCTTCCTGATCTATGGATCAATGGATTCCAGTTCTGAAAGATGGTAAATCAGAGGCTCTCTCTTACCATGGAGGCATGCTTCTGGTAGCTCTCACGGTTTTCTATATGCAGACAGGTTGGAACATCAATGACCACTTAACAGTCTAGTAACCGATCAGGGGGGTGGCAAGGGTAGGGCCCAGTGGGTGCGTTGCTTCTTCTGCGACACTGCTTTGCCATGCCTAAGATTTTTTAAAAATAGTCATTTAAATTTGTGACATGATACCTGCCATTAAAAAAATGAGTCCCAGCATTCTCTCTCTCTCTCTCTCTCTCTCTCTCTCTGTGTGTGTGTGTGTGTAACATGAGACCACAGTATTTGGGTTACATTGGGTTTATTATTTAATTAAATTAAATGGCTGATCAATGTCATCAAGCCATTGACTCCGTATAAAGGGTGTGTTGCAATTAAGGCAGCCCAGCTGCTACCATCCTTTAGGGCAACTCCTCCCTGGCTGCAATCTTGACCATTATTGCCAAAAGAAAACAAACACATCCAGGGCAGATCTGACTTCATGGCATTAACCATCATATGCCCTAGGATAAGATCCACTGCCTAAAGGCTAAGAGCTTGCACTTCTGGCTATGTCCAGTAGTACCTGCAAGGAGAGGAAGAAACAAAGTCAGTCCAGATATTAAGCTGTGGCTAGCAGGCTTTTCCCAACTTGTCCCCTGCCAATATGAGGAGAACCCTCAAACATTCCTGCTCAGCCAGTGGTAACTAGCTAATCCGTACTGGCTGAGTGGGTAGTTGGAAGGCATGTAGCAAATGCCTGCTTAAGATAGTTAGAACTGTTCTACAAGTTTTCCCTTTTATGCCTTTGCTGCGCCTCAGCACAGCTTGCACAGTAATGTCTTGGACACACACTTGAACTATAGGAGCTGGCACAGTGACACCCATGGTGCCAACTGGGTCATAAATGATTGTTTTAAAATAGAAACATTTCTGATATTTTTTTTTTAAAAATCACTGATAACTTCCACCCTCTGCAAAAAAAGTAGCATTGCTCCAAAGACTTTAGGTTGTATTATTTTGATAATTAGTTATTTTAACTGTAAGCTGCCTTGAGCGGAGCTGGCATAAAAAGCACTACAATAAGTAAATGAGCACCTTCCACTGGCGCAGAGAAACTGGCCCACATTGAAACTATAAAACTTACTTCAGTTTATAGAATGTCTTTTGTCTTTGACCCTTTTCTTTGATTCCTGCAAGATGCCAAGTGCCCCTTCCCATAGCAATTGTTAAAGGATGAGTCCTACCAGAAGTTATGAAGTGTGAATTAATCCAACTAAGGACATTCACAAATGGTTTCCTTGTGATTTCTGACAGCTTGCACATTGGTGAATTTGTTTTCTTTCTTTTTTGGTGGGGGAGGGAATAACTATCCACAAGAAAGGATGTCCTGGTTACTTTTTGTGCAATATTTGCTTTTCATTTCAAAGTTGTGTGTCAAGAGTACACCTCACATATATCTGTGTTAAATCCCCGTTCACTCTAAAGAAGATAACATGATTGCCGTAGAGACCAGTCCCAATTCAGTATGCCCTGACTGTGATTAAATAACAGGTCCCCTTGGGATGAAAGGAAAAGAATGAGATGAACAATATAGAGGATGGTGGACAATTCACACTGATTGCTTGCCTCTCCCAAAAGATGATGAGGTACACCTGTGTGCAAGTTCCGGAGATGAAACAGTGTTTCGTATGTCATTTGAAGATTAGATTTCAAAGTATTTATCATCCCATTTTATTTAGACAACTTGTTAAATTATACTGATGAAGGTAATCAACATCAGAAGAAAAGGAGACAGTCCAGAGGCGTTTGCCCATAGAAGTCAGCAATGCATGAAGGCTGATGCATGCCAAATGTTAACATGGTCTCAGTACTGTTTATTTAACAGACTTAGGGAAGGCGCATTCTGACTTTTTAAAAAAGCATACTTCTTTGAGAGTATGGTGGTGGTGCAGATTTCAGTAGAATGGGATTTTGGACATCAGAAGAAAACCAATATGTAAAAAAAAAAAAAAAGACTGAATATGGAACCTTGATCTAGAATCAGAATGGCTTGCAAAATGTACCCAAAAGCTGCTGCATATTTAGATTCCATAACTCAACAGAGAGGGATCTGCATAAAGCCAGGAGACTATGAAGTAAATGCAGAGGCTGTGTATGCATGGGATCTCCTATCAGAAACCCCATATAGAGATGATGATCTTGGAAGAAAAGACATCCATTAAAATCATTCTCATAATTATGGCATACATAAGAGGTGTGCACATAAACCACAAGAAAACAAGTGAAACTCCCATATACCTGTACTGATTTTATATTACAATTTTTTAAAAAAAATGTTAAAAAAAAGAATTGTCAGTGATCTGGGCATGGTTTTTACTTCCCCCATGTCTTACATTTAGATTAATAGGGACATGATGCCCCTCTAGAGCACATAGCTTTGAAAATATTGTGTGCACAATCAGCAGCTATTATTATATTGAACATTGTTTTGATTGCTAGTATTAACATTTACTTAATATCAACAGCATGTCAGGTACTGTGTTGTATATTCCTTTGGTAAACAACAGGCTCAGTGAAAGTACGTAGCAAAGCAGCATTTCCGATGAAATTAACTTCAGTGTCTAAGGAAGGTTTGACACAACAAAGCTGGAAATGCCTGTGTTAAATATGAAGGAAATACATGTATTTGTACATGATTACCTGTGTAAGTGTGTGGCAGGTAGGGATGCCAAAACACCCACCGGTTGGGCTGATGTCCAATTCAAACAGGGACCCAGTTTTTCAGCTACTGGTTTGATAGTTTGTTGAACTGTTTTCTGGTGTTTGACAGGCTGCTCTACTGTATTCTTTCATCATATTCCTAACTAACCATGCAGTACAGGCAATTGAGTTTTTGAGCATGAATGATCGCACACAGCCCAACTGAGTTGTAATATCCTGCCCCCTTTCTTGCTGCATATCTGCTCCACACATCAGGGAATTGTTTATATAAACAATTAGATCACTCACAAATTATATAAATCAGACATAAATAAATGCTATGGTTCAATAGAACTCTACATTTCAATGTTTGTGTAAGTAGTCCTTAGTGACTCTGCTGGCCTTCAATCACTTTGAATTGCTTGCACATGCACACTATATCAAGTGATCAGCTCACACTGACACTTTTGAACACAGTAAATTCAACTGTCAAACACATTTGTGGCAAAATCTGCAGTACCTTTAGTGGTGAGGGAAGAGGTGAGTGCCTAGAGATGAGGCCATGAAATCAAAATGGAGGCCCCCAGCTTGCTAAAGTCTGAGAACTGGTAGTGTAGCTAATTATTTCAAAACAAAGGTCTTAATACCAGAACTCCACTGTTGTGTGTTTTATTTGTATTTCAGTATCAAAAGGAAAAGGAAAATATCCCTTCCCTGCACTGGCCTCCAATTTCAATGGGGACCTTCTCTAAACTCTTTATATTATCAGGACTCTTAGCCAGAGTGATTATTTGATTTAAACCCAAAGTGGAGATAGGAACATGAAATTTGTGAATGTACAAGGCATGATGTCCAGGTTATGTCCCTTCTCTGCAGTTTTAAACATCATGCCTTATAGGCAACTGCACTTTAAAAGCAGGTTTCATAGTACAGCTAAATCAGAGAACTGGGAGATAAAGAGTTAACTTTTCCCTGGAAGGGAGAGTTTGAGTGACAGGCTGCTCCTCTTCTTTGATTGGTCAGTGCCAGCAGAGGAAATATATGATCAGCTGAGTGCTGAGGGGAGTGGTCAGTTTTGGCAGGAAAGTTCACACCAGTGTGGGGAGAGTGAAAGGGGTCTGTCATAGGGTGCGTTCAGATGGGCAGCTAATCCCACCATTGGCCCAGCTCTAACTTGATCCCAATCTTTTTTATCCAGTGTTGCATGACCAGACAGCTCCCCCATGAATCCCTTACCGCATGCAGACTCCATGGTGAATTGTCTAGACAATTGAGGGTTTTTTTGTGCATGTGCATATGTGCCTCACCATATACTTGTTTTTCTGTGCATGTGTGGACTTGAATGGTAAAAGCACCACCAGTGCTTTTCACAGGCCATTCAGAAACATGAAATTGTCCAGAATGTTCACCGGTATCCTTAAAGTACAGCTCCCTGGCGGGGATCGAATGGCTAATCATGGAAGTGGCACCTTTCCCAGATGCCACTGTCTGGACATTCCCTTTAAATCTGCCAGGCACTCGTGCCTGGGTTGGATCTAAAGAGCTCACAGGGTGTCTGTTGTGGGGAGGGGAAGGGAAAGGAGTTTGTAAGCCGCTCTGAAACTCCCTTGGGAGTGGAGGGCGGGGTATAAATCCAATCTCTTCTTCTTCTTCTTCTTCTTCTTCTTCTGTCTGATCACGACCATAGCAATTCTCTCCATTTTACCATCTATTAAAATTTTTAGAGCATGAGCTTTTCTGAGAAAGCTGTACTCTGAAAACTTTAAGAAGTGCTATTGAGTCATTTATCCTCAGGCAAATGTATGCATTTCCATAGGTGATTTTCACCCATGGAGTCATGCCATAGTATATTCTACCCACACATCCCTAAAGGATTCATTATTTCCTTCCTGAATCACGTGCACTCAGCAACCTGCCTCAGCTATTAAAATATTTACATGGAGAGAAACAACAGGAAAAGGCAAGCTGTAGACAGGAACATCAACAGAGTCTTAATTTCTGAAAGTGTGGAATGCATTTCATTGTCCAGTTTCCTACTGGTAGTTGCGAACCAAAACAAAAAGCACCATTCTTTGGCTTCCATCTGTAACAGTCTTACAAAGGGAGGAGGAGCTGTCTATTATGTTGTGTTGATAAACCTACTACTCTCTGCTTATTAGCAACTGTGATTTCTTTTCCACCCATTTTCTAATGGCTGAAAACCAGAAATAAGACTTGGACACATAGGCATCAACTTCAGGGGGGCTGGGGAGCTGGAGCCCCTCCCTGCTGAACTTTTTCAGGACATGCTGAGCCTTCCCCGGAGACAATGGCCTGTAATGTCTCTGGCCCAGCCTCAGCCACCACCACCACCACCACCCCCCGGGGAAATTGGAAAGTCTACGCCCTTGCTTGGACACATGAACATTAGCTTATAGTCAAATTCAATTGTCACTACAGCCAGTTCCTAGTGATGCCTTCAAAATTCTCATCCATATTTCTTCATAGATTTTGGACTCCCCCCCTTCCCAGTTACTTGGTCTTGTTTTCAAAGTAGATCTGATGCATTAAGAGTTCTCCATTGTGCATGTTTTATATTCCAAATTTTGGACAGAATACTGTGCTTTTGCAGCTCACTGCAGCTTCCTTTAGCTTTATAAGCATCCTGTCACATATTGACAAAATATTAAAGGGGGAGTTAGTCTTGATGTGTAGACAGTTGCATTATATTTTAAAACATTTTTACTAATACACAGTAATATATGTGTGCACAACACAGTGGAAATCTTGAAATACCCTCAAAGATATGTTTTTGCAGAGTTATTTTGCAGGAGTAATATAAAAGAGAGAAAATGTAAATGAAGGGCAAATTCTGTGGCAAATTACTCATGATTCATTTCTGAAATGTCATTTAGAAAGTCTCCCATTTAAACCAACACTGAGAAGGAATGGAATGTAGCACAGAGAAGGTGACAGAATGAAAAAGGAAGGTAACCAGGGAATATTACCAAGTGATCACAAGAACAATATTATACATTTTCCAGACATGAAAAAGGAGAAGAGAATCCAGGTGAGTCAGAGGTATACTTCCTTGAGTGGCAGAAGGAAGGAATAATGGAGACTCCAATATCATATATATAACTGGGAAAGCAAGATAAGTCTTGGGGCAGGGTGAAGACATGTTATTGGCAGTTTTATAGTGCCTGTGAGATGTGTGTGTCTACACCTTTAAGTGGGCAGTCACAAACCAGTTTATGTTTACCCTATCAAGTCCTTTATGGGAGGGGCCTCAGTTATATCTAAGTGTGCATAAAGCAATAAAGAAGCCTGCTGCTAAAGCAGCCAGAGTCTCCTGTGTTCTTACAGGATAGGTAAGATTAATCTTACACACCAGACCCCTGGGGACACTACAGTGCTATCTGAAGCAATTTTCCTTGAACTCAGTGGGCTTAAAATGGTGTAACTCTGCTTACAATGGTTGCCTCAGCTAAGCATGGGACACTGAAAATAATGAGTCAATTGAGGAAACATCTTATAGGCCCAAAAATACTTGTGTGGCTAAGCTCCTTTTTAGAAGGAATGCTAATGGGATTGTGATGAGTTTCAGATTCTGCCATGTTATCTGATGGTTAACAGCCTTTGTTGTGGAGATGGCTGAAAATTCACATTCAGAGCCTCATGTGACTCTTAAAGGATGTCTGATCTTGAAACTATGATGGGGGGGTATTGTGTATTGATACTGCGGTCGCCATGTGCCCTGTAATGGCGACCACCATGTGGACCTTCACACGTGGTCCGAACCTACCTGAGTTTCAGCCAGGTAGGACAATAGCTGGTCGGATCCTGAATGGCCACCAATCCTATGCCTAGGTTCCCCCCAGGGGACCTATGAACTGTAACCATGAACTTAAGGTCCTATCTAGACATTTGGGCGAGGTCGGGGGATTATCTCCGACCGGCATAAAAGAGGGCGTGAAGCCCAGGGTTGCGATGTACCATCTGAGCCCGCAATAAACTGTTATGCTGTTTTCACTGATACTGGCCTCCCGACTCCAGTACTTTTCAGTGGTGACAAGGATGGGATCCCGATGAGCGACTCATCAGCTGAACTGGAGCACCGAGCACCGATCCGCCGGCACAAGGTTTCGTTGAGCCCCAGCATCCTGAAGGACCGCTGCTTGCCCCTGAGGACCTTGCTCACCGCACTGCTCCTGCTCCAGTAATTATGGCTGCCACCGCGGGACAAATCCTTCCCTTTGACCCTTCCAAACCCGAGACCTGGGATGCCTAGTCCAGGCAACTCAGGTTTCTCCTGACAGTGCATGGGGTTACCAAGGCTGAGATGAAGCAGGCCTGGCTCCTGGGCCACTGCGGTGTCAAAACTATGTGCCTAGCACATAGCCCTGAGGTCAGGGGATTATCTCCAACCAGCATAAAAGAGGGTGCGAAGCCTGAGGTTGCGGTGTACCATCTGAACCCACAATAAACTGCTATGCTGTTTTCTCCCGACTCTGGTACTTTTCAGGGGGATAAGAACAGTCAATGAACATGGAGACTTAAACCTACCATTTGCCTACTGAGTTTCATGTGTAAGTGATTTTCTTCTCATCAAGAAAACAGTTGTTACCCAAATTACTCATACATGTGTGATTCTGCTAGCAAAGAGAAAAAGAAAACATATGTTTTGGGGTATTAGTCGCTGAGACTGTAACCTGTGCATATGGAAGTTGAGATACAGACCAACACTCAAAAGAAATAAAGGGGAATAAGCTCTTAAACAAGGAAATAAATGTATTAAATTAACAAAAAGACAATCGAGTTAAACCAGGAAAATAAAAATAGAGGTGCTACAGAAAGGAAATAAATGCATATGTGAAGTGCAAACACAGGTTAAACCCTTTCCCTAACAAACAACCTGCTACTAAGAGAGAAATGAAAGGGGAGAATCAAAGACATACAAGCCTGCTTCCTGAAGCCAGCTGGGCAGCTCCAGAGAAGTGCAGCAGAATGAGGTGGAAAAGGAGAGGAGCCAGCTAGATGGCTGAGCACTTTATATGATGGAGTGAGGCAAGAAAGCTTCCTGTCTACCACTTGTGATAAGGAAGAAATGCCTGGGGCTGGCTTGTTGCTCATTGTCTTGATTATCTGGGTCATTATTAAGGCCAGATTATCAGGGCGGGTCCCCCTTAGGTCCTTGGAGGAAAAGGCTCTGCCCCTGAGTCCCACCAGATATGGCTTTTGCAGAATTAATAGAGGAGTTGCATCACATTCCTTGCCCACCCTCAGCATGACTCACTGTCATCTTGATATTGGTTTGATCCAGACTCAATTTTTCATTGCTAGGCCCATGCTAAGGCGTGCAAGTATTATTGTTGTTGTTCAGTTGCACAGTCGAGTCTGACTCTTCGCGACCCCATGGACCATATCACACCAGGCCCTTCTGTCTTCTGTTGTGAAGTGCAAGTGTACAGGGATCCAAAATGGAGGTCCCTTGTGAGGAGGAGCCCCAGGGTTGCCAAGTCTTACCTTTTGTTTAGCAGGGGGGAGTTCTTGCTGGCCCAGGAGTCTTCTGGTGCGCACGCAAAGTGCACATGCTGCAATGACATCACCCAGAAGTGACGTCATCACATTGGGCACGTTGGGGTGGGTCCTCTGTAATTCAAGGGGAAACCATAGAGTTTTCCCTTGAATTATAGAGCATCCCCCCAAGAAATGTGCCTGACGCGATGACATAACCTCTGGGTGACGTCTTCATGCCAGGCACGTCACCGCAGCCCAGCAATTTGGGGGCAGGGTTCCCCTGGATGGCCCAATACAGGCCAGTGGGAAATGGATCAATCGAGTGGGGGTTTCTCTGCCCCCCGGGGGGACTTGGCAACCCTAGGGAGTTCTGTGGCATCAAAGTATATTATCCATCCTGCAATTCTGGGGATTCTGAGTGCCGAAGAATAGATGCTTTCAATTTATTTATTTGTTTGTTTGACTTATACCCTGCCCTCCCCATGAGCGGGCTCAGGGAAGCTTTTATAACTGGTCCCCAATGACCATTCAAATACATAAAATCAGTTTAAAATTTCACAATAATTACATTCAGTTTCAGAATACAATAATGCAGTATTATGGATCAAAGTGCCAATGCTGTTCCTATGATTGCATAATTGTTGCAACTTCCCATTACCAAACCATCTGCCATTCGGTGAACTTCCTGAACAAAGCAGTGAAGGTCAAGTGTTAGACCACTGGCCAGGCTCGTTAGTAGTAGTGGGGCTTAAGCTTAAAATCATTCTGTACAGGTTTAACTGTAGCATTCCTGAACTTCCTGAACAAAGCAGTGAAGGTCAAGTGTTAGACCACTGGCCAGGCTTGTTGGTAGTAGTGGGGCTCTAAGCTTAAAATCATTCTGTACAGGTTTAACTGTAGCATTGGACCATGAGATGTGCTCTAAAAGTACATCTAAGAGTACCACGTGCTCTAAGCTTAAAATCATTCTGTACAGCTTTAACTGTAGCATTGTACCATGAGATACCTGTGTATAAGCAACTTGCTTAAATTATGGTGCTGGAGAAGACTCTTGAGAGGCCCTTGGACTGCAAGGAGACCAAATCAGGCAATCCTAAAAGAAATCAGCCGTGACTGTTCCCTGGAAAGCCAGATACTGAAGCTGAAGCTCAAATACTTTGCCCACCAAATGAGAAGGGAACACTCAATGGAGAAGACACTGATGCTGGGAGTGACTGAAGGTAAAGGAAGACGGGGATGACAAAGAATGAGATGGTTGGACAGTGTTATCGATGTAACGAGCATGAAGCTGAGCAAACTTCAGAGGACAACGGAGGACGGGAGGGCCTGGCGTGATGTAGTCCATGGGGTTGCGGACTCAACTGTGCAACTGAACAACAACAACAACAAACTTGTGCTCTAAGCTTAAAATCATTCTGTACAGGTTTAACTGTAGCATTGTACCATGAGATACCTGTGTATAAGCAACTTGCTTAAAGAGAGATTTGAACTGCTCCCACAAGTCTTGCATCTTACCTGTACATAAAGGCTCCTAATCCTATAGATAAATCCTATATGCATACAACACATCATGCATAGGATTCATGTTTGCATTAGGCTAAATATACGTGAGCAGGGCTGATCATGCACACTCCATGCACATTGAATGTACAGAGAAATATATATAGGGCTTCTAATTGGCTTCCTTCACCTCCACTTACCTCACAGGGTGTCTGTTGTGGGGAGGGGAAGGGAAAGAAGTTTGTAAACTGCTCTGAGACTCCCTTGGGTAGTGAAGGGCGGGGTATAAATACAATCTCTTCTTCTTCCTTCAAAGAATTCTGGGAATTGTAGTTTAGTGCTGAGCATTCCTCATTACAGTGTCCTGAGCAGACAGAATTACTATTGAACCAGTTTTTAAATTCCTATAATGCAGACATACTCTAGTATTCTTTGACTTTCTAATCACTGAAGGTTTTCTCTGTCTTTTAAAGAATATGAAAACATCAAGGAAACCAGGGGCATAGACTTTTCAATTTCCTGAAATGCGTGCATGCTGGGATGCTGCCACCACAAGAGCCTCTCCTGCCCACCTGGCTCCTCCACACCCCTCTCCTCACCCACTTCTTCCTCCCTCCCTCTCTCTCCCTCCCTCCCTCTGGGGGCCATCTGGGCAACTGCCCAGCGTGATGACATCAGCTGGACGTGATGTCATCACACTGGGCATTCACCTGGATGGCCCTGGGAAGGAGGGAGGGAGGGAGGAGTGGGTGCAGGGGAGCCCGGCGGGGGGGAGAGGCTTTTGCGGCAGCAGTGGCGGGTGGGCCTAAGAAGGGGGAACTGAAAGGCGGGGAGGTGTGGCGACAGGCGGGTGCTCCGTTTCGCTGGGGGGCTCAGTCCCCCTGGGAAATTTCAGCGGTGGCCTGCACCTCTGAGCCCCCGGTAGTTGACGCCTATGAAGGAAACTTCATCCCAAAGCATTTTTTAAACAGTACAGCAAGCCTTAGGAAAATAACCTTGGGTGAGTCTCCCTACTTCTTCCGGGTTTTCCAGTCAAACCAAAAACACATTCCCTGACCCAGTTGATATGTTATCAGTATGCACAATACAAAAGCAAACAATCATTTGCATTTAGAAAGGATTTCATCTTATTCTAAGTGAACAACACAGATGGAAATGCAGTATACTTTATATGTAAATATTGGGGAGGGGGCTAGCAGTTATAAAATCAGCAAAACTGCTACAGCCTTTGTAAGAAATTAAACTACACATTCTTAAATACAGAAACATTGATATTTTTGTGTAGGAAATGTGAACCATTTTTTTAAAAAAAAAAAAGTCTAGATGCGTTTCATTTTTGGTACTTTGTAAATAGCATTGGCAGTTAAACGGGCAAATGAGTTTAACCATTTGTTGAAGAATTTATGCGCCGCTGTTCAGCCATAGGCTCCTGGGGCTGATAAGATAAAACATCATGGAATCACAATATTTTGCATAAAATAACTAACACTATGCCCAAAACTACTTAACAGCTAAAACCAATGCAGCAAATAAAATGAACAACTCTAGAGAGGGAATAGGATGGGAAATGGAGGGGCACCATAATAACAGCAAAAAACCTCAACAAAATCAACTAAGTACCTGGGAAAATAAAAATGCTATAACCTGGTGCCTGAAAATTAGGTCAACATAGTACGGGTGGGAGCGTATTTCATAGAACAGCAGCTCCTATAGACAAGGCTCTCTTTCTGGAAAACACCAGCCTCGGCATATGATCTGAATTCTCAGGTTGTCATATATGTCCAAATCATTTTTATCACATTATTTTGGGTGTTGTAGACACCTTGGATGCCTAGCCAGATGAATATAAGCCTGCTCTTTGGTCCAAGAAATACCATATTTGTTCTAGTCCAGTGATGCATCACTCTTCCCCGATATGGAACCCTTCCAATGTCCAAGGAAGGTGAGGAAGGTCATTGGCCAGCAGGGCTTGTGGTTGGCAAGTGGTTTCTCCCCTTAAAAGAGCTACTGTTTGAGAAACTGGGGAACAGGTAAACTATAAATCTCTCTGAGCTGTAGACCTCATTCCAGGGATGTAAGAAAAGGGCCTATGCTCCCCAACACTCACCCCTTCAAGCTTCTGTGCTTTAATCTCAGTACTGGGGCAACTGCCAGGAGAAGAACAAGCTGACTGCAGAGAATTGATTCCAGGAATCTTGATAATTTCACCTTCTTGAACAACCTGCTGTGCCTTATGCTGAGGAGAGCAAACATAGAGAGCATGCTGAGGCTGAGAAGAAAGCCTTTCCCCTCATTCTAAATACACAAAAGCTAGCTAAGATTCAACAGTGTAGAGGAGAGACAACCCAGCATACACATAGGTACTCTGATAATTTAAAAGTTACAGTTACATGCAATATTAATTGTTACATTTTATATTAGTATATGTGCGGATTTTAGAGTCGGAAGGTCTCCCACTATAGTGGGAGATTTCAGGCCAGCTGGTGCCACCTACTATGCTTGTATGCCTGTCTCTCTCTCTCTGAGTGGGGGGAATTAATCAAAAATCCCCAGTGCATCAACAGTTTATCATTCCCAGGGCAAATCCAGAAGCAACATCACACCACTCTAGAATTCAGCAGTTATTCTGCGGTAAAACTTTCTGTAGGGCCTTCTGCAGATGCCACTCTATAAATGGGCAAAATCAATGACTGCCCATTCGCTGTGGAGCTCCTGCTTTATGGAATGGCATACCTAATGAAGTCAGGAAGGCCCCTCACTCGCCTGATATTCTGCAAACTAGGCAAAACTGAGTTAATTCAGAGGGATTTTTTTGCACAGGTAATGGGCTGTACTGTAATGAAACAGTTCAGAAAGAGGTTGACAAAGTTGACAAAGGGAAAGGGGTTGTGGATTGTATGACTGTGTATAATATAGTTCAACACCTCCTTGAGAGATTAATAGATTGGATTGATCAGGAAGCGATTCTCTATCCAGAACAAATAGGTTTCCGCAAAGGGGCCTCAACCATGGACCATTGCCTAGTTGTACATCACCTGGAGAGTAAGTATCTGTCTTCCCCAGGTGGGAAACTTTATGTAGCCTTTATGGGCCTGAAGACTGCATTTGATTCCATCAACCACAGCAGATTATGGTGTAAATTGGCAAATTCTACAATAGATAGAAGGCTATTAGCTTTAATTATGAATCTTTACACCGATACCTCCACTCAAATTAGATATAATTGGCAGGGCCAACTCTCTGCAAGTTTTCAAACTAATAAAGGTGTCAAACAAGGTTGCATGCTTGCTCCAACTTTATTTAATGTATTTGTTAATGATATGATTCCATTTGTGAAATCGCAGGCTAGACATCCTCCTTTTCTTGCAAATACACCAGTCTCAATCCTTCTTTATGCAGATGACGCCGTACTTCTCTCCAAGACGGAATTAGGTTTAAAATCAGTAATTAATGCATTCATTACATACTGCAATAAAGAGGACTTTAAAGTTAATTATTCTAAATCAAAGATCCTCAGATTTTCCAGAACTTTTCATAAGGGTCCTAAGGTGATAAGCGCACTAGGTGGGGCCCTGGAGAGAGTTCCTTCTTTTAGCTACCTGGGTATCACTTTTAACTATAATTTATCATGGAAACCACATATTCAGGCGGCTCTTAAAGCGGCAAATATCACAATCAAGGCGATCAAAAAATTCTTTTACTCAAAAGGTGCAAAACACAAAGCAGCTGCCATTAAGATTTTTAATGCTAAGGTTATCCCGCAGATCCTATATGGGTGTGCAGTATGGATCAAAGGAGTATCCAAAGTCCTTGACTCCCCCCTGCACACCTTCCTGAGGGAAATTGCGGCAGCTCCGAGATGTGTAGCGGGAACTGCACTTAGGGTTGAATTTGCCCAACCATCAATTGAAAAAAGGGCTTGGATTGCAGCTTTAAAACTGTTTGTGAAGAAGGGTAGCCAGGGAGGTAACACAAATAAAGCGGGTTTCTCACATTTAATCCCCTGTGACACCTATAAGAGCAGTCGATTAGAGTTAATTAAATGGAAATTAATAACTCTGGGGATGGACATAACATCTCCATTACCAAATGAGTCGCTTAGAGTAATTAAATCCAAATTAAAGGATCTTGACCACAGCAGCACCCTTCAAAGAGTTCGACGTACCTGTTCTGGTTTAGCGTTGGGTCTTGCCCCCCCTGAGGTTATTCTGTCTTATTGCTATACCCTAAAAACCTCAAAACAACGCAGAGCCTTCACTTTAGCGAGACTTAATTCCTTCCCCTCTAAGGTGCTTTCAGGGCGTTTTTCGGGACTTCCGTTTTCGGAACAAGTGTGCGATTGCGGATTAGGGAGGATAGAAACTGTGGATCATATAATCCTTTTCTGCCCCAAGTGGAATAAAGAAAGAGAGAGATATATCACTCCTGTCATGAGAAAAGAAAATCTTCCTT
This sequence comes from Lepidodactylus listeri, assembly GCA_029233225.1. NCBI lineage: Eukaryota > Metazoa > Chordata > Lepidosauria > Squamata > Gekkonidae > Lepidodactylus > Lepidodactylus listeri. The sequence continues at coordinate 50,508,588 of JARCFY010000007.1, forward strand.
TCCTTCCTTAGGTAGTTTCGGTGTTATTGTCTGATAACTCCTCTGACAATCAAACCACAGCTATAGTGGCCTCCTTCTTAGCCACGGTGATTAGGAAAATAAATCACCCTGAGCTAAATTAGGTCATTACTGATCATTGTTGACCATGTATGTACTTATTCGGAAATTTGAAGATTGTTATGCTGCTGTTATTATCTGTTTGAACTTAGGGCTGGTCACCTGCTTTTAGTCTGAACTATAGTTCTTAGCTTGTACTGTTGCTATGGCTTTTTTTTTTTTGCTAATGCAATAAAGATTTTATTATTTATTATATAGTTCAAGATAGGTTGCTATGTTAGTCTGCCTGTAACAGTAAAAAAGAGGTATTTTTATTTTCCCAGGTATCTGAAGAAGTGAGCAGTGACTCACAAAAGCTCATACCCTGTCACAAATTTTGTTAGTCTTTAAGGTGCTACTTACTGTGTATAATAAGCACTGTCTGTTGCTGTAAGTGAATTTATGCTTTGTTTCAGCTCTTCCAAAATTCTGCAATCCAAATCCTATTGAATTGTTTATTTGATGTCCCATCCTGTATTGATTTTCACTGTGTAATCTACCTTGATTCTCAGTATGAAAGACAGACTATAAATACATATATACATACAAATATAAATAGGCCCATCAAGAGCTATTAGTGCTGTTGTGCCTTATTTAAAGTTGGGACTGGCACGAAACAGGATCTCATCCCTATAGGGTGGGAACTAAGTTACTGAAAATATTTATATCTCTCCTTATTACCTCAAATGTGGGAGAGATAATGATAGGATTAGCAGAGTGCTCAAGGCACATGTGCACAGCACAGTATGTGTTAGGCTACTGCTTAAAGAAATAAAGTTCACACAGAGACTCTAGTATCATAATAAACTAACATCAGTCCTGTACTGTAAGTAGGATTGCCAGGTCCCCTCATCACTCTGGTGGTGGTGGGATTTGAGGGGCATTCTGGAACATCCCTGACATGATGATGTCATCCAGAAGTGACATTATCATGCTGGGGGACATTGGGTGGAGGTGCTCTGGTTTAAGGGCAAAAATCTATGGTAAAACCAGATTAGAACAATTGATTTTTGTCCTCAAACCAAAGTGTACCCATGAGACATCCCCAGTGTGATGGCATCACTTCTGAGTGACATCATCACTGAAGAAGTCATGTAGGTACATGGCTATTTGGGGGCCAGGTTACCTGCACTGGCCAACTGGCCAGAGGTGAGCAAAAGCCCCAGAAACTGGGGGACTGGCAAGCCTAATTGTAAGGAACTTCATTCTAGACAGGGTAGAGTAGAGTTAGCATTCTAAACTAACTAATGAAACCTGGCCTCCAAACAGCCATGTCCCTGTATGACTTCCTCAACATGATGATGTCACTTGGAAGTGATGTCATCACACTGGGGATGTCTCATGTTTGCAAGATGGAGAGAGGTATCTTCCAGAAGGAAAGAAGATTCCCTGAGAGTAGCAGTCTACACATCAAAGGGACAGCATCAGAGCAGTAGAAAGGAAGGGATGCACAGGTCCAAGCCTGTCTATCACTCTGACACTTTATATGTCCCTCTGAAGTCTGAGGCTAAGAAATACAGTTGCCAGGTCTCCCCCAGCCACCAGCAGGGGATGGGGGAGATTACAGAGCAGCAAGAGCTCCCAGGACACAAAAACATCATATATGTCCATCACAAGATGACACAGTTATGTCAAAAATGTTTATGTTTAGCTTAGCCAAATGTCCTCTTGAATAGAACAAAATTACACGCCTTCTGGAATACAACAAGTGAAGGAACCCTTCAGCAGGAATGGACCTATAACAAGAAAGGCTTGTGATCTAAGTGTTGCCACACTGACAATCCTAAGAGAAGTCAGAATGAATGGCATAATTGTTTCATGGAAGATGTAGCCAAAGGACATCAAGGGGGATCTTGGCCTGGCCATGTAGAGGGTTTCCAGCCAATGGGAGGTATTACTAAGAATGTTTTTGGTGTATGATAAGGACATGGAAAAGGGGAGTGCAGAAGGACAGATAAGCAGAATAAGGATTCCGAACATTTATGCCTGCTGAGATCTTGTCCATAATAAAATGGTCCCAAACTTTGGTATACTATAGTAGGTGGTGTAGGTCCTTTCCAGTGTTGTGCAATAGTTGACTTTGCTGCTGTTAACAAGATAGTAACTAGTGATTTCTCAGGAACAGAAATATTAGGTACATTCCAGTGGTTTAATAAAATGTGTTCAGGTTTTCTTGGAATCTTAAGTTCTGTCAAGTTCTGGATCTGTTCCAAAATTTCCCCAAAAATAGTTCTGATAGCATAACAGTCTCACCAACAATATAATAAGTGGAGCTCAGTTTTGGAAAAATTGCATACTAATTCTATTAGTAAATCATCCTTTGAAAAACATAGCTGTTATAAAATGATGCTACTACTTTAACTATGGTCAAAATAAAATAACACATATGTGGATGGTTAGAAGTTTATAAATGTTTTAAGTTGTTGTGTTTAATTTTGCTTCTGCACAATAGGAATTATTACTGCAGAATTGCTATCAATTTGTATGTTATATAAAAAGAAGAAAATGAAAAAAATAAATAAAATGTTTTGGAAAAAAAGAAAAGGGGAGAGCAGTATGGTAAAATTAGCTGGTGTCCTGAGTTCTGCATCAGGCCCACTCAGATTTCCTTAAAAGTAGGGGTGGGTGCTAGGGGCGCTAATTAAATTAAATTAAAATTAAATTAATGCAGCAGGGGAGGGAGAGGGAGGGAGGGAGGGAGGGGAGTAGTAGCTCCTTACCCCAGCAACTCACTTCTGAAGACCACTGGCTCCCTTTCCACTCCCCTCACCCTCCCCTTCACAGCCAGAGGAAGAGAGCGACTCTTTTTACAAGGCATGAAGCCCAGCAGGGAAAGGAATGCACAGGGGCCCTGCACTCTAGCCTGCTCTGGCTGCCCAAGGTACACCAGCTGGGAGGAGACCCCTCCAGATTCTGGCCTGCCTGCACTCCTTTGCATGTTGAGATGCACCTGGATTACTGAGCGGAAGACTAGGTGCTATCTGGCTGGCCCAATGGCTGGGTAAGTGTGGGCCAGAGCCAGCATTAAAAATCAGTGTTTCCCCCACCCTCCCGGGGGGCTTGGCAGCCCTATTGCCCTCTCTGGTCCCTCTGGTCCTCCTGAGTCACTGGTCTTGTCTCTTCAGGTACTTTCCCTGAGGAGTCCATGGTAGAATCACTGAACTGGTCTGAGTAAGTCATGACAGCTGGCAGGATAATAACTGGGAGATAGCTAGCTTGGACAGAACCTGGTAGAGCTCTCGGGTAGGTGTTAATAGCCTACACCAATAAAGAGAGACATTGCCTGGCTGGACATAATTTTAATCTGATTTTGGCTTGGATCCACTAGAAATCTGTGCAAATAGAAGGGATTTCCCTCCACTGAGCCCATTCCTCCTTCTATTGCAGCCTAAAACTCTCCCCAAAATCTTGTATAATTGTTTTTATATATTTTAGTTTCCAGTGAAAAAGAATACACAAAACGAAGTTTGTACCTAGAATCTTCATTGAAACACTTTATTGCTGTGTTTTATAGTGGAACTATACACAAGATACAGTTTGTAAAAAGCTTTATTGCTGTGATTATATCACCTGTTTATTTTATTTAAATTGTTAAAACACCACCATGAGTTGTATTATTCTTTGATGCTTTTGTTACACAGTTCATCTCTTCTGCTTTGTTAAAGAACTACCTGGAACAGCTCAGATAGTCAGAGGTCTGCAACACAAGGGATAATCAGCAAAATCTCTGCCTACAGAATCCCTCCCAAAGATCCAGGCCAATGTCCTTTATCGATTGTGAATGGATATACAGGACATATTATTCTGCGTATTTCAATGACATAGAAAGCACTGCAAAATACAAAGTGTGCATTGAGAATGTTTTTTTCAGCTTTTATATTCTCTCATTTTATAGTTAATCCTCCATTTTGTTGACCTTCTCCTCACCCCACCCATTGTGATGCTGAAGCCAGCTTTTCTATGCCAAACATAGGAAGCCCAGATAACAACTTCTAGGCAATCTACAAGACAAAGGCTAAAGGCCAGCAGAGAGAACTCTTGATTGGGCTCATGCCCTTAATCTCTTCATTCCCACTGCAAACAAAGGCAGCTTCACTGGTGTGCACTTAAAAAAAAAGATGCATGATTTTCATTATGCTGAAATTTTAGGGAGGTAGTATTTTTATTTATGTAATTATTTTTGGGCACCGTTTTGGGGTTTGGGAATTTCATCACCTGAAAATCAGATCCTTTTTTTTAAAAAACCCTATTTAATTAAAACAGTGTTAATTTTGCATCCCCCCTTTCCCTACCAGTAGGAGAGGGAAGGATGAATTTTCAAAAATCCATATTGGATGTGTCTCCGTAAGCAAACAACTTCCACCTGTGATATGCAGCTAGTAGCCAGAAGTGAAATATTTTGAAATGAAATAAGCTCCTGTACTCTGCCTCATTATTAATAAAATCTGAAGCCATGCTGTGAGCTACAAGGTCTCCAGTCTCAGCACATGGATGGTATATGAGTAGGATAAGAAAAGAGAAAGAACTCCTGTATGCTTAAATCATTGTGATGAAGAGCAGCATTCTTCACCTCTGCACTGTAAGTTGTATCAGCCTAAGCTTCCTCTTTTACATCAGTATTAAAGGGACCTGGTTTAAAAACAAAAAAAACCTCCATTTCCCTTTTTACTCAGTATGTTGTCCCATCATGCAAATATGTCAAAAGTGGTCCAAGACACCAAAGTTTTATTTTCATTTTTTCTTTAGGGATGCCAGCCTCCAGGTGGAACCTGGGGATCCTCCAAAATCACACTTCATCTCCACACTACAAAGATCAATTCCCCTGCAGAAAATGGCTGTTTTGGAGGGTGGGCTCTGTAGCATTGTACCCCACTGAGGTCCCCTTGCTCCCTAGGCTCTATCCTCAAATCTCCAGGAGTTTCCCTGTTTGGCGAGGGGTATGTGGCAACCCTATTTGTCTTATTTCATTTTCCATTTATCATAAATATTGAAAATTTATGTCAGACAAAGCACTTCCCCCTTTTTCTCTATCTTCTTCCTCTTAAGGGTTAATGTGGCTGGTAATGGGCCTGGAGGGTCTTGCAGGTGTTGTTAATTGATTTTTCAGCCTGCAGATCTCTTATCATTTTAAAGGCCAAAGATGGGAGGGGGGAGGTTGAGAGTATGAGGTATTTTTTTGGAGAGTTCTTCTGGAGACATGTTCTGATTGGATTTCAACATCGCCTGATATGCTGGGCCAGAATTATAACTGAACTGAACTGAGAAGGAAGGTTAGCTGAGATTTTCATAGACTATGGGCCAAGATTATGATCTGCCATTGCTAGAAACGTAGACAACCCTGGTTTGAGGCCTTCTATTTGAAATTAAGGTTGTGCCACCTAATGCATTTCTTGCAAGTGTTAGGTATAAGGTTGCCAAGTCTTACCATCTGGAAAGCGGGGGAGTCCTGGCTCTTCTCCTAAAGTCCAGTGTGCATGCTTTGCGCGTGCGTGCTGGGATGACATCAACCAGATGTGACATCATCACGCTGGGCATGTTGCCAGGGTGATACTCTGGTAATCGCCCTAAAACTCTATGGTACCATAGAGTTTTCAGGGTGATTGCTAGAGCATTGCCCTGGCAATGTGCCCAGCATGATGACATCACTTCCAGGTGACATCATCACGCTGGGCAGTCGGCCTGATCGGGCCACTTCAGGGGTGGGGTTCCCCCTGCTGGCTGAATCCAGACTGGTGAATTGGGGACCCCTTTAGCAGGGGAATCCCTGCCCCCCAGGGGGACTTGGCAGCCCTAGTTAGGTAGTTGAAGCTATCTTTGTTATTTTTTGTTCTATATGGTTTTAGAGTAATGTGTTGGCAGTAATTCCTTTCTATTGATATTTCCCAAATAAATTTATTGATTATTAAACAACGGTCTGATTCATGTGTGCACTTGCCCTGGGAACCCATGGGGTTTAGCCTTGTGCACCCTTGACAATTGCCTTCCATTTTATCAACCACATTTGATGCAGCATGGTGTAGTGGTTAGAATGCTGGACTAGAATTTTGGGAGCCTGGGTTCACCCCCTCCTTTTTGGATGATCTTGAGCCAGGCACTCTTTTATCATCAAAACGTGCTTCAGTGGATCGTTGTGAGGATAAAATAAGGAAAAGAGAACCATGTATATTGTTCTGAGCTAGTTGAAAGGAAAGTTTTACAAAATAGACAGAAGATCCCACTGCCAGATCCCATAAAAGATATAATATGAAGCTTTTCTTTTTAAAACTGCACAAATTGAAACAGGTTTTTAGAAAAAAAGGAGAGAGAGAGAAAGCTGTACTAACACTGTAGGCCTGGAGCATTGCCCTTGGCTGTAGCACAAGGAAATCCCAGAGTCCCAGCTACCACTGTAAAACTTCTGTTAGAAAAACGTACAAACAATCAGGTGACAAGCATGACCCTTGCCTTGTTAAATGATAGCACACAAACTGGGATTTTAGCATGTGGATTGACACCACCCTCAGATCTGATACGGGTGAAGAGAGCTCGATATCCTGTAGTTGTGTTCCCTTCGTGAACGGTAACCTTGTCGCAGTTCTCAAAAAGAACTGAACTATGGGAATGAGAGAAGCACTGGCTCATTCAGAATGGCCTAGTTTTTCTCTTGATAAAAGAAGCCATTTCCTTCCCTTCTGGGAAAAAAAAATTCTATATTACATCCCTCTATTCTGTGGCACAGTAATGCATCCACAATGGTTACTGAATATGAGGTATGACTATTTGAAATTTTAAAAATAGTGTTGCTATGTGGGTCAATATAACTTTTTGCAGAACAAAAGTAACAGAATATTGGGTTGTTTCTGATGGACTAAAAAAGATAAGTCAGGAAGATCTTTTGTAGAATGTGGCTGATAAAACTTGACTATGTCATTATCTACTGTGCTTTCTTGCTTTTATTAGAAATGTTGAAGAGTTATAGAACTAGGGTTGTCAAGTCCCCAGGTCCATAGCCACGGTGGGGCTATTTGGGGCTCTGCCCCCTTCCATAAAGGGCCAGCCCCACAAGATCTCCTTGTCAAAATGTTTTTAATTATTTTTAACCAGTAAATAAATAAAAGGTGCACACTTCCGTGCCTTGCTGCAGCTGCTGCTACTCAAGCTCCCAGTCTCTGCAGCAGATGACTGCACTCTTGTTCTTGGTTGGCCAACCATGGCCATGGCTCTGGCCTGGGGGAGAGGGCCAGCTCCATTGCAGTTCGCCACCCAGCCAACTGAGCGCAAAGGGGGCTGCAGGCAGAGGAGAAGAAAGTGGGGGGAAGCACGCAAGGTCACATCCCCCTGCAAGAAGACTTGCAGTGGCAAGAAAAAGTTGCCATTAGAATCGAAAAAGAAAAGAAAAAGCTACCACCTGCCCAGGGGCTTCATGAGTGTGTGGATTTTCCATCAAGTCACCAGCCCAGCCAGAGCATCATGCTCAGGAGTCACCTTGACAGGAAACCAAGGAGTGGGGTGGTGACAGTGGTGGCAGCTGCTACTCTGATGGACTGAAAGGGCTGCAAATTGCTGGAGCGTGCCCTGTGCCCCAAGAGCCTATTTCCTCTCCATTGTATAGTGGCCTGTGATATTTGGGAGGGGGGTCAGAGGAGGAGTGCTTTGCACACATCCTGGTAAGTCTGCAAAAAGTCCCACCCACCTTACCCATGCCCTTCCCTCCAGCTGCACCAACCCCACAAGAAAATCCCCACACACACAAGCCAAAAAATCCTGGCTATGGGCCTGCAGGTCCCCCCTGGCCACCGGTGGGGGATGAAAGGGTATGGTTGCTAGATCCAGGTTGGGAGACTCCTGGAGACTTGTGGGTGGAGCTTGGGGATGACAGGAACCTTAGTGGGGAACAATGCCATACAGTCCACCCTCCAAAGCAGCCATTTTCTTCAGGGGAACTGATCTCTGTAGTATGGACATGAAGTATTATTCCAGGGGATCCCCAGGTCACACCTGGAGGCTGGCATCCCTAGGCCACTAGATATCTCCCTAAACATAAAAGGGACAACAGTATACAACACATACAACATATATCACATGCAGCAGCATTCATTAATAATTCCGATCAAAACACCAAATAACAGAAAGCCTACACCTCAGCCAAGATCCAGAGTGCTAGACTAGGATCAGGGAGACCAGAGGTTCAAATCTCTGCTTTTTGTGAAACTTCCTGAGTGACCTTGGGTCAGTCTCTCTCTCCTAGCCTAATTTCCCTCACTGGCTTGTTCTGTGTAAATGGCCATCAAGGAACAGCCAACTTATGGTGACCCCAGCAAGAGGCTTTCAAGGTAAGTGAGAAGCAGAGGTGGTTTGCCATTGCCTTCCTCTGCGGAGTCTTCTTTGGTGGCCTCCCATCCATGGACCCTGATTAGCTTCTGAAATCTGATACGATTGGGCTATACTGTGCTGCCTTGCCTCCCCACAGGCTTATTAGGAGGATTTAATGGAACTGTGGAGAGCCACGTATGCTGCTCTGGGCATCATGGAGGAAGGGAAGGAGCTTTACGATGCACTAAATAAATAAGCATTTTACTGGTTTTGTTTACTCATTTTTATGCCCCTTTTATACCTTGCAAAAGCTTTCAAAAGTCCATAGAAAGTAGTAAGTATGGGTAAAAGAGAGACTGAAAGTTGCTGCTAGTTGTGTATGGTACAACTTATGCTGAATGTTTTATAACATATGTTTGCAATTGAATGTGGCTTCTTGGGGGGTGGAGGCTCTTATTGTTTATTGTATTTAATATTTATATAGCCCTAAGTGCTGTACAGAATATAAAAGGGCTACAGTAGCATCCCTTGGAGCTTAACTGTTACATTAGAGAAGACAGGATTGTGAAAATAAAATAGTAGCAATAATAATATCCCTCTTCTTGCTGCTGTTGCTTCTTACTCTGTAGCAGCTAATGAAATGGAACTAGCCTGGGCAGTTGGATTTCAAGAGTTTCATATATATAGCTATCTAATGTTCATAAGTGCTCCCAATAGTTCAAGGTATTTGTGAAGGCTCTGTTTAAACATTTGTCAGAGCAAGGGAAATGGGAACAAAGCTTTTTGGGCAGGTATTTGGAGATGGATAGACTGTTGTGGCTACAAATCAATGCTGCATTTGTGATTTTCCAGCACAAGACATTATTTAGGGCTACAGGCATAAAACCCTGTCAGATAAATGACAACAGCACTGAAGTGTTGTTTTGGAGGGCAAGTGGAAGGGCAGAATATAGCCTCTCCACTTCGCCTCCCTGGCAAGGACCTCATTGATACAACTGACTGCTGTAACAGGTTTGTGAATATGTACCTTTAGAGACCTTCCCTACCCCCCAAGAGACGGGTGTGCTTAAGATAACATTGCACAGGATACGATGGACCAAGCTGAATGTGGTCCACCAGAGTTGCCCGCTCTGGCTGAGAAATACCTGGAGATTCTGTGGGTGGAGCCTGAGGAGTGCAGGGTTTGAGGAGGGAGGGACTTTAACAGGATATAATACCCAGGGGTCATTTCGAGCAGGAGCTCAGGGGAGCTCAGCTCTGGGAGTTGGTGCCAGCCCCCCCCCCCCCATGGGGGAATGCCTGTTTGTGTCATGGCTGCAGCAAAATGACCCCATCCCCTGGAAAGGTCCTTGTTCCTCCAACCAGCCTTCTGAAGGCTTCAGCCACCACTGAAGCTATCCTCCCAGAATAGTGGTGTCTCTAAGGCTTGGATTAGTAACTGTCTTCTCTCTGCCAGCTCTTCCTTCCTTCCTTCCTTCCTTCCTTCCTTCCTTCCTTCCTTCCTTCCTTCCTTCCCATCTCCCTCTCCCTCTCCCTCTCCCTCTCCCTCTCTTTCTTTCTTGCCTTCTGACATACTTCTGGTGATGTCAAGTGGTTTAGCATATGCAAATAAGTTATGCTAATGAGTTATGCTAATGAGCTCCTGCACCTCTTTTTCTACGAAATGACCCCGGATAATACCACAGAGTCCACCTTTCAAAGCAGCCATTTTCTTCAGATGAACTGTCACCTGGAGACCAGTTGTAATTCCGCGGGAACTCCAGCCACTACCTGGAGGTTGGCAACCCTATCTACCAACCTCTTGTCTTCTATGCCAGCCTAGTGTTGCTGCAGTGGGGACTTTTCAGCATCCAACAGGTCATGTACGTGGCTTCATGGCCTACCTAAGGGACCGCCTTTCCCCGTATACACCCCAGAGAGCACTGCGGTCAGGCACTCAACATCGCCTGACCCTTCCGGGCCTGAGGGAGGCCAGGTTGGCAACCACCAGGAATAGGGCCTTCTTGGTGGCGGCTCCCCACTGGTGGAATGAGCTCCCGGAGAACATCAGGGCCCTGCGGGACTTACTGCAGTTCCGCAGAGCCTGCAAAGCGGAGCTCTTCCGCCAGGCTTTTGTGGCCGCCACCGGAGGGAACGGCCCTTAGCAGGTGGCTTGGTTAGTCACCCCTAGAACATCTTTGGTGGAAGCCTCCTGGCCGGAAATAAGTAGGTTGCTGATTTTGGTGTTGGTTTGTATATGCTGCCATCTGTTTGATTTTACTGTTTAAGTGTATGTATTTTAATGTGATTTTATATGTGCACATTTTAACCCTGTATGTTGATCTTATGTTGTTAGCCGCCTAGAGCTGGTTTCCTGGCTAGGCGGGATATAAATTGAAATAAACAAACAAACAAACAAACTGTCCTTGACCGGGTTGGCCAGTGTGAAATCCCGGTTTAAGGCCTTCAGAAGTGCATGGCTTAATGGGTTGGCACTACTGCAGAAACCTTCTGATGCCAGGCAGAAATCTCATATGAGGGCCAGCACTGTACATTATAACAGCAGTAAGGGAGGGGGACTTGGGTTCAGCTGTTTCCATTATAAAGATAACACAAGACTTGCTGTTAGTCAAGAGCAGTCTAATCAATGTACTACATGGCACCAGCAAAGGTAATTTCGAGCAGGAGCGCGCAGGAATGTCATTCCAGGAGTAACAAGCCCAGGAGCAGGCACCTATGATGATGCGCTGTGGAAAAAAGCAAAAGCATACTCACTTCATCTGTATTTCCATGCTTACTGTAGGGTAGCTTTCCTGAAAGAGCAAAGGAAACCTAAAGTGTCTATAGTCAAAGTGTAAAGCTGGCTTGCCAGCTCTGAGTTGAGAAATACCTGGAGATTTCTGAGGTGGAGTCTGAGCAGTGGGTGTTGCCTTCTGACACACATCCGGTGATGATGTCAGGGGGTGTGGCATATGCAAATAAGTCATGCTAATGAGTTATGCTAATGAGCTCCTGCACCTCTTTCTCTACGAAATGACCCCTGGGCACCAGCATACTAAAATAGTTTCATGTGCATGTATGTTATCAGTAACTATTTTTATCTACTAAAAACCACCAGACCAAGGCAGCATTGCCTTGAGTTTTATAGATAGGGTTCCCAGGTCTTACCTGGCTGCCAGTGGGGGGTTCCCTCTTTGCCTCTGGGAGTTCTTCAGCATGAGTGCAAAGTGCATGCACCACGATGATGTCACCCAGAAGCGACATCATAGCACAGGGCACATTGTGGGGGGCACATGTTTACCATAGAGTTTTTCCTCAAATGATAGTGAGTCCCCGCCCCCCCCACCCCCAACATGACCGGCATGATGATGTCACCTCCAGGCCAGGCACATTAGTGCAAATGGCTGTGCTGGTTACGAACTGTAATCAAGTGATGGTGATGGTGCAAATGGGCCACTTTGGGGGTGAGGTTCCCCCTGCTGGCTGGATCAGAGCCGGCAGATTAGGGGTCCCAAAAGTGGGCAAACCCCTGCCCCCATTGAGGAACAGGTAACCCTATTTATAGACTAAGCAAAAACAAAACTTACACTCTTTTTTCATCAAGTTTATATTTTTTAAAATTTCATTTGCAGCCTAAATGGCTATTAGCAATATAATTTCCATGTGGTTCTATCAAAAAGACTCCTCAGACAGCCCCCCCAAATTATAATTATACAGAAGGATTAAATAGAAGGAATTAAAGCCAAATTTAATAAATACATTTGATTGGTATATGCATGGGTGCGCAAATACTGTAGACAGCAGCCCCAAACAGTACTTAATTATATATAAGGAGTAATTAATTTTACCAAGGAAAGAATTCTGACTCAGTCTAATCAAACAGAGCGCTCAGAAAGCTTGCATTTAAAACCCTGTTTGTAGAAAAATAAGCCTAGAATTTTAATACTGTAGGAAATTAGTTTAGTTTCAGCAAAACTTGATATTCTTCGGTAAAACAAAGGTCCCTTCCTCCTCTTTATATTTCCCAGAGATTTGAAATATATTTAGAGAGTTCATTGACTAGACTTTATATGTACTTATTTAAAATATTTTTAACCTCATACTCTGTGCCAAAGTCACTATAGGCAGCTTAGTACATAGAAAAGCAGTAGTAAAAATGAAAGTCTGATATAGAGAGGTTTGTGAAAAGTGGAGCAGCACTAATAGCCTAGAAATATAAAAGGACAAAGAGATGACTGACAAGGACTTGTGGGCCATTTCCTTTCTCCCTCCCCCAAGATTTCCTCTTTCTCTTCCCTGAATACCCCCATAGTCTATCCCCCAGCTTGGTTCCTTCTTGTCTTCCAGGCCACTAACCCACTACCCCCTGCCATTTTCAGCTGTGTTTATTTATTTTCGTCATTTATATTCCACCTTTCTCCACAATAGGAACACATAGCATCCTGCATCATTCTTCTCTCCTCCAATTTGTTTTCACAAGTTAGGCCGGGAATGTGGATCTGGACCAAGGTCACCCAGTGAGCTTCTGTGGCAGTGGTGATTTGAATCTGGGTCTCCCAGATCCTAGTCTGAAACTCTAAGCACTGCACAGTACTGGCTTTTGTCAGTGACTAATGAGCCCGGTCACACGAGCAAGATAATCAGGGGGAGGGAGGCTTTATGTGCTGGAGGAAATTAACTCATGGTATTGTGACCACACAGAGTTTTGTAAACGTGGGCACAGTCCGCCACTGCATGGTCAGACGCAACTGCGGGTGAGTCAGGGTTTTTTGGAGGGCATTTTTTCCCGATTTGCTTAAACAGGGGGTCGATGAATCGCATCTCCACCCTGAGGGCTTCCTATGGCATTATGCGATGATGCACATACTGAGAAGGGGAAAAAAACAATAGTGTGACATCAGGATAGCCTGATCAGATTATCCCAATGCCATGAGTGCACACTGGAGTGATCACACAGGGGAAAGTCCGTCTGTGGCCCATAGCAACCCGTTTGCTACTGGACTTACCCTAGTGTTGTTGTTTTTTAAACTCTGCTTCTTCAATGGGGCAATATGGGTTACTGACGGGTACGAGACGCTTACCAGATGTTTTCGTGTGATTGCACCCTTGAAATCCAGCAAGCATTCGTGTCTATCTTGCGGCTAATGCTGCGTGTGATCAGACCCTGTTGTTGAACTGTAGCAAGCAGCCAGTACTGGATGGGTCATGCAAGTTACTTGGTACCTAGTTGCCTGGTGGTTGCTGCTGGGCCTGGCCCAAAGGAATCCTTCATCAAAGGCCTAAACAGTCCTGGAAATTTCCCTGTCCCCTTCCCCTGCCTTTTACTGACAGAAATCAAGGCTTGAAGGCTGGCAGTACAATTGTGGCTGCCTAACAATCACCATTGAGAGCATTTGTTTCTTAAATCTACAGGCACTGCAGCTATTTTGGTGTGGGTTAACCCCCCTTTTTAAAGATTTCAGATTCTTTTGCCAACTTGGGGAGTGTTCAGGTTCTTAGAAAGATCTGACTTGTTTGTTTAAAGTTCCAGTCTCTGGATTTAAGTATCCACAGATCTGGCCAGATTGAAAATTAACTAACTGATTATGGTGATGATTAGCAGCTGATAATCAAGCAGCATCAGTACTGTTGGGTAGTTTTTCATTAGCAGCATCAATTAATTATGATTATTAACTGACTAAAATACTGCCATAACAACAAGTCAGAGTAAACAAAAAGTTCTTCAGTTAGTGATGAAACCTTAAGAAAGTTGGCACCAACTAGACAACTGTGGGCCACATATTCCACAACTGGGCTCCCAGGTGCCTGGCAATGCCGGTAGCACCCACGGGCCACTTTGCCGCCATGCCGGGAGATGGGCAGCAACAGTTGCGCACATCGCGCAGCTCGGAGCTGGTGGGGGTGGGGCTAGCCACTTGAAGAGGTGGCACCCCGCTCCCACTCCTGTCAGTTGCTCCGCATGCTCGCCCACCCGCCCACCCTGTTATCAGTGTAGGCTGTTGCTGGTCACCAGTGGGGCCAGGTAGAATTTTTTTGCCTTTACCAGGATTGGCTGCTTAGGTGGAGGTGTTTTTGCCTACCTTACACTGAGTGCAGTGGATTAAGGGTCATAGGTGGTAGATGAGTGTTAAATAGATTGGTCACTTGGAAGGTTTGTTCAAGCAAGAAAATGGAACTGGTGAGCGCCTCACAACATATCCCATTTGGGAACAGGAGGTCATCAGGAACTGCCCTAGGATTTTGTGGCCCAGGGTGGGGAATGGTGATCGCCTCTGGGAACCTCTTAGGCCAGGCTCCTCCCTGCAGGTTTCTGTGGCTTCAGGGGTAGGCGCTCCTGGGGGGCAACCAGTATGCTGAGCTGCCGGTTACGAGCCAGAATTGGCTGGCTCTAGACTGGAGCTAGGTGACCCGCCCATATCGAGGACAAGGAGGTTGTGTCAGGGAGTGATGCCTGCCTTGCCTGTTCCATGCTTGCTTAGTTTTGCCTATTGCTGCAATGTTCTGTTAAATAGTTAATAAAGTGGCCCTTGTTTAATTCCAAACTGTTGTCTGTCTCGTTATTCTGGCTGGGGTGACAACTGAGGTGCCACAGTAGAGCTGGCTGTGTCTCTAGCGGCCATCCACCTCACTTCAGCAAGTGAGAGTACCTGAAGCAGGACCCCAAAGCCAATCTTAGTAATCAGGAGGTCCTTCAAGTAGTATAGCACCAAGCTATATAAAACTTCACTTTGACTTGTGCCCAGAAGTGAATTAGCAGCCAATGAAGTTCTTTTAACACTGGCACAGTAAATACCTTATAATTTATGACAGTCAACAAACTGGCTGCCACATTCTGTAGCAATTGTTAAGGCTAAATAGTCTTCATAGAAAGATTCATGTAAAAAGGACTGTAATAATCTAACCTAGGCATGACTAGAGCATGGTTAACTGTGGTCAGACTGTTAAATATTGAGACAAGGCAGCTGTTTTCAAAACAACATGCTTCTTTATTGAACTGTGAACTAAAGAACCAGGCTCACAGGAGCCAATTTATACTATTGCAAAACCACAGCCACCTCAAACAACAACCAATAACAAGTAGGCAGCCAGAATCCTTCGTTTGCATGAATTATATACAAAGTAATGTTATGCCCTTGCAACTATTGGGTTATATTCCATAGTTTTGATTGGCTGCTGCCAGTAAAACCACCAATAGTCTTGTAGGCTTTTGGAGCCTTGCTGAGACTGAAGCCCCACCAGTACATAACACAGACCATCTATCTCAAGACAAGACTGCAACTGGTGAATCAAACAATGTTGGCTAAAAACACTATGACCGATTTCACACTAGTGTTTGCCCCGCGGTTCCCCTCACACTTGCCCCGGGTCTTTTGTTCAATTTCATACCAGTTGCTCTGGGCTTACGTTTTGCCCTGGAGAATCACTCTTTTCTCGCCATTTTTCCCCAGAGCAAACAAATCCCGGGGGAGAAGCCGAAATGAACACTCCCCTTTCCATGCCCACTCACCCACCTTCCATCTGGTCCCCCTGTGGTGGGAGTTCAGTTTACATTTATTCTTTGGGGGGGGGAATCTTCTTTGGCAAAAATAATTTTTAACTTTTGTAACGTACTGTAAAAAAAGTTTCTGGGGAAGTATCCTCGGTGGAGGAGGATGGGGGTGAGGTGGGCTCTGCTGCAGTCAGCTCTTTCAAGAGGCTCAAGGGAGATGTTTACAAAGTAGCTCTGGCTTTACAGAAACAGTGTGGTGGAGAGGGAGATGAAGAGGAGGACCTCTGCAGTATACAGCGAAAGATGGGGCAATGCTACAGTTTCCTGCCAAACCAGGAGACCGGGGGGGGGGGGCATTTATACAAGGAAGCACCTTGGTGAACTTTGCTGCTGCTGCCACTGCTGGTGGTGGTGGCAGCAGCGGAGTCCTAGGAGCTTTGCAAAACAGGCATGTTGGGCTGTGGTCTTTCTGCCCCACCTCCGCCTCCACTGAGGAAGGGATGGCTTGGGAGGTAGGGATTGGGACCTCTTCTGGAGGCTTTAAACTAGTCCTCCTTTCCTTCCTCAAGTGGTGGAAGCTGCCTGCCTCTCCCCCCCCCCCCCATTTGATGCATGGGATCATACATGTGATTGATTTCCAGACTGGCATTTGGGTGGGTTCTCTTCAGCCCCCTCCCTCCTTCTTTAGTGTTTGTTTCTTTGGTGTGGAAAAAGAGGGGGAAACAAATAGCCTTCCCTGCAAAGGAGAAGGTAGGATGTGTGTGTGTGTATGAGGGGGGAAGCAGGATTGTGGGATCCTCTGTATATGCATACGGGGAGGGGGGGATTTGCTTCTTGAAGAAATTCTGTCTCTTCCTGGATGGAAGAGGAAGAGGGTCCAATCAGGAGGGAAAGAGGGAGGGGAATGGGAGGGAGCAGCAGCAGGAAGCCTCGCAGCAGCCGGTAATGTAAAAACAAACATGCGGGGCTGATGAGGAACTGCGGCTTCAAGTGTGAAATTGAAGAAATTGCTCCGGGGCAGTCTTGACGGGGAAACTCCGGACAGAATGAGAGGCAAGTGGCATGTGCAAAATTGATCTATCAGTGCAGTTCTGCACCGAGTTACACTCTTCAATGTCCATGGCTTAGAAGAGTGTAACTCTGCTTTGGATTGTGCTGTATGTGCCACAAAGGAGATCTGATCCTATATCCTTAGGTATAGGTCTAACAGCACCTATCCAAATGGAGCTGCATTGCAATCCAATACTCTGCCCAATATACTACACTGGTTCTCACTACTCTTTTGCAGCCTCTGAGTTCTTGCAAAGATTGGCCATCTCCCAGAGTCAGCACATGACAGCCAAATGCAATTCACCCTAGTGAAATGAGTACTGTTGTAGGAGAGAAGAGGAAAATAAAAGTACTAGTAACCCAAACAAGAAAAATATATCAATGTTCATAATATAAGAGCCTATTATGTGTTAATTAGATGCTGTCTAGAATAGATACATTGTGTAATGCCCTTCCTCTGCATTTAAATATTTAAAATTTTAAATTAATGATAAAATATATTTAAATATAAACTGCTTTGGTTACCTGTTGGGAAGAAAGTCAGGGAATAAATGAGGTAAATAAATATGTAACAATAAAAGGCTGCATCTGTCCGTCTGTCTGTCTAGCCATCTGTTGCAGGCATAACACCTCAAAAACTAAAGCCGCAAGCCTCAAAATGGGCCAGCAACTTCAGGATGATTGTGGGAGCTGTAGTGCTGAAGGTGAAAAGAATCAGAATATCCTGACCCAGGTTTTCTCCAGAAACCCTCCCTCCATGCTTTTAGGAATGAAAGCTAAGGTTCTCCGTTTGTGGGAGGCATTTAAGCTGCAGTGCCAAAAAGGAAAGAATCAGAACACCCTGGCTCAGATTAGCTTCTAGAACTTCCATATGCTATTTGCAGTGGAAGCAAAAGTTTACTCACAAGAAGCACAGAAGGTGGAGGTGGCACATACATGGATGATGGAAAACATCCCCTCTGTTACAAAACCAAAGGTGGTTAAGAACTTCCCTGAGACCCAGGATGGTGTAGAGGTTAACATGCCATAGGATCAAGGAGACCTGGTTCAAATCCCCATTCTGCCATGGAAGGTTGCTGGATGATGTGGGGCCAATAACACCCTTTCTGTCAGATCTACCTCATAGGGTTGATGAGAGGACAAAATGGAGGCTAGGATAACAATGTTAGCTGCTTTGGAACAACACTGGGAACAAATGCAGCACACAATGAGAGGGTTTAAATATCCTTCTTTACAGAACAAAGGGGTTTAAGACATTTCCTGAACTATAAGAGCCAGTGTGGTATACTAGTTAAAATGTTGTACTAGATCTACAAGTCTCAGATTTGGGTATCCAGAGTGTCATGGAAGGTTGCTGGATAACTAGGTATGGACATGAACCAGCTTATGAACTAAAGTTCTCCACAAATTTTGGCTGGTTAGTGGTTTGTGAAGCAATGTTCATAAACTTAAGAACCAATATGATTTTCATGAATTTTGATGCAGTTCATGGTGGTTTGTGAAGAGCAGAAAGCAGGGTTTTAAACCTCTGCTTTCTTCTCACAAAAACAGCTGTTTGGTTTAAGTGGCTGGGAGCCATTTAAACTATTGCTTTCTGCTCCCCATGCAAAGCCATGAGGAGCACAAAGAAGGAGTTTAAATTGCTCCAAGCCTGGGGCTGGTTGCCCAAGAAAGCCCCTTTAAACAGCTGAGCTGCACCCAGCAGCCTGCTCCACATGGCTCAGCTGTTTAAAGGGGCATTCTTTGAAGCCAGCCCCTGAAACTAGCTGCCCAATAAAGCCCCTTTAAACACCTGAAAGATGGGAGCAGGCCGCCCCACAAACTGAACCACATTTTAAAGTTCACCACAAATTTTGGCTGGTTGGTGGTTTGTGAAGCAATGTTCACCAAAACTAGTTGCTTCATCAGGTACTGTTGTAACTCTTTTGGCAGGAGTCAGAACTGCTTATTCTATTCAAATGACCATTAAATATTGCAAGTGCAGTGAGCTATGGGGTTGGAGAGTGGAGCAAGCAGTGGTGGGCCCCTAGTCAATACATAAGATATAAAGTCCTAAGCAAAGTCACAGAAGTGTGTAACGCTTTTCAGGACTGCACTGGTGGCCTAAGAAGATACTGAGCAGGGAGGATGTAGAATGAACCAGGTCTGTTTAAATATGCTTCATAACTATCAAGATTTGTATTTAAAAATACTTGTTATAGGTGTTGCGTTCTCAGAAATCCCATTGACTTACTACATAGTAAGTGTGCTCAAGAGACTACAGGCTCGGTTCTGTATACAACATCTTAAAAGTTTTAACCGTTCAGATTTCATGGCCAAACCACTAAGCATGACACAAATGAGAATCATAAGTAAGGAGTTCACTCATCCTTTAACAGAATAATTTCCAGGCTATTCAGAATATTTGAATAAATAGATGAACAGGTGGTATACTTATGAAGAGTTACAGTGTCACAGGCGACAAGGGGAGCCTGCAGTAAAATGCTGGGTTTAGATAAAGGACGGTTTCTACCACAGTGCCTTTCCCCACTTCATTAAGGCAGTAAATCCATGTGGAGTCATGAAGTAGAAGAGACAGCAGCAGAGAGCCAGCCGGCTTAATCACAGGAGTGGAGAGGCTGCTGAACTACCTGAGCTGCTAAGCAGACAGATGCTGCTGTTACTGGAAAATATCTTCTTTTATAGTTTGGCATTAGGGTTTTTGCTGGAGCATCTGTGATATAATTGATTCAAGTTGTTATCCTAAAAACTTTCTATAGTATAAAAATAAACACATACAAACACCAGCTAGAATAATAATTTGGGGAGAAATAGTGCTGCCATTAACACCTTGGTTCCAAACAAGACATTGATTAGATTTCTATTCTGCTCATACGCTAAAAGAACTCACGGTAAGCGTTATGGGGACTGCCCTCTCCTTTCATTCTTACATTAACACTGTGAAGCCGATTAAACTGAGACAGAGCAATCAACTCTTCCTAGATCTGGAACCTAGTCTGATAATTTAAACACTGCATCACCCTAACTCTCACAACAATGAAAATGGAGAACAATTTATACCCAGCTGAGACACCATGATAGCTGCCTCACATATAATTTTGTCCCACATTACCCAATATGTTTTGGGTATCATGTCCCTCATCATCTCAGAAATGCATTAAATGCTGGTTAAATGACACTGAATACTACCCATTCCTATATACTGGGTGAATGACATGAGAAGGACCAGCAAAAACCCACATGATTACACTTTAATGTTTTTTATGGAGCCATGGGGGCCTGGACAAGGAAGTAGGTTTGGACACAAATTGATAATTGACATATCAGTCCTATTTCCTATTTATAGCCATGGTAAATCCTCAAACTTGTAAACAGGGCTTCTGTCATTGACTCCAGCAAAGCTGAAAATGGTTTGTACAATATGGTTGCCAGCTGTGGGTTAGGAAATACCTGGAAATTTGGGGGGGGGGGTGGAGCCTTAGGAGGACAGGGTTTGGGGAGGGGAGAGACTTCAGTGCCATAGAGTTCACCTTCAAAGTGGCCATTTTCTCCAGGGTGAACTGATCTCTGTCACCTGAAGTTCAGGTGTAATAGTGGGAAATCTCCAGCCACCACCTGGAGGTTGGTGACCCTATTGTGTGGACTGTGCCCAATAATCATCATTCAAAAAACAAGAAGAAAATAGGGTTGCCAGGTCTGAGTTTGGAAATACCTGGAGATTTGGTGGTAGAACCTGGGAAGGGTGATGTTTGAAAGGTGAGGGACTTCAGCAGGATATAATGGCATAGAATCCCCCCTCCAAAACAGCCATTTTCTCCAGTAGAACTGATCTTGGTCGTCAGAAGATCAATTGCAATTGTGGGAGATTGGCAACCCTCTGGGAAGCTTCCACCACTGCTTAATTCTCTTATTCCCTGCCACACTGCTTATCTTTAACATTACAGGGACAAAGAGAACAAAGCAGAGAGTTTTCTTCCCCTCTGTGTTTTTGAAGATAGCAGATAGCCTAGAAAGCTGTCTTTCTATATTTATATTGATACATTTAGAGATAAGAGGCAGAGATAGACATGGTTGCTATCTAACAGGTGCCTGGATATGTATCTAACATGCTGTACGACTATTTAATATCTAAGAATGACAGGGATAGTGTGTTCTGCTCCTAAGCAGGTGTTGTAAAGATACCTTTGATTCTGTCTTCATTCCAGAATATAATAGAAACCCAATGTATGTTATTTTTTTGTTTATTTTTACTGGAGGAGCTTCTTTTAGCATAAAATAATGCAAGCTTTGGGGTTACACAAAAGTTTATCAGGCAAAACTGAGACATTTGTTAGGCCACAGTAAGCAGGTATAGTTGTAACTGGAATACTAACTGAAATATAATTGCCTTTGTTCTCTTCATTTCTCTCAAAACTGAAAATTAGCTACCATTTCATTATATTGGTTGAAGAATTCTGTACGCATCAACAGCGGGCATACTGTTAAATTAATTGATACTGATACTTCTCCAATACCACCTGTTAGACTAAGGAAGGCCTAAAACCTACAAACCAGACTTAAAGCCTTTAAGATATATATATATATATGCTATTTTCAAAAGAGAACAGAGTTAAATTTTTCACTATTCCATCCAGCCATAAGCAATACAACTGATCAATGGTGCGTTCAGACGAACAGCTAATCCTGCCATTGGCCCGGCTCTGATTCGATCTAGATCTTTTTTATCGAGTGTTGCACAACCAGACAACTCCCCCATGAATCGTCTTACCATGTGCAGACTCCACGGTGGATTGTCTAGACGGCATCCACCTTAAAGAGCCGTGAAGTTGGTTTTTTAAAAAAAAAAATCTGTGCATGCACATATGTGCCTCAACATCTACTTGTTTTTCTGTGCATGCATGGACTTAAAAGGTAAAAGCACCATCAGCGGTACCTTCCTCCAGGTACCATGTCAATTAACAAAGTTCATAAATTTCACAGGACCTTCAGAAACATGAAACTATCCAGATCATTTGAGCATCTGTCGCTTATTTAAGTGGTTATATGTGCATCGCTAAGAATTTTTTTTTAAAATGGTGGCCATTTGGGATGGTTTGGAGTCAGACCATCCCAACGGACTGATTGTGCAATAGAACGACCAGATAGCAGAAAGTCTGGCTTTGGCCCATCAACAAGCTTTAGAGCGGACTTTCACCACTGTCTTTTAAGTATGGCTCCCTGGCGGGGATCCACGGGCTCATGACAGAAGTGGCACGTTTCCCAGATGTTGCTGTCTGAATGTGCCTTTTAAATCTACCAGGCACTCGTGCCTGGCACGGTTCTAAAGAGCCATCTGAACACGACCCAAGATGCCTATATTCAGGTATCTAATGAACCTTTAGTTCAGAAATCATGTGAACTCCAGAACTGCATTTATATTTAACTCTGCCATGAAATACTTTCACTTTTCCCTCCACCCACCCCTCTCTCTTACCCTTAATAAACTCTAGATTTATTATACATGCTCATGACCTGTTTTGGCATAAAATAATCTTTCAGCCTGATTCTATGTAACATCAGACATATTTAAGCCTCTAATTTCTTCACATATTGAAAGGCACTGGATTTGGGCAGGGCTATTGTTTGTTTGTTTATGCATATATAGATCTCAGTTACAGCAAATATGCATACATTTCTAATACACTTTAAAGTTTTCAAGAAGCTCCTTGAGGGGATGAACAGAGAAATGTAGAAGGAAAAGGAACCTCACTTAAGCCAACATAATAGCTCCAAATGAGGTTGTACCATCGATTTATACAGGGGCAAATAGTGTGAGAACTTTGGGATGTCATTGTTTGGTATCACTTCTGGTTATGATAAACACAGATCTGTCTTTTGGAATCTACTGTCTTGTTTCTGCTATTGTGTATAGTCTTTCTGAAATACATTTGATCCAGTTGAACAAGTCAATTTGAAGATGAAAGTTAGACACTAAGCTCTGCATGCAAATTAATTTTTCAGTGTATTCACACAGTGAATTCTGACACAAGTCTCAT
Source organism: Lepidodactylus listeri (assembly GCA_029233225.1). Taxonomy (NCBI): domain Eukaryota; kingdom Metazoa; phylum Chordata; class Lepidosauria; order Squamata; family Gekkonidae; genus Lepidodactylus; species Lepidodactylus listeri. The sequence goes on from JARCFY010000007.1 coordinate 50,531,529, forward strand.
CCTCCAGAAAAATTGTCATGAAAAATGGAGAGGTGCAGTATATGCACCACAAAGATATATAACTTGTGTTTATCCTACATGGAAAAACCTCATTTGGAGTACTGTGTACAGTTCTGGTCACCACACCTCAAAAAGGATATTATAGCATTGGAAAAAGGGCAACTAGAATGATAAAAGGGTTGGAACACTTTCCCTATGAAGAAAGGTTAAAGTGCTTGGGGCTCTTTAGCTTGGAGAAACAATGGCCGAGGGGCAACATGATTGAGGTTTATAAGATTATGCATGGGATAGAGCAGGTAGAGAAAGACGTACTTTTCTCCCTTTCTCATAATACAAGAACTTATGGGCACTCCATGAAATGGCTGAGCAGTCGGGTTAGAATGGATAAAAGGAAGTACTTCTTCACCCAAAGAGTGATTAACACGTGGAATTCACTGCCACAGGAGGTGGTGGCAGTACATGCATAGATGGCTTCAAGAGGGAATTAGAGAAAACTATGGAGAAGAGGTCCATCAGTGGCTATTAGCCACAAGGTATAGATAGGATCTCTCAGTCTGGGGCAAGTGATGCCCTGTATTCTTGGTGCTTGGGGGGGCAACAGTTGGAGGGCTTCTAGTGTCCTGGCCCCACTGGTAGATCTCCCAATGATACCTGCTATTTGTGGCCACTGTATGACAGATTGTTGGACTGGATGGGCCATTGGCCTGATCCAGCATTGGCTTCTCTTATGTTCTTATTGCCATTACTGTTCCAAGTTACTCAAGATTCAAAGAAGCATAAGTAGAAAAAGAGGAGGAAGAAGAGGAGATAAAACTATAAGGATCTGCTTAGGAGATAGTGGGTCTGAGAAGGAACATAGATAGAAGCAGGGGCTTGTGGGATTGTTAGGGACAGCAGAGTGAGGTGGAAATGGGCAGATGGTAAAATAGACTGTACCACTTCATACAGCATGGGGGGGCAGATTTTTGAATGTGCAGTATGTAATCTAATGTAAATGGGGAGGTAGCCCACCAGGGAGTGCACTAATCTAAATTATTTCCTTCTAATGTGCAGTCATGTTTTATTCAGTGTGGAAGAGCATTCAAAAATAGCAGTCTGAAAGAATACACCTGGACTGCAATCCCATACACTAAATAATCCACTTTCAATCTACTTTCAATGCACTTTCCAACTGGATGTTACTTAGGGTTGCCAGATCTGGGTTGGAAAATACCTGGAGACTTTGGGGGTGGAGCCAGGAGAAGGCGGGGTTTGAGGAGGGGAGGAGCTTCAGCATAGTACAATGCCATAGAAGCCACCCTTCAGAGCAGCCATTTTCTCCAGGGGAGCTGATCTCTGCCAGCTGGAGATCAGTTGGAAAAGCGGGAGATCCCCAGGCCCGACCTGGAGGCTGGCAACTCTAATGTTACTGTGGCCCATCCTGCATCTAGCATTCACTCTGTTGTTTTACCAAACGCACACTGGAACAGGAAAAGATGCAGCTCAAAACCACATTCAAATACCCTGGGCCAATGCTGTACTGACTGCAGAGTCACCTCTGAATAAAACGGCCATAAATCTATGCCGACAGTAGTGTAAAACTGAGAGATCAAAGGAAGTGAAACCAGCATGCAGTGTGGAGCCGTCTATAAAATCTGTCAATCAAAGAAAGTGAAAGCGGCATGCAATGCAGAGAGGAATTTCTGTTCCAACGTGGGTTGGCTAAAACAGTGGAGTGAATGCTAGCTGCAGAATAGGCCTGTGTGAACAGGAAAAATCCAATTCGAAAGTGCATTGAAAATGAACTGAAAGTGGATTATTTAGTTTGTGAGTGATCACAGCCCTGGTCTACCACTTCTTTCTTTTTCTCTGTGTTTGTCTACTGTACTGATTCTCAGTGAAGGATGTGGCAGCAGAAAGAGCACTTTTGAGATGGAAGCATGCAGAGAAAAGTAAAAGAGTTAGGGATTAGGAAGATGGGGGTATTGTTTTCTGTGGCTATTGGTCATGTAAAGAATGTGATGGATGAACTGGTGTCACACTCCAAACACTCCTGCTGATGCTTAGAAAATCAAACCAACATTTAACACTTGTATTTAGAGTCATAATTTTCAATCACATGCTTTCAGATTGCAGTCAGTTCTAATAAACAGCACTATTATATCTTCAGAAGCCTACAGCATTCACAGAAGATTGGGGATGGGAATGCCATTTGTGCTGCTGTTCTGTAAAGGAAAGATAGCAGCATATTAAGCCCAGTAAGATGCTAGCAAACGCCATGCCCTACAAGACAGAGGCATCAAGAAATACAAAGCATTGTAATCAACAGATGTGAAGGTGACACATTTTCACAGATGGTGTTTTCTCATACCTGCATCAGAAAAGAAAACCAGAGAGATCAAAGAGACTGCTGCATGTACAAGGTGGCCAGAGGAGAGCTTTTTTTAAAAAAAAATTCACCAATGAAAGAGCACAAGGATGAGGTAAGTGAAACTGATGAATAACTGTTATCTGGCAGGTACTGATAACAACTACACAGAGGAATGGGGGTATCCAAAGACAGTTTCTGAAAACTCATGGTGGAACAACAAAATATATATAGAGAAAGAGAGAGAGAGAGAGAGAGAGAGAGAAATATTTTGTTGTTGTTCCAACATGAGTTTTCAGAAACTGTATACATACACACATGATATTTTCCCATTTCCTAGCAAAATAGACAGAACAGTCATTCACAACAGGAGGTATGGCCTCCATTCTCTTGGTGGCTCCTTGGCTAACAATAGCTGTGGCATGGAAATCTCCCTCACCTTCAACACTATCTGTATGGTATGATAAGATGTGGGCATACAAAAAGAGCACTGTATAAATAACGCAGACAAAATGATGCACAATAGCTATAAAGAAATATACTTTCTGTGTTAAATTCAACAGGTGTCAGATACCAAATAAGTACACACTTAAGCCATAAAGTGGACTAATTACATCGCTGTGCAATTGTAATATAGTAGAAACCTATACAAAAACAATCATGCAATATGATATGCAAGGATGATTCCAATAATAGAGCAAGGATTATTCCAATAATAGGGACAAAGGCCCTGGATTCCACTCTTCGTTTCATGTATCCTCCTCTGAATGCTGCAACACATGCTAGATGTATACAGAAGTTTCCAAGAAAAGGAGCGGGAGTTGAATGTCCAATATGCACTTAGATAATTAAAGCTGGGCAACCGATCAACAGCAGGAGGTATGGCTACATTTTGTTTCTACAACTGAAGGGATATAATTTATTACTTCCACTAATGACAAACTTTCTGTTTAAGAGTCTATCATGTAAGGACCCCACTTGCAAAAGGGATCCACCGGCATATAAGGTTGAAGATTTTGTATACTTGAAGGGGGGGCTCTTTTCCTCTGTAGTTTTTCATTTACATGACTGCTGAGTTTACAAATCACTTTGTTCACTGTTCCCGTGGTTCTGCAATGTCTGCATATAGCAAAACTGAGGACCAAATCCTGGGTCAGCCCCCTTCTCATTGGTTGCTGTCCTAGCAACAGTGATTTGTAGTCACTAGAAATGTTATCTCTTTATTGTGGCCTAAACATGTCCACCACTGCAAGATCTTTTTATGTGAAGGGTAGCCAATTTGTGCCTGCGGCTGTTTGTGTTTTTAAAGCTAAATCGGCACCCCCAATACTTTATGAGATTCCCATTTGGATTAGTGCTTTAAATCAACATGTTGAGCAAATACAGGCAATGTACCTGCACCACATTTTGGGGGTCCCAAACTGTATAAGCTATGTGGTCATGTGCTTGGAGACAGGACAGAATCTCCTAGAGACTAGACCTTGGCTCTTAACCTTGAAATTTTGGTTATGCCTTCATTATAGGGCAGAATCTACAATTTATGTCTGATTCTTTTTCATCTAATTGGTTACAATTTTCTGGGAAAATACAGTCTTTAGGTATCCCTTTTAATTCTCTTCTTATGTTAGAGGAATCCCAAGTTTTTAGATCCTTGAAGCAGACTTCTGGACACTGAAAAACAAACTCTTTGTTCCTTAGCAAGCAGGACATGCTTCCCTTTGGAGTCTGGTATCACACCTCATCATGGGGTTCTAGCAGTCTACTTTTCACACCTTACATCCCCTCAATTATGTCAAGCTTTTATGCTCACATGATTCAATGTCATCCCATCAACAGTTCTTTCTGGGAGATTTGCAAATGTCCCCTTTCATGAAAGGCTGCTTATGTAGAGGTAGAAAGCCAGAACTGGTAGTCCATATATTGTTCTATTGTGATTTCTGTGTTAAAGTGTAGGATTTTTTAATTAATCCCCTGTTGCATAATTTCCATGGCTATTTTGATGAGAGGCTTGTTTTCCTTCTTTTGTTGGACCAGCCTTTCTATATTACCTGTTCAGTAGCCAGGTATCTTCTAATTGTCATTAGGGAGATAAGTACAAATCTTTTGATGGATGATTCCTTTCTCTGTATGTTAAAAACTGCTTTTTCTGTTGTTTATGTTTATAACCTATGCCAGTAAATGTACTGACTGACTGGCTGGCTGGCTGGCATTACCCAAGATGTACTGGTAGTAAAAGTTGCACACTATTGCAACATTTTCTGCCTTAGTTTCCTGTGTTATTTTTTTTTTCCGTCTGTCTTCTTAAGATCACCCCAGAGGTCAAGAAATGTAGGTGTGAAGCAAAGCACCTTCCCTCCCCCTTCTCTTTGTTTCTCCTTAAGGGTTAACATGGATGGTATTGGGCCTGAACTGTCTTACAGTCAGGTGCTGTTAATTGGTTTCAGCCTGCATATCTCTTCTCATCTTCAAGGCCAACAAGGGAAGCCTAGTACTTGGATTCTTAGGGGAATTTGTAATCTCTCTCTCTGTGTGTGTGGGGGGGGGAGATTGAGAGTGGTAAATTCTGATTGGCTGTCATCATTGCCTGATAACTTGGGCTAGAAACTATAATTGAACTATAGCCTGGGGGGTAGGAGGCTAGCTGAGATATCCATGGACTATGGGCCAAGGCTATGATCTGCAATTGCTAGAACTGTAGACCACATGGTTTTGAGGCCTTCCTATCGAAACTAAGGTATGTGCCACGTAATGCAGTTCTTATGTGTGTTAGGTAATTGGAGCTAGCTTTATTTGTTGTTGTTCTGTGCGATTTCAGAGTAATGTGTTAGCAATATTTTTCTCTTTATTAATATCTTACAAATAAACTTTATAATTGTTTAAATAACAACAGCCTGGTTCCTGTGTGCACCTGCTCTGGTGACCCATGGGGTTGGCCCATGTTTCCTTGACAGTAGGTTATACTTGTACTTATACAGTATTAAGGTTCTTATTTGACCTAGTATCAACAGTCAAAATAATTCTGGGGAGAAGTTTCTCTCTCATGTTTTTGAGTTTGCTGGATTAAACATCTATTTTGATCTACATGGCAACATTGCCCTGATAATCCTTCCCTGTCCTTTCTGTAGACTTTACATACAAGAATTTACATTTCCCCCATTCTGCCACCGTATCTGTCCTCGTTTACTACCAAGCATCCAGCTTCTCCATCTTGGCTTGGAAGCTTCTAGCATTTGTAACAATCTGTAGTTTGTTTTCTTTTCCAAGAGCCCTTGGCAAAAGCATTTTCCAATACAATTCTTTGGTTTTCTTAAATGGCTATCTGTTCATTCCATATGCTCATTGTTAACTTCTAGCTGATCCATTTAGTTGACATTGAACATTTACTCCATCATCCCCCAGGAATGAGTAATCCTGAATCAGATTCTCTCTAGCTCCCATGAATTCTCTCTCAGGAATTAGTTGAAAAGCTGCTCTGTAACCTTTTTGATATTAAGTATCAGCAGTCTGGTTCCATTTTTGATCAAGTGGAACCTGTAACTTTGTATAGAGCTGGCTTGTCCCAAAATGCTCACTTGTTCGTTGGTCTCAAAGGTGCCACTGGACTCTGTTCTGCTGCTTCAGACTAACATGGCTACCCACCTGAATCTATCACACTTTTAGTTCAACATCTGCATTAGCTGAATTCTCAAGTTTAGCATAATTAGGAAGAAACTCTAGTTGCCTAGACATCCTTGCCCTGGTGCTCAGCTCCTCTGTCTCTCTTACTGCATTAAATAGTCTGGCAGATTGTTCTTTTTCCTTTTCACTAGAACAGAGCCAGATTTTTGTGGCTTTAGGTATTTGTATCAAAGCATTCCATTTCAGAACTTACCACTGAAAAAGTAAGAAAGCTACCCAATAATAACAAAGTTTAGATTGTTTTGTAGGGCAGAGAATATAGGAACACCCCTGTAGCAGGGGAAGGGAACCTTGGAGACATCCTTGCCAGATGCATAATATTTTGGCTGAATTTCTGTTTTCTGTCCTCCCATGGGTATTTAAGGCTGGACTCTTTGCCTGTGGCTCACAGCCTGGGGCCTTGAGTGAGCCAGCCTACTGGATCCAGGGCCAGCCCAGCATGTAGTTGATCATGCTCTTTTTATTCTGGCTTATATAAATGGTATTTTTGTCAGCTGTTTTGGGTCCCCACTGGGGATTGAAGCCAGGTAAAAATTCCTACATGAATAACATTAATATATAGGTAAAGCATATGAAAATCTAATGTGCCACTTTAGCTTCTGTTGTAGGGAATAGCTTCTGTTTTAGGGAATAGTAAGGCAGGCAAAAGACTGTAGAATGCCAAGTGGTTTCAAGTGATTCCATTTTAGTTCTGAATAGAAGTAATGCTTTTGTTAAATTATACTGGCATGCTGTTTGCAATGTTCTTCCCCCCCCCCCTTGTCTGAATGATCTGCTGTGGGTGGGAGAGGGGTTATGTGCTATTTCCAACACAGTTTATCCAGGCCATTGTTTAAGGATAGCCTAGCTTATGTAATGTCTGTGGGAGTTAAAGCGACACTGTGAAGATCCTACGACTAAAGTGCCATTCTAGACTTTATTGGATGACAGTTTCAAATCCAACAGTTCTGGGAAGATAAAGGGAATTGTTGGATTTGTTAAAAAACCAAGCATTTGCAACCAAACTCAGCACTTATATCTCCCTTCCTGTCACAGTTGGAATCAAAATGAAATTGGGATATTCAGGAATTCATGTAACATATTTATTTATTTACTGAGTTCATTTGCAGCCTGCCTTTCTCACTGAGACTCAAGGGTGATTGCCAAATGTAAAATCAATTTAATTATACAGCGTAAGACATCAAAATCAGCAAAAGTATTTGGACCTCTGTTTCCATCAGAATAGCCATTGCTGAAATCAGTAGAAATGTTTAGTTGCAAATATCCTGAGAAATGAACTCTTGCCAGACTGTCCATACGACTTTTGGCTGTATCGGGATATAAGATAGAGTGGCTGCTTTCCTGGACTATAACACCCTGTAGTGCTGTGTTAGAATTCCAGGAAAAAAATCTGGTTCAAGCTTTGTTACTGAGATTCTGAGGATAAATTATACATGGATGTTTGTCCTTTACATCATAACATTTAGCTCCACTGTGCGTTCATGTGATTGATAGAGACATGTTGGCTGAGGACAGACTGGCAATCTGGAACGAGATGAATGCGGAGGAAACTGCTGCGGGGGAAAAACTCCCCGGGGCTGGCCGTTCACACCGGCCGGTGTATTGCGCAACGGTGCCAATACGGAGCGTTCAGACTGCTGTGGAGTGGCCCCATGTGGACCGGCCTCCGCAGCTCGTGATAGGGCTGTTTCGGCAATTTGCGCATGTACGCACGTGCGCAAACTGGCAAAACGTCGCGTTCACACTGCCGGCTCCGCTTGCCTCCCGCCTTCTTCCGGTTCACACTGCCTGGAAGCAGGAGGCAAGCGCAAGATGGCCCCTGGACACCGGTTTCTCCCGGTGTCCTGTTAAAGTGGATGGAAAGCGAGTGGGAGATGGGTAAGTGTGAAACGGAGCCGACGGACAAATGCACATGTCTGAACGTGCTCCCTTCTTCCACTTCCAACGTGGGGCTGTCCCACTTTACATTGCCAGTCTGTCCTCAGCCGCTGAGAATGAGTCAGTCTGGATGTATGTTATTGTATTTTTTGCAAACATTATTTGGAGCTGGATGTAACTCTTTGTGCTATGCAAGGATAAAAGAAGATGAGACTCAAAGTGATCCATGACCAGTTCTCTCTCTCTCTCTTAAAATCAGACATGGGGTGGGGGTCTTAGATGGCATAAGAGCTGTGGCTTGGGGGAAAGGGTTATGTGACCCCTTTGTCCTTCACAATGGAGAAGGGTGAAGAAGGTAATTTCCAGGCTGTTCAGCTTTGTCAGCTGCAGCAGATTCTTGGAACTAGCTCAAGCCATGGCTCAGTAATAGAGCACATGTTTCCCATGCAAAAAGTTCCAGGTTAAATCTTCAACATCTCCAGTCCAAAAGGATCAGGCAGTCGGTGATGTGAAAGACCCCAAGACCCTTGAAAGTTTATGCCAGTCAGAGCAGAAAATACTAACCACTGTAAACTGATAGTTGCCCTGTTCATGAGTTCCAGTGAACTTGCATACTTGTATGTACATGTATATATCTGTTTGTAAGAAAGAGCCAATGTGTGCTCACTTTACAAATGAAACTGAGAACTAGCACCTGGATAAATGTGGGGTTTCAACCATATATTCAGCCATACATACATTGAACATAGTTTGAGAATGACTCAATGCACTTATAAAGAAAAATGAAATGTACACTGTACATGCAAATTGTACATAAATTCACTTTTAACTTATGAACAGGGCTGGTCAGATTCTGTATAAGGCAGCTTCATGTGTTCATGTGGAAGTCTAGGAAGAGAAAACAGTAGCACAAGTAAGTTGACTGCTAGAATGGAAATGGACAGCCTAACGTCAGAACAGTGAATTGACAATAAATAAAAAAATAAAGCCAACAAATGGTCCATGAGGTTTCGAGCCTACTTGGTGCCATGTCAGTTCAGGTGAAACCATCAGCCAGGGAGGCTGGGATCAGTTAAAAGAATGTGCAATCAAGAATTAATCGGAAGAACAATTAGTCTGTTCACATGATTCTGATTATTTCACTTTCAGGTGTGAATACAGATAACTGATTAAAAAAAGATAATTTTCTTTTCTCTTTCTCTCTCTCTCTGAAGGGCTCAGCAGGGGAAATATGTCCATTTTGACTGTGGCCTTTTAGAAAATAACATATGATTATTTTTCATTATCACAACAGCATGATTTATCTCCTTTGTCAATGTTTGTCTCTATCTTGCCACTGCTTATTTATCTCTAGGGTGCAGAATCTGCCTTCCTGATCATAGGCAAAAATTATGTACTTATCATAAGGCTACAATTGGTTTACAACTGGGGCTTGAGGCTCTCTTGAAAAGTGTTAAAAAGAATTCAGATTTTTTTTTTTAAGGCCGTTTGTATTAGCTATCTAGAGAAAGCTGTTAGTACGTTTTGTAGAATCTTATGTCCCAGGGGCTGGCAAACAAAGACCTGTAAATTAATGCAAAGTTGATGTAAACATGAGAAATGCTTCCCTTTCACTTTATCTGAATCATCCTTGTGTACTGTTACAAAATGAATCTAGCCTGCCAGCTATACGCTGCTATCTGGCTTGACTATAGCAGAGATGGCCAGCTGGCAGGCAGCATCTGCTCCTGCCAACAATTTCTCCAGCCCCTGCCAGTTATTTTTCTTGCCCCTTGTATTGGCTTTGAGCCTTGGAAGGAGCTCTTTTTTCACTTGCCAGGTATACCTTTAGGCAAGAAATGGGAAGCCATCTTTCATATTGTACTAGATGGAGTGCCTGCTTGTCAAGAAGTGACACTTGAAGCACTGCTTGTGGCCTGGCTAGCATTGGTCCCCAAACACATTTGCCTGAGAAGTGGGATTGGCCAGACATTCTTGCCTAAGCAGCCCCAAAGGAAAGGGGAGACTGATCCTGAGGCCTTTGTGATAATAGAGATTTGCAGGAAGGGTGAGAAGCTGCACTCTAGGGCCAGGTTGTGTGATGCTGCAAGTACATCACTAAGACAGCAATCCTAATCAGGTCTGCTCAGAGGTAAGGCCTATTTTATTCAGTGGGGCTTACTCCCAGGAAAGTGTTCCTTGAACTACAGCCCAAGATGGCTTAGTAAAAAAAATCTGATGCATATATAAAGCTAAGGGGTACAAGATTTGTTGCTAGTGATTCAAGTAATCTTTTTCTCTGGTCATGGATCTCCATAAATTAGTATAAGTTACTTCTCTTGTTCGATTCCATTATCTTCCTTGGGTTCACACTACCTTGTGTTCTGTTCTGTCCACTTTCACATTTAACTTGGAGAACACCTGAAATTAATTTGAGAACTATTTGTCATCATTTCAGTTGATTTGTTTTCCAGTGTGCACCAGTCAACATTAAACTGCAGTATGATCAAGAAACTATTGAGCGATCAAAGTTTCTTTTCGTGCTGGGTTTTAACAGTGACTACAGACTTAGGTTCACATAAGGGCTAACCTGATCTTGCCAGATCTTGGAAGCTAAGCAGGATTAGCCCTGGTTCATATGAGGATGAGAGACCACTAAGGAAGTCCAGGGTTCCTGTGCAGAGGCAGGCAATGGCTAAACACCTCTGTTCATCTCTTGCCTTGAAAACCCCATGGGGTCACCATAAATTGGCTGCAACATGATGACACTTTGCACACACTCGGGGGAAGATACACTGAATCACACTTTTCCATTTGTGTATGTGTATACAGGGGTGGATTGGCCATTATAGACACCAGGGAATTTCCATGTAGTCTGGTGTCCCCCCCCCCACACTTTGGTCCATCCAGCTCAGAGGTGGCTGCCAGCTGGCATGAGCTGGATGCAGCAGGCAGATGCCTATACCTGGGCCTGACAGAACTGCAGTTGTGTAGGGGCTGGCTGCCTTCTCCTTCACTCCTTTGTGGGATGGGGAGTGTGGAAGCAGGGCCCTTTTCCAAGGTTGCCACCCCCCCAGTCTGTCCTGCATGTTTATCTGTATGAACAAAGTCTAGTAATAGAAATCAGAAGGTGACCAATTGCTAAAACATTAGTGAGATTATTAGGATGATCTGGACCCCACAAATCTAGGTGTCCTGCTGGTCAGCATCCTCTAAACAGGCACACAGATGCAGTTGCAGAACAATTCCAGGGCCAGGCATTAAAATCCAGTTTCAGGTTTTAAGCACAAAGTAGACAACACTCACATCTAAAAATCTAAAGGGCAATCTGAGAGCAAGAATACGAAGGTCAGATACATAGAGGACAATCCAGAGTAGAGGCAGCAAGGTCAGTAACTAATAGTGTTGCCAGCCCCCAGGTAGGGCCTGGGGATCTCCTACTTTTATAACTGATCTCCAGCTGACAGAGATCAGCATCCCTGGAGAAAATGGCTGCTTTGAAGGGTAGACTCTATGGCATTGCACCATGCTTAGGCCCCTCCCCTCCCCAAACCCCGCCCTCTCCCAGATCCACCCCCAAAGTTTCCAGGTATTTTCCAACCCAGACCTGGCAACCCTCGTAACAATTGAACAAGTTGCTTCCACACAGCCACTCCCTCCTTTGTTGCTTTTAAGCATCACACTGTTCAGCAGCCTGTATTGCATCATGCATATGCTGGCTGCCTCAGTCCTGCTCCTGCAAACACTGTTGGTGCTGGGCTGGTGCTGTGCTGCCAGGCAAGGACTAAGCCTTTGGTCTTGCATGTCTCTCCTCCTCATCCTCCTATGGTGTTCCCAAGGCTCTGGTGACTGGGGAACTGACTGGCAACTGGTTCTCTGTTGCCAGCTCAGGGCTTGGGGACTGAGGGGCCGGTGCACTGGTTCCTGGCTGAGGATCTATGTCTGGACCTCTAGAGACTGTCTCCTCCTGCAACATATAAGAAATTGTAAGTAGTTGTAATTAAGAAAATTGGAGTGAAAATAGGTGGAAGAAACATTAATAATCTGAGATATGCAGATGTCACCACAGTACTGGCAGAAAATAGTGAAGACCACCAAAGAGACAAATAAGTGGGTTGTAGATCAAATCTCGCCTGTACTCTCCCTACAAGTCAAAATGACTACACTGAGTCTGTCATACTTTGGTCACATTATGAGAAGACAAGAGTCACTGGAAAAGACAATAATGGTAGGAAAAGTTGAAGACAGCAGGAAAAGAGGAAGACAACATGGCAGCAGGAAAAGAGGAAGACTCAACATGGCAGCAAGAAAGAAAAGGAAGACTCAACATGGATTGACTCAATCAAGGAAGCCACGACCATCAGTTTGCAAGACCTGAACAAGGCTGTTAACGATAGGACATTTGGGAGGTCATTAATTTATAGGGTTGCCAAAGGTCACAAGTGACACTTGACACTTAACACACAAATAACGAAAAAAGCTGTGTTGGAAAATTCGGAGCTGGGTTACCACAGGGTAATTGGAGGCACTACAGGAAAAAAGTTGGGCATGATGATTCATAGTCTGTGGTGTTGAAATGAACACTTTGCCCACTTACATCTTTCACCATCTCAGTCAATCACTGGTTTTGATCCAGAATAGAATTTAACTTCTTGGATATGCAGTTGTGGATAGATATTTTATTGTAGGTGGTTTATCAGGAGATTGAGGTGGAAAAATTTTATGCTGGGAAAGCATGACTCCTACTTTGAAGATGAAAATAAGAGGTCCCTTTAGTGAATGTTATTATTGTATGAGTAAAGAAAACTGCTTTGTTACTCATGGATACATCAGTTACTTTAACCATAGACATCAAGAAACCTACATGTGATATTTCAGGTGTATATAATTTCCATACTAATTCTTCTTGAACTCTACAGAATCTTACAATGGGGGGCCTTTTTACTATGCTTTTGACAGTGCAAAATGCACTTACATTCCACAGACTTCTGCAATAACTGTGCCCACAAAATTGCATATAATGTTTGCAATACCTGATGTAACAGGGAGATAATTATAGCGCTGCCGGAATGTGACAGGTGTCAGGAATGAAAATGTTCTCTTCTCAGTAGCTGAAATGTATGGGAGATAACATGTGCACTGAAATGTGGGCATATGCCAATATATCTCCAAAAGACATAGATTTAATCAGTTAAAATTAGTTTCAATTAAATTTCACCATTTTACCAAACACTATAACTTGATCAAGCTCTATAACCTTAGGGCACAGCAGTCTATTCTATTTATAGCAAATACACAAGGATGTCTACCTGCTAACACATTTTATTTGTCTTTTTAGAACCCCAAATCTGTATTCATCTCAGCTGTTCATTATATACTTGTTAACCCACTGTGGCACCATGGCCTGAGCAAGCCAATGGACTGCCTCCAAGCTCACCATCATTAAACAAAAGTACTTCAGTGAGACTGTAGCATGAAACTACTGGACTAAGACTCATTAAGAGCTTTTTCACCAACTCTCCCTCTGGGCTGAACTGGTTTATTTTTTCTCACTGTAAGTGTGGACTCTGAGCAAAACCTGGGCAAAACACTAACTCACTTAGTAAATTAGTATTTTTTTTTTATGCTCAAACATTTGGTGGTTCAGGTTACATTCTGCTTGCTGGCCATGACCAGGGTGCTGATTTTTCATCAATTGTCTCAGCTGTTTGCAAACAGTTTGAGCCTGTTCATTTGGGTGAATGGAAGTTTTCCCTCTCTCCCACAAACTTCTGCTGCACATTGCTCAGTAAACCTCAAAAATAATGTTCCAGAAGGGATGGAAAGCTAAGATTGCCTGAGTGTCAGTTAAAGGGAAAGGAGGGGAAATTGGTCAAGTCAAGCCAGATTCATGTAGTGGTTAAGAGCGGTAGATTCTAATCTGGAGAACCATGTTTGATTCCCCACTCCTCCACATGCAGCCAGCTGGGGGACTTTGGGTCAGTCACAGTTCTCTCAGAGCTGTTCTTTCAAGAGCAGTTCTCTCAGAGCTCTCTCAGTCACACCTACCTCACAGTGTGTATGTTGAGGGAACAGAAAGGGAAGGAGATTGTAAACTGCTCTGAGACTCTGAGTGAAGGACAGGATATAAATCCAACTCCTCCTCCTCCTCTTCTTCTTCTTCATCTTCATCTTTGTATTTTCTTCTTCCTTAGAGATTCCTTGCAAGGGGAAGATTTGAGGGAACTTCCAAACTATTCACTTCCAATTCCCTTTTGGCCTTCACCTTTTGACCATTAGAGACTCAAACTTAATATTAACATTTAATATTGTTTTGCCATCATTCATTTAAATTTTACTTATTTAAAACGTTTAAAACTTTTAAAACATTATTTTTGTTCATGCAAGGTGGCTAACAGAAAAAGCTGTGAGGACATGTTTTAATCTGTAGCAATCTGCCTTAAATTGATAGTATTTGCAATAAACTAACAAATTTAAGAGGTACTGGGATTTGAATCTATAGAGAGATTGCAATTTCTAAACTTACTCAGTTAAGTTTCCATATTGACATTCAGCTTAAAACTTTGAGTTTCATTGTTCTGTGTCAGGCATGTAATATCTTTAGTTTGGTTTTGTACATCTTATTTTACTACATTTTAATTATACACCTGCCAAGTAGTTTCACAAGCTGCTCTGAAAAGAATTTGTTCAAATATGTCTTAAAGCTGTATAGACTCTCACAAACTTTTTTTCAGTCTTCAAGCCAGTTTTCCTACTGAAAACTGGATCTTCTCCCTTTCACGTACCAGCTGCATCTTTTGATATTTTATGTTCTTCACTCCTCTGAAACATTCCATATTTCTAAAATTCTAAGGAAATCTCTGCACACACACACAAATATGGCCTCTCTGTACAGATCTGAAAACAAAAACATGGAGAAGCTGCTTGAAAAGTATCCTTCAAAAACCTCTATACACTTATTCAGGGTCTGCTGCTTTTTGAAGTTAAATATGCCCACAATTAAAAACCTCATATAGCTTCTTTGCATATCTTAAAGGTCTTGGAGGCCATGTGATAAAGCTGCCATAGTGAAGGTAAGTGGAGCTGGGTCTGGTAAGTATGTCTCTTGGCAATCTTGTGTAGGCCTTCTTGAGTTTTCTCACTGAAGAATTATGAACTGTACTTGCACTGAATAATGAATACATACTAGAATCTAAGTTTTTTGAAGATGTCAGGAAGAGAAGTCCCAACATGAGGGCTGTGATCAGATGTGCAGTTTGATCCATTGTCATTGCTGTTCCCTTATGGATTTTAAAAAACACAATCAGACAGCAGCATCTGTCTGCCATGCCCCAATCATCTGTGTCCCATCCCCCCCTTTACTGTACGTTTCTTTGATACCGTTGAAAGTTCAGTCCTTTTGGGCTAAGCTGATTTCAAACCAGATTTCCCATTCTCTGATCACTCTGTTGCACACCCAAGCCATCAGGCAGGTCTGACTGGTCTCTTGTTTTGCAGCTGCCATTTTTTTTACTAGTTAGTGAAGTGTGCATAACTGCATATTAACACCTCTCCCTTATCTCCCACAGGGGCTGCTCTAAACTTTGTTTTCCTCATTAAAAACTTTCAAAGGAAGAAACCCCATGTACTTCAGCTTTTTCATTTGCTTCGGGGAAGGAGTCAATTGAAAAGTTTAGAGAGGGAGACTACATGTCCCAGCAGGCTGATTGGCACTTGTGCACATGCTGTAAGGACAAACTTAAAAAAAAAAAAAACGGCTGATGGTCCCATGAACTACATATCCCAGGAGGCATATCAGTGCTTGTGGGCATGTTCCTTTACAGCCAAAGGCTAAGGGGACCTGAAACTTGGGGAGTTTCATTAAGGCACTTGGGTTCCACATAACATTGGAAATTCCCAGGGACACAAGAGGAAGGGTGTGCTGACATCACAAACTGATTATGTGCAATCTCCCCCAGCCCAGGGTTCTCAATAACAATAATACTTCATTCTCAATAACAAAAGACTTTCAACACTTGAATATCCTGGCTTACCTCAGTGGTACCTGCCCAGTCCAAGGAAGTTGTATTACATTAACCAATGTCCACTTCCTCTTTTTCCTTTTTTTACTCAATCAAGAAGAGCAATCAAGTAATTATTTTATATGAGAAGCAAGACCCTGGAAGGTGTGCATATGTGTGTGTGTGTGTGGTCATTCAGTCACTGTGAGAGCCAGAAAAATTAATGAATACAGACAGGATTTTAAAAAACTTTTTAATGTTTGATCTGTTTGCCCTATGTAGAGAACCAAAGTGCATTGTTGGCATGTAATGGCATATGCAGTGTTAGAAGATGAACATGTGAATAAGCCTGAGATGATGTAGTTGATGTTGTTAGGGCCACTTGTACCAGTGTCCATGTTCAATCAACCTCTTGGTCCAATTGGCTTGAAATTTAAGGGTTGTTTACATTAGGGGGGGTATGTTCTGTGAGAATTTGGTGCCATTACTTTTATAAACAGCTGTCTCAAACCCTCCAATAGTTCTTATAACGGTAATATTAGCTCACAATTTTATTTTATTTTTAAAAAACTTGAAAGTTAAGCACAAATTACTTGTTTAAACAAATAATCTCTGTAAGGGCATCTGGGTTTATTACATCTAATTTGAACATGGGCACTGGGACCAGAGCTTGCAATAAACCCAGATGCCAACTTTGCTGCCACAGACAATCAGACAACACAATCACTGGACCTAACAACATCGACTGCCCAATGCCAGGCTTATTCACATGCTCATCTTCTAACATTGTATGTGCTATTAAATGCCAACAATGCACTTTGGTTCTCTACATAGGGCAAACAGTCAAACCCTATGCCAAAGGATAAATGGACACAAATCTGACATCAAGAATCACAAAAAGGAGAAACCTATAGGAGAACACTTCAACCTTCCATGACATTCAGTGGGTGACTTCAAAGTAGCTGTTTTATTGCAAAGGAAATTCAGGGACAGATTGGAAGGGAAATTGCTGAGTTACAAATTCAATGGAATCCCCAGGATTTAACAGAGATATTGTTTGTTTTTTTTTAAATCTCACTACATATGCTAAACTCATCCAGCCCTTACATCTGTATTCTCACCAATCCTCCAGAACGGCCATACGTCCTCTTTGTTTTATTATATTTTACTTCTTATTCCGAATAATGTATTAGAATAGTAATTTTAATGTCATGTAATGAATAGTAGAATGCAATGTAATTTGGAATGGTAGATAGGAATGGGTTTCTCTGGGGACAGTGGAGATAACTCTAAATAGCCAATTGCCCCACTTCAAAGAAGAAGATGCTGTAAGGTCACCTCCATGCTTGAAAGGAGATGAATGGAGCTTAATGGCAGGGTCTCAGTTAATTACTCTCAGCATTTTACAATTAAGGATAAACTTGCCCATCAATCTCTAATACTGACATATTTATTTTCATCTGAAATTAAACCCAAACAATTGGTAGCCATATAAACTAAGCTTTTTATTCCTTTTTGGTCCTTGAATCTGTTAAACATCTTTATTATGCTGAATGCTAATTTACTGCTCACCCTCTACCTATATGCATGGATGGGTAATTTCCATTTTATTGTATCTGAAAAAGTGGGTGTGCATACAAAAGCTTATACCTTGAATAAAACTTTGTTGGTCTTAAAGGTGCCACTGGACTCAAACTTTGTTCTGCTGCTTCAGACCAACATGGCTACCCACCTCAATCCCTGTTTGCAGTTATTCAAATTAGGCATACTGAAAAGAGAGCAGTTCTAAAGAACAGATAGGTACAAACCAATTGCAAACCAACAGGAATCTAAATTCACATACACACAGTTCTCTGATACAGAGAGAATGTGCATGATGTGCAGCCAGGCCTGTAGCCATGGTGGGACATTTGGGGGCAAAGCCCCACTATCCACAAGCCCTGCCCTACCATTTGATGATGCCAGGCACCCCCACCCCAGTGCACCTAGCCCCACAGTGGCAGTGAGGCTGACAGAAAGAAAGGGAAGCTGCCCTGTTAAGTTTAACAGCTGATTGGAGGGGAGTGAAACTGACTAGAGTCAGCAGGGCAGCTTTCCTTTCCTTCCTCAGCCTTCCCACCACTGCCAGGAGCTGTGGAAGGAAAGGAAAGCTGCCCTGCCATGGCTTTTGGTCAGTTTCACTTCCTCCAATCAGCTGTTATGTTCCTCTGGGAGTGAAACTAACCAGAAGTGGCAGGGCAGCTTTCCTTCCCGTCCCCAGCCTCCCCACTTGGGGGGGGGGCTGGGAAAGGAAAGAGAGAGAAGGTATGGTGACGGCAGTGGGAAAGCCAATCTTTCTCTCTCTCATAATTTTCCATGGCAGAGGGAGTTGGGGGGGGGGGGGTTGGTGGTGGTGGTGGGGAAGCCAGCCTCTCTCTCCCGGGGTTGCCAATCTCCAAGTCGTGGCTGGAGATCCCCTGGCATTACACCTGATCTTAAGATGGACTCTATGGTATTATATACCATTGAAGTCCCTCCCCTCCCCAAACCCCATCCTCCTCAGGTTCCACTCCCAAAATCTCCAGGCATTTATTATTTTTAAGCATAAGTATAAGCATAATAGGTGCCCCACAAAAAAAATGCCCCACAAAACAAAAAATCCTGGCTACGACTCTGTGTGCAGCACATTTTTGTTGCACATTAAAGGTTTTATAACATCACTCTGCTAAATATTGAGACTATTACCGCAAGTGAGTATCAGGAAAAAAGTAAGACACAGTCTTTCTTGAATAAGGTTAAGTGTTAGAGACAATACAGTATTTTAATTAGTGGCATCTGTTTTTATGGAGATTGTCTGCCTTATGGATCTTTGGTATCTGGAAGTAAATAATCCAGTTCTCTCTTTGGTCTTGAACTCTGTTCCTTTCAAAGGAACTGTTCAAATAAATATAACATCCAATGACAAGGTATTTTAAAATTTAAAATCCTTAATTAGTTGTTTACAGCATGCCAACTTGGAGGCATCACTTTTTAAGTATCTTCTTGACAGTGACATTTCCTTGTTTTTAATTGTGTGCAAGTGTGGGAAAAGTTTTGCCTGATTCAATATTTTCTGCGCAAGGCATGGTTGTGGTTTTCTCACCTTGTCATTTCTACTGAAAGAAATTGTGCCTCCTCAGGGCTCTTGTGCACACTTCCCTCTGGATGGTGTCCAGGCCTTGGATGAAAAATTGAGACTATTTCTAGGGAGCGCTCAAAAAGACATTTTTTTTGGAAAATGACAGTTTTTCACAATGGTGAAAAACAAATTGAAATATATATTTTCTCTCTAGTTGTTACCCACTCATTTCAAAGCCACTAAGGGCCAATTTATATGATATATAGCATGGCAGACTTGTTTGCAAAACCCAAAGGGGAAATTGGGAAAAATTGGCCAGCAACAAGACAATCAGCAGTAAAATGAAAAGGAGACTCAAGACTAGAACCCGCAACACACACTCCACACATATTATTCAGTCTATACATCTAAGTGGGCATCCAGGACAGAGGCCTGTGATAGGCCACCTAGAATCCTTTAGTGGCACTGGTGTATCCCTCTTTCCAGAAGGACTGCAGATAGAGGCACAATGTTGTGGAACAAATCAGGCATCTCGTGCTTGAGGACCTGGTTCAAGCTTTGCAGATGTTTAGCTCTTAAATGACTCTGGGCAATTCCACACTAGACCTTAAATCCTGGTTCAACCTTGTCCCCAAACTTACATGCTACGCTACACTCAAGTTCACCCCTGTAATTATCTCAGGGTATTTTTTGTTTCCACATTACATTGAGTTCACCTCAGTTTTGCCCCACACTTGTCCTGGGATAAACGGATGCTGTTATAACCAGGGATAAATGCAAGGTATTGTGTTGTGAGTTGAACTCTGACAAAACCAGGGGTGAGATCCAGAAAGGACCTCTGTGAAGAGTTTCAGGGTCAACTGATGTTTTGCTCCACCAGACTTTATCACTAGAGATAGGTCACTCATTCTGACTGCTGTGTGGGGCTGCCTTCTTCATCCATCCACTGCTACATCAGTCCATCTACCACTAGGGAAAACAGGAAGTTATGTCTCTGGTGATGTTTATGATCTCCATGCCAAGCAGAACTTTAGCTGTCCATTTCCACATTTTAAGATTCTATTAAAGGGGTAGACATTTCTGCCCCCACAGTCCTGTGAGTAATGCTATATACTACAACAAACAAATCTGTGGCTGCCCCCATCCCACTACAGCTCACTGACCCGCACAAAATGCTTCTCCTAGGGAGATCCTTGAAGAATGCCATGAGGCAGAACTACAGGGGGAAGGAAGAAATAGTGAAAATCACCAGTGTAATCTGGAATGGCTCCAAACCATAGATTTTGTTCTATATTTCCCATTTGTATGTTGACCTCTGTTCCATTTTCACATGACAACTTTTGTAAAAGCAATATTTAAGTTCTTCTATGTTTTCCTGTGGGAAGAGGTTTATGGTGGGACAAGGGTTTGCTGTTTATGACTCTGGATGCAAAACAGTAAGAAGTAATAGGAAAAAAATATGTTCCATTTTGCAGCTCATGTTTGAGTCAGCCCAGAGCTTTATGAGGAGATAACAGTCCCAATGTGAGCAGGGCAGCAGAAACTGGCATGCCTGAATTCTGGAATGTTTTGAGATGGATAGAACAAATATGTGTTCCACATTTAAACATTCCTCTTGAATAAGAGCCTCGTTGTTGTCATGTGTTCATACAGACCCATTCATTTTAATGGAATATACACATACTGCTCCATCTGTTTTCTCCATTGAAATTAATAGGTTATGGGCTGGAGAAATATATGTAAGGGAATAGAGGATTTCCCAAAATATTTCCACAGCCTAATCCCCCCCATAACATCCATAGGAAGGTCTCCATGTGTCTATTGTTTCTTGGAATGTACAAAGCAGGCATTCTTATAAAGGGGTCAGAACTATAATATAATGGATCAACTCAGAAGGTTGCTTCTTTGAGGGATAGCATTATAGTATATGGCAATGTTTATATTATATATCACCCACACTTCCTGCAATTCAATGCGTTGCGGGGAGAGCGGTCTATAAGTCAAATAAATAAATAAATAGTCTTTATTATGGTCCCATCAACTTCCCTCTCTCAGAGGCAAAAATTTTCATCTGTTTTTCTTTCCCCTTCTGACTGAGCAGCTCTAGCAGTCTGTTTTCTTCTTTCCTGAAGAACTTTGGCTGTCTCACCCTGTCTCAGTATTTTACTGCTGGCTCAGCCCAGGAACCTGAGGGAAGGGTCAGGATTGCCCTTTAGCTTAAACTACTGAAAATGGCACTTGAGACGTTTTGAAATTCAAAATTAACAAAAATATTTTATTCAACGTAGAGGGGAAAGGTCAGGTGAAATTGGGCTGAAAGTTCTGAGGTAACTCAATATAGATAATTCTGAGGTAAAACCAGTACATACATAGACTTTAGTTCTTATGTTTCAAGTTAATGAGAATTTCTAAAGCTACTCACAGTTACTTAAACTATTTATGTTGAGAGGCTTTTGTTCCAGTGTTTCCCAAACACTCCAGTACACTTGCTTAGTGTATTCACTGATTCTTTTAGTTTCCATAAAGCTGGTGCACTCTTTCCAGTTCCCAAACCTTCTTCTTTTGAAACACTAGTACTCATCTTGAGTTTTTAACTGACTCTTAAGGCCCCTAAAGGCAGTTTCTAACTACACCAGACCAGGGATCTCCGCACTCTTCAGAGCGAACTCCCTGTCTGACTGGGTAGGAAAATTCTCCTCTCACTAGATCTATCCCCCTTTTTTGGCCCAAGTGAGAGACTTTGCCTAACTTCTCAAACTTTCTTGCCAACTTTCCCGCAGTACTTTGTGTAAAATTGCTCTCAGTTAAGGCTGAAATCACTCAACTCAGTCAAGGCAGAAATCTGACTGATTATCCCCTTATCATGTAGCTCTCAAGTCTTTCTTGCTCAGCTGATGCTAACTGATTAGATTGCTTGGAGCAGCCTGTCACTCAAGGCTCTCTGTTTCTCTGAATAATTAACCCTTCACAGTCCTTCAGCTATTTTTACAGCACTTCCAAGTTTTTAAAAAGTGCAGTATGTCAGTCTTATACTTTTGCAACCTTTTATTTTGTTGTCTTAGACCAGAGGTGTCTAACTTATTTGTTACGATGGCTGGATCTGACATATATGTCATTTTGTTGGGAAAGGCCATGTGTACCATGAGGTACTGGAGATATAAATTTTATAAAGATGATTTCAGATTCTGAATGGCAATAGCAGGCTTGATTGGATTAAGTATGCAGAGGGGTGGTAGGTGTGGAGATATCAGCTTTGGTAGTGTGACAGGAAACCTAGGTCTCAATTTGGTCCAGGAGGATTCAATCCAGAAGGATGCAAAGAATCAATGGAAATAAGTCTGAAGAAGTGAGCAGTGACTCATGAAAGCACATACCCTACCACAAATTTTTTTAGTCTTTGGGTGCTACTGAACTCTTTCTATTGCTATTGGAAACCACAACATTCAAAAATTAGTGGGGGACATTTTAACCTTCAGTTGCTGACCTAGGGGTAGCAGTTCTCTTACAAAGGAATTTCAAAGGGAGATTAGAAAGAGAGACTGCTGAGTTGCAACTGATAATGAAGCTCAAGACAATGAATGCTCCTGGACTGAATTGAGACCTAGTTTTCTTCTCTAAGTACCAATGCCTGCTATCGTGATTTGGCATCTAAAATCACTTCACTCTGCAAGATATAAG
Organism: Lepidodactylus listeri; assembly: GCA_029233225.1. Classification (NCBI taxonomy): domain Eukaryota; kingdom Metazoa; phylum Chordata; class Lepidosauria; order Squamata; family Gekkonidae; genus Lepidodactylus; species Lepidodactylus listeri. Next base: position 50,554,186 of record JARCFY010000007.1, read on the forward strand.
AACAGTTGGACTCATATTCTAGCTGTATCTGAAGAAGTGAGCAGTTACTCATGAAAGCCTACCACAAATTTTGTTAGTCATTAAGGTGCTACTGGATTCTTGCTCCCAGCCAGTAATAAAGATTGCAAGCGGTGCTGTTAGGTTCCTCACCCATCTGTTAGAACTGGAAAGGGGGATCTCTCCAAATAAAATAATGTGTTGATTTCAGACTGGGCAAAATACACTCAGTGCTAGTGATGAAACAGTTAAAAAGCAAAGGGGGATTAATGTGAAGCAAGGCAGCCAGTGAGGTGGAAGAGGAGAGAGGGAGACGACATATTGAACTGGAATATATGGAACCATAAATTTATTTTAAAATACTTAGCCATCTCCTTCCAGTCATTAAACAATGGAATCCAATCCAAGTGTTGTAATTCGCTGGAAAGGTGGGATAGAAATGCAAATAAATAAATAAATAAATAATTCCTAATCAGGGTGTGTGTGGGGTTTTTTTTTTTGAAAGAAAATAAAATCCCAGATAGGCAAACAGAAATTTAACCTTAAACCCCCCCAACTATTCAGAATAAGCTAAAATAATTTCCTTTTAATTCCCTTATCCCAGATGCATCTCTTTCCTGCCCCCCTTCCCTTTTTAACATGAGTGTGTGTGATCAGGTCTCAAAGTAAACAGTAGCACAGGGCAATCTTTATATAAATTGTGCTTGTCAGAAGAATCCCCTCCCTCTCTCTAAAGAAGTGTGTGTGCACATGAAAGCTAATACCCAAAATAAAACTTTGTTGGTCTTAAAGGTGCCATGGGACTCCCTTTCTTTCTCCCTCTCTCTGGCTCTTTCCCTCCCCCTCCCATCCTTCCCAAATGAGGAGGAGGGGGAGGAGCCCTTTGCCAATGGAAGGAAGGAAGACTTGGCTTTCTTTCTCTCTGCTGTGAAGCAGGAATCAAGAAAGAATGATTGAGGGAGCTGACAAAAGCTAGCTGCAATGTGGTGGAAGCAGCAGCCTCGGAGAAGGAAGCAGGAGAGAGCCAATTGCTTGCAGGATAGGAGCCCTTTAGGGGACATTTCCAGCCTCTGGGCCATATATTTGACAACCCTGCCTTAGACAGCTGTTGTCTACAGTGACATTTTTTTTGCCTTAGCCAGTTTTTGCTGTTGTTGTGTGATTGTCTTATCTTCCAGTTCTTCTACCCCAGCCCCACCACATCGTTTTGTACATTAGAGATCTTGGCTGTTTGAATTGTTTTTAATCATGTTCCATAATCTGCTTTAGAATCTCAGTAAGAAAGGCAAGCTAGAAATGAAGATGATAATCCTTGAGAACAGGTAAACATCCAAAACATCCAAGAAACTAAAGAATCTTTAAAATCATAATTCTAGGCTTTTGCTAGCTAATCTGTAGTTGTTGACACAGCACAACGTGAGTGCAAGGGCTTAATAACCAGTGATATGCCTGCCAAGCTCCATGTCAGTTGAAATCCAAACCATTTTTCTTCCGCAGTACATCAGGGAAATGAAATTGTAATGGTTGCCATAGGAACATCTTGGCCAGTTGCGTGAATATAAATCTAAAAGGAAAAAAAAAAGAAAATATAATTTTGCTTCAGTGAAAAGCTACATGTTTGAAACCACAACACCCCTGACATTGCAGCACGCAGAAATCATCTGAACTGTTGTCAACGGTTGTTAATTCTTTCTCCCCATTATAGTATTTTCATTTATAAGACTAGTACAAAAAAAGCATACTATGTGGCTTGATCCTGAGACAAAAACATCCTGGGTTTATTACTATCAGATAATGAATTGTTTTAATACAAACCTCATTTGCATCTTTAATAAAAAGTGTGTGTGTGTGTGTTGTACATGCAGGCGTTACTCTGCAGCTGCACTGCCAGTCCAGGTGTGATTCTGTTTTTACCCACATGCAGTGAAGTTCACAGACAAGAAGGTACAGTGGGAGACCTACTCCTGTTTTCTGTTTGTAGTGGCATCTTATAAGGAACTATGAGTACAGCTTAGTTGGTCTATGCTTTTTACATCCTGGTCATATCCAACAGCTGACACTTTTTCCTGATCATATATTAAAATTATATGACATTTCAGCAAAAGGAAGCCTTCCTGATTTTTATATACTTTCCCCTCTCACATTGCTGTGTTTTCATTAGTTTTAAGAGCATAGTCCCACATGATATGAGCTCTCCTTCTCTTCCCATCTTCTGTGTAGGCACATCTCTTTTATATATAAAGCTGTTTTCAAAGTGGCAAGATTCCATGGGGCACCAAAATCAGTTGGCTGCAAGAACTGCCACTCAAAACGGCATCCTTGCCCACTGGCTGCATTCCCTCCTTGCATTGCCTCACTCCCACCCACAGAGCGTTACACTTTGGAAGTTGTAGTTCTCTGCTGGCTTTACTGCAACCATAGCAAAGGGAATTAGAACTACAACTCCCAGTTTGAGAGTCCCAAGAGGCAGTGGGCCAGGATAACTAATTAGCTGGTGTTAAACAGGAAGCAGCTTTGCAATTGAAAGGGCTTGCAAGGAAACGAAAGGAAAAAATCCAGCACAGAAGCTTGCGGTCAGTTCACTGTGCATGCCCATGAAAGGCTACCTACAGTTAAACTTTGTGGGTCTTAAAGGTGCAGCTGGACTCAGACTTTGTTCTGGAAATCAGTTAAGTGCTGGCTTGCAGCAAGTCTCTGGTTCCACCGCTCTGCATCAACCTCTGGGGATTTCATTAGCTTTGGGAGCTGAGAGAAGAGCTGCAGACGGTGGGGCTGAGCACAGGAGGAAGCATTTATTTGCTTTCAAAATTGACAATGGGGGAGAGCCCCTCTGCAAGCCCTTTTGCGGTCCTACAAAATGGAAATAGGTGAGCTGGCCCCAGCTTTAGCCCTAATAATGTGTGTGTTTGTGTGTGTGTGTGTGCACAGCCTGTTTACTCGGGAGTAAGGAAAGAAGAGAGATGCACTCCAACACCCACTCAGTTAACAAATGCAATGGCCTCTACAAAGAGGCTTTGTTGGGCGGGGGGGGGGGAAGACAGCAAGGGTGCGGGGGAGTAGCTGAGAGGAAGAGGGAAAGAAGTTGAGATGAAGAGAATTGCTTCCTTCCTTCTTTTTCTTCCTCTTGCTAGCACCCGTTGCATTGTTGCTTGCAATGGGCCTTGCCCCTAGTAAGTATATAATAGTGGTGTCAGATCCCCAGTTAAGACACTCTCCACAACTTCTTTATAAGAATACTTTATTAGAGATTTATCCACTCAGGAACTGGAACTTTGTCAGGAATAAGGGAAGTGTGCGAAAACCAAAGGTTATAGGTAAAAGCCATCACACCCACCAAAGCCCATGCATATGTCAGCATTCTGCCTGAGCGTATGACAACCTGACAGATATGTGGTGTCTTATCTTTGGCAGCCTAGCAAAAGTGTTTCCAAGGCCAATTCCAGAACAGGCTCAGGGGTTCAACTTAGAAGAAGAGTTACAGCTACAAACAAGCAAGCACCTCAGGAATTCACTCCCTCCCCATAACATGGCAAGGTGAACAGTGCAGAGAAAGAAAGAAAATCAAAACTGAAACCTTGACAAATGGGCACACAGACATTGTGTGCTTCAGCCCTTCCTATCACATCCAGGCCTTCAGCCGGGAATTTACTCTGGTTTAAAGCCCTTAACTGGTGAAATAGGAAACAAAAAGTGTGCCACCCTTCCATTCCAGGTAACAACTGGCGTGCTGTAGAAGGAAAAAGAGAAAACTCCCCTAATCCTGTGGGAATCCCTTAATGTATGGACTGTGTGCTTCTTATGGGAGGGATTGGGGTTTACTCGTAATGATTACTCATTGAGTTCTGTATGGCTTTTCCCCAAGCTTTGAATAGCACTTCACATCTCATTCTGACAAGCAGGATTTTAAAAACACACACAAAAACTATTACTACATTTAATTTCACAGCAGACCTCTGAGGTAGTTTATGACTACGGATCCTCTGAAGAATGTCAGTTTAAACTTTCTATGGGAACGTGCATAATTCAAGATGTTCTCAGAACTGTAATGTCAACCATTGTTTGTTATCCCCTCAATTTTACTGTATCAGTTTTCTTCAGACATTTTTTTCAAGTGTTCTGAGATTTGTCTTCCTGTACTGTTTGACTGAACCTCAGTTTGACATCCCCACTCCCATGAAGAGATTGAGGAATTTGCTTATTTCGTTTTGGTTGTAATCTTTTCCACTATTGGAAGCAATGAATCTCCTATTGTTGATAGGAATTCTACTAGTGTCATGCTAAGCAAACTTACAACATTCTATTGATGTTAATAGGCATAGAAGGATCTAACTCTGCTTAGGATGGCAATGTAAACCATCATGCTGAACCACTAAATGTGCTAATGTGTGATTGTTCTGATAAGCCAACTGAAGGAAGTGATTAGTTTTAAAAAATCTCAATTTACATTGATGCACCGTGGGTTGAGGAAAAGAGGATAAAAATCCAAAAATGTAAGAAATGCAATGATACTTCTTATATAAACAAAAATTCACATCCTGTATCTTATGAAGGGGAATTGTTTCTGTTGACTTCTGGAAGAAAAATACATTTATTCGTGTTTTGCTGGCTATTCTATCATATTTTATTCCTGTCCAGGTTTAAGTAAAGGCTTCCCTTGCTTGAAAGCCAGTCGAATCTGACTCTAGGGGGTGGTGCTCATCTCTGTTTCCAAGCTGAAGAGCCAGTGCTCTCTGAAGACATCTCTGTGGTCATGTGGCTGGCATGATCAGATCCTGAGGCACACAGAACACTGTTACCTTCCCACTGAAGCAGTACCTACTTATCTACTTGCAATTTCTTGCTTTCAAACTGCTAGATTGGCAGGAGCTGGGACCAGAGATGGGAGCTTACTCCATCATGTGGCACTAGGGTCTCGAACTGCTGGCCTTCCAGTCTGCAGTTCAGCATCCTAACCTCTGAGCCATTGTGGCCCTTTTCCAGGTTTAGGCTCAGGCAGGGGTCCTTTGGGGCTGGAGCAAGGCGGAGTGCTGCTCCGCCAGCTCAGGACAGGCAGTAGGGCAGCCATGGGCTGAATCAGATTCTCTGATCTGCTGAAATTCGGCGGCAAATTTAAAAGCGGCTGTAGGGGAGGGGGTTTGAGGGAGAGGCTCCAAACTTGCCGGGTAGCTTCTGGGACCTCTCCCCCCAAAGCTCACCAAGTTTCTAGAAGATTGGACTAGGGGGTCCAATTCTATGGGCCTCCAAACAGGTTGCCCCCATTCCCTCCATTGTTCTCTATGGTGGGAAAAAAGTAATGTTTTTTCCCACCATAGAGAAAAATGGAGGGGATGGGGCAACCTGTTTGGGAACCCATAGAATTGGACCCTGTGGTCCAATCTTCTTGAAACTTGGTGGGTATTTCAAGGAGAGGCCCTAGCAGCTATCCTGCAAGTTTGGAGCCTCTCCCTCAAACCTCCTTTTTTCCAGCCCCTCATATACCCTATGAGTTTTTGCCATTGATTTCAATGGCCCATAGGGTATAATGGGGCTGAAACTGACATTCCCTTTCTGACACACTTCCGGTGATGTCAGGGGATGTGGCATATGCTAATGAGTTATGCTAATGAGCTCCTGCACCTCTTTTTCTATGAAAGGACCCCTGGGCTCAGGCAAATACATAATACTTGGTTGCCCAAGGCTTGGCTGATCAGTGTCATGCAAATGATGCACCTCCAGATTTTCATCAGCATCCACATCAGCAGGACACATATAAAAGCCTGCTTGCTCAAGTGGGTCTCTATTGCAGGAGAGAAGCATTCAGTATCAACAGTGCTTTTTTACTTTATATCTTAATTGATTTTTATTCAGAACATAAATGCTTCTGTCTTTCTCCATCTTTCTTTTTTATTCTTTTGGTTAAAGAAGCATAACTCCAGAAAGAGTCCTGATTTTAAGATCTTGTAGAATGCTGGGCATCCCTTTGTAGTAGACTGTGAGCATTTGTCTCTCACTTCACCTTTGAGGATACAAATTCTGCCACCTTCTGGTGTTCTAAGCACACAGGCTCCATCATGAATGCTTCTCTCATTACCAGTCGTTGAATTTGCTGCCTCTCCAGGCACTTTTCATTCATATGTCTGAAGAGGATAATTCACCCCAGCTTTTCTGTATTTTCTTACATGGGGGCACAGTTGGGGAAGGTGTCCACCAGTGCTGTACTTCTACCTCTAGGGGTCAGTTTATGTAGATTTAAATAGCTTTACCAGGTTGTCCACCATGGTGGGCAACCTCCCACCCCCACTGCTCCAGCCCTTTCCTTCACTTATTAGAATGGCAAAAGCACAACAGGGTATGGGGACATTCAGTGATTTAGGCATTGCCCTCACTATGATTTTTACCTAGATTCAAGGTTCTAACCCTAGATTTAATTGTAACTAGCTGGTAAGGATCTACTTGCACTTATAGGTCCATGAGGAAGGAATTAGTTCACCATTTCTTCTCCCCATCTTCCCTGACCCCAGTTCCACCTGCTTACTTGGGCTTTTTATTGTGCCCTTAACCCTGGAAATTTCAGATGGTAAAAAATGCAGTGGCGCACCTGCTGAGTGGGTTGTCTGTGTGGATGCACATGCTGATGGTGCTGTGCCAACTGCATTGGTTGCCAGTCGAGTACTGAATCATGTTCAGGGTTATGGTATTACCCCTCAAAGCTCTATGAGGTCTGGGACCGTCCCCAGTGAGCCTTGCACTTCACTGAACAGTATCTCCTGGTGGTCTCCAGCCCCAAAAGCATCCACTTAGCCTCAACCAGAGCCAGGACCTTTCCAGCTCTGGCCTTGGCCTGGTAGAACTCCTTGCTAAGTGTGATCAGGGCCCTGCGGGACTTATTAAAGATCTGCAGGGCTTGCAATACAGAGTTGTTCTGCCAGGCTTTTGGGTGAGGCAGTGGGTGTCCAGTTATATCAGCTTCCCCTGCTCCACCCTTCCCTATTATTCCATCTTAATGGTGCTTAACATCCATCCCCCAATCAACTGTTCCATCTGGGCATACACACAATGTCCTCTGGGAGCTTCTGAAATACTTTTTTTCATCTTGTGGTTATGCTATTGGGACTTTAAATTGGATTATTATCTGACTGTTTTGTAAAATGTTTTATTCTGTTTGAATTTTGTTGTGAACCACCCTGAGCCCGCTTGCGGGGGAGGGTTGGTTAGAAATACAATAAAATAAATAAATAAATTATATCTCGAGCTGGCATAGCATCCCTTCCCAATTGGTGGCAAGCCACAGTGCCACAGGTTTGCAGAAAGATTATGATTTTGGACCTGGCACAGCAGAGACCCTGGTGCTGTATGCCCCTTTTTCACATGATTATTTTGGATGCCAGATTATATTTTGTAGCATTTAAAGTAATTTTTTAAATAACATGAACTGTGGTATCCTTATTTCTCTGAATTGTGGCAGGCATGCTATTACCTAGAATGGAGTTATTTTTGAATCTTTTACCTTAGTCTGAGATTGTGTCATAACTGTGACATTAGTGAGGTGATAGAAGATGAGGAATGTTCAACACCACTTCCACTATGAAATTTTTTTTTAGAGGAAACCCTTATTAAATTCATGATGCAATCCTTTTCATTATTTCAGCATAGGTTGTATCACTACAGGAAATATGTGCATCTACTCCAAGATTTCAGTCCACAGCCCATCTAGTTTTAGGCTGTGTCACACAGTTTAATGAGAACTGAGGGAAACTACCCCTTTGTTTAAAAAGTGGACACAGATGAATTTAGCCTTTGAACAGTATTTTCAAACTTCATAGGTTCAATTATTTTGCAGTAACATAACTTTCCTTTGTCTAAAGAATGCATCCTCAAATAATCCATCCCATCTCATTTGATCACTGAGGTTTTCTGTAATATGGAAAGACACATCATCGTTTAGAAAAAAAGAAATGGTAAATAAATGCCTTCATGTCAGCGACATATTGAAACTTCTCCCTTAGATAACAGGCTTTGATGTACATCAATAGACTGAATAATTGTAATTATATTTAGAGGTACACATGATCCATGGTAGCAATATAAATATATCCTTGTATAGCTATGACTAGCAGTACAATCCAGAGTTAATCCATTCTAAACCCATTAATTTCAAGGGGCTTAGGTTGGAGTAACTTTGCAGAGAATGGTACTGTTTTTCCTAGGGATAGGCTTGAACTGGCTCATGAATAAAAGTAGGGTCCCCAGTGCAAAAAGAGAAAGAGTTTAGTGCTGCATGCAAATAAAAAATTTTTTTCCCACAGCATGGAATTAAATTGACATGATATGTAAAGACAGAGAGAGACGCTGGGGTGGGAAGCCTACAGCTTTGAAAACATTTCCCCCTTTAATGCTTCAGTAAGCAAAATTGGGGAGGGGGCAATTTTGGAAGTCTCCAGAAGGCTAACATTAAAATGGTCACTAAGCCACATGGACCTTCTGCAAACCACTGAACTTAAGAATGGCTTGAGACTGAGCCATTTGGAGGACAGAGTGCAACCAGCACAGGACAGGCTTTTAAAAACTGTCAAGATCATGAGCAGTGGGCAGGATCAAATTACAGAATCACAAATAGAAAACCACATAAATCTGCAAGGAAGGGCAGGAAATTAGTGTTACTGTGCAACTGTGCTAGGGCATCACCCAAAATACCCCTTTTTTCAGTTTAGTGGCATGAGAATTAAAAAGCTCTTTAGAGCTTCTCCCAGAGGAGTCATCCCCTATATAAATTGCAGCCCAATGCAAAGCATGGGTGGAGCTGCAGCTGACTTTACACAGGCATACGCACACACACACACACACACACACACCCTGTTGCCAGCTATCACAGCTTGGAATGCCAGTGTCAGTGGGTTTTACTATGTGTTCTGTACACTCAACATGTTTCCCATGTTATGAGTTCATATGGTTCTTTTGCATTTTTTACAGTGGCTGGAAACACAGCAGAATCCCCTAGTGCTGGCTTCAGCAGCTGCTTGTCAGTTTCAAAAACAGTCTTGTCAATTTCAACATTGGTTTTTACCCCCTTTGCCTGTGTTTCTTTCTGTTACCTTTCATTCAATGAACTAACACTAAAATGCATGTGCAAAACCTGGACCATGAGAATTTCAGTGGAAGATACTTACTAACGCAGCTACACGAGGGAAATTGAGTAATTTAAAAAAAAAAAAAAAAAAAAACCTTGGACACCCTCCCCCCCACATGGCACAAGTGATGTTCCACTGTTACCATAAATGGCCTGTCTCAATGTTGGGAGAAATTAGCTATGAAACAGAGGAGGCCAGGTAGAAGGAATCACACACCTTTGTATACCAAGATCCAGTTCAGTATGAAGACTCCAGATTTAAAGAGCATTTAATAGTTTTATAAGAGAATATCCCTGCATACAATCATGCTAAGGAATCAAAATGTACACACAATCCAGATCTAAGTAACAACAACATGAAGACAGAGACGTTAAGGAGCAGTTATAGGAGTTATATTACATTTCCAGATGTGCAGACATCCATGTAGAAGAAAGCACAAACAGCCAGCATTTCATGCTAAGAAAGGAGACCCAAAGTAGAGGCTTTGGGGGTGTACTCTTTAATAGGCACCCTCAGAGAGCCAGAGAGGCAGGACTTACTCTATTTTTATAGGAATTCAAGGGGCAGTCTCCTGGGCCAGGACTTGATGGGTTTAATCACAATTGATGGTCTTACCAGGGAAGGTTGAATGGGTTCCCAGACTTAAACAAAAGGGGGAAATGGGTCTTGCATAGGTGTCAGGAAGAATTGTTAATGATTTAATGTTTGATCATTTTGTCTTGGTATCTTGAGGGAGGCCACAGGAAGGGTAGGTGTTGAAACAAAAGATTTCCACATCAGCACAGGTATCACACAAAGGGGATTATGTGGGGATATGGAGACAGAGAAGGTTCACCAGACATCTCCTGAATGGCTTTGAGAATACAAATATTTTCCCCGAAGGAATTCGCTGTCATTCCATATGCATAACTTTGTTGGGTGAAGGGAGGGGATTAGAGATTGAACTTGAGGGTGCCTCATACAACCTTAGACTGAAACCCTTTGCAGAGCTTTGGCTAGTTCTTTATACAAGTCAAGAGTGTTCTCTTTGGCCTGGTTCTGTGGGGCTCTTGCCCAGGTCAGAAGTGGGGTGCCCTGCTGTTGTGATTACCCTATGAGTAAGGCAACACCTCTGAGCTACAACACCCTGATCTAGAAAAGCTTTTTTTTTTTAAATTGTAGCTACAGAATAAATACACCAGAGGAAAAAGAATGGTGCATAAGATGGGCACAGAATCTGAAGTCAAGATTAAAGGCTCACTGCTCTGAAAATCTGCAGTAAGATCTGTGCACATAATGGACTATAGGCTAAAACTTGTGTCCTGGGCCATAAAAGAATCTCTTGAGTCTGTTGTATCTAAAGATCCTTTTCTGATATAATAAATCCTTGAGGAGGAAAAGATGGAAGCAATTAACTTTATTATCCTACAAGGCAGAAAGTGGGGAATCAAAGCAAAAGTACAAGACATTAAGACTGAACTGTTCAATTGCAATAATATCATGGTAATTTACATGTGACAAACCAGTGAAAATTATTCATGTTTGTACAATCCTAGTGTATAGTTGCATTACTTTAAGCCAAACACTCAGTTCCAAATCATGTTCCTCCCACATGGCTAGTCCAGAGCAAACCAATCCATAGAGAAGAGATAGGTGATGGCTTGCTTACAAGCTGTAGTGGAATAACTGGGGAAGGAGTTTTGAAGGAAAGAGAGGAAAGTCTGTAACTGATGGGGAATTGCTGTGAGGATGGACTGGCTGACAGAAGGGTAGATTAGCCAGGAATGGGAGGTGAAGAAGCTAAGGCTCAAGGAGCAGGTAGAAAGACAGGGAGGTTTAAGGAAGGATAACAGGTTGACTTACTCTGCCTGTCTTGAAGAGGAGAGTTCCAATGATTCCATGCTTGTGGTGCTGGAAGAAAGATCTGGGGGGGAACCAACTACAAAAGTAGAGAGCTGAAGATGCCTTTCATATATACTTTGATTTACCTGGGCACACATGGGGGAGTGCTCCTAATGGCCAGATTTGGTGCAGAATTAAAATCTGTGATGGCATTGGGCCAAAAGTGCAAGACCTGGCTACCCATTGATGCAATAAGAGCTGCACTTACATTGGATCCGAGCTGTCATAGGACAGTTGCTTGATTTGTGTTGTATGTCAGGCCTGAGTCATACTTGCTGATAATGGACAGTGTTTATGATTAAGTCATCTGGAAACCTATATTATGAGGAAGATTCTGAGAGCTCTGGTTGCCAGAAAATCATGGGGAATTATTATGGCCATAGGTGTTAGAAGCTCTATAGAATCAAACAAAGGAGCCTGATTGAACCATGAGGAAAGGAGAGGTATAATTGTTCTACTGGAGCTCTGAGGCACTCAGGTTACTTCCTTTTTGAAGCCACATAGAGGAATTCCTGCCCTAATCCACAGACCCTGCCTTAGTATAGAACTGGATGGATTTCATCTATGCCTCTAACTTTTGAAGACTAAAGAATAGCGGGGAATAAAAGGCATAGGTTTCAGTGGGGGGAGAGCGATCTCCACACAATAGTGAATTATTGTAATTCTTAGATTATCCCAGCATCCACTGCCTAAGAAAACAATTTGAATCTAGATATGAATCATAAGAGACACATGAATGAGAAACATGTGAGTTTGTGTTGCAGTTTTCATAGGGAAACACAGATTCCCCCAAAAGATGGGAAATATATAAATAATATTATTTTAGAGATTATTGGTTGCTTTATACCCACAGTGTGTCTTTTGCATGTAAGGCATTCATGACTATTTTACAAGTTACTCCAATAGTTATTATTAATATATCTGAATGGTCTTCCTTTGGGGCCATGAATTATTCACAGCTAAACAATCCTGACATATTTTTTATGTCTGAGACCTCTAATATGCTACAGTGAAAACCATCAGCTATTGCTTTGTGTGTAGGGGTGAAAAGAAGCCAGAGTCTCTAGGAGTTATGCACCTGTGCTTTGAGGAAAGTGTGAATTGATTCTGAGACAAGGATGCTTCTTTTGCGACACATTGTTACCTGAATTAAGTGGGTTGAGCCTTCTGTAAGGAATTGGATTAATGATACTTCAATGCTATGAATCTGATGTTTTTGTTTTTGTTTCCTTTTTAACTATATTCTATAGTTGTGAATATTAGTATTAATTAATATTAATATTACTAAATGGTATGCACAGTTATTTGAAAGAAAAAAAATAAATGTATAAGAGTAACAGGTTGGATGGATAGCTATGATGTTGTACCAAAACCATTTTTTTTCATATTTAATTCCTGATACATACCTAAATCCTAACAATTATAATCAGTAATTTATATATTTCTCCAATACTCAGTCCAAGCGGGATGCACTTGAATTATCATTTTAATTTCATATAATTTCAGAAAGGGCATGATTATCATTTTCATTAAATGTCTTGAGTGTTTTTATCCTATTAGAAAGTCATGTTGGGGGAAATTTCCATTTTCATTGATGTCAGATTGGATGTTTGCCCATTGTTTTCTATTGGGGGGGAAATGAGAGGCTTTCCAGAGCAGCTGTTTTTTCACCAAAAGGCACCCAGCTTTCAATGAATATAGTCCTCCCTCTCTACTAAAGATCCCATGAGTTTCAAGAAAATTGGACAAAAGGGTCCAACTTTATAGGCCCCTGAAGAACGTGTTCCCATCTATCATTTTCTTCTTTCCTGTGAAATAAAGGGTTTCTGGCTATTTTTTTAACTAAATGGCACTCCCCAAACTCAACAAATGAGCAAAGTCAAAATAAGAACAGTATATTAATAACAAAACAACTTCCCCTTCCCCTTAGCCCAGAGAGCACAAGGGTACCCCCTTCTTAATTTACCCATCCAGGGAAAGCTAGCTACTATTAATAATCTAATAATTGCTAATAATCACAATTAACCAAAGGAGCCTAGGAAAAGGTCCAGCACAGAAATAAAAAATACAGGCCATTGTCTGCATACTTCAAGCAAGTTTCAGACAGGGTCTTCAAAGTAATCCCCCCCCCCCAGAAGTACATGAGGATCAGTGGGAAGGAAATTGCCACACAGGATAGCCTGATTGGCCAAGGGCAGCTCCAGCTCTACTGATCTTGTCCTTTGATCATACTGACTGGGAGACCTCCTGTTTACCTCCCCCCACCCCAATTTCCTGCCAAGCTGCAGAAAACTGAAAGCAAGTCACTCAACCTGATATTGTATTTGTTTTTCAAATGAAGATGATCAGAGATAGGAAACTATTGTGAAACCTGTTGCTGTACTGGATATTGATGACCTGATCCAATAATGGGAAAAAAACAAGACATTTGATAAGGTCAATAATATCCGACTGCACGCACCTGTTCATGGGATGACCCCTGTGCCATTCCAACTGTCTTCAAATTTACATGGAGAACATCTATAAATCTTCTTGAAAATATGTGTGTGCAGTTTGTTCTTGCCACAGATAGTTGTTCTTTGTGTTCTCTTAGTCTTTCCAGTTAGATAAGTTCAGTGAATGGTGGACACTAATTAGAAGTCAATTATAAACTCTCTGTCAAATAATGTTGTGCATTAGCACCTATAAGCAATAGCCTACTTTGTTAGAGGCAGGATGAAGCTGGTCATGTCATACAAAGGGCTATGTTCATCCCACTATCCATGTGTTAAATCTTTTACAGTGCTTCAAGACTGTTTGCTGACTATGCTGTAGAAAAGGCTCCTCAGCAATGCTCCCTCTAAGCTGTGGGGTCTTGTGAGCAAAAATTCTACTTTGTGAGCTAGTGGCATTAAAGTTGTGAGTAAGCCATTTGGCTGCTGCATAAATTAGTTTGCTCTGGAGCCATCCTTCTTGAGTTAAGAAAAAAATCTGTGAGCTGGAGGCTAAAAAGCTGTGAGCTAGCTCACATTAACTTAGCTTAGAGGGAACACTGTTCCTCAGATGGTCATACTTTTGGCAGCTTTCTTTTTTCTTTTAATATGTACGTGTGTGTGTGAATGTGTGTGCACCTGGAAGTCGTGATGACCTCTGGTGACTGACCCCCTACTGGGGTCTGGAGGATATTCAGAGAGGTGGCTGAATAAAGCTTGCCCCTGGCTTCTGGCCCTGATATACTTTGGCAGTCTCCCATCCAAGTACTTGTCAGAGTTGACCCTGCTTAGCTTCCGAGAGCAGATGAGATTGGGGTTGCCTGAGCTATCCAGGTCAGGGTGGCAGCTTTCTTTGAATGGTTTAGTAAAGGAACCCTTGCAGCATAATTTTAAGCAGAGTTACACCTTTCCGACCCCATTGAGGTCAGCTAACATTGAGGTCAGTGTAACAAGTCTGCTGCTGAAAGACATTTGCTGAAGGACGTTTGCACATCATATATATACTTTTATATTGCAGCTACCTCTGTTGGAGCATAATCAGGGACTGTGGTCTACACTACTGTATATAGTTTGGTGCAATTTGCATTCTACTATGTGATTGTGCATCATTTGATGTATCTTGTTAACACTTACACTTTGCTTTGGTTCTGTTTTTTAGACTTTCGGTTGGTTCCACAACCCAAATCCTCTTTCAGCGTTTATTGAATGCCCCACCCCATTGATTGTGTTGACTCCCTCTGTATAATCTGCCTTGAGTCCCAGTGAGAAATGATGTAAATAAATAAATAATAAAAGGAGAAATCACATTATCAGCATAGAGATGAGTGAATAATACATGCACACATTCAATGCATCTCATCTTCCTAATTTCTAGACGTTCTCACCATGGAAATCAGAGCAGCAATAGATTCTCTAAGTGGGGGTTACTTTGAATGTACACTATCCATCAATATCTGAGAGCAGCATCAACTCTCTCTCTCTCTCTTACTGTAGCTGGCAGCTAATATGCAAGCTTTTTCACTACCTAATACTGCAGTGGTTTATGAAACAATAGCTATTATTCTATAAAGCATAAACCTTCAATTTACAACCATTGGTACATTAAGAGGCTGGGCATACATCTCTTCTTTTTGTATGACAAATAACAGATGCCTGCTTCAGACACCTAACTGCAAAATATTCCTCTCCCTCTGTAAGCTCCATGAAGCCTAGGTTGAGACACTGTAGAATAATTGTACCCTACAGCACCATACTCAGCATGATTCTCCTGGAGGTTGCCCCCATGCATTCCAAAGGATTGTGGCTTGGGGCAATTTTTAGGGAAAAGAGGCTGTGTAAACTGGCTTGAATACATAGGGTTCGCCATTTGAGAGGACCCAAAACCACAGTAAATTGACCATATTTTGTCAAATATTAGTCAAGTATTTTAATGAATTGGGATGGAGCCTCTGAATCCCGATGCAACATTCTAATACGTTATCAATACTTCTGATACGTAATGAAGATGATAAACATGTCCTTCCTGTCTTACCAGTTTGGAGTTAATGTGATAATTCTGCTGTGCAGATGTCTAGTTAAAAATCATGACACAAAAACAAATAATACCACTGTGTTAAGTAAATTGAATGGACTAGAAAGCAACTGTAACCATCATTATAATACTACAGTAAAGAAACATCATATATTGCTAAAACCTCTGTAACTTTCATTATATACAGATAATTACATGGGAATTGTACACATAATTCTTAAACACATCACAGTTCTTACATACACCACACCGTGTCAAAGGACACAATTACAATTGTAAACCTGAACAGTACAAACAGCTCCATAACATGAATATAAGCTGTAAGAGATGGACATTAAATAGCTTGTATCTGGAGCTGTATAAATCGATGGTGCCAGCTCATTTGGAGTACAGTGTACAGTTCTGGTCACCACACCTCAAAAAAGATATTATAGCATTGGAAAAAGCACAGAAAAGGGCAACTAGAATGATAAAAGTGTTGAAACACTTTCCCTATGAAGAAAGGTTGAAGGACTTGGGGCTCTTTAGCTTGGAGAAATGACGGCTGAGGGGTGACATGATTGAGGTTTATAAGATTATGCATAGAATAGAGCAGGTAGAGAAAGAAGTACTTTTCTCCCTTTCTCTCAATACAAGAACTCGTGGGCACTCCATGAAATTGCTGAGCAGCCGGGTTAGAACAGATAAAAGGAAGTACTTCTACACCCAAAGAGTGATTAACACATGGAATTCACTGCCACGGGAGGTGGTGGCAACTACAAGCATGGATGGCTTTAAGAGGGAATTAGATAAACATATGGAGCAGAGGTCCATCAGTGGCTATTAGCCACAAAGTATAGATAGGAACTCTCAGTCTGGAGCAAGTGATACTCTATATTCTTGGTGCTTGATGGGGGGCAACAGTGGGAGGGCTTCTAGAGTCCTGGCCCCACTGGTGGACCTCCTGAGGGCACCTGGTGTTTGTGGCCACTGTGTGACAGAGTGTTGGACTGGATGGGCCACTGGCCTGATCCAACATTGGCTTCTCTTATGTTCTTATGACAAACAGTCCAAGGTAAATCTTCAAATGCTGCCAATAATGATAATAGTCCTGAAATTCACAGTCTCCGCAATGATAGTCTTGAGATTCACAGTCTCCCTTCACAGTGTCCCGATATAATTCTCAAGTAAATATCTCCATTTCCGTACTTCGTCAGAAGAGACTATGACATTTAACAACTTGTATCTGGAGCTAGTTAAACCAAAAATACAAAGGAAACACATACAGTTGCAAACAACATATAGGGGGGAAGTGCATATGTGCCCAGAGTCTAAATGTAATTAATCAAACCAAATGTAATGAATCGAACACTATTCCAAAATCAGATGAGCAACCCAGCCACTTCAGACTTTCTAGTTAAAAGTCATAAGCACAGCCTGCTCAAGATGTTTTGTTGCCTTGCACAAGTCCAAGCTAAGCTACAGTGGTGTTTAGGAGTGCCACAGGGTCTTGGCACAGAGCTGGGCATGCAGTGCCAGTCCAGGAGGTAATGACAGGTATACTCTGGGCTGATCACATTCTCACATGCCACTGGTTGCCAGAAGGAAGAGTAGCTCTAGAATTCATTTTTCTTCCAGCTAGCAATGGTTCACTTCTAGGAAGTGCCCATAGGTGTAAACAATGCCCAGAGCCAGTTTGGTGTAATGGTTAAGTGTGCAGACTCTAATCTGGGAGAACTGGATTTGATTCTCCACTCCTCCACTTGCAGCTGCTGGATGACCTTGGGTAAGCCATAGCTCTGTCAGAGCTGTTCTTGAAGAAAGAACAGTTTTTGAAAGAGCTCTCTTGCCCCCACCTACCTCACAGGGTGTCTGTTGTGTGGAGGGGAAGGGAAAGGAGTTTGTAAGCTGCTCTGAGACTCCAAGTGAAGGGCAGGGTGTAAATCCAATCTCTTCTCCTCTTCTTCTCCAGTCAGCTGTGCTGTGCTGCCCCAAGCTGCCTCTGGAGTCTCTTAGGAAATGAACAGTCCTGACACAAGGCCTTTTAATGCCAACAGAGTCCATGTATCTTTTAATAAAAGTAATTGTGAAATGTTAGAAAGATGTATTCAGAACGTTTTCAGAAACTGCCAAAGAAAAGGAAATCCTCATGGCCATTTTTGTTGGTGCTATTTAGGAATAACATGGAAAAACACTCCTCAAAGTTTGTGGAAAATGTAATAGTAGCAATATAATGCTTGAGTTGCTCTTAGGGACATTTGCAGAGAGCAGAAGGGGGAAAAGACCACTTTCAGTGCTGATCACAAACAGTAAAAGCTCACAAGTGCTTTGGGGCAGAGAGGCCATGAAGAGACTGCAACAATAAATACATCCTTAAGACTGAGCCCAAGTCATATACTTGGAACTACATATAAGTCTCTTTCTGGTTTATTACTATTTGTGAATTGATTTTAGGGAGATGTTATGGGTTACATGCTTTGCTCTCTTCAGTATGGCAGAAGAAATTCTAGATATCCTTTCCTCAGAACTGTAAAGTAAAAGGTTTGCAAAAAAGAACATGCCTGGAACCAAAACACAGTCCATCTCATCTAGTGTCTTCTTTCCAACAGCAGTCTGTCAGATGCTTGTGGGGTTCAAGGAGGGATAAAGGGGTGAGGTGGTGGAAGGACTAACACATGAAACAACACTCATTTGGTGAGACAAGGCCACGGCTTATTTTATTGAATACAGTTGAAACTGGTGCAGCATGGGGATGGATCCATAACATCGGGCAGCCTGCCTGCCAACCAATGAACACACCCTCAGCCCACCTGCTGGGGGGATAAAACTGTGGAGTGGCAAGAACCAGGATCCATGTAGGTGACGGCCGCTGCATGGTCCTTTTGCCACCTGGTAGTGGAAGCTAGCCAGCAGCCCCCACCTGGGCATGTGGCTGAGTGGTTCCACCTCCAAGACCTCTTAAGGGAGCCCTCAAAATTGGCCAGTGGGGACACATGCATGGCCTCCCCCCACGGCCTCCATATCCATCCCAATGCCCAAACCTCCTAAGCTGTGACAAAAAAGAGACCAGAATTGAAACATACAATAATACAAAGCCTTAACAATGCACAACACAAATCTAAGGGAGGGTGGGTGGGTTAATCAGCAAACAAAGAAGCAGAGGCCAAACTGACCCCTGCAAGCTGTTTCTGAAGCCGCTGGGGCAGCCCAGCCCATGCCCCCCAGAGGCTGGCAGAGCTGATGTGTCTGGCTGATGAGGCAGCAGCTGGTCCTACCCCTGCCTAGCCTGAGGACACCACAAGGTAGGCAAACTGCCCCCCCTTTCCAACCTCTCCCCTCTTGTGACCCACAAACAGTGATGCAGGTAAGTCACGGCCAAGCTTCTGGGTGCATTTGAGCATGAGATGAAAATATCAGCCTTACTAGTTTTATGTTCCCAGCATCTTGAATTCACAGATGTGGCCTCTGCACATGGGCATTCCAGTTAGCTCTCTTCACTAATCATTTGCTTCACAAAGCAGCTATCAGTATCTCAAGCAGACATATCTAGTCAAGCCCACTGCACACAGTGGTCTGCAGCCTCTCTTTCTGTAAGTTGTACATCCAACAGAAGAAGGATAAAACATTTAGCAACACAGCAGAGTAGTGTAACCTTTTAATACCTACCCCCTGTGGAAATGTCAGTGCCTTTTTACTATCAGATTCATACTTCTCTATTCCATCTATATTACCCCCCCCAAAAAAACCTTTCCAAAAAGATGCCTGTACTCAGTTTTTCAATGGCATCTGTGATTTATGCCACCCAATCTTGACAGAAGTGAAAGCCAACCCTGTTTTTACTGCACCATTTCTCTATTTAAGCTAGGCCTTTCCATTGACCAAAGTGTAGCCATTTTAAAATCCTGTGTGACTCTGTCTTTCTATGAAGCTCAAAGCCTGCCTCTCTCTCTCAGAAACAAATGTATCTTCCTGTACTGACTAGAGATAGCCAGGAGGCCTCAGCTTGTCACCCTTTGAAGGTCAGTTGGTTGTTACAAGAGAACAAATACCACAAGCAAACCCAGATGAGATTGTATAATTTCTAAGGTCCTGATAAGACCTGAAGGAGGGTCCATCCCATCTGATCCATGAGAGACACTGACAACATGTAGAACAAGAACAACAACCAGAAGAGTTGGTTTTTATACCCTGCTTTTCTCAGCCCCAAGGAGTCTCAAAGTGGCTTACAATCGTTTTCCCTTCCTCTCCCCAAAACAGTCACCTTGTGAGGTAGATGGGGCTGAGAGAGTTCTGAGAGAACCATGACTGGCCCAAGGTCACCCAGCTGGCTTCCTGTATAGGAGCTGGGAATTAAACCTGGTTCTTCAGATTAGAGTTTGCCGCTCTTAACCACTACACTACAATGTAATTACACGTGTTCATGGTGACAAATTATGGCACCATAGGACAGTTGTTTTGACTATGGTATAATTAGAGACCCAAGATTTAGCAAATGGTTGACCTCTTCTCATCCTGAGGGGATTCTGCTGGCCAGACCGTCTGAAACTGAGCAACATTGTGCACAGTCAGGTATATGTGTATGCATGTTTTGTACTCTTGTCTTTGGGAGGTGGAGTAGGCTTGCTAATTGCCTGTTATCTGTCTGTTTCTGAATATACTGTGCTTTAACTGAGAACTTGTTGCCGTGTATTTCTAAGCAGGGCAGATGGGGGCCTTGTGGGAGGCTTTCTCAATAGTACATTGCTCTGCTCCTCTCTGGGACATGGTTCTGCTTCCCTCCCTCACCCCGACAGAGGCAGCTGTTTAATTTGATCTCTGAGAATATTCCCCTCAGGAGCTTGTCGAATCAACTCTGGTGTGGTGCTAACTTGTCAAACGACCTGCTGCAGGCCACACAGGTGAGGTAGGACAACACCAAGAAACATTTAGATCAATTTTATCCCTAGCAATCTTTGCTTCAGAGGGTAGCCCTGTCAACCTACAGTGAAACAGTCAATTTGAGTCCAGTAGAACCTCAGAGATCAGCGGGATTTTCAGGGTATAAACTTTTGAAAGTTAAAGCCTCCTCCGTCGGAGACCAGTCTTTGCTGTACATAGAAGGAGTCATTTTCCATTTTGCTTCTTTTAATTTAGAAGGGATGATGGCTGCGTCAGCACAGCTGAACGAGACAAACCAGCTTCAAAGATCAATTGTATGGCAAGTTGCTGGTTTTTTTTTTTTTTTTTTAAAAAGCCAGAAACAAACACATTTTAAAAAGCCTTTCTGCCTACTAAGAACAGAAAGCAGATGGCAATTGTGTCTGTTCCTGCCACACAGCGGCAAAGAACTCCTTTCAATGAAGTAGTCTTGTCAGCTGCTTAAAATATGTAGGCCCGCATGTCTTAAAAAGGCACAATTAATCCCTTTTGAATCCAAACTGATCTCTCTCTCTCTCTCTCTTCTAAATAAACACTACTGGTGTTTAAAGTGCAACTTGCTCCGCAGGCTAAACCAATGCAATGAATTACTTTAATTTCTGCAGGGCTTTTTACTTGCTCATTACGAGAGAGAGGATGCTTCACTTGGGATTACTTAGCGGCATCAGAATTGCTCTTTTTGTCTTTAACCTGGCTGTAAAAACCTCTTATCTTTTTTTCCCTTTCAACCTCGATACTATATCATGTTGAGATGGGCAAGTCAGCAGAGTTTCTTCTGCAGTATTTGAAAATAGGACTCAATGAGTTTTACAGAAACTGACCCCCCTAATAACAAATACAAACATTATTGTTGTAGACCAGACAGGGCCCATACAGAAGCCAGTCTCTCCTATTGTTGCCAACTTCCAGGTGGTGGCTGGAGATCTTCTGGAATTACAACTGGTGTCCAGGTTATAGAAATTAGACCCTTCTGGAGAAAATAGCTGTTTTAGAAGGTCCCTTCCTGCCCTCCCCAGACTCCACTCCCCAAATGTCCAGGTATTTCCCAACCCAGAGCTGGGAACCCTAATGGCTCCTGACCACTGGCTGTGGGGCATTGCCCCACTTAAGAATATAAGGATTGCCTTGCTGATCAAACCACAGTCTACGTGAAACTTAGCCCTGACAGCAAACACCAAAATACTGCTCATCGAAAGACCTTTTCAGGCATACATACCGAAAGCATACCACATGTATTGGGAGCACACACAACCCACCATCCTCCTGACCTGTGTGGTAATATGTCATTTCAACGGGAGCAATGTGTGTACTTACCAAATGGGTACAGTCTCAGAATGTGAATGCAAATCCTGGGAAATCCAGTAGTCAGTTCATGCATATCAAAACTGAATGCATAGTAAATATGTGTTGTTCATACAACATGCCTTACTTAAATGAAACTACTCATTCGACCTTGAGCAGTATCACACTAATAAAGTTTTTAAAAATCCTAATAACTCAACTCCAGTCTTGGACTCATTCATTTATTCATATTATAATATCTTACTATCTCTTGGGAAAAGAACTTTGCAACAGCCAAACTGGCTTTATGCTTAATAGCTCCTAGGGGCACTCTCTGTTTCTCTCCAATAGGTATATTTGCTTTCCCTTGGAGGAGTGGCAAAATCCATAATTCTCTTATTTCTGGGTCAAGCACACATTCCAAGAGGCAATGCTCCAGTCCAATGTATCAATTCACCATGATTGACACAAACTCAGACAACATGATAAGCATGCATTTTGGGAAGAAAGTGGGTGTGGTTGGTAGGCTCCTAGTACATGTGCTGTGGTGTCTGATATGTGAGACTGTTAATCATGGTATCCCTTCTTTGACCAGAAATTGTGGCTGAGAAGAAAGTGGCCAGAATGGAGTGGTCATGCAGAACAAAAGTGGTAGTGGAGTAGAGGTTGAGCAGCCCTTTCCATATCCTTAGAATCTCCTCTGTTTTATATGTTGGCAGCAATCATGAGGTGGGGAATCTTGTGTTTCTGCCAGATGTTCTGCCTTAAGGAGTTGATCACATTGGGGAGACATTAGTTACATTGTCACATTTGCTGCATGGTTTGTTGTATGGGAAAAGAGAATTTACATCTCAGTGTTCCTACAAAAGGCAGCCTTTCCTCATCGTCTCTAATAATTCTACCAGTTACAGATGAGGCTGATCTAAAATAGTTAGAACCAAATGAAAACAGAGGAGGCTGAACTTTTAAAATCATGAGCTTTGCCTGGGAAGACCACAAGATTAAAGAGTTTAATAAAATGGGTTCTTTGTACATCCAGATGCTTTTGAATTTTAGTTCATAAGACTGCTCAAATGTTTTACAGCTCTTCGTTGCAAATGTGAGCCCATTTCACTGGTAGTTCTTGTAGCTGCACTAAATAAAGCAAGCCCAAATGCTTAAAGACATAATGAAATTGCTTTTCTCTCAATATTCCAAGTACAAAACAATGTGTTGTCAGTGGGTTTTTTTTACTCGCCTACCCATGACATTATTGAAAACAGCTTAGAATATGAAAATGAGCAACCTAAATTAAAAATCAATAATGTTAATCACTTTATTTTATTGCCTCCAAAGAAAGGCCATTATCAATTTATTTTCCCGCTGAATGCCAGTTACCATGGCAGTGTTTGGCATGGATTGTGCATTAATGGTCGTCATTACTTATGCTATTGGCTTAGCAAAAGGACATGGCCCATGAGGTTACAATCCATAAATCCACTCAGCTATGGTGTTTTTATTCACACCATTTTTATTCCCAGTGTTGCATACTGACCCACTGAAGAGGCACAGCCCATCAGATGTAAGAACCCTCTTGGAGAAAGCTCAATTATCTGGGCCATTTGGAAACCACACTGCAAAAAGAACCATTCCCAATGGACCAATTGTTCCAGCAATGGGGGGGGGGGTGGATTCAAGAAAGACAATGCCTTTAAAATAGTTGTTGATGGGAATTGTCAGCACAGAGACAAAGCAAATAGTGGCATAGCAGTCCAAATATTCTCTCCCCACAAAGCTTTTCTCTCTCTTCCCCAAAAGTCTTTCTCCCCTTCTTTATTATACAAAGTGCACTCTTATCTCCTAACTCCATGGCAACCAATTTGGCCTTGATTCTCAGGAGAGCGAGCTGATATCAGACATAACAAGAATCTTTACTCCCTACACAACCAGTAAGGGACATACCGGTGTACCTGAGCATTTCACATCTCAGACACCAGTGTTTTTCATCTCTTCACAAGGCTGAAGAGACTACCACAACAAAAGTCAGAGGCAAAAGCAGCCAGACGGGTGGGTGTCCATGACACCAAGCTTTTAAAAATCCAGGTATTCCAGCTGGACTGAGTGAAAGATCACACTCGGAAGAACTGCATTCTAGCATTGGAATCTTATAGCACACAATGCCGTTGAATGATCATAGCAACCATGATCCAAAAAGCATATATATTTCTGATCTTCCAAACTGATTTACAGAAATCACTGAGCACAATCTTCAATAACTAATACTATAAGAGATGTTCACAAATGATTTTTTTGTTTGTTCTTTGGGCGTTAAACGTTTAGGGAAACCTGTTACATCCTTCCCTGAGTTCTTTTTTCCAGAAATCTAAGGCCCATTCTGCTTCTAGCATTCACTCCGTTGTTTTACCAAACCCACACTGGAACAGAAAAAGATGCAGCTCAAACCCACATTCAAATACCCCGAGCCAATGCCATACTGACTGCAGAGTCACTCCTCAACAGCCATAAAATGGCCATAAATCCACGCAGACAGTACCATAAAACCGAGAGATCAAAGGAAGTGAAGCCGGCATGCAGTCTGGAGGCCTCCATAAAATCCGACAATCAAAGAAAGTGAAAGTGGCATGCAATGTAGAGAGGAATTTCACTTCCAACGAGCGTTTGGTAAAACAGTGGAGCGACTGCGAGATGCAGAATGGGCCTAAATGCAGATGATATAGGAGGGTGCCCCTGTTCACTCTGCCTGCCAACCCTGTAGTTCCCTGAACTCACAATATGTAACAGCACTTTGATTACTGAAAGAAGCAGTTCTGCCTCTTGGCAAAAGCAATCCAATGAGTTTTCTCCCAAAGGCCAGCATAGGTGTGGATAGGGGCTTTCAGAGAAGCAAGCTTGGTGGCCTAGCAACGGGCACTGAGGGGGAAGTTGCTAACTCTGATGATGGAATAGGGTTCCCAACCTCCAGGTGGGGCCTGGGGATCTCCTGCTTTTACAATGGCTCTCCAGCTGACAGAGATCAGCTCCCCTGGAGAAAATGGCTCCTTTGGAGGGTGGACTCTATGGCATTGTACCATGCTGAGGCCCCTCCCCAAACCCCACCCTCTCCTGGATCCACCCCCAAAGTCTCCAGGGATTTTTAAACCCAGACCTGGCAACTCTATGATGGAAATACCTGAAGATCTGGGGGGTGGATCCTGTGGAGGGCAGCTTTTTTTTGGGGGGGGGGATGGAAGGACTCAGCAAGCTATAATGCCATAAGGTCTACCCTCCAAAGCAGCCATTTTCTCCAGGGGAACTGATCTCTGTCATCTGGAGATCAATTGTAACAGCGGGAGATCCTAGGGGGAAGTCAGCCACACTGCAGGGGGTTGAAGGGAATGGTTTGATGGTTGCTGGCCCACCTCATAAGCCAGCCAGCCAGCCAGCCATGGTGGAGCTAAGCAGGAGAAAGGGCCTGAGAAATTTCATATAGCCATTATGTTCCGTTTCAGGAACTCTTCAGTAATGGTTTCTGTCAGGCATTTTACACAGAACCATATTAGTACCGGTTCCCTAATGGAACATATTGGCCTTTTCACACAGAAACGTGCCTCTCCCATTGGGGAAGTGTTCCTGAGCCAGTTTACCTTGAAACCTCCTCCCAAACATTCTTCAGTTCCTGAAGCACTACAGGGTGCTGTGTGAAATGCCCCCTGTTTCTGACGGTTTATTCTGACAGTTTATTCTGGGCACGCTGGCAGTGTGCGGGGGAGGGGGTTATGCTGATAGTCCATTGCCTTTTCACTGACAGAAGCAGGCCACTGAGGGGACAGTTAGACCCACCTGGCAGTGTGCGGCGGAGAAGAGTGAACCCAGCTCCCAGTCGGTCCTTCCCCTTCGCTGGCTCCCTCCAGACTGAGACCGGGATGCTGGCCGGTGGCTCTGTGGGCGGGACTGAGGCAAAGCATGGAGAGAATGCAGCCAGTGGCCAGGGACCCCCTTTTGAGTGGCAGTCCGTCCAGCCTACAGATTTTGGCACCCCATGGAATCTTGCCCGTAAGAATCTTGAAAACAGCTTTATATAACAGGAAAGATTTAATACCCCCACCTTTCTCCTCAACGTGGACCAAAAGTGGCTTACATTATTCTCCTGTTCTCCATTTTGTCCTCTGTGAGGCAGGTCTCGCTGAAAATGTATGACTAACCCAGAATCACCCAGCAACCTTCCACTGCAGTCTAGCGATTTGAACTTCGGCTTCCTTGATCCTAGTCTGACATCCTAACTATTACACCACACTGGCTCTGATAACTCAGAAAAGTTCTCAATGCCCCCCTCCTCCCTTTGTTTTGTAAAGGAGGGAATATATTCCACCCCCTGTCTATGCTGCCTTTGTCTGCGCTGTGGACCTTAAGTGACTTACATCATTCTTCTGTTCTCCATTTTATCCTCACAACAACCCTGTGCAGTTGGTTAGGATAAAAGAGTGTGACTAACCCCTGGTCAACCAGCAAACTTATATGGCAGCAGAGAGATTGGAATCTGGGTCCCTAGATCCAAGTCAGAAGCTCTGACCACTACATCACATTGTGTCTGGGAGCTAGGAAAGTTGTTTGGTACCAGAGATATTTTCCATCCTCCCTTGTGTGTCTGCTAGGTACTTTCTGCTGTTAAATGCACTTCCTCTTCCACTAAAACTTTCACTTGTGCGAAGGCCCCTGAAAAGCATTGATCTTGCTCAAATGGTAGTTTTAGCAGAAATTTTACCACACACAGAACCTGTTTATAGAATCTAAGCTTTAGGCTATAATCACATACACAATTAAACTGTTTAAATCTTAGTACATATAATGGGATTCACACAATTTAACAGTGTGTAGGATTTTGGCCTTAACCATTTGTAATTTACTGATTTTTTATAATGATAATTTATTGTATATACACGATGTCAGCAAGGAAATGGACTTGACGTCCTTTTGGCACCAACCAGATCTTACAGTTCTATCTATCAATTGACTTGTCTTATTCAGTATTCTTTACTATAGTGCACAATTTCAGGCATTATATAGTTACATTTTAGTAACAATATTATCACATAGAAAAGGAGGCCACTGATCTGGATGGCCCAGACTAGCCCAATCTCACCAGATCTCAAAAGCCCTGGTTAGTATTTGGATGGGAGACCATCAAAGAAGCCTGGGGTTGCTACTAGAGGCAATGCTCCCTCTAAGCAATGGAGTCTTGTGAGCAAAAATTCTACTTCGTGAGCTACTGGCATTAAAGTTGTGAGCGAGTGATTTCCCTAATGCATACATCAGTTTGCTCTGAAGCCATCCTTCCTGAGCTAAGACAAAAATATGTGAGCCAGATGCTAAAAAACTGTGAGCTAGCTCACACTAACTTAGCTTAGAGGAAACACTGACTAGGGATATATACTCAGTATAAACTGAGTCAAAAAAATACCCAATAAATACCAGTAAGGATATCCCTCCTTATTATATAATTGAGTTTTCGTGTGACTCTTTCCTCAACGTTCCACATGATCCCACAGCCTTTGGATCCTTG
Organism: Lepidodactylus listeri; assembly: GCA_029233225.1. Taxonomy (NCBI): domain Eukaryota; kingdom Metazoa; phylum Chordata; class Lepidosauria; order Squamata; family Gekkonidae; genus Lepidodactylus; species Lepidodactylus listeri. The sequence continues at coordinate 50,581,390 of JARCFY010000007.1, forward strand.
CCCTGTCACTCAGAAGCTGTCCCTATCCACTGGCTCTGAGTACTCGCATGCCACTGGCTGGGTACCCGGTCTGCTCCTCTTCCCTGCCCTCTCCTTCAGCCACTGTGCTCTGTCAGAATTTCTGGCAAACAGCTTTTTCTCTTGATGAAGATGCTTCTCCAACTTGCCACTTGTGTGGGACTAACTATTCCCTCAGTGGCTGTTGGTAGGTGTAACAAAATGGCAGTTGCCTGTGTTTGTAAGATGGCTGCTGTCTATGGTTGTTTGTTTAAAATGTTCCCCCATAAGGTTCAATTGAGCTGTGGTTCCAGAGAGGGGCCTACAGGGGTATCATTCACTGGGTTGAATGGGGGGTTCCTCATCTGCTGGACTACAGTTCCTAGCTGCCCCAAAGCCAAAAAGTGTGTGTGGGGGGGAAGGGACCCTCCCAAGGGGCAGGGCACCATCAATATAGACCCATCCATATAGACCCATCAATTTTGTCCTACAGGAGGTTAGGAAACGCTCCTGCTGCCTGTGCTGATCCAGGCTACAAGCCAGAGATGGGGGGGGGGGATCCTATGAGGCAACAGAGATTCAGCCACTCCACAGTTGGCTGGTTTGGGGAATGAATGGAAGTTTCCCTGCTTTCTTGGGCAAGAGAGAGAAACTGAAGGAGAGCTGGCAGCCAGTCCAAGGAGAGATCCTATCCTGAGCCCACAACATCCAGAGGTAGAGTGAGTATTGTGCGTAGGGGAAGAGGATTGCATTTAACCCCTGTTAATTTATGCCCCATTTGTTCATAGTGTGTGCTTACTCCTACAGTTGTGCCTTTATTCATTTAGTGTGTGTATGCTCCATAATTGTGTAAATAGTTAAATAAATTGTCGCAGGCCTTTGTGAGGAATTCATTGGGGCCAGTCCTGTTTAGGGTTGCCAGCTCCAGATAGGGAGATTCCTGGAGATTTCTGGTAGTATTTATGGAAGCCAGGGTTTGGGGAGGAGAGAGGCCTCAGCTGAACAGAATGCCATAGAGTCCACCTTCCAAAGCAGTTATTTTCTCCGGGTGGGAGAAATCTGTTATCTGGAGTCCAGTTGTGATATCTGGTAATCTTCAGGCTCCACCTGGAGCTTGACTACCCTAGGCATAGCAGTCACTGCTTCAGAGCAGGGTCTGCTAGATCAGGTTCTTGCTGTAGAAGCTGAGTGGGTGATTTTGGACCAGTCACAGACTTTCAGCATAACCTACCTCACAGGGTTGTTGTGCAAGTCAAAAGGGGGAGAGAAGAATGATGTAAGCAATTTTAGTCCCCATTGCAGAGAAAGACTACTTTTCCTCCTGGGAAATTTATTTAAATTTTTATCCCGCCCTCCTGGCCAAGGAAACCATTGTTGCCAATCTCCCAGTGAGGGCTGGAGATCACTCAGAATTACAACTGATCTCCAGGAGGGAGTGGGGAGGAAACAGAAAGCTGAAATCAGAGGGGCAGGTAATGGCAGGCTGATGCTTGGCTGGGAAGGAGACAGGGTTGCCAACTCCAGGTGGGAAATTCCTGGAGATTTGAGGGATGGAACCTGGAAAGGGTGAGGTTTGAGGAGGGCTGGGACCTCAGACAGATACAGTGCCATAGACTCCACCCTCCCAACCAGCCATTCCCTCCTGGGAAAACACTGTTGCCAATCTCCAGCTGAGGGCTGGAGGTCACTCAGAATTACAACTGCTCTTCAGGTAGCAGAGATCAGTTCTTCTGCAGAAAACAGTGGACTCTGTGTCATTATACCCTGCTGAGGTCGCCACAGCAAAATGACGCTGAGTGCCCAAGGCTGGGGCACTCTCCCAGAGCCTCTTTATAGAGCCCGTTGTATTTATTTCCACAATGGGCCTTATTCCTAGTTGACAATAATGCTGATTCTGTGAACTTAGGCAGATCATGAGAAGGGAGGGCAGGAAGAGTTGCATCTGTGCTTGGTTCTTGTGGCCCTTTCTTACATGCCAAGGGAAGTGCTGATTGCCACTTTGGGGTCAGGAAGCAATTGTTCTCCAGGCCAGTTTGGGGTTAGGAAGCAGTTTTTCTCCAGGGATCCTGGAGGTGGGTTTTTTGGGGGGCGGGGTGGGGGGGTGGGCTATCTTCTGGGTTTGGAGCAAGGCTCATTGGGGGTGTGGGGAGGAAGTATTTGTGAACGTTTTCAGTTATGTAGGGGAACTGGACTAGATTACCCTAGCGGTCCCTTCCAACTCTATGATTATATGAGTCTAAGAGGGCTAGTAATTTGGCTATCCAAAAATGGTTGCCCATATTTGGGATTTTTCAGGGCCACCTGATAGCCACAGTTACAGGACATTTAAAGAGCTCTCAGTCACTTTAAATGCCTTTGGGGTGAACTCTTAGTAAAGCATTTAAAGTCTATATGTCTTCAGATATCACTCCCTGTGGCACAGACCATGTCCTTTTAAATGCCTTCTCTCCACCTACATTGGAAATAATGGAGGATAGGGGCACCTTCTTCTGGGACCCCTGAACCAATCTTTTTGCAACTGGGGGGGGGGGGGGGGTTGAGGCGATACATCAGCAGCTACGCTACAGATTTGGTGCCTCTGCCTCAAAAAACAGCTGCAACTTGAAATCACCATCAGAAAAGGAGGAAGAAATGATGATAAAAGTAGCTTCAGGTAGGAGTGTGCATGACCTACCCTCCATCAAGTTTCCCTTCTGTGCTTTAAATGAAGGCACTGGGTGTCTTAGTCCTTGCTTAAATTAAAGCTACACACCATTCTGTACACCCATGTGAATCAGTGCAATAACAGAAGCATCTCTGGCACGACAGACTCAGTACCACTCTTGCTAAGTTATTCCTGTGGTTGATAAAAGGAGTGGCCTTTTCCGCCTTGAGTCACAGTAACTGACAGAGCAGCAGGTGGCGAAGCCTTCTTCTGTGGGTGAACGGAATACTTTGCATTCTGGAGCTGAAATTTCAAAGCCCAATAATCTTTTTGAGGGCAGTGCACGATGACCTTAAAAAAATGAATAAAAGAAATCATGGCTCTGTAAATTGAGGAGAAAGTATTGGGCCACAAGCCAAAAATACAGTGATCCTCAGTGTGCCTGTAAAAGTCTCTTGATGCTCAGTGCCATTGTATAATAATGTGCTGGAGCTGAATATGTCAGCGTTTTGTGGAGTGGGATAGAATTCAAGGCCAATGCAAATTGTTTCCTTCGCCTCTGTAAATGTCTGTTCTTCATGATTCTCACTGCCGAATCCCCACTGGTTAATGCACCGAAGAATACAAAGCATCCTTTCCCACTTAAATAGTTTACTTCTCCTATGCGGAATTTCAGTTCATTTTGGGACTCTAATGTTAAAATAGTAATGAGAAGGCTAAAATGTCCTTTATGCAACTATGCGAGAAAAGAAAAGAGTCATAGAGCAGTGGAAGCTCACTGCCAGGATTTTGACTTCAGGAGTCTCTGCAATATATAGTGAAACTAGACAAGGATCTGTGACTTCTCATCTATCTGCTGGGAAAGGAGATGATATTTTGGGCATTGGAGTGAACATATGAAACAGCCTTATATTGACCTAAACCATTAGGTCAGTAAGTGGCAGCAGCTCTCCAGTGCCTCAATGTAGACATCTTTCATATCACCTACTACCTGACCCATTTAATTTGAGATGCCAGAGGTTGAGCCTGGGACTTTGTGGTCCTAGGGGCAGAGAACAGAGTGGGGGCAAACATCAACTGGAGAAAAAACAACAGGCCACAGCTTTTATTGAACACACATCACAGGAGCCTTGGCGCATCATAGGGCATGGGTCCAACACTGAGTAACTTGCCTTTTGAAGAAGAAGAAGAGATTGGATTTATACCCCGCCCTTCACTACCCAAAGGAGTCTCAGAGCGGCTTACAAACTCCTTTCCCTTACCCTCCCCACAACAGACGCCCTGTGAGGTAGGTTGATGGCACCAACAATTTGGCTGATGGCACCAACAATCTCCCCAACCCATCAGCTGGGGAAGCAATGTGGGATGGCAAGCTCTGAGTTCTCACATGGGTGCAAGCCAATGTGTGGCTCCCTTATCATCTGAGGGTTAGAGCCGGGTGACAGCCCCTAAGCTGGGCATATCGCTGAATGGCCCCACCACCAAGACCTGTGTTCCCCGTAAGCTAAGTTAGTTTGAGCTAGCTCACAGTTTTTTAGCCTCTGGCTCACACATTTTTTCTTAGCTCAGGAAGGATGGCTCCAGAGCAAACTAATTTAGGCAGCAGCCAAATCACTTGTTCACAACTTTAATGCCAGGAGTTCACAAAGTAGAATTTTTGCTCACAAGACTCCATAAGCTTAGAGGAAGCATTGGCTTATAAGGGTCCCTGGAAAAAGGGAGGCAGGTTCCCAGGCTCAGCCTCTCTCCCAGACTGGATCCAGCCCAGTGCCCAAACCACCACCAGAGATGGGCAACTGCCCAGTTCCCACCAAAACTCCTATGACCATATCCAAAAATCTGGGCATCACAAAAGCCATGAAGCCAAACATCCTGACTGCATTCAGAGAGGTGCACATCGTCCACCCAAAAGAGATCTACCTGTCTGAAAGAAATGTCTGGATGCTGTATGGTAGAGCCATCTGTTACCTCCTCAGTGCCAGCCACCTTGTTCTCTTTCTGCCATCTAATGTCATCCTTGTCCAGGGAGGGGGACACATGCTGCTCCAGAAAATCTGATCAAAAAAAGTCATGTTTCCAGAAGGTGAGAAGCTACAAATTGTGAGTCCATCTTAATGTCCAAAGAGAAATCTACCTCTTTCTTTCCAGTGACTTTTTTCTCACCTAGCTGGATGATCAAGGTGTCCAGAGGGCCTCGACAGGTAAAACAGCGAGTGTCAGTTGACACAAGAGCTTTCTAGTGCATTCTTCAGTGCCCAAAGCAGGAGATTATGAGACAATCCTTGAATACGAGGTCTGTCCCCAATGACCCCCCAGTGTACAGTGCTATGGCCACTTGCAGCTGCTGGATGACCTTGGGCAAGCCATCGTTCTGTCATAGCTGTTCTCTCAAGGTCAGTTCTAGAAAGAGCTCCCTCAGCCCTGCTTACCTCGCAGGGTGTCTGTTGTGGGTAGGGGAAGGGAAAGGAGTTTATAAGCCTCTCTGAGACTCCAAGTGAAGGGCGGGGCATAAATCCAATCTCCTCCTCCTCCATCACTTCTCAGTTTCAGAGTACTGCACTGGAAGTACTACCAAGGTGCTGGCATTTCCTTCTCATGGGAAATTACTTTGGGGGATGCAGAGTGACCTTACCTGCTTTCTCTGTAGCCACCAGCTCCATAAAATCTGCCAATCCAGGGCTGAATCGCTGTCTCCTCCTGGTCATCTGGGGAATGCTTTGAGGGCCCAAGCTTTAGTGGATATGGTTATGCTGTCCCAAGAGATACCTTGTGTTGTTCCTGCTTTTTTGGGAAGGAGAAAACACACCTGGAAGGCTGATGTTATGGCTGAGCAATGCTTGAACCCATATCTTACAAAAACAGTACTATGGCCCATGCACTATACTGGCTCTTTTGCTTTTACAGAAATATGAGTATGGAAAGCAGAATTAGTATCTGAAAGGTCAATTTTCTACAGAAGGACTCTGAACAAATGCCACTACATGACCAACAGACCTTTAGACTCATGGTCCAGACCATGGTGGGGGAATACCCATATACAAAACATGAGAGAATGCTCAAGAGATGGTCAATCCTCCATATTGTTATGGCTGAATTGCAATCAGCTGCCATTCTGTAAAAAAAGGGCACAAAGCAAAAAAAAAAAAAAAAACAGCTCTGTTGAGGTTCTTATAATAGCATTTAGATGGAATATTATTTATAGCCAAAGAGAAAAGGAACAAAAGGAGGAACCTGGGGAAGAGAAATTGCCAGCCAAAGTGGAGATTGTGTGACAAAGCAATATCAAGACTGCTCCAATGAGCAGACACAAAAGGGAAGATCTCTAAAAGAACTAAAGAAGGACAGTGGAGTGAGTGGGACATTTGCAAATGAGAAGAGAAAAATCTGTTAGAGCACACAGAAGCACAGGGTGAAACCAGAAAAGACATCGCAGCAGCCAGGCAGACACACAAAGGGAAAATAAAAAAGTCCTTTCAGAAAGCTATCCCGGCTAATTCGTTTGAGCAAGAATGAAAAGGCAGAGCAGTTATATACATTCAACTTTCTCTGTTGGGTTATTTGAGGACATCCAAAAGGGCGGGGGATAAAATAAATGAGCAAGTATTAATTGTAGAGGCAAAACAGGCACATAAGGACAGAAGAAGAAGAAGACCAGGATATTGTGGCAGTGTAGAAAGTCATTCACCAGCAAGTCAATCCCCCAAGTTTTCTCATAAGATTTAGCTCTGCCCATACTGTGATTGTTTAGAGAGGGGCTGTGGCTCAGTGGTAGAAGGTCCCAGGTTCAGTCCCTGGCATCTCTAGTTAAAAGAATCAGGTACTGGTAATGTGAAAGACCTCCACCTGAGAGCTTCTGCCCGTTTGAGTAGACAATACTGACTCTGATAGACCCAGGGTCTGATTCATTATAAGGCAGCAGCATCTGCTCATGCACCTCAGCAAAGACTCTCCATGCAATGGGAGGATGAATGTGATGTGTCTCTGAGAGTGCTCCTCCTCCACTGATCATTTACCAAATGCAAATAAAATGCTGCATAGAGTTTTTCTTATTTATAAATCACAAGATCACAAGAGTGAGCAGGCCACTCCACAATACCCACCTTGACTGGTAGACTATTAATAAAAAGAGATGGTTTTCGAAATGGCCTTCTTTGTCAGTTTTCAGTTATTAGAAAAGACAAAGAAAATTATATCCGTTTCAGAATTTTTGCAAAGGTGTGCCTGGGGGTGGGGAGAATCAGACCTGGAAATTTAGCTGAAGTGGAAACAGATTTTCAGTGTAATTCTTAGAGGAGGGAAAGAGGTACATGGGCATTCATTTGGAGATCTGCTGGTGTAGTGTCCCTCTGCTGCTGCTCTGTGGCCAGCTGCTATCATGGCAACAATAACGATGTCCACTGGAGCACCACTAGCACAACTCACTGCCCCTCTTGTCTTTGTTTCTTCTTTTTCTTCCTTTCTTTTTTTTTTTTCCAAAGGTGTGGGTAAGAGAATGTGTGTGGCTTAGAACATAGATGGTTATATGTGGGCAGTACATTTGCTGCCAGTCAGATGGGCATTCTGTCCACTGTGTGGGTGCCCTTCCTCTGTGGGCTGTGGACACTCAGGCCATGTGCCTCTGTTAGCGGTTGCACTATAGTGCCCGCCTGCCGCTGCTCCCTGTGCTGGGGTCTCGGCAACCAGGCAGGGCGCCCTGCTGCCCACCAGCGGTGTATGCAGCTACGTGGTTTATAATCTTGGGGAAAACTAGACTAGACTTAAATGAGACTTACTTCCTGTTCAGCAGATTGAGAACTGCAGAGACCTAGCTGCAAAAAGGCCATGTCCCTCTGTTAGCGGTTGCACTATCTGGGGGTCTTTCGTCTCTGTTCTCTGCCAGCCTATGGGGAGGGGAGTGGCATAAAGGATCAATGGCTTCATTGGCAAGCAGTGGTTGGCTGCACCTGTGTGGTGGGAACTCAAATGAATGTCATTGAGTGCCACTGCCTGATTTGTGGGTAGTACTGAGGTGGCTATGGAGTCCAGCCTGATCACTACACAGTCTGTGCCCTGAGGAATGTCCATAGGGATCTGACCAGTGTAACCACTCTTATATCAGCAGCTGGCCACTACCACCACCAAGAACCTCAAATGTTGTGTACTAATGGCGACCACGCATGCTGTCAGAGATTGCACACGCGGTAGGGCAAACTACCAAAGTTTCGCATTAGTAGATAACAGCCCATGTGGATCCTAACTTGGACCAATCAGCTCCGCAGGATCCTAAAAGGGATCTATGGTCAAGGGTGCCATGTGAATAGTCCTATCACAGGGATCAGGTGTGACTGGGGGTGTAGTTTGTACCTGCATAAAAGCAGACCCCCGGGCCCTGCTTGGCAGTCCGGGTTTTCCTGTTAATAAACTATGAGCTGATTTCACTCAACATGGGATCTGGACTGTTGCTTTGGGAATCTGTGAAAAATTACTAGTAATGCTGCTCATGCATAGGCATAGACTACGGGGGGGCTCGAGCCTCCCCTGAAATTTCCTGGGGGGGACTGAGCCCCCCCCGGGAAAATGTAGCGCCTGCCGCCACGCCTCCTGGGGCCCTTCCAAGGCCGGCTGCTGCCAGTGCCTCTCCCCCCCCTCCGCCTGGCCACTCTTCCATCCTTCCCTCTCCCTCCCTCTTTTCCCAGTGAAGGGAGAGGGAAGGAGTGGGGGGGGGAGAGGCCCCGGCAGCAGCGGCTAGCGGGCCTCGGAAGGGCCCAGGGAGGCGCGGAGGTTTCCTGGGGGGGGACATCACCCCAGCGAGTGCGCGCTAAAGAGCCCCCCCCCGGAATTTACAAAACTCTACGCCCCTGTGCTCATGGGAAGGCTGCTTGGTTGCAACATGTTCTGCTCCTATATATTTTAAACAGTAAGATACTAAGTGTCCAGTGCTCTCTTTTTTACTGCCAAGTCAATTAAACCCTATAGAGCTTCTGCCTCAACTTATCAGAGCTCAGTAGGTTAAGAAGTATGTAACAGAACACTTTAGGGACATACAAATGAGCTTATGCAAGCGTTTTCTGTACTCTTCCTGTTTGCTTTAGAATGTGCTATTTTGTTCCCCTGGCCGTCAGAGGAGGCCCTCAAGTCCTGCACAGAGTGAGGGAGGGTCAAACAGCCTGACAAGAAGACAAATGGACCAGGATGTCAAGGGCAAGGAGATGCTGGCAGAGGGGTGGAACCTGCATGGGAAAGATGCACATTTAAAAGGAGGGGAGGCAGAAACAAGAAGGCCAGATGCTCAGGAGCCTGCAGGTGGATGGGAGAGCAGAGAAACAGCTGGAACCAGGGAGGCAGCTCTCAGCCATCAGCTGCTGAACAGGAAGCAGCCACAGCAGGAAAAGCCTTGGGAAGGGCAAGAGAAGACTGCACTGGGCACATGAGGTGATGGAACTCACTCAGAGAAGGTGAAGCAGGCACAGGCTATCTGGGGACTGAGGTCTGAGAGACAGCAGGGGTGAAAAGTCCTGAGAGGGGAGGACAGTGGGAAGGCCAAGGAGGACATCCTGGGGAGTGGAGCCCAGATTTCAAAGGCCAGCTCTCTATTTGAGGCCACCACACATTTCTCACAGTTCCTTCACTTACATTCTGAACCCTTTCCTGGCTGTGGCTGACTGGCTACATGGAAAGCTCAGTCCCCTCCACCTCCCCGACTCTACCACTCGGACCCAATGCAACTTCACTACCAGCAACAGACCTCAGCATTTTGCTCTTTTCTCATGCTACTCCTCCTCCTCCTCCTCCTGCAACCATCCACAAGTGCTGATCCTGTCTGCAGCCCAGATCTCTCTTTCTCTCCCCGTGTCACTCTCTCCCCTGTTCTTTCAGCCTATCATTTATGTTTTGTCCCTGGCATGACCGGTACATACTCCCCTTGCTCAATTGGGACCTCATGGAAACTACAGCTAACAAAGAATCATAGTCAGTAAGATTGGTTGCAGATTGAACTGCATTATTGACCACTATTGTAAAGTGAGGCTCCAGTACATTGGTCACATTGTGAGAAGACAACACTCACTGGGAAGGACAATAATGCTAGGAAAAGTTGGAGGCAGCAGGGAAAGAGGAAGACCTAATGTAAGATGGATTGACTCAGTAAAGGGAGCCATGGCCCTTGGTGTGCAAGTCTTGAGAATGGCTGTTAATGACTAGACATTTTGGAGGTCATTGACTGTGGTCACACTGACAGCTTGGTGTGGTATGATGGCGCCTCTAATTGCTCTGGTTTAAAGTGTTGCAGGGCATATCATCCAGACAGCACACCCTGCTGTGGGTTACCTACGTGGCCATCCCGTGGTCAAGCATCCACAGTATTGCAGCACCTCGGCAACAGAGCACACTGCTCGCTCAGTTTTTAAAATGCAGGTGGGTGCATATGGACTCATGCGCACTCATATATGCACATGTGCATTCATATGCACCCACATAGGCAAAAACTTTTTAAAAGAACACCCCAGCTGCAGAAACAGATCTGCAAGTTCAAAATCCCTTCTGGGTTCCTTTCAGATGTTGGGAAACCCAGATAGAACTGTGCATATATGAGTGTGCAAAAACTTTTTAAAAGAACACACCAGCTGCAGAAACAGGTCTGCAAGTTCAAACATCCCTTCTGGGTTCCTTTCAGATGTTGGGAAACCCAGATGGAACTGTGAACAACCCATTAATACCGGACTTTCCCCAGTATCTGTTTATTCCACTTCCACTGCTGACGACTGCACCAAGGACCCATTTATTCCACTCAGGTAACACTACCATAGCACCACAAACTGCAGCCATTAATTCATAGGGTTACCCAAGTCTGAAGGGTTTAACAGCCTTTAACAAGCACACACATACATTAATGACTGACTGCTCCATATTTATATGCCTTCATTTCCTCCCTTTCTCTGTCCACTTGTTAGACAACAAAGTTGCTCAGCAGTGGTGTCTTTTTCTCTCCTTCCATTGAGAAAATAGCATGTCAAAGCTGTGTATACGCAGATCCACAGTCCTGAAGATCCAGATTGGGGGGGGGGGTGTATGTGTTGGAATGCCTCTATATGTGTACCCTAGTTCCAGGGTGACATGGTGCAAAACTTCAGCTGTTGCCCTGGGATTCCTTCCAGGGCTGTCTAGTAAGGAGTATCATAGAGAGGCTGAACTAGGAAACGAGTCTATGCTAAGAGTATTTTGTTTCACAGCCCTATAACTTCCTCTGAAACCTTTTCCTGCCCTGGCATACATGGCCCCATCTACAGAGCTCCTGGGAGCATGGTTTTTACAGGGTTCTTGCTGGGCCTTCCATAGCCCTCCCTACAGTGTAGGGTAGGGTTACCAACCACCAGGTGGTGGCTGGAAATGTTCTAGAATTACCACTGGTCAACTGGAGAAAATGTCCACTTTGAAAGGTGGCCTCTATGGCATTATGTCCCATTGAAGTCCCTCCCATCCCCCAGACCCTGGTCTCCTCAGGCTCCACCCCTAAAATATCCAGGTATTTTTCAACCCAGATTTGGCAACCCTAGTGCACTGTGCTGTGTTTCTTCTATTCTTTCTCGTTATATTACCTGTGTGCAGGGATGCCAGCCTCCAGGTGGGACCTGGGAATCCCCAGGAATTAAAGGTCATCTCCAGAATACAGAGATCAGTTCCCCTGGAGAAAATGGATATTCTGGAGGGTGGACTCAATGGCATTGTACCCCACTGAGATCCCTGACCTCCCCAAGACCCATCCCCAAATCTCCAAGAGTTTTCCAGCTTGGAAATGGCCACCCTATCCCCCATCCCCCACCAGTGGCCAGGGGAGACATGGTGACCCTATGGTGGTAAGGTGAATACAGGGAGACATGCTAGCATTGACATGCATTGGTTGGTTGCTTCCATGCATAGTTGACACTGGGACATTGATCAACACAAAAGAAGGGACAAAAACCCAACCCAAAGCAGTAATTGGATACTTAAAAGATTCAGGGTAAAAGCATGTATAAAAAGGATTAAACAAAATATATCTTTAATGATACAGTGCACTTTAATAGTCCACTAAAAACAAAATAGGCATTTAGGCCACACAAGTCACACACTGTGCAGGACACATTACAAACAATGAACTAATGAAATTGGATGAGAGGTGTTTTGGCTACAAAGGTCCCAATTTAATACCACTTACACATTATAAAAAGGAATCTGTATCACAGTTAGCCATGTAAGGTAGTGTGGGAGCATTCCAAAATCATTCTTGTGACACAAAACAACTCTGTGAGATTTATCACATCTGGCTACTGATCTTCAGGGCTATTTTTGGGCAGGTACGCACCGGAACGGAGTTCTGGATGGCTTCTGAGTTGACCACGTCTACAGCCTCCCCTCTGGGTTCCCCAGGTGCCTTGAAAGCCGTGGGATGCCTGGGGAAGCCAATCCAATCCAGGGAAGGAAGGCAGTTTAAATTGCCTCCCCCCCCTCAGGTTTCACAGGCGCCTCGCAAGCTGTGGGGTGCCTGGGGAAGCCAAGCCAATCCAGGGAGGGAAGGCAGTTTAAACTGCCTCCCCCCTCCCTCGGGTTCCCCATGAGCCCTGCAAGCCATGGGGCACCTGGGGAAGCCAATCCTGGGAGGGAGCTGCATGGTCAGAGGTTTGGCCTAATATGCTAATGAGTTTCTGCTGTTGGGTGTGGCCTATTATGCTAATGAGTTCCTGCTGGGCTTTTTCTACAAAAAGAGCCCTACAGATCTTTATAGCCCCACCCGAGGGAATATGAGATAACTTAACTCATACTGAATACAGCAGTTCCTTCACTCCCACTATGCATATGCACAGTGCACATATGCATGGGTGTCAACTACGGGGGGGCTCGAGGGCTCGAGCCTCCCCCGAAATTTCCCGAGGGGGGCTCAGCCACCCCCAGCAAAAGGGAGCACCTGCCGGTGGCCAGTCAGCTGGCCAGCTGGCTGTCGCCACCTCTCCTTCCCCCCCACCCCCGGCCTGCCCTCCTGCCTCCCTGGGACAGGGGGGGGAGAGAAAGGCGGCGGGGACATCCCTTTGCGCAAGCCAAGAGCAGGTCCCCTTTGCGCAGAAGCGCGGCCGGCGCTCAGCTCAGAGCACCCGCCCCACCGAGGCCGCCGTCCAGGAGCCTCGGCAAGGCGAACCAGGGCAGGAAACACAGCTCGTCGCCGAGTGGGGACCTGGCCTTTTCCTCCCCGGCCGCCTCCTCCCCCTCCTCCCCCCCCAAAGTGCCACTGACCCGAGGCCCCGAAGACCTTGGTGAAGGCGCGCTGGAAGGGGTGGCAGGGGACCAGCGCCAGGAGTTCCACGTTGTGGCACTCCAGGCCGCCGGGGGCCTCCTCCAGGTCTGCCTCCCTGGGGCAGGGGGGGAGGAGTGGCAGGTCTGCCTCCCTGGGGCCGGGGGGGAGGAGTGGCGGGGACATGGTCCCGCACGAGAGAGCCCCCGCCCTCCCCTGGGGATTTTCAAAGTCTACGCCCCTGCACATATGTGTACTGTAACCGTAAATTACCACAGAGCTATTTTGGTAGCACACATATGCAAGCCCTTATTGAAACATACATAGAAAACCATTTAGGCATAACTTATTTCCTGATTAAAAATACTTGCAATTCATAGCTGTGTAACTTATTCATTTTTCTTTGGTTTATATCAAAAGTAAAAAAGCAGTATTCATTAAAAATCACTAAGGATGCAGACCCTGAAAGCATTGTATTTATTTCCAAGTCAACACAAAACACCGTCAGTATCAAGCACAGCACAAACTTTCAAAGTGACACATCCTAATAGCAATGGTTCAAATTAGTTGAACTAAAAAGGAACAAAGAATATCCTAAATTTAGAATGAAGCCGCTAGAGTATTTTTATATAGGAATAATAATGTTTTTCCAATGGCTATCATTTTTTTCCTCTTACACCATGCAGTGACCATGCAGTCCCAACCAATCTTCTAAGCACATTGTCTTCAGTGGATTTAGAAATGTATAACTTTGCTTAGGGTCGTGCTGTACTGAAAACATCTGGAATCAAAGTATGTACTCAATTGTAAAGAAGGGAGCCCACAAAAGATTTTTTTAAGTGGACTGTTTCTTGTTAAGTTCTGTCTTCCAGTCAGAGGATGGCATTGTCAGATTTATACCCCACCCTTCACTACCCAAAGGAGTCTCAGAGTGGTTTACAATCCTTTCCCCTTTCCCTCTGCACAACAGACACCCTGTGAGGTGGGGGGGGGGGGGTGAGGGAGCTCTCTGAGAACTGCCATTGAGAGAACAGCTCTGAAAGAACTTATGACTGACCCAAGGTCACACCAGCAGCTGCACGTGGAGGAGTGGGGAATCAAACCTGGTTTTCCCAGATCAGAGTTCACTCTTCTAACCATACATGAAACTGGCTCTCCAAAGATCCAAAGAGAAGTGAAGGAACTGAGGGTAAAGCAAGTTTTCATGCCTTTTCAGAAGCCTATATATCTTTACTGTCAGTTCTGAGTTTCTTTCAATGCGCTGAAGAAGAATGAAGTAAACGTATAGCCGAGTTAGCCTTGCAACAATTTCATTCCATTCTATTCAAATGAATGCTAGTGTAGCTGCCAATTTAAAATAAGTACTGAACATCAGATCTATCAATCATATCTACTGGGCTCATAGTTGTGGACTCCAGAGACCTCTGCTTAGAGCACTCAACAGCCTGCATGAGTCAAGTCAGTATAAACAGCAGAGAAGCTTTTTTGTTCGAAACACTTTCTCCTTTAGGGGACCCAACAAACTGACCTCATAAACTCTGAGTAGAGTGACATAATGGTGGAAACAAAATGGCTAGAGTTCACACTATTATTTAGTCTGGTATTAAAATCTCACAGGCTATTTCTTTATAAATGTGTTTCAGAAATATTGCTTCAGGGGGTAAAAGTCAAGAGAATTTAATATATACATTTTTTTTTCAAATCAGGTCTTATATTTGGAGATAGGTGGTGGAACCACCCACTTAGAATAAAATTCTTCTGCAGCTGCAAGACAAACAAACAAATAAATAAACAAACACTATGCTCTGAAGGCTCGTCTGATGGTGTCCCCCCAACTCCGTTTGGGTAGCGAGCGTATTTTAGCTCGCCCGCGGAGCCTGATGGACCCACAGTGGTTCTTGATGGCTTTGCGGGAACCCATGCCTTCCAGCGGCTCATTAGATGGGCTGGTCGAGGACTGGAATAATTGGCTCTCTGTGGCCATCGATGAGATCGCTCCCCGACGCCCTCTGCGCCCCCGCTCTAAGCTGGCCCCCTGGTTTACCGAGGAGCTGAGGCTGATGAAGCGGGAACTCAGACGGTTAGAGAGAGGGTGGCAGCGATCTCGCGACGAAGTATCAAGAGCATCTTATAGGACGTTTATGAGATCCTATGAGATGGCAATCAAGGCCGCTAAGAGGCAATTCTATGTGGCTGAGGTTGCATCTGCTAGCTCTCACCCGGCCCAATTATTTAGAACTATTAGGTCTTTAACTACAGTGCCACAGAGCACATTAAATGATAGGGAATTGGAAATTGGCAGTGAGGCATTTGCGAGCTATTTTGCAGATAAGATCTTGCTGCTCTGCCGTGATCTCCCGGCCACAGTTGAGACAGTGTGTGAACTTGAGGCTCCATGCACTTCTTCTGGTTCCACCTTGGATCATTTCAGCCCTCTCAGTCTTGAGGAGGTTGACAGGTTGCTCCTGACTGTACGCCCAACCTCGTGCAGCCTTGATCCCTGCCCCTCGTGGCTTATAAAAGCTTGCCACGAGGACTTGTGTGGTGCGCTTCGGGAGATTATTAACAAGTCCTTCGTTGAAGGGCTGTTCCCGGAGGCGCTCAAGGTTGCGATGGTCCGTCCCCTCCTTAAAAAACCATCTTTGGACCCGGCTGTATTGGCCAACTATCGGCCGGTGTCTAACCTACCCTATTTGGGCAAGGTATTGGAGAGGGCGGTGGCGATACAGTTGCAGAGCTTCATGGATGACACCTCCATGCTAGACCCATTTCAATCTGGCTTCCGACCAGGTCATGGGACGGAGTCAGTCTTGGTTGCCCTCACGGATGACCTCCGAAGACATCTGGATCGAAATGGTATGGCAGCACTGGTGCTGTTAGATCTGTCGGGGGCTTTTGATGTGGTCGACCACCAGCTGCTGATCCACCGCCTCGCCGATGTGGGGATACGGGGGCTTGCTTTACAATGGCTCGCCTCCTTTCTCCAAGATCGGGGACAGAGGGTTGCGCTCGGGGAACAGACCTCCCAGAGGCACCCACTGGTGTGTGGTGTGCCTCAAGGGGCGGTTCTGTCCCCGATGTTGTTTAACATCTATATGCGCTCCCTCGCCCAGATTGTCAGGAGGCATGGGCTGGGCTGTCACCAATATGTGAATGACACCCAGCTCTATCTGTTGTTGGGCAGCCAGTCTGGCTCTACCCCAGATGACCTGGAGTGGGCGCTGCAGGAGGTTGCGGGCTGGCTTCAACTGAGTCAACTGAAATTGAATCCTCTGAAGACGGAGGTCCTGTGCCTGAGTCGGACCGGATCGGGGTTGGGGCATCCACTTCCGTCCTTCGGTGGGGCACCATTGGTGCTAGCTCCGAGGGTCAGGAGTTTGGGTGTGCTCCTGGACTCTGCCTTAACGATGGAGGCTCAGGTAGCAGCCACTGCCAAAGCAGCCTTTTTCCACCTATGGTTGATTAGGCAGTTGGCCCCCTTCCTCAAACGCGAAAACCTAGCCACAGTGATCCATGCTATGGTCACCTCACGTCTTGACCACTGTAACGCTCTCTACTTAGGGCTGCCCTTGTCTCAGATCCGGAGGCTGCAGCTAGTGCAGAATGCTGCGGCCAGGCTGCTGACGGGTCTCTCGTTGAGGGACCATGTCCGGCCTGTGCTGCGGATGCTGCACTGGCTGCCTATAGCATACCGGATCAGGTTCAAGGTGCTGGTGTTGACCTTTAAAGCTCTTTATGGTCAGGGGCCTGCCTACTTGAGGGACCGCATTTCTCCATATCAGCCTCAGAGGTTACTGAGGTCAGGCATACAGAATCGCCTGACTTGCCCCGGTCCAAAAGAAGCCCATTTGACTTGCACCAGGGCCAGGGCTTTTTCGGTGGTGGCTCCTTACTGGTGGAATGAGCTCCCGGATGACATCAGGGCCCTGCGGGATTTATTGCAATTCCGCAGGGCCTGTAAGACGGAGCTCTTCTGCCAGGCTTTCAAATAGGAGCCGCCATCGGGTGGAGAACTGGTTTTAACATCACCCTGGTCCTGGGGGAGTACCCCCACCGCCTTCGCTTACCGGGAAACTCGGATGTCGCCATCTTTGGAAATTTTATGGGAATTTTATTGTATTTTAATGATTTTATATTGTAAACCTATATGGTACTGGAATTTGTTAGCCACTTTGAGCCGGTCCCCTGGCTAGGTGGGATATAAATAGAACAAATAAATAAACAAATCCTGGAGTAGGTTATAGAAATCAAGAATGCACAAGGAAGACTAGCTGTGTTTTGTCTCACTGCTTTATATCTGGGGTTTCTAATCCAGAATATTACTAATCCTCACTGTATCAGAAACTGTCCATCTGGGGAACTGGAGTCCACTTTACATCCTATGATGATCATGGGCTGGTCTTCAGAATGATCTGTTAGGCAGTAAAAGGATCCTATGCTGGATCTGACACTATCACGAATCATGAAACAAGACAGTTGTAGCAGGGCCCCCCACCATTGTTTCAATGCACTGGTGAAGCAGGGGGAAACCTCTCCCTTCCCTGAGAGCCAGTGTGCTGTAGTGATTAAGAGCAGTGGGCTCTAATCTGGAGAAGTAGGTTTGATTCTCCACTCATCCACATAAAGCCTGCTGGGTGACCTTCGGCCAGTCACAGTTGTCTCAGAATTCTCTCAGGCCCAACTACCTCACAAGGTGCCTGTTGTGGAGAAAGAAGGAAAGGTGATTGTAAGCTACTTTTAGACTCCTTAGGGTAGAGAAAAGTAGGGTATAAAAACCAACTCTTCTTCCTCCTCCTGCCTTTTTACCTGCTCCTTAGGGTAGAGAAAAGTGGGGTATAAAAACCAACTCTTCTTCCTCCTCCTGCCTTTTTACCTGCTCCATGCTGGGTCAGAACCATCCTTTATAGAATGAAAAGCAGACTCCTGTGGTAAACTATAGGAATATTACTTCACGGCACCACCACCACTCATAATGAAGCCCGGAAATTATCCCCCCCCCCCCTTTTTTTTCTTCCACTCAGGACAGTGTAAACATTATAATGTCCTTTATATATAATATCTTCTGATAAAACCTTCAGCAAGAATCAATTGGTAAATGAAGGGCAGACGTATGATAAATGATGTGATCTCCTGCAGCATTCCAAGACTTTCTTTCTCCATTTTGAAGTATTTTTACTTGCTGGCTTTTTTTCTGATGCCTTGAAATTCCTGCTGTGTTATCCAGGCATACAAAGCAAAGTGTAGTTGCATCCACGCCATCCGATGAGCATTGCTCTTGTTAGAAATGTTGTTAGAAATGAACTAGCCAGAGACATTCAATATAAATCTAGATTCTTTAACTGCTTATAAATCACTGTTTCCTGAAGTATATTAGCATTCAAGGGAGGGAAGGTAGCACAGTATATCCCTATCTCATCAGATCTTGGAAGCTAAGCAGGGTCAGTACTTGGAAGAGAGGCCACCAAGGAAGACTCTGAAGAGGAAGGAAATTGGAAGCCACTCCAGCTCCTCACTTGCCTTGGAAGCCCCTTGCTTGGGGTCACCATAAGGTGGCTACAACCTGATGGCACTTTGCACACATATTAGTATTGAGTACCCCCTTGTCTTTTGCCTCTGAGCTGTTTACTGTTCCTTCCCTCTATTCACTATATTAACAAAATCAAGTCCCAGTTCCATTTCTTTTTACATCTTCTGAACAACTTCTTCTTCTTCTTTTTTAAAAAAGCCCTAAACCTGTAGTTTGGTTTGGCATGCTTTTGAAACTTGTTATTCTCTTTAGATCTTTGATGTTTTCTTGCTTTTCTACTTGCTCTAATTCTGCCCCATATCTATCTATCTATCTATCTATCTATCTGTCTGTCTGTCTGTCTGTCTGTCTGTCTATTAATTGCCAGAGGTTTCTCATGGACTATAACCAGTTGATAGTGCTGAATGGTCAGCTAAAAGCCTGTCCCAATATGACATAGCTGAAACTATGGTTGTCATGTAAACAACAGTTCTGAGGTAATTAAATCAGTGACCACTGACCACTTTCAAAATGAAAGGGATGTGCTTGGACCCATTTAAACACTAAGAGAGAGCCAGTTTGGTGTAGTGGTTAAGAGTATGGACTCTAATCTGGGAGCACCAGGCTTGATTCCCCACTCCGCCACATCCAGCTGCTGGCATGACCTTGGGCAAGTTGCATTTCTCTCAGAGTTCTTCTCTCAAGAGCAGTCCTTGAAAGAGCTCTCTCAGTCTCACCTGGGAGGGGAAGGAAAAGGAGATTGTAAGGCACTCTGGGACTCTTTCAGGTAGTGAAGGGTGGGGTATAAATCTAATCTCCTCCTCCTCCTCCTTCTCTTGTTCTTCTTCTTGACAGATGGCCCCAAAATGTTGGTTTGGTGTTGGGCAGAAGAGCAGAACATGGTTTCCTGGGACTGTATACAAACATTGGGAACATCAAAGATTGACGAATATCTGCCAGTGGAATTATTTGGATATGCTGTTTGCTCTGTTTACTGATTCTCATTATGTATTGTTGCATTTTAAGAAACAAATTAAAAAGCTAGTGAAGTTACTGGAATAATAAAGTTTACTTATGACCTGTCTAAAAGGCATATAGCTGTGAAAATGTAATGGCAGGCAGGTGCACCGCCAAAGAGAAATATGATTGCTGTCATAAATTAAAAATAAAGGTTGCTCAACTAAAAAGAAGGGGCAAAGGATGTAATCTTGGATATAATGTGCAAGTTAACTATAAATTTTGCATGATTAAAGGAACCACCCTGATATTTTCAAGTGTAAATTTATGAATTTCCTTAAAGGGAAATTAAGTTAAAACAATGTGCACAAAGCAGTGCTATTTTTTTCTTTTAAAAACTCCATGACAGATCTCAAAGGGCAGGAGGATCCTTACTGCAGGGGTCTGCAACCTTTTTGAGCCTGCAGGTACATTTGAAATTCTGACACAATGTGGGGGGTGCAGTAATAAAATGGCTGCCACCAGAGGGAGAACCAGCCACAAAATGGCAGCTACTGCTTACCTTTGGTGGAGATCCTTGCATTTCCCAGCATGACAATAGGGAAGCTGCCTGAATAAGTCCAAAATCCATTTCGCATGAAGGCACTTCTCAGCATAATACAAAGGAAAGAGCTGAGATAGGTCTACCTGAGAGGCAATGGAATTAGTCATTTCTTTCCTCAAAAATGCAGGTGACGTCTCAGTGATTAACTATGATAATGCACCATTAATGTACAGAAGGGTCAAACCAGTCATCCCTCCCTTATGCCTATTGTTTTCCCAGGATGCCACAGTTAGTTCACACCTGGTTCTTAGTCCACCCTCTAGACCAGACAGACAGGTTCATTCCAGTTGCTCAGCCCCAGGCTTCTGTGTGTCACTATATCACCAAGAATTTTCCTGCCTGGCAATTAGAATCAAACTGGCCAGTAAGATTCAAACATTTTGGCTCCAAACCAGTCTTGGATTTGGAGCCCACTTGCTGCTAAGCTTCCAATGCTTTTTTAACAGTATATAGACCCCCTCCCAACTTTGCAATAGCAACAGCCATTCTCCCAAACTTCTTTGCTACTTCTCCTATATAGTTTGAACTCAGACCCTTTGAAATCTGGAGCTGGCCGCAGCCTCTGCCCTGCTTCTTTCTTCTTCCCTCTCCCTCTCCCCCCAGATCCTCAGGACCTCCTCACCACATCAGACAGGCTTGTATGTCTTTCCTTGCCTCCCTTTATTGTGTGACTTTATTGCTGAAGTGTTGGGTTGTCTAGATTTGTTCTGTGTGTGTGTGTGTCTGTCCATGTGCACGCTTGCAGTTCTCTGAGTGCCTCCTCCTTTTCTCAATCTATTTTTCTACATAAAGATTTTGACTTTGATTCTATTTTGTGCCTGCTTTATTTCTGGAAACCTTCCCATGCCCATTGTGAGGTGCTACTACCAAATTCTGGTCTATGGTATATACAGGGAGTGGTCCCTAATTTAATTGTACTCGGATACACATGTAGGCACTCTTGACACACAAGAAGGATGCTCCACATGTTGGGGGAGGTCACACATGTGTAGACCATTTGGGTAACAATGTGCTGAGGAATGCTCTTTATCTCTAGTATTTTGCAATCAGGAATATGTAGTCTCTGAACATGTCCAACTGATATGCAAATGCTCATGTGTAAATGCACTTACTGCTGTATCTGACAATATTCATTTCCTAGTAAAGGGAAGATGGGGGAGATTGTACTAATTGAAAGGAGGGAAGAAAGAGATTTGGACTTAGTCTCTCTTGTATCAGTGTTGTCAAAAGGGTCTGGTTTAGGTAATATGGCAGCCTCGTGAACAATGGAGAGCGGGAGGAAATTGATGAGTGTGCCCTACCTACCCATCTACCAGCACAGAGGTCTCACACTGAATGCCAGTAGGTATCCATATGTTGCCACATCATCCAATTAGGGGCATATAAACTCCACATGTGTCTTTAAATGTGGCTTGACCCTCCCCAGTCCGAAAGATGTCAGGCTGGCCAGCACTAGAACCCGGGCTTTCTCAGTGGCGGCTCTATACTGGTGGAATGAGCTCCCGGATGACATCAAGGACCTGCAGGACCTATTACAGTTCCACAGGGCCTCCAAGACGGAGTTCTTCCATCAGGCTTTTAATTAGGAGCCACCACCGGGGGGATTAAGGACACCTTTGCCCTGGAATTTGTTGGCCAGTCCCTGCCATAGCCATAGTCGGCTAAATCTGGTTGCCGCTTTTCTTCACTGTGCAACTCGAGTTGCCGCCAGTAACTTATGTTATGTTTAAATTTGTTTTAAATTATAAACCATTGTCTTTTGGTGTTTTACTTGTTGGAAGCCACCTTGAGCCAGCTTGTCTAGAAAGGTGGGGTAGAAATGCAAATAATAAATAAATATAAATATAAATAAATATATAAAATTTCAGCTGCAGCTATGGACTCTATCTGAACCACGCTGGATGGTACAACAATGTGTCCATTCCTGCTGGCATCAGAGTTGGGACTGACATTCTGAGTAGGTGGAAGCATCACTTCCTACATTCATGCTTCTTACCACACATGCAGCCACTGTATCATCTGAACCAGTTTCTAAATGTATTGATTGATGAAGACAGCAGATGCATCCCACACTTGTTGAGAGGCTAAACACAGGAATTCCCCCACACACACCATACACAACACCAGACATTTCCACATGTGGTAGAGGCAGGTACACATGAACACAATTGGTAGAAAGGTATGTTACCCCATGAGGATCGATCCCAAATTTACATGAAGTTATCTTAACACTTTTATTTTTAAAGTTGTATCTTCCTTAATTATGACAGTTTTTCTTTAAACATTTGTTCCTTAGAGTTATCTCTTTCAATATTTTGTATCTATGCAACTGTCTTAATTTTTTTAAAGAGAGATGTTTTGGAACTTTAGTAAGTCATGCCATATATCAAACAATCTCAATGCAGATGGTAGTTCATTGGCTTTGCTTTTATTCTATATCAATCAAAACTATGAAAGTATCCTGGGAATTAGAAGCACACAAAGTATTTGACTGTAAAAACACATTTTCAATTACAGCACACCCATTGATCAAAACTCTGCAATCTGTATCTCACAAGATACAAGTCCTGCTGCAAGATGAATTAATTCCCTTCAGCTTAATTGCTTTGTGTAACAACGTACTGTACCCTGAGAGTGGACTACTAATGTAATGCTTCTCATGGGAAAGAATTATAAATTTTTGTAGCAAGAAACTAATTTTTTTTTTAAATATACTTAATGTTTACTTGAAGTGAAAGTTATTGAGGAGTCAAGGGACTGCAGGGGAATTTGAATGGGATGCCTGGTAAAGGCAAGATTTGTAGTCAATACTTTCTGATGTGTCATTTGTTTTTCATACTTATGAAGTGTTATGTCACGATGTAAAATCCACAAGATATGTTTATGTTTAAGAATCTTCAATCATGGCTGAATGTATGTAAGCCCTAATGGCAACCCTAGCAAGGGGCTTTCAAGACAATTGAAAAGCAGAGGTAGTTTGCAATTGTCTTCTTCTGCAGAACTTCTTTGGTGGCCTCCCATCCAAGTACTGGCCCTGCATAGTTTCTGAGATCTGACTAAACCATGTCACCTTCTCTCCTGTTCATGGCTGTATGAAGACTCATATTCTCCATAGTGTGGATACAGAGAGGATTGAATATCCTCTCTTCCTTTCCAATGAGGGTTACAGTAGGGTGCATTATAACAGTAACAAAGTGTTCTGTTTTATTCCATAGCAAAATGGAGCTTATACAGGAATTCCTTAATGGGCATTGCTCACTTTGTTTTCAGTCCCGGTACTGTGACTATCTGCAGTGGAGGCCACAACCGAGTGACATACATCATGTCATTATTGTTGTCCAACTTCCTAAGCCTCATGATGATTGATTATGAAATCCCATATTGCAGGACATGGCAAATAAGTGGTTGGAGTGATACATTTGTGTGGTCAGAATTTTGTTACAGTTACTGAACACAATTCCTTCTACACTGTAGAACTCTCTGCTCCCTTCCTGGAAGAAGAATCTGTAGTGGCCAGAAGCATAAATGCACTTATGTACATACAGCCATGACTGAAGATTCTTAGACTCTCACTCAGGAAGTGATAGCAAACATACAAATAACTTTACTGTACACAGAATAATTAAAAATAAATAAATGCAGATAATCTACACTAATTCCTCCAAGCACTTACACACACACCAGTAGGAGGATACACCTTATTAGAAGGGGTAGAGAAGAAATGGGAAAGATTCAGGAAAGGGCATACAATCTAAAATCTGGGGGCTTGTGGCTTGAAAAGGTCCAGGGATCAGTGCAGCAGAGGTCCAAGGGGCAGAGCAAAGAGCCAGCAAAGCAGGGAGGAAAAGCTTTCAGAATGCAGCAGGGTTCTCAGATGGAAACTAGAGTTCTGACCAGAAGAGATCAGAACCAAAGAGCTGAGGAACAGATTGCTGGGGCTTGGGGCCCTTCATTTGTGGATAAAAAGTCCCAGTGAGGGTTTGGCCATCTTAACTTTATATTGGGTTGAGGAAAGAAGTTTGAATCTTACTGGCAGGTTTAAAGTTAACTGCTGTCATACTTGGGTGGGGGAAATTGGGGAAATTACCTTGTTTAGGCTATTGTCTGCCAAATCTGCATGGGCACTGAAGAGTACTGGACTCAGGAGACCAGGAACGGTGAAATCATGAAGCCTTTATTGAGTGATTCAGCATGCCCAGTAGATGGTCAGAACAAGCATGCTTCCAGGGCTCCAGGGCCCTCATTATATGCTGGCTGGAGCCACACCTCCAGCAGCACCCAAAAGACCTGATAGGGGCTTAACATATGCGCATGTTTGTCATAGGTTCCCTGGAGGAGCCTTTGATTGCATTGGCTCCCCAGGGAGAACCTAGGTCCCACATTGGTGGAGGCTTTCAATCCAGATGTCTATTGTTCCTCCAGATTCAAGCTCCCCTCTCTGCCTGACCATGTGCTCTGGCCATGCAGTGGGTGCCATTACCTGGGAGCACATGGCAGGCTGGTTGCTACACAGAGCATATTACATTACAGGCACAAAGACCCAAGGAGAGGCAAAGACCATTCATGAGATTAAGATGGAGGGTAATTTACAGTGCAATTTATCACAGGATTGCATTGCTAACAATTTAAGTGTACTCCTTGATTGAGTCACTGACTGTGAGCTGGGCAGACACCTCTGGGTGTGTCAGGATGTTGGGTGATGTCCTCAGTGTTGAAAAGTATTTTGTTATTGAGAAAGATATGCCATAGAGCTGGGGGAGATTGCATTTGATATGCCTTTATTCCGCATTACCCTTCATTGTCCCTGGGACTCTCCAGTCATGGCTGAACCCAGATGCCTTTTCTGAGGCTCCCCAAGTTTTAGATTTCCTGGTGCTTAGGCTCTAAAAGGCGGGGCCTATTAAAACAACCAAGTCCAAAAGGGGGGGTTACACATCTATTGGGGACCTTTTATACCCACAATATGTATTTGAGTGAGAATATATCTGACCACTTCCCTTTTCAGTTTTGGAAATATCAAATTATTGGTTTTATGAGACATGAGCTACTTTCACAAAGGATATGTGGCCTTTGCTGTTTATTTAGTGTTCTCCCTAAAGAAGCAGTTGAGTTTTACAAGCCCTTGTGAGCCTCATGAGGAAAATCTAATGAGCTCTGACTTCGGGGTTGCTATAGTAACCAACTAGAAGTTAGGAAGTACTTTTGCCCTGTATTTCAACAAATATCCTGGAAAACTAAACACCAGTTAAATTATTTGTAATAGTATCTTATACAATGATTGTACCTCACCTCTCATTTGAAATACAATATTAGATTTTGTTTATTGCTGTTATGGCAGTAAATATACATCAGGATCTGAGCACATAGATGCTAGATCTTCCTTGAAGTAGGCACTTTCTTGTACAACTGATGGATGCATTTATTTTAAGGACTGTGGTAATGCATTCATCATGGGAATTTTGGCAGGGACTATATCACTCTGAAAAACCAAAAGCTTTACTGGAGAAAATGTAAGTTTAGAAATGCATGGAACAGATCACCTAAGACTCATTCGGGTGAAACATAATATTTTTTATTTGTGGTCTAATATCTCAGAATGGACACACTTCGGAAGCTTGCAGATTAATTTTAATGATGCCCCACACCCAGGGCTATTTTTGGGCAGGAATGCACAGGAATGGAGTTCTGGCTGGCTTCTGAGTTGGCCACGTCTACAGCCTCCTCCCCCCCCCGGGTTCCCCACGCACCTCGTAAGCCGTGGGGTGCCTGGGGAAGCCAAGCCAATCCAGGGAGGGAAGGCAGTTTAAACTGCCTCCCCTCCTTGGGTTCCCCAGGTGCCCTGCAAGCCACGGGGCACCTGGGGAAGCTGATACTGGGAGGGAGCTGCGCTGTCAGGGATGTGGCCTCATATGCTAATACTTTTCTGCTGTTGGGTGTGGCCTGCTATGCTAATGAGTTCCTGCTGGGCTTTTTATACTAAAAAAGCCTAGCCCACACTTAATATATTAAGAACGTAAGAGAAGCCAATGTTGGATCAGGCCAATGGCCTATCCAGTCCAACACTCTGTCATACAGTGGCCAAAAATACCAGGTGCCATCAGGAGGTCCACCAGTCGGGCCAGGACACTAGAAGCCCTCCCACTGTGTATCATAAATGGGAGTATAAACATAAAATTACAAAATTTGACACAAAAAATGTTGAGAGACATAGGCTCTGCAAAATGAGTAGGTGATATAGGGAGCAATCCTAAGCAAGTCTTCTCAAAAGTGTCATGTTGTTCCACGGGGCTTACTCCCAGAAACATGCCCTTAGAATTGAAGCCATTGAGAATCCTTGAGGCTGATACATGTGAACAGGGAAGTTTTAGGAATCTTCAGTAAATAGAAGAGGAGAGCATTTTTGGGCAGGAACATAGAATCATAGAGTTGGAAGGAATCTCCAGAGTCATCTAGTCCAACCCCCTGCACAATGCAGAAAATTCACAAATACCTCTCCCCCCATACCTCCAGTGACTGCTGTTCCATGCCCAAGAGATGACAAAACCCCTCCAGGATCTCCAGCCAAATTGGCCTGGAGAAAAATTGCTTCCTGACCCCAAAGTGGCAATAAGCATTTCCCTAGGCATTTTCCACAATGGGGGTCCCCACCTTAGACCCTCCAACATC
Source organism: Lepidodactylus listeri (assembly GCA_029233225.1). Classification (NCBI taxonomy): domain Eukaryota; kingdom Metazoa; phylum Chordata; class Lepidosauria; order Squamata; family Gekkonidae; genus Lepidodactylus; species Lepidodactylus listeri. Next base: position 50,608,004 of record JARCFY010000007.1, read on the forward strand.
AACTTGGTGTACTTTCAGTGGAACTGTGTCCCAATAAAGGGAATAGGCCATTTCCGGGTCCAATACCTGGACTTTGATTACTATTTAGACCTGCTCATAGTCAAAGGGAACCTGGTCAGTCTCTTGGGCCATGCATGATTTGCACCCCTAGGAATAACCATTGAGGGGGGTCAAACAATGTGACCTACCAGACTTTAGCAACGTCTTCAGGGAATTCCCAGCCATCTTTGATGTGTCCCTGGGGTGCTACATGGGCCCTCCTGTCTCACTGCAACTCAACCCCAAGGTGGCACCTATCCGCATGTGGGCCTGTCATGTCCCTTTTGACCTAAAGCTGAAAATCGACACAGAGTTGGACCACCTAGTAGCTCAAAGGGTCCTTGAACCAGTTTCCCACATGGCATGGGAGACCCCTATAGTCACGCCGGTAAAGCTCAATGGCGACGTCCGCATCTGTAGGACCATGCATACCTGGTCCCAGTCATGAGCCACTAGCAGCTGCTGGTAGATGAAACTACTGCCATGGCCCAAATGATCGTCACTCACCGGGGGGGGGGGGGGCATTCAAGGTAAAGTGGCTCCAGTTCAATGTGAATGTGGCCCTGGAGATTTTTCAACATCTCATGGATTCTCTCTTGAAAGGGATTCCCGGGTCATCCCATTCTTTGATGATGTGATGATTGCCACAGCAAACAGGGAAGAGTTCGCGACCCACCTACGCACTGTCCTCCACCACTTCCACAAGGTCGGCCTCAAGGTGAAGCGGAAGAAGTACCTTCTTGGGGTCAACTGGGTGGAATTTTTGGGATTCACAGTAGATGCAGATGGCCTCCACCCTGGCCAGGACAAGATTAAGGCCATCATGGAGGCCCCTTACCCAAGTCCAAGGTGGAACTCCAAGCATTCTTCAGCCTTCTCAACTTCTACCATGCTTTCCTTCCCCATAAGGCAGCAGTAGTGGAGCCCCTGCATTGTCTGATAGACAAAAAGACCCCCTGGGTCTGGGGCCCCTGCCAGTCAGCAGCATTCCAGGCTGTCAAGGCATTGCTGATCTCAAATTCAGTGCTGGCCCACTTTGATGAATCACTGCCGGTGATTCTGGCATGTGATGCCTCACCCTATGACGTGGGCACTGTGCTGGGCCACCAATTCCCCAATGGCAGAGAAGTGCCAGTGGCCTACTACTCCCATATCCTATTGGCTGCCAAGAGGAACTATGCCCAGATCGATCACGAGGGTCTGGCAATCATGGCTGGGGTGAAGAAGTTCCATAACTTCCTGTATGGGAGGCCCTTCACCATCGTGATGGACCATCACTCCCTCCTCAACCTCTTCATGGCAGAAAAACAGACACCGCAGGTCCTTTCCCTGTGAGTCCTCTGGTTGTCCATTTTCTTGGCAGGCTACAACTACCATCTCCAGCACTGCCCCGGGAAGGCGATGGGACATGTAGATGCCCTAAGCCGCCTATCCTTGCCTTCAGTCAACCCAGACCCGGCTCCAGCACACCATGTTCTGCTAATCAAGGACTTCCCAGAGCAACCCCTACAGGCCACCGACGTCACCCGCTGCTCGGCCAGGGACCCTGTCATCTCCTAGGTTCTTGGCTGGATGGGAAGGGGGTGGCCTGCAGCCTCTGCGGGCCCAGAGTTAATGGCCTTTTTAGCCTGCAGAGATTAATTCTCAGCATACAAGGGATGTCTGCTGTGGGGGGACAGAGTAGTAGTTCCCAGCACCCTGCATCACCACATCCTCACGGCGCTCCATGAGGCTCACCCAGGGATCATCCGGATGAAGGCCCTGGCCCCAAAGTTACATATGGTGGCCAAGGATCAACGTGAAAATTGAGGAATGGGTGAAGAGGTGTCAAGCATGCCAGGCTGTCTGTCTGAACCCTCCAAGCATGCCCACACCGGTTTGGGAGTCTACCCGCACACCATGGTCCTGGCTACACATTGACTTTGCCAGGCCCTTTCAAGGATTGCAATTTCTAGTCACGGTGGACTCATACTCCAAGTGGCTGGAGGTAACCCCATTGCCTCAACTTCCTCCAAGGTCACCATCAGAGTGCTGCACCGGATCTTCATGACCCATGGATTGCCGGACACAATTGTCTCCAACAAGTTCTGGGTGCAGCCTGCCTAGTAGTATGGTGGACTGCCGGCCCATCAGTAGCTCAGCAATGGCTGTTGACCGGGTTTGGAGTAGTCCTTTGGGACAGGAGGAATCGGGCCAGTCAGTACTTTAAGTCTCCTTCCGTGATCATGCTGAGGACTTCTTTAGCAGTCTTCACCATTTGTTCTGCCAGTCCGTTGGTTGTGGGGTGAAAGGGTGCTGACCTCATGTGCCGGATTAAATTTCCCCAGAAAAATACCTGAAACTCCTACAGCATGTTACTGTATCTACCCATACTCCATTTCTATCTCTGAAGCAATAATTTACTCTCAGAATGGGTGTTAAAACTCACAGCTCCTATTATTGCTGTGCCTAATGATAAGCCTCAAACCATGTCAAATTACAGTGCAACAAACTGCAGATGCCTGAGCAGGAACAGATGCATTAAACCAGTAACATTTAAAAGGAAAGCCCTATCTTCTAAGCACACTTATCAGTAATAACAATGGAGTAGAATAAATCCTGAAAGACTGTAATCTAAGGTTGTTCAAGTGTATGGTGCCTTCATTACTGAAAATTAACAGTTGCTATTAAGGAGAATTAGACTTTCGCTTTCTCATGAAAGGGATTCTTATAGAGCATTATTTGTGAGAGATATGACTATCATTTGCAGATAGAGGTAGAATACAATGGACAAAATCCACAACCAACAATTAAAGAACACAGAGGTTGAAATGGAGTACACCTCCACATTGGAAACAGCAGAACAGAAATAGAATTATTTTCCTTTCTCTCCTCCCATTGAAAAAAGTCTCACATTCTTTTAGTATTAAGATTTGGAAACCAACAGTGGAGTATAAGGCATAGGTAATGATTGGGCAGGCTTTAGAAAGAGGGAACGGTCTCTATTTTGGTTGGCCTATTGTGTGTTTTTTTACAATGTAAGCAGAGTTATATCCTTGTAAGTCCACTGAATGCAATATGCTTAGAAGACCGTAACTCTGTTTAGGATTGCATTGATATGCAGCTATTCTCCCAGTTTTTGATTTGTTTTCAGACTCCCTTCTCCCAACCTGCTTCCAGCTCTTAGCAAGCATTCCGAGTTTAATAGCAATAGCCAACACCATTCCAAAATGTTCAGTAGTACAGGGCTGCCATCTTCAACCTAGTTCCCCGGAAGCAAGTCTCATGGAACTCATTTTGGCCAAAAGGTCTGCCTTCACCCTAGGGTAGCCCCAACAACAGGGCAGCCCACTTTCTAACCTGAGCCAGAGACCCACAAACTCAGACCAAGGAAGGCACTCCTGGTTCTGAAACAGAGCTAGCCATAACTCTGCAAAAAGGGATTTCAGGCTCAGGCTTCACACAAGGCAGACCTCCAAGGCCATATCCAACTTCCCCCTCCACCCCAGGAGAGGTATGCATGATTTATTATTTATTTATTAGTTACACTTTTACCCCGCCCTTCCAGCAAAGCCGGCTAAGGGCAGCTTACAACAATATAAAATACTGTATACAGTATAAAATCTTGTAATACAAAATTTAAAACCATAAATATCATCAAAGGCTCCTAAGTAAGCTCAATAGTCATGAGATAAAAGGAGAAGTCATGTGGATCAAAAACTGGCTAATTAAAAGGAAATAGAGAGTGAGTATAAATGGGCAATTTTCTCAGTGGAGGGAGGCAAGCAGTGGGGTACCGAAGGGATCAGTACTCGATCCATTGCTTTTTAACTTGTTTATTAATGATTTGGAGTTGGGAGTAAGCTGTCAAGTGGCTAAATTTGCAGATGACATGAAGTTGTTCAGGGTAGTGAGAACCGGGGAGGATTGTGAGGCACTCCAAAGGGATCTGTCAAGGATGGGCGAGTGGGCATCAATGTGGCAAATGGGGTTTAATGTGGCCAAGTGCAAAGTGATGCATATTGGAGCCAAAAATCCTAACTATAAATACATGTTAATGGGATCCAAACTGGTGGACTGACCAAGAGAGAGATCTTGGAGTCGTAATAGATAAACTCAATGAAAATGTCGAGACAGTCTGCGACTGCACTGAAAAAGGCCAACACTATGCTGGGGGTTCTTAGGAAGGAAATTGAAAACAAATCAGCCAGTATCATAATGCCCCTGTATAAATCGATGGTGCGACCTCATTTGGAGTACTATGTACAGTTCTGGTCACCACACCTCAAAAAAAATACTATAGCATTGGAAAAAGTGCAGAAAAGGGCAACTAGAATGATAAAAGGGTTGGAACATTTTCCCTATGAAGAAAGATTGAAGTGCTTGGGGCTCTTTAACTTGGAGAAACAACGGCTGAGGGGTGACATGATCGAGGCTTATAAGATTATGCATGGGATAGAGCAGGTAGAGAAAGAAGTTCTTTTCTCCCTTTCTCACAATACAAGAACTCGTGGGCACTCCATGAAATTGCTGAGCAGTCGGGTTAGAACAGATAAAGTACTTCTTCACCCAAAGAGTGATTAACACGGGGAATTCACTGCCACAGGAGGTGGTGGTGGCTACAAGCATGGACGGCTTCAAGAAGGAATTAGATAAACATATGGAGCAGAAGTCCATCAGTGGCTATTAGCCACAAAGTATAGATTGGAACTCAGTCTGGGGCAAGTGATGCGCTGTATTCTTGGGGTGATTTCTCACTATCCTTGCCCCCAGTTTATGTTCCTGCCTGAGCCGGTGCTTCTGGTCAATTTCACAACAGTTGTTCCCCGCTCTCACTTTGTTCAGGGGTATTGCAGAGCTGCATCGGAGTTTCCCTAAAGCAAGAAAAACCTCAAAAAACAGGTTTTTCTTGCTCCAGGGAAACTCCAATGCAGCTCTGCAATACCCCTGAACAAAGTGAGAGCCGGGAACAACTGTTGTGAAATTGACCAGAAGCACCGGCTCAGGCAGGAACGTAAACTGGGGGCAAGGCTAGTGAGAAATCACCCTTGGTGTTGGGGGTGGGCAACAGTGGGAGGGCTTCCTGCCCCCACTGCTGGACCTTCTGAGGGCACCCAGTGTTTTTGGCCACTGTGTGACAGAGTGTTGGACTGGATGGGCCACTGGCCTGATCCAACATTGGCTTCTCTTATGTTCTCTTATGTTCTTACATATAAAGTGCTGGCATTAGTTCCTCAGTACAGTCAGCTCCTTAATTCCCATCAGATGGACACAGTACTCAGTTTGGGCTATAATTAGACGTAAGAGGGTGGGCATAAGCAGGGTGGGCATAAGCAGGGGGGGACTCAGAGATGTCGGGCTCATTCATCATGACTGTCAGATGTCAGTGGTGATAGTGATGGTAGTGGTGGTAGCGGTGGCGACTCCAAAGGTCTGGCAGAAGAGCTCTGTTTTAAGGCCCTGCGGAACTGTAACAGGTCCTGCAGGGCTCTGATCTCCTCCAGGAGCTCATTCCACCAGAATGGAGCCACCACCGAAAAGGCCCTGGTCCTCATTATTACCAGCCTGGCCTTCTTGCTGTTCAGAAGGACTAGCCAGTTCTGGATCTCCGATCTCAGTGCTTTCTGGGGAACATATGGGGAAAGGCAGTCCCTCAGGTATGCAGGTCCCTGGCCATGAAGGGCTTTAAAGGTAAAAACGAGCACCTTGAACTGAATCCAGTATGCTATAGGCAGCCAGTGCAGTGTTCTTAGGGTGGACTGGATGTGTTCCCGCATAGGAAGACACAACAATAGTCTCGCTGCTGCATTCTGCACTAGCTGCAGCTTCTGGATCTGGGACATATGAAACAATGAGTTCCACCAGGTAGGTATCTACATTTCTAAAGGCTATTCAGTTGCCACCTGGCAAATAGTCCTCCAATGGCCAGAACTTCACCTAGCCCTTTTGTGTGACCTCATGTCTATGTGCTCCAAACCTGTTTTTCCTGCTCCATCTCTCAGGATACCGAGACAAACCAATCATGCATTCAAATGTTTAGTGATCTAATCAGAGACTCATCCCCCACCTTCTGTCTATACTTGGGGACCTTTTCAGACTGCCTTGACTGGACCATTAGTAGTCAGAAAACTTGTTCAACTAGCCACCCAGCACCTGGCTGATTTAATCAAGGCCATTGTTAAGCCTGCCCCTGCCCCTCTGGAACGTCATTGGTTACATCCAGGTCTGGCCCCTCCTGATGCCGAACCCCCTGGGACACAGGACTGGCCCAGATAATCTTTTGTCTTCACCTGAGACGAGCCCCCAAGGCCTTCTATTAGTCTGTATTGTTTTCCAAAGTCTATATCTGTACACACAACCCTTTACTTTCTCTCTTTCGCTGCCCCCTCATTGCACATAACACTGGTCATTGGCACTATTCTCTTCAAGGACTTCTGCATGTCTGGACTGGTAATATTACCCAGTAACTGACCCCTCTATTCACTATCAATCACCTCTGTTTTCTTAGTTCTGTATCACTTGCTCTTTTTTAATGTTTAGTGTGCCTGTAATTAGGAAAATACTTTATAAATTTTTTAAAAAATAATTTACTCTTCAAATCTGGAGTTTTCCTACTGTGCTAGACTTGGTATATAAGTGGTGTATTCCTGAACCCCTCTGGCCTATTCTGCCATATAGCTAACTTCCCCAAACAACAAGGCAGGCCATTGGTGGTAACATCATGGCATCAGTAGAAATGCAAAATAAAATTGAGCCAGATAACTTCCCTAGTTTTCTGCTTGCTTCTATGAGTGCTGAAAAGCATTTCCTCTTTGGAGAATTCAGTACCATTTCCAACACATTTGCATTGTTTCAGTGTTGCTAGGTGCCATCTTGTTCACTGTGGTGTCTCCTGCAGTGCACACTTTCTTCTTCTTCTTTGCCAGTGACTTCACAGCAGAACTTTTGATGCAGTGACATCGTAACCATGGATGCTCATCTATTAAACTATGTTCAGCCCCACATCCAATCAGATGAAGCAGCTGCAAAGTGGGCAAAGAAGAAAAAAAATGACACCAAGAATCAGCAGAAGCTATTTGAATGAAAAAGTGGTACATAGAATTTAAACAAAGTAGGCTCCATCTCTCCCTCTCTGTGGCCGAGGACAGACTGAAGATCTGCCCTGGAACAGACGCGGAGCCAAAAGCCCCGCGGGAAAAGCAGCCCGGTGCAGCCCGTTCGCACTGGCTGCGATGTCCCGGGGAGGAGGCGGGGAGGAGGCGCGCGGCTGCGGGTCCGTTCGCACTTCCGCCCCCGCTTCCGGCGCGCTGCCGACGCATCCACACTGCCAGGAAGTGGCAGGGATGCGCGGCCAGAGAGCCGGAGACCTGTTTAAAGTGGTCTCTGGCTGAAGCGGAAGGACGGCGCCTCGCGGACGGGTGAGTCTGCACTGACAACAGGGGGCAGATGTGGCAATCTGAACGCCCCCTCTGCCTCCGCTTTAGAAGCAGAGGCAGAGCTGGGCAGATTGCCAGTCTGTCCTCGGCCTGTGTTTCCCACTTTTTGATTAAAACCTGGGTACAAAAGAAAGGAGTAAAAGAACCAAGTTAATTTGGTTGTAAAATAAAGCCTAAATTGTGATTCTCCTTTCTTGCTCACCCTGAATCTGAGTATTTCATTTACACAGCCAGTTACCAAGGCTAGTGAAAGCTCTTCAAATATTATATACATAATTGATCATAGCTAAATACTTAATTTAGGCATCTGTTAAAATACACCCAAATAGCCTCTCTTGCTCTCAAACAAGCCAGTGCCATTTGTCTAAACAGGCAATCTTTAATGCCTAAGGCATGGTATTGTGACATACTTATACCCCATTGCTGAAGTAAATAACAAAAGAAAGGGAAAAATAGATGTAGTTTTGGGGAAAGGGCAATTTACTTATCTGACTAGGCGACAACTAGCAACTAATAACCACTGAAACAAGATTAGAAGAGTAAACAAATATACTAGCTTTTTACTACTCATAGTAAACTTAGATTAAGTCTTCTTGTTGTACTTTACCTACCATTTAGATACTCAAGCAATACATGTGACCTTTGAGCTTATTATTATTGAATGTTAACTACTAATCTACATGTTGTTATTGGGCTCCCCGCCGCCCGGCGCCGCCCGGCATCGCCGTGGTGCGGGGGAGCAGATTTGCCGCCTCGCAGGGAGCGAGGCAGCAACAGCGCTCTGATTGGCCGGGCGGGGGGCGGGGCTAGCTCGGTTAGAGCCGTTCCCCCGTTCCCGCCGTTGCAGTCTGTTTGCGCGCTCGAGAGGAGAGCACGCGTACGATCGGGCTTGCAGTGAGGCCTTTTGGGGCTGTTCGGGGACGGCGGCGGCGGCGTTTATCCTTGCTGGAGGCCTTTTGGGAGGCGGTGGACGCGGCGGTGGCGTATTCAGCGGCGGGGGCTGTGCGGACGTCAACGACGGGGTCCCGGTTTGCCACGGCCCTGTTCCACCCCCCCCCCCGGTGTAGCTCTGTAGCCGTTGGCGAGGTCCCTTTTGCCGCGGCGTTTAGAGGGAGCTGTCTCCTGTGTCCCATTTGCCGCAGCGCTGTTCCACCCCACCATTTAGTGTGCCTTTTGAGGCTTCTGGCTAGGTGGTGGTAGTAGTTGACAGGGCAGCGACTAGGCTGCGGCGCCCCCCCCTCGGTCTTTAAGTCTGCTGTGGCTATTGCACCCTCCCCTGGAGTTGGCCTCTCTGGTGTTGGTGGGGGGCTGAGTTGGTGTGGGGTGTTTGCTCCCCCCCGGACGGCTGGGCAGTCGTGAGTGACAGATTTATTCTGGCCCCATTTTTCAGGCTACCCTAATCTCATAGGATCGGGGTGGCTAAGCAAGGTCGGCCTGGTTGGTGCTCGTAGGGGAGTCCACCTAGGAAGTTCAGGGTTGCTGCAGGGGGCCAGGCAAGGGCGAACCACTTCTGAGCGTCTCTTGCCTTGGAAACCCTATAGGGTTGGGTCACAACAAGCTGGTGTTAGGCCTTATTTGCTAAGCCAGTTTGGCGGCCATTTTGGTAGGGTCGCTGGGCCTTAAAGGTTTACCTCACTGGGGTGATAGGCGGCCATTTTAGTGAGGTCTTCTAGGCCTCATGGTCGGTGGCCATTTTGGGAGAAGTCTGTGGCGGCCATTTTAGGTGGCTTATTATTCTATATCCCTGTGGTTACATTGGGTTGGTGATTTTGAAAATATCAATTCACTTACGTTTCTTTTGTTTGTCAATAGTTTGTATTATGGCGTCTGGAAAAGGTAAGGGCAAGGGCAAGGGCAAGGGCCCGGCGCCGAAGAGACCTCCGGCACGACCTGATCCTGTGGTTCCTTCCAGTGATGAGGACGAGGAGGATGTGATAAACGTGGCCATTCTTCAGCGGCTGGAGGCGCTTGAAAAGGGACGGGGCATGCCAGCAGGTGGTTTACCGGTTGACAAGTCTGACAAGTTGTCTTTTCAGGCACAGGTGCTGGCATGTTTGGCCTTTTTGGAGGACAGGCAGGAGGAGGCGGTTTCAGGCCCGGTGGGTCCAGAGTCTAGCCAGCAGGGTCCAGGTGTAAGGGAGCAGCAGATGGCGCTGTACTCGCCTTCACAATTGACGGGAGGTAAGGAGTTGGCATTGGGTAGGCAGGGATCAACGTGGCCTTGGGGCCCAGGCGGCGAGATTTCGGCCGCTTTGCCTATGCCGCAGCCTGGCCAGCCTCTGGGCCCGGCTTTTGAGCAGGGGGCTACCTATTCCCAGATGCCACAGGCGCCTTGGCCTTCACATGCATTGTATGGCTCTCCTTCTGGGTTCCAGGGAGTTGGGCCACACTGGGGTTTTCCCCAGCCCACTGCAGGTTACCCTTATGTAGGCGGGTCAGCATATGATTCAGTGGCTGCCGGGGCGGTTCCGAGTGGCGACGCAGACCTACCCTTAGGTGACCATCTTTCAATGGCAACTAAGGATAAAATACTGAAAGGGGAGTTTGTAGATGTGTTTAGTCTACTTTACCGGGAGTTAGAAAAGAAGGACAAGGATAACTTGGATGACAGGGAAAAGGAGCGCTTGAAGCGCCGGGTAGTGGATAGGACATGGGCCAACTGGTTTCCGGGTTTCCTAATCTACGCAGCAGTCATTGTGCGACACCAGCCGTGGAGGGCCTCTTCGATGCTCCAGTATTTGGACATCATCTATAAGGCCTATACGGACTTCCCGAGCCCAGCTTGGTCGCAATATGACGAGCAATTTAGAATGAGGGCAGCCATTAACCCGGCCATGCGATGGGACCGGATATGTTCTAACTTGTGGCTGCAAATCATGTCTCCGGCCAGGTCTGCTTGGGGGGAGCGGTCTCATAGCGGCCATTCTGTTAAGAGGGCGCCAGTGCAGGCAGGTTCCCACCCTGTGGCGGGGCAGGCGGTTCAACAACGCCAGCTTTGCTGGGAGTTTTCTTCCCAGGGAACCTGCGGTCGTAAGTCGTGCACTTTTAGGCATGAGTGCCCCTTGTGTGCAGGACCTCATCCCTTGTCCAGTTGTCCACGGCCCAAGGGACGTGGGGGGGGCAAAGGAGGCAAGTACTCAGGGGGGGGAAGCCAGGCAACCCCCCTTCTGATAAAGGGGCCTAGCCCGATTAAATTGGGAGTTCTGAGACGCTGGTTGCATAGTTATCCAAGGATGGGTGACGGGGCCTACCTCTTGGAAGGGTTCACTGTCGGTTTTCGTATACCGTTTCAGGGGATGAGGGTTCCCTATTTGGCTAGTAATTTAAAGTCAGTTTTGGGCATGGAGGACATAGTTAGGGCCAAGATTGCCAAGGAGTGTCAGGAGGGCAGGGTTTTGGGCCCGTTTGTTAGTCCACCAGTGGCCAATTTAAGAGTTTCCCCTTTAGGTGTAGTTCCAAAGAAGGCTCCTGGTGAGTTTCGCCTCATTCATCACCTGTCCTACCCTCGGGGGGGGGGTCGGTGAATGATGCCATCCCAGGTGATTTATGCTCCGTCAAATACACTTCCTTTGATCAGGCCATGCGGGTGGTTCGCCTTTGTGGTGTGGGAGCCGAGTTGGCTAAATGTGACATTAAATCGGCCTTCCGGCTCCTCCCGGTGCACCCTGAGGATTTTGAGCTGCTCGGATTTGCCTTTGAAGGAAACTTTTACATGGATAGGGCTTTACCCATGGGATGCTCGGTGTCCTGTTCTGCTTTCGAGAGGTTCAGTTCGTTTTTGGAATGGGCCTTGAGAACCAGGACGGGTCTCTGCAGTACTGCCCATTATTTGGACGATTTTCTTTTTGCGGGCAAGAGGGGTTCCGGTCAGTGTCGTTTTCTGCTGGACAGTTTTGTATACCTGGCTGATGAGCTGGGTGTCCCTCTTGCTCAGGAGAAAACTGAGGGCCCGACATCCACATTGACGTTTCTAGGTATTGAGATTGATACGGTTAGTTTGAGCTGTAGATTACCACGAGAAAAATTGGAAGCATTGAAGGCGCGGGTCAGCTCTGTTAGGTCCCTTAAAAGAGTTACACTCCTGGAGTTGCAGCAGTTGGTGGGTCACCTCAACTTTGCATGCAAAGTTGTGGCACCAGGTAGGGCATTTGTGAGGAGGTTATGCGATTTAATGAGAGGCCTCCGGCTCCCACACCATAGGACCAAGGTCTCCAAAGGGATGAGGGAGGACCTCTTTGTTTGGGAACAGTTTCTGGATTCGTTCAATCCAGGGTCTCTCTGTGGTGGGACAAGCTTTTGTTGGAGGCTGAGCTTCAGATCTCATCTGATGCGGCCGGCTCTTCCGGTTACGGAGTTTATTTTAGGGGGCATTGGTGTGCCGGGGACTGGCCTAAAGATTGGTTTCGGGCAGGTTGGGTCAAGGACCTCACCTTCTTGGAGTTTTTTCCAATTGTCGCAGCAGTGTGGATTTGGCCAGCCGATTTGGCTAATAGGACTGTCCATTTCTGGTGCGACAACCAGTCCACGGTTCATGTCATCAATTCCCTTACATCTAAATCCCCTAGGGTCATGGCCCTAGTTAGGGCTTTTACGTTGCAGTGTCTTAAATTTAACATTTTGTTTAGGGCCAGACACGTCCCGGGGGTCGCTAATGGGATCGCTGACGCTCTCTCTCGCAAACAGATGGAGAGGTTTCGTCAGCTGGCTCCAGAGGCCGACCTGCTCCCGGCACGGATGCCCACAGAGGTGTGGGGGATTGGAGGGCTGAGGCCGACAGGGCAATGAGCCTGGCACTCGCCCCTTCTACCAGGAGAGCTTACCTGAAGGCCGGTAAGCAGTTTCTGTCCTTCAGGGCGGGAGCGGGTTTGCAGCAGGTCTGGCCTATTCCTGTGTCACACCTGATGCAGTTTTGTGTGACACTACGGAATGGTGGCCTTTCAGCTCACACAATCAGAGGCAAGCTGTCTGTGCTGGCTTTTGCCAGCAAGGCCTCGGGTCACAAGGACACCATGGGCGACTTCCGTCTCCGGAAGATGCTCGAGGGGTGGTCTCAGGAATCCGTTAGGGCAGTTGACACCAGGGAACCTTTGACACCCACGGTCCTGAGAGGGCTGGAGGGCCAGTGGCCTTCTTGTTGTAGTGACAGCTACGAGGTGGGCCTGTTTCATGCCGCTTCGCTGATCGCCTTTTTTGGGGCACTCAGGATTAGCGAACTGGTGGCAGGCTCTCGGGCGGATGTTTCTGGTGCAGCTTTGGAGCTTAGGGACGTATCAATCATTAATTTTCAGCTACGGATTAGGTTGCGTAGATCTAAAACTGATCAGAGGGGTAAGGGGAGTGTGCTGGAACTAGGGTCTAGTTCGGAGTCCGCACTGTGCCCAGTCGCCGCCATGAGGTGGTACCTGACACTTCGGGGTGATGGCCCGGGCTATTTATTTCGGCATAGTGACAGCACCCCTCTTACGAAGTTCCAGTTTTGGACCGTGACTCGGAAGGCCTTGATCCGGCTGGGTCTGGGCGGTGTTCGTTTTTGCTCCCATTCTTTTCGAATTGGGGCAGCCTCGACTGCTGCCGCAATGGGGTACCCTGATAGGAAAATACAGAGGATCGGGCGTTGGAAATCAGGATGCTATAAGAGTTATGTTAGGCGTTGTACCTTGTAGGTTTGTTGTGGTTTCATTCAGACCTTTGTTAATAAAGTTCTTTTTACAGGTGCTGCAGGCCGTGAGACAAGACGAAGGGTCATAGTCTGCGGCCACAGCATGGTCTTTTGGGCGGCTCATCGGGCGCGGAGAACATCTTTCGGCTCCCAGCTTGGCCTCAGCGAAGTGGCAACGGTTGAGTGGTTGGGGAGGAGGGGCATGAGATGGCTGGCGCTCCTCCCGTTGTTGTTTGAGGAGAGGCGGGGCCCCCCCCTCACGTGCTAGTCATACACCTGGGGGGCAATGATTTGGGTTTGGTCAAGGGCGTGGCCCTTGTGATGCAGGCCAGGGCTGATTTGGCACTGATCAGGTCACGGTGGCCTGGTGTGCAGATAGTATGGTCTGCCATGCTCCCCCGTCTGGTTTGGAGGCATGCCGGTGACCCCAGGTGTATGGACAGGGCTAGGCGTAATGCTAACAGCCAACTTCGCACGGCCATGGAGTCCGGGTTGGGTCTCTTTTTGCCGCACCCGGGCATACAGGTCAGGTTCCCGGACCTGTATCGCCCTGATGGGGTGCACCTTTCAAACAAGGGCAATGGGTTATTTTTAGAGGACCTGCAGCACGGGATTCGGATGGCTCTCGGTTGCCGTGTGGGGTAAGCAAAGGCCAAAGCAGAGGCTTGGATTTGCATGTGGTAGGTTTATGCAAGCAAGAAAATGGAACTGGTGGGTGCCTCACGGCATATCCCTGTTGGGAACAGGAGGTCATCAGGAACCACCTTAGGGCCTTGCGGTCTGGGGAGGTGAATGGTGATCGCCTCTGGGAACCTCTCAGACTAGGCTCCTCCCTGAAGGTCTGTGCAGCCTCAGGGGTAGGCGCCCCTGGGAGGGGATGCCAGTATGCTGGGCCGCCGGTTACGAGCCAGAATCTCACTGGGTCAAGACTGGGGCTAGGTTACCTGCCCATTACAAGGGCAAGGAGGCTGTGTCTGGGAATGACGCCTGCCTTGCCTGTTCCTGTGCTTGCTTAGTTTACCCGCTGCTGCATGTTCTGTTTAAATAGTTAATAAAGTGGCCCTTGTTTGATTCCAAACCTGTTGTCTGTCTCGTTATTTCATGCTGGGGTGGCAATGGGCTCCCCGCCGCTCGGCATCGCCGTGGCGCAGGGGAGCAGATTTGCCGCCTCGCAGGGAGCGAGGCAGCAACAGCGCTCTGATTGGCCGGGCGGGGGGCGGGGCTAGCTCGGTTAGAGCCGTTGCCCCGTTCCCGCCGTTGCAGTCTGTTTGCGCGCTCGCCCACCCACCCACCCTGGTTGCAGTGTAGGCTGAGGCTGGTCGCCTTTGGGGGCCAGGTAGGAATTTTTTACACCCCTTCCTTTTTGGCGCTTGGATGTGATGTTTTTTCGCCTACCTTACACTGTTGCTAGTGGTTAAGGGTATAGATGGTGGTCGGGTATTAATTAGAATGGTCACTTGGTAGGTTTATGCAAGCAAGAAAATGGAACTGGTGGGTGCCTCACGGCATATCCCTGTTGGGAACAGGAGGTCATCAGGAACCACCTTAGGGCCTTGCGGTCTGGGGAGGTGAATGGTGATCGCCTCTGGGAACCTCTCAGACTAGGCTCCTCCCTGAAGGTCTGTGCAGCCTCAGGGGTAGGCGCCCCTGGGAGGGGATGCCAGTATGCTGGGCCGCCGGTTACGAGCCAGAATCTCACTGGGTCAAGACTGGGGCTAGGTTACCTGCCCATTACAAGGGCAAGGAGGCTGTGTCTGGGAATGACGCCTGCCTTGCCTGTTCCTGTGCTTGCTTAGTTTACCCGCTGCTGCATGTTCTGTTTAAATAGTTAATAAAGTGGCCCTTGTTTGATTCCAAACCTGTTGTCTGTCTCGTTATTTCATGCTGGGGTGGCAATGGGCTCCCCGCCGCTCGGCATCGCCGTGGCGCAGGGGAGCAGATTTGCCGCCTCGCAGGGAGCGAGGCAGCAACAGCGCTCTGATTGGCCGGGCGGGGGGCGGGGCTAGCTCGGTTAGAGCCGTTGCCCCGTTCCCGCCGTTGCAGTCTGTTTGCGCGCTCGCCCACCCACCCACCCTGGTTGCAGTGTAGGCTGAGGCTGGTCGCCTTTGGGGGCCAGGTAGGAATTTTTTACACCCCTTCCTTTTTGGCGCTTGGATGTGATGTTTTTTCGCCTACCTTACACTGTTGCTAGTGGTTAAGGGTATAGATGGTGGTCGGGTATTAATTAGAATGGTCACTTGGTAGGTTTATGCAAGCAAGAAAATGGAACTGGTGGGTGCCTCACGGCATATCCCTGTTGGGAACAGGAGGTCATCAGGAACCACCTTAGGGCCTTGCGGTCTGGGGAGGTGAATGGTGATCGCCTCTGGGAACCTCTCAGACTAGGCTCCTCCCTGAAGGTCTGTGCAGCCTCAGGGGTAGGCGCCCCTGGGAGGGGATGCCAGTATGCTGGGCCGCCGGTTACGAGCCAGAATCTCACTGGGTCAAGACTGGGGCTAGGTTACCTGCCCATTACAAGGGCAAGGAGGCTGTGTCTGGGAATGACGCCTGCCTTGCCTGTTCCTGTGCTTGCTTAGTTTACCCGTTGCTGCATGTTCTGTTTAAATAGTTAATAAAGTGGCCCTTGTTTGATTCCAAACCTGTTGTCTGTCTCGTTATTTCATGCTGGGGTGGCAATCTTTGTTATTCATGAATTCAATAAAATGTTATCTATGAACACACGTTAATGTAGGGGGAGCTCCCACTGTAAACATGAACAATCAAACTGAATCAAAAATCCTCAGTGAACAAACCATTTTTCATAGGATGCTTACAGATAGGCATGTTAAGTATTAGGCATGGAGCTATATAGAGGTCATTTCAGAGATTGACAGTGACAGCATTGTGTACACATCATGTTTTCTTGCCCTCTGTGCTAAGTTCCATGATCTGGAATTCTTGTCTTCCTGGAGCAGGGGGAGCAAATCTTGATTGGCTCAGATGAAACTACAACCAAGACAAATACACAAAAAAGCATGGTAATAAGTCTGTGAGGTACTTGCTAAAAGATTTCAAAGCTGATCAGTAAACATTTTAAAAATTGCACCTTAACAAGGAAGAGAATGATCAAAATCTGGACAAGACACACTGGCCTAGAATGCTGTTTTTCTTGCTGTATACTTTAAAGACATGTACTATCTTGTGGCAGCTTCCTCTCAGGATTATGGAGGCATGTATTATGGTAACAGAGATATGCTAGGAACACATTTTTACAGTCTTTACTGTAAATGAGAAAGACATGAGACCCAGTGTGGTGTAGTTACTGGAATGTTGGTCTAGGATTTGGGGCACCCGGGTTCGAATTGCTGCTCTGCCATGGAAGCTTGGTGGGTGGCTTTGGGCTAGTTGCATGCTCTCCGCATAATTTACCTCACAGGGTTGTTGTGAGAGTAAAATGGAAGAGGGAAGAAGAATGCAAGCCACTTTGGTCCTCCATTAGAGAGAAAGGCAGGGTACAAAGGAAGTGAATAAAGAAAAATATAACCAAAGGAGTATGTATAATCTGATGTCACTTTCTTATATAAGGAAGCATATCAAGCCAGCTAGAGGCTCCATCACTGAGGCTTTTAATGTCATTTCATGTTTCCCCCATTTTTAGCATAGGCTACTCAAGTCCCACCAAGGAGTTTCAAGAAAGCAGTTAGTCTGTGTTATGTACTACTCCCAAATCAGTTGCTGGTGGGAAAAATACATGTTGCTAAATGAGTTTCTGCTCTGTAAAGGCTGGCTAAGAATTCAGTCACAGAAAGTCTTAAATATTGAGGATCAATGACGATGCCTCTCCTTCAGGCACATAGTGTTCTTTTGTAAGGGTTTTTTTTGTGTGTGTGCCAGAAATATGAAGTACAATGATTTGCTTTAAAACTATGGAGGCAGCTATTACGATACCTCTTCCAAGAGAGAAAGAATCACATTAAGAATGTATTAGAGAGTCCTTTTAGTCACATTGAAACCATTATCTTCCTGTTGTATGATTGCATTTGATGGGCTGTGGCTGAAAGACCAGAGCTAATATCTGTAAGAAAATACCATCCACTGAGGAGATGCCACCAAGAGATTTTTTTCCTTGAAGAAAAATGCCCAGCCTGAAAAGACAAGCTCCCTCACTTCTCCCTATATAGATATTTCTTTATCCATTTGTTATAATTAACCCCTTTATCATATGTTACCTGTATGAGTACCATAACTTCTGACAGGAATGTGAAGAGATCATGAAACAGTTTGATGTAGGCCCAAACTTCTACCTTCTTAAGGCTGTTTATTTAAATGAAACAAAGCCTGGCTGGAAGTGAAATAATAGTCATTTCAATTTCATACTGATGCATATTGTATAGGAGCTTTTTACATATTGTGATGTGTTCTTCAGATAACTAGTACAGTTTAATTTAAGAGAGTAATTTAATAGATTTTAGAGAACATGTCCTGTTTTTTATGTTGGTCCTCTTTTGGGCTCTTCTTTTTTTAAAAAAAAACAAAAAACAAAAACAAAAATGTCCTCTTTTTTGTTGGGAGGCTGAGCCTATTTTGCCCTACAGTCCCCCAGTGGAGAGAAGCTTCAGTTTTGCTCCAGCTCTACTTCCTAGTATGTGTTTTGAATGAGACCTTCTGTTTTATTGTTGTGTATCAGGATTTGCATAGGCTTGTCGACTGCTTTGCTCCATGTTCTTGACTCTTTCCCTCCCCATAGCAGTGGCACAGTGTCCTTGCCCATTGCCAGGAAGTTCAGGGGTCCTGGACATTCCTGGTATTGCTCTTGTCATCTGTACATTAGCAGTGGATCTTAGGGTTGCCATGTCCCTCCTGGCAACCAGCGGGGGATTGGGGGGACTTACCAGGAGAAAGAGGAAGGCCCAGGCCATATTGCCAGCATCGTATTGGAAGTGATGTCATCACACTGTGGCATCGCTGTAAAACTCTGTTATTTGGGCAAAAACTCTATGATAAAAACAGCTTCTTCCATAGGGTTTTTGCCCAAATAACAGAGCATTGTCCGGATGTCACTGACATGATGATCTCAATTCTTGTATGATGCCAGCAATGTGGTCTAGCATCAAAGAGAACAACAGCTACAGAATAAGTCAAGACCAGAGAACCACACAGCTGAAACAACACACTCTCCTAATAAAGCATATAAATACACTAATTGCAAAAAATATATATCCAATTTAATACTATAATTGATGGAGGTCCAAAGTTATCAACAACAAAACATCCGGTCCTAAGCCTTTGAGCAACATGAATTGATTTAGGAGTATTCCAGATATGCTGTGAGATGAGAAATTACCATTGCTGAATCTGCCAGACTTAGTAGGAGTACTTTATTTGCTTATGAAGATATTTTACATGTTGGTCCACACCTGATGAAGACTATTGGAAATGAATGTACCTACCAGATGTTTCGTTGTTGATGACTTTGGACCTGCTCTCAGTGATGGATGTGTACTTTTAAAAAAATTCAAAATGATTTTGGATCTGGATTTTGGGTAGGGCACTGTTGTTGTTATCCTGATTTTTTTTGGAGGGAAGTGTTGTTACCAGTACAGGATTTGGGGGGGGGGGTATTTTTTCTGTGTCCTGAACATTCTGACTATTTTTTGTCACTCACCCACCAACTCTGAGGCAACAGGAGTGGAGAAAGAGGGAGAGAAAGAGAGAAAGCCAGACCCAGATTACCATGCTGGCATTGTCCCCTGGAAGTTTATTCAGAGCCTGCCAGAGAACCAGAAAATGTCAGACCGACTGGAAGGCTCCTGAACTACTGCTGTTTCACCCCCCTTTAAAAATAAAACAGGAGCTTTAAAAAAAAACCCTGGCAATTGAATAGCATTATATTACTATAACAGTAAAGCAGTATGTGTACCAGGTTCTAAGAATTTCCAGCTGTCATTTTTAAATAAGACTCTAGCTCAATCATATCACTCTAGCTCATATCAATGGGTGATATGCAAAAAAGGGCATATCACTACAAAATAAGGAACTAGATTCTGACTTTTTTATAATGAAAGTGGGGAATTCAGAAAACCTGGGACAAATATTAACATTCTGTTATACTGACATAACACTAGTCAATTGCCATTTTTTTAAAAAAAAAAATACCCCCCCCCCATGTTGAGGAATTAAATGGCTGCTGCAATATCCAAGCCTCATGAAAAGCTAGGAACCCACCGGTTCACCCACCATTTTCTAAAAGGGGTGGTGGTGATGAGTAGGTTCTGCTACATCAGATGTTACCAGTGGGGAGAAGGCTCCAGTAAAGACAATGCCAACATAGTATGTCCGGGGTACATGCAACCCTTTCCCTTTTAAAATGTAAATGGACATGGATGAAGGCCAGGACTACCTGACCATCAGTTGTTAGCTGGTGTCTCTATTGCTGAATAAGAACTGTTCCTAAAGCCATCTTCCTCTGTTTCCCTCCTCCTTCTAGCACTTCCGTCAAATCATGAAAAACTTCTGAGATTATGGGAGATAAATGTTTGTTACTCCTGGAATTTATGGAATGCTTTGCATCATTTTGGAAGTCCCCAAGCCAGCTTGGGTATACCCAAACATGCCCCTCCCCTGCAACTCAGCCAGGGTCCGTTAAATTACTAGCATTTTTCCCAAAAGAAGATGCCATCAATGGGCCAGCCTTGTTGCTGTGCTGTGAAGTGGCCAATCAGTGTGACAGGAGTAGACTTTAAATAACCTTGCTGCATGTCAAAGCCAGCTATTTGCTGCTAAAAACTGACTTGCCCATCATCCTTTAGAGAGCCAGTCTGGTGTAGTGGTTAAGTGCGCGGGCTCTAATCTGGGAGAACCGGGTTTGATTCCCCACTCCTCCACTTGCACCTGGCTGGATGACCTTGGGCAAGCCATAGCTCTGTACCAGCTGTTCCCTCAAGGACAGCTTGGGAAAGAGTTCTCTCAGCCCCACCTACCTCACAGGGTGTCTGTTGTGGGGAGGGGAGGGGAAAGGAGTTTGTAAGCCGCTCTGAGACTCTTAAGTGAGTGAAGGGTGGGATATAAATCCAATCTCTTCTTCTTCTTCTTCTTCTTCTTCTTCTTCTTCTTTCATATAGCTGTGTGGGATTTAGTGGGTTGCTTTCGAGCTGAGCAAGAATTTGTGGGGAGGTCTTCTCAAATTGCCTTTTTTACTGCTTCACATTGCTTGGGTACAAAGGCCTGGTTAGATGCCTTCCCCTGTCACAAAACTCTTCCACTGGAAAGCCTTTTGCATCAGGGGAAGTTCCCTTGCATCACAGAAAGAACCACCATTGACAAAACTGATCAGCAGGATCCAGCCGAATATTTAAGGAGAGAGAGTCAGCAAACCAGCATATACAAATATTGGCAAGGCCACTTGAACATCATAAAACCCCAGTTTCTCTCCTCAGGCTCACATCATGTCATAAAACTGAAGTGTGGAAGTTTCCGGTCGGAGGAATGGAGGTCTGACACGCTTTGCAAATGCGCAGGGCGGACAGCGGCTCTTCTTGACAGCTTGGGTGGATAAATCCACCTGACGCAACCTCACACAGGTAGTGTGAGGACCAGCAAGCAATATAATCCAGGTTTGAGCAAGCTCGGTGAAGGAAAAGCCTCGGAGGAGACTTTTACAACACCTTGAGCACTGCAGCCGAAGAAGATTTTTGCAAGTATCTCTAAGGAGCCGAGCTGGGCTGATTAATCAGCATAAAATCTCCAATTCCCCTGATTCCTTAACAAAGAAGACAAAGTTTAAACGTTGGGACCACATCTGAAGAGAAGTAACAACATAAGGTAACGGGAAAAAACTTTTTGCCTTACCATTACCGTGTTTTGAAAGACGAAAAGCAGATCTGGTGAAGCAATAGACTGTTGCAGATTGGATGAGTGCAGTTTTGAAACGTTAAAAAGCTGAATTTGAACTTAAAAAGCAAAAAAAACAAGTTGTTTAACATGCCTACGGTTAAGAAGAGTCGGGAGGGGGAGCCAAGCATCGCGAGACAAAGAGGGGAGGAGGGAACCAAGCATCGCGAGACCAAGCTGTGAGGACTGAGACAGGAAGTGACGGCTTGAGGAGCAGACAAGAAGGGAAGCGGAGAAGAACCGGAAGAGAGCAAAGGGGACTGTAAAAACTGCCGGATCAAAAGGACTACAACAGGAAGTGACATGTGGAGAGCAGACAAGTAAGCAAGAGGAAGGGACAAAAGGAAACTACAGCAAGCCAGAAGCAAGGTAAAAAGACTATAACCTTTGACACAAACCATAGAGAAGTTGCGCCCGCCATTTTGGATTTATAAAATTTTTAAACAGTAATATCTCATAAACTATATAACTTAGAAGGCTGAAACCAACGAAATTTGACTTGGCAAGACTAGCTTGTGTGATTACACTAAACGGTGTTTGATTTGGAAAATAAAATAAAATCGATCTTTTTTAAAGAGACAAGACGGATCGCGGGCTAAGATCAAGAGCAGCTACATGGTCCTCTCCTACAATGGCAGCAAAAAAAGAAAAAGAATTACTAGCTGTTATGGAAGCAATGGGGGAAAAAAAGTTAGATGCTATAGGAGAGGTAAATGTTAAAATGAATGGTATAGCTGCACAAGCAGACAAAAATTTTATAGATTTAAAAGCTGAATTACAAAAGTTAACCACTAGAACACAAGACATAGAAATTAAAGTAAAAGAACTGGAAGAAAATACTCAAAAAACAATGAAGGAAAATGACAGAATGGAAAAGATGATGCACTATAGAGACATGCAAAACCATCTGAGATTTAGAGGTATAGAGGAAAAATTAGGTGAAGACATTTTTACAAGAATGCAAGAAGCATTAGCAGATTTTTTACAAGAGGAAGAGGAAGTTGTTAAAGAACATATGGATCTTGTTTACAGAGTCAATTCTACATACGCGAGAGACAAAAATATACCAAGGGACGTGGTAGTTCAATTTACAATGAAGAGAACAAAAGAACAAATCTACAAGAAATGTTTTACAGACTCTTTTGAAATAGGTGGAAAAAAAGTTATCGTGATGAAAGAATTGCCCAGAGCAATTTTGCAAGACAGGAAAAAATTCAAGCGTCTGACAGACAAACTGAAAGAGAAAAAAATAAGATTTCGTTGGGAAATACCACAAGGACTGAGTTTTTATTATGGTAACAACAGAATGGTGATTAAAAATTCAGCAGAAATGTACGCCTTTGTTGGTGAGAACAAGGAAGAATTTGGTGATATTTAAGACTACAACAAGATGGATTACAAAGTACTCTCATGGAATGTAAATGGACTTAATTCACCCCAAAAACGTAGAATGGTAGGACACTGGCTGGAGAAACAAAAATGTAGTATAGTTTGTATACAAGAGGCCCATCTTAAGAAACAAGACTACAAATATTTAATAAGAAAAAAGTTGGGAGAAGAATTTTTTTCATTGGCAAGTAATAAAAAGAATGGAGTGGTAACATATGCCAAAAAAGACTTGGAACCTAAACTAATATTTAAAGATAAAGAAGGAAGATACTTAGCTATTGAAATTCTGTTACACGGACAGAAGACTTTGATTGTAAATATTTACGCCCCCAACGGAGCTAAAGAAATCTTTTTTAAAGAACTACAAATGGAACTGGACAGTGTAAACTATGAACAAATCATAATGTTGGGAGACTTTAATGGGACTGTGAATAATAAAATAGATAGGCGCTCAAAGAGAAAAGACGACACACTAGGGAAACTTCCAAAAAATTTTTTTGAACTGATAAAACAGGAAAAGCTGGAGGATATTTGGAGGAAGGTTAACCCACAAGGGAAAGACTATACTTTTTACTCTAACAGACATGATTCACATTCAAGAATTGATATGATCTGGATGTCTATTAATCTAACATTTAAGACAAAAAAAGTTGAAATTCTACCTAGAATAATCTCAGACCACAATCCTTGTCTATGGACTTCTGGGCAAATAAAAAGGCAAGGGAGATGGAGAATAAATGAGGACTTATTAGACAACCAAGAAATAGTTAAAAAATTACATGAAGAGACAGATTTATATTTTCAAGCGAACATACAAAAAGAAGTAAAAATTCAAACTGTGTGGGATGCGTACAAAGCAGTTATGAGAGGATTATTGATATCATTGAACGCTAAAGACAATAAAAAGAAAAGAGAACAATATGAAAACATTGTACAAGCCATTAAAATAAAAGAAAAGGAACTGAAGAACAGACCAGGAAAAAAGAAACTGCAAAAGGAAATTTGGATGTTACAAGACCAAGCAAAAGCTATTTTGAATCACGAGACTTACTGGAACCTGAAAAAACTGCAACAAAAAGCATTTGAAGGTGCAAATAAACCTGGAAAGTACTTAGCATAGCAATTAAAGAAAAAACGTGAAAATAAATTTATTACTAAAGTGATACGGGACAATATTGAGATAATAGACAATAACGGAATAAAAAGAGAATTTTTAAAATATTATGCAAAGCTTTTTAAGAAGGAAAATAAAGACAGAAGAAGGATTAAAGAATACCTACAGTCATTAAAATTACCAAAACCAACGGAGAAAATCAAAGAACTACTTAACTGCCCAATGTCACTACAAGAGATTAAAAATGCAATAAATGATTCAAAATTAGGGAAAGCACCTGGATCAGATGGATTTACAGCTAAGTTTTATAAATCACTACAGGATTCAATCTCACCAGTGTTATTGCTATTAATGAATGACATAGGAGTGACAGGTGAGGTCCCGGAGACTTGGAAAGAAGCAACCATTTCACTCATTCCGAAAGAAGGTCAAGATTTAACCAATGTTAAAAATTATAGACCAATTTCTTTGTTAAACAATGACTATAAAATTTTTGCCAAGATTATAGCTGATAGGCTTAAGGAACATCTTAAAGAGACTATACAGACAGAACAAGCAGGATTTTTACCTAATCGCCAAATAAGAGACAATATAAGAGTAGTAGTGGATGCTATAGAGTACTATGATAAATATCCGGAGAAGGAAGTGGGTTTTCTTTTTTTAGACGCGGAAAAAGCATTTGACAATTTAAATTGGGATTTTATGTTTGAAGTGTTGGAACATCTTGAAATTGGAGACTATATGCTTAATCTTATTAAGTCAATATATAGAGAACAGAAATCCTCTTTAATAATTAATACTGAAAAAACGGATTACTTTAAAGTGGAAAAAGGAACACGACAAGGATGCCCACTCTCGCCGTTGCTATTTATTTGGATTTTGGAAGTCTTGTTACTAAATTTGAAAGAAGATAAAGAAATTAAAGGCTTAACAATAAAAGGTTTCTCTTTTAAATATAGAGCCTTTGCAGACGACGTGATGTTTATAGCTGAAGACCCTATGACTACACTACCATATTTGTTGCAGAAAGTAAGAGAGTTTGGTGATTTGGCTGGGTTTTATGTAAATAAGAACAAATCGAAAGTGATGTGTAAAAATATGCCAAATAATAAGCAAATTGAATTACAAAATCTTATAGAATGTGAAGTGGTGAAAAAGACAAAATATCTAGGTGTAAACCTAACAATGAAAAACATTGATTTGTATAAGAATAATTATGAGAAATTATGGCAGCAAGTTATGCAAGATATTAAAAGGTGGAATGTATTAAATTTGTCACTGCTGGGTAGAATTGCAGTGGTTAAAATGAATGTGTTACCAAGAATAATGTTTCTGTTTCAAACTATTCCAATTGTGAAAGATGTAAAAACATTCAAATGCTGGCAGAAGGAATTGACTAAGTTTGTGTGGGGAGGGAAAAAACCAAGAATTAAGATGAAAATAATGTGTGATGCTAAAGAGAGAGGTGGGTTTCAGTTACCAAACTTAAGGCTATATCATGATGCAGTATGTTTGACTTGGATAGGGACATGGACTATGTTACAAGACAGAAAGTTATTGTCCCTGGAAGGTCATGACTGTAGGTTTGGGTGGCACGCATATCTGTATTATGGTAAAACAAAAATGGACAATATGTTTAAGCATCATTATTTGAGAAGAACATTAATCGATACGTGGACAAGATATAAAAACTTTTTTCCAGAAGAAATACCTATGTGGATTGTACCTGCAGAAGTTTTAAATCCATCATCTCACTACAAAGGACAAGACTGGTTGAAATATAGAGACCTGTTAACAAGACATGGTAAAGACTTTAAATTGAAGGAGCAGCAGCAGATGGACTTTGATTATGGCTGGTTAAGGTACAGACAAATATATGATATGTACAGAAGTGATAAAAAATCTGGTTTTAGAGAAAAAAGCAATGAAATAGAACAAATTTGGGAGGAAGATGGGAAAAAAATGATTTCTAAAATGTATAAAGTATTGTTAAAATGGTTTAATGCTGATGAAATGGTAAAGGAACAAATGATAAAATGGGCGATAAACCTAAACAAAGACATTGAAATGGAATCTTGGGAATTTTTATGGAAAAATGCAATGAGTATTTCTACATGTTATAATCTAAAAGAGAACTGTTTTAAAATGATGTACAGATGGTATATGACACCAAAAAAATTGCAAATATTAATCAAAATATGTCTAACAAATGTTGGAAATGTAAAAAGAAAGAAGGTTCTTTCATATGTGGTGGACTTGTGATAAAGCGAAGACTTATTGGTCTATAATACATGCAGAAATGGAAATTTTTTTGAAATGTACATTTAAGAAGTTGCCTGAAATGTTACTGCTTGGACTTAAACTAGAAGAGATAAATGTAAAGAAAAGGACAATAATATGGTATATGATTACAACAGCAAGAATGGTGTATGCACAAAATTGGAAAAATGAAAAAATACCAGAAGTGTGGGAATGGTTGAAAAAATTGTTATATATGGCTGAAATGGATAAATGGACTAGAAAGTTGAATAATCTGTACTCAGAGACTTTTTTAGAAGATTGGGAGGATTTGAAAGAATATGTTGAAAAATATTGGGACATGAAAAACTACATTTATACATGGTTATAATAGCATAAAGGAATAGAAATTGAGTATATGAGTGTACTAAGGATAATTAGATAATGAACTTGTTTTTTAGAATTATGTAAGAATATAGAAAATAAGAATTGGTATATAAGTATTTTAAAGATATATAACCGTTACCAGAAATGTAAACACAGAGATAAATATTACTATTTTGGATAAAGTGGAAAATGTGTTATGCTTCAGATGTGGTGGGAAACCACCAATACAAGATAAAAGCAAGACTATACAAATAGAACAAAATGTTATATAATATGGAAAAAAGGATTTGTATAAAACAAATGTATTAATTTTAATGTTTTGAAAAATAAAAACTTTCTTACAAAAAAAAATAAAACTGAAGTGTGATCTTTAAAGTAATAGATTGATGCTCCCTTAACTACAGACTTGGCAAGGGTTTCTCACATCTTTGTAGCTGCAAACAGGGACTTTTAAGACTTGGAAGGAGACAATACAAGTCACTAGCATGTTGTCTAAAACAATACTCATCACAGAAATGAACCCTGTATTGTGTGACTTATCTGTGGGACTCTCTTTTAGACTTTTGTTGATAATAACATTGTGATTATAAACATGTAAAATACGGTCACATCAGATTTTAATCTTAAAAAAACCCTTTCATGTCATGCACTTAGGCTCTTATCTTCCCAGGATGTATTTTTACTCTGTTATAAGATTAAAGCATCTGTTTCTGATCTTCGCACTCTCCTTAGAGGCAGTATAATTCCTTCTCTTTCATTTTCATGCATTATTGTGACATTGTTTTCTCATAAACTTTCAAACAACAGAAGTGACAATATTAACAGAGCAAGAGTTAATACTCTTTTTTACTACAACAAAAGAGGCCAAATAATGTTGTTGGATAAGCTTACCTAAAGATGACAGGATAAGACACATTTGTGATTTTCAGTTAAACTCTTGAATACACAAAGACACACTTTGAAAGTTAGATCAAAAGGAAGGTGAAATATTCTGCTACATCTACCTTTATGCCATTTTTTTAGGATATGGCTGTACAAGAGCTGGTTGCCAATGCAGATGGATTGCATCTTCCCAGTTTGCTCCACTAACAGCATGTTCCTCTGGTGCAAGGGACCTTTAATTGATGTCAGAGCCTCTTCCAGTGGTGGAAGAGTCTCCTGCACTAATGGAAGACTCATTGAACTGAAGGAAGGTGTCTCATCAGAAGACCAGTGTAGTAAAATAATATACATATTTTATGATTGTAATTTGTTGTGGGTGGGGCTGTCTGTGAGATGGGGCCATGGCTCAGTAATATACCACCTGTTTTGCATTCTGAAGGTCCCACGTCCAGTCTCCAGCATCTCCAGTTTAAAAAGGATCATGTAGCGGGTGACATGAAAAACTTCTACCTGAGGCACAGGAGAGCCACTACCTCAGCAAAGACAATGCTGACTTTGATCGACCTACGATCTAACTCAAGACGAGGCTGCTTTAGGTATATATTCTTCAACTAGTGATATTGCTACAGCATGAGTCAAAATATTTGCCTTCAGGATCTTCAAGGTGAACATTCCAGCCCTGTGATTGTTTTGTTTGTTTGTTTCCAGTTTCATTTGAGCTGTAGAATAATGCCTGTATCCCATCCACTCTCCTTCCTTTCTACTAGCAATGGTTGCTGTGGTGGCGGTAGTGGCAAGGAAGGAAGTCTTTCTGTCCCCTTTCATTCCTTCTCCCTCCCACAGAGCATGGAAGGCTGCTCAGCTGCCTTAGAAAACTACCTTTGACAGATCCTAGGCACCAATGATGAGCACAGCTGTTTGCAAAAAATATCACTCTTTGTAGCAGCACCTGGAATGAAGACCTGAGATTTGAGCTTCTGCCTTATATTGTTTTAGTAATGGCAGATTTAAAGATCCTTACCCTAAGTTTTAAGAATGGGTACTGGCAAAGAAGCCGTCTACCATGGCTACCAAAGTTTTGGGCAGATCCACTTCAGAGCCAAACTTGGCCAGCATTCCCATTGGCTTTGTTTTTTCCAGTCCTACACATAAAACACCGCAATAGTTGCTTTGCCTCATATCCCCCTCCCCACATGTGCTGCTCGAGCAACTAAAGGCTTGGCAGATGCTTCTCACAGCCAATGGTGTTCCTTCAACTTACCCAATCCCTGAAGTCAACGATGGGCTTGTTCTTGAACAGGCCTTCATCCCTAGATGCCTCAGGATCCTGGCCAATTGTCCTGCCTATTCTGTAGCAAACAAACCTGTTCATTTCAGTCTAGTTATAGCCTAATTCCACCTGAGCCAAATTATATTCAGTCACCAATCCTGAAACAGTGTTGAACAAGCAGGGAAAAACCCTTTCATGACCAATTTGTTTGTTTGTTTGTTTACTTTATTTATATTCACTTTTCTCCCAAGCTACATCATTCTCCCCTTCTCTGTTTTATCCTCACAACAACCCCATGTAGTAGGTTAGGTTGGGAGTGTGTGACTGGCCCAAGGTCACCCAGCAAGCTTCCATGGCATAGTTAGAATCAGCATGAGACCTACAGATTTCTGTTAGCCTCACATTATTCCAAAGAGAGGACAGGGAGGGCCATCAGGGAGAAAATCTGACAAGTGGTACCAAAAGCAGCTTATAATAGCTGCTCAGACTCATGTTTGCCTATTGGCCATCCCACATGAGGTCTTGTGCTCCATTCAATGGGAGGGGAGAGGGCAGCCTCCTCCCTCTTCTGCAACTGATAGAGAGGAGGAAGAAGAAGAATGTGCCGGCAAGTCACAACCACCTCATGGCGATCCCATCCCTCAGGTGTTCCAGGCAAGAGATGAGTAGAAGTGGTTTGCCGTTGCCTTCATCTGCACAGCAACCCCAATCTTCTTTGATGGTCTCCCATCCAACCACTGACTATGGCCAACCCTCCTGACTTCCCAAGTCCTGACAAGCCCAGGCCAAATTGGGAATTAACAAGAGGATGGGGCCAAATTGTTGGATTTTGGACTTCACTGTAACAATCACCAATCCATGTTCATGTACATCACAAGACTTCATGCATCATCTTTCCAAGAGTCAAAAGGAACCACTAGGGATAGGGAATGAACAGAAAATCCATGCATGTTGTAGTTGCAATTGGTTGGATATAATCCATCATCTGTGTACTACAGTTGGGGTTGGGCTTTGGACCAGAACCTCTAGTTCACAGTTCATGCTTTTAAAAGAAGAAGATGAAGAAGAATTGTCTTTTAATACCCTGCTTTTCACTACCCAAATGAGTCTCAAATCATCTTACAATCTCCTTCCCTTCCTCTCCCCACCCAAGGCACGTTGTGAAGTAGGTGGGGCTGAGAGAGTTCTGAGAGAACTGTGACTGGCCCAAGATCACCCAGCAGGATTCATGTGAAGGAGTGGGGAATCAAACCTGGTTCTCCAGATTTAGAGTTTGCTGCTCTTAACCACTACAACACCCTGGCTCTCTTTTAAACTCTATGGGTCCTGAGATAGAGGAGAAAGGCAGGGATATAAATATTTTAAATTTAATAAATAAATGTTCCACCAGGGAATAATTGTCAGTGCCAAGTATACTTTCTAAATAGGTTCAGAGATTAATCCAAATTGCTCAGATGCAGGTGTGACTTGGTGCTATGTACAACCTTATTTATGTACATTTATTATCAGAGCTAAGATTCCTGGTCTGAGAGCCAAGTCTCAAACAGGGAATTAGTACATTATTTATAGCATTATAGATGCAGCTGAGAACTTGGAAAGACCTTTTGCTTGTTTGTTCTTTGCCTAGTTTATTCACTCCCTAACCACTCTAAAGATTTTAGGTCAATAATTTAATTATCAAGTTGTGTTGATAATAAACAAGTCTGAAAGGAGCCTTGTTCATTGAGTCTATTTTAGTTACTAATAAGG
This sequence comes from Lepidodactylus listeri, assembly GCA_029233225.1. NCBI lineage: Eukaryota > Metazoa > Chordata > Lepidosauria > Squamata > Gekkonidae > Lepidodactylus > Lepidodactylus listeri. Next base: position 50,638,015 of record JARCFY010000007.1, read on the forward strand.
TAAGCAAAGGTGACTCTGAAGACACACAATAAGTCAATCTCTGGAATGAGCTCCTGCTATATTTAGAGGATTGTCCTCAGTGCCTACCTAATTTATACTGATTTAAATTCTAAATTATGGTGAACACAACTTGTTTATCCAGAATGCACTCAGGTGTCCAGTCACACTCTGAGAGACAAGTTCCAACCTAGTCTACAGTTACCCAGATGTAGCTTCTACAGTGAAGTTTCTTTTCTCACATGGGAATTAGGTTCAGACAAAAAGATACAGCAGGCTGGATCCAGTGCAAAAATCCTACTTGCAATAGGGCTCATGCACAAGTGGAAATGCAAGACAAAGTTTGCCATAGCTGCTTGCGCTAAGTGAAACACTGTACCCCACCTGCATTTCTGCTTGTGCAAGATATTGTACAATCAACTCCTGTGCATTATAATATATATAGAGAAAAGTGCTATATTTTTTGTAAGATCTTGTACAAGCATAAATGTGCTAAGTCCATTTATGTTTCCATATTAGCCAGAGAATGCAGAAGGGATCACTCTCCATAAAAGAAAAAAAGTTTTCCAGGATGTGATTTAAAAACAACAACAATAACAACACCCTAGTGATGTCAGTTTCCCATGTGGGATGTAGGGGCTTTTCACATGAAGGCTTGGGGGCTGACCTGCCACAAGATTTTTCTGAGCTCCCTCACATCCTCCTTTTCAGTTTAGTGTCCTTCTGTGGTTTCTTCGTCATGTCTCATGCTTTCTCAAAACCTATCAAGGGGAGTTTGAGAAAGCAGAGGGAAACAAATGAAGAAACCACAGAAGAGCAACAAATGGAAAATGAGGACATGAGGAAGTTCAGAGGGAAAAAAAATGTTGCAGGTCAGCACCCAAGCCATGGGAAACCTCCCTATGCAAAAACCCATAGGGAAAAGGTACAGGTTTCCGTTGCTCGAAAGCCAGTCGAATATGACTCTAGGAATGAGGTGCTCATCTCTGTTTCCAAGCCGAAGAGCCAGCGCTGTCCAAAGACATTTCCATGGTCATGTGGCTGTCATGACTAGACGCTGAGGCACAGGGAACACTGTAATCTTCCCACCAAAGTGGTACCTATTTATCTACTTGCAATTTCTTGCTTTAGAACTGACAGGTTGGCAGGAGCTGGGACCAGAGATGGGAGCTCACTCAGTCATGCAGCACTCAGGTCTCAAACTGCTGAACTACCGACCTTCTGGTCGGCAGTTCAGCATCTTAACTACTCAATCCATAGCCAATCATAAATGTTGATCTGAAATTTCCCAAGTAACGGTAGGCAAATGCCACGCAGGTAAATACAGGACAGGTGAAGGGAAGTGTAGCTTGTTTCTAGGCTACATTTAGTCTTCTTTCTCTATTCCTAGGAGAAATATGTGTCATAGGTTCATCAAAGGAAGAACAATGGAAGAATACAGTCGTTTAGGATCCATAAATTCCTTGTACTTTCAGGCAACATGGAAGCTTAAATTCTACTTTCGCTCTTATGTAACATGGGTATATTTCTGTATCTCCCCTTTATACCACACACAGAGTGGGACGCTGATCTAGGGAACAGTGTTGTGCATACATAGCTCTCTTTCTCACTTCTTCATAAATCATAAACCTTTGGATCAGCTATAGTGATGGGTAACATGCCAGAGCCAATATCTTTCTGGGATCTGCACATACTGTGGAACCTGAAATATTTCCTAGAATAATCCACCCTTTACATTTCTAAACAGTTCTTTGCTGATTGGATTCACTCATGCCTATTGTATAAATAGATCAGTCTGTCCAGGCACTGTTTTATTGATTTACTCAAATCTCAACAGGGTGTCCTGATCCTTTTGGTGCAGAAGCAGCTCTGACATCTACAGTGCAGACTTTTCCCAGGGACAAGCTGTCAGGGGGAGGGAAGGACAGAAAGCTGAAGAGGGGTGGCAGATAATGGGAAATTGGAGAGAAGGAAGCATGAAAAGGAGAGAGGCTATGGGGGCTTTCAGGGAAGGGAAAGCTGAAATAGTGAGGGAGATGGAAACAAAATGCCCCCACAAGTCTTTGTTGGTTCCCTGTTTGTACATTCTAAAGTGAAACTGTTTAAGTCTCACACACTGTTACAAAAGTATATATTTTAATCATCAACAACAAAACCATCCATTTCCATTATCAGGAAATAAAGTTCTTGTTTTAGTTACTTCTGATGTTTTTCTGGATTCTCTCATGTGAACAAGGTTATTCTCTCTTAATTACCAAGACAGAGGAGATGTGAAGTGTATCTCCACATCATGGTGGGGATATACTTTTAGCATAATTGGCAAAAGTAACTCACAGGTGGGTAGCCTCCAGAAAACTGACTGAAAACTTTTAGACCAGTTCCTAAAGAATTTGCTGGGCACCTGGTTATTTGACTTGATCCCATGACAGGGTGTGGTGGGAATTAGTTTGCACATCCCCCAAAATAAATAACACTGCCCTTCAAAGAACATTTGAGGGTTTTTTTACATTGTACAGAAGCCTCACAGTTGTTCCCACAAAAACCTTTCCCATCACCATACCATCATTTCAAATTATTCCAAAATCATCATTTTAATGCACTGGAAATTAAAGCACCACTTACCCCCCCCCCCCCCAATGGCAGCAGAAGTGGTATAGCAAAGGTAAAGCAGAGCTCCATAGAATTCAGTGCAATAAGTAGTTAATACTTAACTTTTGCTGGGGATCAAGCTATGAGATCAAGAATTCAGATGGCATTAAGCCCAATCCAGAACCATTTAGGTCATACCCAAGTCTCAAGTGCATTTCCTGTTAGTAATAAAATCCAGTGACTAGCTTTCCTTTCAGAATTGTGGAAAATCCCTTGAAAATGAACAAAAAGCAGTGATTCCTGATCTTTTCTCAACTTAATTTTTCTGGAAACAATTTATTAAAAATGTCTAGGGTGACCCAGAGACAGACAAAAAAAAAGAGAAAGGAAAACTAAATGTAATGAAATAAGATTAACAATCATTTTGGCTTCCCTTTATATGCCTTCAGAAGAACTGTTCTCCTTCAGTCTTTTAACTTAATTGGATGTGAGACATTATGGGCCATGAATGGGCAGCTATACTCTGCACTAGTTAGGTATTGGCTTTGTCACTCTGCTTTAATAAGGCTATCAGCAGTACCTTCCTGTCTATAATAGATGATTTTTGGTTTTATACCAATGGAGATTCTGTCTTATTAAATCCATCATAGAACCGTGATATGCAGGAGCAGCTCTTGCACTTACATGTTGTATAGCCTGGTTAAACAAAATAATTCTCATTCTTATAAAGTTTAATCTTCTCTTATCACTATGGTACTTTGGGTGAGGGATCCAAATGATGCATGTTTTAAAGAAAAAATAAGAGTTACATCCAGTCATTTCCTGGCACAAGGATTGTGAATCTTCATGAAAAGATCGAAAATCTAGGCTGAGTTGTAAGAAAGTGGGTTTTTGTGTGTCTGCACTCCAGGTGTAATGCTGGGCCCAGTATGACCCCTAAGCTCTTAACTGAGTGCTAAAGGTCAGCAGAACCCCACCGAAAGTGGCAAGCATATTCCTTTTACTGTCTTTCATCAGTGGAGCTGAAAGGGCACCTCCACTGAATGAAGATACAGGAAGCGTGATTTTGTCCCTTCCCCCTTCCTCACTGCAGCCTACCAAGCCACACAGCTCTGGCCCTTAGCTACAGTGGGGCCTCCCAGAGCCCCTCCCCAACTTCCTGCCAAGGCTCCACAACTTCCTATCTAACCCTCCCCCTCTCTCTGGGCTGCCCAGAGAACTTCCCACCACCATGGTGGTGAGGGTAACCATGGTGGGGCCGGCAGAAACTTCTGGCAGTGCTCAGAGGCCAGCAGGGCTGGGGCAGGTGTGCAGCATGGCTGAGGCCAGCAGATCTAGGCTGGGGCAACCCTTCCTCCTCTTCTGCCTCCTCCTCTTCTTCCTGCACCTGGGTATCCAGCTGGAGCACATTCAGAGGCCATCTAGGCTTCCAGGGCTTTTTCTCTCTTGCTCTTGCTCTTGCCCCAGGGAGGATCTAACACATACAGACACCTCTTTGCTATTTGGGCTGCACAGGGCTGAATGTGGCGCCCTTTTCCCCTGGTCCAGAGCTGCTCTCTAATCACTCAGGTTGGAGCCCATGGGTGGGAGAAGGGGTGGGTGTTTATGTGTGTGGAGTAGCATTGCCAAGTCTGGGTTGGGAAATACCTGGAGATGTTGGGGGTGGAGCTGGGAGAGGGGGGGATTGGGGAGGGGAGGGGCCTCAGCCTGGTACAATGCCATAAAGTCGACCCTTCAAAGCAGCCATTTTCTTCATGGGAGCTTATTTCTGTCAGCAGGAAATCAGTTGAAAAAGCGGGAGATCCCCAGGCCCCACCTGGAGGCTGGCAACCCTAGTGTGGAGGGTCTCCTGGCTTCTGAAGGAGGTAGCACAGCACCTTCGCAGCTCTTTGGGGAAGAAAAGGATCTCCTTGAACCACAACCTGGGCAGTCTTTGTTCCACTGCCTTTAGGATCTGCATCCTCCTGGCCTGATGCAGGGGCTAGGGGATTGATAAGTTTGCCTCTCTTGGTGTGCCCTTCCTTCTAGCTACCATATGGGAAGACCAGCTGGGGCAGGGGCCAATGTATGTGAGTTTTTAAATTTTATTTTAATTTCAGTGCCCCCAACTTATTTAAAGCTCCCCCCAAACTAAAAAAAATCCTGGCTATGGGTGTGACGCAGTTATACATATGGGCCCTGTGACCCTGGAATCAGCTTCCCAGAGCTGGAAACAGTGAGTTGATGAGCTGACTCAGTAAAGTGGCTAATAGCATGAGTTGTAATCTGCCATGTTACTTGTTCATGTTTCAGCCTCAAACTCACGTGGGTAGCCTTAGTCAACCCACACTCTGACCATTTCTGCTGTAGTGAAATTCCCTGCATTGACATTTTTTAAAATCTGTTCATTATGTGAAATTTTCCACAGTAGATGTTTCCTCACCAGGTATAAACCTGAAATTTTCTCCTCCTTTCCCCACCTTTTCGGAACTCACTAAAACTGGGGATTCCAAAAATGCAGGAAAGGAGATAACTTCAGGTTTGCACCTGGTGAGGAAAAATCTACTGCAGATTAAAAAACATCAGTGTGGGGGATTTCACTACTGTGGAAATGGTCTCTCTCACCATTAGGGCTACAATCTATATATCTAATTCCCAAGTGCCCCCCCGCGTGCGGATACTTAAATCCATGCGGGGGGGCACTTGGAGGGCAGAGGGGGGTTCTGCAGGTGGGGGGTAACCCCCCCCCCGCTTGCAGAAAAATCCGAAATCTATTAAAAACTTTTCAGGGGATCTTTAAATCTCCCAAAAAGTAAAAGAGCATCCCCTGCGCATGCGCGGGGAACACTCTTGGAACGGCAGTGGCCCGACGAAAGTCACCGAGGCCAGCCGACAGCCCGCGGAGGAGGGGGAAGGGGGTGAGCGGCGGGCCCAGTGAGAGGTGCCGAGGCCCGCCAGGAGTCTCGGGGGGGAGGGGGCAGCTGTCAGCGGGAAGGGGGCGGAGGAAGGAGGAGCAGCTGTCAGCTTCTCCCCCCCCCCGCGAATATCACGGGGGCCCCCCATGTATGATTATAAATACCAACCTCAGGGCTGTGGTAAAAAAGAAAATTAATGTGATAATGTATGTAAAGATTGGGTTGGTATGCTTAAACTGAGGTCCTCAGCCAAGGCTACTCATTGGATAAAAACCCAATTAACTGGACTTCCAGTGAGTGCTCTAATGAAGTTTAAATTATCCCCCCCTTTCCCTGTAATTATGAAGACTGTTGTGTATTGAGCCTGAGTCATCCTTGAGGTAGTTCCTGAGGCCAGCTAAGCTTGTTGCTCCCGAACAATAGCTTACCAGGATCCTGGAGTGGACCTATAGAAAAGTAGTGTTGTGTAAATAGCCTATCATTGGGAGTGGGGAGTGTTTGGGTGTGGTGTTTGCATGCTATATAAACAGGGCTATGGCCCTGGAGTTTGTCCTTGTGTTTCTGAAATCATTAAATAAAGTACAGCTGTTCACTGCAATGTGTCTTGAACCCGGTATTTAACAAAGACCATAGATACCAGGATTTAAAAAAAAAAAAAAAACCCTGCCATGAATGTGTCTCTTTAGAATCCCACAATTTAGGTATCCTTGGAAAAGTGCACAGCACTAGTTACTTAGATCTCCCAAGCAGAAACACTTGGAGGCAAGGGGAAGTGGAGTTCCCTGGGTGTAATTGTGATTCATAAATCCACACTCAGGTTTCCATTGTTATAATTATTGTAATGGAGGCAATCCCTATCTGTGTGGATTATTTTCTGACTATAGGCGGGATTGGTTTAAAATACCTGCAGTGCAGTTCTGAACAGAGTTAATTTGTCTAATCCCATTGATTCAAATGCACTTCAAAGAGTATACCTCTGTTTAGGATGGTACTGCAGCTTTCTTAATAATAAGTGAGGAATAGAACAGTCTTTTCCACCATAGATCTCCAGGGTGGTGGTGGAAATGATATTAATATTGATCCCAGAAACCCCTGCTCCTTTGCATGCCCAGGCAGAAGCCCAGTGCTTCATTTGTGCTTTCCAGAAGCTAAGTGGGTGGCTTCAGTGAAGAGGATAAGGAAGGTGAAAAAGAGCACAATTGGGTCTCGTAGCATCTTGCCTGAACTTGCCCCTGACAAACTAGGCTCAACTGCAGAGGGGAAAAAAGACACTCATAAAGAAAGCTCCCCTGGAGGCTGAACAAATTGATTCAACAAGGTGGTTTCAAATTGTTTCTTCGCCCAAGAGATGAGCTTCCAATAAGCATGGAGTCTCGGGCAGATTTTTCATTTTATAGCACCAATAAATATGTCCTTTCTAGGTTACTGTATCAATAATCTATGAAATGTTTCATCCGTTGCTAGGAGAGTTTCAGGAAAGCAGAGTGCCCTGAAACATTTGCATTTCTCCTTTTCTTCCAAGGTTCCCAAACTCTATAGCACAATAGTCATCATAAATACAGATATGCATTGGCCTTCTATTTCCCTCCCTCCCCCTCAAGAACCTTTATCACTGTGTCCTTTTCAACCAATGCAAACCAGAGAAAAAATATTCTTGAGAATATTTCACTTTTTCTTCTTGATGTACTTGATTTTTACAGATCTAATACTGAAACACTGAACTTCATTTTTAAATCAATGTGAAGTGTTGTTATTTTTTAAATCGCCAAAGCACTGTATGACCTGGGAAGAGGGAAAATGAAGCACCACCTACTCCAGTATGCATCCCTGTTCAGACACTGGTCCTTTCTGCACTTGGATCTCATCCCTGGTTTTATCAGAGTTCAACTCACGACATAATACCTTGCATTTAGCCCTTGTTATAACAGCATCTGTTTATCCCGGGACAACTGTGGGGACAGGGTTGGACCAGGATTTAAGGTCTAGTGAAGAAAGGACCTCTGTGTACTGTCTTGCAGGCCTGCCTCATTCCCACCCCTAAACTTAAAGAAGAGAGGCTGGTAGCCACAAAGGATTGGGCCTTTTCATTGATGATGCCTAACACTCTTCCCTTCTGTTTCTGTCACTGATAACCTTTAGGCAGCCCTGGATTAATCATTAAGCAATAAAAAGCAAATGCTTATGGCACCAAGGGAAGGGGGGCACCACAGAGCATATTTTTTGCTTATATTGCTTACTGCTATTTAGCATTAAATCAATACTTTTTTTAAAAAAAAGTTTATATTTTATATAGTTGTGGGATCTGTCCTAAGAGATGGCTTAGAAGAAAACTGAATTTGTAGTCTCTTATTTCTCTTCCAGCATTTATTGAGTCTTAATGTCTTGTCAATTAATTTGGGAGCCAGTTTGGTGTAGTGGTTAAGTGTGCAAACTCTAATCTGGGAGAACCGGATTTGATTCCCCACTCCTCCACTTGCACCTGCTGGCTGACCTTGGGCAAGCCATAGCTCTGTACCAGCTGTTCTCTCAAGGACAGTTGTCTCAGAGCTCTCTCAGCCCCACTCACCTCACAGGGTGTCTGTTGTGGGGAGGGGAAGGGAAAGAAGTTTGTAAGCTACTCTGAGACTCCTTTGGGTAGTGAAGGGAGTGGTATAAATCCAAACTCTTCTTCTTCTTTAAGCAGTGGAAGGGCAGAGGGGCACCATTGTTGGGCTGTGCTTAGGGCATTGTTTGACCTTGACCTCCAGCACTGCCTTTAGGTCACCTTAGGTCTTCACCTTTTTTATTTTAACAGACTTATGTTTGGAGGACAATGTCTCTTTTAACTTCTACTCCCCAGTGCTAGTTTTTATAGGTCTTTTCACTGGATTTTACTGTCGCTGCTGTTTAAAAGGATAGCTTAATTTTGTGTGGTAGTTGATTTTAGGTCTGAACTTAGTTTTGCTTTTGTTTTAGTTTTGCTTTTGATTGCTTTATTATGTTATGAAATGCCTTGTCTGTGAATGCAGAGAGATGACATATCAGTGCTTTACCAATATTTATCAATATCGGAATACAAGAATGCAGATTTAAGAATTAATATTGGAATAGTAGATTTTGTGTGGTAGTTGGTTTTAAGTCTGAACTTAGTTTTGCTTTTGTTTTAGTTTTGTTTTTGATTGTTTTGTTACGTTATGAAATGCCTTGTCTGTGAATGCAGAGAAATGACATATCAATAGTTTAATTAAATATATAGTATGTCCTGTAGTTTTACAATATCAGTGTATTGCTCACACTCTTAGCCACAATGCTGCATCTTTTGTCCATGTACATTTCAAGTTGGTTTAATTATAAATCCTACATGAATAGGAGCCAGTTCTAGGGTGCTTTCCTATCTTCTATCATGATCTCTATCTAAAGTCTGCCTATTGCTTTTTAATGAACCTTATGCAAAAAAAGAAAGAAAGAAAGCATGAAGAAGACAGCATTGTCAGAAACTCTCTCCAGGGACCTTAAAAAGATCTGATAGTTGATTCATCCATTCCTGTTACTCATAAAATTGGGGCATTTGTAGGTCTTTTCCCCAAAAATCTTTTGACTTCATTATCACAAACCTTTTTAATGCTGTTATTTCACACATCTACAAATAATCAAGGTATGGTTCACACGTACTTCAATAGCACACTGAATCTCTGCACTTCACTACTGAACACTTGATGGGCAGCATCTGAATATGTGAACTTGCTCAATTAAGAAGAGTTGTATTTAAAGGGGTGTGAGGAGATATGAAAATTCTGTGATGTTCCATTCACAAATGTAAATCACCATTCATCAAATCCGCATCTGAATCATGCCCAAGTTCCACAGTAATTAAGAGGAATCAAGTAACTATGTACATGTGTGAACTGGCCTTTGTGTAGCTTTCAGCAGTGAGACAAGATATTTTTATTAAGAAAAGCCATAAATGATAAGAATATGCTTTTTCTGTATTGAATAGACTTCTAGATTCGCCCATGTAGTCAGCAGTAGAATGTCCATCTGTGTATCTTCTTAAATTACACGCGTAGACTCGGGGCCAGACCTAGAACATGTTCCTTCCTTTTCCAGTATATTTATTGTACTGGGCGGCCGGAGGGGTGTGTGTTTAAAAGGGGATATGTTAAGCAGGCATCTGTTCAGTGTATGTAAAACACACAGTGTATGTAAAACACACCCTTTCCTGCCAGGCCTAGAAAAGTGAGTGAATAATGCCTTATAAGTACAGAGACTTCTTGATCAAATCCGAGATGTTCAGCTTGAGAGCAAATACAATAATGTTCTATGGGTTTGGCCTGAGGATACTGAAGCCATGTGCTAGAATGCTCCCTCTAAGCTGTGAAGTCTTGTGAGCAAAAATTCTACTTTGTGAGCTACTGACATTAAAGTTGTGAGTGAGCGATTTGGCTGCTGCATAAATTAGTTTGCTTTGGAGTCATCCTTCTTGAGCTAAGACAAAAATGTGTGAGCTGGAGGCTAAAAATCTGTGAGCTAGCTCACACTAACTCAGCTTAGAGGGAATACTACTAGGACAAAAGGCTGTTAATATTCCCTAACAACTGTAGATGTTTTCTCAGTGGATAATAAGTTAAAAGATGGTTTGCCAGCTGGAGGTTGAGAAATTCCTGGAGATTAGGAGGGTGGAGCTTGTGGGGCAGGGTTTAGGGAGGGGAGAGACTTCAGTTGGTTGTAATGCCATAGAGGAGACATTTTCTCCAGAGGAACTGAGCTCTGCTGCCTGGAGGCTAGCAACTCTAGGTGACCCTCAGCTGAAGAGAGATGACAAGTTTAGGTTGGGGGGTTGAGGGAGAGATGAAGAGAGAAAAGAAATATCATTTTTGAGTATTGTCATATGATAGGGAGAAGCAAACAGGAACTTCTATGAGTTGGTTGAAAGTCCCTGGGGGCACATGATCTCTCTCTCTCTCTCTCTCTCTCTCTCTCTCTCTCTCTCTCTCTCTCTCTCTCTTGTGGGGGGTCTGCTGTGGGGTAGCTGATCTACTGATCTTTCTGAATATTCCTCTGCCTCCATCTGTGGTCTGCTTTGTAACTAAAACAAATATTACATAAACACCACAAGTCTCCAGTGTTCGCCAAGGGAAAGCAACCTAAGCTGCACTGCCCCTGGAATTTCTTGCTACACAGAGCAGTGGAGAACATATAACAGCACCTTGTAATGCCCTATCAAACCTCAGTGCACTGTGATGGGTGTGCAGGGCTTGAGACAATATATTTGTTTTAGCAACAACATTTCTTCTCCCCCCCCCCCCAATCATACTGCAGACTCCATTTTGATGGAGTATTTCTTTATGATGCTTGTCTGCCCTGGCAATGAGGGAGAGAGAAGGGAAGAGGATACCTCAGGACATAATGGAAATGAAAAATGTCACTTTGAGTTCAGTATTACTGTCTTATACCAAATCCCAGACTTAAAAAAAAGCATTTGCCAGACTCACAGAAAACCTGGGCTAACCATCCTTCATTAATATTTGATTTTTCTGCTTCTTCGATCGATTAAAGGAAGAGTGCTGTCACCAAACTGAATCTCACAACCGCCACGGGAAGCTATTTTCTTTCAAAGTTGTATCCTTGCAAAGGTTAACATCTCCGAGCTGGCCTGTCAGGCTGTTCACATATAATGGCCCGTTGATGATAACTGCTCAATAATTAATTTTAAGGAGCCGACCAAAGTTGTGCAATGAAACATTTTCAATTTTTAAAAAAAGCAATATGCTGTCACAGAGTGCCCAAAGGAAGACAAATCACAGGGATTTTAATTCCTTTTCTTTACGAGCAAAAATAACTACTGATTTGCTTGAAGAATTTGTGAATTTCTGTGTACCTAAGTTGCATATTTATGTATTCAGACCCCTTGATGTATTCTAGGTGAACACATGGCTTCAAAGAACACATGACTGCCGTCCAGTGTGGACCACAGATGCATTCATAGGGTACAAGAAGCTCTTGTGCATTTAGCATTCAACCCAAGGGGGGTCTGTATGAATGGAAAAAGAATTAATACCAGAATGTAACAGAAACCAGTGCAAAGTTGCTGGGGGTGGGGGGCAGATGCACAGCTAAAGGATAGGGGAAACCTCATTTCATATTAATACACATGAAAGGATCTCTGGATTGCAGTTGATCACAATTTAGATATAAGTTAGCAATGTCATTTAGCTATAAAAAAGACATGCACTAATACAGGTCAACATTTGGATCCTAACATGCTGTTGCCGCAACACAGCAGCAGTTCCTCCAATGGAATGAAACTTTCTAATGATATTATGAGTTCAACAGTAAACAAATATCAAGGTGACTAGTTTGCTTTCCCTCACTGGTCTCAAGTACAGCCATCTGTTTGGAATGTTCTAGCTCTGTTTTTCCACACTGAGCAGAGGATTGGACTGAATAGTCTATAAGGACACTTCCAAGTCTAGGGAGGGAAACTGCTGAGAGTGAGAAACACCCTAACACAGGAATGGGTAGAGCATCATTCACCCATGATCAGTTGCTTGCTAGGCATTTACTGATTAATCTAGACCTTCTGCTCACTTCTTCCACCCAGTGCTGTTGCTGATTTTACTTTCTCATCTTGAGCAAAAGTAGAGGCTCCATTGGCTTCCCTTTGGCATGAAAGGGAAGAACAGTCTGAAAAACAAAGTTGGAGTGTGCATGCACACAGAAGCTTACACCTTGAATAAAACTTTGTTAGTCTTAAAGGTGTCTAACTTTGTTCTATTGCTTCAGACCAACATGGCTGCCCACCTTAATCTGTCTGAAAAACAGTATGTTTTTTTGTGCACATGCTTGCTCAAGAAAGCATAACAACAGAACCCTGCCTTCTCCTGAGAAAGCAACAGCAGCAGCACCAATATTGTGGGGATGAGCAGAAGGTTGGGAGTGATATGTGGAGTATACTGTAGAGGTATATGTTATAAAATTCCCAGTGAAATTCTCAAGCTGGAGATATACATGGAAATTGCTGGTTCAGGCTGTTACTGTGATTTTTTTTCAGAACAGTCACACAAATCTGGGATTTGTAGGCATTACAAAAAACCCTACCTGAACAATCCATCTTGTTGTTTTTTTAAAAAAATCTTTGGGTGCTACTAGCTGGCTACAGCATAGGCTCATATTTTCCTTTGATTCTACTGATTTCTTGGGCAATGGCATTTCTACTTGCACAAAGCCCTTCCAGACAATCACCTTTGGATACAAGCCACAGTTCTCTTTCTCTCCCTCCTTCATGGGGGTGGAGCCCTGCTGTTGTTTGCAAGTACTATGACCACAAAGAGTGAGACACTCTCTAACACAGGAATGGGTAGAACATCATTCACCCATGATCAGTTGCTTGCTAGGCATTCACTCTTGAGAAAATTGAGAGCTAGGACTGGGGGGGCGGTCTTTAGTGGACTCAATCCTTTGGAAATTAGGTGTCACTCTAGCCCCCCTCCCAAAGTCCTCCATAGGCAGACCAGTGGGAATTGACAGGGTGGGGTTTACAAAGGAAGACCATTTCACTTTGTGAGGAAACACCACAAGGAATGCTGGCAAAAGCAGGGTTTTCAATGGAGATGCAAAAAAAAAAATACTGTCAGACACTCACTGTAAGAGCAGGTAAATGAAATGTATAGAGACTTCCCCCCAGTGCCATGGCTGGACAAAACTCTGCTGCTAGGCTGCCACTTGACTTCTATTTTAGGAATCAGCACTTACTTTGAGGTCTGTAAATTTCAAACTGTTTTGTTCAATTTCTTGAAACTTAGGGAGTCTTTAGATCAGAGGGAGGACTATGTTCTGTGCAAATTTGGTGCCATTACTTTTATAATCAGCAGCCCCCAGACTGTTGTATACTTTCCCCATTGAAAATAATGGTCCAGAAGCACCATAACACCACACAGATTTTAAAGCCAAATTGGTAGTGTCCTACCTGAAAAGAAGCAATCACAGTAAAAAAAAGAAAGAAAAAAGGTCCCAGCAAAAAAAGAACCCCCAGCAAAAGCCCAGATAAAATTATAACCTTTTACTCTCTGCATACCCTTAGTACACAGCAGCCACAATCAGTTGAAAGTAAGAGACTAGATGTGGGCTGTGTATTTTCTATGTGATTGTGACTGGCTTCATGGAAACACGAGTTGTCTCCCAAGGAGACTTTGATCAAATCAAGCAAAGAGGGTTACACTAATAGCGTATACTGCATCCTTCCTAAAATAATAACATCTTTTTAGTGTTCTAACTAGCCCAAATATTTCTGGTCACAAAATAATTTAATAGGTGACTAATATCCAGTAGTACAGAGATTCCTGTATAGGCATTCTATTTTATTTCAGTTGGTTTTTGGCATTTAATGTGTGAGGACAAAGTTTTAATAGTTGTAAAGATCTTAAGTTTTTAGCTCAGAGCCTTTGGCAAGAGACTGGCTGGAAATCAATACTCTCCAACTGTTGCAACCCTCAAATCCAAATTGTGTAATAAAAATAAGACTTATATGAATCCAGCAAGTATCAACATGAAGGCAGCAGGGCTTTAAACTTCAACTTGTTCCACACTTCTTCTGCAGATACTTGTTTCATACTCTTGATCACACATCCACACAAACTTTAGATGTAGCTTCTAATATGGAGCACAGGAGTTGCTTTTTATAGATCAAGATCCTGGGTTGGTTGTTCTTGGGTGGGTTGCCCTAAGGGTTGAAGATGGGCAGAGATTGGGATTAAGTATCCTAACTGATATCGATTGGCGCAGAAATTAGGGAACCTGATTGACTAGCATTGTTGAATTGGGGACCTGATTAGACTAGGGGTGGGGGAGGGTTTAACATTGGCCTTTACTTTTTCACTGGCCATTGAAGGAAAATTGGCTGTGCCAAATTGGGGATTTGGTTAGTTAAAAGGAGACCACCAAGGACCCACTATAGGGGAAGTGTCAGCATCTTACTGCAGAACCCAGCGATCTGAGGCGCACGCGGAGATTGCAGGGCAGTGATGCCTGGCCAGCAGATACCGGTGCTCCTGGGGAGGGGAAAGAATAGCAGTGGGTCCAGGCATGTGTAGAAGGGAAGGATGTGGAGAAATAAGTCAGCTCAGCATCCTTCCAGCCTGAGACCCATCCCGAAGGTGGTCAGCAGTGGGGTCAGGATTGAGAACCCTCCTCCGGCATTGGTGCTGTGCAATGTCAGATCCATAAATAATAAGACCATGGTCCTACGGAACTTCATGGAGGAACAACAGGTGGATCTGGCCTGCGTGACCGAGACCTGGGTGCAAGAGGGGGAAACAGCAGCTCTTTCCCAACTTACCCCACCTGGGTTTACAGTCCTGCACCAATCATGGACTAGGGGGCGGGGGAGAGGGGTGGTGATGTTCATCCAGGAGGCTTTCTGAACTTTTATAGGGATCTATAAGAGTAAATGAGTGAACTATTTTGCTGACTGTGTGGGATGGACTCTTGGACGGGGTAACCAGAGGAGAAATGACTCTAAACGCTTCCAGCAGAGGTTTAAAGTACCATTTTCTGAGGTTGCCACCTCCAGGCCAGGAGGTTTCTCCCAACACAAAGAGACATACAGGAAATAGCCATCTTGGCATTTTAACCAGAGACTTATCTTCACAAGACACCATCACAGCAGGCCAAAACCCCTCCCTTCCTGCAACATCCTCCTGTTTGGTACAACAAAAGATTTTCTCACAGAGATGCGAACACAGCAGGACATTTCTTGGAAGAACCAGTTTTGGCCACCAAAAGGTGCTACCTTCATCTAAAAGACAATGCTGCTAGCCGATGATGTCAGCTTCCGGCCCTAGGTATCTCTCTGACCATCAGGTAGAATCAAATGCTGACCAGTCCTCCTAGCCTCTCTTCCACTGGACTCTCTAAGGGGTGGTTTCAAGACAGGCATCTGGCTAAGCCTGCCCCCAGAGACCACCTTCCACCCCCTGAATAAAGGAAAGTTCCCAGCACAATATCTCTCTCTTCTACATCACCTGCTCCTTCTTTCATCTCTCCCCCCGCCCTCACTATGCTCTGACATGGCTCCTAATCCACAACACCCCTCCCCCCAATTCCCTATAAACTCATTTTATTTCTCACACATTACTTTCGATTTGTTTTTATTTACATAAAATCCTGCTAAGTCACCAAACTCTTTTACTCTCTGTAACAAATATGGTAATGTGGATAAGGGGTCTTCCACTATAAACATCACATCATCTTCAAAGGCCCTATATTTGAAAGAAAAACCTTTAGTTGTTAAGCCTTTAATATCTTTGTCTTCCTTCACATTTAACAGTAGAACTTCTAAAATCCAAATAAACAGCAGCGGCGAAAGTGGGCATCCTTGTCTTGTTCCTTTTTCAACTTTGAAATCGTCTGTCTTTTCAGTATTAATTATTATTGAGGATTTCTGTTCTTTATATATTGCTTTAATGAAGTTAAGCATATATTCACCAATCTCAAGATGTTCTAAAACTTCAAACATAAAATCCCAGTTTAAATTATCAAACGCTTTCTCCGCATCTAAAAAGAAAAAGCCCACTTCCTTTTCAGGATGTTTGTCGTAGTATTCTATAGCGTCCACTACTACTCTTAGATTGTCCCTTATTTGTCGATTAGGTAAGAACCCTGCTTGTTCTGTTTGTATAATCTCTTTAAGGTGCTCTTTTAGTCTATCCGCTATAATCTTAGCAAAAATCTTATAATCATTATTCAGTAAAGAGATCGGTCTATAATTCTTAACATTGGTCAAATCCTGATTTTCTTTCGGGATCAGTGAGATGGATGCATCTTTCCAGGTTTCTGGTACCTCTCCAGTAACTCTTATATCGTTCATCAATAGCAGTAACACCGGTGAAACTGACTCCTGTAACGTTTTGTAGAACTTCGCTGTAAATCCATCCGGTCCAGGTGCTTTACCTAATTTTGAGTCATTTATTGCATTTTTGATCTCTTGTAATGATACTGGATTATTAAATAATTCTTTAATTTTCTCTGTTGGTTTTGGTAACTTTAATGTTTGCAGGTATTCTTTAATCTTTCTTCTATCTTTGTTTTCCTTCTTAAAAAGTTTTGCGTAGTATTTAAAAAATTCTCTTTTTATTCCTTTGTTATCTATTATCTCAATATTATCTCTTATCACTTTAGTGATAAATTTATTTTCACGTTTTTCCTTTAATTGCCATGCTAAGTATTTTCCGGGTTTATTTGCACCTTCAAATGCTTTTTGTTGAAGTTTTTTTAAGTTCCAGTACATCTCTTGGTTCAAAATGGCTTTTGCTTGGTCTTGTAGCATCCAAATTTCCTTTTGCAGTTTCTTTTTCCCTGGTTTCTTCTTCAGTTCTTCTTCCTTTGTTTTAATGGCTTGTAAAATATTTTCATATTGCTCTTTTTTCTTTTTATTATCTTTAGCATTTAACGATATCAATAGTCCTCTCATCACTGCTTTATATGCATCCCATACGGTTTGAATTTTGACTTCTTTCTGCATGTTTACTTGGAAGTATAGGTCTGTTTCTTCAAGTAATTTTTTAATTATTTCTTGATTATCTAATAAGTCCTCGTTTATTCTCCATCTCTTTTGTTTTTTAATCTGCCCAGCTGTCCATAAACACGGATTGTGATCTGAGATTATTCTGGGTAAAATTTCCACTTTTCTTGTCTTGAAGGTTAGGTTAGTAGTCATCCAAATCATGTCAATTCTTGAATGTGAGTCATGTCTGTTAGAGTAAAAGGTAAAATCTTTTCCTTGTGGGTTAGCTTTCCTCCAAATATCTTCCAACTTTTCTTGTTTTATCAGTTCAAAAAAGTTTTTTGGAAGCTTCCCTAACGTCTCATCCTTTCTTTTAGAGCGCCTGTCTAGTTTATTATCTACAGTTCCGTTGAAGTCACCTAACATCATAATTTGATCATAGTTTACATTGTCCAATTCCATTTGAAGTTCTTTAAAAAAAATTTCTTTAGCTCCATTCGGAGCATAAATGTTCACAATCAAAGTTTTCAATCCTTGCAGTAAAATTTCAATAGCTAAATATCTTCCATCTTTGTCTTTGAATATTACTTTGGGTTCCAAATCTTTTTTGACATATGTTACAACACCATTTTTTTTGTTGCTTGCTAAAGAATAAAATTCTTCTCCCAATTTTTTCCTTATTAAATATTTATGGTCTTGGTTTTTAAGATGAGCTTCTTGCAAGCAAATTATATTACATTTTTGTTTTTCCAACCAATGACCTACCATTCTACGTTTTTGGGGTGAATTTAGTCCATTTACATTCCATGTAAGTATTTTGTAATCCATTTTGATATATTCTTAAATATCTCCAAAATCATCTTTATTCTCTCCCAGGAATGCATACATTTCTTCTGTGCTTTTAATCACTACTCTGGAGTTGCCATAATAAAAACTTAGTCCTTGAGGTATTTCCCAACGAAATCTGATTTTTTTCTCCTTCAGTTTATCCGTCAGACGCTTGAATTTTTTCCTTTCTTGCAGTATTGCTCTAGGCAATTCTTTCATTACTATAATTTTCTTTCCATCTATTACAAAGGGGTCAGTAAAGCACTTCCTGTAGATTTGTTCTTTTGTTCTTTTCATTGTAAATTGGACAACCACGTCTCTTGGTATGTTTTTGTCTCTTGCATATGTAGAGTTAACTCTATAAACAAGATCCATGTGTTCTTTAACAACTTCTTCCTGTTCTTGTAAAAAATCTGCTATTGCTTCTTGCATTCTTGTAAAGATGTCTTCATTCAATTTTTCCTCAATCCCTCGAAATCTCAAATGGTTTTGCATATCTTTATAATGCATCATCTTTTCCATCCTCTCGTTCTCTCTCATTGTCTTATGGGTGTTTTCTTCCAGTTCTTTTACTTTAGTTTCTATATCTTGTGTTCTTGTGGATAATTTTTGAAATTCTGCTTTTAATTCCATGAAATTTTTATCTGCTTGAGCCGCTATATTATTCATTTTAACATTTACCTCTCCTATAGCGTCTAACATTTTCTTTTCCATTGCTTCCATAACGGCTAATAGCTCTTTTTCTTTTTTTGCTGCCCTTGTAGGAGAGGACCATGTAGCTGCTCTCGATCTTAGTCCGTGGTCCGTTTTGCCTCTTTAAAAAGATCGATTTTATCTTGTCTTCCAAATCAAACACCAATTAGTGCATTCAAACAAGCTAATCTTGCCAAGTCAAATTATGTTGGTTTCAGCCTTCTAAATTATATAATCTTTGAGATATTGCAGTTTAAAAATTTTATAAATCCAAAATGGCGGGCGCGACTTCTCTATGGTTAATGTCAAAGGTTATAGTCTTTTTACCTTGCTTCTGGCTTGCCGTAGTTTCCTTTTGTCCCTTCCTTTTCTTTACTTGTCTGCTCTCTGCACGTCACTTCCTGTTATGGTCTTTCTGGTCCGGCAGTATTTAGAGTCCCCTTTCTGGTCCGGCGTTATTTAGAGTCCCCTTTACCTTCTTCCGGTTCTTCTCCTTTTTCCTTCTTGTCTGCTCTTCTAGCCGTCACTTCCTGATTCAATCCTCACGTCTTAATCTCGCGATGCTTGGTTCCCTTCTCCCTCTTTGTCTCGCGATGCTTGGCTTCCCCTCCTGACTCCTCTTAACCGCAGGAATGTTAAACAACTTGTTTTCTTGGCTTTTTAAGTTCAAATTCGGTTTTTTAGCGCTTCAAAACTGCTCTCATCCAATCAACAGCAGTCTATTGCTTTACCCGATCTGTTTTTCGTCTTTCAAAACGCGGCAATGGTAAGGCAAAAAACTTTTTTCCATTACCTTTTGTTGTTACTTCGCTTCAGATGTGGTCCCAACGTTTAAACTTTGTCTTCTTTGTTAAGGAATCAGGGGAATTGGAGGTTTTATGCTGAATTTTTCAGCTCAGCTCGGCTCCTTAGAGATACTCGCAAGAATCCTCTTCGGCTGCAGTGCTCAAGGTGTCGGAAAAGTCTCCTCCGAGACTTTCCCTTCACCGAGGTTGCTCAAACCTGGATTATATTGCTTGCTAGTCCTCACACTACCTGTGTGAGGTTGCGTCGGGTGGATTAATTCACCCAAGCTGTCAGGAAGAGCCGCTGTCCGCCTTGCGCATTTGCAAAGCATGTCAGACCTCCATTCTCCCAACCGGAAACCTCACTCATCTTATTTCTCAAGCAGAAATACACCAACTCTCTCTACACAGACAAATATAAAAGGTCAATGATTTCCTAATAATGCAACCATTCCTTTTGCTCTATCTGACTTCCTAGAACTGTATGAATGTGTGAACATTTCTGTAACACTTGAATAAGCTACCTTTTATTCTTTAAATAAAAGAAAACCTCTTTGATGCTGATAACAGTCTCCTTGTCAATTCCTGGTTAGTCTGGAAGAGGCAGCAACCTTTGTATAAAAATGGTGCAGATCCCTTAATGCCTACTGCTGATTATTAAGAGCTAATATTCCCCAAATATTAATAACATAAAAAAGCAGTCAGGCTAACAGTAGTTCATTGCCATCCTCCCTCTCTAAACTTTTCAGTTAACCTTTTCCAAAGCACAGACAAAAAGCTGAAATACAGAGGCGTCTTCCTTTGAAACTTTTTATAAAGAAAACAGTTTTGAGCAGCCCCTGTGGAAGAGGGAGAGAGAGAGAGGTGAATATATGCAGTTATGTGCACATTGCTGTTAAAAAAAATGACAGCCAGAAAACAAGAGATCAGTCAGACCTGCCTGATAGCTTGGGTGTGCAATAGAGCAATCAGATCATAGGCATCAACTACAGGGGGGCTCAAGGGCTCGAGCCACCCCCGAAATTTCCTGGGGGGACTGAGCCCCCCCCCGGGGAAATGGTGCACCCTCGCCGTGCCTCCCTTGGCCCTTCCTAGGGCCGCCGCCATCTCTCTCTCCCCCTGCCTGGCCACTCTGACCCTCCCTCCATCCATCCAGGGGCCAGCTAAGCAAATGCCCAGCTGGCCCCCTGGACGGATAGAGGGATGGAAGCAGGAGTGGTCAGGCAGGGGGGGAGGTGGCAGCAGCGGGGACATGGTCCCGGCGGGCACGCACACTTGCTGGGAATGCACGGAAGAGCCCCCTCCCCCTTCGGGAGTTTTTAAACTCTACGCCCCTGAATCAGATGACAGGAAATCCATTTTGGAACCAGCTCAGACCAATAGGACTGGACTTTCACAGGTACAAAGAAACATGCAGTAAAGGGGGAAGGGGAATGGGACTCAGATGACTGGGGCACAGCAGACAGATATTGCTGTCAGTGCATTTTAAAGCCATAAGGGAACAGCAATGGCAATGGATCAAACTGCACGTCTGATCACAACCCCACACATGTAAGTGAATTCATGCCAAATAGCAGGGGATTTTTTTTAAAAAAATGTTTATTTGTTATTGAGACAACAGTGTTTTCATTACTACATATCCAAATTTTTCTGCATCCATGAGGCCTAGAAATATAAATTGTTAATACATTTTCCTGTGTAAACCAGTGAGATCCAGGTTTTACCAGAGCTTCCACTGAATTCTAGAGTATTGAAATAACACTTCTGAGTTCAAATCAGAAATGACATCATGCCATTGATGTGATAGTGATTTCCCCTTATTCCTCACCCACACTAGCCTACAACACAATGGTCGAGGTTGCAAGGCTGCTAGGGACAGATATCCCACTATAGTACTATACAAGTTCACCCACAAAAGCCTTAAGAAATAACTTATTTAAAGAAATCACCAAGCAACATAAGCCTCATTGAAATAGCAGAAGAACTACAACCTGAGGTCTGTGCCCTACAGCACTTTCTGAAGAATATGTCTGAAGTTATATAAGAGACAGTTATGTATTCTGGGCAAAATAATGTCAAAATTTAGGTAAAGATGTTGACACATTTGTTCAGCTAAAATAATTCAGTTATATTGTTCAACATCTTTATAAATGATTTGGATGAAGGAATAGAAAGAATGCTTCGCAAATCCGTTAGAAGACAGAGTCAGGATACAGGGTGATCTTGACAGGCTGGAAAACTGGGCTAAAATGAGTAAAATGAATTTCAGTGGGGATAAATGTAAAGTTCTGCATTTAGGTAGGAAAAATCAAATGTATAATTAATTATAGGATGGGGGAGACTTGTCTTGGCAGTAGTCTGTGTGAAAAGGATCTAGGGGTCTTAGTTGACCATACGCTGAACATGAGTCAGCAGGGTGATACGGTAGCTAAAAAGCCAAATGTATCAACAAAACTATAGTATCCAGATCACGCGAAGTGATGGTATCACTTTACTGTGCACTGGTTAGACTTCACATAGAGTACTGTGTTCAGTTTTGGCCATCACAATTTAAGAAGAATATAGATAAGCTGGAACAAGTCCAGAAGAAGGCAATGAAGATGGTGAGGGTTCTGGAGACTAAGTCCTATGAGGAACAGTTGAAGGAGTTGGGTATGTTTTAAGGTAACTCATGATAAATCCTATCAGGGAGTTTCAGCATAATCTTATCAGGGTAATCCTATCAGGATCTCCAGCCAAACTGGCCTGGAGAAAAATTGCTTCCTGACCTCAAAGTGGCAATCAGCATTTCCCAGGGCATGTAAGAAAGGACCACAAGAACTAAGCACTGATGCAGTCCTTCCTGCCCTCCCTCTCATGATCTGCCTAAATTCACACAATCAGCATTGCTGTCAGATGGCCATCTAGCCCCTGAAAACCTCCAAAGAAGAAGAGCCCCCCGCCTCCCAAGGAAGGTGTTCTACTGAGGAACCATTCTGACTGTCAGGAAGTTCTTCCTAATGTTTAGTTGAAAACTCTTCTGATTTAATTTAAACCTGTTGGTTCTGGTCTGACCTTCTGGGGCAACAGAAAACAACTCTGTACGATTGTCCATATGACAGCCCTTCAAGGATTTTGAGATGGTGATCATATCACCTCTCAATCATCTCCTCTCCAGGCTAAACATACCCAGCTCCTTCAACCTTCTCTTTCCCCCCACCTACCTACCTACCTACCTTCCTGTTCCTCTCCTTCCTTCCCCCCTCCCTTTCTTTCTTCTGACACACTTCCGGTGACATCAGGGGTGTGTGGCCTTCTGACACTTCCGGTGACGTCAGGGGTGTGTGGCCTTCTGACACGTCCAGTGTCATCAGGGGGTGTGGCATATGCAAATAAGTTATGCTAATGAGCAGGGGTCCCCAACATTTTGGGCCTGTGGACACCACTGGAATTCTGACACCGGATGATGGGCACAGCCACTAAATGGTCATTGCAGGAGGTGGAGCCAGCCACAAAATGGCCACCACAGGAGGTAGACACACACATATGGGAAGCCCAAATGCAGGGGACAAGAGGAGTAATTAAAAATGCACTGGGAAGAAAAAGAGGAGGAGGAGGAGGAGATTGGATTTATACCCCACCCTTCACTACCCAAAGTAGTCCCAGAGTGGTTTACAATCCCACAACACCCTGTGAGGTAGGTAAGGCTGAGAGAGCTCTCTCATGAACTGCCCTTGAGAGAACAGCTCTGAAAGAACATAGGACTGACTTAAGGTCACACCAGCAGCTGCATGTGGAGGAGGGGAGAATCAAACCCAGTTCTCCCAGATTAGAGTCTGTGCTCCTAACCACTACACCAAAGAATAAAACCAATATGGTGATGGCAGCTGCTGTTGAAACAATGTTATTTTAATCTGCATAGCCAACCAGATCTCCAGTGGCCAATCAGAAGGCCTGTTGGACAAGAGCCCCACCTGGCATTGCTCACTTTCTAAAAAACACTTGGTGGGCACCGGGGAAGGTGTTGGCGGGCCCTATGTTGGGGACCACTGCCATAGATATTGAGTCAGTCCCTAGGGCACTGTGAGTGAACTGTTATAGTGATCACCTGGAAGTGAGGTCACAGCATTGGTTCTGGCATTCCCCCTGCCCCTTTTTCTCCTGCTGCTTCCTGAACTGAGTGCTGGCAATAGAGATGCCCATCCACAACTGGAGGTCATCTGGCAACAATATCTCCCTCCAAGTTTCCTAAAAAAGAAGTGTTGTGAGTGAATTTTTCTATTTCAGTGGGTGTCTGGATAATTTGAGAGATATTTGCATCTATGTTTTATGAGTCATTTTGATTTTTATTACCAGATAAAAGTAAGTGTGGTCCAAATACTTTAAAGGAGGGAAGTGGAAAGATAAGAAAAGCTGACATTCTAAAGCCAGACTGGTCTTCTCCTTGTAGGTTGAATTCCTTTGTATATATGCTTCCCCTTTCTCTTGCATGAAAAGGATATGCACATGAAATATACTCATGAACACACATGAAATTGTCTTATATTGAATCAGACCATTGGTCCATCAAAGTCAATATTGTCTACTCAGTCTGCCAGTGGCTCTCCAGGGTCTCAGGCAGAGGTATTTCATATCACCTACTGCCTGGTCCTTCAAACTGGAGATACTGGGAACTGAACCTGGGACCTCCTGCATACCAACAGAGGCTCTTCTACTGATCCATAGCCATAACCATAGTTCAGTGATGCATGTGTCTAGCTGCCTCCTGCAATGAAAAAAACAAAACAAAAACAAAAGGCAGCCCTAATGGGCAAAGCAGAGCCTTTTGTGGCACATCAGGACCTCCTGCATCTGCAGCAACTCATGAGATCAAGGAGACTGCCTTAAAAAATAAGGGCTGGCTTTTGCTTTCTGTAGCCTGTCATAATCCATCTTTGAGCAATTAATCCAACATTAGTAAATGTGCAGGTGGCCAGGCCAAAATTAGCATAAAAGAAACCCATTTCTTCTGTTTATGTCATTTGTATGCATTTGTAATCAGGCAAATGACAGAATATATAATGGGCCTACCTGCTGAGCTGCACTCTTTAATCTTTGTCACTGATTCATCACCTACCTATAAAATAATAAAGATGCACCCCTTTGATGGAATTGAAATGACTACAATTATGAACAATTCTTCGGCTGCTTTGTTAAAAAACTGTTTATGTTAGCATTTACAGAATAGACACGGAAACAAAGAAGCCTGCATTTTACAGGTGGGGATGAATGCGTATTTCTATTTAAGAGGTTCCTCTATTTTTAACTTGCCGTGGGAGATGTTGAAGTATGAAGCAAAAAAAGAAGAAAAAGAAGAGGGCCTCCAAAAATACAGTATTTTGTGTATATATGAGCTTTCAAGAATTTTCTGTAAGAGATAAAAAGGTTTGCTCACCAATATGGGCCTCACAGAAATCTGAATGAGAGGGGGGCATGAGTATATTAAAGCAAGTTGGAGGGCATCATGCTATGTACAATCCTTGGAGTAGCAAAGAGGGGAAGACAGACTTATTTGTATTAAAAAGACATTAATAATCTCATCCCCACATGCAGCATTTAGGGCATGACAAGAAAGGGCTATGATTTATGAAAAAGTATGCACCCCCCCCCCTCTAATTTGTGAACATGTATATGTGATAAGCAAAGTCCATTTTGTATCCTTCCTATATTAGTACCAACCAATATCACTACATTTTCAGTACAACCAAGCCTCTATGAGCACCTTTCTTTTGTGTGCTCTTTATTGAACAAAATTCTCTTAATGGTGATAGGTAGTTTGTAAATTTTAAAGCTTCCATGCAATGGATCATCGCGCCTATTTATAATTTTAACAAATTGATAAACCATTACCCTCTCCCACCCACTCTGTCAATTAAAGTCAAGTCACCAGGCCAAGCCTTAGCAGGACTACTCAGAAGTTAGCTCCCATTATATTAAACAGGGCTTTACTCTCAGGAGAGTCTTCTTAGCATTGCCATCTCAGTGCCAGCATCTCCAGTTAAAAGGATCAAGCAATAGGTGATATGAAAGAACTCTACCTGAGACCCTGGAGAGCTGCTGCCAGTCTGAGGAGACAATATTGACCAAGGGTCTGATGCAGTACAAGGCAGTTTCACGTGTGTTCATGTATGATTTTTTCCACAACAAAACAAATGCAGCAACCTGTCCCCCGTCCCCCCCCCCCCCCCCGCTGCCATAATCATTCACTTATGTGGGAGAAAGGAATGACTGCAATGAGCAACATCACTAAGGTGAAGGTCATGCCTACTCCTTGCCCCGATGATCTCAGCCAATGAGAATTAAGCCTTTTTATATACAGGACATTTTGATAAAAGGATTAGAATCATAGTATAATAGAACAGTTCAGGGTGAGGTTTTATAAGGGAATAAAATGGGAGTTTATTGCAAACTTTAATGAATCACCTTACTTTAACTGTGTTGTCTTCTACCTTCATAATCTGCTTTCTGCATTATAGCAAGTCACACTTTAGAGAATTTTCTGTTTGCATTGTTTTCTAGCTCTATAATCCTACTGATTATTATTGTATTATAATATTTGATTGCATTTTCAAAATATGTATACTTTATCATCTGTCCTGAGTCTCAGCAAGAAAGGTGGGCAATAAATGAAATAAATAAATAAGCTGCTCCTGTCTGCATAGACCTATCCTGAAATCTGTTTCTGGGTTCTGCAGGCATAGTAAAGGAAGCACCTTAGAGAAACTGTTGATTTATCCCAAGTGTTCAGCATTCTTTGGCAGTCTGGGAGATAATTCAGTAGCCATCCTATTTCTAACTGTAGCCCACCAGGTGAGCATGAAGGCAACAGCACTCTCTTGTTGGTCATCACTTGATATCTGGAGGCCTGGTCAGTGGCAGCTCCATGAAGGGTGCTGGTTGAAACCAACTCATGGCCCCACCCTGCCTCTCCAAGAGTTTGAGAATTTCATGCAATTTCAGGAAACCTCATTGATCTATGTGCTGTGCCATGTTTCAAGATGGCTGGAGAAGGAAGAAGCATTAGTTCCTCTGGCTTCTTGGCAGGGACTAGTGTAGCTCAGTGGTGCTGTCTTACTTGCAGGGCAACCCCAACCATGGGGTACCCCACTTCTGACCTGGACCAGAGACCCACAGAACCCAGCCAAAGAGAACACTCTTGACCTGTGCTAAATTGCTAGCCAAAGCTCCACAAAGGGTTTAAGGTTTGCACAAGGTACCCTTGAGGGCAATCTCCAACCCCCCCCCTGCTCCACCCAGCAAAGATATGCATATGGAATGACAGCAAGTTCCTTCAGGTAAAGTATCTGCATTCTCAAAGCCATTCCAAAGATGTCTGGTGAACCTTCTGTGTCTCCATATCCCCACGTAATCCCCTCTGTGTGATACCTGTGCCGATGTGGAAAACTTTTGTCTTAATACCTACCCTTCCTGTCCCCTCCCTCAAGATACTGAGGCAAATTGAATATTAAATCATTAGCAATTCTTCCTGACACCTATCAGAGACCCATTTCCCTTTTTTTCTAAGCCTGACAACCCATTCAACTTACCCTGGTATGACCATCAATGGTACTTAAACGCATCAAGTCCTGGCCTAGGAGACTGCCCCTGTAATTCCTATAAAAATAGAGAGTCAGCCCTGCCTCCGTGTGCATTGCCCCCCCAGTCGCAAAGAAGAGACGGACAACAGGTTGGTATTAACAAGGGCCACTTTATTAACTATTTACAGGAAATTGCAGCAACGGGGAAACTACGCAAGCACAGGAACAGGCAAGGCAGGCGTCTTTCCTAGACACGGCCTCCTTGCCCTTTTTCATGGGCGGGACACCTAACTCCGGTCTGAAGCCATCAAATTCTGGCTCGTAACCGGCAGTCCAGCATACTGGCATCCCCCCCCAGGAGCGCCTACCCCTGAGACCGCACGGAACTTCAGGGAGGAGCCTAGCATGAGAGGTTCCCAGAGGAGGCACCATTCCCCGCCCCGGACCGCACTGCCCTAGAGCGGTTCCTGATGACCTCCTGCTCCCAATCGGGATATGCCATGAGGCGCTCACCAGTTCCATTCCTGCTTGCACAAACCTGCCATGTGACCAACTATTTAACTCTAGCCACCATCTATGCCCTTAGACCATATCACAGTGTAAGGTAGGCAAAAAACACCCTCACCAAAACGGCCAATCAGGTGAAGGCATAAAAATTCCTACCTGGTCCCAATAGGCAACCAGCAGAAGCCTACACTGCTAACAGGGTGGGCGGGTGGGAGAGCACGCGGAGCAACTGAGGAAGCAGGGAGGCGAGGCGCCCGCCTATATCTGGCAAGCCCCGCCCCCCTACACGCTCCGAATGTGCGCGAATGCGCACCCATGGTTGCCGCCTCCTTGAGCGACGCGGAGGCAAAGGAGCCCCGATCGGGTGCCACGGTGTCGCCGGGCGCCCAGGAACTCGATTGCCCCCCCAGTCGCAAAGAAGAGACGGACAACAGGTTGGTATTAACAAGGGCCACTTTATTAACTATTTACAGGAAATTGCAGCAACGGGGAAACTACGCAAGCACAGGAACAGGCAAGGCAGGCGTCTTTCCTAGACACGGCCTCCTTGCCCTTTTTCATGGGCGGGACACCTAACTCCGGTCTGAAGCCATCAAATTCTGGCTCGTAACCGGCAGTCCAGCATACTGGCATCCCCCCCCCAGGAGCGCCTACCCCTGAGACCGCACGGAACTTCAGGGAGGAGCCTAGCCTGAGAGGTTCCCAGAGGAGGCACCATTCCCCGCCCCGGACCGCACTGCCCTAGAGCGGTTCCTGATGACCTCCTGCTCCCAATCGGGATATGCCATGAGGCGCTCACCAGTTCCATTCCTGCTTGCACAAACCTGCCACAGCCAAGGCCAAGCCTCTGCTTTGGGCTTTGCTACCCCACTCAGCAACCGAGTGCCAACCGGATCCTGTGCTGCAAATCCGCTAAAAATATCCCGTTGCCCTTGTCGGATAGATGCACCCCATCCGCCCTATACAGGTCGGGAAACTCGACCCGTATATTGGGGTGCGGCAAGAAGATGCCCAACCCGGCCTCTACAACCTTCCTTATCTGATTATTGGCCTTACGCCTGGCGCGGTCAATGACTCTTGGGTCTTCCAAATCACGCCAAACAAGGCGGGGAAGGATAGCTGACCATACAATCCGAACCCCCGGCCACCTTGCTCTTATCCTTGCAAGATCAGCCTTGGCCTGTATCACAAGGGCCACACCCTTGATTAGCCCCAAGTCATTACCACCCAGGTGTATGACCAATACATGAGGGGGAGGCCCCCCCCTCTCCTCAAACAGTAAGGGAAGGAGAGCAGGCCACCTCATGCCTCTCCTACCCAACCATTCAACCGTGGCCACCTTGCTGAGGCCAAGCTGGGAGCCGAAGGATGTTTTCTTTGCCTGGTGAGCCGCCCAGAAGACCATGCTGTGGCCGCAGACAGTAACCCTTCGCCTCGTCGTGCGGCCCGCAGCACCTGTAAAAGGGGATCCATTAACAACCGAATTCACCAACCACTTAACAGGCCTATAAATTGCTTGGCCTAACATAACCTTTGTAACTACCCGATTTCCAGCGCCCAATGCCCTGCACTTCACTGGGGCAATATCCCAAAGCCGTGGCCGTTGACGCGGCCCCTATTCTAAAAGAATGCGAACAAAAACGGACCATGCCAAGTCCCATACGGACCAATGCTCTACGCGTCACAGCCCAGAATTGAAACTTCGTAAGGGGTGTGTGGTCCTGATGGCGAAACAGGTACCCGGGTTCATCGCCCCGAAAACCGAGGTAGTGACTGATGGCTGTAACTGGGCATAAGCCATGCTCGGAACACAGCCCCAATTTAATGATCGAACCTTTACCCCGCTGGTCCGTCTTAGAGAACCGCAGGTTAATCCTCAATGAGAAATTGACGATGGATACATCCCTACGCTCAAGGGCCCTACCAGATGCATCATTGCGGGAACTAGCCACTAACTCACTTATCCTAAATGCCCCAAAAAATGCCAGCAGCGAAGCCGCATGAAATAGCGACGCCTCATAGCTGTCGCTACACAACAGAGGCCACAAACAGTCAAGACCCCGCAACACAGCAGGGGTCAAAGGCTCCCTACTATCAACCCTCCTGCCACTCTCCCGTGACCACCCTTCGAGCATCTTCTGGAGACGGAAATCGCCCGTGGAGTCTGCGTGACCGGAAGCCTTGCTAGCAAAGGCCAAGGCTGACAACCTGCATCTGATAGTATGGGCTGACAAACCTTCCTTCCGCAGTGCCACACAAAATTGCATAAGGTGTGTCACGGGGATGGGCCAAGTTTGTTTCAAACCAGCTTCAACCCTGAAGGCCAGAAACTGCTTACCAGCCTTCAAGTAAGCTCTTCGAGTGGAAGGGGCAAGGGCCAAACTCATAGCCCTGTCGGCTTCAGCCCTCCAATCTCCCACACCGCGTTGGGCATCTGCGTCGGAAGCAGGTCGGCTTCTGGGGCCAGCTGACGAAATCTCGTCATCTGTTTGCGAGAGAGTGCATCAGCGACCCCATTGTCCACGCCCGGAACATGCCTGGCCTTAAAAGTAACATTGAGCCGTAAACACTGCAAGGTGAATGCCCGGACCAAAGCCATGACCCTGGGGGATTTTGATGTCAGGGAATTGATTACATGTACCGTAGACTGGTTGTCGCACCAGAAATGGACTGACCGGTTGGTCAATTCACCAGGCCAAATCCAAACTGCTGCCACGATCGGAAAAAATTCCAGGAAGGTGAGGTCCTTGACCCAACCAGCCAGGAACCACTCCTTGGGCAAGTCACCGGCACACCAATGCCCCCTAAAGAACACTCCGTAGCCCGATGAGCCAGCAGCATCAGAAGCAATCTGTAATTCTGCCTCAAGCAGGAGCTCATCTCGCCAGAGAGAAACCCCATTGTAAGAGTCCAAGAACTGTTCCCAAACAAAGAGGTCCTCTTTCATCCCCCTGGTGACCCTGGTCCTGTGGTGTGGAAGATGGAGACCCTTCATGGACTCACAGAGCCTCCGCACGAAGGCCCGGCCCGGTGCCACCACCTTGCATGCAAAGTTGAGGTGGCCTACTAACTGCTGTAATTCCAAAAGGGTAATCTTCGCCAAGGATCTAGCTGAAGCCAGTCTTGCTCTCAAGACATCTAATTTGTCCCTGGGTAACCTGCAGCATTGACCAACAGTGTCAATCTCAATCCCTAAAAATGTCAATGTTGAAGCAGGACCCTCAGTCTTTTCCTGCGCCAGAGGAACCCCAAGCTCATCGGCTAGGACCTGAAAGCTGGACAGCAGAAATTGGCACTGACCCGATGCCGGCCTTCCCACAAATAGAAAATCATCCAGATAATGTTCCGTAGTACCAAGTCCCGTCCTGAATCTCAAGGCCCATTCCAGAAAGGAACTAAACCTTTCGAAAGCAGCACAGGACACGGAACAGCCCATAGGAAGAGCCCGGTCCATATAAAACTTGCCTTCAAAGGCAAAGCCGAGGAGCTCAAAATCCTCAGGGTGGACAGGAAGAAGCTGAAATGCTGACTTGATGTCGCATTTTGCCAACTCTGCCCCGACTCCACAAAGACGTACCATGCGCATGGCCTGATCAAATGAAGTGTATTTGACCGAACATAACTCGTGAGGTATCGCGTCATTCACCGACCTCCCCCTAGGATAGGAAAGGTGGTGAATGAGGCGAAATTCCCCGGGGGCCTTCTTGGGCACTACCCCCAATGGGGAAACTCTCAAATTACTAACAGGAGGCACGCTAAAGGGGCCCAGAACCCTGCCTTCCTTACACTCCTTAGCGATTTTTTCCCGAACCACATGTTCAAGCCCACACACTGATTTCAAATTAGGAGCAAAGTAAGGCGCTCTTAGCCCCTGAAAAGGTATCCTGAAACCAAAAGAAAATCCCTCCAACAGGTAACTGCGATCAGGAATAGGAGGGTCAACCTGTAACAACTTTGTCAAACTTCCCAGCTTGATTGGGCTAGGCCCCTTTTTCAGAAGGGGGGGCAGAAGGTCCCCCTCCCCCACGCCTACCTCTTTTTCCCCCGCCCCTCCCTTTGGGTCTTGGGCAATCTGCAAAGGCGTGAGGACCGAAGCACAAGGGGCACTCGTGACGAAAGGAGCAATTTTTTCTGCTGCATGCTCCCTTGGAGGAAAACTCCCAGCAGAGCGGACGGCGCTGCAAAGTCTGCCCGAACTGATCATGGGAACTAGTCTGCACCGGGGCCTTCCGTACGGAATGGCCACTGTGCGACCTCTCACCACCCGGCACTCTACTTGGAGACATAATCAAAAGCCACAGATTTGGATTAATTCTGTCCCAGCGCATGGCCGGGTTCATAGCCGCCCTCATCCTAAACTCCTCATCATAAAGGAGCCATGCCGGACTAGGGAAATCTGTATACGCTTAGTACACAATGTCCAAATATTGGACCAGTGACAAAGCCCTCCAGGGTTGGTGCCTAATTATAATTGCTGTGTAAATTAGGAACCCAGGGAACCAATTAGCCCATGACCGGTCGACTACCCTACGTTTTAGCCGCTCTTTCTCGCGGTCATCTAAATTGTCCCTATCCTTCTTTTCCATCTCCCTATAGAGGAGACTGAAAACATCAACAAATTCGCCCTTAATTATTTTTTCCTTAGTAGCCATGGATAAGTGATCGCCTAAAGGCAAATCGCTGTCACCACTAGGCAAAGACCCAGGAGGAACCGTATCATAGGGGGAACCCGGTGTGCCTGCAAATGTCATGTTACTAATAAAAGGACTCCCAGATTGCCAAGAGGCAGTGGGTGCTGGAGCTATGGGCGCAGGAGGAACAAAGGAAGTCCCATATGATTGCCAACCAGGCGTTAAATTGCTCGGGTAGACTGTGCTCTGGTTAGTAGGGCCCCAGGGCCATCCAGCTGAAACTCCCATAGCACCCAGCTCCTTACCTCCTTGCCCTTGCTGAGGTGAGTAGAGAGTCATCTGTTGGTCTCCTGTGCTCGGCCCAGGCAGTCCCCCCGATGTTCCCGCAGCTGGATCAGAAGCATCAGCGTTCTTCTTGTCTTCCAAAAATGCCAACCGGGCAAGCACCTGTGACTGGAAAGAAAAAAGAGACTCCCCACTTGCCTTGGTCGTCATAGGTGGCAAGCCCAGACCCTTCTCCAATGCTGCCAGCCGTAAAAGGATGGCAGCATTCACGGGATCGTCATCCTCCTCATCAGATGGGTTGGCCGGAGGAGGTCGAACAGGAGGCCTCTTAGGAACAGGTTGCTTGCCCTTGCCCTTCCCTTTCCCTTTGCCTGAAGCCATGGCAAAGGAAGCTAAAAAGGTCAAGCCAACAACAAAACTTGTTAAAATCCAAAGCAATATAGCAACAGTATAAGTATTAAGGTGGTGACAAAATGGCCGACAGAGCCAAGCCTCAGGCCTTGATTTTAAAATGGCCACCGAGCATGTGGTTATATGAGCCTGACACAGCTACCCAAACCAGGCCTCAACGAGCCTACAAGCCCAGAACTGTGAGGGGGGGGGATTAAATAATCACGCTCTCCAAACGGGGGGGGGGGGGAATAGCCAAGCGCTAAAATGATCCCAACCATGTAGATAAACAGTGGGGGGAGAATTGGAGTGGTGTAGCCAACTCGCGCCCCAGCACCCAACAGCTGCACCCACCTCACCCAGAAGTCAATGAGGCCTTAAGAGCCCAACAACTCCCGCCGAATTGTCTCACGAGAGAGACCAAGCGACAAAATGGGGGGGGGGCGCTAACAGTGCCAGAAAAGGAAACTGTGGGTGTGCCGATAGCACCCGCCTGTGGGGGGGGGGTGGATAAAGACCTGATGAAAGCCGCCCAAACGTCCCCACTGAAAACCCAGCAGCCCCCGGACCCCAAGTGACCTGTCCAGGCACCCTTGTGCCACACAGTGTCACGGTAACTGCAGCCGCCCAGGGAGTGTCGACAAAAAAGGGAGGGGGAAGGGAAGGCCCCACCGCCGCCCTACCCCGCCTCTACCAGCTGCTGGGACTACTGCCACCCACGAGAACCCTCAAGCCTGAAAAGGGGGGGGGCTCAACCGCCGCCGCCGCCAAAGTCGACCCGGGGTCTGACTACTCCGCCGATGAACAGCCGCCGCCAAAAGAGCCGGGGCTCCCCTCCGCGCTGCTGCTACAGTAGCCGCTTCA
Organism: Lepidodactylus listeri; assembly: GCA_029233225.1. NCBI lineage: Eukaryota > Metazoa > Chordata > Lepidosauria > Squamata > Gekkonidae > Lepidodactylus > Lepidodactylus listeri. Next base: position 50,671,513 of record JARCFY010000007.1, read on the forward strand.
ATCGGGAACCGCTGAAAGCCCTGCCCCAGTAGCCGCCAGGCCGCCGCAAGCACTCCGCTCCAACGCGTGCTCTCCAATACAGAGCACGCGGAGCAACTGAGGAAGCAGGGAGGCGAGGCGCCCGCCTATATCTGGCAAGCCCCGCCCCCCTACACGCTCCGAATGTGCGCGAATGCGCACCCACGGTTGCCGCCTCCTTGAGCGACGCGGAGGCAAAGGAGCCCCGAACGGGCGCCACGGCGTCGCCGGGTGCCCGGGAACTCGACTCTGAGGGCACCTACTATGGGGTATACTTCCAAAGCCTCTACTTTGGATTTCTTAGTGTGAAACGCTGGCTGTTTTCACTTTCTTCTGCACAGATGTCTGCACAACTGGAAAGGTAATATAACCCCTGTAACAGCTCCTTAATATCTCTATCATCATATCTTTATTTCTTAGTTCTAGATTATGGGTACATTTTGATTACTTAGCATGATTGTATGCAGGGATATTCTATAATAAAACTATTAAATACTCTTTAAATCTAGAGTCTTTATACTGAACTGGACCTTGGTATACAAAGGTGTGCGATCCCTTGTGCCCTTCTGGCCTCCTCTGTCTCATAGCTAATTTCCTGCAATATTGAGACTGGATATTTGTGGTAACACTAGGACAACCACAAGTGAAGAAGCAGTAAAGTGGATGAGGCAGAGTGGCTCATTCCCTGTCATTCTCCAAGATCCATTGGCTGAGGACACTTCCTCACTTTGTCTCATTTTTGGGCTGACCTTGCACATACTGCCTCTGAAACTGAAGGTTCAATTTGTTTATATATAATCTTTTGACCAGAAAGCCCTCTATGATGACCTTGCCCTCTTCCCTTCCTCAGATACAGGATTTTCCCTCCATTTCCCCCTTCCTTAATGACTGAGCAGCCCCTTTATTTTCTTCTTTCCTGAAGAACTAAGGCAGCCCCAACCTGTCATTTTATTGTATTTTTATGCTGGCTCAGCCCAGGAACTTGAGGGAAGAGACAAGATCACCCTCTTAACTTAAACTTCTGAAAATGGCACAGGAGAGACTTTATAACATTAAAAAAATTAATGAAATGTTCTATTCAACATAGAAGGGGAAAACTTAGGTGAAATTAGGGGTGAAATATCTGAGGTAAATCAATAAGAACTCTGAGGTAACAATGTTTTCACAAACTAGAGTTGATATGTTTCCAGCAAGTTAGAGTTTTAAACTTTTCACACAGTCTTAGAATCTTTGAGACAAGAGACTTTTATTTCAGTATTTCCTACATACTCCAGTATACTTTCTTGAGTTTAACTGGCCCTTCAGGTTTCAGAAGACAGGGATATACTACAAAGCACCCAAATTCCTTCTCTGAGTACACCACGGATTACTCCAATTTAGAGCTATCTCCATTTCAACTGGGCAGGGAAACTTCTCTAACTAGAAGATCTATCTCTTTTCCTGACCTGAATGAGGGTCTTTACTGATCTACCCACTCCTCCTTGCCAGCCTTCCCAGTCCTCAGTCAGTATGAAACTGTTTTCAGTCAGAGCTAAACTCTCCTCAGTCAGAGTGAAACTTTCCACTGTTGGGGTGGACTTTCCTCAGTCAAGTCTTAACTGTTCCTGTTCTCAGTCCTTGTTAAACTGAGTTCTCTTCAGCAGTCAGTTCCCAAGTCTTTCTGCTCAACTGATGCTAACAAATCAAATCCCTTACAGCAGCCTGTCACTCAAGGCTCTCTGTCTCTGTGAGGCATTAACCCTGCACAGTCCTTCAAACATTTACATAGCACTTATCAGCTTTTAAAGTGCAGTCCGTCACACCCTTAGAGCAACTTAATAGTAATAAAGTGTCATCAAGTAGCAACCAACCTATGGTGACCCCTCATGGGGTTTCCAAGGCTAGAAATGAGCAGAAGTGGTTTGCCATTGTCTTTCTCTGCACAGCAACCCTGGTCTTCCTTGATGGCCTCCCATCCAAGCACCAATCATGGCCAGCTCTGCTAAGATTCCAATCTCTGATAAGCTCAGGCTACTCATGTTACTCAGAACAGATTACAATACATTAAAATACATTAAGGATGCCTATCCTCTCCTTCAGCCATTCCCTATTAATCCTTGTTGCTGAGTAAGTGTTTTATCCTCTCCTACAAGACAAAGACCCTTTTAATATTGGGCCAAGCAGGGAGCTGCTAGATGCTGATCTGCCTTTTATGGACAAATGGCAGTAGATTGGATGGTAGGCTCTCTAATCTCTCCTCTGATCTTTAATGTTATGGGAGAGATTATGGCTAAAAGCTCTTTATATACCTATCTTCCAAAATCTTGCAATCAATCCCTTTTAAAAGCCATCCAATCCCATAGCCAATAGCAATGTGTGATGGCATATGGGGAACTGGCTTTGATAGAGTGAACTGTACAACAATTCTACCCACCAATCCAACCCACCGTAAGGCTACTATTACACCACTGGCACCAATGCACACTACTACTGCTGAACATTTACTGCTAAACATTTAAATCATGTGCTCACTGTGCTGTATGTCTCCAAGCACTGGCATTATCTTGATCCAGAGGATCAAGACAAAAATGAATGGATAGAGATATGAAAGAGCAGCATGCATGAGAGAAGGAGAGCATGAAGGAGTCTACATTTTTAGCAGCAGGGAGGGGGAGGAATTAATTAAAATCTTTGAAAAAGCTGAGGAAGAAGAAATGGAAAGACATGAATACAGCTAGAGGTGGAGGAGAAGGACTGGTTTAAATCAGCGAGGATCATAAGATCAGTTACTGGGGAACAGAGCAAATATGTGATTGTGATAGTTCTATGTATGCATTGCACATGAAGAAGAAAATCTTTGATATGGAAGAGCTGTAGAAAAATTTCACCTGCACTGAAATTGGAAACTAATCTAAAGGTAGGTACTTAGGTAAATCATCCAAGGAAAATAGAGGAATCTGAAGAGAGTTTTTATAATACAGACTGATGCAATTTCTCTAGTAAGATTATACACTCTTAAAAAAAAAAGAGTAGGACTTTATCACAAGGGTGCCATCTTCCTAAAACCCAGAGAATTTGGATTTGATTCTTTTTACCCCTGATAAAGCTAGTTCCCCTCCTATGAAAAGTACATTTCCAGCATCTGGAAATAGGAAAGATAAACAATCTAATGTAGGCATTTCATTAATTTTAGTGGCAATCTTGCACACAGGCTGCAGATTCCATTGTTTCAGGTTATGCGGGACCTATTTGTAAAACGCATCTTCATAATTTAAAACCAATTATTTTGTGACCCTCTGCATGGTATTTGAATGCTTAGATCTCAAAATACTTCACATTTATCCATTAAATTATGAGGCAATGAAGTCTTACGAGCAATATTTAGCTAACCTTTCAACAAGTTATTCATTTTTTTGAAACCATTACCCTTTCTAAGTATGTTAATCATTTATTTGCACACTGTGGTCACAGACTTATTTTCCACTGAAGTACAATAATCTTACTTTCATGAAAGAAAGAAAAAATCTAATTGCAGTTAATTATAACTTCCCTTTTCAGTTTTGTCTTGCAACTAGCCAAATATTTTTTTAACAAAATGTTTTGTAATGACATTTCAACCATGGAATAATTCCTAAGCATGGAGGACTTTGTATAAATATCTCCAGTCTACCTTTAGGGATGTATAAATGTAACCATGATGCCCAAACAAACAAAAATGTTATCCTTTGAGCCTCTGAGGAAACAGAGAGAGAGAATTATACTGGAGCTGCAAATGCCCAGTAGTTTCGATATTCTGAGGGAAACAGGACAGATGGATTTCTGTTGACAGACGAGATTTCCTTGATAGGCCTGGACAATTTGACAAATTAATAGTAAGAGAGGCCCTAGGGGTTTTAGTTTTGAATGTGTATATGTTACTGTATTTTGCTTGTTGATATACATGGGAGAAATAAAATAATCATGAGCATAGACATCTCCACACTTTAAAGAAAATGGAAAATAAAATAAGGTTGCCAGACCCCCATGGAAGTGGGGGTCCCGCACCACCAGACCCCATTCCCCAGCTGCCAATCAGCTGGCAGGGACTTATCAAGAGAAAGTCCCAGGCTTCCTTGCCAGTGTCATACAGGAAGTGATGACATCATGCCAGTGACATCTAGGTGATATTCTGGTATCTGGGCAAAAACTCTACAGTAGAAGACAGTTTTACCATAGAGGTTTTTCCCGAATACTAGAATATTACCCAGACCTTGCAGCATGATGACCTCAATTGTGGTTTCAACAACAAGGCCTGGGCCTTTCTCTTTCTCCTGCTGTGTCCCCCCCCCCATCCTCCAATGGTTCTGCCCACTTGATTTTTGTGGGAGGGTTTAGGGATGCCAGCTTCCAGGTGAGGCTTGGGGATCCCTTGGAATTACAGTTCATCTCCAGACCTCAGAGATCAGTTTCCCTGGAGAACATGGATACTTTGGAGGGTAGACTCTTATGACATTGTACTCCACCATGGTCCCTGTCCTCCTTTGGTGCCACGTCCAAATCTCCAGGAGTTTCCCCACTTGGAGCAGGCAAACCCAACCCCCTGCCCCTGGCCAAGGGGAACCTGGCACCCCTAAAAAAGTTAGTTCTCACTTTGACAACTAAAAAGGAAACAGAGTTTTAAGTATTGAGCGGGAGGTGATGAATTCAAACAACAGGCTTTTATTCAGTGATATTGCTCAGCTCCAAAGACAGCTCTATGAGAGCGGCACCTTAATTTATACTGTTCCAACACATAACTTTCAACAATGTAACTATATACAAGCAATACTATTGGACCCAAGCAGGGCTCAGCGATTGGGTATCTAGATTGGCTTCAGGACCTATGGGAGTCTTTATTCATCAGCCAATAAGAAATGGAGCTTTAGGATACCAGAGCCCTTTCAAGCTATTGCTGCTTCAATAATCCAAACACAAACACAACACTCCTCCCCCCTAAGTTCAAACAACAAAGTCTCTTAGGTGCGGGGCGGTCGCCTGGTCCATCGGGACCGGCACGGCACGGCAAAGGCACAATAGGGAACGTCCTCCTAAGTCTGGGGACCCCGTACAGGTCGGCAGGAGCTGTGGCGATGGACTCACCGGGAAGCGGTCTGTAAAGTCCGGGAGCTCCGAGAGTTCCGGGGCACAACCCATCTCTGGCAGGGGGCCTACCTCGTTCCGAGCTGGCAGTGACTTGGCAGACTGTTCTCCTGGGATGTCCTGGGCTGGAGTTGGCAGAGGGCTGCCTTCTGTCAAGCAACTTCCCTGGGCACCAGTGTCTTGCTGTGCTGGGAGGTCTCCCAGGCCAGCCCCAGGAACCTGGGTGTGTTGTCCTGTTGCAGGAACTGGGGGGCGTGGCAAACGTTGCTCTGGTTCAGGAACTGGGGAGCATTGCAAACGTTGTTCCGGCTCAGGAACTGGAGAGCACTGTAACTGATCCTCTGGCACTGGCCACCGGTGTCTCAGCTGGGCCAGATGTCTGCAATGGACCTGCCCTGTGTCGTCCCTCACTTTGTATGAGATAGGGCCTGTGGTGTGCACCACAAATGCTGGAACCCAGTACAGACCTGTCCCATAGTTTCTGGCGTATACTGCATCTCCCAGCACAAAGGACTGAGAGGACCCTGTGGTGATAGGGTCACAGTGAATGTCTGGTGCCAGGTCTGGGTGGAGATGGCTCAGGCAGGTGGACAGCTGGCGGCCCATAAGCAACTCTGCCGGCGACTTCCCAGTGGTAGTGTGCAGCGAGGAGTGCTGCTGCAGCAAAAACCCGGTGAGCTTGGCCGGGAAATTTCCGTCACCCATCCGGTGGAGTGAGTCCTTGGCAGTTCACACCATTCGCTCGGCCTGACCATTCGTTGCGGGGTGGAAAGGAGCCAAGGTGACGGGCTGGATACCCCGCTTGTCCAGGAAGGACTGGAACTCTGTCGAAGTAAATTGAGTTCCATTGTCGGACACGAGGAGGTCCAGCAGGCCGAAGGTGGCTAAGAGACGGTCTAGGCAGCAGGCGACGACAGCTGATGTCATGGAGGTGACAGGGATGACCTCCAACCACTTGGAGTATGTATCCACGATGATCAAGAGTGTTCGGCCCTGGAAGGGCCCAGCAAAGTCCATGTGAATGCGAGACCACGGCCCCCTCGGCTTCTCCCATGGGTGAACAGGCACCTCTGGAGCCGCTGGTCTTGACTCCTGGCATGGCTGACACATCCAGACCCATCGCTCAATCTGCTGATCCATGTTGGGCCATCAAACATAGCTCCTTGCGATGGCCTTCATCTTAATGATGCCCGGTTGCCCTTCATGCAAGGCATCCAGCACCCATTGGTGAAGTGGGGGAGGGACGATGACTCTGTTTCCCCACAGCAGGCATCCCTTGTTTACCAACAGCTCAGACGACCTTGAGAGGAATGGCTGGAATTCGGTGTCGAGTGTCTCTGATGGCCATCCCCTCCACACATGGTTGTAGACTCTGCCAAGCGTGCAATCCTGGCTAGTGTGGAACGCTATGTCGGCAACGGAGAGCGGAGGCTGCAGCAGCTCCTCAATTAACAAAACTTCCTGGAGTGGGGCCTTGGGTGGTCCTGACGATGGAAGCGGCAGCCGGCTAAGGGCGTCAGTGTGCCTGATGGTCTTGCCGGGCCTGTGGAGAAGATAGAAGAAGTAGGCAGACAGAAGAACTGCCCAGCGCATCATCCAGGGGGACAGGATCTGGGGGGTTTGACGGTCGGCCGTGAAGATGCCCAGCAGCGGCTTGTGGTCGGTGACGATTTCAAATTCCCGCCCGTAGATGAAATCATGAAATTTCTTAACTGCAGCGATAATTGCTAGTGCCTCTCGATCTATCTGCGCATAGTTTCTCTCAGCGGAAGATAACGTTCTGGAATAGAAGGCAATGGGGGCCTCCCGGCCAGATGGCAAGTGGTGACTGAGCATGGCCCTGATCCCGTAAGGTGATGCATCACAAGCTAGGACAAGGGGCTTCTTCTCATCATAGTGCACTAAGATGGCATCAGATGCAAGGAGGGCTTTGACGGCTTGGAAGGAGGTGTTTTCCCGGCGACCCCATGCCCATGGTGCTGACTTGTCCAGTAACCGATGCAGTGGTTCTGCAAGAGCTGCTTTGTTGGGCAAGAAAGCATGATAGAAGTTCAATAGTCCTAAGAAGGATTGCAGCTCTTTCTTAGACTTTGGTGGGGGTGCGTTGTGGATTGCAGCAACCTTGTCCGGAGCAGGGTGGATGCCCTCTGCGTCTAGGCGGTAACCCAGGAATTGCACGGTGTGGACGAAGAACTCACATTTCTCCTTCTTCAGTCAAAGGCCAACATCCTGTAGCCGATGAAGGACCTCTCACATTGGAGTAGCCAGTTCAAGGTCTGAGGCTCGGCAATTAAGACATTATCGAAATAGGGTACGAAGCCAGGCAGATCTCGAAGAAGATGCTCCATGAGTTCTTGAAAAATGCCGGGGCGATGCTTACCCCGAACTGCAGCCGGTTTACCTTGAAAGCACCTTGGTGCATCACAATAGTCTGTGCTTCGGCTGTAGCTGCATCTACCGGCAACTGCTGATATGTCTGGGCGAGGTTGATCTTGGCAAACACCTGGCCCCCAGAGACCTGAGGCCAGAAGGTGGCTCACCATAGAAACTGGGTATGCATGTGGCTGAAGGGCCCGGTTGATGGTGCATTTATAGTCAGCGCACAAACAAACGGAGCCATCAGGCTTGAGGGGAGTGACGATAGGTGTCTCCCACTTGGCATTGGGAACTGGCTCAAGGATCCCTTGGGCCAACAGTTTATCTATTTGCTCATCAATCTTGGGCTTAAAAGCAACGGGGCAGTGTCTGGGCTTGAGGCGGATTGGTGGTACAGCAGTATCCAGGTTAAACGACACAGGTGGACCCTTGTAACAACCAAGCTCCGTCTTGAAAACCTCTGGAAACTCTGTCTCAAGGTCCAATAAAGGCTGCAGCTCGACTTGGTTCACGCCAACAATGTCTATGCCCAAGGCAGCGAACCAGTCCAGCCCTATCAGGCTTGTGCGGCGACCCTCTACCACGAGCAGGTTCAGACGGCCGGAGAATTTTTTATATTTGACCTGGACTGTGGCAATGCTGATGACTGGCGGTTCCTCTGGAAGTTGAACAGCTGTAGGGTGCATCTCTAAAGGCGGTGAGCAGCGAGTCGTGGGCAGACTTGTTGGAAAGTGCTCCACGAGACGATGGATAATGCCGACCCAGAGTCTACCTCCATCTGGCACGCTCGACCTTCAATGAAGATGGTGGCTTTGATCTTCGGACATGGATGTAGTCCCTGGTGTATATAGAGGTGGTTGGTGTAGTCCTCGGACACGCTTGCCTCATGGCTGTATCTTCGTCTTTGCCCGGACGGCCGAGATGTTGTGAAACGGTACAATCGGCTGGGGGCATTCACAGACCCTCAGGTACGCTGGAACTCGTCTGGAGCATCACGGCCCTGAGATGAGCAACACACTTTGGCAAGGTGGCCCACTTTCCCACACACATGACAGCTGGCATCACGGAACTGATAGTCTCGACACGCATGTTTGTTCCTGATGTGCTTACATGAGGAATTGATGATTCACACCTCTCCCTATGGAATGTGTGTGAGTGTGTGTGTGTGGGGGTGCGCTGATGTGCATACTGTGATGGGGAAAATAACAACATGGAGTTGGGATAGCCTGATCAGACTATGCCGACGCCATGGGAGCATTCTGGCACGATCAGATGCCGGAAAGTCCGTCTGTGGCCCATAGCAACCCAATTGCTACTGGACTTTCTGAAGTGTTTTTTCACTCTCTGTGTGTGGCAGAACAAAACAGGTTGCTGACGGCTGCTCCTTTAATCCACCTGGCATTCGTGCCTATGTCGGGGTGAATTGTGCATGTGATTGCAGCCTATGATAGGACAAACCCTTGCATAATTTGGAATAGACCCACTTTAAAATGGATTAATTTAGAGTGTCCTGGCATCTTCCATTATTAAATACCCTGTTCCAAAGTTATAGATGAGGATCCTCGCTAATCCAAACTCTGTTGTTGGCACTTACTGCAATAGCCTAGAGATGTGTACAATGTTTCTGAAAAACTTTGTTGGACTTAATTAACATGTTTTTGGTTTCCTCTGAAATTTCTCAGGGATTTGCCAGAGAAAGGATTTTAAATTTCACTTTAGAAGAAATGTTGGTGTTCTGATATGGGGAAGATTAGACATTTCAGAATAGATAGCCTCTGTACATACACAAAAAACCCATACAAAATGCTAAATATGCACGCCCTGCAGTAGACATTTAATCAGGTGGAATGTTTTTCACAATTTTAGAATTTGTCCAGGACACCACAAAGAACAATGCCTTCAGTTTTATGATGTATGCTAAGAGACTGTCATCAGGAGTTTGTGGTTTGTTAACATCTTCAGCACTGGGTGCCCACCAGCTGAGATACTAACTCAGTACTGTGTCAAATGAGAGGTGCTGACTCAAATTGAATTATAATAATTTCTGGAAGATTTTCTGCATCTTCCTCAATGGAATTTGACTATGCATCACTTCTTGTTTGCAAATTAAGACAGTGTGCAGCCATTATAAACACATGTAGCATGATAGTTACAGTTCATTTATTACTGATATGGACTAAGTAGCCCACATTATTAGTAATGATCAAGGTAAAGCACCACTAATCTAGTCTTTTAGGTGAGAGTGCTATGGTAGTACAGTAGATAGATTTGGAAGAAGAAACCCCATTCTTCAAACCCCATTGTGTCATTTCATCCATTGGGTAACCTTGGGCAAGGTGTGACTACAACCTAAGATGGTCTGTATGGGGCTAAATAGAAAGAATATTATGCCAGCCAGCATGGTGAAGTTCAGACTTGCATCTGGGAGACCCAGGTTCAAATCCCCACTGTGAAATGGAAGGCTAGGTGACCCTGAGCCAGTTACCCTTTCAACCTAATCTATTCCACAGAGTTGTTGGACCCATGACCATCATGGCTGGTGAAAGCGGGTGGTGAGGGAATATGGAGCCCCCTAGTAGACATTATCAATCTGTGCCTAGATTCTGGGGTCTATCCAGGGGAGATTAAAACACCACTCTTGAAGAAACTATCTTTGGATCCTACAGATCCTTCCCATTACCACCCAGTCTCGTATCCTTTTTTTTCTGTGGAAGGTAATTGAGAGAGCGGTGGCAGAGCAGCTCCAGAGTTTCTTGGATGACACATCAGATTTGGACCCATTCCAGTCCATTCCAGCTTCTGCCCCAGCCACAGATTAATTTAGAGCCTAAAAGCTGCCTAAAACTCTGCTGGTGCTGTATCAGTTTTAAAGGACAGCAATGGGGCTATCGATGGCTTTGTCTGCTGCAACAGCATTCCTTTTGGTAGAAGGTGTTTCTCTGTCTTGTTAGCACCTCTGCTGTTAAGGAGGCCAGGCAAAATGAATGCCTAAGAGTTCTTAATGACCGATTTAATGAGGAGCGTTGCTTGCATTGAAACATAATGGCCATGAAAGAGAGGATCGTTTTACTACACCCTTCCTTAATGAAAAGGGATGGCATGTGGAAGCATGAACTTAAGAAAAAAACATGTACCTGCCATCTGGAGTTCTATTAGCTGGTTTGGGGTGCCATAAACAGCCTGTACGACTGATGGGAGAACTGTTTATTCATTGTGGGGAGTTTTGCTCACTCATAAAACAGCAATAACAATTGTTTGTGTTCACGGTCTGCTGCTTAGAGTAAGAGAAAGGGTGTAGCAAGGCTGAAACTAATAACTTACAAGGCACCAGGAAAAAAAATGTCCTAAAAGACTTGGAATTGCACATATTGACTGCATTCTCTGTTTCCCCACATAACAAGTTTAACTGTTGCTTTACTTTGCCAAGATCTGAGTGGCTACTCTTTCTCAGCATCTGTTCTGCATCATGATGGAAAAGGCAATGTCTGGTGTACACAGAAGAAGAGAAGAAGACCCTGAAGGGGGCAGCAGGAAGACAATTAGATAGGATAGGGAGGTCAGAACCTTCTCTTCTGTTGTGTCATCCCTTGTCTGTCTCCAGATTGCTAATCTTAGGGCAATCTTCTCTTTCCTATCAAGTATGTTAGTTCCTAAATTAACCTTTATCTACTCCTTAATCAGGTTGTGCACCGTTGCTGTGTTAATTACTCTGCCAATAGGCATTGTGGTGGCCCAGATTAAGCACATCTCTGATTAAAGGTAGAAAGATCACCAGAGGCTGTTGGCATGGGCAGGTGAGAACAAAGGAACAGAGATGGTGACATTCTGTAGTACACAATATGGTCACTTGATAGATAGGCTCATGAAGAGCAACTATCCAATTTGGAGAAAAAGAATGAAGACCCATCTCATTGAAAAAGGCTTGTGGAATGTTATCCAGACTGACTGTCCAGCCCAAGGTACAGAGCAATAGACTGCATGGGACACCAAAAATTATCAGCCAAAAGGTACTATTATTGAGGCTTTAACTGTCATTTAAGAGTCATTAAGATGCCAACAGTTAAGGCTGTTTGGGCTGAGGTGGAAAGATTGCATGTGAAATCCTACTTAAGGGGCCAGTCTATCTTCAGAAATGCTTGCTTAGAATAAGAAAACAGAAAGGTGAGAACCTTCATCAGCATCTTGGCAAGATGTTGGAATTAGCTGAGCAATTGAGAAGTGCAGGAAAAGAAATTGCAGATAAGGATGTGCTTGTGTTAATTTTAATCAGCCTGCCAGAATCATACAAAAATGCAGTGTCTCGAATTGAGTCTAAGAATGATTTTTCGCTCCAAGGCATTATCAAACAAGTTGAGGAGGAATATGATGGACAGGAATTAAGGAGAGCAGAGACTAGCCAAATGGTTTTGAATATAAATAACAAAGGCAAGAAAATATAGTCACCTCTGTGGGAAGCAAGGCCACATTAGGTGGAATGGTTCTAATGTTAACCAGATGAAAGCCTTTCCCAAAGCAAAAGGGGGAAATGGAAAAGAAGCTCCAATCAAATTTAAGGACTAGTCAATAAAGAAGTGTTTTATATTATCATCAGGAGCCACCAAAAATGGTATATGGTTTATTGATTTCAGGACCATGGCCCACAGGTGTGGTGATGAAGCATTTTTTGAAACATTAAGCCCCGCTCACACAGAGAAGTAGCCACATGATAGGCATGAATGTCAGGTGGATTTTACCAGCACGATCACAAGGGAACATCTGGCAAGTGTCCTGCCCCCATCACCAACCTGTTTCTTCTTGCCGAAGAAGCACAGTTAAAAACTACCAACGAAAGTCCACTATCAAAGGACTGAGAGTCCTACAGAGTCAGTCACAACAAGCATCCTTAAAGAAGGTGACCTTTATTGAGAAAGGTCTGCTATGGTCATCTACACGTCCTGTGTCAGTAACGGTTAGAACAATCCCCAAGTAGGGCAATTATACAGAATTCAAAGAGGGTCTCACAGAGGAATGCAACCAATCATATAAATCAGGAAAAAGGCACCCTTAATACCAGCTCCAAGTTCCCATAGAAAAAGCGGGAAGATACATTGCCAGGCACTAACAGGCTACCAAGGTCAGAGCCAAGCAGCAAGCGATAAGCAAGCTGTGAGAAACAAAACAGAACATTCCAAGGAGCCAACATAGCAAGACTCATGCCACCTCCTGGGCAGGGGATGGCAGCATTAGCTGACAGCAATGGCCTGCAGACGAAGGTTCCATGTGATCGCTCCAGTGTGCTCCTCCTCCCTCATTAAAGCATGCCAAAAACTCGTGCCAATGAAAAAAAACACCAGTTCACCACTGTCATGTCTGATCACGTAGTGGCAGGTCAAATTGTGATGGTGCAAATAGCCTCCCCTCCCCTCTGCATTATCTGGCACATGTGACCGGGACCATTAGATGAGCAAAAGTGAAAAAAATTAAGTGTTGCAGATGGATGCCATGTAATGGCTGAAGGTGTCAGCTCTGGGACAATAAAATGCAAGCTCCCAAATGTAGAAACCTGAGAGGTCCTCATTACAAACTGTCTTTAAGTCCCAAAGCTAGCAAATAAGAGCACTGGCAAAGCAAGGGATGATAGCATTTTTTGGAAAGAGATTTTTATCAGATAGAGAGAAGAACTGAATTTGTGAATCAGGATACGTACACTCTTGAGTCTTATATGCAGAAAGCAAATCTTGCAAAGGAATGCAAGCACAAAGATTGCTCCAGGCTATGGCACAAGCAATTGGGATATAGGGACAATTATTTCATTAGTCAACTTAAAAGCCAGAATTTAACTAAAGGCTTGCAAATGAGCAGACTCCCTACTGGAGAAAGGTGTGTGTGCTGTGTCAGAGTGCAGGGGATGAGATCTAACAAGCAGCATGTCACAAGCCAAACATAGCAACCCCTAGAGCTGATAAACAGTGATATTTGTGGACCAATGAAAACTCAAGCCCCTAGTGATAATAAACATGTGCTGACCTTTATTGATGATTACTCTTGATATGCTGTGACCTACCTAATTAAAGAAAAAAGTCAAGGGCTAGAAAAAATTAAAGCATATGTGGCAATGGTCAGTAACAGATTTCATAGAAAGCCACTAATAATCTGCACCAATAATGGAGGGGAGTACATGGAACATGAGATAAAGAATTATTCAACTGAACAAGTGCATCAGTTTATAGTCCCATACATTCAAGAGCAGAATGGTGTAGCAGAAAGGAAAAATCACTCTCTCACCGAAATGTGCAGATGTATGCTCCTTGAGACAGAGAAAAAGAAGGAAGAGCAATCAATACTGCTATCTAACTACAAAACAGATTACCTACTAAAGGTACATCATTTGAACTGTTCTATGGGCACAAACCCAGCCTGAATAATTTAAAAGTGTTTCGATCAAAGACCTACATTTACATTCCTAAAGAAAAGCAAACCAAGATAGATCTTACAATAGAAGTTGTTGTTTTTTTTTGCCTGTGCACTGGGATACAAAGGATACATAATCCTCAAAAAAAATTCAGTGCTGCATGCAAACAAAATAAAGTGGGGGGGGGGATCCTCAGTGTGGAATGAAGTTGACATGAGATGTAAAGAGAGAGAGAGACTGGGATGGGAAGCCTAAAGCTTTGAAAACATTTTTTTTCCTTTTAATGCTTTAGTGAACAGAGTTTGTGGGGATCGGAACAATTTTGGCAGTCTCTGGAAGCCTATCATTAAAATGGCAGCTGAGCCACTGCTGAAATCAAGAATTGCTTGGGATTGATCCATTGGGAGGAAACAATGCAATTGGTACAGGAGAGGCTTTAAAAAACTGCCAAGATCACAACCAATTTGCAGGATCAAATCAGAGAATCACAAAGAGAAAACCACACAAATTTGCAAGGAAGGACAGAAAATTAGTATTACTGTGCAGTTGCACTAGAGCATTGGCAAAAAAATACCGTTTTTTCAGTTTAATGACACAAGACTAAAAAAAGCTCTCCAGAGCTTCTGCTACGAGACTCCTCCCCTTTACGAATTGCAGCTCTGTGAAAAGTGAGGTGAAGTTTCAGCTGACTTTGCAGAGGCATGCACATGTACTCTCTCACACACACACACATGTTGCCAATGATCAAAGCTTGCCGTGTCAGTGTGAGTGGGTTCTACCATGCATTCTGTACACTTACTGTGTTTTCCCCATATTATGAGATCATGTGACTCCCATTTTTCACAGTGGCCAATAACACAGGAGAGAATCCCCTTGGGCTTGGTAATATGGAAAACAGCTTTGCAGCTGCTTGTCAGTTTAAAAAAAAAGTCTTGTCAGTTTCAACATTGGGTTCCCCCCCTTGGCCTGCATTCCTTTCTGTTCCCTTTCATTCAATACTAATACTAAAATGCATGCACAAAACCTGAACCATGAGGATTTAAATGGAAGGTACTTGCTGGATGCTACTACACAGCTGCAATAGGGTAATTGCACAATAAAAAAAATGATGCCACCCCCTAAATGTCACTAATGATGTTCACATCCCTATTAGAAAACTGCATTTGAAAAATTGTAGCTGCAGAATAAATACACTAGAGGAAAAAGAATGGCGCATGAGACAGGCACAGAATTCGAAGTCAAGCTTAAAGGCTTGCTGCTTGGAAGGTCTGCAGTAAAATGTGCATGCATAATGGTCCTTAGATAGAATAGTGAGCTCAGCACCTTCTCTTCTGTTAAATGTTCCCAGGTTACTAGTCTTAGGGAAATTTCCTCCTCCTTCTCAGAAATTCTTCATTCAGTCTCTCCCTTTCTGTCAGCTAGTGATGTAGTTAGGATTCCATCTCTGTCTCTGCTCTTTCCTACGTTATTTTTAACTACTCTTCAGTGCACTCTTTGTACACCATTGCTATATTAATTACTCTGCCAACACATCAGACCTGCATTTTTTCAAGATTTTGTATGCAGATATAAGAAAACTGTGTTGTTTTCACTTGTAGAGAATCACCTTAGGGTTTAGGCACTTGGGAATGAGGAACTGGTGGCAGTGATGCTTGAACACCCACCAGTTTGCCTCATGGTGTGTGCTGGCTATGAACAGAGTTACAATCATTTGTCAATCAGTTCAGCTGTTTGCAGACAGTTGGAACCTGTTCATTGTGTTCCTTTTCATGTATTCAAAGAGTACAGTATGGTGCAGTGCATCTGGCAGCGTTTCAAGGCGCAACTAACAGTGTTCCATCTATGTGCATTTTCATATATATATAACTTTCCCCCTCTCTCCACAAACCTGTAGACACTACACATTAGTCAGCTGCCAATCATATAAATAAATAGTGAGCAAATCAATCAGGCAGCCATTGATAATAAGAGCTAGAAGAAGGGGGGGTGGACTATGGTTCAGTGGTAGAACATCTGCTTTGCTTGCAGAAAGTCCCAAGTTCAGTTGCCAACATCTTCAGTGAAAAAGAGGAGGTAGTGGGTGATATCAAAGACTTCAGTCTGGGACCTAGAAGAGTGGCTGCAAATCAGAGTACACATTACCAACCTTGGCAAGCTGATAGTCTGACTCAGTAACCCTTGACACATGGGCCCTCTGCCTGAATGTGAGGCGAGGGAGAGCAGGCATGTATGCACTGGCCCTGGCTCCTGACTCCATATGATTTCTGACTTGTGAGCACAGTGCCAGTGCACAGAGGCAGGATCCACACATATGCTCCCTCCCTGTGATCAGCAAGATTCAGAAAACAGCATCCCTAGTCATGGGAAGGGAGCACCCATGTGGCCACTGCCTCTTTGGGTAGGCCATGTGCTTAGGAGCCTGGAATCATATGGAGGCAGGGGCAGGCCCACTTTCCCCCTCTGCACATTTAGTCGCTGCATGGAGAGGTCAGGTTCACATAAGGCAGCTTCACATGTAAAAATAAATTCTACATAATTACATGGATTTTTGCTAGTGGACTGGTCAAGTGATATTTTGTCCCCTTGCTAGTGAAACTTTGGTTTCCAGAATTAGAAAATATCTAACAGGAAATAATTCTAAAAAACCTCTTTGCTGGTCAGAACCTGTTTAGAGTACAGCACTCTATAATCTGTTCTTGTGCAAGGAATTTAAAGCAAAGAAAATTGAGAAGGTATTTTTTTGTCTGATTGTTTGCCTCTGGTCTGAAAAGTACAATATCAGAAACAATAGTGTCTGTAATCTTCGTGCCTCACATCCCAGAACCAGCCTAGAGGAAAACAGCAGTACTTCCAAGCACTATAGTGTGATAAAATATAGACTGGGAATTATTTCTCTAGTTAATTATGTTGACTAAAAATATAGGCTGATACATATTCTCTTTGCCAGTATTGCTACTTCACACTGGATATGCTGAAAATTATCCAATTAAAACAGTTTATTTTAAAAAAATCTAATGGGGGGAGCAGAACATTCAAGCAATGTTTCCTGACATGAATTGTATTCCAAACACACTACTTTACATTTTAGAATTTAGAAGTAAAATATTGTTTTATGTATAAAAGTAAAATTTAATTATATTGCCTTTTTCATTTTATTTAAATCTCTCAATATTACTGTATTTTTCTTTCTATTCAAGCCAATGTTTCATGTCTAATGTGTCCTGGAATTTCTAAGTACCATCTACCAGTTAGCGAGGAGAAGAGATTGGATTTATGCCCACCCTTTAATCTCCTTTCCCTTCCCCTCCCCACAGCAGACAACTTGTGAGGTAAGTGGGGCTGAGAGAGCTCTTTCAAGAACTGCTCATAAGAGAACAGCTCTGAGAGAACTTGTGACTGACCCAAGGTCACACCATGAGTAGTGGGAAATCAAACCCAGTTCTCCCAGATTAGAGTCCATGCTCTTAACCACTACACCAAACAGGCTGTCCAGTTATTATATTGTACATATTTGGAACAATCCTAGGCAGGTCTAGTTAGAAGTAAACCCCATTAAGTTCAATAAGATTTATGTCCCTATCAGCATGTGTGATATGCCTTCCTGTGTTTGTCCCCATTTGGGTCAACTTGGAGTCTTGGACTGCTACTTGTGTCCAGGGTTCATTTCAAGCAGGAGCTTGGGAGAGCTCAGCTCCAGGAGTTGGTGCCCCCCCTGCCCCCCCCTGGTGGGGGAATGCCTGTTTGTTTCATGGCTGCAGCAAAATGACCCTGTCCCCTGGAAAGGTCCTTGTTCCTCCAACCAGCCTTCTGAAGGCTTCAGCCACCACTGAAGCTATCCTCCCAGAATAGTGGTATTTCTGAGGCTTGGATTAGTAGCTGTCCCCTCTCTGCCAGCTCTCTCTCTCTCTCTCTCTCTCTCTCTCTCTTTTGCCTTCTGACATATTCTGGTGATGTCAGGTGGTTTAGCATATGCAAATGTTATGCTAATGAGTTATGCTAATGAGCTCCTGCACCTCTTTTTCTATGAAATGACCCCTGCTTGTGTCACTGCTTTTGGCCCTGACAATGGTTGCTCAGGGCATTCCATTCCTGCTCTACCATGTATTCTGATGTGCAGTGCTCAGTCATGGCCAGACCTGCTTCTTTTCTCCCTTTGGATTATTGCCCCATAGATGCCTAGGACTCCTGCCCAGGGTTCAGACCAGTCTTAGGTACTGTTCAGAAAGTTAGCTATAAATTATTGCTTCATTCTCTTGCTCTACCATCATGCTTTCCTATTCTTGAGTAATATTGCACCAGTTTTTGTTTTTTTTTAAATACAGTTTGCATCTTAATAGGGGCATTCTACTATTTGGTACTATTGATGTGTGCTTGATACTATTGTGACTGCTTGAGTCTGCTAACGGTTTCCCCTCAATAACCCTATCTCTGATTTCACTTTATTCAAGGTTTCAGTATTTCGTTCAAATACCTCAGGAACCCCATTGCTTCGAGTAGTCCCTTAGTTGCTACTTGTATTGTTCATTGTTCAGACTGAATGCACAGTCAATATAAAGCTAAGCCATCATCTCTGGGGAGAGGTGTTTGAAAGATGGCTTCCCAAGTTACCTGGATAAGAAGAATGAACCAGATTGGAAAGTAAGACCCATTCACACAGGCATGTAGTAGGTATACCTGAATCCCCTGACTACATAAGATAGCCCCTTATCTTGTTCAGGTGAACTTCAGTCAGTGAGTATCCTTCAGAGTCAAGGGTTAACAGGAAACTTTGTCTTATGTTTTTGACTCTCCTTTCTAGACTTGTCAAATTATTGACCCTATTGATGTTTCAGATTATTTTAAATACAAAATGGGAAGGGCAGTTTGACAGTTTCCTTTAAATGACTTGCTGATACTGTCAATCTTTCAAATGCTCACCAATCTGCAGTTCTATTTTTGTCACATTGACAAGTGCTGGCAAAACACCATAATGGTGATCTGGTATCTTCAGTCAATTTAAAAGTTATCTTTGTGCCTTGGTAGGATTTGACAGTTCTCCAACCTTCAGTCCTAACTATGAATGTTGTCCTATTCAAACCTGGTAACCATATTTGCGCTCCATATCCAAATGATCCCCTACTAATGCATCAAAATTGTTCTTTCTTCAATAATTCAATTTATTTCCATTATTATACATGTTCATTCCTTTGAGCCAATTCTTTGTTTCTTTTGGTTTCAATGAAACACATATTCAGAGTGGTTATTTTTTTTTCCCACCTGGTTGGGAAGAGAAGTCCAGGGATTCTACCTCTCACCTGTGGCATCCTGCCTGAAAAAAACATCTTACAGATAGGAGAAAGCATTCTTTTTCTATAGGTAATTAAACAGAATGTTTTGTATACTCTTACCCTCATGATCACCTGTAAAATTACTTTCAGACTTTTAAAATGTGACTTTCTGTAGAGTTCTCTAAGGAGTAGCAATCCAGTTTGGATAACATTGTTCTTTGCTTGAGATAAACCCATGGTGGTATATCTTTTTATGACCATCACCTTGTATTTCTTTTTGAACCACTTTGCCAGTAATAAGATGGTATTCACATGAAAAGGGCTCTGCTGATATTTAAGACAGATAAGATGGAAATTAGAGTTACGGCTCACCTGTTTATGTTTGCCACAAAGATATATGAAAATAATTCTTGTCCTAAAGAATGAAATGTATTAAGAATAAAACTGAAATTCAGAGGTGGATTTTTATAATTCACACATCAGGACTTGTTCATTGGTTCATATTTTAAATGGCACAGGCAGTGCTTGGCAAATGTCACCTAATGTCACTGTTCAAAACTGGTTTTCATATGCAATTGTACGTGATCTTGGACTACTGCTTCAGAACCATAGCGTGGGAATGTGGAGAAGCAGGCCATTGCTGAGGCAACTGAGCGATATTTGCATTATTTGGCATCCCAAGTATTTTTTTTAACAGATAGGTTTGTTTGATGAATTTTCAAAGCAATTGCTTTGTTGTTCATTAGGAAAAAAATCCACAACCACCCTTTGTAAATCATTCGGCTTCTAATTTGCTTTTTTAGAAGGTCATATTTACATGATGCATAACCTACTTCTTGGGGGGTGTACATGAAATTTCAGGCCATGTGATTTCATCAAATTATGAATAATACCTCTATTAACTTTCAATTTTGCCCATTTTCAATTTCAAGTCAGTTTCAGCAATCAATGAACATGTGCTGTAATGTGCCCAGACTCCTCACCATCCCAGCCTCAGCTCTCAGAGCCCTGCTCGATGGAAGAGTGGCTGGCAGGGGCTGCAGGAGTTCCAGCCATATACTCACCATGGCAGTCTGAGGGGACCCCAGACATCTAACCCAGCAGGGGGGCTGGCAGCAACAGCCACAAAGGTTCCACACCAGCGGCAAGGATCAGGTGGGCAGCAGTGCCAGTGGTCCTGGAGAAAGCGTGAACCTATTGGAGGCAGGTTTGGGCCAGCCAGTTGGGAGACCAATCCAGCAGGCCTCCTGGGGTAGCCAATTGGAGACCAGTAGGAGACCAAAGGAGGACTTATCACAGATAAGGCAATCACTCTTCTCTTCTTTGTACACCAAACATTGCCTATTCCAAAACAATGATTCAAAGGGGGGGACCGTGGGATGGCTTCTAGTGTCCTGGCCCCACTGGTGGTCCTCCTGGTGACACCTGGTATTTTTGGCCACTGTGTGATAGAGTGTTGGACTGGATGGGCCATTGGCCTGATCCAGCATTGGCTTCTCTTATGTTCTTATGTTGGCAACAAATGATAGTTATAATGCTCCAATTACAATCCTCGGTTTGAATTCCCGACAAGTTTTTCTGTATTCCAACTTTTCCCAAGTAATAGCTAAAATTAAACATTCAAGACTGACTATACTAGTCTTTGTTTTCATTGCTACTTGTGTTCAGATGGCTGTTCCCAAAAGTTAACAAGCCTTGTTCTAGGATCATAAGATGGTTATTACCATCTTTTTAGTGTCTACCTCCAATCTTCATATATTATGAGGCAGCCATCCCTCTTTGAAAAAAAAAAACTTGGGTAGGTTTCAATGTAACTGAAGGCAATTTTAAAGCTGCTAACTCTTTAATCTAGCTCTCCTATCAGATTGATGAAGGGCAATCATTCGCTCCCACAATCTATCCTTTTATTTCTTTCTGTAGTGTTTGTTCCCATTTAAATTTAAGTTTTATATTTAAAAAAAACTGTACTTGGGAGGAAATGATTAAATAATTGGACGTCTATATGTATTTGAAAGACCTGCAATGCTGTCTTCTCTTCCCATCTCTTAGCAACCTAATCACCCAGAAATAGCTGCCAGTTGGAAATGCACATAGAAAGTGTCCATTACTATAATCCAACACTGAGTATTATGCAGTAATGGGTCAGATAGCCTAGCAAAAAGTTTTGGCTTGGCATACTGGGGGGGGGGGGGAAGGTGTTGAAAAGATTATTTGATGTCTTCATGCATGATGCAGGCTACATATCTGCATTGTTCTGATATTTAAGTTGTCAAAACAAACTGAGTAAAGAAGTAATTTGGGTTAACTTGCCAGAAATCAATGGTCTAGATAACTTGGGTTTGGGACTTAACAAGTCAAAGCACCAGGATCTACAATAGCCTAACAAGTCATGAGTAATAGAATAGCTTGAGATGAATGGGGGGGGGTGATAGTGGTGGTGGTTGTATACTGGCTGGGATTCAATGGATTCTGCTTAACTCTGACAACTTAATACAATGGATTGGATCCAATGGAGGGTTTCTGCAGATATAATTGTTGCCAGAGGTGCTGTCTTTACTCTTGGGTAGCCCCAATAGCAAGGGACACCCCACTTCTAACTTGAACCAGAGACCCACAGAACTCAGGCCAAGGAAGACACTCCTGGTTCTGAAACACAGAGCAAACCATAGCTTCGGAAACAGGGATTTTATATTCAGGTTTCAAAAGGCACCCTCAAAGCAAACCTCCAGTCTTCCCCCTCGACCCAGAAGAGATTATGCTTATGGATAACAATGGGTTCCACCAGGTGAAGTATCTACATTTCTAAAAGCTATTCAGAGGCCATCTGGCAAATAGTCCTTCTAACTCCATAACCTTACCGAGCCCTTTTTGTGTCATCTCATGTCTATGTTTGTTGTCTTTCCTTGATCCATCCCTCAGGATACCAAGATAAACCAACCAAACATTCAAATTATTAACGCTCCTTCCTGACGCTAATCAGGGGCCCATCTCACTCTTTTGTCTGTATCTGAGAACCTATTCAACTGCCTTGGCAGAACCATCAGTGGTCATAAAATCCATTCAGCTAGCCACAGCACACTTGGCTCCAGTTGTTAATCCAGACTCTGCCCCCTCTGGAAGCTCATTGGCCACATCTAGGCCTTGCCCATCCTGATGCCATGCACCCCTGGGCCATCATTGGTCCAGGTAATCTATTGTTCTTACCTGAGACCAGCCCCCAAGACCTTCCATTGGTCTGTATTATTTTCCAATGCCTATATCCATGACCACATGGTTTTAGACTGTGTGCTTCTGCCCTGATGCCAACTGGCAGTCCATCCCTAAACCCTCTGGGTTTAGGCCACAATCCCTTCTTCATGGACCTCTGTACATATGGACATGTAGTATCACCCCATAACTGACCCCCCCTCTAAGCTATCAATCACCTCTACTTCCTCAGTTCTCTATTGTGTGTGAATGCTTGGTTTTATGTTTGTATGTTTAAGAATCCTTTAGTAAAGAAGTCACTGCTTTAGTAATCTAGTCTCTGTGTCTATTTCTGGGTTCTTGGGAAAAACAACTCTGGTATACAGAGGTCTGATCCTATAGTTATGCCAATTAATATCATAATTCCCCAATCTACTATTAAGAAATAGAGCAGTTTGTCTAACATAAGGATTTTTGCTCATGGGGCATGATGGACTTGGCTCCTTCTTCCCACTGCAGCCCACAGTGCCCCCTGAAATGCTCTTCCTGGGCCATCTCTGGTCCCCCTGTTAGCCGAATTGCTTTAATTTAAAGCTAGCAATTGGCAAAATACCGGGTTACAGCCAACTATACCAGGGTCCCACCCCTCCCGGGAGTTCTCCAGGAAAAAGGCACGTGAGGCAGATGGCAAATTAAATGCTGTTTACTGAATGATGTTGTTCAAGCATACACAAAACAGAGTCTCTCTCTCACACACACAGGTCTAAGGAAATTTAGATAGAAAATAGCACTGTTACATTAGCAGGAGTTTCATTGATGGGTGATACTTCACCTATCCTGGAGATGGATCCTTGTTCCAACAGAAGATTAGAGGGATTGGAAAGGAAAAATGGGGGAGCGTGATCTAAACCTGCAGATACACGCTTCTTCCTGGCTGCGCAAACCAGGGATTAAAGATGGAGGCAAGGTAGTGGGATAGCAAGCTGGACATAAGGGGGGGGGGTAAAGCAGATAGGGGACGATGGCTCAAGAGACCGATTGCTGGCTGTGCAGGGTCTTTTATTAGGTGGTCTTTGGGGGTGGGCTGCGCAAACCACATCCCCTTGACCCACCTCTCAGGTAGTCTGTACCTTCAAATCCTATCATTGGTTAAGGTAAAAAGAGGAGTGGTGGCAGAGGGGTGGCCAATATTGCAAAACTATGACCTCAACAGGAACAGGCACCTGGGCAAAGTCCGATGACTCACTGGGGCCACTTCATTGTCCCTTAATGGCCCTAGCTGGCTGGCTGATGGCCCGACCATTAGTTGCCAGGTAACCTCATTTAGCATAATCCTTGCAGGTATGTTGGAGGGGGCAGGGGTTGACCAGCATGGTGTGACAGAAAGAAAACTCATGGCAGAAGGAGTCTTTGTTTCTGTCTTGTTGAACTACCGAGGGTGCCAGACTCCTGGAGTGGACTGGAGCTTCTCCCAGCAATGGAGAATGCATGTAGCCCTTCCAACACTAGCAACCCAAGTTCAAGCTTATGAATATTAAAATCCATAAGAGCATTAACAGTGCCTTGCTGGCCAACACCCCCAGGAACAGCACTGGGGGCATTTTTGGGTAGCAGTGAGATGGGAGAGCCAAGAAGTTACACTTTACCATCCGCCTGTGGAAACCATCCATTGGATCCATGCCACGGTACTGAGTAGTCTGAGTTAAACAAAATGCTCTGTTAGGTTCATGTCTGGATATTATTGTGGCTCCATTACTGACTGATTTACCTGTTTCCTGCCTTTCATAGTATATTCAGACACTTGCAAGCCATCCTAAATATTTCTTTACCTGTTTCAACAAACTTGGTCATGCCTATGTTCTTTGTGCTGTGAATACACTCTACCCTTTAAATACTTTTTGGTATCAGAATGAGATGTTTCTTTTTGTCCTTTTTATGATAACACTTTTGTAATCCTCTTCAATATAAGACAGATCTCAAACTTCCTGGTGATACAACCCCCAGTCCATCTTGGTACATTGCTCTGCATCCTAGTGATTCCAGGCATTTTTATAAATACACAGTCCAGTCTTTTGCAAGGTACTTTCATTCTGGTGTTATGAGTTGGAGAAGCAACACTGCCCCAAAAGTCTAGTTACTTTAAATACTGCTGAAACTGTGGTTTAATCCACTTGTACCCTAGGGGGAGCTGTGGTGCATTCTCTTTGGGGTTTATTAAATGTTTTCTCTTGCAGATCAACCTACTTCTTCTCATTTCTCTTTCTGCTGCTGCATTACTATGTGTTAGTGATTGTGATATAAAGGCCTCTGTTCTGTTAGGGGCCTGCAGTGAGTTATTTCTTTCTTGCAAAAATCCTATTGCAGTAAATTCATTAAAAGCAAACTCCAAAGCGTGGATTAGATTATTTCCTGAACTCTGTCAACATTATGCTTACTGACTTTCATGTTGTGTTATTTTGCAATATTGCAAAGAGGAACACTGACCTGTCTCATAACCATTTTAGTCACAAAGAAGAGTGGTGTGTGTGTGTGAAAGTGTGTGGGCGGGGTTTTTTGTCCCATTTGCACTCCTTACTACAGCACCCTGAACAATGTGACTTATTTCTATGTCAGTCCGACAACTTTCAGTACCAGCTTTGGGGAGGTCTCAGGAAGTGCTGGGGAAAAGTGAGGTGTGAAATTCACATCACTAAGTATCTTATGTCTGCATTTCACTGGATCCAGGCAGACAGTTGGTCTTGTGAAAAGGAGAGCAGAGGATTTGATGGCAGCCACAGAATAAAAATAAATAATTATCAGCAGGACAGAGATAAGAACATAAGAGAAGCCAGTGCAGGATCAGGCCAATGGCCCATTCAGGCCAACACTCCGTCACACATGGCCAAAAATACCAGGTGCCATCAGGAGGCCCATCAGTGGGGCCAGGGCACTAGAAGCCCTCCCACTGTTGCCCCCCAAAGCACCAAGAATATAGTGCATCACTTGCCCCAGACAGAGAGTTCCTATCTATACCTTGTGGCTAATAGCCACTGATGGACTTCTGCTCCATATGTTTATCCAATTCCCTCTTGAAGCTGTCTATTCTTGTAGCTGCCGCCACCTCCTGTGGCAGTGAATTCCATGTGTTAATCACTCTTTGGGTGAAGAAGTACTTCTTTTTATCTGTTCTAACCCAACTGCTCAGCAATTTCATTGAGTGCCCACAAGTTCCAACCCTCTAATCATCTTGGTTGCCCTTTTCTTTACATTCTCCAGCTCTGCAGTGTCCTTTTTGAGATATGGTGACCAGAACTTTACACAGTATTCCAAATGAGGCCACACCACTGATCTGTACAACGGTATTATGATACTGTCATTTTAAGTTCAGTCTCTTTCCTAATAATCCCTTTAGTGTTTTTCTGGCATTGGTTTTACATCTTTGAGGTGAGGACCCATAATGGGCTGATAGGAGCGTGGAATTTTCAGACAGAAGAGGAACAGGGAACTGATAGTAGAGAAAGAGGCAAGCAAGTGGACACACAGGGGAGAATGTTTGCAACACTGAACTTGCTAGTAAGTAGCCAAAAAAGATGCAACAAGAGTCGTTGCTGACCAACAGTCTATAAAAGCAGGATTGCAGCCATTCATGGGTGCAGTTTGGATCAGGGCCTGGCAGGAAGGGGAGAGGGGATCTAACCCTTCATCCCTTGCTTGACTTTGCTAATTAAAACAGGCACCCCAGTCCTATTCCTTCATTGCCCCAATCTGAATACGGAGTGCATTCACCCAAAATTTAACTTTTACAGAGTGACAGATATCCAGGATCTTCATTACATCTGTTTTAGCTCCAAGACCACAAAGGGAAATAACACACTCAGCATGCCACTGATGTTTGGAAATGTTTAAAAGTATCCCCTTCCCAAACATGATGTGACAGACACATTGCTAATTAGAGCAGCAGTTGCTGGGGCTTCTGTGCATGAGATGGTACTTCCTTAAAAAGAGAAGACAAAGTCCTTTTTCGTCTTTGTTTCTGACCTTGCACTACTCGAGACCAGCTTAATGCTATTCAAAATGTATTTGACCCTGTTTCCTTTCTTCCTTTCTGATTTTGTGCAATTTCACATCAAAGCTATTGGTGCCTATACTGGACTATCCAACTGATTGCAGAAGTTCGGTGTTATTTTAGAGAGGGAAAATAATTAAATGACTGAGTCCACAATCTTCAAAGGAGGAGGTGCTTATGTAGTGAAATCAGATAAAGCTGAGTATAAGGGAAAGGGGGGAAATGATTATTTAGATAGTCATCTTTAAAGTGTAATCATGAGAGGACAGGATGGCTACAGAGGTGGTTTCCTTTGCCGTTGCCTTGAGTATGAAGCCACGCATGAGGCTGGCATTTCAGGGCTTTTGGACTGTCATTGGTGCGGGACAAAATGAGGGCCAGCAGTGACACTTTAAAGAAGCTATGTCTGTTTTAGTGTATGAAAAATTGGGGAACCTGCCTGAGACATAAGGTTAATAGCTGCTCTACTTCCTTCTTGAGCAAAAGAATGTCATGCTAGAATGTCATAGTGTTTTGCTATGACATGTCATAGTGTTTTGCTATGAACAAAAATGCACAAGTGACAACAGATCCAGTTTACAGGACACTGACTTGAAAGACCATTCCACTGAATCTGTGAATGGTAGTCCATTAATGGCTGTGTCAAACTGAGCTTTCTGATCCTGTAGGCTACCTTAGAGATGGTTGGGACTGGACATTGCACTGACCATCATGGAGAAGAGCTCCTCTCTTCTTAGTAGAGAATTAGGGGCTTTCTGCCCAAAGTATGCCTTGTTGATTCAGATTTTTTTAAAAATTGATCTCCTTCAATCTCCTACATTCAAACAGGAATCTTCTCTGCCCTAAGACTCCTAAATGACTGGGCAGTCTGGCATAGAAAAATACAGCCTAAGGGTATCCGCCACAAGCTGCAAGCTGAAGGCGCCAAGATTCACCATAACTGAAATGCACCCCCAGGGCAAGAATACACTGTTATTCCCCAGTGGAACAGTAGAAAATGCTGCCTTCAGCATTGCTTACACCTCAGTGGGTCCTTTTTAACACCTTGGAACTGAATTGCTACTTAGCGAGCAGGGAAGCTCTCAGATGCTCTCCCCAACTGCATTTTGCCATAAATTAATAACTGTCAGTCCATGATGCTTAAGCAACTTTTGCCTGAGGCACATAGTGCTGCTATAAGTCATTAATGATCACAGGGTGATACAGAATTAGATGGCAAGTATGGAAAACAGTTCGTACAGCATACATAAATTGTGTGTGAAAATGCTTTAACCCTCCTCCCTGGCTGACATGAATGGCTTGCAAACACTGGGAATTACAATAGAAGGGGCTGACTGTTTACAAAATGAATCAGAAATGTAATTTCCTAGTTGGTTTTATTTGGCTGCATTCTTTTTTCTTTTTCTTTTTTTGGTGTGTGTGTGTACTTTTGCATTGTGTGTGTGTGTGCACACACATGCCCACTCCTGGAAGCCACGGAGACCTCTGGCAACTCCTACTGGGGCATGGAGGACCCTCAGAGAAGTGGCTTGATAGCCTGCCTCTGCCTCCTGGCCCTGGTATTCTTTGGAGGTCTCCCATCTAAACACTTGCCAGGGTTGACCCTGCTTAATTTCTGAGATCTGACAAGACTGGGCTTGCCTGAGCTATCCAGATAAGGGAAATTTGGCTGTATTCTTGAGGGAAGAGGGGAATAAATGGACTGTGTAGCCAAGTTGTAAATGTATTTATCTAGGTATGAGATCTCAGTCACCTCTCTTCGGAAGTTGAATCCTGTACATCTTTTGGTTTAAAATGCATGTGATATTGGAATTCAGTGACTGGAACTCCCAAAATTAAAGAGCAACTTGTTAGTAAAGTTTAGGACCCTGATGCTGGGGAAGAGGAATTCTTCTACCTGATGCTGTTCCCCAATTAAACTGCCTCCAGTAGTTTTATCTCCAGTAAGAAAAAAGAGAGAGAGAAAGAGAGAGAGATGACAATTTGTACGTTAGCACTACGTACATAGCTATATTTTAGTTTCTCTTTTCTTTGTCTCAACCTTTTTGGTTACCTTTCTCATGTAGGGTTGCATCCCCCCCCCCTTTTTTTTGGACACACTTATGTTCCTATCAGATGTAAAAACACCTTTGGGAGGGAAGCATTTTCAAGCCATGAAATGACACAGGGTATAGAAGAAAAGAACATTCCTTATCTAGCATTGATCTACATTATCTTCCTTATCTACATTGATCTACTTTTCACATCAACATTGAAAGATTCTGTCATTTATTTATTTTATTAAATTTATGAATCACCCACTCTGCAAGCCAGCTCTGGATGATTTACAGCCTTATAAAGCATTTAAAATACAATCTATATACTAATAGCCAAGTGGCTACCCCCGTGTGAATATCTAAATCTACATGGGGGGACACTTGGGGGACTCCCCCCATGTGCAGAAAAATCTAAAAAGTTTTAAAAAAATTTCAGGGGGATATTTAAATTCCCCCAAAAGTTAAAGAGCATTCCCTGTGCATGCGCAGGGAATGCTCAGGGAACTGCAGTGGCCCAGCAGTTGGGAGGTGTCCAAGCCTTGTCACCAGTGCCAGGGGATAGGAGAGAGAAGCGTTGGGCCTGGCAAGAGCCGCTCAGGCCCGTCAGTGCCTGTGGGGGAGGAAGCAAGTGGCAGAGGGCCCTTTATAGGTTGAAGAGACCAGGGACCGTAGGGGGGAGCTCCCTTTAACTCAAAATGGCCTCCGGTGCCCTTCGCACAGCTGCTGGGCCATCAGGCTGCTGGAGTTTGCCTGCATCCCCCGGGCTCAGAATGAATCCTTTTAACTCCTAGAGGCCAATGCTGGCACTCTTGCTTGATCTCAGAGCGGCGTTGTCACTTTGGAGAGCAGCCATGAGGTGTTCCTCTGTACTGGGCAGATGCACTGGAAGGGTCCCTTTAAATTATTCCCCGCACTCGGCCCCTCAGGCATGAAGGGTTTTTCCCAACTCATCAGGGGCATGGGATCACCAAGCAGCTATGCCTCAAATCGCCATTCAGCATTCAGGGGAGCTGTCAGCAGCCCCTCCCCCCAGGTCCCATGCCAGGTCTCTCCCTGACCTTTGAGAAGTGGGGTGCCAGGCCAAGAACCCCTGGAGAGAGGAGAGAATCAAGCTGACTCATGCGAGGTCTGCATCCTTTAAGTGCCTAAAGCCCTGCCCAGAAGTTCTGCTTGCAAGCCTCAACCCCCCACCCCCAACCGGTCCTTAGAGACGTAAAGGGCCCTCCAGCTGATCTGTGTCCTGCTGACTCTGTGGAGGGCCCTTTAAATCTTGAAGAGATGAGGGGCAGCGGTAGCTGCCAACAGCATGCCTGAACTCTGAACCGCTATTCGTGGCATAGCAGTTTGGAGATCCAGTGCCCAGACTCAGTAGGGAAAATCCCCTCACACCTCCAGGGCCGTGTGGGCAGAAGAACTTAAAGGGACCCTTCCAGGGCCTCTGATCAGAGAGAGAGAGAGAGAGAGAGAGTGTGTTTGTGTGTGTGAGAGAGAGAGAGAGAAAGAGAGAGAGAGAGAGACGGGGACAGACACTTCATGTGTGATCTACAAAGCAGCAAAGCCACAAGGGGCATGATTAAAGGGACCCTTCCAGAGTTTCTGCTCAGAGAGAATGTGGGGGGGCAGTTTCTCACTGGGAGTTAAAGGGACTCTTCCTCAGCCAGGAGAGGTGGGGAACCCCACAGCAGAACATCTATAGTTGCCACCTAGAGGTTGGTGACCCTAGGAAGAAGTGGGGGGCATCGGTTTCATAGGAACATAGAAAATAATGAAGTAACCGCTAAAGCATCTCCCCAGGAAGGGACAGGTAGTTTATTCTTTGTTTATAGAGTTAGATATGAAGTATACCTGTGAATGAACTGCAGGAAGTCCCTCTGTAATTCAGAAAATGATATATCATTTATCATTCCCCCATGGGGGGGAAGCAAGCAGCGGGCCCGGCGAGAGCCACTCAGGCCCGCCAGTGCCCATGGGGGGAGAGAAGACTTACCTGTGGTGACTTTCTCCTCCATGTGGAGCTCTCCCGCCCCCGTGAGTATCGTGGGTCACCGCCTCTTGTCTATATATCTAATAGCCAAGGCTCCCCCTGTGTGCGGATATCTAAATCCGCACATTAGGGGCACCTAGTGGGCAAAGAGATTTTCCTGCACATTTGGGGGACTCCCCAGGTGTGCAGAAAAATCTGGAAAGTAATATATATATATATGTGTGTGTGTGTGTGTATGTGTATGTGTATATGTATATGTTTGGGGGATACTTAAATCCCCCAAAAGTTAAAAAAGCATTCCCTGTGCATGTGCAGGGGACACAGTTGGAACGATGCCTTGCCTCCATTGCAGGGAGAGGGCTTGGCAGGCCAGTGGTTGGAGCTGCACGGGCCTCGACCATCACTGCTGGGGCTGGGGGGAGAAAGCTTAGCTGGCCCAACAGCTGGGAGCCACGCGGGCCTTGCCACCGGAGCCTGGAGAGGGGGGGCTTCCTCCTCAGCCATGAGCTCCTCCCCCCATGAGTATCGCAGGTCCCTCTGCTTGTCAATATATATAATTAAATATGTCAACAGTAAATCAATAATTTAAAACCTATCCAAGATAGTGGTATGATAATCCCCTTTACCAGCCACTCCACTGTTCCACATGGCAGGGCGGGGAAGGGTATGTGGAGGCCATAGAAAGGAAAGGAATGGTGCCAGTCTTAACCTCCCATTGCCATCCTCAAGTAAAAGCCAGGTGGATCATCTCTGCCTCACAGGTCGAGCAGAATTGCATCAAATCCTGCAGGGCCTTGAAGCTATTTAGCAGAGAGTTCTACCAGGTAAGGGCCAGGACCAAAAAGGCTCTGACCCTTGTCAAGGGCAGCCAGACCTCCTTAGGGCCGGGGATCACCAGCAACTTGTTACTAGCCAATCTTAGTGTTCTTTTGGTTCTTTTGGAATTCCAAACTCACATGTAGCTTGATTTTTGTTTTTGTTGTTTCATTGATTCACTGTATTCTGTCTGTATCAATTACCTCAGCTTCTCTCTACCTGGCTCCAGTCTGCATATTTCATGATGCATCCAATTTCTGAGTAGATGTGTAACCCTATAGGTTGGGCCCTCTGTTGGAGTCTGGGAGGAAAAGGTAGTTTATCCCTGAGATGGAACCAGAGCAGCAACATGAGGGGAAAATTACTTCGGGGGGGGGGGGGAATTTCTGATGAAGACAGGGTGTTGGGGAAAGAACAATATAGTCTTGTGAGGAACCAAAAGCAAAGCTTTGGCCCCATGAAATCAGCAGCAACACCACAGAGAACTTTGGAAGTAAAAGTTATTTTCTGTGTGAGGGTAATGTGGCATTCATTGGCTTGTAGCCATCTACCCCAGTTTAAACCCCGTATAAAATCCCTTTCCTGCTTTCCCTCTTTAGTCTTAACACAGATAGTGTTTAGAGAATGTATAGTAAACAGACTACAATAAACTGAACCTGCTTAAGGAATGTTGTTGAGTGCTGATTACTAGAGATTCTGACAGACAGTGGCTGGCAACTGATGGGAATTGTGGTGGGGGATCAGCTTTTTAACTAGTTATACAATGAAGAAATAATTTATTTAAATTTCATCCAAAAGGTAGGGAATTCAGCAGGCTTACTGTATCCCTCCCATCATCTGGCGTGAAGATTCATAGAAGTCATACTATAAAGAAACATTGCATTTCTGATCGGAGTGGTAAGTTCTCATTAAGCCCTAGTAGACTAGAACAAATGAGCTAATCAGGAAGTAACTTAATCTCTTCAGAGCCTCATCATTCCCATTTCAGGAGCTCAGACAAGCAGCTAATCTGCTGGAAAGATTGGAAATGAACAAGCTGTAACGATTTATTAATTTCAACCTGGTCCTCAGGTAAAAGAGAGTGGGAAAAATCTTCCCCAGGCAATACGATTATTTAAAGATCCCTATTTCTTCTTTTAAGTAGTTCTGCTCTTGAAAGAAAAGTATTTGCACTCCAGACACTTCTGTAGGAAGAAAAAAAGTTGAAACAATAACCCAGCCATATTTTATGTCACACTGAATTATAGACTGAAATTCTCAAGGCTGATGTTTAAAAAGAATGGTTGTGTGAGGAAAAAAATATGTTAAAAATGAGTGCAATATGTATCTTTTTGCAATCCAGGGATGTGGTATTCTTGTGTGAGTACTGTGATATGTTACCTTTTTTTAAATGAAAAATCCCCCTGTTTCTCTAAGGTATTAGTCACATATGTATTTACTTTCATAATTTTTAATTAACAATTCAGGTAAATAGTAGGAGAAGGAACAGAAGAATAAGCATGCTTCTGTACAGGGTTGTTAATGCCACAATGTGCCTCCAAGCAAAGATTCTGTCAGAGGCTTTCACACGTCACCCAGAAAACCATATGAAAACAAATTGCATGACTTACTTTTGGCAATTTAAATTTCCATGTGAGAAACTCAGGGTTATGAAAATGGCCACTGTCCATTTCATTATCCCCCCCCCCCCCCCCAAAAAAAATCCTGTGAAGTACATTAGAGTGAGATCATGACTGGCCCACTTCCCACTTCTCTCAATAAGGGGCTGGTGTGGCATCATACCCAGCTCCAAGGTGCCCTGAAATTCCCAGGGCACCTGGGATTTTTCAACTTAATTTCCCCCCATCTGTGGACATTTTCCCCCTGTATTCCTGTATTTGTTTCATTGTGGTGATCTGATTTTTGTTTTGTTTTGTTTTTTAGCCTTTTAAATTTTATAGAAAAATTTAGGGTGCAATAACAAAAACATCTTAGAATCTAGCACATATTTGTGGCATAAGGTTTCAGATACTGGAACCCACATTATTGCATGCATGAAGTGCATCATGTACCTGATAACGTGGGCTCCAGTCTATGGTTGTGTTCCAGAATTCTTTCCTGTTTTTAATCTTTAGTTTCACTGTTCAATATTCAGAACATATGACAAAGTTCAGCAATAGAAGATCTCAATAGATAGCAACATTCCTCTCCAGAATGCAGCCCGGGTTCTTACTTTTAAAAAAGGCTCTCCCCCCTACCCCCACCCCAGCTGATGCATTGAAAAAAATGGATTGCACCCTAAGGTTGCCTTTTCCTGAATAAGAAATCTTGCATTCATGGAAAAACAGGGACAGGAGGGGGACTTGTGCTATATTGAACCCAGAAGGGTGCCATCTTGTTAAAATGACAGTATGGGGATATATCTCCTCTCCCGACTAACCTAGAAACTTAATCTGGGTGTCTAAACATAGATTTCAGGGATCAATAACACCATTGCAAATGGTCCTAACAATGTTGGAAGGTTTCAGATGTAACGTTTGGATATGACAGCCATGTCTTCACTATATTGTTTGATGCCTGCATTTAAGGCACAAACAATATACAATAGAGATATAACATTTTATTTATGAAGTATGAGGACCCCACCCTCTCCTCCAGCCTAGACTCCCTTGGATAGTAGGATCCCCCTCTTATTTTGGACCTCCTTTTAAAGCCTAAGTGCCAAGAGGATATGAAACTTGGGGAGTCTCATAAAGGCACCTGAGTACAGCTATGGCATTGGAAAATCTCAGGAAAGAAGGGGAAGGGTGTGCTGGAATTAGAAACTGATTAAATGCCATCTGTCCCAGCTCAGTGGCATATTGTTAACAATAACAAAAGACTTTTCAGCAGTGGAGACATCACCCAATATCCTGACATACCCCAGAGGTGCCTGCCCTGCCCAATGAAGTTGCTATTTCATTAACCAATGCCCAGTTCCTCGTTTTCCCTCCTTTTTTACTCAATCAAGAAGGGCATTCAAGTCATTAATGTCCACTGCATCCTGTTTCAGGAGGTATCTGGACTCACTCAAACTTTTGCGTCAGTGCAGGTCTGGCTCACTTCATCCCAATTAAAGTATGTTAATCATGTTGCCTCATACAGGTTCTTTGTGCCCATGCAGATTTGGGTCACAATAGCCTAATTAAGGTTTCCCCACCATCTTTTCCCCACTGAAGTTTGACATCAGATAACTTTAAACCAGCCAGTGAGAATCAAACTTTTTATTTTGACCCAATCCCAAACCAGAACCCCTTCTACACTCTGCAGGTTTTTCTCCCCTTTTCCTCTTTGCTCTGTTCTTTGAATCTCAGCTCCATTTGCCCCTGGATCTCTCCAGTCCTGAAGCCCCAGATTTAAGGTGGTATGTCCCTTCCCTAAACATTTCCCAGTTTTCTCCCTTCTACTTTTTATAAGTGTGTGCTCTTGCTAGTGTGTGCATGTGGTTTACATATTTATCTATTTTTATTTTATTTTGTACACAATAAAGCTGTTTGTGTTTACAGTCACTCTCACCTTCTTTCTTCATGATTTTATTTTGGGGTATCCCCACCAAGATCTACCCTGGTATACATAGCCTGCAAGTTACTTCATTATTCCTTTCTGGAACCCTTTTTAAAATTTATTTCCCCTTCTCTGGGTCCAATTTGGGTAACAGTAGCTCAAATAACAAAGAGACACATTAAAGTAACATCTGATTCCTACCACACTTCAGCAAGGACAAAAATCTCTGGAAGAAATGTGGTTGCAAATGGAACAAAACAGGTGAGAGCCTGAGAGATACAACATTGATTTCTGAGAATTTTCTAGAGGCTAGTCACTGCTGGGGGGGGGGGGGGGGGGGGCTTTGCGTTTGGTTTAGCTCTTTCGCACTTTATGGATTCACCAATCAACACTGGTCTTAACAGAGCTGGAAAAGGTACAGGAGAGGTTGGTCAAGATGACAAAGGGGTTGAAGGACCTTTCCTTTCCGAAAAGGCTAAAGGGACTAGAACTTTGCCATTTAGAACAAGCATGACTGAGGTGGGCATGACAGAGGTTTATAAGCTTCATTTAGGAGCTCCTGGGGGTATTTTGGGAATGGGAGAAAAAACACTCTCTACTCTCTTTATCTCATGCATAGTTTTTTCTCCCACTCCCAAAATACTAGACCCCAGGGGCTCCCAAATGAAGCTGATGGGCAATCTGAACAATCAAAAGGATGCACTTCTTTACTTAAAATGTGGAATTCACTGACAGAGGATGTAGTGATGGCCACAAGCGCACAAAGGAGAGTAGAGAAATTTATCGAGGATAGGTCAATCAGCAGCTACTAGCCATGGTAACTAAAAGAATCTCTTCTTTCAGAGGCAGAAAAATCTTAAGTACCAGGGCTAGGAGGCAACATCAAGGGGAAGGCCTTGGCCTCTGTGCCCTGACGTTGGCAACTGAGGGTGTGTTCAGACGGCTCTTTTGAGCCGCGCCAGACACGAGTGCCTGGTGGATTTAAAGTGCACATCCAGACCTCAACATCTGGGAATCATGCTGCTTTCATTAGTAGCTCGTCGATCCCCACCAGGGATCCATACTTAAAAGATAGTGCTTAAAGCCTGGTCTAAAGCTGGCCAATGGGCCAATGCTGGACTTTCCACCATCAGGTCATTCCACCAGCATGCAGTCAGCCCACAGGGATGGTCTCCAGACCATCCCAAATGGCTGCCATTTTAAAAAACTCTCAGCAATGCGTGCATAACCACTTAAGCATGCAATGTTTGCAGATGGTGGGGCACACATGCACATAAGCACATATACAGATATGCACATATGCAAATGTGCACATATGTGCATGCACAAACAGGATTTTTTTAAAAAAAGCCAACTGCACGGCTCCTTAAGGTGAATGTCGTCTAGACAATCCACCGTGGAGTCACGCGCAGTAAA
This sequence comes from Lepidodactylus listeri, assembly GCA_029233225.1. NCBI lineage: Eukaryota > Metazoa > Chordata > Lepidosauria > Squamata > Gekkonidae > Lepidodactylus > Lepidodactylus listeri. The sequence continues at coordinate 50,707,667 of JARCFY010000007.1, forward strand.
GTGATTCACGGGGGAGCTGTCTGGTCGTGCAATGCTGGATTTAAAAAATCTAGATCAAATTACAGCCGGGCCAATGGTGGGATGAGCTGCCTGTAGGGCTGCCAAGTCCAACTTGGGAAATATCTGGGGACTTTGGGGGTGGAGCCAGGAGAAAGGAAGTGACATCATTTTGTGATGTCACATCCTGTGATGTTGCTTCCACATGCTTCCACATGAACTCATGAAGTTTCCTAATACTGAATCAGGCCATTGGTCCATCAAGGTCAGTACTGACTACTCAGACTGGTAGTGGCTCTCCAGGGTCTCAGGCTGAGATCTTTAATGTCACCTATTACCTGATCCTTTTTTAGCTGAAGAGGCTGATACCTCCTGCATGTCAAGCAGATGCTCTATCACTGAGCAACGGCCCTACTGAATCCTTCCTCATCTCGGCAGAATATGAAGCACTAAGTGCTACACAAGTGCTAAATATGATTTTCATATCATAAGAACAGGAGAGAAGCCACAGTGGATCGGGCCAACAGCCCATCCAGTACAACACTCTGTGTCACACAGTGGCCAAAAATACCAGGTGCCCTCAGGAGGTCCAGCAGCGGGGCCAGAACTCCAGAAGCCCTCCCACTGTTGCCCCCCAAGCACCAAGAATGCAGAGCATCACTGCCCCAGACAAAGGGTTCCATTTAGACCTTGTGGCTAATAATAGCCACTGATAGACCTCTGCTGGATGGGGACAGAGAGAGAGAGAGACAGACAGACAGACAGACAGCTTTTTCACTTACTCTTGCCCAATTCCCAGGCTTTATTTCTGGCCCTTGTTTCACCCAGCTGTTGTCCATGTAAGTCCCATAACTTCTCCCCCCACCCCAGCATAGGCTTTTTGGTGGCTAAAGAGGACCTTTGTCCTCCCCTTTTCACCAGCAGAAAAGCTAGTTGGATCCATCCCTAACTTAAAATACCGGTTACTTGATGTACAAATGCTTTTAAAAATGCAGATTTTTACTGCGGGGGGGGGGGGGGGGACACGGTTGAAAGAAACAGAAAATTGGCATAAAAATGAGGAATCCCAACTTTTATTTGCAGAAGGGAAATGAGGATTGGGGGGACACAGCCACGACAAGACATTTTAAACAATCCCACTCCCAGACCTTCTACAGGCAACCTCTCCTTGTGATGTTTACCTCTTTGGAAGTGACAGTTTATTCCTTTGACAAAACCACAGTGGACAGACAGACAGAAAAAAGAAAGAGGGGGAGGGGGAGAGACAGAGAAGGAAAACCTTCTCTGCCCAGAAAACCTTCTCTGCAGACCCCAGCAGTTTACCCCAGCAGCTTACTCCAGCAGCAACCTTGCACGCAAGCCCTTCAGTAGAAAGAGCTTAGTCCCTCCTTAATCTCTGGGCGGGGCTCTCTTGCTCGCTCAGCTCTTAAAGGGGAAAGTTCCCTTTTAAGAAGTTCAAGAGGCCAGGCAGGCTTCGAGGTTCCCCTGCTGGCAGCCATTTTGTCCCCCCGGTGGCCAATTTTGAAAAAGCGGGGGTAAGCTTTAAAAATCGGTGTTTCCCCCACTCTACCAGGGGACTTGGCAGCCCTAGCTGCCTGTTTGAACACACCCTGAGTGAGACAAGGTGCCAGACTAGATGGATCACGAGTCTGACCAAGCATAGCTCTTTTTATGTTTTTATGGGAACATAAATGAAAATGAGAAACAAAAAGGCAGTCTGTGGTTGTTGTATTTTAATTGAGGGCTAAGGAGAGACTGGATGGAGACATTAATTTTAATTGACAAAACTGTACAAGTGTGTAGAGGGAAACCTGATCAGAATCAGGGCCCTGTGCAGCTATTGGCCTACTTTAAAATGCTGGAAAGGTTAAGCACATGTCAGCATCTCAGTTTTTTCTGGCTCTTTGCAATGCCAGACCCATTTCTACCTGTTTTGTCCTCATATGCTTTGGGGCTTGGTCCCTAATTTTTCATTACCTCAGACTAAGGAAATGAATACTTGGAAGCCCTTCTGTTCTCTGTCTCTTTTCTCAATTCCTTTCAGCTGGGAGACGCTCTTGCTTTGGGTTGTCATTTAAATATTGGCATTCCTATAGCTTTACTCTGTGTGTGATTCTTACGCATAGTCAAATGTAGGTCAGATTAACAGCAATATTTAATTGCTTTCTTGTGAGCCAGGATTTCCTTTGTTCTTCTGACAATTGTCTTCTTTACACACTATTCCACTGGAGTTACCATATAACAGACCTATATATGGCAATGAGTTTCTTTACCCTTTTAAAAATATAAACAAAAAAGGATTCTTCTTTTATATATGGATTAAAATGAAGTCCAACAACATGGTTATTTGAATTGCTGTTCCACTAAGTATTGCCAACTCTTGTTCTGAAAAAAAAAAAGTGCTTTTATCTAACCTGAGTTTGGAACAGGATGAAAAAATGTTTCCTTTTTTTATATGAATTTAGAGTTGTATTAAGGTTTTCAGTTCAGTGTTTGTGCAATGTATGCCAAATATATATATACATAATGCTGATTTATTGTCACATAAATGATGCTGAAGAATGCATACATTTTTATAATAACTTATTTGTGTGTGAGGAGACAGCAGCTGTGAGAAAGGACTGACAGGGAATCAGCCAAATGGCCAAAAGGAGCTCTCATGGACCAGGAGGTCCTCCACAATAGAACACAGAGTGAGTCCTTTGAACTAGTTCTCATACAGTCCGGCCTTCCAGCTAAGGTCTTCCTCACAAGCCCTGCTATTAATTTCCTTGTCTTCAGAGATGAGGCAAATGCCAACCAGAGACAGGGCTCTTTCAGTGGTGGCACCTCACTTACTGAATGCCCTTCCTTTTGAGCTCCCCTGATACCTATGCTAATCTCTTATAGGTGCCAGGCCAAAATGTTTTACTCTATTCAGGCTTTTAATTAAGCGGTTAAATACTGAACACCATTTTATAGTGTGCTTTTATCCTGAAAGCTGTTCTGTTCATTTTAGGCTGCTCAATGATTTATGTTTTAATGCTCTGGCTGGGTTTTTAATGCTGGGTTTTAATTAACAGCTTTTAATATTTTATGTTTTTATTTTATTTTGAAGCTTTCTTGAGCAGGCTCCCTGGGGAGGTGACATAGTTTTGTTTTGTTTCCCCCTAAATAAATAAATACATTTAAAAATCAAAAGTTCAGTTTGGACAATGGTGAAGTGAAATGAAGATATTCAGATTAAAATAGAAGGGATGAGACATTTGAAATCAACCTGACAGCTGAAAAGAAGACTTTTTCAAGTCCACTTTTACACAATGTATAAAGAGGGGGAGTGGACACAACTGCAGTGGCCCCACCCCCACCATTGTGCTATCACCAGCTTGTGAATGTGGAGTCTATGTGCACAGGATCCATCTCCATCATCCAGAACATCAGCATTCCTAATCACAAGGATGCAGCCTATGCATATATGCCTCCTAGGGATATAGGTGTCATCACTGTTCCCTTCTGCATCTAAATGCACATCCAGACAGCAACATCTGTCTTCCATCCCCAAGTCATGGGCACCCCATTCTGACCCATCTTTGAACTGGAGTTATTTGGCTGGAAAGTCCGGTCCTTCCTGGTGCATGCGGTTTCACCCCCACATTTCTGGATTTCTGATCAATCCATAATGCTCTCAAGCTACTTGGGAAGTCTGAATGTTCCCTAACAATTTAGGGCTTTATTTTAAAGCAGTTGGCAAGATGCACATAACTGCATATTCACCTCCCTCCCTCTTTCCCTCCCCCCCCCCCCCTCACACACACACAGAGGTGGGAAAGCTTCTCAAAACTGTTTTCTTTTTTAAAAAAATTCAAAGAAAGATGCCCATGTATGTTTTTTTTCTGTGCTTTCCAGCTGTGGGGTGGGTGGGGAAAGTGTTAATTGAAAAGATGAGTTTTTTCAGAGAGGGAAGGGAGTGGTCTGAGATTGATGCCAGTGTTTCCAAGCTTTTAAATAAAAATGCCAGCACCACACAGGACACAGAATGAGGTGTCTCTCTTCTCTCCCCCCTGGCTTTGAAACATTTGAAATGTTGAATTTATCAAAAGCAGTTCACATTGAACTACATATCCCAGCATCCTCCTCCAGCAATCCCATTGGCCACCAGCTGCCACCATAGTTCAGAGAAAAGATATTTCTCCTTTCTGTGCTGTATTGGTACTGTTACCAGGGTTGCCAGCCTCCAGGTGGGGCCTGGGGATCTCCCGCTTTTACAATGGATCCCCAGCTGACAGAGATCAGCTCCCCTGGAGAAAATGGCTGCTTTGAAGGTTGGACTCTATGGCATTGTACCATGCTGAGGCCCCACCCCACCCCATCCCTCCCCAAACCCCACCCTCTCCTGGTCCCACCCCCAAAGTCTCCAGGTATTTTCCAACCCAGACTTGGCAACTCTAACTGTTACTTTTAGGCCAACTCCCAGAGGCTCTCCAGAAAGGGGAAGCTCAGATCTTGTGACCCTAACTGGAGGAAAAGTTAGACTTACTGAGGCCTAGTTATGGCCTGTTCAGTTAGTTGTTGTGTTCCAGTAAGCATAGTTCTTGTGATTAGTACTGACAGAAGCGGCAGCACATTTACTGGCATCATAGTGTAGTGCAGTGCAGTGAGTGTTTTATAAATCAATCCAAAACTGAAAGGACAGCAGCTTTGCAAGAATCCTGCATGATTTTTTCCAGTGAAGGGCTGTGTACCACAACACTCTTATCCCTGATGGGGAACCTTGCTGAAAACTAGAGAAGGTGGGGTAAGTACTTTCACCACCAGGAAAAAGGTACTGGTGTATCGGGGGGCTGCCCTTGAACCTGACCTGGAAACTGCATCTAATGCAGAACACAGGAGCATGTGTGCTGATTGTAATGCCTGTGCAGGCTCACATTCAGCCGGTGCTGCGCCAACTGCACTGCCTGCCAGTAGAGTACTGGATCCAGTTCAAGATTCTGGTGTTAACCTTTACAGCCCTATGTGTCCAGATACCTTCATATCTTTGGGACCTGTTCCCACATGTACTTCGCAGAGTGTTGTGCTCAACTGACCAACATCTTCTGGTTGTCCCCAGCCTCAAGGATGTCCCGTTAGCCTCGACTAGAGCCAGGGCCTTTTCTGTCCTGGTTCCAGCCTGGTGGACCAAGCTCCCCCTTGAGATCAGGGCCCTGTGAGATTTGCTAAAATTCTGCAGGGCCTGTAAAATGGAGCAGTTCTGCTGGGCTTTTGGATGAGGTGGTGGGCATGAACATCTACTCTGGCCTACCCTGCTAACAATGCTGGCTTCTTAATAGCCCAAACCAAGCATCTTTACTTAGGCATTCCCACTCAGATCACTGTTTGTTGTTACTTTTTAATTGATATGGATATCATTTTAATAGTTTAATTTATATATTGTCATTGTTATGACTCCTGTTTGACTGTAACCTGTCCTGAGCCCACTTGTGGGGAGGGCAGGATAGAAATCAAAATAAATAAAGTCATCTGATACCAATGAGACAGACTCAAATCTGCATGAAGGTTCAGAGCAACAGTCTCTGAGCGGTACAGCTCAGGCTGTCCTGCAATGACCAGGAGGTGAGTTTAGCAGAAGTGTTTTCCTGGTGTGCATTCCAGCAGCATACTGTGAACCATAATGGAGAACCAGAGAATATGATCAGCCCTCAAGAAAAGCTGAGCCCAGGGATTAAGTGAGCAGTACAGGTTAAGAATGACTCCCCATACTAAATACTACTTAATGTATCACTGAAGAGCAAGCTGTGGAAGAAGAAAGATCTGGTACATTGGTACTGTTATTTTGCTAACTCCCAAAGGCTGTCTAGAAAAGAGATGCTCAAGTCTCCTGACCATTAAGGGATGAGGAGTTAGAGTTAACTGAGTCTTAAACACAGCTCTTGTGATTGCTGCTGCATCCATTACTGATTCTTTCCCACCCAGCAATGTAATACTTTCCCAGTGTATCTTGTTATAAGAGATGAGCATGCATTTTTAAATTAAAAAGCTAATAAAAACTATTTATGCATTAATGGAGCCTGTTGATTCCATAAGTCAGAAAATTTTCATTGGAGTGCGACACACCGACATTTCCAATCAACAAGGTCTAGTGTGACATATATCATGTACTGGGGAGATTTTTATACCTAGTATTTGGGTGCCAGTTGTCTTTTGCAGTGAAATGGCAAAAGACTGGTTTAATAATGAAGTTTAATAATGAGATTGTTTTAATAATGAAGTTTAAAGAAAGATTGTAAAAGTAATGGTAACACCTTACAATTCCCCCCCCAACTGAATTTATGTGGCAAAATAAAATTAAATAGATGTACCAAAAGGAACAATTCAAAGATAATGTCTCTGTAATTTCCTCTTCCAGTAGATTCAGTTGGTTCATACTTCAGAGCTGATGTTTAAGATTCATGAAGTATAACATTTGACTGAGTTCACAGATGCAGGGGATGGATATAATCAAGTAGCAAATAGCAAATCAGCAGTACAAAACCCATGAATGCTGCCTAGGAATGTTGTCTACATGGTTAGATCCTGAGCATGAGGAATGTAGCCATCAATTCGTGCCGATAGATCTTTGATAACATGACATGATCTTGCTTGATAGCAGACAAAAATATCATTAGGCTATGCAAATAGTTCATATCATCTCACAGAGTCATTCCTTTTGATGTAGGTCATTTATGCAAAGAAAGGTATGTTCATATGGAAAATTAGTTAGAAAATAATTCATGATCATGAATAAGTTTTGGATGTTGCATCTGAAATATGTAAGTTTAAAAAATAAAAGTGCAAGATAAGTGTAAAACACTATTAATAAGAGATGTTATAATTTACTTAACTGATAGTTATTCTTTTGGGAGCTTGTCAGTGTAATTAGACTAGATAACTTAGAGAATTAGATTTATATAAGGAATCTTAATTAAGTACAATAACAACAGCTTCTATAATAAATGATGTTATTGTAACAGTCCAAGACAATTCTAATGGTTGGTAGCTTTAAAAATTATCTGTCTCCAAGGATATGTATAAGCCATGGGTGTCAAACATAAGGCACGTGGGCCAGAACTGGCCTGTCCAGAGCTCTTATCCAGCCTGCAAGCAACTGGTTGTTACCTTTATTGCCAGATGACAGAGGCTGTGTATTATGTCCCTGTATACTATCCCAGTGCTAATGAGTAATGGGTGATGGAAGCAGGAGGGTGGGCATCAGGGAGATTCTTTAAGGAATTACTGTAAGAGTGTTAATGTTTTAAGCATGTTTGTATTTTGAATCAAAAATAATATCATTAATTGGGTTTGCATGTGTCCTTTATAACGTTTATATCTCCTATACCTGGCATTACATTTTATGGCACACATGACCCAGCCCAAGAAAGTTACATTTATGTCAGATCTGGCCCTTGTAACAAATGTGTTCAACACCTCTGATATAAGCTATAGTTTCACACTTAAATATACAAAAGAACTTCACTACATGGATTGCTTCCCGCCCCCCAACCTGGTTTTGATCAGTTCTTGTTTGTCCTTGGAACATCTCAAACTATACAGGAAATTCAAATAGATTCTAGTCCTATTCAGGAAATTTAAATAGATTCAGCAAGAGTTTCAGGGTATAAGCTTTTGAGAGTCAAAGCTTTCTCCATCAGACATGAATAGAGACTCTTGTTGGTCTCTAATGTACTAATGTACTACTGGACTCAAATCTAACTGTTCTACTGCAGACCAACACAGCTATCGTGTGAAACTAAGGAAATTCAAATCACACAGATAAGCTGAATCTTGAAATATTCAAATGATAAAATTCAGAAAGAATCCAACACAGCATATGTCCACCAGTTTGTGTCTTCAAAAAAATGTCACTCTTCTGTGCAGTGACCTCCATTGGGGAAAAAAAAAAAAAACTCTTCTCAATTCTTGCTCAAAGCACCCATATTCTTTTGACTGGTTCAGAGGATATAATTATCCAGTTGGGCAAGAACTCCATTACCTTGGAATCCTCTAAGTTCTCAACACATGGATACAGAATCAATTTTAAAATTTATTTTAGGGGATCAGCTGTCCTGAAGGCACCCACTGGAATGTGGAGTGCCCCAAGGGGCGGTGTTGTCCTCAATGCTTTTTAACATCTACATGCACCCTCTTGCCCAGATTGCCCAGACATATGGGCTGGGTTGTCACCAGTATGTGGATGACACCCAGCTCTATCTGTTGCTGGACGGCCAGTCTGACTCCAAACCAGAAGATCTTGACAGGGTGTTGCAAGCCGTGGCTGGTTGGCTTAAGCTGAGCCGCCTGAAATTGAATCTGACGTCCTGTGCCTGAGCCATGGTGGTCCGGGGGTAGGGATCCCACTCCCAACCTTCGATGGGGTACCACTGGTGTCAGTGCCAGAGGTGAGGAGTTTGGGAGTGCTCCTGAATGCCTCTTTAACAATGGAGGCCCAGGCAGCAGCCACTGCCAGGTCGGCCTTTTACCATCTTCGGCTGATTGGGAACAGTGATCCATGCAATGGTCACCTCGAGACTGGATTACTGTAATGCCCTCTACATGGGGCTGCCCCTGTTGCAAATCTGGAAGCTGCAGCTGGGGCAAAATGCTGCAGCCAGGCTGTTGTGTCTTCCTGTGCAGGAACACATCCAGCCCGCCTTAAGAACATTACACTGGCTGCCCATAGCATACCAAATTCGCTTCAAGGTGCTGTTTTTGACCTTTAAAGCCCTTTATGTCCAGGGTCCTACCTAACTATGGGACTGTCTTTCCCCATATGTACCCCAGACAACATTGCGATCAGGGACTCAGAATCATCTGGTCCTCCCAAGTATTAAGGAGGCCAGGCTGGTGGTAACTAGGAACAGGGCTTTTTTCAGTGACGGCCCCCTTCATATGGAATGAGCTCCCAGAGGAGATCAGGGCCCTGTGGGACCTCTTACAATTCCACAGGGCTTATAAAACAGAGCTCTTCCACCAGGCTTTTGGGGCTGCCACCACTACTACTACCACCACGATTATTAGTACCACCACTAACAACAACTGACATCTTTGGTGGAAGTGCCTTATCTGATAGTCCCTTAATTACTGCCCAAGCCAACCCTCCAAAATAAGCAGACCAATTGATCTGATGCCAAAAGCAAAGAATTTATGTTAGCATTTTATGATTGTTTGGTTTTAACACTGTATCTATTTTAACTGTTGGGTTTTCTATGTGTTATCAGATTTTAACCTTGCTTGTAAGCTGCCCTGAGCCAGCCTCGGCTGGAAGAGCGAGATATTTTTTAAATAAAATAAAATAAAATAAAAATAAATAAATTAATTAAGCTGGAATCCAGGAGATGTGGAATGGAAGTCAGAGTGAGCAGAAGAAATGTGCTCATCTTTCTCTTTGCTGTATTGTATGCGGCGTGCTGAAATTGTGGGGGTGAAATAGTTTGCTAGCAGGCATGCAGTGACTGATTTTTTCATTCTGATTTCTGTGTGGACACACATCTCAACTTTCCATTCTCGACTTTTCATGGTAGCTCTCAATAGAAAAAAATGCAGTAACCCTAAAACTACTACATTAAAATCAGTGACAAGGAAACCTTGTCTGAGCTGTCATCACCATGTCTCATAGACCCCAACAGATGATAGGCAGGCTGAACATATGCTACAGTCATACAGTCCTAAACAGAGCTATACCCTTCTAATCTAATGAGCTTTGAATTGTGTAAATAAGTTTAGGACAGGGCTGTTAGGAGCTCAGCTTACAAAGCATTGCCACAGGAAGCTAGCTAGTAAGAGCTTCCTCATTGTTCAACATTTTACTTAATGGTGAACAATAACAATGTCTATTACCTTGATCGCCCAGGCTAGCTCAATCTTGTCAGATCTCGGAAGCTAAGCAGGGTCTGTATTGGTTAACATTTGGATGGGAGACCACCAAGGCAGTTCAAGGATGGTGATGCCAGTCACATTATTCTCAGCCTAGCCCTGACCTGGATAGCCCCAGGATAGCCTGATCTCATCAGATCTCAGAAGCTAAGCAGGGCCGACATAGGGGTAGGCAATGGCAAACCACTTCTGAACATCTGCTGCCTTGAAAACCCTACGGGATCACCGCAAGACAGTTGTGATCTGATGGCAAAAAAAGCAGTAGTCACTAATGTGCTGCCACGGAATAATGTTATTTCAATTTTTAGATGCCAGCAGTCTCCATAATTATCAACATTTTGTGCTGGATTGGGTTGGGGGGCAGGCCGATGTCAGATACCTGGTCAAACCTGAAAGATACTCAGAAGGGTCTGAATTGGCCTCGTTTAGACTTTGGCATTTGGTGATGACATCATTGTCCTGGGCTTCTCACAATTCGGCACAGCAAACAAACAAACAGCTTCCTTCTGTTTTGAGAACTGTATGGAATAAGTCATCAAATGAACCCCACCATTCTAGGAATATTGTCCCATCCTGTACCCAGTGGGTAAACCTTCAGAGAGCCCATGATAGCAAGCAAACAGGCGCCACTGTGGCTTATATAGAATCACATGAAAACCCTTCTCACATCTGATGAAGAGGCAGATTTCCTGACCCTTTCTGTGAGTCACTAATACTCTTGTTACCACCTCCAACTCACCTAGACCAGGTAAGCAGGGGCAGGTTTCAGGGTCAAACACACAACTTAACAAACAACCTAGAAAGCCTACCGCCTTCACAGGTTATTGGTATGCTGCCACCAGATTCTCTCAGTCTACACCCCACCAGCTGAGAATAGAGAATCAAACTTCCCAGCCTCTCAGGGCACTCAAAGTCAAACAGTTATCAGGGTAGCAATGTGGTCTCAGGTCTAAGGCACTTGGAGAAAGCCTATTACGGTTGCAAGAAATCAAGGCACAGGTCAGGTAAAATATAATGATTATTTATTAAGTAATAAGTGCAAGAATATTATAAAACAAGACAAGACTTGAAAGGAGAGGGTAAAACAATAAACTCTTAAGCTTGACCAGCCTAGCTATAACACAGTCAGGTTCAGTTACTCACAGGTTCTTGACAAGACAAGAGACAGTTTGTAATCCATAAAGTCAGGTAGGCCACCCCGGCCTTTGGTCACGATGTCATGGTGACTAACAGCGTCCCACTTGACCTACCAGGTCCAAGTAGAAATTGCTAGCCCCGAATCTAATGTCCAGGGAACTTTTATAGGCAATATGGCTGCTGAGCTGGTCATGGCCAGTAACCAATCAGAAGTCATATGCATGATGTAACTCCTCAATTAGCTGCTAAAACAAGCACGTTCTTTGTTCATGGGAAGAGGGCTCGTTACTGCAGTTAACAAGCTTGCTTCCCCCATCCAGGTGTAAATCATTCTAATTGGGTCGGAATGCAAAGTGGAGCTTCACTGATAAGCGAGCGTTAGGGAGGCAAGGTCAGTATGGCTAGTATGGCCTCCCGTTATCCTGTGTTATGTTATTCTAACTCAAGGAAAACACTTACAGTCTCATGGAAATATTTCTGTGCTGGAGAGGCCTTTTGCAACAGGCCTCAAACATTGGTCTGAACCAAAGTTTAAAAAATAGACTCTAGAAGGGAAAAATGCATTACAACTCTGTATGCCTTTTTGGTGTGTGAGGGGAGCAGATAACCGCCCTGGCTGAAAAAGCCAGATGAGAGAGGGAAGTGAGTGTTGTCAGCTGAGATCAGATATGATTTGTGCTTACAGAAAGGTAGGCTGAAAATACTTTTCAGGAGAGTTTGGATGTCTCAGAGTCTACCTTTTCTGTAAAAAGCAGGCTATTGTAGTGAATACTATTAGAAGAGTCTATAGCTGTCTCAGAGCACAGTTTCCTCAGAGACTGGCTTAAGATTTTCAGTTGCTGAGAGAAGCTGACTAGGGATGGGAACGAACTGGGAAAATGTGGTTTGGTTCTGGTTCATGGTATGCCCAGTTAGTGAACCATGAACTGTCATAACCTTCTTGGTGCCAAACAAACTGGTTCAGTTTGTGAGGTCCATGATGTGCGTTATGTCCGCTGACCACCACCAGGTGCCAGCAACATGCAGTCTGAGCTTGGCTCCTGGAAACAGTAGGTGCCAAGGATCCTGAATCACCTAGAGTTCACCAATAGGGACTTTGGCAGAAGATTCAAACCCTCCAATAGGACTGTGGATGTGTCTTAGGTGGGTGTATATAGTCGGCCACTTCAGCCAGTAGTTTGTGTTGTTCTGCACCAATAAACTGAGCTGATCATCATGCTGTTTTCCAGCTTCTCCATGCATCGAACCCAGTATGCAACAATGTGGTGGAATGCCCCCCCACGTGCAGGTTCACAAGGGTATAGATTGGACCCCCTGCAAACTACACACACCAAACGCATAGGGAACCTCATCCTGCCACCTGCATCTCTACAGTCTTTACAAGTTGGAAGTGGATTACATTTCTGGGGTCCCAGTTACGGACTGTTATGTCTTCCACATTTATACACTCTCACCTCTCCTGAGTGTGAACACCTCTGTGTGCCATGAGGGTGAAAGTGGATGCAAAGGGTGCTCATCATGGTGGTAGGGGGAAGTTTTGCAAGCCCTGCATATTACAGGTCCCCATTCCCGGGCACCTGCTGGCTCACTGGAGCCGGGCCTTAGCAGGGCACCACCAGGGATCTTAGAGCCTCCTTCCCTTGATCTGTTCCTAAAGCTATTCACAGAGGCAGAAGAGTTGTTAGCACTGCCCAGAGACACCAGCAGTTGCTAACACTCTTTGGAGAGGAGGACGCAGACAGCAATGAATCAGAGCGTGGGGGGAAACCCAATGTTTGGAAACATTTCCACAACCTCCCCATTAATCCTTGTGTGGCAGAGTGCCAGGTGTGCCACACCAATGTCCAGAGGGGCACAGACACCCAACACACATCCTCCTCTGTCCTCTGTGAGCACCTGTAAAGGGTGCACCCAACTATGTTGCCACCAGAGGAAAGAGTGGTGGCCACTGGGAGGAAGAAAAGGCCCACTCCCTCACAGCAGGAAGAAGGGGAGGGGAGCAGGAGACCCCTCTAAGAAAAGCTCACTGCACTTGGGCTGCTATGAGTGGGACATCAAGGTGGGCCACCCTCCAAGTGGTAAAAAAGGCTATGTGGAGGGCCCAGGAAGCAGTCACTGGCCTCATCAGTGAGATTATTGCTGTGGATGGCCAACCCTTCTCCCTCATGGAGGACGTAAGGTTGTAGTGGCAATGGTCAAGGCTCAGCTCTCCAGAGCATAAGGCAAAACTGTACACTTCACAGAAGACTTCTAGAGCAGCTAGAAGGACTGTTGGAGCATGGCCCAGGCCCCAAGAGGAGGCAGTTTTACCACCAGGCTACAAAGTGCTACTGCTCCATATGCAGGGGCTGGATCCTGTTGTCTCATAAGAATTAACTGATTTTAGAAGGCCACTTGGATTCAGTATGTCAGTAGAGGGTAGGGGTAGAGCTCATTCTGGTGAAACTATAAAGCTTTAGTTTAATGGCATTTAAAACCCCAACCTTCAGACCAAGCCAATATGCCAACAAGGTGAGAGTATGGACAACATTACAGAAAGACAGGCTTATTCAATGCAATCATGTTTGGTGGCAAGATATGTACAACTCCTACTATTGTTTTTAAAACAACAACAGTCATTTAACTTGCTCCTAACTCTTCCCCTTCTTATGACTTTCATGGATTATAAATCATGTAGCCAGACACTAGAGTGGAAGCGATCCACTTAATATTACTGACTCTTGTTATTTTTTCCCCATTTAAATTATTTAAACAGCTAATATTAAAGAAGAGGGAATGTTGATTAATGCCATAATGAAACTTCAAAATGAAATGTCCAAATAATTTTGGAGGGAATTTCTTTTCCCTTACAAGTTGATGACCTAATACCTTCAACTTTAATGCTGAAACCCATTAGGAACCCAACTGAAAATGTCTCCTGAAGTTAAAGAGAAGGAAGATCAATATCTTGGTATTACACTAACAGCTGTTCACTATTCATCACAAAGAATTTGACTGTGCATTAGTAGCATGTGCAATATAGAACTAATTAGGAATGCTCATCCTCTGTAAAATCCTGGTAATTAGTGACATGAGGGTTACTAATTTAATTGGCAGAAATAAATTCAGCAGAGAGAATTGGCAGATCTGATTCTAGAGGTTTAATTACATGGAAAATGCAAGTATTTTTGATGAGTGGGTCATGTCACATTATTCTTAGACATTTCTATGAATTGCATAATTTATCAATGTTGATATTTTACAGTGAGGATATATCTCATCATGGGTAGTTCACACAGGATCTACTGCCAAACTTTATATGCCAAATTTCTCTCAGAGACGTTCTCATAGTTGATAATCATGTTTGATTATTCTTCGAAGGCAGGCGTTCTCTAATTCAAACTGCGGTTTGAGACCTAAAAGAGGACTGCAATGTTCTAACACATGGGTCATGATTCCAGGAACAAAGAAGAGGATCAAGGTGAGCTTAGGGAAGAAACTGTGGGAAATTCAATAGCAAATTTGAGTTGCCTCTGCATAATGTGTGAAATGGCCACAGACTACAGTCAGTTGCTCAGTAATGTGTATTGGTTCAATGTTAGCTAGTGTGAAAGTAGTATAATTACTTGGCAAGTATATCCTGAAATGTACATTCAGGAGGATAGCTGTGATGGTCTGAAGCATGTGCACCTACACATGCAGAGCCCCTCTGGTCTTGCATGTACCCAGGTTGAGCTTGGTTGGTCTTGGGAGTACCGCTAGACTCAGGCTTCATTCTCACCTCTGTTTGCTAGCTCTCACATTTGTGTTCTGATTTGCTGTCATTCATTAATCTTGCCACCTTGATCTGGTCTCAGCTTCACTTATGCATCTGAACGCTGACTGGTCCTTCCTGACTCTTCCACTACCACCCACCCATGTTCCTGTATGTAAGGCTTGAAGAAATTTTGTTTCAATTTGTCTGAGGAAGTGTGCTTGCAAATGAAAATTTACACCTTAAATAAAACGTTGTTGGTCTTAAAGGTGCCATTGGACTCAAACTTTGTGCTTCTGAAAGGTATTGTAAGTTTTGAGTCCCATTTCCACTTTAAGGGGAAAGGAAAATTTTAGCAGTGAGATGCCAAAGCCTTGAGAACAGAAGAAGAAGAAGAGGCGGAGGAGGAGTGCTTGGTTTTTATATCTCCCTTTTCTCTACCTGAAGAAGTCTCAGAGTGGCAAACTATTGCCTTCCCTTCCTCTTGTGAGATAGGTGGGGCTTGTGAGATAGGTGGGGCTGAGAGAATTCTGAGAGAACTGTGACTGGACCAAGGTCACCCAGCAACCTTCATGTGGAGGAGTGGGGAATGAAACCTGGTTCTCCAGATTACAATTTCCCCATCTTAACCACTACTCCACACTGGCTCAGAGGAGTTCCTATCTCACCACAAGATGGCTCAAATTCAGCTTAGTGCCAAGGCTGAATAAAATGCAACCAGTCAGACATAAATAGTTGGGGTGTCTAAAGACATTGGTAGAGGGTGAACTATAACTTCTCTGTCCAAACTTTTTCTGCGAGTCAGAAAATTTTGGAAGAAATCAACTCCAGATTATTTCAAATGCCTGGATTCATTCCTTTGTACAATGAACTTTATCTAAGCCTTCTTTAGCCTGGTGATTTATCTAAGGGCTCCAAGACATGGTGCTGTTATGCTCAGAAGTAACCTTTTGACCCAGTCCTTCTAACACTGAATCCATGGCATTCTTCTCTTTATAGCCATTCATGGTTTGGCACCCACATTCCTGAAAGTATTCTTTCCTAATATGACCCACAAGATTGTGCCAGTCCTCTGATCAAGGACATCCCTCTCTTACAGAGTCATGAAATCTGCCACAGGTTGAAGCTGAGCTTTCTTGATAATGGCCCCCACATCATGAATTGGCCTTCCTAAATGTGCCAAAAAAGCTTTCAGTCAAAAGTTGGTATTTGGTTAGATTGGATGTGTATTTTCTGACAGTAGTTGATGTTTTATTGTTTTCCAATTGGTTTGATTTTGTTGTATTTTAGATGCCATTGTTGGCTTCTCTGAGACCTTCATGAGAGAAAGGTGGTCTAAAAATGTCTTAAATAAATATACCGAGCCAACCAGGGAGTAGGAATCAATGGAACTGTCAGATTGGCAGCTGCACACTATTTGGAAAACATCAATGTACTCTTTTTCTGTTTTGTCCTTAATTTTTCTTTCACCAGATAAGGACCAGCAGGATCACCATGCCCTTGTTCCACTCTTCTTGCAACTATGGCATTTTAACAGGTTCATTTATCATTGTTGTATTGTGAAGTTGTTATGGTTTTATTGTTAAGATTTTATGGTGAGCTGCATCCCCCCTTCACGTTTGTAAACCAGACTGGGTGCCACTTGAACAGCAAAAACAAAAACAAAAAACATGCTATTTATCCCATGGTGAGAAGAAAATCCACATTAAAATGATAAAGGGTACAATATATTGTACAATTAAACTTCTAGCGGTACTATGAGATATTTTAAATCAGAATTTTGTTTGAGTTTTCAGCATAACAGTTCCTGTAAAGTCACACAGTGCTGGTGGTAAAAAAAAAGGATTGTAAAGTATCATGTGGTTGGAATAAGGATCTTAATACAGGGGGGGGGACCTTTTAAAGGAAATTCAGGGGAAAATAACTGGCAGGGGCAGATTAAGACACGTCCAGGCCCTGAACTGTGTTCAGTTTAAAAAACCGATTGATTTACCAAAATATGTGAATTATTCTAACATTAATATTTAGTATATTTGGTGGGATTTGGAAACCCCTCATTATCAGCGGTTCTAAGGTATAATTTACTTAGCTTGTACATAAATCTGACTCTGATAACTGGTTTGTGTCTCAGGGCAGAACTGTATTAAAAATATTCAAGATATTGATTGTCCATCCTCCATTTCCTTTAAAAAATGGTATTTGCTTTTACTGAATTATTATACATATCCCATATTCTAAAATTTGGTCATGATAATTTCTTTTTTCTTTTTCTTTTTACATGTGAGTTTTCTTTTTACATATGAGTTTTCTTCTTTAATTGCCCTTTGTGTTGCTTTTCTTTTTATGGGCGCATATTAGTCTAGTACACTGGTCAACCAAAATTTGGTCTGTTGTATTAGGATACTGTTTCAAAGTGCCTTAGCTAAGCATGAGCTGTACTCCTGGCATCATGTGCTGGTCAGCACCACAGTCGAGTGGTCCAGCTGCCTGTATGGAATTAAACACAAAACTATAGCCTTTGATATGAGTAATGCATGCTCTGCACATGAAATGAGGAAACTGCACATGCAAAGTATTCTTCAACACAGAGAAGAACATAGTTGGTCTATGTACAAAGCACTACAGAGCTTTGAACTATATTTCTTAAACTGTTTTAATAGGATTGTGAAAATGTTTCTTACACTCACTTATGAGTTTTCTTCAACATTTATGCAATGTTGGTAGAAAATGTTGTGACAAGAATAATAGATTACATCTGAATATAAGGTGTAGGTCACCCAGCGGGAGGATACTGAAAATATAATGTGTGATTCATGAGGCCAGTCAGACTGTGGAACTAACAAATAAAAAGTCATCCCGGTAAAGTATTTATGTAGATACTTATAGCTTAAAAAATGTTCAAAAGAGAGTTTTAGAGGACAAAACAATGAACAAGTCAATTGCTGCATGCACTATGCTTTGTTTTCTAGACAAAGGCTCTACTGAAGATTCACTATCAATTTTGCTGAGTTATTTTTAATTGGTCTAATTTGCTCAGGCATATTGGGCATAGCATTGCAAATCAGCATAATAATCCTCCAGGGTTTTTTTAAAAAAAGAAAACACCTTAAAATGAGGTGTCAAAGGTACTCAATGCAATTAATTAGCAATCCCAGTCTTCTAAACATAGGATGTGCATATTTTGGAATATTTGCTGACTTCTATGATTGTTAAACATAGTTACTAGATGTTTGTCTTTCGGCACCTGACTGCAATATATTTTTGTTTTGTTTATAACAAAGGACTCAATGTTAGTCGCAAGTAATTCAACGATTGGCTGAGGGTTGGCAGAACAGAATGATTAATTTGGTTCTTACTAAAGTACTCAATAGAAGAGAAGAGAACGAAAATAAAAAAAGAACAAGAAGACCCAAGAAATCAAAGGGGGATTCAAAGCATGGTTAGACATGCTAAAAGATCAACATAGAAATATATTAATTGAACAGGACAAAATTTTAAAAAGGGAACAATACATTGAAGAACAATACAAGAGACATGAAAAGATGACAGATTCTTACCAAGAAGAACCTACAGTTTTATAAAGGGAAGTACAAACAGCACTGAGACCAGCTGGGAGAAACAAACCACCAGGAATAGATGGGATATCAATGGAGCTATTCTAAGCCACAGATAGGGAGTCCATTGAAATCTTTAAAAAGAATATGCCAACAAATATGGAAAACAAAATAATGGCCTGCCAACTGGAAAGTCAATTTACATTCCAATTCCCAAAAAAGGAGACTTCAAAGTCTGCAGCAACTATCAGACCATCACATTAATTTCTCATGCAAGTAAAGTGATGCCCAAATCTTACAACAAAGACTGTAACCACATATGGAACAATAAATGCCAGATGTTTGGATTCAGAAAAGGAAGAGGCACTAGGGATCATTTTGCAAATTTACATTGGTTACTGGAGCATACAACTGAACTGCAGACAGAAATCAGCTTGTGTTTCATAGATTACAGTAAAGCTTTTGACTGTGTGGATCATGAAAAAAATATGGTTGGTTCTAAAGCAATGGGTGCCCCATAGCTTCTGATTGTTTTGATGTGAAACCTGAACTCTGGACAAGAAGGTACCGTTGGGACAGAATATGGAGAAACAGAACGGTTTCCAATTGGCAAAGGTGTCAGACAAGGATGTATTATATCTCCCTACATCTTCAATTTATATGCAGCACATATAAGGAAACTGGATTAGATGAACATGAAGTGAAAATTGGTGGAAGGAACACTAACAATTTGATATATGCAGATAACACCATATTACTGGCAGGAAATAGTGAAGAAATGACCACTGATGAAGGTGAAAACAGAAAGTGCCAAAGCAGGATTAGAGCTAGGAAATAACACATCTTTAAATCTGATGATGAAGAAACTGAAATTGTTCAAGATTTTCTTTTCCTTGGCTCCATCATTGATCAAAAGGGAGACTGCAACCAAGAAATCAAAAGGAATTTGAGACTGGGAAGGGCACCCATGAAGGGGCTAGAAAATATTCTGAAGTGTAAGGCTGTGTCTTTGGAGACCAAGTACAAGTTAATTCATGCCATAATATTCCAAATTACTCTGTATGGGTCTGAAAGTTGGACAATGAAGAAAACTGACAGGAAGAAAGTTGATTCACTTGAAATGTGTTGGATGAGAGTTTTATGGATACTGTGGACTGCTAAAAAGACAAATAATTGGGTTCTAGATCAAATCAAGCCTGAACTCTCCATAGGATCTAAAATGATTAAAGGGAGGCTATTGTACTTTATCACATTATAAGAAGACAAAAGTCACTGGAAAATACAATGATGCTAGGAAATGTTGAGGGCAGCAGGAAAAGAGGAAGACACAACATGAGATGGATTGACTTTATAAAGGAAGCCATGCCCCCCAGTCTGCAAGACCTGAGCAAAGCTGTTAATGAGAGGATAACGCCATAAATTACTAGAAGGACATCACACTATATTATCATAATACTATTTTGGATTGGTAGTTCAGCAGTTCAAGACTCGAATGCTGCATGACGGAGTGAGCTCGCGTCTCTGGTCCCAGCTCCTGCCAGCCTAGCAGTTTGAAAGCAAGAAATTGCAAGTAGATAAATAGGTACCACTTTGGTGGGAAGGTAACAGTGTTCCGTGCACCTCAGCATCTAGTCATGCTGGCCACATGACCATGGAAAAGTCTTTGAACAGCACTGGCTCTTTGGCTTGGAAACGGAGATGAGCACCGCATCCCTAGAGTTGTATTCAACTGGCTTTCGAGCAAAGGAAACCTTTATCTTTACCTATTTTGAGCCACTAGTGAATAGGCAATATAAGGTTTGGAATTCCAGAAGAAATAAGTTAAGATGTAAAAGAAAAGTTAGTTGAATAATGTTGTCTATATATATATATTTGATTCTGATGAATGTTTACCTGAGCATTATCTGAATGAATTGTGTTTTATTATGGCACTGAAACTGATGTTGCTGAACTGACTGAGAATGTACTCCAGTCTACTAACAGGGGGAATGCTTCCCCACTGGCTCTCCTGAACTTCTCAGGCCGCAGTCACATGGCCCTTTAAAGCGGGAGGAATTGCTGTTTCCTCCCGCATTTAAAGGAACTGTTCAGAATGGCCGGGACAACTCCCGTGTTGAAGCGGGCTCAATCGCGGATTCCTCCTGCATTTTCCAACCTTGGGAAAATCATGTATTTTCCCGTTGTTCACTCGAGGAGCCCGCGATTGAGCCGATCTGGACAGCCCTCTCTCGCAATGATTGCGAGAGAGGGCTGTCCAGATCAGCCCTCCCTGTTTTTTTCTCTTTTTTTGCACTTGGGCACTCAAGCACCCAAGTGCAAAAGGGGGGGGGGGAACCCCGCTCTGCTTCAAGCCCTGCTGGCTGCCTCTGCTGGTTCTTCCCAAACTTACCTGGTGGCCAGAGGGGCTTGGGGAAGGGTGCCTCCCTCGGCCGCCACTGCTGCCACTGCCAGCCACCGCCTCCTCTGCTGCTGACAGCCTCCACCGCCACTGCCGCTTCCACCACTGACTGCCTCCGCTGCTGCACGCCACTGCCACCACTGACAGCCACCGCCTCTGCCGCTGCCAACCTCCTCCTCCTCCTCCGCTGCCGGTGTTGGGATGTGTAATCATCCCAACCTGAAAAGAAAACCCCGGTTTCTTTAAATCCGGGAGGGCTCCCAGATTTAAACCTCCATGTGACCATGGCCTCAGTAGCTTTCAATGTCTCTGTCTCTGGATACTCTGGTGTCACATATGTGTCATTAATGCAGACTAGACTACTGTAGCACATGGTTTATGGGGATGACTTTTAAACTAATCCAGAAACTTCAGCTGGTTCAAAATGTGACAGCTATGATGTTAAAGAGCATTAATTGCAATAAACATATGGAAATGGATCAACTGTACTGGTTCTCAGTTTGTTTCTGGGCCCAGTTAGAAGTGCTGGTTTTGACCCTGAAATCCCTAAATAGCTTGGGTCCAAAGTATCTGACTGACCATCTTCACTTATATGCTCTGTTGACTAGGCTCTGTTATAGATGTATCTAGTAGGGGCCTGGATGAAGGCCTTCTCAGCAACCACCCCTAAATTCTGGTCCTTGGGAACTTCATCATACCTTTTCACTACAACCATTTTACTAGCTTTTACAAACATTTTTTTTTCAGAAGATCCCTGTGTTTTGTCTGCTATATCTGTGCTTTTAGTTTGTGGTTTATTAGGAATTTAATATCTTTAAGAATTTTTCTACATTATTTTGTAAACTACCTGGAGGAGGTTTGATTCATACAAAGGTGATGTATAAATCATCTAAACAAGCAAAATAAATAATTCCTATGGGGCTGTGTAAGTGTAATGTAGTGACTATAGATGATATGCATAGGTACTAAGCAAAGGTACTGAAAGAAGGGGAGTGAGAATTAGGGTTGTCAGACCCCCAGTGGAGGTGGAGATTCCCATCACCAGGCCCTATACCTAGCTGCCAATCAGCTGGCTGGAAGGGTGGATTTACCAGGAGAAAGGAGAAGGCTCACAAAAGCAATATTGGGGTGATACTCTGGTATTTGGGCAAAAACTCTAGGTAAAACCAGCTTCTACCATAGAGTTTTTGCCAAAATACCAGGGCATCATCTGGGTGTTGCTGGTGTGATAATGTCACTTCCTGTGCGAGGCTGGCAATGAGGCCTAGTCCTTTCTCTTTCTCCTCATAAGTCCCCCCATCCCCCATAAGTTGCTAGGAAGGACCTGGCAACCCTAGTGGGAATACAAAATTCTGGAGGCCCAGGTCACCCTGGACAAGCTGGTGAAAAAATATCATGTTAATACTGAATATTCAAACATTTTGTATGTGCTTTTCTGAATGTGAGAGTGGAGCAAAGGGAATCTTTGCCTTGGGGACCAGGGTAGTTCTTAGCAACCCTGGTGGTATGGCAGGCTTCCTCAACCTATGGCAGGGTTGAACCTTAGGCACTTCTGGAGTTTTGAGAACAGCAAATAGGGACAGAGTCCAATCACAAAACATTGGAAGGTTCAACAAACTGTGAGGAGGTTCTAAGACAGACATCCTCCTGTGAGTGCTTTCTTCAGACACAGAGATATAACTCATGTGCTCCTATGAAGCATTTCCTACTCCAGTAAAGTGGATAAATGCCAGGATTGGTTTTTTTATTTCATAAAGAAGCAATTAGGTGCCAGGAAGCACAATGGTAGGCCCCATGATGCTCGTTGGCACCATATGGGGATGCTATTCTATGGTCTTTGTGGGTAATGCTGCTGTAGTCTCTGTGTTCTTTTGTAGAACATGTTTGTAACTATACAACTGATTTGGAGCTAACTTTTAAAAGTAAGGGACAGTAGCTCAAAAAGATAATGGAATAGTCTTTTAATGTTACAACAAATCTCTGTTCATAACTGCAAGAAAACAAATGGATAATATGCATTTCACCCACAGGGGTGCCTTTCTAACTCCACTATAAAAAGCGAATGGCACTACAAAGCATAGATTTGCGTAGTTAAGCTTCATATTCATAGCGTATTGTGAGATACATTAGTAGCAGTGGCTTCTAATTATTGCCACAGCATGCACTGAATATCTCTAAATTATTGATGTAGTTTACATAATCCTGCTCTTTCCATAGACAGATATAGGAGCTAAGTCACTCCGCAGAGGCCTTCAAAGCATTAATATATATGGTCAATAGGCAATCCTCCCTAGTCCTCTGCTCATCCCTTGATTAATTATGAACACAGAAGTTGCATAGTCTTCTTTCTAATTTCAGTCCTGGTTCAAACTTTATGGTGGCACTCGGAATCAAATTATTACGCTGAGTAGAAATAAATATTTAAGCACCATGCAGCTTTAATTGAAAGCTTGATCTCAGAACAGAAATAAATCAATAGTAACTAGTCTTTCTGGTTCTGACAGCACTGGTTATTTATGAAAAATAGGCTTGAATAAAACAGGACTATAATGATGAAAGAGTGTACTAAATTTGAATGAAACAAAAATACATACATTGTTCTGTGCATAGCTAGAATCAGTATATAAGTTACTGGAATCAACAGATCAGATCCTTTGAAGATTTCCACAGATGGAAGCTGCTCCGCCCCCGCTCTTCCCTTTCCCTGATTGCAAATGTCAATTTTCCACTATGTGCTGCGTGGCCGCATTTTGACCCACAGCTTTGCCCGATCTCCTCCGCATCTTCTAGATCCTCAAAAAACAGGATTGTTATTTTCCAGGTGATGTCAAAGTTCAGCTGTCCCTTTCCATATATTAAACCTATATTAAAGTTACAGGTTGTTTTCTTCATGCCTGCTGGCAACCCTAAATCTCAACCCTATATTTATGTCAGGATGGAGACTGTATTGCAATGTGGGTGCCAAGAATGTCATGTGCTTCTCTGAGAATGTCTGAACTGGTTTAATGTTATTTGGGGAAAGGACATACATAATTAACTGCTACCTCTAATGACAAATGATTACATGACTGAAATGTATTGTTCCTGATTTATCAGTTGAATTGTTTTAAAATATTAAGAGTCTGGTATCAGATGTCGTCAAGAAAAATAATAGCTCAGTTCAATTATGGTTGATGCATCTATATATGTATAATTCAAGCACAATTAATCCTTTAAGGTATAACAAATGATACTTGTGCCCTTGTGTTATCTGTAGAAAGAAATGAATATAAACAGAAGCAGTACATTGTTTGTACAAGTTCACCTTACACCTGCCTGGACAAGTGAAAATTAAATTTTATACTACAGCAAACAGTTCTGTATGAACCTAGGAATTTGAGAGATAGTCAACACTTGAGTATTGGAGACAAATAATAAAAGGAATTCTAGAGTTGAAAATGTAACACAGTGAGAGATAAAATGACTTCAAACTAGGATCAATTTAAGAAGGGGTCTGTGTCATGAACAATATTTCATATTCATGAACACTTTAAGAAATGCTATTGGTAGGGGTAAGATACTCAGATACATTCTTCATTCACTTATATCAATTGGTTTGTTGCCTTCCAGGTAAATTAACCACTTCATGGTACTGGCTAATCATAAAGAGTATTTTATGTTTCAATCATTTGATAGAAATCAACAGTTACATATTATTTGCATTTTGTTTGCTGGTCTGTGAATTTCACAGTGTGATGATTTGGTATATCCTTTAAAGAATTTAGTTACTGATTACTGAAAAAATTAGTTACTATTGCTTCAACAAGGTCCAAAGTTTTATTTGGTCTTCCTAACAGTCCCTTTATTTTCTGATCCATGACCAAGGTGTGTGAGTTTCTTGTGGATCTTTCTGATCTTTCTACATTTTTGCTGTCTTTTCTTTCCCATGGGTTGTAATATTCCTCCCCTGAAATCAATGATGGTTTGTTCTTCTTTCTACTTCTGGCAATTATTTCCTGATGTGTGAAGAATGAAGTGTACATCTAGTTTCAGGGCTCTTTTTCTAGCAGGAACTCCTTTGCATATTAGGCGACACACCCCTAATGTAGCCAATCCTCCAAGAGCTTACAGTAGCCCCTGTAGGAAGAGCTCTGCAAGCTCTTGGAGGATTGGCTACATTAGGGGTGTGTTGCTTAACATGTGAAGGAGTTTTTGCTAGAAAAAGAGCCCTGGTTTTGATTATGCTCTGAGACACATGGCCGGGGCCATGTTACAAAATTATTTCAATCAGGAGAAAATGAGTTCAGTTGAAAACAATGGAGAGATTGGTTCTGATTTGCCCCAGGGATTTCATTGAAAGGGATCTCAGTATAGCTCACTTTCTGGCTAGGGCAGTATTCTAGAGCAGAAAGCAGTTAACAAGAATTACAAAAGCAGAGAGATGTTACGGCATGGTATGGAACTTTACAACTTCACTCTCTGCCTGTGAAAAATCCCTGTTTCAATTTAGTTTATTTTTTGAACAAGTTGGATTAGCTCTCTGATGGTTGGGTAATAACTGTTTTGGATGATTTATGTATGTGTGCTTTTTATTACAAACTATTTTCAGTTTTTAGGAAAAAATGGTAAAGAAATTTCTCAAGCCAGTGAGTTTCTGTTTTCATTCCATTTTCTATTTCCCCACATTGAATTTTTGTTATTAATTTTAAACATTTTTTCAGTGTTATTTTTACACATAAATGACATCTGACCTATGTCTATAAATAGTGGACAATGGCTGTAAAAAACAGCATAAATTGAGAATGCCAGCAATGAACAAGGGGAAAAAAAATCAAAGTCACAATGAGAACATTAACAACAAAACACAGGTTAACAAGATACAAAACCAAAAAGCAATAGAGAACCCCTGGTTTAAAATGAGAAAATAAACACTGGGAGTTCCTAAGGGCATAAACCCATCATGTAGTTCTGGAGTCAAAGAAAGGAAGGACCGATTTTGACCGTTTTTGGAGCCTCCCTGAAAGCGAGTATGAATGCTCCATTCTCTGCTCTTAAGTTAGATAATGATTTATTTATTTTTCATACTTATACCCTGCCCTCCCCGCGAATGGAGGTATAATGATACTTCTATTTATTTCCTGACACAGCAATTGCTTTTTGTTACCCAGTGATCCCAGTAAATTAACTAAGACCAGGAAGAGGGGGAGAAAATGCTAGCATCCATTTCATGGTTGGCATTTTGGTCTCCGTTCTTTGTAATGATTTCCATTTATCAGTAATCACTTACTGATTGCAGCCACTCACCCCTTCCTGCTCCTGAACTGAGTTTTATGGGCAAGGTTGAATTTTATTTTCATTTGGCTCAAGCCACCATCTCATGACCCAATGATTACCACTTTGCTTACGCTGAAAGCACAAAGCAGTGATGACAATCAGCAAAATGGAGACCATCCACCTGAATTTGGAGTTCATTTCTAATGGTGGGTAGGACTACTGTTTGAAGAGAAATCTAAGGAATCGTCCATGTCACTGAATCACAGCTTGCAGGAGGGTGGGATATGGAATTTTGCAGCAAAGCAAGCATCTTTGGAGTCTCCTAATTAAAAGCACACTTTGCAGAATTTCTTCCCTGTTTACTTTTCAATAGATGTCTTAGTGCTGGTGTTGCTACAACAAAAGACAGAGCTCTCTTGAAAATCGAAGGAGCTAAATAATGACCCCCATTAAGGAGTCTCAGAGGAAGAGTTAATAAAACAATAAGTTAATAAGTTAATGGACTATGCACTATACCCCCCATCACCATGTTGACATGAACACCAGAAGAAGTGTTATGCCACTGGTGTACTCCAGGGATGAATCTTGAATAGAGGTGACATTGCCCTGATACTGAACATAATAAATATTTTTACACAAGGGAAATTAAATGAAACACATTTCTGAAATGTATTTCTTGAGGATGAATGTATTTTCTTGTCTCATTCTAGAGTGTAAGAATATAGCATTTAAAGGAAACAAGAATGAAACAAAGCCATATTAAACCTATAACTGTTTGTTTAAAAGGTACACCCTCCATAATGGTCTTTTGGAGACTTGTGAAAAACAGTTTTGTCCTAGAAGGCATTTCATCCTGGAAGGCATAATTTTATTCACCGGAGCTATTTAAATATGTGGTTTTTATTATTGATCTCTTTACTGACTGCTGTTTTATAACTTTTTCTTTGGTGCTTTTAATAGATTAAAGGTGTTTTGCCCTTATTGATGTTTTGCTGATTTGTTGCAGTTGGTATTTTTCTTCCACCTGGCATTCAAATCTTGGCTCTATTGCATTAGCCAAGCTACTAAGCTTCAGCTCCCATTAACATAAGGCTGATTAACAATGCTGTGTGTGTGTGTGTGTGTGTGGTGTGTGTGTGTGTGTGTGTGTGTGTGTGTGAAGCATTTTAAGCACCTGAGAAGAAGCTCAATATGGATATTATGGACTTTGTGTGAATTAAGTGAGTGGGGTTTTTGAATAATAATAGTTCTTGTGGAGGGAAGGTTGAGTGGTATAGCCCGATCTCATCAGATCTTGGAAGCTAAGCAGGGTTAATACTTGAAGAAGAAGAAGAAGAGATTGGATTTATATCCCGCCCTTCACTCACTTAAGAGTCTCAGAGCAGCTTACAAACTCCTTTCCCCTCCCCGCCCCACAACAGACACCCTGTGAGGTAGGTGGGGCTGAGAGAACTCTTTCCCAAGCTGTCCTTGAGGGAACAGCTGGTACAGAGCTATGGCTTGCCCAAGGTCATCCAGCCAGGTGCAAGTGGAGGAGTGGGGAATCAAACCCGGTTCTCCCAGATTAGAGTCCGCACACTTAACCACTACACCAGACTGGCTCTCTTGGATGCGAGACCACCAAGGAAGATTCTATAGAGGAAGACAATGATAAACCACCTCACTTGCCTTGAAGTACACCCTTGCTGGGGTCACCATGAGTCCATTGTTTTGGGACCAGTATTAACACTAGTTTAATGGCCGAATGGACGTATTTAGTTCTATGGGAGCTGTTCAATATCTGAGGAACTCTGTTTTGTTACTTCTTTTTGCCACCTTTTCAAAAAGTAATTTGCTTTAAGTCATGTTCTTTTAGTTCTTTTAAATCAGTTTAAATGGGTTTCTTTATGTGAGGTGCTAACAGAAATTCATTCTGTGATTAAACTGCATCTTAGAATGTGTTTTAGATTTCCTTTTCATCAGAGAATTGTACTTTCCCTTCTTGTTTTACAGTTTCTATCTACCATTCTTTACTTTGGATTTCAGTGGATAGTCCTGGTGGTTTCAGCTTCTGTCATACAATCTGAGTCTCCCCTCTATTGTAATTGTTACCCTTCGTTGATTTTGTCTATCTTGTTCCCCTCCTGTTTATTATTTCTTTATTCACATAAATTTATATGCTGCCTCTTCAGAGACCTGCTTGAGGTGGTTCACAGGATAAAATAAAAAAATAGAAAGTCATTACAATTAACAGACCATACAAAACTAGCCAATATAAACCAAGAGTGTTAAAGCTAAAGACAGACTGTGAACATTTAGAAGATCAAACCACTAGTTAAAAGCCTTGATTATGATGATGATGGTTTGGCCTGATACCTAAAGCAGACTAGAGTAGGCACCAGGGGGAGAGCAATCCACAGATAACATGCCACCACTGAAAAAGCTCTTTCTTTGGTCTCCACCAGCATCAGTTCTACTGGCAGGGCACAGCAAGAAAGGCTTTGGGGGGGGCAAGCTGTAGGGTAATTGGCGAGCTGGACAGTATGGGAAGGGGTAGTCCTTCTCAACACCTTCAAATATGATAAGGTCAACTGTTGAACACATTTGTAGTGAAATTTACAGCATTCCTTATTGGTAGCTGCTTTTGGGGATCCTGCATCCCTGGCAAGGCCGAGGGGCACGGGAGCTGATTTGCCACCCAGGAGGAGGGCAGGGGCAGGCAACTGGTTGTGACACCTTGCATTGCAATGGTGGGGGCGAGGCCAGTCTTATAGGCTCGGCCCCGCTCCTGCCTCACTCAGTTCACACCACGTGCTAGGAGGAGTTGCTCCAAGCATGTAGCGGCTGAGTTGGAGGGGCCTACCTGAGGCCCTGGGATTCAGTGCAGGCGGTGACTTTGGCGGCGGATGACTTGGTGGCAGAGCAATCGGCAGTGGCCAGGTCGGTGGTGATGAAACGCTGGATGAAGAGCAGCTGGCAGCGGCTGAAATGGTGGCGGCATGGACCACTGGAGCAGTGAAGGACTCCTGAGTGGCTGCTGTGGCTGGCCCACTTCATGGGGGCCATGGTTTGCTGGTGCCGTGTGCAGCAGCTCGTGTGGTGGCACCTCCCCCCTCTCCCCTGGGTGGCTTTGGGTGGACGGTGGGGGTGGTGTCATCTCCCCCCACCCTTCATGTTGTGTGCGGCAGTGGTGGCCTGTGGGGTAGTTGTGGGGCTCTCGGTGGCAGTGTGGGCATGCACATAGGAGCGGGCGGCTTAGGCCTGGGGACTGGTGAGCCTTGAGCAGTAGCGGGGGCTTTCACAGCATGGCGAGTGGCCATTTTGGCTGTTGGGGCCTTCTTTGGGGGCCATTTTTTTTGGCGGCAGTGGCTGTGCGCGGCAGCAACGGCAGTTAAGGAGGCTAATTACCCGGGCTCTGATTGGGGTGCAGCTTCAGTTTTTCAAGTGTGTGCCTCCTGGTGGTGGATAGTGGTCCCAGGGGTGGATTGGGTGGTAACCCCCCCTTTTCTGCCAGCGCTTTCATTTTTGGCCTTGAGGCCTGCGCCGCCTGCACCCCCTGTTCTTTTTGCAGTTGAATTCGGGGCGGCATTGTGGGCAGTGAGTGGTTCCCAGTTAACTTTCAGTGGCCATGGCTCCAAAGAAAGGGCAGGGATCATCTAAGGGCAAGGGCCCCGCTCCCAAGTGGCCTGCTCCACAGCACCCCCCAGTTACACCGGTGGAGCCTGGATCATCTGACGATGAAGGAGACCCAGTTAATGTGGCAATTCTGGCTCGCTTGGCAGCCTTGGAGCAGCAGAAGCCCATCGAGGCAGCTGCAGTTCCAGACGGGGCCAAGAAAAGTATACCTAACTAGGTCTCTTCCTTTCAGGCAAAGGTGTTAGCTCGCCTAGCTATGCTGGAGGATGGTCAAAGTCCTGGTGGATCTAAGCCACAACAAGCAGGCGATCAGCAGAGTAACGAAGGTGCAGGCCAGCAATTAGAGCTGTACCACGGACCAAAGCAGGGGGATGGTAAGTATGGACACCATCAAGACGGGGTGCCTGGATGGCCATGGGGTCCTGGCCACCCCGGTGCTTTGGGGAAGAAGACCGTGGCGGGTTCTCCCCTGCCTGGCTGCTGTGGGCAGGGTCACTATACTCCAGGTTGGGCATATGGCAACCCCCCTGCGCATTGCCCTTGCTCCCGCACTGGATGGCCAGGGTGGTCAGGCTCCTGGTCCTGCTGGACACACATTTGAACAGATACCTGCCAAGGCCTTACCCAGCGGAGACTTGGTTTTGCCCCTAGGGGACCATTTGTCTTCCGCCACTAGGGATAGAATATTATGGGGTGACTACATCGACGTCTTTACCCTCTTATTCCGGGAATTGGAAAAGAAGGATAAAGAGGATCTTGACGAATGGGATAAGGAGTGCATTAAGAAATGGAGGGCTGATTGGTGTTGGCCGAATTGGTACCCGGGGTTTTTGATCTACACTGGAATTATAGTCTGTTCTCAGCCTTGGAGAGCCTCCCCCTTGTTGCAGTATATGGATATAATATATAAGGCATACATGGGGTTCATGCGGTTTGCCTGGTTGGAGTATGATGAGGGCTTCCGCATGCGGGCGGCCATGAATCCAATGTTGCGGTGGGACATATCATTACGATTATAGTATTATTAGCCCAGGCTAGCCTGATCTTGTCAGATCTCAGAAGCTTAGCAGGGTTGGCCCTGACTAGTATTTGCATGCGAGACCTCCAAGGAATTCCAGGGTTGTGACATGGAGTCAGGCAATGGCTAACCACCTCTGAACGTCTCTTGCATTGAAACCCCTAAGTCAGCTGTGACTTGATGGTACTTTCCACCACCGAAGTATCATACATAAGAGGATGCATAATCTCATTGCTAGGATTATATAGATTACTGTCAACCTTGTTGAGAAAAATAAAAATCCTTGTTTTGTTGAACTGTTGCTTATGTTATGAAAATGATCCTTTAAAAAGTCAGAAGAGTGGTGGATAGAAATATCTATAAAGGCTACTTTCCATAACTTGAACTTTGACTGGGTGCTAGTATATGCAGTGATCAGTGATTAGCCCTATCCCAGCAAATAATCTATTTGAACCAGTGAATTGATGAATGGGATAATTTAATTGACCACCCTATATATTAGTTACTTTTCAATTAGCACTGTAACAAATGACTTCTTTCTAGATCTTAGGTTATTATATACTACTAGGGACAATGATATTTAAGTTTTTCATTGAGGTTTCTTTTTTTAACCTGATCAAAGGATGAGCTAGGTGATAAAAACCTTTAACTCATTTTAGCTTTATACTAACCCCATGTGCCAGGATTCACAGAAGAACAGTGGCCTACCCAAGAAAACCAAATTAACAAATAGGGAAATTTTCAATGCAGCCTTAATGCTTTTCTGTATATTGATTATGACAGCAGCTAAGGACTATGCTAGTGTTGTGGGTAGATGTGCTGGTGTACATAATATATTGGTGTTTCTTTGGTCCAGATATGCCAGCATAGCAGACTATCAACATGGTACAAGTGTGCATGTATAACAGAATCTCTGGTTTAGTGTAGGAGTTAGAATTTGGTAGTGCAAGGAGATTGAGGCTTAGTCCTAACATCCCAAACACATACAGTTTCCCTTGTACAAGAATAACATTAAGCTAGTAGCCAATGAATTCACTTTGCCAGCCTCCCACCAACCTAAGTCTACAGCCAGTCACAGCTCTCCTAACCATTATATAAACTTAGGACATCCATAGCAAATGATAAAGCATGCAGCATGAGCTATTTATCACTCAGGCCCCATGTCATACACTTCGGTGATGGAAAGCCTTGGGTACCTTGCACAAAAAGGGAGCACTTTTCAGTTAAGATAGAATAGGATACTTAGGATCTGGTGTCAGCAATCTGCAAGTGTCCCGAGTCCAAATCTGTCTTTCAAGATTCTGTACCATTTTTCTTTCAATTAGCTATTCTTGAAACTGAAACTTCCCATCAGTGGTTGATTTTCTGAGCCAGCCAATATGCACACAATCAATTGTCCACCAATATAATATCACATTACCCAGTGCTAGATAAATTATAGATACAGGCAGAATATATGCTGTATTTTTCTCTCTGCAGGAAAACCACTTGCTGGATTACTAAACAATAAGATTTGTGGCACATATCCAGTTCTCTTGGAAATGATTAATGGCCATGTTAATGTGGTTTCCAGCTGTTCATCTAACACTTTCAGAAGAGACAAATGAACGATATCAAGCTGTTAATGTGATATAGTAACCTTTTAACACATGTATTACCCACACTTTCATTCACACAAACAGTGTTCTTTTTAGAATCCTTCCATGTTTTTTTTTTAGTTTAGAATGATTAATATGATTTTTTTTTGCTGTCACTAAAAGGTTTGAATAAACAACCTGTTCAAAATGTGCTTTAAAGAAGTAGGAGAAACTGCCCTTCCACCACTCTTACAGCAAATATGATAGCATTCTTTAATATCTGGTTAGCTAATTTAGAGTAATGTACTGTGATTTTTATATAGAATTCTCTTAACATGGTTCACAGTGCAAAGCTGAATAAAATTCTGAGTAAACCTGCTTATGATTGCTCTCTGTGCGCTGAGATGATGGGGTGGGGGAGTCATCAAGTTATTATAGTTACTGGGACAGCCAACATATTGAATTCTACGGTAGTGACCATCTCAATCTATTTCAACAAAGCAACCAAGGGTTTTGTATAAACTCAATGACTGACAGTTTTATTGTGGCTTAAATTTTGCAGCTTATACTTTTATGGACTAGAGCTGACTTAATCCAAGTTGAATCCTTGGTGGGCAAATAAAGCATGAGTAGCTACATGGGGGGGGGGTGGCAATAAACAGTAGAGCCAAACTGTATGTGATATTTTCTATACAAAGTTCAAAATTTTGTCTAGCAATCCAAGGGAAAAACCTCTGTAAAAGCTGGTGGAGATTTTGCTGTTACTCCCTCTCACAAGCTCTGTCTCCTTCGCTAATTCCCCCAATTAAATAGAAGACAACCCATAATTTGAGTAACAATTCAGTTTCTATTGCAGAGATTAATTGGTTTGACTTTAGTCCTTTGGAAACAATGCAAGATGGGGGCTTTTTTGTGGGTAGTGTGTTTCTTATCATCCAGTCTGGTGAATCTTGCAATCACTATTTTGTGATACTTTGGCTAGTGTTAGTAAAAGTTAGTACCAAGGCAGATTCCTAGCTCTCAAAGATGCCTTGTAAATGTTTGGGACGGTCAGCTCTTGGGCTTCAAAATGGAGAACAGAACCCCCCCCCCCCCAAGTCCTTGCTCAGAACACAAGTGGTGTGGTGGGATTTCTTTTTATCTTTTTTGGCCATCAAGCCACAGCTGACTTATGGCGACCCTGTAGTGTTTTCAAGGCAAGAGATGTTTGGAGGTGGTTTGCCATTGCTTGCCTCCATGTTGGTCCTGCTTAGCTTCTGAGATCTGATGAGCTCAGGCTAGTAAAAAAGATTCAAATTCCAACATGCTATTCCATCATGAAAGCCAGTTTGGTGTAGTGTTAAGGGTATGGACTCTAATCTGGGAGAACCAGGTTTGATTCCCCACTCCTCCACTTGGATGACCATGGGCAAGCCATAGTTCTATGCAGCAAGATGATATAAGCATAATTTACTACAGTATAGTATGCAAAATCCAGAACTGCATAAGCAGTATACAATTAAAGGAAACATTCCAACACTTTAAGGATGTGGAGGTTTCCCCTATGAGGTTTTGACTGGGTGCCCTATTATGGAAATAATAATGAAAGCTGTTGCTGATGTTTACTGATAAATTGATGAGTCTAGACAGAAGTTTGTTGTCAGCCTCCAGTGAGGAAGAATGATTGAAATGAAGTCCTAATATCCGGATTCTTCCTCTCTTAATCTCATCTGAACCTGCTTGTTCCATTTATTGGACTTCTCAGCTCCTTCTTCTGGACTTGCCTGTTCCATTCAATTGCACTTATTTGTTTTTCAGACACACTCAGGGGTCCTTTCGTAGAAAAAGAGGTGCAGGAGCTCATTAACATAATTCATTAGCATACCTCATTAGCATATGCCACGTCCCCTGACATCACCAGAATTGTGTCAGAAAGGGAATGTCAGTTTCAGCCCCATTATACATTAAAATCAATGGCAAAAACTCATAGGGTATATGAGGGGCTGGAGGAAAGGGGGTTTGAGGGAGAGGCTCCAAACTTGCAGGGTAGCTGCTGGGGCCTCTCCTCGAAATACCCACCAAGTTTCAAAAAGATTGGACCAGGGGGACCAATTCTATGGGCCCCCAAACAGGTTGTCCCATCCCCTCTATTGTTCTCTATGGTGGGGAAAAACTTTTTTCCTCCCATAGAGAACAATGGAGGGAATGGGGGCAACCTGTTTTGGGGCCCGTAGAATTGGACTCCCTGGTCCAATCTTCTTGAAACTTGGTGGGTATTTCGAGGAGAGGCCCCAGCAGCTACCCTGCAAATTTGGAGCCTCTCCCTCAAATCCCCTCCCCTCCAGTTGCTTTTAAATTTGCTGCCGAATTTCGGCAGCAGCAGCGGGCTGAATCAGATTAGAGAATCTGATTCAGCCTGTGGCTGCCCTAGTGGCCACTCCTGAGCTAGCGGAGCTTTGCTCCACCTCGTTCCTGCCCCAACGGACCCCTGGACACACTGCTTCTGTCCACCTTTTGGTCCTTTGCAATTATTCTTGTAGTATTAGTGTCTTCCTTAGACCATTGGTCTTATAGTAAACTTATGTATTGATTTTAATACCTTACTGGTTACTTACCTGTTCATGTACATTGTTGTTAAATTGTTTATATTTAGCATTTTTCATAAGTTTCCTTTAATTGTATACTACTTATGCAGTTCTGGATTTTGCATACTATGCTGTAGTAAATTATGCTTATAGCATCTTGCTGCACAGTTCTTTTGGAATTGTTTATGGTATTTACTGTGTGATTGTTTTGGTTGCAAGCCATAGTTCTGTCAGAACTGTTCTTGAAAGAGCAGTTCTTGAAGGAGCTCTCTCAGCCCACCTACCTCACCGGGTGTCTGTTGTGGGCAGGGGAAGGGAAAGGAGCTTGTAGGCTGCTCTGAGACTCTGAGTGAAGGGTGGAGTATAAATCCAATCTCCTCCTCCTCCT
This sequence comes from Lepidodactylus listeri, assembly GCA_029233225.1. NCBI lineage: Eukaryota > Metazoa > Chordata > Lepidosauria > Squamata > Gekkonidae > Lepidodactylus > Lepidodactylus listeri. Next base: position 50,742,786 of record JARCFY010000007.1, read on the forward strand.
CCTCTTCTTCTAGTAATGTGACTGGCCCAAGGTCATCCAGCAAACTTCCACAGCATGAGTGGGGATTTGAGCCTGGATTTCCCAGATCCTGGTCTGACACTTTAACCACTATACCACCCTGGCTCTCATGATGGAATAGCTTGTTGGAATTTGATTCTTTTTTACATGATTATATATACAAAATTAAATAAAAGAAAATTTTCACTGTCTGCATTTTTTGTTGGGCCATTAAAACAAAATTTGGTTTCAGTAGCATCTTTAAGACCAAACTTTGTTCTGCTGCTTCAAACCAATATGGCTACCCACCTAAATCTATTTTCTGGCCATTATTATCATTTCTTTTATTTCATAATAATTACTGAAAATGATTTTGTTGTATAGAGGAGAGGCCCTAATGTGGATAGCCCCAGCCTAGCCTGATCTTGTCAGATCTTTGAAGCTAAGTTGGGCTGATGCAGAGGCAGGCAATGGCAAACCACCTCCAAATGTCTCAAACCCTATGAGGTTGCCATAAGTCAGCTGACATAAGTCAGAAGACAACAACAAAAAATAGAGGAAGAGGGATGTTAAAAAAATTATCCACCCTAGGCAACAAATAGGCCAGGTACACCACTGAGCGTGGGATCCCCATAACCATGCCACATCCTTCTGCTTCCCCCCTACCTTCTCCATCCAGAACACAATGTGCACTCCTGCTTACTGCAGGAAATGGGACTGATCTTGAGAAATATGTTGAACACACTTTTAAGATGCAGTCAAAGTAAATAAGTAATTTGTAACACCAAACATGAAGGCCTACTTTAATTATGTTGCCAGGAGAAAAGATGTTCAGTTCGGGGGATGGGGTGGAAAAGTGGTCCAAGAAAATGTGTCCCTGTTTCTAACTTCATTTTTCATCAGCATAATCAGTGCAATGGAAGAAATCAGGAGAACAAGGTAATTTCCCATTACGGGAACCTTTGATAAAGGTTAGATAAGCAGCTGTTAAGGATGTTGTTTAGACTTAATGAATTGTGGCTCAGTGCTTGAGGGAATGGGCAAAGGTTCTTTTCCAGCCATATGGCTTTATGTCTTATTCACTGTATTACTTGTGTGCTGGAGAGAAGTAGAGGAAATACACAACTGTTGTGAGCCAGTATCTGACTGATCTACACCAACTAGAACCAACTGCAGTATTTTTATATGTTCAGTGTCTCACATGGCTGAAATTCTTCAAGTCCATTTTATCTACAGGGAAAAGAATCAGCTCTTCCCATCCAGGCATTATTCCTCCTGGATTATGAGTGATTCAGAGAGACATCTGTTGGCAGTGGCTATTGGCCAATTTTGAACTTGCTGCAAAAGCATTTTGGCTCATCCTCGCAATGTATTTGGCAATCCCAACTCGTGCATGCAACATGACAGCCTTTATTTTACTGCTGTTAGGAGGCAGCATCTCTGCCAGGTGCACATAAATAGGTCCTTTATTAGTTAAGAGAGGATGTCTTATTTAACTAGGCATGGGGGGGGGGGGCAGAATCCTGACCTGCACTCCTACTTTCCTTCCAATCCCAGGAGAGCAATATGCAAGCCATAAAAGACAGCTGGAAGACAGAGAATTATAGCTTATGGAAACATTGCCACAGTTTTGTTGGATGACAATAGTGCCTGCCTCCCATGGCAGCAACAACCTGGTTCCCAGGGATTCATACTCTCACAAGAAGGTCTCTGCAGATGCCTTCCATAGAAACACACGCTTAGCCATGTGTTTGCCCTTTAGGCTCACACCTGGCTCATTATGCTAGGATGTTCCAGACAATCTCATTATGATTTGTGCAGCTGCCTCCCATTCTAAGGCTGCCTTGAGAGTTTCCTTCAAATCCGAAAGATGCCATTCAGACTATGAGGGAATTTATTGGAAGGGTAGCTGAAAAGAATGTGATGATCACAGGAGCAGCTTAGTGCCTTAAAAATAAATCCAAGGTACTGTTGCATATTAACAAATCCAATGAGGGACTGTAATAAGAATCTAATGGTGTAGAACCCAGTCAATGGTATGGTATGGTAACTTATTCAAGTCCCATTGATATGAACAGCAGAGAGTTTGGCATGTGTATAACATGAGACAATTGAACACATTGGCCATTGATATCAGTAGGATATGCAGTATGAGTTTAAACATATTTACATGGAAGGAAAACAGAGTAACTTCAGTGAGGCTTACCTCCACAAAGGATTGCAGCTTATAATGTTTTTAACTTTGGCTCAATTGTAACCTACATCTGCTATTATACTTGCTCTATCACTCTTACTATATGTGTGTAGGGGGGTGTATGTGTGTGTAAAATGCCATCAAATCACAGCCAACCTACAGTGACCTCAGCAAGGGGCGTTCAAGGCAAATGAGAAGTAGAGGTGGTTCCTTTGCAGTGTCGTCCTTGGTGGCCTCCCTTCCAATTACCAACCTTGCTTAGCTTCCGAGATCTGACAAGATAGGGCTATACCATGCCACTCTTACTTTAGGGCTATCAAATTCCTGTATGTTCTGTGAAGATAAGGGATTAATTCATATTCACAAGCAATAACCCACTGAATTTGTCATGGAGGCTAAAAGATCATCCATGGAATAGAAATTATTCTTGTTGTAAAAGGGAAAGCAAGCAGGAGAAACAGAATGGCTGGGTGCAGGACTGGGACCACAGAACACAGATTTCTGGGAGTTCTCTGTGTAGCAGACTGTGGGCTGCTCAGGTCTGTATTCAGAGTAAGGATGCTGCCCCTGAAGGAAGGGCTAGGAAGGCTACATAAAAGCTTTGATAACCTGTGAAACTATAAGTCACAAAGTATGTCTTGAGTCAACCATGGTAGAAATATATCATACATCACTGAGTGATGTTGCTTCTAATGTAATGCAAACTTTAAGCAATTCTGGATTTTTTAAAAAAAAACTAAAAAAAATCTATCCAATTTATTTTAATTAAAATTAAAAGAAAAGCCACTTTAACATTTCTTCTCAATGGGAGTCTAATGAGGCATGTTGGTTCCTGTAGTTTTAGCACAGCTGGAAATGTTCAGAGATAATTCACCTTATTAATATGCACTGAACTCAGAACATCAAAATTGCTCTACAATAGTAAAAAAAAGTTGAAATATGTCAAAGGAGAAGTTGACATCAAAGCTAACCAGATAAAGTTACAGATACCAGGGGGCTCTAAAGGTGGTTAACTATTTATTTAAAATATTTTTATGCTGCCTTTCCACCCAAATAGGGTATTCATGGTGGTGAACAAATATTTGAACTGTAAAACAGAATTTAAAATAATATATAAAACAGTTCAATAACATCATATAAACATATAACACCAAAATCAGGTAGGAAAACCAATAAATAGTTACTGGAGATATTTATTTATTTATTATTTCAATTTTTATCCCACCTTTCCTGTGAACGGGCTCAGGGCAGCTCACAACAATAAATACAAATGATCAAAATTAATACAATAAAATAATACACTAAGTCCAGTTTAAAATATTTAAAGTGGGCAGTGCAATGCATTTAATTCTAGTTTCTACAGCTGGGGAAATAAGTGGGCCGACACCGAGCCATGATGGACTCATATAGTAGCAGTAGGGAGGCCTGCTGGTAGATGCCCGCTGCCTCAGCCAAAGGCCTGGCAGAACAGCTCTGTTTTACAGGCCTTGCGAAACTGCAACAGGTCTCGCAGGGCCCTGATCTCAATCAGGAGCATGTTTCACCAGGCTGGGGCCAAGACTGAAAAGGCTAGAGGCTAGAGGTTGAGGCTAGATGGGTATCTTTCAGGCCAGGGACAACCAGCAGATGGCTATCTGCAGACCACAAGGCTCTCCAGAGCACATATGGGGAGAAGCAGTCCTTAGATATATTGGTCCCAGGCCACGTAAGGCTTTAAAGGTCAACACCAACACCTTGAAGCAGACCCGGTACTTCTATACTCTTGTATGCCAAATGAAGCAGATCCACCTTGAAGCAAATTCGGTACTCCAGTATGCCAAATGAAACAAAAAAAAGTCTTCACCCTCTGATGGAAGACGCCAATAAAGGGAGACAGATGACCATCCCTGGGAAGGGAGTTCAAAAGTTTTGGCACCATGATGGAGAAGGGTCTTTCTCAGTTTACCACCTGTCTAGGAACATATGAAACAGGGCTACCAAATATGACCAGTGTAGACAGATAGGTTAATATGGGAGAAGGTGGCCCTTATGGTATGGTTTATTCTGGGATGCCACATTTTATTCTGGCACATTTCAGCACTTCCATATAAAGCCATTTCAAGAGTGGGCAAATTAGCTACGACACTGAGCTACTTTTCTATCCTACTCTGATATCATTCTGGTCACCACCCATCTATCTGGCAGTTGTTATTATCTTACATTAAATAGGGAGATGAAATTTTGTTATTAATTTAACCCCCTTACAAATTTTACCAGGACTGCAAGGGCTATTTTCTTCATTATTTATTTAAAACATGTCTATTCCTGTACACATAACACTTAATTGTGAAGCGCTGAATGGCAAGTAGCAGACTGTTAAATCAGAGTCCTATAGGTCAATCCAGAACAGAATCAGATTACTTTTGTCAGGCTTTGCTGGAGTCAAGACTGAGTCCAGACCAAAGTGCTTTAGTGCCTTCCAGTATTCCAGGGTGAAAAGGATCCAGCATCCTTATTTAGGTCTTGCCCCAGGAAGATCCTCAGAATAAGGCAGGGAAGGTTTCCTTTCACCCTGGTCTTTCTTTCTTTCTTTCTTTCTTTCTTTCTTTCTTTCTTTCTTTCTTTCTTTCTTTCTTTCTTTCTTTCTTTTTCACCAGTTGCCTCTCCCAGGATATCTTGGGAAAGGTGTAGCCCTTCCTTCCCAGCCTTTTCTGAGCCAGCCTAATAAAAGGTTTCCTAGGGGGTGGGCTGACTCCAAACTCCCCCAATGCTCTCTCTTCAGAGGTGGGCCCATAGTGAGTAAAGGGAATCTGGGCCAATGGCCTCCCTGACTGGGTCCTCCCTTCTCATGCCCCGCCCTCCTCAGAGGCTTCTCTGCTCACCTGCATAGGCCACAGGAGGTCCTAGTTGCTGCCAGCCTCCCATTCTGACATGTTCCCAGGTGTATTCTGCTGCTTGAGTCCCACCTCCCTTCTGAGGCATGCACTGGTACTGCCAGGTTGTGAGACTGCCTGCCTGCCTTAGCAATGCCTGGGCAAGGCCTAGGGTTGCCAGCTCTGAGTTGGGAAATGCCTGGAGATTTGGAGGGTGGAGCCTGAGGAGGGTGGAGTGTGGGGGAGAGACTTCAGTGGGTAGGGTTCCCAAGTCCCCGGGGGGGCAGGGAAACCCCCACTCCAGTGACCAACTCCCCACCGGCCCAGATTGGGCCACTGGGGGGAACCCCACCCCCAAATTGCTGGGCTGCGAAGATGTTCCCAGCGTGGTGATGTCACCCGGAGGTGACGTCATCACACCGGGCACGTTTTGGGGGAATGCTCTATAATCCGAGGGAAAACTCTATGGTTTTCCCTCAAATCAGAGAGGTCCCACCCCCACATGTCCAACACAATGACATCACTTCCAAATGATGTCATTGCGGCGCATGCACTTCCTGTGCACTCAAAAAGACTCCCGACTGGGAACAGACTCCCCCCCGCTACTCCTAGAGGTAGGACTTGGCAACCCTATCAGTGGGGGATAATGTCATTTGCCACCTACCAAAGCAGCCATTTTCTTCTGGTGATCTGATCCCTGTCACCTGGAGATCAGTTGTAATCCCAGAAGCTCTCTAGCTACCACCTGGCTGCTGGCAACCCTGGCGAGGTCCTTCATCACTGGCATCTCCTCTGGAGCTAGTGAATGCAGGGTGGGCCACCAGCCCTGGATGTAGTAAGAACAGGAGAAAAATACAACGCAGATACATTCGGAACAAAAGTAAACTATCCTGAACTATTTCCTTATGTAGTTTAGCCTGATATTATTTTCATTGCTATGGCTGTTACCGTACATTGCAAAAGACTGTGAAGCCATATATACTCAAAGTGCAGTTGGTAGATTGGTAGATCCATGCCATTCCCCTCCATCAGGACTGGGTTGGGTAGTCACCAATATGTGGATGACACTTAACTCTATCTTATGTTTTGGGACAATCCCAGGGAAGGTGTAGGATTCTGAACTAGTGGAAGCAATTTTGAAGCAGATGTGGGCTAATAAGCTAAGACAAGGAGGGCTTTTTGCCAATAAGGTCAGCCAACCCCAACCAAATCCTTTTCCTCTTACTTAAAAAAAAAATCTGAATTCAGCAATCTTTGCAATATTTTGGACTCCCGAAACTGTGATCATACTGAAAAGACTGGCAGACTACCAGCAGCATTTGAAGTCAGCTTCCAATATATAATGGTAAAAAGGACCCCCTACAAAAATGTATGGCTTTTGGAGCAAGGCTTCTGATAAATTTTGATCTTTAACTACACCTATTAAGCAAGAGTTTTTTAAAATAGTTTTAAAGAACTTTATTTTGGCTGAATGGCACTTGGCTGCTTTCCAAGAAAATCTCAGCTTCAATAATAGAGCAAAAATACTAAGTGAAGCTCTTTTTTATATTATGTATTCTGTGGAATATATAATTGATTATTTTCACTTTTACTCTTTCTTATTTTTTTTTACCCAACTTTGATGAAAGATGTTTGTCTGAAGCATCTAAAGTTTCGGTTGTGACGTGATGCAGTGGGGATTTTAAAAACTTTGATTCACCAGACAGCCTGCTCATCGGAAAGACAATATTTATTTATTTTCCTCTGTTATGTATTTTCCTATTTGGACATTTGAAATCCCTTCAAATGAAAAACAACATAAAAACATTGGGGAGGGGGAGAGATTAGTTGAATCGGCATACTGAGAAAAAGCTAAGATACCACTGTTTTTTTGCTTTCCCCCTCTACTTCCTTGTTGCTCCCCCTCACTTTTATTTTTATTTATTTGATTTGATTTTTATCCCACCCTGCCTTGCAAGCAGACTCAGGGTAGCTCACAACATGCAAACATAACATGATAAAAGATTAAAATTCTATTCTATACATCAAGATGGTGATAATACAATTAAAGTGCTCTCAGAAAAATTTAAACCCTATATGTGTACTAAAGCTACTGATTTTCAGCAAGTGGCAAAGAATTTCCACCACTCAATACATAGAAAGTGCCTGTACATAGTACAGATGAATCTAATGAGGTGTCTGCCACCTCATCCAAAGGGCTGGTAGAACAGCTCTGTTTTACAGGCCCTGCAGAATGGTTGTAAGTTCCATGGGGCCCTGATCTCAATTTGGAGGCTGTTCCACCAGGCTGGAGCCAGAGCTGTGAAAGCTCTTGTTGAGGCTAAGTGGACATCCTTTGGGCTGGCAATCACCAGCAGATGTTGATCTGAAGAATGCCAAGCTCTTCTGAGGATCTTTTCTGGTTCTTTCATGGCTGCCCTTTCCAGTCTTGATCTTTTTCTGATTTCTTGGTTGCAGTGCCCCTTTTGGTTGATTGTTGAGCCAAGAATAGAAAGTCTTTAGAAAAGTCAGTTTATTCATTGTCAAACTTAAACTATGTAGTTCCTCTGTAGTCATTACCTTTGTCTTCTTGATGTTCAGCTGCAATCCTGCTTTGCACTTTCTCCTGCTTTGGCACTTTCTCCTTTAACCTTCATTAGTAGTTGTTTTAAGTCTTCACAGTTTTCTGCCAATGATGTGGTGTTCTCAAACTGTTAATGTTCCTTCCACCAGTATTCATTCCACCTTCATCTAAATCAAACCCAACTTTCCTTAGGCTATTTTCTGCATAAAGATTGAACCGATAAGAAATAGCAACTGGAAATATACTGTTCTGACAGTAGCCTCTTGTTCAGAGTATAGGTTGCACATCAAAACAGATGTTTCCGCACACACAGCTATTTTAATACTGTTCATAGCTTTTCATGATCTACATAGTGAAAAAAAATTGCTGTAATCCATAAAACACAAACTGATTTTCTTCTGAAATTCTCTGGTATCTAATAACCAATGTAAATTTGCAATATGATCTCTAATGCCTCTTCCCTTTTCTGAATCCAGCTTGAACATCTGGCATTTCTCATTCCATAGGTGATTAGGAGTCTTTTCTGTAAAAAACTGAGCATCACTTTAAAATATGGAACTTTCCCTCATGGTTCCCCACACTGTTACTGGAATCAGTTTCCCTGTTGCAATCTGGATGGTCCTCTGAAACTAAATGGTAAACATATCCTTAGATGGGCAGTGTTAAACTCAAAGGCAATTTTTTAAAATTATTTGAGTGAAAGGTGTTTTTTTAATGCCATTTATATTCATGGGGAAGCTAAGCACATGTTGAATTTCTCTCACAGAAATGAATTGCATTTTATTAAAAAATACTTAGCTTCCGATGTATGATAACCATGCTTTTTTGCCAAATGTTTTTAAGGATTTATGATGAATGTATCTAGCCAAATGGAGGTAATTAATATATGTTGCATAATTTTAACTGTTGTTTTGATTAAGCATATTCTGCATTTTTAAAAGCCAGCCTGAATTATTTATTTATTTTTAAATGAAGTTATATAGAATTTGTGTGAACTGGCATTTTTAAAAGCCAGCCTGAATTATTTATTTATTTTTAAATGAAGTTATATAGAATTTGTGTGAACTGGAAAGTGCATTGAAAGTGGACTGAAAGTGGATTGTTTAGTGCGTGTCACTGTGTCTAATTCTAAACTTGGCCTAGGAGCAGAATGGCAGGGGGTTTGGGCTTCAGTGGAAGGGTGGGCACAGAAGTGTTGCTTTGCTGATAGAAATCCTTCTGTCAATAGAAATGCTCCATGGCATCCTTAGTGTCACAACCATCTCTTTAGAAAATAACACCCTATAAAAACAACCTTTATCATATGCCAGACTATCTGTGGCTGAGGACAGACTGGCATTGTGGCCTGCTTCAGGTCCGCAGTGCAAGCGGATGAGGCAGGCCTGTTCACACAGCCACAGCTGCCTGGCGGAGCCGTGCTGTACTTACCGGGTCCTGCAGCACTTTCCTCCCACATTAGCCATGCACTGGGAGGAACTGATGCCCAGCCGTCTGGGCGCGCGGTCCTCCCGCTTCCAGCCAGTGTGAACACACGCTGGAACAGCCAGCTGCGTGCCGTGCCACCTCTGCAAGGAGCCGCCATGGAGTGTGGAGGATGTGGTCTGCCTCCTCCCCAGTATTCTCCCGCAGCACTGCAGCCAGTGCAAATGGGGAGCCCTGGGACGAGTTGGCCCCGGGGCTTTTTTGCCCCGCTCACACTGCGCTGCAGATTCCCAATCTGTCCTCAGCCTGTGTGTAAATACAATTTTGCCCATTCAATTTTGCTTGCACATTTTTGATGTTAGGAATTACACTTATTTCCCCCCATTAAGCTGGTGACACAGGATAAAATGTGAGATTCTAATAATATCTGTCGACAACCACTGTACTTATTCCCTCCTTCCAAATAAGAAGGTAATAGGTAGTTTTTAAAGAAGTCAGTGATTTTATTATGAAATGGAGAAAAGAGGCAAGAACAATTCTTGATGAGATGAACATGCTTAATTTGCTTTGACAATTCTAGATATTTTTCAAGCTATAACATTTGTTATTTACAGGCAATTGTTACTCCCACTTAGGATGATTATAATTTGTGACACAGAAAAGGTTTGCCCTGAAGAGGGTTAGGCCAGCAGTGGATCCCTCACTCTGAAGAATTGGATTGATTATGGCATACTAATTTACACCTTCATACTGAAATGGTCCATTACTGCTATTGTGAATAGTTTCTCTGCTCGCTAGATTTACATTTGAATTTTAAATAATCAAATTTCAACCTGTACCATCTGAATTAGATGGCCTCTTCATGCTGTTGTTGTATTCAATGAGCTGGATCCAGACTCAATTTTCCACTGACAGAAAAGAAGGTATAATTTTTGCAAATTTCCCCTTCCCACTGCAGACCCCCGATTTGCCCCTCATGCCCTTTCTGAAGGCACTTTGTCTCCCAGGGGCATAGGCATCAACTTCAACTTGAAGGCTGAGGCTACCCCAAAATTTTTCCAGGGGAGACTGAACCAGGTTCCAAGCCCCCCAAGGCAACCAGGTTCCAAGCCCTGCAACCCCTGGGAGCAACCAGAGCCTTGCCACTAGGGCTGCCAAGTCCAACTTGGGAAATATCTGGGGACTTTGGGGGTGGAGCCAGGAGACTTTGGGGGTGGAGCCAGGAGAAAGGAACTGACATCATTTTGTGATGTCACATCCTGTGATGTTGCTTCCACATGCTTCCACATGAACTCATGAAGTATCCTAATACTGAATCAGGCCATTGGTCCATCAAGGTCAGTATTGACTACTCAGACTGGTAGTGGCTCTCCAGGGTTTCAGGCTGAGATCTTTAATGTCACCTATTACCTGATCCTTTTTTAGCTGAAGAGGCTGATACCTCCTGCATGTCAAGCAGATGCTCTATCACTGAGAAACGGCCCTACTGAATCCTTCCTCATCTCGGCAGAATATGAAGCACTGCTACACAAGTGCTAAATATGATTTTCATATCATAAGAACAGGAGAGAAGCCACAGTGGATCGGGCCAACAGCCCATCCAGTACAACACTCTGTGTCACAACAGTGGCCAAAAATACCAGGTGCCCTCAGGAGGTCCAGCAGCGGGGCCAGAACTCCAGAAGCCCTCCCACTGTTGCCCCCCAAGCACCAAGAATGCAGAGCATCACTGCCCCAGACAAAGTGTTCCATTTAGACCTTGTGGCTAATAATAGCCACTGACAGACCTCTGCTGGATAGGGACAGAGAGAGAGAGACAGACAGACAGACAGAAAAAAGAAAGAAAGAGGGAGAGAGAGAGAGAAGGAAAAAAACTGGCAGAGGCACTTACTTCCATTTAGACCTTGTGGCTAATAATAGCCACTGATAGACCTCTGCTGGATGGGGACAGAGAGAGAGACAGACAGACAGACAGACAGACAGACAGACAGAAAAAAGAAAGAGGGAGAGAGAAGGAAAAGAGCTGGAAGAGAAACTTACTACAGCAACGTTGCCAGCCACATGCAAAAGCTGCTCCTTCAGTCCCTCCTTAATCTCTGGGTGGACCTCTCTTGCTGTGGAAGCTCTCTTGCTGATTTCTTAAAGGGGAAATGTCTGGTGAGGCTTTTTACTGCCGGGCAGGCTCTCTGCAGACATTTCCCTTTTAAGGCAGGGCAGGAAAGAGTTCCCCTGCCTTCCTGCTGGTAGCCATTTTCTCCCCTGGTGGCCAATTTTGAAAAAGCGGGGGTGAGTATTTAAAACCGGTGTTTCCCCCGCCCTACCGGGGGACTTGGCAGCCCTACTTGCCACCCATTCCCCATGCCCCACCCCATTTTGAAAGTGGAGTTTTTTTCCCCTCCACTTTCTGTCAGTTGGACTGGGAGAGAAATCAGGGTGGGGGGCTTGCTTCTTGGAAGCTAAGCCCCCCAGATCCCAGAAGCCCTCAGTTCAGCCTGGAGGGGCTGGAGGCTGCTGCACATGGATTTGCCTTCACTGCTTTCCTGCCATGCAGACTGCAGAGAAAGGTAAGGACTGAGCTGGCTGGGGCAGCATGTGTGGGGGGATTTTTTAGGGGTGGGAGTGGGCAGCCATGCAGGGGGATTGGGGGGGAGACAAAACACCAGTTGGATTTCTGCCTTCCTGAAGGTGTAGGAGCTCTCCCCCAGCCCATTTTGGGACTGCAACAAGAAGCTGGCCCCCAGCAACTGCTCCTGGATGGCCGAGGGGGTGATTGGGACCTGGTTTGTTATGGATCCCCCCCCCATTGGAGCAAGGCCTTGGGGGTCCCAATGCAGCCCTCCCTCTCTGCATCCCACCAGCCGGGAGCCCAGGTGCTCCATCCATCCTTTCGGTCAGGCCTCCCTTTCTCCACTGGCAATTTGCAGCCAGCTTCCCTTTCCTGGCCAGTCCTTGCCAGCTACTGCAGTCACACTTTTGAAGGGGAACTTCACCAGTCAACTTTCCTTTGCATTTGAGGAGGGTGTGTGTGTGTGTGTGTGCACACGCTTGTGTGCAAGAGGATTCATTGGCGCCAGAATGCACTCTTGCAGCCCTCTCTTTCCATCTCTCCCCCTCCCTCACTCTCCTTCCTTTCTTTCCTGTCTCCCCAGCTTTCTTTCCTGCCTCCCCAGCTTGCTTGCTTGCTTGCTTCCTTCCTCTCTCTCTCTTTCTTTGCCATCTACTTGCTTTCTTTCCATTTCCTTCCTTCCTTCCTTCCTTCCTTCCTTCCTTCCTTCCTTCCTTCCTTCCTCTCTCCCCATCTATTTGCTTTCTTCCCACCTTTCCCCTCCCTCCCTCCCTTGTTAAAACATTCCTAGTCAGGCGTCATTTCGTAGAAAAAGAGGTGCAGGAGCTCATTAGCATACCTATTAGCATAACTCATTAGCATATGCCACTCCTCCTGACATCACCAGAAGTGCGTCAGAAAGGGAATGTCAGTTTCAGCCCCATTATACTATATGGTCCATTGAAGTCAATGGCAAAGACTCATAGGGTATATGAGGGGCTGGAGGAGAGGAGGTTTGAGGGAGAGGCTCCAAACTAGCAGGGTAGCTGCTGGATCCTCTCCTTGAAATACCCACCAAGTTTCAAAAAGATTGGACCACGGGGTCCAATTCTACAGGCCCCCAAACAGGTTGCCCCATCCCCTCCATTGTTCTCTATGGTGGGGAAAATATTACTTTTTTCCCATCAGAGAGAACAATGGAGGGAATGGGGGCAACCTGTTTGGGGGCCCGTAGAATTGGACCCCGTGGTCCAATCTTTTTGAAACTTGGTGGGTATTGGGGGAGAGGCTCCAGCAGCTAACCTGTAAATTTGGAGCATCTCCCTCAAACCCTGTTCCCTTCAGCCGCTTTTAAAGCCGCCGCTGCATTTTGGCGGCAATTTGGCAGTGGGCCAAATCAGATCAGAGAATCTGATTCGGCCCATGGCTGCCCTAGTGCCCACTCCTGGGCTGGCGGAGTGCCGCTGCGCCTCGCTCCAGCCCCAAATGACCCCTGTTCCTAGTTAGGGTTGCTAGGTTCCTCCTGTCCACCTCTGGGGGATAGGAGGGAGGGGTGGCCTGATACAGGTTGGAAAACTTCTGGAGATTTGGGGATGGAGCCTGGGGAGGACTGGGATCTCAGTGGAGTATAATGCCATAGAGTCCACCCTCCAGAACATCCATTTTCTTCAGGGAAACTAATCTTTCTAGTCCAGGGGTGGCCAACCTGTGGCTCGGGAGCCACATGCGGCTCTTTCACACATATTGTGCGGCTCCTGGCAGGGCGGCTGGGGAAGCAAAGGGAGGCATGCTTTTTCTCTCTTTCTCCCTTCCTTCCTTCCATCTATTTGCTTTCCTAGTTTCTCTCTCTCTCTTTCTTATAACTGGTTTTCCTCGTTTGTTTTTATTTTTGGCAGTCCCATTTAACGTTAATAAAAAGCAAATTTGCATATTTTAAAAAATAAAAACGTGTGTGTGATATTTGTTCCTGTCTTGCGGCTCTCAGACATCTCTATGTGGCTCTTACGTTTATTCTACGTGGCTCTTACGTTAAGCAAGGTTGGCCACCCCTGTTCTAGTCTGAAAATGAGCTGTAATTCCAGGGGATCCCCAGGTCCCACCTGGAGGCTGGCACCTGTAGCTCCACTGCTGAAACTGCAAGCTCTGGTTCTTCTGTGTGAGTTGGTAGATGCAGACCACTGGCATAGGCTGGCATCTGCTGAATCACCCTGTAGGATGAACAACAGCCAGGTGGAGGAGGGGAGGAATCTCATTCTACCAAAAATGAGAGTGTTTGGGTTTGTCATTCCAGTCCCAGAACACCTCTGCTACTCCCAGGGGCCATCATTCCACCCTGGGGTCTCAGTTTTTTTAATGACTTAGCAATGCCTCTGGCCCAGCCCCCCCCCCCCCCCCAGGAAATTGGAAAGTTTATGCCCTTGCCCAGGGGCAGCATTTCAGAGAGATCAATGGACTGCATGGGGGTGGGGGAGGCAGGAAAAGTTATTTTCTTCTGACAGAAGTATATTCCATCAGTGGAAAACTAAATCTGAATCCAATGTTCCCCCTCTCATAACCTCATACATAAATATTTGACTGGTGAAGGCCCACTATATTCCATCTGAGGAAGTGGGCTGTAATCTATAGAAGCATACACTGGAGTGAAATTTTTGTGAGTCTTTAAAGAGCTACAAGACTTCAGTTTATTTTTTTTGGATATCTGAGAATGCTAAGGGAAGCTTGTTTAACCAAGACACTGTTGGGTCAGTTTTCTCCTGACATCAGAGTGAAATAGAATCCAAGAGAACAAAACAGTGGCTTTTAAAGTTGCTGCCGAAATTCGAGAATCTTATTCAGCCTGTTGCTGCCCTACTGGCCAGTCCTGAGCTGGCAGAGTTTCGCACTGCCTCGCTCCGGCCCCAACAGACCCCTGTGTATAAGCCACCGCTCTGAAATGTCCTAGCCCCACTAGGGGTCAGAAGCCACCATGACTTGGAGGCTCACAAGCACACACACACAACAACTACTACTGCTACTACTACCCAGGCTTTTTCTGCTGTGGCTCCTTCCTCATGAAATAGCCTGCCTGAGGAAGTCAGGAAAACTCCCACTCTCCTGGCCTTTTGCAAACTATGCAAAACTGAACTATTCAAGAGGGTTTTTCTACATAGGTAATAATGCTGCAAAGTACCAAATAGTTTCACAAGTCTGTTTGGATAAATAATTGGGACTTGTGGTCTTTTCTGTTGTATATAGCATATTGTAAATAAGACCCTATTATGTAATTTCAATACCATATTAACACTTATGCTATGGTATCTAGTCTTCTAATATCTTAATGCATTAGTGATTGAATATCTCATTTTCTTGATTACACTGACTCATAATGTGCAATCCACCTTGAGTTCATGTGAGAAAGGTGAACTATAAATAATGTAAAAAAAAAAATCAGACATCCACCCAGTTACTGGGTACAACTGGGACAGGCACTTCTTTAAAAAAAACAAAAAAACCTTTAAATCCAATCTTGATGGTAACTTACATCTTCTTAAACTTTACCACAGTGTGGAGTATTCTTTTGCTTGTACTCAGATCATAACTTGTACCTATTTCCTTCAAAGCATTTATAATGTCACTTTACTTGTTTACTTCTGTATGTATTAACACTTTGACTTCAGTAAAACTTGGGGGGGGGGGATTTTGTGTAAGTAAGGCCAGCAATTTAATGACCCATTCTTATCCTTCCTGTTCCTTTGAACTTTATTTTAGCTATGTTCCAAGTTGAGGATATAGTCTTGATTTTTATATTCCAGTAGGGGAAAGTTTTTCCCCCTTCTGATTCTCAGTATTTTCACTAATCATGATCTTCCAAGGGTCCTTGTCTTCAGTAGTGATAGGCTCAATTATCTACTCCTAAGATGCTTGTTAATGAGCATCTTTGTATGACTCAATTTCAGTCTGATTTTCTTAATCAGTAAACCTGGAATAACCTGACAACTGTGAAGCCAATAACACTCTTTCAGACTGAGCATCTATCATTGTATTTCAGAATCATAGCAGGAAGGAAGGAAGGAAGGAAGGAAGGAAGGAAGGAAGGAAGGAAGGAAGGAAGGAAGTCTGCCTGACTGAATTTTAGCCCATTAGAAAATGATGGCCTAGATTTATTCCCAGTAAGAATGATTCTGCCAATGCTTTGTAGGAAACATTTGCTTCTGTTCTTTAAAAAAGGGAAGTATTTTCTTGCATTTTAGAATGTTCCTTAGCTGGGAAGCAAATGGTATTCATGGTCCTAGCTTTCCCCTCTCCCCAGAGATCTGTTGTCAATGCATACTACTCAGTAACCAGTGGAATAAATAAACAATGAGCAAATATAAACAAACATTACATTTTAAATAGTCTTACCATTTTGTGTTTTAGTTTTACTGAATTTTTTCATGCATGTACATTTTTACATAGCCTTTTGGGAGGTGTAGTTCTCACCTCACCTCATTTAATGACCGGACCCAACCATTCATCACCCCAGGGAGAATTGATCTTTCCAGATGAAAAAAGTCCCCTCAAGACAAAGAAATGAAATCCCAGCACTGCAAGGGAACAAAACACCACTGTAGCTACTGTACAGCCAGGGGTCCTTTCGTAAAAAAAGAGGTGCAGGAGCTCATTAGCATAACTTATTAGCATATGCCACACCCCCTGACGTCACCGGAAGTGTCATGAGGCCACACAGACACACACACTCTGCCTAGACCACCTCACAGGACTGTGGGGAGGGAAAAACAGAGGAGGAGAGGAGAATGAGGCTAGCTGCTTGGAGAGAAAGGCAGAGGAGAAATTAAGTGAATGAAATAAAGAAACAAATTGCAGTGGCTGTCTGCCTCACTGTTGGCAGGACAGACAGTGGGGCTTGGAGCAGGGATCTGAATCAGCCAGCAGGACTGTATCCGGTGAGGCTGTCCGACCTTCAGGTGCCCCTGGTCCCCAGGGTGTGTTTATGCGGCCTGAAGAGGACTCAAGAAGCTGCCACTGACTGAATCAGGCCATCTGACTACCAGCGCTGGAGTGGTCTGCTCAGCCTGGCAGCGGCTCTCCAGAGTCCCAGTCAGGGAAAGGTGTTCCCCTTCCCATGGGAGATACTTCCAAGGACAGAACCAGAGACTTTCTGCATGCAAAGCAGCTGCTCTGTCAGGGGGAGCAGGCTGGTTTGGACGGGGAGGGAGGGTAGCTCCGGGCCCTCACCCCTATTCCCCCCCCCCGCCCCGAGCAGCCGCCGCTCCCGCCTCGCTCTCACCCACCGGCTGCGCGGGAGTCCTCCGAGGTGCGGGCACGCAGGGCCGGCAGCAGCGCGAGAAGCCTGAGCCACGCCGAGCGCATCTCCACCCACGGCTCTTGGCGCGCTGGCCCAACTTGACGGGGGGGTGGAGGAGGGAAGGGCCTTCCCTCCTCCCCCTCCCCCCTCATGAAGGCTCCCGGGGCCGGCGGCGCTCTGCCGCGGCCCCGGGAGCAGGGGGAGGGAAAGGCTTCTCCTTCCCGGGCCGCCGGACCACCGCCGGCCCCGGAGCATTGACGGGGGGAGGCCGGGGGGGCGGGGCTTTGTTAAGTGCCCGCCCCCCCCGCCGCGTCTCTCCCGGAGCGGCGCTCCGGTGCGCCCCGGCCCCAATGGAGCCCTGTGTACAGCTATAAAGCTTGAAAGCCATTCAAGGTGGTTGACAGTCTGACAAACAGATCACTTGTTTGCCTAACATCTGATGTCAGCTGTTGAATAAGGTATATAGAACATGTTTACTCTGAAATATCTTCTCTGATGCCCGGTGGCTTCCCATAGCAACAAGTCACCAAGATGAGGGAAGCCAATGTCAGACACATCACCTGACTCTCTGGGTCTGGAGAATTTTCACTTGTTGTGTGAGAGTCCCAGTTAACTGCCTTTAGTTTTAGCAGTTTTAACCAGCAGCCCCGGTGTTGTAGGGAACAGAGACCCAATGCCTCATCTGCCGTGCTCCTGGGTCAAGCCTTATGTTAGAAAATTTCCAGCCAGTCCCCAATCTTCCATTCTTGGGCAAGGTGCTACAGTGGGTTGTTGCTTCTCAGCTCCAGGGGTTCTTGGAAGAGACTAATTTTCTGGACCCACTTCAATCTGGCTTCAGGCCAGTACTTGGAACAGAGACTGGTTTGGTCACCTTGGCTGATGACCTCCATCATGAACTAGACAAGGAGGAATGTGAACTTACTAGTTCTGCTGGTTCTTTCAGCAGCCTTTGATACTGTCAACCACAGAATCCTGCTGAGCTGCCTCTCAGAACTAGGACTAAGGGGCACTGTATTATAGTGGATTGAGTCCTGTCTGGGGGGTTGGTCTCAGAAGATAATGTTGCAGTCAGGGGTAATTTCGTAGAAAAAAGAGGTGCAGGAGCTCATTAGCATAACTCATTAGCATAACTTATTTGCATATGCCACACCTCCTGACATCACCGGAAGTGTGTCAGAAGGCAAGAAAGAAAGAAGAGAGAGAGAGAAAAAAGAGAGAGAGAGAGAGAGAGCAAGAAAGAGCTGGCAGAGAGGGGACAGCTACTAATCCAAGCCTCAGAAATACCACTATTCTGAGAGGATAGCTTCAATGGTGGCTGAAGCCTTCAGAAGGCTGGTTGGAGGAACAAGGACCTTTCCAGGGGATGGGATCATTTTGCTGCAGCCATGACACAAGCAGGCATTCCCCTGTGGGGGGGGGGGGGGCTGGCACCAACTCCCAGAGCTGAGCTCCCCCGAGCTTATGCTCAAAATGACCCCTGGTTGCAGTATTCCTGTTTTGCCCCATGGTCGCTGTCACAGGGTTCCATCTTATTCCCCATGCTTCTTAACATCTATAAGAAGCCACTGGGAGAGGTCATGAGGGCCAGCTATCGGCAGCATATGCCCCCAATACTATAACAATTACACTGGCTACCAATCTGCTCTTGAGCCCAATTCAAGGTGTTGTCTTTGATCTTTAAAGCCCTTCATGCCTTGGGACCATCTTCTCCCACACATTCCTGCCCAGGAACTGTCTCACCAATTAAAGACGATCATGACACAGGAGTGAGCCTTTTCCATGGGCACCCTACAGGTATGGCCTCCTTAGGGAGGTGTGCATGGCCACCTCATTGTCAGTCTTCATGAGGCAGTTAAAAATAGTTTTATTTAAGACTGGCAGTCCTAAGTAGGGGTTTTAAACAATGACTTTTGCAGGAGAATTTGTAAGCCATCTTGAGTTTCGCAAGGGAGAAATGTGGCTAATAAATGTTTTACATAAATAAATATTTCACCAGATTGAGAGAGAGACTGAATGCTGAGAATATGATTTAGTTGTTCTGTAAAACAATGCTGGTAGCTTTAGCAAACCTTTGGAAATTTACTGACCTGGGAAGTCTAACAGAATTGTCAGAAGTAATCATGTCACTTACCTATGGCTAATTTGAATGGGATTAAATGTATTGAAGAGTGTTCTGCAATCTTTGCATCTCACCATGTTCAACATTACCGGATAATGGGCCCTAAAGTGCACACACAAAAAATATATGTGGAGTTCTGTCAATGTTCTGCTAGCTTATTTGATTACTTTGTATCAACATTGCTAGCAGAATTAACCAGGGAGAAATAGGCATGTGATTTTCATTTCTAAAGTTTCTCTCATAGGATTCGCTGAGACCATTATTTTAATTAAAATTTTACTTTGAGAAAGAACACACTAATAAGAAGGTCTTGTGTTGAAGAGAAACTAGAGCAACAAAATAATATCCTCTCCTACACATGGCGGTATTCACTTATAAGCTGTCCCAGTAAATGGGATCAAAGCAGGGGGAAATGGACTGTAGGGGGAAAACAATCAGATTCACTGTAACCACTGGATAAAAAATTGACCCAGTACATGGAAAACCTTTGTTCAGATCTCACCTTAATATAAGAGTTAGGTAAAGGTAAAGGTAAATATTTCCCTTGCTCGAAAGCCGGTTGAATACAACTCTAGGGATGTGGTGCTCATCTCTATTTCCAAGCCAAAGAGCCAGAGCTGTCCAAAGACTTCTCTGTGGTCATGTGGCCGGCATGACTAGACACTGAGGCACATGGAACGCTGTTACCTTCCCACCAAAGCAGTACCTATTTATCTACTGGCAGTTTCTTGCTTTTGAACGGCTAGGTTGGCAGGAGTTGGGATCAGAGATAGGCGCTTACTCCATCATGCAGCATTTGGGTCTCAAACTGCTGAACTACTGATCTTTCGGTCTGCAGTTCAATATATAAGAGTTACTCACCTTAAATCAGCAGGGGTGGGAGGGAAGGCAGCATGGTATAGCCTGACCTTGTAAGATCTCAGAAGCTACATAAGGTCGGTAGTTCAAAGGGAGACCACCAAGCAAGACTCTGCAAAGGAAGGCAATGGCAAATGATCTCTGTTTCTCACTTGCCTTGAAAAACCCTTGCTGTGACTTGACAGCACTTTACACACAAATGTGCAAGTGAGATCTGGACACAGAAACATGGTTCCATGCATCAATTCTCTTGAGCCCAGTTTAGCCATTACGATTTTGGAGCTCTGCTGTTGCGTAATGAGAGAGCAAGCTGCCTGTAATCCTCCTGATATGTATGTCACAGGTTTGTATGACTAGAGCAACAACGGTGTGACTCTGCCAACATCTCTGGCTTCCTCTGTTAACCTCTTTTCATTCAAGTTTAAGTATACCAGCAGATGGGGCAGTCACAGTATTCCACCTATCTCATCTCCCTTTAATAGGCAGGAATCCTGACTCCTTTCCAAATATTGGGTCTCTCCTCTCTCTTTCCCAGAGACATCTCCAGACAGAGCAGTCCGATTCACTTTATTATCCACCCCCCATCCAGGTACTACACAGGGAACCTGGTCCTTTCTTTCCCTTGTTTCCTGCCACCATACATAAATTCACTGGTCACTGTCATCAAGGTTGGGGTATATATGTGGTATTTCCCCTGAAACACTAGACATTCAGTCAACAAACTTTAAACAGAGGAAAGCAGATTTATTTACAACTTCAACAAACTGGGATGACTTAAACACAGCAATACATTGTTCCCAATATCTGAACATGATCCTAGATCCCTTCAGCAATCACAAATTACAAAGTATCAGTTCTCAGAAGTCAGCTCTAACACAGGCTGCTTTCTTCTGAGGCCCAGAATCCTTTTTTATCCACAATGACTACTTTCCCCTTTTCCTTTCTAACCACTCAGCTGCTTTCCAACTGCCACTTTCCCCCAACATTCCATCAGCTCCCATTGGCTGCCTCTAGGAAAGGTAGAAGTGGACCTGTCCATCACAAAGAGTGCCAAATAGGGTTTCCAGCCTCCAGGTGAGGCCTGGAGATCTCCCACTTTTAAAACTGATCTCCAGCTAACAGAGGTCAGCTCCCCTGGAGACAATGGCTGCTTTGAAGGGTGGACTCTATGGCATTGTACCATGCTGAGGTTCCTCCCCTCCCCAAACCCCACCCTCTCCTGGATCCTCCCCCAAAGTCTCCAGGTATTTTCTAACCCAGAGCTGGCAACCCTAATGCCAAATGGGAAAATATATGTTTCCCTATTCACATAATTTAACATGACAACTATGTGTATTGAGAATATCATACGGGGGATCCAGGTATAGAATATCCAATGTAATCATTATCTGAACTCCAGGGTGTGGATACAGATATACTTTTTCACTGGTATTGCAGTCAAGACATGCATCAATACCTGGTGTCTCAAGCTACTAGTTATTCGCCACAGAACAGTTCCATGGAACTATCTGTACAATGATAAATCTTGGGCTGAGTTTTCTCACTGTATAATGTGAATACTAATGTAACATCCCCAAGGCACTTTCAAGAGCCTTTATAACTCTCCCTACCCTAAACACCCAAGGACTGACTTAGTAAACTAAACAAACAAGGGTCTATTCCAGCTTTAAAGCATGAACTACATCCAATTAAAGCACACTATCTATCGAACAAGTGACTTTATTTGCTTTGATTAGAGGCATCATTAGATTAGATCATTTGAGTAGAGGCATCATTCTGACAGTGCCCAGTGACTAATCACTCCAAGGGCAGCATCTCTACAGTGTGATCCTAAGCCTATGTACCTTAAATCCTACTGAGACACTGGGTGAGGAATGCAAGCCCAACTGCAGTTTCATCTGATAAATTGAATGACTGGAGGCGTGGGGGCCAAAACTATATTACCTGGTTACAGGAGATCCATATCCAGAAGGAGCTATTCCTAGGATTAAAAACTTGATTCCTTATCTTCTTTCTTGTTAGTGGTGCAATTTGGGATTGAATGGGCATCCCTTTTTCTGCTTCCAGACTAAAATCCAATTCTTGACAGTCTCAGTATTCTTATTCAAAAACCTCACTGGGAAAGCAGCCTGAACTGCAAGTGATCAAGGAAGTTTCTAACTATAAACCAGCAACTTCAAATAAACATCTTGACAGTTTCACAAACATCTGGCAGTATCAGAAGCAAAGAAGAGGAAAATAAAGCTCATTCTACAGTTGAGCAGTTACTGGCAGCAAACAACAATGTGCCACCTGGCCACTAAAAATGGAGGTACATCAGCCTATGCTTGTATAAGCAGAGGACATTTAATTCATACAACTTAACACAATATATTCTAACTAAACGTGACTACCGCACAGGGTTTTGAAAGGACAAAATAAATCAAGATTAAAAACTTGTATTAATTTATAAAGCACTGTCTAAATCAGGAATAGTGGTTAAGTGCACACAGATATGTATCTGGGCTTTTCTCAAAGGTTTAAGAAGAAGTAGCAGTAGAAAAGAGTAAGAGTCCAGTAGCACCTTAAAGACTAACAAATTTTGTAGCAGGGTATGAGCTTTCAGGAATCACTGCTCACTTCTTTAGCTCCAGCTAGAATGTGAGTCCATCTGTCCTATATATTGGAAAGTGGAATGATTTCAGATGCCAAATTACATTAACAGGAAAATGACAATAGCAAGTGTGATTGGATTAGGTGTGATGTGCAAAGAGGTAGTAGGCATGGAGAAATCAGTGTTAGTAATGAGACAGGAAACCTTGGTCTCAATTCAGTCTAGGTGGATACATTGTCTTGAACTTTGTAATCAGTTGCAATTCAACAATCTTTCTAATCTTCCTTTGAAATTCCTTTGTAAGATAACTGCTACTTTTAGGTCAGCAACTGAATATCCTGGAAGGTTAAAATGTTGTGGTTTCTCATGTCAGTCTTATGTCCATTAATTCTTTGTTGAAGGGACTGGCCTGTTTGTCCAATGTAGAGGGTGGAATGGCATTGCTGGCATGTGACAACATAAATCACATTAGAGGGTGAGCAGGGCTATGAATCTGAGATGGTATGGCTGATGTTGCTGGGTCCACTGATGGTGTTGCTAGGATCTATATGAGAGCAACATTGGCATCTTGGTTTGATGAGGACCTTGGTACTAGAGTTCATGTTACTGTTAAGGAGTTTATCATTGCAGGTGAAAAGTTGTTTTAGGGTGTTTTTTAAATTTTTTATTTATAAGTTTTCACAATATTATATATACATATAAATTCTAATACATAACTTTGAGTCTACTTGTTCACACATCAATCCATTCATAAAATTTGGACCAGATATTTTAAAAAAGCCTTATTTTTTCCCTGAATTGTTAAGCTCAACTTATCCATTTCAGCTAAATCCATTAGCTATGTTTTACCTCTTCTATAGTTGGAGTACTGTTATTTTTCCAGTGTTTTGCCCAAACAATTCTAGCTGCCATTAACACATATGACAAAAAGATTACCTCATATCGACTCCATCTTTCCGGGTAGAATTGGACACAGTTGCCCAGACATCTCGGTTGCCGTTGAGCAAGATTCAGGACTTGCAGGGCCAGCTTTCTATATTTCTTAAAAAGAAGGCCACTTTGCATGAACTTCAGCAGATTGCTGGGCACCTCAATTTCGTGTGCAAAGTAGTGGCTCCTGGGAGGGCTTTTGCTAGATGGCTCTGCAATGCGATGAGGGGGCTTCAGCACCCGCATCATAGACCGCACATTAATGCGGAAGTGAGGGCCGACCTTGGGAGCTGGCAGGAGTTTTTAAGTTCTTTTAATGGTGTCTCCTTTTGGAGGGAGGAATTGAAGCTGGAGGCTGAGCTCCAAGTGACATCTGATGCTGCTGGATCTCTGGGATTTGGTGTGTACTGTCATGGACACTGGTGTGCTGAGGAGTGGCCTGGGGAATGGGTTTCAGCAGGATATGTTAGGGATCTCAGCTTTTTAGAGTTCTCTCCCATACTAGTGGCGGTTTGGTTGTGGAGTGAAGAATTGAAAGATCACACTGTCCACTTTTGGTGTGACAATTTGGCAGGTGTTCATGTGATCAATTCCCTCACATCTAGGTCTCCACGGGTCATGCGGCTTGTCTGGGCTTTCACCTTGCAGGTCCTTAGACTTAACTTGCTAATTTTTGCCAGGCATGTGCTGGGTGTGGACAATGGTGTGGCTGACGCTCTCTCTCGCCAACAGATGTGAGGTTTTGTCAGCTTGCACTAGAAGCTGACCTTCATCCGTCTCGAATGCCTCAGGAACTATGGCAGGTTGGAGGGCTGAGGCTTGCAGGGCTATAAGCCTCGTCATTGCCCCTAGCATCAGAAAAGGGTATGATCGAGCAGTTCACCAATTTGAGGTCTTCAGGGCAGCTGGACATTATCCCAAGGTCTGGCCTATTCCTTTAGATCAGCTGATGCACTACTGTGTATCGAGCAAAGAAGCTATCTGAGGCAAGCTTGCTGCACTAGCCTTTGCGAGCAAAGCCTTGGGCTTCACTGAAGTCACTTGTGACTTCAGGATTAGAAAGATGCTCGAGGGTTGGACTCATGATGGGGGTGCTGCTAAAGATGAGTGACAGCCTATCTCACCCGTGATACTTAAGGGGCTGCAAGCCACCTGGGGCGTAGTGTGCACTTCCGGTTATGAGGCATGCTTGTTTCATGCAGCCTCTTTGCTTGCATTCTTTGGGGCTCTTCGGGTGAGTGAGTTGGTCGCTCAGTCTAAGACAGACCAGTCAAGCAAGGCTTTGCAGGTGCGGGATGTTGATATTCACGGCAATGGCATGCTGGTCATGATTAGGAGCGCTAAGATGGATCAGATGTGAAAAGGTGCCGAGGTAAAATTGGGGACCTGTCAGGATTCGGAGCTCTGCCCAGTTCTGGCCCTGTCGCAGTATTTGGCCCTGAAGGGTCTGGAAGCCAGTTTCCTCTTTAGGCATGAGGATGGGAGCCCTCTGACTAAACATCAGTTTTGGGCAGTTACTTCCCTGGCTTTGGGGAAGCTGGGCCTGTCAGGTATAAAGTTTGGGACCCATTCCTTTTGAATTGGAGCAGCTTCCATAGCGGCAGCTATGGGCTATTCAGCTGAGGATGTTCAGCACGTAGGGCATTGGAGATCCGATGCTTATAAAGGTTATGTGCATTCAATGACCATGTGGTGATCTGTTCTTTTGACCTGGTGTTTGACTGTCCTTTCTGGTGCTGTGTCTTGTGGCAGGTGGAGAACCATTCTCATCTGCGGACACAGCTTCATTTTTTGGGCTGCTCACCGGGCTAACAGGTCAGCCATTGGCTCGCAGTTGGGCCTAAGTTGATGGACCACTGTTGAATGGAGGGGATGCTGCGGCTTGTGCTGGGCAGGCCTACTCCATCTTTTATTTGGTTTGAATGCCAGTGCTCCTCCTGACATATTGCTAATTCACCTAGGGGGTAATGATTTAGGAATTTTAAAAGGGAAGGTGTTAGTTCTACAAGCCAGGGAGGATTTTAACTTTATTAAAAGATGATGGCCTGATACTACAGTAGTTTGGTCAGCCATGGTTCCACGAAGGGAATGGCGATCGGCCTTGGACCCTAAGCGGATTGAGCGGGCTAGACATAAGATAAACGGGGAATTTAGGAGCATTTTAGTAACGGGTGGTGGCCACTTCATACCCCATCCAGCTATTAGGGCTAAGCATGCCGAGTTATATGGGGTGATGGCGTTCATTTGTCGGAGCAGGGTATGGATATCTTCCTTAAGGATTTACGGCAAGGGCTGTTAACAGTGTTAGGGGTTTAGTGGGTTCAGGGGCCTAAGCAGAGGCTTGACCCTTGCTGTGGTGGAAGTTTAGTAAATAGTTGTTGCAGCTTGGTAAGCACCTATCAGCAACCCTGGTGGAAAAGGGGCCTGTTTAAATCATAACTGCAGCCTTGTGGCCTGGGATGAGAGGAACCGGCTGCCTTTTGGAGTGCCGTTGAGGGATACTCAGCACTGACCTTGCGGCTGTGTGTGAGGGATCATCAAGACATGTTCCAAGGCTGACCTGCCTGGGGTTCAAGCCACTTATAGTGGGCTACGACCCAGGGGCTAGGTGCATTGCCCATACTATGGCAAGGGTGGTGTTAATGGTAACCCCAGGCCTTGGCCATGCCACTTGTTAGGTTAAGCCCTTGCCATCTTTTTGTTAATAAATAAAGTGGCCGTTAATCCCATGTTTGTTGTCTGACTCTTTCTTCCATCTATGGGGGCAAGGACGGATCCCCGCAGCCACCATAGGTCGGCTCGTGGGGGAACAAAGTTGCCTCCTTGTAAGGAGGACTGATCAGACTGGCTGCATTTGCTAGTATGCTGAATGACAGCCCCAGCCCCAGCAGCCTCATTCGTGCCTTGTGCTCAACCCACCCTCCCGCCCTGTAGGTAATGCAGGCTTTTGGCTGGTCGTCCCATTTCTTAGGGAGGCCAGGTAGGAATTTTTTACCTCTGCTCTGACTGGCCTTGAGATGGGGGAGTTTTTTTTGACTACCCTGCATTGCTAGCAGCAGATTAAGGAATTGGCCGGGGTGGCGTCTGCATTAATCTGTCACTTTATGGTTGGGCGGAAGTTTAGTAAATAGTTGTTGTGGCTTGGTAAGCACCTATCAGCAACCCAGGTGGGAAAGGGGGCTGTTCGGATCATAACTGCAGCCTTGCGGCCTGGGATGAGGGGAACAGGCTGCCTTTTGGAGTGCCGTTGAGGGATACTCAGCACTGACCTTGTGGCTGTGTGTGAGGAATCATCAAGGCATGTTCCAAGGCTGGGCTGCCTGGGGTTCGAGCCGCTTATAGCGGACCACAACCTGGGGGCCAGGTGCATTGCCCATACTATGGCAAGGATAGGGTTAATGGTAACCCCAGGCCTTGGTCATGCTACTTGTTAGGTTAAGCCCTTCCCATGTTTTTGTTAATAAATAAAGTGGCCATTAATCCCATGTTTGTTGTCTGACTCTTTCTTCCATCTATGGGGGCAACTGTACGCAGTATTCCAGATGAGGCTGCACCATAGATTTATACAGGGGCATTATGATGCAGGCTGATTTATTTTTAATCCTCTTCCTAATAATCCCCAGCAGAGCATTTGTCTTTTTTATTGCAGTCGCACACTTGTTTGTCAGTGAATTATCTACCACAACACCAAGATCTCTCTCCTGGTCAGTTACCACCAATATGCATTACTTTGCATTTGCCCACATTGAACCTCATTTGCCACATTGACGCTCATTCACCCAGCCTTGACAGATCCCTATGGAGTTTCTCATAATCCTCCCTGGTTCTTCCTGCCCTGAACAACTTTGTGTCACCTGCAAACTTAGCTACTTCACTGCTGACTCCCAACTCGAAAGAATTAATGAACAAGTTAAAAAACACCGGACCTAATACTGAAAGCACAACTGAACTGAATACAAATTGAGCCTGACGTCTTTGCAAATTCAGTGTCATCCTGTTTTCCTTAAACCCTGGAACTGCTCCTGGGCACAGCTCAGGTTAAATGAAGTGCTTGAAATCAACTGTACTGAAAAGCATGGATTTAACTGTTACTTGCTGATCGACTGCATCACCTTGCCTGTGGTTAAATACCACTCCCAGTGGATTTTATAAAAAAATAAATGTGTATGGTCAGCATTTCAATCCTTGTTCTGGACTGTTGGTCTTGTCATTGTGCGGTCTCACCTTTCTTCTAGAAACTACCTTCTTGTTTCCTTTCTGGATTAATAACCAGTCCTTTGTTTGTGACTTAAGTTGCTGTGTTTTCATGCAGTGTGTTAGGATGTCATATTATCATGAATGAGCAGAAGCCCTGGAAGTGACGTGCAAATGCAGCAAGGTTGAATGCAGAGAAAGGAGGTAGGTGGCATGATTCTTACCATCCATCCAGGCCCTCCAAACAGATATGATGCAGGTTGTCTCCTCCTGCTCCCACAGGAACAAGGTGATCATTGCATGTGCTCAGGGCAAATGTGCCCAATGGGAACATAGGTCCAGGAGGCAACAACAGCCATGGGCTATGTCTATTACCTCTTCTCACACCACTGATAATGGGGATAAAGCTGAGTTCTAGCAATGGTGTGATTACCTCAGGAAGCTGGGGAGGTGGGGCACAAAGGCATTTCCTGCTTCAGTTAGAGCAGGAAATGGGCGAATCTTTAAAATCCTTCCTTAGAACTGTGTAAGTGTCCCACGGGAAATCATGAATTAGACACTGTTTCTTGTTAAAACTGTTGCAGAGTGTGCCAGCCCTTGTTTGTAGTAACTCAATAGTAGATATATTAATTTAGGCAGCAAATAAAATCAGGCAATGAATTGACTATTCATGTGAGAAAGAAACATAGTGATATGTCAGGTTTTAGCATAATGAAAGCAGATATTAGATTTATTTTTTCATTAAACATTTGGAAACTTCTATCTGATCTCAGCACAGCATTTTACATTTTCAGTGCATTATATTAAAGCATTTGTTTTGAGGTTTTAATTAGATCTTTGCTTAAAGAAAAGTATATATTTTAACAGTTTATGTCTTTTGCCTTGTGCAGTGTAAATAACAATAAAATAATTGATTGTGCCTTCATTTCACAAAGAGTCTTTCATTCCCAACAGATATTGTTGTGTAGAAGCTGAATCTATTTGGCTTCTACATGGCAATCCCATTCCTGGGCAAGCTGGCTGGGGAAGGAACAGGGAGGCATTTAAACATGGCTTCCCCATCTTTTCTCCCTTCTCCAGCTGGAGAAAGGACGGGGAGACATGTTTAAATGCCTTCTCAATATCTCTAGCCTTCCTGGGCATGGGGAGGCATTTAAACATGCCTCCCCGATCTCTGTAGCCTTCTCCAACTGTTACGAGCCAGCTGGAGAAGGGATGGGGAGGCATGTTGAAATGTCTCCCTGAGCTCGCTAGTCTTCCCCAGCCTGCCCACTTCAGCGGGTGGGCTGGGGAAGGCACATGCCTCACCAAGCTCTCTAGCATTCTCCATGTGGCCCACAGGATGGGGAGACATGTTTAAATGCCTCCCTGATTTTTTTGCTCCCTTCTTCAACTGGCCTGCAGGCCAGCTGGAGAAGGGAGAAAAGATCAGGGTGGCATTTAAACCCCCCGCTTAAGTCATGCAGGGGGGCAGCAATTGCCTTCCCTTCAATGAAGGGATTCTGCCACCTCTGTGGCATAACTACAGAGAAGGGGGGGATTTAAACTTTAAACCCCCTCAGTCTGGAGTCACAGTGCAGAGGCGGCACACTCCCTTCAATGATGGGAACCTCCCCCCTGTGACTTTAGGGGAGGATTATTATACCCTATGGGGACAGTCCCCATAGGGTATAATTGAGCTGAATAAATTCAGCAACTTCAATAATTGCCGAACCCTATTATCATACCAATACTGGTATTTGGTAATATTGGCAAATACCTAAATTTTTCGGGTTTGGTAGATCCAAACCCAAAAAAATCCAAAAAAAATTGGTGCATGCCCCTAGTCCTGACCTGGATAGCCCAGGCTACCTCAGTCTCAACAGATCTTGGAAGCTAAATAGTATTGGTCCTAGTTAGTATTTTGATGGGAGACCACCAAGGAAGTCCAGGATTGCTGTGTAGAAGCAGGCAATGGCCATTCCCCTCTGTTCATCAGACAATGAGAAACCATCCCCAGATAGTCCACTTAGACCTGGTCTATGAATTCAGGATAACACGATGAAAATGAGGCAGAAGGATGGATTGCACCACTTTAGTCTGCCAGTGGTGGATTCCTTCTCTGAATATCTATCCGCTTTGATTAAACATGTTCCATGTAAATGTCAAGCACAGCAGGCAGAAATATTCTATTTCCCTTGTTTTCTTGCTGTGCTGGTTTTCTTAATACAGATAATTTTTTTTAACATAGGGAACATTCCAAAATGTGATCATCTATGATATGTACCAATGGTTCTCCCAATTGCTTTTTAAAAGATCAAAGGATATGACAGAAGGTTTGCCCCGAAAATCCATATAACTTAATAGATGTGTTCTCCATGCATAACCAAGAATTTTACACTGGTTTGGCTTTGAATAAAGACCCATTTCAGTTAGGATCATAGAAGCTTTTTTGAAAGTGGCATTTTATACTACCAGTTACCCACCATATACTGCAGGGATCCTTCCTGGCACACTGTTTCATTTGTGGTGGACCCAGTCTCTGGCCTGAGCACTTGTGGATCTTCTTTTCATAGTCTTCTGCTCTTCATTAGTGGAACGAGGGTGGTTTTGAGGACAAAATGGGTAAAAAACTATTTGTACCACCTTGAGCTTCTTGGAGAAAGGGTGGGATGAAAATGTACTGAATAAATTCTTGTTGACAATTTTTTTTTTTTAAATCACCTCTCCCAACTTTTTGCAAGATTCATTAGGTAAGTTATTTCTTTGGCTAGCACAGTCCTACTTACTCAGCAGTACAGAGGCTGAATTTGCAGGAGGACAATCACCCAACATTCTTTCTTGGCTTCATCTAACAGCAACTATGATAGAGACACAGGCTTTATTATAATGGGGTTGGGCTCAGTAAAAGCTTTTGCTTTCTTGAGTGTGTTTTCTTCTCTGCTGCCAATGTTTTGTTCCCCCCCCCCCCAGGGCATCAAGATTCAGTGCCATTCTAGATGAACGAGCTAATCAAAAAGGATAGGCAGGCTAATTATAACTGAGAGCTCTTCTATTTATTCCAAAAGCATCTTGTAAATCAAGAGTTTGGGTCAAATATATACATACATGCACACAAATTGTTTTAAAAGACAAAATTACTCACAATTATCTGCAGGCCGAGCAACATTTACTGTGCCTTCTGATTGACATATTACTCAAAAGAAAGTTGAGAACCAAAATGAAAGGCCTGCTGTTGCAGGTGATTGAACAAGTCTAATTTTGTTCCATTAAGTCAAACTGAAATACAGGGAAACCTTATTTATACCTATGGCCAGGAGGCTGCAAGAACCATTGGTCTTTTCAGAAGTTCAGTTTAACAGGTATATTATTATCTACAAAGCTATAGCTAAATGACATGGTGCTGCATGAGTGACAGATAATGAAATCCAAATAAGAAGAATAGTTTTTATCAGTGCCCTAATGTGCGGAACCTTTCTTTTCTTTCTTTTCAGCAACTGTCCCTAATTAACAGTGAGATTAACACTATGGTGAAAATAGGTGCCTATCTGTGCTGATGTGGTTGACATTGATCACATTAAGTACGCTAAGGTAGTAGTCATTGCTGATGTATCTTCAGATGATTAACATCTTAGTCTCAGAGAAACTGCCATTGACAAGAAAATTGGCTGGAGTGTAACTTATAAAACAATGACTTGGAACCTATGAAGGATGTCTATGTGCACTAGATAGTCTTTGATGCCAAGCATGCATCCTCTTCTGCTGAAACTTCCTTTGGACAAAGATAAATAATTTTCAGTGGGCCTTCAGACAAATGGATGAGGAAGTGGATGAGGAAGCCACACTCTTTGACATCATGTGCCTTGTGTCACTCCATGTTTTATTTGTTTTATTATATTTTATGCCACCCTTTCATCATAGAATCCAATATATTGGCTTCTGACTAATCAATGTAGAATTTCCAGGTTGGGGAAAGATTACTTATGGTCCATTTAGGAAACCATATTGATTATATTTTATCCTGCCTCTTTGTCAAAGGAGCTCGTTGCTCATGTCATTCCTCCTGTTTTCCAACTTCAGCAACATCACTAACTAGGTTCCCTTTAAGGTTAATAAAATTATGTCCAGGATAGAGAGTATGAATAGAGATAACTTTTTCTCACTCTCCTGAAATACTAGAATTAGAGGGCATCACATCTTTGGACAATGCTGGCTCTTCAGCTTGGAAATGTAGATGAGCACCGCATCCCTGGGGTCATATTTGACTGGCTTTCGAGCAGGGGAAACCTTTACCTTTACCTTAATGAAGCTGATGGGCAGTAAATTTAGGAGAGACTTCTTTACACAATACATGATTAAATGTGGCATTTGCTGCCACAGGCACAGAGAGCTTTAAAAGAGGATTGGATATATTCATGTAGGATAGGTCTATCACTGGTTACTAGCCATTGTGACTGAAGGGAACCTTTGCATTCAGAGGCAGAAAATTTCTGAATACCAGTGCCTGGAGGAAGGGCCAGTTCCAGATTTGCATGGTTTGGGCCCTGTGTGATAGAGTATCACTGGGACCCCTTTCCCCTTAGATACAGCACCTTTCTCCTCTAACAACACCCCTTCTATTTGGCCCCTCCTATATGGCTCTGCCTTTTCTTTTTAGAATCATAGAATCACAGAGTTGGAAGGGGCCATGCAGGCCATTTAGTCCAACCTCTGCTCAATGTAGGATCAGTTTACAGCATCCCTGACAACCGTTTGTCCCACAGCCACTTAAAGACTGCCAGTGGAGGGAGCT
This sequence comes from Lepidodactylus listeri, assembly GCA_029233225.1. NCBI lineage: Eukaryota > Metazoa > Chordata > Lepidosauria > Squamata > Gekkonidae > Lepidodactylus > Lepidodactylus listeri. The sequence continues at coordinate 50,775,108 of JARCFY010000007.1, forward strand.
CACCACCTCCCTAGGCAGCTGGTTCCACTGTTGAACAACTCTGACTGTAAAAAAAGTTTTTCCTAATATCCAGCCGGTACCTTCCTGCCCTTAATTTAAACTCATTACTGCATGTCCTATCCGGCCAACAGGAACAGCTTCCTGCCCTCCTCTAAGTGACAGCCCTACAAATACTCCAAGAGAGCAATTATGTCCAGTGTTCCCTCTAAACTGAGTTAGTGTGAGCTAGCTCACAGTTTTTTTACTCTGGCTCGCACATTTTTGTCTTAGCTTAGGAAGGATGGCTCCAAAGCAAACTAATCTATGCAGCAGCCAAGTTGCTTGCTCACAACTTTACTGTCAGTAGCTCACAAAGTACAATTTTTGCTCACAAGACTCCACAGCTTAGAGGGAGCATTGATCATGTCCCTCCTCAACCTCCTCTTCTCCAGACTAAACATTCCCAAGTCCCTCAGCCTTTCTTCATAGGGCTTGGTCTCCAGGCACCTGATCATTCTCGTCACTCTACTCTACTCTGCACCCACTCTATTCTGTCCACACCCTAGAATCACAGAATCATAGAGCTAGAAGGGACCTCCAGGGCCATCTAGCCCAATCCCCTGCACAATGCAGGAAATTCACAAACACTTCCACCTACACCCCCAGCGACTGCTGTTCCACGCCCAGAAGATGACAAAAAAAACCTCCAGGATCTCCAGCCAAACTGGTCTGGAGAAAAATTGCTTCCTGACCCCAAATTGGCAATCAGCATTTCCCAGGGCATGTAAGAAAGGGCCACAAGAACTAAGCACTGATGCAATCCTTCCTGCCCTCCCTCTCATAATCTGCCTAAGTTCACACAATCAGTATTGTTGTCAGATGGCCATCTAGCCTCTGTTTGAAAACTTGGCCTGAGCCGGCCTTGGCTGGGAAAGCAGGGTAGAAATTTGAAAAATAAATAAATAAATAAACTTCCAAAGGAGAACCTACCACCTCCCAAGGAAGCCTGTTCAACTGAGGAACTGCTTGTCAGGAAGTTCTTCTGAATGTTTAGCCGAAAACTCTTTTGATTTAATTTCAACCCACTGGTTCTCGTCCAACCTTCTGGGGCAACAGAAACAATTCTGTACCATCCTCTATATGATAGTCCTTCAAGAATCTGAAGATGGTTATCAAATCACCTCTCAGTTGTCACCTCTCCAGGCTAAACAAACTCAGCTCCCTCAACCTTTCTTCATAGAACGTCATCTCCAGACTCCTCACCATCTTCGTTGCCCTCCTCTGGACATGTTCCAGCTTGTCTACATCATTCTTAAATTGTGGTGCCCCAAACTGAACATACTACTCTAGGTGAGGTGAAGTGATGCCTCCAAAACTGCACATAATGCTCCAGGTGCAGCCTGACCAATGCAGCGTAAGGAGGGACTATGACATCTTGAGATCTGGATGTTAAGCCTCTGTTGATACACCCCAAGATTGCATTAGCCTTTTTAGTCACTGCATCACACCGGCTGCTCATATTTAACTTTTGGTCCACCCATACCCCAAGATCTTGTTTACTTACACTGCAACCTAGAAGTGTATCCCCCATCCAATATGTGTGTTCCTCATTTTTGTTACCTATTTCTTTTCCCATTTCAGTTTGCTTACTTGGGTAAAGAGACATCATACCAAGTTGTGCTTGCTTTCATGGTTAATTTTATAACTTTTATTACTTTGTATAAAACCAGAGAGAATAAAATATACCATCCATGGTATTGTTTGTGTAAAAGCAATAAAAAATATTGTTCTGGAGGAACCTCGGTCTCAAGGTCTATGAAGAAGTTTCTTCACTCTCATCAAAGAAAGCCAGGAGGCCAATCCACATGATTTCAGAATGCTTAAGCAGACAGATGTTTATTTGGATCCATCAGGTAGAAAGAAGGGGACTTAATTGTATTACTCAGGGTGCGTTCAGATGGCTCTTTTGAGCTATGCCAGGCACAAGTGCCTGGTGGATTTAAAGTGCACATCCAGACCTCAACATCTGGGAATTGTGCCGCCTTCGTTAGTAGCCCGTCGATCCCCATTGAGGATCCATACTTAAAAGATAGTGCTTAAAGCCCAGTCTAAAGCTGGCTGATGGGCCAATGCCAGACTTTCCACCATCAGGTCATTCCACCAGCACACAATCAGCCCATAGGGATCGTCTCCAGACCATCCCAAATGGCCACCATTTTAAAAAACTCTTAGCAATGCGCACATAACCACTTAAACATGTGACGTCCACAGACAGTGAGGCACATATGCAGATATACATATATGCAGATAAGCACTTATGCACATGCACAAACCGGATTTTTTAAAAAAGGAAAAAAAGCCAACCGCACAGCTCCTTACGGTGGATGCCATCTAGACAACCCACCATGGAGTCACACATGGTAAAGTGATTCACGGGGAAGCTGTCTGGTTTTGCAATGCTGGATTAAAAAGATATAGATCAAATTACAGCCGGGCCAATGGCAGGATTAGCTGCCTGTCTGAAGGCACCCTCAGTACTGGATCAAAGGAACCATAATTTAGCTAATACAAGAAAATATTTTCAATAGTGAGAGATGCATTACTCAGTTTTTTAAACCAAGTGTTACATCTTTGATGCAACTAGTTTAATCCTCCAGCAAGTATCACAACACTAATCTCAAATTGTTGTTTTTTGTTTGTTTTTTTTTAAAAAATGATTTGTAGCATCTTTACATATTTATTGCCTTGAGGAGCCTAACTGGGTTCAAAGATGGCCAAGCATATTTTTGCCTGTGAGTGTACCCATAATGATCAAGGTATGTACCATGAGAAAGCACTTCTTTGCATCAAGTAGTTGTGGCAACTGCTGCAAAACTGATTTGACAGCATCTTCTCCGACTCCAAGATGTCTGAAACAGAGCTTTCAGGGTCAGTTTTGGCAAATGCTGTATGGCCACTTCTGAACATTTTGGTGGTCCAGAAAAAATAAATAAATACAAGGTAACATTACAAAAAAGAAATCCCTTTGCCTGGCCAGAACTGTCTGCAGCAAGCACCAACCCAGGATTCTAGTTGCGGGGAGAACAAGGTACAGGTAGTACCTGGGGACCCCCCCCCCCAAACAATGGCTTATACTCCTTTTCACAGTATTGGCCACAAATATGAGACACCAGCAATCCATCCTTTTCTGTCACCCTGCCAACACAGTGCTTGCAAGACGTTTTCCTGCTGAAACAATGACATACAGTATTTTTAATATGTGTGTGTGTGTGTGTGTGTGTGTGTGTGTGTGTGTGTGTGTGTGTATCCTTGATGTCCATGGATTTGCAGTTAACAGAAAGATGGGGAGTCTGAAGAGTTGGCAAATGGTCCCTTGGCACCTTGGTGAGAGCTTCACATCCATCACCATTAAGTAATAAAACTGACACTTTCCACTTAATTGTGGTGTGAAGTTTGCAAAAAAACAAAACAAAAAACACCATAGTTATTTCACAGCTAGGATGTGCCTTGACATTTGTACCACCATGCCCACTGCTGACACTCACATTCCCTGGAGGCAACATCAGGCCTGTGTGCCCTGTTGTTTGCCCTCCAGTGTTGTTTGCCCTCCAGAGAAAGGATGCTGGACAAGATGGACCACTGGTATGATCAAGCACAGCTCAGGATTTTTAAGTTTGCAATGTTCTTAAAATAGCTATATGTTCTTAAGCTAGCTATGCTACCATTCATATACAGTGGAGAGAGATAAACCTTTTAAAAGAGAGAATGAAGGATACTTAACATCACTTTTTGGGTGTCAGGAAAAGAATTCTGGAACTTGGTCTTATTTGGAAGTCTTTAGGAATGGCTAACTCTATGGCAGACTCTAATCTGGGAGAACCGGGTTTGATTCCCCACTCCTCCACTTGCACCTGCTGGATGACCTCGGGAAGCCATAGCTCTGTTCTAGCTGTTCTCTCAAGGACAGTTGTCTCAGAGCTCTCTCAGCCCCACCTACCTCACAGGGTGCCTGTTGTGGGGAGGGGGAGGGAAAGGAATTTGTAAGCCGCTCTGAGACTCCAAGTGAGTGAAGGGCGGGATATAAATCCAATCTCTTCTTCTTCTTCTTCTTCTTCTTCTTCTTCTTCTTCTAACATTCTGGTCAATATAAGGTTACATTAACAGTGCAGTACTAAGTACGGTTATACACAGCAAAGTCCATTGAAGTCTGCTTAGGGTGACCCAGTAACAACCTACAAGGGAGGGAAACTGAGTAACAGATCATGGAATCTTACCTTCTAATATTTTCTGTTAGTGTGAAGACTGCAAAACGATGTCTCATCACACAACATCTCTGTGACCTCAGATGCTTTATGTCACTGCATGCTTTCTTTATATTGTTTCTTTTTATGCCACAATTCCTTCATGAAGTTCAGGACAGTATACATTTCTCTATTTTTCCTCTGAACAAACCTGTGAAGTAGGTTAAATTGTGTGGTGATGACTGACCCAAGGTCATCCAGTAAACTCCGTATCAGAACAGGGATTTGGACATAGGTTTGTCTTCACTTAGACTGGAACCACATTATTATTGGATACTGAGCTCTTGCAGTCATTCACCGTTTGACATTGTCTGTCCAAGGGGTGAATATCATTAATGTGACATCCAATGATACTTGTCCAGCAGTCTGATCACAATAGACAGTGGCTTTTATTAGGGCATTTACCAGATGGTCTGATAACACAGTAAATACAAAGTAGACCAGAGATGTGAACAGCTCTCAGAAGTCAGAAGATAACAATTGCATACTAAGTTTTGCATTGGCCACAGATTTAGATTTCTAATCTTTAGGTAGAATTCTGTGAAACCACCCTCTGTCCCTGACCCTGGAGGAACGAGGCAAGCCATTGCAAGGCAAGCCCCTGAACCCCCGTGTCAGCTAGGCAGTGGATCAGTAGCTGGGGGTCGACCATGTCAAATGCAGCCAACAGATCTAACAACACCAGCACTGCTGTACCACCCCGATCCAGATGCCATCGGAGGTCATCCGTGAGGGCGACCAGGGCTGTCTCCATCCCGTGACCTGGCCAGAAGTCAGACTGAAATGGGTCCAATGCAGAAGTGTCATCCAGAAAACTCTGCAACTGAATCACCACCACCCTTTCCAAAATCTTGCCCAAATAGGGCCAATAGTTGGCCAATTCAGCTGGGTCCAGAGTTGTTTTTTTCAGGAGAGGGTGGACCATCACTATGGCAGTTCTGCAGGGCCTGCAAAGCAGAGCTCTTCCGCCAGGCCTTTGATTAGGAGCCACCACTGGGGGAAATGGCCCTGGTTTAAGTTGCTGGCCCGGGAAATCAACTGCTGGTAGCCTCCGGTCTGGGCCAGGTGGGTTGCTGTGCTCGGTGGGGTTGTCACTGTATTGCCACCTTGGGATGTTTTACTGTTTTTTTTTAGTAACTGGTTTTTATCTTTATTTTGTATTATGTTTTGTTAATTATTGTTAGAGCCGGCATTGCTGGACAGGTGGGGTATAAATGCAAAATATAAATAAATAAATAAATAAATAAACAAACAAACTTGAAAGATATAGCTACATTAATTTTACTTTCCTTATTAGATAAGAATCAGTACTGTACCAATTAATCAGACTTTTTCTGTTGTGGCTTTTATTAAGGAAGAAAGCATTTGGACTGATCAATATAATTAGTCAAAGAAAAATCAGACAATTGATTTACTAAAATTGCTTTATAGTTTTACCTTTATAGTTTTATGTAGTTTTACCTTTACTTTATACCTTTACCTTTTATGTTATAGTTTATAGTTAATTGCATAAACTTACCCTTTTAATTTATAGTATAAAGTTTATAGTTTTATCTTTTTGCAAACATGTCTGCTTTTCTTTTTGTGGTAGCTCACACTTCACAGCTTTGATTCCAATGAATTTCTACTTTCAGCTGTGTTCTTTTTCTTTATTGATGTCAGGTTGCCTTAGGGTTCTATATGATACAAAGCTCACTTCAAAAGACATGAAATGATGTATTTAGGGTCAGCTAAACAAATTTACTTTGCTTATGAAAATTATTTACTTCAAGAAATTCTATGGATGTAAGAAAAACATAGGAACTGAGAATTTATATGGGAGCTTTTCAGTTACAGAAGCCGTTGCCTATTTACTGGAACAAATCTAGTTAACTGGGCAGGATGTCTCTGGAGTAAATTTATTGTACACTGTGGCCTAGGTTGCTTTTGATTCCTTTGGTGATGAATGCCATTTTAATTTCTTCCATTGTTTTGATACCTGTGAGTTCTAGCCCATGGGATGAACAATACTGATGCCTGGGAGTAGGTTATAAGACATTATGCCCTTCTTCTCAGAAAGACAGCCACTTTTGTCCACTTTGGGTTCAGGCCTCTATCTATCTGTTATCTGCATCCCCCACTCTCTCTGTCATTCTATGTATCTAGTGGGAAAGCCATGTTAGTCTATTGGAGCAAAACATAACAGAAGTCCAGTGGCACCTTAAAGACAAACAACATCTATTTTAGCATGAGCTTCCATGAGACAGAGCTGTGACTGAATAAATGAGCTCTGTCTCACAACAGCTCATTCTGGAATAAACATTTTTAGTCTTTAAGGTATAACTGGACCTGTTCTGTTTTGTCTATTTATCTGTCAGCTTTTGACAGTCATGGGCTGCAGTCACACACATTAAATAATCCACTTTCAATCCACTTTCCAATTGGATCTTGCCAGTTCACACAAGTAGAATCCACTTGGAAAGGGCACTGAAAGTGGATTCAAAGTGGACTATTTAGTGTGTGTGATCGCAGCCATGGTGACGTAATGCATGGAAGATCTGTAAACGATGCTCTGAAATGTTGTGAATTGTGTACAGAATTCTTGTCAGGTGGCTTAAAAGGTAAGGAGATTGGCTGTGAAGGGGGGGAAGTGTGTGAGAGAGGAGAGGAATGATTTTGAGTGGCAGATTGAGAGATATCTTTGGGGTGAAGTGTTCTGATCAGACAAGAAGATGTGACTGAGAGGGGATATACCATTGGTGAGGCTGAGGAGAGAAGGGACAATGGGGGTAGGAGTTTTGGAAAAGCAAGATAATCAAACAAAGGAAGAGCTAGTCTAAATAGGCAGGGATTTGTAAAGTGAGGTAGTTAGAAAAGGAAGGTATGCTGAAAGTTTAGCCAGTTACTAGGGATGGACATGATTTGGATAACAACAGGGGACAAGAGGTATAAATTTTACAAATAAACCAGGAAAGAGGAGTCAGAGAGAGAATAAAACCAACACTGTAGTTGCAAATGCCACTGAAATACCATTTTAATCTTCACAGCCAATCACATCTCCAGTGGCCAATCAGAAACCCTGCTGGGCAGGAGCTCACCTGATCCCACCCACTGTCTAAAAACACTTGGCAGGGACCAGGAAAGGTGTTAGCAGGCTCCATGGCACCCCCCGGGCAGCACGCTGGGGTGCAACATTGTTTGTTGGGACTGAGGGAGACAAGGAAACACACTGCCCCTCAGATTCAAGAGACCAAGAGATGCAAAAAGTCCTAAGAGAAAAAGAGATTACATATCTAAAGAAGTAGGATACCACAAACAACATAAGCCAAAGACACCTTGAACTATTGGCTCTGTAATCATACCTGCTTTCTGGTTTTGCTGATACCTTGATCTGACCTGGATATTTTAGGTTGTGATGCCTGGCACAATAGCAGAGATTGCTGCTGGTTTTGTGATTTTTTTGGAATATATTTCACTGAGGCGTTCTGCTTCAGGGTTAGCTGCTTCATCGTGCCCTTCTAATCCTTTAATTCTATGATGTCCATTCAGTTCAAAAGGTCTAGGTTCTGGTTTTCTATCTTCTTTTTCATTCCAAGTGTTTCCCAAGTCCTTTCAAACCTGTATCTTTCTATTCTTGCATTAGAATGAGGCTTCTCCACATCAAAAAGTATGATGTGCTCTCTAGTGCAATCTGGAACTTTACCACAGGGTCAAAACAGTAAATGTTGAAAAACCATTCAAACAGTGCATCATCACAAAAAAAAATCAAGAAAATTGAAAGGAAAATGAAAATGAATACTTGGGCTCTCCCCTGGCAAATTAATACCTTTCAGTGCAGAAGTGCTCCTTCTCACACACATTTATTTTTGCTATTTGCTTTGCCCCCAAATAGTTTCTGAGGCAATTTTTATTTGACATTTAACTTGGAAGTGCTTTTGCAATGTATTTATCTAGAAGCAAAATGTGATGATAAATGGATGGGATTTAGGAAAATGACAAGGGAGGAAGCCCAGAAGTAGTTCATGGCATGAAGAAGGAAATTTATAGGGAATTTCTGGTCCAAGACAGAAGGTGCCTGAGGAAAAAGAATAACTATTACCCCCAGCCATTCTATTTAAAGGCAGGGAATTACGCATGGCAGACTTTTTTTTGTAATCTGATTAAAAATAGAGGGTTCCTTCCTTTTGTAAACTCTTGCTCTATTTTCAGTGGAGTAAATAACACAGTAAAAATACCCATACTGTATCAGTGCCATCCCTTCCAGGAAACTGTTCATCTTGACATACTAGAAAGAATTCATTGCACCATTTTAAAATAGTTTAGAGACATGAGCCTTGTAATGGATGCTTGAAGACCAACTGTCCCAGACACTGTAATGTTCCAAATTATCAGGTAAGAACTTTGGAAGACTGCAAAGCAATTTTCCCTGCTAGTTATGTCGTTGTATTTCAAGTTCCATCAGATGGCAAACAAATGCAGGTATATGGGACTAAACAAGATAATGGGGGTTTTTTTGCCTGCATTCTCTGTGTCAACAAATTAGACAACTATTTTGATAACTTGGCAGGTTATCTTGTTTGCATTTGAAAATTAAGCTTTTAAAGGTGACTTTGGAAAAAAAAGAAAGACTTTGTCTCTGGAAGTCAAATGTCAGTGTTTAAAGAAACTGTGATTTGAAAGACACTCCTCTGAGAAATTAAAATGAACAGTCCATAGCAACAAAATGACTCTGAGAGGAATGTCACCTATGGCCCTCACAGCACTGTCATGTAGGACTTTGGTCTGGTATGACAATGATTTATTCAAAAACCTTGACACATTTGCCCTGGCAATTAGAATATTTACTAGATGTAGGATCTCAGAATACGCCACCAAACTTCAACCAAATGTGAGTAACTGGTCTTGAAAACAGGCAGGTAGGAACTAGCCAGTTTTAGTCTGAGACAATTGTGTGCTGTCCAGTCTGGTTTTAGCCTTATCTATCACCCATTCTGTTTGTTTTCTTTATACAGAAGCATTTTGATACACATTGGCTGAGGACAGACTGGCAAAATGAAGCACAAGGGAAGTGGGACAAAAAGAACTGGGCCAAGTTGTCATGGGGCTTTCCATTTGCACTGCGTAGACTGATGTCTGATGTCTCTTTTCCTTCTGCATTTCTCTCTTTTCCCGTGGTATCTGTAATGGTGCTAGACTAGTGCATACAGTTTTTCTGGGAAACTTGTTGTTAGTGAAAGAGATCTGGTGATTAGGGATGGGCACAAACTGAACCACAAAGCAAAATTCATCATAAATTTTGCCCTGTTCATGGTTTGTGAACAGAAGTACCATCACAGACTTCCATGACCTTTTAATCTGTTTGTGAATGGAGCAGAAAGCAGGAATTTAAAGGGACCCCCAGTCCCTTTAAACACCTGCTGTCTGTTCCCCATAAAAGCCACCGAAACAATTGAGCAGGGGGAAGCCCTCCCTGCTGATCAGCTGTTTCCAGCTGTCTTGTGCAGTCTCTATAAAGTTTAAAGGGAGTACCGAAGACAGCCTGAAACAGCTGAGCATCAGGGAGCAAGCTGCTCCATGTTTTGGGGCTTTCTGCAAACCCCACTGAAAGGGTTTGCAGTCCTTTTCAATGGGGCTTGCAGGGCTATGAACCATGAACTGGTTTGGTTCGTGGTTTGGCCATGAACCAAACTGCATTTTCCCAGTTCATGCTCATTCCTACCAGTGATTTCTGGTATGCTTAAACCCAAAAGGTATGAGGTATAGGCTTAGCTAGAAATAAGGATTTCAAAGGCGAGCCGAATGGGAACTTACTGGGAGCTATCATGGTATTTGACAATTTATAGTCCCAGTGGTCAGAACCAGGGTCTGTTTAATCAAATGCTAACTGCATAAGATTATGGTTCTTAAACAGTGTGTTGGAGCCTCAAGAAAGGCTGCAATTCTCTCACAGGTGAGCCACCCAAACAAAAGGGACAAGGCAGAGCAAGGAGAGCCATTGTGGTATAGGGGTTAGAGTGTTGGACTAGACTCTGGGAGACCCATATTCACATCCCCTCACTGCCATGGAAGCCTACTGGGTGATCTTGAGCCAGTAACACCTTGTGAGCCTAGATTGTTGTGAGGATAAAATGGAGGAGAGGAGAATGATGTAAGCTGCTTTAGGTCCCCACTGGGGAGAAAGATGAGTATAAATGAAGTAAATAAAGGTGAGTAGGGAGAGGAGGCTTAGGTGGGTTGTATGCCAAATTTGGCTTCACCTCTGCATAATTGCCAAAATGGCCAGGAAGTACTGTCTGTTGCCCAGTAATGCTATATATTTATAAACCCCAAATGTGAACAAACCCAACTTGATCAATGTTAACTGATTTGAGTTTCCTGAGTTTGGAAGGGGGAAAGTATTGTAGAGTTATTTTGCAAGTGGTTCCCTAAATACAGGTAAATTTAGAAGTTGGCCTTCCTTCAAAAAGCTTTACAGGTACTGACATAAGGTGTCCTTATAAAGTTTTTTTTTTAATAACTAATTTTGGCCCATATCTAGATATACATCAGAATAGGAAGGAAAGAAAGAAAAGTTGAAATATTGATATCAGACAGATCAAGATGGGTATCCATGTTTGTAGCAGTAGAAAAGAGCAGGAATCCAGTAGCACCTTAAAGATTAACACAATTTGTGGCAGGGTATGAGCTTTTGTGAGTCATTGCTCACTTCTTCAGGTATCTTCAGGTATCTGAAGAAGTGAGCAGTAACACACAAAAGATTGTACCCTGCCACATATTTTTTTTTATTCGTCTTGGTGCTACTGGACTCTTGCTCTTTTCTACTGCTACCAGACAGTAAGGCTGTCATATGATGATGGAAGTAGAGTAGTTCTTCTCATAGTGGAATTTGCAAAGTAGCAAAGGGAAATTATCATTCTGGAGACAGTCAAGGAGGAGAGTTTTTAAAAATATAAAGTATCTGTTCAAGAAGACCCTGAAAGAACAAGACACAAAATGCCCAGTACGACTGTGACATACTGTGACTTGGTTTCTGTGAAACTCAAGTGACTTGATTCACTATCCCGGGGTCTTTGGTGCATGTGACAGCTGTTAAATTTCAAGAAACTGGACTGTCTTTGTTAAAACTGTTTAAACAATGAATGAGGGGTTTAGTGAAACTGCTGTGAGTGTCAGTGTATTTTCTTTCCAACTGGAATCCAGACAACCTGGGCTCTTTGCAGGCATGTTGTAACATTTGTCAGGAATCTTTGGAAGACCATTTATCCTGGCACCAGGACTATTAAAAGAGTATTCTAGGCACTAGGCAGTGGGGCAGGGGAGAGAAAACTGCTGCAAAAATGGAGAAGAGAGGTTACTGTGGCAGAGCTGCTGGAGGCACAGCCGCAGATTAGGTAGATTGGTGGAGTTCTTCAGCTCAGATTAAAATCCCAGTTGGAGAAGAACTCAAAAATGTGATGATCATTCTTCTATTTCAATTTTTAAAACATTTTTATGCTGCCTTCCCACCCAATCAGGATCCACAAGTTTCTTTAATATTGAAGGTGAGCATGAAAATTTGCTGAGGTTCATATCTCAAGGTAATTAGAAGCCTGGGGGAGAGCTTTCCCACCACAAACATTACATGGAATTATGTGTAAATTTCCCATTTTTAAAATGAAAAGAAGCCACCAAAGACTGTAATCTGAAGCAGGGCAAGGGTTAGTACAAGGCCACAAATATAGATCTAAATGACAGTAGTAGTATGCTCCAGACAAACTATGCCTACTTGATTTTTTCAAAGAGCAATGAGGTGTTTGATGAGGTGCTTCTATCTTTCTGTTGATTAGCCCATGATATTGTTGCATAACTGATAAAAAGCCAAGATGAGCCTGACAATCTCAGGTCAGAAAGCCATGCCAGCAATCAGTTTTGTCCCACAAGGCAAACAACAGATAACAGATCCCTGTATCATATCACCTGTAAGGGGGTTGTTTCAAAATGAAGACATGAAATGAAGACATGACTGACAGGAAAGGGTTAAACACAATCCAGTCTCCTGCCCTTCTGATCTTGACTGCACTCTTCATGAAGAGGCTTCATTGTTAAAAACAACAACAACAACAACAGACCTCCATGTAAGACCTCTGAAGTGGCTTCAGTCTGAAGAGATTCTTTGAGTGTGTTGAATACGTCACTAAGTCAACACTGCCAGATTTTGCTTGGATGCTCAGGGTATAATTGATTGCCATATTATAGGTCTAAACAGAATTTTCCCCCAGGAGAAGTTGGCTGGTAATTAGGTTCTTTGGTTATTAATAATAATCACCTCAGATTGTCAGGCTCAGCTTGGTTTATTATCAGTTATGCAACAACATTACGGGCTAATCAGCAGAAAGATAGAAGAAGCCTCACCTCATCAAATACCTTGTCACTCTTTGAAAGAATCAAGTAGGCATAATTTGTCTGGAGCACAAGAGTCTGACAGTATATTATTGTTACTACTGCTGCTTAGATTTATAACTGTGGCCTTGTTCGGATGAGATCAGGGTGAGTTAAACCCCAACACATGAAATATTACTGCATCTATTCCCTCTTGATATTGCTCTCTTTTTTTGGTCCCTTTTGTCTTCTGGTTATTTGTTATATAGGACTCCTTTTCCTCTACCTTATTTCTTGGTTTCTCTTCACCAGCAAACACATCTTGGGGGATTCCTTTCAAGTCTCCTTGGATCAGAGATTTTTCCCTTGTTTCTTTCACACCACTATCCCTTACCAACCCAGAAATTCTGGTAGCTGGGGTTGTGGGACCTATGTAGACTAATAACCATGCAGGTCAGGAGACTCCAGTGGGAAGGGGGAAGGGGGGGAAATGTATTTCTCTTCCTCCCTCATGGCAGCTTCCCAAGCTACATGTTGAGTCTATGTGGGTTCTGAAACCCTGGGGATCAATTTTCCTGAAGCTAGACAGGACTGTTTGGGGAGAGGAATTTTTAAACAAGAATGCAATATACTCTCCCCTTGGATGCTTTATCTCACTGTACTCCCTTCCTTTCAGCATTTTTTTATCCCAGTCTTGCTCAGTGCTTGTATTGCAGCGAGTAGGTGGGGTAATGTTACAGGCTCCAAGTAAAAGGCAGGACAGCCAAGGTCAGTTACAGTGCCAGCCAGGCAGGGTTCAGTATCCTTTGCCCAACCCACTGTTGGGGGGAGGGGGTTTGTATAAAAATAGACACACTCTTTAGATGTAAATGGATGAACTCACACACAAAAATCTATCACTTCAATGATGTTGGAACCAATCCTCCCTCTAAGCTGTGGAGTCATGTGAGCAAAAATTCTATTCTGTGAGCTTACTGGCATTAAAGTTGTGAGCAAGTGATTTGGCTACTGCATAAATTAGTTTGCTCTGGAGTCATCCTTCCTGAGATAAGACAAAAAATTGTGAGCTGGAGGCTTAAAAATTGTGAGCTAGCTCACATTAACTCAGCTTAGAGGGAACACTGGTTGGAATGTGCCATCAAGTCACAGCTGGCTTATGACGAACCTGTAGTATTTTCAAGGCAAGAGGCATTCAGAGATAATTTGTAATTGCCCACCGCTGTTTAGTGCCACCCTGAGTTTTCTTGGTAGTCTCCCATCCAAATACTTATCAGGGCTGACTCTGCTTAGCTTCCAAGATCTAATGAGATCAGGTTAGCCTGGGCTATCCAGGTCATTACTAGGGGTGTGCATTCGGCTCTACCCAAACTGAAAATATACATGAAAAACACCTTATCAGTATTTGGGGGGTATATTTCGGCTTCCCAAATGTAACTGAGTTTTCTCAGAAAACCAACCCCCCCCCAAAAAAAACCCAAAATCCTAGTTGTATTCAGGATTCACTGATAGATCTGAAACAGAAGAGAGTCAGGAGCAGATTGCTCTAGCCTCTCAGCTGTTTGTCGGGCTTCTACTGCAATCCCTTTAAAGCTAAAGGGACTGATAAAGACAGCCCAAGGATCAAGATTGCCTTTGCCAGGTGGGGGGGAGCAGACTGTTCCTGCCAGCTCAGCTTGGGGCTAGCTTCTCATGCAACACAGCTTAAACCAGGCTGCAGGAGAAGCAGTCCAGGATCTGTGTGCCTCAGGGAACAATCTCCCAAAGGCATGCAGAGCCTGGGTCTGGCTCCTTCTGCGGTGCAGTTTAAACTGCACTGCAAGTGAAACTGTCCCAGCTTAGTTTGGAGCTAGCTGCTCACGCAACCCAGCTTAAACCAGGCTGCAGGAGAAGCAATCCTAGCCAGGATCTGCATGCTTCGGGGAGCGATCACCCTAAGGAACACAGATCCTGGGTCTGGCTCCTTCTGTAGTATAGTTTAAACTGGGCTGCAGGGGAAGCCATCCCAGCCAAGATCTGCATGCCTTGCAGAGTGATCTCTCTGCACCATACAGGTCCTGGAGCTGGCTTATCCTGTGGCATGGTTTAAACCAGGCTGTAGCAGAAACCAGGCCAGTTCCAGGATCAGGGTGGCTTTTTTAAAAAAGTCTGGTATTGGGTATATTGGACCTGAAAATTGAGATTTCCAAATAATCCTGAATCCCAATACTGTACCGGTATCGGGATCCAGGATTTTTTGGAAATACCTCCCCCCCCCCCCCCAATGCCCGGTCCAGTAGACTCGAATTGAAAAATACTGAATTTAAAAATTGCACACCCCTAGTCAAGACTATTCAGTTCTTCAGTATATAGATGAAATTTGTGTCCACCTGCATTTGTCCACCTCCATATGCCCTTCAAGTAAGGCTAATAATTGTCTTTGAGTGGAGTCCATTTCTTCTGTTTGCATGAATTTTGGCAAGGGGGATCCCTTGGGTAAAGGGGAGGGCAGAATCCCTGAAAACATGGTTGAAATTGAACAGGAAAGAAAATATTATAGCTGGAGCTTTTCCTTTGGAACCCATGGAAACGAAAAGCAAAATAAAGTTGGTAATGGTGTAGTCAGCTGTCCGCAGACTCTGTGGAATAGGACTTTCCCACTTCCCCCTCCTGCTGCAGCCCACTGAGCCTCCTAAAAATTTGTTCTTCAGGGTGAAGAAACCAGGAAGAGCAACTTTGGAATTAAAATGGGGGCCTGCAGTAGGATTCAACAGAAATCATTACCCACGCTTCCAAAGTTTTAAGTGCTGTTATTTCCTCTGTAACTGTATGAGTGGATACATGCTATTAATAACAAAGAGGATTTAAAAAAAATGAAATAAACTAAAGCAGAAAAAAATGTTGTGTGTATACATCCCTGTCACAAAGGTATAAATAATCTATGCCGACCCAAAGCTATAAACCTGTGAGACTGGGAAAAAATGAAATTGCAAAAAAAAAAAAAAAAATGTATCTCATGCAGGACCCAGAGATAAAGAACTTATTTCTTCCATTAGTCATCTTAATGAAAAAAATGCCTATGAAAATTATTTTATCTTCTTCCTGCATTGTTTTTTTCCTGGTGTTTGGTAGCTCTTTTGTCTATTAACTATATATCACCAAAAGATAGTCAGCTAATGTCATAGCACTGATGCCAGTAGAAATTCTCAGCATATATCTACTATAGGAGCCATAACATAGCTGCAGTACCAAAAGTGAGCAAGGCTGGAGTGGACCAATGCTCCCTCTAAGCTGTGGAGTCTTGTGAGCGAAAATTCTACTTTGTGAGCTACTGGCATTAAAGTTGTGAGCAAGATTTGGCCACTGCATAAATTAGTTTGCTCTGGAGCCATCCTTCATGAGCTAAGATAAAAATGTGTGAGCTGGAGGCTAAAACACTGTGAGCTAGCTCACACTAACTCAGCTTAGAGGGAACACTGGAGTGGGCAGTATTCCATTTGAAGGAAATGGTCAAATAAACATGTACAATAATCATTGTGTGTTGTCAAGTTGTAATGGACCCCAGGTGATCCCAGGACCATGAGGTTTTCAAGGCAAGAGATGAGCGGAGGTGGTTTGCCATTTCCTTTCTCTGCATAGCAACTCCGGTCTTCTGGGCTAGTCATTCCACAGAAATTAACAGGGAGTGTCTGTCCTTTTTTGCACTTAAGCAGAAGAACAGTCATATGCTGTCGTATTTATGGTGCTATCCCAAGCAGAATCCCATCATTCTACACCCACTTACTTCAATGGTTATAGAAGGATAGAGCTCTGCTTATGATGGAATTAGCTCCAGATGAGTAGCTGCATTGGTCTGAAGCCACAGAACAAAGTTTGAGTCCAGTGGCTCCTTTAAGACCAACAAAGTTTTGTTCTGGACATAAGCTTTTGTGTGCATACACACTGAAGGTATCTGAAGAAGTATGCATGCACTCGTAAGCTTATACCCAGAATTAAACTTTGTTGGTCTTAATGGTTTTTTTGTTGGTCTTAAAGGTTTGCTAGGATGGAATTGTTAGTGCAACACTGGAACATTCCCTCCTTTTAAACATGCATTAAAAGAATGCCCTCCCAAGGATCCAGAAGCGGTGGAGGCATTCCTCTTATCTTCTGCACAGGGAAGGTGAGTAGAGAGGTGCAGTGGCATTTGTAAAGATCAGGATGATGGCTCAACATTCTGCAACAGAATAAGAGACATCATTCATAGAATATGGTGTTTTTTTCCCTGTTGGAGAAGGGACTGAGATTAGTCTTGCCTGGATGCTTCCCATTTCATGACAACTACTGAGTAACAAATCCTCTTTTCTTTTAAAAAATATTTTTATTAAAAGTTTTTATGCATATATAAAAAAGAACAAGAAGGCATGTGAACAATAAAAAAGAAAAAGAAAAGAAAGTGGAGAAACATATCTATGGACATGTTCCTTCAAGGGGACTACACCCCATCTAGAATGGGTGAAACCTTATATTCTGGGTCAGATGTTCAGTCACTAGTAGCACTTCTACCTTGTTGGGATTAAACTTCAGTTTATTAGCCTCCATCCACTCCACAGTTGCCTTAGGATACTGCCTCGGCAAATGTGGCCAGATCTTGAGGGTGGGTAGAGTTGTTGGGCGGGGGGCAGAGTTTGGGAAGCATGTGATGTTTCTTTTCCAGGTGACATTATAGGAGTACCCTAGAGACACTGGCATATTTCTAGAGCATGTGTGATCCAGACAAAATATAAAGTACAACAAGGTGAAAGATCTTTGCCATTCAACAGGAGATCATAAAAATGTTAGTGTGCCTCATCTCCTATGGTAAAGTGGCATGGTTAAGTGGCATAAAAATAATGAGTGATGGTCCTTAAAAAGGCATTTGGACCAATACTCAGCAAGTCTTTTTAGAAGTAAGCCCCAACTTATTCAATGAGGCTTACTGCCAGGATAGCATTTTTAGGACTGCTGCCCTAACAGTGAAAGCAGACAGGCACAAAGCCTCTTCTCCAGGCTGTTTATTTGTTCACATATTAATAGTCCTTACATGTCAAGTGACATACATAAACAGATAGGTGTCAAGAGAGACAGCCATGCAAGCACTGGCAGGATGCAGTGTAGTACCACCGTGCACTCATCTAGCAGTAGCTCCTGATCAGGGCATTTCTGCGTGACTTCAAAACATGCATTGTATGAAATGAATCCTGGGATAGCCCTGCCATTTGTAAATATCCCACTCCTGACCAAGAAATAAATACTTTCAGATTAGTCAGAGACAGAGCTTCAGGCAAATGAGAGTTTGTAATATCCAATCTCCAGTTTTCTCCATTGCACATCAATGTTTCTTTCATGTGGCATGTCACTTATGCTCTGGTGCCACAGTGACTGGTGTCTTCTGACATTACTAAAATAAATTCATGAATGATTTCTTGGATTTATTTGTAAGCCTTTCAGCTCTCATATATGAAATACAGTTGATATGTCCACGTTATAATTTATGATGTTCTGTTTGCCTAGAAAGGATTAGATAGTGCGCTTCTCTCAAGATTTTTTTTATCACTTCTATCAAGATTTTTTTTATCACAGTGTTTATTGGGTTTTCTCTGTAAATTGTTCAATAACATAGAATTTTTTGAAAATGGGCATAATTGGACAGATATGTAATATTTTTCCTCATTTTTCATGTACAGAGCCATTAACAGCTTTATAAAACATTTGTCAATTGTGGGGAACATACTGAGAGAGAGAGAAGGCTGAAATACATGCACGAAAATCAGGAAGTAAATTTGGTCTTTGAAATACAGAGTTACACCTTTTTGAGCCCTCTGAAGTTAAATGGGTTTAACTGCTTAGGACTGCACTATAAGCCACCTAACTGTTTGAATGGGATCACCATTTATTTGTTTGTTTGTTTGTTTGTTTGTTTGTTTAATATTCAACCTTCCCCTGCTAACAGACTCAGAGTGGGTCACAACAGGGCAGATCACAACATCTATGCCTCTTGCATTTTTTTAAAACCCTTGTGGACCCCTAAAGACTAATAAATTTCATAAGGTGCAGTGAGGTGAATTTTGAGTCAGCAAGATTTTGATGCTCAGTGAAAGGAAAGGGAAAAGATGTAAACAGTGGGTTTAGAAAATACAAGTGGGGACACTTAATGCTCATAGGGGATCCCTTCCCCCTTTTAGCCATGGCTCCTGCTCCCCAACCATCACCACAGTGGCCAGTGAATTGGCATGGCTCCTGCCCTTCCCATATCTCCTGTGTTGCCAGTGAGCCTGTCACAGCTCTGGCTCCTCCCATCTCTTCCACCACCAGTGAGCTTGGTGAAGCTCCCAGCCTTTACTGCTGGGCCTCCCATGGCTCCCACCACCTGCACCATTGTCTCTGCCATCAGCAAGCCCAGCATAGCTCCTGCCACTAGGTCACCAGAGGAGGTAGGTTCATTGCGTGCACCTGTGCAGACCACATTTCACAAGCTATGGCAGAACATTTACATCTTCAAGGACACTCCATTGCAGATCTGAAAGTCAGCAGTGGCTCAGTGGTTACTTTGCTCAAATATATTTTTACCAAGAATAGCCAACAAATTGCAAGTATAAATAGACAGGGCTATTTTTGGGCAGGAACGCACAGGAACGGATCTGGCTGGCTTCTGAGTTGGCCACACCCACAGCCCCCCCTCAGGTTCCCCAGGTGCCTTGCAAGCCATGGGGCACCTGGGGAAGCCAAGCCAATCCAGGGAGGGAAGGTAGTTTAAACTGCCATCCTCCTTGGGTTCCCCAGGAGCCCCACAGCTGCGGGGTACCTGGGGAAGCCGATCCAGAAACTGCCTTCCTTCCCTTGAGTTCCCCAGGAGCCCCGGAAGCCTAGGGAAGCTGATCCTGGGAGGGAACTGCATTGTCAGGGGTGTGGCCTAGTATGCTAATGAGTTCCTGCTGTTGTGTGTGGCCTGTTATGCTAATGAGTTCCTGCTGGGCTTTATCTACAGAAAGAGCCCTGTAAATAGGTACTGCTTGAGTGGGAAGGTAACAGTGTTCCATGTGCCTCAGCATCTAGTCATGCTGGCCACATGACCATGGAAATGTCTTTGGACAGCGCTGGCTCTTCAGCTTGGAAACAGAGATGAGCACTGCCCCCTAGAGTCAAATCTGACTGGCTTTTGAGCAAGAGAAACCTTTACCTTTAAACCCTCTTAATGGATTTCTAAACATTTTCAGATTTTTCTGCAAACTTGGGGACTCCCCCAATTTTGCAGAACTATCTGTTTTTAGGCAATGTGGGCCTGCTCTATGAATTTAAGTATCTACAGACTGGCCCAGCCTTGACTATTAGACATATGATAGCTGTTGCAGATAGCGGTGCCTGTCCAAAGCAAGCTCCCAAAACTAAAGTCATAGCATTGTTTATTATGATGAACCAAACTAACAGGAAGTCAGACACAAGTTTTAAAATTTCACAGAACTCTTAATCAGGCTAGATATTTTTTAAAAATTCACAAAAATGGAGTGCAGAGGCCCTTTTCACAATGCCAAGCAAATCAAAATAGGTACACAGAGGTGCTGGGGGAATTCTTACCAGATTTCAGTTGCGGCCTTCTGGGAGGAAAAGAAAATGGCAGCTTCCAACTGAAAATATAAAATCGTAGTTAATCAAATATTTATCTATATTTATCAACCTTATAAGGCTAAGAGGAGAAAGGAAATGTGGTGGCTATATTAACAAAACTAGAGATTAATTTTTAGATAATGCCCTTAGCAAAGCGTCAACACAAGCCAAATAGTTTCTTCCTCCAGAAAACCAAAGCAGTTTCCCAGAGCACCACCTTTACCTGTTCAGATCTGCCTGGCATTCTATTTAGGATGCAGTCAACAGGTTTTTAAGACAAGATCCTGAAACACTGAGAAATAAACTTCCAGCCTGATAAAAAGTTCGGAAGAAATGATAAACTTGTGCACTGTTCTGTGCTATTTTGGTCATCTCTAATAAAATTAATTACATAGGGTTTTTTATACACACATTTGTGAATTTCAATTTAGTTATTTCCTGCTGGAATCTTTTTTTGAAGGTCTTTGTTAGAGAATGCTGACTTTTGGATCTGCAACGGAGTGTCCTTGAGGATTTAAACATTCTGCCATAGCTTGTGAAATATGGCTGCTGTTTATCTCAAATGTTTGTGTGTGTATCTATCTATCTATCTCCTTTGGGCCAGTGACTGGACTGTTTGTCCAGTGTAAACAGCAGATGATGGCATGTATTATATCGGAGGAGAAGCTGAATGAGCTTCTGACATTATTAAATCTTGTAACACTGCCTGAGTGGAGATAGAGACAGAGTTGACATCTGTTGTTGAAAGGCCTGGTCCCTCTATTTACTTGGAACATTGTTGCTGGCGTGCAACAACATGCTGGGAGCTTCATATGCACACTTACCTATTTAAAGTTAGCAAATCATTATTGCCAACGTCTGTCTTCTCAAAAGAGACTGTTATGTGTTTCCTGTACCTTTCTGGTTCATGGCTATGATCCAGATCCCTGCATGTGCATGGGCCTACCACTGTGAACTATGACAGATGGTGCATATCATTGTTTATGGTTATGTTCCCTTGCCACAGCCCTGCTTGCATTTTCTACAGTGCACCAGCCTGTTTTGCTAGATCCTAGTCCATGTCTATTCTAGGGGCTCAGACAGAAAATACTCTGTGTGTCCTGAAAATGATATGAGACACAAAGGAAAATGCAGACACCAGGATAATATTAAGAGTTAGTATCTTTACCATATATGTCGTCATATGTTTTAAATAAATACATAAAAATATTTTATTTTACTCAGAAGGAATCCTCATTGTCTTCTGAGAAGCTTCCCTAGGAAGGAAGCATTTATTTATTTTATTTTATTATTTTATTTGTTTAATTTATATCCCGCCCTCCCTGCCAAGGCAGGCTCAAGGTGGCTTACAGCATATATATAAACATCAAAATACGTTAAAACATAAAATTTACATAAAACCACAGCATATAAAATCATAAGTGTTAGTAGGCATGGTGAGCGATGGTGGTATTCTTCCAGCATCCAGATGGACCCCTACCCCCATAGTCCCCATAGTCCCCTCAGAACATTTAAACTACTTCGTATATCTGGGCCTATAAAGACCTGTGAGCAACATGAAGCTCTCAGAAAAAAACCTTTTCCTCAGTAGATCCTCATAAACTGGATGGGGGTGTCTGCGATGGGAGGGAGAAAACAGTGAAAATCACTCACCTCCCTCAGCCAATGTAAGGGCACTTCTGTTAGCAGAACGTGAAGTTAAGATGCAAGTCATTTCTGCTGCCAATGGGTGATTCCACACTAGACCTTAAATCCTGGTTCAACCCTGTCCCCGAACTTACATTCTACACTACACTTGAGTTCACCCCTGTAATTATCTCAGGATATTTTTTGTTTCCACATTACATTGAGGTCACCCCAGTTTCACCCCACACTTGTTCTAGGTTAAATGGATGCTGTTATAACCAGGGATAAATGCAGGGTATTGTGTCACAAGTTGAACTCAGATAAAACTAGGGATGGGATCCAAGTGTGGGAAGGACCAGTGTTGCATGGGTCCAGCATGATATGTGAATGTCATTCCCCCATAGGCTTCATTTGTTTCACAGAGCTCCTCCCACTAGGACAACAAAGAGAAGAACTCTCCTGGTTACTCATTATTAGTGCTGCCACATAGTATTTTATCTGCAAGGCTCCCTGGCCATTGACACTGGCTTTTGGGGGTCACGGGATGGCTGGATAGAAGAGAGAGTGTGAAGACCTCCTTAGGTGTGCCAATTGTAGCAGCCACTCCTTTGCTTTTTATATTAGTAGCTTTTGTTATTGCAGGGTATTACAGCATAGGAAGGCATAAAGAATTATTTAACTATGTGTATCTACCTAGTTCATATTTATCCCACCCTATTTCCCATGAGCATAGAATGTGCCCTTGTTCCCATGTTATCCTCACAATAGCCGTGAGGCTGGTTAGGCAGAGAGAGTGCAGTTAGTCCAGGGTTACTCAGTATGTTTCATGGTGGAGTGAGGATATAGACCCCCTCCTACCCTGACACTCTAGCTAGCCCACTACACAGCACCAGGCTTTGTTTAATAGTAAAGAGGTATAATAGCAAGGGAGGAAAAGACTAGATTGGGATCCTTGGTCTACAAATAGTGGTGCTGTAAGTGCTCAGGAGAGTTTGTTTTCAGCTAAGAAATGTTAGAGGTATGGATTTCTTGCCCTGGTTTACATAGTGGAATATTCAGTACAGTACATGGGCACTGCAAACCCTGCTAATTCAGTTTATGTATCAATACAATGTTTTTTCTATTGTTTGCTGGGGCCAGGATGCCCTCTAGTGGCAATCTGGAAGCCCCGGGCTCTGCAGGCAGTCTAGTTATTACTGTATCCCAAACTATCCAAGCTCTCTGCCTGGGGTTTAGGGGTTTTTTTTAGTTGATAAAAAAGGCACTGGGTAATCACTCAGTAATCTATTGGGTACTTACACTGCAATTGTAATGGTACAATATTGATAGTTTGAGGGATGACTCTGTAATCATGGCATTTATTTGGGTATTTTCTTCTTAAAGGCAGCAGCAAATGAATGCATCAGGGAAATAGTTACTTTAATGATGATTGCTATACTTTGGAGAATGGACAATCCAATAATTTCACTGTCCTGTAAACACACCCACAAATAACTATTTCTGTTTAACTCTTTGTGCTGCTTGAGGCACCTTTGAAGGCAGATTGTCTGTGTCCCTTATTAACCACTGGCTGGCTGCACCTGGGCTATCTAATATCTAAGTTATGTGTTGATGGAGAGAAAGCCCTTTTGAGCCACTCAGGAAAATGTTGGGAAGATTTGCTATCTTCTTCTGCACAACCTCTGACCCACCAAACAAGGTACAACTCACTATGGTGCTTTTAAAAAGTAATTTTCACTTGAGGGGACTTTCAACCACACAAAGGATGTAGAAAGATGAATCAGTCCATTGGACCATCTAGTCTAATATCCTATTTCCTATAAAGGCTGACAGGTGCCCCCCTGCAGGGACAGTAATACACTAAGTTCCCCCTGCTGCTGCCTCCCAGCATGGGTCATTGAGAGGTATATCCAGACACCAAAGTCTCCTTCAGCCACCATGCAATAATAAAGATTATTTTTTGCAAAGATTCTATGTAGACATTCTGGTCCATGGGGGGGGGGGGGGATTCCAAAAAGAACATAGTATGGTATTAGGACTGATCATGATACCACAAAAACGGGAATAATTTTTCACATTTCCCAGGTTTAATGTTCAATACAAAAAAGGCATAGGGTGGTGGGGGGGGGGGTGATTTCAGGGCATGCACTGGGAAAAGGAAGAATTGGGAATGTCTAGCCCACTGGGTGTAAGACCTAGTCATTTTTCTCTGACTATGCATGGGTAATTTAAACCCTGGGATTTTACAGAGACATGAGCCTTGGGTGCAAACTAGTGGCTTGCAGTCTATGTCTCTGTATGAGTCATGCTTAAGGAACTACCATTAACCTGGGAAATCCTAGTGGCTCATCTCCTGTTTGAAATTTGTAATTTAGGGGGGTGCCAGGCTGTAGATTTGTATCATTTATGTGTATTTTGAGTCACTTTGGGTCCCTTACTTTGGAGGAATGTGGGATAAATATATTTGAACGAACGAACGAACGAACGAATGAATGAATGAATGAATGAACAAATGACTGAACAAATGAATGAGTGAATGATGAAGGAGACCCTAGATTGAAGTTGGTAAAATCTTCAAATGATGCAGAGGATGTGCTGCTGGCTTAATTGGATTGTGTGATGCTACGTACACAGCACAGCAAGTTTCAAAGACCACTGAAAGACTGAATTATTAAAAATGTCCACTTGCCTGTTTGAGTGTATAAAAACTATCAATCTCTGTGGCAGATTAAGGGCTCTCCATCATGCCTGGAAACTTCTTTTTCTCTCCCCTTCCCTTTTAATATAATCCACTTTGGCTTGTATTGACTCTTTTAGCTGGTGCATCACACAAAAAAATAATAATTTCCCATTTTGATAATATGAGGACTACCAAGTTGTTCCTCTGCTGTCTTTCTTCCAAAGGGAGTGCGTATTTTTCTAATGCTAGAGGGTCATTTGATTAACTGCTGGCTGATTAACTGCTGCACTAAAACAAGAAAAAGATCCTTGCTTACCAGGCTGGGCATGAGGAAACATTTACATGAGGCCCAGGGGCACACATAAATTACACTCCCATTACTCAGAAATTCAAGTCAGTTTCAGAAATAAGGAATCAATCACACCTGGGTATTTTCTCCAGGGAGTAAGGGTTAGACAATCACAAATGTTTTGAGCATGTACCAACAGTGGCTGCCTGGTGTGATGAATCATGAAAGTATGCACATACAAAATAAACTCAAAATACTTCTTTTAAATTGTATAGAGCTCATAATTTTAGGTCACAGGAGGATATTGTCCCAAGAAAGGCTATCACAAGCAGAGGTCATTTGTATCATGTGTGGAATATTTGCATGTCTTGTGACACCTTTTTATAGCTGCTAAAGCTGATCCTATTATTTTTCTATAGTTTTGTGAAGTACCTGGTGTAATATGGAGACTGGTTCAAGTAAACTAGAAAATAAGCACAAAAACAGTTGCCTCCTCAAAATCAAACCTGTGGGCTCTCTCTTACCCTTCCAGATATTGCCCTGCACATACATGTGCAGTGCTTGTTTTAGCTGAGAGGGGTCTCCCTCTCCACTCAAGCTTAATTAACAATTAGCCCCCACTAAGGAAGTATCATCTACAAGTCATCAACATAACAAAAGAATGATGAACCAGAAGAGACGCAAGTTAGGGGGGAAAGCTTCTTTTAAACCCAGAGACATAAATAGTAAGCATTAATAGTGAAGACAAATTGTCTATCTAATATTTATTATTTAAGTGAAAAAACAGAATTCTATATTTTAATCCCTCCTGAGCAGAGAGAAACTGTAATATAAATTTGAACTTTTGAACCAAATAGTCATGTAATTCAATTACATTCCTATTAATTTCCTTGAGTACCATACAGTGGTAGCGGATTATATCGAAAATATTCTTGTGACACAAAGATGCCAGTTAGGGTCAGAAGAGAATTATTACCTCTTCTGTTCACATCTTTGTGCATGCCACACCACTTTTGATTATTCACAAGACTTTGGGGCTTTTCTCCATCAAGGATTCTGATTGGTTGTGCAGATTTTTTTTTAAAAAACGTTACTTTTGAAGAAGCTGCCACCACAGCACAAGAATCTTCACTGTGTGACTGCAGGTAAACTGTGGTAGTCATTTTGTGGCTGCACCCACTATACTGTGTCAGAATGCCAAAGGTACTCACAAGGCCAAAAAGGCTGGAGACCCATGTGACAGGGGGAACATCTTATGTTTAGAAATAGTCTAGAGTGCTGTGGTTTTAACCCATGATTTTTTGTACCAACCCTTTATCTTTCCTAACTGCAAATAAAATTTATAATAGGAAGTCTGCACCTTGGTTGTGACAGAAAATAGCTTCATTTGTTTGTTCAGTCTTGCAGTCTAATATATCTCTGTAAAATTGTACAGGGGTCCAAGATATTTCAGTTTAAAAGAGCATGAATAGGTGGAAGCACACAAGCATTATAGTCATCTAAGTTTATTATAAGTTGGAAATACACCCCCCCACCCTGATTGAAAAACATCATTTGGAAAACACCAACATTTAAATTGTTGGCTGTGCCAGGATCCACCCAATGATCTGCTCCTCTGGCATCATTGTATACACTGCACATGCTACCTGCTACTGTAGGTTGTAGATATCCCCACTGCTGCAGACGAGCCAGTTAGAGCGCTTGGTAGATCTATATGGCCTATAGCTTATCTGTTGAGAAACAGCAAGGTATAGCTCAGTGGCAGCAAGATATAGCTAAATGGTTTGCATCCATGAAAGTCCATGTTCAGTCTTTAGCAAGTGTGTCCATTTGAAGATCTGTGGCAGCACTGCTTGTGAAGGCCTCTGCTGGCAATGGTCAAGATTTTCATTTCCTAAAGTGTAAATTGCATAATTGCACCAGTGGATAAGTGACTTGTTTATTTTGGATTGGCCAATAGGCTTCTTATGCAAATGAAATTTCTTTTTTCTTCCATGCAAGGGGTGTTAGCCTGACTGCTCTATTTATTATTAATATTTGGGGAAATATTAGCTTTTAACAATATGCAGCCGGGTTTGCGAATCCCGCCTATGTATACAGAGGCTGTGCTAAACCGAGGCTTCTCATAAACTGACACAGGACTTGAGTTAAGAGTATAAAGGGTAAGTTGTTTACTAAAAATGTAATAAAAGGTTTATAAACAATGTTACACGATCATACACACAGTTATACAGATCTAGGAAATTAGGTAGGAATACGTTTGCATGAGCAG
Source organism: Lepidodactylus listeri (assembly GCA_029233225.1). NCBI lineage: Eukaryota > Metazoa > Chordata > Lepidosauria > Squamata > Gekkonidae > Lepidodactylus > Lepidodactylus listeri. Next base: position 50,802,191 of record JARCFY010000007.1, read on the forward strand.
GATATTTGATGGTATCCGTCGAAGGTGATAGTTACCTCTATATGGATCAGTGAAATCCGTCTGGAAAAAGAAGGAGAGAAGTCTTCGGGTAAAGGACAAAGGACCGTGGTTCTGAACCAGCAGAAAGCCACGTGGCAGATCCAAGTGGTGCACCCAAGGATCTGGGAGGAAGGATGGGAGACAAGCAAGGGAGGAGAAAAAGAATCCCAACTGTGTCTCTTGGGGAGCAGTATTTATTGGGAGGTGTTCCTGGGAGGATGGCAAGATATGAGGCCATCCCAGGAGAGCCTATAGATGGTCCGTTCTCTATCCCTAGTCACTAAGAGGGTCCTATAGGAGTAGTCAATATTTAGATCTACCTGATGTCCAGGACAGGATGTTCACGTCAGATGCATCTGGCATCTGTCTTCTGGATGACAGCGAGTCCTGGGCAGCAGAACCGGTTCTCAGGAAGCGTCCTGCTGTCTTCGCACCCTTGTGTGAAGTCCTTTGATGTATCAAATGGTGAGGGGGACTTGCAGGAGGGGGTATAAGACTGTGTGCATGCATGGAGTTTGTACCTTCATGGAGTTGCTGGTATATGTCTCTAGCCTCATGGCTTTGTGTGAGAGAGTGTGTCCTTGTGCTCTGTATCAACCTTCAGGCTGGAGGTGGCAATCTCAGAAAATGGTACTCTGACCCCTTAATGTAGGTATCTGTTCCCATCTTCCCACTGGTCACCTAGTACACCTTTATAGCTTACATAACTGGTATCATAGTCCATTCACTGCTCTCATAAATCATCAGAAAAGTTCACAAGAATGGTGCATAGGCTTACAGGGGATGAGTGATTTTCATTGACTCCCCACATCCCAAGGCTATTTTTGGGCAGGAACGCACAGGAATGGAGTTCTGGCTGGCTTCTGAGATGGCCACGCCCAAAGCCTCCTCCCTCAGGTTCCCCAGGTGCCTCACAGCTGCTGGGCACCTGGGGAAGCTGATCCAGAAACTGCCTGCCTTCCCTCAGGTTTCCCATGCACCCTGCAAGCCGCAGGGCACCTGAAGAAGCCAGTCCTGGGAGGGAGCTGCACTGTCAGGGGTGTGGCCTAAAATGCTAATGTGTTTCTGCTGTTGGGTGTGGCCTATTATGCTAATGAGTTCCTGCTGGGCTTTTTTGTAGAAAAAGCCCAGCAGGAACTCATTAGCATAATAGGCCACATCCTATTGCAAACTCCTGTGTCACACATGAAGCTGCCTTATACTGAATCAGAACATCAGTCCATCAAGGTCAGTGTTGCCTACTCAGATGGGCAGGGGCTTTCCAGGGTCTCAGGTTGAGGTCTTTCATATCACCAACTGTCTGGTCCTTTTAACTGGAGGTGCCTGGAATTGCAAAAGTAGAGGCTCTTCCAATGACCACAAACCCATCCCAGGCCCTCATTTCCCATGCTGTTTCAGAGAGAGCCTTGACCCTCAGGGACAGCATTCCAGGGAATGTAGTAGGCTGCAGCAGGAAATAGGAGACAAGAAAAATTAGTTTTACAAGTGGGGGGTTTCTCATAATTGTTTGGATCCAGCCCCCTCTCTGATTTCCTAATAAAGTGTCCTAAAAATCAGTGCCTTAATACACACACTATTTCTCAATTGAATCTATTTGAGACTAGAGAAAAGTGCATGATCACTAGATCTGTTGGGTGATGGGTTGGTACCCTATATAATAAGAAGCTGTCAGTGCTGTGAATAAGGAACAATGATGAGCAACAGCCTTGTATCCATCACAATAGCAAGCTGGTATTGTTGTTTTAACAAGAGAATAATGCACACCTCCCAAAGTAATGCAATTAAAGTTGGTCTTTGTGCATTTTAATGAGCAATAATATGTGACAGTGCTTGGATAAATCAATGGAGAGACCTGATTTGGAAATGTATGTACAGTTTTGGTCACTGCACCTCAAAAAGGATATTATAGCATTGGAAAAAGTGCAGAAAAGGGCAACTAGAATGATAAAAGGGTTGGAATACTTTCCCTATGAAGAAAGGTTAAAATGCTTGGGGCTCTTTAGCTTTAGCTTTAGACATGCATGGGATAGAGCAGGTTGAAAAATAACTACTTTTCTCCCTTTCTCACAATACCAGAACTTGTGGGCATTCAATGAAATTGCTGAGCAGTTGGGTTAGAATGAATAAAAGGAATTACTTCTTCACCCAGAGAGTGATTAACACATGGAATTCATTGCCAGAGGAGGTGGTAGCGGCTACAAGCATGGATGGTTTCAAGAGGGAATTGGATAAACATATGGAGCAGAGGTCCATCAGTGGCTATTAGCCACAAGGTACAGATAGGAATACTCAGTCTGGGGCTAGTGATGCTCTGTATTCTTGGTGCTTGGGGAGGCAACAGTGGGAGGGCTTCTAGTGTCCTGGCCCCACTGGTGGACCTCCTGAGGGCACCTGGTATTTTTGGCCACTGTGTGATGGAGTGTTGGACAGGATAGGCCATTGGTCTGATCCAACATTGGCTTCTCCTATGTTCTTATGGATATCAGATAATGGACACACTGATGTGAAATAAGGACTTAGCCGACCTAGCCCTTATTTACATGGCTAGTGCAGATAAAGTTGCTCAACAAGCAATGGTAACTTTCATCAAAATATCCGCTAAAATAGCCGAAAGGGTTTCCATTCACATCCCAAAATATTGCCTCGTACTCTGTGGAACAGACCTTTTCAGGAGAAACAATGCCAGATTAAATAAAGTGAATGATCTGGCAGAGTTCAAGTAGCTTCTTCTGGAGAAAAAAGTTGTTATTCAGTGTTTCTGAGTACATAAAAGGCACAAAGAATGCCTTCAATAAAACCTTTGCAATGCTATCATCCCAACAGCATGACAAGTACTCATCCCTGCCCTGAGCTCTCCAATCTGCCTGGCTCACTTGCCAACTTCTGCCCTTCAAAGCCCCTTGTAAAGTGGTCCTCTTGCTTCTCTTTGCCTTGGATTTATGCCTACATTATCTGACTGCCAACATCTTGAACCTCCTATGGTTTGGAAGGATACACAGAACCAATGTTTTTTGTTTTTTTTTGTGCAGAGCTCAAGTAAAATAGATTTAAATCTTAATGATTTCCTGAATTTTTTTTTAAAAAGTCTCCGTTTTTGTTCCCCAGTGTCTCTGAAAACTGATATATTATCTACATTACCTTCCTGTTGGCCATGTAACATGAAAGCTTTTTTTAAAGCAACAGGTGTTTCTTTGTTTATGTTAGTTCAACACAACATTGGCTTCTAGTCCAGTCTCAGGGCAAAACAGCTTTGGCTTCCCAAAGCAACCAAGGGCATTTTCTTCTAAGAAAAGAAATGAGTCACCCCAGACTGTCACTGGATGGTTGTAACCACATGATTAGAAGCAACATATGGAGAGTAACCAAACAATCACAGTGATTCTTTGATGTGTAGGTCTTGATCAGCTGGTGAGTCATTTGGAGTCTTCACCTAAAACTCTCATAATTGTTGCCAGTGTATAACTGGTTGATTGGAAGTTCTGGTTGTGAAAATTTCAACACATGTAGCTGAAGTCCTGTACAATTGATTACAGAGAGGAGGGGCCGTCTTGTGAATTTTAAGAGAATGAAGTATCTTGAACTACTGAGGAATAGGCTGTAAGTGCTAAGTAAATACTTGGTTTAAAAAAAATCACAGAGAGAGAGAGAGAGTGAAGATCTGTCAGACTCAGACAAACCCTGGCTCAGAATATGATGAAAGCATTTACCAAGGAACATAGGCCTTCATTTATATGGGCAAGAATAAAATAAAGTATTAGGTTGCTCCTGTAAGATGAGAACTCCTTAACTGGCTGATGATCAAAAAGCCAATTTCAACTTAATCTAGCTGCAGGTCGCACCGAAATAAAGGAGGTCACTAGGCTTCTCTTTAATCATAACTTTTGAGTCCAATCCTATCCAAGTCTACTCAGAAACTCATTACATTTAATGACAGCCAACATAGTATAGTTAGAGTGTCAAATTCTAGGGCCAGGAAAAGCCTGATTCAAAACTCAGCCATGAAGTACTCTCTCTTTCTCTCTCAGTCTAATATAGAAGAGGAGTTGGTTTTTATACCCTGCTTTTCTCTACCCTAAGGAGTCTCAAAGTGGCTTACAATCTTTTCCCCTTCCTCTCCCCATAACAGACACCTTGTGGGGTAGGTGGGGCTGAGAGAGTTCCGAGACAACTGTGACTGGACTAAGGTCACTGAGCTGGCTTCATGTGGAGGAGGAGTGGAGAATAAAGCCCAGTTCTCCAAATTAGAGTTTGACGCTCTTAACCTCTACACTACCGTGGCTCTATACTTTATAGGAGATTGTTGAGAGGAAACAGTGGAGGAGAAGTCAGCCACGTATACTACTCTGAGCTCCTTTGAGAAGGTGGTAGGTAAAAGGTATACATAGATATGCTTCTTATTTATTTGCTTAGGATGAAGTGACAGGTTTCTGATCTTTGACTTCCATCCCATTGTCTAAAAGTGAGGAAAGAGAAAGGATCACCAGTCTTTGAAAAAAGTAATCATACTGATTACTAAGCGTACCTATTCAGTGTTAATTTTGACAAACCAGTGTTACATAGATAGCTAGATAGTCTAGCTAGACAGACAGACAGACTTATAACAATGTGACATACATGTGACTTTAAGTTTCAGTCAATTAGACAATGTTGGCAGTTAGGTTCAGGAGAAAGGGGAATGGAAGAATCAAAGAAGAAAACAGGACGAGTGGAAGGAAGTAAATGGAAGCAGAGATGGTCATGGAATCGAGGAAAGCAGCTTTTCTCAGTTTGTGACAGAAAGGAAACTATTCTGCCAGAATTAATTAAATGATATGAAATAATTAATTTAGAAAAGTCACATGATGAAGCAATGACCTTCAGTGAGCAAATGACTCAGGATAACAACACAGGTACAAACCAAGGTAACAATTACTCAATGCATGTTCAAATAACAATCACATATGCACTGTACACTGATGGTACGCATGCTGGATATAATGCAAGAATTACTCAACACGTGTGCAAAGAGAAACCACATATATGTGTACAGGTAGTTTTATTACCCCACTGTACACTGCCTTTGAACACAGAGATTCCTTTTAGCCATCACAGCCATTAATGGACATCCTTCATGAATTAGGCATCTGAGCTAACAGCCATTGCTCCATCTTGTGGCAATAAATCCCATACATTCGTTATGCAACTATCTAGTAACACTTCCTTTCACTGTTGTTGGCACTTAATTCTTCACTAGCAGGAAAGCCTGCCACCCTGCAAATGGATAAGACTGACACCTGTCCATACCAGAACATTCTGTGTTATAGCTCCAACTTTGTGGAATTGCCTGCCTGAACAAGTCAGGAAGGCTACCATATCACTAATTCCACAGAACGTGTAGAACAGAGTTCTTCAAGGAGGCATTTTTATAAAGGGAGTAAGTTTGTAGTTAATTTCTGTGGAATTTAAGGCAGACCTCACTGTGTACATTATATTTAAAGCTGTCTTGTACTGTTTTTATAGCATTGTTCTCCGATTTTGTGATACAGCATCATTACATTGTTTCTTGTATACAATATACTGTTGCACTGTCTTGTCATCTAGTTTTGGAATCCTGCTTTATCATTTGGATTAGACTGCTTTTTTAGTGCATTATTCCCAAATTTAGTCAGTTGTATGTATTGTGGTGTTCTTACTGTGTTGTTGTTTTAGCTGTAATCTGCCTGTAGTCTCTGTAATTTTATTTATTTTATTATTTATTTATTAACTTCGATTTATATCCCGCCTTACCAAAGCTGGCTCTAGGCGGCTAACAACATAATAAAATATACAATTAAATACATAACATTTCCATAAATCACCATACATACATTAAAACACATTAAAAGCTAAGCAATCTTAATAAAAGCTAAGATGGTAGTAAATACAAAACCAATATCCAGTGCAGTGTCTACTTTATTTCCCGTTAGAAGGCTCCCACCTCAGATGTTCTAGCAGCGATATATCATGCCGCCTACTAAGGGCCATTCCCTCCGGCAGCGGCCCCAAAAGCCTGGTGGAAGAGCTCCGCTTTGCAGGCCCTGCGGAACTGCAAAAGATCCTGCAGGGCCCTGGTGTTCTCTGGGAGCTCGTTCCACCAGTGGGGGGCCGCCACCGAGAAGGCCCTACTTCTGGTAACTGTCAACCTGGCCTCCCTCAGGCCCAGAAGGGTCAGGCGATTTTGGGTGCCTGACCGCAGCACTCTCTGGGGTATATACGGGGAAAGGCGGTCCCTTAGGTAGGCAGGCCCCAGGCCATATAGGGCTTTAAAAGTTAACACAAGCACCTTGAATCAGATCCGGTACGCTATAGGCAGCCAGTGGACTGTAATATATAACATAAAAGGTGGACTGTAATATATAACATAAAAGAAAGGTGGACTGTAATATATAACATAAAAGCAGCTATAATAAATAATCAGCAAAGACAAAGACTATCTCCATAATAACAAGGAGTCTTGGGGCAGCTTAATAAATGTCTTGTGGTGTAAGCTTTCATGAGCCATCCCCTCATCTGATGAAGTGGGCTGAGGTTCATGAAATCATATTTTTGCTGTAGCAGACTCACATGGTTATTCACTGGATTGCTTGATAATGCATTCCACGCGGATGGAGAATTTGACACAGTGGCTATTTGAAATGAGTGATCTTACACTGGCATTCTGAAGTGAGACTCCGCATGATGGACTGTGCCACACGGCTGCCCAAAGGTTTGAATCAGTTCTAAGTCAGTGGCTGGGATACAGATCTTAGTACCAAAAATGATTGTCTAAGAACTGGGAAGAGAACACAAACTGACAGTCATGAATGTGCAGTACAATCGTAGGCATCTGTCCTCAGAATTAAATCTCAGTTATTTTAATGGGACTTCTTCCCTAGTGAGTGTGCTTCACTTTGCAAGCCTAAGCACAGATCCAGTGGCGATATCTGTGAATGAGTCCTGCTTGAACTGATTTTTTTTTTAAAAAAATGAACACAGAATTTGATAAATTAATTCCTATGTGGCCATTATATGCAAAGAGCATTTTGCAGACATACGATCCATGATTACTTTAACTGCTCTCTGCAAATCTGGAAAACTCCTACTTTTTTTAAAAAAAAAAACACTAGTCATGTGCAAAAGGAATGCTAAAACAATTTCATGTTTCAGATCATTCTCCAATTTGTGGGTGTTTAATGCTCTTCCCATAATGTAAAGCCACCACAGTACTGGAGAAGGTAGGGCCAGAATAGACCAGGAGCCTCCAAGACAGTGGCTCCATCCTGTACAAATGTGGTACCCCATAACTTCTCCGAGCCCTTTGTAACTAGCATTCAGAAAAGTACTGATGGAGGGACATCAGAGCAGAGCTGTCCATCTTTTGGACGTTTATGTACAGGATGCCAGTTTATATGTGGTGATCCAAAATTCCATATATTTTGCTCCATCTAAAAGCAGATATATAGAATCTCAACTGCCTGTTTGTAATTCAGATAAGAAATATAAAATGAATCCCGAAATACCTTTTCAGAAGCATTAATGTAACTCAAAAGGCTGTCTCTCCATAAGTCTGTCCACTAAGCTATTTGTGGTATGGATTTCCTTCTGCAGGTAAAATGTTTCTGGCTTTTATAAGAATAGAAGGTAGCCCTCCCCTGTACTTACTCTTATTGCTGTAAAGAAAGCAATACCCTCCAGCGCAGAAGTGAGTGTGATGAGTTGTGGAAGGATCTCATAAAACCCAGTGATTCAGCAATAAAATGGAAGTTGAAATAAAATATTGAGCAGCACAAGAAAATATATATAAAATGGGGGGAAAATAACAGACCTCCTGCCAAAACTCGCTAAAAGAAGAATTTGGGCTGAAATTTGTGGTTCGTTCCAAATAGGATAGAGCTCTAAAACCATAGGCAGATTTTTACACCTTCCCCCCCACACTTTGATGAAATTCACCACGTGTTCATATAGGAAGTTCTTTAATTTTTTTTTTTAATGCCTCAACAAAGAACATGGTACAATTCCACATTTGGTTGATCTTCATCATATTTTAAAACTTCACATCATGGGAAATGGGAGGGGCACAGTGATTGATGCTCGGATGTCACTTTTCAAAACAAGAAGTGACATCATGATGGTCCTGGGATTTTAAAATCTCCAGGGTAAAAACTAAAGACATTTGGAAATTCCTAGTGTTGTAACTTCAGCTCCTATTCCAAAATTGGAAGTGACATCCCAGCAGTTTCTACCCACCTCGATGCATGCTCTGTGTGTGCCCTCTCTCTCTCTCTCTCTCTCTCTCTCTCTGTGTCCATCCATTCCACCCTTCTTCCAAGAAGCTCAGGACTGCACACACCATTTCCCTTCTTCTGTTTTATCCTCACAACTCTGTGGAGTACTTTATTTTTCCATTTTTTAAATTTAAATATAGAAAAAAAGAAACATAAACATCAAATACACACCCCATTCCCCAAATAGAAGAACAACCTACAGCGTACACCTAAAAAATAAAGGACAAGGGGGAAAAGGGAATACAAAAATTAAATAGTAAGAAGCAAGAAAATTAAGGCACTGGTAGAGATCTCAACGTTCGGTGTAAATACAAAGAGAAGGAATTCTTTTCCCTTCTTTATTTTCTTTTCTTGTAAACATGCATGATTAATGTATAATTACAATATGATCAAAATATAGAGAGAGGCTTACTTAATTTTATCCCATAATCTGAGGAAGGGCTTAAACATACTTTTGAGTATTGTTCTGAGTTGTGTATATAATAAAATTGTGCCATGTTTCAAAAAAGTCTACAATTTTGGCTTTGGATTTGATTATTCTGATTTGACTTGTTAATTTTTCAGCTATTGCAATATGCCATAACTCAGAATACCATGAGTTAATGTTAATAATTCTGCAGCTTTCCAACTTTTAACAACTGTCCTGCACACTGCCATGAACATAAACACTATTAATCCTTTAGAAGTCACCTTTTCTTTTTGTTTCTCCCTTATTGTTAATAGGGCCAAAGCTGGTGTAACACAGATGGTTTGACATGTAATTTTTGCCACTTCTGCAACTCTGTGGAGTACTTTAGACTCAGAGTGTGTGATTGGCCTAAGGTCAGCCAGCAAGGCTTCATGGCACTGGGAGATGTCCTTTTAGAATGGTGGCTTATGTAAAATCATGAATGTTAATTCTCCAGTTCAATGGAATGATTCAATGTTTATGCAGCTCCAATCCTGAGCACTGTATTTGATGTTGAATGCAAGTAAATAGCAAACATTTAAAAATGAAGTAAATCGCAAACATTTTAAAAAGCCTTCCAGAATGTGGAGTGTGTATGTCCATTCCAGTATTTAGGATTACGAAACAAGGTTGCTAGGTCAGAATGTTAACTTTGGGGATAATTATGACTTTTAACATGTAGGGCAGCCTTGACCAAAGTTTGTACGTACAAAGAAGTAAGAAAAAATTAAGGGTGTATGGTAGTAAAACTACAAATCCTGTAAGTAGCAAGGGACAGCTGCGTTCCTCGGTTACAGCCAAAACAACAGTGAGTCTTGTGGCTAACAGATTTACTGTGGCATATGATCTCATGAGCCAGCACTCACTTCCTGAGGAGTCTTCCAGGTAAGTGCGAACTCATCTGGGGATCAACACATACGTGGGTACCCATCCAGGCATGAAAATATATGCCAAAATCTGCTTCCATGAGTGCATGATTTCTAGCTGGATTGGAGAGAGAGAAAAACAAATATAAACTTTTATACTGGAGATTTCAGATGTAAATCTACAACTGTAGTATTACCAGGGCTTTTTTTGTAGAAAAAGCCCAGCAGGAACTCATTAACATAATAGGCCACATCCAACAGTAAAAACTCATTAACATATTAGGCCACACCACTGACAGCACAGCTTATTAGCATATTAGGCCACACCCCCATGGTACCAGAAGAGTGGTCATCCAGCCACACCCACCTTTTGCTTCTTATTCTGTTTACCTTGTTTGTTGTCAAAACCCAGGGCTTTTTTTGTAGCAGGAATTAATTTGCATGTTAGGCCACATACCCCTAATGTAGCCAATCCTAATGAGTTTCTGCTGTTGGGTGTGGCCTATTATGCTAATGAGTTCCTGTTGGGTGTGGCCAACTCAGGAGCCAGCCGGAACTCCATTCCTGTGCCCTGAGCATTACCAAAAGAGCCCTGAGCATTACCAATGACAAAGCACAGATGTAACAGAACAGAGGTCCTCATATCTGGTGCTGGCCAAGAGTTTCAGAAGGTGGGTAGAGTCAATTGGAACTCTTGCTCAGTGCAGCTTCTGACTGGGAATAAAGATTTGGTTAACTGCGCAGATTAAAATAAAGTTGGTTCAGCAGCAGCTGACCTCAGAGTTGGTTATATTCTCTCTCTCCTCTATCCCAATGTATTAAAATTATATGTTGCCCTTGGACTTTCTCTGGGTCTGTGTATGGCTCTGCCTCCACTACAGCTATTTTGTAGTTGGGCTGACCACCCTGTGTCAAAATTCCAAAGGTGCCCACAGATTCAAAAAAGGTTGGAGACCCCTGCAATAGATAGAATAAACAGTGAACTAGACAAAATTAAACTTTTCCCTCCTAGATATTTTATGGCAATATGTTCAGTGATCCCCCTCCCCAACTGAATAGTTTATTTCTTACATTACAGATTAAAAAACACAGTGAAAATATTTTATGGGCTCTACCTAGATAACAAATTTGTTACTATTGTTTTATTGCCTGCACAACAGTCTGTTGGGTTGCACATTTATGAAAGATCTTGCATTTATTGCACAGTAAACATTATTAACATTACAATGGTCTATTATTAATCTTTGTTTCCCATTCCACTGCTTAGCTACCTACATATATCACATATAAAAACACATTTATGCTGTGCTAATACCATATTAACCATTAACAGATGCAAAATGTCACTAATAGAAGAATTAGTAGTGTACGTAAGTGAAACTCCCTGAAAAATCACAGAGGAATACTTACATTAGGGGACTGTGATCAGGTATTGAAGGCAGGTCTTCCTTATGAATCCAGGGGAACAAGTACTGAAATCTGAAATAGTTCTCCATCCCTTCCTTCCTGAGTTTTTCCATGGACTTTAGTACTCTGGGAGGTTCATTCTGTGGCAGAGCCATCTAGGACAATCTCAGTTTTTACTCCAGTGGTCTAGAATGGGCTACCAGTTGAAGTGAGATCTAGCTGTATTTAAGTCAGCTTGTAAGATGGTGGTATTCATAAGGCTTTTTTGCTGAGATGTTTGTTATGTATAGATTATGGTGGGATATAGGATTAGTAGGAGAATTGGGGTTGGGGATGTGGGGATGATGTTGCAGGTATGAGACATCACTTCCAGGGAAAATCCAGAGGTGACAGCAGCATGCTCATCATGCCTGCAGTGCTGGCAGTGGTGGACAATAGGTGCTCAGGGTGGGGAATTCTCAGCGTGGGGAATGCTAGGGAGATGGCAATCCTAGTGGGGTGGGATGGTTATCATTCTTGATGGAAATTATATTGATTTATGATTTACTTGCAGTACACATATAAAAACATTGCATGTATCTTTTAAATTGTGAGTGAAAAGGTGGTTTACAAATATTTAAATCAATAAATAGATTTCTTTAGGGGTGCTGAAGAAGATGTGAAAAGGCCAAGATAATTTTAAATAGACTGCCTCAGACTAATATTATAGTGATAGTCAAACTAATGCAACCCCTTCAGTGTACAAGACACCACCAGTGGTATCCAAGAACTTTTTTGAGAGTTGGTGCTGCTAAGGAGCCTTCCTAAGAAAGTTCCCACCTGCTATTTGCAGTTTTTGTTACCACCTATTTGATACCCAAAGGGCCATCCTTTTTCAAACTTTCAGGAGCCTAGCCTGTTTGTTCTCATAGTTTTATAGAACCAAAAATGACCTTTTAGGCTGCTGGCATGCCAGTTTCCAGAATGTTTAGAAGAGGAAGGAATTAACTACCTGAGAGAGAGAGAGAAAAAAAATCTCTTTTTGATCCTGAGGAGTCTTGTGGGGGTTTGTGGGGGGGGAGAGAACTCTGGAATAAAGCTCCTGCTTTTGAAGGTAAGAAGACCCTTTCCTACCAATGATAAGACCATGAATCAGCCCTCCAAAGTTTCTAAACTTTAGAGAGTAGTCACGTGAGTCTGCAGTGGACAGCTAGATGTAAGTCGAGTAGCACCTTAGAGACCAAAAAAATCTGGGGGGTATAAGCTTTTGAGAGTCAAAGCCCCATTAATCAGATACTAAGATTTTTAGGGTCCCCCTGTTAGCAAAAGCTAAAGACACAATCAAAGTCAATTTACCAGTGCTGCAATGCATGACTCCGTGCCAGAGCACTTCCAAATACATTTCCTGTAATTTTGCTTGAGGAGCACTGTTCTTTCTCTCATTTGAGCTTTGGATTTTGTTGGATTAGCCTTCTGCCAGAACTCTATTTAAGAATTCAGTCCCTATCTAGATCTTCCTTCAAGGTATATGGGCTTACACTCCAACTAGGACAGGACATACCCACCAGGAGTGCTATTTTACACTAAAGTGATGCTAATAATAACAAAACAACAATATAAAATAATGATGTGAAGTTGGCTTGTAAAATTGGTTGACTAACGTTATGATACTTTCTCTTTGGCTCAAAGCAATCAAATGTGGTCTCTCTCACACATCCCAGCACACTGTATTTGTTCAAAGAGAAAGCCCTAAAACCTGAAAATTTATTTTATTTCTCCATTTGCCAAGTTCTCTCTAGGATCTCATCCAGATCAAGACAGTCATAAGTTTTAGGAGTACAAACGCCCACTCAGGCCCACAAATGTGACACTTGCTGTTTTATTTGGAATTTTATTTGAAAGCATTTCCTGTAATTTTTTTAAAAAGCTGAGCCACTCAAAAACAAGTTTTGTTTTCTGAAGCAAAAGAGTATTTTCCTCATATGACAGCTTCTTTTGCTGTCTCAAAAATACAGGTCATGCTGTGTATCAAAAGAAACCACCTTATAACAGCTCCCTTTATTTGTTTCCCCAGAAATGAAACCCAGAACTAACATTTCAAAATGCAATAGAATGTTATCGTTAATAGTTCCAGAATATCTAAAACTCTGTAGTTACAACCCATCTTAGGCATTCACTCACTCACTCACTGATTAATTCATATCCTGCTTATCTCCCCAACGTGATCCCAAAGCCACTTACAATTTGTGTTACCAACCTCCAGGTAGAGCCGGCAGTTCTCCTGGAATTACAATTAATCTCCAAACTACACAGATCCATTCTTCTGGAGGAAATGACAGCGTTGTAGAGTGGATTTTAAGGCATTGTGTCCAATTAGTGTTTTAGCTGGACATTTGACCAGAATCACTGTAGACTGATGTGAAGTTTACAAACACTATCACCAGTTCTGGTGGCTTATAAGAGATGTAAATCTACGGCTTCTCAAAGGAATGGTTGTTGGAGAATTGCTATTTAAATGCTTATCATGCATTTTAATCTTGTAATGGACATTTTATGGACTTTGCTCAATACTGTCATTGCCTTGTTTTGTTTCTTTTGTTTCACTATGGTTTTGAGCTAATGCAATAAAATGAGTAGACTGATTGACTAAGGCATCACATCTATTCTGAGATACCTCCCTACACCCTGACCTCCACTGGCAATGCTTCCTTATTGCAAGAAATTTCCCAAGCCAGAGTTGGCGATCCTATTTACAATAAAAGATAAAATACAAAAATAGAACATGGACAGACAAAATGGGGTACAAAAGGCTTCTAAATGCAGAGCTTATCTTACTCTCTCACACACTGCAAACAGATATCCTGACATGGACAGCTCAAGCTAGCCCAATCCTGTCAGATTTTAGAAGTTAAGCAGGGTTGGCTTGGCTAATATTTGGAAGGGCAACCTCCAAGGAATACCAGGGTCATGACAAAGTGTTAGCCTGACTACTCTTTTATATTATTAATATTGGGGGAATATTAGCTCTTAACAATCAGCAGTAGGCGTTATGGATCTTCACCTGTGTGTACAGAGGCTGGGCTTCTCCTGAACTCCCAAGAAACTGACTCAAAGACTCAAGTCAGAGTTTAAATGATTATTGTTTACTTTGTAAGAATAAAATGTTTCATAAATTGCTACACAATCATACACACAGTTATACTGATCTAGGAAGTTAGATAGAGTTAAAGAGACGTTTGCATTAGCAGGTATATTGATGGTATCCGATGGGGTGATTTTTACCTATACAGGAGTCTGGTGAGGTCCTGCTGGAAAATGGGGGATGTTTCCAAACAAAGGGAGAAAGGAGCGTGAGTTCTGAACCTGCAGAAACCACGTGTTGGATCCCAGTGGTGCACCCAAGGATCCGGGAGGGAGGGAGGAGGGAGGCGGGAGAAGCAAAAGAGGAATAGAACTAACTCATAACTCTTGGGAAGCTGTATTTATTGGGGGGGTGTTACTGGGGGATTGGCAAGGTCAGAGACCTTCCCCGGGAATGCCTATGGATGGTCCATTCTGTGCCACTAGCCACTAAGAGGGTCCTATGGGGGTGGCCAATATTCAAATCTACCTGATGGTCAGGACAGGATGTCGACATCTTCTGCTGCAGGCATTATCTTCTAGATGAAAGCGGACCTGGGCAGCACAACCAGTTCATCAGGAAGTGTCCCGCTGTCTTTGCACCCCTGTGTGAAGTTCTTTGATGTGCCAAATGGAGGGGAAGTTGAAGGGAGGGGGACTAAGCCTGTGTACATGTGTGGAGTTCATACCCTCATGGAGTTGGTGGGTATATGTCTCTAGCCATAAAGGATGACATGGCTCTTTGTGCATGTGATTGTCTTTGTGCTTTGTGACAACCTCCTGGCCTGGAGGTGGTAACCTCAGAAAATGGTACTTTAAACCTCTGCTGGAAGTATTTGCAGTCATTTTCCCTCTGGTTACCCCATGCAACAGTCCATCTCACACAATCAGCACATAGTCCATTCATTGCTCTTACAGGTCCCCATAAGAGTGCAAAATCATCATGCTGGCTTACAACAGAGGCAGGCAATGGCAAACCACCTCTGAAACTTTTGTTGCCTTAAAAACAAGTCTAGCTCACTACCTAGTGGTGCATAACACTAAAAGAGCTACAACTTCTGGCTGCCACACAATCTTAGGCTATTCTACACTCAATGCCATAATTAATTATGCAAACAGATCCTCCTACCAACTCTATGTCGTTGCCCAATGACCCCCCCCCACACACACACACATAGTTCAAGCTGTGCATTTGTACTGCAAGATCTTCTGACCTAGTGCAGTCAGAGTCTTGAGTGAATCCATCACTTGATATCAAGCCAGAGTTCATCAAGATATGCATCACACCAGGCACTTGCAAGAGGAACTAGGCTAGCTGCCCTGAGAATTCTGGAGCACATTAATCAAAGCTCTTTTGTGTGGTCTTCCAAGGCTTCTCACATCCTAACCATAAATTTATAAAACAATAGTCTGTCCTTTCAAGATATCCCTTACAAAAAACAGGCTTTGCTGGAAACCTAATCCAATACACAGAAACAACTATCTCCTGACCCATTTTGGAAAGATATTAGGCATACCTACTGCCACACAGGTAATTCAGTCAGACTCACCTCCCTCTCCCATGTTGTTGTTGTTGTTCAGTCACACAGTCATGTCCTACTCTTTGCAATCCCATGGACAACAACATGCCAGGCGCTCCCATCCCCTGCCACCCTCCAGAGCTTGCTCAACTCCATGCTCATTTAATCAATAACACTGTCTAACCATCTCATCCTTTGCCGTCCCCTTCTTCTTTTACCTTCAATCTTTCTGAGCATCAGGGTCTTCTCTAGTGAGTGTTCCCTTCTCATTTGGTGGCCAAAATATTTGAGCTTCAGCTTCAGTATCTGTCCTTCCAGGTTTGATTTCCTTTAGGATTGACTGATTTGATCTCCTTGCAGTCCAAGGGACTCTCAAAAGTCTTCTCCAGCACCCTCTCCCATAACATCATTTAAATGCATCCCTCATTTAAATGCATCCCAATGAAATTTTCAAATCCTCAGTGATATCAGTTTGGATCATGATATTACACTAATCACAAAAACCTTGCAAGGGATTTCAGCCAATAGTATCAGTCTGCAGGTACCTCATGAAGGATCTAAGACCTCCTTGACCCACTCACCTTCTAAAAGGTGGGTCAAATAAGTGGCGTGAAAAGGGTCTATCGAGACCCACCATTTTGTAGTTGATTTTTGCTCCTGAACCATCTTCTGCTCTGGATATAAAACAACAATCTTGTCTTCAAAAGCAGGCAGAGTATAGTATCATCAACCCATTCTGCCTTCCCATCTTTTAAACTTCCCCACTATGTCCTTCTTCCTGCTCATCCTTTTCCCAGTCCTCTGCCAGCTGCCTTTACAGTCCTCTGGTTTACCATTGGTTCTCAATCTTTTTTGTTATGGTGTCCCACAAGTTCAAATTTATAGTGCTATAGTGACCAATTGATTTATTGTCACATGAATATCAGTCCACAGATTTTTGACAGTCATTGTTTTCATGCATTTTGACTATACTTTAGCCCATTCTATAACCATTACTTAAGTTATCCAAGCAAAAATTTACTTAACACACTGATTCATGTGGAATTTGATGAAATATTTATTGCACTTACTTTAGTTATTTAGGTTTTTAAAATGCAAATGTGAGAACATAACTATCTGATTGCAGATTATAGTTTCATGAGTTATAAAAATTATAGACATAGTGGATCGTGTTGAAGCTTAAAAGCCACCAAATCTATTCATTTTTTGGCTATTTAAAATTTAATTAAATAAACAGCATTAAAAATTAAATAACCTCTTCCACACCCCTATCAAAATGCACAATGCTATCAGAAGTAAGTGTTCTGTGTTCAGCAGGGTTTAATTCCAGGTAAGTGAGCATAGGCTTGCTTTGTAAGAAAGCCCCATCAAATTAAATGGGATTTACTTCAGAGACACACAGAAGCAGAGGGGGATTTGTCCCCACTTGAACATACAGAGCCACTGCCACCCCATTTCCTTCTTCTCTAAAGCAGAGATTGAAAAAGCAAAACCTGAAAAAGAGGTTGAGTTTACTTGGCTTGCTCCAGGGCCGTAGAGTTTTGTAAATTCGGGGGGGGGCTCTTTAGTGCAAACGTGAAGCGTGGGCGCTCGCTGGGGCGATGTTCCCCCCCCCCAGGAAACCGCCATGCCTCCCCGGGCCTTTCTGAGGCCCACCAGCCACTGCTGCCGGCGCTTCTCTCCCCAACCCCCGCCCTGGCCACTCCTTCCCTCTCCCTCCCTCTTTTCCGGGCAAAATGCCCAGTGTGGTGACGTCACCCGGAAGTGACACCATCATGCTGGGTAGATTGCCAGCATGACGCTCTGTCAATTGCCCTGAAACTCTATGGTGCGTCGCCTAGCAATGTGCCCAGCATGATGGCATCACTTCCGGGTGATGTCACCACACTGGACATTTCACCTGGAAAAGAGAGAGGGAGAGGGAAGGACAGAGGAGTGGCCGGGCTGGGGGGCTGGGGGAGAGGCACTGGCAGCAGTGGCTGTCGGGCCTTGAAAGGGTCCAGGGAGGCATGGCAGCGAGGTGAGGTGCAGTGGCAGGCACTACGTTTTCCTGGGGGTGCTCAGTCCCCCCTGGGAAATTTTGGGGGTGGCTCGAGCCCTCGAGCCCCCCCCCCGGTAGTCTACGCCTATGGCTTGCTCCCAGTTTAGCTGAAAGCTTTCAAACCTGGAGCTACTCTGTCTTCTAAATACTGCATTAGAGTGCTGTTTCACTTCAGTGGCACATTTCTTCTTTCTGGAAATGCATCTATTTCTAAATGTTAAGCAGCTTTTGTTTTCTTCTGATCATCAGCTCAGACCAGTACCTCCTATCCAGAGTCCCCACATTCTGTCTCTGTCAGTGGATTGTGTGAGGGACAGAGTGAAGCTGGCATTTTAAGCTTGCGGGGTACAGGCTTGGGGAGCACATCTTAAAGATCCCGCTTGGACTGAAAAGCAATATCGATTCAGATGAGAGGAAGGTACGAGAAGATAAGTCTATTCCTCCACCAATGCTACCACACTGATCATAAACTTCACCCAGCGAAATGGCAACTTTTAAAATCAGGTTGCCAGGTCCGGGTTGGAAAATACCTGGAGACTTTGGGAGTCGATCTGGGAGAGGGTGGGGTTTGGGGAGGGGAGGTGCCTCAGTATGGTACCATACCATAGCGTCCACCTTTCAAAGCAGCCATTTTCTCCAGGGGAGCTGATCTCTGTCAGCTGGGGATCAGTTGTACAAGTGGGAGATCTCTAGGCCCCACTTGGAGGCTGGCAACCCTGTTTTAAAACCTAATGTGGGTAGTCACTGGTCCATGAATCAACAGGGCAGACTTAGTTACCTTTAAAAATGAAAGAGTGCTTGATTCCTGTATAGCAGCTACTAAGTGCTCACCATCCTCCTGGACAGGAACTGAACATAGCTCCTACTCTGCACTAGCTCTTTCTTTGTAGAATACTGAAGAGGTGGGGCTGAAGTATAATAATCTCAGCATTATTGCTCATGACCCTCCTCCACACTCAACAAGCATACAAGCACTAGGAACTGCTGCACCAAGCAGGGCTGGAGCAGGGAGCAGCATCAAAGAGATGTCACATCTGAAGCAGGCAGGACCCAAAGCAGCACCTGAAGTTTTCTTGGAGAAGGTCATTGTGTTGGCCATTTCTTGCAACTTCAACAGCACAAATGGCCCTTTCAAAAGAAAAGCACCTTAGCGACCGCTGAGAAACAGCTAGGTGGCATTACCATCAAATAAAAGTAAGGGGAGGAGGGTGGTTGAAGAAAAGAAAAAAAAGAGGATGGAGTTGGTTACTGCTTCTGTGCGGGGAAGAAGATCTGTGTGCTCTTTTTCAGGTGCAGCTGCAACTTCAGCCTTGCTCACTATGGACTGCTGGTTGGCTGGCTGCCTTGCTAGGCCCCATCTCCTTCACCTCAGAGAATCAGTGTGAGTTGGCTGAGCATCACACAAAAAGGGGAGGGGAATAGCTGCCATAAGCCAACAAGAGCCCATGACCCACCACTTTCACAGGCTTCACGACCCACAAGTGAGTTGGGACCCACTGGTAAGGGAAGCACTGCCACAGACTCTCCCAAATTCCTTTCCTTGTTTGGCAGCCCCTGTTTCCCTTTACCCAAACTCCTCCTGCCCCTCACATTTTTACATTACTTTTGGAGCAAGCCTTACACCATTCTGTATTCCTTGGGAGGGATATTTCTTTGGCATAGCAATAAGAAAGCAACACATTTTTGAGTTAAAACATGATTGGGCACTAGCTGAAAATAACTACAATTAGATCCCAGGATTTTGCAAATCCTCATTTATTGGTTTACCACAAGCAAACTGCAACTATATTTTGATCATTGAACAATTCAGTTTTGCTGTCTTATACTGATGTCATTTTACTTTTCTGTGCTATTCTGTGTCTTCTTTGGAACAATAAAGTTACTTTCTGTTTAAGCGTCTTTCTCTTCCTCTCATATCTCCTGCTTGAGGAATATTAAGCTATATGCTAAGAATTATGTATACAACATACCCTGACATGGGGACTGTTCTGGATAACAGACTACAGCCCTCGAGACAAGAGCCAAAACCAAAAGTCCTTTGGCTCATTCCCTTGGCCATGGCTAAGCTTTAAGTATCCATCAGATGCCATCCTGGAAATGTGGAAGGGAAAGCTTCAATTGGTTGAATTACACAACTTTAGCAAATGACTATGGACATTGTCTTAGGGGACTAGATTCCAGACACCTTTACCTCCTCCCACTTCCACAAAGAATACTGATCCCCAACATCTGGTTACATGTTCTTGTGCCTGCTACTGACTGGAGTCTAGAGACTGGAGCAAGAATTAAGTCTAACATAAGGCTGTGATGGCCCTGTCCTTCCTGACGCTCTATTGGAAAAAAAAGTTATCACCACCCCTTAAGATGTGGATGGTAGAAAGCAGGACCCATGCTTAAGCCTATTGGACTGTGAGCCCCACTGGACTACACCAACAAACAATTTGGATGAATTTACTTGCACTGGGATCATTCCATATATAATGGAAGGCTGAAGGCACAATGGCTGCAGTCCCTGTAATCACACAGAATGAGTCATCCCCCAGGGGCCACAGCAGTGGATCTGGGTTGTGGGAGAGCAGAGGCTGTGGCTCAGTGGTAGAGCAGTGGTAGAGCATCTGTTTGAGAACCAGCATAGTATAATAGTTCAGAGTGGTGGACTCTAATCTGGAGAACTCAGTTTGATTCCCCACTCCTCCACATGAAGCCCACAGGGTAACCCTAAACTAGTCACAGTTCTCTCAGTCCCACCTACCTCACAAGGTGCCTGTCGTGGGGAGAGGAAAAGAAGATGATTGTAAACCACTTTGAGACTCTTTAGGGTAGAGAAAAGCAGGGTATAAAAACCAGCTCTTCTTCTGCTGCTTGGCATGCAGAATGTTCCAGATTCAATTCCCGGCATCTCCAGTTAAAGGATCTGGCAGTATGTGATGTGAGAGATATCTACCTGCACTGGTTGTTGACTGTAACAATACATTTGACTTGATTACCTGAGACCCTGGAGAGCCACTGCCAGTCTGAGTAAACCATACTGACCTTGATGGATTGATAGCCTATTTAACTATAAGGCAGCTTTGTGTGTGAGTGATCTGGTTGTGAAACAGAAGGGGCTCGCTTCCATGCTGTTTTTGGCCTTGTGTCAAAATATTCTAATTACTAGTGGCAAGGATTGACTTCCATCCACACATTCCATCCTGCTCTGTACTCTGGCGGGTTCACAAAATTGTTTTTCAAACTGCCAGGTATCTCTTTATCATTGTCTTACAGCAATGATTCATTTAGAACTGGGTCATGGGAAAGATTCAACTCATCTTGGGACTGTTGGGAGAACATAAATTTGTCAGGCCATAGAAATAAAGATTTACTAAGTACTATTATTGGGTCTAACTTCCATTACGAGCTTCAACCTCCCATGACCTAGTTCCACATGAAGCTTGACCCAAGTTGTACCAGAAAATAGCTTACCTTGGAAGTGAATGGACCTCTGAGGCTCAGCAATTTGCTAATGCTGCTGCAATTCTTTTCAACTCATAGCTCACAATATGCAGCAGTTTTTAAACCCTCAAAATCCAAATATTATAGATATTTGTAGCAAATTGTAATACAAGGTCAATAAAGCTTTGCTTTCACCTAGTTATATACTCCTGAGGTGGAAAAAATAACAAAAATTGGCTCGGTCAGTTCCATTATACTAATTCATCTTTCCTGAGTTTCAGGGAATTATCATCAGAGTTACATATATCATTAAAGGTCACAATTAGACAGCTCTTTAGATCCGACCCAGGCACAAGTGCCTGCCGGATTTAAAGGGCACATCCAGACAGTCACATCTGGGAAATGTGCTGCTTCCATGATCAGCTCGTCGATCCCTGCCAGGGAGCTGTACTTAAAAGCTGAAAGTCTGGTCTAAAGCTTGCCGACGGGCCAATGGTGGACATTCCCCCATCTGGTCATTCCAGCACGCAATCAGCCCGTCAGGATGGTCTGACTCCAGACCATCCTGAATGGCTGCCATTAAACAAAATTCTTAGTGATATGCACATAAACGCGTAAACGTGCGACAGCCGCAGAGCTCCGCTCAAACGTTCCAGACAGTTTCATGTTTCTGAAGGGCCTGTGAAACTTATGAACTTTGTTGATTGAAATGGTTCCTAGAGGAAGGTACCACTGGCAGTGCTTTTAACATTCAAGTCCGTGCATGCATGGAAAAACAAGTAGACAGCAAGGGACATATGCGCATGCGCGAACAGATTTTTTTTAAAAAACTCAACCGTGTGCCTCCTTCCAGTGGCTACTGTCTAGACAATCCACCATGGAGTCTGTGTGCGGTAAGGGATTTACAGGGGAGCTGTCTGGTCGTGCAACACTGGTTAAAAAAGATTGGGATCAAATTAGAGCTGAGCCAATGGTGGGATTAGCTGCCCATCTGAATGCACCCAAAGTATAGCAACAAAAAATGTTGTGGTTTGTATCCTACAGATCACAACTCTTCTTCCCCTTCTTCTCCTTTATGCTGCGGTCCACACAAAGGCAATACCAGCGGAATACTCACAAACAAAATGCCATGTGGCAAAGAACTTTGCTGTAAGGAGGGGAGATTAAATAAAATCTCACCCCTCCCTCTTTTGCTAGCAAAGAACTTTTCCCACTTACTTTTCCTACCAGCAGACAGGGACCTATTTTGCTCCCCTGGGGAACTCAGGGGAGGGAAGCATTTT
Source organism: Lepidodactylus listeri (assembly GCA_029233225.1). NCBI lineage: Eukaryota > Metazoa > Chordata > Lepidosauria > Squamata > Gekkonidae > Lepidodactylus > Lepidodactylus listeri. The sequence goes on from JARCFY010000007.1 coordinate 50,824,608, forward strand.
CTCTCACTTCCTGTTGGTTTTCTGCAGAGCTCACTCCTGCAGAAGCTCAGAGAAAAGTCAGACAACACATCTCTTTTTAAGCTGAACTGCAAAACGTTCAGGAGAAAAGACGGGTGTTTTTCTTTTTCTTTCATGATAGATAACTGCAAATAATGACTGGCTATTCAGCCAAGGCAAAGTGTAATCTCCCTATCTATATAGGTAGGTAAGTAGTGAAATTAGAACTTCTTTTGGGTATTTTCAAATGACACAAGCAGTTTTAAAATAAACAGGACATGATTGGGGCTGATTTGGGATGCATAAAAGTGCCTTTAATTACCTGTGCTTTCCACTCACATCTGGCAGAAAAAAAAGCCAATGCTGTCATTTTTACTGACAGTTAAATTTATGCTGAATGATCCCCCTATTATCTGCATATTTTTGCTACCGATTAAGTTTCATTTGGCCTTATGAATCACCTCCTCTAGCAATTCAACTTGAGTCTGTTAAAATGTATGACACATTTTTAATGGCATTCTACCGGCTCTCCTCCTTCTGGGAAAGAAAGTGCTCCCTTTCAACATTCCATTTCCTTGGCCGTATGAAATTGATTCTTTTCACTTGTGCTTCCCTGGTAGAGTGTTCAAGACACCACAGAGTAATGTAAGGCAATAAGCTGATTAAAAGAGTAATAGTTTCTGTAGCTCAATGGGACCCAGTACTAAAATGTCTAATGCCTTTTCTGAGGAGTCTAGTGTTCGTTCAGTGGTGGGAAACAACTGTGGTGATGCATTGCTGACATTAGTGTCAGTCAAGACTAAAGGAAGAGCTTTGTCAAGCAAAGAGTCAGCATTGGAACTCTGCCCCCTCTTACAGAATGCCCCTTACAATACAATATGCTGAAGTGCTGCAGGTGCCACAGTTATATTAGATGGTATTCCTATAGACACAGCACAAACAAAGGCATAGGTTGTAGTGCTGTTCCCAAGCTTGTTGGCTGGAAGTCTGAAGCTCAATGTTTGGGCTATGATGTATGCAAAGAATGTATCAGAAGAAATTCGGCAAGGCAGAGGGCTGGCACATATAGCCTTACAGCAATCTGATGGCTCCATGATATCACATTGTCAATCAAAAGTGACTACATAACACAAAAAAGTAAAAGACGAAGAAGAGAGAGTGTGTGAAGATCCAGCCCTTATTCTGACTGGGAAAACATTTTACTCCAGATTATATGAAATTGTAGGGGGGGGGGGAGCAGGGAGAAGTACTAAACATCCCCCCTCTCAATTTCCCATTTCAATCACTTCCTATCATCTCTCAGTGGCTTTCCTTCTCCAAAAGGGGCATATCAAGCCACAGGTATAAGAGATTGCAAGTGCAATGCAGTATTTGGCAATAAACCTTATTGAACAAAGCAACCAAATAAATATGCATATTATATGAATTATACAGAAAAAGAAGAAGAAGAAGAAGAGATTGGATTTATACCCCGCCCTTCTCTCACTTGGTCTCAGAGCAGCTTACAAACTCCTTTCCCTTCCCCTCCCCTCCCCTCCCCAGAACAGACACCCTGTGAGGTAGGTAGGGCTGAGAGAGTTCTGAGACAGCCGTCCTTGAGAGAACAGCTGGTGCAGAGCTATGGCTGGCCCAAGGTCATCCAGCAGGTGCAGGTGGAGGAGTGGGGAATCAAACCCAGTTCTCCTAGATTAGAGTCCGCGCACTTGACTACTACACTTGTATGAATGGTACACCAGTATGAAGAGACAAGGGTTGGATCCTATGGACCCATATTCCTAAAGGTAGCTGTGTTCATGGAATGAATCATACGTATACATACATATATACCTATATACACACACACACACATATATATGTATATATATGTATACACATATATATACACATACATACATATATATACATATACATACACACATACACACACACACACACACACACATATATATATTCTTTTTTACTCCCATTGTTGTCTTTCTGAAATAGTATGTTACATTACACATCATCTAGGTTAAGAACAGAATGAATCATCTGCTTGAATGTAAATCTGCAGGATAAAAAAAGAGCATAGTGTATTTATCTTTTATACAGCCTCTATTGGGTACAAATATAACTTTTTCCCAGCAGCCAGGCAACACATCTTGAATTAAATAGGGGGGGGGGGGTGATCCCACTTAGGGAGTCTGCTAATTTCACCCCCTTTCAAACATTTCTATCTGATTTTGTCAAATATGATTTACTGTTTATTAAACTTCACTAGCAACCATTATTAGGAGGGATGGGCACGAACCAGGTCACGAGCCAAAATTCGGCACAAACTTGGGCTGTTTCGGAACCCCCAAACCAATGTTCAGGAAAGTACCTTCCCCAAACATTTACCAGACTTTTGTCCAGTTCATCTGTTCAGGCCATTTAACCCTAATAGCTGAGCGGTGCAGGTCGGCAACTTACCTGTTAGGTTTAAATGGATGTGAGCTATTTCACTGGTTGGTTTCACTTCCCCCCACTTCAAAGTGAGCGGAAGTAAAACAGACTGGTGAAGTGGCTGCCATTTCAGCCTAACAGCTGACAGGCACACCTGCCTTGCTGTTAGGCTGAAATAGCTGTGAGCCATTTCAATGGTAAGTTTAATTCCCCCCTCTTCCAAGCTGTTTCAGCCTCACAGCTAATGGTGAAAAGACTGGCAGCCATTTAAACCTAACAGTGGGGCAGGTATGCCCATCACCTGTTAGGTTTAAATGGCTGTGAGCCATTAAATCTACTGGTTTTGCTCCCTTCACTTTGAAGCAAAACAGATGAGCAATCCTCCCTTCTCCTGGTTGTAGCTTGCTGCAGCCAATAGTAAGGGGAATCTAAACTGGCCAGTTCAGGGCGTTTTGGCTCAGTTCAGTTTGGAGTTTGGTTCGGGGGCTGCCCTGAACCAAACTGGAATTTTTAGGTTCATTTCCATCCCTAATTATTAATTCACATTTCTCTAGGTATTACTTTTTGACTGTAGCTTCTCAATTGTTGGTTGCTGCTGAAATTATACTTAGTAAATATCATGTTTGACTTCAGCTATACAGGTATAAACTCCACAGATATATTCCTCCAGGAACCCCACCACAGTTCTTTCATTGCCTTTAAAAACACACACACACACACACACACACAGGACACCATCAAATTTTTTCAATAATTTTCTTCTTGGGTTACTTAAGGGCTTTTCTTAAAAAACACACAAACATTCTTGGCTTTCATTGGGATCATTTTCTCAGGCTCTTTGTACATAGGTCACTGTTACCTAATGTATACACCCACAAAAATGGAACTCCAGTATGTGATAACATGACTTTATTTGAGCAAATTCAGACCTGATATCTTTTTTTCATTGCCACGGTTTAAACCTAGAGCATTTGAATAGGGAACATAAGCACTGCTAATCATTAGAGAGGGATAGTCTTTGTTTAGCCTGTTGCAGTAAAACTTATAAACATTGTTAATGTTTTTAAATTGCCTGCTTTTCTCCATAATTTTATTGTTATCCTTTCTAAGCATCCTTAGACGCTATTTATTTAGCATAAAGCTCTAGTGTGCATTTTCTGAAACACATAGTGATTATTATGTGCTGGGAGGTCACAAGCAACTCATGGCAACCCCAGTCCCATGATGGTTTCAAGGCAAGAGGAGAGCAGAGGTGGCTTACCTGTCTTCCTTAGCGTACCAACCCCCAGCTGCCGTGGCAGTCTGCCAACCAAATATTAACTGCTGCTGACCTTGCTTAGCAGCCAAGCTCTGATGAGGTCAGACTAGTCAGGGCTACTCAGGCTGAAATACATAAATGAAAATAAATAGGGATGTTATTGAATTTGCTGATCATTCTTGTTCAGTTCATATTACGCTAGACTTGTCAAGAGATCTGGCAACATCCCTATTTATTATGACTGAGTTCACAAAGTGTACATCCTCTTTTCTGGTTTCTCCACACTCTGGACAAAAATACAATTCTCCTTTACCCCCAAATTTAGTAGGAATATCACCAAAAACCTATGCACACCATTTTTTTTGTATCAGCAGCACAGATATGGCATTAAATGGTATAAAAACTCAGAAAATAAATGGCATAAAAATGGTCTACCCAACCATGCACACAAACTGAAAGAAATTTCAAAATGGGCTTTGAATCAAAAGACCATAGTTCCATTCAGGAAACAGATCTTGCTCCCTTTCTGCTGCAGACCAGTGCATTCCCTGCAGAGACATTCCTGAAGGTTGTGGCCTTCAGAAATAGTATGGGTACATGCAGAATGCATTTATTCAGGTACCATCAAGTTGCAACTAAATTATGAAGACCCCAGCAAGGTGCTTTCAAAGCAAGGGAGAAGCAGAGACAGCTTGCCATTGCCTTCCTTTGAAGAGTCTTCCTTGGTGGTGTCCTATCCAAATGCCAACCCTGGTTGGCTTCTGAGATCTGACAAAATCAGGCTATACCATGCTACCTTCCCTTTTGTGTATGCAGTAGGATGGAGAAATTGGTGGAACTTGCCCTTCTTCCTCATACAGAAGTGTTCCAACTTTGATGGAAGACAGCTTTCGGTTGAGGAAAGCAATGGTTTTCCATCATAGCTGGCACCCCCTTTGCTTCCATTCTGCCCAATTTGGCCTCCTCCTTAACCTGCCCACAAGATACAACAGCCTAGAGTAGGTTTTTGATCAAAACTAAGGATGCCACCTGGAGACTATTAAATTAAGGATAATTCATTTGTTGATTTTAATCTGAAATTTTGTACTAATTTAACCTGTTGAAAATCACCCAGAGCCTTGTGTACTCAGGGACTCAGTGATCCAGAAATTTAATTTAATTTAGTAGTAGTAGTAGTAGTAGTAGTGATGGTGGTAGTGGTGGTACAATTCGAACATATTTATTTTCCTAATAATAAAAAACAGAATATGCAAAGTGATTATTAACACATGCACATAATATATTGTCCTGGCCACCAAATAACATCCATCAGCCCACCCAAACATCTAGAAGTGAGGGAGAATGACCTTAACCTGATAACCTATATTTTTGGAAGTTCATTAATCCCTGACTCATGACTGTGGAAATACAATAATGCGAACGCTTGAGTTTAAGCAGAGAATGCAAACATTCCACCTGTTGCTTGGATCTGTCATTTATGGCAGAACTTTTACTAGGATAAAATAATCTGCTTTAATTTGGTGCTGCTCTTTTACTTCTTAATGAAGTTGAACTTCCACTTATATTTTCATTGAATGAATCAAAGTCAAAGTCTTTGATGCAAATCAATTAAATGAAGTCAACATTCTCAGAGGGAATTAAAAGCAATGCAACATCTTGAAGCCAGCAAATTTTAATTTAGAAAAATAATTTTGAGGTGACAATCCATATTTGTACAAATTTACTTTCTGTGATTTATATCTCCTCTTTCAGTTCCTCTTTTTGTAAGTTTTTAGATTGTGAGATCTTGCAGGCAGCTGACATCCTTCCTTTTTTTGTTACTAACTCTTTTTTTGGGGGGGGGGGGGAGATGTGAACAGAATATAATACAGTGGACCACCACCTTTTTGGGGAGAACACATTCCTAGTATCACCACAAATGGCATAATCTGGAAAACAACCAAATTTCCTGCTAAACGTAATGATATAATGATTACAGTGTTTGCACAGTGGAAGTAAAAGCACTCTGGGGACTACACCTTGTAGTCAGACCACAGACCACAAATAAATGAGATCATGAGTCATGAAACCACAAATGATGAGATTCGATTGTACTAAGCCACCAGTATGATAAGATCTACTGGCAAAAGATGTCTGCAGTCAAAATATAATAGCTTCAAAGAGAAGCAAACATCGTCTGAAGAACACCCTCAAACCCTCTAAAGTGTTCATTTTCTCTGTGTTTCAAATTGTATCCAACCATCCATGCATGGAAGGCACACAGAGTTTTCTTATTTCCCCCTGCACTTCTGAAGCCCCTTCTAACCTCCTAGAACAATCATTGATGGGGATGGAAGGATCACATGGAGGAACAGTAACAAAGGTCAGTGGACAGAAATGAGAAGGGGAAATGAGGTGAAATTACCCCTTTCCTCAGTGGAACAGCACATACTTTCCAGTTTTTGTATATGTGATGCTGAAGCAAGCACAAACTGCACTTGTGGAAGAGAAAGAAGGATCAACTGCAGTTCTTGTCTTTGCTTACTCTCTCTACCCCCAGGCTGTTCCAAGAAGAGGAGGAGGAGGAAGAAGAAGAGTTGGATTTAAGCCCCACCCTTCACTCAGAGTTTCAGAGCAGTTTACAGTCTCCTAACCTTCCTCTCCCCACAACAGACATCCTGTGAGATGGGTGGGGCTGAGAGAGCTCTCTTGAGAACTGCTCTGAGAGAACTGTGGCTGACTTAAGGTGGCTGACCCAGCTGGCTGCATATGGAGGAGTGGGGAATCAAACCCCATTCTCCAAAATTAGAGTCCACTGCTCTTAAACCACTACACCAAACTGGCTACACATGGGTCCCATGAACCTAGGAGTGATCTTTCTAGAGGTCAGAAGGGACTGCAGGGACAGAGGAATGCAGAAAAGTTCCAGATTCCATTATCAGAGTGGAAGGATACACACTCTATTTTGCCCCTTTAAGAGGTCATTTTTTAAAAAAAAATCAGGGCTGATCGTACATGCCCACTGTTGCCTTTTAATCATCACTGTGCATGTTGAGACAATCTACTGATTTATAAGCTTTCTGTATTTGTGACAGATATCAGGGGATTAGCATCATTTATGTACTTAATAATCATTACATTTTTATTACCTTCCATCCAAACAAATTTTATTAGGAACTAGTGAAATATTTTTTTTAAAAAAATCTCCTATTTACATGTTTTTACACATCACCAGAAATGAATGTATTCACATGGTTTAATTCGGATTGTATGCTTCGCCAAGCATTAAAAAGGCTTAGCCTCAGCATTGGCTCTCTCAGTTTGACAATTCTGACAGCTTCACTCCAATTGTCTACATGAACAAACAGGAAAAACCTGCAAAGACACTAGGTATACAGGAGAGAGCAGAATGCTTTCCAAAGATTTTTCTGTCATAGTAATTGTTATGTATTGACCATGCGGTCGCCATGTGCTCTCTTCATTGTGACCGCATGGCCAGAGCACATGGCCAGAGCATGGCTAGAGCACATGGCCAGGAAACTACCTGAGCTTCAGCCAGGTAGAACAAAGGCCAGGTGGATTCAAACCGGCCACCAATCCTGTACCTAGGTTTCTCCCAGGGAACCTATGAAATGTAAATAGACTTCTAATAGCCTATCAGGCCAGTTGGGTGAGGTCAGGGGATTGTCCCTGACCAGCATAAAAGGAGGGCTTGGAGCCCTGGGTTGTATGCTTCATCCGGACCAGCAATAAAGATCTAGCTGTTTCACTATTCCATGGACTCCCGACTCCAATACTTATCAGTGGCGACGAAGGTGGGATGCCGATGAGCGACTCTCCAGCAGACCACAGCAGCACAGCGAGCTCCGTCCTGCCGGCCGCAGGCATCTCCGAGCTCCAGCGCTCCAACGCCTCGCCGCAAGCCGCTCTGAGCCCAATCCTCCGGCACTAGCCAGCGCCAAGCCTCAGCGCTCCCCGGCACCGCCGCAAGACACGAGGACATCGCTCAAACAGCCGCCGCCGCTCCTGCTCTGGTAAATATGGCAAACGCTCCGGGACCAATTACCCCTTTCAATACGTCTCGCCCCGAGACGTGGGAGTCCTGGCTCAAGACGCTGGGTTGTGCCTTTAAGGTCCGCGGAATCACGGATGCGGACCTGAAGAGTGCCTGGCTCTTGAGTTCCGGAGGGGTGGAGGTCATGCGGGTGGCCCAGAACCTACTAGCCCCGCAAGACCCCACCGAGGTGTCTTACGACGTGCTCACCAAGACCCTCGGCGATTACTTCGCCCCGAAGCCATCAAAACTGGCCAGGCGCTGGGAGTTCATACAGCGCCAGCAGCAGCCGGGGGAGTCAGCCGCCACTTTCCTGGCTGAACTCCGTCGACTAGCCGTGGGCTGCGAATTCCGCCACATGGATGACCATGTGGAGACCGCCTTCATGGGAGGGGTCCGGGAAGCCAAGCTCCGCCGGCGCCTCATTGCAATGCCGGAGCCAACCTTGGAGAAGATGCTCGAAACTGCGGCAGCCTTCGAGACAATGCAAAAGGACAAGGCAGCCACCAAAGTCCACCAGGCGGCTCCTCCCGAACCTGACTCAAGCGAAGAAGAGGACGTCCACCGGATGCAACCACGCTCGAAGAAGGGTGAGCCCGGCGTCCCCAGGCCCAAGGGCCGGGCCCAGCATCTGTCTCTGTTCCCTCTCCTGCTTCCCTCAACAGGCAGGCCCCAACGTGCGCCAGCTGTGGGGACCCCCACGACAGACGGACATGCCGCTTCCGTGATGCCATCTGCCGCGCCTGCGGGAAAGCAGGACATCTCGCTCGGGCCTGCCGCCTGAGGAACAGCCATCGTGCCCCAGCAGCGAACTTCGAAGAAGTGGGTAGTGTCGTTCCCACGGCCACGGTAATGAACTTGCCTCAGCCCATCCCGGGCGCAATTTCCGTGTCTCTCCGAATAGAGGGAGTTCCTTGCTCCATGGAACTGGACTCAGGGTCAGCATATTCAATTGTGTCCGCAGCTACGTTCCGCCGCCTCTGCTCGAAGGGGGCACGCTGGCTGCGGCTGCCGGCTGGGTTGGTCCTCCGGGACTTCCAGAAAAACCCAGTGGCTATTAAGGGGCTAGCCAGGGTCCGGGTCCAGTACCATGCCTTTAATGGCCTGCTGGACCTTCTCGTGGTGGAGCGCAATCTAACCAGTCTCCTAGGTCGCGCCTGGTTCAAGCCGCTCGGAGTGCAGTGGACCGGAATACACCGCATGGGCTCTACTGACTTCTCATCCATCTGCGAGGAATTTCCCACCGTTTTCGATGGCTCATTGGGCTGCTACAAAGGACCCCCGGTTTCCTTCGACCTGGACCCGGCAGTCCGGCCCATCCGCGTGGCCGTCCGCCGGCCACCACTCGCCTTCCAGCCCAAAGTGGAGGCAGAGTTGGAAAAGCTCGTGGCACAAGGGGTGCTCGAGCCGGTCTCCCACGCCAAGTGGGAGACTCCCATTGTGACCCCCCTCAAAGCTAACGGGGAAGTCCGCATCTGCGCGGATTACAAATGTACAATTAATAAGGCATTACAGGACCACGCGTACCCGGTACCGGTGGTCAGCCATGTTCTGGCCTCCCTCGCGGGTGCCAAAATATTTGGAAAATTAGACTTGGCCCAAGCCTATCAGCAGCTTCCCGTAGACGAAGCAACGGCCGAGGCACAAACGATTGTGACTCACAAGGGAGCGTTCAAGGTAAAACGCCTCCAATTTGGGGTCAGCGTAGCACCCGGAATCTTTCAAAATCTAATGGATTCTCTCCTAAAAGATGTTCCAGGAGTGAAGCCGTTCTTCGACGACGTCCTCATCGCCGCCCCGGTCGCCGACACGTTCGCAGCTCGCCTCCGGATGGTGCTGCAAAGGTTCCAGGACGCGGGTCTCAAGGTTCGAAAAGACAAGTGCACCCTGGGAGTCTCCTCGGTGACCTTCTTGGGGTTCCAAGTCACCGCAGACGGCATTCACCCTACAAAGGAGAAGGTAGTGGCAATTACAGGTGCACCCCGCCCGTCCTCAAAGGCGGAACTCCAGGCATTCTTGGGACTTGTGAACTTCTACCACGCCTTCCTTCCGCACAAGGCGGCGGTCGCTGAACCCCTGCATCGTCTCCTGGACAAGGGAGTGGCTTGGGCCTGGGGTCCCAAGCATGATGCAGCCTTCCGGGCCGTCAAAGACTTATTAATTTCAAATGCGGTCTTAGCGCATTTCGATGAGAGGCTCCCTGTCATCCTGGCCTGCGACGCATCCCCCTACGGCGTTGGGGCGGTCTTGGGACACCGGCTACCCAACGGAAAGGAGGTACCGGTTGCCTACTACTCCAGGACCCTGTCGTCGGCAGAACGGAACTACGCCCAGATCGACAAGGAGGCCCTAGCAATCGTAGCTGGCGTCAGGAAATTTCACGACTATCTCTACGGACGGTCGTTCACCGTGGCCACAGATCACAAGCCGCTGCTGGGTCTCCTTGCCCCCCACAGGCAGACCCCTCACATGCTGTCCCCGCGGGTCCTGCGGTGGTCAATTTTTTTGTCAGGCTACTCCTACGAATTGGTACATCGCCCGGGGAAGGCGATGGGTCATGCAGACGCCCTCAGCCGTCTTCCCCTCCCGTCCTGCGACCCTGATCCGGCTCCCGCTTTCCACGTCACGCTCCTAGAGGATCTACCGGAGCGCCCCGTACAGGTATCAGATGTGGCCCGTCGCACGCGGCGGGACCGCATCCTTTCCCGTGTCTCGGACTGGGTGGGAAGGGGGTGGCCGGAAAAACCGGGACCAGATTTTGCCGCTTTCACGGCACGCAGGCACGAACTATCGGCCCACAAGGGATGCCTGCTATGGGGATCTCGAGTGGTGATCCCCGGGCCCCTGCGGCCCCGAGTGCTAGAGGCCCTCCACGAGGCTCACCCGGGAATTGTGCGCATGAAAGCTCTGGCCCGGAGTTACGTATGGTGGCCAGGCCTGGACAAAGACATTGAGGGGCGGGTCCAGAAGTGTACCAAATGCCAGGAGTCACGGCCAGATCCGCCACACGCTCCTGTCCGATCCTGGGAATCTACTAACAAGCCCTGGTCCCGCCTGCACCTAGACTTCGCGGGACCGGTCCAGGGCCGGTTGTTTCTTATCGTTGTTGACAGCTACAGCAAGTGGCTTGAGGTAGTGCCGGTAGCTTCGACCTCCACCAACGCTGCCTTAAGAAGTCTCTGGCCGATCTTCGCAACACACGGAATGCCAGAAACTCTCGTGACCGACAACGGGACCGCCTTCACCTCCGGCGAGTTTCAACGGTTTGTGGAAGCCTGCGGTCTGCGCCACATCCGCTCCGCTCCGTTCCACCCCGCAACCAATGGCCAGGCCGAGCGCATGGTGAGGACAACGAAGGACGCGTTAAAGAAGATGGAGCATGGCGACTGGGAAGAGCAGCTGTACAAGTTCCTGTTCTGCCAACGGAACACACCCCACTCAGGGACCGGGCGCCGGCCAGCCGAACTTCTGATGGGAAGACGACTGGGAACCGTCTTGGACCGCCTACATCCCGACCGAGCAATCGAGGGGAACCCGACAACGGAGGACCGGCCAGCTGCCCGAGGATTTGCTCCCGAAGACCCCGTATATGCAAAGAACTTCGCGCGGGGTCCAACATGGCTCCCCGCGAGGATCGTCCGAGTCACAGGGCCTTATTCCTATGAGGTCCTTACGGAAGATGGCGTAGTCTGGAAACGGCACATTGACCAGATTCGACGCCGTACCCAGAACCACGATGATACCCAGGCCCCCGAACTCCCTGCACCAACAGACCGTGACATCGACACGACTCCAGAAGCAGCGCCAGACCCTGATCCGGAGACTGCGGAGATGCCGCTCCTGCCCGCGGACGAAGCAGTCGCACCATCCACACCTGAACAACCCCCGAGCAGACAGGCCCCGCCAGCAGAACAACTACCCACAACGCAACCTGCCGACACTAGCAACACGCCCCGCCTTACAACCCCCCGGCGCTCTGGACGTGAGCGCAGACGCCCGGACTATCTCAAAGACTATGTGTGCAGAGGGGTTCTGGACTATGGGGGGAGGGGTGTTATGTATTGACCATGCGGTCGCCATGTGCTCTCTTCATTGTGACCGCATGGCCAGAGCACATGGCCAGAGCATGGCTAGAGCACATGGCCAGGAAACTACCTGAGCTTCAGCCAGGTAGAACAAAGGCCAGGTGGATTCAAACCGGCCACCAATCCTGTACCTAGGTTTCTCCCAGGGAACCTATGAAATGTAAATAGACTTCTAATAGCCTATCAGGCCAGTTGGGTGAGGTCAGGGGATTGTCCCTGACCAGCATAAAAGGAGGGCTTGGAGCCCTGGGTTGTATGCTTCATCCGGACCAGCAATAAAGATCTAGCTGTTTCACTATTCCATGGACTCCCGACTCCAATACTTATCAGTAATCATTTGCTGTGGGTGTTTTTCCAGAATGACATCTTTATTTTGGAGAATTTCATGTACTAACAAGATACTTATTTGCATGGCACCATATTCTCAGGTGCATGCTCTCAATTTCTGCAATGTGTCATGCACTGATGGTCCCCAAATTGCTACTTAAATGACTCCAATTTTCCCCCTCCTTTGCTTGTGATAGTAATCATTTGGCATATTTGGTTTCTAAGAAACCCATTGCTTGTCCAAGCTAGTGAACTCAATTGGGAAAGTGTTTTAAAAGTTTTCTGCCTACCCAAAAAACACTTTGGTTAAATCAATCAGCCAGAACCTTCATTTCTCAGCTATCCTGTCTGCTAAGAGGTATACAGCCTTTTGCATACTTATTTGTAAGTCTTTCCCATGGATATCTATGGCTGTGGTCACACAGTCATTTTGATCAAGTTTCACTGCTGTTCCCTCTTGCATTAAAAATCGCTGATCAGATGGCCACATCCGCCACCCACACTGAAGTGGGCTCACTCACACAGTCCTCCTGGTTCCCTACAGAGTTTTCCGCAGGGGTCCATTGGAGCGGGAGCGCACAGGAGCACAGCTCCGAGAGTGAGGAGCCCAGGGGGCGGGCACATGACTAAACCCCACCCCCTCCTCGGCTTCCCCGGGGAAAGCCCTGCTAGGGTCTTTATTGTTTTTAATGTTTTGTTTTAATATTGATAATTTTATCATTGTTCCTTTTATGACCGTGTGCTGCTTTTCCAGAGACTTGCTCAAGGTGGCATATAAGTTTTCTAAGTATACCATTTTTTATCTGGGCACATGGCACATAAGTACTGGAGAAATTTCACCAACCCTTCAGCAGCTTCCATACCATCAGTTTGGTGTAGTGGTCAGGAGCTGGACTCTAATCTGGGAGAACCGGGTTTGATTCCCCACTCCTCCACATGCAGCTGCTGGGGTGACCTTGGGCCAGTCACAAGTTCTCTCAGAGCTGTTCTCTCAAGGGCAGTTCACAAAAGACCTCTTTCAGCCCCACCTACCTCACAGGGTGTCTTGTTGTGAGGAGGGGAAGGGGAAGGGATGGGTGGTGCACATGTCCTGGCTGGGTATCTCAAGTCTACTTGAAACTTGGTGGTTTCAAGGGAGCAGGAAGAGAATGAGGTTGTGTTCTTTATGCTTATTTTTATTGCACAAAGTACTGGATGGGGAAGGGAGTGGAGGAAGAGCAGGTCAGTTTCACTCACCTGTGGAGTGGAGCCTGAGGGGTGGGTGTTGCCTTCTGAAACACTTCCGGTATGTTAGGGGGTGTGGCATATGCAAATGAGTTATGCTAATGAGCTCCTGCACCTCTTTTTCTATGAAATGACCCTTGGTTTTACAACACCGGGAAAATCTAGTACTTTCCAGGAGTTTGTGCTTTAAATCTGTGATTTCGCCAGTCTCTTGCATGGATTGCGTTTAGGGTTGTCTGACTGTTCTTCACGCAATGAGGTTTTTTTCCCAGCTTCCACCTTCGTTGCATGAGCAATCCTGCACTGAATAAATTCAGTGTTGAAGAGTACTGGACTTGGGAGACCAGGAATGGTGAAATCATGAAGCCTTTATTGAGTGATTCAGCATGTTCAGCAGATGGTCAGATCAAGCATGCTTCCAGGGCTCCAGGGCCCTCATTATATGTTGGCCGGAGCCACATCTCCGGCTGCACCCAAAAGACGTGATAGGGGCTTTACATATGCACATGTTTGTCATAGGTTCCCTGGAGGAGCCTTTGGCAGCATTGGCTCCCCAGGGAGAACCTAGGTCCCAATTGGTGGAGGCTTTGAATCCAGACATCTATTATTCCTCCAGATTCAAGCTCCCCTCTCTGCCTGACCATGTGCTCTGGCCATGCGGCGGGCGCCATTACCTGGGAGCACATGGCAGGCCGGTTGTTACACAGAACATACTACATTACAGTGTTTAAACATTCAAGTGCACATTTAGACTCCAGTGCTTGGTAGTATGTTGCCAGTTTATTTTGTTTGTTGTTTGGGGGGCTGTAAAAACAAGGGAGTATGGCAAGTCCAAGTGAGGACGGTGATACAGCCATGTGCATACGCAAAGCATATTTTTAAAAACAAAAAACAAAAACTTGTGCCGCTCTGCCCAAGTGATGGCGCAGCTATCTAGATGGAGTCCAGAGCCTCGTCATGCTATGCTTGCAGTTCAAGGAAGGATGTGTCATCATCCCAATTCAGAAAAATATTCCCGATCAAATTTATCATGGGAACAAACCGTGAAAACCTTGCTGTATGACCACAGCCATTCTTATTGATGCCACAGGAACAGGATTATTCTAGTACACGATTTTTCACCTCCCCCCCCCAATGATCTGTCCATCTTTGGTTCCTGAACCACTTCACTGAACAGGAGAGATAATTTAGGAGGCTCAAATATAAAAGGTGTTGTAAAGCAAAAGCCTCCATGAAGGGTTATGTTATGTAACAACTTGTTAGCCTTTCTCCAGCACAGCAGGCTCTTTGTTGCTGGCTTGTATGTTTATCTCAAGGTCAGGCAGAGGTACCAATTAACAATGAAGAACTCCCTTTGATTGAAAAGTGTTACAGCTGATGTGTTAAGGGGAAGGTATCTCTTGGCACTCCAGCTGGGGGAAGGGTAGCCTAGGCTATTCCAGGAGTTCCTGCCTGGTCATCAAGCTTGCAGACTTCAACGTGACACCACTCTCCTCATCTTGATTTATTTGTGTGCCTCCTGAGAATTGCGCTGAAAAGTCAGGTAATTCTAGTTAGTGTTATTTGTTTTCTTTTGTGCTCCTTGAAGTGTTTGTTGCTAGATTTTGTGCTATTCTTCCTAAGTCTTTTTTTCAAGTAAAATTTTGATTTTAAATTCTAATCATTGGTCTGTATGTGCTTAAAGACCCTGCTGACTCACAAGAGCACCTTTGCTATCTTGAAGTGTTAAGGGGAAGGTGTCATAGGTTTTGTTCTACTCCACATACACCTTTTTCTTACAGGAACTACAACACTGAAACACACAGGAATATAGCCTACCTATTCATGTTCCCCCATTGTTGTTGTTGTTGTTAGCCATTCAGTTGTGTTAGACTCTTGGCAATTCTTTGGTCCAGCTCTCTCCATGTTTACTAATGTTGTATTGTTTCTTTGAGTTGTTCCATGCTCAGGCTGGTGTCTACTTTTATGGTGTCTAGCCACCGTGTTCTTTGGTGGCTAGGTTTCCTTTCACCACTAACCAATCCAAGCATAATTGCTTTTTCAAGTGAGAAATCTTTGGTTGTGATCACATGCACAATTAGCCCCAACATAGGTGCAAATGCCAGGTGGATTAAAGGAGCACGATCAGGCAACAACATCTGGGAAGCACCCCGCAGCCATCAGCAACCTGTTTTGCTCCGCTGCACAAGCAGAGTTAAAAGACGTGTCAGAAAGTTTGGTAGCAAATGGGTTGCTACAGACCACAGACAGACTTTCCTGCATCTGATCGCTCCAGCACGCTTTCATGGCATCAGGATGGTTTGATCAGGCCATCCTGATTCCTTGCCATTGATTTTTCCCCTTCTTAGTATGTGCATCATCGCACACTCGCATAGGGAGCCCTCAGGGCTGAGGTGCAAATCATCGATCCCTCATTTAAGCACATCAGAGACAAATGGCAAAAAAACCTCACCCGCAGTTGCCTCTGATCATGCAGTGGCTGGCTACGCCTGCAGCTTCAAAAGACTATGTGATTGCCCAACTACAGGACAACTTCCACCAGAGGAAATAGTTTCCCCCCCACTTTATCTCGCATGTGTGAGAACAACCTTAGTTACTAATAGAAAGTATATATGTGAACTCTGCTATAAAGGAAGCTGTTACATTTTACTGTTCAGATCTGTTAAGATTTGTATGTTGTTCATCTATAAGAAATCCCCATAGTTTATGCAAATACTCCCCATATACAAGGCACATTTCCCCATGTATGCATATGAAAGTGACTCCTAGCCCTATCAGGTATTTATGTCCTATTCTGTCAAGGAAAAAGGCCATCAAAAACCAGCCTAGAGGCTGGTAGTTCTTGCTGACTCAAGTAGATATTCATCAGTGTTTAGCAGGCCCAAAGGTTTGCCCTCCACATTCATACCAAAGGAACGTCTTGCACTTCTGAGTCTATCACATCAATCTTAGAAACGTCTTTGAAATATTTTGTTCTTTTTAGTTCTGTATGTCCAACCAAGCCTAAACTTTACTGCTACATTTGATTCTAAGTTGTGCCTCCCCCCAAGGTTCCCATCATACATTCTCCCAAACTTCCCTTTGTGTGCTTTCTTTCCCCTGCCTGCCATTCCCTTACCCTTTCCTCTCCCCTTCTTCAGTCTTCCTGGTTGTGCATGTCACCCTCCCTTCCACTTAGCTGATGTGTACCCTTTTTTGGAGTGAAAAGCCTCAGAGATACTAGATGTTAACTCAAGACATAGTTTCACAAGATCTCAGCTAGCATTTTAGTTGTTTTTTTAAAGTGTTTTCCCCCTGGTTTGGTTTTTCTCTTATTAAAAAAAAAAACTCTTGCAAAATATGAGGTTTCTCCCAGATTAGTAAATACACCTCCAATGTTCCTGCATGGCCCTGCTGTGTGGATTTTTAAATATACACAGTGCTGTCAAGTTTGGAATTACATATGTGACAAATACTGTTACCCTGTCCAGAGTGGTGTTTGTTTTATTTCCTGTATGTGTGGGTTTATTTTACTTGCGATTTGAAGGCATTCACTGGCAATGTTACAGACTTGGTGGACAGTTAAGGACCACTTTTTTGGAGTTCAGTGTTTTCCTGATGCCTTATCAGTGTCTTCAAATAACATGATCATCACCATGTGCAAATGCTGTCAGTATTTGTATGTCATTGTAACACTGTAACAAAAATTACAATGATTTAAACAGTCACAGAAATTGTAGCTTTGTGCACATACCTGTATAATTTGTGACTGGCAATTTGTTTTGCAACTTTTGTGTTATATGTGATGGGAAAAACAATTAATCAAGAACAGCCTTTCCCATCAGTAGTATAACAAAAACAGAAAATAATGTCTACTTTGAATTTTATATCGCCGCACAGTTTGGTAACAGCACAAGAGCCTACTTCAGGAAAGGACCTGGCAACTTACCTTCAGTTACTCTCTAACGTTTTGCTGTTCTGTCCCTTTGACCAAAATCTCATCATGTAAGCCTCCATGTCAGTTTTCATTCATACTGTTCAACTACAAAATAAACAAGATTATTTTTAATTGACTAGTATGATTAAAAATTAATGACAATTACAAAGGAAAAAAAAACGCAGTGCTCTTATTTTTTTTTTCAATGAATGACCAGAGGGTTAGCAAAGAGAAGAAAGCACTCAACAGAAGGATTATGTGAGAACAAAAGGCACAATAAGAGGGTTAGGGAAAGAAAAGGCCCATGGGAGTGTTGGGGGGGAGGGAGCAAGAGGAAAATAAGTGGGGCCAATGGTGGAATGGAATTTCTCCCTTCCCTGTGAGTCTTCGACATGCATTCAATAAGACACGTGTGCCTGAAGGTTATCAGCCAACTCCTTAATGTTAGGCTTGATTCATATTTACTGCACACCACTTTTTAAGAGTTTCAAGAAAAAAAATGGGATTTTGTCCTCAAGGCACTGTGAGAAGTACAAAACAACTCTTCTCCTCTGCTGGCTGTCAGAAGTCATTGGAAATGGCAAAAGGGGGCTGCTGAAGACCCAAAAATTCCACGTACCCCTCATTTCCCCACTCCCCCAATTGTGAATGTTCCCTAAGATTAATAGATTACTCCATGGTGGGGCCATGGCCTCAACTAATAATTACTGCTCTAGAATATCTTGCAATTGGGAAGTACATGAGTGAGCTGTGAGGTAAAAATGTGGAAAGGGGAATGGGGTCATTTGAGAAGGGAGATGGTGCATAAGCAGAACTGTGTAACATCTTTTATTACATGTTATGAGTTCATCACATATAAGAGTTTGTCTTAACTGCTGGTATCTAATGTGTTTTGATGCTACAGGTGCAGATAGATAGATATGATGCAGGGATCTGTGACTAAGGGTGAAATCCTGTGCAGAGTCTTCCCAGCTGAATCTCATCTCTTTCAATGGGCTTAGACTGGTGTGACTCCACAGGGGACGACATGGTTTATCCTGTCATTTTGATTTTAACTTCATAGTAGCCACTGGTGGCTGTAAATTACACTGGAATGTCTGCATGTGGCAGGATTGTCATCCACAGGAGAAGGAAATCTAGTTCAGTCTGGCTCGTGGTTTCTTTGATGTGATGCAGGAGTTTCTCTCACAAAAAGCCATCTTTTTAAACGAAAATGGAAAGTTAATCTTGCCTAATATTTACTCAAACAAACGCCTTCTCCAGAGCCACATATTTGTTGCTAGTGGCAGGTAATTCCATTCTGTTTATCATCTTCATTTGAATATCTTAACAAAGAGAGAGTTGGTGTTTCACAACCGTGACCTGTTTCTCAGTGAGGTTTTAATCCTATTGCCTTAAGTGATTTTATTTTCTGTGGTAATACCACAGCCTGTCAACTGAGGGGTTTTTTTAACAAATCAGTAGGAAAGTATGTAGCCTCAAGGTACACACCATTTGATGTGGGAAATATTGACAAGAACTATTGATTTCGCAAAAGGTTAACACTTCATTAAAGAACTGGATAGGATTGCCATAAGTCTGCACATGCACAGGGCCAAGGGTCTTCTAGATGAACAAATTCCCAAGTATGGTTTTGGGGCATCATGTTAGAGATTGAATGTTTGGAAATATTCCCTGGGACAATTATGACAAAATAAGCCTTCAAAGTGGCAACAGCATATCCACAATTAGAAAAATCACAAGATTCACTTGTTCTGATCATAGAAGTAGATACGGCAATCTTGTTATAGTTCTTGGAAACTTAAACTGAAACAGGCAGAAAAGCAATATCTTCAGAAAGGCAGCATCTGCGCCAGTTCCTAAAGTATGTGTTTAGATCTATGGTTCTGCAAACAGAAGGAATGCATAAAAGAGGGTATTTCCTGTCTTCCTGTTGGTCCCTCACCAAAGAAGATAGACAAAGACACCAAGACTAGATTAAACAAAGTGCCCCCCTTGACTGAGTAGCACTGGACTATCCCATCTACCCCGTAGTCTGGTACTTTCCCTTTCCAAAGTGTGGGAATCGCCAAAAATGGCTCATAATTAATGCAGGAACTGGTCTTTTCCCAGTGTCCCATGTGAAGGTTAAGGGACTCTCCAGAATGGTACACCATGAGGTCTGGGGAGGGATACAAGAAGTAAAATGGTACTAAATCAGCTTCTCAGTTCTTGTATGACCATTCACAGAGCTTGCTGAGCTTGTGCAGGAGAAAAAAAAGGGGACCCATTTAAACTTATTCTTCCTTTTGCTGCAGCCTCACCCCAGTACAATGTATTGTTCTCAAGAATTAGCAGGTGCTTGGCTTTAAGGGCACAAGGACTGCTGAGGGAAAGGTAGAAAAGGTGTATTTGGATCCACTGTATTTGGATCTCACAATACAAGAACTCGTGGGCACTCCATGAAATTGCTGAGCAGTTGGGTTAGAACAGATAAAAGGAAGTACTTCTTCACCCAAAGAGTGATTAACACGTGGAATTCACTGCCACAGGAGGTGGTGGTGGCTACAAGCATGGACGGCTTCAAGAAGGAATTAGATAAACATATGGAACAGAGGTCCATCAGTGGCTATTAGCCACAAAGTGTAGATAGGAACTCTCAGTCTGGGGCAAGTGATGCTCTGTATTCTTGGTGTTTGGGGGGGCAACAGTGGGAGGGCTTCCTGCCCCCATTGCTGGACCTCCTGATGGCACCTGGTGTTTTTGGCCACTGTGTGACAGAGTGTTGGACTGGATGGGCCATTGGCCTGATCCAACATTGGCTTCTCTTATGTTTTTATGTTATCACTTTCTTTCTGAGATTCATCATTATTTATACCTTTCTCCTCTAGTGTACCCCATTATTTTTCCTGATGCCTACATCTGACTATGGAAGTCAAAGACATCCCAAATGGTTAGAAAGACTGTCCCTCTTAATCTTTCAAGGCTAATAAGGTTTACTGTCACTATTTGGAGTGGCATTGACCCAAATCAGATATTTGTACAACTGGTGAAGCTCTGTTAGAATATAATGCAGTCCATCATATCACAAAAAATAGGGGTTGAAATTGATGGCAGACAGCCAGGCTGATGCAGCAGTTAGAGTGCTGGACTAGGACTGGGGAGACCCAGGTTAAAATTCCCACTCAAAAGCTCACTGGGTGACTTCTCAACCTGAACAATCACAAGGTTGCCGTGGGAATAAAATGGAGGAGGGATAAACCATATATATTGCAATGAGCTCAGTGGGCAAAGGGCAGCATAAAAATGGGATAAAAGACAGACATAGTTGAAATAGGAGGAAAACCCGCCCTCAGCCCAGATGCTGGCAACTCCATTTTATCTTGGCCTGCAATCCCTGGGAGTAAGGCAAACTGAATGGCCAGGCCTGTAGGTATGGTGGGGCTTTGGGGGGCTCTGCCCCCTTTCTTAAAGGCATGGCCCACAAGAATTTCTCCTGTAAACTCTTTTTCAATAATTTAAAAACATTTTTTAAAAGGTGTGCTCTCCTTTAAGCAGAGTGGGGTGCTGTAGTTGACTATCTCCTGCACTGAGCAAGGGGGTTGGAGTAGGCGATCTCTAGGATCCCTTCTAATTTTGTGTCAAGAAACTGGTCTCCTTTAAGAAAGCTTTCTTGACTATAGAAATCTTCACCCTCATCTGCCAGCTTGTTATCAGAATTGTTGCTTAGGCTGGCAGAAGTGATTAACTTGCAGCAGCTGAGAACTGTCATCAAAAGTGGTTGACAGCTTGCAATTTAGAGATCTATCCTGGTAACAGCTTTCTTTGGCTAAATGGTTAAGAGGCTACTGGTGACTGCTAGCATAAGAACACCTATGTATAATAGACAGCTTGAGAAGACTCTGACCGATTTCCCACAAGCGCTGCCCCGGCATCGTTCCTCCGTTTGCCCCAATTGCCTGCTTGAATTTCCCACTATTTGCCACGGGGCGCATTTTGACCCAGGGCTTCTCACGATTTCCTCCGATTTCCTCCGTGGCTTCAGTGATCCTCAAAAAACAGGATCACTGAAGCTGCAGGGGAAATCACGCGAAGCCCTGGGTCAAAATGCATCCCACGGCAAATAGTGGGAAATTCAAGCAGGCAATCAGGGTAAATGGAGGAACGACACCGGGGCAGTGCTTGTGGGAAGTCGGTCTCAGAGAGAGAAGAGTAGCTGAGTCATAAGAATTCTGGCTTTTCTTTCTGCACTGAGAACTTCAGCCCCACCAGAAAAAAAAATTGCCCCACAAGCCATAAAATCCTAGCTACGGGCCTGTGAATGGCATGCGACTTCTGAGTAGACTTGTTTAGGTTTGTTTCCTGTATCTCCAATGCAGCTCTGCAATCTTCTGTAGAAGGCAATGATAGCTGTTGAGATCTACAGGAAAAAGAGAAATTGGATGAGAGTAGATGGTGCCTTGGAAAAGGAAGCAATGATTCTCTGTACATAGAAACCATTCATCTACTCCCCATTCAAGAGGGCCCTTGTCTCAGCAGACTGTTAGTGCTTGTGATCAGTGCTCCCTCTAAACTGAGTGAGTGCGAGCTAGCTCCCAGTTTTTTAGCCTCTGGCTCACACATTTTTGACTTCACTCAGGAAGGATGGCTCCAGAGCAAACTGATTTATGCAGCAGCCAAATCGCTCACTCACAACTTTAATGCCAGCAGTTCACAAAGTAGAAGTTTTGATCACAGGACTCCACAGCTTAGAGGGCACATTGATTGTGATCCCTACAGGAGAAGGCAAACCCATACAGGACTCAAGAAGCCTATCAAGATCTAGAACTACACTAGTAGTAGATAGGTAGCTTTTATATAGGAGCTGGAGAACTTGCTTGTTATATAATAGAAACAAGGATTGTGGTGTCAGAATGGCAGGTTCACCAGGTTTATTCCTTATTACAATGTGACATTTAGCAAACATCTGCTCCAAATTGTGCTATTTTGTTCTCACCCATAACCACTTCAAATCTGGTGACAACTTGGTCCTTCAGATCAGTGGTACAGCTATGGCTACCCACATGGTCCCATAGTATGCTAAAATCTTTGTAGCCGACTTGGAGCAACACTTTCAAAACTTCTACCCACTCACAACTCTCTTATACCTGTGATATATAGATGGAATTCTTATTGTCTGGACACATGGTAAAGAAGCCCTGGACATATTCTACCAGGCATTCAATGGCCTTCACCCGAACATCAACCTGACAATCAACCAATCTATGCAAGAAATACATTTTCTGGACACTACTGTAAAAATACACAGTGGACACATAGACACCATCTTATACTAGAAACCTACTGACAGACAAACATATCTACATGCCTCCAGCATCTTAAACATACCAAATGATCCATTGTATACAGCCAGGTTCTACACTACAGCCACCTCTGCTCCAGTCCTACAGACAGAGATTCTCATCATAGGGATCTACAACAAACATTTTTGGAACTAAAGTATCCACCTGATGAAGTCAAAAAACAGATTAACAATAAACCCAGATGCCAGCTTTGCTGCCACATACAACCAGACAATACGATCACTGGACCTAACAATGTTAATGACACCATCTCAGGCTTACTCACTTGCTCATCTTCTAACATTGTATATGCCATTAAATGCAAACAATGCCCTTCAGTTCTCTACATAGGGCAAACAGGTCAAATCCTAAGCCAAAGGATAAATGGACACAAATCTAACATCAAGAATCACAAAACTCCCAGGGCAGTCAATGTGGGACCTCAAAAAAGCTGTTTTACTGTAAAGGAACTTCAGAAACAGACTGGAATGGGAGACTGTTGAATTACAAGTTATTACAACACTCAAGACAATGGAACCCCCAGGGCTTAACAGACGTATCAGCTTCTTATCTCCCTACACATGCTAAGTCACTCAGTTCTCTCTTATACCCAGGATTAAATTTTGTTCATCTTAAAGGTGCCATTGGACTCAAACTTTTCCCATTGCATACAGATTTGGAAAAAAAAATACAGCATAACATAAATGAAAATGCTGAAACAAACTAACAAATGGTGATATTTAAATAAAATCTTTACCAAAACAGGTGAACAAAAGGCAGATTATAGACTGAGGATCAATGAGGGAGACGTCTATCGCTGCATATGGTTTAGACTGTGATGGTGATATATTAAGTTCTCCAGTAGCACATTCATTAAATGGATTCCAGGTAAATAGAAAGGCCTTTGCTTGAGCTCTGCCCTTACTTACTGTATGCTTGGTGTGTGATCTGTTAAGCAATGAGACAATCTCTCTGGATTATGATCTTGACTGTGGGTTTGATATGTACCTGGCTAGTGTGCCACCATTGTTTGTATGCATACACACAAGCCCATATACTTTCAAGACCTGCTGAGCTCAAAGAGGAGCAGAAACTGGGAGGGGGAAGGAAGATTCTGTTCTAAGAGTTACAGTTCACAGACATCTCCACAGTGAGGTGACTACTGAAAATCACAGAGCAGAGGGAAATAGTGGCAGGCATTTAATATAAGTTTCTTCTTTTTTAGCTGGTTGAGAAAAACAAGAAATGTATTTTCAATACTATGCTATTTTATAAAACCATTTATACCACAGAATGAGTTTTGAATAAATGGTTGTGTTACTTTCATAAAGCTATGGAACTTGGGATCAGGTCACTCAGTCATTCCTCCTTAGCACATACATCCTTCCAACTGCATTGGCATCATACCCGGTTCCCACAATCTGACTCCTTCCCGTCTTCTAGGATCACAGGAATACAGCTCAGAAGTATATGCACTTTTAAAGCTAAAAAAGCTGATACTTCCTTTAATTCCTACTTTTTGATTATGATACCTATAAATTCAATAGCGATGCATGCCATCAGACTGAGAAAATAGTCCTCAAGCAAATGGTATAACTCACAAAATACCTCTGGCATGTTATGCTATGTATATCTATCCTCATAAATGACTCTGCCTGACTATATTTGCATCTTGTTTCAAGGGATATGAATGTGTTCCAGAGTTTTAACAGCAGCACAAATGCTATCCCATTTAGTTCAGTTCATTCCTTGGAAGATGGCATAGTAGTAAATCTTTTTTTAATGTACGTGCTGTCAGTTGGTGAGGATATTGTACAGATTTTAAACTGTTGAGCCTTCAAAGTATTTAATTAACTATTCCATAAATTCTTTGAGCATCAATTTGGTATGTATTGAGCTCTACTATAATCTACTGCTGGTGTGGTGTTGGGTTTTTTTGTTTTTTTTTACCACTGGTGTACAGATGAATGGATAATGAAAGCATTGTTGTGCCATTGTGATTGTAATTCACAACTGTTAAAAATCCTGGGAGCTTTGCCATTATCTTCAGCAGGCTGTCTGATTAGTAGAGGACATAATTGGCTTGCAGAAGGGATGGGATGAGTTTTGTCCACCAAAGAGTATCCCACCTCACACTTCTAGGCCCAGTTTAGATTTTTACCAGGCCACCAAGAGATTTCACAAGATGGAGGAGCAGGTGTTTCCTATGTTTCCTACAATTTATTTATTTATAAAAATATTGAGCTTGTTCTCTTGATTAAATGCTGCTGAAGGGGCTCATAAGAAAGCTGATAAAATGTTGCATATCAACAGTGACAGCACATATCAAGTAGAAAAGGAGATCTGGCACAACAACAGAAAACAATTTAAGTAGAATGCTATAACAACCACCTATAACTTATTTATTCATTACATTTATATCTCACTAGGAATAAGGCCCGTTGTGGAAATAAATACAATGGGCTCTAGAAAGAGGCTCTGGGAGAGTGCCCGGCCTTGGGCACTCAGTGTCAATTTGCTGTGGCGACCTCAGCAGAGTGTAATGACACTGAGTCCACCATTTTCTCCAGGGGAAGATCTCTGCCATCTGAAGAGCATTTGTAATTCAGTGTGATCTCCATTTCTCCCCTGGAGATTGGCAGCAATGGTTCCCCATGAGGGAATGGGTGGAGTCGATGGCACTGAACCTGTCTGAGGTCCCACCTCTGCTGAAACCTCACCCTCTCCAGGGTCCACCCCTCAAATCTCCAGGAATGTCCCAACCTGTAGCTGGCAACCCTATCTCCCAGCCAACCATCAATCTATCGTTATCTGCCCCCTGGCTTCAGCTTTCCATCTCCTCCCCCCTCCCCCCTAGAGAGCAGTTGTAATTCTGAGTGATCTCCAGCCCCCATCTGGAGAGTGCAACAATGATTCCCCGTGAGGGATTTGCTGGGTTGGAGGGTGAAGTCTATGGCATTGTACCTGTCTGAGGTCCCATTCCTCCTCAAACCTCACTGTCTCCAGGCTCCATCCCTCAAGTCTCCAGGAATTTTCCACCTGGAGTTGGCAACCCTATCTCCTTCCTAGCCAATCATCAACCTCACTCTTCAAGTTTCCATTCCCCCCCACACAGCCTCCAGCGTGCTCTGAAGCCCTGACTGCTATGTCACATTGGCTGTCATAAAGGGTCCATCTCAGCAGGGTATAAGGAAGTAGAGTCCACTGTTTTCGTCAGAGGAACTGATCTCTGCCATTTGGAGAGCACTTGTAATTCTGAGTGATTTCCAGCCCTCGACTGGAGATTGGCAACAACAGGAAAAGTAGTCTTTCTCTGCAATGGGGACCGAAGCTGTGGACATCATTCTCCTTTCCCCCTTTTTTACTTGTACAACAACCCTGTGGGGTGGGTTAGGCTTAAAGTCTGTGACTGGGCTGAAATCACCCATTCAGCAAGGACCTGGGTTTAGCAGATCCTGCTCTGAAGCACTTGATTGCTATGCCTAGGGTAGCCACCCTCCAGGTGGCGCCTGAAGATCGCCAGGTATTGCAATTGAACTTCAGACAACAGATCGTCCCCCTTCCCTTGGAGAAAACGACTGCTTTGGAGGGCGACCTCTATGGCCCAAATGAGTTTTCTCCCAGAGGCCAACATAGGTGTGGAAAGGGGCTTTCAGAGAAGCAAGCTTGGTTGCCTAGCAATGGGCACTGAGGGGATTGTTGTCTGCTGTGATGATGGAATAGGGATCCCAACCTCCAGGTGGGGCCTGGGGATCTCCCGCTTTTACAATGGATCTCCAGCTGACAGAGATCAGCTCCCCTGGAGAAAATGGCTGCTTTGGAGGGTGGACTCTATGGCATTGTACCATGCTGAGGTCCCTCCCCTCCCCAAACCCCACCCTCTCCTGGATGCACCCCCAAAGTCTCCAGGGATTTTCCAATCCAGACCTGGCAACCCTGTGATGGAATTATCTGAAGACTTGGGGGGTGGTTTCTGTGGAGGGCAGCATTTTTTGGGGGGGGATGGAAGGACTCAGCAAGCTATAATGCCATAAGGTCTACCCTCCAAAGCAGCAATTTTCCTCAGGGGAACTGATTGCTGTCATCTGGTGATCAATTGTAACAGTGGGAGATCTCTAGGTCCCACCTGGAGGTTGGCAACCCTAGGGGGATAGTCAGCCACACAGCAGGGGCTTGAAGGGAATGGTTTGATGGTTGCTGGCCCACCTCATTAGCCAGCCAGCCATGGTGGAGCTAAGCAGGAGAAAGGGCCTGAGGAGTTTGACACAGCCAATATGTTCCGTTTCAGGAACTCTTCAGTAACGGTTTCTGTCAGGCATTTTACACAGAACCATATTAATACGGGTTCCCAAACGGAACATATTGGCCCTTTCACACAGAAACGTGCCTCTACCATTGGGGAAGCGTTCCTGAGCCGGTTTACCTTGAAACCTCCTCCCAAGCATTCTTCAGTTCTTTGTACCGGTCCTGAAGTGCTATGGGGTGCTGTGTGAAATGCCTCCTGTTTCTGACAGTTTATTCTGACAGTTTATTTTGGGCACACTAGCAGTGTGCGGGGAAGGGGGTTATGCTGATAGTCCATTGTCTTTTCACTGACAGAAGCAGGCCACTGAGGGGACAGTTAGACTGGCAGTGGGCAGAGGAGAAGACTGGACCCAGCCTCAGTCAGTCCTTCTCCTTCGCTGGCTCTCTCCAGACTGAGGCTGAAACACTGGCTGGTGGCTCTGTGGGCGGGACTGAGGCAAAGCAGGGAGAGAATGCAGCCAGTGGCCAGGGACCCCCTTTTGATTGGCATTCCATCCATCCAACTGATTTTGGCGCCCCATGGAATCTTGCCCCTTGGAATCTTGAAAATGGCTTTATATGATAGGAAAGATTGTTCTTCCTTCTTGGAACCCAACATGACATGACATGCTTAGGTTTTCTAGGAAGTCTCCCTCTCAGGCACTGGCTTCTTTAGGTTTCTGAATCACATCCCTTCAAACCATATCCAAGGGCATGTCACATGTGCAAAGTCACATATGCCTCCTTCTAGGACCTCTGGGCAGCATGCTGTCCATTTTGGTTTTGGTTGAATAGACATGGGGAAAAAATCCCATAGGTGGTACCAGTGTGTCACTGCTAAGTGGCGAAAATGGGAGCACTCAGAGACCCATGGATAAATTCTTAATTGTCAAGCAGGTTTGCATGGGAATAGACACTCGTTCGAATAGCTTAGCCTTAGACCATTTAGAGTTTTATAGGTCACCACCCTTTGCTTTAGCTGGGACTTCTGTCAATCAAAATCTGAAATCAAGTGGCAGCATCATTAACAGAGGGAGAGAGCATGGCAGTATCTTATTTATTTATTTATTTCTACTGGAGAAGTACTACTTCTCTGGTCTCTTGGAAGGATTAGAACTGATCAGTTTCTAATTTACTATATTCCATTTTGAGCATAACTAATCAGGTTAACAAATTAGGTTTTGGCATGTTACTTTGCAGGTTAAATAAATTGTTATAAATGCAAGAAGAGACACTCTCTGGTAAAGGCTGAATAATGGTCATACTAACAGCAAAAATTATTGTACTTCATCATATCCCCCCCCCACACACACACACACACTTAACATGTTACTGTCAGAGCTGCGTGACTCCTATTATGCGAATCAATAAGAAAATAAACATAAGAAGAAGCCTGGCAGCTTTTCAATAGCTTCTTAAGAAAAGTACTGAAGGCTTCATTTTCACTAGACCAGTTATGTGCCATACGATGAGAATTACTAAAACAATGTAATTTTGTAGCTTGTTCATGTTGCAGGAGTTAGATGTTTTTATTCATCCAAGTGCCTGCAGCTGTGGGAGAAGAGAAAACACAGATTTTTAACTACAGATGCGCAAGCCACCAACAATACAATGTGAACATGTGGCAATATGCTGTTTATTTGGATGTTATGAACACTTCTATCACAATTAACCCCCACCTTCATTAGCGGGTGCTGGCTTCCCTGCATTTTGTTCAGGCTTGAAGGTCTGCGTAGCTTGCGATTGCCCCATCAAGCTATGACAGCCACCTTATACTGAAGTCTGCTAGATGCTTTTCAATTCCCTGTTTTGGTTTTCCAGTGAGGCAGTACAAAGAGAAAGTTTATCAAGACCCTGATGGACTCCATCATGGCATTACTTGGTTTTGTCACCTGAGCTGTTCTTGCCCTAATTGTTGAAGGCAAGTCTACAGCTTAATTTTTGAGATCACATGAGTTCCTCACAATGCATCTGATACAATCTCAAAAATACCAAAAATACCACTATCTGTAGAAGGCTTCAATGCACATTGGCCCATCTACTTGGCTCTTGCTACAGGATGATTACAGATCCTTAGCATAAGGGAGAGTTTCCACCACAGCTTGCTGAAGAAGACAGTTTGTTCTATTCTAAAGAAACCCTCTGGCCATACCGCCATGAAATTTAACTGTAGCGCATTACTAATGTTTGAAATGTTGTGATAAAGATCACTAATGGTGCAATCCTACAATACTTTCCCAGGAGGAAGCACCATTGAATAGAGCAAGTTGACCTGCTTAGGACTGCTTTCTTAATGTGCTTTGGAGCTTCCTCTTTCCCAGGCATGAAAGGTACAGAGGCTTGAAGAAAAACTTGATGAAATGTCCTCATGATAAACATTTCTATAATTCTAGGTCAATTTGTTCATTTGTGCTATGCATGTATGGTCAAAGGACATCAAGTTCAGACTTGATCCAAGACATTCACATCAGGCATAAAGTTTTCAGTGCAACAGTACTGAAACAGGGTAGGCAATCACTCAGTACAAATATAAAACATCTACTCAAAAATATCTGGCCAAGTAATAGTAAGCGTACTGAATAATGGAAAAGGTGAAATATTTCTAGCTGGCACAATTTGCAGATTACCACCAACCCATTCTCCACATAGCCTCATAACCAGTTTTGACTAGCAGTATCACATCACATGATACCTAAGGACCTTCTGCAGACCCTGGGCTGGTTTAGTACATGAATACCTCACAAAGAGGCTTCTCGAGTTTTCTCCTCAGCAGTATTTGACAGGGACTCTGATTATTTGTCCTTGAACTAGTACAGGTGAAAAAGATTGCCTCATTACCCTAATCTTACAGGTCTGCTTTGGCTAGAGTGACACAGATATGCAGCAAGCATCCCACTTAAAATTCTTTAAGCCAAGCTGCCTTAGGCTAAGAGGGAAGGTAGGGTACAAATATTTAAACCAACAAATAAACCACTTGAAAATCAAATAAAGGTATTAGGCCAGTGCCACTTATAGACCACTAGTACCGCTCCCAATGTTCTTATGATTTTTACCAAAGGGATCATCACTGGCATCATCCCTTCTGCCATAGTTCTGTCCAACCATATCAAAGAGTAAGTACAGGCAATCTTGGCTAGCAATAGAGGAAGAAATTCTGGATCTAGGACTGTGCTTCTGTGCAGATACTAGGAAGCCATTCCATTTATGCATTAATCTGTCAGTAAGAGGCTTACACTTGTTTCTATGAGTTGCTATCTCAGTCCTGGGATTCAGGACTGGACCACAATTCACAAGATAAATTGCTGGCCATTTACAACACGGAACTGGGTAATGCCAGAGAGTTGTCTAAACAAACCTCAGTAAAAAGTTCTATTTCCTAAAGTTAAACTGACATCAAGAAATGAAGCGGAACACGATGCTAGAGCGCTCTGATCTTCAATTATCTATACATGTTGTTTCCGATACAGTGGTTCATAGTGCCTCTGCATTCAAATTGAACAGCTTGACACAACCATAATTACTATGACCTCTCCATTGTTACAGTGTGGTGCCAACATCTGTACACAGCAAGCAGCTGGTGGGTGCATCTGCTTAGCAATTAAATGGCCAGCCCTACCCAAAGATTAATGCCAAAACTGTGAGTAAGAAGCAGGGTTGATCAAATGTTAATTGCAATTACATTGTTCCCTGTTCTATACCAGTCTTGGTTTTTTCAGTCTTCCAGAAACTATGGTTTGATGAGTGAATTAAGAAGCAAGCTGAAGCAAGTCTGCTCAGAACTAAGTCCACTTTATTTATTGGGGCTTACTGCCGGGAAAGTGTTCTTAAAATTGCTGCCTTACAGTGCCGTCCAACCAGACTTACTCTTGTGATCCCACTAACTTCAATGATCTTTGAAGGGTGTAGCTCTTCTTAGGACTGTAGTGTTATTAACTGGTGGATGTCATTCTTCTGCCTAATTAACTTGTCTGTAACTGATTGCAACTACCATGCTAATGGAAATAATTAAAACTATAGGCTATTTTCTGATAATATGCTAAATGAATAATCTGATTTGAGCAAAGTAATTATAATGCTATGGACACTTTTGTAAGCCAGAAAATTTAACAGAAGATTATTTAATTCAAGATGCCTGCAAAACATATGGAAGAATTTTCTTTGAAAGGTGTTTGGAAAAGATGTTCTACCGGGAAAGATAGTTACAGTCAGGGGTCATTTAATAGAAAAAGAGGTGCAGGAGCTCATTAGCATAACTCATTAGCATAACTTATTTGCATATGCTAGAGAGAGAGAGAGAGAAAGTTCTTCATCTCAGTCCTTGAAAACTCCTTATCTATTTTGTTGGGTGGATCCAGTCATACTGAAAGGAGCTTTCCTCCAGTCTAAGAAGCCTTGCTCAGTGGCGTGGTAGGACAGGGCAGGGTAGGATCCAGCCTACTTCTTCACTTTTTGTTTTCTAGAAGTATTGGTTTGTGGATACTGAAATTGTCTTATGGAATTTTTATCTGGATTTGGCTCAGAAATAGACAAAAGAAATAGTTTCTAGTTTTCTAAACTGATCTGCAGGGATTCCCCCCCCTGCCCCCACCTTGCCTGAAACGAACTCTGGAGTTCATGTTTTCTGGTTCCCTCTGTCCATTCTTCACTCCGCTCTCTTTTCTTGGTGGTTCGTTTCAGTCTTGCCCTTTTTATCAGTGAACAATGATGAATCATGTATAAAGCTGCATTACAGAGCTTTTCAAAGGGGAGTCACCTGATCTGTGTTCAGCAAAATGGAAATGGATGATTCCTTCCAATTCTCTATGGCTTTTTTACAACACAAAGGAAGCTAGCTTTTTTTTCAAAAAAAATTACACCTGCTATATTTCTTTTGCACCAGAGAGAATAGCAGTAAAATTCTATTTTGTTTAGCAGCAGATTTATTTTAAAATTTAACTAGATTTTTTTAAAAGTTGACCTCTATAGCCATACTGATCCTGTTCAACAAGAAAATGTGAGAACACCAGGTAAAACCTCAGGCTGGGAGTAAAGGTTTTATAACTGGGCTGCCAGATATGGATTGAAGACAGACTGGCAATCTAGAGCGGGAGAGCTCCACTTGTAAAGCGGGGAAGGGACCTGTTCAAACAGCCGCAGCTGTTTCCCGGCTCCCTTCCATGCTTACCTGCTTTCCAGCCGCTTCCCTTCCACATTAGAAGGACACCAGGAGAAACCAGTGTTCAGAGGCCATCTGCCGCTTGCCTCCCACTTCAGTGCAGTGTGAACCAGAAGAAGCGGGAGGCAAGCAGAGGTGGCGATGTGAACGTGCCATCACGGAGATATGCGCATAAGCGCATGAGAACTCATACACCCATATGCACCCATGCCCCAATACAGGAGGTGGGGAGATTTTAAATTTTAAATTTCCACCCAGGGCCACTCCACAGCAGTCTGAACGCTCCAGTCTGGTATGCTAACGCAGGAGTCTGGCCAGTGTGAACGGCCAGCCCCAGAGCAGTTTTCCTCCACAACTTTCGGCACTGCTTTCCTCTCGCTCTAGATTGCCAATCTGTCTTCAGCCATGGTCTTTCCTCCCAAATAGCCAGTCCAACGATTATGTAAACTACAAAATGCATTTAGATATCCAGCAGATATGGAAATGAGAAA
Organism: Lepidodactylus listeri; assembly: GCA_029233225.1. NCBI lineage: Eukaryota > Metazoa > Chordata > Lepidosauria > Squamata > Gekkonidae > Lepidodactylus > Lepidodactylus listeri. The sequence goes on from JARCFY010000007.1 coordinate 50,857,123, forward strand.
ATACATATGGATCACATATGCAGGTCGGATTGCCAACAAGCTTAGAAAAAAAATGACTTCTTCCATTAATCCAGGCTTAATGTGTGGAAATAGGCATCTGAAACTTTTCATAGTACCAAGGCAAATAACATACCATAAAGGCCCATTCTGCATCTAGCATTTGCTCCATTATTTTACCATACCCACACTGTAACGGAAAAAGATGTGGCTCAAAACCACATTCAAATACCCCAGGCATTGGGCCAATGCCGTACTGACTGCAGAATGTGCCAATGCCATACTGACCACAGAGTCACCCCTGAATGATGGCACCATAAAACCGAGAGATCAAAGGAAGTGAAACCAGCAGGAAGTGTGAAGGCTTTTATAAAATCTGACAATCAAAGAATGTGAAAGTGGCATGGAATTTAGAGGGGAATTTCTGACCCAGCGTGGGTTTGGTAAAACAGCAGAGTGAATGCTAGATACAGAATGGGCCTATATTAAAGGGACAGGGCATTTTTTCCCCTCAAGGCAGTTGACAGCCCTTGTCTTGAAATGACTTCATTCTATCCTGATTCCTAAATGGCTCTCAGTTGAGTACTCCTGTTTTTATTACTAAATTTATTTGATTGTTTTACTGCCCATTCCATGTGAACAGGGCTCAGGGCAGTGTACAATTGTTAGCCAGCAAGGCACTTTTCTGTGCTCTTATGGATTTTTATCCATAAGTTTGAACTCTGTGTCGCCAGCAGTGGAAGGGACTTGCGCTTTTTTCTTCACATAGGAGCCAGCTCCAGCCCAAGCCAGGAGGCTGACACCCCAAGCAGTTCACCCAAGGCAAAGACAAAGGATTCCTCTTGCCATGAGGCCTCCCTCTGTCAGACATCCGCTGGTTGACCCCCACTCTCCCACTACCCATCTGAATAGTTATGCTAACGAGACTGCCTAGCAACTAATGTGCCAGCCATCAGATACCTGGCTAAAACCATCAACTGACAATAGGTATGGCCAGGTGAGTCATCGGACCCCAGACTCAGTGTCTGTTTCCTGGTGAAGTCATACTTTTGCAACACTGACCAAACCCCTGGACCTCCTCCCTTTGTTCACCTTTAACCTATAGCAAGGTCCAACAGGGACGGACCGCCTAGTAGGAGTGTTAGTGGGTTGTGGTCTGCAAAGCCCGCCCCAAGACCCCCAATAAAAGTCCAAACCCAGAGTCACTCGGTCTCTTAAGCCATCGTCCCCTATCTGCTTTACCTCCCCTTTACCCTTCCCCCCCCCCAGCTTGCCTTTCCAGTCCCTCTAATCCTCTGTTGGAACTTCCTTCGGTCAGACAACTCCTCTTTAGGATAGGTAACGTATTGCTTCCCCACCAATGAACTCCTGCAAATTGCAACAGTGCTATTTTCTATCTTTATTTCCCTAGACCTGTGTGTATGTATGTGAGAATCTGTTTTTGTGTGCTTGAACAACATCATTTAGTAAACAGCATTTAATTTGCCATCTGCCTCACGTGCCTCTTTCCTTGAGAACTCCCGGGAGGGGTGGGACCCTGGTATAGTTGGCAAGAACCCGTGTATTTTGCCAATTGCTAAGTGTAAATTAAAGCAATTCGGCTAACAGAATGATATAACTTAAAACATTAAAATTTCTACCCTTGATCTTAGCCAATAAGGTTTCAGTATCAAATTAAATTAGATGGTGATCTAAGCTTCCAATTATGCTACTACCTTGCGGGGGGGGGGGGGGGGGAGTGCCAGCCCGATGGATGCCTTCACTGTCCTCAACTGAACACCTGGTGAAATATCTCTGCCTTACATACCCTGCGGAACTGCATCAGGTCCTGCAGGGCATGGATGTTACTCAGCAGAGAGTTCTACCAGATAGGGGCCAGGGCACTAAAAGCCCTGGCCCTGATCAAGGACAGTTGGATATCTCTCAGGCCAGGGACTGCAAGCAAGTTCTTATCAGCAGAGTATAATGCCCTTTGGGTGATATACCTGGAGAGGTGGTTTCGAAGATTATAATGGCATGTGAAGCAATGCAACTCATGCTGGTCCAGGCAAGTCTACAACTCTGACAAAATCTGGGGCTGATCATGGCATTACACTCTGACTAGCGGGCAAGGTAGCCATATCCAGGTTGGGAAACTCCTGGAGATTTGGGGGTGAAGCCTGGGGAGGGCAGGGACCTCAGTGAGGTACAATGCCATAGAGTAAAATATTGGCTGCATTTACCAAGGGAGCCTTACACAACAAATGATCACAGAGTCAAATGTGTCTAACTGGCTACCACACTGTGAGAACAAAATAACTGCCATGGGTATCCCATTGGACTCACTGTTTATGCTCCCATTTATGGATGGTTTTCAGATGATTAAATGCAGGATCCTTGACATTGAAACACAAAGGCTATACTGTTTAGCCAACAATTCATGTTCCCCTCTGAACTTTGAGATTCCCCTCATGGTAGACTGAATGGCCCCATACTTATCTGATATACAAGTACCAAATCTCAGAGCCTTTTCTCTTGCAATGCAATACCATCAGCAATCTTGCATGGGAGATACAATAATACAGTATATACAGCTAGACTTTGCCATTTTAACTCTGGCTGTATCGAAACAGTTTCACATATCTGTTTGCATTGTCAATTTAATGTAGATATATGTTTTAGATATTTAAACCCTATCTTAGCCATCATGATGGACCTTCCTGATGCTTTAAAAGTGCAGCATCTTCTGAATGATTCTGCTCCTGAAATATCAGTGAAGGTAGCCATGTTTTTACAATCAGCTATAAAGCTACGACAGGAGAAACTACCCAAATGAGTAATACTTGTAACAAATTGTTTTATGCAACATTATGCAATATTATATAGTCTGTAAAATGGTTGGTTCTATATGTATATTTCTCTTTTATAGTAATCCTCTTTTAAGCTATTGTTTTATACCAATAAAGGTGAACTGACTGACATATGCCATAGAGTCCATTCTCCAAAACATCCATTTTCTCCAGGGGAACTGATCAATGTAGTCTGGAGAAAAACTAATTACAGGGGATCCCCAGGTCCCACCTGGAGTCTGGCATCCCCACTAGCACGCTCATCATCTCACCATGGCAGTGGTCATGTTAAAGAAGAACCTGTCATTGTGTAGGACAGAGTCATCCAGTCATTCACCTGCGGACTATGGACTGTCATAATTTACCTCCTAGATAATCCTGGACACGAAAATATAGGAGGTGAATGATCACAGTATCCAACAACACAAATGAGGTGATTCTTTGCATAAGTGATTATTAAGGGGACTGAATCTGCACACAATCTAATGTAACAAGGTGTGTACACACACACACACACACACACACACACACACACCTTAAATCCTCATTCACCATGAAAAGTTTACTGATAATCCCTTTGTCCATTAACTGTTTCTCAACCTAACCTTTCTGACATGGCCGCTGTGAAAAAATGAAGGTTTTCTCAGAAATACAAGATAAATATATAATCGATAAAAATAAATAATGAAAGTGTAGCTGTAATAATGCATTTGCCCAATTATGGCCCAGGCCTAAAACCTTTGGGGAGAAAATCTATTCCTCATGTCTATGTAATTGGAAACAAAGAACAGATATCTCTGGACTAGAAGAGTGGTCATTCAGAATTACCTTTGCAGTGACTCCTTTCCTATACAACGCATGCATAGCTCTATATTACCTAACAGGTTCTGATTTCCTTTTTTCCCCATGTTCCATTCTGAATGAATAAATTAAAATGAGCATTTTGTGAAAATTTATGCCACAACGTTGTTCATTTTACCACCTTTATCAGCAGTACCCAACGATGTGAAAGAGGAGAACGTAAAACAAGGCTGCTGTTTTCGGTGGCAGCTCATGTTTCTTTAACAGTTTAGTTCCACCCTAAGTTGCTATTTAATGTATAAATTGATTAGGCCACCCAAGATGAGAGCTCAAGTGGATTAGGTTGCTTGCTTAAGTTAGAACAGCTGTTGAGGGGAACGTAATTAGAAGTACAGCCTGCAGTTTGAAATCAAGCTGATAGAAGTGGAACAGATGGGAATGTGTTGGCTCTTTGCTAAGTCAGTGCCGTTGTGTGAGATTTGTTGTGTTGAGTAAATATCAGGTTGTGTTTATAGGAGAGAAAAAAAACTCTTTGCTCTATCCCTAAGCAGGCTTTTACCATCTGAGGGCATTTATACTTAGATATAGGCTGCTGAAATCCAATGCACACTTCTTTGGAAGTAAGTTACAATGAACAAAGCTAGGCTGACTTTTGAGTAAATGTGGAAAAATTGGAGCTCTAAAGTCCTGGGGTGAAGAACATTTTCCTGGGAGAGGGAGATACGTACAGTTCATACCTTTGACTTCACTTAAATGAATAACACACACAACACATCATGTGGTGTTCTTCAAGCTCAGTTCTACTTTGAGAACCTCTGTATTTACTATAAGTAGCCAACATTATTGCGAGGTGCTACACAGCTCATTCTGCCACATTCAGAGAAATATACTCCTATATCATTCCATAAAATTCTTCACACTGTGACTACAATGTCAACAGAACAAAGTCTGAGTCCAGTGGCACCTTTAAGACCAACAAAGTTTTATTCAAGGTATAAGCTTCTGTGTGCAAAAATATCAAAGCCATTGTTCTGAGTCCCAATTATTTAATTCCTTTCTGCCCTGTGGGCTCCATTAAACTAGCTGCTGAAAGAAGTTGTTTAATTTGGACATAAAAATAAAGCCACCAAAATATCAGCAGCATCACCATCCTTCCCCTTGATCCTCACCTTGTGCCCACCCAACCTTCTCTTCCGGGCCAGGCCAAAACACTTTTTTTTACCAAGGCTTTTAATTATGTGCTTGATCTTTAACCATCTTTTTAATAGCCTGCTTCAAGTCTGAGAATTGTGATATGAGACTCGTTTTAAGCTGCTCATTGTTATAAGTTTTTGTTCTGTTTTAAGACTGGGTTTTTAAAAGTTTATTAAATATATTTTATGTTTTTACTGTGTTTTACTTTATAAATAGATTCTCTGGAGATATGGCACAGGGATTTTGTAATTTTTAAAAAAAAATATTCACCCAGAATCCTGAAATCAAAGATCCATTCACTTTGAATATACTCAAGTGCAGTGTACCCTGGCTCATAATGTACAGTCCCTCACTGTGGGAGAGAATAAGCCCTTGTTTCCAACTTTTAAAAAGATGTCTTGCAGTGAACTGAGTGCAGATAAACCCATCAGAGCTCCAAATTATTCCAACCTATCAACGCTGGGGCTTCAGATTTGATATCTGAAGCAGCCTGACATAGAACACATCACATGTTACCTGATCCTTTGTGTATAGCCATATGATCTATCAATCTGAATTCACCCTCAATATGGGCCATCTCTGCAGGGCAGTAATATAAGGCATGATACATTTTTAACTCCCCTATAGAGAAGTCAATAGTACAAGCACAATTCCTCGTAGTGTAGAGCCAGTTTGGTGTAGTGGTTAAGTGCGCGGACTCTAATCTGGAAGAACCAGGTTTGATTCCCCACTCCTCCACTTGCACCTGCTGGATGACCTTGGACAAGCCATAGCTCTGTACCAGCTGTTCTCTCAAGGACAGATGTCTCAGAGCTCTCTCAGCCTTACCTACCTCACAGGGTGTCTGTTCTGGGGAGGGGAAGGGAAAGGAGTTTGTAAGCCGCTCTGAAACTCCAAGTGAGTGAAGGACAGGATACAAATCCAATCTCCTCCTCCTCCTCCTCCTCCTCTTCCTCTTCCTCTCCTCCTCCTCCTCCTTCTTCTTCTTCTTCCTCCTCCTCCTCCTCACTTTACAGCTGCCCAGGCAAGCCTCATCTCATCAGATCTTGGAAGCTAAGCAGGGTTGACTCTGGCAAGTACTTGGATGGGAGACCTCCTTAAAATACTAGAGGTGGGAGGCAGGGGCAGGCTTTATTCAGTTACCTTTCTGAATATCCTCCAGGCCCCAGTAGGGGTCAGTCACCAGCAATGCTCCCTCTAAGCTGTGGAGTCTTGTTAGCAAAGATTCTACTTTGTGAGCTACTGGCATCAAAGTTGTGAGCGAGCGATTTGGCTCCCGCATAAATTAGCTTGCTCTGGAGCCATCCTTCCTGAGCTAAGACAATAATGTGTGAGCTGGAGGCTAAAGAACGGTGAGCTAGCTCTCACTAACTCAGCTTAGAGGGAACACTGGTCACCAGAGGTCGCCATGACTTCCAGGAGCAAACACATACATGCACGCACACACACATCCACATATATATTTAAAAGATGCTTTATAGCCAATGATGAAACAAATTGGGGAACAACAATGCTAAAAATGCCATTTCGTTAAATGACTTGAAAATAGATGCATCTATTCACATTTTTTTCTTCCCTGAGATCACCAATTTATCAACTTTTTTTGGAGGGTTTCCCTTAAAACTTATTACATTCCTCTTGGAAATAAGATCTTTTAAGGATTACTAAAACTAGAAGTTTGCCTTACAAAATTCCTGAGCCAAAAATATCCATGAAAATCACTGGTTTGGGTCATTGCAGAAAGTTCCCAGTATGGGTGTACAAATCTGGGATTCTTGAGACTTATAAATTCACCTTCCTTGAACAATCCAAACCCCCCTCCCAAGTTTGGGTGCTTGCTAGCAATGCAGCATACTCTTGTGTTTTTCTTTGATCGTACTGATTTCTTGGGCAAAGGTATTTCTCTCTGCAAACTGGAAGCTACTGTGGAGGAGCACAATGCAGTCCTAGCCAATCACCTTTGGAGAAAAGCCACAGAGAACCATAGTTCTCTTTCTCTCCTTTTGTGGGGGTACAGCCCTTTTTTTTTCTTTTTAAGGAGGATTGCTGGAGATAGCTTGTTCAGGGACCTGTAGAATTTGACCCCATTGTCCAAGTTCCTTGAAACTCAGGGTTGTTCAGTGGTCAGACAGCACTTAGCTCTGCTGAAATTTTATTGTCATTAGGTTGAAAGTGGCTACTCCAGTCTCTCCCCCCCACAAAAAAATGAAGACCTCCTTCCTTCCCAAATTTGTGACAGGAAACAAACAGACCACAAAAAAGGAGAATGGCTAACAGAGTTTTCACTAGAATTTGTTTTTTTAAGTCAGTCAATCACTGCAATTATGGAAAAATGAAATGACTGCAGTTTTTTTTTTTTAAAAAAAAAGTACACCAATGTGGGTGGCTGGCACCATTTCCCTCTGACAGGAATCAGTGGAGAGGTGTACTTGTGCCAAGAGGCATCCATTTGGGGGGATCTGTAAAATCAAACATCTTGGTCCAATTTTCTTGAAACTCAAGGGGTCTTTAGATTAGAGGAAAAACTACATTCAGTGCAAGTTTGGTGCCATTGTCTTTAACAACTGCTGCCCCAGATCCCTCCAATATATTGCCCATGGAAAATAATGGGCCTAAACCTCTGTAACCCAAACAAACCACACATATCTGAATCCTGAAACAGCAATGTCATACATGAACATAAGCAATTATAATGAAATTTTTTTCTCTGAACCCCATATATGAATTATAATGATTTTTTCCAGTGCACACCCCTAATCAAAGCTCTTCCCAACTCAGCTGAATGATCACTGAAATGTGTTTTTCATGTTAACCCAATTGGCTAATAAGTAATATTGACACTAATAAACTGTTCACCAGGGCAAGGGCTGTTTTTGCAGAAAAAGCCCAGCAGGAACTCATTAGCATAATAGGCCACACCCAACAGCAGAAACTCATTAGCATATTAGGCCACACCACTGACAGTACAGCTTATTAGCATATTAGGCCACACCCCCATGCTACCAGAAGAATGGTCATCTAGCCACATCCACCTTTTGCTTCTTATTCTGTTCACCTTGTTTATTGTCAAAACCGAGGACTTTTTTTGTAGCAGGAATTAATTTGCATGTTAGGCCACATACACCTAATGAGTTTCTGCTGTTGGGTGTGGCCTATTATGCTAATTAGTTCCTGCTGGGTGTGGCCAACTCAGGAGCCAGGTGGAACTCTTTTCCTGTGCGTTCCTGCCCCAAAATAGCCCTGACCAGGGCTAAATATCTTCAGCATTAATTGTATGTTAAGTGATGCTGTGCCTTTTGTATTCTTCATGTATGAAGATTGTAATTATTCAGTTTCTTGGTGGGCCATTTAGAGCTTAAACATTTTATCTGTATTCAGAGTTGTAAAATACAATAAATGTTGTCTAAAGCAAGAACTTTTACTCTTCTAGCTTTGCGGCAAACTCACAACAAAAATACTATGGTATGTTATGATAGTTACCAGTTATGGAGAAAGGGTGGTTATATGAGTACCAGATGGTAGCTATATTAAGATACCTCTTGATATTTAAATCTAAATGTGCACTAAAAAGGGCATGTTTTCACACTTTGGAGTGCTGTGCATTATAATGCTGTACATTATAGGAATACTGAAAAAAATTAATACTGCAATTCTATGCAGAGTTACTCCAGTCTAAGTCCATTGAAATTTGTGGCTTAGAGTACAGTGCTTCTACATAGGATTGCACTGTAAAGGACATTAGACCAAATTTCCACACAAATTCAGTTTCTAGTCAGGGATCAAAAATAAAGCTTTTTTTTTAAAAAAAAATGTACCGTGTGCAGAAATTAGCTATGAAACTTGCCATCATGGGACATGTCAAGGAACTGAGACCCTTCCTAGTTCCTTGTTCTTTCACACATTAGCTCTGGCCTGATTCTGATTCTAGGCTGCAAACTGAGTTTAAAAAGTTTAAGTGGGAAAATAACTGTTGCTGGGAAGATTCAGCAAAGCTGACCTCATAACTAGATAACAGCCCGGTGCAGGGAGGAAAGCTTCTATCACCAACTCCCTTTCAAGGACAAAACCATGACACCATGTTAACCAATTAGACACATTCCATTCAATTTGATATCATGATTTGCACCTGTGGGAAATGGTCAGACTAGCCTGCAGATAACTCTTTCCATTTCATCCTCAGGTCACATGCTTAGTAATGGGTCCCATCAGCACTGACATCATGAGCTAAGGTTCTGATTAGTTTACGGGCCCAAACCATATTGGATCATTTGGTCTTAAGTGTTAGCCTTTTCAGTTAGCAATTAGCAACTGGCCAGGCTTGAGAAGCCTCTTGCTCTTTGACTTTGGATGTGTTCTTTGAAACCATGTCAGGGTCAGACACTCAATCCTAATTCCAGTTCCTAGGCCAAGTGCTCGCCTGGCTTCGATCCTAATTCCAGTTGCTAGGCCAAGTGCTCACCTACCAAGTCAATTGGGTTGTGGAAATTCATTTCTGCAAGCATCCAACACTGATTTTTTTGTTTAGTCCTGGGAAGGTTAGAAACTTTCCTCTTGGCTTCTGACTGTTAGGATAGAAAAGGGGCTGCTGGCAGACTGGTGTGTAAAGGTCCACATTGCCAGGGTTTTGTAATTTTGTCTTCTGCAGCCCCATAACACAAACACCCTTGGACTAGAGGTTTGTGACAAGACACAGTGATGCCCCATGAGATTTTGAGCTCAAAAATATCCTGGAAAAAATTATAATTGGTGATTATTAAGTAAGAAGGCTAGGCACCCTTGTATCTTTGCATTCAGGGTATCAATAATATTAAAATAAGTGCAGAAGATGGTAATCAAGAAAATTAAGGGTTTAGAGCACTTTTCCTATGAGGAAAGGCTAAAGATTCTGTAACTTTTCAGCTTAGAAAAAAGGCAACTAGAGGATACATGACAGAAGTTTATAAAATAATGTGTGGGGTGGATGAAGTAGTGATGTGGGTGGAAAGTACCATCAAGAAACACTTGACTTATGGTGACCTCATTGGGTTTTCAAGGCAAGAGATGTTCAGAGGTAGTTTGCCATTGCCTGATCTTGTTTCATGACCCTGGTGTTCCAAATACCCATCCAAATACTAGCCAGGGCCAATCCTTCTTAGCTTCCAAGATCTAACAAGATCAAGCTAGCCTGGGCTATTCAGGTGAGGGCCTGTAGGAAGTCAATGGACAAAGCTTTTTCTCCCGCTACCAAAATACTAGAAATCAGGGGACTCCAATGAAGTTAATTGGGCAACAGGTTCAGGACAGACTAGAGGAAATAGATCACAAAATGAGTAATTAAATTGGGGGATTCATTGCCAATAGATGTAGTGATGGCCACAAGCACAGATGGCTTTAAGAGAGAATTAGATTCATGGAGTAGTGGTCCTTCAATGCTTTGTGGCCTGGCAAGTAAAGGAAACTTCCTTATATAGTGGGAGCTTATATAGAGGAATATCACTGTGAGGAGGCAACATCAAAGGGAAGGCCTTGACTGCTATGCCCTGTTTGTTGGTCTTCTAAGGTAAGTGATTAGCTATTTTGTGAAGCTGGTTGCTGGATAGGGTTGCCAAGTCTTACTCGGCTTGTGGTAGGAGGGTCCTGGCCCCTCTCTGGGAGTTCTTCGACACACGCACTTTGCATCACCTGGAAGTGACATCATTGCATTGGTCACATTGTGGGCAGGACACTGACATTTGAGGGAAACCCATAGAGTTTCCCCTCAAATGCTAGAGCATCCCCTGCATGTCACGCTGGACACGTTGCTGCAATGCCGGCACTTTGGGGGTGGGGTTCCTCTTGGCAGCTGGTTCCGGGCTGGTGGGTAAACAGCCTGTCAGGTGGGCAAACTCCCACCTGGCAACCTGATTGCTGGAGCATATGTATCACTAGCATGATCCAGCAGAGTTTATCTTCTGTTCTTATTAAGACAACAATAGAACCAAAATTAAGGATTTTTACATTCTACTGTTTACAGTGGGAGAATTATGCTTGAGCTGAACTGTCTAATTTAAATCCATATAATTATATGGTAACAAAGGGTGGCCTGCAAAACTTGTGGAGGGATCCCATCTCCCCTGCATTGCTGAGGCAGCACATTCAGGCCCAACCGCTCAACTCAAGGCCTGGCTGTGGAGGTGTTTGGGAACCACTATGAGCCTTGAGTAGCTTCCAGTGTGAGCTGCCTCTGTGGCCAGGCCCAGAGTGGTTTCCAGTGTCTGCCTCCGCTGGGCCCAGAGCAGCTCTTAGTATGTGCTACCACCGCAGCCAGGCCTGAGTGGCTGCTGGCATCTGTCACCACCATGGCCAGGCCTGGAGCGGCTCCTTGTATCTGCCACCACTGTGGCCAGGCCTGGAGTGGCTCCTGCTATCCAATGTGGCTGTGTTCCAGGACTCTGCTGCAGCTGCCACCAGGCTCCAATGCAGTTCCCAGCTGTGGCAGAAGCAAAGTAAGTGCATTGTCTGCATGTGTGCAAACAACACTTTTTAAAATGTGTAAAAATTTTATTTTACTTTGGGGGGGAATTTAAACATTTCAATTTTTTTTGCAAACCTGTTTGTTGTTCCCAAAGTTTGCTGAAAATTCTGTTTAGCATCTGTGTGGCCCTGATCCATGTATCCGCAGATGGGGGCCACATGTCACTAATAGTATACAGATTTTCTGGATTTCCAGATGTTTCTTTCCTTTCCTCTTATATTTAGCTGCCTCTTAGAAGTGGCTGATTACTATTTTAAAGACTAAGAGTACGACATAATGGAACTGTCCAAAGGAGTATATACTCCAGAGACACCAGCACAGCTGAGCTCTCTTGTAGCATACCACATCATTCAGCTGATATCAGTTTCTCCGTCTTTGCTCTACCCCACCACCCAAGCATCTTTCTCTATTGCTGCAAGGCAGGAACACATGTTCATTTAGTCCCTCTAAGCGGGAGGCCTCTGTTCCTACAGATTTTCATCACCCAGTGGGTACACGACTATCAGTAGGGAGACACAGGGCTAAAGAAGTGTTACTGACACATATTAAGTGGTTTATTGAAGGCCATTACTGCACAAGTACTCTGTGCAAAAGCAAACTGCAAAGTTTCAGGCTAGAGTTTAAAAAGTACTCTATGGCTGCAGACAGACTGGCAGCTTGCCACAATATAGTGCCACCTCTAATTGACGCAGTTTAAAATGTTGTGGGACATAGCCACACAGCACACCCTTCTGTGGGTTACCCACGGAGTCATCCCATGGGAAAGCATCCACATTATTGTAGCGCAATACAAGCAGTTTTGTGCACGCTCCCCAGTGTTCAGACAGCTGGCTATGCACGATGAATGCGTTAGGAAACAAAAACTCCACTTCGGAGGTGGTGGCTTTTTAATCCGGCTCCAAGTCATCCTCTGATGGGGTGAGTATGCCTGGGGAATGCCTGACAGCTGTGGCTTTGTGAATGGGCCCATTTAATCCGTTTGTGAAAGGTACTTATATCAGGCCAAACCGCCAGTCTGAACACAGCCAAAAATGTGAATGTGCATGCAAACAGTCAGGGGGTGTTCCTTCTTATGTGTGGAACCCAGAATCATGCAATCTGGTTTTCATGGCATCTCAGTAGCTGCTTATTTTAAGACAAAGAAGTCCAGCAATCCATGATTCTGCTCATCCCATAAAATCAGTAGGGTCAAACACAAGTGAAGTCCTCTTATCAAAGGTATGTTCTGTTGCAAAAATAAATAAATAAATCTATTTGGACAAGTTTTAGAGAAGCTGCCTCCCTGAACAACTGGCAACTCCAGTTGACCAGTCTTTGATAGAGCTGCCTGCCCCCTTGACTGCTTCACCTCATTATACATATCCCCAAACCATTTGTTACCATGCTTTGTGTCTGGCAGGGTTTTAAGAATAAAACTTTTAAGCCATAAATTTTAGTCGTTCAGTAATGCTTACAGTTCTGAAGTGAGAACAAGTTCAGGTAAGAGGAAGGCAACTTATTGTGTTTTCTTTCCTCTTAAAGTGCTTTATTTTAAAAAGAGAAAAATATTGATTTCTATTCTGAGATCAGCAAGCTAAAAGCTTCTGACATCATTTTAATATATTTTATTTTCCATTAAAAAGTCATCTGTAGAAAGAAACATTTCCAATTAGTCTAATCATACTTTTGTGTAATGTTCAAGCAAGATTCCACTCTTCTGATGTCAATTACACTGCATTATGTTAGATGATTGCTAGCTCCTTTTTTTACTGTCAATTGATGCAAAGTGGACCCCAAATTGGTAGCGACTGACATCATCCCATTTATGCCACAGCAAATGAGTTTAGGAAACAGGACTGAGAAAACAGGCCGGCTTTTGAGCTTATTAAGAAAAATGTAAGTTCATAACATTGAACACACACAAACAAAAGCAAAACAAATTCTGAACACAGAAGCGCTGTTCATTTTCATTCCCCAGAATGCTGGTTCTCATCTTGGTTTCTGCAAGACATTCCCTAACCTTTTCTCCATTGTTTCTGAGACAATTCAAAAAGGCTAGTTATAATCTGAAGCCTGGGATCACAGAAGAAGTTGCTGCTCTTTGAAGGTCTTTCCTTGCATTTTATGAAAAGAACATTCTATGGAGAGCCACTGTGTTTCAGTATTACCAGATGATTGTATATACATATGTCTGTATGGGGGCGGGGGGGGGGAAGGGGGGAGAGAAGGAGAGAGAGAATATTCCAGACCTATTTTGCCACAGAACTAAGGCTGTATAACCTAGGGAGTGCCCCAAGTGTGCAGAAATTTGCATCCTCCATGTGCCCCCTATCTGTGGAAATAAGTATCCACACATAGGGGGCATGTAGAGAATTAGATACATAGATAATAATGATTGAACATAGGCATCAATATTCCAAAGAAACTTCAAATTGGGGGTGGGGACGGACGGACGACCAAGCCTGCTTTAAAAGAGCAGTAACAACTGGACAATCAACATGGACAGCATAAAATTTCATATCAATTAGGAAATTAGAATACTAAAATTTCTTAAAATCCATGAATGTGTATATCAAAGACATGTTGCTCAAAGTGACAATGTGCATGTTTTAATGTTTGAAAATATTTCCTATCAGGTTTTATGAACAGGGCTGAGTTGCTAGGTTAATTCACCCCTTACATTAGCAAAGCTAGCAACAAAACACAAGATGAAGTGACAGACCGCTGACTGCAAATATCACCTGCTCTGTGCTTGACAACATGCTCATCGACTTAATAAAAACATTATTCTTACCCATGTATTATTTCCACCCTTTGGGTACTATTAAGCAAAGGATTCTAGGTTGGCTTGTTAGCAGGGTGGTCCCAATATTCAGTAAATACTGTCCTACTGAGTTATTTTCTGCTACGGCAGTCATCCTCTTGCTTCTTTTGTCTGACATGGACAGATCAGGGATGCATGCTATGCATAGTAACATTGAAAGGACACAAATTATGTTAAAACAATTGTCACAGTGTTTGTTCCTTTCATCACAAATCAGGAAAGCTTTCATATTAACTCTAAATTAGTTTTTTTTGGAAGCTGAGAAAATAAATGGAAATTTGGCAGAATATTTAATGGCAATATAACAGAAATAATCAAGTTTGGGTTAAGATTCCAGGATAGGGCTCGGGTGCAACTAATGAATTTAAAAGTATGTCAGATTCTGTATAATGTAATATTCACTACCATGAAAACAAATGAATAGAACTGGAGACTTGGCAATGCATTTATTACAAAATAGGGTAAATATTGTGGTGCCCCTATTAACAACTGTGTGAACTCATTGTTTGTTCAGCTCTACAATAATTAAGGAATGAGTCGAGCGAAATGCAAACAGAAAATGAGAGAAAGCCAAGGAATTAGCAGCCATGGAATATGATACCACTGAAAGTATGTGCAGCAGGACATGAGAATTAGTACTGTTATGTGTCTTTGGAAGCTAAGCAGAGACTAGAGGCGAGCTGACACAGGTGGGTCAGCGTAACCCTATTACCTTTGCAATCACATCTTTGCAGCCACCGTTTTCTTTCTTCAGAGGTGTCTCTGTGGGTGTCTTTGATGGGATCCAAAAATTACACCATCAACTTATTTCAGTAATTGAGACGAGAACAAAAAGCAGAATAAAAGAACACCTTTTTGTCAGGAAAACATATTGTGCAGCTCTGGAGATATGAACCAAATTATGGCCACTCAGAAATGAACTTAAAAATCTCATATAAAAAAAGAAATAAAGGAAAACTATCCAAACCTCCCACTGATCTCCATGGGAATGAGATTTTATCTGCAAACCAGTCAGTATTCCATTACTAATTGAGCTTTGTCATAATTATTTTCTTTTGCTTCTGAAGAATTCACCCGATATGCTATTAATCAGAGACCCCAGGAGCTGTTGTTAAACATGTGCCTTTTTCTTTCTTCCTTTCACTATGAACTGAGGTTTTTGTTCATCTTTGGGACAAAGGGGTTGCCTAATAATAGGAAGTGTTAATATTTGTTCTCAGCTGAGCCTTACTTCTAAAGAAGTTCCCAGGACTCAAAAACCCCTGCAATGCAAATCAAAATGTGATACAAATATTCTTCAGGGTAGACATTCTCAACTCAGCCGGATCCAGAATGATACTGACTTGGATATCCTTGTGGGTGGCATTTGGAGTCCACCGGAGAGAACCATACTGGACCCAAGCACAGATAGACAATATATGGTTCCTTCTTGCCTGTCTTCTGATATCCCATTGAAGTTAGTAGGAAGCAGGAGGAAAGGGGGTCTCTATTGGAGCTGGGTGTAGACATGGGGAAAAAAGGAGTTATGTGGTTTCTGAATGTGTCAAGTGTACACTGTCAATTCTGAGAAGTAAATGGAAGCTAGAGGACACTGCACTGCACTGCACTGGTGAAAGGCAAAACAGAAAGATATCCTTATCACCTCCTGCTCTTAGGGATTTTCTGAGACTGAGGAAATAAGGATGCAGCAGCAATTGCCGCAATATGAATTGTGAGTCCCAAGGAGCGTGTAAGGGATGGAGAACGTATGAAAATGATAAGTCAGGCTGGAGGAAGTATGAATGAACAGAAGAAACTGTCAGGAGAAGGGTATGTTGAAGCAAGAAGACTGAGAAACAGTGAAACGTGTGGTGAATGAACCTGTTAGGGTATTCATTAATTTATTTAGAACATATCTCCCAACATAGCCAGGCCCCAAAATGAGGGACAAAGGGTAGAATATAAAAATAATTACATACGAAATGAAATTAAAACACATGGTTAAAACAAGTGATTGAAACAGATAATGACTGGTGGTTGCACTCCTCAGCTTATCTTGGAATCAGTAGCTAGTTTGATCACAACCTGACTCCACTTGCTTGGAGACAAAGGAGTACAGGAGAAACCTGAGATGCATATACTTTGAATCATTTCTGAGATCCCTCAATGACCTTGTGCTGTTTCCCAATATACATTCTTCTCTTTCCACCTACTGTTAGCTCCGATGTGGAAAGAACAGGCAACCTTCGGTTAACATTTACAGAAAGTAGGGGATGGAGTCTGCTTTGAAACAAAGTTGAAGCATACAGACAGGGGAAAGGGAACCAAACTCTGCCTCCTCCTGCACCTTAATCCAGAGTCTGGGACATTTTTCTCCTTCTTCCAGGATTGTTTTGATATTTGATATTAGGACTCTGCCAGGCTGGGAGAAAAACTGTAAAATCACCTGAGCACAGTGGTGCTCAGAATTTTCTTCCCCTCACCCATGTCATCTGGACTGATTTAAAAATACCTTCCCCCACTCTTTGAGGAAAGAAGTCAAAACTCACATGCCAATGTTGTTATGCTGCCTTGTTCCCAGTGTGCAATCCAGAATTTTAATTGCTGAGCTAACTGGCATATTTTCTGTATCTGTCTGAAATTTGGCAGAGAGGGCTCTGTGGATAAGACTACTGTTGCCGAGAATGCTATTCCAAATGCATGGAAAACAAGAGCGTTTCAACCAGAAATGTGTTTTCCATTGCAAACAATGGAACCAAAGAAAAAATATAATGACTAAACTAATTCCTTGAATCCCAATGATAAGAGTCCAAATATGGCACTTGGAAAGTTTAATGAGCCTGATATGAAAACAAATCACACAGATCCTTATACAAAACACTACCATTCCCTAATTTTTAAAATAGCTCTTGTGTGTATATCATAAGCAGTAGAGGCTTGAGCAGAGTTACATTCTTAAATCTATTGAAATCAATTGCTTTAGAAGGATGTAACTCTGTATAGGATTGCACTGAACTTCTGTGGCATTCACTGGGATAGCTCCAACTCTTCCAGGAACTGAGTGAATTTATTGTCGAGATACACCCCTCTGTGCTACTCCACAAACTGTTCATAATAACTGAGTATGAAGCAAGAAGGAGGAATCAGAAAAAAAAACACCCACTTTCTTGCACAAGAGGAAACAAATCTCTGAATGGAACACAAGCTTGTAAGGTGGAGTATTTCTGATGGTTTTAAAACAAATTGATACAGCCCCACACCTTAGGAATGACTTTTGGGGGGTCCCAGTTGGGAAAGGGGAGGATGGGGAGAATCCTTTCTGCAGATTTTCTCTGTTTTCAGAAGGTTTAGATCTGACCCTGTGTACTGATATGATACAAAATGGGAACCCTTTGGAACAGTGATAATAAAATCCCATTGACAGCAGTTCCTTCAACTTTGTATTTGTGAAGCATCAGTTTTACCTTTTCAGATAGGGTGGCCAACTCTGGGTTGGGAAACTCCTGGAGATTTTAGGGGGGAACCTGGGGTGGGTTTGGGAAGTGTAATGAGTGTAATTCATGGAGATCTTCAGGTCCCACCTGAAGATTGGCAACCATATTTTCTAACCAGGTAGAAACATTCAATTCAGAAATGAGCTCTTGGGATAGAACAGGATAGGAAATCAACACCAATAGTGTATATTTCATTATTTTTTTCAAAAAAACATTAAGGAAAACAAAAAAATATTCAGGTTGTAAGTGCTTGAGATTGTCTGTAGCCTTCATTCTCCCCAGATTAGGCTACATATCATGTAACGCACCAAAATGAATGCAGCCCACACCAAGCCTAAGAAACTTCTTGCATTTGGAGTCTGTCTGGGGTTTCGGAGCCTGACAGGCTACAGTGTATGATCAGTCAATGTGGGCTGCATTCAATTCAGTGAATCAAAGCCCTGCCCTAAATTCTGCATATAACCTTTAGCATGATAATATTTGTTAATGTGCCACAGTTTCCTTTGTTCAGGGTACAAAGTGGTGCTCCTGCAAGATATTGCATAAAATATAATATCCCAAATGGTCCCCACAAAAGATAGGAGAGATTATATCAGGTGAACAAGGAAATGATAGGATACTACCAGTTAGAGCTTAAGCCAATATGGCCATTTACATTTTATCTGTTGTCACTGTTGGTGGTTTCAGTTAGCCAGGGTTTTATCATCAACTGATGGTTCTTTTGTGTTTTTAATACCATTTCACACCTTTATGTATTCACTTATTTAAGTATTTCTACCCAGGACTGCTGAGAGGGGCCCCAAAGTCAGCTTGAGGGCCCATGATGCTTCAGTCAAGCTAAGTGGCTATGGGTGGGAAGTGGCATAGTATAGCCCTATCTGATCAGATCTCAGAAGCTAAGCAGAGTTGGTATTTGAATGGGAGACCACCAAGGAAGATTCTGCAGAGGAAGGCAATGGCAAACACTTCTCCTTCTCAACTGTCTTGAAAGCCCCTTGTTCAGTGTCATGATTTCTCTTTTGATTTGTGTGGTTAGATATGATGTGTCTTTAACTTTCTTGATATTTCTCTCTCTCTCTCTTGGTATGTAATGCTGCCACCAGGAATTTAATTCCAATCCTTTTAATTAATAATTCCCAAGGTATTGTGCTCAGCCTCTAAGACTCCTTTGTTTGACTATGTGGTCCTGAGGATGAGACTCTAGTATTTAAATAACATAGGATCCCGGGTTAACAATAAACCAAATAAAACTTGTACAAGAAGTGTATTGGTTTCAAGATTTTTTTTTAACTTGTCTCTTCAGTGAATAACAGTGTATGTTAATAACTCCTGACTGAGATACCATCTTCTTTCACTTCACAAACACTCCTCACTCTCAAATCATCCCTTCTCTTCCAAATGTACTTTGCCCAGTCTTTATTTTATTTAGCTCAGTTTAATCTTTCCCTTTTTTTGACTCGGGTTTCTGTCAGCTTCTGTTTCTCACACTCTTATAATATGTTGACAATATTAGGTTTTGACTCTCTCCAGTCGCTAATATGTCCTCTAAAGTATTCTGCTTCCTTTTTAGAATCTTGAATGCTTTTCACAGCACTAATAAGGGATTCTAATAAGAAGACTGCTTCCCAGATTCTGTAGACTGCTGATTGACCACAACTAACTGTTAACTGCCAACTGAACATACTGACTGACTTTCTACACACACACACTTCTTAGGTCCGCCCATACACTCACCGTCAACAACTAATCCCGGAATATTGCGGGAGCCACACTCACCTCAAACTGTAGCTGGTTCACTTTAAATGCCCCCCTGTGGGTCACTATCATCTGGACTTCGGCCGTTTCCTTGTCGACTGGCAACTGTTGGTATGCCTGTGCATGGTCCAGTTTTTCAAAAACTTTGGCCCCCCCAGGGTCACTAGCACATGACTCACAACCAGCACAGGGCATGCATGGTCCTGCAGAGCCCAGTTGATTATGCATTTGTATTTTGCGCAGATGTGGACGTTGCTGTTGGGCTTAACCGGCATTACAACCGAACCTGTATCCTAGGGGTGGTGCATCGACTGGGGATTTTCAGTACCTGGGGGGGGGGGGTTGGCCACGATGAAGTAGAGGTCCTTGGAATTAGCATCCACCTCATAGTGCATCATGGCCCCGTGTCATGGCGGGTTTGTTTGTTAGGGCCTGGGATCCCTTCAATCTGCAGACACGGGCAATGTGACCCTGTTTCCCACATGAGTGGCAGATGGCTTCATGGAAATGGCAAGCTTTCCGTTTGTGGGACTCACCTCAGCTGGCGCAGGGGTGTGGATGGTTGGTTGGGTTGGCCAAGGTGTGTTGCTCTTTTTGGTCGGGGCGGCAGACCTGCTTTGAGCCTTCCTTGTCTGAGGTGTCGGATGTGGTAGCCATCTCCATCTAGTGCAGTCTTGCTGGGACCTGGTCCTGATGGGACCTTTTGAAGGCTGTCACAGCATGCAGGGCCGCATCCAGCTTCAAGTCGGGCATACTGATCAGCTTGTGGCACAGCTTTTGGTCTCGTACTCCCCAGGCGAATTGGGTGAGGATGACGGCTTCCACTTCCCAGAACTCACAATCCATGGCTAGCTGCCTCAGTTTGGCCATGTAGATGGTGGCCGGCTCACCTGCTTTCTGTTATTGCACCCACAGATCCATCTGCCTAGCCATCATGGTCGGCTTTGGTGTGAAGTAGCTGGTTAGGACCTTCGTGATGTCCTCATACATGGCTTTGGCCAGCTTCTTGGAGGCGAGCAGCCCTTGGGCCAAACAAATGGCCGTGATGCCACATGTGCTTAGAAGCAGTGCCCGTTTCTTTGCCTCGTCCATCACTTCCTGGTATGTGAAGAAGTTAGTGAATTGTTCCACCCATGCTTCCCAGAACTCAGGGTGAGCGGGGTCAAATGCCTGGATGTTACCCAGAGCAGCAGCCATGACTCTGGAGTGATGCAAGGAGTGTTGTCCAGTGGGGCAGTCGGCAGTGCTTTGGGGCACTGGAACCCAGCGATGCACGGTGGCTGTGGATTGGAGCTCAGTGCAGTGCTGGAGTCAGAGTCAGGCTCGCTCAATGAGATCCCATCTTTGTCGCCAGTGTAAAGAGTTCTCGGCGGCACTGATGAAGTTGGTGTAGTGATTAGCTAAAGTTTATTTAGAGATAATAAGCATGCATTAACCAGCCACAAGGCCAACATATATACACACCCAGGACACCCCCAACCTATGATCCTATTGGGGGGCTTGAATTTCCCACCTAGGACTTATTGGAGGATTAGCAGGATTCCTGGATCCTTGGCTCCTATTGTTCTAGGAGCCAAGCTCTGGGCTCTTGTGCTGGCGCCTAGTGTCAGTCAGTGGACACAACAAGTAGAAAAATAGGGAGAGATTAAACTGATATGGGGATCTTTGTATCAAACCAGACAGCTTTAGATACACAGTCTCACCTTTACTTATCACTTGTTATTACCGACTGAGCTCTTATTTGCAATCAAACTAATGTAGCTGAAATAACCAGCATTGCTGTAATAAGATACATAACCCAAAGAGTCCTTCTTGTTCCGAGAAAGAGTAGGCATTATATAAATGATGGAGGACATCTCATTCAGTGATTCCATTTCCTCCTGGGGATCATCTTGCTTACACACCAGTTGTTTGTGGGCAAGTTGCCATATAGTGGCTACAAAAGTTAACAAATGCCAGAAAAAGGATTTGGTTGATTGGAAATTCCTGGTGCGACCTGACCTTGCCTAACACATCTCTACAGGACAGAAGAAACATGTTGAATGTTAACATGAACATCCTACGTAATATCTCATTATGGACTCATTTCTCTAGTACAGTTCTTTCCCACATTTAATGTTCCTTTCCATACACCAGCATTAGGGGATTTTTCACACAAATCTATTTTGATGGGTTATCACCAGAATAAGTAATGCCAGATGCCATTGCAATGATTTCAGTACTTCCCAATGTCAGGCACACACACACAATTTAGCCAGCTATTCATATTCCAGACTGTTCAGTCCCCAATGGGGCTACCTTTAAAGGAAAGTATTGATCTTTTTCACCATGCAGTGACATGTACAAACAAGCTGTAAACTGCTGTACCTATTATTCTGTGAGCTGTTTCTATACTTTGTATGCCGTTTGGGAACTTTCTAATTTTTTGGACATCTTGAGGGGATTGTATGTGCCAAAAGAAAGTTTGTCATACAAGTTGAGACAAATAAAGTTGAGGCAGGGCGAGGATCGAAAATGAAATTGTAGACAAAATACATGAAACGAGATTGAGCTTTACAAGGGAAATCTCATCACATAGACATTTTTTTCTGAGAGTGACTCTTTTATACTGCCACTTTTATAGCATTGTTTTATGTTTAATCAACATCTCCTTGCCACATGCCTGAGAAATTCAATTCCTGTTTCAGTAGGGAAAATAGACCCTTACTGATTTTCATTATATTTACACCATTTTGTCCTATGTATGGACACCTTCTTACTACCTGCTTCTTAGATGACAACTCCTGATTGATGGGGGAGCTGTGGCGAGGCTGAACACAGCACTGCAGGGGATTACATCACCCCATTTCTCCACTTCGAAAGAAGTGAACATTCACGCGCTGCTAGTCTGACCTGCATAGGCAGAAGCTTTCAGATGCCAAAGGGGTCTCAAGCTCTTTATTAGCAACTAGTTTTGATCATTTCAGAAACACTGCGTGAAAAGCGTACTTTGGATAACAAGAAATGATACAAGACACTTTGGGGGAAGGGACTGGCAGTCTTCTTAATCGAGGTGGAACCATTTCACATTTCCTTGTGTAACCCAGGTGTTGGAAATAAGGGCACAAGGATTAGGGCCTCCTTTCTTAAAGCCCCCCTCCCACTCACACACCTTGGCTTAAGCAAAGCAACTATTTATTACAACATGAAAAATACAGTTCTGCATAGGGCTTCCAAGTCAGCCCGGGGGGCGGGGGATCCCCCGCTACAGGGGTTCCCGATCTGCTGGCCAGCATTTGGCCCACAGGGGGAACCCCACCCCCGAAGTCATCCTGTCAGGATGACGTCCCCATCGTAATGACGTCACTCGCCCTGGCAATGCCCCCAACGTGATGATGTCACTTCTGGTGACATTGTCATGGCGCGCGTGCTAACGCGCATGCCGGGGAAGCTCCCTGCGCCAGGAGGACTCCCCCCCGCTGGTAAGTTTTTAGGACTTGGCAACCCTAGTTCTGCATCATTGGGTATTGTACTCCCCACCCCCAAACTCCTTTCCCTTCCCAAACCAAAGATCCAGTAGTCAGTGTTCCAGAAGTACTGTTCTCTTGTTGGAGTTCGTTCAGTCACAATCCCTCAGCAGCAGGCCTCCAGTGGGAATGAAACACAGTCCCACAGCAGCAGGCCTCCAGTGGGAATGAAAGTTCTCAGGGCCCCTCTCCTCACCACCCGAGAGAAGGAACCAGCGTCAGTTCAAAGTCAAATATGTCTGGGGGCTCACCTTCTCCAGAAGAAGTGCTGTCCATCAAGGGAGGGCCCACACCACACAAAAGCCTCTTCAGCTGAGGCCTTTCAGCAATCCAGTCCTTGGAGAGACCAACGACTAGGCCACTCTTTGCTCCTCCCCCTTCTCAGGTTTATTTTTCCCAGTCAGTCACTACACACACTCCTCCCAATATGCAAATTAAGTATTTCATTGCTTCACCCAACAGCATATATCCCCAAAGTTCTACTCTTGTACAGTGCAGTAGACTAGATTCCACTCCAGAACCTGCTTACCATGGAGCCGTTATTTGAGTTCAGAGGCCACAGTAGCTCAGTAGTTAAGACGCTGAACTGCAGACCGGAAGATTGGTAGTTCTTCAGTTTGAGAACTGATTGCTGCATGATGGAGTGAGCTCCCACCTCTGGCCCCAGCTCCTGCCAACCTAACAATTTGAAAGCAAGAAATTGACAGTAGATAAATAGGTACCGCTTTGGTGGGAAGGTAACAGCATTCTGTGCACCTTGGCATCTAGTCATGCTGGCCACATTACCACGGAAACATCTTCGGACAGCGCTGGCTCTTCAGCTTGGAAACAGAGATGAGCACCACTCCCTAGAGTCGGATTCGACTGGCTTTTGAGCAAGGGAAACCTTGACCTTTACTAGAATTGTTCAGGAATAGTCAAAGTAATTCTGGATTTTAGACCAAACAATTATACTAGTAGATCAGTAGTAGATCTCAGAAGGTTACAGCAACTGGTCCCACTTGGAACTGGTTTACCCTCGATGCAGCCTTTAGCTTTGAACACAAGAGCTTTTTCATTCTATTTAATGTATTTGTTCAAGATCTGCAGCCAAGATTTTGATTGTGTCAAATCACTATGTTCAATAATCTCTGCCTTTACTTCTCCATCCAAAAACTGTGATTGAGACTTGTGGATCACCTCTTGCTGTTTTGGCATCCAGGTCTTTTTATTCTCTACATTCTGAATCTGTGCCCAACAGCCTCAATTACTGATAGCTCTGGCTATTAATACATATTTTACTGGAAGTCCAGTTTCACATTTGATCGATCGCAGCATCCAGCATTAATCATCAAATGTCATTGACTATCTCTGGTCACTGCATAACAATTTATAGTAACATAGATGTCAATAGAGAGCCAGTTTGGTGTAGTGGTTAAGTGCGCGGACTCTAATCTGGGAGAACCGGGTTTGATTCCCCACTCCTCCACTTGCACCTGGCTGGATGACCTTGGGCAAGCCATAGCTCTGTACCAGCTGTTCCCTCAAGGACAGCTTGGGAAAGAGCTCTCTCAGCCCCACCTACCTCACAGGGTGTCTGTTGTGGGGAGGGGAGGGGAAAGGAGTTTGTAAACTGCTCTGAGACTCCAAGTGACTGAAGGGCGGGATATAAATCCAGTCTCTTCTTCTTCTTCTTCTATATTGAATATATAATAAATGGCTCGCCAAATCATTTAAAAGTAGTATATTGGTTCTCGGTTACTCTTCACCCTGCTAGGTCCCCCCCCAGCCATTCAGTTCTGTGAACCTACAGGACAGTGAAATGAAATCAAACGTAGCCTTCAAATCTATAAAGGCTACACAAAGCACACCCTTTTGGGGAAGTAGGGATTAAATACTTCTCTGCCAGCTGTGAAAAATCTAGACTGTGATCCAAAGTGGAATGGCTGCTTCAGAAACCAGCCTGCTCCCTCCCCCAAATTTACTCAGTCTTAGGGTTGCCAGTTCCCAGGTCCCCCACTTTTTGGGGCTTCTGCCCACTACCAGCCAGCTGGCCAGTGGGGGAAACTCCACCCCTAAACAGCCACATCCAGGCATGACATCCCCAATGCAATGATGTCACCCAGAAGTCATCATGTTGGGGACATCACATGTGATGCTCTGGTTTGAGGGCAAAACTCTATGGTAAATTTGGCCTAAAACCATAGAGTTTTACCCTTAAACCAGAGCATCACTGTGTGACATTGGCAACACAATGACTTCACTTCTGGGTGAAATCATTGCATTGGTGATGTCCTGGAATGCCCCCAAATTCCCCCAGCTAGCAAAGCCAGGGGACCTGGCAACCCTACTCAGAATCTAAATACAAGACCAACTTATAATAAAAGACTAAAAGAGCCATGCTGGCTTAGACCAAAGGCCCAGCATGCTGTTCATGCAGTGGACAACCAGTTACCTCTAGAAAGCCCACAAACAGGACAATATAAATAAAAGGCATAGAGCTTCCCAAGAGAGCAGGTTAACTGGAAGATAATCCAATCTGATCTGATCTACAGCCTTAATAGCCTGCAGCCAAGACTCTGGGATGAAACTGGAATGAGTTATTGTAGTAAACAAAGCCATTAAAAGCAGTTTCCACCAGTCTAGAAAGGTCTTTAGTAGATCTGCAGACAAAAAAGTCTGGCCCAGGGGTTTTGACAGCCTTAAGGCACTGTGTCAGACCTCTTACTTTCCATTCCAACACCAGAGACAAAGTTGGCAGGGAACTGGCAGGAGAGATGAAGGGTGATAGGGAAAAGGGAAGAGTCTAGCTGGACCTGGTGACATTAGACAGAACAAAAAAAATGATCCTCCCAAACCTCAGCTGAAACATAATCATGTGGAGTCCAAACAGGAGCAAGAGAATCAGAAACCATGGTTGCAGAAAGGCCCAGAGTGATTGTGGCAAGGCGCTACTCTAAGCTGCCACCACTCATCGCTATGATGCTGCCTTTCCTTGAAAGAAATGTTGGTATTATACATCCTTTTTGCCAAGAGTTATCTATGTAAAGTAATGGCAGAATTAATCCACTGAAAATATCAGTAGAGGGGAATGAAATGTGCGACCCTTTCTGTCACAGTC
Organism: Lepidodactylus listeri; assembly: GCA_029233225.1. Taxonomy (NCBI): domain Eukaryota; kingdom Metazoa; phylum Chordata; class Lepidosauria; order Squamata; family Gekkonidae; genus Lepidodactylus; species Lepidodactylus listeri. Next base: position 50,883,073 of record JARCFY010000007.1, read on the forward strand.
CTGAATTCAGGGAATTTTTCTCTCTGTCTCAGAAAGTTACCCTAGAGGGATACTAAAATGCCTTGCAGGAGTACAGACAATTGATACCAATCTTTGCTCTTTTTCCCTCTTACTAAATGGAAATGGATTTTCCCTTTCACATCCTCTCTTTTGTTCAAATATATGGCAAAGATGGGAAGGTAGTAGAAGTATGAATTCCACCGTTCTCTGAGAGGAGCCGTTTGGGCACTGGCAATGAAATAGCTTCATGGTCACCTGCCTCAGAATCAGTATGGACTGTTTGGGTACTTTCATAGTTTAGGATCCCGTCCTAGGGCAGAACTGCACATTCAGTTTAGTTGCACAGTCATTTTAAGACTTTCCTCCAGGCCTGTAGCTATGGTAGGACATCTCGAGGCCCAGCCCCTTGACTTACTGCCAAGGCCCCCCAGCTTCCCATCCAGCCTAGGCCCCCCCAACTTCCATTTTTTAAATTTTATTTGTAGCACTCCCTTGGGGGTATATGAGGGTTGTCTGTGTGGGGTGCCCCCACCTTATTTAAAGCCCCCCCAAAATGAAAAAATCCTGGCTACGGGCCTGTTTGCCTCCCTCCCCCAATGCAGTTGCTGAGGCTGATTTTTAAAGTGAGAAAACAGCATATGGGTAGAGGCGATAGTCCTTTTCTGCTTTTCTCTTGCAGGAAAAAAGCCATTCCTGAACCACCTTGGCCCCCACTAAAAAACATTGTCCCCAGTGGGGGTAGAAGCTTGGGGTAGCTTTACTTTTCAATGAAGGGTTAAAGGGCCCTTCCAGCTAGCCACCCCAGCAGCTGTATTTGGAAAGCAGAACAAAAACGTCTTTAAATGGTCATGATTTAACATTTAATCAAATGTTTGGTCATGATTTAACATTTAATCAATGGTCATGATTTAACATTTAATCAAACCTTGAGCAAGATATGACCCACCAAGCCCAGCAGCCACGCATATGAGAGTCAGTATGGTGTCGTGACTGAGACTAATCAAAGTTCAAGCCTAGAGCTGCCAACTTCCAGGTGGTGGCTGGATATCTCCTGGGATTACAACTGATCTCCAGGCAACAGAGATCAATTCACCTGGAGAAAATGTCTAATTTGGAAGGTAGACTCTATGGCAATTAGACGCCACTGAAGTCTCTCCCCTCCCCAAACCCCACATCCCTCAGGCTCCCCACCCCCAAACTTCATGTATTTCCCAATCTGGAGTTGGCAACCTTTTTCAAGTCACCACCCAGCCATGAAGCTCACTGCCTTACTTTGGGCCCATCACTGTGTCTCAGCCTAATCTACCCCTCTAGTTTTTTGTGAGAATGACATGGAGAAGGAGACAATGATATACCTCATCTTGACCTGCCTGGATAAAGTGGAACAAATATTAAAGACTGTAGCACATTGGGATTTAGTAGCCTTCATGTTGTTCTTAATTTCAATAGGAGACTAAAAAAAAAGAGTGGGCTTGTCAAGTACTGGACAAACCATCGTATGTAACCAGTAGGTTGTATCTAGTGCGTCAGCCTTAGAATAGGTAGGTAGGTAGGTAGATACACACACACACACACACACACACACACACATGGAGGATTTTCTCCTATGAATACTTGTCCGTGTTCCTGAAATCCAGTGTTCATGTCTACTTCAAAGTAGGAAGCTAAGGAGGTATATTTATGCTTACTGTTATATGAATTAGTTAGACATAGATTTTTTTATTTCCTTGAAGGCTTGCAAATTATTGTGTAAAACTGTACCAATTGCTTCCAGGCAACCAGAACTGATAAACAGTCGCTCTTCCCCTGGCACCTTCTCTTTCCCCCTTAGGCCACTGCCGCCACCCCTTCATCTCTCTTTCGCTCTCTCTGCCACCTTCCCAGTGCCTTCCAGCTTCCTAGTTTGTGCCAACATAAGCTGTGCGCTCGGCATTTCAAAAGGACATTGTCATATCATCATAAGGCTAATGCATTCTCCCCCACACCCTGATGTTCATTTTTTTTTATTTGAAGAGAACTGAAATGGAGGAGGAATGTATTATTTACATTGCCACATATCTGAACCATTCTGATTTGAGTTAGGGAATCCGTATACAGAGAAGGCCTAAGAAACGGTGCAGACGTCATGTCTTCATTGTGGTGGCAGAACAGATGATTATTAGAATGTGAGCTCCAGTATTATGAGTTGCTTTTGTCCCTTTTTAAAATACATTCCTCTTGTTCATAGATAACATTCCATTTTATGAACTGTGCCTCGGACAGTAGCAGAAGAGGAGCAGGAGGCTATGAAAGAGAATAACAACGATGTGGCCTACAGCATTGTGCTCTCATTCTTCCTGTAATGGATACACACATCCAGTCAAGCAAGAAGAGGCCCTCGCCTTCCTCTCTTTCAAACATTTCAGGGAGCATTTTGATTTTCCTTCCACTGTTTGCTCAAGAGATAAATATAAATTGGAATGTGAGATTCAAGCCACTGGGGCTTTCTTTTTTCTGAAGCTGCAGCCCTGATCTTAGCGCAGCATAGCATCATCCCTCCCTTTAAAAAAAAAAGTTCATGTTCAGTAAGAATTAATTCTTCTAACTTTGACTTGGGTTTTTACCTGTTACACCTTCACTCCTGCAATGCTCTCAGATATATTTAAGTTATAGGGTTGCCAACATCCAAGTGGCACCTGGAGATCATCCACTATTACAACTGATTTCAAGATGACCAAAATCAGGTCCCCTTTAGAAAATGGCTGCTTTGTAGGGTGGACTCTACGGCGTTATATCCTGCTAAGGTCCCTCCCCTCTGCAAACCCTGCCCTCCCCATGCGCCAGGTATTTCTCAACCCTTGTTTTTATCTTGATCAAGCTAATTCCGATCATTGGGAAAGGCATTAGAGTGTGTTTTTTCCAGTTGTATTTTTGTGGTTTTTTTAACAATTAAAATACAGTACAAGAGTAAACAAAGTTACCTTAATGATCTGTATTTAATGGCTTTTAAATTTTCTGTTGAACAGAGTATGGTTTGCTTTCATACTGGAATGTTACTCTGATACAGCAGCAAAATGGATTGGTTCTTTAGCATTGTAGATCATGAAAGGAATAGTTCCTAGCTCCCATTTACAACTGCAGCTCCTGTGCCTCTGAAAAGCTGTTCTTGTGGATGAGCGAACCCTGGGATTCAATGTAGGATACACCATCTGGTTCTTCAGTCAGAAGTGGGAACTGGCAGACCTCTTATGTCAGTTCTTCTGTAAGCTTCTTATGATTTGTGAATTGGACAGTCTGCCAGGAAGTGGCCTTTTTAGGGGTGAATTAGCTCTGCTTGGGTTCTGTAGGATCCAACTCAATGTCCCTGGTGTTTGTAGCAGATCTATTCAAGAGTATAAGGACAAGCCATTCTTAACAATGTGCTTTGTTCAATCAGTTATCTCTTCCTTTAGTCTCACTTTGTTAAACTGAACAGTGCTTAGCTAGCATTCAAAACTTTATTTTAAAAAAATGAGGTTACTATTAAGATCTATCCTAGGACTCATGATGTTATTCATCTTCTGTATAAATAAGTCTCCATATGTCTGTGCCCTCTTCTTACTTGACAAGAGGACATCTGCACACCATCTCCCATGTCTGAGGGTTCCCCTCAGCCACCATGGCTTAAAGCCATTGATAGATTTATCTTCCATGAACCTGTTTATTCCTGTGGCTATCACTAGATCTGCTGGCAGCAAATTCCACATTTTAATCACTCACTGTGCAAAGCAGTATTTCCTTTTGTCTGTCCTGAACCTACTGCCCATTAGCTTCATTGGATGCCCTCAAGTTCTAACGTCTCAGGAGGGGAACAAAAATTTCTGTTATTATTCGTGAATTCCTGCATTGTGTAGGTCCCTTCCAACTCTATGATTCTATGACAAATAGAAGTCATTGTTAATAATGTTTTGGATGGAGCCAAAATTGTCATACTCACAGAGCAATCAAAAGAAGACTGACATCTTTCTAAATCCAGTGAACTAGGGCTGCCAAGTCCCCGGGTAGGGCGGGGGAAACACCGATTTTTAGTCCTTCCCCCCGCTTTTTCAAAGTTGGCCACCGGGGGGACAAAATGGCTGCCTTAAACGGGAAATGTCTGCAGAGAGCCTGCCCTGCAGTAAAAAGCCTCACCAGACATTTCCCCTTTAAGAAGTCAGCAAGAGAGCTTCCACAGCAAGAGAGGTCCGCCCAGAGATTAAGGAGGGACTGAAGGGGCTGCTTTTGCATGTGGCTGGCAAGGTAAGTTTCTCTTCCAGCTCCTTTCCTTCTCTCTCCCTCTTTCTTTTTTCTGTCTGTCTGTCTGTCTGTCTGTCTCTCTCTCTGTCCCCATCCAGCAGAGGTCTATCAGTGGCTATTATTAGCCACAAGGTCTAAATGGAAGTAAGTGCCTCTGCCAGTTTTTTTCCTTCTCTCTCTCTCCCTCTTTCTTTCTTTTCTCTCTCTCTCTCTCTCTGTCCCCATCCAGCAGAGGTCTATCAGTGGCTATTATTAGCCACAAGGTCTAAATGGAACACTTTGTCTGGGGCAGTGATGCTCTGTATTCTTGGTGCTTGGGGGGCAACAGTGGGAGGGCTTCTGAAGTTCTGGCCCCACTGCTGGACCTCCTGAGGGCACCTGGTATTTTTGGCCACTGTTGTGACACAGAGTGTTGTACTGGATGGGCTGTACTGGATGGGCCGATCCACTGTGGCTTCTCTCCTGTTCTTTTGATATGAAAATCATATTTAGCACTTGTGTAGCACTTAGTGCTTCATATTCTGCCGAGATGAGGAAGGATTCAGTAGGGCTGTTGCTCAGTGATAGAGCATCTGCTTGACATGCAGGAGATATCAGCTTCTTCAGCTAAAAAAGGATCAGGTAATAGGTGACATTAAAGATCTCAGCCTGAGACCCTGGAGAGCCACTACCAGTCTGAGTAGTCAGTACTGACCTTGATGGACCAGTGGCCTGATTCAGTATTAGGAAACTTCATGAGTTCATGTGTCAGCATGTGGAAGCAACATCACAGGATGTGACATCACCAAATGATGTCACTTCCTTTCTCCTGGCTCCACCCCCAAAGTCTCCTGGCTCCACCCCCAAAGTCCCCAGATATTTCCCAAGTTGGACTTGGCAGCCCTACAGTGAACCCAAATAGGCCTTCAGAGGGAACAGAGGGATACTTATATATCATATTCACAGTGCCACCACAAACTCTGGAATATTTCTTTTAGAGTGATTTTCTTCATCTCTTTAAGGTGCTGTCTCCCTCTACAGTACTGGAGCACACCCATTCCCAAATTTTGTTTTTAAAGGGAGATTGAATAGCAGGACAGTATTCAGCTCATTCCTACATGACAAAGAACTGGCTATCATTGTCTTCTAATCAAAACCACCAGTGTGCTGGCAAACTTTGTCTACGCCAGAGGTCCCCAACGTAGTGCCCACGGGCACCACAGCACCCACCAACACCTTTCCTGGCACCCGCCATGACCGTGCAGCACATGTGACTACTAAGTCACAAAGCTGGTCAACATGGCATTCAAGTCAGATATCCAGCATCTGGATGATAATGGCAAACAGGCTTGACTCACACATAGGCAAGGAGTTCAGTCAAGATAAGTTCAACAGGTGTCATGGTCACATCCCTAAAATTCGGGCACTCATATTTGGATAAGTCCTACAGGGAAATAATTTGAACTGAAACCAGCTTCAAGTAGCCTGTGCACAGGATTCTTCTGAACTATATACAGGCAAAAATGCTCACATTTCAAGAGAATGTTTTGAATGTACACAACTGCATGTAAGAAAAACAGACTAAATGTTTGGCACCATGAAATTGTTGGACTATAACAACGTATCGTGCACACAGAAGAAGAAAGAAGATCCTGTAGGGGGCAGCAAACTCTAGCTAGACAGGACTGTAGGGGGAGCACCTTCTTTCTAAAGGGACTTCTCCTTGTCTGTCTATATAGAATGCTATTCTTAGAGTTTTTCTAAAACCCTCTCTCAGCTAAACAAGGCAGCTAGGTTTATTTCTTTTCTTTCCTACTCAGTTTGTTAGTTCTGTAAATGAAGCTTTTGTTACTCTTAATGAGTTCAGTGTCATGAATAGGTGCTCTGCCAACAAAAATAAATCCGAGATCCAAAAAACAGGGCTGGTGCCCAGAGAGGAATTCTAGCAAATAAGCATTATTAGCCATTGATTACAAAACCACTTTGGTGATATGAAGAACTATAGTCCTCCACTGCACTTTTAGAAAACAAGGCCCTCCCTCAGCAATTCTTATTTAATGAGTTTCCACAGGAAGACACCATATCAGAGAAAGTCAATCCCTCTATCAAAGGGCAGCTGGGACCCTATTTCCCACCTTCCTTGTTAATAGCTTCATTTGTTTGCTAGCCAGATACTTTGTTTACTTAGCTATTGTTTTGCCTGTAAATTGTATTTTTTCATATTGATGTCTCTCAGGTTTCAGCTGCCCTTTTCTTGTCTGCTACATATACAACAGATGGTGCAAATGACCCACCTTTTGTTTTCTGAATGAATTCTTGTCATTCTACCAAATGAGTCTGCCTCAGAACAAATTCTGGAGGAAAATGACTGAACCTGTAGTCTTGCCTGTTTGTGAGGGTTTTTTGTTTGTTTCTTTGTTTAAAATTACCGTTTAAAACATATTCTACCTTGACCTGGATAGCCCAGGCAAGCCTGATCTCGTCAGATCTCGGAAGCTAAGCAGGGTCAACTCTGGCAAGTACCTGGATGGGAGACCTCCTTGGAATACCAGAGGCGGGGGCAGGCTTTATTCAGTCACCTCTCTGAATATCCTCCAGAATATTCTCAGTCACCAGAGGTTCCCATGGCTTCCAGGTGCACACACACTCACACATGCACACACCTGCACATATAAAAACAAATAAAACATATTCCTTCTAAAACCTATTCCAAATGTATTCCTTCAGCTCATGCTATTTGCTATTGTTTTCTAAGTGTGCTTCCTGGATCACTTACAGCTTTGTTGTCTAAACCTGGAGTTTATGAAATGGCACCAGAACTAGTGAAATAGCAATATTAAGAATACAGATATTGTTCTATGTTAGCACAGTCCGTAAATTTAGGAAGTTGACCTTATACTTGTTGCCAAAGCACAGAGATATTTTCTTGCAATGGGGCACTTTTATAGTAAAAATGGAAGTATGGATAGAGCACGAATCTTTGTTTTCATCCATCCTTCCTCCAGAAACTCGAGACAGCTGACATGACTCCTTCTTCCATGTTTTATTCTCATAACTACCTTGTAAGTTACGTTAGGCTGAGAAAGAGCAACTGGCCCTTGTGAACTACATGGCAGAATGTGGATTTGAACTTGGGTCTTCCCATTCCTAGTGTAACACTTAGGAGTACAGTGTAACACTAACTGCTGCACCTCACTGGCTCTCCACACTACATTGGATTACCAGAGCCCCTCCACCGTGATCACAGTGGAGGCAGGAAGAATCCTCATGCCCACATATTCACATGCTTCTGATTTCAACAAATCTTTTACCTACAAAAGGAGATGGAAAGAAAACATGGTTAACCACATGTACATTAATATGCCCAGGGTCATTGGTCATTTCTTGTGCATAAAGCACAGCATGCACAGTCTTGAGACCTGTGCATGTAATATATTAGTATGATAGTTAATATGATAGTTAATATCCTAACTGGCTTCTAGTGATATGGGCCGTACTTCCCCTAACCTTGTGCACTTTGAAGTGACTGGAGTAATAGCTCAGGAGGACTCTGCTGACATTGCAGTGACAAAGGAAAGCCCACATCTATATATCTAATAGCCAAGTGCCCCCTGTGCATGTGGATACTTATTTCCGCAAATCAGGGCACATAGAGGGTAAAATGATTATCCTGCACACATGGGCTGCTCTCCAAGGGTGCAGAAAAATCTAAAAACTGTTAAAAAATATACAGGGAAGTTATAAATGATCAAAAAGTAAATCAGCGTCCACTGCATGAATGCAGGAAATGGACTTACTGACACAGATTCTCTCCCCCACCCTCCCTCCCATAGTCCTCCCTCATGGCCACGCCCCTCCACCGAACGAATGTTCAAGCCTCCAGCAGCATCTACCTTGCAATTTTCACTCTGCACAGGCAGTTCCTTCCACTTGCAAGAAGAAAGCACACTCTTACTCAGGGGTCCTTTCATAGAAAAAGAGGTGCAGGAGCTCATTAGCATAACTCATTAGCATATGCCACATCCCCTAACATCACCAGAAGTGTGTCAGAAAGGGAATGTCAGTTTCAGCCCCATTATATCCTATGGGCCATTGAAATCAATGGCAAAAACTCATAGGGTATATGAGGGGCTAGAGGAAAGGGGGTTTGGCAAAAAAGGGGTGAGGAGCTAGCAGAAAATAAACATGCCTGAGTTTGCTTCGGCTCTTCCCTCTTTCTCATCCTCCTCCCAGGGAATTGGTTTTATGGTTTACTCAGGGCTATTTTGGGGCAGGAACGCACAGGAATGGAGTTCTGGCTGGCTTACGAGTTGGCCACGCCTACAGCCTCCCCCCTCCAGTTCCCCAGGCACCTCACAAGCCGCTGGACACCTGGGGAAGCCAAGCTGATCTAGGGAGGGAAGGCAGTTTAAACTGCCTCCCCTCCTCAGGTTCCCCAGGTGCCTTGCAAGCCATGGGGCACCTGGGGAAGCCAATCCTGGGAGTGAGCTGCGCTGTCAGGGGCGTGGCCTAAAATGCTAACAAGTTTCTGCTGTTGGGTGTGGCCTATTATGCTAATGAGTTTCTGCTGGGCTTCTTCTACAAAAAAAGCCCTGGGTTTACAGTTACAGGGGAAAGAAAAAACAGGGTGGGTAAGGAGAAAAATCTTTACTTCTTCAGAAACTGCAGGAGCGTGAAGGTAGGTCAGCTGTTGGGTAGGTAGGAAATAGGGTTGCCAACTCCGGGATGGGAAATTCCTGGACATTTGAGGAGTGGAGCCTGGGGAGGGTGGGATTTGAGGAGTGACTACAGACCAGTATAATGTCACTCCACCCTCCAAACCAGCCCTTTCCTTCACTTCAACTACCACTGCCAGCCTCCAGACAAGGGCTGTAGATCACCCAGAATTACAACTGTTGTCCGGGTGACAGAGATCAGTTTCCCTGCTTTGGAGGGTTGCTGAGGTCTGCTTTGGAGGGTTGCTGAGGCTGCTTGCCTCCCCAAGCCTCACTGTCCCAAGGCTCCACCCCCAAATCTCCAGGAATTTCCCAACCAGGAGCAAGCAGCCCTAAGTAGGGCTGCCAAGTCCAACTTGGGAAATATCTGGGGACTTTGGGGGTGGAGCCAGGAGACTTTGGGGGTGGAGCCAGGAGAAAGGAAGTGACATCATTTTGTGATGTCACATCCTGTGATGTTGCTTCCACATGCTGACACATGAACTCATGAAGTTTCCTAATACTGAATCAGGCCATTGGTCCATCAAAGTCAGTATTGACTACTCAGACTGGTAGTGGCTCTCCAGGGTCTCAGGCTGAGATCTTTAATGTCACCTATTACCTGATCCTTTTTTAGCTGAAGAAGCTGATACCTCCTGCATGTCAAGCAGATGCTCTATCACTGAGCAACAGCCCTACTGAATCCTTCCTCATCTCGGCAGAATATGAAGCACTAAGTGCTACACAAGTGCTAAATATGATTTTCATATCATAAGAACAGGAGAGAAGCCACAGTGGATCGGCCCATCCAGTACAGCCCATCCAGTACAACACTCTGTGTCACAACAGTGGCCAAAAAATACCAGGTGCCCTCAGGAGGTCCAGCAGCGGGGCCAGAACTCCAGAAGCCCTCCCACTGTTGCCCCCCAAGCACCAAGAATGCAGAGCATCACTGCCCCAGACAAAGGGTTCCATTTAGACCTTGTGGCTAATAATAGCCACTGATAGACCTCTGCTGGATGGGGACAGAGAGAGAGAGACAGACAGACAGACAGACAGAAAAAAGAAAGAAAGAGGGAGAGAGAGAGAAGGGAAAAAAACTGGCAGAGGCACTTACTTCCATTTAGACCTTGTGGCTAATAATAGCCACTGATAGACCTCTGCTGGATGGGGACAGAGAGAGAGACAGACAGACAGACAGACAGAAAAAAGAAAGAGGGAGAGAGAAGGAAAGGAGCTGGAAGAGAAACTTACTACAGCAACGTTGCCAGCCACATGCAAAAGCAGCTCCTTCTGTCCCTCCTTAATCTCTGGGAGGACCTCTCTTGCTGTGGAAGCTCTCTTGCTGACTTCTTAAAGGGGAAATGTCTGGTGAGGCTTTTTACTGCAGGGCAGGCTCTCTGCAGACATTTCCCTTTTAAGGCAGCCATTTTGTCCCCCTGGTGGCCAACTTGGAAAAAGCGGGGGAAAGCACTAAAAATCGATGTTTCCCCCGCCCTACCGGGGGACTTGGCAGCCCTAGCCCTAAGGTGAATTGATCTATGCAGCTGGGAGATCCACTGTTATTCCCAGTGTGCTTCCACTGCTGCTGTGGGGGGAGAGGAAGCAGACAGGAGGCTGGGAGAGTGATGGGACAGAAAAAGAGAAAAAGAGTGATGAGGTGGGAAGGTAGAAAAACAAAGAGAATGATGATGGGTCAGAAAGAGAGAGGAAGTAACATACGTAAAAGAGAGAGAGAGAGAGTAAGAAAGGGGAGCAGAAGGGAGAAAGAGTGTGAGAGAGGTAGAGGGAGAAGGGAGGAAGCAAAGGTGTGAGGAATGGGATAACCATCCCACAAGTTTCTTGTGGGTCTCCACTTGTAGGCATTCTAAATACAATGGTACTGTAAGAATAATTATCTGTTTTATCATCTTCTAGATGATACTGTTAGGTGTGTATGAGTGTTGCTCAGTGGTTAAGATGCTGAACTGCAGACCAGAAAGTCAGTAGTTTGACAGTTTGAGATCCGAGTGCCATGTGATGGCATGAGCTCCTGTCTCTTGTCCCAGCTCCTGCCAACCTAGCAGTTCAAAAGCAAGAAATCACAAGTAGATAAATAGGTGCCACTTTGATGGGAAGATATCAGCATTCTGAGTACCTCAGCATGCCAACCACATGACCACAGAAAAAGTCTTCAGACAGCGCTGGCTCTTTGGCTTGGAAACGGAGATGAGCACCACCCCTAGAGTCAGATTTGACTGGCTTTCAAGCAAGGGAAACCTTTACCTTTACCTTTATGTTGTTCCTAAAGGTTTGCTGCCAAAGTTTCAGATTTGGATTCCACTTTGTGGTGTAGTCCAGCCCCACACCACTGAACACAAGAAGCTATCTTAGCTGAGTCAGTCCATTGTTTTAGCAAGGTCAGTACTGTCTCTTCTAACTGGCAGCATGTTTCCGGTGTCTCAGGTGGAGGTCTTGGAAACCGCCTACTGCCTGATCCTTTTAACAGGAAGAGCTTGGACTGAACCTGGCATTTATAAACAGATGCTCTACTATTAAGCTTTTTACATTATGATACAAAAAAATGATCCAAAGCACTGCAGAAAATACAAATTAAAGGGAACCCCCCCCCCCAAATAATCTCTCATGCCTTTTGATGGAGGATGGTGGTGTAAAATATAACTCCCCTCATTTTAACTTCATTGTATTCTCCTGCAACAGCCACAACTGTCAGAAGCTGTTTCAATTGACTCACCTTCTAGCTGCTTTGGACAACATCCACATGCCATTGAATGCTGTGCCATCTTGCTATTACAGAAATTGTTCACACCTGGATTCTTTTACGTGGACGAGCCCTTCCAGTTGGGAAGGACTGCTATAGCATAATGATGCATGGATGCAGCCTTAATAAATTTAGAAGGTTGGCCACTTCTTATGAAATGGAACAGGATGCACAAGCCATGTATCCACACACCTCCAAATTTACAGTTGTGCCATACAGCCAGTCTATACCATGGAATGGATCAACTCATCCTGGCACATTTTTGTGAGCTTCTGAAAGTATCACTACGAAGTGTTGTGATGATGATTAATAACATGGTCTTGTAAGGTCACAGAGAAATAATATCATTGTTAAATGCCAGTCTTTGCTGGTTCATAATGAATTATTCATCGCCCTGGCCCCTCCAACTTATAATAGATTGTTGAGGGCCTGAGCAAAAGCTGTAGGAAGCTATGGAGTAATATTTGCTTTTTTCCTGACAAGGCTGGCAATCTGACAGTGCAGCTATCAATGGACCATAAACAAAGAACCACGGAAACCTTGAAATGCTGGCATTCACTTAAGCGGTACTTGCTTTGTGAATATCAATAGGTTGCTTGGAAGATGCATTATGTTCCTGCAGGGTTTTTATGTTTCAACTTTCATCTCCTAATTAGCCAGCAAGGCTACAGAGGGCGCTTCACCACACCAGTCCTATGAAATATATAGAGAAAAATTTTATGATGTCTTCTAGTTACAAGACATTATCAGACCCAAATGTCTGTTTGGGAATTTTAAAACAGGCTTCCGATGGACTACGAGAAGCATTTTTTTAATACAATCTGTTTTCTACTATAAGCTATCTGTGGTCGTGATGCCCTCTACTGGGAGCAATGTTTGCATTCAATCAGTTTAAAAAACAACAACAACAAAAAACCCTGGTGTTGTGGGTTCAAGAGGCTATCGTGATTTCAGCATAGCTCTTTTATTCAGTAAGCCACAACAACACATGCAACAGGCCACAACTATATACAGAAACCCCAGTCCCAAAACAAACCCATAAATACAAATAAACCAATGGGTAAACAGGCACTTGAAACTCTTATTCGCACGGGCACCATTCCAGTTAATGTTACCTGATTGGCCGGCTCGGCAAGGGCGGCCAGTCCAAATGTAGCTGCAAGGAGCCTCTCGAACAATGAGTGCTCACTCAAAGCTCTCAATACACAACACCTGGCACATAGCTTTCGAGTGTTTGGAGGTAGCTGGGTGTACTTTCTTGCTGAAGTCCTACCAATTTTCAATTAAACAAAACATAACCTTTTTTTAAATTATTAAAAAAACACAAGCCTTCAGTGATTTAACTGCCATCAGTGTTTTGTCTTTTTTACACCACTCAGTTGCCTCCCTTCCCTAGACAGCTGTCAAAGTTACAGACACTGCAGGTTTTGATTGGGAGAACAATATGTGCTAAGATGGGGAAGGAGAGAACAGAAGAAAAACACCTTGCAATTAAATATTTTAACAGACATTTTCAAATGGAATATAAAATTGACGGTGCCACCAGAGCACATCAGAGATTTCAGATTATAAGTACCTATCACTTTTGCTACCTGAAGGATAAAGCATAAAAAATAATACACTCTGTTATGTTTTATACCAACATCTATTTTAACTTTTCATCTTGCATGTATTTGCATAACCAGTTATTCCTTTATTCAGTTCCTACTTCTTTTATTACTAACTTGGTTTATATTTTTCTTTGCCTATAAGAGTGGTCTACTCGATGTTCACTGTAACATAGTGGTACAGTAGTATATTGGGAATGGTGAGAACCTGAATTCAATCCCCCACTTGGCTATGAACCTTACTGGGTGATGAACTAGTTGCTCTGTGTCAGTGTAACCTACTTCTCAGAGGTACTGTTAGGATAAAGTGGAGGAGGTGAAAAACTTGCTCGCCACCCTGAACACTTAGGAGGAAATACAAGCTTAAAATGCATTTATTTTTATTTATTTAATTTGATTTCTATCCCATTCTTCTCATGAACGGGCTCACAAAAATCATAAAAATGATAACGTAAATTAAATAATTAAAAACAACATTTTAAAACAATGGTAAAAAAACAACAGCACAAAAAGCCTTGTTAGCTATGCTCAGTTTAGGCTAATCAGAAGCCAGCGATTTCAGTAAGGGAGGCCAGAGATGGATTTTGGATGTCCACTGCCTCAGCCAAAAGGCCAGCGAACCAGTTTCATTTTACAGGCCCTGAGGAATTGTAACAAGTCCCACGGGGCCCTGATCTCAAGTGGGAGCTTGTTCCATCAGGTTGGGGCCTGGGCAGAGAAAGCCCTGGCCTGGTTGAGGCAAGCTGGACATCCTTGGGGCCGGGGATACCCAGTAGGTGTTGGTCAGTTGAGCACAATGCTCTGTGGGGCACATATGGGGAAAGGCAGTCCTGAAGATATGCAGGTCCCTGGCCACATAGGGCTTTGAAGGTTAACATCAGAAACTTGAACTGGATCCCTTATTCAATTGGCAGCCAGTGCAGTTGGCGCAGCACTGGCTGAATACGAGCCTGCACAGGCATCACTATCAGCATATGTGCCCCCACATTCCACACTAACTGCAGTTTCTGGGTCAAGTTCAAGTACAACCCCATGTAAAGTGAGTTACAAGAATCCAGTCTGGAAGTAACCATTGCATGGATCACTGTAGCTAAGTCCTGGGAAGGGAGATAGGGAACCAGTTGCCTGACCTGCCACAGATGGTAGAAGGCTGATCCAAGCTGCAGCAGCAACCTGGGCCTCCATCAAAAGAGAGGGATCCAGGAGCCCCCTAAGCTCTTTACCCTTGGCGCCAGCACCAGCAGTGTCCCACTGAGGGCTGGGAGCTGGATTCCCAAGACTCAGGTACAGGACCTCCATCTTCATTGGATTCAATTTTAATCGGCTCTGTTGGAACCATCCAGTCATAGCCTGTAATGCCCTGTCCGGGCAGCTGTCCATCAGCAGATTTATTTGCTAATGCATTGTAAAGTCACCAACAAGTACCCCTAGGACTTGTTTACAACCCTAGATGCTGACAATTGTCATTGTCAGGGAGCAGATTATGTACTCCTCCTCACTGTCCTCTGAAGGCGTTGTGAGAGTCAACACTTAACTTGACCTTGTATTTGGGTCTATGTAATCTTAATTAAATTTAGAGACTATGGGTATTAAAAAATGCACTATATTAACAGATATGTCAGGGCAACACTGATAACACTTTTCTAACTGCACAGCCAATTACCCAGCCCAGAAGAGGACATTGGGCAGCCTGAGTCACACCTTCAAGCTTTGAGAGGCCAAGGTAAAGTAAGAGTGGACCTCAAAAACAGGAAGAGAAGTCTCCTGGGGAGGGTGGGCTAAGGTAAACAATAAAACTTTACAGTTTGTTGAAGGAAACTGGCATACATTAAGGAGGAAGAAGGAGTCCATCTTAACTCAAGCAAGCAACCAGGAGGACATGATCCTGAGGTAGGGTTGCCAGATGCAAGGGGAGGGGTGGAGATCTTCAGAATTACATTTTATCTCCAGACAACATAGATCAGTTCCCCTGGAAAAAAATGTTTACTATGGAGTGGGGACTCTGTCATTAAACCCCACCAAGGTTCCTCCCCTTCCCATATCCTGCACCCCACGCCCCCCCCCCCCCAATCTCCCGGTATTTCCAAAGCAGGAGTTGGCAACCCTATCCAGAGGAAGCACGGGATGATTCCTGCATGTTGAGATCAATGAAAGAAATGCAGATTAAAGTGCTAAAGTCCCTATCCCTTATTAAAATCAGAAAGATGAGTTATTGCATGCAGAAACAGGTGCTTGAGAGGCCTGTCTCGCAAAGTAATGGAAGCTGTGAAAGGTAAGAAGGATTCCTTTAAGCAGTGGAAAGCTAGTCTCAGTGAGGCTGATAAAAGGAAACACAGGCTATGGCAAATGAAATGCATGTCTGTGATCAGGCAGGCAAAAAGGGAATATGAGGAGCATATCACAAAAAACATAAAGACCAACAATTAAACTTTCTTTAAATACATTAGAAGTAGGAAACCAGCCAGGGAAGCAGTGGGGCCCTTGGATGACCAAGGGGTAAAAGGTGTACTGAAGGATGATAGGGAAATGGCTGAGAAGCTGAATGCATTTTTTGCCTCTGTCTTCACTGTGGAAGATGAAAAGTGCTTACCTACTCCAGAACCGCTGATTTTGGGAGGGGTGTTGAAAGACCTGAGTCAGATTGAGGTGACGAGAGAGGAGGTCCTACGACTGATAGACAACTTAAAAACTAATAAATCACCGGGCCTGGATGGCATACCTCTGAGAATTCTGAAAGGAGTCAAATGTGAACGTGTGGATCTCCTGACAAAAATATGTAATCTTTCATTAAAATCTGCCTCCATTTCTGAGGACTGGAAGGTAGTGAATGTCACTCCCATCTTTAAAAAGGGTTCCAGGGGAGATCTGGGAAATTACAGGCCAGTCAGTCTGATGTTGATACCAGGTAAGTTGGTGGAAACTGTTATTAAGGGAAAAAAATTAGTAGGCAGATTGATGAACAAAAACTATTGAGGAAGACTCGGCATGGGTTCTGTAAGGGAAGATCTTGTCTCACTAACCTGTTAGTGTTCTTTGAGGGAGTAGGGGGACCCAATAGATGATGTTTACCTTGACTTCCAGAAAGCTTTTGATAAAGTTCCTCATCAAAGGCTCCTTAGTAAGCTCAATAGTCATGGGATAAAAGGACAAGTTCTTTTCTGGATCAAAAACTGGCTAATTAAAACAAAAGAGGGAGTGGGTATAAATGGACAATTTTCTCAGTTGAGGGAGGTAAGCAGTGGGGTACCGCAGGGATCAGTACTCGGTCTAATGCTTTTTAACTTGTTTATTAATGATTTGGAGTTGGGAGTAAGCAGTGAAGTGGCAAAATTTGCAGATGACATAAAGTTGTTCAGGGTGGTGAGAACCAGGGAGGATTGTGAGGCACTCCAAAGGGATCTGTCAAGGATGGGCAAGTGGGTATCAACATGGCAAATGGGGTTCAGTGTGGCCAACTGTAAAGTGATGCACATTGGAGCCAAAAATCCTAACTATAAATACACATTGATGGAGTCCGAACTGGTGGAGACTGACCAAAAGAGAGATCTTGGAGTCGTAGTAGATAACTCAATGATAATGTTGAGACAGTGTGCGACTGCACTGAAAAAGGTCAACACTATGCTGGGGGTTATTAGGAAGGGAACTGAAAACAAATTAGACAGTATCATAATGCCCCTTTATAAATCGATGGTGCAACCTCATTTGGAGTACTGTGTACAGTTCTGGTCGCCAGACCTCAAAAAAGATATTATAGCATTGGAAAAAGTGCAGAAAAGGGAAACTAGAAATTGCTGAGCAGTCGGGTTAGAAGAGTTAAAAGGAAGTACGTCTTCACCCAAAGAGTGATTAACATGTGGAATTTACTACCACAAGAGGTGGCGGTAGCTACAAGCATGGACAGCTTCAAGAGGGAATTAAATAAATATATGGAGCAGAGGTCCATCAGTGGCTATTAGCCACAAAGTATAGATATGAACTCTCAGTCTGGGACAAGTGATGCTCAGTGTTCTTGGTGCTTGAGGGGAGGGGTAACAGTGGGAGGGCTTCTAGTGTCCTGGCCCCACTATTGGACCTCCTGAGGGCACCTAGTGTTTTTGGCCAGTGTGTGACAGAGTGTTGGACTGGATGGGCCTCTGGTCTGATCCAACATTGGCTTCTCTTATGTTGTTATGTTCTCATCAATGTTATATTTCCTCCTTTTTATTAATCAGAAAATTCACTACTTGTTATATTTGCTGTTTTCAAATTAATGATTTTTTATTTTATTCCGTATTTAACCGAGACACTGCCTTTGCTTGCTAATCTCCCATCAGTGGCCTGGATCCAAATAGACATCTGGACACCCACCATTATATCTTAATTGATCCAAATGACATCATAATTGATACCTGATCTATTCTATTTCACATAGTATATTGATTCTATACTGTTTTAAATTGTTATTTTAAATCTGTTTTTAACTGAATTGTATTTATTGTACTGAGACTGATGTAACCCATCCTGAGCCTGTTTGCAGGGAGGGTGGGATATACATCTAATAAAATAAATAAATAAATAAGGCTGTTGTCACACATACTAAATAATCCACTTTCAATCCACTTTCAGTGCACTTTCCAACAGGATTTTTACTGCGTGTTCCGGCAAAATCGTTGGAAAGTGGATTATTTAGTGTGTTTGACTGCAGCCTAAATAAAGCAGCCATCTTATCATGATTGTGGGCCATATAACTTCTCACATGTTCCAAAAGAAACAAGAACAAAATACTCAAAGTACATAAAAGATCAGAGAGGGTACTTGCAAATGTATAGAATTTGTTGCAGCAAGTTGATGGGTCTTTCTTTCATTGCCGGTTTGTTACTTCTGTTCTTCAGTATCTGTGCCACTATGGCTTGAGCTAAATTGAACAAAAATACATTGTAAGCATGAGAATGCCCTTCAGATCTGGCCGATAGTCTATCTGCTTCATTGTTCTGTTCGCCAGGGATAGCAGTCCCCAGACAGCTGCTTCAGAAATGAGTTTAAATACAAGGAATACAAAATTTCTGTCCCTGTGGACAAATACCAGTAGGAAATAAAAAGAAGGGTACTTCTCTTAAAAGAAAGGTTGTACTTTGGAGTGGGGAGGCTATGACAGAGGGAGATACTGATAGGGTTGCCAGCCATAGTTAGTGATCTGTTGGGAGAGTTTTCAGGGAGGAGACAATTTCCTTGAGGATGTGCCAATACTTGACAATGATGTCACTTCCAGTATTTTTGTTGGAAGTCACATTGCCCATTGGCATGCTATCTAAAAGTTCCTTTCACCCTCCGCAGTCTGTTAAAGAGTGGTGGGAAATGGAGCCCCAGCCAGGAGGGCCCCCTTTTATAGTGAACATGGTTCAATGACATCATTCTATTAAATGAGGAATCTTTTTGACTTATTCTGGTGGAGAAAGGCTTCTTTCATCACAAGTAGTCCCCTTGTTTGTTGGACATGGTAGTTGGATCCAACCAAATACAAACACTATTTTTTTCTCTCGGTGGTGAACAGAGTTTCATTCTTTCTTAACTACTAGGTACACGGATGGGTTCAGGTGCTTTTGAATTACCCTTCACTATGGATCCCCAAGCATCTGTAACTGGAATGTCCCTCACATAGTATTGTGCTCAAGTGATCAACATTTCCTGGTTGTCCCCAGCTGCAAGGATGTCTGGCTTATCATGAGTAGGGCCAGGGTTTTCTTTGCCTCTCTTGAGATTAGACCCCTGCGAGATTTGTTACAATTCCACAGGGCCTGCAAGACAGAGCTGTTCCATCAGACCTTCGGATTAGGTGGTGGACATCTGAATCTATCTCGGCCACCCCTGCTGACAATGCTGGCCAAATAGATCCAAGCTCAAACTGAGCATCGCTGTCAAGGCAAATCCACCCTTTTTTGTGTCTGATTTGTGTTTCATGAGAAATATGGTTTTAACCAGGGCTTTTTTTTTTTGTAGAAAAAGTCCTGCAGGAACTCATTAGCAAAATAGGCCACACCCAACAGCAGAAACTCATTAGCATATAACAAATAAATAAATAAATAAATGTTAGTTGTCTCCAGCACCTTCCCCAAACACAAACAAAAGACAACCAAGAAAGGGCTGATCAGTGTTATCCATTTCAGTATTACCCATTTTAGGATGGGCTGTGCAAGGCAGCCTTCCTTGGCTACCATCAGGGCTCCGTTGGGGCCGGAGCGAGCCGGAGCGCCGCTCCGGGAGAGAAGGGGCCGGGGGCGGGGCCGGGCGGGCCCCGTCCCGCCCCCAGACGCCTTCCGCGGGGCCGCGGCTGGCCGCCGCCGGCCCCGCCGAGGAAGCCCCGTCCCGCCCCGGATGCCTTCCGCGGGGCCGCGGCTGGCCGCCGCGGGCCCCGCCGAGGAGCCCCGTCCAGCCCCGGAAGCCTTTCGCGGGGCCGCGGCTGGCCGCCGCCGGCCCCGCCGAGGAGCCCCGTCCCGCCCCGGACGCCTTCAGCGGGGCCGCGGCTGGCCGCCGGCCCCGCCGAGGAAGCCCCGTCCCGCCCCCAGTCACCTTCCCAGGGGCCGCGGCTGGCCGCCGGCCCTGGGAAAAAACCCTCCCTCCCCCAGTCGCCTTCCCAGGGGCCGCGGCTGGCCGCCGGCCCTGGGAAAAAAACCCTCCCTCCCCCAGTCGCCTTCCCAGGGGCCGCGGCTGGCCGCCGGCCCCGGGAAAAAAACTCTCCCTCCCCCAGTCACCCCCAGAACCCCCCCTCCCTCCCCCACTCACCAGTTCCCCCAGCCCAAGGGAGGGAGAAGCTGGGCCTGAGTGGCTTAACGCCACTCAGGCCCAAGCAAGGGGGGGGGAATGCCAGCCCCAGTGGGGGGGAGAAGCGCCCCTCCCTTCCTTCCCTCTCTCCCCCACCTACCTACCTGTTCCTTCCTTCCCCTCTCCCTTCCTCCCTCCCTCTCCCCTTCCTTCCTTCCTTCTCTCTCTCCCCCCAACTACCTACCTACCTTCCTGTTCCTTCCTTCCCCCCCTTCCTCCCTCTCTCCCCCCTTCCTTCCTTCCTACCTTCCTTTCTTCTCTCTCCCCCCCCCAACTACCTACCTACCTTCCTGTTCCTTCCTTCCCCCCTCCCTCCCTCCCGTCTTGCCTTCTGACACACTGCCCATGACGTCAGGGATGTGTGGCCTTTTGACACTTCCGGTGACGTCAGGGGGTGTGGTATATGCAAATGAGTTATGCTAATGAGCTCCTGCACCTCTTTTTTTACGAAAGGACCCCTGGCTACCATCATTGGTACAACACTACCCTATGGTGCAATACTGCCCTGGCTCCAAAGACAGCCTTCACATTAACTGTGTTAAGAGATGGACAGCTTTATCTCCTTCCCCAGTGTGCTGCATACAACACACAACAAAGGGTGTGGTTAAGGCTGCTCAGCATCAGTGATGTCTCTTCCCAAACCCACCCTGACATAAAACGAATAATGGGCTGTTTAGGAATGCCTTCCTTATCATCACATGAAGTCCTAAGATTTTCATCACTTCACCACACCTATAATAAGCAATCCTATTCCAGCAAACCTAGTTTTGGGCTAACCAACCTTGGGACCAGACCTAATTATCCCAGTGCTTCCAGAGGAAGTGAACTAGCCATGGGAGAACCCCAAATTCCTGCTTGCCCCTGAAGCAACCAGCTAATCCTACGTTGCCCCAAAGGAGGGTGGGCAACAGCACACAGCACACAGCAAAAAACAGTATGGAGGAGGGGAAGTGTCATCCCCTTCTAGCCCTGGTATTTAACTGTTCCCAGGAAGGGATACAAGCTTTAGAAGCAGCCAGTCAATTGTCACCAAATATTGTTGTGTGCCTCGTATGATCTCCAAGTTGACAGGACAGCAGTATCCTGGCTCTGACAGCCATAAATGAGCTTGTATTCCTTCTTGGGAATGTCCTTGCCTCAATTATCCATGTTTTGGCTCCTGTAATGTGTTACATGCCTTTGAAGATTGTTCAGAGGCCTTAAATAGTTCTGAATGTGATGGTGAGGTTATCAACAGGGACCACTAAAATGGATATGTCTTGCTGGAGTTGAAAGATATCCTCTGGCTCCCACTTTGTTTCTAAGAAAAAAATTATAACCTTTATTGTCCTTCATGGCCTAGGACACACGTATCTAAAGGACCATCTATTCCAGTATATCCCCATACACCAACAATAGTTCTCAGGCTGCCACTCAGTGGCTGTTCTTCCATTCATCTTACCTGACATCAACCAGAGTCCATTCCTTTTCTATTGTAGCTCCCTCTCTGTGGAATGGGCTCCCTGAGGAGGTAAGGGGGGGCACTAGACATCTTAAGGAGTCACTGCAAAACTGTTGTGTTTGCCAGAGCTTTGAGTAATATATAGACTGCAGGGGTTCTTTTTAATCTGAGGGAGGAGAGTTATTTAGGGTTTTAAGAAGTCCTGTTTTAAATCATAATTTGTGAACTATCCTTGATCTACCAGGAAAGGAGGGATATAATTATGTTAATAAATAAATATTCAAGGTTCTGGTTGTATCTTTTATACTTGAATTCTGAAAGAATTTGGGCCCAGGGGGTCTTCTCCCCTTCATTTTGCCACCTTCACTCATATAATTTTATAATCATACAGTCATTGGAGGCCTGTTGGAGTAAACTCTGTCCCTGGGGGTAAAGCAGATGATGACTTTTCTTGATGGTACTACATGTTGCGAACACCTTCCATGGGAATGTTTATTTAACACTAATATTGTAGATCTTCAGATATCAGGTAAGAACAGTGTTACCATCTTTCACTTTTGGATGATCTCTGTTAAAGTATAGTTTTATTACTTTATTGCTTTTTTATGTGCCGCTAAATTTATTGCTTTTACTGCTGATCAGTTTATTCCTGTCTGGTTTTAATGGTCTGTCAAGCTGCTTTGGACACTACTGGTGAAAAAGTGGGAGCTTATATGAAGAGGGAATGAATGTATCTTTAAAATATAAATAAAAGTTTTCATGGCTTAAACCACTTTGATCAGTGTCACTGGTAAAAACTGCAAGAGAAGCTATCAGCATTGGCGAGTGGACTTAAGAAACAATAAATCTAAATTTAATTTTTGAGAAGCTATTTAACAGCTTCCTAGTGCAGAATTTTTACACAAAAACAACTCCTAGCACAGTGCTTACTGGGTAATTTTCCATTAAAGTTAGCTTCCAACATCCATATTGTAAATTAAAACAAAATGTTTCCATATTCAGGATAGATTGGAACTGAGAGGCAATCACAATTGTGTTTTTAAGCTTAATTTGCTCAGACATTTCAGTGCCCTAACTACTTCCATTTCCGTTCCAAGGACATAACTCCGTAAAGAGAACATCATCTTTCAGATGTTCAACATAGTAAATTTCAAATTTATTGCTGACCGACTGTATTTTCATTCGGCTTCTACTACATTACTGGATTCATTCTTATTTTTGTTATTGGTTATATCATCCAAAAAAAAAAAAAGGATCTCAGCATATTCTGCCAAAAGAAGCATAGATGCTTGCATTGATGACATAGCTAACATTTTTTAACATTAACACAATTGTAAAGCTGGCTGGGTGGCATCATCAAAAGTATTTAAAGGGATACTTGTGTGTTCTTTTGGGCAAAAACAGATTAATAAACAAATATAATGGTAGTGTGGCATATGTCATACTGTAAAGAATTTCCACTATGAAAATTGTATTTTGAACCCATGTAGGTCTTGGCTACAATCTAATAAGGAATTAAGTGTGCTTAAACTCATTGGATTCAGTTGGTTTAAGAATGCTTAATTCCATGTTGGATTGATGGTTTTGATAACTTTTATTTCCAATTAAAATTAGATTTCTTACCAGATATTGAGATTTCCATATTTTATTTGTTTAAAATACACATAAACCTCCTTCTAACTTACACCAATAATAATTTTAATCTACCAAATACAATTATACAAAAAAAATATAAATCTACAAGAGTAAATCAGCAGCAGACTAATACATTAAAAGCAATCAGAACTACTGAATATCATTAAGAGTCCATGGAAACAGGGATGTCTTTTTAGGGCACCTATGGCCATTACTATTGGCACCAGACAAAGATACACCAATAGGAAGTTCCATGGGTGAAGCACCTCTAGCAGAAATGAGCCTTTGATGTCATCTTAACAATTCCGCAAGGGCATGTGGAGCATCCTTTAGACACTCCAGTCCCATATATTTTAGGACTTTGAAGTCAAAGGTAGCATTTTCAGTTGTCCCTGAAAACAAACTGCTAGCCATTGGGTTAGTCTTACCACTGGAAATATATGATCTCTTCTGTTTGCTCCAATTAACAGCCTCACAATTATATTTTAGGCCAGTTAAAGTTTACAAACTATCCTAATAATTGGCACTATTGCAGACCAAAGTCTAATTTGGAGGGATCAGAGCATGGATCCATTTGTGTAGTACATGGATAATCCTGTGGCCAGATTCCATTTTTTCCTAGGAAGATTGTAAATGACAAGTGTGTTGAAGATGGTACTTCATGTCACAAATACCTGATCACCCATCTGCTAGTTGCAGACCTACAGAGCAAAGCCACTCCCTTTTAGCATAGGCCAAATCCATATCTACATAACCTACCAGTAGCATTCCGGTTTTATTTGGGCTGAAGTTTTGTTATCACCATATACTTCATTACAGATTCCTGACATTCTTTCAGAACATTTGCTGACTCATAATCCATTAGTATAACAGAGATCCTTTTAATTATATATCCATTTATTCACCTTGCTAAATCAGCAGCATTTTGCAGGTTCTGGACAATATATGGAAGTTTAAAGGCCCATACAGAACACTTCCACATCAGTATTTATGCCATTTCAATGGTCTTATCTATATTGTGTGCAACATAACACAGAAATGACTGGAAGAACATGTGACTTGATCATAGAGATGTGAAAGCCTGGGGGGTGGGGAATTGGGAGGAGGGATGTGGGTTTTTTCCCCTAAGTTTTTTCAGTTGTTCTGATGGAAAAATTGGGAGTTTAATGGAGTACTGGAAGAACTACTATAAAAAAATATCTTTTAGAATGAGTGAAATGCTTTCAAAGACAAGGTGTGCTTCATCAGGGAAGCATGCAGGGCTTTCCTTGGTTCTTAGCTGTTGCATGCCTTCTTTTGTCCTTTTGACCTGACTCTTCCCTTGTGATTGACCTTTGCACCTCTCCCTCAAACCACTCTAAAACATATACCCATAGACTGGCTAACAAGTAGCTTATTGCCATAAGGTAACATAGGGCACATCAGCTAGCAGTTTTCTCTCAAGTACTGGGCATATTCGCAATTTCAATTGAAGAGAAAGAAGGCATTTATAACTGTTAAAATTCCATAGATGTGTCAAATATTGCAGTTTTATCATTTTATGCTGTTAAAGCAGTAAAATTACTTTAGATTTGGTAGGACAGTAAGTATTCCATCAATCTAAATTTCTACAAAATTTATGGGTTTTTTTCTGAAAAGGGGGGAGAACAGGGAGTTCTGTGGCTTCAAATTTTTGGAAATTTTACATTTCTACTTGATTCTGTCAAGCATAGAAATGTAGCATGAATTATTCAGATGTTTAGCCGCATCTTGAATAGATCAGCATGTATCCCAACTATCCTTCCTCGCCTTGGCATTTAAACTAATCCCTGCCACCTTCAGTGCTTCAGTAACAGTCCCAGACACAAACATTCATCCCTTTATCATTCTGAAAACTACAAGTGGGGACCCATCAGGACTCACAGGGGGAGGGAATCTTATTTCCCAACTCCCTCTCTTCTCTTGCTTTCCCTTTTGTTCCTTCTCTTGCTCTGCCTGGCAGTGGCTGCAGCCCCTCCCTATTCTCCCTTTCTCCCACCCACATAACCTACAAACCTTTTCCTATTTCTCCCCTGGCAGCCTCTGCCTTCTACCCTCACTCACCTACTCCCCCCACCCCCTGTTCTCTATATGTATCATGTTCCATTTGTTTCTATCAAATGCTGGTGATCAAAGTCAATATTATCTACTCTGAATGGCAGTATCTCTCCAGGGTTTCAGGCTTTTCATGTTATCTGCTACCTGATCATTTAAACTGAAGATGCTGTGGGTTGAACCTGGGAAATTCTGAATATGAAACAGATGCTCTACTACAGAGCCCCTACATTGCCCCCCCCCCACATTGAGATTCTACCATAGATACTGGAAAACTATATTAAGGTGCATTGAGGGGGGGGGGAAATCAAATTTTCTTTGACACCTGGCACCTGAAACATTGCAATTAAAGCATGCAGACATATAGCAGCAGTATTCATGATCATCAAGACAGACTATGAAAATATAATTTGTTATGGTGATAGCACATAAGGGGTTTGGGGGAATAGGCCCAGTGTACTCTTCTTGCCTTCCTTCTACAAACATGGTCTCCTGTCTGGGTATATTGTCTGAAGATGGTTCCTGATTCCAATCAAAGTGTTCAAGTAGCTAGTCCCTAATTTGCTGTGGCATTCATTCAGCTATTCATGGATTTTGTGCAGTAGAACTTTCCTGCTTCACTTCCTGCGTCAGGCCACTGAGCCTCTTGAAATTTTGTTCCTGGGTGCCAACAGACCCTCAGGAACAGCATAGTGGAGTTGTGCACTGGAAGGTAGAAATCAACAGAAATCACTGCCTCACAAATGGAAATGCTGTCTTGTTGGAGGAACTGCATGGTTGGATACAAGCCAATGTGCATAAAGAAAACATAATGTATGTGACAGTTCCAGAGATTGATTCATGGTTCTTTCCCCTGTCTTGCTTCTGTAAACTAAAATGAATAATGATATACATGCACAGACTTCCATGGATAACTTCATGACTTCAGGACAATTACTTCTGGATGGACTACCATTAGTTATCATGTAGATTGTCAAGTAAACAAAAGCCTCAAAAAAGTGTGTACTAAAATTAGAGTACCATTAAATACTTAGTATCTATATCTATCATACCGTGGCATTTGCTGTAGTTTTTTTCCCCCTCAAGAGTGCAGTGGATGGAGGATGTTGAATATTTAATGGTGATTACTATCATCGTCCTCATGTTAATCAATCACTGAAAGGAAGGCAAACACAGGATCATTCTGCTCTTAGCAGCTAAAATGAGAGGCTAGCATAAAAATGGTGCAAATGTGGCCCATTCATTCTGATGTCTAGCATAGCTGAAAGTGCTGAGATGGAAGAATACTGTAATGATGCATCCAAGATCCATTATTTTTTCAAGTTCTTTCCATGTAGTCTCTTCCCTGCAATAAATGCATGCTTCTCCTACTGGGAGCTGTTTTTTCTCAGCATTCTAATTTCAATCGTTTGTGACTGGGAATACACTCTTTGTTCCAGCTGGGGTTGCCAGGTCCCCCCCACCCCCGGCCACCGGCGGGGATGGAAGGGTAAGGTTGCCAGATCCAGGCTGGGAAACTCCTGGAGATTCGAAGATGGAGCCTGGGGTGGACAGGGACCACAGTGGGGTACTATGCCATATAATCCACTCTCCAAAGCATCTGTTTTTTCCCAGGGGAACTGATCTCTGTGGCCTGGAGATGAACTGTAATTCCGGGAGATCCCCAGTTCCTACCTGGAGACTGGTATCCCTACTTCCAGCTAGCTCAGGCAAGGAAGACAAATTATTGCATTTATAACCCACCTGTCTTCCACTATGAAAATCAAAGTGGCTTGTACATAGGATTCCCATAAGTTCCCCTGTCAAAACATTGACCAGATGTGTTTTGCTTCATAGGATTGGAACATTTTGAGACCTCCAATCATACTATGAGACTTTCTGCCCCACAGTTCTACTGGAACAAGGAAACCTTCTCAAAGCTTTCATAGGGTGTTCAAGGTGATTCAGAGTTGGTCTGTCATTGCCAGCCTCTGCATAGTGACCCTTGGTGCTCTCCCATCCACATACTGACCAGGGCTAACTTAGACTTGCTTAGCTTCTGAGATCTGACAAGATCAGGCTAGCCTGGGTTATCCAGATCAGGGTGCATGGTGTATATGCTATGGAAATTAAAACCTATCCACACACATCCTTTCTGCTTCGGCATATACTTTACTTCAACAATTGGAAAGTTTTGATATCAATTTAATATCTCCTGATCTATCCTTCCTCTCCCATTGACCTTCTTGAATGCTGTCAACCAGATGGAACATTGCCAGTGGAAGGAATACACTGAATAAAATGAATTTCTGTTTATTTTGTTGACCCTGCCATTTATTTTGAATATTTGGTAACCAAATCACTATTTATTCCAATTTTTCACTAATCTGAAAACCAAGGTACAACTGTAGAGCTTCAGGCTGTGGTCCTGTGCTCGTTTATCTCAAGTCTAAGCTAAGGCCTTGTGTGCACATACAAGAGAGTTAGGTGGGAAAAGCTGAATACAGAATGCTGAGATGATAAAAGGGAGCGCAGTGTTTCAGGCTGCAGATAGAGGACTGTAGAAGTTAACGTTTTTGGAATATTTCCTTGTGTAAAAAGTTATCTTCAAATAGCAAACGAGCATACAGCCCAAGAGAGGGGGAAGTACCGTGGTACTGTTGTATTCGTTTTCTAGTCACATTGAGTTTTTTATGCATAGAGACAGTCAGAGCTAGAACACATCCCTTGGAGTCCAAAGAGGGGGGAATTCAATTTATCACCATGATATTCTATTATTGAGTTCCATGCCATGTTTAAACAAAGCCTAAGGCATGGCCTAGACATCAGGTGGAATGCTGAGCTAACAGAATGGACTGCTTCAGACTACATGTAGGGAATATTGTTTTTTAACACTTGTTTATGTTGTTTAAAAAAAAAAAAAGCTCCCTAAAATGGGTGTGTGTGTGTGTGTGTGAAACAAGCATAGCTGGCCAGGGCATGAGTTGCTTTTGTAGCAGAGCTGTTTGGGAAAGTAATATGCGCTGCCAATATCAGCAGCACTAACAGTGTCTGTAAAATGTTCAAATGAAATGCCAGGTTTAGTATAGTGATGTAATATATGCCACTGTGACCATCTGCAAAGCTGAGATAACTGGACATGGCTACATATTTCCCCCTCTCTTTTGCAATTCATTTAGAAATAGTTGGTGTAGGGCATCTGGAAACAGTAACACCCTTTCTTTATGTACCAGTTAAAGGATCTGGGTACTGAGGAATGTTCAAAGTGAATTGCTTCCTCCATAACCCTTGGCCTTAGAGTCAAAGTAAAGGAATTACAGGATACCTTAAAAAAAGAAAAAGAAAAATGCTATCATTAAACATGGGTTTCTGTGATACAGAATTAGGTCTTTGTGATACTACACAGATTACCAATTGCTCAGCTACATAGCTGTTTATTTGGACCTAGTCCTTGGAGAAGGGCTGTTCCGAGTCCAGTTTATCCCTACCCTACACCTCGATAGCCCAAGCAAGCCCAATCTCATCAGATCTTGGAAGTGAAGCAGGGTCGATTCTGCCAAGTACATAGATGGAAGATAAAAAGTACTGAGGTCAGAGACGCGTTGAGTGAAAACAGCTCATACATTATTAAGAGGTCAGAACAAGACTGGTTTTGCGTGGCCCGAAGGTCCGCTTAAATCCCCGTTCCAAACCACACCCTTACTACACCCAACACCCATGATAGGCTATATACACTTCAAGCACACCCTACTGGTACCTTTCAGGATCTGTTGCCCTCTATTGGTCCAAGCCAGGATCTTCTCAGTCTATTGTCTTTAGCTCAAAGCTCTGGAAGCTTTGCTGAGCCACGTGTATATCTGGCCACGTGTGCAGTCTGTTGTAAGAACATAACAGAAGACTTCCTTGGAATACCAGCAATTGGGACGCATGGGCAAGTTTTATTCAGCCACCTCTCTAAATATCCTCCAGGCCCCCAGCAGGGGTCAGACACCAGAGGTTGCCATGACTTCCAGGTGCACACACACACATACACACAAAAAAAATGAGGGGAAAAAAACCTGAGTTCAGTTTATCCCTTTTATACTTCATACAAACATATTGTTCAAGTTCCAGAGCCACTCTGGAAATGCACCCTCCTCATTTTCATAACACAAATTTATTCCTTTCTAGGACTGAGCTTGAGTGGGGGGAGGGAAAGAGGTTCAATCATTTCCTCTTCTATCTCTCCCTTAAAAAATCCTTTACACCTTTGTCACCCAATGGCCCGACTGCCTCCCTGGCCAGTTTTCCTACTTCTGCTATTGTTGAAGGAATGTTTTCCCCAAAATTCTTAGCAATCTGCTCCTTAAATTCTCTCCTGCTTTGTCAGCTCACAAGATGGCAGAAAGGAGAAACCACATATTACACCCTGATGTCCTTAGAGGATTGATATGATAAAATGTTATATAGGTTTAATGTTTAATTGACTATATGCTTATGTGCCCCTTAAAAATACTAAAAGACAAACAAACTATCCAGATTAAGGTGAGATGAACGGAATGGAAATTGCTGGTAACCAACAGGGCAATCCCACACAAAGTTGCAGTGTTATAAACCCATGGACTTCAATGGACTGTAATTCTATTTCAGACTGCACAGTAAACTTGTCATTTTAGACTGGAAAAGTGAAAAGGGAGCTGGAGTGAAGGAGAAAAAATATCCACAGCAAATGGCAAACATGGACTCACCTGGGGCCATTTTATGGCCACAGTGTAAGGAGCCAAGAGGCAAAAGGGCTACTTTGCCCTTCAGCCATGGTGGCAGGCGAAGGCCTCATTACAGTGGCGAGGAGCCTTTGGGGGGGGGGCAGTGTTCCTGACTAGCCAGCCAGTTGCTTGCAGCCTGGGCTGACCTGGGGTGTGGGGGCAGGAGAGGACCTGAGGACTGGAGTCTTCCTTCTGTTCCATCCCTCCCCCTTATCAGGCCATGATACCCAGATTCCCCACTCAGTCAACTCCATCCCTCCCCCTTCCTCAGTTGCATAGAAGAAGAGAAGAAGGGATTGGATTTATACCCCACTCTTCACTCAAAGTCTCAGAGTGGCTTACAATCTCCTTTCCCTTCCCCTCCCCACAACAAACACCCTAAGAGGCAGGTGGGGCTGAGAGCTCTTTTGAGCGCCACTCTTGAGAGAAAAGCCCTGAAAGAACTTGTGACTGACCCAAGGTCACATCAGCAGCTGCATGTGGAAGAGTGGGGAATCAAACCCGGTTTTCCCAGATTAGAGTCTGCGCTCCTAACCGCTACACCAAACTGGCTCTCATATTGTTTTGTGTGGTGGTTTACCTTGTTGCATTATTTCTCATCTCAGCTTTAGATTCAGATATTGGGCTGGAGTTGGACCTATCTGGCAGGAGGCCATGCCTGTGTGCCTGCTTCCCCCAGGTAGGGAACCCCTTAAGGGATCTTGGGTGTCAAGCCCAGCTCAGGGGCTGTTGCCCATCTCCACTCCCAGAGGGCAAGGGAACCATGCAGAGGCTTCTGCCCATGTGGGTCCACTTACTTGCTATTTCATGTTTACCTCCAATATGTGGCCTGGGGAAGGGTTCCATCAGTCAGCAGGCAGGCCTCTTGATACCTGGATCCACGGCCCATGATGCGCCAATGCTCCATTGACTGTGATCAATAAATCTGTAGCCTGTTTTTACTCCCACCTGACTTCTGTGTGCATTTGTGTCTCCTTTCTCTTCCCTGCCTCCTCCCCCTGCTCTTAGGAGCCCAACTGTTCTTTTGCTGTACATTTCTGCGCAGCCTCAGAAGGATTTGTTTGCTGATGAAATAATGAACAGCAGCTGTTTTCTGTTACCTTGGCTGCTTCCACAGAATAAAGAACTAGTTGTCAGCTCAAGGACTACTGCTCTTTTGTGGGCTTTAGGGCAAAGTGTAGCTTTCTCTGAACACTGCAGTGTATTTTGATAATAAGTACATTAAAAATTCAGTTAGAATAGTAAGAGAGAACAGGTATTGTAATGTGAATCTATTGAGCCTACTTACACTTTGCTCCAAAATCCAGTTTTCTTAGGGGAGGGGAGAGGGGCAGAATCAGTCCAGAGCTTTAATCATAAAGTGAAAAGTACAAACACTATCCTCCCTCCCTCTTTCCTGAATCCCTGACTCAAGTACTAAGAAGTTGGTGTTACTGGTCAGAAAAGGTGGCTTATTCATTAGAATGGAATACCTCTTGTTAACATACTTTGTTGCTTGGCTTTTCACAAGCTTCTTCTGTTGCTGCCTTTTACAATAACTGGCCTACAATGCCTCTAAAGTCATGGACATTTGTTCAGTGCTGGTAACTTTTCATTATTAATAGGTGGGATTCAGTAATTTGGGGAGTCAGATTCAAATCAAGTGTGGTATATAAGGCCTCACAGAAGTTGCTTGCCTCCAGGGCCTCAGAATCCCATATTACAAAATTGGTTTTTAACTTTTAAAATCCAGTAACTCTAACTCCTTCTTGACTGTGTTGTTGTGTGTGTTTATACATTTCATTTAGGAATTCCTGAAGTTGCCCAATGACCACTTGTTCAATAATTTTGCTCAAGAATGGAGTGGATGCAACACTGCCAGCTTCAAGGTAGGGGTGACCAACCAACCCCTTTCTCGGGGAAGAATTTATTGTCTCCTGGACCCAGTCTGCCAACCCCCCTGGCATATTTAAGCAGCCAAGAGGTTCAATAGTCATACAAGCAGGTGGTAGGTCTCAGACTTCCAAGAATCCTGTCCACATCCCCAGACTGGACAGCCGAAAGGTATCCCACACATAAATCAACATCTTGTGTCCATCGGATCCTGTCACTGCTAATGTAGAGTCCAAATTGGAGCAGATAATTCTATCCATGAAGTGTTTAGCAAAATGATTGCAGCTGGCTGCAGGGCAGTCCACCTTCTCTTGTAGGCTAGACCCCAATAGGTCCCTGGCTGCCTGGAAAAGTTCTGCAGGTCTATAATGTGCACATTAAATGATGGTGGAGAAACACTTTCTTTGCTGCCCTCGCTGCCATGAAGTAGACTTTAAAACAAGCTCTAGTTGACGCCTCATCAGTTTCATATTCTATCTTTCTCCACTGTCACTTCAGTTGTCTGACTTGTCTTTTCATTGTCAACAGCCCCTCAGTAAACCAAGGGGCTGCCTAGGCAGGAGAAAGGGCACCTAGGGGCAACTATGTTAATTGCCTGGGTCATTTTCTCATTCCAGAGGTCAACCAGGGCACTGACAGGAGCACCAACAGGAAAATCCCCTAATGCCACCTGGCAATCAGTCAACTCCATCAGGCTATGGGTACAGATAATCTTAATTGCTCCCCCACCCCTGCAGAGTCTTGGCATCCTTGTTATTCTAAACCCTGGCAAGTAATGATCTTCCCAGGACAAAGAGACTGTCTTCAGTCCCCACCACCACCTTCAGATCACCTTCTTCCTGCCCAGAGCAGAACACCAAATCAACAGTATGATCTGAACCATGCATGGGGCCTGTTATTATTTGAGACAGGCCCATGGCTTTCATGGAGATCATGAAATCCTGAGCCACTTATAACAAAGTAACCTCATCATGAGTGTTGAAGTCCCCCAAAACAACCAGCCTAGAAGTCTTCAACACCGCCTCTGAGGCCGCCTCCAGCAGCTCAGGCAAGGATATGTCTGGGCAGCAGTATGGGCAGTACACAAACAGAATCCCAATCCTGTCTCCAACACTAGATACTTTTGTGTGTGTGTGTGTGTGTGTGTGATTCTACAATATTCTAACATGGCTGAGAGGGAATTCAGGGAAAAGCTAGGAAGCTGGATGGACAGGCTATCTAGACAAGGAAAAGTCTGATTCTTAATTGCTGATATCATGAGGAGAAGAGAGTAGGTTTAGCCCATACCCCAGAGAAGTCCCTGAGTGCACCCTTCTACTTTTACTTTCTCCCTTATAACGGCTGTGTTTTATTCCTAGGAGTTGTGAAAAGCAGTGCATTTGGGGGCACAGGTTTTAGTGAAGACAATCCTGCCATCTGTCCTCAGAAACAGGTGGTCTACCTTTGTTCTCTGCCAGGGATCTATAGAGAAGCAATTTGTTCCTTTAGAGTGCTCATAATGCCGTGCATGTTCCTTCACTCCAGAAAATTGTTTTCTGCACATAATTTAAACTGAGAATATTGACTTGCCTACGATTTTGGGCCTGCACTGTCTGCATTCCTTGAAGTGCTAAAAAAAGGCAGTGCAGTGTAGGCGCACATTCATTGACTGCCAGAGCTGATTTGAGCTCCTCCCCCACCCCCAAATAATGTGTGTGTAATTTACAGAATAAATACCCTGGTTCCTGTGAGTCATCATGATTGAAAAAATCTAACACTGCTGGAAATTTTACTTAGACCACGCAGGTGTACAAATATCATAGACATATAATATATTTTTTAAACAAAATGTAGAGTGCCTGACAACCTCCAGAAGTTTGGGGGGAGTCACCAGTATTGTATACATTATGATGTCAGTTCCAGGGGGAAAAAACACAAGTGATGTAACATCACTATAGGAGTCACTGGAAACTCTTGGAAGTGACATCATGGTTCATCCAACAATGGCTTTTATTTTTATTTATTTTATTTAAAAAAAAAAAAAAAAAGAGTAAGGCCCATTGTGGGAAGAAATACAACAGGCTCTAGAAGGAAGCTCCAGGTGAGTGTCCCAGCTGTGGCTGGTGGGGCGGCAGAGGGAAGGGAAAAATAGAGGGAGGCAAGCTGTGATTATTTCCTTCTGGTTAGTAATAAGGCAGGGCTGTCTCAAGTCAGTTTGCTGCCCCAAGTGGGTAGGATGGGAGGACAGCCTCATGGTAACAGGTATGGTTCCCTCCACCACTGACTTATGTTGATTTGGGGTTATGCAGTAGCAGCTTAGGCAGAAAACCACCTCCTCCTATGTGATGTAGGGTTGCCAGCCTCCAGGTGGGGCCTGGGGATCTCCAGCTTTTACAGTTGATCCCCAGGTGACAGAGATTAGCTCCCCTGGAGAAAATGGCTGCTTTGGAGGTGGGCTCTATGGCATTGTACCATGCTGAGGCCCCTCCCCTCCCCAAACCCCACCCTCTCCTGGCTCCACACCCAAAGTCCCCAGGTATTTTCCAAGCAAGACCTGGCAACCCTAATGTGATGTCTTCTGGGTTCCAAGTGTCTGGAAAGCGGTTCCATAGCCAGTTACAGGATCGCCAACTCTGGGTTGGGAAATACCTGTAGATTTGAGGGGTAAAGCCTGGGGAGGGAAGGGGTTGGGAGGGACCTCAGCAGGGTATAATTCCATACAGTCCATTGCCCAAAGCAGCCATTCTCTCCAGGAGACCTGATCCTGGAGATCTCCAGGTGCTGCCTGGAGGCTGGTATTACTAAGGGGAGGGCCAGACCTGTAGATTTGAGGGGCAGAGCCTGGGGAGGGCAGGGTGTGGGGTGCGGAGGGAGTTCAGCAGGGATGTGCTGTGGCTGTGGAACACTTGTGATTTTTGAGAGATCTACAGGCCCCACAGGAAGACTGGCAACTCCAGTGATCATTTAAGGGAAGACTGGGAGATACAGTTTACCTCAGGACCACATTCAGTGACCCAATAGCAAACTGATTAGAATGTTAGAGGCAAAAGCCAATCAGGCCGCATATGCAAATGACCTCTGTGTTCCGACTGGCTATTGGGGGGAGTGGAACAGCAAACTGTTTAGAAAATAAGTACCAAGACTCAGGCAACACAGCCAGTGGATAGGGACAGCTTGAGTGACACATCTGGCAGCCAACTGATTTTGACAAGCATATAATGTTGCCAGACGAAAATGAAATTATATAATAAGAACAGATGTTCTGCCACAGCTCTGAGAGGTGGTAGGAAACAAAAGTTGCTGGTGATAAATGGCAGCATGCCTATAGCCAGTTTGGTGTAGTGGTTAAATGTGTAGACTCTAATCTGGGAGAAGCAGGTTTGATTCCCCACTCCTCCACATGCAGCTGCTGTGGTGACCTTGGGTCAATCACAAGTTCTCTCAGAGCTGTTCTCTCAAGGACAGTTTTTGAGAGAGCTCTCTCAGCCCT
The DNA here is from genome assembly GCA_029233225.1 of Lepidodactylus listeri. NCBI lineage: Eukaryota > Metazoa > Chordata > Lepidosauria > Squamata > Gekkonidae > Lepidodactylus > Lepidodactylus listeri. The sequence continues at coordinate 50,918,380 of JARCFY010000007.1, forward strand.
GCCTATCTCACACGGTGTCTGTTGTGGGGAGGGGAAAGGGAAAGGAGATTGTAAACTGCTCTGAGAGTCTGAGTGAAGAGCGGGTTCTAAATCTAATCTCCTCTTCTTCCTCTTCGTCTTCTTCTTTGGAGCCTTCTAGGGCCCAGCCACCCAACTTCCTGCCAAAGCCCCATGACTTCCTAGGCAACCCAGGCCCCCTGATTCTCTGGGCTGCCTGGAGGGTTCCCTGCTACAGCCCCTTCTCTCTCCCCACCTGCCAGCAGCCCTGCAGGTGTCTCCTTGCCTTCTCCTGCAAGGCTATGGTGAGCAGGCATCTGGCTGGGGGAGGAAGAGGTGGTGGCTGTGGCTGCTTCCTGGGGCCAGCAACAGAGAGAAGGAGGAGGCTCCCATGGAGGGCCCATGTTAGGCAGGCAACTGGCTGCTTGGGGAGGGGGTGGAGGGACAGCAGTGATGACAACACCGAGTCGAGGCAGTGGTGGAGCGAGTGGAGGAGGATGGAGGAGAGGCAGCTGCAGCAGCAGCAGAGGGGAGTGCGTGGGTCTTGTGTGGGGGCTGGTTTCCTTCCCATTGGGGTTGCAGGGAGGAGGATGCACAGGATAAATTATTAAATAATCAAATTATCTAAAGTGTCCCCCCCAAAAAATTTAAATGCCCCCAGACTTAGAAATTCCCAGCTATGGGCCTGGGTGGCAGGGGACTTGACAACCATTTCAGAGAGAGGGGGAGAAACCTCAAGCCTTGCAAACAGCCAACCATCCACTTGAAAAACCATTTGCCAAGCAAGTGTTTGGTTTAAAACTGGCAAAAACCAAGCAAGCAGGAAAACAAGCAATCACAAAAAGGAGATATGTCACAATCTAGCAGATTTAAAAATCTTGGCCTTTGTAACTTCTATTCATGTTCAGTACACCATTCTGCAGGTTTTCATGCAACCAGCTCTGATGGAAGTAAAGGGAGCGGTGCATTGTTGCCTTCCCCTGCTCTATGCTACGTTTCCTAATGCAAGTACACAAATGCACAAAAAATGAACTGATGTAGAATATTCATTAAAAAGTAACTCCCCAAATTGCAATTGGTAATCTGTTTGTAAATTAGGCTATGGGGAGCTAAGCCATTAGCAGTTGCAAATAAAGGTCACATCTCATAATGCGCAGAGACCGCTACCTCTTTTGTTGACAACTGTTCCCGTGGTGCATCTGATCAAGCTACCCATGAAACTCATAGGAATGTGTCCTCATAGACTGTGGACAAGTGCAGGACATTTTGTTTGTTTGTTTCTCCCCCTTGTCTGTCTTATTTTCCTGTTTGCTTAGCTTTGCTTTGCACATCTAATTCTCCAGTAATCTTGCAAGGAGCTTTGCAGCCAACTCTCTGACATCTCACATTCAATGCTTCGCTGGCAAAATGTCTGCAGCCCTAAAACATGATAACAATACTGACCACACAAAGAAGTTCCGCTAAACACCTTGAATTTACCAGGATATCTCGCATAAGAAAGGCAAGCAGGTGTGGGCGCCAAGATTTTTCCCTCGCATAAAATAAATGGATTTTGTTCTCCTGAATAAAGGATTAGTATTGCTTGCATAGCTTCAGTTCTTGTGAAAGGAGAGATTTGCAGAGCAGTTAATCAAATGAACCTGGCAAAACCTTTCATGCTTTGCATTTTGATCTGTAGATGCAATGTAGCTCGTGATGTTAGCTTGTCGTTTTGGTGGCAGGATCAGATTCATCAAGAGAATAACTTGTCAGGGTGTGTTGTTGTTCTTTCTCTCTCCCTCCCCTCCCACCAGCTGTAAATCTCTTTTGTGACCAAGGTGGACCTTCATACAGAATCCCCCTCATGCACCAGCAATTAACTATTGATTAACCATCTATTATACTTATCATCCATTTTATTTCCATACAGCTGAATAGACTGCTGAACTCAGTAGGGTTGCTGGGTGGTCCCCCTGGCCACTGGCGGGGGATAGGAGAGTAGGATTGCCATCTCCAGTTTGGGAAACTCCTGGAGATTTGGGGGTGGAGCCTGGAGAAGACAGGGACCTCAGAGGGGTACAATGCCACAGAGTCCCCTCTCCAAAGCATCCATTTTCTTCAGGGGAACTGATCTCTGAAGTCTGGACATGAGCTGTAATTCCAGGGGATTCCCAGTTCACACCTAGAGGCTGGCATCCCTAGTGCAGGATGCCTCAGCTTTCGGTTTCTCCTCCCTACCATATTCCCTCCCCCCCATATAAGTTGTATGGGATAATATAATGGTTTACAACACTGAGTTTTTGCTGTGCCTCACTAAAGTGCATGTGGGCCTCAACAGCCTGGATGAAGGAGAAAGGTGAGGAGTGAGCACAAGAAGGTTGATCTTGAATGTTGTACATTCCCCCATCAACTGTGAGAGTGAAAACTGCCAAGAAAGCCCAGGATGCTTGCTGCTTTCTTATGATTTCCTAAATGGGACCTTTGGTTCTTAGCTATAACCTTCATTCAATATGCACCAGCAGAATGGTGCAGTAGTGAGAATGCCATATGATGGTTTAGATCTAGGATTGCCAACTCTGGGCTGGGAAATTCCTGGAGATTTGGCAATGGAGCCCAGACAGGGAAAAATTTAGAGAGGGAACAGCATGAAGGGTGACTTGAAAGTCTGCATTGGAAGAGAGGAATTGGCTAAAATCCCCTCTCCCACTGGGATAAATTTATCATAGGAACCAACCCTATGATGGGGGAAACCTAACCTCAAAAATTTCCACTTTGGTACTAACCTAATATGATGACTTTGCATCAATCACTGTCTACCAGCCTATCCTACCTCACAGAGCTATTCTGAGAATAAAAATGGAGGAGAGGAAACTCTGAACTCAAAGCAGCAATCCACCAAGTTATTTGCGGTACATATGTCTTATCACTGCCCCCCTTTCAAGAATGTACTTAAAGGAACTTGCTAGATTTACACCAATATTTCAAAATGATTGTTGGAATATGCCCTAGACTACCAGTTTCTTTGCACAGTCTGTTGCTGCTACTCCAAGAAGGTGGTTCTGTCTTTAAGGCCTTCTATGTTCTCCTATTTTTTCATCGTTTTCCTATGATAGGCCTGGACAAAAGTCTCAGATACTCCATTTCCTCCTGTAGAGAAAAAGCAAAGAGGCCTTCCTCAAGAAGATCATAGCACAAAGAGGCAGCTTGCAACACATGACTTCTGAGCTCTCTTGACACAAAACCTTACAGACACCGCTGCAGTATCTTTCCAAGTCATGTGGGGATGATACTGCCAACTAAGCATTGTGTGCATCTGTCACATGGTGCTTGTTTGTTTTTTTCCCTAGGCATCTCAGAAGGGAATTCTTGAGGGGACTAGATGAGGTCTGTGAGCTTCCAGTTAACCATACTTGCAGTAGATTAAAAGTGGCTGTCATTTAACTTCTGCCCCAACCAATGGCTGTCCTGCTGCATAAAGTCATGAAATATTTGCTATTTTTTCACAGGAAAAGTGCCAGCTAATAAACAAGACAAATTCTGTAAAAGAACTGAAATTGAGGAGCTCAGTAAGGAGAGGCATTATGTGGGGGCTGGACACTCAGAAACACCAGGAGCAGCATTGTTGTAGAGAGTGGGGAGGTAGAAAGAAAGTAAAAATTGCTCTAAGAACACATATCTGAGGAAGGATAGGTGGAAGAAGCTGAGTGCTGAGGCACAGAAGATGGAAGAGAGAGCTGTGGAAATGGAACTGGGGGAAATGTCCTACATGAAGCTTTGCACACACATTACAGTGAATGCACATATATTTCTCATGAATGTGTGTACATTTCTTTGTAAGAAAGAGCCAACATACATTTGTTTTACAAATGAAACCAGGGATCAGTACTTGGTAAATGTGTGGTTTCCAGGGTTGCCAGGTCCCCCCGGGGGGCGGGAAAACCCCCGCTGGATGGGAACCCCGCCCCCAAATTGCCAGGATGTTATTATTACACTTTTCCTCCCTGCAATCACAACTAGGTAAGAAAATAACCTTGGGAGTACAGAGGACTACAGCTGCAGTATATACCTTTTAGGACTGCCAATCTGCAGGTGACTTTGTAAGAGCAATGAGTCATGCAGTCAAAGAGCCAGTTGGAACACGGCTGAGGACTGAGGTGGGATTCCAGTTTGATGGAACCAAATGCATCTCTGATGGGCTTCTGAATCACCTGACTGCACTGCTGGTAGAATCAATAGCCTCCACATTAGTGCTTCTGAAGCACAACAGAGAGTGGGCCAGTAGCTTCTTCATCTGGAATACAAGGTAAAGCCAACTCTATCACTGACTGCATTTTTAACCAAGGAATTTAACACTGTGTACATTGATTGTCTGTACTTTTTCCCTCTTCAAAATAGCCCAGTGAGATCGTTTAGGCTGAAAGAAAAAGAAACTGGCCCAAGGTCACCCAGTGAATTTCACACTCAAGCAGGGATCCAAATCCTGGTCTCTGCACTCCTAGCCCAGTACTCTAACCCCAATACCGCACTAGCTATTTGATGCTGCACATAATGTTTTTATTTCTAGGATACAGTAGATGAGCAAGTGAGTCTTCCGTGTACCAAACTCATAAAAATGTAATGTTTGAATCAGCTTTTTAGATGAGTCAAGAGTGTAGATGCTGAAAAATTAAACTGTGCTAGGAAGCTTCTGTCTGAGCTTAACTAGGTGGAAAAAGACATGAAAATCCAAAAAATGATCCCAGAGGTGGTTTTTTCACATCATCTTCATTGGCATCTTCTTGCGAAGTAAACAAAATATCTTGAAATTCACTTTAGGCTTATCTCCAAATTATGAATGTTTACATAAGCTTGAGACAATTTTGGAACCTCCAACTATATTCAGTTAATACACACAAGTCAAATCAATCCTTTCATATAAGGTTTAAGCTCCCCTCCCCCCCGCCCCCCAAAAAAGTCCTTTATAATCAGAACTCAGGGGAAAGCATGAAGAGGAAAGTCACTGAAGTTTCTAGATTTAATTTGCTCTTCACAGCAATGAACTTGAGAAGGCTGACACACAAAAAAAATTCAATAAGTACTTTGGCTGTACAAGGCAACAAGAGGAAAGCACTTGAAATCTTTTACTGGAACAAATACATATCTATACGAGGGGAGAACATAAGGTTATTCAAAGGTAAAGAGGAGGGGGGAACTAAAAGTAGGGCTCAGTCCAAGTGTATCTTTAAGATGTTGCCAGTGCTCCATACATACAGTACATTGAGGGAGGAAAAAAAGCAATCATGCTATTCAGCGGTCTCGCAGAGAGGAAAGATAGGGGAGAATTCCCACCGTCCAGTTGGAAGAAAGAGACAGTCACCGGATTGGATTTAACTAAAGGCCACTTTATTAACTATTTACCCCTTTGAGGCTAGGGCAAGCCCCAAGTGCAGAAAATAGGCCAAGGCCAGGGGTTGCCCAAATCACCTTCTTGCTATATACTGGGTTAGCCACCTTTGCCCCAGGTGTGAGCCATCCCTCTGGCTTGTAGCCAGCTGGCATGGCAAACAGGGTGCCACCCTGTAGCTCCTCCCAAGCTGCAAAATGTAGAGAGGAGGAGCCTAGCCAGAGCAGGTGTTACCAGCAGCACAGACCTGGGGTAGTCTTTCCCAAGAGAGAGACACCCCAAAGTGACCTCTGAACCTTCGTAAGCAGTGCCCTATGAAGCCAGGCTTGGCTTAAACAGTGGCTTTTGCTGGGAGGCCAGAAGAACCACATTTTGGCTGAGAAAACCCAGGTCAAAGGGAATTCTCCATGCAAGCACCACCACCCCCTTTCTGTCCTGTCAGCTTAGTCCAAAAAGGACTAAGCATGGGCAAGTCTCTGCCCTTGCCTCAGGCATCTTCTGCTGACCAAATGGCTAGTCTTTAGTCTGTCAAATGTACAGGCAGAAAGGGACAAAAAGCCTCTGGTCTGTGCTATTGTCATGAATGAAGTATTTTGCATGTTTCCACCCCCTTCTCCTGTTTCACCCATGTCAGGAAGTATCTTTGGAATAATTCTCTCATCCCTGTCTCCATATATTTGTCTAAGATATCTTCATTCTTACACCTATGCCAGACCCATCAAGGTAAACATTAACTCTCCATGTATAGTGAATGGCCACCCATTCAGGATCATCCTGCCACACATTAAGAAACATCACTTCTTTTGTCTGGCACCAGGGAAACACCAGATCACAATGGACACCCCCGGTACACTCATAACAACACCTGGTTTCTATTGTTAAAGCCTGCCTCTGCCTCCCTGAGAGCTCATTGGTCACATCCAGGCCTTGCCCATCCTGATGTCACACACCCCTGGGACCCTGGATTGGCCCAGGTAATCTTTTGTTCTCATCTGAGACCAGCCCCCAAGACCTTCCATTGGTCTACATTGTTCTCCAGTGCCTATATTCATGACCACATGGTTTTAGACTGTGTGTTTCTGCCCTGATGCCAACTGGTAGTCCACCCCTAAACCCTTTTGAGGATTAGACCATAATCCTTCTTCATGGACCTCTGCACATCTGGACAGGTAGTATCAACCCATAACCCCTCCATTAGCTATCAATCACCTCTGCTTCCTTAGGTTTGTCTTGTGTGTATGAATGTTTGATTATTGTTTTTAAGTTTAAGAATCCTTCAGTAAAAATATCACTGCTGTAGTTACCTAGTCTCTGTGTCTATTTCTGTGACCTGGATAAGGTGGGACTCTGGTATACAAAGGCCATGATCCTGTAGTTATGCCAATTGCACATTAATATCATAATTCCTCAACCTTTTATTAAAGCAAATAAAGCAATTTGGCTAACACAGTCCCAGAGGCAGTCTGCATTGCCATCCTGAGCCACAAAACCCAAAGGCTGAGTTTGATGAACCCCTTGCCCCCAACAGGGCAGATGCCATGTGGTGCTCACTGGATCCCCCTTTCCTACACTCAACTGCCACCTCTGCTTAGGACCTTGTGCCCACTGGGCCCTTGCTTCAAGTCCTCCAGGAATATATCAGCACCCTTTCAGAGAGATGTACCCCCTCACTCCTGTACAGGCTGAACAATTCAGCCAATATCACAGGGTGAGGCAAGAATTGACCCAGTCCCCCAGTGATTGCATTTCGAATTTGCCTTCTGATGAGCCCTGTCCAAACATTTTGGGATCCCCATGCTGCACCATATCCTGTGGGGCAATATAGCAGACTACACAATCTGCACACCAGGCCACCTGTTCCTGATAAGCTCCAGGTTGCCCTTTGCCTGAATCACCAAGACCTTCCCTGTTTTTAGGCTGAGATAATTTCCACCCAAATTGATTGACAATACATGAGGTGGAGGACCCTGTCTCCCCTCACATAACAGCGGGATGAGGCCAGGCGACCTTAAACCCTGTCAGCATGGCAATGTAGCAGACCATGTGATATGCACACCAGGCCACCCGCTCAAAATAAGCTCCAGCTCAGCCTTTGCCTGAATCACCAGGGCCAGTTTGGTGTAGTGGTTAAGTGCACAGACTCTAATCTGGGAGAATTGGGTTGGATTCCCCACTCCTCCACTTGTACCTTCTGGATGACCTTGGGCAAGCCACAGTTCTGTACCAGCTGTTCTCTCAAGGACAGTTGTCTCAGAGCTCTCTCAGCCCCACTTACCTCACAGGGTGTGTGTTGTGGGGAGGGGAAGGGAAAGGAGTTTGTAAGCCGCTCTGAGATTCCCTTGGGTAGTGAAGGGTGGGGTATAAATCCAGTATCATCTTCTTCCCTTTTTCCAGGCTGAGATCATTTCCATCCAAGTGGATCAACAACACATAAGGCAGAGGACCCTGTTTCCCTTTAAGAACATAAGAGAAGCCAATGTTGGATCAGGCCAGTGGCCCATCCAGTCCAACACTCTGTCACACAGTGGCCAAAAACACCAGGTGCCCTCAGAAGGTCCAGCAGTAGGGGCAGGACAATAGAAGCCCTCCCACTGTTGCCCCCCCCCAAGCACCAAGAATACAGAGCATCACTTGCCCCAGACTGAGAGTTCCTATCTATACTTTGTGGCTAATAGCCACTGATGGACCTCTGCTCCATATGTTTATCTAATTCCCTCTTGAAGCTGTCCATGCTTGTAGCTACCGCCACCTCTTGTGGTAGTAAATTCCACATGTTAATCACTCTTTGGGTGAAGACGTACTTCCTTTTAACTCTTCTAACCCGACTGCTCAGCAATTTCATTGAGTGCCCACGAGTTCTTGTATTGTGAGAAAGGGAGAAAAGGACTTCTTTCTCTACCTGCTCTATCCCATGCACAATCTTATAAACCTCAATCATGTCACCCCTCAGCTGTCATTTCTCCAAGCTAAAGAGCCCCAAGCACTTCAACCTTTCTTCATAGGGAAAGTGTTCCAACCCTTTTATCATTCTAGTTGCCCTTTTCTGCACTTTTTCCAATGCTATAATATCTTTTTTGAGGTGTGGCGACCAGAACTGTACACAGTACTCCAAATGAGGTTGCACCATTGATTTATACAGGGGCATTATGATACTGGCTGATTTGTTTTCAATTCCCTTCCTAATAATGCCCAGCATAGCATTGGTCTTTTTCATTGCAGTCGCACACTGTCTCAACATTTTCATTGAGTTATCTACTACGACTCCAAGATCTCTCTTTTGGTCAGTCTCTGCCAGTTTGGACCCCATCAATGTGTATTTATAGTTAGGATTTTTGGTTCCAATGTGCATCCCTTTGAATAACAGCAAGATGAGGCCAGACCACCTCAAGCCCCATCGTCCCAACCACTCAACTGTAGCAAACTCGCGGCATTTCAATTGCAAACCAATGGGACTCTGTTTGGCCAAGTGGGCCACCCAACAGACCATACTGTGGCCACAGATGGCGAGTCTTTGGCTCTCGTGGCAGCTGGCCAAACCTAGAAAGAAAACACAATTAACAGCAGAACAACAATCCCTTACAAAGTACTGAGTGGATAAACATAAGATTTGTAACACCATGACCTTGAACACCCCAGCCATAGAATGGCTGGAGCCATATAGGCCAAAGCCAGGTGAAATCAGGGGTTGAAATTTCTGAGGTAATATAATGTAATGCACAGACTTTAGTTCTTATATTTCAGGCTAATGACAAATCTTTATGTTGAGAGGCTTTTTTTTCTAGTGCTTTCCCCAAACACTCCAGTACACTTTCTTTGAGTATTCTCAGACTTTTTTGGTTTCCAGAAGGCTGGTGCATTATTTCCAGTACCCAAACCCTTTCTCTTGAAACACCAGTACTCATCTTAAGTCTTTAACTGACTCTTAAGTTTTTTATGGGCAGTTTCTAACCACACCAGACCAGGGATCTCTGCACTCTTCAGAGCTAACTCCCTGTTTGACTGGATAGGAATTTTTCTTCTCTTTCTAAAAGATCTATCCCCTTTCCTTGGCCTGAATGGGAGTCTGAGTCAACTTCCCAGACTCCCTCACCAACTTTTTCTCAGTTCTCCTGTCTGTGTCAAACTGCTCTCAGCTAAGCCAGTGGTGGTGCTCTATCAGACTGTCACTACTCAACTCAGTCAAGGCAAAAATCTGAATCTCTCCTCACCATGCAGCTCTCTCAAGATTTTCTCTGCTCAGGTTGATGCTGACCAATCAGATTGCTTGGAACAGCCTGTCCATCAAGGCTCTTTGTTTCTATGAAGAATTAACCCTTCCCAGTCCTTCAGCTGTTTGTACAGCACTTCTAAGCTTTTAAAAAGTGCAGTCTGTCACAGCATGAAACTAGTGGGAGGGTTGGGAGGCAAGCTCATGGGGGAAAATAACATTGCCAGTGTCAGTACATTACTTCCAGATATAACCAGAAGTAACATACTGGTTCAGGGGCCAGCAGGAAGCATACCACTCTCTGTGCAAATGGCTGGGGTAAAAAAAAAAAGGAGGATCATAACTATTTTCCTGAGTAATTTCCCAACCAGTTTGGAGTACAGATGTATATGCTCCCCAGCTGGATCAGGACATCAGTCTTTTGAGGGGCTATATGTTTCTGTAGCCTTCATCTAACTGGGAATTGTTCTATTAACAGGCTTGGCATGTCCCAGCTAATTATTCTCAACAGCCAGGTTGTAGAGTGCTTCCACTTGGCTGCAGTTCTCTATGTAACTCTTGTTGATGCTGTGAATGTAGTGCCATTTGCAGTGGCAACAGAGTTTGGATGCCAGTTTGGATGCCAGTTTGGATGCCAAACCAGAAAAAAAAATCATTATGTGGAAGCAACCATAGTCCTTGTAAGTGCCCAATACTGCCAACCTTCATGTGGCACCTGTAGATCCCTTGGAATAACAACTGATCCCCAGACTATAGAGACCTATTCCCCCCCCCAAAAAAATAGCTGCTTCAGAGGATCAACTCTATGGTATTATAATCCATTGAGGTCCTTCCCCTCCCCAAACCCTGCCCTCCCCAGACTCTGCCCCCTCAAACTCCAGGAATTCCCTAGCTTATAGTTGGCAGCCCTAAGAGCCTGAACCTTTAAAAATATGGATGTCATCTTGAAAAATCATGGTATGCTAGGGTCACTTACTCAAGTCAGAAATCTGCCATGCATTTTAGAGGTATACCAGAAGACTTTGGGAGGCCATATTTGGAAGAGAGGGATGATGAACTCCTTCAAGATTATTTGAAGTTACAAGGAGATTTTTCCAGTATTGACCAGATATTAAGAGTGAATTCAAGAACTACATTCAAGTATAAGCTGCCCTAAGATATATATTTTCATAAGAAAATGTGAGATGCAATACTAAAGAAGCAAAAGAGAATCTCCTCTTAGAGTAGCAGAAAAAAGAAGTGAAGATCTTTCACAATCTACCAACAAGTGCATTAAGGAAAAGGAAATATTTTGACTTTCTAAGGCAGATTTTACAAGAGAAATAAATAAAATACCATTGGAAAATACCATTCACAATAAAAGTATACTCACCAAAAGGAAGAAAAGTAAATGGAACAGAAGAACAAGTCAAGCTATTGGCTGAAGAACTGCAAGCGGAGGATCTAGATAGAAAAACAGAAGGAAAATCTTCAACCAACCCAAAGCAATGTTTACCTAAGAGCTCAAAAGAAGAAACGGCCATGGCATCAGCATTGGAACAAAATGGATAAATTAAAAACAGTAACAGTAAATATTAATGGACTGAACTCTCCCACAAAATGTACAAAAACTTTCAGTCAGCTTAAAAAGCAAAGAACAGATATTTTATGCCTACAAGATACTCTTATAAAGAAGAAACATGGGCATATTTTAAATAATAAAAATTAGGTAAAGTATATCTCACTTAAACTCTAAACAAAAAGTGTGTTAGTAATTTATAGAAACAACTCAGAATTGGAAGAATTGGAAGAATTAAGAGATCCAGAAGGAAGATATCTAATTGTAAAAATGAGACTCCTGGAAGGCAAGGTATGCAAACTAGCAACAATATATGAGCCATTAAATTAAATTTAATGTACTATCTTTTAACAAATTTCTATGCAGACACAAATTAATTTTAGAACCACAAGATTACACATATTTCCAAAAGCTTACAGAACAATCTAAAGTCCTGAAATCATGAGCCATTATGCTGAGATATTGCACATTCTACCCAGCCCAGTCTCATCTCTTGAGTACACTGGATTGTGGAATCTCTGGCTGAGATCACACACACTAAATAATCCACTTTCAATCCACTTCCAATGCACTTTCCAATTGGATTTTATTGTGTGAATTGACAAAATCCAATTCAAAAGTGCATTGAAAGTGGATTAAAAGCAGATTATTTAGTGTGTGTGATCACAGCCTCTCTCCAAGTATCATAGCTACAGGTGGGCAAATCAAGGCTTTGGCAGGGCCTTAGCCACACACAGTACATTTCATACCTTTGAATTAGAAAGTCTGGTCTCTTCCCCACCCCTCCAGGCCATAGTATGGTGTTCCCTTTTTCTCCATTAGGGCATGCAGAGTTTATCACAAATATATGTTGCCCATGAGTCAAAAGAAAGGGAAAGGCTAGGGCTCTCCACTAGGGTTGCCAGGCCCCCCCTGGCCACCGGCGGGAGATGGGGAATTAGGGTTGCTGATCCAGGCTGAGAAACTCCTGGAGATTTGGGGATTGAGCCTGGGGGGGACCTCAGTGGGGTTATAATTCCATAGACTCCACCTTCCAAAGTATCCATTTTGTCCAGGCAAACTGATGTCTGTAGTCCAAAGATGAGCTGTAGTTTCAGGGAATCCCCAGGTCCCACTAAAGCACTTAGTCCCACTTCAGCTGCCATTGCTCAATCCATTGCATGTTTAACAACAGCAGTAGGACCCCTGAGTATTACAGACACACACAGAGCTATTTTTGGGTAGGAATGCACAGGAACAGAGTTCCAGCTGGCTCATGAGTTGGCCACGCCTACAGCCAAAACCTTTAGCATGGATGGCTACAGAGCATGCTGCCCTCCCCACCTTACACACAAGAGGGAAAGGCAGCATGTTGAAATGCTGTCTTTCCCTCTGGGGAGCCTCAGGATTTCCTTGTCAATTTCACTCCCCACCAGTCAGCTGAGAGTGAAATTGACAAGGAAAAGCCTCTCTCTGCCTTCCCTTCTCTAGCTGACATGTTGCAGCTGGAAAAGGGTGGGCAGGGAACCCAGGCATGTTGAAAATTCCTTTCTTTCCCTCTGTGATCTGGAGGAGGCATTTAACCATGCCCCCTGCACTTCCCCAAGTCTCTCTGCAATAGCGGAGAGGTGCAGGGAAGAAAGGGGCATGTGTGCCTGCCTGCCTGCCTGCCTTTCCCCAGCCTGTCCGCTGTGGTGGGCAGGCCGGGGAAAGAGGGCAGGGGTTCCCCTCATTATCTTTTCCAGGTGTGAGAAGATCAGGAGGGGAACCCAGGCACATTAAAAATGCCTTTCTTTCCCTCCCCGAGCTGGGGGAGGGAGACAAAGGCATTTACCCATCCCCCCGCACTTCACAGAATCTCTCCGCAAAAGCAGAGAGGCTCAGAGAAGGAACAGGGCATGTTTGCCTGGCTGCCCTCAGTCTCCCCAGCCTGTGCGCCTTGGCAGGCTGGTTGGGGAGACCGAGGGCAGCCAGGCAAAAATGCCTGCTTCCCTTCCCGATCTTTTGGAGGGGGGGTAGGAGAGAAGAAGAAGAAGAGATTGGATTTATATCCCACCCTTCACTACCCAAGGGAGCTTCAGAGCATCTTACAAACTACTTTCCCTTCCCCTCCCCACAACAGACACCCTATGAGGTAGGTGGGGCTGAGAGAGCTCTGACAGAAGCTGCTCTTTTTCAAGAACAGCTGTGCCAGAACTATGGCTTGCCCAAATTCATCAAGCAGCTGCAAGTGGAGGAGTGGGGAGTCAAACCCGGTTCTCCCAGATTAGAGTCTGCGCACTTAACCACTGTACCAAACTAGCTTTCAGATAACAGGCACATCAGCAGTGTCTTTCCCCGGCTCTCTGGTGGGGGGGGGGAGGTAGGAGACTAGATAGGCATCAGTGAAGTGCCTAGGATCTTTCACTTTAGCACTGCCTTTCCCTGGCCATTTGGTTTGGGGGGGGTTAGACTAGAAAGGCAATGCTGAAGTGGGGTGGAGTAGCTTGGGGGGGGAAGAGGCAAGCTTCCATGCCTACCCTGTGCTTTCCCAGCCCCCGCCAAATATGCTAATGAGCTGTGCTGTCAGGGCTGTGGCCTAATATGCTAATGAGTTTCTGCTGTTGGGTGTGGCTTATTATGCTAATGAGTTCCTGCTGGACTTTTTCTACCAAAAAAAGCCCTAGACACATGTATGTAGGTTTCACAGAATGTGTCAACTAGAGTTGGATAGCCCACTATTTGTACTATCTCCCAGAGATTTTTGTTCAACATTTGCATCTTTTTCAGTAGGAGATGTGATTATCTGCAGACTGAGTTGCAAAGTAATTTACTTTAAATACATACAAATGAATTCAAACTAGAATGTTATTTTTTTATAATATGGACAACTTTATAATACCTATAAAAATCTGCCCTTCATTCTTCAGTGATTAAAAAGATTTCAAGGAGTCCGATGCAGGAGGCTAACATGGAAGCTAATGTCACTACATATTTGAAAAAATGTCTTTCACAAATCTAAATGGGTTGCCTTTCTAACCTCACACCATGTTTCTATTTGTCCATTCCACTTATAGCTTATCTAGACTGAAATATTCCCTCCCAGTGTCACTGAGTACTCAGGAAATGCTAGTATGCCAATATGCTGTGAAGGAATATACAGCTGAAATGTATACATTCAATTATTCAAAGTACTCAGTAGAATAAGCAAGTTCACTGCATAAGGGGCTTTGAAAAACAGAGGCAGAATACAGAATTAGGAAACAGTGGCAGACTAGTGTATATTACAGCATCTGACCAAATTTGCCTCAGGTAAATTTGAAGAGTAATTTACAGTGAGATATCTGTTTTAATTTTCAAAGAAGTTAAAAGATCTTCAATAAGATCAGCAATGTGTCTCAAGGACAAGGTATGGGGTATCAGTAGAACCTGTTAAGACTAAAACAAAAATAGTGACTGTAACTTGTAAGATGTCACGGCAAAATCTCTCATCTCTCTAGAGTTTGTTTGTTTATTTATTTATTTATTTGTTCGATTTCTAGGCCGCTCTCCCCGCTGTTGCAGGCCCAGAGTGGCTTACAGGACTTGGACTTGCCAAGATTCATAAAACAATAAATACAATAAAGTTAAAAACAGATTAAAACATTACAATGTAAGATATTCAATGCTATTCAGTTATTCAGTTACATTCAATGGCGAAACGTCTGCCCTAACGCTTCCCAGTCCCAATGCAATATCAGGATCCAGCTGGTGTTCACAGGGCCCCTTGTTGATGATAAGAACATAGGGAGGAGAGATAGGGGCGGCGGCCCCTATTCAAAGGCCTGGCGGAAGAGCTCCATCTTCCAGGCCCTGCAGAACTGCATCAGGTCCCGCAGGGCCCTGGTCTCCTCTGGGAGCTCGTTCCACCAGGAAGGGGCCGCCACCGAAAAAGCTCTCCCCCTAGTGGCAGCGAGCCTGGCTTCTCTGGGGCCTGGTACAACAAGGCGATGTTGGGCCCCAGACCATAGTGCTCTCTGGGGTGTGTACGGGGAAAGGTGGTCCCGCAGGTAGGTCGGACCCAGACCATTTAGGGCTTTTGTTGTTGCTCTGGTTTAACTAGAAAGAAAATTAATGTCAAATGAGGGTTCTATCCCATGTGTAAGGATGTGAAGATTAGTCAAAATGTTGCCAGTAACACCTGCAACACTAGGGGGGATCATGTATCCTGAGTATACAGTTTCAGTAGGATCTACTGAGGAATTATCAGGGGTATTCTGCATTAGTACTCTTACACTGAACACTGCTGGTCATGTATAGTCAGAAATAAGTCTAATTGAGTTCAACTGGACATATTCCTTAGTTAGGAGTGTTTAGGCTACAGTCCTAAGAAATCATTCCTGGGAATAAACCCATTGACTAGTTATGAATAGGATTCTAGGTAGACTCTACACACAGTCTCAGTGATTCCCTGATTTCTTTTGGCTTGGCCACTAATGGCTCTATTAATTAATGCACATAATCTAGGAACTCATAGAATTTGCCTTCAAAATAACTGCTGAAATAACTATTCTTCATGGGCTTTTTCACATTCATTGTAACCACTGGTTCCCACTTCCATTCTACTACATCCATAAAAGTTAACAAGTTCAATCATTCCATTGAATATTGATTTAAATGTCAGTGAGCTGAACAACAGAGACATCACTTGGTTTGCAACAGGAACAGAGCTTTCTAACTGTTGGTTTGAAAAATGCCTAACCCAAGAGCAGAACTAGGGTATGATTTCTAGACAAGACACATCCCAAAGCCAGAAATGATATAAAGATGGCATTTGATAGATTTGACCAGGTTTTGCCTGATGTTGGCCTAGTGGAACAGGGAACAAGCTTGAAGCTCAGGTTTGGAGTCAGGATGGAAAATCCCAGGTTATGGACAGAGCCAATTTTGACATCAACTGGCAGTTTTGGTTGTTAGACCAAAGAAATATTGGCAGTACAAGTAACAATGGCCAATGGTCAACTGTACAAACTCAAAAAAATATGATGATTATCTAAAGATTAGTATAATGATCTCTGTTTATTCATCTGTACTTTCTGTAAAAATTGGCTAGGAAAACAGTGTGTCTAGTTATTTGTCTATTCTGAATGACTTTATCTCTTAAGAAGCACAAGATTTCCTTGAACTGCATAACAACTCTAAAATGTTTCTCTGTATATGAGGACATACACCTTTCTATATATTTTTGGTTGAAGAATTTGTTGCAGGAAGCACTTAAATATCTGAGGGTGACAGATGAATGCCAAAGTATTGGATCCTATCTGCTTTTCTACTAAAATTTACATATCGTGTAGATTTTCTCCATATGGGTTTCCCAATGCCAGGGATAATCTTTTTAGAGGTAAAAAAGGATTAAGTTCCTCCTTCTTTTGCCAACTGGAAAAGCTGATGAGATCCAGCCTTCCCCAACCCTTATGCAAGATGCAAGATTCCATTTCATAGCCAGTTACAATTTGGTTTGTTTTATTTACATTATTTATTTATTTACATTATTTTTGGTCCACCTTTCTCACTGGGACTCAAGATGGATTACACAGAGTAAGCCAATACAATCAACAAGATGGGACATTCAATGAATAATGAAATAGGATTTAGGTTGTAAAACCAACTGAAATCTTTGAAAAAAAGCAGAACTGAAGCAAAGCATAGGTGTTAACATGACACATTAAATGATTCAAATTTACACAATGGGAGCAAATCCACAGTAGTACAGGCCACAGTATCCAATAATTTATCCAAGAAACTTTATGAAGAATTTGTACAGTGCTACCCTATTCCTTGTACTTGCAAAATTATAAAATTATATCAGACACTAAGGCTACATTCAGACATAACTACAAACTCTTAATCAGGGTTTATTGGCAAGAAACATCCTGATATTTTGTAGTTTGGATGGCTTGCAAACTAGGATATCTTCAGTTCTCAAGCAATTAAGGCTCCTTCTCAATTATCCTTAGGCGTTTATGCTTGGGTTATTTGTCCTGTGTTTGATGCTGTCGGGAAGTTTTGTTTTTAACTTGCTTCCCCATAGCATTGTGATGCATTCCTGCAACTTCTAGGGTTTCCTTAGCTTCTCCTTGAGAGCAAGTTTGGTGACAGCAAGTTTGGTGTAGTGGTTAAGTGCGTGGACTCTAATCTGGGAGAACCTGGTTTGATTCCCCACTCCTCCACTTGCACCTGCTGGATGACCTTGGGCAAGCCATAGCTCTGTACCAGCTGTTCTCTCAAGGACAGTTGTCTCAGAGCTCTCTCAGGCCCACCTAACTCACAGGGTGTCTGTTGTGGGGAGGGGAAGGGAAAGGAGTTTGTAAGCCGCTCTGAGACTCCCTTGGGTAGTGAAGGGCGGGGTATAAATCCAATCTCTTCTTCTTCTTCTTCCCTGATCTTTCTCAAACCTTCTTTGCTTTAAAGCTTTGGGAAAGATCACAGCAAAGCCTGCAATGCTACTGTTTGGCTGGTGAAGTTTGGATTTTCCTGATGCTGGCCACACAACAGACATTTTCCCCACACTAGCCATTTCTTCTCCCCTCTGCAAGGGTTGCCAACTTCCAGGAGGGGCCTGGATATCTCCTGGAATTACAACTGATCTCCAGATGACAGAGATCAGTTCCCCTGGAGAAGATGGAAGCTTTGGAGGGTGGGCTCTATGGCATTATACTTTTCTGATCTTCCTTTCCCCTCCCCTCCCCTCCCCAGGCTGCATCCCAAAATCTCCAAGAATTTCCCAACCTAGAGTTAGCAACCCTACTCTACTGCAGAACACTTTTATTTTTTAATTGACAATTTAATCATGTTATATTGACATACTATTTTACTTTGGTGGTTTCATTATTTTCTGTCTGATCAGACACAAAGAGTCTTCACCAGAGGTACAGAATAAACTGGGTGAAATTTGTCTTGTGGAGTGTTTCTGGGTTCTGTTCTTTCATCCATGCCATCCATCCATCCATCCATCCATCTACCTACCTACCTACCTATCAATCATCTATTTCGAGCTAGCTAGTCTGGAGCTTTCCAGTTCTTTTATCAATATGCAGATAGCACCCAACTCTATATTTCATTATCCAAGCCTCCAGATAAGTCCATCTTGATTCTGAACTGGTGCTTTGAGGCTGCAGTTAGGTGGCTAAGGGTGCGTTCAGATGGCTCTTTCAAGCCGTGCCAGGCATGAACACCTGGTGGATTTAAAGTGCACGTCCAGATCTCAACATCTGGGAATCGTGCCACTTTTGTTAGTAGCCCGTCAATCCCTGTCAGGGATCCATACTTAAAAGATAGTGGTTAAAGTCTGGTCTAAAGCTGGCTGATGGGCCAGTGCTGGACTTTCCACTGTCAGGTCGTTCCACCAGCGCACAATCAGCCCATAGGGCCAAATGGTCGCCATTTAAAAAAAAGATCCAGCTCAAATTACAGCTGGGCCAATGTCGGGATTAGCTGCCTGTCTGAACACACCCTAAGGTTGAACAAGTTGAAGTTGAATCCAGGCAGTATTACAGAGGTAATAGTGGTCATGAATGCTGATATTCAAGAGGGACTGAATCCACTTGTCCTAGATGAAGTGATGCTGGCTTTCTTAGAACAGTTAAGAGCTTTGGAGCACACATGGAACCTGCATTGCTCTTTGAAAAGCAGGCTGGCATGGTGAAGAGGAGTGCCTTCTATCAGCTACATCTGATTTGCTGATTCTCCTGTTACCTAAACTCGGCCAATCTGACCCGTCTGATCCTTGCTTCTGTAACCTCATGGTTGGATGACTGTAACACTTTGTATGTGGAGCTGCCCCTGAAGACAACCTGGAAACTACAACTGGTCTAGGATTTATTTATTTATTATTTGCATTTATATCCTACCCATCCCGCTGGGTGAGGGAGCACATATAGGATGTGAAAGCTCAACTATTGTCAGCGGCTAGCTGTTGCAAACGTATGTTGCACATATAGAAACAGCTATATCAGCTGCCAGTCTTTTTCTGAGTTCCATTCAAGGTGCTGGTTACGACTTTTAAAGCTCTGCACAACCTGGGACCCATATATTTGAAGGACCATCTCCTTCCATATGTCCCTGATGTGTCAGTTACAGTAGTCAGACAGCCCTCTGTTGGCTATCCCACCACTTAGAGTGGCCCCGTCTGCCGTCAGCCACCGCCCAGGCCTTTCCCATCATGGCTCCTGCTCTGTGGAATGGGCTCCCTGAAGAGGGGAGGGGAGCCCCACTCTGTGGAGATTTTCCTGAGATGCTTTAAGGTCTGCTTGTTTGCCAGGCTTTTTGGGGGCGGGGAATAGTCGACATCTTTTAAGGTTTGTTATTTTATTCTGGTTTTAACAGAAAATGTTTTTAAACTATTAATGTAAGCCACCTTGATCCATGATAAAAGGAAGCATATAAAAGTTTTAATGAATAAATACCAAAATATGCATTAAGTTTCCTGAATCCCCAGGTTTCATTCCCCCCCCCCCCCAAAAAAATATAAAAAGTCTAGCCCCTTTCTTTGTGGTAATACTTGTAAAAAAAGCATATCTCTACAATAAAATGGGCTAGAGACTTTTTAAAAAAAAAATGAAACCTGGGGATTCAGAGAACCTGTGGGTTTTGGTATAATGGTGTATTGATACAATGCTATTAAATCACAGATTAACTACCACGGAAACCTGCTGTATGAAAGTCATGTTGCCGCTTTGCTGCATTAGTAGCTGTGGCACTACACAAGCCTGCTCCAGTGTGGGAAACACCCTTCTGTCTGAAAACAACCAGTATTTCTGATATGATTGGCTCAGTTTTATTGAAACAGAAAGACAGACTTGGATTACCTGAATGATATTGTGTAAACTGTTGATTATGAAGGATTTTCTTTGATGTGAGGCACATCTGGTTCTTTATATGTATAGTGCTAAAATAACCAACCCTGACCTGGATGGCCAAGACTAGTCCAATCTCGTCAGATCTTAGAAGCTAAGCAGGGTTGGCCCTGGTTAGTATTTGGATGGGACACCACCAAGAAATACCAGAGTCACTATGCAAAGGCAGGCAGTAGGAAACTGCCTCTGAATGTCTCTTGCCTTGAAAACCCTATGGAGTTGCCACAAGTCAGCCGCAACTTGACAACAACAACAACAAAAAATCAAACACAAAGAGAAAATAAAGTTACTGGCAGCTAAGGGCCAAGTTCACAAAGCAGGCATGTAGGAACAGAGAGAGCTAATACAGTCTAAAAGACAATATACTATCAACAATTCAGAATGCAATGAATTCCCTACCATTGTGATCTATCAGTTTGGTCATCTGTGACTGCAATCATTTTAAAAAAAAAAATAAAGGTGATCCAGCTGGCAACTGCATGGCAAGGGATCATTAAATTAGAGACTGAAGCCCTGATCCAGCTGTGCACACAAACAATGCTGTAGGCATGGTTGCACACGGAGATCATTCTTCTAAAAGCAGTAATGGTACCACTTGACTGTTTGGCGGGAAAGAGAAGACCCCATTTTCCCTTTTGATCTGCAGTTTGGACTATGACTTCTTTTTAAAAGAAGCCTCTCTCCACGCAGCTTTGGCTGCTGTATATTCGTGCCGTTCCTCTCTCTGAAGCAAACATCTGTGTGGTCTGTAATGCCAATGAACTATAATGTAACAAAAATACAGAACATACAAAACAGATCTGATCGCAGTAAAGTCATACAAACATAGAGGCAGAGGTAGAAATTGCCATGGAAACTGTAGATTCTGGAACTGGCTTAGTTTAGTGCCAGAGATTTATAAGAGAGGGGCGGATTATTTAAGTACTGTAAATCTGTCTGAACATTCAGCTTTGTTCGTAGAGTTGATGGTTGCTAAATACAAATCAGGTGGTTAGGCGCTAGTTTGTATTCAGAACCAGTCTCTTAGCATTCCAGTTTTGTAACAAAATTGAACAATAGATGAAATATCTACAACTTGGTTGTGTGCATATTCTCATTGTCAGATCTGTAGCTGCCATTTTGAAGCATTTGTTTTATCAAGATCTGCTTTGTTTCCCAATAGAAAGTACAAGGACTGGCTTAGGTGGAAAGCAAGTGACAAATTGTATTGTTGTTATTCTTCTTCACCTTATGGCGCTCAGAAAGACTCTCGGATGTGAACCAGAAAACAAAAAAATTGCTGAATAAATTGCCACCAGAATTAACAGCCCAGTTGCATTGAACAGATGTCAAATTGCTATTAGCATCACACTGGTTAGCAAAGTGAAATTACATGTCATGGATTTAGTGCTTTAGATGAAGTGTTAACCTGTCTTAATTAAATTGCTTTCTGGTAATTGATTTCACTGTGCCAATCTGTAAATAACAAACCACAGATGTTCTTTTCTTAACAAAATAACCCAACATTTTTACTTGAACTCCTAATGTTCCTTTCTAACACACACAATGTACGCATCTTATACTTTTGTCCATTTGCCCTGCACTATCATGAGAGCTGAACTTCAGGAAAAGGAGTGACCATGGTTCAGTGGTACAGCATGTGAAGAAATGCATTTTTCTTTGGAGGTTTGAGAAGAGAAGAAGAGGAGAAGAGATTGGATTTATATCCCACCCTTCACTCACTTGGGAGTCTCAGAGCAACTTACAAACTCCTTTCCCTTCCCCTCCCCACAACAGACACCCTGTGAGGTAGGTGGGCCTGAGAGAGCTCTGAGACAACTGTCCTTGAGAGAACAGCTGGTACAGAGCTATGGCTTGCCCAAGGTCATCCAGCAGGTGCAAGTGGAGGAGTGGGGAATCAAACCCGGTTGTCCCAGATTAGAGTCTGCGCACTTAACCACTACACCAAACTGGCTCCCTGGCTTTGAACTGAGCAAAGCCTCCACATGCCATTTGAAAAAGTTTTTCCTCTCTTTGCTGAGAACAGGCACAAGCGGAGGGGGGAGTCAATTCAATTGCTTAGGGAAAAACCTTCTGAAGACTTTAGGAGAAGCTTCTTTGACCTGACTGGGTCAGTGGGAGGAGAAAGAGAGATAATAAAACTCCTGGAAGCAGGGAGGAGGGGTCTGTTGGTGCTGATTCTGTCAAGGCAGACGGAACTCTTAACAGAGGTCTGACAGAAGCAGCAATTTAACCATGTAGTGGTCTGCACACCTGAAATAGGCTTCAAGGTAATGGCAGTCCTCTTGATCATCTGAAACTTTCTAAGCTAAGGAACCTGTTTTATATTTAACATGTGCTAGAGCATGTATAGAGGAAGGGACAAAGGAATTGCATTTTACCCTTTTCTTTTGAATCCATTGCTTAATCCGGTGCTGTGCTGAGAGTATGCTTGTGAATATTTTCTTTTTGATAAATACTTAAAAGACTTTTGATACTCTTAGTGGTTCTCTGTACCACATAGACCTCCACTGCCTTGGACATGCTTTTTTTAAAAAGGAACACCATGAGGACGGGGAGAGGAAGTCAGCTGGCAAATGGCTACTAGGGCTGATCATGAACCGGCTCACAAACAAAAGTTTGTCCTGGGTTTTGGCTGGTTTGTGAAGCAATGTTCGTGAACTGAAGAGGCACCATGAAGTTCCATAAATTTTGATGCAGTTTGGGGTGGTATGGTGATTTATGAAGAGCAGAAAGCAGGAGGTTTCTGCTGGCTTCTGCTTTTCATGACCAGCAGAAATATGAGGTTGAAATGCCTGGGAGCCATGGCCAGCAGAAAGTAGGGGTAAAATGCCTCCCAAAATTCCACACCTGATTTCTGCTGGCTGTGGCTTTTCCTGGCCAGCAGAAAGCAGGGGGTAAAATGCCTCCCAGTCATTTAACACCTTGCTTTCTGCTTCTTGCAGCTTTTCTTGCAGAGCAAAAAGCAGGGGGTTAAACTTTAAAAGGCTTATGGACCCATTCAAACTGGTTTGGTTCATAAATCAACCTCCTGTGATTCCATGGTTCAGTTCATGGTTTGGCCATGAACTGTGAACTGAACCACAGAAATCCGGTTCGGGCTCATCCCTAGTGGCTACTCCCCCACTGGTGCACAAGCCAGGTGGAGGCAGTGGTTGAACACAGAGAAAGAAAACCCCTCCAGGTGTTGAGAAAACCTTGGTGGGCATGGTGTAATAGTTGCCACCCTCCAGGTTGCACCTGGGGATCTCCCACTATTACGATTATCTTCAGATGACCAAGATCAGTTCCCCTGGAGAAAATGGTTGCTTTGAAGGGTGGACACAGTGGCATCCTATGCTGCTGAGATCCCTCCCCTACCCAAACACCACCCTCCCCAGGCTTCACCCCCAAGATCTCCAGGAATTTCCCAATCCAGAGCTGGCAACCCTATGTAATGGGGCCTGCAGATCTGAATAGGACTGTTTCTCCACAGAGTGCATACCACTCCTGAAAACATACAGTTGAAAGTTCTCAGATAATAGCACTGGAAAAGATCCCTCTCTGCCTGGCCCTACAGCTTCACATGGCAAAACACCTTGAGTTGCCACTGAATGGCTGAATGGAATCCACTTGGTATACAAAGTCTGAAAAACTGACAAATGGATCTTATACCATTTGGACAGACAACACTGATGTATGTCACACAATGCCTACTATAGGTTATTTATTCAAGGCTTTTGCTTCAGAACTGCGCAGGCCTTTTTTTCTTGAAAGACCTGCTGTAAATATACTACTATCTGTCTATAAATAGCATTTATGATTGTCAGATGCAACACCACTTCTGAAGCTGCTGGCATTTCAACTTCCTATCTGACCTCATTTTAATGTTTTTCTCCCCTTTTATCTCAGCTGATTAAACATTTATAGTATAGAATCAAAACTAACCACTACGCAACAAGCTGACCAAAAGCATATGTTTATTTTATGAAGAAATACATTTGCAACTTGAATCCCTCCAAGGGCTAGAATTATGATTAAACTTGGTACACAGTGTAGATTTTGTCGGCCCCATTCTTATTAACTAATAAGACACAGATCTGGAATCTTTGGAATAAGGAATGCATAATGTAATTTCATCTCTGTGTAATGGCAGTGCCTCTCCCCTCCCCTTCGAACTGCATATATCTTACTTATTTGTTCAGATGGGGTTTTTGGTCCATATCATGAAAGTTCAGGATACAGTATAACACTTGAAAACTTAAAAGCATAAACATGTTGTGGAGATCCACCATGGGAAGCACTGACAGCTGCGAGTCTCCTTGGCTCTCTCCTCTCTCCAGCAGTCATCTCCAACCCTGGAAACGTTCCTTCCTGGAGTCTTTCCTGGGTTGCAGCCATGGGGATTGGAAGCCTACAAAGGGGATGGAATCATTCTCTCCTATGTCTCATGTGAGCAGAACACTACTGACAGAAGAGGAAGAAGGGTGCTATTTCACTGTGTCTCCATGCAGCTTCACAACCCACATGGCTATCACTCCATGCCTGGGTTGCCAGGTCTAGGTTGAAAAATACCTGGGGACTTTGGGGGTGGATCTGGGAGAGAGCAGAGTTTGTGGAGGGGAGGGGCCTCAGCATGGTGCAATGCCATACAGTTCACCCTTCAGAGCAGCCTTTTTCTCCAGGGGAGCTGAGTTCTGTCAGCTGGAGATCAGTTGTAAAAGTGAAAGATCTCCAGGTCCCACCTGGAGGCTGGCAACCCTACTCCATGCAGGTCCTGTTACCCTAGAAAAAACTTGCCTAGGGTTGGGAATAGCTGCTGGGGAGAGGGGAGACCCAAAAAGATCAGAGATCCTTTAATGATTCCATTACTTGTGAACATAATACCTACCAAAGATAACAGTTCAAAACAACATCCAGACAATTAAGAACATAAGAGAATCCAATGTTGGATCAGGCCAATGGCCCATCCAGCCCAACACTGGCCATAAATACCAGGTGCCATCAGGAGGTCCACCAGTGGGGCCAGGACACTAGAAGCCCTCCCACTGTTGCCCCCCCTCAAGCACCAAGAATACAAAGCTTTAACCTTTCTTCATAGGGAAAGTGTTCCAACCCTTTTATCATTCTAGTTCCTTTCTGAGGTGTGGTGACCAGAACTGTACACAGTATTCCAGCACCATCGATTTTTACATGGGCATTACAATACTGGCTGATTTGTTTTCAGTTCCCTTCCTAATAATGCCCAGTATAGCACTAGCCTTTTTTAGTGCAGTTGCACCCTGTCTCAGCATTTTCAGTGAGTTATCTACTACGTCTCCAAGATCTTTCTCTTGGTCAGTCTATGCCATTTTGGACCCCATCAATGTGTATTTATAATTAGGATTTTTGGCCCCAGTGTGCATCAGTTTGCACTTGGCCACACTGAACCCCATTTGCCACATTGACGCCCACTCACCCATCCTCAACAGATCCCTTTGGAGTGCCTCACAGTCCTCCCTGGTTTTCACCACCCTGAACAATTTCGTGTCATCCGCAAATTTAGCCACTTCACCGCTTACTCCCAACTCCAAATAATTAATAAACAAGTTAAAAAGCATCAGACCCAGTCCTGAGCCCTGTGGTACCCCACTGCTTACCACCCTCCACTGAGAAAATTGTCCATTTATACTCACTCTGTTTCCTACTGATTAGCCAATTTTTGATCCACAAGAGGACTTGTCCTTTTATCCCATGACTACTGAGTTTATTTAGGAGCCTTTGATGAGGAACTTGATCAAAAGCTTTTTGGAAGTCTAACTAAACAACATCTATTGGGTCCCCCTTGTCCACATGTTTGTTCACCCCCTCAAAGAACACTACCAGGTTAGTGAGACAAGATTTTCCCTTACAGAACCCATGCTGAGTCTGCCTCAGTAGTTTTTGTCCCTCAATGTGCCTAGTAATTCTCTCCATAATAACAGTTTCCACCAACTTACTCGGTATTGACGTCAGACTGACTGGCCCAGAGTCCCATCATCAGCATTGCTTAATCAGCTTCACCACCAGCATTTCTCAGGGTTAGAACCATTTCTAAAGCACATTAGTTCTACCATTAGCGGATTATTAGAATGGGGTGAGAAAATACCTTGATCCAGCCCCATGGAGGCTGATGTGAAGCGATGTGTCCATTACAGGGTACAGGCTAAAAGGTAGACATTAGAAGATTTGATTTGTACCCTGCCTGAAAACACTGCAGGATCTTCCAAGTCACAGAGAGGCTCTGTGGCAGATGCACAAGAATTCCTTGGCAGGGCCAATCAGTGCAGAAAAAGCTTCCTGAGGGAAGGAGGCTTGAAAGCCACTTCTGTAAATCAAGAAGATTTTCTTTAAAACTACCCTGGCAGATACAGTGGAAGAAAAAACCCATTAGGCTAGTTACTGTTCATACAACAGTGACACAAATAAATTGCCATCTTCTTGCAAGCTCTTGTGGCTGTGTGAGTGAGCCTATGTCATTTTTTAAAAAAAGCCTTGTGGCTACATTAACTCAAAATGTTATTGTTGTTTGTTATCTAAGACTGATACTTAATTCTTCGGTAATTTTATTCCTCAGCAAAGTATACTAACAGTAGAGCATCACCCTATACCACAGTGACTCAGAGTCAGTGAAATGCAAATAATGTTCTCTTGAAGAACACTGAGCACATAAAAATACGCAATATTGCCTACTGGCATTATAGTGGATTTGTCAGTGCAGTCTATCACTTGGATGGTACGTAATCTACTTTTTTGCTGGATTCTTTTTTTTTATACTGCCAGTTTTGCTATGGTTATCTGAGCACTACTGTAATGCATTTCATTTCATCTAATGAATTATGCAAGACTAATAGATCTAGTTGGAATGCATCTATCACTTGAGCTAGA
Source organism: Lepidodactylus listeri (assembly GCA_029233225.1). Taxonomy (NCBI): domain Eukaryota; kingdom Metazoa; phylum Chordata; class Lepidosauria; order Squamata; family Gekkonidae; genus Lepidodactylus; species Lepidodactylus listeri. The sequence goes on from JARCFY010000007.1 coordinate 50,945,241, forward strand.
GCATATGGATTTCAGAGAATCTAATCCTGTTGATTTCAGAAGAACTAAATCAATGCTGGCACTCTACGTTAGAAGATGTCTGCACAGAGCTGTGACACTTAAGAAAAGTGAACATCTTCAGTGAGATGATGGACCTTCTGTTGTGCATCAAAGACAAAAAGGATCTTTTTTCTAGTTGTTTTATATAGTTGCTTTTTTGGATCAAACAATCCACAGACTCAAGGATTATATCTTTCCTGCTTCTTCCTCCCCACAGCAGGTGTCCTATTTGACACTCAGAAAGGTTATTTCTGTGCTGTATAACCCACTTGGACTAAGACATGCAGGTTAGGAGGCTGCAGTAAGGAAGAAAGGGATGGTGGTGGTGAAATTGTTTGGAGGTTCTAGCAGGGGAGCACCACTATCATATACCCTTGACTGAAGAAGAGTACACTCCTTCTATGTGGGATGATCATCCTCTTCGACAGAGTGCACAGTTTAGGGAGGGACATACATGGAGCGATGAGGGAGGTAGGGGATACCTGTCTAGCTAGCCAGATCAGCTGAATCAATACTGGGGATCAATTACAGATGTCGCAGCCAGATCGCCCTTATATCCTGGTGGTGAAATTGCATTCTCTGCATGGCAAAAAGGAGAAACATTAAAAAATACTGTCAAGCTGATGGCATGATGTCACTTCTAGGGGAAACCCAGAAGTGATGTCAGTCCATTCTAGGAATCACTGGTTGCCCTGTAGTTTTACCATAGAGTTCCCAATGATTCTTACAGAGAAGTGATGTCACTCTGGGATTTCCCAGAAGTGACATCATGATGCCACCATTGGCCACCTCCCATGTACCCACCCCCTGGGTCTCCAGCTGGTGAGTAGGTCATGCCAATGCTGGCTACCCTAAAATCAACCTAGAAAATTAGGAGACCAGCCACTTGAATAAGGGTGATGAGTCAGGGAACAATGAAGCCAGTGTTCTCATAGCTTTGCATGTTGCACATTGGGAACCAGATTGGTTAAACTCTGTTATGATAGAAAGCTTGCCAGTTGTTATCTGTATTAACATAACTGGAGGGATGAACCAATCCCATAAAAGCAGGATGGCATTCTATATCATTTACTGTAACTACGGAATTACAAGAAGTATTAACTAAGTGTAGGAATCCCAGTAGCACAGGGACATCAGGGTACTAACATACAGTATGCAAGACTAGGGGTTTTTTTTATGGGTATGTCATCAAAAAAGTTATGTCCATTTTTGAAAGTAGGCATAACATTTTTAAGAGGGTCATTTTTCAATCAGGGTAATCTTCCTTTCAAGTAAATACGGTACAACCAAAACCAGGATGGAAAACAAAATATATATATTTAATAAGCTCTGAACGCTGGAAAGTATACATTATAGCTCTGTCTAGAGTTCAAACTGCCCCACTCCTGTCACTTCTCCAACAATTTGAAGGTCTGATGTCTTACATAACATGCTTATTTCAAGGATATGTTTGAATACCACCATCCAAGATAAAGTGAAAGGAGGGTTTACCTCAGAGTCTGATTATTCCCTCAAAAAAAAAAGAAGAAGACGACAACCAGTGAAGTATTTTTCCAGGATCACATCAACATTCGATTCTGCACTTCTGAGGTTGTGTGCAGAGCTAGGAGTTGGGGAGGGGGGCTTCAGAGGACTGTTGGGCTGTGTGCATTTGAGATGTCAGATACCACTGAGATGTCCCTGGGTCATCAAGCATGGTTTTCCATTATCCTCTCACATGAAGCATTCGTCAGACTACTAGTGATGTATTAGAAAGCACATGAGGAATCTGGATATATGGGATGGATTTAGTGCTGTAGAAGAATGGACCTTCAACAGACAGCAATATCTCTACTACTTGCACTGTTGTTATTGCCCCACTTCTGTTTATACTAAATATTGGGTGAGGTCAATTGCAGGCTCATGTAGGAGAGGACTAGGAGGAGTAAATGGCCCTGGAACAAGATGAACAGAACAATCCATGGTGTTGCAAGCCAGTACTTCAGGGAACTCAGAGGCACCAACAGTAGCCATTGCAGGGTTGCCAGGTCTGGGATGGAAAATACTTGGAGACTTTGCAGGTGGATCCAGGAGATGGTGGGGTTTGGGGAGGGGAGGGGCCTCAGCATGTTACAATGCCATAGAGTCCACCCTTCAAGCAGCCATTTTCTCCAGGGCAGCTGATCTCTGTCAGCTGGAGATCAGTTGTAAAAGTGGGGGGCCCTAGGCCCCACCTGGAGGCTGGCCACCTTAGGCCATTGGCTCATCCTTTGTCTCATCTCATAAAATGGCAAGTGTGCAGGAGAAGACAGCTGGTGGACTCCTGCCAGTTACTAATGAAGGATCTGAGCCAGGTGTCCTCTGAGCCACTGACAGAGTTGCTAGGCCTTGACCACCAGTGTCCTTTTAGGGCAGTGGTTCACCAGAAAATTTCCCAGTAACTTATGGGCTCATTTGTGCAGAAAAGTAATCAATGGTTGTCCATTGCATGTGACCCAGATAATTTAACCCAACACTGTGCCCATAGAAGGACATCATTCAAATTATATTCAGTCCTACAAGCCTTCTGGATCTAAAGATACTGAGAGATGTAAGGCTAAATCTGCCCTTCCAGGATCCAGGTAGACTAACAAGATAATTTGGAATATTCAAGAAGCACAAATCACCCAGTCAAGATACAGATTTAATATGATGCACTTCATATTGTGTTAGCTAATGGATAATGTCAAATCGGGCTCCCCACTAAGACAGAGATGTAACATTTTTTAAAAAATTCACTGACAACCTCCCAGACTAACTAGGCAGATGCAAATTAACTGAGAATGTTAATGAGTCACTCTGCTGGCAGACACTTCATTATCTAGGATAGGTTCTCAAATGAAAAAAGAAAAAGAAATCATATCACATCATATCAGGGGACAGAGTGGTAGATGAATGCTGTTATTGAGTATAGCAGACTTATATGAGTTTCCAACCATCTCTTAAAAAAAAAAAAGATTCAGTGTTTTTTTCTAGGTTTCTTTGTTTTTGTAAAATAATATATAAGGGTTTAAAGATCCCTCTAGGTAGGCTTATGGAAGACATAGTCTCCACTGCCCCCCTTGCTCCCATCTGCAATGGGGATAATCATAGGATCATTGGAGTAAAGGTTACAATACAATGCAATATGTTAATTATTTTGAACACTTTAAAATGCTAGAAATGCATGACTTACTACGACCACTCAGAGCATCCTAAAAAACAATTTGGATTGCCAGGCCCGAGCCCACAAACCCCCGGTAGCTTTGGGTGGAAGAACCTGGGAAAGAGAAGCATTATGGATGCCACAGCCCCCCCCCCCCACTCTCAAGGAATTCCCTCAATCTCTATGTAGTAGAAAGTAGTAAGAGTCCAGTAGCGCCTTTGGCCACCAAATGAGAAGGGAGCACTCACTGGAGAAGACCCTGATGCTGGGAAAGATTGAAGGTCAAAGAAGAAGGATGGCAAAGGATGAGATGGTTAGACAGTGTCATTGATACAACAAACATGAAATTAAGCAAACTCCGGAACACGACAGAAGACAGGAGGGCCTGGTGTGATGGGGTCGCGAAGAGTCGGACTCGATTGTGTGACTTAACAACAACAACAAAAAGCACATTAAAGACTAAAAAATAATAATTCAGATAAACTTCAGATTCACTTCTTCAGATACAATCTCTGTGGTATTTGCTATAGATTGGGGGAATCCATAGAGCACCTTGGGATGCTGTGACATCACTTCTGGGTGATCGCCTGAAAGTGTCATCACAGCATCCATGCTGTCATTTCCCCTACCATTTTTTCTCCTGTAGGTCACTTGATCAGGGAGTTTGCCTGCTGCCTGGTAAGCCTAAAAACAAGTGGAAGATGGCTGGCTGCTCAATTTACACTTAAAGCTAGTAATTTGTAGTCCTAATTTCACAAAGAATTGTCTTAAAGCTTTCTCACATTGTCACCTAGAGATGATTCTGAGATGCCCTGGTGACCAGGAAAGTGGCTAGTCAATCCAGATTTAATATCAATTACCAGAAACAAGATGTAATAAAATAGTGTATATTTAAGAGTTTCAAAAGCATCTTGTTGCTTTATCCAGAGCATCAGATTTTGAGGGGCCTATAAATATAATAAACTAGCCCAATACCCGTGCTTCGCTATGGTATTTAAATTTGGTAAATCCAGTTATAATACTGATGATGTGAAGTTTGAAATGTAAGATTTGTTGTAGGAATTCTAATGGAGAAGATTGTAGTGTAAAAAATGAAGTAAGACATATGTACTTTTTTTTCTACACTGAAGGACCTCTCTGTAGACCACATTGATGGTTCTGCCCTCAGGTGCTAAGATCACCAGGCTGCTTGGTGAGTTCACTCTGGAGCAGGCAACATAAAACTGCCCATTTAAGAAGCAGTCATCTGTTAAGTCAACTCCTGTCACCTTCCACGAAAGTGATGGCCTCTCTACTTGTGTTCCTGGATTGTTTTGCTGTAAGCATCCCACCTCCTCTCCTACACCTGACAGGCAGCTGCCTGTCCAGTGTAGGTGGGGGAGGAATATTAGAAGCCACTGTGGAGGTGTGGCTGGCAGGATCACTAAGGCATTACTGCTGGGGCGAACTCCCTCATGGCTTAAAGGCATCCGGGAGGCTGGGCCAGCAGCAGGGCCAAGGCAATCCTGATTTCCTCAACTGCTGTTAGCTCTCTTCAGTCTCCTGTAACTGTTTTTTTTTTACCTCAGAATGCTGAGCTCTGCAGCTGACCAATCAGAGAGTGGGGGGGGGGGGGTGCAAGTAGGCAGCAGCCTGGCAGCATCATAGAAATCAATGGGGGGAGCACATATTTCCTCTTTTGACCCACTTAGGGGTCAAATTTCTAAAAAAATCCCTTTTTAGTGAGCACCTACGCCATGGTGGGGACACTCTCCCCAAATTTGTTGTTTCTAGGTCCAGTGGTTTGGCCTGGACATTGATTTTATGGTGAGGGGACTTTCTTTTATATATATAGATGTTACTACTAGAATAATACATATTTGGGGGCAATTAATTTTATTTATTTACATTTTTCTCACTGATACTGAAGTTGGATTACATAGTGTAAGCCAAATACAATCAATGGGATGGGACCACCAATGAATAGTGCAATAGGGTTTGGGCTACAGAAATCTGAAAAAAAAAGCATTTAAATGTGACATGTTAAATGGTGCAGAAACTCCATAGCCAGAGCATACTTACAGTAAAAGGCAGCAATAAAGAAGTATAGGCCACAGTCTCTATCCCTTTACCAGTGCTACTTTCTGAACCATTATATTACAGTAACGCTATGGGACCTCTTAAACTTGGCATAGTTGAGGGCCTAAGCATATCTTAATCTGGTCTTAGTTTTATCAGAATACATTAAGAATTTACAATAGTATTATGCCCTGACCAGGATAGGCCAGCCTAGGCCAGTCTCATCAGATCTCAGAAGCTGTGGGGTCAACCTGGTTAGTATTTGGGTGGGAGACCACCAAGGAAGTCCAGGATTGCAACACAGAAGCAGGCAATGGCAAACCATCTCTTATCGTCTCTTGCCTTGAAAACCCCACAGGTCACCATAAATCAGTTGTGACTTAATGCCTCCCAAAGGAGCATATGAATTCTATTATATAGTTTGATGTCTCTCGCATTATCACTGCAACTCCCTTTCACAGTCACGTCACCAGTGAATAAATCCAGATTAATCTAATGAATCAGCAAGCATTTGCTTTAAAAAGATGGGTCAAACTGTTCTTACGGATTTATCCACAACAACTTTAGCTTCATGAGTTTTAGATGCTAAGGAACCAACAGAGGCTACAGTTGAGTCCTGTCTTTTGTAACTGAAACAGGCATGTGTGCATGTGCATACAAAGTTGTGATTGTGTTCTGATTCCTGATCCAGTCAACAGCACTGAGATCCTGGGTTGAAGAGTCAAGTTGAGAAGAACTTTGCACTCTCTGTTATGGAACAATCTTGTAACTTGGACTTACAGAAGAGCAAGCCAACTGACACATTTGTTGGATTCACTGGTTTGGTACAGCCAGGAATCTTTGCCTTAAGTAGCAGAGTGCTTAAAGCTAACCATGCAACAAAGTATTGGTACTGAGTGTGCTAGCAAACTTATAAAGTTACACAGAGCCAGTAGTCAGATTCAGAACCTAATAAGAGTTATTTCTTATAGGGAACTCCATTCTAGACAGAATAGATGAGAGCCAGGGTAGGATCTACACTATCTATGGATGGGTGTGGATGCAGGGGAGAGTGCTCCTGCATCCATTGTTCAAAGATAAGAGCAGCATGCTCCTTCTTTGTGTGTGAGAGAGGAAGTGTGTGTGCAGCAGAGAGGAAATCGCTTCCTAAGAATGATCAGTCTACACATTAAAGGGGAAAGAGACAAAAGAGTAAACAGGAAGGAAACTCATAGACCGATTTCCCTTGAGGCGCTGCTCTGCTGTTGCTTTTCCCTTTCCCCCGATTGTATGCGTCAATTTCCCACCATTTGCCCTGCACTGCATTTTGATCCGCAGCTTCACCCGATTTCCCCCATGGCTTTGTGATCCTCAAAAAACAGAATTGCGAAGCCACGGGGGGGAATGGGTGAAGCCGCGGGTCAAAATGCAGTGCAGGGCAAATAGTGGGAAATTGACGCACGCAATCACAGGAAAGGGAAGAGTCCTTAGTGAGCACCTACGCCATGGGTGGAGAAGCGCCTCATGGGAAATAGGTCATAGTGTGCTCATCTGTCTCTCTTGTAATTTTCCCCTCAGGAGGATGAGGCCAAAAAGACAGTGCTGAATCCTTCTCTTCCAACAAGATTAAACAGGCTTCTGGAAGAGGCATGGCACCCTTAATAATTAAGGCATTTGAACTGTCAAGCTTTCAAAACTGGAAAGATTATATCTCAAGCAAAAGGTTCTATTAAATGGCATTCAAAAAAGGTCTAATTTGACATTAAAGCCAAGTGATTAAAAGGCTTCTTCTCATTGAAAATATGTTGTCTTCCAGAATCTGTTGCATCCAGTCTGTGGAAATGTAAGCAGACCATCTAACCTTTGCATTGTAAATTAGCTTTTGAGAGAGAGATGCCCATACAAAAATGATGTTTTCTAATGGAAACTCAGCCCTAAGCAATGGTTGTCCTTGGGAATAGGTGATCTGACCTGTTTGTATTTTCATAGATTCAGTTCTCAGCTAGGAGAAAAAAATAGGAGGAAGTTCAAGGTACAGTTCAGATCCAGAAACAGGCAGACAAAAGTTAGCCCAGTCAGCAAGACCACAATGGAACACAGAATTTTCAGCAAGCTAAACATACAGAGCATGAAATATTCACAGTAGGGATGGCTAAAGTAGTGGCCATTGAAGGGAAGATGTAAGAGAAACTGGATGAACTCACAAAAACTATGATTCCCTCCCCCCAAAAGTGGGTATTATATCTTATTTTATTTTGTCTCATATTTTTTAAAAAAACAGATCCCAACACATGTTAAGCTAAGAGCCAAACTAGATAAGGCACCATCCCCAGATTCACCCCAAGGATGCACTTCCAATTTGTATCACCAGGGAAAGCCATTTAAAAGGACCAAGGGGGGTTGCTCTTGCTCAGGACCACCATGGCCCAGAGGGAAGAAGGGCTCCTGCCTTTCCCCTTGAGATATTTTTCTGACCAGAAATGGTGCCAGAGGGACATGTTGGAAAATATGCTCCTCTTGTAGGGTTGGGAAATTCCTGGGGATTTGTAGGTGAAGCCTGGGGGGGTCAGGGACCTCAGCAGGGTATAATGCCATAGATTCCACCCTCCAAGGGAGCCATTTTCCTCAGGAGAACTGATCTCTGAAGCCTGAAGATCAGTTTTAATTCTGGGAGATCTTCAGGCCCCACTTGGAGGTGAGCAACCCTACCCCAGTGCCATTTCAAGTTGGAGAAATGGCATCAGGGGAAGGCAGGATCCCCTCCTCCTTCCACACCATGGCAATCCTGGCTAGAACAGGCCACCATGGTGCTTTTAAATGTCTCTCCCTGGCACTGCATAAGAGAGGAGTGAACCCAAGATGGTCTACTCAGCATCTCTAACAAAACATATCCCTTTTAATGACGATTCTTGGGTGACACTAAAGGGATTTTACTCTGAGGTGATGGCACACTATCAGAGGCGGCAATTACCAGCTTTCTCCCCTAGCTTCCCATTCAAGCTGCAAGCTGCAGCAGGAACGGAGAAGCAGGAAAACCCTGTTGGACAAGCAAGACCCCACTCACAGTCCTTTGGACTGAAATTCCTGTGATTTACTATTTTCACCTTTTGTCACATTGCCTCTGTTTACAGGATCTGCTAGGAACCTGGGATAGCATTGTTACTGTTTAACATTGTTTATCCCCAAAATATTTTTTTAGATATAGCCATTGGTTTATTTTATCCTAGTCTTCTCTTTCTAAAGAGGAGTTTCTCTTTTATTTCTCTTTTCTATTATGCCACAAGGTGATGCCCTTTGGTAAATTAAGTCCTTGTCCCTATTTGATGTAACCAGGGGTCATTTGGGGCTGGAGAGAGGCAGTGGTGCTCCGCCAGCCCATGAATGGGCACTAGGGCAGCCATGGGACGAATCAGATTCTCTGATCTGATTTGGTGGCGGCTTTAAAAGCAGAGTGTGTGGGGGGAAGGGGTTACAGGGTAGCTCCTGGAGCCTCTCCCCCAAATACCCACCAAGTTTCAAGAAAACTGGACTAGGGGGTCCAATTCTACAGGCCCCCAAACAGGTTGTCCCCCCCTCCATTATTCTCTACGGTGGGAAGAAAGTTTTTTTTCCCCACCATAGAGAACAATGGAGGGGATGGGACAACCTGTTTGGGGGCCCATAGAATTAGACCCCGTGGTCCAATCTTCTTGAAACTTGGTGGGTATTTCGGGGAGAGGCCCCAGCAGCTACTCTGCAAGTTTGGAGCCTCTCTGTCAAACCTCCTGTCCTCCAGCTCCTCATATAACCTATGAGTTTTTGCCATTGACTTCAATAGCCTATCAGATATAATGGGGCTCCCAGCAAGCCTGTGGAGGAAGCAAAGTAAGAAGGGGTTTAAAGTTTAAACCCCCTCTGTTTAGAGTCACACAGCAGCACGATCATTCCATTGTATTCTATGGGGCCCTTCTCGCTTCGCTCCCCCCCCCCACTTTGGAAGGCCATCTGGGGAAGGGAAGGGGAAGTTTTTGAAGATGCCCCCCTTTTGCTTCCCTTTCTGACACACTTCCGGTGATGTCAGGGGGCATGGCATATGCTAATGAGTTATGCTAATAGGTATGCTAATGAGCTCCTGCATTTCTGTTTCTATGTAATGACCCCTGGATGTCATCCACTGTGGCAGGCAACCCAGAAACAAACTACCCAGCAGGGCAGGCCCTTGGGCCCAGCAGCAAGACTCACCTGGATGGAGCTGGGTGGGACAAAGGGCAGAGAAGTGGAGTAGCCTCAGCAACAGGGTAGCCTTTGTATTCTGGCCTAGGGAAGCTCAAATGGTGCGGGAGCAAGAGCAACCCTGGGAGGAAGAACAGTGGCTCTCTGGGTCCAGGTATTTTAAGGCAAGGCAGGGAACAGAGGAGAAAAGGGTGCGGCTTAAGGGCCAGGTGTGAAGCTGGGGCTGAAAAAAGGGACAGGGGGTGGGGGATAGGAAGGCAGAAATGATTGCAGTGTCATGCTCCTGTGCAATGCAGTGCAACCCTGAGGGGGATGAAGGGAACCACACTTGCAGGGTATGGATTGATAAATAAAGCAACTTTCCTTTGTAAAAATATGGGGGTTTTGTTTTTCTTTTCCCCTTACCTTTTCTTTCTTCCCTTTATACCTTTTTTTTTTCCCTGTACCCTATATAATTTTTTTTTTAAGTTAAGCAGCTTTCATAAGGAAACAGTGACTGGGCTCATGACCTCAAGATTCCATGGACTCCAGGTATGGTGTTCCCCTGCCCCCAGAGGACACAGGGTAGTGCTCTAGCAGGAAAACAGGAACATTTGGGAAGACATTGCCTGCCACTAAGCCCCTGTAGAATGACATTTTTAAATTTTGCAGAAGCTCCCTTCCTGCCCCTCCTCTCCTCAAATTTCTCCTTTGCTCAAAATGGAATTGATCAAAAACAGATTCTGAACTCCTAAAAGGAAGAAAAGAGATGGCTTGTTGGATTTGGGGGAGAAATTGGGTAAAGAAGAATCCAGAGACTTTCTCTTAACACCACAAAGCTGGGGCCAGCATGGCAAGCAATCAAATGCTCAATTTCGGGGAACCTGACGCTGAGTTTTCAGGATGTGTTGTGTGCTACACTACGATACAGAAATAGAATCACCATCATAATGCAGAGAGCAGAATTTTGTCAGAAGTGGACTATTAGCATCCTGCCAAGTTACGCTGCAAAAGCAAAGGTACCTAACAGGCTGAGGATTCCTCATCTGTGCATTACTGAAGTCCCTCTTGCCTGCAGGAAGTCCTCCACAAATCTGCAAGGCTAATGTTTGGTACTAAACGATTAGAAGAGGATCACAGTTGATGCATGTTAACCACATCAGCAGGACTGCCCTGTGCTCGACAAATCTCTCTCACCAGGGTGCCAGAGAATCCTCTTGTTTGCTGCTTTCACATTACCCCATCTGGCGTTTCAGGTGAGTTGCCATTTACAGCCCTTGTCAAGACTTATTAATCCAATTTTCCCATTCTTCTCAAAAGATATTGAATGCTCTAGTAATGATCGATTGCCCACACAGCCCCACACACCACACCGATGATAAACAAAGACAAATGAGCCTCTGCATTCAGGACAGTATTCGTAATTACCACCTCTGTAGACATTCAATTACCTTGGGTGGAAAGTGTGACAAAGAGCTGCCCTTCTCTTTGGCGGAGATGCCTTGATACTGGAGACTTGGCATGCAATTGTCAGTGTGCTGATTTTCTTTCGCCAGCCTCAGCTCACAATTGCCAGTTCGTCGAGTGTATATTAAATATAAATGTCATGACATGTCTCCTAATGGGATTTTAGAGTAAAGAGTCTAGAATGGCATCCAACTGCCTCATTGTCTGGCTGCCTGCTAAAACTTCATTTAGCCATCCTAGTGTTGCCCAAGGCTACGTAATGTCAAGATGACTCATGGGCATTAGGAAGGGTGGGCTTTGGGGGAGAGAAAGGAAATTATCCAGATCTAGTAAGCATTGGCTGCATTTCCCCCTTTTCTCTTGATAGCCTCAAGGAAGAAGTAAATATCCCTGGATTTGAAAAATGAAGACTAATATGGAGCTGACAGGTCTTGGCTGTGGCAAGCGTGCAGAAGAGAAGTGTTTCAATAATGACTGGCCTTTGTATACATGTAAATAGTTAATGGCCTGAACAGTTGACTACATTGTTGAAAATATCTACAGTGGAAATGTGAGCTTTCGAGATGTAGAGCAGAGCGGCCAACCAATAATTCATCAAAGTGGTGGTTATTCATAAGCAGCCATTGTAGCAACTGTCACTTTAGATCTACAGTGAGTGACACTGTCAGGATGCATTTTTTCCCCTAGTGCTGGTATTATTTTTTTATTTTTTTATTTTGGTTCAGAACCAATGGTTCTTGATTGGTGGTTTTCTTACCATGAAGTATGGGATTTGTAGTTTTCTCTTCCTCTCAGTTCACTACAGATGTCATACCTTCTGTTAGGATTTGTAGTTTTCTCTTCCTCTCAGTTCACTACAGATGTCATACCTTCTGTTAGGAAACAATTCCTACAAATTGTTGTGGGTTTTTTTACAGTTATGATTACCTGGAGGGTCTCTGTCTCCCCAGTCAAGGGAAAAGGGAAGCTGAGAAAGGAAAATAGGTTATTGGTAAGCTGTTACTTCCCCAAATCAGGTTATGTGTGCTTCACCCAAACCATAACATTCTGGATAGCATTTCAGAAGACAGCAACTGAGAAACTACAGGCAAAGATTAAACCTTCTTTCCTCATGGATAGCTTTGCCGAGCAGTTTCAGATAGTATGCAAAGCACAGAAAAACCAAGTAACCACTTGTACTGTATGCATAATTCACATGACTTTACAAAACTAATAACTGAAATTATTGGCAACATTATTAGTAAATATGAACATAAAATAAGAAACATTTGCTCATCCCTTGTGGAGGGGAACTGTTCTTCCCGCCCTCCCAGTGGTTTCCTTTTCTTTCTTTCTTTCTTTTTTTCCTTTCTTTTTTTTTTTTTGTTCTTCAGGTGGATACATTTTTTTAAAATGAGGTTTCTCTATGAATGTCCTGAGAAAAAAATGGCTTCTGACTGGAGGCAGAAGAACCTCACTGGTGACTAAGGGGAAGGTCAGGTTTAAGAGGCAAAGATTGAACCTAATGGAAGGTTACCTGTAAACAAGAGCCATTCAGGGAAACCAAGGAACTATGGCATTCTAAGCAGAGTTACCCTTCTGAGCCCACTGACTTAAGCTTGCTATCCTGACTTCTCCCTCGATATGTTAAAAAAAAATTCTGAATGAACTCCAGTCTATGTACTTCTAACCCATTTATATCCTCTTTAACAAAAACACAACAGAATGATGACAGCTGATCCAAAGGATGCCTGAATAGTGATCTTCAGCAGTGGTTATTAGAACAGCATGGGATGTTTGAAATATGAGGAAACTAATATTCTAAGGCAGCCTCCAGCAGGCACATTACTGGGGGGTGCCTTTTAAGTCAGAGGTGTCAAACTAATTTGTTATGAGGGCCGGATCTGACATAAATGAGACCTTGTTGGGCCGGGCCATGTGTGTCATAAAATGTAATGCCAGGTAGCGGAGATACAAACTTTATAAAGGACACAAACACAAAGATTTTTTTTTACTTAAAATAAAAACATGCTTAAAACATTAGCACTATTGCAATATTTTGTTTATTTAACTGACACCTCTTGCTCTGAATTATTGCATCAAAATGTCTGTGCTGTTGCAATCTTGAGCATGCTGTTCAGGCATGTATCTGTAAGCTGCAAACCTACTTTTGATTTACTGACATTCACCACAGAAACCTCATGCTCAAAAGTTCAGGGGAAAACATGAAAGGGCTGAGCAATTGAGAGAGTCTGGCAAAGCAAGCTATGATGCAGCAACAGCAACAGAACTGGAAGCAGGAGATGGCCAGTTCCAGTGCAGGCCTGATGGAAGCCCTCTGGAGGCTTGTTTAAAGTGAACTAAACAAAACCCTAGCTTAGCCCACCTTGCTCATTAAATGAAAGAGCAGCTAGTGTGAATGAAACTTCCTTAGTTTCAAGTCTCTGTTCTTCTCTCTTTCCTATGTGGTGAGGAGTAGGCAAAGAGGAATGAGATAAGGTATTGCTTGATAAGCAGATGATATTGATTGACAGATATGCCAGCCAACCAGAACACTTCGCCCATGTTTCAAAACCGATTCAACCCTGAACAGTGTTTCAGAGAAATATATAGTGGGGGATGCTTTCATGAAATTTGCATGTTACCCCTGGGTAACAGCTTGGGGGTGATAGTGGAAATGAGTTATGCATTGAAACCTATGGGAATATCACTCAAGCATAGGTCATAAAAATGCAAAAAGCAGCTTGTGTGTGTGTGTGTGTGTGTGTGTGTGTGAAGTGGTGAAGGAACAGCCAACTTACGGTGACCCCAGCAAGGGGCTTTCAAGTCAAGTGAGGATCAGGGGTGGTTTGCCATTGCCTTCCTCTGCAGTGTGTTCCTTGGTGGCCTCCCTTCCAATTGCGGACCTTGCTTAGCTTCTGAGATCTGATGAGAGCAGGCTTTCCTATGCCACCATCCCTCTCAAAGCAGTTTACAATACAACCCCCCCATACAAAAAGCAGTTTACAATACAACCACTCCCATACAAAAAATACAAGAGAAGGGAGAAATGAGTTTCTAAGAGAAGATGATAGAGTTCTTTTTATATCCCACCCTTTGCTATTCAAAGGAGTCTTGGAGCAACAGATCTTATCCCCCACATTAAGCTACAACCTTCACCTAAGAGCAAGGAAAACAGTCCTTTGGTTCATACCTCTGGGCATGCCCAGGCCTTAGATACCTGGGAGAAGGTAAAGGAAAATGGGATTCAACAAGATATTATTCAGCTGTTGCTAGCCATCCCTATGTATTAGTGGATTGCAGTTTATTATTTACTACGTACTATAGTGGTTTCCATAGGGGGTGAGACTTTTGTATTTTTCCCTATTACCAATGAGGCTGGTGATATAGCACAGTGACAATGGGGCTTCCACAGAGCAGGGTTCCATGCAGTTTTTCCTGCATTTACCCCGGCATCAGCCTTCCTTCCATTCCAAGTACATTGCTTTTCATGTTTGTTTGTTTGTTTGTTTTTAACAGCAATTGAATTCTTAGATCTGAGTCCAGTAACACCTGGTCTCTAAGGTAGTACTGGGCTTGAATCGAAGTGTTCTACTGCAGAACAACATGGCTATCTTCTGAAATTATCTTCAATTATTTATTTATTTATTTATTTATTACTTAGATTTCTATCCTGCCTTGCCAGGCAAGCTGGCTCAAGGCGGCGTACACATGATAAAATGATAAAACAATAGATACAATAAATTACTTAAAACACATACAGTACTAAAATAGCACTACAGATACAAATGATGGCGGCATTCAGTAGATAGTCCAATGATGGTATATCTAGCAGTATATCCAGGGCCACAGATGTTCAGATGACTCATTCATTAGTGGCAGCTCCTAATCAAAGGCCTGGTGGAAGAGCTCCATTTTACAGGCCCTGCGAAACTGAAGAAGGTCCCAGCATAATAACGTCACCCGGAAGTGACGTCACCACGTTGGGGGCGTTGCCAGGGCAATGCTCTGGCAATCACCCCAAAACTCTATGGTACCATAGAGTTTCAGGGCGATTGCCAGAGTGTCACCCCGGCAACGTGCCCAGCATGATGGTGTCACTTCCTGGTGACGCCAGCATGCTGGGCATTTGCCCAGCTGGCCCCTGGACGGATGGAGGGAGGGACGGAGGCAGGAGTGGCCAGGCCCGGGGGGGAGAGGTGGCAGGGACATGGTCCTGGTGTGTGCACACACAAAGCGCGCACACACGTAAGAGCCCCCCCCCCCAGGGATTTTAAAACTCTACGCCCCTGTGTTCAGAGGAGCGCAGAGCTCACTGGGGAACATATGGGGAGAGTTGGTCCTGCAGATATGATGGTCCCAGATGAAATTTTGTATTTAGTCATCTTAAAACTCGTCTTGCTTTTCTCAAAACTCTTATTCTATCCAAGTAGCACCATCCATTTCACCTTGAAAGTTTGCTTCAAATACAGTGCTGTAGCGATGGTAGGGTGCTTTCATACATGTAAGCTAATGCAGTTGCAATCCACTTCAGTGACTGTTTGCAAGGGGATTTTGCCATTCCACACAGCAAAATCCACTTGCGTAGTGCATTGAAAGTGCATTACTGTGTATGTGTGAAAGTGCCCATAGTCAAAAGTAGAAGAAAGAAAAACTATCAAAGATAGAATAACTTTCCATTATGAGAATTCTATTAGTGCATCAGACAGTATACATTTGTTATGTATCTTGTGAATTCATGTGGGAAAACAGAACTTTGAAATGGAAAAGAATTCCCTTGGCTCCTAGCATCTTTGTGACAAAGGGCACGCCTAATCTCAGGCTGAATAACTGAGAAGACTATGAATTGGAAAAACCAAATACAAAAGGACATACAAAACAAACATACAAGCATTTATTTAAAGAAATGGTTCTTGGACCATGCTTGATGCTGAATGTCAAGAATGTGGCACAGTTTTACATAATAATGTAGTACTACTGATGATTTCATTAAATACCCAAAGCAAAAGTAGCAGCAGTTTGATAGCCAGGGATTTGCCTGACTTTGTAAAACACCAGAGCAGCTCCTTAGTTGTTATTATGATGGATATATTATCATTTTAAGCACTGTTGATTCAGATATAAGGGATTCATTTCTAATTACCCTGGTCCTCCATACTTCCCAGTTTTCATAATGAATAAAACTCCATTTCATTCAGAGTTCAAATGTGCCTATCTAATGTGGAAATGATCTCTACTATAAGGGTAATAATTAATCCAAGTATCAAATAATCATGAGAACATAGCAGAAAAAAAGAGTTAATCAGAATGACATTTCTTTTGATAGAAGAAGAGGAGGAGGAGGAGGAGACTGGATTTATACCCCGCCCTTCACTACCCAAGGGCATCTCAGAGCAGCTTACAAACTCCTTTCCCTTCCCCTGTGAGGAAGAGGATGAGGGCAAGGGTGCAGAAACCCCCTTTTTAAGTATCTGTGGAAAAATCTGTGAAGAAAGATGGCATCATCAAATTGTAAAAAACATACAAGTCAACTTGCAGCTGGCAGTATTTGCCCATTATGTTTCCTCTGATGTAACTGTGAAAGAAGAGATGTTGGACTTACTCAGGTAGATGGTAGCCATTCTTGTCCCAAACTGTGTCTAGACTCTTTGGGAGAGGTTTGGTTATGGCTTTTAATGGGTTTGGGGAAGCTTATTTTTGGACTCACTCCTTAATTCTGAATTTTGATACTATCACTCTTTCCTCTTTACATGCTAACTTCCCACACATAAGTAGCATTTGATACTGGGAAGTATTTTAGGTATTTTAGGTTGTGTGATTTTGCTGGATATGGAAATTGGCCCTGAGACGTAATTCTACTATATAGTAGAAATGCAGCACTACCACAGATTACTGTTGTACCCATGCTGGCCAGAGATGAATGAAGCATTGTCATCCATCACAACTACAGGGACTTCTAGCTACCCAGACGTATAAGGAAGTAAAAATGTATTTAATAAGGAAGATATGCTTTTGTTCCACTGTTTTAAAATCTAAAGGCAGATGCTTTTCTCACTGACAGTACTGGCATGTGAATCAAATGATGTAGTTCAACAAAATGAGATCAATCAAAGCAGGGTCTTTTCCACAGCTCTTTTCTACACAGTGAAGTATTATTTCAAAAAAAGGCATTAGCCAGATGACATTTGATAAATCACAACTTTACATTCTGTTCTTCTGTTCATTGTTTCATTTGACTGAAGCCCTTTGGGAACCATGAACTGCATTACCCAAGCTTGGTAAATTAAACCACTGAATTGTACAAAATTATTGCTGCCTTTTTTAATGACTTTCTTGGGGCCAAACAGGTAGTATTACAGAAGGCCCTTAAAGGAAAAAAAATGGGCCTTTCCAAATCACATGGAACAGGGGTGTTAAACTCATTTGTTATGAGGGCCAAATCCGACATAAATGAGACCTTGTTGGGCTGGGCCATGTGTGTCATAAAATGTAATGCCAAGTAGCAGAGATATAAACTTTATAAAGGACACAGACAAACACAATTAAAGATTTCTTAAACTTTAAATAAAACATGCTTAAAACACTAGCACTCTTGCAATATATTGTCTATTTAACAGTCTCTGATAACTGACACATTTTGCTCTGAATTATTGCATCAAAATGTCTGTGCTGTTGCAATCTTGAGTATGCTGTATGTAAGCTGCAAACCTACTTTTGATTTATTGACATTCATTACAGAAATCTCATGCTCAGTGTTCTGAGCCTAGGACCCAGGTGGAAACATGAAATGGCTGGGCATTGCAACCTTTTGTACATAAGTTGTTTTGTGTGCTGGTCAAGAACATGAGAAGGCACCCTGACACAAACTGAAGGCCATGTGTTTGTCTAAAAAACTATGGTCTTTCCCAGAGAAATAACTACAACTTCCCACAAAGGAAATGTGCTGGGTGAACTTGGTCTGGACCCACACTCTCAGCCTAATCCACCTAACTGGCTTGTTGTTATTCCTCCTCTAAAATAGTTCACATTGCTTTCTTACTGAGAAAGACCAGATCATGAGGGCATGAATAAAGGGGGAGAGAACCCAGTTGCACCCAGGAGAGCCCGGGCATAGAGAGCACAACAAAACACACACACACAGCATAGGGATCCCAACAGAATACACATACACTGTAGCAAGGCACACAAAAGCTCATACCTTGAACAAAACTTTGTTGGTCTTAAAGGTGCCTGGTATTTTTCCCATGTGATTGAGGCAGTCCAATAAAGTTGTTCCCTTGTTCCCTCCTTCCCTTCAGGGAGGAGCCTCAGCCAGTGGAAGGAATGAAAGGCTTCCCTTTGTCTCCTGAAGCCTGGCCAGGAAGTGAGCTCCGGCTGTTCCCTCCCTCCCCCTGGGAGGAGGAGGGGGAGGAGCCTCAGCCAGTTCTTTACCAGACTCTCTCAATCGCACAGGAGAGGCTTGCTTATCTATTTCTTATGTGCAACTGAAAGAGACTGGTAAAGCTAGCTGTGACGTAGCAGCAGCAGAACTTGAAAAAAAAAAGCAGGAAACAGCCTGGTCCTTGTGGGCTAGATTGGGGCCCTCCCACGGGCCACATATTTGACACCCCTGGCATAGAAAGTTCTGTTCTTCAGACCAAGCATTAGTGGTGATTCTGTAATGTACAGGTAAAGCCAGCAGCTGCTTATCCAGAGCATTCAATCAAAGCCCATGTGTTGTGGAATGGCCTGCCAGAGATAGTGAGAAAGCCCCCACCCATTTTATTTTAACCTTCCAGTTGTTATGTAGAGTAGAGCTGGGCACAGGTTTACTGATAGACTGGGATTCCAATAGTCCCTTTAGTTCTAGGTCAGCATACAGATTTTTTAGGGATCTTGTTATTTAAATTCAGGATTATTTGAAACTGAATTGTTGTTTTTTTTGTTTTTTTAAATTTTTATTGATTTTATCTATATCTAATTCTACAACGCTACTTTTCTAAGCTATGTTTACCTTATACAGAGTGTGCTTTATCATTTGCTTAATATTGCTATGCCATTAATACATATGAAGCGTTTTAAACCTTGGCTAATATTCAGATAAAATTGTTACTGATGATACATGAAAAATAAAAAAAGCTGTTTGACAGACATGCTCTTTTGAAGGAATGCTTAATTATACAAATTATCTATTATATATAAGTGCAGTTTCAAAAAACATTTCAGCCTTTATTTCTTCTTTCGTCCTCTTCTTGTCTTAACAGTCTCTTCTTGTACTTTTGGAGCTGCTGCTCCCTTTTCCGAGTCAGACGTTTCTTCTTCGCTCTTTGAGCTATCAAATCCATACATACTTTCTTGCGATGCCAGTGAACCATCTGAGTCTCTCTCTTTTTTCTTTCCTTTGCTTTTTTCCAAAAAACTTTTCGCCTGTTGGACAGAGTCAATCTTGTATTTCTTGTTTTTGATGCTGAAGCTCAGTCCTTCCGGAACATTCCACCTATAGATAATAGATTCAGACTGTAGCCAAGATGTCAGTTTTCCATAGGCTTTCCTTCTTTTCCTTATTTCAAATGGGATATCTTTCATCACTTTAACTTCTTTTCCTTTGATCTTCAGAACTGCTTTATTTGTGGTCCTAAGCACCACATCTCTTGTTGACTTTTTGGAGAACCTTATCTGAATCTCACCAGGCAGGCTTTTCTTTTTAGTATAATCTGGATAGGTTCTGTAAACCATATCCATATCGCTTTTTATTTCCGCTGCTTTTAAGCCCGTCACTGGTTCAAGCGCTTCACTTAACAGATTTTTAAGGTCTTCTCCTTTATCCTCTGGTACATTCTGAAGTCTTAGGAAAAAATTCGATCTTTCCATCTGTAGTTTCAAGAGCTGATCAGAATGGAAAGCCTTTTCTTTCTCCGCTTTTTGTAGTCTTGAATCATGATTTTTAACTGAAGTCTTAACTTCCAGAAGTTCTCGCTGCAGCTTCTCTGTAGTTTTATTCGACTCCTTCAGGTCCAATTGCATCTTGTCCATCTTAACGTTGAGAGCTGTCATTTGGTCCACTAGAGGTCGCAATAACGAGGAGAACACCGTGCTCATCTCCGTGGTATCAACCTTTGAACTCGGGGCTGTACTTCCTAATTTGGGGGAAGGTTTCGGTTTCCCCGCCATTGTTGAGACTGTGCTTCTTTGTTGATAGTTAGATAAGATGGACGAAAGGAGCAAATTCCACGACTGCGCTTATATCTTTTTAAAGTTCATATCCTCTAAAGCGCGATGCTGCCATCAAGCAAGCCGAACATACGTTTTTTCATGCAGTAACGCCACGTAAAGAGTCCCGTAAGTACGCCAGTCTCGAGGGGGGGGGGGGTTTACTCCACCCGCCTTTCCCGCTGTATTCTGTTTCTTTTTACTTCAGACTCACTGTTTCTCCAAGCGTAGCTGTCAGTTCCAGCCTCATTGCTTCACACTCTCTGCTGCTTCTCGGTTTTGCGCTTTTAGCCATACGGCTCCCACGGACGGGGGAACCTATGGGGGTGATGAAAGGGGACCTCAATCCCTCGATCGCCACCGTAGGGAGAGATCCCCTTCGTGCCACCCCAGGCAGAGCCCCTTCACTAGGGTCTCTGGGGGCTCGGCACCGGTCCGAAGCCCCTTCTTCCCGCCGGGTACGGATCGCGCTCCCCGCTAGTGCGGAGGAGCGCGTCCGCCATAGTCGCAAGTCTTGCCGGAAGTCGAAACTGAATTGTTTTAATAGTTTTAACATCTGTGATTTATCTTGAGAACCTGTATGGAAGAAACATGTTAGAGAGTGTCATAAATAAAGTACGAATGAGAATGCAAATCAAAAAACAAGATACTTCATCACACCAGTTGTGCATCAAGGCTTTCTCAATAGAATAGAATAGGGAAGGACAAGGCTTTCATGTATTTTCCCAATAAAATCTTTGATGTCAACATATGCACTGTTGAGAGCATATGCAAGACTTAATTGTATAGCTAAAGCCAGTAATTGCAGGTAGTTGTGTTGGTCTATTAGCAGGGTTTCCACTTACCCAATTCCAGCGGGGAAACTCCAACCAATAATCCCTTGCCCTTGCCCTCAATCAATTGGGGGGGGGGGGGAGTGAACACTGTCAACCAGTCTTATTTTAGAAAAGGAAATGATATCATGAAGTTCTAGGAATTTCAAATCTCTGCGGTAAGAGCCATAGAGATTTGAAAATTCCTAGAATGGCATGACATTATTGTTGTTATTGTTATTATTGTTGTTATTATTAAATTTATAGACCACCTTTCCCCAAAGGGCTCAGGTTGGTGAACAACAGGATTAAAATACAATAAATAAGTTAAATTGTAATTTATCAATACAAACAGCAACAAATGGATGGCTTGAAAATGCAGTTTGCTCCCTCCCATGGGTGGATCAGGGGCTGATCATGGAGGAGACCACAGTGAGAACCACAATGTGCACCATTGCTGTCCCCAACTGTAGTCCTGGTGGAATATCTCTGTTTTGCACACCCTGAGGAACTGAACAAGGGTACAGTTGTCACTAGGTAGAGAATTCCACCAGGCTGGAGCCAAGGCTAAAAAGGCCCTGGCTCGAGTTGAGGACAGCCAGATAGCTTTTGGGCCAGGGACCACCAGCAAATTTTGATCTTCTGAGCATGGGGCTCTTCAGGGGACATACCAGGAGAGGCGGTCTTGTGAGTATGCTGGTCCCAGACTGTTATGGGCCTTGAAGGTCAAGACCAAAACCCTAAAGTGGATCCAGTACTCAATTTGGAGCCAGTGCAGCTGGCAAAGCACAGGTTGTGTATGTGCTGTTGTAGGGGTCCCTGTCAGTACCCGCACAACTGCATTCTGGACAAGCTGTAGTTTCCAGATCAGCCTCAAGGGCAGCCCTATGTAGAGTAATCTGCACAGTAATCCAGCCTTTAGATGACTGTTGTGTGGATCATTGTGGCAAGGTCAGGGCTAGAGAGGAAGGGAGCTAATTGTCTGATCTGGCACAGCTGGAAAAATGCCAGTCTGGCAACAGTAATTACCTGGGCCTTCATAGATAAAGAGGGGTCCAGGAGCACACCCAGACTCTTGATGGTTGATGCTGGTGTTAATGGCACACTGTAAAGACTTGGGGGTTGGCACCCCGACCTCAGATTGCCCTCCCCCCAAAGGACCTCCATCTTTGACAGATTCAGTCTCAGTTGGCTCTGTTTCAACCATCCAGCCACAAACTCTAATCCTGCAGCCAAACTAGATGGAACAACAGCTGTCCAGCCACCCATCATCAAATACAGCTGTCGTCATCAGTATATGGATGACAACCCAGCCCCAAACTCCACACCAGCTGGGTGCGAGGGTGCTTATATATGTTAAACAACATAGGAGAGAGGATGTTGCGAGGGTGCTTATATATGTTAAACAACATAGGAGAGGTCCCTTGAGGGACCCCACATATCAAAGGGTAACACCCTCTCTCCAAGCGCTACTCTCTGTCCACGACCCTGGAGGAGTGAAGTAAGCCACTTCAAGGCTACTCCACAAATTCCTACATCCTTTACTGTTTCAGAATGCTCCAGGAATTTCCAAATCTCTATAATAAATTTAACTCTAAAAGACATTCATGACAAAATTTGCTGCATTCATACTCTCTAATAGAGCAATAACCAAGTAAACTGCCCGGCAAGTCTGAAGAGTTGTATATGAACCTAACAACACCAACACTAATAGTGCCATGTTAGCTCTTGTCCATCTGTTAGTTGGCCACACAGCGCATGAATTTTCAAAAGCAAGACACCATTATGATATTTGTTTGAATTATTTATATCTCATCTGCCAATTCAGAGAGCACCCAGTATCTCTTACTTTAGTTTAGAAAGATGCTTTGGTCAAGGGATAGGGACTGTGGGCTATACTGCTGTGTACAGTCTGTGGATGTAGATATGCTCCTACTATGTAGTTTCTGCATTGTTTAATGCATCATGTTTGAATGCCTGTGCTTTGAATGCCTGTGTTTTACTTCAGCTTTGTTTCAGATTTCTGTTTGTTTCCAGATTTCTGTAGTTGTTTATTGGCTGTCCCATCCTGTTGATCATATTTGACTTGCGCAGTGTGACCTAGAGTCTCAGTCAGAAAAGTGGACTACAAATAATGTAAATAAATAAATAAATAACCTAAGCTTTTACATATAAAATAAGCAAATGGCTGAAAATAAACTAAAAAAAAAATAATTAGGACAAAACAAGCCTAAGCGGGTCTTCTCAGAAGTAAGTCATGTGTTCTTCAAATGGGGCTTGCACCACTTTTCAGAATTGCAACCTGAATCATTAGCAGTGAAAAGCACAAAAACAATCTCATGTGTCACCAAATGTACACCTTAACATGCAAGAGTTATTTTCATCGATCACCTACAACTGAGCAAATAAGTGCCACATAAATTGGGTGTGGGGAAGAATCTCCACAGAAGCTGAGGTGCCAGCAGTAGAGATTGTCCCATCTCTTGTGGCCAGAAAATCTGTTTGCAAAGAGCGTAGGCATCACATGCTGTTAGTCCCAATAATCAGAAAACAGAGAGTTTACTTTTTGCTATTATTTGTTCAACAATTGCACAAACTTTGCACTCAAGTCAAGGAGCCATACTTTTTAACTACCACTGTAAAAAGGGCTATATTTCAGGTAGTCATGCTACTTTTGAGTCTGCACGTTCATTATCACCTAGGCAGCTGGCTAGTAGCCACTTACACAGTATTCTCAGAATTTACTGGATTGATGGCTGTTCATGTGTTATTAATTTTTTTAAAAAAATTGGAAGGCCAGGAACATAACAGTGACTAACAATCTTAGCTGGAAGTTAAGACTGGGAAAAGTAATTGGAGCCTGTCCTCTGCATAAAGAACCACTCCCCGTGGGTGCTTGTTCCCCCCATTTGGAAATGTAAGGTTTATCATTTTGAGGGGAAATAGCGTTGAGACGGGAACTGAAGCAGCAAGGTACAGGTAATGATGTGTGTGCACATATGAATTTTGTGAATGTTCAGAACACTTCCAAACCTCTGTTGAGCATTTCTGAGTCTTCATCGTGAATAGCAGAAAAGAAGAAGTGAGCAATCGGAAACTTGTATAAGGGTGGCTGAGACTGATCATCATAGGTTATCATGGTTTTGATGTTGAAGATAGACCCTTCACTTCTCTATTCATGTACTCCCTTTAAAAAAAATGGGCTACTTATTAGGACCAAGCAGAGGGCTTCTGTTCAAAGAGGGCTTCTGATTTAGACCCTTTTTAATTTATCTATTTATTTTTATTTGATAAATTTTGCAGCTTGTTTTTAGGTACATCATATGTCAGCATTTTAAAAACTGCTATTAGGTATTTAAGCTGGAAGTGGCCTGGGCCTCTCTGGGACTCCAAGAGATCCTGGCTGTTATTACAGAATCCTGTCAAAATATGCTACATGGTCCTCTTACAAATGAACAATTGAATGCTCAGAATGGTTGTGGGAGAATTTTTTTAAGGCATTGTCTATGTTGCTACATTTTCCCATAGAATTTCTTACAATTCCTAGAGCTACCCTACATCCAGGTTTTCCTGGAAGTGACATAGCAGCACAGATAATGTTGCAGCCCCTCTCCGTCTCCATCATCCCCCCTCCTGCCAGTTGCCAAGCACAGGATGGAAGCCCTAAGTGCTCACCACATAGTGTGCAAGGTTGGGTTATGCTGCACTGTTCCTCAGGGGAAAAAATTAAGAGGGGGAAAGAGATGCTTGTGAAAGAGCTCTTTGTCTGGTGCAAATCCCTTATCTACAGCTAGTTTAGTCTTCAAATGGTAATGGAGAAAAATCTTGCAGTCAGATTTAATTAGGTTAGAAACTATTATAATAATTATAATTATAGAGCATCATTGATGTACATGGTCCTTTAGATAACTGCATTAGCAAAAAAAGGCAGGCCCACGCCTCAAAGGAACTTACAATCTAAATTTTCACATGGTGATAAATAGTAAAAGGGAAGGAAGAGGACTGAGGAGCAAATGTGAGCAAAGTCAGTTTGAGATTTGCCTCAGAGTGCAAGGTTAACTTCTTTTCGGAAGAAAATGCAGCAAGAACTGTACGTTGTATTCCACAAACCCTGAATGCAAGAATCACAAAATTTTCCAGCATTCCCCTCCCCACAACAGTCTTTTCAAAATCCTAAAAAGCTTATTCCCAGGGTTAAAGTTCCCACATGGTCTAATAGCTATACAGGACAGACACAGGGAGGGAAAGGGGGATGAATTAACCCTCTTCTCTCTCTCTCCATGGATGGAAGAGGCAGGAAGCCAACTGCATTCCTCAATGCCGCCTCCCAGCCAATATGTCTAATTGTCCAAGGGGGTTCTGTACCCCAGGAATGTGGTTTCCTAGAAATGGAAAAGACTGCTAAAAGGAGAGGAATATGAGAAAGATTTGTGACCATAAGGACTATTGGCTAATGGACTGCAGTAACCAATTAAAAGCCTCAAGTCACCCATATTGAGGATATTTCTGCTTTCTACCACTCCAGTTGAAAAAATGTGGAGTAAATGCTAGATGCAGAATCACCCAGAGGCTAGACCCTGTTTTGTCATCAGTTATGTGTAACAAGCTAATCTATTCCAGTTCAATAAAACATAGGGATGCCAGCCTCCAGGTGGGACCTGGGGATCCCCCAACATTACTCCTAATCTCCAGACTTTCAGAGATCAATTCCCCTGGAGAAAATGGATGTTTTAGAGGGTGGACTCCATGGCATTATAACTCACTAAGGTCCCTGTCATCCACAAGCTCCGTCCCCAAGTCTCCAGGAGTTTCCCAAGCTGCATCTGGCAACCTTGCCTTCCCATCCCTCACCAGTGGCCAGTGCTAAAACAAATATTAGTCTTTATGATGCCCCTAGACTTCTGCTTTATTTTGCCGCAATAAAAGGCAGAGGAAAGGCGGAGAAAGGCAGAAAAAAAACCTCCTTCTGCAACCCAGAGCCTATCACAAGCAGAGCCAGGAGGGACAGTTGGCCTGGGGCTCACATTCACAGAGGGCTTCAAATTCAATCTAGAATAGCACTTGCTAAACATTTATGACAAATTCTTGCATTGCATTTTTTGCATTAAAACATTAATTTGTTTCATGCAAACGGTTAAAACATACCACAATGCCTGTTTTGGCATTTCTTCATTTTTTTTTTAATAAACCAGGAGCCTCAAAACATGGAAGTGGCATGGGCCTCTCTTGACTTCAAGAAGTCTTGCTGCAATCTCACTTGTTTTCTGTATAGGAGTCAAGCTGGTGACCTCTGTCCAGCAGACTAAGGCTGCTACGCCCAGAGATACAAACCAATTTGGATGCTTGGGAAGCAGCAAAATAGAGTTTTATTATATATAACGAAGAAAGTAGTTACTTATTTAAGTTGAGCTGCTTTCATGGCCCTTAATGAGTTTTTATTAGTCAACGTTTTTGTCTCAAAATATAACTCAGTGATGATAAAAATGTGCTACTTCAGCTATTCTTTAGACAACTGTTCATCTTGGCATATATAAAAAAGACTCACAGCTTATTTAAACATGTTTTTTATGGCTGGAGTGACAAACTGAGCATAAAATTCTGGCATGTTTAGATACAAGTTGAAGGGAACTTTTAATTTAACAGGCTTGCTGGAAAAGTAATTCTTTTCTACTAAATGCAACACATTTTCTTCAGGGAAAAACAGGCAGAATGTGAAGTGGTAGTAATTATTTAATTAACAGTCAGTGTTTATACAAGGGAATCTGATTTATGAGAACCTCCGCATAAGGGGTTGTTTTAATTTGATACGGAATCCTTGGCTTCCCACCAACCTCACTTGTTTAATTAAATTTAAACATTTCACTACCTACATCAATGACTGTAATAAGGATAGCTAAATTTGAGTCCAGTGGCACCTTAGGGACCAACATGATTTTCAGGGTAAGTTTTCAAGAGTCAAAGCTCCCCTCATTAGACATGAGTTGGAATGGAGACATCCGAGTCTTTATATCCCACTCTGAAGGTGGTGTTGCAGAGAAGGAGCTCAGGATGCAGAGGTACAATGCACATTGCCATCAGTTTGATTAGACAGAGGGGAAATGCATGGGGGCAGAAAATTAGCATCTGTAATGAGATAAGAATCTTATGTCTCTATTCAACCCGGGCAGAGGATCCATTATTCTGAATTTGTGAATGAACTCAAATTCAGCAATCTCACATTGTAATCTACCCTTGAAGTTTCTTGGTTGAGGACTGCAACTCTTTGATCAGCAGTGGAATGACTTGGAAGATTAAAATGTTCTTCCACTGGCTTTTGAATTTTTGTGGTTTTTAATGTCAGACATATGTCCATTTATTGTTTTGCACAGGGACTAATCTGTTTGTCCAACATAAAGAGTGGAAGGGCATTGTTGACACTTAATGGTGATTGAAGGTGAACAATTTATGTATTTATTTATTTATTTGTTCAATTTATACCCCACCCTCCCCACCAAAGCAGGCTCAGGGTGGCTTAAATTTGAAATAAATAACAATTATAACATCATAAAAAGCTTCTAAAACCATTCAGTATTATAAAGTGCTAGCAAAGATCTGTAGTAATAGTATTGCTTGACAATGGTGGCAAGTGAATGAACCTGAAATGGTATGGCTGGTGTTGTTAGGTCTTGTTGTTGTGTTGACAAAGTGAATATGGGGACATCTTTGGTTGTTGCAGGCCAGTATATAACTTGCAGTGCAATCCCTCTAAATCCCTTGACTTCAATGAGTTTAGAAAAGTGTAACTCTGCTTTGGACAGATCAGCATTTGCCCCTGTGATTGTTGTGAAACAAACTACTCCTACATTGTGGGTATCTGTACCAATAGAAAGTAAACTGTTGCCTAGTCAACTGAGCAGATGTCCACTTCCAGCTCAAGTTTTAGGGATCTTGACATTGAGATTCCCCAGATCTAGACTGGTGCTACAGACAGTAAATAGTTTATGCTTTAACCTGGTCTGAGAACCCTGAGTGACCTGGTGTGAAAACCTTGAAGGATTCAAATAGAATTCTACAGCTGAGAGCTTCAGTTAAGAGTGGCAGTTAAGAATGACAATTGAGAGTGGAGTGGGAACACTGAAAGAGAATTAAGCAGAGTGAGAGGATAAAGGAGGCTCCTAAATTGGGAAGGTGGGATGAGCAGCTCTTTCCTGAGGGGACTAGCTCCATGTAAAGAAGAGTGATCTCTATCAAGTGGTTAAAAAGGAAAATTGGAATTTGTGTGAAAGTTCCTGCCTTCACAAACTTGTCTCTACAACAGCTACTTGATTGTGACAAAACTATTGCTTATAGTTATCCAAAGTTACCTGGTTCCTATTGCCTGTTTACTTTCTAAGTCCTAAACCTGATACCTAACTACCCGTTTCACCCTCAAAAGTAAAATAAAGTGGTTTGTTAGTTTTGAATTACCATCAACTTCTTGTGTGGCATTATCAGACAACAACAGAAGGATTCAGTTTCCTGGGCTGGGACAGACATTCCCTGGGTGGGACAGACAGAGAAACAAAGAATAAGAAAAGGGACTTCCCAGCCCAAGAAATCGATAAAGGAAATTTGGGAAGCAGGAAACTGTCACATTGTTGGCAGAGTTTAAACATGCAGAGGAATGGAGCACCAACTGTTTTGTGTGTTTTTTTAAAAAAAACCTCAGTTTATTAAAGAAGAAATAAACTCCGATAGAACAGAGGCAAGGGAGAGAGGCTTAACTAACTGACTAACTGCTCTGAGAGACAGGAACTAAGGAGGAGGGCTCAGATGGAGCAGGAAGTCTCTAAAGAACTAATCAGGAGACAGGAAGGCCATAATTTAAAATTGTGGAAAGTCCCTAATCTAGCTATGCTAACTAGCAGTCCTTCAGCTGTCCCCTATAAACTGTGCTTCTGATCTTTTTCAAGTAGGTACGCTATAGATCTTGTATATTCCAGCACATATTTGGGTAGGCCTGGCCTAGACAGGTGGTACTCTAAATCACTAGAAGAGATAGAGACAATGTTAAATGCCTGAGCACATGTTGGGCGGGAGGATAAAATCTTTCAATTAATGTGACACAACTGGCTGCTTGTTTGCATGTTTAACAACTCACCCTGCAGATGTACTTGCATGATTATTATAAATTGATATGACTGGGCAGCAGCTCCAGGGAACACTCAAAAATGGAAGTATCTTTTGTCAAAAATCGTTACTTAACCACTGTGTGATATTCTTTCTTTCACATTACAATGAGAGAAAGTAATAGTTCAGTTACTACTGATTTGCTTTATGGAAGTCTCTCCTGATGGCAGATTCAGATGGGTAGCCATATTGGTCTGAAGCAGTAGAACAAAGTTTGAGTCCAGTGACACCTTTAAAGACCAACAAAGTTAAATTTGACCTAAGAAACAAAACCAGGTAATATGGAGCTCCAAAATCTGGTGCTAATCTCAAATGAAGAGCTATTTGGAATCGTCCCTAAACTCTGCTCAACTCTAATTATAGTTTGTACCATCATTTTGTGCATATCCTATTTTCTTACAAATTTTCAATGCACCAAAGGTCATGACTTCATTTTGCAAAATTGCCATTATTGTTCATAACATTAGGTTGTTGTTGTTGTTATTGTTGCTGTTATTTAAATTTATAAACTGCCCTTCCCAGAAGGGCTCAGGATGGTGAACAACAAATTAAATTACACAAAAATAAATCAGTCACAAATTACTGGCTTTAAGTTACCATAAAATCAAATATTAATTGATAGCTTAAAATTCAGTTTGCTTCCTCCCCCAGGCAGATCAGGGCCGGTCATGGAGGAGGACACAGTGAGAGCCACAATGAAGGTCACTGCTGTCCTCAACTGAGCTAGGTCCCACAGGGCACGGATGTCATCAGGTAGAGAGTTCCACCAGGCTGGAGCCATGGCAGAGAAAGACCTGTTTATATATGTTCTAATGAAGGTTCTGAGTTTTGCCTTCCAGCAAAATAAAATGCTTGACAAAGGAGCATTCCTTAACCATTTAATGATTCTCAGTAGGCAATTTATATGATTTATATCAACAGGAAGGTAATTGTGGCCCTCTTCTGAATAGCCAATTAAGCACAGCGAGGGCAACCTACATATGTATCAACAAAGGGAAGCATCTCAGGATTCCAGTCATCAGTGGATAACTTAGTACCAAGAAAATTTAACAACACACAATGAAAATATTTACCAAATGGAGGTAATTTCTTTTGGAACTGAAAACCATTAAATATTATGTAAACAGTCATTTGGAGTTAATTGCTTGTAAGACATCAGTTTTAGAAATAAACCACAAAGCATACAGATTTTTTTAAAAAAAATTAATAAACCTGGAATGAAAATCTAATTAATTGGATAGGTGCCAAATGTGGTCTAGGAGAGGAGCAGCAAACATAAGCACCTTCACAAACACTTACCAAGATGCAACTAATCAGCAACAATGAACTAACTTTGACAATTCAAAGCATCTGAGTGGAGTTTCTGTCATTTTTGCAGGATGCCTGCGGAATGACTGATCACATGCCAGGAATTATATTTAACATTGGAATAGCATGTTAAGTTGCCATCTGGAGCATACAAGTGTAAGTAGAAACTATAAGGACTACTCTGCCCACCCTACCCCCACTGCTTTTTAATTAATGGGAAAATTCCCACCAAGGAGTAAACTCCTCCATACATCAGCTCCTGCATCTCACTACATGGTCCTTCTATTAAATCTTACATATCCAAGGGAGTGATTCAAAGGAAGACTCGTGAATTTACAACCATGTGTTAGCCAAATTGCCTTGATTTCTTAATCAATATTGGGGAATTATGAATATTAATAACTGGCAATAGGCATAAACGGATCACACCTGTGTATACAGAGGTTGGGCCCCTTCCAGACAAACCAGAGAATATACAAGGAGACTGATGTAATGATAAAGCAGTGTTTCTTTACTAAGAAATTATATCTCATTCAAACAATACAGAATCACACACACACATACAGATTCTAGGAAATTAGAGAGATTAAGAGACATTTGCATGAGCAGGAGATTGTTGGTTTCCTGTAGAAGGAATATTTACCTCTCCAATAGCTGGTGTAGTCCTGGAAAAATTAATAATAGGCTGGGAGAAAGAGGGGGGGAAGCAATGTGCTGAACAGCAGCAGCATGTGTAGGCCCTTGGCTGCGCAGACCAAGAGTCTTGAAGGTAAGGGAGGGCAGGAGATCATCAAAGCAAGAAAAAGAGCTGGCTGCTGGGAGCTTTCTTTTATTGGGGGGTGGTCTCTGTGGGCAGGCTTGGCCAGATGCCTGTCCTGAGACCACATCTTGCTGATCCACCCTCTAGCTCTTGTCCAGTAGGAGAAGAGGGTTGGGCAATGTTAGATTCTACCTAGCATGGTCAGAGGAATACCTGGGGCCAGAAACTGACATCATCGGCTAGTAGGGCTGCCAAGTCAGCCCGGGGGGCAGGGGATTCCCCGCTGCAGGGGTTCCCGATCCGCCGGCCAACATTCGGCCGGCGGGGGGAACCCCACCCCCGAAGTCATCCAGCCAGGACAACTTTCCCCAGCGTAATGACATCACTTCCAGGTGACGTCACCAGGCGCGTGCGCTTCGCGTGCATGCCAGAAGAGCTCCCGGGCCAGGGAGGACTCCCCCCCGCCATTAGGTAAGTAGGACTTGGCAACCCTATCAGCTAGGAACATTGTCTTGTAGATGGGATTAACCTCTCTGGGCAGCCAAACCGGTTTTTAGCTGGTCAAGTCCATTGTTTCACTGGTCAAGGAATGTTGGGGGGGTTGCAGCCTGCGATGTGTAGAGAACATGTCATGGAGTTCGTGAGCACATGTCTTTAGCCAGAGACAAGATGGCTATCTTCTGTGTAAGTGTCTTTGTGTGTTAAGAGAAGCCTCCTGGAGTTGGCAACCTCGAAAAATGCTGTCTTAAGCCTCTGCTGGAGCTGTTTGCTGCTGTTTTCTCTTTGGTTATTCTTCCTAGTTCCTCTTACACAATTAGCAACAGTCCATTTATCACTTATGAATTTATCATTCATAAGAGTGCAAAAGCACCTTGCTGGCTTACACATGAATCCATTCATATATACCCAGCAGCTTGTTCATTTTAAGTTTTCATGGGCATTATGATGCAATTTAAAGCACAGTTTCTCAGATAAAAATTTCCTCCAGTGTAGCACACAAGCCCTTTTGTTTTAACAATAACTTCAACTTCACCTGTTTATTATGCTAAATATTTGGCATCAGTTCTATTATGCATTGTTCTGTCTACCGCAGAGGAACTAAAACGAAATATTTTCAAGCCCTGAGAACATGCCATATCATGCAGGTATGGCAGCTCATTAGGAACAAAGTTAGAAAAAAAATATCTCAAGTATCAGTCTCAGGCCAATAGCCAGCACCATCCAGAGGGAATGTTCCTAGGACCAACAGTAATAATTCTTTCTCCACATTCAATCTCTATCATAGTCAGCTCCTGAAAGACATAATAATATTTGTATGGGATCTCTGGGATGCAACCGGGTGTGAGAGACAGAACTGAAGGTTGTATTGGCCCCAGCTATACCCCCTCACATCTTAGAGTTGCCAGCCACCAGGTGGGGTCTGGAGATCTCCTGCTTTTACAACGGATCTCCAGCTGACAGAATTCAGCTCCCCTGGAGAAAATGGCTGCTTTGAAGGATGGATTCTATGGCATTGTACCATGCTGGGGTCCCTCCCCTCCCCATACCCCACCCTCTCCTGGATCCACCCCCAAAGTCTCCAAGTATTTTCCAATCCAGACCTGGCAACCCTATCACATCTTCCAGCCCCTCAACTGAATCTATACAGTGGATTATATACAGTATTATATAACCACAGTATATACAGTGGATTATATAACCAAACATAAGAATACTTTTAATAAGTTATTCATATATTAATCTATGTCTTTCCAGTGCCATGATTGTTATGTGACAAGCTTTGAGTTTCTGTCTTTCACCATCTGGATTATGCCAGAATTAGGAAAGGTGACTCTTTTTCATGAGTATGAGCTTCAAGGTTAAAAAAGAACACAGCTAATGTACAGCTGTCCCTAAAACTTTCTGCATAGTCAATAACTGTAGTACTGATAATTTCTTAAACCATGTTTAGAAATAGATAATGCTTGCAAGACTGTGAAACTCAGAAGTATAGGCTGAGTATGAGGGTTGCCAGTCACAACCTGTCCAGGGAGGCTGGGACATGAGGGCTGAAAAAGGTCCCTTTGGTCCTTTCCACACTTGGATCTCATCCCTGGTTTTATCAGAGTTCAACTCATGACACAATACCTTGCATTTATCCCTGGTTATAACAGCATCTGTTTATCCCGGGACAAGTGTGGGGCGAAACTGGGGTGACCTCAATGTAATGTGGAAACAAAAAAATACCCTGAGATAATTACAGGGGTGAACTCGCATGTAGTGTAGAATGTAAGTTCAGGGACAGGGCTGAACCAGGATTTGAGGTCTAGTGTGGAAAGGACCTTTGTGTTGTTACTTCTGGGTTTTTCCTAAAAATGATCTCATGCCATTGGCCCAATGGCAATTTTTTTAAAAAAATTCCCATGCCCCCAAAGGTAGATGGTGTCATGCTTTGGAAATGTAAGGTACTTTAAAGCTCACTTGGGGTTTCCTGGGATCTTAACAGCTGTTTGCTTTTTTGAGCCATAAAATGCACTAAAAGGTCATGGAGTAGAGGTATATTTCTACAGATAGCTCTATCTGCCAGGGATGGCAAGATGGATAGTTGTGATACATGATCTGGATATTGAGATATGGGGGAAGTGCACCATAGATTGATTGGGAGATTGGGATTCACCTTACCATGAGAGGGGGTTCCCTAAATCTAGAGTGGGTACAGGCTTCCTACCAGCAAAGGCAGGAATGGTTAAAAGATTGGTAACATTTGTTAGTCTGTGTTCAAATGCTGAAGATCAGATTCCCCTGCATGGAGCAGGTGAGGGTCAGAATGTGCATTTGTTCCATGGATATCTGGGGGAGGGGAGTTTTCTGAGGTAAATCTTCTATATTGTAAAGTTTAGATTAGCATTAATTTTTTCTGTTATTTTTCCTTAGATCTGTAACCCAGTAGGAGTGATAGATTTTCCCTGTCATATGCTTTAACTTAATCTATAGCAATGAAATTTTCCTGTTTAAGAGACTGAGTCCTCCTCATGTGCCTTAGATCACTCTCTTACACTCAACTATGCAGGCACAGGAGTTTTCCCCAAGTAAATGAGAAACTCTTCCCTTTGAATTTGCTCAGAGGAAGCCTTTACTAGTGTCCGCAAGTCATTGGTAATATGGGAGGCTGGATCCTTAACTTGAGGTAGCGCACAAAGAAGAGAAACATGTTTTACATGCTCATGAACACACAACATACATGTAAGCACACATAGACCCGGGGGGATTATGACAGATGGCAGCCTTGCCACTTTGGCCCTAGAACAACTTGAGTTGTTCCATGACACAAGCAAAGTGCTGTAACCTCTAGTCAATCCTCCCCCACCCCCAGCCAGCACTGCAAGATAAGGAGAAGCGATCCTGAAACAACAGAGACAGTTGGATCCAATGAGGCTGGCAAGGCCTGATAAAGGCTGTCACAAAGAACATTTGGTGTTGAGCAAGAACTGAGCACAGTTGCATTTGGACAGTGAGGGGAAGGGGCAAAAGAGTCAAAGAAAGAGCAGGTAAGGGCCAGAGGCACAGAGGTGTCATCAGCCCCCCAAAAAGGATGAGACCAGGACAGGCCAGAGTAGAGTTCTACTTTCCATCATCAATGGAGAATTCCTACTTGAGCACCCTGTGCATGCAACTAGATCTGGCCAACCTTAGGATGTGTGTGAATGAGGTTAGGCTAGGTTGCATAAGTGATTTCAATAAAGCTTTATTTCAGTTAAAGGATTCTTGCCTGGAACTCGCCATCTGTTCACTGCTGAACACAAGGTCTGGGAGCCAGAGCCCTGCCCTGGGGTCTGATCTCCCCTGGGGTAGAAGGTAAATGGATCACAGGTGCAATTTAGTACTGCAAGAGAGAGGGTGACTTGTTATCTTGAAACCCTGGAGAACCACACGTATGTGGCCATTAGGGCTGCCAAGTCCAACTTGGGAAATATCTGGGGACTTTGGGGGTGGAGCCAGGAGACTTTGGGGGTGGAGCCAGGAGAAAGGAAGTGACATCATTTTGTGATGTCACATCCTGTGATGTTGCTTCCACATGCTGACACATGAACTCATGAAGTTTCCTAATACTGAATCAGGCCATTGGTCCATCAAGGTCAGTATTGACTACTCAGACTGGTAGTGGCTCTCCAGGGTCTCAGGCTGAGATCTTTAATGTCACCTATTACCTGATCCTTTTTTAGCTGAAGAGGCTGATACCTCCTGCATGTCAAGCAGATGCTCTATCACTGAGCAACGGCCCTACTGAATCCTTCCTCATTTCGGCAGAATATGAAGCCCTAAGTGCTACACAAGTGCTAAATATGATTTTCATATCATAAGAACAGGAGAGAAGCCACAGTGGATCGGCCCATCCAGTACAGCCCATCCAGTACAACACTCTGTGTCACAACAGTGGCCAAAAATACCAGGTGCCCTCAGGAGGTCCAGCAGCGGGGCCAGAACTCCAGAAGCCCTCCCACTGTTGCCCCCCAAGCACCAAGAATTCAGAGCATCACTGCCCCAGACAAAGGGTTCCATTTAGACCTTGTGGCTATAATAGCCACTGATAGACCTCTGCTGGATGGGGACAGAGAGAGAGAGAGAGAGAGAGACAGACAGACAGCTTTTTCACTTACTCTTGCCCAATTCCCAGGCTTTCTTTCTGGCCCTTGTTTCACCCAGCTGTTGTCCATGTAAGTCCCATAACTTCTCCCCCCCCCCTCCAGCATAGGCTTTTTGGTGGCTAAAGAGGACCTTTGTCCTCCCCTTTTCGCCAGCAGAAAAGCTAGTTGGATCCATCCCTAACTTAAAATACCGGTTACTTGATGTACAAATGCTTTTAAAAATGCAGATTTTTACTGCCAGAGGGGTGGGGGGGGGGGGGGACATGGTTGAAAGAAACAGAAAATTGGCATAAAAATGAGGAATCCCAACTTTTATTTGCAGAAGGGAAATGAGGATTGGGGGGACTCAAACAGCCACGACAAGACATTTTAAACAATCCCACTCCCAGACCTTCTACAGGCAACCTCTCCTTGTGATGTTTACCTCTTTGGAAGTGACAGTTTATTCCTTTGACAAAACCACAGTGGACAGACAGACAGAAAAAA
The DNA here is from genome assembly GCA_029233225.1 of Lepidodactylus listeri. Classification (NCBI taxonomy): domain Eukaryota; kingdom Metazoa; phylum Chordata; class Lepidosauria; order Squamata; family Gekkonidae; genus Lepidodactylus; species Lepidodactylus listeri. Next base: position 50,981,445 of record JARCFY010000007.1, read on the forward strand.
GAAAGAGGGGGAGGGGGAGAGACAGAGAAGGAAAAGAGCTCGCAGACCCCAGCTTACGCAGCTTACTCCAGCAGCAACCTTGCATGGAAGCCCTTCAATAGAAAGAGCTTAGTCCTTCCTTAATCTCTGGGCGGGGTTGTCTTGCTCGATCAGCTCTTAAAGGGGAAATTTCCCTTTTAAGAAGTGCAAGAGGCCAGCAGGGCAGGCTCCGAGGTTCCCCTGCTGGCAGCCATTTTGTCCCCCCGGTGGCCAATTTTGGAAAAGCGGGGGAAAGCTTTAAAAATCGGTGTTTCCCCCGCTCTACCGGGGGACTTGGCAGCCCTAGTGGCCATTCACATTTCCACCCTCAAATCTGGGCCTCTTGGGCCTCTGTATACATGGACTGCAGATTAGTGTGGTATTTTCCCATAAAATAGTGAGACTATGGATGGGCATGAATCAGCTCACAAACAAAAAGTTCATGATGAATGTTTGGCAGCTCATGGTTTGCGAAGTGATGTTCACAAACTGAAGAGCCGCTATGAACTTCCATTAATTTTAAGGCAGTTTGTACTATTTTGTGGCAGTTCATGAACAGCAGAAAGCAGGCATTTAAATGGCTCCAAGCCATTTAAACCCCAGCTTTCTGCTCTTCACAAAAAAACAGCTGAGTGGCAGGGAACAGAAAGCAGGGGGTTCAATGGCTCAAAGCCATATAAACCCCTGCTTTTCTGCTTCTTGTTGGTTTTCATAAGGAAACCGCTGTTTTCTGCTCCCCACGAAAAGCATTAGGGAACAGAAAGTAGGGTTCATGAATCAATACAAACCAGTTCAATTTACAAATCAACGTCTTGGTTCATATCAGTTTGTGGTTCAGTTTGTGGTTTAGCCACGAACTACAACCTGATCCAAACCAAAAAATGTGGTCCATCCCCATCCCCAAATAAGACCATTGTTTTAAAAGGGCTGACTTGTATTAAGTACAAAGGAAGAGACTGGAGGCAAGACAGAAAGGAAAATTCAAAAGGCTGTTGAGAATCAAAACATATGGCAAGTCAAATTACTTTAAATACTTTAGTAAGTCCCAAGTCAACAATTACTAGCATTTTTTATAATTAAGATGCCCAATTATGGTTGGTCTATGAAAAAATTGTGTGGATGTGTCCATGTATCTGAAGAACATCAGATGAGGGAGGTTAAATGAGAAAGGGAAAGAGATAATGCAAGGAGAAGGTTTGGGGATCAAAGAGAGAGAGAATTATGCTGGGGAGATGGAAAGAAAGGGAGCAGCCAGCAGCCAAAGAGCCATGGGATCTGGAGAGGTATATTGGGAGCCTCCATGACAGGAACCGGGAGCAGTGTCAGAGCAATGAGGAGAAAGTGTGTGGAGTAGGACTGCCAAGTCCCGGTGACTTACCGGCGGGGGGGAGTTGTTCTCCCCCCGGGAGCTCTTCTGGCGCGGAGGTGACGTCATCACGTTGGGGGCGTTGCCTCCGGGTGACGTCATTACACGGGGGAAGTCGTCCTCACCGGACGACTTCTGGGGCGGGATTCCCCCCACCGGCCGAATGCCGGCCGGCGGATCGGGAACCCCTATAGCGGGGATCCCCTACACCCCGGGCTGACTTGGCAGCCCTAGTGTGGAGACCATGGGCACTAGTGAGAGGAAGAGGGAAATATTAAGAAATAGGGAGAAATTAGATAATAATTACCAGTCTTGAAGAATCCCTGCTATCTCCTTACTGGTAGAGGTAGGTTAAATGGAAAACCTGACCTGAAATGTATGGCTGAATCCCACATCTTATATACACAATTTCCTATACAGGAGATGGGGTGTCCTGTGATAATGGAGTCAAATTAAATTGTCTTATTTCCTAGTTTCAGGATTCAAGGAACTTGCTTCTTTTGCCAACATTTGTTTGGTACAAAGCTTAACTGTGACCTGAGATTTTGTTGATATATTAACTCAAAAATGATGACAGTATTTGCTTATGGATGTATTTGGACTCAGGAGATGAGTTTGTTATAATTAACTCAGGAAGGAAACTAGGTTGCTCTCTTGGGTGCATTAAGACAGTTTAAGAATATCTCTTTATGTCTTCTGTAATATTTGGGCTTTGTTGTCTCAAACATTGACCATTTCCTGTGGCTGGAATCTGAAATGATCTTAGCAAGTCAGGATTGTTTGTTTTTAGGATAAGTTTTCTTGTAAACGGTACCTGGAAACCTTGTTTTGAATTTTAACAAATGTTGGCAATTATTTCCTTTGAGTCTGATCAAGCTGCTTCTTCCCCTTGTTCCTTTTAGCATCTCTTCCATGGGTATGATGGGACATGGGGGGAGTGGCTTTTAGCTGCTTTTCCCCCCCTCTTATTTCTTTTCTTTTTTATTTTATTTTCTTGAGGCCCTAGCCAGCTATAAGGCTGCTGGCCTAATAGCTGTCTAATTGTAAACTCATGGCCTCCTGCCCTCCAGCAATAAATCCATCCACTATGCTAGCCAACAAAGATTATGCTAAAACAATCCAGACTCCATCTGTGTCATATACACAAAGGAAAACTATTTGTCACATAAGGAATTTGAAATCTGTTTTTGAATCAGTCCCATTGCCCCCCCCAGCCACAAAGAAGAGACAGACAACAGGTTGGAATTAAACAAGGGCCACTTTATTAACTATTTACAGGAAATTGCAGCACCGGGGAAACTACGCAAGCACAGGAACAGGAAAGGCAGGCGTCTTTCCTAGACATGGACTCCTTGCCCTTAGCATGGGCGGGACACCTAGCTCCGGTCTGAAGCCAGCCAATTCTGACTCGTAACCAGCAGCCCAGCATACTGGCATCCCCCCCCCCCCAGGAGCGCCTACCCCTGAGACCACACGGAACTTCAGGGAGGAGCCTAGCCTGAGAGGTTCCCAGAGGAGGCACCATTCCCCGCCCCGGACCGCACTGCCCTAGAGCGGTTCCTGATGACCTCCTGTTCCCAATCGGGATATGCCGTAAGGCGCTCACCAGTTCCATTTCTGCTTGCACAAACCTGCCACAGCCAAGGCCAAGCCTCTGCTTTGGCCTTTGCTACCCCACTCAGCAACCGAGTGCCAACCTGATCCCGTGCTGCAAATCCTCTAAAAATATCCCATTGCCCTTGTCGGATAGATGCACCCCATCCGCCCTATACAGGTCGGGAAACTCGACCCGTATATTGGGGTGCGGCAAGAAGATGCCCAACCCAGCCTCTACAGCCTTCCTCATCTGGTTATTAGCCTTATGCCTGGCGCGGTCAATAATCCTGGGGTCCCCCACATTACGCCACACAAGGCGGGGAAGGATGGCTGACCAAACAATCCGGACCCCAGGCCACCGTGCCTTTATCCTGGCAAAATCAGACCTGGCCTGTATCACCAGGGCCACGCCCTTGATGAGACCCAAGTCATTACCGCCCAGGTGTAGAACTAAGACATGAGGGGGAGGCCCCACCCTCTCTTCAAACAATAAGGGGAGGAGAGCCGGCCACCTCATGCCCCTCCTACCCAGCCACTCTACCGTGGCCACCTCACTGAGGCCGAGCTGGGAGCCGAAGGCTGATCTCTTTGCATGATGCGCCGCCCAGAAGACCATGCTGTAGCCGCAGACAGTGACCCTTCGTCTCATCCTGCGGCCTGCAGCACCTGTAAAAGGGGATCCATTACAACTAGGTTAACCTTAAAAACGACACAGACTATAAAGAACTGGGCCTAACATAACTTCTGTAACTATGCGATTTCCAGCGCCCAATACCCTGAACTTCCCTGGGGCAGTATCCCATAGCCACAGCCATTGATGCTGTTCCAATCCGAAAGGAGTGGGAGCAAAAACGAACCCCTCCCAATCCAATACGGACCAACGCTCTTTGTGTCACGGTCCAAAATTGGAACTTCGTGAGAGGTGTGTGGTCGCTGTGCCAAAACAGGTACCCAGGGTCATCACCCCTAAAACCAATGTAACGCCGGAGAGCTGAAACCGGGCATAAACCCTGCTCAGAACAAGGCCCCAACTTAGTGACGGTGCCCTTACCACGCTGGTCCGTCTTGGATCTCCGCAGATTAATCCTAACAATGACATCATTGATCCCCGCGCTCAAGAGCCTTACTGGAGGCATCAGTGCGTGAACTGGCCACCAGCTCGCTTATCCTGAATGCCCCCAAAAATGCAACCAGCGAAGCCGCATGAAACAGCGACGCCTCATAGCTGTCGCTGCAAAGTGAAGGCCACAGGCAATCCAGCCCTCGAAGCACAGCAGGGGTCAGAGGTTCCCTAGTATCAACCCTCTTGCCTTTCTCCCGGGACCACCCTTCGAGCATCTTCCGAAGATGGAAATCGCCCGTGGAGTCTTCATGGCCGGACGCCTTACTGGCAAAGGCCAAGGCAGATAACTTGCCTCTGATTGTATGGGCTGACAAACCCTCCCTCCGTAGTGACACGCAAAACTGCATCAAGTGTGCCACGGGAATGGGCCAAGTCTGTTTCAAACCAGCTTCAACCCTGAAGGCCAGAAACTGCTTACCAGCCTTCAAGTAAGCTCGTCGTGTGGAGGGGGCAAGGGCCATACTCATAGCCCTATCGACTTCAACCCTCCAATCTCCCACATCGCGTCGGGCATCCGCGCTGGAAGCAGGTCGGCTTCTGGGGCCAGCTGACGAAATCTCGTCATCTGTTTGCGAGAAAGTGCATCAGCGACCCCATTGCTCACACCCGGGACATGCCTGGCTTTAAAATTTACATTAAGCCGCAAACACTGTAAAGTGAAAGCTCTGACCAAAGCCATGACCCTGGGGGATTTGGATGTCAGGGAATTGATTACATGCACAGTGGACAGGTTGTCACACCAGAAATGGACCGTCCGGTTTGCCAATTCACCAGGCCATATCCAAACTGCTGCGACAATCAGAAAAAATTCAAGGAAGGTGAGGTCCTTGACCCAACCAGCCCTGAACCAATCCACGGGCCAGTCCCCGGCACACCAATGCCCTCTGAAGTACACCCCGTAGCCGGAGGAGCCGGCAGCGTCAGAAGCAATCTGCAATTCTGCCTCAAGTAGTAACTCCTCTCGCCAGAGGGAAACCCCGTTGTATGAGTCCAAAAACTGCTCCCATACAAGAAGGTCCTCCCTCATCCCCCTGGTAACTCTGGTCCTGTGGTGTGGAAGATGGAGGCCCTTCATAGACTCACAGAGCCGCCTCACGAAAGCACGGCCGGGCGCCACAACCTTGCATGCAAAGTTGAGGTGTCCTACCAACTGCTGTAACTCCAAAAGGGTAACCTTAATCAGGGATCTAGATGCAGCCACCCTTGCTCTTCAGGCATCCAATTTATCCCTAGGTAATCTGCAGCATTGGCCTATGGTGTCGATCTCTATCCCCAGGAATGTCAATGTAGAGGCAGGGCCCTCTGTTTTCTCCTGAGCCAGGGGAACACCGAGCTCATCAGCAAGGCCCTGAAAGCTGGACAGCAGGAATTGGCATTGGCCGGATGCCGGCCTTCCCGCAAACAAAAAATCATCCAGGTAATGAGCCGTAGTATCCAGCCCTGTCCTGAATCTCAAGGCCCATTCTAAAAAGGAACTGAACCTTTCGAAAGCAGCACAGGACACGGAACAACCCATGGGAAGAGCCCTGTCCATATAAAACTTGCCCTCGAAAGCAAAGCCGAGGAGCTCAAAGTCCTCAGGGTGGACTGGAAGAAGCCGAAATGCAGACTTGATGTCACATTTCGCCAACTCAGCACCGACCCCACAAATGCGGACCACCCTCAGGGCCTGATCGAACAAAGTATACTTAACGGAACACAACTCGTGAGGAATGGCATCATTCACAGACCTCCCCCGAGGGAAGGAAGGGTGGTGAATGAGACAAAATTCCCCAGGTGCCTTCTTAGGCACAACTCCCAAGGGGGAAACTCTCAAATTCCGCACTGGCGGCAAACTAAAGGGGCCCAGAACCCTGCCTTCTTTACACTCCTTGGCGATTTTTTTCCCGCACTACATGCTCAAGCCCATAAACTGATTTCAAATTAGGAGCCGAGAAAGGCTCCCTCAACCCTTGGAAAGGAATGCGAAAACCAGATGAAAACCCCTCCCAGAGATAAACGCAGTCAAGAATGGGCGGGTACAACTGTAACCACCTTCTCAACATTCGCAACTTAATTGGGCTAGGCCCCTTTTTCAAAAGCGGGGGCAGAAGACCCCCCCCCTCGCCGACCCCTTTTTCCTCCGCCCCGACCTTTAGGTCTCGGGCAATCTGCGAAGGCATGAGGTCCTGAGCATAGAGGGCATTCATGTCGAAAGGAGCAATTTTTTCTGCTGCAGCTTCCTTTAGAAGAAAACTCCCAACAGAGTGGACGGCGTGGCACTCCTGGCCCAACTTGCTCACGGGGGCTAATCTGCGACTGAGCCCTCTTTACTGAGTGGCCACTATGCGACCTTCCCCCCCCCCCCCCGGCACTCTACTAGGCGACATGATCAGTAGCCAGAGACTTGGACTGATCTTGTCCCAACGCATGGCTGGGTTCATAGCCACCCGCATCCTGAACTCCTCATCATACAGCAGCCAAGCCGGACTTGGGAAATCAGTCAAAGCTTTGTAAATGATATCCAGATACTGGATCATTGACAAAGCCCTCCGGAAGCCAATTGGCCCATGTCCTATCGACCACCTGCCTTTTTAACCGCTCCTTTTCATGGTCATCCAGATTGTCCCTATCCTTCTTCTCCATTTCCCTATAAAGGAGACTGAAAACGTCCACAAATTCTCCCCAAAGTATCTTTTCTTTAGTGGCTGTGGACAGATGGTCACCTAGCGGCAAATCCGCTTCCCCGCTAGGCACAGCTCCAGGAGGGACAGTCTCATAAGGAGAAGGTGATCCAACATTCCCCATGCTAGGAGGGGAAAGACCCCCTGCTAGCCACGGATTAGTGGGCAGTGTAAAGGAACCAGGAGTCCCAAACTGTTGCCAACCCTGTGACAAGGTGGTTGAGGAAGCCATGCCCTGCTGAGAGGGGCCCCACGGCCAACTCACCGACGCCCCTGTCGCAGCCAGGTCCTTACCTCCCTGCCCTTGTTGTGGAGAGTAAAGGGTCACTTGTTGGTTCCCCACGCCCTGACCCTGCAGCCCAGCGGATGTCCCTGCACCTGGATCCGTAGCGCCAGCATCCCTCCTGTCCTCCAGGAATGCCAACCGTGCCAACACCTGCGCCTGAAACGAGAAAAGAGACTCTCCCTTCGCATCAGTGTTCATAGGTGGCAAGCCCGAACCTTTCTCCAATGCCGCCAGCCGCAGCAGGATGGCAGCATTCACCGGATCCTCGTCCTCCTCGTCAGATGGGATGGCCGAAGGAGGACACACAGGAGGCCTCTTTGGAACCGGCCGCTTGCCTTTGCCCTTCCCCGATCCTTTGCTGGAAGCCATCGCAGCACAGACCAACTAGCAAAGAAGACTGGGCGTTAAACACTGCAACAAGTAAATCAGCAAGACAATGTCTAAGGAATCCCAATGGAGGATAAAATGGACACCAGCTTGCCAAAAGCCAATAAAAATTGCAGCCTCCAAATTAAAATGGCCGCTAGACAAAGCTGGAAGGCCCCAAGGAATATCTCAAAATGGCCGCTGAGGCCAGACAAACCCAAAAGCATCTCTAAAATGGCTGCCCTAATACCACTAAGTAGTGCACCCGGAGGCCTTAACAAAATGGCCGACAACCAGAATTCAAAAGGCCCAACTGCCCCTAGAGGCTTATCAGGCCTAATCGCTCCAAATGAAGCCTGTTGCCTGAATGTCCTATTGCGCCCCCGGCCGCTCAGAGGACTCCCCAGCCTCGTCGCTTCACCCTGCGCAGCCCAGCAGACTCACGGGGGGGGGGGGTGAAAAGCGAGGTGGGAAAAACCGCCCCTAAGCTATAGCCGCCTCTGCCAATGCCGCGGCAAAATGAAACGCGGGGAGATCGAGGCCGCAGCGCTACCTACACCCCCTCTCTCCACTAAATGGAAATGCCTGGCAGGACAGGCCGCAAAGGCACCTCCCACGGCCCCACGCTGCCCTGAAGCAACTGGGGGGGGGAAGGGGGGGTGAACGCCGACAACTCCCATCCCCAATAAAACGCCCGGTCCCTGCACTCGCCCCGAGCCGCCGCTTACCCAACTGGCAAGGGGGGGGATACTAGCCTAATAACCCACCGCCGCTTTAAAAAGGGGGACCCAGCCCCGTGGGAGCAGTCATGCCACCACGGAGATCGCCGGCGTGGCATGTGAACCCTCAATTGGGGGGGGGGGTGACCAAGCACTCTCCCCGATGGCCCGGCATGCCAACCGTCAATGCTGCCACCCGGTGAACCGTCCGGGGGGGCAAAGCACCCGCCGACGCCGAGCCCCTCCAGGCAGCCCCGCTCAGCAGCCTAGCGATCCGTCGCCGGGGGGGAGTACCAACAATGCTCCTCCGAGCAAACCGTCGATGAGGAAGGGGGTGGCCAAGCGCTCGCCGACGCCGCAGCCCAGCTCTGTCGATGACGGAGGGGGGGGAGTAACCACAACTCTCCCGTCAGCGCTCCCGTCAACCACGCCGCCTCCCTTCACGCCCAGCACACCAGGCCACCCAGGGAGCTCCCGAGACATGTGCTCTAAATAACAGAGCACGCGGAGCAACTGCCAGTCTGGGGGCGAGGCTCCTGCCTCAAGCAGGCAAGCCACGCCCCCCCAGAAGGTCCCGGATGCACGTGAAGGCGCGCCGCCGTTGCTGCCTCTCCCGGCGACGGGGAGGCAAAGGAGCCCCCAATCGGGCGCCACAGCATTGCCGGGCGCCCGGGAGCTCGATTTTGATCGAAAGAGAGATACAAAGAGAGGAGGGTCACGAAGGGAGATTTTATAACATTTCAGAATTTTCTTCTGCAGATGCTTAGAGGCAGGCAGTGTCTTCCCAAACTTCCCTATTCTTCTGCTAGAGCACCCAGTGGCAATGTAACCCCCCCCCCCCCCGCAATGCCCTGTATCATCAACATCACCAAGCATTGTACAATTAGCAGTTATACAGGTTAAAATGGAGTTAACACCCACGCCCACATGCTTTAATGCCTACATGATAGGTGAGTTCTGTTGTTATGGGGAAGGGAATTTATTTTTTTCTGAAGCTTACTTTTTTTTAGATCAAGATGGGTAGCCATGTTAGGCTGAGGACAGACTGGCAGTATAAAGCAGAAGAAAAGTGGGGCAAAAAGACCCGGGCCAAGTTGTGGTGGGGATTCCCGGTCGCACTGCACCGACTGAGGCGGCAGCATATGGGGGAGGAGTCGGAATGGAGCAGTTGCACTGCGGGGCATCTCCTGGTGGTGCCGTGGTTGCACATGGCTTTGGTCCACTCTGCTGACTTGCGTGTAGGCACATGGGCACATAGGTGCAGCAGCAATTGGGGCAGGATCCCATGACTGGGAGCTTTAACTCCATGAGCCGGAAGCATCCCCGTGGGCAGTTGTGCACTCAAGTGCACAGCACACATGGGTGGTTATGTGCATTCCTGCCGGATCAGCAAGTTCACATTACCAGTGCTGCTTGATTGCGGCTTTTTTTACGTCCACACCTGGGAAGTGCAATCATTGTGCCCTCCACGGCTTGCCCTGGCTTTCACCTGGTACTTTTAAAAAGTGGGATCGAATCATTAAAGGACGTGGTGAGTACAGCAGGGGATCCGCTTGAGAAAGGTGCCTATATCGGGCCAAACTGCCAGTCTGAACTCGGCCTTAGTCTACCTGTAGCAGTAGAAAAGAGCAAGAGTCCAGCAGCACCTTAAAGACTAAAAACATTTGTGGCAGGGTAGGAGCTTTCATGAGTCACTGCTCACTTCATTTTTTTTTTTAGATACAGCCATTGATTCCTCTTGTTCTTCTTTTGTCTTTCAAAAGAATCATTTTTCTTAGTATTCTGTTGTTCCTCTATCCACCCTTTTGTAACTTCTGCCCTTGCAGAGTGTTTTTTTTCAAACATGTTCCTGCCACAAGAATCTAACCCTGTCCCTGTAAGAGAGGCTGAGTGAGATGTTAATTTTCCATGAAAAGCTTCAAGCTTCCCACACATTAAGCCTCTGTTTAAAGGGACAGGTCATTTCCCCAAACTAACTAACATCCTTAATTACAGATGGCGGGAATATGTATTATATGTTCAGGGAATTAAAGATATAGACCCACTATACACTTCAGTCCTTAAACATGCAGAGTGCCTTCCTCACATCATGCAATAACAACATGCAAAATCCATCTCACTACCAGGATGCTCACATTTCTCTCAATTGCTTGGCCATTTCAGTTGCTCTAAATGTCTGCCTGGTTAGATGGCTGATTGGCTGGTTGATGACGACTGTACCAGCCAATCGGTGCAGCACATTTTTTTTTTCATGCTGATTTCACTCCCATTGCTCAGATGAAGGAACCCATGGAACTCTTACTTGCTGCCTCTAGCAATAGGGAAACTGAGGAGTAATGCTCAGAAGTGGTGGCTGAAATGGCTGGGGAAAGTATGTTGCATGCATCAACTTTTTGAGACTTCCCTGCTGAAATATGTATGCATTCACAATTGATGCATGTGCATCTAGAAAAAAAAGAGTGGTGAGGGAGAGTTGGATTAGGCCTTCCTTGCCCAGCATTGGGCTGAAACATTACCTCAGGCATTGACTTTCCCTGAAATCACTTAATGGTTTCTAGAACTGCTATTTCCTAAAATCACCTAGTGGTTTCCACAACCACTATTTCAATAGCTGCACTAGGGTTTTAATGTAGAAATATTGACATATGCAATAAATTTAATTGCTTCTAGAAAAACTTTTACAATTCATTGCTTAAACAATACTCCTTACACACATTTTTTTCCTAGGAAAAAGTGTTTATTTTCTATACACATTTATATATGTGTTTGTGGGTTAGTTATATACATGTATAAAACCCGAGAATGTATACCTGTCTGTGTCAATAGTGTAGACAGAAAAAAAATATGAGTTTTTAAATGAAAACTGAGTTTTTCCTCCCTCTTGGTGAAAGGTGCCACAAATAAATATCTGCATACAAGATCTACTGGTCTTGGTCCTATTAAGTGCCCTTCTATGTGACCATCATTTAACTGAACTGAATAGTTGGCAAATCAGTACCAAATTTCATTACCTTGCTTTTAAATTATGTTGGCATTTGTGAACATTTTATTCTGGGACATGCACAAAGGTGAAATGATGTGGACCTTCTATAAGCCTTTCAAATAAACTAAGCCCTCTTGGGTTACTTAAGGTTGAAACAGCATCATTAATTTCAGTTTATGAGAATTCAGCATGCAGTCATTCTGTCTGATACTCCACTGATGAATTACATGAACTGTAATTAACCAAAGTACAGATAATGAACATTTGATTTGCATCATTCATTTCACTCTTTTAGTATGTGCTTATGAGCAAAATACTATTAAGCAGTATGATTAATTCTTATTTGTGTGCTATGAACATTTGATTTAGAACAAAGACCCTTTTCTAATACTTTACAGCCAGTCTCATGACCAATCTCATAACCTTGACTATCAGGTTCACTTGTGACACAGGTCCAGATGAAAACATCACATAGCCTAATAGCCATATTATGAAAGGGTAATCAGAACTGCTTGTAGAAGTTCACATGCACCCCCTAACTCTTCCTGCCTAAACTTGCATCCTAACAGGCATAACATACTGACAGATATTTCATTTTCAAATTAAGGATTAAGATTCATTTTTAATCTTGATTAAGATTAGTTTTTAATCTTGATTTAAACTTGGTATAAAAGCCAGCAATGGTTGCTCTGGTTAAGACATAATGCTGAACTATGGTTAATGCTGATCAGGAAAGGGAAGAAGGAATTTACACTGGTAGAAAAGAACTGTGAGACATAGGCTGAGGACAGACTGGCAGTCTGGCCCGCTCTGCCTCCGCTTTAAAAGTGGAGACAGAGCGGGTGTCCAGACTGCCACATCTGCCCTGCAGAGGCACCCTGGACTCACCTCGTCTGGCGGCATGCTCCTCCCGCAGCAGTTGGGCACCACTTCCAAGTGGTGTCCCGGTGGCTGCACGCGTGTTCCACCCGCTTCCGGCGAGTGTGAATGTGGGCGGGCGGAGCCGCGCGGTGTTCTGCTGCCGCCGCCGGAAGCTGCTCTCAGTGTGGATGCTGTGGGCGGCTTCCTTGCAGCAGCGGCTGAACGCCGTGCTGCGGGGCAGTTCGCCCCGGCTTGTTCTGCCGTGCTCCTGTAGCATGGCAGAACTCTAATCTGTCCTCAGCCATACATGACTCAGCAAGACAGTTCCAGTCAACAAACCATGGCTGCATCATATCAAAAATGTGGACTATAATAAAGTGATCTGGATGTGATTCTCACTGAATAATTTTGGTCTTAAGCATTTTATCTGAAATTGTCTCACCAACATACAGAAATTAGTCAATCACATTCAATTGTTAGTAGAAAGATGGCAATTTTTATACTAAGAGACCTTTTCATTCAAAAACAGCTAAGAGTTGTGTAGCTCATATTCTTACGATTATACAGTAGGCAAAGATCGAAACATTGAATTTCTGCACAAGCTAAAGATTTTATATGGACAGGTAGAGTAAGTAAAGTAAATTTCTTGAAAACTGGGCTTCCTGCCTTGAAAAGTCTAAAACTGAGAAGCATAGAGCAGTTAGGTATGAAGATGTTTAATAAGATAATTGTTGCTGTTGTTAGCTATTCAGTCGTGTTTGACTCTTGGTGATTCTGTGGGCCAGCGCTCTCCACATTTTCCAACCTTGTACTGTTTCCTTGAGTTGTTCCATGCTCAAGCTGGTGTCAACTTTTATGGTGTCTAGCCACCATGTTCTTTGGTGGCCCAGTTTCCTTTTACTACTCCAATACTTGCTTGTTTGTCACCAAGGAATGTGCAGGAGCTTTCTCCAGCACCACAGCTCAAATGAATCAATTTTCTTCCTGTCCTGCTTCTTCATGGTCCAACTTTCACAGCCATAGGTTACTATGGGGAACACAGTAGCACAGACTAATCTGCATTTGATTGCAAGGCTGATGTACTTGCTCTTCCATATTTGATTCATGCTCACCATTGCTGTACAACCCAGTGTGATTCGATGTTTTATTTCTGGACTGCATTCACTGTGTTGGTTTATCTGTGATCCTAAGAAAATGAATTCTTCTGCACTGTGGGGAGCTATCGGGGCTATTCTTTTCTCCATGGACTCAGATCAGAGAGAAGGGCAGGAGAGTAAAGGGAGAGTTGTGATGGGAGGAGATGGAACTGGGTAAAGATTAAATCCCCTCCCCTTCCAATCTGAAGCCTCTGAAGGGGTAGAGGAAACCATTTTGAGGGTCTAGGGTACCTAAAAGAAATCTGCACAGAACATAGTCCTCCTTCTAATATTAAAGCGCCTCTAAATTCCAAGCAGATTAAACAAAGGGTTTTGATTTTGCAGACACCCAAAGTAGGTGACTATCTAAGCAGCTGCAGTTCCCTTTACTGATTCCTAAAATGATAGTCAAGTGGCAGCCTAGCAGAAGAGTTCTGGCTAGCCACTGCATTCTTTTCATTTTCCTATTCTAACAGTGACTGACTGTCAATAAAAATGTTTTACCTTTCCACTGGAAACTCTGTATTTACCACCATTCTTTGACATAGTCTGTTTATTTCCTTTCACAAAGTGACAGTGTTTTTTCTTTGCAGAATCCCTCAGGCCTTTCTTGTTGGTCTGAATTATTCCCTATGGGGGACATTTGGGAGGATGGAGTGGCCATTTTCCAGCCAAATGACACCAAAATTGTGGTGGAGTAAGTGCTGCCTGTCCACTAAAGAACCCATACTTTCAAATAAACTGGACCAAGGGATCAAATTCTATGGGACCCTGAACAAGCTGTCCCCAGCTCTCCATTTTCTCAGTCATAGTACTTATAAACATCAAAAGGAAACCCATAAGAGATGGAAAGAGAATTGCAGCTCTTTGAGGCTTCTCTCCAAAGATGATCAGCTGGAAGCACTGTGTGCTCCTCCATTGCAAGGATCCAACTGGAAGGGGGAAATGCTATTTGTAGGAAATCAGTAGCATCAAAGAAAAACACCAGCACATAATGCAGCCAGCTAGCAGAACCCAAAGACAAAAAAACCCCAAACCCAAAACAGATGGCTTGGGGGAGGAGAGTTTTGCAATATCTAAGAATCCCAGATTTGTGTTACTGTTCAGGAAAATCACCTTAATGACTTCAGCTGGAGATTTCCATGTATATCTTTAGCTCAGGAATTTTGTAACACACACACACACCATGTTCAAAAAGATGGATAGCAAAGCATGGACACTGGCTCAAATTAAATCTAATGACATTTAATGACATGCTTTCCTTTGTGGTTATTTGTTTGCCCAAAAACTGAGAGAACATTCCATTCTGACAATGTAGTTCACACTGACACAAACAGAGCCAAGTGTTAACATGGTGCAGAGAACTCATTGAAAAGGTTTCTCTACAGCTACAGCCTTTAAAAAGTTTTATGCCTAGGTCATTTCATGCACAAATGCACATTAACAACAGAAAATTGGATTATGGGAGACGTTTATTGTAGGAATTATCTTTCTGTACCAAGCCCCAGCTAATTTTAAATAAGAGAGACATAGAATGTTTTAAAAAGGGAGTCTCCATAAACATTTTTTAATTATTGATTTTAAATAGTAATTCACACAATTCAGTGGTTAGCGAGATGGGAAACCATACATAAAGAGTGAATATGGCACTGACACCCCACAAAAAAGGGGCCCCAGTTAAAATGGTCTGCCCACAGAGGCTCATGGATCCTTCTGGATTCCAAAATGCTCTGGGGGATTTAGGATTCCAAACACATGCTCTGTTGTGGCTGTGGTGGCAACTGGGAATATGAAGCTCTTCAAAGCTATTGACAAGATTGACTTTTCCTGCCTTTGGGGCAGAAGCCAGCCTCATAGTTTTCAGTGCTGAGTGACCTAAAGAGGGCTAGAAGGTGTCTAGATAGATGCTAATGGAAAACTCATACTGAATCCAACAGAATGAGTTATTGAGCCCACTGGAAGAATTATGAGACAGCAGTGATATTGGCCAAGAAGTGTTATTTCTCTACGATTATTGCATCAGCTAGTTCACATCCATCTCAACTGTTAAAAGCATTTTGACATCTGCTGACTCCTAAGTGTGAGCCTTTATAGACTGGAACATACAGTTCGCTGTGGTATCTTCACAAAGGTTTTTTTGCTAATAAAATAACATGAATGGGCCCTGATCTGGATGCCAGTTGAAATATAGGTCAAGTGCATAACTTTCCATCTGATTTGCTTATGGATCATTTTGACACAGGCATTGTGATGGATGTTGTCAGGATTCTGGGATCTGTGAAAACCACCACTTGTGCACCCATCCTGGCTGCTAAAATCATGTAAGGACCACATGAATGAGCCCTTGAAGTCTCTCATACATTAGTAAATAACACATTTTGCCTTCCCACAACCACTCAAAGAGGTGGGTATCTGTCCAGTGCTTTTAAAAATCCTTACAGAAAAACGATGTTACCAATTATCACTCAATCACTACCTTTCATGGTAAAAGTGAATGACAGGGCAGTAGTGAACCAGCTTCAGTTCTCCTTAGATAAGTCCTCTGTTTTTGACCATTTACAGTGTGGTTTAAGGCCAGGCTGTGGGACAGAAATGGCCCTGGTGGCCTTAGCTGATGACCTCTATCAGAATGTAAACCAAACTATGCTTCTTTGTTGCTCCTACTGGATCTATCTGCAGCCTTTGATACAATAGATTATTGCTATCCAATTGAGGCATTTGGAGGCAAAAGGAGGCATCAGGATACATGCATTAGGCTTGTTTACATCATCCCTCTTGGTCTGTACTCAAAGGGTTTCCACTGGAAACTAGCTATCTCCAATGTGGGAACTGTCTTGCGGTGTTCCACAGGGCACAATTTCTATCCCCCAGACCCCCAAATTATTCAAACTCTAGGTGAAACCTTTAGGAGAAATCATTCATAGTTTTGGAACTGGTTGTCATCAATATGTAGATGACATTCAGCTCTATATCTCTCTATCCAAATCCCTTGGTGATGTGGTGGAGGTCTTGAGCCATAGCATGACTGATGAAATGGTTGAAAGTGAACAAATTGATACTGAACCCTGACAAGATGGAAGTGATGTTGGTTGGGTAGGCAGAGATCTTGGAGGACACTGTGTTTCCCATTTTAGTGAAGTTCAGTTAAGCTGACCCTTGCTGACTCATTTAAGAACCTACGGGTTATATTGGATCCAACATTGCTACTGGATTGCATTACAATTTAATGCAGCTGCAAAAAAAATGCTTTCTTTCAACTTAATCTAGCCTAGAAGCTGGCCCTCTACCTTAACAACCAATGCCACCATCTGGGCCCACTCCATTGTAACATCAAGACTAGACTACTACAAAGCACTCTACATAGGTTTCCCCTTGAAGTCAACTCAGAGACTCCAGATGGTATAGAACACCACAGCTTGGTTGTTACCAGGAGCTACATGGAACATATACATTATTCCCATTTTGCAGTCATTCCACTGGCTGCCCATTAGCTACCAGGCTCAATTAAAAGCATTGGCCCTCACAAACAAAGCCCTTCATGGCCTGGGTCCCTTATATCTAGAGGACCACTTCTTTCCCACCATGTCAGCTTTGCTTATGTGAGCAGGGCTTTCTGCAGGTGTTAGCCTTCAGATGGGTAAAATCAACAATGACTCGTGCATTCTGCTCACAGCTGAAGGAGCAGAAGGGATTCAACAGTTTAAAATGTTTAGTTGGAGGGAAAGGAATTTTCTATTGTCAAAATAATTAGCTGTCACCCGCAAATTTTGCTACATCGCTGTTTCACCTAGCTCCAGTCCACTGCTCCCTGCACAAATAGGGATCCCTATTCACTTCCCTCCTCTGTGGAAAGTGCCCATGTATTCTTCCCCTCCAGACCTTAAACCAAGTTCTAGGCAGTAAGAGGTCTAATCAGACAGCTGCCAAGTTTCCTTTTATAAGGAGCATTTTGGTCTAACCATCCGTTTAGAATTCTTTGAACACTCACCAGCTGTAATGCCTTGGGCATTTAAAAGTACCTTATTAATATAAAGAATAAAGGTAAAGGTTTCCCTTGCTCGAAAGCTAATAAAATCCGACTCTAGGGAGCGGTGCTCATCCCCGTTTCCAAGCCAAAGAGCCAGTGCTGCCTGAAGACTTCTCTGTGGTCATGTGGCTGACTGGCTGGCATGACTAAACGCCGAGGCACATGGAACACTGTTACCTTCCCACTGAAGTAGTACCTATTTATCTACTTGCAATTTCTTGCTTTTGAACTGCTAGGTTTGCAGGAGTTTAGCCCAGAGATGGGAGCTCTCTCCATCACACAGCATTGGGTATCAAACTGCCACTACGGACCTTCTGGTTTGCAACTCAGCATCTTAAGCCACCACAGCCCTTATTTTTAACATACACTTCTGCTATCTGTACAAATGCTTGGCTATGTTGATGATGCAGAATATTGGCTAAGTTTCTTAAGTGGCTATAAATTGTTGGGAGATAATCCCCTTGTAGTACACTTTCTCTCCTGGAAAAAAAGTTGACACAATTTATACATCAGGAAATATTACAATCAACTGGAAAAGTGTAAAAGTGAAAAATGTTAGGAATAAAATGGTAAAATAAGTTCAATGAGACAGCTGAATTCCATTTTCTAAATAACAACAAAAAGAACCCCTGCAGAAGAATCTGGAATCATACTTAAGGGAATCATAAAAAAAGCAAAAAATTGCAAGTTTTTTAGATACAAGCACTCCAGGTTTGTTTAAAAATTACTGTTGCAAGAAATTTTCTTAATTCCCGTTTTATCAGTTTCTCATTGAAATCCAATTATCTATTTCTTTTCATCTTTTTAGGAATTTGGAGTCAGTTGCTAATCAATTCTGCTTTTATCAAAGAGAAATTCAGAGATGAGGGAGAGGAAGGGAGGTTCTACAAAATTTCATTTGGTAGCTGCTCAGAGGCAGGCCAGCTGTTTGCCATGTTTAGAGGACTCAGATGGTTATATCAGTTCTTTCTAATACAGAAGGATGTGACCCTTCCTCACTACTGTTGTGTTTTTTCTTATTTCATCTTGTTTGCTTCAGTGTGCAGTGTAGTGGCACCATTTTTTAAAAAAGATAACAACATAAAGCAGTTTGGAAGTTGAGAGCTGGATAACCCTTTCCCATATGTGCCAAAACACATGTCATCCTGAGATCATGCTGAAATAGTGGTATAAACTATCCACATAGCACCAGAGTTTGAATTTCAAGGGGGGGGGGGGGCAGTTACAACAAATCAGAAAAATGAGACAGCAACAAGGGAAGGACAGGAAATGACGATGATGTCATCTGGAACCACCATTAAAACTTCCTGTTTAAAGGCTTGTAATTGTGCTTATATATATATATATTTTTTGTAAGAAAGTTTTTATTTTTCAAAACATTAAAATTAATACATTTGTTTTATACAAATCCTTTTTTCCATATTATATAACATTTTGTTCTATTTGTATAGTCTTGCTTTTATCTTGTATTGGTGGTTTCCCACCACATCTGAAGCATAACACATTTTCCACTTTATCCAAAATAGTAATATTTATCTCTATGTTTACATTTCTGGTAACGGTTATATATCTTTAAAATACTTATATACCAATTCTTATTTTCTATATTCTTATATAATTCTAAAAAACAAGTTCATTATCTAATTATCCTTAGTACATTCATATACTCAATTTCTATTCCTTTATGCTATTATAACCATGTATAAATGTAGTTTTTCATGTCCCAATATTTTTCAACATATTCTTTCAAATCCTCCCAATCTTCTAAAAAAGTCTCTGAGTACAGATTATTCAACTTTCTAGTCCATTTATCCATTTCAGCCATATATAACAATTTTTTCAACCATTCCCACACTTCTGGTATTTTTTCATTTTTCCAATTTTGTGCATACACCATTCTTGCTGTTGTAATCATATACCATATTATTGTCCTTTTCTTTACATTTATCTCTTCTAGTTTAAGTCCAAGCAGTAACATTTCAGGCAACTTCTTAAATGTACATTTCAAAAAATTTTCCATTTCTGCATGTATTATAGACCAATAAGTCTTCACTTTATCACAAGTCCACCACATATGATAGAAAGAACCTTCTTTCTTTTTAAATTTCCAACATTTGTTAGACATATTTTGATTAATATTTGCAATTTTTTTTGGTGTCATATACCATCTGTACATCATTTTAAAACAGTTCTCTTTTAGATTATAACATGTAGAAATACTCATTGCATTTTTCCATAAAAATTCCCAAGATTCCATTTCAATGTCTTTGTTTAGGTTTATCGCCCATTTTATCATTTGTTCCTTTACCATTTCATCAGCATTAAACCATTTTAACAATACTTTATACATTTTAGAAATCATTTTTTCCCATCTTCCTCCCAAATTTGTTCTATTTCATTGCTTTTTTCTCTAAAACCAGATTTTTTATCACTTCTGTACATATCATATATTTGTCTGTACCTTAACCAACCATAATCAAAGTCCATCTGCTGCTGCTCCTTCAATTTAAAGTCTTTACCATGTCTTGTTAACAGGTCTCTATATTTCAACCAGTCTTGTCCTTTGTAGTGAGATGATGGATTTAAAACTTCTGCAGGTACAATCCACATAGGTATTTCTTCTGGAAAAAAGTTTTTATATCTTGTCCACGTATCGATTAATGTTCTTCTCAAATAATGATGCTTAAACATATTGTCCATTTTTGTTTTACCATAATACAGATATGCGTGCCACCCAAACCTACAGTCATGACCTTCCAGGGACAATAACTTTCTGTCTTGTAACATAGTCCATGTCCCTATCCAAGTCAAACATACTGCATCATGATATAGCCTTAAGTTTGGTAACTGAAACCCACCTCTCTCTTTAGCATCACACATTATTTTCATCTTAATTCTTGGTTTTTTTCCCTCCCCACACAAACTTAGTCAATTCCTTCTGCCAGCATTTGAATGTTTTTACATCTTTCACAACTGGAATAGTTTGAAACAGAAACATTATTCTTGGTAACACATTCATTTTAACCACTGCAATTCTACCCAGCAGTGACAAATTTAATACATTCCAAGTTTTAATATCTTGCATAACTTGCTGCCATAATTTCTCATAATTATTCTTATACAAATCAATGTTTTTCATTGTTAGGTTTACACCTAGATATTTTGTCTTTTTCACCACTTCACATTCTATAAGATTTTGTAATTCAATTTGCTTATTATTTGGCATATTTTTACACATCACTTTCGATTTGTTCTTATTTACATAAAACCCAGCCAAATCACCAAACTCTCTTACTTTCTGCAACAAATATGGTAGTGTAGTCATAGGCTGAGGACAGACTGGCAATGTAAAGCGGGGCAGGCACGCTTAGCAAATGGAGGAAACGAGCACGTTCAGACATGCGCATCTGCCCGTCGGCTCCGTTGCGTACTTACCCATCTCCCAGTCGCTTTGCTTCCGCTTTACCCGGACACCGGTTTTTCCCGGTGTTCAGGGGCCTTCCTCCACATGCCTCCCGCTTCCAAACAGTGTGAACTGGAAGAAGCGGGAGGCATCCGAAGGAAGTGTGAACGCACCGGCAAAAAGTTATGCGCATATGCGCATGTGCGCATGTGCGCACATGCGAAAAACATCAAACAAAAACAAAAAAGCGCCGCGGCGCACGCGAGCCGCGCGCGCTGGCTATGCGGCAGTCTGAACGCTCCGTGGCAGTCTGAACGCTCTGTATTGCCGCTGATCAGCATTGCTCTGGCCAGTGTGAACGGCCAGCTCTGTGGGTTTTTTCCCCCGCTCCAGTTCCCTCCGCTTTGCCTCCGCTTTAGATTGCCAGTCTGCCCTCAGCCATAGGGTCTTCAGCTATAAACATCACGTCGTCTGCAAAGGCTCTATATTTAAAAGAGAAACCTTTTATTGTTAAGCCTTTAATTTCTTTATCTTCTTTCAAATTTAGTAACAAGACTTCCAAAATCCAAATAAATAGCAACGGCGAGAGTGGGCATCCTTGTCGTGTTCCTTTTTCCACTTTAAAGTAATCCGTTTTTTCAGTATTAATTATTAAAGAGGATTTCTGTTCTCTATATATTGACTTAATAAGATTAAGCATATAGTCTCCAATTTCAAGATGTTCCAACACTTCAAACATAAAATCCCAATTTAAATTGTCAAACACTTTTTCTGCATCTAAAAAAAGAAAGCCCACTTCCTTCTCCGGATGTTTATCATAGTACTCTATAGCATCCACTACTACTCTTATATTGTCTCTTATTTGGCAATTAGGTAAAAATCCTGCTTGTTCTGTCTGTATAGTCTCTTTAAGATGTTCCTTAAGCCTATCAGCTATAATCTTGGCAAAAATCTTATAGTCATTGTTTAACAAAGAAATTGGTCTATAATTTTTAACATTGGTTAAATCTTGACCTTCTTTCGGAATGAGTGAAATGGTTGCTTCTTTCCAAGTCTCCGGGACCTCACCTGTCACTCCTATGTCATTCATTAATAGCAATAACACTGGTGAGATCGAATCCTGTAGTGATTTATAAAACTTAGCTGTAAATCCATCTGATCCAGGTGCTTTCCCTAATTTTGAATCATTTATTGCATTTTTAATCTCTTGTAGTGACATTGGGCAGTTAAGTAGTTCTTTGATTTTCTCCGTTGGTTTTGGTAATTTTAATGACTGTAGGTATTCTTTAATCCTTCTTCTGTCTTTATTTTCCTTCTTAAAAAGCTTTGCATAATATTTAAAAAATTCTCTTTTTATTCCCTTATTGTCTATTATCTCAATATTGTCCCGTATCACTTTAGTAATAAATTTATTTTCACGTTTTTTCTTTAATTGCCATGCTAAGTACTTTCCAGGTTTATTTGCACCTTCAAATGCTTTTTGTTGCAATTTTTTCAGGTTCCAGTAAGTCTCTTGATTCAAAATAGCTTTTGCTTGGTCTTGTAACATCCAAATTTCCTTTTGCAGTTTCTTTTTCCCTGGTCTGTTCTTCAGTTCCTTTTCTTTTATTTTAATGGCTTGTACAATGTTTTCATATTGTTTTCTTTTCTTTTTATTGTCTTTAGCGTTCAATGATATCAATAATCCTCTCATAACTGCTTTGTACGCATCCCACACAGTTTGAATTTTTACTTCTTTTTGTATGTTCGCTTGAAAATATAAATCTGTCTCTTCATGTAATTTTTTAACTATTTCTTGGTTGTCTAATAAGTCCTCATTTATTCTCCATCTCCCTTGCCTTTTTATTTGCCCAGAAGTCCATAGACAAGGATTGTGGTCTGAGATTATTCTAGGTAGAATTTCAACTTTTTTTGTCTTAAGTGTTAGATTAATAGACATCCAGATCATATCAATTCTTGAATGTGAATCATGTCTGTTAGAGTAAAAAGTATAGTCTTTCCCTTGTGGGTTAACCTTCCTCCAAATATCCTCCAGCTTTTCTTGTTTTATCAGTTCAAAAAAATTTTTGGGAAGTTTCCCTAGTGTGTCGTCTTTTCTCTTTGAGCGCTTATCTATTTTATTATTCACAGTCCCATTAAAGTCTCCCAACATTATGATTTGTTCATAGTTTACACTGTCCAGTTCCATTTGTAGTTCTTTAAAAAAGATTTCTTTAGCTCCGTTGGGGGCGTAAATATTTACAATCAAAGTCTTCTGTCCGTGTAACAGAATTTCAATAGCTAAGTATCTTCCTTCTTTATCTTTAAATATTAGTTTAGGTTCCAAGTCTTTTTTGGCATATGTTACCACTCCATTCTTTTTATTACTTGCCAATGAAAAAAATTCGTCTCCCAACTTTTTTCTTATTAAATATTTGTAGTCTTGTTTCTTAAGATGGGCCTCTTGTATACAAACTATACTACATTTTTGTTTCTCCAGCCAGTGTCCTACCATTCTACGTTTTTGGGGTGAATTAAGTCCATTTACATTCCATGAGAGTACTTTGTAATCCATCTTGTTGTAGTCTTAAATATCACCAAATTCTTCCTTGTTCTCACCAACAAAGGCGTACATTTCTGCTGAATTTTTAATCACCATTCTGTTGTTACCATAATAAAAACTCAGTCCTTGTGGTATTTCCCAACGAAATCTTATTTTTTTCTCTTTCAGTTTGTCTGTCAGACGCTTGAATTTTTTCCTGTCTTGCAAAATTGCTCTGGGCAATTCTTTCATTACGATAACTTTTTTTCCACCTATTTCAAAAGAGTCTGTAAAACATTTCTTGTAGATTTGTTCTTTTGTTCTCTTCATTGTAAATTGAACTACCACGTCCCTTGGTATATTTTTGTCTCTCGCGTATGTAGAATTGACTCTGTAAACAAGATCCATATGTTCTTTAACAACTTCCTCTTCCTCTTGTAAAAAATCTGCTAATGCTTCTTGCATTCTTGTAAAAATGTCTTCACCTAATTTTTCCTCTATACCTCTAAATCTCAGATGGTTTTGCATGTCTCTATAGTGCATCATCTTTTCCATTCTGTCATTTTCCTTCATTGTTTTTTGAGTATTTTCTTCCAGTTCTTTTACTTTAATTTCTATGTCTTGTGTTCTAGTGGTTAACTTTTGTAATTCAGCTTTTAAATCTATAAAATTTTTGTCTGCTTGTGCAGCTATACCATTCATTTTAACATTTACCTCTCCTATAGCGTCTAACTTTTTTTTTTCCATTGCTTCCATAACAGCTAGTAATTC
Source organism: Lepidodactylus listeri (assembly GCA_029233225.1). NCBI lineage: Eukaryota > Metazoa > Chordata > Lepidosauria > Squamata > Gekkonidae > Lepidodactylus > Lepidodactylus listeri. The sequence continues at coordinate 51,005,284 of JARCFY010000007.1, forward strand.
TTTTTCTTTTTTTGCTGCCATTGTAGGAGAGGACCATGTAGCTGCTCTTGATCTTAGCCCATGATCCGTCTTGTCTCTTTAAAAAAGATCGATTTTATTTTATTTTCCAAATCAAACACCATTTAGTGTAATCACACAAGCTAGTCTTGCCAAGTCAAATTTCGTTGGTTTCAGCCTTCTAAGTTATATAGTTTATGAGATATTACTGTTTAAAAATTTTATAAATCCAAAATGGCGGGCACAACTTCTCTATGGTTTGTGTCAAAGGTTATAGTCTTTTTACCTTGCTTCTGGCTTGCCGTAGTTTCCTTTTGTCCCTTCCTCTTGCTTAATTGTCTGCTCTCCGCACGTCATTTCCTGTTGTAGTCCTTTTGGTCCGGCAGTTTTTACAGTCCCCTTTGCTCTCTTCCAATTCTTCTCCACTTCCCTTCTTGTCTGCTCCTCAAGCCGTCACTTCCTGTCTCAGTCCTCACAGCTTGGTCTCGCGATGCTTGGTTCCCTCCTCCCCTCTTTGTCTCGCGATGCTTGGCTCCCCCTCCCGACTCTTCTTAACCGCAGGAATGTTAAACAACTTGTTTTTTTGGCTTTTTAAGTTCAAATTCAGCTTTTTAACATTTCAAAACTGCACTCATCCAATCTGCAACAGTCTATTGCTTCACCAGATCTGCTTTTCGTCTTTCAAAACACGGTAATGGTAAGGCAAAAAGTTTTTTTCCGTTACCTTATGTTGTTACTTCTCTTCAGATGTGGTCCCAACGTTTAAACTTTGTCTTCTTTGTTAAGGAATCAGGGGAATTGGAGATTTTATGCTGATTAATCAGCCCAGCTCGGCTTCTTAGAGATACTTGCAAAAATCTTCTTCGGCTGCAGTGCTCAAGGTGTTGTAAAAGTCTCCTCTGAGGCTTTTCCTTCACCGAGCTTGCTCAAACCTGGATTATATTGCTTGCTGGTCCTCACACTACCTGTGTGAGGTTGCGTCAGGTGGATTTATCCACCCAAGCTGTCAAGAAGAGCCGCTGTCCACTCTGCGCATTTGCAAAGCGTGTCAGACCTCCATTCCTCCGACTGGAAACCCGATTTCTTTGCATTCTAGAAAGAAAGAATGTAGCATATTCATAAATGCATGTGTGTGTGCATTTGTGCATGCATGCATGTGGTGTGTGTGTGTGTGAGAGAGAGAGAAACAGAGACAGTTTCCCCAAAGCAGCCCTGGCACAATTAATCAGGGTCCTGGAAGGGCTTTGTTTGTTTACACTAAATTAAAGAGAGGCACAAGTTACTGCATTGTCCTATCAAGTAGATCCTGGTACCGCAAGTTGGCTCTCACTGTTGTATATGTGTGTCTTTTTAAGCCTCTAATGGCCAGCTGTGACAGCTTGAGTCTGAATGTGTGGAAGAAACTGTCAGCACAAATCCTGGCATCCTGACTCCAGACAACTGCATGCCACCAAGTGGTGGTTTGTACTCGTGCCAAAATGGATTTTGAGAGACAAGCAAACAGGACATTAATTCTGCCAAAGAAAAACGAAATGCTGGTGGAGAGGACAGAGTTCAGGATCTTACATTTAGAGGATGAGCACTTGATGGCTCTGCTGTCAACAGTTCATCATTTAGCTCAGCAGCTATGAAGAGCATGGACATTAGATCCCTCTTGCCCTAAGCTGGCCCTGTAGTGTGGAATGCTGGCAGAATCCTGAGCTCTCTCTTCTGCCTACTGAAATGAAAAGCCTGACCATCTGTTGGGAGGCAAAGATTTCCCTGTCAACTGGTGCCTGCTCTGAGTCTCCAACAGGCCCTTATGTGGCAAAGTCTCTCAGAAGCCCTTATTCTTTGGGGAAAAGTCTGCTTTGCCCCAGAGATTTTGCTAGAGAATTCTTCAGAGTGTACCAGAATGTAGGAGCCAAGCAGCTGACCACTTTGGCCCACCCTTTCCTAAAGGAATAGATTACCAAGAGGGGAGGAGGGGAGATATATGTAAGAGTTTAAAATATCTTTAGACTGAGGCAAGAATGCATTTTAAACAGGCTATGCAAATGTAGATGGAGGAAAGATGGATGGAAGATTCATCATGCGAACTGTATATGACATCCATGAATGTCAGGGCATATGTACGGCTAAACAATAACGAACATTTCTTTGCATGCTTTCCATTTGTTGAAGCAAGATACTTTCATTTCACTTATGGAGAAAACAGCCTTTGTTTTTATAAGCTACTCAGAGTTATAGAAATGATGCTTGAAATAAAGCAGATAAAGTTGTGGCTGTGGGAATAAAAACAGAAGATTATGTATTCACTCTAGCTTAATGTACTTAGGCTTCTTTTCAATAGAAGGTGGGGTATGGGAGGATAAATCTGCCTGGTTCTGGAATCAGGGAGTGTGTATTTAAAGAGGGCTGTCACATCTTCAGAATGATGAAACAGTTAAGAGACTGTGATGGCAGAGTGCTGATTAGAGTTAAAGGGGCCCAGTGTATAACCACAGAAGACCATAGAGGAGTAGACAAGAAGATGAGAGATGGTCAGAAGATAAAACCAGAGTTCTCACTGATGGAAGCAGAGAATGAAAGCCATGTTTTTGCCATGGTATAAAGAGAGAAGCAATATGACCTGGCAATAGGCTTGCCAAGTCTTCCCAGTGGACGTGGAAATCCCCGCTCCAGCGGCCCGCTACCTGCCGGCCGGGATCAGGGTGCCAAGGGAAACCCCACCCCCAAATTGCCGGGCTACAACGACATGCCTGGCACGATGATGTCACCCAGAGGTGACGTCATCATGTCAGACACGTTTGGGGGGGACGCTCTGTAATTCGAGGGAAAACTCTATGGTTTTCCCTCGAATTACAGAAGTCCCGCCCCCAACAAGCCCAGCGTGATTACATCACTTTTGGGTGACATCATTGTGGCACGCACGCTTCGCGCGCATGCCAGAAGCCTCCCAGACAACAAAGGGCTCCCCCCTGCTGTGGAGAAGTTAGTACTTGGCAACCCTACCTGGCAACAAAGGAGAGTCAAAGGTGAGAGGTCAAAAATAATGCCACGTTTTTCCAGCATATGGATGGCAATGTTGTCTATAGGTATAAAGGGTACATAAAGAAAAGAAAGTTTGGGAAGAAAAATGAGATGTTTAGATATTAAGCTTGAGACCATGTTAAGAAATCCTAGAGGAAATACCAAAAAGCAACTGGAGATGTGATTGGATGGAGAAAGAGGGTTCAGGGCTAGAGCTGGATTATCGGGTAATGGGTCATAATGAAAGTCGTTGGGTTTGACAAAGTATACAGGGTACTATGTTCCTTCTTTAAACCTTTCATTTAATCATACACAGATTTATGATGCAAGTCACACAGATTTAGGGGGTAAGCCACAGGCAATGGAAATGCTCAAGTATAAATTCCCTAGGCAGAATGACAACTTATAAGTAAGCCATGGGAACTGATCTAACATTGCCTGCAGTGTTGGGGAACAGAGAGACTTAGTTTGTACCACAGCATACTAGGATTCCACCCCAGCATCTTTTTACAATGCTGGGGATCAATCCTTAAACATAATACAACAGATGCTAGCTGGCTATTCCTCTGTTAGGTTGATGTTTTCTTAGTCAGTGCCAATGGTTATGGAATGGTCCACTGATAGCTCTATGAACTATCTATCAGAGTTTGCAGGAGGCAATCCCCTCAAACAAGGGGAGGGAACGGGTTTCTGTGTGTATGTGTGTTGAGGCTGAAATAAACAAAGAAGAGCACACAAGAGTCCTGTAAGCTGGCTCAGGAACCTTGGATGCATGGCATATTTTAATAGGTGTCTTTTTGGGGGGGGGAGGATCTACAGCCCTGTAGGAGGGCCTTGTTTCCTCCATGTACATTTGTAAATAAACATATTATTACAAAAATGTCATGTCTCCATTGCTCCCTCCTCCAAAGGGAACAACCTAGGTAGTGCTGCCTCTGGAACATCTCACTACTCAGAGAAGGGGGAAGTGTGCAGAATGGGTAATAATGAGCTCAAGAAAGCTGTAGGGATTTCTCATATCTCTGCTTTTAAGTGGCTTCCACATCAGAAATACCAAAGCCTCTGTATATATATATATATATATATATATATATATATATATATATATATATATATATATATATGAAATAGCTGGAAAGGAAGCACTGCCACTAATACATCTCAGAAAGATCTATTTACTATGGTTAGTTCACTCAGCGCTGGGTTCCAGTACAATTATCCCCTTCAGCATGACTGGCTTCTCTTGAGAATGTGTGTAGATGCTGGAGCCTAGGAAGAGACAGCTGGGCCCACTGATAATGGCACAGGCTCATCACTGCTTTTATGGAAAAACCCTTCTCCATTGTCACCCTGAAGGGACTTATGAAGCAGGAAGATTTTCTTTGCTATGACAACTGAAAGGCTGCCAGAGTCTCTGACACCTGTAGTGATTCTACAGGGCGAGCATTGGCTGCTAGCTGAGATCAGAGTAGGATAAAACCTCCAGGCCTACCTATTCCAAGTATTATGAAAATGTCAGGGAGATAAGAACCCTAAATTATGAGGAACAAGCAGGAGGACCCGCAATACTCATGAGGGGAGAAGGAGCTCAACGTAGAGGAGGAGGAAGCACCTGCAGGTGAGCTTCTCCCCTCCCCAGCACCGATGGTGAGGCCCAGACCCATCAATCCTTCTTCCCCCCACCACAGGCACTGACAGCAAGGCCCAGGATCGCCAATCTTTCCCCCCCCCCATGGGCCCTGGCAGCGTGGCCTGGACGCCTACCAGCCACCGGGCCTGCCACCAATCTTCCCCCCCCCCCCACAGGCACCAGCTGTGCAGGGAATGCTCTTTTGCTTTGAAGGGTTAAATATCCCCCATATCGTTTTTTCAACTTTTAAGATTTTTCTTGGATTTCTCGGAGTCCCCCAAATGTGCAGGAAAATTTCTTTGCCCCCTAGGTGCCCCCGATGTGCGGATTTAGATATCTGAACACAGGGGTTGCCTTGGGAATTAGATATATAGATTCTTTCTGCGAAAACTTGTACCAGCAGCTTTCAAATATTATGGTAAAAGTGGAATACAGCTGTGACAAACAGTTGTCCTATGTTTCAGGCTGGATACTGTGAACAAAGTTCTATCCATCTCTTTTCATTTTACTGCTTTTCAACGTAGTACCCAGATGGATTCAGGCTAATAAGAGTGTGTGGGGTTAAGTTCTTATTCTTGTAAAAGTAGGAATATGTATTTTTTAAAAAATAATCATGATTATTAATTTCCAGCATTTTTGCTGTGCCTGTTCTGTATGTGTCTAGTACTTTGTAAGGGGAAGGAGTCTGTAATTGTAATATTTGTTTTGTGTACATAATATATATTTTAGTAGAGTATTTTATACAAAGTTTGCCTTATTAGTCAGAGGAATGATACCAAATTAAGGGAGAAGTAGTATGCCAAAAGTGGGGAAAGAAGTTTCACATAACTGAGAGCTCTTACCCTTTCTTGGGCCTGTTTCTGAACATCAGCTTTTGGTTTGCCCATGCCGGTTTGAAAAATTCCTGGAGGTTTGGGGGTGGAGCCTTGGGAGGGTGGGGTTTGGGGAGATGAGGGTCCTCAGCAGGAATGTGATGCCATAGAGTCCACACTCCAAAACTGCCATTTCTTCAAGGAGAACTATCCACTGCGGCTTGGAGAGTATTTGTAATTCTGAGAAATCGTAGGGTTGCCAGCCTCCAGGTGGGGCCTGGGGAGCTCCTGCTTTTACAGCTGATCTCCAGCTATTGGAGATCAGCTCCCCTGGAGAAAATGGCTGCTTTGAAGGGTGGACTCTATGGCATTGTACCATGCTGAAGCCCCTCCCCTCCCCTCCCCAAACGCTGCCTTCTCCTGGCTCCACCCCCAAAGTCCCGAGGTATTTCCCAACCTGGACTTGGCAACCCTAAGAAATCTCCAGGCTCCACCTGGAAATTGGTAACCCTAATCAGCTCTCAGAAAGTTCTACCAGCTATCTATCTATTTCAGTGGTTTAATTCTTCAAGAAGATTCTGACCTGATATTCATAACGGAAATGAAGCCTAATAGTTAAGGAAGGACTGCTATGGGCCTGACTGTTGTCAGGCCGGTCATCAGTTTGGAAACTCTTAAAGAAAGTCATTGGTAAGAGCTCATTGTAAACTTTCTATTAGTGTTCTGAGACCATCCAGTGTAGGGCTGAAAATTTTCATCTAAAACCATCCAAAGCATTCTCCCCCAACCCACATAGATTGTGTACTTGTTTTCTTTTCTTTTGATCATTTTTAAAGGTAATTTGGATCAACATCAGACTAAAATAAATACTACTACAAAGCTAGAATTAAATTTGAATGTGCTGAAACTCGAAATTTGAGGGAAATTATCTGTCATTTTCACTTTAACCTGCTCCCAGCAGTGTGAATATTTTCCCTTGGGTCGTTATATGTACAAACATGGGTTTAGATGATACGCCCTGTTTACAAAAAATAAATTGAAAGCTTATACAGATATTTATCAGCATGAGTTTGTACACAGAAATCAAATATAGCTATAAGGAAAGCTTCCTCTTACCCACATGCTCACAGCTGGCTTGTACATGTTTCTTAAATCAATAATCAGCATTAGCTACCCCTTGTGACAAGATCACAACAGGAAAAAATAAATCTTCAGAACCCAAGTTGTACATCACATTGCTTAAAATGGCTTATTGCTTTTTGCAGAAGCCATTTAAGATCTGTTTCATTTACATCCTGATTCTGTGCAGAGTTACCTCAGCGGTAGTCCAGTAAGGTTCAACAAGGCATTGGCAAAGTGTACATGAATTGCAGACTTAAACTCTGATCCTAACCATACTCATTTTCATCAAATAATTTTCACTAAAAACTGTGCCACCACAGTTCTTGTTGACCCTACGCCCCCTTCCGCAGTTTATTACCAGTGAAGTGCCTATCAGTAAGATGGGCTCTTTCTACTGTGTTCTATATAAGCCAGTGAGTTCCACAAATTAAAAATAGAAAAAGAAATCAACACCACTGACCATATATTTGACTGGTGTAGAACTGCTGTAAAATTAATTTAGAAATCAATACACGTGTTTAACATTACAGCAAATACCTTACCAAAAGAAGTAGCAGCAGCTATGGACAGTAGAAGATAGTAGATTGTAACTCTCCTACTTATCTTCAAGACCAGCCCACTATATATATGTATATATACACTAAGATGCAAGCAATTCACAGTACAGTCCTAAGCAGAGTTACACCTTTCTAAAGCATTTGAAATCAAAGGACTTACAAGGGTTAACACAGTTTAGGTTTGCACTGTTAGTTCCTAAAGTAAAAAAGTTCAGATGTTGGAACCTGTAGATACATAATGTTATCCCAAAACTGTTATCTGATATGGAACATAGATTTTGGTAGTGCTAGGCTTGAATGTATCAGATTCTTGCCTGGCTGTTCCAGCATTACAAATATTGATATTTGAACATTTCTCAACACATATTAAAGAAACCCCTAAAGAAAGGTGACATCAGTGGTCATCCATATGTCTTTAAGGCACTGACTAAACTAGAATCACTGTTACAAAGCATGTAACTCTTCACAATACCTGGCATGCTTTAGAATGTCTTTCAAAGGCTCCTCAGAATCCATTTATTTAGAGAAATGGAACCTATTTACTTTTAACCACAACACTTAGTTTTTACTTCCTTAGTCCTGCGCCTCTAGTAGGACATAAAGAATCAAGCCAGTGCAGTAGTTGGCATTTAAATGAAATATGTGACATATGCCTTTTCCTTTGTAGACCATTAGGTGTCAATTTGGGTCTTACTGCAAGTTATTCTGAATCAAAGCTATAACAGCAAAAGTGATATTTAATTCCACTAACCTTTGAATTTTCGCACACATTATTACAAATCCAGCAATGTTAAAACATGGGTATGAAGCAGCACTGAAGAACATAAATGGCAATAACAATCCCAAGATGTGTTCAATGGGTGAAAATGACTTTTCTCTTGGGCAAAATAGCACAATCTATAATTCATTTAAAGGTGAATGGAATAATTAACTTCAATCACACATTCATCCAGAAAGGCTCCAAATATACTCCTTTTGGGTAGCCACGTAATGGAATGGAAATGTCAACCTAAAAGTAATTCAGTGACTCTAATGTGGTTAGGATGATTGCTTTTAAATTTTGCATCTTTGAGAAACAAAGTTTCCATGCACACATTTCAATGCAATTCTAAAATAAATTAATATTAGCGTCTATAAAACCTTGGTATTTCATTTGTATTCATGCATCTCAGAGCTACTTCTCAAAATTACTTTTTATGGCATGGCTCTTGTTTACCCATTGAATGGGTCAAAAGACTGACCTTTTATGTTGGAAGTGCAGTGTTTCTTAGTCTCAGGGCTGAAGGACTTTGCAGTGTTTCTTAGACTCAGGCCGCAGTCACATGGCCCTTTAATGTGGGAGGAAGGGCTGTTTCCTCCCACATTTAAAGGGACCATTCACAACGGCCACGGCTAGTCCCGCGCCGAAGCAGGCTCAAATGCAGGTTGGGCTCTCAAGCGCCCAAGTGAAAAGGGGGAAACCCCCCCCCCCCAAACTTACCAGGTGGCTGGCGGGGATCGGGGAAAGGTGCCTCCCCTTTGCCGCCTCCGCCACCGTTGCCGCCGCCGCTCGCCTCCTCCACCATTGCCGCTGCTGTTCGCCTCCTCCACTGTTGCTGCTGCTGCTCGCTTCCTCCTTCTCCTCCTCCGTTGCCGCTCACCTCCTCCGCCGCTGCCATTGCCACCGCTCACTGCCCCCACCTTTGCCCGCTGGGAAATTAAAAAAATCCAGCCCCTTTAAATCTGGGAGGGCTCCTGGATTTTCGGGGCAGTGTGACACAGCCTCAGACTTGGGGGGGGGGGCTTTTTTCTTACCAAGTCTCAGCTTTCTTATGGCACCCTGTGGAGTTTTCAATGCAAGAGATGTTCAGAAGTGGTTTGCCATTGCCTGCCTTTGTGTCATGACCCTGGTATTCCTTGATAGTCTCCTTTCCAAATACTGACCAGGGCAAGCCTTTCTTAGTTCTGTGATCTGATGAGATCGGGCTAGGCCAGGACCCTGTGAATCCTTCTTTTTCAGTTTGGTATGGTGGTTACTGAGCTCCCAGACGCCCAGTGAACCGCTGGTGTCTGGGGGCTGCTTTGCTGCCCCAAGGAAGACAGGGAAGCAACAGAGTGGATGCTATGCATCCTGATGTTGTGGGGGGGCGGAGACAGCCTTTCAAAAGGCTGGGCTTTGCTCCCACACTTGGCAGTCGCTCTGCATGCTTGACCTTGGTGAGAGCTCCAAGCACATTGGGAGAAGAGGGCTGACCTACCAGACCTGAAAGAGATTTGGCAACGACGGTCCCCTCAGCAACAGTGGTTTCAGGCCCAGAGGGAGCGGGTGACAGCAGCAGCGGGTGGCAATGTTGGCGGGGAGCAAAGCGACGGGGCTGTGACCTTCACAGCTTTTTTCACTGGTGGCGACAATTACTCTTGCGGCAGAGGCTCCTTGGCGGCAGCTGAGGCACAGCACACTACGGTGGAGTTTCCCGGGGCAGCAGAGGATCCTGGGCAGCACAGCCCACAGCAGAGGCCCATGGGAGCACAAGACAATGGCCAGTAGAGGCCCATGAGGGTGGCCCAGGGGAGGGAATCAGCCCAGGGGTAGCGGGACCTTGGCTGTCGATGGTGGCCAGCTGCAGGGGTCCGAGTGAGGAATTGGCCTTCAGGAGCAGTTTTCCCCAGGGCAGCCAGCACTTGGCAACTGCCTTAATGGCAAAGGCCCCTTAAGAGTAGTTGGGAGCTGGAATTTAAAAAAAAAAGGAGAAAGAGCAATTCAAACAGCCAAACGGAGCAGTAGCCTGTTCAAAAGGCTAGGGGACGCTATTAAGCAGCCAGGTCCTGAGAAGGCTTAGAGCTGATTGCGAAGGGTGGCCATTTTGGGAGGGACTTTTCTGGTGGCTATTTTGGGAGGTGCCGATTAGGCGGCCATTTTGAGAGGGAACTCTCCAGGGGCCATTTTGAAGGGGACCTTTCAGGGAGCCATTTTGTGAGGTATCTTTCCAGGGGCCATTTGGGGAGGGACCTTTCCTGGGTGCCATTTTGAGAGGGTCTTTGCTGAGTGGCCAATTTGAGGAGACCTTGCCTGCAATTCTTTAAGGCAACCATTTTGATAAAGATAGTAAAGGGTGGCCATTTTATAAGGTGCAGCATATAGATTGAATATTGAGAGCAGGACGTGAGTGGCTGCATTATAAGGAGAATAATTATAAGTAATAAGTTTTGAAACTAACAATAACATACATATGCCATGGCTTCTAGGAAGGGGCAAGGTAAGTCTAAGGGGAAGCAGCCAGCCCCTAAAAGGCCCCCTGTGCAGCTGGTTCTGGTTATCCCATCTGATGAGGAGGAGGACAACCCAGTCAATGCTGCCATTCTGCAAAGGCTTGATGCACTGGAAAAACAGAGGGGTGCGCCTCCTAAATAGGATGGGGGTAAAAACGCAAAAGGAGATTCTAACACTTCTTTTCGAGTGCAAGTACTACGCTTGGCTTTGTTGGAAGATGCTGGGGAATAAGGGCCTGTCAGCATGTTCCATCAGGGGCAAGCTGTCTTCATTAGCCTATGCCAACAAGACATCAGGGCATGATGACAGGATGTGTGACTTCCATATTCTGAAGATGCTTGAGGGCTGGTCCCTGGAGAGTGGCAAGGTGGCAGACACCAGGGAACCTTTGACCCCAGCGTTGTTGCAGGGGCTCAAGACTCAGTGGTGCACATATTGCAGTGATGGTTATGAGGCCAGGCTGTTTCATGTGGCATCACTGTTCGCCTTTTGGGGGGCACTTCAGTTCAGTGAGCTGGTGGCCAGCTCTTGCCAAGATGCCTCAGACATGGCACTGGAATGGCAGGACATTTCCATCTTGGATTCCAAAGTTCAGATTATGCTGCGCCGGTCAAAAACTGATCAGTGTGGCAAGGGTTCAGTGATTGAACTGGGCCACTGTTCTGAGGCTGAGTTGTGCCCAGTGTTGGCCTTAAGCCAGTATTTGGCATTGCGGGATGACGGCCCAGGTTATCTATTTCAGCATAGGGATGGCACCCCCCTCACCAAGATTCAATTTTGGATCCTGACACAGAAGGTGCTGGCCCAGTTAGGTTTAGGTGGGGTCCGCTTCGGAATCCACTTTTTCTGGATCAGGGCTGCTTCAACAGCAGCAGCTGTGAGGTATCCCAATAGTGAGATTCAGCAGATAGGGTGATGGAAATCCTGCTGCTTTAAGGGATACGTGTGGACCTACGATGTTTAGGTCTGTTCAGTTATTAATAGAGTTCTTTTTACAGGTGCTGCAGGCCGCGGGGTGAGATGAAGGGTCACTGTCTGCAGCCACAGCATTGTCTTTTGGGCAGCTCATCAGGCCAGGAAGACACCCATCAGCTCTCAGCTGGGCCTTAGTGAATGAGCAGCTGTCGAATGGTTAAGAAGGAGAGACATGAGATGGCCTGCACTCCTTCCCCTGCTAATCGAAGAGAGGCGGGAGCCTCCTCCTACCATCTTGTTAATAAACTTTGTAGAAAAAGCCCAGCAGGAACTCATTAGCATAATAGGCCACACCCAACAGCAGAAACTCATTAGCATATTAGGCCACACCCCTGACAGTGCAAGTCTTTCCCAGAATTGGCTTCCCCAAGTGCCCCGCCTGGGAAACCCGAGTAAGGGATGCAGTTTAAACTGCCTTCCCACCCTGGATTGGCTTGGCTTCCCCAGGCAGCCCATGGCTTGCGAGGTGCCTGGGGAACCTGGGGGGGGAAGGCTGTAGGCGTGGCCAATTCAGAAGCCAGCCAGAACTCCGTTCCTGTGCGTTCCTGCCCAAAAATAGCCCTGCACTTAGGGGGAAATGACCTAGGTCTGATGAAGGGCAAGGCACTGGTTTTACAAGCAGAGGTTGACCTGGCAAGGATAAGAGCAAGGTGGCCCAGTGTGCAGATAGTATGGTCAGCCATTCTGCCCCACCAGGTGTATTGACCATGCCAGACGTAAGGCCAATAGACAGATGAGAAAGGCCATGGATGCTGGGTTGGGGTTGTTTTTACCTCTCCCCATTATACGGGTAGATTTTCAAGACCTATACAGGGCTGACAGGGTGCATTTGTCTGACAAGGGCAATGGGATATTTTTATGGGATTTGCAGCATGAGATTAGGTTGGCATTAGGATGCTGAATGGGGAACAAAGGCCAAAGCAGGGGCTTGGCCTTGGCTGTGGCAGGTTTGTGCAAGCAAGAAAATGGAACTGGTGAGCACCTCACAGCATATCCCATTAAGGAACAAGAGGTCATCAGGAACTGCCTTCGGATTTTAGGGTCTAGGGTGGGGAATGGTGATGACCTCTGGAAACCTCTTAGGCCAGGCTCCTCCCTGCAAGTTGTAAGGTTTCAGGGGTAGGCGCTCCTAGGGGGCAACCAGTTTGCTGGGCTGTGGGTCACAAGCCAGATAGTTGGCTCAAGACCAGAGCTGGGTGACCCGCCCTTCAAGGGCAAGGGGGTTGGTCAGGGAGTGACACCTGCCTTGCCTGTTCCATGCTTGCTTCATTGTCCATTACTGCAATGTTCTGTTAAATAGTTAATAAAGTGGCCCTTGTTTATTTCTAAACTGGTGTCTGTCTCATTATTCTGGCTGGGGGGGGGGCAAAGAGCCTGTTTGGCATAGTGGTTAAGAGCGTGGACACTCCACTCCTCCACATCAAGCCCGCTGAGTGACCTTGGGTCAGTCACAAGTTCTCTCAGAGCTGTTCCCTCAAGAGCAGTTCTCGAAAGAGCTCTCTTAGCCCCACCTAACCTCACAGGGTGTCTGTTGTGGGGAGAGAAAGGAAAGGAGATTGTAAGCCGTTCTGAGACTCCAAGTGAAATCCAACTCTTCTCCTTGTCCTCCTCCACTTCCTCCTCCCTGGTGCTGTCCCTTTGATGTGTAGATTGCTGCTCTCAGGGAATCTTCCTTATGGCTAACACCTTCCATCTCTCTCTTCTGCATCCTGCAACCATGAGAGCAGGACACGTGTTCCTCTCCACCTCCATCTACCCTAGTTTAGCATTGTACCTCTACTCTATCCTGTCTATAATGGAGTTTCTTATAACAAAGAACTCATAAAAGGCTCTATGTAAACTTTATTTCCTAAACAGCAACACAAATCCCACCATGCTGTATGCTCTCTACATTCTTATAGCATAATGGCTTGGATCCTATGACATTGTTCCTTTCACAATTTTCTCCAGCCTCTCAGAAGACATTCCACCACTGCAGTATGCACTGCCTCTACCGCTAGCCCTTGGACCAGTCACTCATTGTCTCTCTCAGCCTAACTTACCTCACAGAGTTGTTGTAAGGATAAAACAGAGGTGGGGAGGACTATGTATGCTGCCCTGAGCTGCTTGGAGGAAGGATGGAATTAAAAAAAATGATAGCAGTATTACTGAAAAGGCAAGGATGTTTGTATTTTCATCAAAGTTTCACAAGCTTTTTTCTTTAAAAAAAAATAAAAAATAAAACTGGCAAATATCCACTGCAGTCCTACACATAAGCACCCAGTCCTGGGTATTTCCCCTTTCTAATACTAGCTCAGGCTAAATCTTAGGAACAAGGATCCCAGTAACTCAAATCTTGTACCACTAGCAGATGTCTCTTCTCTGTTTTCCCAAACTGAAAGAGCCATAGCCATCAACAATGCACGTATGAACTTTACAGTGATGACAAATGTCATCTTTCACAGAAATGCACAAATCCCTTTAGACACTGGACTCCACAAGAAATGGTTTTGACACAACTTGCAGCGTCCTTATGGTTCTCATTTTCAAACTCCTCAGTGAAGATAATGATTTTGACATTTATCCCACATGCAATATGTTTAATACATTCCATGTGCCCTGCTGCTGGACAACATCAAGTTACCTGTCAGGACCAATAAATGTCACCACCAGAAGAATGTGTTATGCTTTCACATCTCAGCTGCCACTTGAGAGTTATGTATAGGCAGCATAAAAAGAAGTATTCTTAGCACTTCAGAGTGTTTAACTTATTCAAGGCAATATAAGTTTGTAACTGGCTAACAGTGGTTATCCTAATACCAAGACGGGCTCAAATAACAGGCACAATCAGGTTGCTGTGATAGAGCTGAAGAACATGCAATAATATCCTGTAAGGTGACCAGGCCCATCAATATTTTCTCCTCCTATACCCTTTGTCATCATCCCTAATAGTCAGTCAGTCAGTCAGATAGACAGACAGAAAGACAAGACAGACACTTTACTCAAATGCTCAAAGCACTTTACAAGTATTACTTTACTTATTACAATTTGATTACTACAACCGTTATGAAAGGTAGTATATTGCTAATACTTGGGGAAGGAAATGACCTTTTATTGTTGTTGTTCAGTCGCACAGTTGAGTCTGACTCTTCGTGACCTCATGGACCACATCACACCAGGCCCTCCTGTCTTCCATTGTGCTCTGGAGTTTGCTTAACTTCATGTTCGCTGCATCGATAACACTGTCTAACCATCTCATCCTTTGCCCTCTCCTTCTTCTTTTATCTTCAATCTTTCCCAGCAGGAAATGACCTTACATTTCCATATTTTAACTAAGGGAGTGGGTAGGCTACAAATTGGTTGTCTGTGCTCAAGTATGGTGACAAAAATAAAACAGCATTGTAAAATAATTATTTTAATGGTATTTTAAAAATCAATTTTGAAACAATTGTGAAGATGTTAAAAATGCTCATGAAAAATGACAGTGTTTGTCATAAGTAGTAACAACACAAGAACATAAGAAGAGCCCTGCTGGATCAGATCAGTGGTCCATCTAGTCCAGCATCCTGTCTCACACAGTGGCCAGCCAACTCCTCTGGATGGCCAACAACAGGGCATAGAGGCCAAGGCCTTTCCCTGATGTGGCCTCTTGTCTCTGGGATTCAGAGGTTTAGTGTCTCTGAATGTGGAGGTTCCCCTCAGTCATATACATGTTATAATTGTTTTGCTATGCTTATCTCCAAATCTGGAGATACATGAGCAATCCCTCCAAGTTTCCAGTGGTTGGAAAGCTAGGAAGTAGACCAAGAAAGTACCTACTTTTTTTCCGTAGGCATCAATTTAGTGTACTAATCAGCTGCCCCTGAGCACTATGACATTTCTGAGCTTCTGAGCAGGGCTGGTAGCATCCATTTTAAAATGGCAGGAAAACAGCAAGAAGGAAATATGTGGTGAGCAAAACCAGCTGAAGCCTGAGGATTTGGCAGCTCTTAAAGATCTGAATGGCCTATTGTAATAAGATGACAAAGTGGAATTCTCTCCATTGCAGTTGATGAATGGGCAGAGAAGAAGATACCAAACAGCTCAAGGCAAGATAAAGAAGGGGGAGGAGAATGGCTGCTTGAAGGACAAAAGACTAAAAGGAAAGTCAAGATGGCAAGTGGTAGGAAAGGAGAAGAGTGAATGAGGGGGTGTGTACAGAATAAAGGGAAGACATTTGAATGGAAATGGAAGTTACCTGAATCATGAGAGAAGTGATAGTGAGAAGCAGAAAGAGAAGGAGGAGGAGGAGGAGGGATAGACAGGCACAGCTAGGGACTGGGGACAAATCAAATAGAGGCTGATAGGCCAGGAAAGGGGGGGGGGTCACTTCACATAACTTGCTACTTCTACTTAACTTCTTGTTATCATCTATAGCGGAGGCGTTAAACTCATTTGTTATGAGAGCTGGATCTGACATAAATGTCACTTCATTGGGCCAGGCCATGAGTGCTATAAAATGTAACACGAGGTACCAGAGATATAAACTTTATAAGGTGATTTCAGATGTTGCATGGCAATACCAGGCTTCATTGGATTAGATGTGATATGCAGAGGAGAAGTAGGCATGGAGATATCAGCACTGGTAATGAGACAGGAAACCTAGGTCTCAATTCCATCCAGGAGGATTCATCCCAGAAGGATGCAGGGAATAAATGGACATAAGTCTACTAGAAACCACAACATTCAGTTGCTGAGCTAAGAGTAGCAGTTCTCTTACAAAGGAATTTCAAAGGGAGATTAGAAAGAGAGACTGCTGAATTGCAATTCATAATAAAGTTCAAGACAATGCGTCCTTCTGGACTGAATTGAGAACTAGTTTTCCTGTCTCATTACCAATGTGTGCTATTATCATTTGGCATCTGAAATCACTCCACTCTCCAAGATATAAGGACCAATCCAAATGTTCTAATTTCTAATCAGGGTCTTTTTGTAACAGACAAATCCAATCATTTAAACAAAAACTTTTCAGAATAAGCCAAAATAATTTTCTCAGTGTACATTGTCCTTGTCAGAAGAATCCACCCACCTCTCCCTCCCTCCAAAGAAGTATGCTTGCACACAAAAGCGTATACCTGTTGGTCTTGAAGCTGCAATGGGACTCCAACTTTGTTTTCTCTTTCCTTTCCTCCCTCCCCAAAAGAGAGGAGCAGCAGCCCTGAAGAAGGAAGCTGAAGCTCTCTGTGTGTGCATGTGCGGGGGGGGGGGGGGCTTGTCTTTCTATCTCTCCCACACAAAGCAGGAAGCAGCCACAGAGCTCTCTGTGTGCCTCTGTGAGTGTGTGTGTGAGAGAGAGAAAGAGAGGGGGGAGGGAGGAAACAGGAAGTAAAGAGCCACTGAGAGAGCTGCAAAAAAATCAAGCTAGGGTGCTGCTACAGGAGCAGCCCTGGGAAAGGAAGTAGGAGAAAGAAGTTGCTCGGGGGGCTGGTTTTGAGCCCTGTGTGGGCTGGATCCAGCCTACGGGCTGCACGTTTGACACCCCCGATCTATAGCAAGTGAAAGAGGATGAGCTTACATCCCACCAAAGTGCTGAATCTTTAAAGAGGCACCAGGGTCCAAACCTAGGAGTCATGCCACATACCCTGAATACACAGGCTATAACTGCTCAGTATCGCAACATCAAACCTAGTTATCTGAGCTTTAAGATTATTGCAATGGTTTGTTGAAGTCTTAATTTCACTTCTCATTTTGGTGTCACTGATTAAGTAGAAAATGCCATGATATTGTCTACAGCTTACTGTACAGTGACTTCCAACTAGCTTCCTATTACAAAAGCTTAAAACTTGCATTATTTGAAGATTATAGATCAATAAAAATAACATCAAGTACAAAAAGTACTAATAACCACACCCCCAGGCTTTTTTCTGAGGTAAAGCTTCTTCCTTATATTCTCCTCAGTGGTGACCATATCCTTTCTCTGTGCTTTGAAGGAAATGTGGAACACCTGTCTTACTAGGACAAGCTCCTGAATAGCCTCTTTCTCACTTCACATAACACAGAACAAGAAACTCTGGCTGCAGTCACACTGGTGGCTTGGCACAGTATGGTGGCATCTCAAATTGTACCCATTTAAAGTGTAGTGGTTCAGTGTGGCCAAGTGCAAAGGGATGCACATTGGGGCCAAAAATCCTAACTGTAATTCATGTTGATGGGGTCTGAACTGGCAGAGACTGACCAAGAGAGAGATCTTGGAGTCGTAGTAGATAACTCACTGAAAATGTCGAGACTATAATAAAAAAGGCCAACACAATGCTGGGAATTATTAGGAAGGGAACTGAAAACAAATCAGCCAGTCTCATAATGCCCCTGTATAAATTGATGGTGTGACCTCATTTGGAATACTGTGTGCAATTCTGGTCACCACACCTCAGAACGGATATTAAAGCACTGGAAAAAGTGCAGAAAAGGGCAACTAGGATGATAAAAGGGTTCAAACACTTTCCCTATGAAGAAAGGTTAAAGTGCTTAGGGCTCTTTAGCTTGGAGAAATGATGACTGAGAGGTGACATGATTAAGGTTTACAAGATTATGCATGGGATAGAGCAGGTAGAGAAATAAGTACTTTTCTTCCTTTCTCACAAGAACTCATAAGCACTCAATGAAATTGCTGAGCAGTCAGGTTAGAACAGATAAAAGGAATTGCTTCTTCACCCAAAAAGTGATTAACACATGGAATTCACTGCCACAGGAGGTGGCAGCAGTTACAAGCATGGATGGTGTCAAGAGGGAATTGGATAAACATATGGAACAGAACTCCATCAGTGGCTGTTAGCCATAAGGTATAGATAGGAACTCTCAGTCTGGGGCAAGTGATGCTCTGTATTCTTGGTGCTTGGGGGAGGCTTTTAGTGTCCTGGTCCCACTGGTGGATCTCCTGATGGCACCCGGTATTTTGGCCAGTGTGTGATGGATGTTGGAGTATTGGACGGGATGGGCCATTGTCTTGATCCAGCATTGGCTTTTCTTATGCTCTTATTCCATCTGGACCACACATCACATGGCCATCCCATGGGAGGGGCATCCACATTAGTGTTGCACTTCAACCATGGGAGGAGTCGTGAGGGTGGGTTTTATTTAAATGCAAGTAGATGGATGCACATATGTCCATATAAGCAGCAACTAAAAAAAAGACACGAAAATGGATCTGGAAGCTCAGACATCTCTTCTGGGTTCCTTTCACTGCAGGAGAGTTGGAAAACCCGAAGGGAACTCCAAACAACTGGTTAATACTGGACTTTCCCTGGTATCTGTTTATTCCACTTCCATTGCGAAACAGCACAGGCTGCTGACTACTATACCATGGGAAGCAGATGTTCTCATCTGTAGGGTCCTATTGATTCCGCTCAGGTAACACCACTATAGCTCCACAAACTCTTTGTGTGACCGCAACCTCTATTTCCTGTTTTGCACCAAAGAACTATAGCACTCCCAAATACATTTTCTATGCTATGTTTTCTATCGTACTACCCTTATTTTCTCAGCTGGCTCATTTACGTTGATCACGAATTACTGAACATGCTCTTTAGCAACCAAGAACCTAATCAAGGACTAAGTAGCATGAATCTGGGGCCTTTTGTTTTAGAAGAGCAGTTCCATCAGAGAGGTAATTTCCTGCAAATCATCTTTAACCATTTTATGTAGCCCTGAATTATTTGCTTAGGCCCTTAGACAGCACTTTTTGCTTATCTGCATGGGACTGGTAAATTCAGGACTGGTAGCTTTGATAAAACTGAACTAAGATGAATAGCTCAATCCCATGCAAAAGCAGGTATATCAGGTCACAGGGATCAATAGGTTTTGAGCACACCTAATTCTGTATATAGTGCATTGATAATAATCTCCATTTCAATGGAGCTTGCTTCTAAAATGTGTGGGTCAAGGGTGAAATATAGTGCATGTTTCCCATGTTGTAAGTTCCAACAAACTCAGCAAGGCATACTTTTGAATAAACATGCAGAGACTTGAATTGCATAGCAGAACCTAAGCCAATCCCCCCCTCCCCCAGCTGCCGATACTTCCTGGCCTCCAGTCAGCCTAATCAGCCCTCACTCAGGCTCCCCCCTGCCCTCAGACTGCTCCTGTAGCCAGGAGCCTCACAGCAGCAGGCCCATCACCACCGCTGCCTCGCTGCTGCCAATGCTGTCTCCACCTCTAACGCCTCTGCTGGATCTTCGCTGCCAATGCTGTCATGATTCCACCATCACCGCCGCTGCGATTTCGCTGCTGCCACAATGTTGCCCCAAGTCAGCCACCACCGTTGAGCTCCACTCGCCACCACCATCACCCAGGTCTTGCCACCACTGCTGCAAACAGGGCCCAAAAGCCTGATCTCCTTCCAGTGCCTTATGCTCCTTCTACTCCAAGCACGAGGCAAAGACTGAATGGGTGGAGCTGGAGCTGGCCATTAACATGGCACTGGCCCCGCCCACCCAAAGGACCCAGCTGCAAAACTGTGGCCAGCCTCCCTCCTCCTTTCATTGGAAGCAAAGGCAGCCCTCCAGCAGGATGCCATTGGCATCTGCTGGTAGGGCTGGAATCTCCATTTTAATGGTGCTTGCTTCTAAAATGTGGGTCAAGAGTGAATTCCAGTGCATGTTTCCCATGTTGTAAGTTCCAACAAACTCAGCAAGGCATACTTTTAAATAAACATGCAGCAACTTGCATTGCATGGCAGAACCCATTTTAAAAAGATATTGAGGGATGCAATCTAGAAATTTGAGTTGAGTACAAAAGGATCAGATCAGAGAAGATCATATCTCCAAATCAGAGAAGGCTCGTGTGAAAAACAGCTGCTCTGGAGTCCTTGATGCCACAAATCAAACTCATGATTTTGATTCCAAAGCCTTGAATGGCCACACACCTTAGAGACGACCTCCATCCTTAGGCAATCCCTGGGAACACCTTGTTAGTGATGTCTCCTGTGCACCATGCTGGGCAGTACACTAAACAAATGTTTTTGGAGACCACACTGCGAGGCACAGCTCCATTTTTCCAAAAGTCCAGTTGATCAAAGAGCCGAGGCAACTCTCCCAGTGATCAC
This sequence comes from Lepidodactylus listeri, assembly GCA_029233225.1. Classification (NCBI taxonomy): domain Eukaryota; kingdom Metazoa; phylum Chordata; class Lepidosauria; order Squamata; family Gekkonidae; genus Lepidodactylus; species Lepidodactylus listeri. Next base: position 51,025,697 of record JARCFY010000007.1, read on the forward strand.
TCCGAAGCTGAGGCAGGTGGATACCGGCAGAAGCTCTCCCCACTAGAATTTTTCAGAAGCACTGTCAAATGTTTCTTGGGCTGCTTTTTTAGTAGATGAGTCTAAGCCTGTTGTGAAGGGATTTGAATGCCTGTCATAGTTTTCAAGTTTTGTTTCGGAAGTAATGTGTTTTCACATCACCTATGCTGGACTTTTGGATGTTGCAGATACAAATCTAGATAAATAATTTTATAACTCTGTATTTATTAAATTTTTCATAAATTCTTAACAACATACAATACAATAAACAACATGGACGTGAAAAGGAGTTGACAAAGAAAGAGCTAAACATTAAGCGTTAAAGATGACCAGAATATAAAGCATCCTATACGTACTGGAGTACTAAGGATATCTTGAATGTTGATGTAACATTTAGCTCTGTAATGTGAGGATCAAATGTGTGTGTGTGGGGGGGGGGACTAGCCTCACTTGTTCAATGGATTTCAGGCCTTCTTTAAAGCTTTAAATACAATCTTTAAAGCTTTAAGTAAACTGACCCAGTGATCTGAAATGCTGGGTTCTGTCTCCCTAGAGAATATGGAATAAATGATTTGAAATCCAATGCTGTTTGTTGGGACTAGTTAATGAAGGGAAAGGCTTCAGCTTATCCACAGTAATTAGTTTGAGTCATATAACTAATATTAAAAGATGTGATTTGTTAATGCTGGTATCTCCTTTCATTCCTTAGTCATTATCTGCAATATGTCAAGAAATCCACTTAGAAGCTCAGTTTTCAAAAAAGCAAAAAAAAAAAACCCAACCCAAAACTTGTTTAACACTCTCTTCCCCAAGTTACACCAGAGTAAATTTAATGTAAAATGAAATTGGTGAGCAGCAAACTATCCCATAAAATGTAATTCATGCTTCTTTTATAGCAAGCTATCCCACAGTTCCGTTGAAAGTGACATCTTAAAAGATCGATATTCCATCACGGGAAGTTGTCTGAACACTTTCTGAATGTGTGTTGCTGTTGGTATAACAATGTAACACTATTGATTGTTGAGCACTGTCAATATATTGCTTTTTTCCTCTCTTGTAATCTACTCTGGTCAGATTTTATTTAAAAAGGGAAAGTTCTCTAATCAGTTCATAGTTCTCCAACAAGAATTCTACAGTAGAATATACTGGAAGTGGGAAATGAACATAAAACAATTTACAACATTATATTTACTGTTGCTAGATTTGAGTTCTGTAGCACCTCAGAGACTAAAGAGATTTTGGCAGGGGGCTCAGAGGTTAAGATGCTGAGTTGCAGACCGGAAGGTTGGTAGCTCAGCAGTTCAAGACCCAAATGCTGTGTGATGGAGTGAGCTCCCGTCTCTGGCTTCAGCTCCTGCCAACCTAGCAAGGGGGAAGGTAACAGCACTCTGTGTGCCTTGGCATTTAGTCATGCCAGCCACATGACCACAGAGAAGTCTTTGGATAGCACTAGCTCTTAAGCTTGGAAACGGAGATGAGCATCGCCCTCTAGAGTCAGATTTGACTAGCTTTTGGGCAAGGGAAACCTTTACCTTTATAAGCTTTTGAGAGTCACTCACTTTATCACATCTGATGAATCTAGCTGTTGTACCACAGACCAGCATGGCTACCCTCTGAAAAAAATATTTACAGTTGCATCAGATACACACCCTTGCTTATGATGTTTTTCTTAAGTACATGAAGAGCTGTCTTGGCTTCAGATGTCACCATTGCTGTAATCATTGCTTCTCGTATTGTAAACAGTGTTCCAACAGTTGTAAACATTTATTTTTCCAATTCCTAACTAAACTATTTTTTCTTGAGATCATTTAATAGCTTTCATCTGAGTACTTTTAAATATCAAATCAATAAGCTGCGTAACAGTAGACACTTTTTACTGAGAGATCCTCTTTCTCTAGCTACACTGCCAGTTACTAAATGAGCCTATATGTGAAAAATTCATCAGGAATCTTGTTTGAATTGAAGAGAGGCAGGGATGGGAGAAGTCTTTCCCCTTCTCCCCAGATATGCACTCAGACTTCTAAGGGCTACCTTGGATTTGGGTTGAGACACACTTTTGGACTCAACATAGACTACTGACTGGCCAGAGAGAATTTGAATTATTTGTATCCATGTTGTTTCCAAGAATAATTTCTTTAAAAATGTAATCTCTTAGAAATGTAAATCTTGAACAGTGAGTAAGTGACTTAAAAGTATCAGTGAACACCCACCTGACAGACCACTGCAGCTAACACTGGCATCCTGATAACCATACCAGTATGTTCATCATATTCATACCGTATAAGTTAAGTGCTGAAAACACAGTGCATGAAGTGGTCCTAAGAGATGTAGCCAGCTTTTATTTACATTCTCCAGCTTTTATTTGATTCTCCATTGCAACCAAGACCTGCGTCTGATGGGACAAGACAGTTATTTATGTATTTATTTTAATTTCTAGCCCTCCATCCCTTGCACAGCAGGCTCAGGGTGGGTTACAACATTCTTAAAACATACAGAAATTTAAAATACAGCACAGTTAATATAATCTATCAATTCCAGAACAGTAGTAATACATAAAAAATCCTTAAGTTGCACCAACTGAACAATTTGATGAACTGGATGAGGTTCTAATTATAAGTAGATTGGAGCAGAACAAGGCAGATGAATGGGTGAGGGGAGCAGCTATGATAGACTATAGGATGCTGCTAAAGCAAGCAGAGAGCAGAGAAGAACAGGGCAGGGGAGGCCATCATAGATGGTTTATCACCACCTCAACCATAGGTCTAGTGGAAAATCCCTATTTTACAGGCCCTGCAGAACTGCATTAAATTCTACAGGGCCCAAATCTTACTAGGGAGAGTGTTCCACTAGGCTGGCCAAGAAGACCCTGGATCTGGACAAGGTTAGGCGTACATCTTTGGGGCTGGGGATCACCAGTAGATGTTGGTGGAAGCAGGGGTCATTTCGTAGAAAAAGAGGAGCAGGAGCTCATTAGCATAACTCATTAGCAAAACTTATTTGCATATGCCACACCTCCTGACATCACTAGAAGTATGTTAGAAGGCAAGAAAGAAAAAAGAGAGAGAGAACGAGATGGCAGAGGGGGGACAGCTACTAATCGAAGCCTCAGAAATACCACTATTCTTGGAGGATAGCTTCAGTGGTGGCTGAAGCCTTCAGAAGGCTGGTCAGAGGAACAAGGACCTTTCCAGGGGATGGGGCCATTTTACTGCAGCCATGACACAAGCAGGCATTCCCCTGTGTGGGGGGGGGGGGGCTGGCACCAACTCCTGGAGCTGAGTTCCCCCGAGCTCCTGCTCGAAATGACCCCTGGTTGGAAGAGATGGTCCTGCAGATATGTTGGTCCCAGTCTGCATGGGGTTTTGAATGTAAGAACCCAAGATCAGCATACCAGTTGTGACTACTATGTTTCAGTGCATGTTCAACTTCTATGATGTATTTTTTTTCCAGTATGGCTCTGAATGAATGAGAACCGCAGTGTCTGAGTCTCAGCTTAGATTTTTTATTTCTTTTATTTCTTAGAATTTTTATACACAGTGATAAATCACATTACAAATCCCTGTTCCCATTAGTGGCATGTTGGGGTTCGGAATGTCCAAACTTCTGAAAGTTAAGCTTATGCAACTGATGTTATGGAAGGGAAGAAAAATGTTCTGAATAAACCACCAACCTGCGTGAAAGGAGAAGGGCCATAAAAATGTTACTGTATGCAGGGGAAACATTCATAGTTTGACAAATGGGAGGCATGAACTAGGGAACTCAGTGTTGACTCCTGCCATTTTTTGACACTGTCTCAAGGCCAGGGTGGATTGTTTTTGTTATCTGGTCCTTAGTCCTAAATGCCATTGGTCTGATATTGGGCAAAACTGATCTTAGTGCGAAATATTCTGCCAGCCTGCTGCACTACTTTTTACCCAGTAACTGACCGCAGGCCATTGTTGGTAACATACTTTCACTGGTCCCCAGCAGACACTCCCTAATTTCCGGGGGGGGGGGGCTTAAAAACAGGAAACTTAGTGTGGCCCTTTGTTACAAGGGGGCATTGCTGGAGCTTCGGTTCAAAGCTATTATGTCTTTGTGTCAACTCTCCAGGAAGTGAAAGGTAAAAATAAATAAAGGCTTAGTTTATTAAACCAGCCCAAACATGTAGCTACCCTCCAAAAGTCAACCTAACTATTCAGCTTTGCATGCCCTGTGGAAACTAAAGTCCAGCAGGGCACGGGTGTCATCCAAGAGTGCATTCCACAGGGTAGGGGCTACAACTGAGAAGGTCCTTCCCCTGGTGACAGTTAACTGAGCCATTCTTGGGCCAGGAAGCTGCAAGAGACCCTAGACAATGACCAAAGGGAGTGTGGAGGGTTGTAATGGGATTGGTGGTTCCATAGGTATAGGGTCCAAGTCCATTAAGGGCTTTAAAGGCTAACACCAAGACCTTGAATTGGATTCAGAGACTAATTGGTAGCTAGTGCAGCTGCCACAGAATTGGAGTAATACGAGCTGACTATGAAGTTCCAGTCAGCAACCTGGCAGCTGCATTCTGGACAACCTGCAGTTTCTGAAGCATTTTCAAGGAGAGCACTATGTAGAGCGAATTGCAGTAGTCCAATCTGGAGGTGAACGTTGCATGGATCAATGTGTCAGGGTGTGACCCAGGCAAATAGAAAGCTAGCTAGCAAGCCTGTCATTGGTGAAAAAATGCTGATCATGGTACCCCCAAGGCTCTCTACAGAATCTACAGCCATCAACTGGACACCATTGAGTCTTTGGAGTGACCCACCAGCTAGCATCTCAGTCTTTCCCAGCCACATGACTTCCATCTTGGATGGATTCAACTTCAGCCAGCCTTCTCTTAACCATTGGATTACTGAATCTAAGCACTGGAATAGTGGCAAGAGCCCTGCTGCTGGCTGCTTATCCAGCAGGAGGAAGAGCTGTGTGGCATCAGCATAGTGATGGCATTGAGGGTGTGTGTGCGTGTGTGTGTAAAATAACATTGGAGAGAGGATCAAACCCTGTGAGACCCCACAATTCAGGTCTTGTCAGGAAGACCTCTCCTCCCTGATAGCAACCCTCTGAAAGCTTCCCAGAGCAACCCTCTGAATGACTGAATTGGTTGTGAGTTAGCAGATGCAATAGAGGTGGTGAAATAATCCCTTGCCATGGCTTTCACTGCCACCTCATAGGCCTTCAGTTGGGTTCTATAGTGTGTTATCACAGCTTTGTCCTGTTTTAGTTGCCAATACTTCTCTAGTCATCTGAGCAACCTCTTAAAATCTGTTAGATTCTCATTATACCAAGGAGCCACAGAGACTCGAGGGTGCAGAGGGTATTGGAGAGCAATGTGATCTATAGGTTCCTGAAGACCAGGGGCATTGAGTTTTAAAATCCGGGGGGGGGGGGGGTGTCTCTCATGCGCTTTCCCCGACTTTTACATGTCTGCAGCCCTCCCTCTTCCCTTTCCCTCTCCCCCCACCCTTGCTCAGCCTCTCTAGCCAGCAGCTCGGCCGCTTTAACCCTTTCAGTGCTGCAGACTGGGGAAAAAAGCTTCCTGCCCTTCTCACAAAGGACTGGACTGTTCAGCCCGGCTGCCGACAGTGAGCCCTACAGTGCAGCTCAACGGGGCTGCTCTGGGGTAACTTTGCACAGGGCTGCACTCCCGGGGGATTGCGTCGAGCCATCCAAAGCAGGTGGTGGTGGCAGCCAGCCGGCAAGTGGGGCGGGCCTAGGAAGGACCCGGTGGCTGAGCCCCCCCCCCGGGAAATTTCAGGGGTGGCTAGAGCCCTCAAGCCCCCCCATAGTTGACGCCTATGCTGAAGACCTCTATTCCAAATTTCAGTCAGCTTACTGAGGGAACTGCTGGCAGGTCCAGATAAATCCTGCAGAGCATTTTGGAAACCATCAGGATCCATTAGTCTCTGTGGGCAAGCATAAATATGCTCATTGCCCCTCCAAAGGGGGAATGGTCAACCCCAAACCAACCTTATGAGGAAGTGGTCTGACCATGGCACCACTTCACAAACAACTGCGCTATTCAGATCAAGCCCTGAGCAAAAGATCAAAGCTAGCGTGCGACCTGCTTCATGCATGGACTGATACAATCTGGGAGGTCTCAATGAAGTCTGAGACTGCACCAAGTAAGGACGTCTGCATGGATGTTAAAGTCCCCCAAGACCAACTCTCTAGGGAAATACAGTGTCCACTCAGCTACTGCCTCTGATAGCCTCAGAAGGGAGTCCACTGTTGAGCTGGGTGAACAGTACACCAGCAGGATTCCCGCCCTCTCCTGGACACCCCAAACCAAGCCAACAGATTCTAGAGGTGCAGGCATCCTGTAGAAGGGCAAACAGTTTCAGATGAGGATTGTCAACCCCCCCCCCCCCCATTCCTCAGTTTGATGTTGATGAAGGATCAAGTAAACTGGATGAGGGGAACTACCTGATTTTCACCCATCCAGGTCTCGGACAAGCAACCAGGTCAAAGTATCTCTCCAGGATAGTCTCCTGGAGAACTGTGGTCTTATATCTTATGTGGTCTTATTTCTTATTTCATTACACAGCATCAAGGTTGAAGAGAAGGGAGTTAACTGTCATTCCTTGAGATGGGATGGAGATAAGGAGGGATCCAAGTATTTCCATATCTTGCCACCCTCTGTGAAAAAAAATCTCCTCCCACCACCATACCTCCCCCCATCTTATAGAAGTAGCCCAACCAGCAGGACACAGCATGGGCAACAAGGAAGCACCCCTGAACATCTTTTTGTTTCCCCACCCAAGATTCTAAGAAAAC